>LR746271.1:1820000-4355000 GCA_902729315.2 Spirodela intermedia
TCCCAACTTTTTCTTTGCAAATGTGTTTTATTAATGTGCTAAATGCAATTTTTTTCTTCTAATTTTCATAATTTTTAATTATTATTTACAAGAAATAAAAATATTGAACTTCAACAAGCAAACTATTTTGGTTCTATATTAGCCAATGCAAAGTGACGTTGACATGCGAGTGACTTCAAGTTTTTAATATTTTTGTTCCATTTTAACGAAACCTCCAACGTCTGCCTTGGTGTTTTAGTACCCAATGGTTGACCTTTTCTAAGGTTAACATATGTAGTGGTTCTAATCGATCATTGAAGAGTTCAACTGAGTCTGAACCATTAGATTCGAATCTCGAATTGTTCAATATTTAAAGACTTGGAGACTTGAGAAAACAAGTTGGCACGACATGGAATAATTTATAGGATTAGATAATGACGCGTGAAGACACGAGACAATCAGGATGATCTCTCGACATGGTTAATTTTCTTCCCGGCCGAATTGGGGCCATTTTCTCGGACTACTCTCTCTCTCTCTCTCTCTCTCTCTCTCTCATGCCCCCTTCAAGAGTTGACAAGTCTGGTGCCCGGAGACCACTTACCGGCCTA
The DNA here is from genome assembly GCA_902729315.2 of Spirodela intermedia. Taxonomy (NCBI): domain Eukaryota; kingdom Viridiplantae; phylum Streptophyta; class Magnoliopsida; order Alismatales; family Araceae; genus Spirodela; species Spirodela intermedia. The sequence continues at coordinate 1,820,588 of LR746271.1, forward strand.
TTTTCACGCGTGGCCGTCGGACAACTCCCCTTGGTCCTAATTCGAGAGAGCCCAGCAGCTCCATCCCATACCATGGCAGATGGAAATCCCTAGTCAAGGCCCCAGTCGGCTTAATTACTATCGGCCTTAAAAAGAGGTCCACAGTACCCAGCAGAACGCGTGGACAGCAGAGCGGGGTTGACGTCCACTATGGTGGCGCCGCCGTTCTGGATGTTTTAGCAGGATCACACGTTGACGAAGTTATAGACGGAAGCTCCGGGTTCCTCGCCCAACTCCTGCAAGCTCCTCCCACTGTCTGCCTTCCTCGCCTTGGTTACCGATCCCTCGGAATTCTTCACGTCGCCGGAAGTAAAGCCGGAAGCTGGATAGAGAGAGAGAGAGAGAAAGAGAGGTGGATAGATATATACATACATACATACATACATACGGAGAGGGAGAGATTGGTGGATAGACAGATAGATACATACATATATGGATACATAGAGAGAGAGAGAGATGCGTGGACAGAGAGATACATTCATACATACATACATAGAGAGAGATAGGTGGTTAGGTAGTAAATACATTGATTGATTGATAGATAGAGAGATAGAGAAAGAGAGAGATACGCCGTACATGAGAAGACCACGTTAGCTGGTCTCAAGACATTCCCTCTTTGATTCCCTCGTCTCTTAGAGGAAATGGGTATTCATCGGTTAGACTTTATCATTTACTAATAAGTATAAATTCCTATGTATGTAAATTTCCTTTAAAATAGAAATCAAGTGTTGACTTTATTTAGAATGTGGGCCAAATCGGGCTCATAAAAGTTTGTTAACTCATTACAAATAATACAATTGAAAGCCTTTTTTGTCTTTTTGCTCATATATTGTGCAAATTTATTATCAGGCGCAGATCATTTATTAATCATTTATTCTGTAAAGGAGCCTCCCATAAAAGAAAATTACACATAAATCCTCACTCGTCTACCAAAATTCTGTCTTTCAAAATTACCTGTTTTCTTACAGACTTTATTCGAATATGCCTAAAAAATATACAAATATAAAACAATTATTTATTATATGGTAAATGCTACAAATTAGCTAAAGTGTTTCAAAGTACTGAGCTCCCCACATCGCAATAAAAATCTATAAATTTATAAATTCTCTTAATTTTTAAGTCCATCATTTCGCTATATTGCAAATATGCACAATATTATGGTCCTTTTAACCATAAATAATGTATTTATTCCAGTTGCAAGCCCTGGATGGGGTTAAAAATTTAAAATAATCATGCTGGTAAGACCATGTAGTTTTTTTACCTATACACCCTCCCAAAATCACACATTCGACTTTACATCCCTTGGGACCTAGCTTTAGTCTCACCGAAAAGTCAACGGTCTACGACGGTAATGAAGCCGGCGGCAGAGAGAGAGAGAGGGTGGGTTGGTGTCAAGCTGGAGGCTATTCCTTTCTTGTGCGGATTGATTATCTGACGGCGGTTGTAGAAACGGTAAGTTCAGATAAAACAGCGTTGACTGGTATTTACCAATGGGAGAGCGCCGCGTCCAAGGAGACACCTACCCACATGGAAGGACGAGAGAGAGAGAGAGAGAGAGAGAGGGAGTCGCCCTTGTAACTTTCCTCTTTTCTCCCCGAGTCAGCCAGAAGGGGAGAGAGAGAGAGAGGGGTGGTCTGCGGGAGCTTGGGATCCACAAATCAAGTTTTTTGTGCAGTTTTAACTGATTCACCTGAATGAAGTAATGGTTATACGTTTCATAAGGATTACCTTATGGCTATCTTTTATTTCAAAATAATAAATAAAAATAATTTTAAGGAATGTATTTAAAAACTAACCACCTCATCTAACATCTAAAATCGGTGAAGCCTCAATGGTCATGAATACAGCTGGGTAACAACAACATGCGATGGTGGTTTACTACCCAATGGTTGACTTTTTCTAAACCAAATTTATGTAGTGACTTTAATCAAGCAATGACTACTAGATCTGAGTCATAGACTGAAATCTCAACTTCTCCAATATGGAAAGATGTAGAGACTTAAGAGCACAAGTTGGTATACTACTAGCATGTGTACTGGCGCTACATCAAGCTGCAGCTGGTCCGCAGATGCCGTACAGCATTGGGGTAGAGCTTTTCATGGCTCTTGTGACACTCAAGAGCAATATGGAAATAAATTCAAGACGAACAAAGCGTATTTAAGGAAATCGTCCGCTTCAATGCATTTGTGACGCGGTGTGCTTGGTGGATGGCTAAGTCATCAATGAGATCCACGTCCTCCACGTCATGCCTCTCTAGTTATCCTAAACGGCTCCACGTTCTTCACTCAATGGCGAGTGGGATCGTGCTGCATCAATATGACAAATGGGTTTTCCCCATGTATCACAGATTTAGAGATACTACATTCTATCCCTGTGACCCTGAAATGGTTATCGGATGTGTTGTATTATGTGCAAAGAAAAGTGGGGGAAAGGGGGTATCCACATGGTTAGTCCCATATCTGAGGTTTTCCCGAGAGTCTGCCCGTGGAATCGCCGGTCAGAGCAAATAAGGACATATGGCTGAAATGGTGATTGAAGGTATGTGCTGGATTTTGGGCCAGTCCTCTCCCTCCTTTTCAGCTCTATAACAGATGTCAGGGGACATATTCAACAACGTGAGGTCTTTCAAAGCAGCCATGCGTCGCAACCCTTCCGGCAGCATCTCCAACTTTGTGCAGTCGTAGATCTTCAAGCTCCTCAGGCGGGGCATGGCCCCGGCCTCAATTACCCACCTCTCTAACTTGTGCAGTGAATCAATTATGAGGGACTCCAGTTGTGGGAACCCGCCGCGGGAGCAGAGCATCTGCTTTCCTACGTAGGATCCATGACCAAGAAACAGATATGTAAGTTCAGGGAGCTTCTCGAGCGCCGCAATCGAGTCTTGACCCAGACTGGTGTAGCTTAGTATGAGTTCGGTGAGACTGGGAAGCCACTGGTCGCCGCCAGAACTTGAATGTTGTGGTGGCCTCGTCACCGTCCCAATCAGGGATAAGACCTGAAGGGAAGAAAAGCCGGACGGTCTCCATAGACAATCCGGGATCGACGCGCCTTGCAATAGCAACTTCTTCAGGCGTGGCAACTTCGGTAGCCAAGATAAGAGCGCGGAATGATGACAACCTTCGATGCCTGTTATTTGCAGCTCCCGGAGACTGGTAAGGCTCCCTAGGCAACTATCTATCCACCTCCCGGCCCGGACGAGCTTGAGCACCTGCAAGCTTCTTAACCCTCCCTCCACCATCTCCGGCTCCACTGTAAAGGGAACGAGGACCTTCCGTAAGGTCTCAATCTTCCAGACACCTATCGGCATCGTTTTGATTCCCGTCCCCTCAGCGTCCAAGCACTGTAGACGACGAAGTTGCCCCACTGAAGACGGAAGACTCGTTATCTTTGTATTTTTCAAGCCCAAGTATCGAAGATGGATCAGGTCTCCAACTTGCTTTGGCAGTTCGTCGATTGATGCCCACTCCAGATCGACGACTCTGAGCAGTTTCAGATCTGTAATGGGGAATGTTCTATTTATGTCAAAATTGCGATAGGTTCCGAACGAAAGCAAGGTGCGCAGTCTTGGGGTGGACTCCGAGTCCCAGCACCACGCTTTATCCCCGTGAAGAGAAAGGCGCCGCGCGGAGGAATCCAGTTGCGAGGCGCCTCCGTCATCTCGGATCCCGTCGCAGACGAGGAAGCCCAGCTCCTTAGCCTCTGCAATTGTAAAATCGTGTAACAGATCATGGATCCGGCATCTTAGCACAAATTCTGGCATTCGTATTACCCAGGGGTCAACGTATACATCTCGCACAAGTATCACCATGCACCTCTGGACGAGATCTTGCAGGTAACCCTCTGCAATTTCTTCCAGTGTTTCACCTGATCTCTTTTTGACGAACCCCTCCGCGATCCATAATCCGATAAGCCTGTCGATACCAATTTTGAAGTCCTCTGGAAGAGAACTGAAATAAAGGAAACAACACTTCAGGTGACGGGGCAAGTCGTCGAAGCTAAGCGCCAGTATATCCAAGCACATTCGGCCTTCCTCGATGTTTTCCCAGACGAGTGTCTCCGCGAGCCTCCTCCACGCCCGGATTGACGGACCTTTCGTCGATAGCAGACCGCCGAGCACCACCAGAGCCAGAGGCAGGCCCCCGCATTTCCTCGCGATTTCTTTCCCGACATTCCTCAGCGGTTCTGAACAGACTACTTCGATATCCTCCTGATACGGGAACGCCTTCTTGGAGAGGAGCTCCCAGCTCTCCTCATCGTCAAGTAGTCGCAGCTCAAGGGGAGGGGTAGATGGGTCCGCAGCTCGGGCGACGTCGACGTAGCGGGTGGTGATGAGCACCCGGCTTCCGTTCTGGGCGTCTGGGAGATGCGGACTGAGGATTGTCCAGACCTCCTTGTCCCACACGTCATCCATGACGATCAAGTAGTTCTCCGCCTTCAAGGTCTGGTAAACCGTCGCTTCACACTCGGTCCTCGTCATTTCCTCGAGTTCCTTTACTTTGAGCTTCGTGACCTGACGAAGAATTTCTCGAAGGAGACCCTCAGCTGAGTACTGCTGGGAGACATCGATCCAAACCGAGAGACTGAACCTGGCTTTTGCTTCGTTGAAGACTCTCTTAGCGAGAGTGGTCTTCCCGAGGCCGCCCATCCCTACAATGGAGATTACCGGCCGCCTCTTCCTGCTCCCGTCCAACAGATGTCCCAGGATTTTGTTCGTCTCCGCGTCCATGCCGACCAGATCAGCATCTGGGACATGGAGAATGGCCCGCCTTCGTTCCCGCACTGTCTTGTCGATCTGCTTCCCCGGCTCTCCGCCCAGGTCCTGGATTCCGTAGGTGATTCTTCGTTCACTGATTTCACGGATTTTGGCCCTTATGGCCTCGATCTCGTTACCGAATTGGTGGAGTACGATAAAGCCGTTGGGGGATGGAAGGCGGCAACACACAATGGTTCTGATGAAGCCCTTTCTCCGTCGTCGCCTCTGCTCGGCATCGAGGACGTAAGACTCGACGAGTTCCTCCGCCTGATAAGCGATTTCCCTCACTTGCCTCACCCAGTTCTTCACATTTTCGTCCCCCTTGCTCTTCGTGTCGGCATCCTTGAGGAAGCACTGCATCGTCTTGAGCTCCTCCTTGACCCACTCCACCTGATCTTTCACTTCGAACAGGAAGACCGCTTCATCGATGAGGAGATCGCAGATCCGTTTTACCACGTAGCCGAGAACAGCGTCCGCCATCCCACTCCTCAGCTCGCCTCCTGCTCTCAGCCAGAAATGGAATGGTTTGCCGATGAAACTTCTCACCTATGTTCCTTCTGTCGTTAATAAGTGACGAAGGATAATAATAAAGAAGATACGAGCGCAGATGAGTTGACTAAAGTTTATGCGTGAGTGAAGACTAAAGTTGATGATTAACCCAATAATTTTGATAGAACATGATTTATCGTACTCACTTATTTATGAAACAAATTACAAGATATTGAAAGCTGAATTGGCTCAAGAGGATCAGTCACATGTCACGATCGTTGCACGATGGAAAAGCTTAGACCGAGGAACCTCGTGGGTGGAAAGTACATCGCCAAGTAATACATCTCGTCGCCCACCCCCTGCCAACAAATTGGTCAACAACGTTTCTTTTCTAACCCAACACGTCTTTGACAAACAAGGAAAAAATCTTTGAAATAATGCTCACAAAGAGAGCTGGTAAACTGTCCCAATCAAGCGCTCAAACTTGACGACTATGGGCAATTATGGATAATTTTCTAAGGTTAACATATGTAGTGGTTCTAATCGATCATTGAAGAGTTCAACTGAGTCTGAACCGTTCGATTCGAATCTCGAATTGTTCAATATTTAAAGACTTGGAGACTTGAGAAAACAAGTTGGCACGACATGGAATAATTTATAGGATTAGATAATGACGCGTGAAGAGACGAGACAATCAGGATGATCTCTCGTTTAAGAGACCAAAGCTTGTCGGCGGACAATCATGGCTCTTGTGTCATTCAAAAGCATCAACCTCAAAGTCAAACATTCTGGGCAGGGAGGAAAGGTGTAGCAGTATTGTCCATGGATTGTTTGAAGAGGAAGCAGAGGAGAGCAAAGCCTCTCAGCTGTCACACAGAAGAAGGTAGAGAGAATAATATAACATGTTGGACCTACATTCATATAATTGATCTCAAAAACTCCTCTTCCTACTACGGGAAAATGGCATGTGATAAGAGCAGTTTCTTTGCTAGGGAAGGTAATATGGAAATAAAATAAATACAACATTAAAAGGAGATAATATGCGTCCATGGACTGCTTGAATGAGGAAGCAGAAGAGAGCTACTCTATATCAGTCACTCTTAAGTAATCTTAGCAAATTTAAGGTTTTAAACAGGATAACACCCTTTCCGGAATTTAAACAATTAATTTTCTGAAATATTATTTAATATAAAATACATTTTTTTTCCAAAATTAGTGATATTACTCCAGGTCGAACGCAAGGATAATCTTGATTTTCTGGCAAAATTTACGATCTTTTTGATAATTTTAATAATTTCTATGATTTTTTCTTTTAAATAACTAATACTAAATTCCCAGCCGGCGAGGCTGACGGAGGAGAGACCGCGGGAGACGGCGGATTTGAAACCAAGCAGTGTGAGACCGTCCGGCGACAGCGCCGCGCGAAGGCGAGAACCAGACGACCTTAAGAGGAAGACGATCAGTAGGACGATCTTCATCTGCTCTGCCGCCGGTAAGTGTTCTATCTGTGAGTTTCGACGGTGACTAGACTAGTTATCTTTATTCTTCTAAAAATAGAAAATAAAACTCTTATGAACAATTGCAATGCCCAAGAGTATCGAGTACTTTAATGAGATAATGGTATGCTCGTTATTTCTGACAAAGAGAGAGAGAGAAAGAGAGAGTAACAGAGGGAGAGCACACATTGAATCACAGAATTAATGCTCACACATCAGAAATGGAGACGGACGACGGCGGGTTTCTCCATGCTATCCATCTATCACAACGGTTACATATATTACATGAAAGACAATCCACAATCCACTTGCCCTTAATCCCAAAGACTATTTTTTGCTGGTGATTGAAGGTATGTGTTGGATTTTGGGCCAGTCTTCTCCCTCCTTTTCAGCTCTTGAACGGATTTCAGGGGGCATATTCCACAAAACGAGCTCCTTCAATGCAGCCATCTGTTGCAACCCTTCCGGAAGCATCGCCAACTTCTTGCAGTCGAAGATCTTCAATATCCTCAGGCGGGGCATGGCCCCGGCCTCAATTACCCACCTCTCTAACTTGTACAGTTCACCAAGGAAGAGGGACTCCAGTTTCGGGAATCCGCCGCGGGAGCAGATCATCTCGTTTCCTTCGTAGGATCTAGGACCCAGATACAGATATTAAAGTTCAGGGAGCTTCTCGAGCGCCGCAATCGAGTCTTGACCCAGACTGGTTTTCCATAGTATGAGCTGGGTGAGATTGGGGGGCCACTGGTCACCGCCAGAACTTGATTGTTGTGATGGCCTCCTCACTCTCCCTAACAGCGATAAGACTTGAAGGGAAGAAAAGCTGGATGGTGTTGTCCATAGAAACTCTGGGACTGACTCGCCTCGTAAGCACAACTTCTTCAGGTGTCGCAACTCCGGTAGCCAAGATGACCGCGCGGGATGATGACAGTCTTTGATATCTTCTATTTCCAGCTCCCGGAGACTGGTAAGGCTCCCTAGGCAGCTATCTATCCACCTCCCGGCCCGGACCCCCTTGAGCACCTGCAAGTTTCTTAAGCCTCCCTCCTCTATCTTCGGCTCCACATTGTAGGGAACGATGACCTGGCGTAAGGCCTCGATCTTCCAGAAACCTCTGGGCATCGTTCTGATCCCCGTCCCTTCTGCGTCCAAGCACTGTAGATGACGAAGTTTCCCCACTGAAGACGGAAGACTATCTATCTCTGTATATCTCAAGCCCAAGTATCGAAGATGGATCAGGTCTCCAACTTGTTCTGGCAGTTCGAAGATTTTCAGTGTCGGCATCCTTGAGGAAGCACTGCATCGTCTTGAGCTCCTCCTTGACCCACTCCACCTGATCTTTCACTTCGAACAGGAAGACCGCTTCATCGATGAGGAGATCGCAGATCCGTTGTACCACGTAGCCGAGAACAGCGTCCGCCATCCCACTCCTCAGCTCGCCTCCTGCTCTCAGCCAGAAATGGAATGGTTTGCCGATGAAACTTCTCACCTATGTTCCTTCTGTCGTTAATAAGTGACGAAGGATAATAATAAAGAAGATACGAGCGCAGATGAGTTGACCTGGCTGTTCGTCGACCGGGCTATTTGATGTACGAGCGCAGAAAAATAAGAAAAAATTATAGCTTAATGTTTTGTTCTGTTATTAGGATTAAAGTTTATGCGTGAGTGAAGACTAAAGTTGATGATTAACCCAATAATTTTGATAGAACATGATTTATCGTACCCACTTATTTATGAAACAAATTACAAGATATTGAAAGCTGAATTGGCTCAAGAGGAGCAGTCCATCGCCAAGTAATACATCTCGTCGCCCACCCGCTGCCAACAAATTGGTCAACAACGTTTCTTTTCTAACCCAACACGTCTTTGAAATAATGCTCACAAAGAGAGCTGGTAAACTGTCCCAATCAAGCGCTCAAACTTGACAAGTCTGGTGCTCGCGCGATGATTAGAACCTTGAATATAGCGATTAGGCTTTCCTGGAGGGCCCCCTGGGAACTTTTCTTCTCCTTTTTAAGCCCTTGGAAGATTATTATTTGAATGATGCCCATAGCCAAACTCACTCAAATTCCTCTGCCTCTCTCTAAATCTTCTGGGATGGAAATCCCAAGTCAATATGACTTCAGCAAGCTGGACAATCTCTCTTTTCAGGGGTATCCCTCAATTTGCAGGGGAACTTCTTGATGATTTTGAAACAGAGATAGATAATTGGGCTATCATTGCAAAAAATAATGGATATTAGGTTAACCTTCCTAACGGTAGACAAAATATGCGAGTGATTTTCATGCATGCGGAGAATTATCGAAGAAACCAATAAGCAAGATTGACATTTGGGAAGAAATTGTCACATAGTTTTAGGTTTCTGCATTATTCAGCAACGAAGACTGGACAGAGAATGAAGAAACATTACCACTAGCAACTCCACCACAAGCTCCATCTTCAATCGAGCCAATTCAGCAGGTTCTTCAATCGTCATGTCATAGCGGAAGCTACTGCAAGCAAATAAATGTTTTATGGAATGTATATATTGATACATATAATCATATCAGTGGTAAGAACAGCTAGAAGCATATCCAGAGTCCTCCAGGATGCTATATTCGTCTGGTGATCTTGATCCGACAGAAAACATTTTACCTCTAAGCCTGCTCCCTTCGGCATCAACGTAGTGTAGACCAGGGGCCTGTTCGCTGTGGTGTAAATGATCAAGTGGTGAGAAACAGAGGCAAGAGGGCGAAATGAGTTGAAGACCCCTGAACGATTATATATCGATTCATCCCATCCAGCAATCATAGTTCCTATCGAAAGCCCCGTCCCCCTATGGGAGTACAGAATATTGGCCAGCAGCGTTGAAGCACCTGTCACTGCATTTTCGCAGCCCCTCCAGCCATTGTGCCAAGCATGTATGGACTAGTCCCTATGATTTTCTTCACAAACTGAGAAGGTAAAGATAGAAAATAAGCTGTCAGAAGCAATCTCAAGCAACAATCACTAAAAACGATCACACGTCATCAAATGTTACAAAAAATAAACTCCATCCAACCAGAGTTACAAATACATTCAGATTTGCCCAGGGCAGACAGAATCAGCCAACTCGGGGCCACACTATCCAAAGCCAGATTTGACCAGCTTAGGCTGATCAAGGCGTACACTCAAGACTTTAAGAGCCATGACTTCGAGTGAAAACCTTAGTACAATGTTTCCCAACACTCCACGAATTAAGTGCTATAAAGTTTCCCAAATTAGTGTATAAGCAACATAAACATATCACCAGCAAGTGATATACGTTCATCTGTAATTCAACAGTATGCTTACATAATTGATATTATCGCATATAATTTATTCTGGTTTGAACATGACACGCATTCTATGCATGTCCCATGTTCACGATATTCATGTGAAAATAGAACACCTAATTTACTGTTGCTTGTGCATAAGACTACATGGGCTGGTCGTACATGACAAGTGCCATCTGATAAGCATCAAACATGCATTCTCTTTGTACAAAGCAAAGACAAAAAGATCGTACTCGTAAGACCCGCAAAATCTACGACGTGAAAAGAATTATGCTGGATCATTCAGAGTGTAAAACGTACATTTTAGGCGGGTGCGAAACAGTCAGGCAACTAAAAAATAATTGAGAATGAGAAGTCTCTACCCATTTATTTAAGCATTATTTTTAATGTAAGACAATTCTTTGACATGCTCCCTTACGAGTAATAATGTCATAAAAACATCAAAAGCGCAGTGCACACAATGAAAATATCAAAAATATAAGATTCTATTAACAGATGTATAACCAGCCAATCCAACTCAAATGCCATAATTCTCTGGCAATGTGTACTGGCGCTACATCAAGCTGCAGCTGCTCTGCAGGTGCCGTACAGCATTGGGGTAGAGCTTTTCATGGCTCTTATGTCACTCAAAAGCATCAATCTCAAAGTCAAACATTCTGGGCAGGGAGTTTTAGCCTTTTGTGGATGTGTGTGTGGGAGGAAAGGTGTAGCAGTATTGTCCATTGATTGCTTGAACGAGGAAGCAGAGGAGAGCAAAGCCTCTCAGCTGTCGCACAGGAGAACGTACAGAGAAGAATATAATATCTTGGGCCTACATTCATATAACTGATCTCAAAAACTCCTGTTCCTGCTATGGGAAAATGAAATATGACAGGAGCAATTTCTTTGTTAGGGAAGGCAATATGGAAATAAAATAAAGACAAACATTAAAAGGAGATAATATGCATAAGACTACTAATTTCCGAAACCTTCGTCATATCAAAGCAAAGTTGGAATTGAATAGAAAAGTCATCATTTTTAAAAGGTTTTACGATGGACTACCATGAAATCAAAATTGGCACAAGTTCTATAAAGTTAGGCTCTGTGGACTTTTGTCATCCATGTACATTATAAAACAGAGCAACTGACGATGATAATAGTATCTGAAGAGAAATGCCTCATGCTATACATCCAGAATTTGATCTGCACGGTTCATTCTATAAGCTGGATGTTTCTAATGGCACGGAGACCCAAGAACTGTCCCAAGGGGGGCAAACTATGACAATGCCAGGGAAGGAAACAAAAGATAGATTATAAATAAATTCAGGGACGATGTTTTATAAGAAACTGGATCAATTTAAGAAGATGATGATACATTCCAGAATTTGTCCTTGCTTTCTTCAATTCCATTAACCACATTTTTGTCAGGAACGACAGACAGTTCAGATTCTTCTTTTGAATAAAAAATTGTGCCTCTATTTTTCGCTTCTAAATCTCTGTTATACTAGATTATGGCTTCCTTTCATTTACAAATCTAGGGCTGAACCTCTCTATCGGCCGTATTAAATATCTTTTTAATGCGTGAAGATGAACTCATCTTCATGGTAGTAGAAATAGAAGCTGTATTCTGCTCCTTTGCTTCCCCCGCCCACTGCGGCAGGTGGTTTTGTGGGAGAAAACTGAACAGCAGCTTCTACCATCCTAAACCCACAATCACAAGGAATTCGTCTTCAGAAATAAAAGAACAGCAAGGCCACAGAACTAACAAAAACGAATAATGAAGAGACAATCTTATGAGCTGTGTGGGAGAATAAGATGAGGAATTTACGGCAGTTAAATAGGAAAACCCGAGGAACTCGCATTGATTCTTGGCGGAGATGGTGAGGACGACGACGCGAGAGTAGGCGAAGCCGGCGACATTGTTGTAGGAGACTCCAGGCCACCGGCAGGGATCCCCATCGGCCTCTTCCCAGCCGGCGAGGCTGGCGGAGGGATCACCAGAGGGAGGATTTGAAAGCAAGCAGCGTGAGACCGTTCGGCGACAGCGCCGCGAGGAGGTGAGAACCAGACGAGGTTAAGAGGAAGACGATCTTCATCTGCTCCGCCGCCGCCGCTGCCGCCGCTGCTGCTGCGGAAGGTTTTCCGGCGGCATGAGTCTTTTCCGGCGCCGGTAAGTACTCCATCTGTGCGTTTCGCCGGTGACTAGACTAGTTATCGTTATTCTTCCTAAAAATAGAAAATAAAATTCTTATGAACAATTCCAATGCCAAAGAGTATGGAGTACTTTAATGAGATAATGTTATGCTCGTTATTTCTGACATAAGCGAGAGAGAGAGAGAGAGAAAGAGAGAGAGAGAGAGAGAGTAACACAGAGAGAGAGACGGACGGCGGCGGGTTTCCCCATGCAATCTATCTATCACAACGGTTCCATATCTTACATGAAAGACAATATACAATCCACTTTCCCTTAATCCCAAATTCACTCCGAAGTCATCCAATGGTGATTGAAGGTATGTGTTGGATTTTGGGCCAGTCGTATCCCTTCTTTATAGCTCTTGAACGGATTACAGGGGACATATTCCTTAAAACGAGCTCCTTCAATGCAGCCATCTGTTGCAACCCTTCCGGAAGCATCTCCAACTTTCTGCAGCGGTCGATCGTCAAGCTCCTGAGGCGGGGCATGGCCCCGGCCTCAATTACCCACCTCCTTAACTTGTCTAGTTCATAAAGTACGAGGGACTCCAGTTTCGGGAACCCGCCGTGGGAGCAGGTCATCTCGTTCCCTTTGTAGGACCAACGAAGACACAGATATGTAAGTTCAGGGAGCTTCTCGAGCGCCGCAATCGAGTCCTGACTGGCGTACTCTAGTGTGAGTTGGGTGAGATTGGGGGGCCACTGGTCGCCGCCAGAACTTGATTGTTGTGGTGGCCTCCTCACTCTCCCTAACAGCGATAAGACTTGAAGGGAAGAAAAGCTGGACGATGTCCACTGACAATCTGGAATCGACTCGCCTCCCAAGCCCAACTTCTTCAGGCGTGGCAACTTCAGTAGCCAAGATGACAGCGCGAGATGATGACAGTCTTTGATGCCTCTTATTTCCAGCTCCCGGAGACTGGTAAGGCTCCCTAGGCAGATATCTATCCACCTCCCGGCCCGGACCTTCGTGAGCACCTGCAAGTTGCTTAGGCCTGCCACCAGCATCTCCGGCTCCACTTTCTCGGGAACGATGACTTGCCTTAAGGCTTCGATCTTCCAGAAACCTCTGGGCATCGTTCTGATCCACGTCCCTTCTGCGTCCAAGCACTGTAGATGACGAAGTTTCCCCACTGAAGACGGAAGACTCTCTATATCTGTATATTTCAAGCCCAAGTATCGAAGATGGATCAGGTCTCCAACTTGTTCTGGCAGTTCGAAGATTGGTGCCCTCTCCAGATCGACGACTCTCAGCAGTTTCAGATCTCGAAAAGGGGGGAAGGTTCTCTTTATATCAGATTCGGCATCGAATCCGAAGGACAGCAAGGTGCGCAGTCTTGGGGTGGACTTCGAGTCCCAGTACGACGCTTTATTCCCCTGAAGAGAAAGACGCCGCACGGACGAATCCAGTGGGGAGGCGCCTCCGTCGTCTCGGATCCGGTGACAGACGAGGAAGCCCACCTCCTTAGCCTTTGTAATGGTAAAATCGTGCAGCACATCATGGATCCGGCATCTTACGTTAACTTCTCGCAATCCCCATTCGTCAACATCTCGCACAGGTATCACCATGCACCTCTGGACGAGCTCTTCCAGGTAATCCTCTGCAGTTTCTTCCAGTGTTTCACCTTCTCTTTGCTCGACGAACCCCTCCGCGATCCATAATCTGATCAGCTTGTCGACTTCAATCTCGAAGTCCTCTGGAAGAGAACTGAAATAAAGGAAACACCACTTTAGGTGACGGGGTAAGTCCTCGTAGCTCAGCGCCAGTATATCCAAGCACACTCGGCCTTCCTCCATGTTTTCCCAGACGAGTGTATCCGCGAGCCTCTTCCACGCCCAGAATGACGGATCTTTCGTGGACAGCAGACCGCCGAGCACCACCAGAGCCAGAGGCAGGCCCCCGCATTTCCTCGCGATTTCTTTCCCCAAATTCCTCAGCGATTCTGAGCAGATTGCTTCGATATCCTCCTGATTCGGGAACGCCTTCTTGGAGAGGAGCTCCCAGCTCTCCTCCTTGCTAAGTGGCCGCAACTCAAGGGGAGGGGTTGATGGATCCGCAGCTCGGGCGACTTTTTTGTCGCGGGTGGTGATGAGCCCCCGGCTTCCGTTCTGGGCGTCTGGGAGATGCCGACTGAGGATTTTCCAGACCTCGGTGTCCCACACGTCATCCATGACGATCAAGTAGTTCTCCGCCTCCAAGGTTTCGTAAAGCTTCTTCTCACACTGGGCCCTCGTCATTTGCTCGAGTTTCTTTACTTTGAGCTTCGTGACCTGACGAAGAATTTCTCGAAGGAGACCCTCAGCTGAGTACTGCTGGGAGACATCGATCCACACCGAGTGATCGAACTCGGCTTTTGCTTCGTTGAAGACTCTCTTAGCGAGAGTGGTCTTCCCGAGGCCGCCCATCCCCACAATCGAGATCACCGACCGCCTCTTCCTGCTCCCATCCAACAGATGCCTCAGGATCCTGTTCTTCTCCTCGTCCATGCCGACAAGGTCAGCATCTGGGGCGTGGAGAACGACCCGCCTTCGTTCCCGCACTGTGTTGTCGATCTGCCTCTCCGGCTCTCCGCCCAGGTTGTCGATTCCGTAGGTTTTTCTTCGTCCATTGATTTCGTCGATTTTGGCCTTTATGGCCTCGATCTCGTTACCGAATTTATGGAGAACGATGAAGTCATTGGGGGGTGGAAGGCGGCAACACACAGTGGTTCTGATGAAGCCCTTTCTCCGTCGTCGCCTCTGCTCGGCATCGAGGACGTAAGACTCGACGAGTTCCTCCGCCTGATAAGCGATTTCCCTCACTTGCCTCACCCAGTTCTTCACATTTTCGTCCCCCTTGCTCTTCGTGTCGGCATCCTTGAGGAAGCACTGCATCGTCTTGAGCTCCTCCTTGACCCACTCCACCTGATCTTTCACTTCGAACAGGAAGACCGCTTCATCGATGAGGAGATCGCAGATCCGTTGTACCACGTAGCCGAGAACAGCGTCCGCCATCCCACTCCTCAGCTCGCCTCCTGCTCTCAGCCAGAAATGGAATGGTTTGCCGATGAAACTTCTCACCTATGTTCCTTCTGTCGTTAATAAGTGACGAAGGATAATAATAAAGAAGATACGAGCGCAGATGAGTTGACCTGGCTGTTCGTCGACCGGGCTATTTGATGTACGAGCGCAGAAAAATAAGAAAAAATTATAGCTTAATGTTTTGTTCTGTTATTAGGATTAAAGTTTATGCGTGAGTGAAGACTAAAGTTGATGATTAACCCAATAATTTTGATAGAACATGATTTATCGTACCCACTTATTTATGAAACAAATTACAAGATATTGAAAGCTGAATTGGCTCAAGAGGAGCAGTCCATCGCCAAGTAATACATCTCGTCGCCCACCCGCTGCCAACAAATTGGTCAACAACGTTTCTTTTCTAACCCAACACGTCTTTGAAATAATGCTCACAAAGAGAGCTGGTAAACTGTCCCAATCAAGCGCTCAAACTTGATGGCTATGGGCAATTATTGATGATTAAACACGTTAACTGACTATTTACTCAATCCCAACTCGTTCTTTGCAAATGTGTTTTATTAATGTGCTAAATGCAAAAAAAAATAAATCTAATTTTCATAATTTGTAATTATTATTTACAAGAAATAAAAATATTGAACTTCACCAAGCAAACTATTTTGGTTCTATATTAGCCAATGAAAAGTGACGTTGACATGCGAGTGACTTCAAGTTTTTAATATTTTTGTTCCATTTCAACGAAACCTCCAACGTCTGCCTTGGTGTTTTAGTACCCAATGGTTGACCTTTTCTAAGGTTAACATATGTAGTGGTTCTAATCGATCATTGAAGAGTTCAACTGAGTCTGAACCATTAGATTCGAATCTCGAATTGTTCAATATTTAAAGACTTGGAGACTTGAGAAAACAAGTTGGCACGACATGGAATAATTTATAGGATTAGATAATGACGCGTGAAGAGACGAGACAATCAGGATGATCTCTCGTTTAAGAGACCAAAGCTTGTCGGGGGGCAATGGTTAATTTTCTTCCCGGCCGAATTGGGGCCAGTTTCTCGGACTACTCTCTCTCTCTCTCTCTCTCTCTCTCTCTCTCTCTCTCATGCCCCCTTCAAGAGTTGACAAGTCTGGTGCCCGGAGACCACTTACCGGCCTATTTTCACGCGTGGCCGTCGGACAACTCCCCTTGGTCCTAATTCGAGAGAGCCCAGCAGCTCCATCCCATACCATGGCAGATGGAAATCCCTAGTCAAGGCCCCAGTGGGCCCAATTACTATCGGCCTTAAAAAGAGGTCCACAGGACCCAGCACCCCACCCCCTTCTTGAAGGACAAAACAAGCCCTTCAAATGAGGAACTTTTCTTCTCCATTTTAAGCCCTTGGAAGATTATTATTTGAATGATGCCCATAGCCAAACTCACTCAAATTCCTCTGCCTCTCTCTAAATCTTCTGGGATGGAAATCCCAAGTCAATATGACTTTAGCAAGCTGGACGATCTCTCCAATGTATCCATCTATTATTTCCTTCCCTATTTGGTGGAAGGGTCAATGAATATTATAGCCCAAAACTATCATCTATGCAAATAAATTCTTCTTAAATCTGCTTATTGCCTTCAATCCAGTGCAGGAAAACAGAGGAGAGCAAAGCAACCACATGAGGTGATGGTCATCCATCCGCTGGGATTCAAAATTTCCTGCTCCACTGGGCTTGGCACGACGAGACAGTGCTTGTCATGCAGGTCTTCAACATCATCCCCAGAGAGCTTCTCCCATCTCTTGGGCCCGACGTAATAAACTGAAGAAAAGAGAATTTTAGGAGAATTTATAATGTAAATTAATACATGTTTAAATAGAAAATGTACAGCATGGTGTAGCCACAGGAATTTTCTCTTTTCAGGGGTATCCCTCAATTTGCAGGGCTTATGAGCTGTGTGGGAGAATAAGATGAGAGAATGCCTAAAAATAGAAAATAAAATTCTTATGAACAATTCCAATGCCAAAGAGTATGGAGTACTTTAATGAGATAATGTTATGCTCGTTATTTCTGACATAAGCGAGAGAGAGAGAGAGAGAGAGAGAGAGAGAGAGAGAGAGTAACACAGAGAGAGAGACGGACGGCGGCGGGTTTCCCCATGCAATCTATCTATCACAACGGTTCCATATCTTACATGAAAGACAATATACAATCCACTTTCCCTTAATCCCAAATTCACTCCGAAGTCATCCAATGATGATTGAAGGTATGTGTTGGATTTTGGGCCAGTCGTATCCCTCCTTTTTAGCTCTTGAACGGATTACAGGGGACATATTCCTTAAAACGAGCTCCTTCAATGCAGCCATCTGTTGCAACCCTTCCGGAAGCATCTCCAACTTTCTGCAGTAGGTGATCTCCAACCTCCTCAGGCGGGGCATGGCCCCGGCCTCAATTACCCACCTCTCTAACTTCTTCAGTGAATAAAGTACGAGGAACTCCAGTTTCGGGAACCCGCCGGGGGAGCAGATCATCTCGTTCCCTTCGTAGGACCAACGAAGACACAGATATGTAAGTTCAGGGAGCTTCTCGAGCGCCGCAATCGAGTCTTGACCCAGACTGGTCCCCCCTAGTGTGACTTTGGTGAGATTGGGGGGCCACTGGTCGCCGCCAGAACTTGATTGTTGTGGTGGCTTCCTCACTATCCCTAACAGCGATAAGACTTGAAGGGAAGAAAAGCTGGACGATGTCCACAGACAATCTGGAATCGACTCGCCTCGCAAGCCCAACTTCTTCAGGCGTGGCAACTTCAGTAGCCAAGATGACAGCGCGGGATGATGACAGTCTTTGATGCCTCTTATTTGCAGCTCCCGGAGACTGGTAAGGCTCCCTAGGCAGCTATCTATCCACCTCCCGGCCCGGACCTCCTTGAGCACCTGCAAGTTGCTTAGGCCTGCCACCAGCATCTCCGGCTCCACTTTCTCGGGAACGATGACTTGCCTTAAGGCTTCGATCTTCCAGACACCTCTCGGCATTGTTTTGATTTCCGTCCACTTTGCGTCCAAGCATTGTAGATGACGAAGTTTCGCCACTGAAGACGGAAGACTTGTTATCCCTGTATTTTTCAAGCACAAGTATCGCAGATGAATCAGGTCTCCAACTTCTTCTGGCAATTCGTCGAATAGCGCCCCCTCCAGATCGACGACTTTGAGCAGTTTCAGATCTCGATCGGAGAAGACTCTATTTATATCAACTTGGCAACGGGTTCCGAACGACAGAAAGGTGCGCAGTCTTGGGGTGGACTTCGAGTCCCAGCACCACGTTTTTTCCCCCTGAAGAGAAAGCCGACGCACGGAGGAATCCAGTTGGGAGACGCCTTCGTCGTCTCGGATCCCGTGAGAGACGAGGAAGCCCACTTCCTTAGCCTCTGCAACGGTCAAATCGTGCAGCAGATCATGGATCCGGCAACTTACCTCAATTATCGGGCCAGATTCATCTTGCACACGTATCACCATGCACCTCTGGACGAGCTCTTCCAGATAATCCTCTGCAGTTTCTTCCAGTGTTTCACCTTCTCTTTGCTCGACGAACCCCTCCGCGATCCATAATCTGATCAGCTTGTCGACTTCAATCTCGAAGTCCTCTGGAAGAGAACTGAAATAAAGGAAACACCACTTTAGGTGACGGGGTAAGTCCTCGTAGCTCAGCGCCAGTATATCCAAGCACACTCGGCCTTCCTCCATGTTTTCCCAGACGAGTGTATCCGCGAGCCTCTTCCACGCCCAGAATGACGGATCTTTCGTGGACAGCAGACCGCCGAGCACCACCAGAGCCAGAGGCAGGCCCCCGCATTTCCTCGCGATTTCTTTCCCCAAATTCCTCAGCGATTCTGAGCAGATTGCTTCGATATCCTCCTGATTCGGGAACGCCTTCTTGGAGAGGAGCTCCCAGCTCTCCTCCTTGCTAAGTGGCCGCAACTCAAGGGGAGGGGTTGATGGATCCGCAGCTCGGGCGACTTTTTTGTCGCGGGTGGTGATGAGCCCCCGGCTTCCGTTCTGGGCGTCTGGGAGATGCCGACTGAGGATTTTCCAGACCTCGGTGTCCCACACGTCATCCATGACGATCAAGTAGTTCTCCGCCTCCAAGGTTTCGTAAAGCTTCTTCTCACACTGGGCCCTCGTCATTTGCTCGAGTTTCTTTACTTTGAGCTTCGTGACCTGACGAAGAATTTCTCGAAGGAGACCCTCAGCTGAGTACTGCTGGGAGACATCGATCCACACCGAGTGATCGAACTCGGCTTTTGCTTCGTTGAAGACTCTCTTAGCGAGAGTGGTCTTCCCGAGGCCGCCCATCCCCACAATCGAGATCACCGACCGCCTCTTCCTGCTCCCATCCAACAGATGCCTCAGGATCCTGTTCTTCTCCTCGTCCATGCCGACAAGGTCAGCATCTGGGGCGTGGAGAACGACCCGCCTTCGTTCCCGCACTGTGTTGTCGATCTGCCTCTCCGGCTCTCCGCCCAGGTTGTCGATTCCGTAGGTTTTTCTTCGTCCATTGATTTCGTCGATTTTGGCCTTTATGGCCTCGATCTCGTTACCGAATTTATGGAGAACGATGAAGTCATTGGGGGGTGGAAGGCGGCAACACACAGTGGTTCTGATGAAGCCCTTTCTCCGTCGTCGCCTCTGCTCGGCATCGAGGACGTAAGACTCGACGAGTTCCTCCGCCTGATAAGCGATTTCCCTCACTTGCCTCACCCAGTTCTTCACATTTTCGTCCCCCTTGCTCTTCGTGTCGGCATCCTTGAGGAAGCACTGCATCGTCTTGAGCTCCTCCTTGACCCACTCCACCTGATCTTTCACTTCGAACAGGAAGACCGCTTCATCGATGAGGAGATCGCAGATCCGTTGTACCACGTAGCCGAGAACAGCGTCCGCCATCCCACTCCTCAGCTCGCCTCCTGCTCTCAGCCAGAAATGGAATGGTTTGCCGATGAAACTTCTCACCTATGTTCCTTCTGTCGTTAATAAGTGACGAAGGATAATAATAAAGAAGATACGAGCGCAGATGAGTTGACCTGGCTGTTCGTCGACCGGGCTATTTGATGTACGAGCGCAGAAAAATAAGAAAAAATTATAGCTTAATGTTTTGTTCTGTTATTAGGATTAAAGTTTATGCGTGAGTGAAGACTAAAGTTGATGATTAACCCAATAATTTTGATAGAACATGATTTATCGTACCCACTTATTTATGAAACAAATTACAAGATATTGAAAGCTGAATTGGCTCAAGAGGAGCAGTCCATCGCCAAGTAATACATCTCGTCGCCCACCCGCTGCCAACAAATTGGTCAACAACGTTTCTTTTCTAACCCAACACGTCTTTGAAATAATGCTCACAAAGAGAGCTGGTAAACTGTCCCAATCAAGCGCTCAAACTTGATGGCTATGGGCAATTATTGATGATTAAACACGTTAACTGACTATTTACTCAATCCCAACTCGTTCTTTGCAAATGTGTTTTATTAATGTGCTAAATGCAAAAAAAAATAAATCTAATTTTCATAATTTGTAATTATTATTTACAAGAAATAAAAATATTGAACTTCACCAAGCAAACTATTTTGGTTCTATATTAGCCAATGAAAAGTGACGTTGACATGCGAGTGACTTCAAGTTTTTAATATTTTTGTTCCATTTCAACGAAACCTCCAACGTCTGCCTTGGTGTTTTAGTACCCAATGGTTGACCTTTTCTAAGGTTAACATATGTAGTGGTTCTAATCGATCATTGAAGAGTTCAACTGAGTCTGAACCATTAGATTCGAATCTCGAATTGTTCAATATTTAAAGACTTGGAGACTTGAGAAAACAAGTTGGCACGACATGGAATAATTTATAGGATTAGATAATGACGCGTGAAGAGACGAGACAATCAGGATGATCTCTCGTTTAAGAGACCAAAGCTTGTCGGGGGGCAATGGTTAATTTTCTTCCCGGCCGAATTGGGGCCAGTTTCTCGGACTACTCTCTCTCTCTCTCTCTCTCTCTCTCTCTCTCTCTCTCATGCCCCCTTCAAGAGTTGACAAGTCTGGTGCCCGGAGACCACTTACCGGCCTATTTTCACGCGTGGCCGTCGGACAACTCCCCTTGGTCCTAATTCGAGAGAGCCCAGCAGCTCCATCCCATACCATGGCAGATGGAAATCCCTAGTCAAGGCCCCAGTGGGCCCAATTACTATCGGCCTTAAAAAGAGGTCCACAGGACCCAGCACCCCACCCCCTTCTTGAAGGACAAAACAAGCCCTTCAAATGAGGAACTTTTCTTCTCCATTTTAAGCCCTTGGAAGATTATTATTTGAATGATGCCCATAGCCAAACTCACTCAAATTCCTCTGCCTCTCTCTAAATCTTCTGGGATGGAAATCCCAAGTCAATATGACTTTAGCAAGCTGGACGATCTCTCCAATGTATCCATCTATTATTTCCTTCCCTATTTGGTGGAAGGGTCAATGAATATTATAGCCCAAAACTATCATCTATGCAAATAAATTCTTCTTAAATCTGCTTATTGCCTTCAATCCAGTGCAGGAAAACAGAGGAGAGCAAAGCAACCACATGAGGTGATGGTCATCCATCCGCTGGGATTCAAAATTTCCTGCTCCACTGGGCTTGGCACGACGAGACAGTGCTTGTCATGCAGGTCTTCAACATCATCCCCAGAGAGCTTCTCCCATCTCTTGGGCCCGACGTAATAAACTGAAGAAAAGAGAATTTTAGGAGAATTTATAATGTAAATTAATACATGTTTAAATAGAAAATGTACAGCATGGTGTAGCCACAGGAATTTTCTCTTTTCAGGGGTATCCCTCAATTTGCAGGGCTTATGAGCTGTGTGGGAGAATAAGATGAGAGAATGCCTAAAAATAGAAAATAAAATTCTTATGAACAATTCCAATGCCAAAGAGTATGGAGTACTTTAATGAGATAATGTTATGCTCGTTATTTCTGACATAAGCGAGAGAGAGAGAGAGAGAGAGAGAGAGAGAGAGAGAGAGTAACACAGAGAGAGAGACGGACGGCGGCGGGTTTCCCCATGCAATCTATCTATCACAACGGTTCCATATCTTACATGAAAGACAATATACAATCCACTTTCCCTTAATCCCAAATTCACTCCGAAGTCATCCAATGATGATTGAAGGTATGTGTTGGATTTTGGGCCAGTCGTATCCCTCCTTTTTAGCTCTTGAACGGATTACAGGGGACATATTCCTTAAAACGAGCTCCTTCAATGCAGCCATCTGTTGCAACCCTTCCGGAAGCATCTCCAACTTTCTGCAGTAGGTGATCTCCAACCTCCTCAGGCGGGGCATGGCCCCGGCCTCAATTACCCACCTCTCTAACTTCTTCAGTGAATAAAGTACGAGGAACTCCAGTTTCGGGAACCCGCCGGGGGAGCAGATCATCTCGTTCCCTTCGTAGGACCAACGAAGACACAGATATGTAAGTTCAGGGAGCTTCTCGAGCGCCGCAATCGAGTCTTGACCCAGACTGGTCCCCCCTAGTGTGACTTTGGTGAGATTGGGGGGCCACTGGTCGCCGCCAGAACTTGATTGTTGTGGTGGCTTCCTCACTATCCCTAACAGCGATAAGACTTGAAGGGAAGAAAAGCTGGACGATGTCCACAGACAATCTGGAATCGACTCGCCTCGCAAGCCCAACTTCTTCAGGCGTGGCAACTTCAGTAGCCAAGATGACAGCGCGGGATGATGACAGTCTTTGATGCCTCTTATTTGCAGCTCCCGGAGACTGGTAAGGCTCCCTAGGCAGCTATCTATCCACCTCCCGGCCCGGACCTCCTTGAGCACCTGCAAGTTGCTTAGGCCTGCCACCAGCATCTCCGGCTCCACTTTCTCGGGAACGATGACTTGCCTTAAGGCTTCGATCTTCCAGACACCTCTCGGCATTGTTTTGATTTCCGTCCACTTTGCGTCCAAGCATTGTAGATGACGAAGTTTCGCCACTGAAGACGGAAGACTTGTTATCCCTGTATTTTTCAAGCACAAGTATCGCAGATGAATCAGGTCTCCAACTTCTTCTGGCAATTCGTCGAATAGCGCCCCCTCCAGATCGACGACTTTGAGCAGTTTCAGATCTCGATCGGAGAAGACTCTATTTATATCAACTTGGCAACGGGTTCCGAA
The DNA here is from genome assembly GCA_902729315.2 of Spirodela intermedia. Taxonomy (NCBI): domain Eukaryota; kingdom Viridiplantae; phylum Streptophyta; class Magnoliopsida; order Alismatales; family Araceae; genus Spirodela; species Spirodela intermedia. The sequence goes on from LR746271.1 coordinate 1,844,020, forward strand.
CGACAGAAAGGTGCGCAGTCTTGGGGTGGACTTCGAGTCCCAGCACCACGTTTTTTCCCCCTGAAGAGAAAGCCGACGCACGGAGGAATCCAGTTGGGAGACGCCTTCGTCGTCTCGGATCCCGTGAGAGACGAGGAAGCCCACTTCCTTAGCCTCTGCAACGGTCAAATCGTGCAGCAGATCATGGATCCGGCAACTTACCTCAATTATCGGGCCAGATTCATCTTGCACACGTATCACCATGCACCTCTGGACGAGCTCTTCCAGATAATCCTCTGCAGTTTCTTCCAGTGTTTCACCTTCTCTTTGCTCGACGAACCCCTCCGCGATCCATAATCTGATCAGCTTGTCGACTTCAATCTCGAAGTCCTCTGGAAGAGAACTGAAATAAAGGAAACACCACTTTAGGTGACGGGGTAAGTCCTCGTAGCTCAGCGCCAGTATATCCAAGCACACTCGGCCTTCCTCCATGTTTTCCCAGACGAGTGTATCCGCGAGCCTCTTCCACGCCCAGAATGACGGATCTTTCGTGGACAGCAGACCGCCGAGCACCACCAGAGCCAGAGGCAGGCCCCCGCATTTCCTCGCGATTTCTTTCCCCAAATTCCTCAGCGATTCTGAGCAGATTGCTTCGATATCCTCCTGATTCGGGAACGCCTTCTTGGAGAGGAGCTCCCAGCTCTCCTCCTTGCTAAGTGGCCGCAACTCAAGGGGAGGGGTTGATGGATCCGCAGCTCGGGCGACTTTTTTGTCGCGGGTGGTGATGAGCACCCGGCTTCCGTTCTGGGCGTCTGGGAGATGCCGACTGAGGATTTTCCAGACCTCGGTGTCCCACACGTCATCCATGACGATCAAGTAGTTCTCCGCCTCCAAGGTTTCGTAAAGCTTCTCCTCACACTGGGCCCTCGTCATTTCCTCGAGTTCCTTTACTCCGGTCACCGTGAGCTTCCGAAGAATGTCTCGAAGGAGAGACTCAGGGGAGTACTGCTGGGAGACATCGATCCAAACCGAGAGACTGAACCTGGCTTTTGCTTCGTTGAAGACTCTCTTAGCAAGAGTGGTCTTCCCGAGGCCGCCCATCCCCACAATCGAGATCACCGACCGCCTCTTCCTGCTCCCATCCAACAGATGCCTCAGGATCCTGTTCTTCTCCTCGTCCATGCCGACAAGGTCAGCATCTGGGGCGTGGAGAACGACCCGCCTTCGTTCCCGCACTGTGTTGTCGATCTGCCTCTCCGGCTCTCCGCCCAGGTCCTCGATTCCGTAGGTGCTTTTTTGTCTACTGATTTGGTCGATTCTGCCCTGTATGGCCTCGATCTCATTACCGAATTCGCGTTGGGCGATGAAGTCGCGGAGAGGAAGGAAACGCACAGTGGTCCGGATGAACCCCTTTCTACGTCGTCGCCTCCGCTCGGTATCGAGGACGTAGGACTCGACGACTTCCTCCGCCTGATAAGCGATTTCCCTCACTTGCCTCACCCAGTTCTTCACCCTTTCGTCCCGCTTGCTCTTCGTGTCGGCATCCTTCAGGAAGCACTCCATCGTCTTGAGCTCCTCCTTGAGCCACTCCACCTGATCTTTCACTTCGTACAGGAAGACCGCTTCATTGATGAGGAGATCGCCTATCTGTTGCACGGCGTAGCCGAGAACAGCGTCCGCCATCCTTCTCCTCCTCTCGCCTCCTGCTCTCAGCCAGATCTGGAAATGCTTCTCCGAGTGAACGCTAAAGTTGATGATTAACCCAACAATTGTGATGAAACACGATTTATCGTGCCCACTAATTTATGAAACAAATTCCGAGATATTGAAACCTGAATGGACTCATGAGGACCAATTACACGTCACGATCGTGGCACAATGGAAAAGCTTAGACCGAGGAACCTTGTAGGTGGAAAGTCCATCGCCAAGTAATACATCTCGTCACCCACCCGCGTGCCAACAAATTGGCCAACAAAGTCAACGCTTATTTTCTAACCCAACCCCGTCTATGACAAAAAAGAAATTATTTAAAATAATGCTCACGAAGAGAGGTGGTAAAATGTCCCAATCAAGCGCTCATACTTGACCACTATGGGCAATTATTAAATGAATAACAGTAAACAGCGAAAATCGAGCGCTTCTCCTGAATTAATATTATGATGGTTACATTATAATATAGACATTTAATCATCAATATATTATTATTTTGACATTAAAAATTGTCGTCCAAGCAAAAAGCAGTGACTCTCTCGCTCTCTCTCTCTCTCTCTCTCTCCCTTTTTCCGACGCGGAAACCATGTCCGGCGTAGTCGACGGTCAACCGGGGCGGCTTCCGATGCGGCGGGGGTCGCCGTCGATAATAGTCATCGTAATATTTCGGATCATAATCATCATTATCGTCTAGATTATGGTGGGTTGGACAACCAAGCCGAGAAAAAATCCGAGCCGCTTGACCAGTTGAGTAAGATCTCTCTCTCTCTCTCTCTCTCTCTCTCTCTCTCTCTCTCTCTCCCCCCCCCCCCTCTTCTCCCCTTTCCCGTTGGAAAGGATGACATTCTCCAGTGAGAGAGAGAGAGGGCTTTAGCCTAAAAATAAAAGGTGTTATTTTTGTATTATTTACGATAATAAATAAGATACTTTCGTTTAAATAGGAAGGTATTCCGTTCGCCCATCCGTCGTGATTTGATGGTCGGAGATGTGACTGCCGTCAAACCCTCACAACGTCAGCCGATTGACTTTTGCAAAGTCAATGCCTTAAAACAGTCGCCGCACCGTTCAATGGGAGATCACTGACGCGGTCAGTCCCGATCCGGCAAGCCCCCCTGATGGCAGATTGAAAGAGCCTTATTGCGGCGAGGTTGGGCACAGGCATTGCCGTGAAAGTCAAAGTTTGACCTTCGAGTTTCCATCTTTAGTTGCCGACTTCCGAGTTCAGATGTCGAGTTTTGACCGAATATTTATCTGTAGAGGAAGAAGCAGAACGCGTGGACAGCAGAGCGGGGTTGACGTCCACTATGGTGGCGCCGCCGTTCTGGATGTTTTAGCAGGATCACACGTTGACGAAGTTATAGACGGAAGCTCCGGGTTCCTCGCCCAACTCCTGCAAGCTCCTCCCACTGTCTGCCTTCCTCGCCTTGGTTACCGATCCCTCGGAATTCTTCACGTCGCCGGAAGTAAAGCCGGAAGCTGGATAGAGAGAGAGAGAGAGAAAGAGAGGTGGATAGATATATACATACATACATACATACATACGGAGAGGGAGAGATTGGTGGATAGACAGATAGATACATACATATATGGATACATAGAGAGAGAGAGAGATGCGTGGACAGAGAGATACATTCATACATACATACATAGAGAGAGATAGGTGGTTAGGTAGTAAATACATTGATTGATTGATAGATAGAGAGATAGAGAAAGAGAGAGATACGCCGTACATGAGAAGACCACGTTAGCTGGTCTCAAGACATTCCCTCTTTGATTCCCTCGTCTCTTAGAGGAAATGGGTATTCATCGGTTAGACTTTATCATTTACTAATAAGTATAAATTCCTATGTATGTAAATTTCCTTTAAAATAGAAATCAAGTGTTGACTTTATTTAGAATGTGGGCCAAATCGGGCTCATAAAAGTTTGTTAACTCATTACAAATAATACAATTGAAAGCCTTTTTTGTCTTTTTGCTCATATATTGTGCAAATTTATTATCAGGCGCAGATCATTTATTAATCATTTATTCTGTAAAGGAGCCTCCCATAAAAGAAAATTACACATAAATCCTCACTCGTCTACCAAAATTCTGTCTTTCAAAATTACCTGTTTTCTTACAGACTTTATTCGAATATGCCTAAAAAATATACAAATATAAAACAATTATTTATTATATGGTAAATGCTACAAATTAGCTAAAGTGTTTCAAAGTACTGAGCTCCCCACATCGCAATAAAAATCTATAAATTTATAAATTCTCTTAATTTTTAAGTCCATCATTTCGCTATATTGCAAATATGCACAATATTATGGTCCTTTTAACCATAAATAATGTATTTATTCCAGTTGCAAGCCCTGGATGGGGTTAAAAATTTAAAATAATCATGCTGGTAAGACCATGTAGTTTTTTTACCTATACACCCTCCCAAAATCACACATTCGACTTTACATCCCTTGGGACCTAGCTTTAGTCTCACCGAAAAGTCAACGGTCTACGACGGTAATGAAGCCGGCGGCAGAGAGAGAGAGAGAGAGAGGGTGGGTTGGTGTCAAGCTGGAGGCTATTCGTTTCTTGGCCGGATTCATTATCTGACGGCGGTTGTAGAAACGGTAAGTTCAGATAAAACGGCGTTGACTGGTATTTACCAATGGGAGAGCGCCGCGTTCAAGGAGACACCTACCCACATGGAAGGACGAGAGAGAGAGAGAGAGAGGGAGTCGCCCTTGTAACTTTCCTCTTTTCTCCCCGAGTCAGCCAGAAGGGGAGAGAGAGAGAGAGGGGTGGTCTGCGGGAGCTTGGGATCCACAAATCGCCGCGATCTGAGCCGCCGTCCGTCTCGCCCCGGGGGGAACCGGGGATCTTGACGAAGCGGGGGATGTCGGCCATGGCGGCCGGAGGATTGAGACCATTGGAGTCGTCGACGACCTTTGGTTGCTGAGGCGACCGTCATCCCCGATTCCATCTGCTGGTTGGTCCCTGCTTGTAGAGAGAAGATTGTGCGTGCACAGAAAGGGGGAGCGAATGCGGGTGGCTCCACCTTCTGGATCGCTGGCCCCGGCAGCAGCCGGGGCCGCCGATGAGCCGCCGCCGAGGATTTACGAAGTGTGGAAGGGCAATAATGTAAGTGTTCGTTGCTATCTAGGGTTTTATTGCAGATACGAGCTTATTCTTCCCGTCATTGAAATCTTTGGGTATGCTCGCGATTTGGGAGAATTCCGATTACTCGTTGCCTGAATCCTCGCTCGAATTATGCCGTGAAAATTTGTGCATCACATTTGTTTTCTTTAAAGCGTGTTGACTTCCTGGACAATTACGCGGCTGGATCAATTTGGAACAACAAAAGTCTACGAGGAGAATAATCTATTTCTTCTTTGATCTACGCGATCTCTCTCTTTCAGATGTGTTTATCCTTGTGTCTTTACCTCCTATCTCCTGGATTGCGCCTTGCAGATTTATCATGTTATCTCCCACTTCTAACGGGAAAAGTTGGTCCATGCCAAATATTTGGGAATGGGAAGACTCGGATCGTGTTTCATGAATGGATCCCGAGTTGGTTAGCTTGTATTCGCGTGGGAGCAAGGGTATAAGGCTATCTGTTAGTCTATGGTTCACTAGAGGGTATTTTTATGGTTTCTCCTGTATATTTAACCTAGTAATAGTGCTAGCCTAAGAGACGAACTCCATCATTATGGTCAAGTTTCAACACTATCTTCATGCCCAGAACAATAGTGCTATGTGATTGCTTGGCAGGGATAATCAAACTGTTTGCTTTTCTAGAGTCGGAGCAAGCCATTTTAAGTTGGTTGAGGAACGCTAATCGTACATAACTTCTCTTTATCAGTTCTTATGCATTGCAGAATGAGTATACACAATTCATGCATTTAGGAGAATATAATTGTACGCACAGTTTTTCAATCAGAAATATGCTAATTTATACATTTAATTTACCAAGGCTGTCAAATTGCAGCATGCGCCACGAGTGAATTCACGGAGTTGTGTATATCATTTTGATGCTATTTCTTTTCCATTTTTCGTACCGATCCGTGCATGAAGAATCTGTCGATCTGGGCTTCTTTCATGAGTATATTTGTGCACGTAATCGTTACAGTATTCTCTGAAACCGTTAACCTGGAATATGAACATCAATTGTATTGGACTCTTATCCACTAGTTTTACTGATGTTTTGTGGATTGTGCGTTTGTAACACGAGCATACATATATGATGATTGTTTGGAAAATATTGTTGAGGAGGGTTAAAATCCAGTATTTGATACCTCTACTGTTGTCTATCCATTCCGAAGGAATCATTCATGATACCACTTGATAGAGGATCAGTTTTGTTCTCACGGGACCGAAGCTTATGAGGCAAAAATTGTGGAGGACGATATAACTGTTCGTCATAGAGGCTCTGATTCTCTCCTTCATCTAGAGGAAGTTGATGTTCTCAGACACATTGACGAAGATCTACCCCTCTTGGGGATTATAGATATGAAACCAGTATGAGGATGCTGTTCTTGAAATCATCTAAGCCGAGTTTGGGGTTAAAAAATCCGAGGGAAATTCCATAAAAATGAATGACTAAGTGGGGTCCCATCTAGTTTCATGTCAGACTCCAAACTGAAGACCAAGAGACATTTAGGCATAGCAAATCACATGAGATTACTTGAACGAGGCTGGAGATGGTTGTAGAAAATGTTGTAGAAAATTAGTACAATTGAACCTAAGGGTTTGTGCCTAGACATGGGAAGTAGCTTCTGTTTGCAGTCAAAATGTGGCAGCGGGAGAAACATATGATGAGGGGTGGAAGATGGAAATGAGTCAACGTTGAGAATCAATGAATCAATAAGCTCTTGTCTGAATTAGGAGCGAGGGGCTTATGACTCACCCGGCAAGATTAAGAAAGCCTTTCTGAGCGGGTTTATTACTTCTAATAATGTTCCATCCTCATAAATACCATCTTCAGGAATTATGTGTACTGATAACTTTTCACATAGGCCAAAGTTGAGTGAGAACTTTTTCCGTACTAGATATTTTTTTAGAAAGGAGTTTACTAGATTATTACAGTAGGCAGATTGACCCCTCTGGACTCCCAGGTCTACCTGTCTAATTGTACCATGTCTAGCTAGCTGAATTGACTTCTTCCACTATTAGGTCAATCTATTTCAGTACCTCCTGAGCCAAATTCTTAAAGATTGATTGACCCGCAATCTGTCAGCCTGTTCATTCCCTACTTTCTGATCTACATTTTAGGTCAACCTAACTTCTTTGGTTTTGGAGCACAGCTTTTTCGGATCTACCACTCATTGGCGTGGGTTCACCTGTCTTCCTCTAGTCGGTCCACCTTGATATCTGTTTGGCAAATTTGAAGACAAAAGAAGCTGGTTCAGCCTACCATCTGGCCAGGTTGTCCCTTCTTTGTTACTGGCGCTTTACAGTCTGAAAAAGCTGCCCCAGGGGTAGTTGCCAAGTTTTTCTTTGAATCGTGGACCGCAGCTGCTCACAAGTGTCCGTTTGGCCATCTAAACCGAAAAATAACATCAAAGGATCTGTGGAGAACATGAATGGAATATTTTAGCTTGCACTTTCAATTCCGGATGATTTGAATTATCAAAGTTCTCATCCTTGTCTTCAAGGAGGCAAAGCTGAGGGTCTGTTCATGCTCTTCGTAATCTTGTGTTTTGAGCCCAGTTCTTTTGTTTTTCATCCTTTGTGTGGCCATTTCACGGCAGAAGACATGGTTGGTGTTAGAAGCACTTTTAAGGATGACGTGTTATCTTTATCTTGCCTTAGGGAAGAGGATGTAGGCAAGGCGCGAAATCGCCCCAAATCACGTTTCCCTTTGTGTTTGAAATCGCCCCAAATTACCTCCGATTCTATCTTACTTTCCTGCAACAGATTCTCATAACCCAGCTCTCTCTCTCTGTGTTCTCCTTTACTAGTGCATTGCTGGTCACTATTATCTCATTCTCATCCTTCTCTCGTCAAACATCGCTAATTTCTTGTTCCTTGAGGTTTTCATATAATGCCTTACAGTTCATTAACATTTTTTAATATTACCAATAAATGGGTCAGGTTTCATAAGGTTTTTACAAAATTTCTTAATTTGCCTCGATTTTTTTATTATTTAACGGGGAGTATACTTCTGAATAGTTCTTGATAATCCTCACTGTACATCACCTCTTAGTACTCGACCATGGGCAGACTCCAGCTACTCAAGAAGGTTGAAGATAACAGTTGACTTGCTTTGATGTCATGGAGGCCCATATGGTTTGACTTCCCCTTCAGCTTGGAGTGTGCCGCAATCAGAACTGTGACGGGACCCAGCTTCATGGAGACTGTAGACAGTCTTAGAGTTAATGTAAAAATAAAGGGAGGGATAGGACATCTATGTTTGTTGAGTGGGAAACTTGCGCAGGAGCAATCTATCCATGGTAAATAAAAATGGGTTTAGTTTCTGTGTGAGATTTGGCTGCCGTTTTCTGGGGTTTGGTTATCAAGAATATTCATTTCGGTCACATAACGGTTCGTTGGTGACCGGATCACCCAGCGCCTGACAAGGAATTCGTGCAGAGCGGCCAGCTTCAAATGCCCTTTTTTTTATGTGGAAAATGGAATAAGTGCAGATAAGATATAACTCGGTGGTGTATGGGGATCAAATCTTGGTGTTGATTTTCTGCTGCGAAGTTTGTGAATTCTTGTATGTTGGAGGCTTTATGATTTATTTATTTTTGCAAAAATCAGCATGCACACTTTATTAAAGTCTCGGACAAATGAAGCAATAGGACTTTATTATGATCACATGCATAGATTCGCATGCAGATGTATATGTGGATATTCAATTTGCATCACTGTCTATTTTTAAAATCTTTATCATGCTACTATATGTGTTTCAATTGGCACTTGTGCCGTACCCAATAGATCTTAGCTCTTTATTATCACTTTGTATGACTAGGATTTGCGACACCCCAAGAGAGAGAGAGAGAGAGAGAGAGCTTTAGTTCTCTCATATTGCTTCTTCTTCACTTGGTGCTAAAAAACACGGCTGTTTTGGATGCCATGCAGATATTCTTCCTCCAGGGAAGGCTCATATTCGGACCAGACGTGAGGTCGCTGTTCCTCACCATCTTCCTCATCGTCGCTCCAGTTTCAATCTTCTGTGCCTTCGTCGCCAGGAACCTCATGGACGACTTCTCCCATCACTCGGGCATATCCATCATGGTCATCGCCGTCGTCTTCACCATATACGTGAGTTCCCCCCTCCTCTCCTCCCCCCACCCCCCCATCTCCTCTCAAGTTCCACCTCCCACTCATGGCGGCCCCTCTCTCCTTCCTTCCCTACAGGATCTGGGTCTTCTCCTCCTCACCTCCGGCAGAGACCCTGGCATAATCCCCCCCAACGCCCACCCCCCCGAACCAGAGAGCGGCGGCGATGCTGCGGCAGATGGCCAGACGCCGCAGTTTCGGATGCCCCGCGTGAAGGACGTCGTCGTCAATGGGATCACGGTGAAGATCAAGTACTGCGACACCTGCAAGCTCTATCGGCCCCCCCGGTGCTCCCACTGCTCCATCTGCAACAACTGCGTGGAGCGCTTCGACCACCACTGCCCGTGGGTCGGGCAGTGCATCGGCCTGGTAAGCGAGCATAATCCCTTTTCCTAAGATTTTATTTTATTTTCTTTATTTTTTTAGAGCTCGCCATTGCCGCCGGATCTGACTCGTTTCGAGCTCTGGGTCTGGGTTGCAGAGGAACTACAGGTTCTTCTACATGTTCGTCTTCTCCACCACGCTGCTCTGCCTGTACGTGTTCGGGTTCTGCTGGGTTTACATCAGGCGCATCATGGACTCCCACGAGACGACGGTGTGGAGGGCGATGGCCAAGACCCCCGCTTCCGTTGTTCTCATCGTCTACACCTTCGTCTGCGTCTGGTTCGTCGGAGGCCTCTCCGTCTTCCATCTCTATCTCATCAGCACCAACCAGGTGAGTGGAATCAGCCCCATTGATATCTCTCTCTCTCTCACACACACACACAGATTCTTTCTCACTCATCGAGAAGAATTCATATTCATATGCTAATTGATCTGTGTGTTTCTCTGTCTTGATCTCGATCTCGATCTCGATGTCGATCTCTTTCGCTGTGGATTTGGCAGACGACGTACGAGAACTTCAGATATAGATACGACCGGCACGAGAACCCCTACAACAGGGGGTTGGTGGAGAACTTCAGAGAGATCTTCTTCTCCAGCATCCCTCCGTCCAAGAACAACTTCCGCATGCTGGTGCCACCGGAGGAGACCTTGCCGGCGCGCGCAGTCAGCGGCGGCGGCGGCGGGTTCATCGGCGGGAACATGGGGAAGGGCGGCGCCGGGGACCTCGAGTCGGGCCGGAAGCCGTCGTGGGATCACGACCCGTCGTCGGTCACGGCGGTGGGCGACCTTGAGGCCGGCGAAGGGGCGGCGGTGCTCAAGGACGGCGGTGGCTCCGACATCGGCGGCGGCGACGACTACCCATCTGAGAGCTCGGAGATGTTCGGCAGCGGGCACCACCCACGGCGGTCCAGCTGGGGTCGGAGGAGCGGCAATTGGGAGATCTCCCGCGAAGTGCTCGCCATCGCCGCCGGCAATGATGCTGGCGGCGCCGCCAGAAAGGTGTAGAATTACGTAAGTCGCATGCTTGTTCTGTCATGGTTTAATCTGAACGCCGATTGTGTATAGCAAAAAACTGCGGATTTCAGGCTGGAGGACCTGTCGTCTGCTTCCATTCGAGAGTATGCTTCCATTTCTCTCTACAGATTCTCCCTCTTCAACGGGTGGACTGATAGATAGAGAGAGAGAGAGAGAGAGAGAGAGAGAGAGAGAGAGAGAGAGAGAGAGAGAGCCCAGTAGTCGGGTCATAGCTTGGCGAAAGTGGGCTTCCTCTTTTGGATCTGGGCGGTGGTAGCCTCAGCGAGATCATCAGAGATAAGCATCGACGAGTTCCACGTGGCCACGTAGTCCAGGCTCTGGTCCACCGTCAGATCCCTGTTCCTCAGCAGCACCGCCTTCGTCCCCGCCACCGCCAGCGGCGACTTCGCCGCCAAGTCTGAAGTAGCGCCGCCTAAACTGATCAGGAACCAGCGGTGGAAAGAAGAAGAAGAAGATGATGATGATGATGGAGTTTACCCTTGGCGATGGCCATAACGGCGGTGTCCATCTCCTGCCGGGAGGGGAAGACAGCGGATACGAGGCCCATGGCTCTGGCCTCCGCCGCCGGGACCTTCCTCGCCGTCAGTGCCATCTCTGCCGCGTTGCCGTGGCCGACGATCGCCGGCAGCCTCTGCAGGGTCCCCAGGTCGGCGGCGAGGGCCAGATCCACCTCCTTCACGGAGAAGAAGGCGTCCTCCGAGCAGTACCGGAGGTCGCAGGCCGTGGCGAGGTCCACTCCCCCGCCGATGCAGGCGCCGTGCACGGCGGCGATCACCGGCCTCCGGCAGCGCTCCACAGCGGAGATCGCCGCCTGCAGGGAGAGGATCTGCCGGCGGAGCCGCTCCCGCTCCCTCCCCGGATCGGATCTCCCACCGCCGCCGGTGATGGCGGCGAGGGTAGAGAGATCGATTCCTGCGCAGAAATGGGGGCCACGGCCGGCGAGGACGATGGCAGCGGCGCCGCGGCGGCCGTCGAGGAGATCGAGGGCCCTGGGGAGCTCGGAGAAGAAATCGAGGGTGAGGGAGTTCCGCTGAGCGGGGCGGTTGAGATAGATGTGGAAGACGCCGGCCTCGGAATCACTGTGCACGATCTGCAGCGTCTTGAACTCCTCGTTCGCCATCGCTCCCCTCGCCCCCGGTCGCCGCCCGCCGCCACCGGAGGAAGACGATGACGGTGATATACTTCTTACCCCTCCACCACCCCATCCGTGAATTTTATTCGCCCCTTGGAATATTTAATTATTTACGTATAAATAAAGTCATGTTATCATATTTAATTATTATTATTTATCAGCTCCTTTTAATAATCGTTAAATCAAATAAGTCATCACATTTGGCCTATTTTCTGTGAGCTATTTTTATTAAAAATGAATCTTGATGGGCCAGTTGTGCCCGAGACTTTTGCCAAACCCAGCCCGATCACCAGACAGACGGAGAGAGAGATATAGAGAGAGAGATACAGATAGAGATATAAAGATAGAGAGAGAGAAGAGAGAGAGAGAGGGATAGAGAGATACAGATAGAGATATAAAGATAGAGAGAGAGAGGGATAGAGAGATACAGATAGAGATAGATAAAGAGAGAGAGAGAGAGAGAGGGAGGGAGAGATACAGATAGAGATAGAGAGAGAGAGAGAGAGAGAGAGAGAGAGAGGGAGGGAGAGAGATATAAAAGATAGAGAGAGAGAGAGAGAAAGAGAGAGAGGAGTGAGAGGAGGAGAGCAGAGGAGAAATATAGGTAGATAGAGAGAGAGGGGAGGGAGGAGAGGGGTAGAAATATTGATAGAGAGAGAGAGGGCGAGAGGGAGGGGTAGAAAGAGAGGAGAGAGAGGGAGGGAGAGGGGTAGAAATATTGATAGAGAGAGAGAGAGAGGGCGAGAGGGAGGGGTAGAAAGAGAGGGAGAGAGGGAGGGAGGGAGAGGGGAGAAATATAGATAGAGAGAGAGAGGGCGAGAGGGAGGGGTAGAAAGAGAGGGAGAGAGGGAGGGAGGGAGAGGGGGAGAAATATAGATAGAGAGAGAGAGAGAGGCGAGAGAGAGGGGTAGAAAGAGAGGGAGGGAGAGCGGGAGAGATATAGATAGAGAGAGAGAGAGGGCGAGAGGGAGGGGTAGAGAGAGAGAGAACAAAGATCTCTCGAGTGTTTTTCAAGTTTTCCCAGAGCTTCCTATACAAAACCCCCATAGACAGCAGCCCACCGGAGGCTAGTACGTAAAAAATTGCAGAAGAGAGAGAAAGCGAACCGGGCGGAGTGGCGTACCTCTCTCTCTCTCTCTCTCTCTCTCTCGCTAGGTGGTGTCGGCAGTAGTCCATTCGTCACTGGTTCAGAGCCAGAGGGCGCCGGCGTCCTTGAGGAGGGGGACGAGGGAGCCGTTGATGTGGGCGGCCATGACCCCGTCCACGGCCCCGACGAGCTTCCCGCCGATGAAGACGACGGGGACGGCGGCAGCGCCGCCGAGGAGCCACCTCAGCGCCGCCTCCATCTCCTCCCCGAGCGGGTCTTCGTCGAGGTCGTAGGCGGTGGGGTTGACCCCTAAATTGCAGAAGAGCCTCTTCACGGCATGGCACATGCAGCAGCCGCTCACCCCGAATATCACCACCGCGCTCTCACCCGCCATCCTCTTCACTCTCTCCATCGCCGTCGCTACCCGCTTGTCGTTCCTCCACCGCTCCGCCACCGCCGGCGCCGCCACAGCCACCTGGTATTGCACCCTCATCCTCACCTGGTAAGAAGAAGAAGATTATGATGATGAGGAAGAAGAGAAAGGAGAGTGGAGGAGGAGAGGAGGGCGGAGTGTAACAGAACCGGCGGACGGGGAATTTATAGGAGGCACTCGGGATGCTCTCTCTCTCTCTCTCTCTCTCTCTCGCTCATTACGTCGTCTCTTGAGAGAGAAGGGAAGAACAGGATGACCTCTAGTACTTTCTCTCTCATCTCGTCCCTGAGAATCCAGCTTTCGATTCCTGATGTCGCGCTATTACATCAGCCTTATGTCGTCCTCTCCCCCTCCCTCTCTCTCTCTAACACACACATGCCATTATTCGCAGCAGGCTTTCGCAGGGGAAATCAGCTCCGGCGACCGCTGGCGCCTCCGCATCTGTCCTCCTTGTCGGCCAGAAAAGGGGCCGGCGACGGTCTCCGGAGGGGAAGGGGGCGGTACGATGGTCGCCATCTTCTGCGGCTTCGAACGCGGAGAAAGTGCACCGGCGACAGTCAGTGCATCCTTCCGACCGGAGGGATGTCGGCATCCAGTCACTGAACAGTCACCCTCCGCCCGGCCGGAATCGCCGGCGCCGAGGAAGACGACGAGCGTCGCGGATCCCCCGCCGCCGCCGTGTCCATTAAATGAATAAAATTTTATTTAGTGGTAAAATAGGAAGAGCATATATTATTATTAAATAAAAAAGGTCAAGTTAGGCGCATTAGAAAAGCTTGATACTTCATTTTTATGAAGTTAATAAAAAATAAAAAATAAATACTTTTTCTGCATGTAATGACTTACGACGTACAATTTTCTAAACATCCGATGCAGAGTAAAATGATAATTTTTATTTTTATATGATTATTAAAAATACCAAATACCTGTATTTACGATTACATTTTTAATTAAAAAATAGAAATTGCTTATGAGACCGGTTCAACAAAGAGCCGGAGGTTGAAAGTTTCAAAAATAATTTTATTTATTAAATGAAATTTACTTGGCGCAAAAATAAATTACAATTATTATTGAAATTTGAAAATAGTTTTATTTAGATAAATCCTATTTTTATGCTTCAGGCGATCATACGGCCGTAGACAAGGCAGCGAGTATCCCGAATTTTTTGTCTGTTCTTGTCGGTCCACGATTTCGGGGATACTCGTCGGAACGACCACTCGGTGGGCTGACGTAGGTGACGTCATCCACTGACGCGGGCTCATAGGGCCAACTGCAACATCAACGGGCCGGCCCGGAAAACCAGATAACGGGCTTTTCCCACCGTGTGAGCATAAGGGCTCGAAAATATAGTCGAGGCCGGGCCTGGGGTTATCCGGCCCGTCGACACCCTGAGATCCAAGGCAGCTTCAGCTGAGGAGAGGATGGAGTCGTGGCATGATCTGAGTGGCTATTAGATCCTGAGAGAGAGGAAGAACATGGGAGGAAAAGAGAGAAAGATGGAGAGAGGACAACGTACGGAGGACCAAAGAAAGCAACCACGACTCTCTGTCTTTCTCTTTGTGTGCCGACTAGCTGAGCCTGGTTACGTCAGCCACTGAGCCTCGAGCAGTCGCTGGAAGGTGTCCATGGCGACGGCGGGCAGCCCCAGGAGGACGTTGACGCTCTTCTTCTCTCTACCATGAGAGAGAAAGAGCGCCACCTCCTTCTCTGGGAGCGCGGCGGGGCCGGCCTGCAGTGGCGGGCCCCATCCGAAATCCGCCACGTCGAAGGGCAGCTTTGACCACGCGGTCACCAGGAAAGTGGCGGCGAGCGACGGCCTGGCCCTCGTTACCTCGAAGAAGTCAATAGCCGACCTTACGAAGTCGTCGTCGACCCTCCTTATCGCCTTCTGCACCTCCCCGACGGCGAACCCCAGAGGCCTCCCCACCAGCTCCCCGGCAGCGCCGCCGGCGCAGGTCAACACGATGCCGTTTCCGAAGTATCCCGGCGGCAGGGGCGGCGCCACCCGCTGCCGCACGTCGACGGCGAAGAGCAGCTTCGTAGGCTGCGACGGCGGCAGCCGCAGCGCCGCCGCTCGAGTCCGCCAGATCAGTCCGGCGAGGGCCTCGAAGGAGGTGCAGCCGGTGAGTTCCCCCTTCGCCGCCGCCGTCCGCTTCAGCTCCTCCAGCTGCTCCGGCGAGAAGCAGAAGGACCGGTACTGAAGCTCTTCTTTTTCTTCTTCCTCCTCTTGTTGTTGTTCTTCCTCTTCTTCACGGCGGCGATGGTGGTGGGGGTGGCGGAGCTCGGAGAACTCTGGGTGGGGGTGACGGATCTGAGGCGGAGAACGGGCGGCGAGGAGGGAGCGGTGGAGGAAGGGAGGGAGGGAGAGGGGCGAGCCTCTGGCCATCTCCGCCCAGGAGTTGATGAACTCCATGGCAGCGGCGCCGTCGAACATGCAGTGGTTTATGGACAGCCCCAGGGTGAAACCGCCGCATCTGAAACGCGTCACCTTTCAAAGATAAATAGAAAGTCAACTGCCGATGCCAAAAGATCCCTCCTGTGGGTAAATAGAAAGTCAAGCGGCGAAGATAATAGATAGATAGATAGATGGATAGTCAACTGACCTGGATGGCGAAGGGAGGGATCTGCAGCAAGTTCTCGGTCCCGGGGAAGTCGCAGACGAGCGTCCCCAGCGCCGCCGTGTCGGTGCTGGAGATGTCCCCGAGCGCGGCCAGGTCGCAACCGGCGTCGGCCTCGACGAAGACGGCGCCCTCACCGGTACAGTCCACAGCCAGCTTCCCCTCCGAGCTCAGCACCACTCTCCCGGCCAGGGGGTAGTAGTGGACAAGCACCCTCCCCAGAGCTTCCCTCATCACCGCCGCCGCCGCCACTGGCGGAGTTGCCGGCCCGAAGCAGTAGACGGTGCGGACGACGACGGCGATGTTCTGGTCAAGGTTGGAGAGGAAGTAGAGTCCCTTCTTGGTCTCCCCTGCGGGAGGGACGAGGACGGGGTCTCCCCTCCGGACGCCGAGCTCCATGCGACCCGCCGGAGGGGAGAAGACGGCAGGAGAGATCCGCCGAGGAAGAAGATGGCAGCGAAGAAGAAGACCCGACTACTTGTAGATTGTTGTACCGGTGAAGCCTCAGAAGAAGAAGAAGAGCTGACTGCTCATAGATTGTTGCACCAGCAGTCCATCTGTAATTTACCGGATTTGGAAACCAGAGGGTGAGTTCTGGGCACCCGGTGGGTGGAGGTTGGGTTTGTATTAGATTGTTAAAACGGGTACGTTGGACCCGAATGGACTCGGACTATTGCTTATATTGGGCCGGGGTGGGCCAATTATTGGATGGTTCGGACCCGTTTCGTGCGGCCTAATTTAACCCAGAAAGGAACCAGATAGACCTTACAAGACAAGTGAGCCAGGATCATTGCACGAGCGCTGGGGGAGGCCCATGCAATGAATTTGGCCCACCGTGGTCCGTACAGTGGGCCGATTCTTGGGTAGTCTGATCTTGACCCAAACTCAACTTCATGTGGGTCCCACAACCCCACACCATCCCCAGGTTAGCTCACAAAGAACAGCTATCTGGATACGCAAGGAAGCTACAACCCCTAACAAGTAAGCCAAAAAGTCAACCTTTGAGCTAGGCGTCTCAACATATTGGCTCAACACGAGAGAGAGAGAGAGAGAGAGAGAGAGATTGAAGAACAGAGAAGTGGGCTTGGGGAATTCTCGAGCCATGATCATCATTGGTCGCTTCCAAGAGACATCTCCTATGGTTCCATTGATCGCCAGTTCACGATTGACCACACTTCCGCAGGCATGCAACTCCCTCTTCCATGTAATCTTGCTTGCTGACCCACATCTCCGATGAGTCCTGCCCACCATGCACCAGGAAGAAAAATTAATCCCCAAAATTATCTCGGGACATTTATCTGTATTTTATAAGACATGTGTAAGGGGGTTTTTATTTAAATAAAATGATTTATTTGGGAATTTAAAATTCCAATATCCAGATAAATTCCCATCTAGAACAGGGACATAGAGGAAAGAGGCAGCTGATACCTTCATGATCTCAGCGAGAACCGTCCCTCCATGGAAGACCATGTGCTTTCTTCGGGGTGGATCCTCGATTCTCAGCCGCAGTTTCTGTTGATGGTGAGGAAGTTGGAGATGAGAAAGCAGGATCGGGAATCTCTCTCTCTCTCTCTCTCTCTCTCTCTCTCTCTCTCTCTTTCGCTAAGCTGTTGGGAGGAACAGCTGCACTCTGAACGATTCCAGATGAGATGGTGGTGGAGAAACTTGGAGATGAGAAAACTGGATTGGATTACCTTCAATCCATCTCTATTTCCCTTCAGGACGACCTCAAGATACCGATCGAGAATTTCTTTCTCCAAGCTGTTAGGAGATACATTCAATTCCATGAGTGATGATGATGGATAGAACCAGGAAATATGAACACAAAGATTCAACCACAGTTCATAGTTTACCAGGAGATGATGCATATAATCTTGCATCACAATAGAAACCATGATTAATAAGATTCTACCAGTTCATAGGTCTATAGGTATTGCTGCAGTTCATGCAACATCTTGGATCACGATAAAAACCAGGTTCATAGATCAGCAGTGGTATTGGAACCACGGATACCATGTATGTTGAACAGGGTTGTTCCAGAAGATCATGAAATACCTCATATTATCATAAAAACCAGAGACTAATAACATTCTGCAAGCTCACAGATCGACGGAGCTACATAAACCACCATATGTATATATGTTACCATGTGTCATACATGACTAATCCAAGAAGATCATACGATATCCTACACCATAATAAAAACCTGATGGAAATAGGATTCCACAGGTTCATAGATCTATGAAGAGTTTTACAGAGAATCTCATGCAAGATGAGAACAACGGTGCGAGTTATCAGGTTTAATGTTCATTTGGCTACCACAGTAGCCAATCCTGACGCCAGATTAGTACCGGACTGGATTGGCTGAATAGGCCAATTCATGGTTTGGCCAAGAACAGGGCTGCAACGAATCGAAACTTGACATTTTCGATTCAGCTGATGCTTAGAAAAATATGAAATCTGGTATTGCGTAAACACTACAGGGCACTCAAACAATGACGATCACACACGTGTCAAAAAAGTTAGTCCCAACAACCTTACTGCATCCGATTATTTCTGATGACTTGAGTTCTTGTGTGTAACTCATCTTTCTTTATTATTTACAAAAAAAAGGGAAGACAAATTGTAGTACATAATTGGAAAAGAGGACTTTATGTGGAGGAAGGAATAGTAACGTTTGATCATTAACAAAAATATAACTACAAAAAGTACTTCATTGAAAAGCGTGGTGGATTACCGGCTTGGCAATCCGGGATACATGGTGCTCCCTCCACTGAGGACAATATGCTGGTATAGCTTCAGATAACAGAAAATCAGATTATATCACATACTAAACCTCCAAAATATGAGATGGGTTGTAATCAGAATGTATGTTTCTGGAAGAGAAATAGGATCAGAGACAAAAAAATCGAAGCACAACACCCCTGATTGCACCGGACACAGGTTTAGAACTTGCAGTGATTTGCATCAAAGGAGAATTTTAGAGAGGCTTGAGTATACTATTATTTCAACTAAATAATGATAATCTCTTCAAGCAATGCTCGAGTCATAACGGTGATGCTGAGAAAGTCAATGGTCACTCCCTGGATAACAACACACTGAGTAAAATGGTTGAAAGTGTCTCAAGTCTTCGGATGTCCACGATATTGTGTTCGAGTTGTCTAGAGATAGATTTAACCACTAATTAGAGGATAGCTACTATAAGTCATTGCTCCTGCCCATTCAGAAAAATTATACCTGTGGCTATGTGGGACATCCTCCACAGAGTGTAGAAAAGATTATTGCCAACTAAAAGGAAGATCACTTTAATCTTGGAGACTGGATTGGTACTTTTTCAGCTTGAACCCTACTGAATCCTTTCCAAAATCAGCTATTATGCCCTAGCCAACCAGAACAAGTGTGAACAAGGTCACCTGATCTCTCTGTTTCAGATTGATCTGGCCTGTCCGGCGGATTTTCTCTGGTTCAACTGGTCATAAATTGATTCTTAGCATTGCCCCATTTTAAAAGCCTTGAAGACACTGTTAAACACTGTAGTCAAAGGTATAATCAACTTTTTAAAAAAGAGATTTTTTTTCTGCATTTCATCATCTTTTACTAGCTTCTGCATTGTTTCCTGTTATCATGGTAGAATTTTTTTTTCTGATAACTAAACAAATGTCCAAATAAGAAGAACAGGCGAAGTATCAAGAGGATTTGATAATGAAGTTAATCATCAAAGGATGAAGAGAACAAAGTGAGCCACCAAAGTGGATGGACTAGAAGACCAGAAGGGAATGGATCGATTTCAATTTCATCATAGTACAACGTTTTCACAATGACAGTCAGGCCTCTATGAGAGAAAAGTTGGGCAAAAATGACCCACTAAGAAACTAGCAGGATGCCGATTTAAGGACGCAGTTAATTACAAAAAACCCATAAGGAAGTGCTAACCTGACCTTTACATAAAAAGAAAACTTCTAATGAAAATAATTAGTACCCGAAATAAGGGTCAATCGGGAAGAGTAAACTATTTTAAAAAAGGAAAATCATGCCCTTAAGGTTTTGACCCATTGGCATCTTATGTGCATGGTTTTTCTCCATCAGGTCGAAAGGACAGAAATTTTTGCAGCCATAGCAAGATGAAGTTAATAAAAAATAATAATTCATTACATAATTAGAGAAATGAATGAGAAGATATGACTACAAACAGTAAAAAAGTTCATTGTTTAATTATAACACATGAACTGCATACCATCATTCGGTTATCAATATCCATTTCCTGAATGCATCGAAAAGCCATGTCAGCCATCCCATCTCCCTCCACATCAATAAGTTCCTGCATCCAAATACATTAGTATATAAAATGCCAAGGGGTCATATCTAAACTCATTGGTATATTAAAAAAAACTAAAAATGATACGTCCTCAGACTTCAACAAGGATAAAAGGCACACTTTCAATGCAATCAGGAAACAGAGAACAATGAGCTTACAGGGGTGAAAAGGGCCTCGGGGGCTTGAAACCGTTCTGTGCCTACTTTAATAATCCGTCCATCTGGCAGCTACCAAAGAAAATCACAATTGAAAGGGGAAGGTAAGTTCCTAATTAATGATGAACAGGAAAAAAATATTTCGGAGGAAAATGTCAGTTTAAATAATTCAAATACTCTAGTATAAGCCACAATCAGAGAAACTCCACACACTTACAGTGTAATTTTTCATTAGGACAGTCGTCTCCAGTCCTAATTGGTATTCACGTTTGTAATCATAACTGTAATATCATTGTGAATCAGTCGTTGCAACAATACTACGAGAAAATCAGCTGGGATACGTGGTTGAAGAGAGTCAAACCTTACATAACACAATTTCTCCTTGATTTCCCTTGCAGTCTCAAAATCTGCAGTCCTATTCACTGAGTACCTTTTGCAACAAAAGAAACCAGAATCACCAGGTCAGAAACAAAAGTCATCATAGAAAAAGGTGGAATTCTTTTTTAAGGTCACAACCTCTTTCAACCAGAAAAGAACCTCACCCTCTTCGACGAAGCAGATCTACAAGATAAGAAGTTATGTGTCTGCCAGCCACATTCATTCTCTTTGTAAGGTGTGGGAATGAGTAACCATCAACGACTGGAACCTAGATACAAACAAAAATTAATAACAATGACAAGAACACGAATGATTATCTGTAAAAAACTGAAACTCTTATGCCATACTTGAGGAAAATTGACACCCTCAGTTACTATTAGGGACGACCTCAACCAAGGAATCCAACCCAGATATGTCTGGAAAGATGTGGATTCCAGAATACCAGTGGCATTAGTCTCCTAGACAAGCCATCGGCTGCCTTGTTTCCTTAAAACTTCTTAAATCCCTCCAATTAGTGGTCAATGTGTCAGAGTAGAAAATGGAGTACGAGTTGACATCCAAGGCACTGGAGTTTTCCAAGAAAGAAGGAAGGAAAACAAATATTACCATTGTGAGACTTTTTCACAACAGAAGGAAAATAAAGTAAAGAAATTCCCAGCAATCCACGAGAACTATGAAAACTGTTCTGAGACACCCGGAACAATATATATATCTATACATACATACATATATATATATATATATTCTCAAATAAATGAATATAAAAATAATAATAATATGTACCGTTTTTTTGAATCACACAAACACAAGTATCAAACAAGTTGACACGAAAAAGCAATTTGAGATAACAGGGCACCATCAGACTTGCAATTTCTGATAGTAACCTGTACAAATAAAAAAGGATGCACCTCATCAATAGTGGGTGTTGATAAAAATTCAGAAAGACAGGGCATACAGAAGATGTCACATTAGGACAAAAATGCCTTGGGGGATCCAACAACGCAATCAGGATTTGTTCAAAGACCTGACCATTCAAACAATGTCAGTTTTCTGATTCTGATGAACAAGGTAAATCAGTTCAGACAGAACTGTGACAAGAACTTGCCATGTCTAAGCTGGATGCGGACAAGAGCCCGTAAAATTTTCCTTTAATGTGCTGGCCCAAAATAAAGTGTATAATATATATACTTTCACCTCAGTAACATGAAGATTAACAAAGTCCACATCATTGGACATCAACTGCTACAAAGAAAAGGTTAGGACTGAAGCATTGGAACACTGTGTATGATGATTGAGAAAAAATAATTTTCCAAATATGAGTTAATTTGTCCAATCAATGTCAGGAAACCTATCAAAATTTTGACTTACCACATGTGTCACACCATCTCCAGAATCAATGACAAGACCAGTCAACAAACCTGTGGGAAAAGAAACAACCAGCGGTCAGAGGAT
Organism: Spirodela intermedia; assembly: GCA_902729315.2. Taxonomy (NCBI): domain Eukaryota; kingdom Viridiplantae; phylum Streptophyta; class Magnoliopsida; order Alismatales; family Araceae; genus Spirodela; species Spirodela intermedia. Next base: position 1,865,964 of record LR746271.1, read on the forward strand.
GCTAAATTGTGTTTGCAAAAATCAAACGTAAAACATGCAACATGAGATAAAATATAAAATTCATTTAGGCGAATAGAACACGATAGAAAATTAAGAAAAAATAAAATAGTCACTTATTCCTCCCTTCCCTTCGTCAAGCCTTTCCTTTAGTGATTTGAATGAATAATAAACAGAATACAATGCATATGGATGAAGATTTCTTTATTCAGTTGCATTTTCTTTCCTGAACGAGGAATTTTCAATCAAGAGACGCGTATTAATCAAAATTGTCTCAAGGCGAGGAATTCTTATGAAGAATTCTCATTTAGATTACTCTTTACATACCCTGAGCATATAGTGTCAGAACTGCCTGAATCTGAATGAAGAAACCCATGAAGTTGTATTTCTCAAACATGATCTCCACCTGCGGTGCACGAAACGACATCATGAAAATGACAATATACTCGTCAAGGAAGACAACTGAAGCTGTGGAAAACAAGAGGAATTAAGGAAATAAACCATTGAGGAGAAAAAAACAGGTTACCATCTTCTCACGATTCTTGGAAGGATTCAGAGGTGGGTCCGTCAGTAAAATCTTACACTCCTGGGGGTCTATCTGCAAGAAATGGCAAAAAGTCGTCACCTTTTTAGCCTGGAGCATCCAAATCTGCGACAGGTATGGGGATTAAATGCCTTCAGTTCGTCGTAAAAGGTGTGATCCCAAACGTGGCACATGTCGTCCCAATTCTGCACGATCCCATTATTGACTGGGTATGATATGTCTAGCTGATGCCGGAGCTCTGCACAAGCGTCTCCCACGACGATACCCTTTACCACAAAAAGGCGAAGAAAAAGATATAAAATAAAGAATCATGAATTTCTCTTCCTAATCGGTAATGACGAACGTACCGAGGCCTGCAATTTAGGACCTACAAAATTATTTAGGGAGATCGCATTGTCACACTACGAGGCCAACCTTCAGTTCCTGCTCTGAGAGGGAGCTTTCGTACCGGAGCATCGGTCGCCCGACAACGCAGGGAAACACAGAGGTGGGAAAGTTCTCGCCGGCAAAACCGCATTTCACGTACTGCAAGAGGTCAGTCATGAGGTTCATTCACAGTTTCCCACCTCCGAGCGCTCGACGGTAACTGAGGCAAGTTCAAGCACGAAATAGAAAATTTAAACCGATTCTATCGCCCGTGCGGACGATGGAGTCGATCAGCTCACCCCGGTGCCGTTGTCGCAGACAACAACCCTCCTGTTGTCCATCTCCGTCCGACGCTTCAACAATCTTGTCCTCCGCTTAGAGACCCCGGGGAAGCGCGCATGCCTTCTAGTCCCTGCAGCTTGACGTTTCGATCTCAGCGATCGCCGTCTGCGGGAGATCGCAGGCGCCGAGGGGCTGAGAGAGATCCAGTCGACGGCGATGGCGGTAGCCGGCGACTGGCGAAGAACCTCGCCTCCGCCTTCCTCTCTATGTTGCCCAGTTCGAGCTTCCGGTCCGATCGGACCGCCGGGCCAGAGTCCAGACCGGAACGGTCCGGTCCGGTCCAATTTATCTCTTCCCGGTCTCCCAGCTATGTCCCCGAGGGAGCACAGGATCGAGATCAAACGGCTGGGTGGAGGCCAGATCGGCCCACCCAGAGGAAGGCCCGGATCCGGTTTTAGACAGTAAAGGTTATATAAAAGGGAATATAAAGTATATATGTATATATATCCTTAAAAATAAAATAGCTATGAGGACTTTTTGTTAAATATGACAATAATGCTCGAGTTCGGTAACTTTCTTGAATTGGCTGACGTCTCGTTGATTACTTATTCAGTACTTGTGCCTTGTAGTGCCTATCATTCACTCTATATATATGGTCATTATTATGAATTTAAAACAATTATAATAATTACATGACCACAAATTTAATAGTTTAAATAAATAATATACATTGACTAAATTAGTTTTACATGATAATATTGACTAGATTGGCATTAATTCTATTATTTTTTAATTTTGGCCCTTTTTGTATGAAATGAATGATTAAATATATATTTTAAATAATGTTGAATATCATGCTAAATATTAAAAAATGCATACTATTGAGAAAAATCATGATGCCAACACTCCTAAATATGACCAAAGAAGATGTTGATCTTGACACTTATCTTGTGGGATACCTCATTATGGGATTTGACTTTGAGATGTACCATAATAGTGTTGAGCATTTACCTTCAATAATACTTTCACTTGGTGGATCTTCATCTATGACTTTCCTTCTCATCTTCACTGAGAGAATTGAATAATGAGTGTTGATTATTCACCAACATCAATACTTCTACCAACTAAGTATTCAATTATGACAAAACTCTCCTCAATTATAATCATTCTAGTAAATCTATGTCAAAGATAATTTGGAATTGAAATTGAGAATATGACCCATCAGTTCTTGAACCTTGAGGTTTAATACCACAATTTATTCTATTAATATTGCCAGCCATTGAAAATTGTTCTTAGTATGAAATCATCATCACACCTTTAGGTTAAAAATGTAACAAACTCAATAGCTAAATAGCTCAATACTTCACTACTAAGATTTGTAAACATAAAAACACATGATGTCATGTGTGATAACATAGAACCATATTTTCTTAGTACAATTATAGCATACATTTATGAAAGTATGTAATGAGATGGGAGATATACTATCTTACTCATTTTTCACATTTTCTTTACTCACCTTTAAACCTCATATTGTTAAGACAAATTCAATTATAACTAAATATTATGTTGATGTCTTTAGTTTACAAATTCAACTTATATTAAAAAAATTATTTATAAATTTATTTATAAATGAGTTATTAAATATCTATTAAAATGCCAATAAATGTCATGATAGTTTACATCATAAGTTAAATATATTTGAGAAATATTTAAAATATATATCTCATAGTTACCAACAAATTTAAATAGTTACACCCTTGAAATATTTTTATATCAAAATAGTGTAATCTCCTATTACTATAATATAAGTACAAATAAACATGTGTCAACACATATGACGAAGTCTCATATACATCCAAAAATATAAAGTCACTTGTAAGATTATGAATGTAGGACATGAGTGATGTAGAGTCAAAAGCTTCAACAAGAAATATGTTTGTAAAATCGAAAAATACATGGTCAGATGTGAGATTTAAACTTAGGACATAAGTTACGCAAAGATGAGAAAAATGACAATTGAAATGTTTGACTATCATGAAAAGCAAAGTATAGGTGAAATTTGACATCGAGATCTCTATATTAACATACTGAAAATTTGAGCAAGAAAATATAAAATAATATATAAAGATTAATGGCTGAAGTAGGAATCAAACTCCAATCTTACACATGTTACCAGGGTACACCTACAGAAACCACCCTTAGCATTAGTACTGTGACACTTGCCAACACGACACCAGTGTGCTTTGGCACAACGCCTATGTGCAGGGCACAATGCTTGCGCATGACAACGTAGTGCCCACACATAGTGGCATGATGTCCACATGCGGCAGCACAATACACATGCACACCAGCACATCGCTTGTGTGCGTCGGCATGGCGCTCGCACACGCCGACATGACAACTGCGTGCACCTAGCATTGCGCCTATATGCGGTAGCACGACATTGGCCTCAAGAGACTGTGACATGGTACACCACTTCGACGTGGCAACCCAAGGCCACGAGGGCAGCCGATGACATCATGAGTGGCATGACAATTGTGTGCACTGGCACTGTGCCTACGTGCAGCAGCACAACATTGGCCTCAAGAGATTGTGACATGGTGCATCACTCTAACATGACAACCCAAGGCCACGAGGACAGCCGATGATGTCATGAGCATGACATCATTTCAAAGGAGGAATAGATGACGTCACCAACCTGATGTCACCCAAGGTAGGAACCCTTAATCCCATACTTGAAATGTGAGGACGACTAGCTAGGGGAGCATCCATAAAGGACACTTGGCCTCATGTTTGAGCACCTTGGATTATTAGAATTATCCTTATTGGTCACCTATGAGCTGTTGGGGATTCAATCATCCAAGCACTTGGAAAGAATTTCGTGCACAACAGTTGACATCCTTGTCACAGTGGCATCAGAGCCAGGTTGCAAAAAAGGTCATACTTCTCTACCCCTCCCCTTTTCTTTAGCATTAGTATAGTGCCATTGAAGTGGAAGGTAAAGTGGCTATGAAGGGTACCCAAGGGCAAGGAATTACTTAGTTGGTGGAGTAGCAAGAAGCCACAATTAAGACTGTTGAGACCCTTATGGGTCAATTACAGGTTGAGTCTAATAGTCTTTGAGAACAAATGGTGTGCTTGAAGACTCAAATGGAAGACCAAACTTATTAGGTAACTAATATTTTAATAGAGAAATTCAATGAAGAAATCAAGTCAATCTACAACTAGATGGGGGAGATGGCCACGTCATACAAAGCTTAGAAAGAAGACAAATCAGCATTGAGGAGAGAATTCAACCAATAGATGTCTAGACTACAACAACAAATAGAGGAAGTCATGAGCAATCTCTAAAGTAGGATAGGCAATGCACAAAGATCTATGAGGCAGGACCTAGGGGTCGAATCATCTCGAGTCAAAGCTCTCAAATCCATGGCTTACTGAAGGGAGCGGGATGTCATGTTGATCGAAAACTTCTTCTAAGACCTACAAAGATACCTCAATACCAATACTTCCTTGGAAGAATGGTGACCAAGCATGCCAAGACATAGTGGAGACTCCATATAAAAGACCGCTCAAGGCCACTAGTGACCAAGTGCAATGAATTCATTAAAGAGATTCAGGAGCAATTTCGCCCAACGAACTCAAGACAAGTCACTTAAACGACTATGAGGCAATTGAAACACACCATAGTTATCATGAATATGTTGAAAATTTTCAATGTTAGTATTTGAGGTAGTTAGGATGGATGAAGATGATAAACTCCACTACTTCATGAAGTGATTATAGATGTAGGCCCAAAATGAGATCACGAGGTAGGGTGCTTAGACTCTTTTTCAATGAAGTTGTTTTAAAGATTTACTTGAGAAGGTGGTCGAGAATTGCAACCATCAATTCAAACTCTTAATTTTCTATGAAATAACTCATTTATTTAATGTCTAAGAACTTCTTATAGAGGAAGCCGATCTAGATAGAGTTGAAACACTCTATGAGCTAATGTCAAAAGTCCTCACAGCTACAAAAAGGTACTTGTGTTTTGGTCCATTTGAACTAAGTACTTCTCATTCTAGGTTGATACAAGTTGTTAATAGTTTATTGATAGATGAGAATCAATACATAAAGAAATATAGTTGTGAAAATATGACCTAGTGGGCCCACATAAGAGATGAGCGGTCACCCTCTCTCTCTCTCTCTCTCTCTCTCTCTCTCTCTCTCTCTCTCACATCCTCTCACCTACCGTGACTTTCCCTTTTCTCACTTTCCTTTTCCCTCTTATATGTAACCTCTAATTTCTCTCTAATACTTAGGCGGTTTTGTCTCTCTTTTCTTGGCATCTCCTTCTCTTCTCCTTCGACATGGTATCAAAGCAAGTTGATCCTATCGTTCTTGCCACTGCTGCTTGAAGAGGAGGCTTTATCTCCCGCCGTCACCACCTTAGCTTGAGCTCATCAGACGTCATCCTATTTTTCGCCGCATCACCGCCATTGTTGCCTAAAGAGGAGGATTTATCTCCCATCGTCGCCGCCTTAGCCTAAACTTGTTGGATGCTATCTTATTTTCCACCGGCTTGAAGATGAGGTTTTATCTCCCAACTTCACCGCCTTAACCTGAACTTGCCATACACTGTACTATTTTCCATCATCTTGCAACACCTATCAAGCGCCGCCATTGCCTCTCGTTGTGCCTCTTCCATTGTTCTCGCCACCCTTCAGATGCCCCCACTACTGCTTTGTAAATCGCCACCTCCATCTAACTTCAACGTTAGTCGCCTTTTATGAAGCCAAAAATTCTTTTGGCATCTCCATTTGTCTCTACCAACCATAGGCAGACCACTAGTGCCTCAACCCTTATTGTTCTCGTTATGCCGGTGAATCTACTCCTTAATCAACTTCATTGTCTGGGTCCACCTCTCACTAAAGATAGTACCAATTATTGTCAATGGGCACATAATTTTCGTTGTTTCTTTAACATTCATGGCTATCACTAGTTTATTATAGATTTACCACCACTCGTCGATGACTCCAACTTGTCTGATCGAACAATGAAAGATGAGATTGTCCAAGCCTGAATTTTTTAGATGGTCGCTCCACAACTTGTTAAGACTATCAAGTATTTAGATACGGCCAAACAAATGTGGGACAAGTTCTATCGTTCATTTGGGGCCAAAGAGAGCATCGGTCATACATCTTCAGCAACCTTACTAAGCTACATGACACGTCATCTCTATGACATTCTACGTATCTTACATTGACGAAGCTTGGAAATTTATTGGATCAATTTCAATCAATTTCCTCCAATCTAGACGTCAATCAATGCTATCATTAAGAACTATTGGTGGCTATCTAACTTGACTCTATTAATCTGAATTTGACTAATCATGTCAAAGGCTCGGTCCTCAATGAAGTTACTCCTCTCACTTTGGAAGAAACATTAAATGTTGTGCGGTGGATCGCTCTTATATCGACCCCAACCTCAACCCATGTTTCATCCTCAATGGTCACTCCTAAAGCTTTGACACTTACAGTTATCACTCTTGGAGCTGGTCATGATGTCTCCTCTGATCGTGGTTGCAGACGAGGTTGTGGGCATGCTACTCTTCTTGGCCGCAATAGTTTTTCTCCTTGTGAACATTATGGCAGGAACAACTATATCGTGACCAAAAAGAAGTTTGGGTATTCAACAAATTAACCAATGCAACAGCGTCTACGCCAATATAGTACTACCTACTCTTGCTGCTCCTGCACTATCATCTGGACAACCTACTCCTCTACCACTAACAACTAGAGTTACGATCATTGTCTCTTGAGGAGTATGACCAGTGGTCAAAGTCTTAAGGCACTTGCATCGTCTTCTCATGTGTTGCACCACGTATCATTTTCTTATGCATGTACCACTCTCTTAACATCCTCGCCCACAAATGAGACTTGGGTTATTGATTCAGGTGTCTCAATTCATATGTCAAGTATATCTTTCCTGATCACTTATCTTAAGACCCTCAGTTATCTCGAGACCATTACCACTGTAGATGGCTACCTTTGTTCCATCACTGACAAAAGGGTGGCCACCATTACCTCTTCCCTGTCTCTTGATAATGTTCTTTATGTTCTCAACCTACATGTCAATCTTCTATCGATCAACGCCATCACCAAAGCTCTTTATTGTTCATTGTTCAGTGCCATGTCAATCTTTTATCATTGTATGTCTCAAGATTTATGGACAAGAAAGAAGATTGGTTTAGTTAAAGAAACTAGTCGGGGCTTCTACGAGTTGGTACCAGATATACCTTCAGTTGAGTTGTCTTGTTTGTTTTCTCAAAAGTCTTCTTCATTATTGTGACATCAACGTTTTGGTCATGCAAACATTTCAAAGTTACGTAAAGCTTTATCAGGTATTTCTCTTTTTGAGTATCAATATGAATCATGTCAACTTAGAAAATATTTTCACTCTACATATCCTTGCCGTGATGGTTTACCATGTGAACATCAGTTTAAACTGATTTATTTTGATATTTGGGGTTTGACTTGTGGGGTGTCTATTTTTGAATTTTGTTATTAGATGATCTTCATCAATGACTTCTCTTGAGCTTTTTGGGTTTACCTACTCAAAGACCGCACCAAAGTTCTTTCTTACTTCAATTTTTTTCTCTAAAAGGTTCATACACAATGGTCTATGACACCCAAGATCTTGCAGACGAATAATGCACTCAAGTTTACTCAATTAGCACTTTAGGAGGTTTGTAAGAATTTTAAGATTATTCATCAAATGACGTGTCCATACACATCGCAACAAAATGGTATTGCTGAACGAAAGTATCATCATATTCGATATGACTCATACTCTACTATTAGAAATGAGGGTTCTATATCATGTTTGGCCAGATGTAGTCCTCACTTCAACATACCTCATCAATTGTCTACATCCTCTCCCTCTGGCGGTGAAGTTCCACTATGACGTCTTCAACTTAAGGGTGACATATTTTATTTTCCTCGACGAGTTTTTAATTGTGTGGTTTTTGTTCAAGATACCACTCTGAATCTCTCAAAGTTTGCTCCACGAATCATTAAGGGTGTCTTTGTTGGTTATTCTTGCACTCAAAAGGAGTATTGTGTGTATCTACATAGTGAGCAGAAGTATATTGTCTCGATCAATGTCACCTTTCATGAGGAGTCACGATTTTTTGATGCACCGTCTTCACTATCTATGCCTCTATCAAAAGCTATACTCACTACTACACATGTATCTACCCCAGATTAGGCATCTTACACTAGTCACCTTCACACTCAAGTTCTTTCGTTATCACCTCCCGACTCTGTTTCTTTACCACAATCATTTTTGTCACCACGTCTTCCATCCTCTAAAGCTTCTTCATCAATTGTCTTTGTTAGATTAGTGTCTCCACAAGTCTCCTCACCAACTTCGACATCTTCATCTCTTCTTGTAAGTCAGGCTCCCAAAGATGACCTTCATCTTCTCATTGCACTTCGCAAAGGTACCTGATTATGTACCCTACATCTGAATATGATTTGTCACTCTTGTACTCCTCAATCAATCTCTAATGTAGTTTCTTATGATTGCCTTTCACTTAGATATCATGTCTTTGTCCTTTCTTTGGTTGTTGAATTAATTCTCAAGTCTTATGTGGATGCTTTGATGATCCCTCACTAGAAGACAACCATGGATGAAAAATATGTTACTCTCATCCATCGAGATACATGGGAGCTAGTTCCTCGGCCACGTGGTACTAATATTGTTTCTTGTATATGAGTTTTCACCTTAAGTACATTCTTGATGGGACGATACACCGTTATAAAGCACGACTGGTGGCTTGCGAGTTCTCAAAAAATACGACGTCAATTATTTCAAGACATTCTCCCTAGTAATTTGGTTGCCTTGGTATGCATATTAGTCTCTATGGCGGTGAATCTTAATTGGTCACTTCCAAAACTCAACATCTCCAATGCTTTTCTCTACGGTGACCTTGACGAAGAAGTTTATATGGAGCAACCTCTTGGGTATGTGTTGTCGACAGAATCTACTAAGGTCTACCATCTTCAAAAAGTTATTTACAAGCTTAAACAGAGTCCCTTGGCTTGATTTACCAAGTTCACGCATTGATTCGTCAGTAGTGTTTCGAGGAGTGCAACTCTGAGCCTACTGTCTTTAGGCAGTCATTTGCCAGTGGCTTCATTCTTTTGGCTGTCTATGGTGATGATATGATCATTACTAGAAATGATGTAGCCGGCATATAAGATACCAAAGCGTTCCTCTAGAAACACTTGGATATCTGTAATTTGGAGATTCCCAAGTACTTCTTGGCGCTTGTTGCCCTAGTGAGGTAGTTCTTACCTAAGGGAAGTATGTTCTTAATATTTTTCAGGAGATGGGCCTTCTTGATTGCAAGCTTCATACATTGAGAGTCAGCCAAAGTTTTGGAATAAGAAATTTCACTTACTTAGTGATCCCCAATAATATCAGCGATTGATGGGAAAGTTGATTTATCTCACCATTACACATCCGAACATTGCGTTCACCATGAATCTCCTTAGTTAGTTTATGCATGAGCCACGTGAAATTCATTGAGATATTGCACTTTGTCTTCTAGCCTACCTCAAGCATGCTCTCAAAAGAAGATTAGTTTTTTGCTGACATAGACATCTTCGTATGGCAGGTTACTTAGACTCTAATCTTGCGGGGGATCGGAAAGATCAAAAATCTACCACTAGTTATTATATTTATGTTGGCGGCAACCTAGTGACTTGGACGAGACACAAGCAACGTATTCTATCTTCATCCAATTGTGAGACGAAGTATTAAGCCATGCACGAGACGTCTTCTTATATGCTCTAAGCATGTAATCTTCTTGAAGAGTTGGGTTATCTAGTACAAGGGGCAATGCTCGTGTATTGTGATAATGAAGTGGCGATGTTTATTGCGAATCACAAGACTTGTCACCTGCATACCATATACATTGAGATGGTATGCCATGTTATTCGTTGATGAATTCTTGAAGGTCTGATCTCTACTCTATATGAGGCATCTTCAAACTAGTTGGCAAACATCTTTACAAAAGGTCTTTGTGTCTCGTCCTATGATGCTTTTTCACATAAGTTGGGACTAATTGACATTTATACTTTCACTTGAAAGAGATATGGGTAGAATCCTTAATATGAGTGAGTGTGAAAATATGACCTAGTGGGCCCACATAAGAGATGAGTGGTCACCTCTCTCTCTCTCTCTTCTCTCTCTCTCTCTCTCTCTCTCTCTCTCTCTCTCTCTCTCTCTCTCTCTCTCTCTCTCTCTCTCTCTCTCTCTCTCTCTCTCACACACACACACACACATCCTCTCACCTACTACAACTTTCCTTTTTCTCACGTCCCTTTTCTATCCTATATGTAACCTCTAATTTCTCTCTAATACTTAGGCAGTTTTGTCTCTCTTTCCCTGACATCTCCTTCTCTTCTCCTTCAACAATAGTTCCACCTAAAAAATTCAACATTCCAAATCATGGCCTTCAAACATAAGCATCTTGAGCTTACATCTTCTACACTACAATTTTATGAGGGAAATAGATCATATGGTGAGGTCAGTCATGATTTATTTGATCATTGACCCAATTGTTGATCTCCAACTCATCAAGATCAAACTAACTATGTTAGACTCTCTAGAAAATTAATTCTTTTTTTCTTTACAAGGATGTTCTTTTGGGGTTTTCTATTGTCGTAAGTCATCGAGAGTGCATACATAATAATTCAATTATCATTGGAATCCCATGGCTTTTTCTTGGAGGAAGTTGAACTTCATATGTAACAATATTGTTATAGATGTTGGTGTTGACTTTTTGAACATCCTCTAAGTCTTTTTTAAGGCATATCTTTGGGTCATTGGTTTTTAGTGGTATGATCAGGTGACTATGATATCAATTTGATGGAAGCCTACTAAGAAATGAACAAGAATACTTTGAAGGTCATAACCTTTTCCTCAATAAATTTCCTTAGCATAGCCACTTTGAAGAAGTACAAAAATTCATAGAGATCTAATAAGACATGAGAAGGAAGGGGAAAAACTAGAGGTCCCTATAACTCATAGTATAGTACTATAAAGGGGGAAATACAAATATTATAAGAATGATTATTTTTCATGCCTATGTGACAACATTTTTCGTAAATTAGGTTAATGCTCACATTTATAATATTTATTTGTCTTTGTACATTTTGTGGTTCACACATCTTAAGATAGGTATTATCAAAATATAAGGTATAAATATAATTTATTTATACATAATTAAATATCTTAATGTGATAGAAAAAGCTTTAATAACCATTTATTTATTTATGCTGAACTTATAATATTATTTTTTCAATATTTCAAGTACTTATCTTTTTTTATATATATCTTCTTCATTACATAACACTCGTTTTATTTAACTCTATCTTTGTTAATTTGAACTTATACCAAATAATGCTCACGGCTTGATTATTTTGATCACCACATTTCTAATATTTATTTATCCATTTATATGCAGACCCAAAAAACTTGTTATTAGTGGAATTTATTTTCGTTAAACAGAGTTATAAAGATATCAATCAGGTATATACGGAATATTTGCACATAAATAAATGCGTTTTATAACTTTTCCGGCGAAAATCCCAGAAAATCATTTTCTTCCAACGGTCCTACCGAATTCTCTCCCTCAGAATCACTTCCAAGCTCCACAACGGTCCATCATCTCCCACTCCCCTGCCTGCGCTCCTCCCCCTCCCAAGGACCATTCAAGATCCTCGCCCACCGCGCTGGCCTCTCCGTCCCTCGCCGGTCGATCGTCGGGAGTCCTCTCCGGGAGTTGGCCGGCTCAGGTTTGCGCTTCTCGGGTACCCGGCAGTGCATTTTGATGGGCCAAGTTACAGGCGCATTTCGAAAGGCGGAGACCAATGCCGATCTTCTCGAGGATCTCAGCTCCTCAGAGGAAGGTGGGGAATCGTTTACCAGTGGTGCACTCTTCTCTTCTTGCGTCGCTCTTAGCATTCTTTCTTGTTTCTTCGTGAGGCAGATTGAATTCTGTTATTTCCTAGTCATCAATATCACTGTTATGATATGGTGGGGGGTTGGGAATTGGCCTTAACGCAAAGTACCGCTGTTCTGCTTCCGCTGGTTTTGCATCGGTGTTGCCTACTTTTTGATAGTATCTTTCTTCTTTGACAATTTGTGAACAGTAATGGCTCTGAATCATTGTCTGCCGATACCCTCTAGAGGAGTTGGGCTCATGGGAACAAGTCGGGGGCTGAGAATGGGTCTCAGTCTCTGCTTCCACAAACCACGCAAAGTACTTTGTGCAGTAGTTCTTGTTGTGTCCTGTTTCGTTGACGATGGCTGCTATATCTCTTCTGTTTGCCCATCTGTGAGAAAAATCTGCATCAAAGAAATAGTTACTGACTTCGATCGATAATTGTTATGCATTAGGTGATTCTGAAGGAGAACGTTTAGAGGAGAAGGAACCAATGGGACATGTCGAGGACTTTAAAGGTGATGTTCAAACCACTTTGTTTATTAAGTAGCCTAAATCTTATATTCGTCTGAATGTTTTTTTCCAATGATCTGGCAATTGCGTTGTGAACTGTCATTTGACCAGAATTAGAACCTTGTTTGGATAACCACGGCTCAATCATCTGCAGTTACATGACTCTGCGTTCTTTCAGTAGAAGCCAAGCCCACAGTGTCTATAGTTAGTAGCTATACCATATTTGTTGTTTATGGAGGAGCGTTTGGTATCTATTTCCTGTAATCGAGGAGAGTTTTTTGGCACGTTTTTTACTGTCATTTTGGCTACTTCTTTATCCGAACTTGTCATCCAAACCATGTTTGCCAACTTCGGTCAACTTTGGTCAACTTTGGTCAACTTCAGTCAGAAATTTCGGGGGAAAGTTTCATTTTGACTGACATGGCTGGATGATTCTTTTCCAGGGATCTATAAGCCCTTGAATAATGTTGATATATTTAATTTTATTTTGGAGGTTGATTCTCTTCTTTCCTGCGAAACTGATAATGATATTCCGCTCACATTATCTTTTCAGAGAATGCAGGTTCTGAGAAGGGCATAACTCTGTCTCCTCTGTGGTTGCATGCTAAGCCAAATGAACGTAAATCTGGCACCCCAGCGCCATCAATGGTAAAACCCTAGCATAATCCATGATCTTTCTTCTAGTTTTGCCTTTTTCTCTTCTTGGGTCTTTGAATAACTTGCCAATGATATATTTTCTCAAAGGCTTTTCTTTTTGGTGTGAGAAGTCTTTTTTTAAAAAAAAATCGAAAAACCTGGAAATTTCCTTTATTATGGGTTCTGTTTTTTTTGAGTTGTGAGATGTTACACGCATTCATTTATTTTTTTTAACTGTATAAAAAATGAAGGATCAAAATTATTCCATTTTTACTTGAGCTTAGTTTTTAAATATCCATTTTTATTTTTGGGTGGTTTTCTGTTGTGATCAAATATTCCTTGAAAAATATGGAGGCAAAAGAAATAAGAGGACAAGAAAATGATGGGACTGTGCCCATGTCAAAAGGGGCAGAGGGGATTGAGGCAGTGTCACCCTACTTTGCATTCTACTTGCAGTAATGCTGACTTTTGATTGTCCTAGTTAGCACAAGCTTGTACTGTTGCAGAGGGTCCCAATCTGGTCGACTTTTCTTGCCTTGGTAATTACTGCTTCCCAAGAGCTCCATTATTATTTTATACAATTTCTTTCTAACTCCATGGTTTAGCTTGCCCCTTGAATGAAGAAGCAGGGAAATGGGGTAATTTTTTAAAATATATTAAAAATGTTGGTTGAAATATCTCTTATTTTTAATTTGAAAATCAATAATTTATATATAATATATTAATTTTCTGTATTGATCAGTACCGATGTTTTAAAATATAGCACGATAATTATAATGAACATTTAAAATTTTATTTAAATATTTAAATAGACTTAATTGGTTTTTTATTTTACAACCATTTATCTGTGCTTTTTAACTTGATGCTATTAAAAATCCAAAATGATTGGATTATATATATATATATATATATATTTCCAACAGGACATATGCGATCAAAAGTGCCAACCTCATCAGAACTCCATTGACTCCAATCAGAGAGACTGTCCAACGCCTGTTCCAGCCGTCAAGGATCACCACAGGAACGAAGAAGAGAGAGAAACTGGCTCAGTTGGTAAGAGAAAAGGCAAAAAAGGACACAAGAAAATTGAGTTTCCCAAGCGTGGTCATCAGAATAAGAAAAATAATTCAAGAGAACCTTCTGAGACCCAGAGGATTCCTGCATCTGACAGCAACCATGAAGCTCCAAGCCGTGGAGACAGAACACAACCGTCAAGGGGGGGCCTAGCATACAGACCAAAGGACTCTCTATCTAATAAAAAGGGCGACGCAGTCAATGAAAGACAGTCGGTTGCCTCGAGCAGCTGTGTGCCTTCAGAGTATGATGCTTCTGACAAGAGGAGACCACGCCAAAAGCAAGAGGTTCATTCTGGGCGTTCAACGGATGCTGGGTTTGCCACTGGACGTGGGAGGTCAAATCTCATGCAAAGTGGGTCAAATGGTGGCCCTCTGGGAGCTGAATCTCGAAACAACTGTGAAGTTGCCGTGGAGAAATCTTGCTTTTCTGCGGGGATGTTTCGTTATCCCAGAGGGAAACTTCTTGATATTTACAGGAAACAGAGGAAAATCCCTTCTTTTAATGCTGCTCCAGAAGGATTTAATCAAGTTCCCATAATCAGTCAATCAAACATAATTAAGCCCTTGGCCCTTGTGACTCCTGATTCGGATGAGAAGGTAGATGAGCAAATTTTCGCACATTGTAATAAGATGATGGTAAAGCTGATTTTGACAAATTGATGTGGCTGGCAGGCTCTTCTACAGGACATCTTCCATGAGGAAGCCACTTCTGTTGGCCCATCTTCAAAGCTTTCTGGAGAGAACATGTTGAGATGTCAAGAGATGGAGACAGGTGACGGCTCGCCGATGCTTCCATTGTGCACATTCTGTTGAGTACGATTTCAATGATTTTCTTGATTGCTGTTGTTCAGGGAAAACCCACATGAAAACTGGTAGTAATCGTCGAGAAGTAATCGGTAAACTATTTTCCCTTTTATGGCCTGTGTTTGTGCTGCTTTTCGTGATTGACCGCTCTAAGGGTGGACTTTTTCAGATCGGACTTCTTGCCAAGAGAATAATAAAAATGAAGCTACGATATCGATTTTCCCAAAGGCCAACGATATGCACAGAGTCAGTGGGTCATGTCGATCGGCTTCTGTTACTAATCACGGGAATAAAACAGAGTCTTTGGTCAGAAAAACTGCCGTTTATAAGCCTGTAAATGGACAACAAAGGTTGGCGACTGAAAAAAAGTTGACTTTGGCTCAGAACAGTCGACCAGATGTACACCAGCCCCTTGACTCAGCTGCACCGAAGAAGAAGGTTTGCAAAGAGTCCTCTGGATTTCCTCAACGTCCCAGACCAGGTGATGAAGGTTTGCACTACCTTCCTTTTACCGTGTGTTCTGTGTTCCAGTCTCTTCTTTCTCTCTTTCTTGCTACTCCTCTGACGTTTCAACTTCTTCTTTTTTCCTTTTTTTTTTGGTCTGGAAGTGCTATTTTCTGGAAGAGCAGCAGACAGCTACCAGAGTCAGGTGAGGCTGCCCCCATCTGGTCTTGAAGATACAGGGCGGGTTCCGACTGTGCATCATTTCCGTAGCACAGAAATGGGAGAATCAAGCTTCCCCAGCCGCAGGATTCTGTCAGATAACAATTTGACCCATCGTTGGATGCATCATCCGGAGCATCATCTGATGAATCTGGAACCGGGGAGGGACAGATCTGTCCTGGGTCAGAGTCCAAATGTACGCGATTTTGCCCAGAGGCTGCCACATCTGGAGCAGGAATCCACCCCACTCACTCTTGAAGAACACTTGCTACCGCAGTTGCGGAGTCAACATGTTCAGAGGCGAACATCGCAGGTTCATCTGAATGGGTCATCAGAGAGTCAACCGCAGTCCTCTCATCACCAAGAGGCCGTCAATCATCCCGATCACCTGTTGGAACAGCTTCTAAAACTTCAAGCCCAGCATCAACTGTTACTCCTACAACTACTGCAGCAACGCGGGAGCCATCACCATCAGCAGCAGGAGACTCAAACGCAGCAGTTGCTTATCGAGCAGCTACTGCAGCAATGCATGCTTGAGACTTTGGGTTATCATTCATCTCCTGACTCACAGCAACAATCTCTTCACCCTTCAGGGCATCTCAACACCAATCCATCTTCGAAATCACTTTTCAAATACAAGTTTGGGAATAGAGTGTGCCAAACACCAGCTGTTCTCTCACAAGAAAAGCACAAGGATGTACTTCTGGACCGTCAGCTTCAGGCAGAAAGGTCTCCTGGAGTAGCTAGACAGTCATTTGGTGTGGAAGGAGAAAGACACCTTGCTGGGTTATGGTCGATTGACAATTATGGGCAATGTCAATCCGGTTCTTATGGACTTGGTCAATCGGATCTTCAACAACAGGTACATCGTACTGAAGGCATCTCACAACCTTCTGAGAGGTCTTATCTTGGTTCTTCAGGAATGAACATGGATCTTCCATCACAATTTAAAGGGTTAGGCTGGCAGAATCATCTTGGTCATCTTATATCTGTCAACACCGGTCAGCTCCCTTCCGACAAGCATCCTCATCATGAACATATCCCAAACCAAGTGAATCTCGATGATGGGCGACTGAAAAATACCCCGATGAATGTCAGTTTTGCTTCTGAGGAGACAATTTCATGGAGAGGAGCTGGAAATGATGAAAAATCCAGGCAGGCAGGGAACATCCTCCCTGAAACGAGGGAAGCTGCCAAGCCCTTTTATATGCATTCGTCAGATCATTCGCCTGGTCTCCTACCGTCTCCAGCTTTCCAAGGGGATCCTTTTGCGGAAGACATCCTTGGTCCCAACATTTGGCGAGTAGCAGAGGATGAATTGACGTTCCAATCGAGTTCTAGAGCAAGGAGGGCAGATGAAGGTTTCTCATCTACTGTAAATGAGTTGAAGAGTACGCTGGCTGTAAAGGAGGACATCCGCGGTCTCAACATCACGGAGGCCAAAGAGGAAGAACTGATGAATGCAGGACAGACTGACCACGCTAATGGTGATGGGATGCTTCTTTTCCATTCTAGTGTTAGAGCAATAGAGGCAGATGAAGGGCTCTCATCTACTGTAAATGAGGTGAAGACTACGCTGGCTGTTGAGGACATCCGCGGCTCCAACGTCAGGGAGGCTGAGGAGGAAGAACTGATGAATGCAGGACAGATTGAGCATGCTAATGGTGATGGCATGCTTCTGTCCCATTCTAGTTTTAGAGCAGTGGAGGCGGATGAAGGGTTCTCATCTACTGTAAATGAGACGAAGATTGTGTCAGTTGAAGATTGCAGGGTAGAAAGCGGCAAATCCGAGGGGAACATAAAAGATGACTCTGAAGGTAGCCTGACAATCAGTTTATTATTTCCTTTTTATTTATTTGATGCGATTGTAAAAAAAAAAAATCATGGTTTTTTTTTATTTATTGCGAACGTGAATTTGAGATAGATACCTTTGAACTCTTGATCAAATCACTTGGTTGGCCGCCGAAATGATGGCATAGTCTCGTTAGTTTCTTTGCTTGATCTGACATTTGTGATGAATTTGTGTTTTTTTCGTTGTTAGATTATTATTTTTATTTATTTTTGGTTAGTTGCTGAATTAAAAAACTGAATCTTTTGATTCTATAATGTCGTGAAGGAGGAAACGTGGGACTAAACAGCACGGAAATGGGATTGGAAAACAGTCCGACGGAGACGCTGGTTAGTGACAGGTTGACTTTCTTTTTCCTCTTTAATGCTGATATTTTGTCTTTTTTTCAAATTATCGTATGTTCTGAGACTTTTCTATAAAATCTATCATTATTTTTTTATTTTTTGACATCTGGGTGAAATATTCTTCATACATCTGTGTGGCGAGACATATTCAGTGGGTATCAGAAATGGGGGGATTTTCCCCTTCTTCTTCCCTTCATCTGGTAGGAACGCTGTTTGACTTACCCGTCTCTAGTTAGTCAAAGGGTCTCTTCTTTTCGCGCCGTAGAATAAGGATGGTGTGAAAAGTCAACTCTTGAATTTACGTGCGGTCGGCATGCTTCTCGCTTTGTTTCACTTTTAGAAAGCTCTGAGAGGAGATGAGCGTGGGAATATGGAGGCACGCGCGTCAGCCTTTCTCTCTCATCTTTTTTCGGCTTGGTTTGGTCTGTGTTCACGTAAATCTTCCGTTTTTAAGCAAAGATCTTGATCTCTCCCTCTCTCTCTCCCCTCTCTCTCTCCTTTTGAAGGTTGACCTGTCCAGAAGGTTCACCGGTGGCGGCATCTGAGGAAGAGGCGGCGGTGGAGACGGCAGGGGAGAGCAGCGGCGAGAAGAACGAGAGGAAGAAGTGGAGGAAGGGGCGGAAGATGGACCCACGTCTGCTCGGCTTCAAGGTCCGCGGCTGCCGACCCGACCACTGAGACAAATTCTATTCATTCTTGCCCCCACTTGCACCATACATTGCCCCCGCTGCCCATTCTTTCATTCATTCTGTAGAGAGAGAGAGCTGGACATAACTGACCGTGTACAGCCGCCGTAAGTAACTCTCTCTCTCTCTCTCGCTCTCAAAACCCGTGAACCATTTAGCTCTACATTAGGGATGGTGAAGTGGCTACATCCAGAGGCAGCTCACAGAGAGAGAGAGAGAGAGCTTCTGAGAAGTAGGTGCTCCCATTTGACAAACTCTCTCTCTCTCTCTCTCTCTCGCTCTAAGCCCGTGACCCATCTATGAGACGATCAGGACGTTCTGTTCTCTCTCTTCTCTCCCCCTCACTCTGGTCTAGGTGGAGGAGAGAGAGAGAAGGGGTGCCAGCTGGTATTTTTGGCCATGACAAGTGTAATTGAAAATGAGTGAATAAATAAATTTTTGGAAATAATATAAATCAATAAAAAAGCTACTTCCGCCGCGAAACTCCGCTTCAGACGAATCGGATTTAGTTTGCTCTATACCGATAGGATACCGGATCTAGAACGTTATATCAGCAGCTTCTGACCGTTAGATGTGTGTACCCTTCGCCATCGGTGGACCTCTCCCTCCCTCCCCATTTCCCTCTCTCCATCAAATTCGGAAGGGGAGGCCGGAGAGAGAAAGAGAGATAGAGAGAGAAAGAAGAGAGAGAGAGAGAGAGAGAGGGGGATGATGGAACAGAAGAGCCCCGAAGGCCTCGTCTCCACAGACCCCGATCGCGAGCTCTACACCATTCCCAACCGCTCCAGTACGAGCTCGCCTTCCCTTCTTTTCCTACTCCCGCTCCTCTCCACGCTCTTGCTAGGGTTAGGGTTCCTGAGGACTTTCTTGATTCTCCCGTTCTGATGGTGGTATGGTGTTGCAGGTTGGTTCCAGTGGGACGAGATCCACGAGACAGAGAAGAGGGAGTTGGGGGAGTTCTTCGACGGGAGCTCCTTCTCGAGGAACCCGAGGGTCTACAAGGAGTACCGGGACTTCATCATCAACAAGTACCGCGAGGACGCCTCCCGGCGGCTTACCTTCACGGAGGTCCGCAGGTCCCTCGTCGGTGACGTTGGATCCATCCACAGGGTTTTCCTCTTTCTTGACCGATGGGGCTTGATTAATTTCTCTACTTCTGACGGGGATAGAGCGGCCGCCGCAGGGATAGACAGCGGTGGGGGCGCGTTCTCTGTCGCGCTGGAGGATGGTCCCCCTAGCACCGTCAAGGTTGTGCCTAGCCCTAATTCCTCGAAAGGGTTATCGGCTCAGCTGGCCTTTGGTTCGAAGGTGGTGGAGGCCGGAAGCAGTTTCAGGTTGCCACCTTTGACGTCTTACTCGGATGTTTTTAGCCAGCAGACGCCCCTGGCTGGCCGAGTATGTGGGGATTGCGGCGAAGAGTGTATATCCGGATATTATGAATCCCAATCGGTAATATTTTAAAGACAGTGCTATGGTTGCAGTGCTTCTGTTTTCTTTTCGAAATGTGGATTTTATTTTATATCTCTGCCATTCTAATTCAACCGTTCAGTAACATTTCTTCCCTTGTTGGCATGGCATTACGCTTTTTAGAATTGTTGTACTTAAAATACAATTAATTTTCGATTATGTTCGTTTGGTGGTTTTGGCATCTTAGGATCACGTCGATAAACACAAGCTAGATATATTCGTTACGATGAAGTCACATGGGGGATTAGTATCTTAGTGGAAAATATGTCGAGCCAATAGAAAGGTGGGATTGGTGAACTTTGGGGTATGGTTTTGATTGATGAACTCATTGTTGGTTAATCTATCTGTAACACCCTTCATGCTCTCTTTGTGCTGTTGTTGTAAAGAATACTGGGAAAATGGTTATTTGAGGGAAATATGAAACTTGAACACTTTAGAGGGCGAAGAGTTCAGAGTCATTTTCATGAAGCAGTCTCTTTAGTGCCTCTTTGTAATTTCATTCAAGTGTTGAATAGCTAATTCAGGAAAATAGCAGAATGAGAATTTAGAAGAATTTTTTCATATGATTGATTCATGAGCAAATAACAGCACTGCCAAATTATAGCGTAGGGGAAATGCACCTGAAGATTTTGATTTTCAATTCATCCATCATTGAAGACATGTGTTAACCTTAGGTCGTAGCTGGTCTTCTCTCTTTCTGGTCTGTGAATTTGGATATTAAATCTTTGACATATAGGGTTTGGCCTGGTTGGTGATGGATGTGGCAGGGGAAATGGATGGCCCATTTGGCCAAGATTGTGACTACAAATCTTTGACTATTTTTTCTATTCGGTGAATTAATATCACCGGCAACTAGGAATGCCATGGGTTGTTTTGGCCTAATGCCGTTATGCTAAAAGAGTCATGAATGCTCGGCACATGCTGGGTTTTAGAGTGGGTGGCAAATCACTCCTGGTCAAATTTCTTACTGTAGAGGCGCCTTCTATTCTATTAAATCCTTATCTGCTTTTTTAAGGAGAAGGTTATCCCTTGTTTCGTGCCTTCTTAGTGTTGTGAGATCGTGATTCAGGCTACCTGGTATGGTTGGAAAGGTATAAAATTCGAACTGCACTTCGGAAATGTTCGTTGTGTATCGAGAAACAATGCCAATGAACATAAAAACAGCGATCCTATCATTGTTCACTTAGATGGATTGGTCAGGTAGCCATGCCTGTACACCTAATGATACAAGCTAATTTTCGTGGGTTTTTGGAGGTTGTCATATTTTCGTAGGTTTTTTGGATTGGTCAGCGGCTCCTCTCCCCATTTTTTTTGCTGCAAATATTTCTTATTTTTCCTGGCAGGCAATTATAATCTGTGCCTAATGCTCCAGGATGAGAATTATGGCTCAGGAAATCTAATACTTTTATTCTGCCTGACAGGGAATTGTAATCTGTGTAAAATGCTTTGAAAATGAGAGGTCGGGTCCAGGAAAGAGGGGGGAAGGCTACAAGTTCTATGATCAAAAGATTGACAGCGCAAAACATCTTGCTAATCAATGGACGGACAGGGAAACACTGTCTCTATTAGAAGCCATTGTCTCAAAGGGGCCTGATTGGGACCTTATCGCCAACCACGTTCGTAGAAGTAGACTTGATTGTATTGGGAAACTTATTCAGCTTCCTTTTGGTGAGCATATGGGCACTCACGGAGGAAAATTTGATCAGAGGAATTCTATGAGCCAGCAAGGTGGGGAATCTGTAAAATGTACACTGCCTGATATGTTCCAACAGGAAAGTGGCCATGAATCAGATGATATCGCTCCGGAAAGTACAGGTGAACCTCCCAGGAAACGGAAACCCTTTCCTTCTCTTGGAGATGCAAGTGATTCACTGGTTGAGCAGGTAAACTTGTTTTCTGGGAATTGACAAGTAATGGGCACAATTTTGTTTATGAACTTAATTTTGAATATCATCTGATTGTATCATTGTTAGGTAGCTTCATTGTCAGCACTAGCCGGACCACATGTTGCTTCAGCTGCTGCTGAGGCTGTAATTTCAGCGTTATGCGAGGAACATCCTTTTGCAAAGAAGGTATTCACGTTGGGTGATGATGAAATACAGGATTCAGATATTTATTTTGCATCAAAGTGCGGCCCAATGAGGTTAGCATCATTCGCCACCATGACACGAGTGTCTGATACATAAGGAGAGGGATTTCACTGAAAGTATACTGATCAATCATTTTTCTATAGTGTTACGCTATTAATTTCTCTGTGCGTTTTCTCAGTGATTTAAAGGTTGAAGATGGGGAGAACGACGAACCTTCTGATGAACTAGGTGTGTGTGATTATGTTGGATTACTTCTGCCGTACTAGATTTTGCTTCTGCGAATGAGATTCTTTTGCATGAGACGAATTGAAAGAGCGTTTATTTAATAATTGTTGTGGATTGAATCAACCTGATCCCTGATGACCCTTTGCATACGGATGCTGGCTGACAATGGATGATATTTATGAAAAATCTGGGAGATCTGATGTCTGGATTTTCTAGACCGAATGGGGCTGTAAGAGCTGAGGTTTCTTCTTCAATTTATCCCCAACTTGTGAAAGAATAGCATGGGACGTTTGGTCAGCTATACTATGATCATGTCTGCTTCTCCTGGTCCAAACTGAATGATCCATTAAATCATAATCGATGCAGAAATAACTACAGTCGAATAACTCATATCTATTTATGGAGTAGCTGAAGACGGCTTTGTTGGAATCACTGAGCGTACAAGTTTTTTTGTGAACAAATTATTTTATTGACAAGAGAGCGTACAAGGACCACTGAGCAATTACCATTGAACCCGAGAACTGAAAACTCACCAGCCCTACAGTTTTTTTGTTTTTCTTCTTGAAAACTATGATCCATTCCTTATAACACTATCTCATTGAGCCCGGGTTTTTCTGATAATCTTGAATCTTCTACCTCCGCAAGGCATTCATATTGTGGATACAAAAAATATGCAGATTTTAGAGCTCCACTGGTGTCTTATTGACCGCTTTGGAGATTAAAAGAATCATATGAGAGAGAACCCATTGCAACCAAATTCTTGCTCTAATGTTCTTCCCTCGACTGCATTGATATCATGTGATATTAATTTTTCAGAAACTAATGTCTTGAATAAGTCGCCCAATTGAACGATATTCAATTGACAATAAATGCGATTCATTTACCCCATCTGCAGAATGTAAAACTGGTAGGAGCTTCAGCCACTCAATGTTTCGGATCAATGCCGCCACCGCGACAGCCTTCGGGGCGGTAGCTGCTCGTGCTAGATTACTGGCAGACCAGGAAGAAAGACAGATTGAATGCTTAATGGCTTCCATAATTGACCTGCAGGTTTGCTTCCTTCAATTCCTTATGAGTTGACCACTTCATTCAAAGGGAAAATACAATTTTCTCCCCTTGATGCCGCTATAATTTCTCATCAAACGCTGTTAATGTCATCTGAAATCTTAATCATCTGATTCATTCCGGTAACCATTTATCCGAAATCTCTTCATCATGACCATTTTTCGGTATGGATGAACCGAGTCATGGATTTATTATCATTATGATTACTATTCGTACTACGCTGTTAGATCTTCCATAATTATCATATAATCACACTAATCTTTCTATTTTCGGTTAAGATAAAGAAGATGCTGCACAAGATGAAGCATTTCGGGGAGCTGGAATCCATCATGGAGGAGCAGTACGCCCAGATACAGCAGCTCAAGGAGGACATCCTCCAGGAATGGATAGACATCTCCCAGCGGGCGCTCTCTGCTGGCATCCCACGATGGAAGGACCACGGTTTGCCGAAATCTCTTCCCAATCGGAGCTCCATCACCTGATCTTCTTCTCCTGGTTGACTTTGATCCCCTTGGTCAACCCCCCAGAATGATGGGCTCTTCTTATCTTCTCTCCTCGTATCCCTCTATTATGGCTCCATTTATCGCCTCTAATCACTTGAGAAATGAAATCCCCTTTGATAGATTAATAGATCTTTTGAAGGCGGAAATTATGTACATTTTTTACAACATATGTGCACCGTTGACCTTTCTCCTTTCTGTCTATAATCTTATCTACATTTTGTTGGGGTCGTCGCAGCTCAGCTGTCAAGAGTAGGATCTGACGAGCCTGAAGCTCTGGAATGAGCAGGCCCTGAGGAGGCTTCCCAGGAGGAATCCTGTCGTCTCCGCCGCATGCTTCAATGGCGGACTAGAGCGGCCACTGTCGCCACCACCGCCACCGCCACCGCCGCCGCCTTTGACTCTGAGCGCCGCCTTGTCCAGCTGCCCAATCTGGCGGCGGACAAAGTCGATGGTCTTGGGCTCCACCGGGCCTCCCGACGTGTCGGAGACGTAGAAGGTGTCGACGGCCCTGCCGGCCTCAGTGGTGCTTATCTCTGCTCTCCTTATCGCCAGTCCACTCTCCCTGAACACCCTCGTTATGTCCGAGAGAAGCCCCACTCGGTCCTCCGTCTCCAGCTCCAGCTCCACCCCCTCAAAAGTCCGCCGGTCAATCGCCGCCGCCAGACACCGCGCCACCCGTTGACTCTCTGCCTCCGAGCTTATCGGCCTCCCGTCCGCATGCCGGATGTAGTACTCCTGCGCATGCCCAAGGTCGAAATTCAGCTCGATCCAGCAAAAAAGCCCAACGACGTCAATGTGAAGTCAACGGGTGGAAAGTAAAGTCAACCTGCCAGGCCTCGGCGCTGCGAGCTGAAACGGTGCCGTGGAAGACGAGGTAGTGCATATCGGTGAGGGCGCAGAGGGTGTCGAAGAGGAGCTTGGGGCGGTCCTTGGACCTGACGGTGACCACGGTGTAGCCCTTCTCGTGGCAGTAGGAGACGCCGACGTGGGTGGCGGCGGCGCTGTTGCCGCCGGCGAGGGCCTCGGTGGCAGCGCCGCCGTCGTCGTACATAAGCTGGTGGAGCCGTCGGTCGCGGTGGTGGGTCACGGCCATAGAGACCTCCGTGGTGGCGGCGCGGGGGATCTCGCCGTCGCCACGGAGGACGTTGCAGAGGAGCTCGCGGATGGCGGCGATCCGCGGAGGGTCCTCAACGGCGGCGCCGCCGGTGGCGTCGCTGACGCGGAGCACCGCCGCCGCGCGGGAATTGTGGGTCCAAATCTCGGCCTCCACCACGTTGCAGCTCATGTCCCTGAGCACGGCGCAGACCTCCGAGAGGAGACCCGGCCGGTCGGCGCCGGTGAGCTCGATCGAGGTCAGGCTCCGCGCCGGCGCCGCCACCGCGGGCAGGGAGGAGGAAGCGTGCGAGCCCACATGCTGCAGGAGAAAGTTTACGGGGTTGGAAACGAATAAGGTGGTAGAAGAAGAAAACTTCTGGGCAAAGATTACCGAATAAGGAAATCCCTTTATTTATTTATTTTTGGGACGGGAAGTATGGGACTGAAGATAACAAATCCTTTTTTTATTTCGAAAAGAAAATAAAATAGAATAAGAGGAGAAAAATGAGAGGAGATGGTCACCTCCTCGATCTTGCGGATGATCTCTTTGTCGACGACCTTGTTGCCCTCGCCGTCCGTCACGTGGAAAACTGCAGAGTTCCAGAGCTGGTGAGAAAAATAATTCGGATTTGGGCGAAAGTTTTCGGAAATTAGAAAAAAATACGACCGAACCCACCAACCGTCAACCACTGCCGCTTTCTGGGCTCGTGAGAAAAATCCAAATTTGGAAGATTTTTCTCAGAAAATACGGCACAGGAAACTATGACCGAGTCCATGATCCATGAACCGCAGGAGATCTCCGGGCTCGGTAGAAAAATTCAAGTGAAAATCTACGGAAATTAGACTGAACCCAGCATCCATAAGCCAGTGCCAATTTCTGGGTTCCCCGAGGAAAACTCGAACTCGGGAGATTTTTTTGATAAATTAGAAGAAAAAAAAAAGTATGATGAACTCACCGTCCATGAACCACTCCCCATCGAAGGACATGTTGGCTTTGACAATGACGAGGTTGAGATCGGCCAGGGCCTGCACAACCCCGAGGAGTATTCCCTGTTTGTTCATAGCCTCCACCTGCAAGCAGAGAGAGAAACAGAGAGAGAGAATAGGAATCTGATACCAAAAAAATAGAGCAGGAATTCGCGGAAGGAATAGGTTCTGATACTCACACGAAGGAGCTTCATGATCGTGGCGTCGGCGCAGGCATCGTTGTCGATCACGAAGCTGCAGATATTCCATTAGAATCAGATCAAACGATAAGTATAAGATGATGCAGCTCGTCGAGAAGCTCCAAAAGCGGAGAGCCCACGAATAGTGGAGGGAATCCCAGAAAGAAAACGGAGAGAAATCCAGCTGAAATTAACCAGAACCTGAGAAACACTCCCTAGAAGGGTAAGGTCTGGAGATTCAGGAGGAAGAAAGAAGAAAGGAAAGCGCCAGCCGTACCTCGGAGTTGTCATCCTGCGGACGAGCTTGGCGTACCAGTCGTCCATCCCTCTCTCTCTCTCTCTCTCTCTAGAGATCTGAGGGTTTGGAGGAGCAAATGGCGAGGCGAGAGGAAGAACGGAAGAATGGAAGGGAAGAAATCAAAGAGAGCCTTCCCGCTCCAACTGAGACGAACTCCTCCCTCCCGCTGTCTTCTCACACCCTCTCTTCATCAGCAACGAAGAGTGAGCGAAATGGGAGAGATATCGCTGGCCCCCCCCTCCCTCCCCCCTTTTCCCCCTCAAATATCTCTCCCTCTCTCCCCAGATTACGAGGGCTTGCAGAGTACCCGGCAGGTAGGACGGAGGCGGTGGGCGCGAACTGCACGCGATGCAGAGCCTTTTCCCTTTAAGCATCAGCTCTCTCTCTCTCTCTCTCTCTCTCTCTCTCTCTCTTTCTCTATTTTCCTCCTCGTCTATCTTCCTACGGCATTCCTCTCCTCTGACCACCCCCTGTCCTTGGTGGATCTGGTCACCGACTGGACCTCTGGACCAACAGCGCACCAGCTACAGCGTCGGTGACCGGACCGTTTCCCAACCTCCCTCGCCTCCAATTATTTAATTGAAGTTAATGTCTCGTAGTCAATTCGAATTATGCTCAACCCTTGGGGATGGGAAGGGACCCAATGACGTGGCCACTCCTATGACCGCCACGTTCCGCTACCTTGGGTAGGCCCATTGGTCGGTACAGATCCGAAATTAACTTGGCCGTTGGATCAGACCGATATCCGGATTTTGCCTTTGCTTTGGCAGTAAGCCAAGGGATCCGCTGGAAGGCGCTGGAATCGGGGACGATTCGATTCGGATTCCGCACGATCTCGGTTCCGAACGCTGCGGAAGGTGTAATGGGAATCGTCATTTCGCACGTGCGTGCCGGCACGAGTGGGGCTCCGACAGCGCTACCAGCTGTCACGTAGCTCAGAGGCCCAGTAACTTGCCTCTTCGGAGAATCGCGACCGGTTGGGGGGGACCAGATCTGACGGCAGATCTTTGGGTTTGTCTCCGCTCTTTCTCTCTCTATATCTATCGTTTCTCTCTCCATATCTGTCAGTCTCCCTCTCTCTCTCTCTCTCTATCTCACATTCAAGGCGAAAATTTGGGCGTCCTCTGCCGGGATTCCGATATTTCAACTGTCCAGCGACGCACTTTTTCCCTCCTTGCCTTCCCTCTCTCTTTCTCTCTCTTCACCATCCTCATATCCAACCATCTCTCTCCTCTCTCTCTCTCTCTCTCACTATCTCTCTCCTCATACCCCCTCTCCTCTCTCTCTCTGTACCTCTCTCTATCCATCTCCCAATGTATCCTCTCTCTCTCTCTTATCTATCTATTTCTATCTAACCCTGTGGAGCCTCTCCTACCTCTCCTTTCTACATCTTCTCTCTCTCTACACACGATTGGTGGCCAGTTCGTGCAGGGTAAACTACCTTGAAAGATATCTCGCTAATTCTCTCTCTCTCTCTCTCTCTCTCTCTACATCTTTTTAAAGAATATTTCTGAAAATATCGAAATATATTAATAATCATTTAAAAACATATTTTCTTATTTTTAATGGTCCGTATTATCGTAGATTATGAAGTTGGGTCCTGGAAGACCACATTATTCATAGATAAATAACGATAAATTATTATTCTACCATAAAAAACTCTCCCCAGTTGTTGGAATCTATTATTTTTATATGGATAAATCATTTTTTAATTTTTCCAAAATATATTCCACCAGATCTCGCCCAAAAAAAAAAAATTATTATATTTTCCATATGGTCCACAAATTCCAAAGAAAAATTCGAGGAGAATAAACACCCAGTGGGCCCGCGCATAACATCGTATCCGACCCTCGGATCCGACGATGGCGATGTTTGGAAAACGGTGGGCCCCACTCGGGTCGCGAGGATTCAGGATTGGATAAGATGGAGCGGAGCGGCCGCATTTATGAAACGAAGGGTGACCACATCAGCTACGTGGCACAGTCCCTCGGCCACGTGGAGGCCAGGTGGATAGGCGGAGAGGTCACTGTAGACCACGGCCGTGCATTATCCACAGGACGAGATAAAATTGAAATATTTTTTTAATTAACTCCCTATTTTTCCCCCGAAAGAGAGAAAATATCTAATACGAAAGAATCACTACAAAATCTCCATAAGGGCAATATAGTAATTATTGATATCTTTTTTCACACGTAGACAGATATTTTTTTTATTTTATCGGAAATTTAGGTTGGCCTTTCAACTTCACCAATATTAAATATAAATAGAGAGAGAGAGAGTGAGAGAGGTATATTGCGTCATTATTATGAATAATTTATGCTTGACCATGCATCATTATTATTTATTGCAAGCGAAAAGTTCGTCATCATTTTCTGGGCGGCGGCGGAGGTTGGAGGCCTCCTTAGTCAAAGTCCGCTTTTGCTTTAGGTCTCTGCAATTAGAGTCAACGATAAGTTGGGGGTGAGGGGGTTTCCAAGTTAGGGTACATGACGGCGACATTGCCCCCCAAAACAGGCAGTGATTACGATAAGATTATAACGTTGACTAAGTACAGTGACTACGTGGCATCTGGGCCCGGAGAACGTCACCTAGGGGGAGATATTCCCTATTTTCCGGTAATTATTAAATTGGTGACGTGTATTATAATGTTTTTCTGGTCAACACACGTGACTACTTCAATGGCATCACGTGCGACCTCGCAGGAAACTTTATTTTTAATATAAAACTCATGTTTTGTATACGTTTAATATTTTCACTTAAACTGACGTCATTTTTTTTTTTTCAGGGAATTCCTTTTTAATATTAAATAATATTAAGTTGACTTCTTTATATTGTTGTGAAATCATTATGGTGTGAGGGGAGGAGGGAAATTTGACTTACTTTATATAGCAATAAAGATCGAAATCACCGGGTGACGTGAGAATGGGAAGTTTCCACCAATCGTTGACTTATGTCTCAATTCAACATGCAGATGCACATCCATGGGAGTTGACTGGGGCTATGTAGCCTCTGAAAAGGAGTCGAACTCTCCTTGATCTATGAGAAGAATCCAGAAGATGGGCTCTGGGCTGGGCTATGGTAAAGTCAAGTCTAGCCGTTGACAATGTCGCAGAGCAAGCAAAGAAAGAGAGTTGACTTGGCCAGAGCTGAGAACGTGCGCTCTTAGACCAGTCCACTTGGAGGAGTTAGGCTGTCGAAGGCAGATTAGGTGGGTTAGGTGATTGTGCGTTTGGCTAGCAATGCGGTCTCTCTTGACTGTGGGTGCTTAGTCTATTATTTAGGTCAATCTTGCCTCGTGTATAGCTTCTAGAGACCGAGAAATAGGATTAAAGCAAAGCGTACAAGATCTTGTTTTATTTTATAATGGTCATTTTAAGTAACTTTTGTTGACTTGATGTGATTTCTCTTGGACAATATTTTAGAGATAGGGAGAAATAGAGAGAGAGAGAGAGAAAGGGAGAAAGAGAGAGAGAGAGAGACGGGAGAAATGGAGAGAGAGATAGGGAGAAACAGAGAGATAAAGAGAGAGGGGGGGAGAAATGGAGAGAGAGATAGGGATAAATATATATATAGAGAGAGAGATAGGGATAAACAGAGACACAGAGAGAGTGAGAGGGAGAAATAGAGAGAGAGAGAGAGAGAGAGCCGGTACGTAAAGCTACGAGAAGGGCCCATCAATAATAATGGGCCGAGGCCCACGAGCAAGCAAGCCAGCACGTGATGGAATTTGGCGTCTGTTGACAGAGATTTTCCAGATGAGGAGCAGGATATCTATCTCTCTATCTCTAAATTTTATAGTTCGTTCGTCTCGCCGCCCATATCCATAAGCACACGGCTGCCGGCGGAGCTTCCTCGCGGTCCCGGAGATGGCGGCTTCCTTGGCGACTCTGGTGAGCCTTTCTTCTTCTTCTTCTTCTTCATCTTTCTCGTCGCCCTAGATTTGTTGACCGCTGGAGATCCCCCTTCCCTCACTTCTCCGCAGGCGAACGCGGGCTCCGCGGTTTCCGGCCCCAGAAGCATTCGCCAGGCCCAGCAGTTCTTCGCTCCTTCCTCCGGTCTCCTCAAGCTTCGGAAGGGCGGCGCTGTTCCGGCCCCGTCGATGTTCTCCTCCGCCGCCGCCATCTGCGGCTCCTCGCGGCTCGGGGGGCTCCTCTCCTCCTCGATTTCGCTCCCAGGGAGGGCGCGCTTCTCCAGGCAGGCTCGCGCCGCATTGGAGGTCTGAGTTAACAACCAGGGTTTTGCATGCGTTCGCTGGTTCTGGGAATAATCTTAGCGGCTTCTTCTCCTTTCCTCCTGGAAATGGTTGTCGCAGGAGATACTTAGGATTTTATTTCTGGGATAATTAGGGTTTTCTTCTGTGTTCTTGTAGGAACCGGCATTGCAGTCTAAGGTGACGACCAAAGTTTATTTCGATATCAGCATTGGGAATCCGTCTGGGCAGCCCGTCGGGAGGATAGTCATCGGGCTGTTTGGAGATGATGTTCCCCAGACGGCGGAGAACTTCCGAGCCCTCTGCACAGGTCTCTGGGCTCGTTTCGATTACAATAACTGGTTGTTCTTTGCTGCATCTAGTTGATCTCGCCATGGTTAATTAGGGTTCTATCAATTCTGGTCAGAATCACATCGTCTGGTCTTCTCATTCGCATCGTGCTGTGAACAGGGGAGAAGGGATTCGGGTTCAAAGGGTCCAGCTTTCATCGTGTCATCAAGGATTTCATGATCCAAGGAGGAGACTTCGACAAGGGAAATGTAGGCCTCTTTTCGTATCATGGATTTGACCAGTATTGATCTATACATATGTATATATATATTCCATTGTTCTTCGCTCGATCTATAGTCTCTGATCAGAGTTCTGTCGTATGTTTATAAACTTTATGAAACCATGGTTTCGATAATTCACTTGAAATTTTTTGCTGTATTTTTTTTAGTTTGCAGCCCCTCATTTCAGCAATTTAGACTATAATAAATCAAAGGAAGATTTTTTTTTCCTTTTTCGGGCATAATCTTGCAATCGGTTTGATCTGAAAGGGAGTGGCGGGACTCCTGTAGTTGCAGGTTACAAGTAGTCCCCTTCTTTTTGGGTGGCTTGAATATTTTTTCCTTCTAGATGCGGCGGATTTATAATATTTTATGTCTATAATTATTTTACTTTTGGTGAGATCTTCCATCCGCGATTTTATTTTCTGAGGTTTTTGGAAAAAAACGAACATTTTTATCCAGAAAACAATGTTAGTAAGTACATTAGTTCATCAGTTGACTTCCCACCTTCTGGATAATGAAGCTAGTTCCATGGTGGGTTTCCTGATGTAATGCGCTATTGCTACCATTCAATTCTGTCTTCTGTTTTTTTTTCCTCTCTCGTTTTCCTTTTTTTTCTGTTGGGGAGCATTCAATGATCTATGCAGTTCTGATCTTCATTTCCTAAAATGATTAAATTTCTTTATTTGGATCTCTTAGGTTCAATCTTCGCCTCTAGAAAGGGGATCCTTAGTATGATGATATCCTTCCATGGACAGATGTGTTCATGGTTATAGCTATCTACCCTTCATTTTCATAAGATGATCATGGTTATTATTGTAATTATTATTATTTACTGATCAAGATAGGTATGAGAGAAAACCATAGAAGAACAGTTCCATGACAGATTTTTTTTTCCTCCCTCTTTTTTTTTTTTTTTTTTTTTTGGAGTGGGGAGCATCCATTGATCTATGCAGTTTCTGATCTTCATTTCCTAAAATCATTAAATTTCTTTATTTGGATCTCTTAGCTTCAATCTTCACATCTAGGAGGTGGATCTTCATTCTGATGATATCCTTTCATGGGCAGATTTGTTCATGGTTGTAGCAGTCTGCCTTCCATTTTCATAAGATGATTATGATTATTATTGTGGTTATTATTATTTACTGATCAAAGAAGAACAGATGTACCCACTTCTTAATCCCTCTGATTTCCGGTCTTTCTGATCCAGGGAACCGGAGGCAAGAGCATCTATGGCCGCACATTCAAAGATGAGAACTTCAAGTGTAAGTTCATCGGTCTCATCGCTCTCTCTCTCTCACACACACTACCTTTCTCTCACTAGCTCTAAACCCTCAGTGTCCCACGTGGGCCCCGGAGTTTTAAGTATGGCGAACGCAGGACCCAACACCAACGGCAGCCAGTTCTTCATCTGCACCGTCAAGGTCAACCCTCACCCTCCACCTCTTCACCATCTCACCTCATGTTGCTGCCACTGCCGCCGCCGCTGCCAATCTCTGAACTGGGTCAACTGATTGGGCTCGTTCTTGCAGACGCCATGGCTGGACGGCCGCCATGTCGTCTTCGGGCAGATCCTCGAGGGCATGGACGTTGTGAAGCTGATCGAGTCGCAGGAAACCGATCGTGGTGACCGGCCAAAGAAGAACGTAATCATCAGAGACAGCGGGGAGCTCCCGGTGGCTTGAAGTGGCCCCCTTTGACTTTGATGAGGTTCCACAGCTTGGAATTATCTAGTAAGTAGCTTGCAATAAAACTTTGAGCCTTTTTGAAAATTTTGCCCTCTGTTAGATCCATTGATCGCTGTTTGGATTGAAAACTATCTGCCCCCGTGTTTAAATCTTCCTTCTCTCAACGCCATAGAAATGAATTCCGGGCTTTGGGTGGGACCTTTTTTTTTTCTTTCTTTATAAAATTAGTTTTCAGAGCCTAACCGGGTAGTTGACTTTTGAAAAAGAGGCCGAGTGGGAAGGTCAGCGAGGGAGGATCCGGATGGAATTCAATGATCTCTGGTCTCAACCTGCTTCCCAGTTTTTTAGCCCAGCAAGTTTTTGCAATCCTCGCATAATGATATGGGACATCTCTGAACAAGCTTTCTTCAAGAAAAGTCGTCTCTGAATACCCAAACCCGGAGGTCAACCGTCCCAGGGGAGAGAGAGAGATAGAGAGAGAGATAACAAACCCATGAGAAGTCAAATGACAGTTAGCCCCCAAATGGGCTCCAATCATCGAAAAACCAAGCCGAGGAAGAACACGGCGAAAGAAGATGCTCTCCAATCCCACCTGCTACTATTATCTCCTTGATTCTTGGGAATTGCCTATCCAAAATCCTACCCAATCCCACCTGCTTCTATATCATCTCCTTGATCCTTGGGAATCGCCGTTCCATGGGGGAAGATGCTGCCCCTGACCAGCGCCGCCGTCACCTCCTCCCCTACCTTGGCTCACCTGGTGGAAGAACTGGTTCAGAAACTGCGGTGTCAACGCTCCGACAACGGGCGGCGCCTCCTGTGACAATCCGAGCTCCAATCCCGGAGGGCGCTGCAAGTGCCAGCTCCCGCCGCCGAGCCCCGCCCCCGACAGCTGAGAGTGCAGTAAGTCTCCGACGGCGGCGGCGCTGCCGTCGCCGGCGAGACCCGCCGCCCATATCCCGGCGGTGGCAAACTGCGATCGGCCCACGTTCATGGCCCAGCCGGCGGAAACAGAGCCCCCCTGGTTGGACTCGCCGGCGGCGGCGGCGATAGCGGTGGTCGGAGCTGTGCCGGTGCCGGTGGCGGCGATGATTGAGGGCTCCGCCTGGTGGAGAAGCCACTGGATGGTCTCCCCGTCGGACTTGTGGCCGAGCTCCCTGGTCAGCTGGAAGATCCTGGCGGCGCAGAGCGCGGGCATCCTGATCCTCCTCCCACGTCCGTCAACCTTCGTGTGGCGGTCCTTGTTGGAGCTCCTCTTTGGGGCCAGCTTCTTCTTCCCCTCGTCTTCCTTCTCCGCCGCCGCCGCCGCCGGCGAGGCCATCGCCGCGGCCCCCCACGGAGAAACTCCGGCGAGTTCCTCCCTTCTTCTCTCCGACTCCCGCGGCGTGCCCAGCGCCTGGTGCAAGTCGGAGGAACCACTGCGATCCATATCTACGTCCTACAGAGAGCCTGGCTGGCTCTCTCCCCGTACTAGTTATGTGGTAGCTAGAGAGAGAGAGAGAGATGGGCCTACAACATCTACAGTGAGGGAGAAGGCAGGCGAAAAACGAGCCGACGGAAGAGGAAAAGGACACCATAAGAAGCCCCCCTCTCTCTCTCTCTCTCTCTCTCTCTCTCTCTCTCTCATCTCCTGGTGAGGAATGAAGCTGGGAGGAGGCCAATTCTTCCCCAAAGCCCAGTTCTTTGGTCGCCATTTCTCTGAGCGTAGACTAGTCACGGCCTAGTGGGGCGATTACGGCGATATCTGATATCATTATCATTCCAAAGATTGCATTATTAATTGAGAAAAAAGCCCCAAGATGAGCGGAATCATCTCAAAATTTCCTAGTTTTGCGGCGCTCCCACACTCAACAACCCCACGCCTTCTCCTCTCTCTCCTCTGAGGATTTCCATTACTATATGGGGTCAAGGAGGAAAAAAAGAAGAAGAAATATGGCCCCTTCCCTCTCCCTTCCCCCCTCCTCCCTTGGAGGCGCAAATATCTCCGGCCCAGCTCTGATCGACGGCGACGGCGACGGCGAGTTCCTGTATCCTCTCGACCCCGTATGGCAGAAGACGACATGCCAGTTCATGGCCGAGGGGGACATTTTCTCTATCTTATTCTCTCTCTTTCTTGTTTTCTCTCTCTAAGTCTTGTCGTCCAGGTCCACGTCAGAGGAGGGGGCGGTGGCGGCTGGCGCGTTCATAGCGCCTAACCCTGCCCAACCCGAGTCGCATTCCAATCTTTATTAGATTTTATGCCGTATTTATGAATATGACATATAAGTTCCACTTTCCACGAACGGTAATCCATTATTCTAGAAGGAATTCTATTTTCAGTGTTGTTGATGGGTCTTAGGGTTTACCCCTCGATCAATGGTTTTTGTTGGTTTGTTTGAGTATTATTTATTTAATGCAGTGAGAGGAGAGCCCATCTGTCAATCTTGTTATGGGGGGTACGACTAAAATAATCAGATAATATTTGGAGTAGAAATCTAGGTCAACGCTGATGTCTCTTATTTTATATCATAAATTTGACTATTTATGGTATTATATTTCTGTCTTGAAGGCATAGTTTTTCAACCTAAAAATACTAGAATATTTTTCCACCAGATCTAGAAGTCCAGTTGGTTCAACTAAATATGAACCAGGCCCATCATTCAACGATCTATGTGTGGATGGGGTTTACATGGGCGTGGACTTTTGTTTAGGTAATTTTTATTAATTATAGATGGTTGTATCATTTGATTATCCTTTTCCTTTTCTTTTTATAATCAAACTATTTTTCGTTGTCATGTAAGGTATCAATTCATGAATAAAATATCCAAAATAAGTCTAAACCATGGGAGTTGCAAAGAATTATTGACTTTTTATTTATTTATTTTGTTCAAATATAGAACTGATGTACATTTCAAATGATAATAAATAAATAAATAAAAATATATGCACAACATTATGTGAGTCATTTTTTTTTTATCAGCATTGATATTATCAATAAATATGATAGATGCCCAGTGGGTCTAAAAATTGGAAATTGATGGAATTTGAGTCACTCGATACTAAAATGTTAGATTCGAAATTAAAAAATATATTGGAAAGCCCACGATGGGTTTCAAGCCAAACCTCCAGAGAGAGAGAGAGAGAGAGAGAGAGAGAGAGAGAGGGTATATATTTATATCTCTCTCTAAAGGCTATCTTGATCCGACCCAATGAAGGGTGCAGATCCCCAGTCTCGGTCTGATCAATCGAATCGAATGATCCGTATAATGGCATCTAAGAGATGGGGTTTCAGGGGTGGGAGGGGAAGCCACATGGATCGAGAAAATGGCCCGGGATGGCATCCTTTGGAGGCCCATCAATACCCCAAGAGTTCAAAATCCTCCGAACTTCCCATAATGGCAATAACTAGCACATAATTAGAAGTCAAAAATTGCAGAAAAAAAATATTCATCAATTTATATCATACCTCCATTCACGCAATACATGTGGGATTTTGTCGATTTTCCTTCTTTTTTTTTTTTTCTAAGAGATTCTCTCGAAATCTTATCCTAGCTGATCTACGAAACTATTTATTCTTTGATGACAAAAATGTACGAGAAGATGGTTTTTCCTTTTCGTCTAAATCATTATTTCAATCCCCAAAGCCCACAAAAATAAGTTCAAATATATTATTTAATTATTTTCAGCATCACTTCTGGCTTGACTTAAATGTCAACTAATAGTCTAAGTCAATAAGCTCTGGGATCCCCTCACATGGCAGCCCAAGACTATTTGCCCGATATTTGGCGGTCTGGACCGGTCCATGACAGGTAAAGGACCACGAGTCGGCCCACTAAAATTTACATATAGCTTATATGTTTTTATGGTCCTTTGAGAGTCCGACGGTAAGATTACCGAACGGGTTCTTCTTCAGAGGAGCACAACAGTCAGTGGGCTTTGCGGATCACAAGGAGAAGGAGAGGAGAATCGAAGGCTCGTACCAGGATGGATCTACAGGATGAAGGATGGACCTCGGCAGCGGCGGCGCCTCCGTGGTCTTCGTCGACGAATTCCCTCCTCGGCGGCTCACCCTGGATCAGAAGGATGTGAACAGACCGACGAAGAGGTCGGGTGAGAAGTTCAGCGGCTGGGAGGGGCGTACTCACCAGCGTGAGGGTGAGATTTCTTGCGTCTGCCGCCAGCCCCGGCGGCGGCGCCGGAGCTGTACTTGCGGATCTGCTGCCGGACGAACCTCTCGTAGACGAAGGCGGCCCCTCGGAACTGCGGCAGGACCAGCCACGCCATGAACGCCACCTTCACATGGTACCACATCGGAAACCTTCTCCGCCGGATCCCAACCACGCGAGGCGTTCCGTAAGAGACGAATTCGATGAGAAATCCCGTCACATCCGGAAGAGAGAGGGGGAGCAGGGAGGCGTACCAGTTGAGGACGGGCTCGGCCACCATCTCCGTCAAGGTCAGGAACGAGTACAAGATCCAGTAGGCGAGCCATTGCTCGTCGTCGACCGAAGAGGGGCTCTCGATGGCCCGCACCGACGCGTACCTGCAAGATCCGCCATCAAAACCTCCTCCAGGGGAGGAAAACGAAGGGATGAATGGTTTCTTCTTACAACGGATACATCAGCGTGATCCCGGGCCTGCAAATGTTACAAAACCACGCGGGAATAGACTCATATTAGGGCTAATCAAAACCTTCCAGATCGAGAAAGCTCTCATCCAAACAGGAAACCGTAAGAACCGAGTACCAACCCGACGAGGGATTGGAGATGGTTGAGGACGATCCAGAGCTGGTCCATCGACTTCATCCTCGTCCAGATCGGGGGAGATCGTCCAGAGCTGCTTCAGGGAAGAAGGAGAAATCCGGAACAGGAGCTTAATTGAGAGTGGCTAGGATAAGGAAACGTGGCGGTGGAGAAGTCGCGCACTCGGTGGGCCCCACATGGAACAATATGAGAACGATGGAATGTTAAGCCTCATTTCTGAAGGCAACACGTGTAAGAGGACGTGTGAGAGGACGTGTGAGAGGACGTGTGATATGATTGACCACACGTGCCAGATAGTCGAGCGTGATCTGTTGGCAGCGGTTGAGGGAGTGGCTTCCGAATATAATATAAAGAAATATTTAAGAAAAAATATAAAGAAAGCTTCCGAATATAAATGCAATATTTAAGAAAAGTACGTTGGCGAGACCTGTTGGTTATTAATCCTCATATATATATACTATAATCATTTATTCATATTTAATTTAATATTTTATTCCATTGCTCAGCTTATTATGTTTTATTTATATAACTACGTCATTTATTGTACTATATCACATTACACTAAATATACGCAATATTTCTCATTTCACACGATCATCTTTCTTTCCCACCGTAGAGAGAGAGAGCGAGAGATATGGGTAGGCGTCATAGGCTGCTTTCTCTCTCGTTTAAGTAGCTCTCTCTCTCTCTCTCTCTACAGATAGCAGCCATAGAAAGGAGGACACATCACATTGACAAAATAATGCTCCATTGAACGGAATTGAGAGCGGTACAAAATGCTCCGCCAAATCGGGCAAAATTTAGATGAAAAACAAAGAGAGAAAGAATAGAGAGAGAGAGAGAGGAGAGAGAGAGAGAGGGTGTTAGTGTTAGCAGCGGTTGAGGGAGAGGGGAAGGGGGGGAGGTCCTGTTAAGACAAATCGTCTCGCTTCATCCCAAAATTGAATGAATGTTGATGGTTAGAAGTGTAGAAGGCGGCAGCGGGGGCTCCTCAGAGAACGAAAGCTGCCTTCTCCTGGGGAACGAGGGGAGCCGGATGGGAGATCAAGGGCTCGTAGTGGTCAGCTCCCGCCCCACACCAACCTTCCACCATCACCAAAAAAAAAACACATTTTTTTTTCAAGAATAATCCTTTTTGCTGAACATGAATCATATAAATAAATAAGCGATAAATCATATCTGGGCATGAAACTGGTAACAAAAAGGGTGAGACCCTCTGTCTCTCTCTCTCTCTCTTTCTCTCTCTAGATTGCACTATCTGTTTACCTGTTCCCTTCATGAAGAGGAAAAAGGGAGTTTCATTCATCTGGCCTCTTGGGTGATGAGGAAGGAAGAAGATGCAGTTATCTTCATCAACCATTGCATCCAATCCATGCGCCTGAACCTGAGTTGCACAAACCGAAAACCACAACTTTATCAGCATTTATAGAATAATTCCTAGAGCTT
This sequence comes from Spirodela intermedia, assembly GCA_902729315.2. Taxonomy (NCBI): domain Eukaryota; kingdom Viridiplantae; phylum Streptophyta; class Magnoliopsida; order Alismatales; family Araceae; genus Spirodela; species Spirodela intermedia. The sequence continues at coordinate 1,905,269 of LR746271.1, forward strand.
ACATCTCACCCGCAGACATACATTTATAGACAAATGCTAGATATAAGACAAAATATAATCAATATATTTTTCCTAGAAATTAATCAATATATACCACAAAAATTTCCCTCCCAAACTCTGTGGAGAGGCTCCCGATGGCAAAATCATCCCCAAACGCAGCAGCATGGCCCCCTCGGTTTTCATCCACGGTCAGCAAGCCCTCCTCAGTGTATTGAAGAGTGATGATGTCATACTCGTCCTCCGGGGAGCCAGATATGGACATGTACTTTGCCCAGCTTGATGCATCGTTCACAGCGATGCATCTCTCTTTGTAAATGGATTCTGCCGCGTTCTCCCTGGGATTGGAGAGAACAATAACATTGAATAAATCGAGAAGAAGTGATAGCAGAAACGGAGTTTGCTAGAGCTTGCAACGCTGAACCCACATGAATTTCGAGGATAATTGATAAAAAAAGTCAGCAATGGCAGACGGATCATCCATCTTAAGAAAAATTATACTCGGTGAACAATCTCACCCATGGGAAATGGAACACAAAACATGTATATGAGTACATAGCTAAATGCCGAGCTTGTCATTTTTTCATGTCGATCAACCTAAATCCTATATATATATATATATAGGATTTAGTCATAAGAGAAGGATTTGGTCAAAAAAACCGAAGCATGTTAAAAGTCAACCTTGTTCAAAATTTAGTCATAACCAAAGCATGTCATATAGCGTGGTAGCCAACCCCAGCCAACTGGAGTAATAATCTCCAAACAGTTATATGTGGAAAAATAATCCAATAATAAACAAAGAAGCTTATTTCTGAACGATAAAATGAGTACTAATTCAACGTATTATTTACCATTTTTCGTGAAATTATAAGAAGATTTTCGAGATGCAAAACGGAAAAACTCAACGGAGAAGAACTGCTGGAAAAGGGAGGAAAACGTAGGTGAAGGAATGCAGGTTCCTGAGATGTTCCACTACCTCTGCAATCCCAGATCCAGAAGCTCCTGAATCGCCGTATCGAGAATCTCCCGATCGGCCTTTCTAGCCAGGAGCTTCACCTCCTGGACAACGTGGATTCCCCATCCGGCCTTCAGATCTGGAGAGTACAGGTGCCGGATCGCGGCATCCACGGCCTCTTTCTCGGCGGGGGCCTCTGCCGCGTAGTCTTCCAGGAACCTCCGGACGGTTCGTTGCCGCAGCTCCCGGGCCCCGACCTTCGACAGCCCCATGGCCGTCCTTGACGCCGTAAAGAGGCAATTACCGTCGGCCTCCACGTCTCCGCCATGCGACAGCCGGAAGGTCGTCCCCAACGCCGCCGGATCGTCCTTCTTCTTCCAGAAGACCCCCCGGGTATACAGATTCTGCAGGCACCGCCGCTGCTGGTCCTCCAGCCCTCTGACCTCATTCCACGGGTTTTCCCCCCCCTGATCCGGCGATCCTGGCGAATCGAGGCACGGCGGCGGTGGGATCTTGGTCGCATCCTGCCACGTGAGTAGCGGCGGCGAAGGACTCAACGTTTCCGCCACCGTGGGAGAGGATTCACATAGGAGCTTCCCCATTCCTGCCTGCCTTCCGCCGCCGCCACCGCCGCCACAGCCGCCGCCGCAGCCGCCGCTAGGGTTTCCTTTCCTCTTCTTCTTCTTCCCGCTCTTCTGCCCCTTCACCTCCCTACGGCCTACAGAGACAAGAGATAGAGAGAGAAACGAGGAGGCAGGATAACGCGTGAGAAAGGGGTCCTTTTTAGAGTTTACTTCATTTTTAATTATTATTTTATTAACGATGTAGCCGTTGGAAGTCGGTCTCGCTACGGACAAGAGAAACGTGGCTACAGCTGGCAGTCTTGTTTGACCCTGTGGTCCCCATAAAAAATGCGTCAGCCTTCTACAGAAGGTTCCAGAAGCCGTGCGCCCACGTGGCCCACGAAAATTCACCAGTTTTAATATTTATAATTAATTATTTGGTTTTTACTCGGCCACTGAAAAGCTCTCCATCTTTTATAACGTAATAAAAGGGGAGTGAAAAAAAAGTGAACCTATTTTTCACCTCGATCCATCCAATATTGTATTTATATCCAGAAAAATGGATGCATCGGTCAGACTAATAAAAAGTGTCGTTATGGGCCAATCATCAGCTAATGATAGCCCTTGAACGCCCATTTGGCGCACTAGCTTTTAAACGGATCGAAAGCCCAAACCTATAATGGGCCTGTTACGAATCGGTCGCCTTACGCGTCTTTGGCCCATATTTTCAAATGGACTTGAAATATTAGTTAAATACGGTGAAGCCCACGAATTAAGAAAATTTAGGATATGCCCTACTGTTCAAGATTCACCTTGAAATGGGCCCACATAAGCCCAGCGGGCTTCTTCATGCTAAAAATTGTGGGTATCAGCCCAACAACTGAAACAGATTAAAGCCCAGTATTCACATTGTGGAGTGATGGGCCCCACACCGCCGACCGGGCAACTGACAGGTCCCAGAAGGGGCTTGTGGACGTGAGACAGGACAGCCAGGTAGTGACGATCCGCAATCAATGCCCGGAATATGCGTATAAATAAAACGTCGTCTGGTAAGTCCTACCGTCATTTATTATGATAACCGCGACCTCCTTACATGCGGCTGCGTAGAGAGAGAGAGAGAGAGGAGAGAGAGAATAGCCGGACCTCTATCCTGAGGAAGACTCCCATGAAGGTATTTACGTGGGAAAACAAAACACACCCGTGCTATGGCAGGAGATGTGAGAGAGGGAGAGAGAGGGACCCATTAGCATGCTGGTTTGAGAACTGCTGATGAAGCCGCCTCGTGAAGAGAGAGAGAGGGAGAGTGAGAGAGAGAGAAGGAGAGAAGCTAGGAGAGCCAGTTCATCCAACTTACCGTACACACCGGTGAGCTGTTCTGTCGGTGACAGACTACGACCCCTTACCCTTCCTCCACGCGGCAATCTGCTTTCCGGGTTCATATCCCTTGAAGGAGACTATCCGGTTCGGCCCTTTGCTTCTTCCTTCGCTAGCGGGAAGATAAACGATACTAACGTCGTCGTTCAGTTCTTCACCCCGCTGTGTTGACTCCGATCCCCCTACGCCGTCTTATTCGGCTCTCATGATACCCAGATGGAACAAAACGGGTCAAACTCGAGTTACCTAGTCTCCATGGAATCATTGCAGCGATTGGATTTGCTACTCTGGCGGTCACCGCTGTTCCTCTTCTGTATCTTCCTGCCAACCCCCGAGCTCCTCATGCAGTTTGACACCCTCTCTCTCCTTGGTACCTGATTTGACCGGCTATCGACAGAGATCCACGTGGTGCCGATTCTTGTCATAGCGAGTGTGCGTTGGGGTCAACACGTAGGAGGCGGGTCACATGGACATCCCATCAAACTGGAGGTCTTTATTGTTGCTACACTCCATAATGTCGGCAGATGGGCGTTCGCTGGCATTAGTTTTTGAGTTGTACGCTTTAAACCTCAAGCATCACTAGCTTGGGTTAGAAGTCCCATATTTATAAATATTAATTAGAAAAATGTCATCCTTCTCCTTAGGAAAATCATTAGCCCCTAATTACCTATACATGTGGCTTAAGTGCTTAATTTTAGTTTATGTCCTCAATTTTGCCTAATTATCTTATTTTCTCATGGTGAACTTATTTTTCTTCTAGCTTACCTCTAGTGAGCACCCCTTGGCTTTATACCTAGTATTTAATGAGTGTATTAGGAGACCCATGTAACTTGCATGAAAACCCACGCATGCTTTGAATTTTATGTTATTACATTCCCCTCAGGAACTTTATAATTAGCCCATACACTTATAAGTCACGAGTTATTATATTTTTCTGCTTGTGATAGAAGCTCCATGGGCTTATGCAAGAATCAGAATGTGCTAGAAGATATATGAGGAAAACATAACCCTACCATGATGTAAAAGAATCTTGCTAGACAACAAACTTGACTTTGTTAGGGGAAATAAAAGCGTAGAAGTCAACTTTAATGGGAGGAACATATCCTTAAAAAGAAAACTTATTAATGTATTCTTACAAACATATCCTTATAATTCATAAATATACGGTAAAATTGTAACTTTAATAAGCTAGAAAATTACTTGGGAGACTATAAGTTTTAGGAGCTCCCGAATGTAACCTTCTTGGGATAGAAACTTAGCGTTAGACTACAAACTATGAGCCCATGGGGAAGGTGATGTAATCTTAATGGACCGCAATCTCATACTTGGAGGGCTTAACGGTTACTTTATTGAGCCGAAAAGTTAGCACTAGAAGGCAAAATATAAGCTTGTAAGCCTCTCAATGAGGCGTTCTCTAATGGGCCGCACAATCGATAAATTTTCATTCAGATAAGCTTATAGATAGGATTAATAAGTTGATTTCAGATAATTTAATTGAAGACAAAGGGAACGAATGGAAGAAACTAATAGGTTTTAATTCTCGTCGACTTATTTAAACGTATAAGCAAATTGGACTCCAATCAAGGTATTTATAAGTTTGAAAGAAGTAAAATTGGAATGAGCTAGGACAGGACATGGGATATAGTTGGACTCATTGTCTTTTTCCACAATGAAACGAGTCGTAAGAGACTGTGACGCAGAGATCATCGATGTCGTCAGTGTCCTCAAGGAAAGAGGATACAACCCACATGCCCGAGCTCACTAGGGAAGAGGATACAGCCCACATGACCGAGCTCACTGGGGCCCATTGCGTTCCTATATCGTATCGTTTCACTGCTGATGACCGCAACCAATGGGTATTCCGAGGGGGGGACGGGAAGAGAGAGAGAGAGAGAGAGAGAGAGAGAGATGGAACGACTCCGCAGCATATTTCTAGCATTGAACATGCCGAGACTGACGGAATCTCCAGTGCCCTGAAAGTCCAGCCCGCTGTTTATGGGAGACTAATATTGAGCTGTAGACTGAGAGAGAGAGTGGGAGAATCACGTAACTCTGACGCAACGGGCCCTGGGATGTTTCTAGCATCGAACCAGTCGAGATCGACGGAACACTACTCTAGTGCCATGAATCCAGTCTCCTCTTTCAGTGAGAGAGATAGAGAGAGAGGCGTCATGTAAATCCGATGGAACGGGCCCCAGAGATGTTTCCCGTGTCAAAGAGGTCGAGATTGCCGAGTCCACCGGCGCCCTTCATATGGCCCACTAGTTCCGGGTGAGGACGAGTTAAGTCGGATAGAGAGAGGGAGCGTGGAGGTCCATTTTATTACTGTATGTTTTCGAACGGCGTGTTTGCCCGTACCCGCACGCTTCAGCTCTTCGTGCACTGTCCCCATCACCTACAATCTTCACTTCGTCGCGTCAGTTCCACTATTTACGTCCATTGGCGCACCCTCTCTCTATCTCTATCTGTCTGTCTGTCTCTCTCTCTCTCTCTCTCTCTCTCTCTCTCGATCCGGGAAACGTATCTTTGTTTCTTACGTCTTCAACATTTAATGTGTGTACTTACCCGAGGTTGGGGCTGTGCCTCTGCCTGCCTACCGCCCCGGGTGTTCCTCGGGGACCCATTCTGTAATTTTTTTCCTAGACATGGATTATTCGAGTTGATTTATTCTACCAAGAGGGCGTAATTGCCGAACCTAGTAGAGAGAGAGAGAGAGAGATTAAGCTGAATGTCCGATAAATTACAATCCAGAATTGAGGCGGGGTTAAGCAGTTAATCATAAGACGGATCTTGGGCTATCATGGGTGGTGCATATATTTTTCAAAAGTTTTGGTGTCACTGTTGAAATCTCTGCTCCGGAGATCTATCTAGAGATGCGTCGTCTTCTTATTTGCATCGAATGGGGACCTGAAGAGGTGTGATTGGTCAAACCTCGGGAATTCTACAGTTGTTTTTGTCATACACTGAATCCTGTGATTGTTTATCGAAGTCGTATCAGTTGATATTATATGATCTCAGGGGGATGCTTGAAGGAAATAATAGGAGCGGAGGTGTTGGTTGTCGGTGCAGCAAACGTGAGCCCACCAAAGGACACCAAGCTCTCTCTCTCTCTCTCTCTAGGACAGGACGGCAGTGCATGGATTTACGTGGAGTCGCGGAATACTTCCACCACACGTCATTCTCTGTACGTCCAAGCAGAGAAAGAGAGGTAGAGAGGAAGCGGAGAGAAGATTGATGCGCTTTGGTGGATTATCGTGAGGCTTAGAAACAGAGAGAGAGATGGAGAGAGATAGGAAGAGAGTTTTGGTAGAGGGTTGACGTCAGATGGACTAAGAGGGGGGAATGAGACAGAGAGAGAGAGAGAGAGAGAGAGAGAGAAGGAATGGAGATAATGTAGGGAGCTGATGTCAGACGGAAGGCTGAGAACGGAGAGAGAGGGAGGAAAGAAGATGATATAGAGAGTTGATGTCAGACGAAAGACTGAAGAGAAGTCAGAGAGAGAGAGAGGGGGTGGGGTGGAGGAGTGGGGACAAGAGATAATCAAGAGCCTTGAGGTCAGGCGGAAGAAGCGAGAGAGCGAGAGAGAAAGAGAGAGAGAGAGAGAGAGAGAGAGAGGAAGAGAACGTTCCGGATAAGGCTTCCCTGGCGGAGGAACCAACCAAAGGGGGATATCCTCGTCCCTCCCGTGCATCCAGGGTGAGGCTAAACGCGGATCCTTATCGGATCCTCTCAGGAAAATCGAAGGCCCCCACACTTAGCATCCATCCTGAACCACGTAGTCCTCCCTCGGTGTCCGAGAAAGGAGCGCTCCAGAAAAGCCGACTACGGCGGAAAGAGGACAAAGCCCGGCACTTTCTCTCTCTAGCCCCACATGCGGGCCACTTCAGACCCGTGGTTAATCGGGTCGGTTCTCGGCCTGGTGGGCCCCGCCACAAAACTGGCCCATCCCCAAATTAATATTTTCCAAAATAGTTTAAAGTTATCTCGGACTCCAAATATTTATTTTAAGAAATTACGGGTCCCCTGAACGTACCTTTTTCTTTAAAAAAGTCAAAAAGTTTGCTTTTTAAAGAAATCTTAGCTTTAGTTTACTCCGCCCACGTGGCTTCGCCAGTCTCTTGCTCGTGGGGAGTAACGTGGGGGACCTGGTGCGGGTTGACTGGCCTCCCCCTTAAATTTACACAACTTTCCATCCTGCATTTAAATCCCGCATTTAATACATATAATGCTTTAATTGTTAATCTTTCTCTCTCTCTCTCTCTCTCTACTCTCCGTAGACATTGAAGAAGCATAATGCTCATAGTCAGATACTTGAAAATTGTAATCAATTGTTAATTTATTACCCTTTCGGTCTCTCTTTCTCTCTCCCTCTACCCGTTATAAGTAGAAAGAGAAAATCATTAATTCCCTAACTACTGCTAAATAAATCACAAATTTACAAAACCAAATCAATAATATCTTCGTTTGTGGTATCTTATCTCCGTTTCTATTCATATAAATTGACATCTATCAATATTTTCTGCATGTTTTCAACTACGAAAGCACATATTAAATGTAAATTTTAATTTCTTAGAAAAAATAAAATAATTGACTTTGATGAATCAATAAATGGGCAAGAAGATTTGATAAAATTTCCCAAAATTTATATGTCAAATGGGTTTTTTTATTTTCTTTTTTGCTACAATCTCGTGGAGCATTAGATGATCCCTTCTTTTGTGAGGTCTCTAAAAGAAACTGAGAGCGTAAAAATATAATGCATTTATCATTTAATTAAATATTCATTAATATATATATATCTATATATATATATTAAATGCCAGAACCAATAACTTAAAATGGTATTTTGGCCTTTAATATATATATCGTGTAATGAAAACGGACATTTTATTAATGGCAGGAACCAACGAAAGAGTGAATGTGTGGCATTCAGAGCCTACCCACCAACTCCATCGTAGGGACAAGGAGACAGACGCCACGTGTCTCCACATCATATCCACGTCACCTCTCGACAAGGGGAGCTCTGGCATGTGGAACGGAATCCGGTAGCTGTGAATGTCCCGTGGGACCCACTTCACCCTGTCTGATAGTGACAGTCTGTCTGCCAGCTCAGCCTCCACCCTCCCCACCTTACTCCACCGGACACCGATGGGACGTCCCTTCCAGAGCCGCCGGTGGCCGTCTGGGGCGGGGCAATTCTCTCCGGTGCTTCCACTACCTCTCCGACGGCAGAGCTGCCCTTTAAAGTACACTTCACCGCCGCATCATTGCGGCCGGTGGCGGAGGTATGCCGTCGCCGGCGGTGGCGCCTTCGGCAGGTATGTGGCGGCGCAGCTTCGGCAATATTTAGGTTAGGAAGACGCCAAGAAGAAACCATTACAGCCGGCAAAGACAAGCAGACGCCCCGTTTTCAGCGATGTGACGGCCACCAATCGCCACGGCCACCTTCTCCGTATGGTCCAAGAAGACACCTCCTCGCCCGTTGCAGCGGCCGGCCGGTGGATCCCCGCCGTAGCCCCCTGGAACCTCGCACCTCGAGTAGATGCGCGCAATCGGCAGGCCACCGCCGTCACAGCCGGCGTAGATCGCAATGGTAGACTACGATGTCATTACGGAAACCGGGTCTTTCTCTCTCTAGCATCCGTTGCCTCTCGCTTGGCTTTCTCGGATATCCACTGATTTGACCATTCATCAAGAAGTCTTGGGGATGCGTGAGCAACTGGGCTGGTGGTGGCGAGGTGCCTCTCGTTCAGCCTCAAGTAATCGGGGCTAGAGAGAGAAAAGGTGGCGGCGGAGCCGATAAGACGGCGACAAAGTCCCATGGCTTCTTTCTGCACAGCCGACTGATGATGAGAACACGATTCGCATCGGGAAGAGAGGGATGGGAAAGTGAAGGCCGCAATGGGTGGAGGGAGAAAGTGAAGGGGGAAGAGGGAATGAGACGAGGATGGCTACATCATCGATTGCGGCCTTTTCTAATCATGACATCACTATTAGGGGAAGCGTAGCCGGGGACGGATTCTTAGGAGGCTCTGATGTTCCCCATGAAGAGAAAGAGTAAGAAGAAGAGAGAGAGAGAGAGAGGGAGAGAGAGGGAGGGAGGGAGGGAGGGGGACGTGTTGCAGATTAGCTGGTGATGGTTTCATCAAAGAATTGACTTGGGGAACTTGATCGAATGCCTGGCTCGGAAATAGATGGAACCTGTCGTGGCTTCTCGAATGTTTTGCGGGTCAACTCGACCGACCGCTAATGGATTTCCGTTGCCAGGGCCGGCACTCGTTTACGGAGCACGGCGCCGCCACACCCCCTCTCGCCACTTTCTGGAGAGAGGGAGAGAGAGAGAGAGAGAGAGAGGAAAGTTGGGGGGTTATGTCGACAACTTGGTGATCATTTAGCCGGAAGGGGACAAGAGAAAGGGCCAGCTGCTCACTCTGACCTTGCCTGCGAGGGAGACTCTACGAGATGTTGTCATCTTTACCTGCTAGAGGACCGGGCTAAATCGAAAACTCGGGCCCGGTTCTGATCTGGTAGAAAACTTCAAAATTTGGTTACAAGAAAAGTACGTCAATAAATGGTTCGGAGGCCTTCTTTCGTCAGAATCCTCCATATCAACCGATTGAGAGAGAGAGAGAGAGAGAGAGAGAGAGAGGAGTCTCCAAATGCCTTACAATATTGGGTGAGCCTTATTTCCACAGTTATTTATATATAACTTCCCTCTCTCAGCAAGCAACCCCGATGCTTCCGTGAATCTCCTCACTTTCTTACCTCTCATTTTCTTTCTCTCTCTAGAATATTGTTTTTTTACATAACGGAGCAGGCATTAGGGTTCTCGTCGCTGAAGATCTGCGGTGGGTAGGCGTACTCCACTTGATATTTCGGATAGTAGTAGAGGAACGGGTTCTTGGTGAGCTCCCCAAGCTTGGCGGCGGCCGCCACCACCGCGGCGGCGGCTTCATCGACGGCCGCCGCTCCTTCTTTCTGTCCTTCTCCGCCACCTTCTTTCTTCTCCCCCTCGCCGCCGCCGCCACCTTCCTTCTTCTCCCCCTCTCCTCCACCCCCATCTTTCTTCTCCTTTTCACCTTCTCCGCCGCCGTCCGCCTTCTTCTCGTCGCCGGCCTTGTCTTCGGGCTTCTTATCTGCCGGCTCCGTCTTGACGATGGCAGCGTGCTTGCCGGTGCGCTTGTAGATGTACTCCACCAGCTTCTGTGGCTCGAAGATTCCCTTCACGGTCACCTGGGAGCTCTTCAAATCCGGATCCACCGACTGGACGCCTGATTAGAGGGCAGCCCAATACGTGAAAAAAAATACAAACTTTCGTCTCCTTCAATATCTTTCTCTAGATTATCGCAGAGAAGCCGAACATCAGGGTTTGATAAGGGAACAGAAACTTTCTTCCTTTCGGGTGCCAACCCAGTTAAGAAAAAAAGAATAAGATCCTCTTTTTACCACTCTAGAGAGAGAGAGAGAGAGAGTGAAAGAAAAATTTGATATCCGGGTCTTGACTGGAGATGAGGAGATTCGTTCAGGCGGGTAAGAAAGATGGGTTTCAGCATACGAGAGAAGGAACCGACACAGTTCACCAAAAAAACCTAAAAGGCGCTCTTTTTCTCGCTCCAGCGGGTCAGAAGCGAAGAAAGGAAAAACTGGGTTCGAGCGGAAAAACGGAAGAATCCATCAGGAAACGATGAAACATCCCTATTTTTTCTCTTTCTCGGATACTCCATTAAAAACGATTTTGATGAGACTCCGTTAAAACAGTTCCAAAATGTTAATGAGAAAACGTAAAATATTTCCTCTCTTTCTCTCTCTGTGTATGTATATATATATTTATTTATACATATAAAATCAGCTAGAAAAATCAAAATCTGGGTTTGATTTCCGGACCGGGGGGCCGATCAGAAGCGGAAGACCTTTCCTCTCCTCTCTCCTGGTCATTTCTGGGAGAGTAACCGGCTCAAGTCAAAGTATCACAGGTAGTCGGAAAAATAATCGAGAGGGTTAACTGCTCCCAATCAACTAAATCTAACAGCGAGGAGGTGGTGAAACCTTTCATCTTGAGGATCCGCTTCTTGATCTCCTGCAAGCAGGCCTCGCAATGCATATGGACCTTGAGGACGACTGAAATCACTGTCGGCTGAGCAATGGAGAGGACATCCATCATTAGTGTCATTATCATCACCATGAAGAGATAGAGAGAGCGAGAGAGAGAGAGATCCATGGATTCCAAACCGAAAACAGGAATATCGGGAGTATCGGGACAGACCTCTTCTTTCTTTTCTTCTGGCTTGGGCTTCTCCTCTTCCTTCTCCTCTTTCTTCTCCTCTGGCTTGGGAGGGATGGGAGTGAGAAGCTCCACCTTCCTCCCGCTCTTCTTCTCCACTCTGTCCACCACCTTGAGAGGGTCCGCCGCCGCTACTTTCCCCTTCACTACCACCTTGTGCGTACGGCAGTCCGTCGTCACCGTCTCAACTCCTGCCGGAAACCACCCATCAGATGGAAGGCCGGAGAAGGCGAGAGAAAGAGAGAGAGAGAGGAACGAGGGAAGTGGGTTGACCTGGGAAGCCCTTGAGGGAACGCATGACTTTGCGGGCGCAGCCCTCACAATGCATGAAGATCCGCATGACGATTTCTTCTGGCGGAGGAGGAGGGGGGCTCTCCTTCTTCTCCCCCCCACCTTCTCCCCCGCCACCGTCCCCCTTCTTCTCTCCTCCTTCGCCCTCCTTCTTTCCATCTCCCTCCTTTTTCTTTTCCTCTCCACATCCCTCTTGCTTATTCGGCTCCTCCTTCTTCCCCTCCCCCTCCACTTTCTTCTCCTCTGGCTTCTTCTCCTCCTGCAGAATGACAAAATCAGAAAAAAAAACACACGCACATCAGTGGAGAACCAGAAGACGAAGAAGAAGAGGAGGAGGAAGCAAGCTGGGTAGAGAGAGAAGGAGAGCTACCTCCCCCATTGACGCGAAGGTCGAGCTCCCCAAGAGAGAGGAAAGAAGAGGAAATGGTGGTCTGACGAGTGATGCAGAAGATGTTCCTCTGCCTAGTCTTTCCTCATCCCCAGATTTACCCTCTCTCTCTCTCTCTCTCTCTCGCTCTATCCCTCTCCTCTTGGAGAGCAGGATGCTGAAGGATCTGGACGGAGGGTCCGTCAGGATGACGTGGTATCCGAGGCGGGTTCGCCTGTGGCACGTGCGAGTGCCGCGTCGTCGACCGCCCCCACAGCCTCTCTCCACGTGTTTCCCTCGTTTCTTTCTTCTTCGGCTCAAACGGACTCCATTGCCGTTGGAATGGACCCCCGGAACAGTGATCCTACCCCTCTCTCCTCCGATTTCTTCAACGGGGTGATGATGAGGATCACTTTTGGATTACTCCGTACCGACGGAACAGCAGCATACACCCAGCTTGGCTCATCTCCACCGTCCCTCCATACAGATACCCGATATCCAATAACAAACCGGCCGTCTGTCGGCGAGACCCGTTTTGACACTGGAGATCCGATTCTCGTCCCGTCCAATATCCGAGTCATAGGTTTTCACGTTATTTTATACCCTCGAGCTTATAAAATAATGAGAAATATGCCGGGTCTACTGTGGAAGGCAGTGAGGAAGTGGGAAGGGGGGGGGGTGGTTTTATAAATTAACTTCTAATGGGTCAAATTTTAAAATTAGTATCCTAGGAGCGATTTATTTATGGAGGTCTCTACAATTTTCAAAAATATAAGGATAAAATAATGTAAGGGGGCCCCTTGCTAAAAATTAGGGCCGAGTAGTGATGATCCCAACCCTCCTAATCAGATGGCTGCATGATAGAGGGAAAATATTCAAATAGCTAGTTATTAGGAAAATAATTCAGCTAAATTCCAAAAATGGAAAAAAATTGGGATTATCATATTCGGTCATAATCTAGGGATGTACATTGCCTCTAACAGGTTAATTTGTAACTAATGTGGGTGCATGGTCCACCTCCAAGCTAACCATTCACTCATTTTTATTTTTAAATAATATCTTACATGGTCTCAATTAACTCAAGCTTGCATAATATGGAGTATATCCTAAATAATTCATAACTTTTGATATATCAGAAATATGTATAAATATGATGATTATATAATTATTTATATTTAATAAATTTAAATTTGTATTTATAATCTGATTTTCAGCCTTACACATTGGGCTGCTTCTAAAAATGATCCGAAGTGGAGATACTTTTCTTCACGTCTACGGAAATATGGAAATAATTATTGTGAGCCAGGTTTTTCACACGTGTGGTCCGACGTGCCGGCCTGGGATATTTATCTTTAAACCCTTCAGAAGGTGGGGACTTGTCTGGTGTTCGAGAAGCTTTCCATGTGCCCCACTGGCCATGGACCCTCTATTTACACTATTTCTAGTTAAATGTTAATACTGCTGCCATTAATGTAGGGCTTCCCATGTGAGGTGAGGGTCAAGTGCAGGCCCAGATCCAGGCACAGTCCACAAATGACGGGCCCAATGGTTCAAGGATGGTAGAATTTACTACTATTGGGCTACTCCATGGTCTGAAGAGGTAGATTGGGCCCAAATATGGGGGGATCTGGGTAATTTACTAAAATGAAATGCCATTAGTAAGATTCCAAGGGAGAAAGGTGGTATCATAACACGTCTATTATAGCTGTCCTCTTATAAGAGAGGGGTGAGAAACTATCGCACTTAATATTGGGTAAGAGAGGGCTAGGTAAGGAACTAAGAGGGACTATGAAAAAATAGTGAAATAAGTTATTTTATATAATAATGTACATAAGAATTTCCCAAAGTTGCACAAAATTTGGACATTTAAATTTTATGGTTGATTGATCATCCAGACCTACTTTACTCTCTAGAGATTGTCTTTAGGTTTTGCTGACCTTTCATTAATAGGATGTGTTAAACATAGGGGTATCAACTCACCACTGGCAGATTATTAATGGCTCTAGTGAGTCTAAGTGCACTAAGCACTTTTTATTTTTATATTCATGCCTCTAGGGGGACGATGAAACAAGTCTCACACTTATCTCTTCTAATTTCATGGTGGGTAGGGGCCTAGATATTAGTTTTCCATTAGTAGCTCATTGTGAGGAATAGTTGTCTTTAGAAAAGACTAAGTGCCCCCATGCACTTGGAACTAATGACAGTTTCATACCATTAGGAACCATTACATAAATGTAAAATCAAACTTTAACTAGTAACATTGAAGGTTAATAAAGTCTTCTTGTAGCATGAAACATGGTCCTTGATATTTACAATCTCCATATCATTGGAGTAGCAACTTTGACTTTTGATGGTGATGGTTTGAGCTTGATGTCCCCTTTTAGGAGCTGTAGAGGAGCTCAAGAAGGATAAAAAAATGTTGATAGAGAACTATTTTTCTCAATTTTTTATTCTACAAGGAAATTTTATCTTATTTTCCTCTTTCTCTATGAGTCATAAAAATGGTTGTTTGTTACTATAATCTCTACTTGCCAAGGCCTAATGAATTTTCATTATAACATAGGAGTCGATGAGTTTTGTGATTCATAAGCTTCATAGCATGGCTCTACGACACTTAATATGTGCTGTGCCATAGTCCTTTGACATTATGAGAGTCTTATCTGCATCATCAAGTTTGCTTCTTGGTTTGAGCTACTCATCAACATATAACTTCTATAGGTTGACTTGGAGTTCAAATATATCCTCAAATATAGTCTATGCTATTCATGTTTACTAATATTGGGAGATAAATTTAGTGGATAATTCTGAAGGGGTATTAATTGGATAGAAGTCACATATAATTTATTTTCATAATCTATTCCTCATGTTCGCATCGAAATCCGGAGGAGCTCTCCACACAACAACTGTGAGGTCTCTTGCCCATCTAGGGGAAGCTTTCCGAGTGTCTGGCTGGGAAGAGGCGCATTATGCCCCCCCCGCCCCTCCCACTAGCGAGGTTCTCCAGGTACTAGTAGTGAAGGACACGCACGGCAGGAGAAGATCCGGTTGGAACGACTCCTTCAAAGAGGCCATGAACGCCACTAGTGCTGTTCATGATACCTTAAGTAGCCCCTTTCTCACTTCAATCGAAACTGACTTCTCTTAGGCGGACCGGAATTCTCTTGCCCCATTTTAGGCCGCCCTAAGTGGGCTTTAGCCTGAACCTGTGATGAGTCGAGCCTGAAAAAAAGAACAGATAATCTCCCAAAAAGTCATATTAGTACAATCTTAATAGTTTCATATTATGTCTGAAGCCTGATTTCCCTCATAATCCAGCTTGCTATATTTTCTTGTGATTTAATTTATGCAAAGAAAATCTTGCCCCAAAAATGTAAGTCGCATTGAATCAAATTCAAGCAAGACATATGTTCATCTTTTTAATAGGAATAAATTAAACTTCAATCATAATTTTATATGCTATGCCATCAATTGCATGATTTTAGATTATGAGTGATTTCAGGTTTTTCAAAAAATGATCAAAAAATTATTGACTGATCGAAAACTCAAAAATTATCAAATCTAGCTTGTATAATCTTATAATGATTTGATCACTTGATCTATTCCACTCTCTAAATAATGCACATATGTTTTAGCATTATAGAGTGCAGTGAATTTTTAGTGAAATACACATTGAATCATGTCTTCAGCCACCTTCTATTGAGTTTAAAACCTCCAGCTAACTCAAGATCTCACCTAATAATCTTTTTCCAAATTTACGACTCTAAGATCCTAAATTAATAATTATAGGGGACGAACATAATTATTCATAGTTAATCTCCTCTAGATTCATCTTAAGGATTGGCACTCTAAATATAAAGTTAAATAAAGTTAACATTCTTGGGATTCAACTTATTAGCTTCCCAGAGGATTCAATCTTTTGAATTCTCATTGAAAAAGTTTTACCACGATGGAGTTGTTCAAGGGGTTGAGCAACAGCTGATCATCTATGATTTTAGGTGCTCAAGGACTCAACCATCAGTCTTAGGCTCCTGAAGGAAGGTGATGGACACGACAGCTTTCTAAAAAAATATCTCAATTTTTTTGGTTATTTTTTACTCCTTCACGGTCTCTTTCAAGTGAGGGGAAGTGCCCCTATCTATAAGAGGTGTATTAAGCTACTATTAATATTGGGACGGTCAAGGATCACATCAACACCTAAATTTCAAACTCCATAAATGCTCATTGATAATATGAAAATCGTAAATCCTGGAATTTCAATGCGTCATTTGTTGTATCCTGCTCTTCTTTCAATCACTTTTTCGACAACTACTTGAAACTGTAATTTGATGTGCAAATTTATATATGTATATCAAATTTTAAGCGTAAATATTGACAATTTAACTTTGAGCGAATGGAAAATGACGATTTGAATTGAATTTTCAAAGTATTTAAACGCTCCTTAATAATTGCCTACATAGATCATTTAAAGTTTAGACCCTCCCCTAAATCTCTCTCCCTCTGTCTTTCTTTCCACTTTCTCTCCTCTTCTCTCCCTCGCTCCCCTCCTCTCTTCTCTCCCTTTCTCCCTCTCCCTTCCTCTCCCTCTCTCTCTCTACCCCTCTGTTTCCCTCCCTCTCCCCCACTCACTCTACCCCTCTGTCTTTCTCCCTTCGTCTATCTCTTTCTCCCTCTGTCCCCCCCTCTCTCTTTCTCTCTCCCTCCCTTTCTCTCAAGTCCTCTCCCTCTCTCCCTCCCCCAATCTCTAGCCTCTCCCTTTCTCTCCCTCGCTGCCTCGTCTCTCTTTCTCTCTCTCCCTCCCCCAATCTCTAGCCCTCTCCCTCCCTCTCCCTCCCTCCTTCCTCTCTCTTTCTCTCTCTCCCTTTCTCTCTCTCCCTCCCTCCATCCTCTCTCTTCCTTTCTCTCGCTCCCTTACTCCTCTCTTTCTCTCTTCTCCGCTAATCTCTAGTCTTCTCCCTCTCTCCCTCCCTCCCTCCCTCTCTATATCTTCTTTTCTCTCTCTTTCTGTCCTTCTCTGCCTCCCCCTCTTTCTCTCTCTCGCTCCCTCCCTCTCTCTCTGTCGTTCCCTCCTCTCTTTCAATCTCTTTTTTTTATTCTTATTCTTTTTTTTTTCTTTCTCTCTCTCTCTCTCTCTCTCTCTCTCTCTCTCTCTCTCTCTCTCTCTCTCTCTCTCTCTCTCTCTCTCTATCTGTAGGGAGAACTTGGGGGGCCTCATACGACGCTCACTTGGAAGATCATTGCCCCGGGCGGCTATGAAACCCGATATTCGGTTTGCTCGCATTTAATCGTAACATAATAAAAGGATCCTTATGGATAAGAACCGAACGCTCCCAGAAGCTGTATTCAATTGGAACTTTTAACCTAGCAAATCGTGTTCCTTTCAACGATCGAGTCATTCACATGCAATTAGTATAATTGGTATTGAAACATTTCGCAAATAATTCACGTTCAATTTCCCTGGACGTAGATGGACTAAATTTCTATAAGATCTTGGAAAACGAGTTCAAAACCAAACCCCGGTGCTCTTTTTTTGAATGTAGAGTCTGCTCCGGCTCAACTTCGTCTGCAAGAACGAGCCATGCGATCCAAGATCAGGGGAGAACACATTAGAATGAGACCTGCGCTTCCGAGCTGCTCTCTTTTGTCCAATATTTCTTGATGATGCGAATACTGATCTTAGTTTCCATTACGAGGAAGCTTTTTAATGTGAGAAATCGAGGGCGTAATTTGCTTAAAGTCAACTGTAGACGACGGTGTTTTAATCATGGTCAGAGGATAAGACCGAACCCTCCTACTATGACAGGTGCTGGCGGTGATCTTGCACTGAGAGGTCCAGCGAACACGCGGCTGTCTTCCCTCTCCTATCCGGCGCATGGGGGCTTCGTGATTACCATGGCGACCGGGGAGGACGGGGGGTAGCCGTCAGGGTAGCCGTCAGCACTGCCGGGGGCTTGAGGGCGGACCGCCACCCAACCGCCCCTAGAACGCCATAAATTGCCCCCCGGCGTTCGGAAATTCTTCTTCATGCCCACGTTACGTCGGTTCTTCTCCACCGCCCCCTTCCAGCCGGCCACCGCAACCCATTAAAAGCCCCTCGGAGTTCCCTCCGACGTCCAGAAGGGCGGCGATGGGCGGCGGCGCGCGGGCTCTGGTTTTCCTCCTGGCATTCGTCCTCCTCGCGGGGAGGGTGACTCCGGACGAGTCATTGCAGACGAAATGTATCGGTGAGGTGCAGAGTGTGAAACCCTGCATCGCTTACGGCACCGGCGAGACGGGAAAGCCCGATGATAAATGCTGCAACGTCGCCAAGAGTGTCAACGACAAGAATCGCGTTTGCCTCTGCTACCTCATCCAGCAGGTTTACGAGGGCAACCCATTAGTGAGGGCACAAAAGCTTCAGGGCCCGCGCCTGCTGGAGCTCCCAAAGTACTGCAATTTCCCAAACACCAGCCTCTCCGACTGCATTGGTACGCCGATTCTCCCTCGCCCCCTCCCGTCATGAGCATCCAGTAGCCCTCTAATGAGTTATCCTCTTCAGGGCTTCTCAAAATACTCCCCGGCACCCCGGAGAACGGGATCTTCAACGGTTCCGGTGAGATCTCCACCGTCAACGACCCTCCCCAACTTTCTTCCGCTGACTGATAAATCAGAGAGCCAAACTAAGTCTCGATGTTCTGGGCCGTATGTGGTGCAGGTATTTACCCGGGTGGCGACGGCTTCGCGATCCGGGCCCGGTACTCATACGCCTTCGCTTCGGCCGTGCTCTCTGCGGTGGCCCTCTCGGTGTTCTCCAATTAAGGGCGGCAAACTTCTGGTGGGAATATGGGGGGAACCATATCTGAAAAGAGGCTACTTCGCATGGAATTCTTACGGTTCCAATCGTACCAGGCAATGGAATTATCTCTCTCTCTCTCTCTCTCTCTCTCTATCTATCTCTCTATCTCTCTCTCTATCTATCAATATCTATACACACATATATGTAATTGAAATAAGCTGCAGAGCTCGGTGGAGCCATCTGCTCCGACCCCAACTGGCAGAGCTCTGGTCGGACAAGACACTGCTTCTCCGGAGCGGAGACCATACAAACTTAGGTCATAGTTCGATAGAACCAAGTGAGAAACATACTCCATAAACCCTCCCCAGATGGCTTCCACCGGGAGCAGACTTGACGAAAAGGATTACTAAACGTGTCTAAGATGATGAACGATCTACGAAGCGCTCTGGCAACCTCCATAGAACAGAGCATCGCGTGGTTCAGAAATATCTGCTCTGAATTCCTACGTAAAATAACTAATTTCCGGGGATAAATGTCAGGAGAAATTTTTGCCCCCTATCATCTTGAAGCTTCCAAGAAACTGCTCAAAGGGCCAATGACCCTTGGATAAGAACTACGGTCCATTCTATGCAATATCAGAGCTAATATTAATAATTGGGGTGGGACCCAGGTGCTGGGGCTCGGCCGGGCAGAAACCCTCCAGTTCGGGGTTCAAAATTAGGTCTGAACCTTAGAGAAAATAAACCAGACATGTTCCAGCCTATGGGTTTTCTTTAGGTACCACCCAAAAGTTATTTTTCCCAAATTTCGTGGTATGAATATTTTCTCAAGTAAGTCATAATTTAAATCAATCATCTGTAAGAAAATTATACAAATTTCCGTCTAATATAGGAGATGATGAAATGAATATAGATCAGGAAGATGATAGGAAAGATCGATACCCAGACCAGAGAAAAAAAATATGATGCCACACTTCTCATGAGGAATTGGAATCAGGCAGATGTAAGATAGAAAAACATGAAGATTTACATTGGACAGAATAATTAAGATTTAAAATCAGAGATGGTGGAAGGAAATTCCGGCAAGAAGGTTACAGCCATGGCTAGCAGAGTGGGTTTTCCTCGGAAGCCTCTTCTAGTGAAGCAAGCATCAGCTGTGGGGGGAGAGTACCTTCCTTCTTAGCCTTCCTCTTCTCCCGCTGAAGCCGGAAGTACTCCCTCTTCCTCACCTTGTAGCTGTTAGGGTTCTCGGGTTGCTCTACGCGGGGATACACGCTTACCTGTTGCATAAGAACAGATGAAGACTCGGATCTGACAAATCTTCGGAAGCTGCTGAGAAATATTTAAAGGGGAGGGTATAAAAATGAAACCTTTTTCCTGTCAGGCCCGAATTTCTCAAATTTTACCATCCCGTCGATGAGAGAGAAGAGGGTGTGATCCTTTCCCAGCCCAACGTTCTTCCCAGGATGAAACTGAAACGATAAAGACAGTGGAGGAACGATGAACATGACTGTTAACCAAACAATCAATCGGAGAGAGAACACAAGATGAAATGGAAAACGAGCCGCCGATTTGGGGATATTATCGAAGAACATTCCAGGAAATCCAATCATCATACCATGTAAACTAATATTAAATTATGGGAAGAAATTTACAGGGCGTTAAAAGGCATTTCCTTTCTTTGGGTCACGCCCAGTCAGCAGAGATATCTCAATGGAATGATCAAAGGCAGGGTAAGATATGATTTCCATGGTAGAGATAAACACAGGGGACCATGGCTAATAGGCTGAGCGAAGGAGATGATTCAGCCACTCAGACGGCAGGTGTCCACACCGATTAATGAACCAAGAAAGCTCTAACACGAAGGAAGAAAATAGACAACATACGGAAGAAATGAATGAAGGAAGAAACAAGAAGCCCAATGCGGAACGTTTCAAGGCGCACCTTCAAAGTTTCTTCAAAGGTCAACGCTCTATCTTTATTGCGGAAGCTTACCTTTAATATAATGAGGATGCAATCATGCTAGAAGCTTATTTAACATGTGTCAGCAAGAATGAAGTTATGCTCTTCAAGAAATGAATGAAGGAATATCAATACGGAACGTTTCAAGGCCCACCTTCGAAGTCTCTTCGAAGGTCAACCTTCTATATTTATTGTATAAATTTATCTTTAATATAATAAGGATGTGATCCTCTTAGAGGCCCATTTGACATGTCTTAGCAAGAATGCAATCATGCTCTTCAAATACATAATATTAAATTCTGAAATTGTATCCTCATCTGCCAAAAATCAGGCAGTTGGACTATTGGTCAAAGCTGCAGCAAGCATCATCCAAGAAAGAAGCCGATTTCAGGCAGCGAATCCAAGCTCGGGCTTCTTGGATAGATGTGGTGTCTGTATACTACTACATTGGTTGTCTAGCAAGATACGAGTCGTCAGAACTGATAAACAGGAACAAGCAGAAGCTGCTGGAGGATTGCTGAGGAGCACAACCTCACTACAATACTTATCTGACCTTTCATTCCTCGATAAAGGTAATATCATAAGTTCATTGACGCCGACATATCAGAGACCCAGATTCTAGGAGAACACAGGAGCAGAACTTGAACAAAAGCGTTAGTGTTCTAAAATCATC
The DNA here is from genome assembly GCA_902729315.2 of Spirodela intermedia. Classification (NCBI taxonomy): domain Eukaryota; kingdom Viridiplantae; phylum Streptophyta; class Magnoliopsida; order Alismatales; family Araceae; genus Spirodela; species Spirodela intermedia. Next base: position 1,926,500 of record LR746271.1, read on the forward strand.
AGCTCCTTCGTCTCCAAGAGATGCTATTCGGTATCTTCATCGCCTGAATGAGAGTGAAGGGGAATGGAACTATATCTGGAACCATGGAAATCTATGACTATGGAGTATGACCCTCAGCTGAGGGATCTTTTGTCTCTCCCCGCTGTGACTACGATTAAGGTTTGCATACAACTTTACTGAATGGAACTGACTGAAAGAATTCCGAGCGGTACTAATTTCTAGCGCAGGATGGGCAGATCGACCACAGAGAAACAAGAACCATAAACTATATGGAATGCAGCACGAAGGTATTGCTAAAATTAAACCCTGCTCCGAGAGCAAATGAAATGAAGGGTTCCTGGCTGTAGTCCCGTACCTTCGTCCCACGCTGCCGGACAATGATGGCCCCTGCTTTGGCAGCCTGGTCGCCGTAAATCTTCACACCAAGCCTCTGCCCCTTGGAGTCCCGACCATTCTTCGTGCTTCCGGCTCCCTTCTTGTGCGCCGCCTCGATGGTCAGTGGGGCCGGATTCAGAGGGAACGAGACACTCGCCCTGCCCCCCGCGCCCAGCAAGCTGTGCTCTCCTTTGAACACGGAAGAGGAAGACGATCCCGACACTAGCGAAAGCCCCTTAAAAGGCGCGACGAGGGTGAATCCGACGGAGGCCACTGCCATGTTCCCCGACCTGGGCAATTCCGCAAGGCCAGAAAACGGAAACGAGTTAGAAATCCACCACAGGAAAGCTTGAAGAATTTTGGGTTCTGAGCGTACTTTGCTCCGAGGGACGGAGCTGCAGGAGGAGACCTGTCCCTGCCCCGCTTCTCCTGAAGAAGCTGCGAATGGGTTGAGAGAGGGGCGACTGTGATATCTTATCCTATCCCCGGCGAGCGGCGGGGAAGCAGGGAGAGGAAGCTTATCGGACCATATGGGGTCGGATCCAAAGCCAATTTCTGCATGGGTGTCGACGGGCCTGAAGCCGATAGGTGCGGCCCAGTTTTGATATGGGCCAACTAATTCCAGTAGCCGTGGAGTGGATGGCCCATTAATAGGTTTCTCAATATGGCCAACCGCCATCCCGGATAGGCCCTATTCATGCGCCTATCCCAGAGTGAGTAAGTCAGTGACTCTCAGCGAGAGAGAGAGAGAGAGAGAGAGAGAGAGAGAGAGAGAGAGAGAGAGTCTATCGTGATTCATCAAACGACGGTCACCCGACCTGTTGACAACCCTGTTTATCACCATTTCATTCAGATCTTAAAGCCCAAGAAGAGAGAGAGAGAGAGAGAGAGAGAGAGAGAGAGTTCAAAAGGCCGTCTAAGAGACTCTATCATGCCTCATCCTATGGCCGTTCAGGTTTCCTACCCTGACCTCTCGACAACCCTACTCATCATCGTTATCATCAGGATCATCATCAGGTCTCTTCTGTTCGGGCGAGAAACTGACGTCATAACGAAGAACAGTCAGCGTTAGGATGCCCTCTACGCCTCCCAAAGGAGGTTGCACCGTATCTGCACGAGCCCACGTCAGTAATCGAGGCACTGAGAATTTGATAATCCGTCCCAGCGCATCCGGCGGACGACTTGAAAGTCTACTGGATGGCTAATTATCTCTCCAGAACGGATATCCTATTCCCTCTCTAGAAGAGATCCACCGGTGTGGGTAGATACCAACGAACATGTGGAGCTCTCGTAGTGCATGGAACATGCAGAGGGTGGAGCCCTCCCTATCTCGCAGTGACTCCCGCGGTCTTGCGGAAAGGGCGGCGAGCTGTTGATTTCTGATTCTTGATGCACGAGATTTTTACAACGGCGTGAGTAGGCCACCCGACGCCGCCGACGGATTCGCTCCGTCGCGCTGTCCGCCACGGGCTGCTTAGCTTTCACCAGTTTTAATGTTGCATGTGTAGATGTCGGGTACTGTTGGGTTGCCTATGGCTAATATTATAAGAAGCGTATCACCTCACTCCCTCTCTCTCTCTCTCTCTCTCTCTCTCTTTCTCGCTCGCTCGCTCCGTCAACCCTTTGTCTTCCTCCTCTCTCTCCTCCCCTCCTCCCCTGCTCTCTATTGCACTAAATTATACGGCTGTTTCTCCTCTACTTCCTACGGAAACAATCTGAGAGTTTCATGCCAAGTGCGCCAGATTGGCTCGACCTTGAGATCAGCATCGAATGATAACAAGCTAGGAAGCTTAATGTTTACTCCTTTTGGAATAACAGAAATTTATATTGAAGAATAATTAGTTAAGTAGTAACTTATTCCACTCACCGTTCAACTATTTCGGCTCGGATAGTAAAAGAAGCTCAATGGACGCCATTATCCATGCATGTTAACTAAAAATGCAAAAATATAAATCCTTATTTTGAAATAAAGAGACCGGCCTTGAAATTTTTATTAGAATAATTATATACTGGGGAAAAAAACCCTTTTTACTCCCTCCCCCTCTCTCTCACGCATGGTTTTATAAATTATTGACGGAATTTAGTTTTAGTTTATTTATAATCGATATGTGCTGTTCGGGTGAAATAATAAAATGTTAAATAACTTGCTAGTGAAGGCGAGCTGAGGCGTGTCGGCAAGTGGTGGCGGGTCAACTGCCACACGCCCCGGCGGCGGTAGGGGCCCACCCTTTCTGCTGCCTACCAACCCCCAGTGGCAGCATGCGGAACCTCGTCTTTTTCCCTCCGTTATCCTATTATTTTTTTTCTAAAAGAAGTGAAAAAAATGAAAGCTGATCCCATAGTCGACATATTTTAAAATAAACCCTCGCGGCCCCTGGCCCATCAAAACCCTCTAATCTAGAAAGTAAGATCCAGGAAGACTTGAAAGCAGCTGGAAATATCAACTATGGCTGCGAGTTACGAATATTGTATACGTACCCTTGAAACAACTTATAAACTGAGACACACTCAGGAGCGGCTGGTCAACTCATGCGGATCTCAAGTTCGCTATTTTGATGGATCAAAGGACATTTATATAATAACTAGGACCTTTTGGCACCTCATTAATCAGATATCCATCGACCAATCCACCATGGGTTTCAAAACTGGTTGACATTGGAGAAAAAACTGTAGATCATCCTCATGCAACGTACTATGATCAATATAGGCACGAAGAGAGGTCCTTTCTCGCTCTACACGCAGGATCTACCATATTACTGGTCAGTTATTTACTGCAACCTGTGGCATCCTGCAAGGCATGGTATTGTATGGTTATCACAATCTTCGTCAACGCATCGGCCTCGGTCAATTAATGTTGATGAAATAATCTCCATGAGTAAGGTTTCCTAACCTTTGTTCATAAATTCTCATCCTATTATGGGCTTATTTTCTCTCACCTACAAGGGTCATTTCAACGAGGGAACTCATCGTCATCTGTGATGACTAGTATGTCGTCATCGCTTTGCCCATTTCTCCCCCTCCTCTCTCTACGATTCCAGACTCAGGTCCCCCCATCTCCAAGCCATGTGCACCGCACATGCCTAAGTTGGAAGAGGACGAAGTTACTTCTCTCTCTCTCTCTCCCTCTTCTGTATGTGGCGTCCTGAGTCATCTTCTATGAGGTCTTGTTTCAAGGCGAAATGGATAGTTGATCTTATCAGGGGTTGCCATAGAATAGTAGTGTAATAATTTTATCACGAAAGAATGGATCGACAGGTTGTCCCAGAAGCAACGCTTTGGACTTTGCTTCAGATCTTCGCCACGATAGGAGTGGAGAGGTGGAGGACAGGTAGAAATCCAACGTGGAGATATCTAAGTGGTCGAACTCAGACCATGGGAAGCTCTCCGAGCTCCTCATATATCTAGCCCAGAGTCGCCATATCCTTCCCCAGTTGGAGAAGCCTCAGGTAACTAGGGTTTCTAAGGGGCAGTAGTTGTGTTAGACATGGGGTTGTGGAAGAGGCTCTCCCTTGTGGTGGCGTTTCTCGCCGTTGCTGGGATGGCTAACGCCCAGCTGAGGACAAACTTCTATAGGTCTACTTGTCCGAATGTGGAGTCCATCGTCCGGGGGGCGGTGCAGACGAAGGTGAGCCAGACCTTCGTCACCATCCCCGCCACCCTCAGACTCTTCTTCCACGACTGCTTCGTCGAGGTAAGAGAGACAGTGTTCACTCTCCCTGAAACTTTTGTTCATTCGTCCTCAATTCCGTACATCGATAGGACCTTCACTTGGACCGCATAGAGCAATATCTGTCGTAGTCATATGTTCACATGGAGAGAGAGAGAGAGAGAGAGAGAGAGAGAGAGAGAGAGAGAGAGAGAGAGAGAGAGAGAGGAGTGGCGTTTTGTAGATCACCTCCGTTAAGTTCTCGTAATGGAGTTGTGATTTCACAGGGATGCGATGCCTCTGTGGTCATCTCTTCGCCCAACGGAGACGCCGAGAAGGACGCACAGGACAACCTCTCCCTCGCCGGAGACGGGTTCGACACAGTCGTCAAGGCCAAGGCTGCCGTTGAGGCCTCCTGCCCCGGCGTCGTCTCCTGCGCGGATATTCTTGCCTTGGCCGCCAGAGACGTCGTCGTCGCGGTAAGTGCTTAGTAGATTGGCACCCTCTTAGACTTATCGCCGGAGCGGCGCGCCGCCAGGATGAACATATTCTTTCTGCTTCGACTGCACAGGCCGGAGGTCCAGGGTTCCCCGTGGAACTGGGTCGCCGTGATGGCCTCATCTCAAAACGGTGGCGGGTGCCCGGCAACCTGCCGCCGCCGAACTTCAATCTCAATCTCCTCAGCTGGATCTTCCGCAAGAATAACCTCACCACGACCGACATGATCGCCCTCTCCGGTGCCCACACAGTCGGCTTCGCCCATTGCAACCGCTTCTCCAACCGCATCTACTCCAACCCCATCGACCCGACACTCAACCCCGCCTACGCTCAGCAGCTCCGCCAGGTAGGGGGAGATAATCTTACATCTAGCCTTGACGATCTGGCCCCCATCGAAATTCTCATAATTAAATCGTATATCCCTGTTATTCAGATGTGCCCTGTCAACGTTGACCCGAGGATAGCCATCAACATGGACCCCGACACGCCCAACACCTTCGACAATGTCTACTTCCGGAACCTGGTAAACGGGAAGGGACTGTTCAGCTCCGACCAGGTGCTCTTCACGAGCCCCATCTCGAGGGGCACCGTGATCAACTTCGCCAACAGCCAGTCAAGCTTCTTCAACGCCTTCACCTCGGCAATGGTCAAACTGGGGAGGACCGGGGTGAAGACAGGAAACCAAGGAGAGATCCGACGGGATTGCACCCGGTTCAACTAAATCCTGTCCCCATTCGTGGTTTGCGTCATGAGAATAAGCCGACGTCGGAGAATAAGCAATCGGGCAGCGGATAACACATGTAGATTGATCTTCTCACTGGGTTGTTCATCTTCCTGGACTTCATCTAGAGGTTAAATAGTATTGATGACAACTTCAGCGTGATTAATAAAGTTCAGGCTTTACTGTTCGATATTAGGATAAGGATAAGGTCCGATAAGATTGAGCGCAGTCTTTTTTCCAAAAATAATCATCGAGGCATTAAAGTCAAAATTAGTTAATGCGTCTATCTGACACAGTAAAGTTTAAGACCGACTTAGAATGTGTCTTCGCGTGAAGGTAAATCACGAGCAACACGCAGGAAGGTGTCTTCGCGTGAAGGCAACACCAAGACTGACTAGTCTAGATTTAATATCTCCATGAACACAGACAAGATTTGATTCACATGAAGCAACGCCGAGGCTTCGCTATCCGGATTCTGTCTCTATGATCATATGGAGGGTCTGTTCACGTGGAGTCAACGCCAAGGATTCGTTATCTGGATTCTACCGCGAGTTCTTTTCTTCACTCATCAGTGATGGCCGGCTTTATTTGGTTCCCCGGCATATCGATTTCTATTTGACGTTGATAAGAAGAATATTTTGCTCCCCCCACAAATGCAAACCAAGAGAATACACTGGCTTACAGAGTCGTTGTGGAAGATAAGCGATTGACCATCAGAAAGGCGGCTTTGGGGAGGATCCATAACTTCGTGATCAAAGCACCTAATGATCTTTCATCACAACTCTCTCTCTCTCTCTCTTCAACCCACGTCTCATGATCTTTTCCCCTCGGAAGCTCTTCAAAAGGATTCCTTCTTCGGTTGGAGTTCTGTAAGAATAGATCGCCACCCCACTGCATCGTTGGACGATAGGTTGGAGTCCCAATATAGACGGGCTCCATTTCAATAGACGTCGCAATTCCTACTAACAAAAATAATTCAAATTATAGATTGCTGACGTACGTCGTGACTATCTAGGATCGATTGGTCAAGATTAACATCAGCTGATGTCGCTTATATACCCGACTTGTTTCTGAACTAAGTAGATCCTAAACGGTTGTTAATATTATTTAATTTTAGATCATTTGATTAGGTCAATGAACCTAATAAGTCAAAATAATAACTTTAAAGTATAAACAGTTATAGTCACGATCCTAATGAGGCACTAATATTATTTAAATTGCATATAATTTGATTTATTCAAAACCTGAGCTCATCTCAGTCCTGATCTAGATTTACCCAATCTAACCAAGAGTCCAAATTCAGCTACTTTGAGTTTGTTTTGACATTAGTTTATACCACGTCAATAAAAATAAATTAAAAATTTTGGGCACAATATATTTTATGCACCACAAAATTCTAGTCGAAGTTTTCTGCATTCTGCAATAAAAGTTTAAATAAAATTATAGAAAAATACTTGTGTATTGAAAATTTACAGAGAAACCGATGCCATAAGATTATGTCCTTCCTCACTTCACAAAAATCTTTGTAAGTTTCTAGAGCATTAAATTCAAATTTTGAACAGATATCATCTCCCAAAAGAAAATAGATGAACTCTTGATGGACCCTTTTGAATATCATCTTCTTGATGCAAAATGTGCTACTCATTGTTAATTTATAAATGAACTGATTTCAGGACCTTTGCCACTCCACTCAAGCAGAAAATTCTGTGCTTTTTAGAAGGATTGTGTCTTCCCAAGTCAAGTTGAAGCTCTAGTTGTATCCTTTTGGGTTTCTTAAGTCCTCTTATAGCATGATGCACATTGAGATACTCCAGTAGATAACCAAGGAAAAGAAATGATTGGCTATCAAGAGGGAATGATGGAGGGTTTTCGATAGATCCACATGAGAAGATATTATGTGTGATTAGACTAGGAAATGCAATAATAGGAGAAAAATGTGAAAATTAGGGTATATGGGATCAAAAGGAGTGCCTAAGTTGACCATGACCAATCTTATATGAATTGAATGGATGAGAGATCAGACAATGGAACTCATTTTAGAAAAGAATGATAAAATTACTCTAGAGATATATTGGGGGCCTCAATTTTTTATCTATATTGGGAATCAGTCAATTTTTTGTACTCAGGTGAATACATTATAGAGACTGAACAAAGATGATACAACCAAAAGTATGATCGCATAAGATAGTGAGAGTTCTGATGAGATAGGTAAAGAGGATCACATCTGCAGCGTGGCATGACTAAATGATGTCTGTTCAATTGTAGATGGGAGCCTTTTATCTGAGTTTATTTAACTTGATTTCTGCTCACTAGTAAATAAATAGCAATGCAAATTCTAACTTCTGAGATTTGGCCATTATCCACCTGTGAGATATGTTGGAGCACATAGAAGTATCTGATCTTGATCAGAATTTGACAGATGTTGGTCAAAATTTAGAGAACTTTTTAATACCCTAAGAATGTATCAATCATATATCCTAGGTCAACCGTTTAAAAGGACTTCAAATAATATTATTTGAAGCCGATCTACTGTGATCATATTTGATTTGAATAATTCAATGATGTAGATTACCTAATTCTTAACTAAATTAATTCTAGTCCAGCACCAACTCTACTTTGTGATAGCCCTTCTCTCATATCAGTTTGGTAGGTTGATCCAATGAATGTTGAGCCTCAATTAATCGAATCATTCGTACCTCTACCTCTATGAAAATTCAAATGACTAGGGGATGTACTAATACTCCTTTCTATAAGGCATCTCTTTAACTCTCTCTGACTTTACAGGATATTGGGAGTGTTGTGATGCCCATCTCCCATCGAGGTTATCATATACAAGGTTCAAACTTGAAACTGTAGAAAGGTTAAAAAAATAGGCTTCAATTTGAACCCCTTAAGGAATCCAATGCACAATTATGATGAGCTTGGCCTTAACTTTCCAAAAGAGGATAACATGATACAAGAAGACCAAGAAGGGTGTAAGTCAAGTCGTAACTTGGGTGATCATAAGAAAGTTATATGATAGGATAAATGGGATTTTAGCCTTTGGACTGGCCACTAAAATGCTTCTCCAGTTTTGATCAGCTTGGTCTCATTTTTTTCAAGCACCTATATTGGAGAGAGAAAAGGACGAGAGAAAAAGATCAAGAAGGAGCATTTTAAAATTCTAAGTTGACATATCATGATCAACCTTCATTGGCCTGCTCAATGGGTTTCTTTTCCTTGCCATTGAACAAGCCTTGATTATGGGGTATTATCTTGTCAATTCTCACATCAGCAAACTGTCAATGGAATAGGGCCTTTCCATAGAAAATTGATTTTAAAAAGGCCTAGAAATAGATTGGAATGAGGTAAGCCTCAAAACTTGTCTATGGGTTGGGCCATAGTAAAAGTCTAGGCTGGCCCCACCTAGCCAGCCCACATGTGGTTGGTTTGAAAAGTTCTATCCATTCTAAGTTGTTGACTTTTGAGTCATTAATGTTTTGATATCCACAAAATAGATGTCAGGGAAACGATAGTCTAATTTAAAATAATATGTAAACTTTAAGGTAAAACAAATGTTAAAATAATGACATAATAGGGGACTTTAAAACCTCTATGACAAGTTAGGTTATGTAGGTAATAAAAAAATAACATAATAAGAGCCTGAATATTACTTTCAAGTGATCCATTGGAAGTCAATAGTTGGGGATGTAGTTGTTTTAAGACATTTCAATAAAGCGATATATTACTCTCTGTCTCTCTCTCTCACATCGTACATTGACAGCCTTAGTGAGAAGTCACTACCTTCACCTACGTTGTAAGATTAATTATTTTTATTACCTTGTAACTAGAATTATAGTTACTAAATTTATATCTCTATTTTAGTATATACTAGGGTCAAGAATCTAGGATGATTGAATTATTTATATTCACGTCATTTAGAATATGTGCACAATGATATATTTTCATACATAAGAGTGATTAACCCTTGAAACTACTGAACTCTTCCTTCTAATGATAATAAGCTTAAAAATTTATTATGTCGCCATTAAACATCAAATTATCTCTAGAAGCTTTTATCAATTTAAGATTAAATCATTTTAATCCGTAGACCTCATTGTGCTCAATTTGCCACAAATGTTTCGAATTTATAATCATTAGACTTTGGAATGGGCAATTTAGTGTGCACACTATATTTGTATATACACACATTTATGAATGTGATTCACCACCAACAGGCAAACATATGCTTTCAAGATTATTTTACCCATTACAACATTGGCTAATGGTGAACGAGATATGAATTCAAAAGTTAGTATTTGAACATGTAGAGTGAACTACTAAGAGCATCAGCACCCAATTAGATGAGTTTTATACTCACAATGAGAAAGACACCATGTAATGATAATTTGGTAATGTTGTATGCTAAAATCCCTTTCAAGAAAATAAAAAAAATATTTTATTGGTAAAAATGTGATGTAATATATCACACCCTATCACACCCTTTGATTTTCTTGTTTAAAATAGAGACAAGAAGGTGTCATAAGACATGCCAAAAGGTGTAACATGTGATAGAAGATTTCAAACATGAGTGACATATCCTAAACTTGTCATAGGATCAAACAAAAACTTAGAAAATATTACACAAATTCGACTAAAGAGTGATCAAGTCAAATGCTGGTCAGATTGATACTATGTTGCACGTATTATTTAGTTAAGTGTAACCATGTTGAAACTTCCTCAAACATTGAAAATCCCAAAAAATTATAAGGCTTATATTATCACCCTTAAGATCATTTTACAACTCTATTTCTTTCATTCTTCTGTGAAGGTACTCTAGAGAGTGCAGATAACAAGAGAGAGAAAGTCAAGTTAGTGCCTTGGTGTCTAATGTGAGGAGATAGATCAATTATATCTATTGTGTAAACAGAGTTACTGACCTCATGAATATCAATTATAATTTTTTGAGAGCAAATATTAGAAAATGAGGATATGAACATTTGATAAGTGGATGTATGTAAAGGAAGTCAAAACCACTATACATTTAATTATTGATTTCACTTTCCTATTTAATATGTCAACATGGTGTGACAACTCAACAAGTCAACTCAATTTGTGCCTACCTTGTGCATCAACACAACTTAGCCTATGTTGGTGCACTTAGTACAAAACAAAAAACCTAAAAACACATAAGTAGAGAAAATATTTTATGAAACTATTCCAATCCTCTTTCCCCCTTCTTAGTGTTCAACATATGGGGATTTACAACCTTATGTTTCAACATATTGTTCCTCTTGTAGCCTCCTTTAAACCAAATAAGCCACTCTAAAGTTGTGTGCATATATGTGTGTCAAATGACTTACAACTATTCATCTATGCTTACATCTATTATTGCATGTATAGGAATAATAAGATTTAATCGATATTAGTTGCTTAGATTATCTATTCTACTTTTTTCTTTTTTTGTATGATAAAAATAAGCCTAACTTGTTGTATACATGAGAAAAATTATTTCTAATGAATGTATTAGTAAATAGCTCAGCAGCATGTTCCTCATAATTGATGTTGTGTAGACTGTTGCAGTTGTGATAAAGCTCAACCAATTTGTCATCTTGTTATCTCCTATATTAAGTTATTCAATTTTTACTTATTGGATTTTAAGAATGGTGTCTTACCTTAAAACCTACAAGACAAGGACTTTGTGACCTCTATTGTGAATAAATATAAAAATAAAGTACGACATGCTAATAAGCCATTACATGTTTCCATATTATCACCAAAGACCTAGTTTATTCATTCCAAAAAATATGATGTTATTTTGATTTAAACAAGGAAAATACGAATCCATCATATTCATAAAGATTAAATATAGTCATTTATACAATTTATACTGATGCCATAGTGATGATGGAGATGATGAGGATGTATATGGTCTAATTTGTCTTTTATTAGAAAAATTGAGGAAAAAAATTTCTCAAAGAAAAATCTTTCTTGGTATTGATGTTATGTGATCCCATTGTGACAACTTCATTTGTAAAATAATTTCTAAAGGAAATAAGATTCCTATGATGACCATTAAAAATATTCATAAATTAACGGCTTTAGGTAGAAATTTGCATAAAAAGAAATCAAAGGTATGTATCAAAGATTTACATGGCAAGTGCCTATGTTCACCTAACTAAGCAAATGTTACACTATTCATTCAGTCAATCATTGAATATGTGATCTTTAGACCACTCATTTAATAGGTATGAAATGTATTTGATGATATCAAAAGTCATGTTCAACCCCACACACACAAACATATATGTATACATAGACATGGATAGAAAGTGGGGGAGGAGATTGGATTTAGGGGCAACCATGTCTTCATTATGTTTGCTCATACAGAAAATAGATGGTGTATTATCAAAGGGTTGAAATCTACTCAATTTTCTTATTCTTTGTGCAAGAGAAGTTTATTAGAGATATATAATCAATATAAGGGGGAGTGTTACAGAAAAAAGTTTTTTATTAATTGTGAGGCTCATAAAATAAAATAAAAATTAACGACTATGAGGTAGTTGTCATTGCATAATCAATAAGACAATGCTCTTTATCCTTGCAATGGTTTGTTAATAAGCTTGGTAATATAGGAAAACAATTTTATTTATGATTTTCTCAAGAACTTCTCCATATCTTCCCCTCAAGGTATTCCTAAATTGATCATGAATACGGTATCAAAGTCAGTATCAGGTTAATGGAAATTAAATAATTTATTTTATTAAAAAGGCTTCGATAGTAAACTGTCCCTAAATATTTCTTTAACCTTTTACGATAGATGAAAAATAGTGATACAATGATTGGGTCCAAATAAAATGCATTTAGAAAATGGCTAATTTATAATTTATTAAATATAGAATAATTTATTTTTTACTTCAAACAACATTCCTATATTATCACGGATGGTAAGTAAATTTTTATGATCAATTGATCTTTAAGGTTTTATTATTTTTCTTAATCCGTTCAAGATCACTTTCTCAAAAAAATAAAATCATCAACAATAAAAGCAATGTCCAAAGTAAATTTGTGAGCAAATACTAAAACATGTTAAAGAATTTTACAAAAATCAAACACCATTGTAACATGACTGAATTTATATACAAAGAAAAGTCTTTAAGGATTATTTAAATTATTATATTCTATGAAATGTGCATGATGATTGTGTAAGCTAGTTATCTATAAAAATGAAAATCACTTAATTGCACTCATTCCATAAATACAATTGAGAAAAAAATTGAATTACTAATGTGTAAAGAGAACATAATTAGTTCCAAATAAAAAAATAGTATCAAATTTATCTCATCAATCAATCTATTAGAGCAAAATAGATTTTCAAGAACAAATTTAACGAGTACAGCAAGATTTTAAGAAATAAAACTAGACTAGTAGGTCATGGTTAAATTGATGAAGTTGGTTCTATGCTTACATTGATGAACCTGCACAAATTAAGGATGTCACGCCAACATTATTTTATCATAATTAATTTTCCATTTGAGCTTCAAAATCGAGTCTAAGAATAATATTATGAAGGCTTCAATAGAATTGAAGATGAAGTGTTTGGAATATGCTTCTTTCTCTCTCTCTCTCTCTCTCTCTATCTCTCTGTAGAGTGATAGGCTCACTAGGACTTGCCTTTTGTTGGCCCACTACCCATATTATAGATTGCACAGGCTTTCATGTCTGATATAGACCGTTTGCCCCCTTTTTATCTCAATGGTTCTCTCTCACACACATTAACATGGTATTAGAGACCTTTAATTTGCAGATGTCACTGCCTTGAATCAAACTCTCTTGGATGTACTATCTAGGACTACATCCCTCTATATTGGTATGAAGAGAAACATGGTGCCATTGCCCTAGGCTCTTATTTCGTATCATCTTCTCTTATTTCTGGTCAAGTTTCTCGTAGCCACAATTTCTTTGTATCCATTTTCCACATGTTTATCTTAGCACCACTTCAAGACATACATCAATCTACTCATATCGAAGTAGAAAATCAGAGAAAACATATATTATTATCATCAGTCATGGTGATGTTAAATCTTCCTCTAATATCATTAAGAACTTGATTGAACCATTGAGTTTTCTAGTTCAAATTATCATTTTAGAAATGATTTTTTTGATTTTTTTTACTTCAAACTCAATTTTCTGGTATATGGTTACTAAATATGTTCTTATTTACATATGGTTATGAGATCACTTGCTAAAATCAATTATTAGTGGACAACTATCAACATTTATCTTCACATTTTCTTTGTTCTTAGATGTAAATTGAGGTAATTAATGAATCAAGAAGTATTGGTCCTCAATTAAATGAAATCAATTATTCATATTGAAACTATGTGATGACTCATTTTTTACATAGAAAAAATATGAGGAAATATATAGATGACACAAAAGTTATGTTCGTTAAATCCCAATCAGAAGATAAATCTTCCTCAATTACAATAGTTGAGTATTGACATCAAATGGAGGAATGGCATGTGAATAACTCTAAGATTGTTATGTGGATTAATAATGTAGTGGAGTAGTGTACTAGTTCATGATTAGTAAAAAAATTCAGTAAAAAGCTGCTTTGAATTATTTAGCTTGTAATTATACAAAATCCATTTTTTTTAAAGAATAAGAATATCAACTCAAAGGTGAAGGACTATTTTTCAAGGTTCTCACTTTATTCAATATTTGTATTCTCATTTTTGTACATTTTAGGATAAACTTATTCTCATAGAATCACAATATATAAAAAAATAATTATAATTTTAAAATATCATGAGAAGAAAGATTCAAACAATTATTAATAACAATTTGAGATGATTTTAAAGTTTTCCATATATCTTTGCTATATCAGTCTCCACTACTTACTATTTTTATCATAGTCAGTGAATTACATGCTAAAAAAACTGATTTGTGATCACTTAATTCTACTAGTGTACAGGAACTACACTTATGTTGGCTGATGGACATAATAATCTAATTGTACCTCCTAAGAAACCAATATTTCATGTCTCTCTTGATGGATGTAATTATTTTCATTCCAAAGGTCATTAAAAGAAAGATTATCATCTTCAAGGAAAAAGATGAGGGCCTGGACAAGGATAAAGTGCAACTACCTCTACAAAAAAGACATGGTGATCATGACATTTAAGGATTCCCCACATGACATCTATTATACTTATTATGTAATTTATCTTTACTTTACCTAAAGGGATATCTAATGGTGACATTCAAACTTTTCTATCTAAAAAACTTGCACATATTTACTAATTTAGTATTTTTGTCTCTAAAAAACTAGTTACTATCAACTTTTCTACTCTTAAACCTTCATGTACTACTTCTCTTTGGACCCTTGATTTTGGTGTCACAAATCATATGACACCTTTGACTATTTAACATATTTATTCTATTTCACCTCCACATTTTACCACACTTTACTGTACTAATCAATTGGTTCTACTACTCAATTCAAGCTTTCTCTTCATAATGTTCTTCATGTGCCTTACATATTTATTAATTTATTGTCTGGTAATCAATTAGTTGATCTCAGTTATCATATTTTTGTCTTGAGTCTTGTGTTTTTAGGATCCACATGCCAAATGAACAGATTGAGACAAGTTGTAGAGTTAGATGATATGTCAATTAGAAAAACTCCACATCTCTACATCATTTTTAGATATAGTGTCCTCTCAAAATATTTCCTCCTATAGGCTTTGTCAAACCTCCTCTCCTTTCTACTTATGACACTCTTATTTGGGTCATGTGTCTATATCTCGATTAAATTTTTTAATATTGACATATGCCTTACAATCAATTACTCTATGTGATATATCTAAATTGTTGTGAACGTAAACTTACAAAATTATTAGTTTTACATGTTGTGAACGTAAACTTACAATCAATAACTACCTTTAGTTCTGCTCTTTCTCATTTGATTCATTTAGACATTTGAGTTCCTATTCTATTAGCAACTAAGGATAGACCTTGTTTTTATGTTATCTTTATTGATGATTTCACATGTTATACATGGGACTTCAAAGACTACAACTTTCTACTTATATACAAATCATTTATTATCATGATAAAAGAAAATTTTAGAAAGTTAATTAAAACTTTTCATTCTAATATGAGTAGAGAATATAAGTCAACAATATTTCCAGATCTACTCACATCAAATGAATAATTTATTAGACATCATGCCCTTATACACTTCAGCAAAATGACGTAGCCAATGTAGACATTGTTTGTTTTCTAGGAAGAAGCTTTTTAACTACTACTCATCTTATAAATCTCATTTCATATCATCTCACTTTTGGATCATAACATTGATAACTCCTGACCATTCTTCTCTTCCTATTTTTTGCTCAACTTGCTTCAATTTTCTTCGTGAATCTAAACATAATAAGTTATCATTTTTCTCATGTATGTGTTTTTTTCTTGGGTATAATGTATCTCAAAAAGGTTATCAATGTTATGATCCTATGTCTAATCGTTTCTTCTGGTCTAATCATGTTATATGTTTACAACATATTCCATTTTATCTCATTTATGATAGTTTAACTCACTTAAAAACCTATACCTCATAAACATAATCTATTGACCTCTTCTTAAACATTTTAGGTCTTTTTCCTTCGTCAAGTTTACCTCATAATCTTACTCCACGGTCTCATGAGGAAACTATTGAACTAATGTAGAAGCTAGCTTATCAATTTCTATCTCTACTACCTTATCACATCTTCCCTTGTCAGCTGATCCCTCTTCTTTTACTTCACCTGAACGTTACATTCTTCTAACTCATTGTCATTAATTGCATACTCAGCAGAACTCCTTCTCATCCACCTCTTCTCCTGACTACATTTCCTTCCTTTCTTCTATTCATTCTCTCACTAAGCCTAAGTCTGTCAATGAATCATCTTTGAATGTAAATTGGGAATCAGAAGGGCTTGTTGCACTCCGTCAAATTGATAATGTTCCTCTTTTCGTAGATAAACATACTATTTGCTGCAAATGAGTATATAAGATTAAACCTAAGTCAAATAGATATCTTAAATGCTACAAAGTCATACATGTGGCCAAAGGTTTTTCATACTCATCTCTTGTTGCAAAAATGACATATATTCATACATTTACTTTTGTTGCAAAAATTACATAACATATATTCACACTCTTATATCTATTGATGCCTTCTTGTGGTTAGTCATAATATTAACTTGATGTGAAAGATATTTTTTTAATTCAATTATATATATATATGTATGATAAGAAAAAAAATGCCCAGTACACAAAAAATAAGAATACAAAAGATTTTCCGGTCTAATAAATCTTTAAATTTATTGCTCTAATGGTTTTGATTGGAGAATTCAATTTTAAGAAATAATTCGAAACACTAAACAGTCAGTAGATGCAATGTGTTTAGAGCATCAAACTTTTTTGCTATGATCGTATGTAACCAACTGAGAGCTATTTACGTTATGAAGAAAGCTTGAAGATAATGAGGTTCCCTTAGAATCTCCAACAAATTGATAAGAAAAACCTTGGACACCATTGTATCTTTGTGAAGTTTTAGTACATCACGAGTTTATAGAATGAAGAACGAGAAAATTAAAGCCTTAACTTTGGTCATCCTGGATGACAAGATTTTCCTTAGTAATTAGTACACTTAACTCATAAACCCCGTCATATCCATCAATTACAAAGTACTTTACAAATTTTCGTATTGTTTTAGGTATTACTGAGAACCAGGAGGAGGGGGTTGATGGCCGACATCCCCTTGAGCATCTAAGCTTGTTCCTGCTATATAGGATCCCTCCATGGGCAGGCCCTGCTGCCACATCGGCTGCCACTGCTGCGCCGGTTGCCCCATCATCATCCCTGGCGGCGCCGCCTGGCCAATGGACGGGTAGTAGTACGGCACCCCCGTGGCGCTGCCGCCACCGCCGCCGCCGGGGACGAGCCCCAGGCCTTCGTCCTTGACTTCCTCCCTCGGGACGATGTCAACGAGGAAGTCGAAGATGTCGGTGCGGGCGATGGCGGCGGCGACATCGTTCTTCTGAAGCGTCCTCCGCTTGTTCTCCTCCGCGTGCAGCCACGAGCGGATGGTGAGCTCCAGAATGAAGAGCTCGCAGGCCTTCGCGAAGAGGACGGGGGCCTCTGCGGAGATCATGCGGACGTCCTCGTCCGCCTTCATGATCTTCTTGATCCGCGCGAGGGGGAGCTGGTGGTTCTTGAAGTCGCTGGCGTGGGCCACCTCCTGCCGCTGGTAGTTCCAAAACATCTGAAGCTGCTGGTTCTGCTGCTGTAGAAGGTGGTGGAACGGCGCCTGCTGGTACGGCGGCGGCTGCGACGGTGGCGGCGGTGGCGGAGGTGGCGGCTGGCTGTCCATCCCCCCCGCCTACCTCCTATGCTGGCCCTCACCAGCCGCCCTTTCTTTCTATTGCACCAACGGTAGATCTCCGCCTTTTCCCTCTGAAGAGGTTGTCGGAAGGAGAGGGCACCCAAATTTGGAAATGGCAGCAGTACCTGAAACGGGAAAGAATCAGATCCTAGTTCATCGGATCCGACGAGAGAGAATCAGTTTCTGTGCCCGCCTTCAGCAGCCGCCGTTTCTTTCTACTGAACCTACGGTAGATCCTCGCCTTACTCTCTTTGAACTGGCTGCCGGAAGGAGAGGGAACCCAAATTTGGAAATGGCGGCGGTACCTGAAATGGGTAAGAATCAGATCCTGGTTCAACCGATCCGACGAGAAAGAAACATCATTAGGCTCTCACAGGATCCCGCCACCTTACTGACTGACTACCTCTAGCTCAGCTTCTCTCTTGGATCAGTTGTCGGTGACAAAGGTGTCCAAATTTGGAAATGGCGGCGGAATCAGGAATGGTCTGACGTCAGATTCTGATAGTCTTGATCTGACGAGAAACAAATCAGCTTTAGCTGCTAACCATGTTTTCTTGCCCCCATACTCCCCCCTCAGTGATCTGATCTCACGAGAAAGGGCCCTACTTTCGAAACTGCCTTTTCTACCAATCTCTACCTTTCCTTCTATCTTGGAATAGTCATCGGAGGCGAGCACATCCAAATATGGAAATGGTGGCAGGATCAGAAAACGGTTGGCGTCTGATCTTGCTCTCGTTTTGGTCAGACGAGAAAGGATCCAGTTTTAGGTCTCACAGGGACCGCAACTGAACATGCACAGGAGAAGACGAAGGCTTAGAGAGAGAAAGGTTTGGAAATGGCTTCACAGGAAGGTGTTTTAGAGAGGAATCGTTTTTTTTCCGAGAGGAAGGCCTTGCAATAGCTTCTCTAGGGCTTTCTCCAAGGAAGCTTCCTGACCACGGAGAGTAGCCAACGGATGCAGGAAGAGGAAGAAGAAGAAGAAGAAGCTCACCCTGCGGAGGACAACGCCGCCGGGCGATGGGGAAACGGGGAATCAAGAGCCAGGAAAACAGTGAGCTATAGGAGATAGAGAAAGAGAGAGAGATTTGAGAGTAGGCTTCGTCTTGTTTCCCGAAGAACAGGAAGGCCTTTTGAACCAGCGCTGGAGCATCTGTCCGCTTCAGGTGGTACCAGAGGAAGAGGATGCCCAGAGAGAGAGAGAGAGAGAGAGAGAGAGAGGGGGGGGGGAGCGTAAGATAAAGGATAAGATGTGGATTTCCGTGTGTAGCTGGTATGCATCAGGTGACAAAACCTTATCCTCCTCTGTATTCCGCGCGGATTGGGATTGCAAGATATTTTCCCTCCCCCGTCTACTTGTCGTTGCCTTCCTTGGAGGAACGTCTTCCATTCTCTCCACCTTCATGACTTCCAACTGAATCACCTACCTCCACATGGCTCTCCCTCTCTCTCCTCTCTCTTCCTCTCTCTCTCCTCTCTCTATCTCTCTCTCTATCTCTCTCTCTCTCTGTGTCTGAAAATCGGTTAGTAGGGCCATCCGATAAGCGATTTCAAACAACCGTTCACCGCGTGATCTTCGGTCGACTTCGGAAGCAGATTCTGGGCAAATCACAGGAGTCAAACCTGCCCCCTTTAATGCTTT
Organism: Spirodela intermedia; assembly: GCA_902729315.2. Taxonomy (NCBI): domain Eukaryota; kingdom Viridiplantae; phylum Streptophyta; class Magnoliopsida; order Alismatales; family Araceae; genus Spirodela; species Spirodela intermedia. The sequence goes on from LR746271.1 coordinate 1,945,788, forward strand.
TCAGATCTGAAGCACGGGTATATCCTCGTTTACGGGCTGGGCTGGCTTTCAGCCCAATTAGGTTTTCCAAGGCCCATTTCCAACCCAGGTTGCTCTCTGGGTAAACGTCTGTCCAAATCCCAATAAACAGCCCCCTCCCTGTCCCAGAAGAAAAAGCCCAATAAAGAAACTCCTCCGGGCACCCCCATCAACTGGAATGAGAAGAGAGAGAGAGAGAGGGAGAGAGAGAGAGAGAGAGACCAGAATTAAAAGAGATCATCTACTGAGTATGTTGCTCATCCACAAGAAGCAAAATAAAGATAAAAATTTAATTGCAGAAGAAATTAATCGAAATATTTCGGACACAAGAATACCATACATTTCTTTCGTCCAAAATAAATAAATAATCCGAGTTCCCATGGGTTGTAACAAATTAGTCTACGAATCCGATTGCCCTTGGCTCATGACTTCTGCCCTATCTTTTGAGTAATTAAAAAAAAAAAAAAAAGGAGTTAGAGGAGTCAAATTACAGTTGCAACAAATGACCACAAAAAAAGGATCAGAAAGGGGAGGAAGAAACCAATTTACTCCAAAGCCGTTGACCCTCGTTCATTGAAGACATGACAAATATGGAATTAATCGATAAGAATGGTGAATTGGGTTACCACCTCAGTCGCCAGTTCAAGTAACAGAAGCCTGTTCTTGGGGCTTCACCGTCTTCACCGTCTCCGCCGCTGCCTCCGAGCTCGGCAGGAAAAGATCAAGAGGAATAGCCGCCGGGTCCAGCTCGTAGCAGCCCTTGGGGGCATCTTCTGCTTCTCTGCCGGTGAGCAAATGATAAGGAACCTGGTGCGACAGGCAGAACATCTCCTCTCTGGGGATCCTCCTGATGGAATCCTGGCAAAGGCGGCGGCGGAAGACCGCCTTGAATCCGTGGACCTTCTCCAGCGGGTAAACCCGGAGGCCTTCCTCTGAGTAATTCTCCACCACCTCCACCATGTCGTACTTGTACAGGACCTCATCGGGGGTAAGCTCGCTCCAGTCTGGAGACCAGTTACTATAAATGGCCCAGACATCGCCCTTCTGGGGAAGGATCCGGATAGCTCCCCGTGGGCCCTTCTCCCATCTCACTCTGTGGGAGAAAATGTTAACCGTGTCGCGGGGCTCGTACCGGCCCACTCTGAAGTCCCCGCAGGTCTTCCTGAAGCCCGAGCCGATCCAGTTGAGTTGACCAAACTCAGAGGTGCTCTTGGAGTTGAGGAAGCTCAGCTGGATGTTGAACGGCTTAAAGGAAAGGACCCTCTGGACCATCACATAGAGTCGGGGCATCCCATCTTCATCGTCGTAGGTGGCCCAAACCTGGTCTGCCCCGAAGGACCTCTCTGAGCGATCCACGTCAAAGTCATGGAAGTCTGGGTCTGGAACAGTTAATGTTATGGGTCTATGGGCGTCATCTTCTTCATCTGGGTTATCAGAGCCAGCCATCGTGTCAAGAACCTGGTCCCCATTGACCTTATCTAAAATGGGGTCATCAGAGATCCCCATGGCGGCTTCTCTCCCATCATTCCTTCCTCTCTGCTTCTGCTTCTGCTTCCTCGCTTCCACTTCCGCCGAATTCCACTCTTGCAACCTCAGCTTGACCGCCAGCTTCGCCCTCTGAATCAGCATGCTTCTGATATCCACCTGTGGGAACTCCTTCCCCGAGGCCCCGCTTCTCCTGGAAGCCTGCCTGCCTCTCCTTGGATCTCCCACAAAGCCATTGCCACCGCCCTCCGTCTCAGAAGCATTGGCACCGGCACCGCCCCAGGCCGCCGGTTTCCTCTGGGACTCGTCCACCGTGAAACCATTTCCACTGTCACTATCAACGCTCCTTCTCTTGGCAGGCCTGCTCTGCCCCTTCCTATGCGGCCCCTCTGCTCTCTTTGCTCCAGGTGCTTCTCCCTCCTTGAGCTCCCTCCTCACTTCCTCTGACGTCTGAAACGACGCTGCTGTGCCCGCTGCACCAGAAGAGGCAGCCCACTGAAAGTCCTGATTGTCATGTGAATTAGAGACAGATCCTCGCTGGGATCCAGAGGGTCTTTTGCCTTCTTCTCGAGGGCCATGGGCGTTCTTGGCTCCATGCCTTCTTCTCGGATTCTGATGGCACTGCTCCGTGGGCCAGGGAACAGAAGACTTGACGCTGTTAGAAGGAAAGGGGATCTCAGCCGCCAGAAAGGGCTCGTGACAGTTGGGGCAGAGAAGAGTGTGATTCAGATAGACCCGAAGATACTCGTACTGCATTCTGCACAGCTTGCATGAGGTCCAGAACGTGTTGGTGTGGGGAACTGCAGGGGTCCCCAGATGAGAAGAAGAATTCTTCTGGGTCCTCACGCCAGAGGCTCCACCACCATCAAAGTGATAGAGCCCATTGTCAGGGTACGAGAAGGGAGGGTCCCTCTTGGGCTGGGGGACCTTGCGCTGCTTCTCCTTGATGCTTCTCTTCTCATCATACGCCATTCTCCTGGTTCTGTCAGACAAGATGCTCCAAGCCTCGGAGATAAGCTTGAAGGCGCCTTCGGCGCCGATGGACTTGTTCTTGTCAGGGTGAAGCATCAGAGCAAACTTCCTGTATCGCCTCTTCACCATCTCCTCATTAGCCGACGGCTTGATGCCCAGGATCGAGTACCAGTCCTTCTCCCCGTTGACCACCGTAGTGGAAGAGAGATGAACATCCAGGGTGGCTATCATCTGGGAGATGCCATCTAACCTGGGGTTAAGGCTCTTGGCTTTCAATGCGAATCTTTTGGCTCCTTCAATGTCCTTGGCTATGAACTTCCTCTCAGCTGTCTCCTTCGCCCTGAGGGCCTCATCTTGGTTGCAATCCATCCCTGACTCCCACTTGGTATAAGAAAAAGTATGATCTCAACAGTTACCCGGCTGAAAAACAAGGGAGCTCAACCATCCAGCATTTTATGAGAGAGTATCGGATCTATGTTCTCCAGAAACCTGATGCACGAGCATCATGAAATCAAAGATAAAATCAACCTGAGGGAACATTTCGATTCCAAAAAATAGAAATATTTTGCATAAATGAACAAAAATCAACTGATAGAAAAAGGAAAGATTTTTTAATGAAGTAAGCAGAATGTCAAAGAAACTCAATTGCATCAAAATTCAAGGTCCTTTTAATAAAAGATAAAGTATATCAAAAATAATGAAGGTACAAAAGCGAAGTCAACGCCATTACACATCATGATATTGAACAAAATTACAGAAAACGATGTAACATTGTGTTCTCTCCAACTCCTCTTTTCTTTCACCGTTTTTCGTTTGTTTTCTAGGAGATCCTTTCCTTTTGCCGTCTTTGTTAGTGGGTTCTTTTTGTTTTGAGATCCATATCTAATTTTTTTTCCTATCTAATAAAAGAGGACATGTATAAAAGCGCCTTGGCCCCAGTTCAATTTTTAATCTCGTATTCTCCTTCTAGATTCAAGGTTCCTCTCTTTTTTTCTTTGTAGATTTAGGGTTCTTCATCTTTTCTCTCCTATATTCCCCACAGTGAAGTACTGTCAAAGCAAGGCTTCAAATCTCAGATTTCTATGTATAAAGAGAGTCTCATGTGTGTAGGATCTCTCTCTCTCTCTCTCTCTCTCTCTCTCTCTCACACACACACACACACACACACACACACACACACACACAAGAACTAACTTCCTTAACTCTCAAAGCAACATCAATCAACCTTTGCAAGACACACATCACACACATTACGGTAGTCGTCTGCAAGCATAGCTACATTGAAACCTAACCGCAATCTGGTGAAACAATAGTTTCTCCACAATCACGGTCGATACCCACCATGCTAGAATCGCCTTTGGGCTCTAGTGTAGTGATTCTCACGGAAGCCATTACAAGGTGTGATGTCCTGCAAGGTCTGATCGGCATTGCTTTGAAGCTAAAGAACCTTAGCTCTTGAGAGAGCCACCTCCCTCATGAACAACTTTTCCATAGGGTTTGCCTCCATCACACACACACACACGAGGCAGGCTTATATGGAAAATTTTCGGATTCAAAACCTTCCATTGATGGTGCTTGACAGCATGGAAGTTGAGAGAAAATAAGAAGAACCCTAGATTCACAAGTCAACGAAAGAGAAAAACCCTGAATCCACAAGAAATCAAGAGATTCTAAAAAAGAAATGTCCTTCTAGATTTCCTCTTTCTTTAAATAGGAAAAAAAAAAAGCTTTAGATTACTAACAAAGAAATACCTGCTAACAAAGACTGAATCTAAGAGATCTACTACAAGAGAAAACATTACTATGTGAGGATCGTCAATGTTATACCCGTTGACCCTTTTTCATAACACTTTTCGGGCCTGCTTTATTTCTTGCGACTTTTTTCTACATCAAATCAAATGCAGTAGCAATGCCTCCATTCGGCCTTTGGAAAGCCAATCCAAGTTTGCTTATCAAACCACGTATCATTTTCCCCTCTCTGTGATGCTCTCCACATATCTTCACATGCTAACACCCTTTTATTTGGCTTCCTCACATGCGTTTTCAAAGATAGCACATTGAAATGCGAGGAAGATGCACAGCTGCTGACCGCTGCAAACTGTCACCGCCTCATCTCTCTCCTTTGACTCCCAACATCAGCTCTTCTTCCTCCTCCAGGTAACATAGCCTTCAAGAAGAGATGACAATATAATCTGTGAATGATCCTCCTCAAGAAACTCCTGGAAAGGGCTGCCAGACTCCCGAGGGATCATATTTCCTATAGCTTCTCCAATCCAACCCAACCCTACCCATCTAAGATCTGCTCCATTTTGGAAGAACGCTCGTGCATGCTAAATCTAAGGAGTCAAGAACGCAGCCCACTTGTTCAAATGCTCGAGAACAGCCTTCTACATTTTCCACCCGCGTCCTTGTGGTCTCCACCTTTGATCTATATCACAAATCTCCATCTCAAAATTCAAAATCTCTACCGGCCGACAGAGCTTGGCAATTCCTGCTACCTCTCTCCCTTCCCATCACAGCATTGCCAAAGAATCAAGGATCTCCGGCAATTCATGTCATAAGCCGTCAGCATGAACTGGATAGCATGCAGTGGTTTTTTCTAATTTGGGAAACTAGAGCTTTATTTCGGATAAGAATGAGCGATCATCTGGAGGTTGTCGTCCTTCAAACCGGTACCCGGAGGTCCAATCTCCTCGAAGTGATCATCCCCTTGCACCATCTTTCTTATTTAAAATGTGGGATTCTAGCCTGTAATGGCCGTGATCTCATCCTTTCCGCCTCGAAAGAGCAGACTGACGCCCGCGATGTCATCGATGTGTGCCCAGCCAACCGAAGAACGCAGGAGGGGAGTCCTCCAAGCACCGGAGTGAAGCCTCCACCTCCACATTCCAGAGATCCAAAACCCTAGATCAAGTATCTAACTGAAACTGAGAAAAAAAATCCAACCGGCAACGGGCTCTGCGCCCATCGGAAGACGCGGAAGACGAGGCAAAGGCAGCCACGGAGGACAATCATACCACTGAGATTCAGCCGATCCCAAAAGTACGACGTCTCCGAAGACATGGTCCAGCAGGGTGTAACCTAGATTCCCGCGGCGGCGCGGGAAAACAGGAGGACCCAGATGCCCCGATCTCCACGGAGCCGCCACGGAAAGACGTAGAATTACATTTCCAGAGGAAGATCGTACGCAAGGGCATGCGAGAGGAGATTACCCGCATGAATAGGATTTCCGTTGCAGGAGGAATTCGAGTTGCTCTGCGCCCACGAGACGGCCTCCAGCTCCATTCCTCCCCACCGAATTCCTACGAAACCAGGCAGAAAAAGGAGGCCGGCGGAGGACGAACTATCTGCGAGAATTTCCCTCCGGGCAAGGAATTCATTAAATATGCCGGAGTGAAAGGAGGGAAATTCGACGCCTGCAGCCTTCAACTCTCCACAAATCAAGATCCCCCATTTTCTTCTGGGTCGCTTAAGAACTCTCCACTGAGTCAAAGACCAGTGGATCCCCACCCCAAAAAAACAAAAAAACAAAAAAAAAAGACCGAGATCAAACCCTAACTAGGATTCCCTTTAACCCTCGGGTTGGGTTAGCTTTTCCAACCCCTCCTCCAACATTTACAGCAATTAATGATCCGTTTGAATTTGGCGACATAAGCCGTAATTATGACTTTTCACACAGTTTTACACCATCACAAATCTCAAATCTCATAAGTCAAACCCCTGATTTTTTCTATTTTCTGGGGATTATTACCAAGCACCAGCAGCACCTGGGCAGGGATCATGATGCCATCATCATCACAATAGGAATATAAATTAATTAAAAATTACTCAAAAAAGCTGCTTCCATGCTACATATAACCAGGGCAGAACCCCACGAAAAAGACGCCAGTTTTCCCACTGTTGTGCAGAAAACCCTGCCATTCCAGTCTCACCACCCATCTCCACAGTCGGCCCAAGAACAGACTGAAAGAACATCAATCGATCTCAGTGTACCCATCTGCTGACACAAGGGAAGGCAAGCAGCCGAAAGGAAGGGAGGGAACATTTGAGAATAAAAAAATGAAGTCTTTGTAGACAGAACAGTCGGAAGACCCCTCAATCCGGGAACACTTGCTCGATCTGGATCGATGTGAAGGGGAGCGGCCCCGTTCATCTCAGAGGCTTCCCATAGAGATTGGCGTAGACCACCTTGGTTCTGTACACGAGAATCATGCTCAAGATCATGGCGATGATGCAGAATCCAGACATTATCAAGTAGGTGACGAAGAAACACACGGCCCCTTCGCATTTCAACGCCTGCTCCACCTGCCGATTTCCGATAAATAACCATTTGAGGAAAGACACTGGGTTGAGGTGCTCGTGGGCTTGCTTCTCGGCCTCGAAATCGTATATGGAGCTCGCTATGAGACCAGAGAACACCAGCGAGCCGGCTGGATTGGCCACCGTCAGGAAGTTGTACAGTGCTCCGAAGTTCTTCAACCCGAATAGTTCAGAGGCCGCAGCCGGCACGATCGCCCAGTGAGCTCCATAGCCGAGCCCAATCAGAAGAGTGCCGACGTACATTGCCCCCGGCCACGCCATGGCGAGGAAGAAGTGCCCGACCGCCATGGCAGCCTGAGCTATCGCCATGGCCACTGGCCTTGGGTAGGCGTAATCCCTGTTCACAGTCAAAAAAAAATCCAGATTGAGAGGAAATCCGCGTTATGAAACAAGATGGGAGGATCCTAGCTCGACTGAAACGTTTAGGTTATTTCCGTCGGGCTATGAAAAATGAAGATATCAAGGCAATTAAATATGCAGTAGCTATTAAAATTGATTGGGCTCTCCAAAACAGAGGCGCCTGCATTTGAAATATCCTTTGATTATTTAGGAGGGCGTGCCCACAGTTCATAAATTCCACCGACATGACTTGAATGAAATTAAGTGTAGCATCATCACTGCCCAACTGATGAAAACATTGACCCAGAAATGGACTCGAGAGGAAGATATAGTAAGCCCAGGGTGGACTTTATTTTTTATATTTTTATGTAAAAAAATAAATAGATATGAGACAGAAGATTCTGAACGTAAGGAATGATTAGGAACCGAGGAAGAGAGTGATGCCATACCTCACAACAATCTCAGAGAAGTAGCCTCCACCAACACGACCAAGGAAATTCCAGATGCTGATCATAGAGACAAAAATGTGAGCCTCATCGTAGCCCAGAGACTCGCTCATCTGACCCAGATTGTCAATGACTGTCAGGCCAGATCCTGAACCCAGCAAGAGAGAGACAAAGATGAGCCAGAAATCCGCCTTAATCAGTGCCTGCATCAAGGTGAAGTCCTCGCCCCTGCGTGGGCCTCTCCTTCTCTTGACCCTGACGGCCCCCTCAGCTGCAGCATGAAACAGCTTCACCTGCAGTTGGGCAATTCGCTTCTGCCTCTCTGACGCGGGAAGCAGATCAACTTCCTTTGGTTTCTCATCCTCAACCTCACTTAGAATCACTTCATTGGCCCCGGAGGTCTGACCTGACCTGCCTGGATCTTCCTTCTGGGCCTCGGGTAGCAGGGGTTCTTCACCAGGAGAGCTCGAGTCGGAGTAGAAGGTCAGCAGCAATGGAACCAAAATGGGGAGGATCAGGATGACAAAGAGTATGACTGTGAACAAGGTGATCACAGCGTAATCCAGATCAACCAGATCCTCCAGGAGCATCACGCCCAATAAGTAAGCCGCCAGAAGCACACATACACTGTAAATGAAGGTAAAACTAGAAGGATCGGAGGGCCTCACTTGTCTGTGGCCCCCAACAGGTCTGACAATGAACATCAGAGCAATGACCACCATTGCCGGCCCGACGGCCACCATAAAGATCATACCCGCATGATCAGGGGCGTGGATCACTGCATATACCTGAGTTAATATCGCACCACTTAGACCAGCAAAGCCCTTCAATATTCCCACAATGGGGCCCCTGCTCTTGGGGAAGTTCTGGACGCATGAAACCAATGCGGCGGTGTTGAAGTAGGTCTCCCCGTTTGTCCCAACGAATATAAGAATCCACATCTGTACGAGTAGAGCCCAAGTGTTAAATCTTGATCTAATAACAGAAAATAATGCAGTTGGACAACAATGGAGCATCTGCTGTTAATACTACGAAGACAAGGGAATCTTAGGCACCAAGAATATATATATATATATATATATATATATATATATATATCGCTCTATAGGAGGGACTGATAAGAAAACTGAACCTTGTCTCACTCGTAAAAGCACACAAATGAGCAGAGTAGAATGCCAACTGGGTGGGTGTTATTTCTTCATGAAAAATTATAGAACCACAAACAAAACCTACTTGAATGTGAGAATGACTAAGATCGAGGACAATTATAATGCATCGTTGGAAGGTAGTTGGTATAATACAAGACAAAGCTAAATTTTTGTGGCCCAGAAAGCCAAACAGGGGATTTCTGCACCCCAGAAATCTGCCTTCGGAGTGTTCATCCTTAGTAGGACTAAGTCACCAGAAGAGTGCAAAAGACGATGACCATATCGGAATCATGACAGCTCATGCATCTGCATGGTCAACCCAGCTAATGTGCTATAATGGAATATGACTCACTAGTTGCTGGAATATGGTTGGTTCATCCACAATGATATCTACCCTGCCACTGGAACATTAAATGAAGACGCAAACACCACCTTATGCGTGTTCCCTAGTAGACCAATCATCAGCATCTGATGAAGACTTGCTAAAATTAGAATTCGAATGGATAGCCGATTCCTTGTCCTTCTGTTGCACCAGATTCCATTGCAGCTAGCATGTTATCTGCGAGCCCAACTCCCGTCCAAAGTCATGCCCCTTCCCAGCATAATTCTAATGAGCTCATTCTACGTCCAAAGGCCAACATTCTTAGCTAGTAGAGATCTCTGTATGCATCTGCAGGCTGATTTCATATGAGAAATCATACGATAACCAAAGCCTCAACGCCAACCTCCCATGCTGTATCTTGGAAAGGATATTAAATTTGTCGGCATGCGCTACTGTGATGATGATCAATAACAAAGCTACGATTTCCTCTCTCCACGCAGAATGTTCAACTAAATGGTCATATGTTCTGAGCATAATTCTGAACGACTTGGATCGCATCTTGGTTCAGTTTCTCAAAGCATCCACATCCTGGCCCAGGTTAAATGGCTCAGTCTCCTTTTGAAGGACTTCTTATGTGCGCACAGAACTCTGCAACTGTCACAAATATACAGGAAATTTGATCAAATCCACTAAAAACCAGTAAGAATTCACACGTTCAACTAATCCCCAAGCGTTAGCTTTATACACGTAGTGAACCAAAGGATGAAATACAAAATAAATAAGATAAGTGTTGAGTCTTCAAAGCTAAATTAACAAGCAGCTGAGGTCAGCTCACGTTGATTCGCATTGAGAACTGAGATGCTACAGGATATTCCGATTCTCCTCAGGAGACCAAATGACTCAGTGCACAAGATCTTTCCCAACATGGGAGAGATGATGAGTTGAAAGTGAAAATAAGAGGTCCGATGATGATGATGATGATGATGATTGTTGTTATCATTATCATTATTGACATCTTATAAGTTTCATGGCATCTAATGCTGAATGTAATAGCGAACAGTGAAATATTATGAATTTGTGAGGCATGCAAAGCCTTCGAAACAAAGTGAGAAGATAAATTGGATTTCTGAATTAGAAGCTCTCGGATTTAGTTTAAAAAACGAAGGACAAACCAGAGAAAATAAAGCCCATTACGAAACAAAGAAGATGCCAAAATAGAGTGATCTCGCAGAACATCTAACTCTATGTGATCAGTTATCGCAGAGAAGTGACCATTAAAACATCATAAGCTATGGATAATATTGAATGCTCCACACGGAAGAAAGATAGCCTGGAAATGAATGAGTTCATTCCAATCGGAAGCACAGAATTACAAGGATTAATGTCCCTAAAATTCGGAGAAAACAAATTACCCAAAAGATCCTAATCAAGATTCTTGCGGAAGAACAGATGAACAAAGAAGATTCAAACGCGAAAATGAAGCAAGATGCAGCGGCACTTACAGCCCAAAGGGGTAACTGGGGAGCCCTCCCCGTCACAATGAGCCAGACCCAGCCATAGCCGACGAAGTTCTGCAAGGCCCCGAGTAGCAGAGCTCCCCAGATCGGCAGGACCTCGCAGAGGCTCCCCGCCAGGAAGCCGACGCTGTCGCCGAGGTCCTTGGCCACTCCGAGGCTGGCGATCTGCCGCTGGTTGTAGCTCAGTGCGCTCTTAATGGTCGGCGAAAGGCTCCCAAAGAGGTAGCCGAGGCCCGCACAGGACTGAATCCACATTGCCGCCACGAAAACCAGCCATCTGTTGTTCAGGAAAGCCTGAATCCTCGCTCCGAGCCTACCCATCGCAGTGATCGAGAGGCGCTCCCGATCTCCAGCAGCCGATTGTTAATCGATCTTCCAAGCACAACAGGATCAAAGACCCGAGGAAGGAACGATGGCTCAGAGGTGCTTATCGGCAAGGGAGATGGCGGATATTAATCTTCCTTTCGTCCGTCAAGTTCCTCTTATCTCTTGCTCTGAGACATTTCGGCAAGCTTCCGAAGGTTGATCTGGTTTTCGCACCGCTCCTTCCGGTGACGACGATCAAAAAGTATGAGATCGTCGGTGATGGAGCAGGGGCCCCCGCCGGCGAGGAGATCTCCGCCGTTTGCTGGTAAATTAGAAATTGCAGACCTCGAAATGGGGAATAGAAAAACCCTCGAAGCCGGGGAATTCTTGGCAGACGCCACTGTTCCCAGACCGATGGATCTCCCTTGCTTCTTATCGAGAAATGATGGCGAGCGCAAGCCCTGGGTCCACTCGCCACGTGGACCTTCGGCGGCGGTAGCCATCCGCGCTGCGCATGCCACTCGCCACCCCCTGCAAGAAGACGCCAATGGCGATGACGCTCTTTACCCCGAGGAAGAGGAGAACCGGAAGCAACCAGAAGCAGAGGAACTGTAAACCCTAACCAGTTGCAGTAGATCTCCGGAGAAATAACCTAGTGCCGGAGGAACTCCGTTGCCACCGCCGGCCGCCTCTAATCCGACGACAGAGACAGGGATCGACGACTGCGACGGCCCGAAGAAGACGGTCCTCGCGTGGATTACCCATGGCGACCGGCCCTGTGATCTACGGCACCTCCCCCACCACAGAGAGGATAAGAGGGCCTCCTCCGGCTCATCCCTGGCCGATCGTCGGAGGAACAGTGGCGGCGACCTTTTCTGAAGGTCCTCACCTTCAAGTATCGCCGGGAATTGGATTGGACCTGGCGGAACTGCCCGAGAACGAAGTCCAGATCATCGCGTCGAAACATCACTTGCTACAGTATACTTCCAGAAATCCTGTCTGATTCGACCGAAATCAGCCAAGAACGAAATCCACAGAATCAAATGCGTCCCGTCGATCACAACTCTGATGTGGTTTGTCATCGGTTCGAGGTTGCATGATCTCGAGTTCCTTTCAGCAATCTGGCGGACGCTGTGAAGATCATCGCCGAATAATCGAAATGACAAAGAATCCGATGGGTGACATCAATCACAACTCTAATGCGGCTCATGATCGGATCGACCTGACCACAAATCAAAAAACCCAATCTGACCCAACATCAAAAGCTCAAAGCATCAAATACCGTCAGAATAATCTAGGAAAAGTATGAACAATTTTAGTATGATATCTCCAGGTCAACCCCGAATCCCCCGAGGAGATCATCGCACAATCTGCTTCTTGTCTTCTTCTCTCACTACAGATTATCTCAAATATTCATAAAATTTAGACTATTTACATCAGCGGCCAAGATTTTTCCGCGATAAATGTGTTACTCATGAGGAGGATTATAATACGAGAAAAAAATATATCGATTACTTAGGACGAAAGATCTTCCCCAAGTCGGCGATGAATGTTGACAAAACGCATCAAACATGCGCTCAAATATATCATATTAAAGTCTTCAGAGACAAAAATTATAAGATCTTCGTGAAGATTTGAGATTCCCAATTCAACCTATTGAGGACATCTCAATTCAGGAGCATTAATTTCCCCGAAAATATAATATTTTCTCGTGATGGTAGTTCATATAAAATAGTCATAATAATATAATTAACAAATTCCGTTCACGAGAAGCTCTCATAAGAACATCTTTTATTATTAAAAAAAGGAAAGCGATAATGGCAAAATACGTAATTTTGGCCAAAGTGTTGAACGGTCTGGTGGATCTAAGCTGAAGCATGTTCCGCAGGTGTTTGAGCCTATCCCTCCTTACCGACCGAGTCGCTGTCCGAGTCATATGGCAGTACGCACGTGTTTGAGCCTATCCCTCCTGGAGACGGGTCGCTGTCCGAGTCAGCTGACCGTAATATAGGCATGCACACGTGTTTAAGCTTATCCGCATCCCCAGTAAATCCAGCCCAAGTAATTTCACCCGTTGATGAAATTATTAATTAATGGATTCTTCATTTAAATTTCCTGAAAAAGGCCTCCATATATGGTGGATTTAGACAAACATTAGAGAGGATAATATTTTATTTGAAAGTGTTGGAAAATGCCGAAAATTGTGGACCCCACAGGTGGGACCTGCTTCACCCACTCATCCACGTTAATCACGATACAATGACTATTAGCGGAGGGGATCTTCTTCCAATGACAGATTTTGGGATAATTCATTAATTTTGTGGATTTTTTTCTAATAAAATGCATGTAAGGGTAAAATTCTCAGACCCATATTAATAAATCTATTAAAAAATATTCCCTTTTATCGATAAATTTATGACATTGGGTCATAAAATTACAAGTTTATGAGTTGTTGGTGTATATTCCCAAATGGTAGCTCCAAAATAAATCACGCAATTATTTCAATGGAAAAAATAATATAAATTTCGCATAACAACATTATAGATATATATATATATATTAGTAATATTAAAAACAATGCCCACATGCATACATTATGTTTGGACACAAATTCAGTGTTAATTACTACCAATCAAGAAAATTAAACTATATTTTATTGAAAATAGGCCATTGGATATTACAAAGAAGCCATTAGTGGGATCCACTTTGACCTACTTCGCTGAAGGGTCACACACAGCACGTTAATCACAAGCGATATAATGACTAGTAGTGGGGGAGATCTTCTTCCAATTACACTCAGATTTTTGTGGGATAATTCATTAATTTTGTGGATTTTGTTCTAATAAAATGCCTTTATGGGTTATATTCACAAACCCATATTACAAAATTTGTTAAACAATAGTTAACTTTTTGATATATTTATGCATTGGGTTATAAAATTACAAGTTTATGAGTTGTTGGTGTATATTCCAAAATGGTAGGCCCAAGATAAATCACGCAATTATTTAAATCGAAAAAAATAATATAAATATTACATAACACCATTATCTATATAAAAATATATATTAGTAATATTAAACAATGCCTTATCACAAGCATAGTGATTAGACCCAATTTTATTATTAATTACTACCAATCAAGAAAATAGATTATATTTTATTGAAAGTGGGGCATTGGAAAATACCAAAGAAGCCGTAGTGGGACCCACCTTGACCTACTTTCCTCAAGGGTCACATGCACACATTAATCAAGAGCAATATAATGATTAGTAGTGGAGGAGATCTTCTTTCCAATGACACTCAGATTTTCGTGGGATAATTCATTAATTTGTAGGTTTTTCCTAATTAAAGTCATTTATGGGTTAAATTCACAAACTCATATTGAAAAATCTACTAACTACAGTCTCTTTTTCTGATATGTTTATTACATGTGGTCAAAAAAAATACAAGTATAAGTTGTTGGTGTATATTCCAAAAATGGCAGGCCCAAAATAAATCACGCAATTTCAATGGAAAAAATAATCTAAATATTACAAAATGGTGTTAATTATTTTATATAAATACATATTAGTGATATTAAATAATGCCCAAATGGATGCATGGTGATTAGACTCAATTTTAAGGGTAATTACTCCCAATCAAGAAAAATAGACTGAATAAAATGAAGATAAATAGTGGCCTTGGAGATGGTACGTTGAAGTTGCACATGACCAGAGAATATTCTTTCTCACGACAATACAAAAATATGGAAAAATAAAGAATAGAGATGTGCACGTAATAAATTGGCCCAATTGCATGAAAACCTCCTTATTATAGTAATTTACCATTTTCAAATGTATCAAGACTGAGTAAAAGCTCTCTCTCTCTCTTTCTATCTCCTCTCTCTCTCTCGCTCTCGCTCTTACTTCCTCTCTCTCTCTCTCGATGAAAGCCTCCTTACTATAGTAATTTACCATTTTAAAATGCATCAGGACTTATTTAAAGCTCTATCTCTCTTTCTTTCTCTCTCTCTCTCTCTCTCGTTCTCTTTCTCTCTCTCTCTCGCTCTCTCTCTCTCTCTCTATCCCTTTTGTCGCATGAGTACCTATTTTGGATCGGGGTGGGCTGATCAGCCCAGAGATTCAGACGAGTTTTACTCATAGTTGTTTATATGTTTAAGTTTTTCTCATAGTATGAGAGAAGTTTTAATTTTTTAAAGAACCACCGGGCCCGAGCATAGCTATATAGAAGTCACAGGCCGGAACTGGCCCCGGTCGGCCCGGCCCGGCCTGACCCGGCCCGCTGATCGGGAGGGTGGCGCAGCGGGGTGCATTTAAGTCATGTCGAGGCGAGGAGGGTACTTATCCGTTGAAGTCTCCCGCTCACCGGCGAAGTGGAGAGTGGGAAAGAATGCACTGCTTGGAAGGGCCGGCAGGGCTTCGGAATGCGACCTTCTTCCTCGGCGGCGGCGGCGGCGGCGGCGGCGGTAGCGGCGGTGGCGATGGCCTCCTGGAGCTGCATCACCTGCAATGGAGACTCCGGCAATCTGACCTCTCGGCGCGAAGGAACTGCATTTGCCGTTCCGTTGAGGGATCTTCGGGTTCCCGTCTACTCGTCACCTTTCCATCTTTCAGGAGTAAGGCTAGGGCTCTGCCCATGAGGAGAAGTGTTTTCTCTGCCTCATCTTTCTTGGCGACGGCCGCTTCCGATGGCGCTCGTATAAAAGTTATTGGCATCGGAGGCGGCGGCAATAATGCCGTCAATCGAATGATTGGCAGTGGACTCCAGGTAACTGGAAAGCTTTTGCATCTCTCTCCGCTTCTATTCCTTTGGATTAAACAATTTTTTTGGACCTTCTCTTTGCCAAAGCAAATTGTGACATACATGAGGTTTAGGGTTTATCTCGATTTACTTGTTTCTTCTTGACCCACGTTACGAAGTGCGTCATGTGGTTTTCATTCGATTAGGAGGATGGATTGTCGCTTATATTCGATTTTCCTCTGCGTGTAAACAGAATGCAGTGAAGAATCCTCACGACTAGTTAGTGGTGATGATAAGTTGAGTGAGGAGTCTTATTAGCTTATGTTCTAATGTCTTCTTAGGGAAAGAGCACTTTCGTATAGTTGAGTCGGATCCTTGTGTAATCTTTGTGTATGCTGACCGTTGAGCAGCTGCTCTGAGGCACTCATCTCTGGAAGCTAGGTCCTGCGTTCAACCTCATGAAATCAGGAGATATATGTAGGTCTCTTGAGAGTGTGGCTGGGGATGAGTGGCATACATAAGACGAATTTGTCTATGCTGGTGAAGAGGCTCTAGTAGCTTAGGTCCGCTGTAGAGATGGTTTAATCAAGGAAAGTCATAACATGAAAATTTTATTGATTCGGAATAAAATATAATTTGTTACATGATGACTCGGACTATGTTTCCCCATTTGAAGGAGAATTATCCGCACAAGTAACGTGTTATATGAAACAATAATTATCATCATTCACGCTGCCAATTGTACTTCTCGCTGAACATAATGGAATCATCATTGGGTTGGAAGTTTCTAAAATTATTCGAAATGTTGTTTTCAATGACCCTGTGATGATTGCAGCGGAAAAAGCTTATTCTCTTAAACAAGGGAGGCGAATGCCAAGGAGCTTTTATCTCTTTTGATGTTTTAAAGCTGCAGTTAGTTGATTTGTTCGCAATGGCCTGATATTCGTTTACGATCCTAATGGATAAGTTGAAGTATGATTGCTGAAATTTACGGAAAGGAGGTCAACACTAAGTGCTGGAGATAGGAGAGGGCTTCCAGCTGAATGAAATGATGGATTTTTCTGTGCAGACTCGCAACTGTCTAAACAATGTTTCTCAATGTGTTGCCTGTATTGGTTATTTTTGGAGGGGAGATGTCCTCCGTGGGAACATAATTAAATACACTTACTGAAAATATCATCTCTCAAAAAGGTACTGTGCTCCTAGGGCATCTAATTTTTTTTTTCTGACTTGTCTGTTGCGATGGAAAGCGCTTTGGAGAGGACCTTTTTTTGCTTTGATGGAAAATATCCTTGCTTTGTTCTGTCTTTAACCTCTTAATCAACAAGAAGCTGAAATGCCAGTACCCAAGAAGGCAAGTTTAGGTCTTTGCAAATAGCTTTTTGGCTGAACCTGATAAATGTCAGTTTGTTACCATCGTTGTATTTTTCTCTCTCATAGGCCAAGTTCAATTTGCAGAATTGGTATGAAATTTGATAAAAAATGTGAAAGCCAGTAAAAACTGTCGGCCAGAAAGACCAGCAGTCTTTTTCTTGTTAGATATGGTTATCTGTCCATTTTTAAAACACTGGTTGGGATGCGGTTCATGTGTTAAGCAGCCCCTTGGAACTGCGGTGGTGATAATGGCAGCTTTCCCACTTGTCATAACCATAGGATTCATTCAGTGTTATTTTCAGCGACAGAAATGTGGTCATGTTTGCACAGAGGTACTAATGAATTTATTTTCTGCTTTTTTTTTCAAATCATCCATTGTTTCCTTTCAAAACCATGGTAACCAACATGCATACTAATTTGATTCGTGTATTTTTAGCCCACACAACGATTGTCAGTTATACTCCGCATTGTTTATTGTCAACTTTCCAGTTAGATGCTCAGCACCTGGCATTACATTTTGGGCATATTTAATATTATTAACAATTTCTAGAATGGAAAACCTTCTGGTCGTTTTTGCCAAATGATTTAATCCAATATCCATACCAACACAGTGTTGGATATTTTCGCGTAATATCAAGTCTGTCATTGCATTATCCGCTGAAATTTTTCCATGATTAACTTGCAGGGTGTTGACTTCTACGCAATTAACACCGATGCTCAGGCTTTGCTTCAATCAAGTGCTACACAGAGGATACGAATCGGAGAGCAGTTGACTCGTGGGTTGGGTATGATTCTATTCATTTTTTATTTTTTATTCGCATGTTGTTATCTGGGGGCGTAAAATGCTTTCTGCCATCTCCAGACAGCATCTATGTGAATTCCTGCTGCGGGTGAAAGATACTGGAGTTCTGGCTGAGAAAATATACCACATTCATCATTATAAATAGGATCCAAAGAATGCAAGAAAACAAAAGATAAAATCAAACTCGACCTGGACATCATTATAAGATGATCTTGCTCTGTGGCCGTAATGAATTACATCTACTTCACCATGGTTTCATCAATTATTTGACCCGGACATGAAACCATGAAATGAGACTATCTCCTGTCTGGTGATTCCTGTTGATCTTTAGCTCTTCAGTTAGTTAACAGATTTTCGGTTCAGAGATGCAGGTACAGGTGGAAATCCAGAGTTGGGAGAGCAGGCTGCTGAGGAGTCCAAGGCTACGATTAGCAAGGTCCTTGAAGACTCTGACCTCGTCTTCATCACTGCTGGAATGGGGGGTGGGACCGGCTCTGGGGCTGCCCCGGTGGTCGCCCGTCTATCCAAAGAAGCCGGCATTCTGACTGTCGGTGTGGTCACATATCCCTTCAGCTTCGAAGGCCGGAGACGGGCCGTACAGGTCTCTGACATCCTCTTAACAGGCTTGTAGCTAACGTGGGCCCCAGTTCCAAGCCCATTAATCTCTCTCTCTCTGTCTGTGCCATAAATGTTTTATCTTTCTTGCAGGCTCTGGAGGCGATTCAGAAGCTCCAAGAGTGCGTCGACACACTCATCGTGATACCCAACGACCGGCTACTCGATGTGGCGCCGGTGCAGACTCCGCTTCAGGAGGCATTCCTTCTCGCCGACGACGTTCTTCGGCAGGGCGTCCAGGGAATTTCTGACATAATTATGGTGAGCCTCCCCTTTCATGTCGAAATTCTTTGAACCATACATCACCATCTTCTTCTCACGGTAGAAACACAGATATTCTTAAGAAAAATATAATTTACAAAGTAGGAGCACAGGATGATCTGAAACTCCTAAGCAGCCCATTTATTATGTGTTCTAGTGATAATTATTTCGAAAATAAATGCCATATAAATCACTCTATATATTTTCCATCAATCTATCAATAGAGTAATAAATAAATAAGAAGATTGTGTGGTCTTGCAGATTCCTGGGTTGGTGAATGTGGATTTTGCCGATGTCAAGGCGATAATGAGGGATTCGGGGACTGCAATGCTGGGTGTGGGGGTCTCCAGCGGCAAGAACCGCGCTGAGGAGGCGGCCCTGCAGGCCACCTCTGCCCCCCTGATCGAGCGGACGATCGAGCGAGCAACAGGCGTCGTCTACAACATCACCGGCGGCAAGGATCTTACCCTTCAAGAAGTCAACCGGGTCTCTCAGGTTATATGGTTCTCTGAGCCATTTTATATGGTTCTCGTCCTTTTCTTTCTCTCTCTAAATGGAAATTTCCGGTTTGCAGATTGTGACGGGCTTGGCGGACCCGTCGGCAAATATCATCTTCGGGGCGGTGATCGACGAGAGGTATACTGGAGACATCCACGTGACGATAATCGCAACTGGGTTCCCTCAGAGCTTTCAGAAGACCCTGATCAAGGACCCCAAATCGGCTCGGCTGGAGCAGGTCGCCGCCGGCCATGCTTCGAGGTCGCCGGCGGCGGCGGCGCCTCTGCCGGAGCCATCTGCCCCCCCAAGGAGACGGGCCCTCTTCTGAAAAACCCGCCTCCCCCCTCTGCCACCCCCGGCCGGAGCTTCCTCTTTTCTCGAATGTTGGAGTTTGATAATATAGGTACTTTCGTTAATTGCCTAGAGAGAGAGAGAGAGAGAGAGAGAGAGAGGGAGCGGTCACTGGAAGCGGGTCCTGGAGGCGAGGCCGGACCAGACGTCAACCTCGGTGGAGTCTTCCAGCCCCATTCTGAGGGCTTCCCTCCCGGCGCGGAGGAACCCGGCCATGGCGTCGTCCACATACTCGCTGGCCTGCCTCACGGTCATCCTCCCGCTCGACTCCGCCACCAGTCGGCTCACCGCCTCGTCCCCCTGCAGGTCCGCGGCAAGCTGCACCAGCTCGCTCTGCAGCTCCGACAGCTCCGCCTCCTCCTCCGCTCCCGTCCCCCGGAGCGGTGCCACCTCCGGCAGCACCTCTGCAACATACAGCAACCGCTTCGGCCATCAGCCAGCCAGCTCCGACGAGGTTAGAGGGTTAGGGTTGCCCTACCGATGCAGTCCGTTCTCGGGGAAGTGAGCTCGCCGACGACGTGCTCGAAGGTTCCCGCCCACGCGTCCCTCCTGGTGAGAAACGGCGAGCTAAGGTTGAACAGCTTCTTCAGCGTCGCCGGAATGGAGGAATGCTCGTACTCCGAGCTCGCCGTCGGCCCATTCGCCCTCGCCACCACTTCTCCCCCAGAAAAAACCCAAATCTGTCAGCCACAGAGAGAGAGAGAAGAGAGAGAAGGAGAGAGAGGAAGAGAGGGAACGGAGCTGACCGGTGCCTTTTTTGATCCAGGGGGACGCCATGAGGGCGGGGACGCGCACGCCAAGGCGGTCGAAGGCGAACCGGGCGGGCGGGGGGCCGCGGGCGGCGTCGGGGGAGGGGACGCCGGTGGCGGGCGTAGGGACGTGGTCAAAGAAGCCGCCGTGCTCGTCGTAGGTGACGACGAGCAGCGTCTGGTTCCACTGCGGGCCGGCGCGGAGTGCCTCGTAGACCTCCTTCACCAGGCGCTGCCCGTTAGCCACGTCGTGCGATGGGTGGTCGTCGTCGGCGGGCGCGCCGGCGATGTCGAAGTAGCGCGGCTCCACGACGCTGAGGCTCCTCAGGCGGCCCCGCCGCGCGTGCTCCTTGAACGCGGCGAAGCGGTGGAACTTACCGGCGTAGCGCAGCCGCCGCAGGCTGCGCAGGAACAGCGCGCAGGGGAGGCTCTCGGCGTACACGCCGAAGTCGAGGCCGTCCGCATGGAGGGAGTCGAAGATGGTCCTCTGTGGGTAGCCCCTCGCGAGCTCCTCCTTCACGTGGGCGGTGGCGCCTGCGGAGGTGGCGGAGAAGAGGAACAGCCGGTTGGGCTGCGTCGGCCCCGGCATGGAGGAGAACCAGCGATCGAACACGGCGAAGTCCCTAGCGAGGGCCGCGAAGACGGGGAGCTTCTCCGGGGGGAAGCCACTCATGACCCCGCGGGCCAGGGAGGGGGACACGGCGGTCGCCGACTGGACGAAGCCCGACATGGAGGGTTCACCGGCGCCGGCGCCGGAGCCGAAGATCTGCTGCTGGACGGCCTCGAAGGAGTGCGGGGGGTCGGAGACGACGAAGTGGGCGTCGTCGGTGACGCAGACCGGTGGCGAGGAGGGGTCGCCGGAGGAGACCCGGTTGCACTCGCTGCCGGTGAGGCCGTCGATGGCCGGGTTGACGGACCTCTTCATCCACCCCAGGATGTGGTCGAAGGAGCGGTTCTCCAGCACGAGCACGACCACTTTCTTGATGGGGCTCTCTGAATCGCCCGCCATGGCCGCCGGCAGCAGCAGCAGGGAGACGGCGACAAGCAGCGGGGACAACCAAGCCCAAATTGCGCCCCTGGTTCTCGCCATGGGAGAAGAAGGCAACAAGCTAGCTGATCACCTCTGCTACACCTTCCTTCCTGGTTTTGTCCGTCTACCTCGCCGGAATCACGGAGAGGGGGAGAGCGAGAGAAGAAGAAGCTCCAATTATGACCCTAAACTCGCCGGGGATCTCCGGGAACTGGATTTTCGTTCTGCATTGCGATCATCCACCTTTATATATAGGTGGGTTCTCTAGGGATCGCCGGAGAAGGGGGGGATCGGAGCTGGGTTGCCGGGAGGGGCAAGGAAACCATCGCCGGCTCCGGTTGTCGTCGACCTGAATGTGGGAGGAGGCGGAGGAGGAAGAGGAGGAAATCGACCTCCACCATCTTTTTGTTTTCGTCTGCATTCCTTTGCATACAAGCAATCGTCCCCATCCCCATAACCACAACGCCATCAGCATCACTCCGCATTCCCTCCTCTGTCTTTTAGGGTTTGATTGAGCAAAGCCATCGACTGTGGACACAGAGTGAGAGGACGACGAAGCCGCCGAATCCGTGGGCCGGTAAGATACACCCGCAGATCTTGTCCTGGGGATGAGTGAGGCGCACGCTTTCGTCGCAGTCTGTACTCTCTCCTGGTTACGGCCGGCACCTTCTCGCGCGCTCCTGCGTGTGCAGCACACCTTCTACTATGAAAGTATATATACGAATAACTGTTTTATAAGGTCCAATAGTAATTTATAGGTATTTCATTCTAGTTTTCTTCTAAAAATGTTGGTAAAAGTCGAGTCTAAAATCAGCTTTTTCCCAAATCGCTTCCCAGGACTTCCCAAACGGTTTCACGTGCCTGGACGGCAGAATCCTCGTGTTAAATATTTCGGATTTCTTGATCGCCCCACCCCTCGGAAAAATCCAGAGATCGGATAGTCTGAATCCCGCGTGCGACCGATGTATGCCACGTGTCCTGATTGATGACCCAACGGTCAGAGCAAGTCAATGCCGACCGAGTTGAGCGGATATAGATTGTTTTATTACATTTATATACCGAAAGGCCCGAAACCCGGTTGGACCCCCACCCCAGTTTAATGCGGGCGCGTCTGGGCTAAATTAGGGCCCGGCCCGAAACCACCCTTGGACCGGAATGGTTCTCAGTATTAGTCTCCCCCTCCCCACCCCCTCTCTCTATTCCTTGCATTGGAATGTAATTACGGGCTTATATTGGGCTTGGGAAGTTCCAGCCCGGCCCGTTGGCACCCATTATCAGGGTTCGCGGGCCGGGCCTTGTCTTTCTTCCAGCCCCGTAAAACCGGGCCTGGCGGAGCCATTCATCAGAACTATTAAGGAAATCTTCAGGTACAAGTTTTCGATTCTGAGAATGCTTTCTGAGCAATAGATAAAGAGGCCGGCGTTTTCCCCGTGTAAAAGAGCGGGTCGGCGGAGGACGACGGCTCCGGCGGGCCGTCGTGGCAGAGAAGAGGCCACGCGTCACCATCGCACCGGGGGAGACATCGACACGAGCCTCCAACATTACAGAAATGAGACGCATAACTGGAATGCATTCTGGTTGTAACATTACAGAAATGCGAGAGAGAGAGGGAGAGAAAGGCTTTCTAGATGACAGACAAAAAGAAATCAGGTCAACGTCCTGTTCAGGGCGAGCACTCTGTAGTCAACGCGTGGAAGACAGGCAAGATATTCCAAGTGATGATGACACCACAGAGAGACATGGTTGGCCCGATGACGATGATTGAACGGCGGGCTTCAATGGCTGGAGCTCTGCTCTGCGGAACTGAGAGGCGGCCAGATGGAGCCGCTGCGGGTTCCAGAAAGGGAGAAGAGCATCCGCGGGATGAGGATCCTCGGCATCACCGATCCGCACAGCATCAGCGCCGCCGAGATCCCCAGGAGCAGTGAGGCGACCCCGGGGGGCAACGCCTGCGGTGCCGCCGTCGCTGACGGATGGGATCTGTCTCCCGCCGCTGGAGAGGAGTCGGGAGTCCAGCGGCGGCGCGAGGCCCCGGGACCCCGAGAGCCCAGAGAAAGAGACGGGGGCAGGGAAGGATCGGGAAGAGAGCCGACAAAGGGATGCCCCTGTTCCCCCCGATTCCTCTGCGATGGTGGCGAGCGGACAAGCTCTTCATCGTCAGAGTCTTCCCCTTCCCCTCTCTCGCTGCTCCTCCCTCTGCGGCTTCCGCGCGTTTGGGGGATCTCGGCGCCAGGGTTTCTCCTTGGACGGCGAGTCCCTCTGGTTCGCGGAGAAGACGGAGGGAGAAGAAACAAACAGGAAACTTAATTTTGCGTATAGCCCTTTCGTCCTTCATAAAATACATCCTTAGCCATACATGTTATAAAATAATTCATATACTTCCTGTGTGCAAAAATGTTATCCACGATCTTTCTCTCTAATATGTCATAAAAACTTTAAATTATGGAAACTCGGGGCAATCTGGTGATGATGCTCTTTTACACTCCTTGAACCCCTAATAATACTCTTATCATGGAATATGTTCACTCTCATTGCACTTGTCTAGGGCACCTATGCTCATGTGTGAAGGTTCTCTCTCTCTCACACACACACTTTCTCCCCCTCTCTCTCTCCCTCTCTCTCTCTCTCTCTCTTCATTTGTATTGACATTTTGATCATCCCTTATTTATTCCAAACCCCATTTATTATATATATATATATATATATTTATAGAATGTTCATTATATATTAATTTTTATGTTATACCACTCAAGTTTTTGAGGGAACCATGCTCTTGAAAAACAGTATTTGAAAATATTAGTTTGCTTGAATAACCATTCTAAAAAAATAAAAATCAATATAATTATAATAAAAAAAATATGATGTTCATTTTGATGTAGAATTTTTAGAATTTTTTTTCATTTTATCTGGATAAAAAATGTAGTAAATATCTCATAGTTTTTTAGGATCTGGGTTCGACAATTCTAGAGATTTTTTACTAATAGGGATATTTAATTGACAATAAATATAAGTAATTGAATGCTATTTAAGAATGATTTTATTTTTTCTAAACTAATTTTTTATTTTCTCACGGAATATTAAATTCTAAAAATATTATTTATATTTTTACAATTATATTGGGCTTTTATTAGAAATACTTGATCTCTTTGATCGTGTTAGTGGCCTTGGTTAGAAAGTCCAGATAGGCCCAATAAATAGGCCCGATATGACGCAGCCCCGGAACACAAACAATCTCTAGAGAATACGTAAATAAAACTTGTATAGGGTTTATTATAACAATTGGACTATATAGGAGCATTTAAGTAATTTTACAAACCTCTGTTTTCTATCTTTGGGATAGTTCGCGATTACCAACTATTTCTCAACGACTGAGATGCCGTCTCCAGCGTGGTGATCTGCAACGAGGAGGGGCCTGGAAGCTTGTGGCTATTGTTCTGGTGGATCCTCCGATTGGTTCCCTTCGATCTGGTCGCAGCTTTCGATTTCCTCCCTTCTTCCTGTACGTCTATCGATCAAGCCGCGATTAGCGACTTACAGGGAAGACCACTGCCGCCACGAGTTCCGAATTTATCTGCGTTCATCCCGGGAAAATCCTCGCACTGAGATTCGGCAAGTACAGGAGGACAAGCAGTGGCAAGTTGATAATTACAGGAGAAAGCTATTTCCGTCGCCTGCGTTGCTGGCACATCGTCATTGCTGACGTATCCTGCCCCCCCCCCCCCCCCCCCCCCCCCACCGCCTCACCCCCTTGACATATCGTCATTGCTTCCGTGAGTTCCAGACATGAGACAGTGAGTGAGCAGTGTCTGTTGTCTGTCGCTCGGTTTCTGGCAGTATTTCGCCGCGCAGGTACTTACATCACTTCTGCGTTTCTTATTCTGGTGTTCCGGAGAATTCTGTCGGGCCATTACAGTGTGAAGTCACTCAATCACTCCGGCTGCGTTGGGCCTTTAGGATGGCAGAGGCTGGAAAAAGGGTCTTGGTAACCTCCAATGGCGATTTAATCTCCAAGGGCATCGCTTTTCATTTGGTTAAGTGTGGTTGCAGGTACTATCGACTCTGCTCTACGTAGTCGTTCCCTTTTCTATTTGGTTTTTTGAATGACTTGCTTGTCGTTGTTCTTTATTATCTAGACGATGTCTCTATTTTCTCCCTTGGTTACATGTAATTCAATTAGTTCATTTCGAGTGCTCGACTTTCAGTTTTCAGAGAAGTTGAATGATGTTCTTAAGAAGCGTATATCTCATCCTTCTAGTCACTCTCAAGACTTTCAGTTCTCAAGAAGTTAGATGAATTCCTCCTCATTTCGACAGTGAGGAGTGACTAGAAAAATGGAGGAATTTGAAGAAGACCATCTGTCCTGGCAGATGATATATATATTCATATTTGCAAGCTATCCTACAACTGTTAGTATCAAAGTATGAAGGGACGAGGATTGTCTCAGAGGAAGAAATATCTTCACTATTTCACCTGAAAAGATCACTTTCTGATTCCTGATGCATAGCATTGGAGCGTATAGATGGGAAAGGGCGTTGAGCAGTTTTGATGATCTAAGAAATGAGTTCCAAAGTGACGAATCTAAATCTGGAGGAGTTCAAGAACCGTATCTCTTTGTTTTTCTGCCCACATCATATTTATAGATCTTCTTAACCGATCTTTTTCAGTTAGTTCGACAGGAGGATGACTTATAAATCTAAAATTTGGCATGCGCATGGGTCGTTTGATTTTGAAAGGCTAAAAGATTTATGCCCGAGGATTACTTAAAACGCACGTGAGATGACCTAAACTTAAACGCACGAGCACTGTAATGTTGCGTTTTAGAATGTCCTGATGCAGTTTTCTTTTTCTGACCCGGATGTTTTATTGTGTCTACAGGATGATTTACATATAAGTCGGAGAAAGAGTCGTGTCTTATGACATGGGATTCACATTCGCATCTGAATAGCCTCGTCCAAAAACTAACTTAATATGTATTTAATTAAATGGGGAGCGGTGGGGCTTAAGAAGATGCGAGGGAGTGACGGGGAACTTTAGTCTACATGTTGCTCGACCGATGAAACCTATTTTGAGGTCATAGTTATGTGTTTGTATTTGAAGATCAACTCCACATTTTCCTTCTAAATAACTAAACTTTCGATTCCTCTGATTTTCTCTACGTTCATGATATTTTTCCGACTAACTGATTGGATTTTTGGAATGATTATGTTTTTTTCTAACTATTAGAGTAGTTTTGATGGGCGACCCAGTAAGCCTCAGAAATATTGCAGAGGAGATAAATAACTCCTTGAAAGTCCACGATTCCGTTGAAGTTGTTGGACTGGATATGTGTGAAGACAAGGAGGCTATATTTGACCAGTCAGTTGATAAAGCATGGAAACTTCTGGGATCATTGGATTCTTTTGTTAACTGCTACGACTATGAAGGTAATTTAAAGTTACTTATTACATTAACATAGATGAAACCTTGTTACGGTGGGATAATCATGGAGATGTGTTATAATCTGGAGGATGAGATAATCGTTACTTGTTGAGACTTATTTACAGGTCCCTCTGTTTCACCAATTTGAATGATGTCCATATCTACTTTCTTGCCTAGATCCATCGTCTAATTGCACAATATCTCCATGGAAAAATGATATAACATCTGCTGTCATCATCTCAGCAACTTCGTTTGCATGCACCCGGTGGTTCTCCAAAAAGGGCTGTACGTCGTGTGATGCGATGCTGCCCGGCCCGGTCGTCTTTCCATTTTTCGTTTTCTTGACTGTTCCTTCGCAACTCTGCTTTTCGTTCAATTCAATTCCAAAATCCAAACATTTTTTTTTTCTGGGTAGATACCCACATGTAGAGTCTTATGCTCATCACCCTTTCTGTTTGTGTGGCATTTAAACTTCCTGATTTTTTTTTCCCGAATTTTTATGGATTCATCACTCTTTTCTCCTACTCACTGAAAGGCAGTGGAATTCATAAAATATCCTCATCTTATTTCTAGCAGCTTCATGAATATCATCACGGCGCATTCTTCATGTTCTTCAAGTTTCCTATTTCTTCTCACAACACACTGAACAACCGTATCGTTTGCCTCTCTTATCGGAGCATAGTTGCCTTGATAGTATATCTTGCTAATCACCCATCGGGCGACATGCTGCAGGGAAAATACAAGATCCCCTATCTGTCACCGAGGACGAGTTTAAGAAGATGGTGAAGGTCAATTTCATGGCGGCATGGTATTTGTTGAAAGCTGTGTCCAAGAGAATGAGGGATTCCAAGTCTGGAGGATCCATTGTCTTTGTATCCTCAATCCTTGGTGCAGAACGGGGGCTATACCCAGGGGCTGCTGTATATGCTTCATGTATGGGCGCCGTGCAGCAGTTGGTCAGGGTAAGCGCTCTCTGCATCATATACTTTATTCGGTAATGTTGGTCGACAGAGTCGGAGATTTCTCTTTCAAGTATCAAGAAGATGAGCCTCAATCATGCCTGATTTCATGCCTTGGTGGCTTTCTTGGCTCGGATTTGATGCTAATCATGAATCGTTATCTACCTTAGGAAACTTTGGTTAATCAAAGTTTGAAACAAAAAGAAAAAGAAAAGAAGAATTGGAGAATTGGACAAGTGTCGATTCATATAGTAGAATAGCCGGCATAATCTTATTATAATCCATTCTATATGGGGATATCACATCAACAGCAAAGTTCTCTGTCTGATTTTTTTTTTTTGTTGCTATTTCATCACATGATTTATAGCTCGAAGCAAAAACTTTAGGAAAGTGGAGAATAATCCGCAATGTGTTCAATTATGTGGTGTCTCATGAGGAACATAGTTGCTGAAATATCTTATATACAATGTTTTCCGGCTTATTTTTCGGTATATATTAGATAAAATCTCAGGAAAATATATAAATCCCCTGTCCTCTGTCCCCTGTCATGGACAATCATATATATTAATTTCGGAGATTTTCTTCAAAAAATAAATTGAGTTGGGAAAATAGCCCACTTTTTTTTTTGTCAGATATTAATCAGAAATGACCCATTAATTATATTGATGATTATTGTCTGTTCCCTCCAGGCTTCTGCAATGGAGTTGGGAAAGCACCAGATTAGAGTCAACGGGATCGCCCGGGGCCTCCACGTGGACGACGAGTACCCGGTCGCAGTTGGAAGGGAGAGAACCGAGAAGTTGACCAAGGAGGTGATGCCACTGCTGCGATGGCTCGACCCCCTGAACGATCTAGCTTCCACCGTCATTTACCTCGTCAGCGATGGGTCCCGGTTCATGACCGGCACGACCATCTTCGTTGACGGCGCCCAGTCCATTGTCAGGCCCCGCATGCGTTCCTACATGTGAGGAAGGACCTCTTTCTCTCTCTCTCTCTCTCTCTCTTAATTTGGGGGTGTAAATTTATCCGTTTATCAGTCAACGCGATCGCACTTTAGACTCCGGAATCCCTGGAAACGGGTAGAGAGAGAGTGAGAGGGGATTTGATCGACAGCTTATCCGTCTTTCCAGAACAATTTCTTTCTTTCTTCGTAGTCAACTCCTAGATGGAGAAACTTATGCTTGGGATCGAGAAAAATTCCCACAGCGGAAGCCTGGCTGCCTTCTGTAGGCCCTCGCCCGACCTGAAATTGAAGAAAAATCGAGAGAGAGAGAGAGAGAGCGAGAGAGAGAGAGAGAGAGAGAGAGAGAGAGAGA
Organism: Spirodela intermedia; assembly: GCA_902729315.2. Lineage (NCBI taxonomy): Eukaryota > Viridiplantae > Streptophyta > Magnoliopsida > Alismatales > Araceae > Spirodela > Spirodela intermedia. The sequence continues at coordinate 1,974,773 of LR746271.1, forward strand.
GATGGGCCGTGGGCTTTTGAAATATTTCAATCTGATTCCTCATAAGAGAATTATTTATTTAGATCATTCGCCTGAAGTGGTAAATTCCATCTGATTTTCAGTCAACTGTGGATAATGGTCGATTTTTCAAACCGGCTCGGTGCTTCCGAACGCCATGACGTTCTGAACACGTCATCTGAGCCGCCGCTGACCTCCAAAAGTCTGACTGCGGTCGCCCCGTCGGCTTTCCATCGACCATCTCCTCCTCCGTCCGTCAGTGGGGATACGCCACGATGAGCCCGCCGACGACGAACCCCCGATCAGTTGACCGGGACACTAACCATCGCAGCCATGAGACGTAAAATGTCTGATCGTGGAACATCAAGGGGCCGCCACGTATTGTATTTTCCTTGAACAAAATGTCCCGATGTCGACCATTGGGCCATCCGCGGGCCAACATACCGTGTCAAGTATTCTCCGGGCCGGGCCCGATTCATTCGGGGTCGACGCCCCCCTTCAGATTCAAGAGTCGGTTCTCGGCATTTCGCTCACGTGCCGCTATTTAGGACTCTCCTTTCCATCATCATCGGAAACTATCGTAGTCCTATCAGGCGGCCGACCTCCAAAGCCGCCGCCCAGGTCTTTCTCTCTCTATCTTTTCTCCGTCTCAAGGTTCTATATATAGCCCCCCCCCTCAGAACTTCTTCTTCCTTTAAAAACCTCCTCTCCTTCCTCTCTCTCTCTCTCTCTCTCTCTCTTCGTGGGATGGAAGATTATCGGACGAGGTTCTCGCCGGAAAGGTTTCCACGCCATTTGTCTCTGCCGCCGGCCTTTTTGCCGGAGAACGGGAAGACGGAGCTTGCGGGCTCGGTGGGCGGTCGTCGGGCCGGGATTAACTCGGCGACGATGAAGGGGGAAACGAAGGGAAGGAAAGTTCGGGTCGCCTTCCATACGAGAAGCCATGTGGACATACTCGACGACGGATATCGGTGGCGGAAGTATGGGCAGAAGGTCGTGAAGGACGAAAAGTTCCCAAGGTTACCACACCCATCTTCCTTCCTTCCTTCCTCTCTCTCTCTATTCCCCCTCTTGAATCCGAAAGTCGTGGAAAGGATGAGACTGTGAGAGGTTTATGGTGGCGCAAGTAGATCAGACGACTTCCCGCTGCATGCGATTCCTGAGTTTCGCGGACATCTTTTGAAGGATAACTGCGTTTAAACCTATCCAACTTTCTAGTAGGACTTGATCATCATATGAGAGTACGAAGAGGGAAGATGCATTTATACAAATATACACACAAACATACATACATACATACATACATACATACATACAGCGAGAGAGAGAGAGAGAGAGAGAGAGAGAGAGAGAGAGAGAGAGAGAGAGAGAGAGAGAGAGAGAGAGAGAGAGGATTCAACCCAATCTTGGCAAGGATCCTCACTTGGTTTCCCCTCTCACACTCTCACTAGAAACTCTTATAATGATGGCTAATTAGCTTTTGGGAGCACAAGAACTTGTTTGGATCTCTTTATGTCAAGCTAGAGTACATATCATATAAAAGAGTGGGTATGTTTCTTGAAAAGGGTTGGTTTGATTTTTCTCTAATTCCTTTCTTTCTTGGCTGCTAGACTCTAGAAGGCAAGATATGGTATTTCAAACACAATTTTATAATGATTACATCACCTGACCTATTGCACTCTTTTACTACATATGTTCTTGCTTATTGGGGTTCCACTAAATTCTTATTGAAATATTTATGAATTAAAAGAGTCTTCATTTATTTTCATTAGATTTAACATTTTGAATCAAGTCAGGATACTACTTAAAAATATTCTTCTAGATTTACGGTTATAGGGGGTCAAATTAGAGAAAACATTCTTCTCTATTTGATATTCACAACTCTAAGGGACCAAATAGAGGTGACTAATTTATTTGATATTTAGCCCTCTAGAGCCATCATGGCTCTAGAGGGCTAACTATAGGAAACCTACCTCTCTCTTCTAGATTTAAAACTCTATGGGGCCAAACAAGATTAATGTCTATTAATTTCCTCTAGATTAATGCTCTAATTGAGCTTTGGATACAAATACATTCTAAACAAGTGTAATTTTTTTTAACATTCTTTTGCACTCAGTTCTAATCTTCTCAAGGCTTGAATTTAATTTCTTGTTTGGAAGCTTAACAACAAGGATCCCTTTTTGTACCTTTCGATGTTTCTCCTTCTTCATCTCTTGTTCTTGATTTCTTGTTGATCTTCCATATCTTTGGTTGAAGAGAGACTTCTCATATATATTCCTGGTTTTTTATTTGATTTATTTGATTTTGAATGATTGTTGAACATCCTAAATCAAGTGTGCACTCAATGGTTGTCTTGTTCCCTCCCCTCATGTGTTAACACATAATATATTAGGACATAGAGAAAATGTGCATATAATATTATTTAAAATATTTAATACATTTAAAAATACCATTTTATGCCTAATGTTGAATTAATGTAATTCAAGGCTTTTCACAATAGCAATGATCAAACTGGCCATAATACTCAATTTTAGAATCACAAACTTTATTGGGATTATTCTTCTAGATGTTATTATCATCATAAAATATGTAAGTCATGAATGAACTCATAAGTTCAAGCCTTGTGTCTTGATTTCATGGGTTTTGGCAAAATCTGAAACTTTGTTATAGTCATTGAATAATGAATGATAAATAGTACATACATTCCATATTAGCTTAGGAGTTAGTGAATGAATTGAAAATGTCTGCCAAGTGTAAATTTTAACTAGGAGTCAATATTCCATCTCTCTCTAGCAGTCAATATTCCAACTTTGAACGGTTTTCTTTCTTTCACTATCTTCCTCTCTCTATGTCTCTATTAATCTTTCTGTGTGCCTAATTTAATGTTGTTACATTATTATCTCTTTCTCTCTTTCCTAACTATGTGTACCCATTTTAATGTTGTTGCACTCTATTCAACCTCTCTCCCTCTCATGCTTTATGTCCACCAATTTAATTTTGTTGGACTTCTTTCTTTCTCATCTATCTTGAGGTTATTAATCCAAATTTGAAATGCTCAATTTCACAATCATTATATTCCTCATCTCTATTTCTAACTCTATTATCTCCCCAAACTTTCAATAGTTGAAGATTTCTTTGTTGCAATATTATCTCTCTCTCTCTCTCTATTTGTCTTTTAATTTATTAATGTCTTCTTCAATCTTCTTCACAGAAGCTACTACCGGTGCACTCACAATGGGTGTGGTGTTAAGAAGCAGGTGCAGAGGTTGTCAAAGGATGAGGAGGTGGTGGTGACAACCTATGAGGGGATGCACTCCCACCCTATTCAGATGCCAACTGACAGCTTTGAGCGGATCTTGAGGAGAATGGATCTGCTTGCCAATTTCCACCCACATGGTGCACAACATGGGGCCATTCTCTCTATTGAAGGATAGTCTTTTGAGTGTAATTTTAGGATTTCAAGCTACTCTTTCTATTATTCATCCTCTCCCCCTCTCTCTCTCTAAATAAATATAGAAATATCTATTTCTATCTTTGATTGGATGAACCTTTTTGATGAGAGCATGCCAAAGAGCCTTTTTAAAAATATTTTCACTAGGTTTTCTAATTCTCTAAGCACAAGTTGTAATTCTAATAAATATTTTATTATTTAAGTGATATAGTTCTATGACAAGAAAATACTACTTTTCTAATTACTCCAAAAATAATCAATAAGATACATTTTTATTTTTCATGATAAACTATAAGAATTATAATTAATTTGATTGAGAAACTACAAATTAAGTATAGATAGATCAAAATAATGAATAAATAAATTTAGAAAGATTGATAGTTAGCTAGATAGATAGAGAGAGAGACTTCCATTCTCTCTCTCTCTCTCTTAATTTATCTATCCCCATCTTTGATTGAATGGATCTTCTTGATGGGTGTCTAAGAGCCCTTTTTTAAGAATTTTCATTGTGTTTTCTAATGCTCAAAGATTAAATAATACTTTATAGTATAATATATATTTTATTAGTGAAAGGATATAGTTCTAAAGAATAAAGATCATACTTGTGACAACAAAGTGCTATTTTTTCAATTTCTTGAAAAATAAAATGATAGTATTGACGTGACTTAGTCGTTGTATAGTAAATCACGCAAATCTAAAATTTATAAAACTAGAAAATATGAACTTTTAGATATTTAGAACTATTTCTGAACAAATATATCAAGTATAATTCAATAAAACTTCTAAAAATAGTGATAATTTTTCAGGTCGATCACAGGGATGTAATATAATATCTGGTAATTATTTAGAATTTATCTCAAAGAATACTATTTTCTATGGATTTTATATTAAGAAAGGAAAATAAAATATATTTAAAATTCACAAAAAGAAAGAAATATGGGTGCAGACGTCAAGATGATGTCAGCGCTTGGCAAACACAAATCGGGTAGAAATAGAGTTCCACCTGATGATTCTTATGTAAGTGATTACAAATGATTTAATTGATCAAATTAAGATCTATAAAAGCTAGAAGAATCATAATGAAATGCGATATATCTTGGTAAATTTAAAATCAACAAATTACCACTAAATGAAATGACAATTAAGTTGAAAGTAGGAAAATAGAGTTTTGACGTTGCAGTGGTGATGTGTCGGCGATGCACCGGAATCCTAAGCGTTTGGGAGGATCGTCATGTAATGTCCATAGCCTCGAAGGCTCTTCTTGGACAAAGATGACGGGGACAATCTTTAGATCTCCTTACAAAGTCTAGAGATTAATGAAATGGGTTGTTAAATTGTCTCCGGCGGCTGTCACCTGGCGGAGCGGAAAAATGACGACTTTGTGGCTCTCTAGTAACTATCACCCGACGGAGGGGAGTTAGATAGAGGTGGGGCACATGTTAGGGAGCTTCATCCTCAGGTCCACGTAGCAAGAGGAGGTTCTTCATCGCATCTAGTATGCTCTCAGGAGGTGGCGACTCGTCTCCCAACGGATTGTCCTCTTCTTGACGATGGCTTGTTCTTCGATCAATCGGAGATGCTTTACTCGATAGATTCACGATCCTTTTATCACGAATCATTCAAAAATTTTAGTAACAATGCTCTGTAAATCGTGTTGATGAGATTTTTGTCGATGATCTAACAATTCTGGTTGTTTAATCTTTCACTAGTGATCTGCAAGAAAGTTGCGATAATCAAATAAAAAATATGAATTTTGGCCCTAGGAAGATTCGAACTTGCGCCGGTTGCCTGCCCCTTTTTAGGGAAGGTGACGTGGGTTTAGTCCCACATTGGTTGTGCGCCAAAGTTTCTAGCGAATATGTACGACCACTCCTTACCCCACAGCTAGCTGGCCACCAGTGACGTGGAAGGGGAGTGGTGCACACGTGTCCCCATCGGTTCAAGCCACTTGAGCCCTTGCTTGTGGCTCTTGGCCGACCGCGCTTACGACCCACTTGCAGACTCGGCTGACCAGTAGGCCCCCTTCATTTTGCTATATTTTTATTTTTATTTCTTTTCCTTTATTTATCTCAAAATTAAGACTGTAAAAATTATATAAAATCACCTAATTACCCAAAAATTCACGTTAATCAATTGAAAACCACTTTTCACACTTTAACACAAAGATAAGTCTATTTATCATGAGTTAAGGCTAAAACTATATTATTTACTAATTATTAACTCATGATGATGAAGACTTGTCAAGTATATATTTTAATTTCTTCATGATAAATTATAATAATTATAATTAATTTAGTTGAGAAACTACAAAATTAAGAACATATAGACATACATCAATAAATATATTGAGAGAGAGAGAGAGAGAGAGAGAGAGAGAGAGAGAGAGAGAGAGAGAGAGAGAGAGAGAGGATTCAACCCAATCTTGGCAAGGATCCTCACTTGGTTTCCCCTCTCACACTCTCACTAGAAACTCTTATAATGATGGCTAATTAGCTTTTGGGAGCACAAGAACTTGTTTGGATCTCTTTATGTCAAGCTAGAGTACATATCATATAAAAGAGTGGGTATGTTTCTTGAAAAGGGTTGGTTTGATTTTTCTCTAATTCCTTTCTTTCTTGGCTGCTAGACTCTAGAAGGCAAGATATGGTATTTCAAACACAATTTTATAATGATTACATCACCTGACCTATTGCACTCTTTTACTACATATGTTCTTGCTTATTGGGGTTCCACTAAATTCTTATTGAAATATTTATGAATTAAAAGAGTCTTCATTTATTTTCATTAGATTTAACATTTTGAATCAAGTCAGGATACTACTTAAAAATATTCTTCTAGATTTACGGTTATAGGGGGTCAAATTAGAGAAAACATTCTTCTCTATTTGATATTCACAACTCTAAGGGACCAAATAGAGGTGACTAATTTATTTGATATTTAGCCCTCTAGAGCCATCATGGCTCTAGAGGGCTAACTATAGGAAACCTACCTCTCTCTTCTAGATTTAAAACTCTATGGGGCCAAACAAGATTAATGTCTATTAATTTCCTCTAGATTAATGCTCTAATTGAGCTTTGGATACAAATACATTCTAAACAAGTGTAATTTTTTTTAACATTCTTTTGCACTCAGTTCTAATCTTCTCAAGGCTTGAATTTAATTTCTTGTTTGGAAGCTTAACAACAAGGATCCCTTTTTGTACCTTTCGATGTTTCTCCTTCTTCATCTCTTGTTCTTGATTTCTTGTTGATCTTCCATATCTTTGGTTGAAGAGAGACTTCTCATATATATTCCTGGTTTTTTATTTGATTTATTTGATTTTGAATGATTGTTGAACATCCTAAATCAAGTGTGCACTCAATGGTTGTCTTGTTCCCTCCCCTCATGTGTTAACACATAATATATTAGGACATAGAGAAAATGTGCATATAATATTATTTAAAATATTTAATACATTTAAAAATACCATTTTATGCCTAATGTTGAATTAATGTAATTCAAGGCTTTTCACAATAGCAATGATCAAACTGGCCATAATACTCAATTTTAGAATCACAAACTTTATTGGGATTATTCTTCTAGATGTTATTATCATCATAAAATATGTAAGTCATGAATGAACTCATAAGTTCAAGCCTTGTGTCTTGATTTCATGGGTTTTGGCAAAATCTGAAACTTTGTTATAGTCATTGAATAATGAATGATAAATAGTACATACATTCCATATTAGCTTAGGAGTTAGTGAATGAATTGAAAATGTCTACCAAGTATAAGTTTTACCTAGGAGTTATGTATTATCAACTTTCTTATCATCAGATTTCAATATTTGTTGCTAGATTCTTCCTCTCTCTCTCTCACTCTATCTGTCCCTAGCAGTCAATATTCCAACTTTGAACGGTTTTCTTTCTTTCATTGTCTTCCTCTCTCTATGTACCTATTAATCTTTCTATATGTGCCCAATTTACTATTATTACATTCTTATCTCTTTGTCCCTTTCCTTCTTATGTGTACTCATTTTAATGTTGTTGTACTCTCTCTCTATAGTTGAATATTTTCTTTATTATAGTATTATTTCTCTCTCTCTCTCTCTCTGTGTGTATGTCTTTTAATTTATTAAAGCCTTCAATCTTCCTTTAGAAGCTACTACTGGTGCACTCACAATGGGTGTGGCATCAAGAAGCAGGTGCAGAGGTTTTTAAAGGATGAGGAGGTGGTGGTGAAAACCTATGAGGGGGTGCACTCCCACCCTATTTAGATGCCAGCTGATAGCTTTGAGTGGATCTTGAGGAGAATGGATCTGCTCGCCGATTTCCACCTACATGGTGCACAACATGGGGCCATTCTTTCCATTGAAGGATAGTCTTTTGAGTGTAATTTCAGGATTTCAAGTTACACTTTCTATTATTCATCCTCCCCTCTCTCTCTCTAAAGAAATATAGAAATATCTATTTCTATCTTTGATTGGATGGACCTTTTTGATGAGAGTATGTCAAAGAGCCCTTTTTAAAATAGTTTTCACTGGGTTTTCTAATTCTCTAAGCACAAGTTGTAATTCTAATCTAACATAAATATTTTATTATTGAAGTGATCTAGTTCCATGAATATGACAAGAAAATATTATTTTTCAATTGCTTCAAAAATAATTAATAAGATACACTTTTATTTTTCATGATAAAGCATAAGAATTATAATTAATTTGATTGAGAAACTAAAAATTAAGGATAGATAGAAATAAATGAATAAATAAATTTAGAAAGATAGAGAGATCGATAGTTAGCTAGAAGTCTCTCTCTCTCTCTCTCTCTCTTAATTTATCTATCCCCATCTCTGATTGGATGGTTCTAAATAATAAAGACCATACTTGTGACAACAAAGTTCTATTTTTTCAATTTCTTGAAAATTAAAATGATAGTATATATTTTAATTTTCTTCATGATAAATTATGAGAATTATAATTAATTTGATTGAGAACATACAAAATTAAGAACATATAGACATATAAATAAATATATTTAGAGAGAGAGAGAGAGAGAGAGTCATACCCCATAAGATAAACTTCTCCAGCAAATGCTCCACTCTTACAACCCACCTCACCTATGCACAAATTTTCCTAGGGAACGTCCACTTGAATTTGGAACCTTGAATGTGCCAAACTCAATTGAGCTTCGGGGAACACCTTTTGTGGCCATTGGAATGTGGGAATCCGCATGTGACAAATGACTCAGAACTCTTCTAAATTCAAAATATAGATGGGCAAAGTCATTGATATTATGTGTGACATGCTCAACTTCTATTGGAAAATTAAGGAATAGAATTACTAGCTATAATATGCTCCAATAGCATCTCTAGGAGAAGATGTATCTTCTCGTGCTTTTTTGTTCTTAAAATGATCTTTGGCAATAAGAACAAGAGCGAAGAGGCAATATAGGGTGATGTAACGGGGGGAGATGAGGTGGAGACCTTCTACCAACAACCGATGGATACAAAGAATGATGGCAGCAACGGCAGCATAGCAGGCAGCAATGATGAGCCATCAAACTTGCATAAGAATGAGCTGCTTTAGTTGGCGGAGTTTCTCTCCCCATAGGGGGGGTGATAAGTCTTTATTATCATGAGTTAAGAATTAGTAAATAATATAATTATAGTCTTAACTCATGATAAATAGACTTATATTTATATTAAATTGTGAAAAGTGGTTTTTACTTGATTAACGTGAATTTTTGGCTAATTATGTGATTTTTTATGAATTTATATAATTTTTATAGTCTTATTTTTGAGATAAATAAAGAAAAAGAAATTAGAATAAAAATATAACAAAAGGGGGGGACCTATTGGTCAGGCGGGCCTGGAAACTAGTCAGAAGCATAGTCATGAGGAGCTATGAGCAGAGACTTGAGCGGCTAGGACTAATGGAGGAACATGTGCACCACTACCTTTTCACATCACTAGTGGCCAACTGGCTATGGGGTAAGGAGTGGCCATACATATGGGAGAAAAGGACTCATTGCTTGCAAATTTGATATTACTATATATTTGTCCAAAATTTCAATGCACAAGCGATGTGGGACTAAACCCACATCACACCTTCTCTTGAAAGACTTCAAAGGTTTTAATACCTAAACTACCCCTTAGTTATAATAGAGATATACCATGATGACGTCACTTGATAAGAGTATTAGAGTACTTATTTCAATCTCTCTCATGTGACCAATAATTGGCACGGGTTTGAATCTTCTTAGAGCCAAAACTCGTATTTTTATCTAATTATTACAACTTTTCAACAGATCGGTAGTAAAGGATTAAGTTGCCAGAATCGTTGGATCATCGGTGAAAATCTCATCAACGTGATTCGTGGAGCATTATTACTAAAATTTCTAAATGATTCATGATAAAAAGATTGTGAATCCATCAAGTAAATTATCTTTGATTGATAAACAAATAAGCCATCGTCAGAAAGAGGACGATCCGCTGGGAGATGAGTCACCACCTCTTGAGAGTGTACCAGATGCGATGAAGAGCTTCCTCTTGTTGTGTAGACCTAAGGATGAAGCTCCTTGACATGCGCCCCACCTCCATCCAGCTCCTCTCCATCAGGTGACAACCACTGGAGAGCGCAAAGTTGCCATTTTTTTACTCTACCGAGTGACAACCACCGAAGACAATTCGATGACCTTTTTTATTGATCTCTAGACTTCGTAAGGAGATCTAAAGATTACCCACGCCGTCCTTGTCTAAGGAGAGCCTTTGAGGCCGTGGACATTGCACAACGATCCTCTCGAATGCTCAGGATTTTGGTACATCGTTGATGCATCACTATCGTGATACCGAAACTCTATTTTCCTTCTTTCAACTTAATTTTTACTTCATTTAGTGATAATTTGTGTGATTTAAATTTACTAAACTATACTTCATTCAATTACGATTCTTCTGACTTTTATAGATCTTAATTTGATCAATTAAATTATCTCGAATTGCTTATGTAAGAATCGTTGGGTGGAACTTTATTTCCATCTGATTCACATTCATCCCATGTGATCGACTTGAAAAATTATTACTATTTTTGAAAGTTTTATTGAATTATAATTAATATATTTGTTTAAAAATACTTCTAAATATTTAAAAAATAATATTTTCTAGTCTTATAAATGTTTAATTTTTGTGATTTACTATACAATGACTAAGTCACGTCAGGGGGCAATCCTTCGAGGGATGTGATAGATGAGGGTGATGTATGGTCTTTACAAGAGGTCATATTGGGCTCTCATGGAGGAGGTCAGGGTAAGGAACTAAGAGTACTTGAGGATCCATGATAGTCCATTTGTAGAAGACAATGATAACTCTTGAGAAGAGGAGCAACTTGATTTTGATACAAGGTTGGGGATGAAAACAATCACATTGGGAGTGAAAATAGGGAAATCAATTTGAGAGAAGGTGGAGGACATAGGTCTCACCCTAGAGAAATGGAGTAGAATGATGGCTGTATAGTAATAGAGAAGGAAGCTGATGATAGAAGCATGGAGGTTGTAGGATTCACAATGAATGTATTGGGGGTGATCAGATCTTGTGAGCAGTGTTAGTGCATCTTGTCTAACCCCTTCAAATATATTAGAGGAGTCTCATCACGTCTGACCCATTTGGAGGACATACATGGAGAGGTTGACGGTGACAACCCATCCTTATTGACCTGTTTGGAGGTCAAGTAGGGAGTGGGTGTAGGAAATGAGAGTGATTGAGACCACCACCTATGAGATGTGTGGGCAGACCCACACATAGGTTGATAATACCTCTTTTGGTGGAGGCAATTATCTTTTTTTTTTCTATAAATATGATATGTATTTCCTCTTTTGTGGTATGACAAATGACGAATACTTAATTCTTGTTGAGACTTCTCTCTAGATTCTCTTCTCTATCTTCATCAAATCTCTTTTCCTTTCTTGATCTCTCTTCTTTCTATTAGTACAAGTGAAGTCCTTAAGTAAAAGAGAAGACACTATTACTGACTCAACAGTGTATGGGTTGTCTCAAGGGTACTGACACATGGATATATAATGTTTTGGTAGAAGGCTGGCTCTCATTAGGATTTCTCATAGCTTGGTGATTTCTCTTTAATATTTTCTCTCACTAATGTCCAAAAATTAAGGTTTCATTGTCATTATGATCTTGTACTTGTATATTTTTTCTACAGATCTCACATTAGAGTTGTAATAGTGGTGAGGGAAGGAACGAATGATTGTGAGAGTTTAAGAATTAGATTTTTCTCTAAAAAATTTTAGCAAAACAACATCCTGATGGAGGTGGAGGAATGTTTTAGAAAAAACATGAAATTCAGCTTAGGTGAGGCTAGTGTAGACCTTCTGACCAATACTAGTAGTAGTGTAATGTGGAAATGGAGGTCATAGAAGAAAGTTGCTACATTAGGAGTGATGATACTAGATCTGAAGAGGGTGAAGTTGGGGGAAGTAGATTGATTTTTGAAGAGTGGAAGCACAGTAATCTAGAAATGTTGGGGCCAAGGGAGACTCTTTGACGATGAGAGTTAGGACACATGACTTTGAGAGGGAAAAGCTGTCAAAATCAAAAGGGGGATATGATATTGTGCACTTTCCCCAAGTGTACAAGTAAGCACATGCCATTGATGCCTTATTCTCTCATGCATATTCTTTTTGATGAGAGGTAGAACTTGTACAAGACTTGTGCCTTTAGTATTAAAAGGTTCATCATCTCAACTCTCAAATTACTCACTCTTTATTAATTTTTTTTACATGGCTCGATTCCCTATCCACAAACTAAGCAAGCTTATTTTTCCATTGATCAAAGTGTTATTAAGGCTGCTTTTTTTGTGTCCCTTTTCTCCCAATTTATCGTGCTTATGCCATCTTATTTTCTTAATCAAAATTATCTGATGAGTAAGCATGTACTAGATCTTGAACTCAGCTAGTTGAAGATTTCTTCATTTGAAGAGAATGCATCCACCACAACTTAAATAAATGAACATTTTTTCACCATTTTGAGCTGATCAAACTTGGGGAGTGTATGGTGCAGGTAGTTGCTATGTTGGCCGATGATAACATATACTGCTCTGCTAAATATTGATGATGTATTGTCAATATTAATCATTATACAACATATTTGATGTAGGATGGGGCGAGAATCCTTGTACGTTCCAATGAAACTCAAGACCTAGGATGGGGCAGTTGGACCGATCCAATAAGAATGTATATACCCTAGACTCTAGGTCTGACCACCTAACTAAGTACAAGTAGGCATACCAATATACACTATCAATCTAGGATAACCTGGGGAAACACTTGACGATGGTCAGTGTGAGACCCTCTCAGTCCAGGTCCAGACAGATGGCAGAATGGTTGTCATGAAGTAGCCTAGGGTTGCAGCTCACGAACGGTGATGAGTCTGATGCAGTGTTAGAAGTCACAATCCTATTACTTGTCCTATCTTGTTTACGTTCTCCTGATGGTGATGAAAATGAGCCGAGAAAACCCTTCAAAAGATAATTAAACTTAAGTAAGAAGGGGTACGGAGCTAACCTTCGGGGCTGTGTAGCCCAGGGGGTCGTGGCGGAGTGGAGACTCGACATAAGCAGAGACATCTAGTGAAGAGCGATGCTCAGTCTTGACGATCGGTTCTGGTTGAGAGTCACAGTAGTCGTCATCATAAGGCATGGTGCGGTTGGCGTGGGCATGGGCCCACTGGCGAGCCGAAAGGCACGCTAGCGGGCGCGCATGGCAAGCCATGCAGCATGCCTCGAGGCACACAGGCGGCGGCACTAGGTGGGCACACGGGCCATAGGAGCCGGCATGCGGGGAGTGCTCGGCGGTGGGGCTTCGGCGGGAATGCCGAGCGTCGGCGGTTGGGCGGAAGCCCAACTATCGCTGGAAGGATCGGCCTTCTCTGGCAGCACCAGGAAGTGGAGCAGAGGAAGGAGACGATCCCGACTGACGATACTAGGGAGGGTTGAACACTCCTGGTCTAGGCAGCACTAGAAATGGCATGATGGCGGCAGATCGTCAGGAAACTCCGGCGGGGGCATGTGAGGAGCTTAGACTGGATCTGGTTCATCGACATGGCTGCAGGGTCTCTCTCAACGTTGGTGGCAGGTAGACGTTTGTCGGTGAATGGCCAACGATTGGACAGAGCGGCAGATGGCGGCTCTAGCGAGTTTATGGTGGAGTTCCAAAGGAAGAGGTGGCAGTCAAACTAGGAGTCAAGAGACTCCGGGGGAGTGCTCAACGACGGCTCGTAGGGAGGCAAAGCAAGTCCCTTTCGTCACGACGGTGTGATGGGGTTCCAGTAGAGGTGGCGGTGGTTGCAGTGGCAACCACGACTATTTTGTCTGGTGACAGCGGCGATCTCACAGGCGACAATGAAGATGTCCAGCGGCGGCAGTTGGTCTCAGGCAGCGGCGGGACTTCTCAGGCAGTAGCCTCACAATGAACGAAGTCCTCAAAGGGTATCAAAGGCCTTCTTCTCCCTCCTTCCCTCCCTACCCTAGGTCACGAAGAAGGTAACTCACAAATGATAATCTCTCACAAAATTTAGTGCTTCGAGTTGAGGGGGGTCCTACCTCCCCTTATAAAGGGCCCACAAGTGGGCTAAGGGGAGGTGGGCCCTCTTGAGGCCTTCAAGCCTATAAGCCACAAAAAGGCTACAAAAAGGGCTTATTAGGCCTCTAAAAGAGAGACCCAATAAGCTCCCCTAAAAGGAGAAAGAGGAGGGCTCTCGTACAGTGCTTAAGTAGGCCTCAAATGAAGACCTAAATAAACCTCAAAAGAGGCCCAAAAGGAAAGAAACATAAGTCCCCCCCCTTAGGGTTTTAATTGGGCCTCAAGAGAGAGACCCAATAAAACCCTAAAGAAAGGGAGACATAAACAACAACACACACACACATAGAATTGGGTCTGCTAACACACAAATGCAAGGCTCAACAAGTCAACATGAAAATACAAAGAAAGATAAGGGTGAGCTCGAGCTCGTCGTCGTCGTGGAGGTAGAATGTCGTTATCTTGAAGGGCTAGGCCGTGTAGCAAAAGTCAGGCTCCTTCGTCTTTGCGTGTCGATCGGGTTGAACTCGGATTGTCGGTGTCTCTTGAGCTAATGGAGATGGGTCCCGCTCGCTATCAATATTGGGTCCATATTATGTCTAATCAATCTTTTAAATCTGAACAGGTGTGGTGAGTCGACCTTAGCCTGAACTAGGGTAGTCCTTCCCTTGGAGTATACACATTGCTATAGTGATATGTATCAAATATTCACCAAGCGTTTCAAAATCTAATTCAATACATCATCTTCAGTCTGATGGTTGATTATGAAATATACACACATGCACACGTGGACACACACACACACACACACACACTTCATGACACCCTTAAAATATGACATTTACACCCATAGCTCTACTCTTGCATGTTTTGTAATTCACCTGCTCAAAGAAGTTGATGATGATGCTTTTTTATTTTATTTTTCAATCAGCTTCTATTATCACATGTGCATCCTAATACAATCATCTCCTTCATCAACTCTATAAAGAAGAGATGTCACTCTACAAGACAAAGATGGAAAACAAGAAGGTTGTTCATATGAAGGAAGTCATAGTGCTTACTATAGATGGATAAAATATAAAAAGAGGAACTATAGAAAGATGCAATTTTGAGAATTGTGTACTAGGCAGTCGGTTAAGATAAAAGGGGGAGTATGACTCCAAATTTATACACGCCCCTTGATAAGTCTTCATTATCATGAGTTAATAATTAGTAAATAATACATTTTTAGCCTTAAATCATGATAAATAGACTTATATTTATGTTAAAGTGTGAAAAGTGGTTTTTAGTTGATTAATGTGAATTTTTGGGTTATTTTGTAATTTTATATAAATTTATATGATTTTTATAGTCTTACTTTTGAGATAAATGAAGAAAAAGAAATTAAAATAAAAATATAGCAAAATGAGGGGGACCAGCCAGTCAGCCGGGCCTGCAAGTAGGTCGGAAGCGTAGTCGGTGAGTAGCTGCGAGCAGAGGCTCGAGCGACTTGGACCGATAGGGGCACATGTGCACCACTCTCCTTCCACATCACTAGTGGCTAGCCGATTGTGGAGCAAGGAGTAGTCATACACGCGCGAGAAAGGGACTTAATTTCAAATGTAATATTACTATATATTCGCCTGAAACTTTGACGCATAAGTGATGTAGGACTAAACCCATGTCACACCTTCCTTAGAAAGGGACGGGCAACCGACGTGGGTTCGAATCCTCCTAGAGCTAAAACTCATATTTTTTATTTGATTATCGTGACTTTCCTGTAGATTACCGGTCAAGGATTAAGCAACCAGAATCGTTGGATCATCGGCAAAAATCTTGTCAACACAATTTGTAGAGTATTGTTACTAAAATTGCTGAACGATTCACGATAAAAGGATTGCGAATATATTGAGTAAAGCATCTCCCATTGATTGACAAATAAACTATCATTGAGAAGAGGACGATCTACTAGGAGACGAGTCGCCACCTCTTGAGAGCATATTGGATGCGATGAAAAGCCTCTTTTTGCTATGCGGACTTGAGGATGAAGCTCCTTGACACACACCCTGCTTCCATCTAGCTCCTCTTCGTCGGATGACAACTGTTGGAGAGCCGCAAATTCGCCATTTTTCCACTATATTGGGTGATGATGTGACTCAGTTGTTGTATATTAAATCACACAAATATAAAATTTATAAAACTAGAAAATATGATTTTTTAGATATTTAGAAGTATTTCTAAATAAATATATCAATTACAATTCAATAAAACTTCCAAAAATAGCGGTAATTTTCTAGGTCGATCATAGGGATGTAATATAATATTTGGTAATTACTCAGAATTTTTCTCAATGAATACGATTTTCTATAAATTTCATACTAGGAAATAAAAAAGAAATATATTTAAAATTCACGAAAAAAAAGAAATAAGGGTGCGGACGTCGGGATGACGTCAGTACCCGGCGGACGTGAATCGGGCGGAAACAGAGTTCTACCTGGTGATTCTTGTATAAGCGATTACAGACAATTTAATTAATCAAATTAAGATCTATAAAAGCCAGAAGAATCGTAATTGAACAAAGTATATTTTGGTAACTGAAAAAAACAAAAATTATCACAAAATGAAGCATAAAGTAAATTGAAAGTAGGAAAATAGAGTTCCAGTGTCGTGACAGCGATGCGTCGACGATGCACCGGAATCCTGAGCGTTTGGGAGGATTGTCGTGTAGTGTCCACGGCCTCGAAGGTTCTCCTTGGACAAAGACGACGTGGGCAATCTCTAGATCTTCTCGCGAAGTCTAGAGATCAATGAAGTGGATCGTCAAATCGTCTCCGGCGGCTGTCACCTGACGGAGCAGAAAAACGGTGACTTTGCGGCTCTCCGGCAGCTGTCACTCGACGGAGAGGAGCTAGATGGATGTGGGGCGTGTGTCAGGGAGCTTCATCCTCAGGTCCATGCAGCAAGAGGAGGCTCTTCATCGCATCTGGTACACTCTCAGGAGGTGGCGACTCATCTCTTGGCGGATCGTCCTCTTCTCGACGACAACTTATTTGTCGATCAATCAGAGATGATTTACTTGATGGATTGCAATCCTTTTATCACGAATCATTCAGTAATTTTAGTAGCAATGCTCCGCGAATCGTGTTGATGAGATTTTCGCCGATGATCCAGCGATTCTCGTTGCTTAATCCTTCACTAACGATATGTAGGAAAGTCGCGATAATCAGATAAAAATATATGAATTTTGACTCTGGGAGGATTCAAACCCTCACCGGTCACCCCACATTTGAGGAAGGTGTGACGTGGGTTTAGTCCCACATCAGTTGTGCGTCGATTTTTCGGACGAATATATAGTAATGTTAGCTTTATAAGCAAAGTCACTACTCTTACGTGTATGACCACTCCTTGCCCCACAATCGGCTGGCCATTGGTGACGTGGAAGGGGAGTGGCGCATATGTTCCCCTATTTATCAGTCCAAGCCAAGCCACTCGAGCCCTTACTTGCGGCTACTCCCCGACTACGCTTCCAACCCGTTTGTGGGCCCAGTTGGCTGATGAGTCCCCCCATTTTGCAATATTTTTTATTTTTTATTCTTTATTTATCTCAAAAGTAAGACTGTAAAAATCGTATAAAATCACATATTATCCAAAAATTCACGTTAATCAATTGAAAACCACAAATCATACTTTAACATAAATATAAGTCTATTTATCATGAGTTAAGGCTAAAACTATATTATTTACTAATTATTAACTCATGATAATGAAAACTTATCAGGTGACAACTACCGGAGATAATTCAATGACTCATTTTATTGATCTCTAGATTTTGCAAAGAGATCTAGAGATTGCTCCTATTGTCCTTGTCCAAGGAGAGCCTTCGAGGTCATAGATATTACAATACAATCCTCCCAAACGCTCAGGATTCCAGTGCATCGTCGATGCATCACCGTCGCGACGCTAGAACTCTATTTTTCTACTTTTAACTTACTTTTTGCTTTATTTAGTGATAGTTTGTGTGATTTAGATTTATCAAGATATACTTCATTCAATTACAATTCTTCTGGCTTTTATATATCTCAATTTAATCGATTAAATCATCTATAATCGCTTACGTAAAAATCATTGAGTGGAACTCTATTTCTGCCTGATTCACGTTTGCTAGGCGTTGACATCATTCTAATGTCTGCACCCTTATTTCCCTTTTTCATGAATTTTAAATATATTTTATTTTTATTTTCTAGTATAAAATTTATAAAAAATAGTATTCTTTGAGAAAAATTCTAAATAATTATTCAATATTACATTACATCGTTGTGATCGACCTGGAAAATTATTGCCATTTTTGGAAGTTTTATTGAATTATAATTGATATATTTGTTTAGAAATACTTCTAAATATCCAAAAAATTGTATTTTCTAATTTAATAAATTTTAAATTTGCGTGATTTACTATACAACGACTAAGTCACATCACCCCTTCCAAAGATCAACATCATCTTAAGGAAAATGATTAGAAAAATTCAAGCTAAATAGAGATAAGCAGATGCTATTGGTGATCCCACTCTTGATGGATCTGATGAACATAGTCACTCCTCTCTATAGGAGAAAGTCACCATTGTGGCTCATGAGAAACTCATAAGGGCTTTAGATGCAACTGATCTCAATGAGCATAATGTTAAGAGGAATTGACCCTAGTTCGTGCTCTAGTACTACCTCCCTCTATAATCTTTTTTACTCACAATAGTTTCCTTTAAAGCAGCCCTTCTTGGGTGTCCCATTTATTTATCTAAACTCTTATGTGAAGAGTTGACGTGATTTAGTCATTGTCTAGTAAATCATGTAAATTTAAAATATATAAAATTAGAAAATATTAATTTTTAGATATTTAGAAGTATTTCTAAACAAATATATCAATTATAATTTAATAAAACTTGTAAAAATAGTGGTGATTTTCCAAGTCAATCACATAGATGTAATATAATATTGGGTAATTTATTAGCATTTTCTTCAAAAAATATTATTTTTATAAATTTTATACTAAGAAATGAAAATCAAATATATTTAAAATTTATAAAAAAGAAAATAAGGGTGTGGACGTCAAGATAACATCAATGCTTGACGAGGTGAATCGAGCAGAAATAGAGTTCTACTTGGCGATTCTTACATAAGTAATTATAAATAATTTAATTAATCACATTAAGATTTGTAATTGTCAGAAGAAGCGTAATTAAATAAAATATAGCTTGGTAATTTAAATGATAGAAATTATTACTAAATGAAGTAGAAATTAAGTTGAAAATAGAAAAACAGAGTTTGGGCATCACGATAGCGATGCGTCGACGATGCACTAAAATGCTGAGCATTTGAGAGGATTGTTGTGTAGTGTCCATGGCTTTAAAGGCTTTCTTTTAACAAGGACGACGTGGACAATCTCTAGATCTCATTGTGAAGTCTAGAGATCAATGAAATGGGCCGTTGAATCATCTTCGACAACTATCACCTGGCGAAGTGAAAAAATGATGACTTTGCAGCTCTCTGGTGGCTATCACGTGATGGAGAGGAGCTGGAGGAGTGTGTGCAAGAAGCTTTATCCTTAGGCCTGCACAATAAGAAAAAGCTGTTCATTACATCCGGTACGCTCTTAAGAGGTGATGACTTGTCTTCTAGTGGATTGTCCTCTTTTTGACGACAACTTGTTTGTCGATCAATCGGAGATAATTTACTCGATGGATTCACGACCTTTTTATTGTGAATCGTTCAGTAATTTTAATAACAATACTTCACAAATCGCATTGATGAGATTTTCATCAATGATCTAATAATTTTGACAACTTAATCTTTTATTGGCAATCTATTAAAAAGTCATAATAATTAGATAAAAATACGAGTTTTGGCTCTAGGAGTATTCAAACCTGCACCAATTGCTGGCTTACATGAGAGATTGAAATAAATACTCTAATGCCCTTATCAAGTGACGTCATCATAGTATATCTCTATTATAACTAAGGGGTGGTTTAAGTATTAAAATCTTCGAAGCCTTTTAGGGGAAGGTGTGATGCAGGTTTAGTTCCACATTGCTTGTGCATTAAAGTTTTGGACGAATATATAGTAATATCACATTTACAAGCAATGAGTTCCTTTCTCCCACGTGTACGCCCACTCTTTGCCTCACAATCGGCTAGCCACCGGTGACGTGGAAGGGGAGTGGTGCACGCGTGCCCCCATCAGTCTTAGCCACTCAAGCCCCTAGTTGTAGCTCCCCTCAACTGCACTTCCAACTTGCTTGTAGGCCCAGCTAGTTGACAGGTCCCCCCCTTTTGCTATATTTTATTTTAATTTTTTTTCTTTATTTATCTAAAAAAATAGACTATAAAAATTACATAATTAACCAAAAATTCACGTTAATTAATTGAAAACCACTTTTCACAATTTAAAAAAATATATAAGTCTATTTGTCATAAGTTAAGACTAAAACTATATTATTTACTAATTATTAACTCATGATAATGAAGATTTATCACACCCCCCAACTTAAATCATTGCTAGTCCTGTAGTAATGGAATTATAAAAATAAAAATTCACAAATCTCAAACATGATATTTTAATGCATATAAAAAAATACAATTAGAAATGATGCACTTTTAGACACTTTAGATTTTTATATCAAGTATTTAAGAATGATGTCAAGAACTTAAATGTTTAACCACTCCTTGGAACAATAATCTAGACTTCACTTCTTCTTTTCACATCTTTATCACTTCTTCACTCATGCATTTCTTCATGTGTAATAAATAATATATATTTACAAGATGTTTCAATTATCAATAATCAGCTTAGAATGATATTGATCATATATTTTTCTTTTTTCATAACTTAATTTTTGAAGTTTGGACTATATTTCTTCTTTTTTTTATTTTTTTATATAGTAGATAAGTAGCTTTTTCTGTAGACAAATTTTGACAATAAGAATGATGTCTCACACTCTCCATGTGTACTCTTTATTTTCAGGGCTTTCACTTTATCCACTTATTTTGTAGTAAGTGTTTTTCTATGCACGATTTTTGACAATGAGAATGATGTCTCACACCCTCCATATGTACTTTTCATTTCTAGACCTTTCACATTGCTCTTTTTTTTTTTTCAAAATAAGTGATTTCTCCTCACAAGTCCTATAGATCAAGGTGCAAAAATTCCTATTAAACTCAAATGATTAATCAAATTTTCACATCAAGTAAATATTATCCATCAAGATCATGAAGTAAAAATCTGTAAAATCAAATCTATATTATCTATTATGTATCTAAAGAGTATTCCAACATTTTATGCTACTAAATCATTTTTTTGACTAAATAATAATCTTCTTAGTATCTTTTAGTATCAATTAATTTAATTAATTTAATTTTTTGTGGATGCAATACGATGTAAGAAATTTGTAAATTAGATAGTTTTGATAGTTATGTGTTCTATTTTTAGTAACAATAAATTTTTTAGTAATAAATCAAAATTATCCTCTTTATAGTTGTTCGAATTTCAACAGTATATGTCTAGGGGATTGAAATGTGAGAAAAAGGTCTCTATAGTTTCAAATTTTGGACTATTTTTTCTCTACTTTTTTTGATAGTTTGTTGTTCTTGATAGAAAACCAAAAAATAGATGTCATAGTTTTTCTGAATTTTTTTTAGTTACTGTTCTAACTGAGCATGAAAAAAAAATTAAACACAAGTTCTTAATCGTCCTATAACATAAATTAAGAATTAATACTTTACCCTTCAACTTAAAAATGACATTGTCCTCAATGACATAGAAAAGTCAGAATAGGATATGTAGAAAATATAATTTTCAAGTGAAGCATATATATATACAAAGTTAAGCACTAAAAATGTTGTCATAAATGATAAAGCTCAGAAAGACATCACCTCAACCTTATTTTTAATTTTCCACTTCATCTTACACTCCTCTTGCATTTTTGGAAAAAAAATTAAATATAGAAACAAGTACTATGGAATTCTAAGAAAAATAGAGCCTGAAAAAAAACACAATGAAATAAAGACCATGGGTTGCCTCCCATGCAACACTGAATTTAATGTCTCCAACTATACACATTAATCTTAATCTTGAATTTGTTTTAATAATAACATTTCTTTTTCTACAAGGCATTCATATTCTATGTAATGTTTAAGCCACTGTCCATTTACCTTATAGTTATGATCACTTTTAAGATTTTTAATTATTACAGCCCCATTATCATATGTCTCTTGCACCACATAAGGCCCTATACATTTTGATTTTAATTTTTTTGGGAATAATTTCAGCCTAGAATCATATAATCACACTTTTTGTCTAACATCATTTTTTTTTCTACTAATATATTTATCATGAAAAGTTTTAATTTTTTCTTTATATTCTGTAATTTTCATAAGCTTCATTTCTCAACTCTTTTAGTTCATGTAGTTGAAAAATTCTATGCCCACCAACTGATTTTTCATCTATGCATAAATTTTTTATAGCCCATAATGTTTTATGCTCTATTTCACAAAAAGTGACATGGCTTTCGAAAAATGAGACGAAATGGGGACATACTTATGAGATTTTTATAAGTTGTTCTATAAGCCCATAATGCATCTTGTAATTTAGTGGGTCAATCTTTCCTATCTGGTCTAATTATTTTTCTCAAAATTCTCTGAATTTCTCTATTTGATACTTCAACTTGCTCATTTGTTTGGAGATGATATGGAGTAGCTACTCTATAATGTACTCTATTTTTTCAACTGCTTCTTAAAATGTCTATTTGTAAAATGTGTTCCTACATCACTAATAATTACTTTAGGACACCCAAATCTTGAAAAAATATTTTCCTTCACAAATTTCATCATGATTTTATGATCATTAGTTCTAGTAGGAATAACTTTCACCCAATTAGACATATAATCAATAGCAAGTAAAATATATTCATATTTTTCAGCTGATGGGAAGTGACTCATGAAATCTATTCCTCATACATTAAAATTTTCGACTACTAAAATATTACTCATAGACATTTCATCTTTTTTACTCATGTTACCTGTAGATTGGCATGAAATACATGTTCTACTAAATTCTATAGAATCTCTAATGATTGTAGGCCAATAAAAATCACATTGAATTTTTTTTGTAGTTGTTTTTTATTTAGAGAAATGTCCTCCATAGTTAGATGAATGGCACATGTTAAGAATGCTATGATACTCTTCTTCAGAAATACATCTCTTTAAAATTTGATTATTGTTTAAATAATATAAATTAGGATCATGTCAAAAATAATTTCTAATCTTAGAAAAGAAATGATTTTTTCTATTCTTATCTCATTGTTTTGAAATTTTTCTAGAAATCAGAAAATTAATAATATGTGCATACCATAGTGATGGTTGATGTTGAGTTGCCATCAATTGTTCATCTAGAAATGCATATTGTAAAGGTGCTGCATTTATTCTTGTATCACTCAATCTAAAAAGGTGGTCAACAATAACATTCTCAAAACCTTTTTTATCTTTTATTTCTAAGTCAAATTCTTACAACAATAAAATTCATCTTAATAAATATAGCTTTGTATCTTTCTTATTTAACAAATATAATATTGTATGATCAGTATAAATAATAATTTTAGCTCTGAAAATATATGATCTAAACTTTTCTAATGAAAATACTACAACTAAGAATTCTTTTTCAATTGTGGTATAATTTAATTGAGCATTGGATATAGTTTTACTAGCATATGAAATTACTATGTGTTTTGATTTTTTTTATTGTCCTAGAATGGCTCCCACTACATAATTCAATGCATCACACATTATTTCAAAAGGAAGGGACCAATGAGGAGCTTGTAAAATAAGTGTCTCAATAAGTAATCTTTTTATTTCAGAAAAAGACTCGAAATATTTCTGATCAAAATTAAATGACATATCTTTAGATAATAATATGGTGAGAGGTTTAGAAATTTTTGAAAATTTTTGAATAAATTTTCTATAATAACCTGCATGACCCAAGAAAGATCTAATCTATTTTACTGAATTCAAAGGTTTCATTTTAGATATAATATCAATTTTTGCTCTTCCACCTCTAAACCCCTTTCACTCACAATATGACCCAACACAACTCTTTCTCTAACATAAAATGTGATTTCTCCCAACTCAAAACTAAATTTCTCTATACATTTCTCAAGTACATGTTGTAAATGATTTAAACATTCATCAAATGATTCACCAAAAATAGAAAAATCGTCCATAAAATATTTTATGCATTTTTTAGTCATATTAGAAAAATAGATAGCATACATGTTTGAAATATTGTTAGAGCATTACACAAATCAATAGGCATGCATTTAAAAGCGAATGTACCAAATAGACAAGTGAAAGTTGTTTTTTCTTGATCTAAAGGATTTATATAAATTTGATTATAACTAGAGTATCCATCTAGAAAAAATAAATAAAAATTCAGCTAATGTTTCTAGAATTTGATCAGTAAATGGTACGAGAAAATGATCTTTTCTAGTAATTGAATTTAATTTTTTATAATTAATGTAAATCCTCCAACTAGTAGTTAATTTTTTTTATATTTTATCCCCATTTTCATTTTTTTTATAATTGTGATCCCTGATTTTTTTGGCACCACTTGTGTAGGACTAATCCATTTAGTATCTGAAATAAGATAAATAATATTAACAGTCAACCACTTTCAAATTTCTTTTTTTACAATTCTCATCATATTAGGATTTAATCTTCATTGTGGTTCTCTACTAGTTCTAACCCCCTCCTCTAGATATATACTAGGCATCTATATACTCATATCAATGCTCCTAAGATCATCTATTTGTCAACCAATAGTACATCTAATAATTTTTTTTCCTATTCATTACTCAAATCAGCTGCAATAATAATAGGAAATGAATTATTTTCCTCTAAAAATATATATTTTAAACTAGAAGGAAGAGGTTTCAACTCTAAATTCAGATGATGTTTCTCTTTCTTTTCTCCCAAATTTATACTTTTTATTTTCTCTAATTCTTCCAGCACACAGTCATCAATAACATTTGGATCATCAAAATCATCTAGAAGACCTTTGATATGACAATCATATATTTGGGATTTATTAAGATCATTTGATACCTCAAAATTTTAATTTCTATTGATTGATCTCTACATAAAATTTTTACAATACGTGTGAAAAAATCAATATTCATCTTTGCTGTATGTAAAAATAGTCTCCTTAGGATGATTAGTGTAACATAAAACTGTCCATTAAAATTCATTTCTAGCACTACAAAATCAGTTGGAAATTTACACCCTTTAATTGTCACTATCATATTTTCTAAAATACCTTTAGGATGTTTTATGGATCTATCAACAAATTATAAGGGTAATAGTAGAAGGTTTCAGATCAACAATATTAATTTTATCACAAATATTTACAAGTAATAAATTAATACTAGCATCGGTGTCAAGTAATATATTATGAAAAATGAATCTACCAATATCACACGAAATTAAAGGGGTACCAATATCTCTCAATTTATATGGTAATTAATTTAATAATAAAACACTAGTATGCATAGATAATTTTTCTACTCTAGGTGCTCTTTTTGGTGTACACATTTATTTCAAAACTCTGGCATATTCAAGAATATGTTCAATGATAGTGAGTAAAGGAAGACTAATTTGCACATTTGTAATTTTTTTTTTATTTCTTCATTGTGTTCCTTTTTCTTTCTTTGTCTAGGCTCTAGACTTTAGGAAATAGAATAGTTGTCCTCTCTTTCAAAATTTCTTTGATAGAATCTATAAAATCCTCTTGTACTCCTATTTGATTTTGTTTTGTGCTGTCCATATTTTTCTTTTCTTCTAATGTTTGAGGATAAAGATCAAGTAAAATCTTCTCACTTCTTAATACAATCACTGTCCTAATATTTTTATGTTGTGAGTTTTTTTTAAGATTCATGCTATTAGACTCCTTTTACTGAAATCCTATTGTTGAGTAGTTCCATAGATTTTTTATGGGTTGACTAAGTAGTTATCCCTCTTCTCTTATTCTCAAGAGCCTCTATAATTTGTTTCTACTACAATATCATTTGATTCATAGTTTGTTGCATCATTTGACTCATTTGCTGCATTATTTTTATAGCATTAGGTTGGGTTTGAGAGGATTAATTTTTTTGAAATCTATTTTCTTATTTTTTACAAAATTTAGAGTTTAAATTGAGTCTAAGTGCTTCTGAATTTTGAATATTATTTGGGTCTCTCTATGAAAAATCATTCTTCTAATTAAGATTATAGGAATTAGAAAAATGCTTCATATTTCTATTAAAACTGTGAGCTACTTGCACTGATTTTTGCATAAATTGAAATGATTGATTATAACATTGAAATTTAGAATAATCATTTTCACCATACATAGGACATGTACTATTTGAGTTAAATTGAGGGTTAAGAGGATTTCTAATATTGTCAATAAGTAAATCAAGTTTCTCTAATATTTGATTAATCTAATTAACCTTATTTCATAAATTAGAATTATTTTGATGATATAATTCATACATTCCTCTCTTCTTATCCTTGTCATATAATTTAAAAGAGACTTGATCTTAGGAATTTTCACTTAAATTCTCAAAAAGACTATAAATCTCATCATGGTTTTTTTTCATAAAAGTTCCTCCATATATGGAATCAATCATATTTCTATATTGTTCTAATAATCTATCATAAAAAGTTCTATTGAGGTGTCACTTGAGTATAACATGATGAAGACACTTTCTAAGTAATCTTTTGAATTTTTCTCATCTCTCATGCAAAGTTTCTATTAGTCTTTAAGAACAATTCTATATATATTTTCTCATATTTTGAGTTTTTTCTAATAGATAAAATTTTCAAAGAAATGACTGTTGTATGTCTTTTCAACTAATTAATTCTTTATCTAATGTGAATAGTCAATGACTAGCTTTGTCCCTAAGTGTATGGGAAAATAATTTCATCTTAATAATTTTTGGTGTAACTTGAGGAAGATTAACTAAATCATAGACCATATGAAATTTTTCTAAATGCTAACGAGGTTCCTCTAAAGGCAATTCATGAAAACTAAAGTGTATTTGAAAATTTTCTGAATTTATTTCGAATTTAATAGTGGGTGCTAATGGGACTCTAATATTAGATACTATTTCAAATGAATTAGGGATATAATGATTTTTCATGGTCATAAGATTGTTCTCAATTTTACTTGTTCTTTTTTCAAGATTCATCAAAATTAATTTTTCTTTCAGATTTATAGTTTTGAATGAAATAGTGAAAGGATTTTTGAACCTTAGATACAAGGATCTTCTACCATACATAAAAATCAATAAATTTGAGAAAAATCACATAATTACCTAAAAATTTACATTAATCAACTAAAAACTACTTTTCAAAATTTAATATAAATATAAGTCTATTTATCATGAGTAAATCATGAAAATTTAAATTTTATAAAACTAGGAAATACTAATTTTAAGATATTTAGAAGTATTTATGAAAAAATATATCAATTATAATTCAATAAAACTTCTAAAAATAGTGGTGATTTTTCAACTCGATCACAAGAATGTAATATAATATCAGGTATTTTTTCAGAATTTGTCTCAAAGAATATGATTTTCTATAAATTTTCAACTAAAAAATAAAAATAAAAATATTGAAAATCATAAAAATGGGAAATAACAGTGTAGATGTCAAGATGATATCAGCATTTGATTAAGATGAATTGGGCAAAAATAGAGTTCCACTCGATGATTCTTATGTAAATGATTATAGACGATTTAATTGATCAAATTAAGATCTGTAAAAGTGAGAAGAATCGTAATTGAATGAAGTATAACTTGGTAAAGTTAAATCACACAAATTATTACTAAATGAAATAGAAATTAAGTTGAAAGCAGAAAAATAGAGTTTTGGCACCACGACAGTGATGCGTTGACAATGCACTGGAATCTTGAACATTCGGGAGGATTGTCATATAGTGTCTAAGGCTTCAAAGGCTTTTCTTGGACAAAGATGATGTAACTAATTTCTAGATCTTCTTGTGAAGCCTAGAGATCAATGAAACAAGTCGTTGAATCATCTCTAGTGGCTGTCACTTGGTGGAGTAGAGAAATGACGACTTTGTAGCTCTCTAGCGGTTGTCACTTGATAGAAAAGAGCTGGATGGAGGTGGGGCCCATGTTAGGGAGCTTCATCTTCAGGTCTACATAGCAAGAAGAGGCTCTTTATTGCATCCAATATGTTCTTAGGAGGTGGCGACTCGTCTCTTGATAGATTGTTCTCTTCCCAATGATGGCTTGTTTGTCGATCAATCGAAGATGGTTTACTTGATGGATTCTTGATCTTTTTATCGCAAATCATTCAACAATTTTAGTAACAATACTTTGTGAATCACATTGATGAGATTTTTGTTGATGATTTAGTAATTTTGGCAACTTAATCCTTCACCAGCGATTTGTAGGAAAGTCGTGATAATCAGATAAAAAGACAAGTTTTAGCTTTAGGAGGATTGGAACTTGCGTCAATTCCCCACCTACATGAGAGAGATTGAAATAAGTACTCTAATGTCTTTATCAAGTGATGTCATCATGGTATATCTTTGTTATAATTAAGGGTTAGTTTAGGAATTAAAATCTTCGAAGCTTGTCAAGGGAAGGTGTGACATAGGTTTAGTTCCATATCATTTATGTGCCAAAGTTTTAAACAAATATATAGTAATTTCACATTTACAAGTAATGAGTTACTTTTCTTTCGCGTGTACGACCACTTCTTGTCCCACAACTAGTTGGGCACCAATGACGTGGAAGGAGAGTGGTGCACACATGCCCCCATCGGTCCTAGCCGCTCAAGCCCTTAGTCATAGCTCCCCTTGACTGCGCTTTCGACCCGCTTGTGGGCCTAGTTGGCTGACGGGTCCCCCCTTTTTGCCATATTTAATTTAATTTTATTTTCTTTATTTATCTCAAAAATAAGATTGTAAAAATCATCTAAATTTATAAAAAAATTACATAATTAGCCAAAAATTCACGTTAATGAACCGAAAACCATTGTTCAAAATTTAACACAAATATAAGTCTATTTATCATGAGTTAAGGCTAAAACTATATTATTTACTAATTATTAACTCATGATAATGAAGACTTATCAAGAGTATAGATAAGATTGAAATAAAAGGCTACCTAGTTGATAGACCTAATTGTCATGCAAGGAAATGCAAGATGGATGAGAGTGGTAAGATCCCAAAAAGCAAACTTCTTAATCAAGAGAAAAACAAGAAAATTGGGGAAAAGAAACATGATGGAGGATGCAGAATGGACTAAATTCTCAATGGATTATAGTCACTATTGGGGAGATGGTTTGAGAGGTACCCTCACATTATTAGGGGAAAACTTAATAGTTCAATTTATTTTCTAACCTTTTGATGAATCTACCTTCCTAAAAACTCAACAAATTGATAATTTTTTTGTCTTTTTGTAGCTAGATCATATCAATACCAGAGGTGAGAATGAAAGTTGCCAGCTCCCAAGAAGCTTTGAACTCTAGAAGGTGTTCTCATTTGATGATGATCCCTATTTGGTAGGGATGACCTCATTCCAAGCATATCTTGTGGACAACAGTGTCATACCATGTCTCCAGCTAAGTCTTAGGGGAAGAGTTAATCACAATTAGTAGGTCCCATGGTAATTTGAAGTTGAAAAATATAAAATAAAAAGAGGAAAGTGTTAAGGGCAAGAAGGTTCAACTTATAGGCATCATGTCTAATGTGAAATAGGGCTTCGTAAGGTCCAAAGAATTTGGGGCCCAACTTTTCTTTTGATTTTCTAAGGACTTCATTTTGTAGAGATAAAGACAAAGATAACCAACTCACCCTTATGAAATTAAACATTACATTTAAAGAGAGAAAGGATTTGATTTATCTCTTGTACTTGTTGATCAACTACAAGTACAAGAGGACTAGGAGATCCATACTATAAAAGGGTCGTGGGGTCTCCATCATAGATCAGTTTAGAATTGATTCTTGTAGATACGTGAAAAAAATAATGTAATATTATCATCCAAATGTAACTGAATACTCCAAGATTGGGTATATGGTGCAATGTAGATATACTTTTAAATATATGTTGACAATTTTTTATTGACAGTTTATTTGAGGGTGGCACAAAGAACTTATTTTACATTGTGTTCCCTTGAACTAATTTCTTAAAAAATGTTGATGCAAATTCAAGATCTATTAGTCACAATTGACTTGGGTAGGTCATTGTAGGTTAATGACCTTGAGTTAAAATAGTACCCAACTCTTATGTAGTAAAAGGTTACTTAGGAGGGATGAAGTTATTATATTTAAATAACACCATAAAAATTGTATTATATCCAACTGATGTAAGTAGCCTTTCAATGAAGTCTATTGAAAATTCTTCTTAAACTATGTGGGAATTGAGAGTGGTTAGAGTAACCCTACAAGGAAAAATGAATACTTTTTTGGAAAATCTCATATTTAACCATGTTTTTTATTTTCTTTTTCATTCTAGTCTGATACATGTTTACATTGACTTATTTACATGTTTCAAGGTACCTTGTATGCCATTCTATAAGGTGTAATAAGGCTGTCATAAAATTGAAAGAATAAGTGAGAAATTAGTATGAAGTACTTTTGCATATTTATGTTTTACCCCTAATAACACTTCCTCAAATAGGTCAGTGGGCACTTAGATTTCCAACCTCTTCAACTTGGTTGTCTCCTACCTTTGACAATTAGGAATGCAAAGAAATATAAGAAGAAAGTGGTTGCAACCCTAACTTTGACAACACAATATTATAATGGGGTTGATAATTATATCAATCCACTATTAAAAGGTAGAGAGTGAGAATTGTTGGGTTCAATGCATCCAAGTGAAGTACTAAGAAAAGGGAGGGGGTGAATTGGTTTCTTATGTTTTGTAGTTTACTTCTGATTTTTTACTTGTATATATATGTTGACATATGTTTTAACACATTCTCAAAGTAAATTGACCTAAGACTCTTCTTTTTTTCATGAGTTTCTCTTTCACTCGTATTGATGATAAGAATAAATATTTTTATGTTAATGCATCATTTTTTTTGGCTAAATCAAGTATTGCAAGATACTTTCATCAAATTTGTACTATTTTAGTCTAGAAATACAACTAATTCCATAGGCTTAGCTATCCCAAATAACACTATTTTGATCTTTGTAGATATCTCATCCCTCATGTGCAAGTCTTGACTCTCAACACCACGTGCTTAAGTCAATGCACACTTTTCATTGAAGAACAACACTCTCCATGAACATATTATGACTCTTATCATCATGCCTTAACATTACCTTTTCTCTACTCACCACTCAAGTTACCTTAGGGCTTAATGGAGAGAGACAACCTCTAGTTTAGTTAAATGATTTGTAGATTGCTCCAAATGATTATGATATAATTTTGAATTTTTCTTTTGTTGTACAATTGTTGTGTTATAGAAGATTGAGTATAGACTTCTTCTTGAACTTCAGTGAATGATGTGGATGAAAATAACTTATTTCAATATTAACTCTATTATGTCTATGTCATTTTAGTATTTGAACATAATCATATTAGTTTTAAAAACTTCTCATTACTTTGTCGATGGTCTAATAACCTACAGTTCATATTTTTAAACTTTCTATTATAGTAATTATTATCCATAGTATTTTATCTTGAGATTTATAACTAATCGATGAATATTTTCTATTTCATTGTCATTATCATGAGTTAATAATTATAACTATTAGTTTTATATATTAACTCATGAAAAAAAGCTTTAGATTTACATTAAATAGAGAAAAATAATTCTTATGTGACTAATGTAATTTTTTTGGTTAATTATGTGATTTTATATAATTTTTCTATTTGTATTTTGGGTAAAAAAAGAAGAAAGATAAAATAAATAAAAAATTGCAAAAAGAGGGGAGTTTCTAGACAACTAACCTAGAGGACACCTCACACGAGTGGGTAACTCAATTAGGGAAGCCATAAGCTGGGCTCAAATGACTAAGGACCATAAACACGTGCACGTCATACCTCTTCCACATTACCAAGGAGGGGGGCGTGCGTGGGGCAACATAATAATACACGACATGTGTGTGTGTAGGGATACACCACCTAGTTCCATCTTCTCCTCATGTAGTCCCAGCCATTTTCGTTTTAGGAGAAGGCACTGATTACTCAAGATGGCCCAGATTTATATTGATGTCAAACCTCCCAAAATAATCAATGTGGGACTAAACCGCTGGCAGGAAATGTCAACAGAAGAATACCAAAAATAGTCAATTATCTCATTTATTATTTCAATGGTATAATAGTCAATTATTTTATCTCCTTTACATAGATGGGTGAACAATAGATGTTAGAATACCATGAATGTCAAAAATTACAACTTTATTATGTTTTAACTCTATGATTTTCTTATAAAAAGCTGATCAATGAAATAGTCACCAAAGATGGTCTACTGCTGATGGGATCTTCATCTACAATATTCTAGAATTATCATTTACAATTGACGAAGGATTATAAATAAAAGATCATGAAATTTTAAAAGAAATCTCTAATTAGTTGATGAAAGAGCCATTGTCAAGAATAGTGTGATCTACCAAGAGATTTGTTATAATCTCTTTAGAGTGTTCCAAATGCAATAAAGGGCCTCATTTTGTTGTATAGACTTAAGGATGAAGCTCTTTGAGATGCACTTTACCTCCATCAATCTCAGCTCTATTAGGTGATAGTCATCAAAGACCCATGTTCACCATCTTTTCACTTTGTTGGGTGATATGCTACGGCCTACCTTCATTTTCTAGACTTCACACAGGAATTTGGAGAGTGCCCATGTCATGCACGTCCAAAAATAGCCTTTGAGGCCACAGACACCCCTTGGAAACCTTCCTAATCTTATAGAATTCCTTGACAACCACCATCGCAACATCGGAACTCTGATTTTCCTTGTTTAAACTTATTTAATACTTGACTTAACAATAGTGTTCTTGAATTTAAGTTTGGAAACTCTTATTTAGTCTAGCACGATTCATTTGAGATTTACATATCTAGATAACTTTACTCGTCCTCCATTTTATCTGCACATATAAGTGGATTGGTGTTATGATAATATTATGGATAAAAGAAATAGCATATATGTTTCTTCATTTCCCCGTGAATAGTATTTATGGCTCATATTTTTGTGAAAAAAATGTTATAAGATGATAAAAGTCTGAAATTATTTTATTTAGAACCATATTTTGTACATATTTTTGTATCCATTTGGTAAGATCTAAGGATAAATAATTGTATAAGACACACTAATCTTTGGCTTAAAAAGGTGAATTGTTTCATTATTTTTGTATGAACTCCACTACTTCCTTAAACACAATCCATAATAGAGCACATAATTATGAAGTCTTGTACAAAATATTATAATAATTTGAACTAGATATCATTTTGGACTATAAATCAAAACCAAGTCTACACTGGCTCTTTAGAACTGTCAAACTTTAGGCGTTCTTCCAGCATTAATTACCTTCTATGTATCTGTATGCCCATATTTAAAATACAACTTCATGTATCAAAGTGGGACTTGGGGCAAGGGGGGTGAAGGGAGGGGCGGACAGAAACATCTTACTGATATATTATGCTAGAAGATAAGAAGATTGACGAACAAGGGCATAAATTATTCGTCATTCTTCTCTTTATGAGGCATTGGCTCATAGCAATAACTCAACCTAATTAGTAGGTTATTGTGTATTATCATAAAGACATGGTACGTTATTTTGATGGAAAAGTGTTACTCTTAAGTCTTTATTTTTTGTCCAAGTGGGCCAAAAATATAAACCAAGAGGCAGGGGTTCTAGTTTGTGTTTCATTACTCTAGGCGTTCTCTAGTTATTTTCGTTTATCCATGCGTCGTTTGTCAGCCCTTTGGGTTAGTCGAATCTTAGATGAAACGAGCCCTTTCCACGATATATAAGTGAGCCGTGTACGCTCGGTGCACGTCTTGTGGGCCCCTGTTCAAAAAAAGTCAAGTACGGGGGAGGAGAAATACTTTCTGTGGGTCCCTGTTTACAAAAAAGTCAAGCAAGTGGGAGGACAAATACTTTCCACCGTCATCGCGTGGGTGGTCAACATTTCTTATCCTCTGCCTGTCCGTTTGCTCGAAGGCACGGGCCCCATTCTCTATATACGCCATTATTCAGCTCACCTTGCTGACGTTAGGTGATAACCCAGTCTTCTGGCATGTTGTTATATACATCGACAGTTGGCAACGTTCCTGGAGCAGCAGTAGTATCAGAATAAAGATGATCATCAACAAGCTGAAGCAGCTATCCGCCGAGAATCCCCCCACCTCTCCCAAAGGTTGGGCCTTTCTTCTTTGCTACTTGGGGCTCATGACCCGTGTACTTTCTATTTCTGACTATCTGTGCGCATTGGATTCGGTCGGCAGAGGGTGGTGCTGCCTCTGCGGCGGCGAGCACGCCGTCGCCGGACGCTAAGGAGAACGTTTCGCCGAGCGTCTTTAACCCGGGCAGCAACCTGTTCAGCAAGGCCATCGGCGCCGAGATCCTCGACAAGCCCCCGCCCAGCGCCGCCACCGGATAGACGGGTTCGCCCCCCCCTCGCTCCAATTCTCTATCTATCTATCCGTCTGTATTTCTCTCTCTTGCAACAATATATCGTTAATTGGCAGGCTTTAAACCGTGGAGACCAAGAGGTCGCATCCCTGAAGAGGACAGTATACCTAGGAACGTAGGTAGCCCGCTTTCATGTGATGCAGTCACCGTGCCAGACGCCGTCTTCTTTCGTACTCCAAAGGTGGTTATCTGGTGTGTAGCGTTTGAATAAGTTCTTCCAGTGTGTGTGAAGGGCATCATCCCTCTAGTCCATGTACTGTGGATATTGTGCACGAAGGTAAAATCTTGTTGTTCGAATCTGTCTTGGCGAACAAGCCCAACGGCTCTACTGAGATCCTGCACCAGACCAAGGGCAGCGCAACGAGCTGACCTGAGAGGGTGAGACCCAGATCCTCCGGCAGCTTTCGGCTTCCATGAACGTCCACCGTCCCAATTCGAACCATCTTGAATCGCTCTTGAAGCGTCCGAAAAGTTCCAAGTTTACGGGAAGAGCAGAAAAATGCCACCTTTTCCTCTTTGGCCTCCCCTGTTCCTGCTGCAGCTTTGGTGGTCACCTCCCCAGACCTGAGAAGGACAAAGGACTTCTAGAGGTGCCCTTTCCAATCTGAGGAAACAAGTGAAAGCTGACCTCACTGATTATATTAATTTCAGGAATGACCTCTCGAAATGGTTGTTTCAATGATCTCCTACGATGCATATGTTGCAAATCAGACCCTCTTTTTATCAAATAAGTAAATTTACGAAAGAAAGGGAGAAACCAAAGAAAGTAAATTTTAAACATAAAATGTAATTATATTTTGAAGTATAAGGAAATAATCATTTTTTTAGGTTTTTTATATGAATTAAGAAGCATGAGTCAACAAAGAAAGAGAAGAACTTTTAAGAAACTAAAACTAATCAAATAGCAAAAGACAAAATGCAAGTACTTTGATTTTTTTAGATGAAAAATCATCAGTCTCCAAAAAGAGAAAAGAAAAACCCCAAACAAATGAGATTGTATCAGTTACCTGAGTAGTTTCATTAAATCCTCAAGAAAAGTTCTTCCTTTGGCTCCT
The DNA here is from genome assembly GCA_902729315.2 of Spirodela intermedia. Lineage (NCBI taxonomy): Eukaryota > Viridiplantae > Streptophyta > Magnoliopsida > Alismatales > Araceae > Spirodela > Spirodela intermedia. The sequence continues at coordinate 2,010,510 of LR746271.1, forward strand.
ACGTTGAGCTTGCTCAATTTTTTATTTTTTTCTTTTCTAATTCCTCAAGAAAGAAGAAAGAAAACAAAAATAGTGCATAATCAAGCTTTTTAAAGAACTAATATACATTAATATCTTATCAACCAAAATCATCCCTGACAATGGCACCAAAAGTTTCATATCACTTTGGTCATTGGAAATAAAGTGATCAATTTTCAAATATTTATAAACCGAATTGAAAATAATTGTTTTTTAAGAAATAAGTTTTGTTGAATTCAAGTCATCTACATGGATTTTGGTCAATCTCAATATCAAATTTTCATTCCAAACAATCTATTGAGGTAAAATGAAATAATAAAGAATAAAAGAAGAACAATTATTTTCTCTAGGTTTTGGTCTTCAATATTTGATGATGTGGTCACCAAATTCTAAGCTTTGAATCTCCAAAATTTGATGTATGCTAAAGTGTTAGAGTTGATTAATGAAATTAGACCTGAAAGAATTTCCAAAGAAAATGGCAGAAAGATCAAAAAATAAAAGGAAAATAAATCATGAAAAATAAGCCAAAAATCAAGAAAAGTAGGGGACGAGAGAGAAAATATGAGAGCTAATGGGGGTCTCTCCACTAGTGTGAATCGGGAAGATGATTTTGAGTTGAATTCAGATAATAATAAAAAAGATTTCGAAATAAAATGATTCAAGTCATCTAACAAATTAAGCTTAACCCAAAAACCTTAAAATCAAAAAAACATATTCTGAAAGGAAAATTAAAACCCAAATTATCTGCTGATAGTAAGATGGGAAAATGATTTTGATTCAAATCCTTATAAAATTAGAGAAATATATAAAAATAGAGAGATTGTGATGATTTTAATCAAGTTAAACTTCATTAATAAAATTACAATTGTGCAAAGAATGACTAAAATATTAAATAATTGTGAATACTCATCCTTGCCTATCACCTTAGAATAGAGTATAGTAGTGGATGGAAACTAAGCTCAAAATCCATTCAACATTGGTAAAAATATAGATGAAAAATACTTAATTTCATCTTTTATCTATCACCCACGTGATAGAATAAGTGAAATAGAAAATCAAATCGAATAAAAGTATATATTTAATTAAAAAACACCACTATTGTTCTACCCCTCTATTACCCATAAACAAAGTACTTGAAAATGAATGCCAAATTGGTCTATAGACTGGTAAAAACTAGATTTAAGACTTCATTCTTGTCACCTCCATGACACCTAGATGATGGGTTAAGAAAAATAAAGATAAAGTGCAATGAAAGGAAAACTTAAACTCATAAGTACCCAATATGCCTCTGCTCATCTTTGGCTTTCACTCAGTGTGAACTTAGCCTGAAAAGTATGAAAATCAAGCAAATCTATTTCTATTTATCATGCTTAAACCTCTTTCCACATTATCTAGACCTTATGATGTTGGACAAACTAATCAATTGTAATTAAATCAATCTAGACCAACTCACAAGGAGACTAGAAAAATTCACATGAATTTTAGAGTCTAGTGGCAACTAATTTTGACTTAATTGAATCTTGCAAAGGATTGGAAATCGGATCTCCTATCCAATGGTTCAAGATGTCTAGGTTTTAATGAATTAGATCAAATATGGACTAGGGTTTTAGGATCACCAATTAATAATTTCATGGCTAGCCTATGAGACACGCAAGTGTTATTACAAGTAAAGAATTAATAGTGAGATCAGAAATACTACAAAAGATGAAAAGTGAGCACACCTTAATATGGAGAGATGTAATCTCATGATTGTTGATTTTCAAACCTTAAGGTAAATCTTCAATGATTTTAGAAAGTGGTTAAAAATGAAATGAAAGAGTGAGAAGGGTGGATGTGTGGAACGAAAATGGCAATTGACTTTCACGGCCTCTCCAAAGATGGGCTGTTGACCCTTACGGCCTCTCCCTAAAGAGTGAATTGACCCTCATAGCCTCCCTCTAAGATAAGGGCAAGAATTGAGGAGAAATTCTTCACACAAGAAAATTTTACCAAATGTGTCTCACATAAGAGTTTATCTCCCTATTTATAGGAGAATTTCAAGGTTTAAACATATAATTCAAGGTTGTGCCCTGTTCTTGTTGACCAACAAAGGGGTGTTGGTTCTTCCAAGGTTGCTCCTTGAAGAGTTGTTGACATGACTTAATCATTAAAATAAATTAGAAGTATTTTGGTAAAACTATATCAATTATGGTTCAATAAAATGTTTCAAAAATAGTGAACAAATTTGGATTAGATGACAACAATGTAAAATAATATTAATTAAAATTTAATTTTTTCTCTAAGAATATAATTATTATATTATTTTAAAACTAAAGAATAGAGAGAAAATCTATTTAAAAATTTACAAAAGGAAGAAATTCAGGTGTTAATATCAAGATGATGTTGCCAACCCAAGGAACAAGATTTGGATGAAAATAGAATTCTATTTGATATGTAAATGATTAGAGACTATTTTATTAATCAAATTATGATTTGTAAAAGTCAAAAGAATTGTGATTGAGTAAAGTAGTCTCATAACTTAAAATTACATAAAATTTTAATAAAGTAAATAATAATTCAGATTAAAATAAAAATCTATAGTTTCAACATCATGGTGACAATCATTAAAGTTCTTAACATTCAAGAGGATTTCCATGTAATGTGCTGGCCTCAAAGGTTCTCCTTGGACATTAATGATGTGGGCTATCTTTGGATCTTCTTAAGAAGTCTAAAAATTGACAAAATTAATTAATAATTCAAAAGGTTAGTGTCGATGGATTATTTGACGACTATGACCTAATAGAGATTAATTAGTTGGAGCATGGGCACATCTTTCGGAGATTCTTCCTCAAGTTTTTTGAACCAAGAGGAAGCTAATATTGCATATAGTTTAGTCTAGAAAGGTGGTGATTCGTGTTCTAACAATTTTTCTTGTTCTCAATGATGTCATATTCATCAATCAATTAGAGATAAATTCCTTCAATGAATTCACGATTTTAATATTCAATGTACTTGATTAGTTGCTAACGTTAATGCACAAATAATTGATGAAATTTAGGTCAATGATCAAATGATTTTGGTGGCTTGATCCTTGATCAACACTCTTGATAAGGCCTCAATACTATATGGTAGGATATGTATATTTGATATGATTATAGTCGAAATGTCTTAATGAATGCATACATTCGATGTAAACATATTTCTTCTGTGAATTTATAGTGTATTGAATTACATTATTAAATTATATATATTTTATAACATGAATATTCTATTTAATGAAAAGCACACAAGATCAAAGAAATTAGGGCCCAAGAAGAATAAATGGAGGAGGGAGACAAGCAGAAGAAGGAGAAATCATGACAGCGACAACCACAACAATGACGACAGTGACAACATTGACAGCGGCAATGAGTCCTATTCTATGTGATAGGTAGGGAAGGGGCCGAGCATGGTAGTGGTGGCGCTCATGATGACAATAACAATAGTGGTGACAACAGCAACAATGATTGTGAACTCTTGTTTTGTAGGACAGGCAAAGGAAGAGATGAGCATAGCAGCAGCAGCACTCATGACAGTGACAATAGAAGTGGTGGCAACATCGGTAGTGGTTGTGAATTCTTGTTTGGCATGATAGGCAAATGAGATGAGTACGGCAATAGCGGCAATAACAAAGACAATACACTCTTGACAATAGCAAGAACATCAATGGTTGCGAGCTCCCTTACTATGTGATAGGCAGAAGAAGAGTCGAGCATAGTAGCAACATCATCCACACTCTCAGACTTAGAATGGGATGTTTTAGTTTCTGCATGTATTTAGTTATGTATTTCGTTTTCTTTATGAATGCTGCAAATAGTGGACTATGAGATTATAAATACACAACTATGTATTTAGCCTCGCCCAGACACTTAATTAAAAATATTCGTGCATCACACAATACCAAGTTTTCCTTATGGACCGACCCAAATCCATTATACATTATAAATAATTGAAAACATAATTTTTAGATATTTAGTTTTAATAAATTCTAAAAGTAATTACTTCTTAAAACAAAGATTAGAGTAACATCAAATAAAAATTAAAAGTTAAATAGATTAAAAATATGAATTTTGGCTCTAGTGAGATTCGAACTTTCGTTGTTTACCTAGTTACGTGAGAAAAGGTTAGTAAGTTACCCACATACCCTTGACCAATGACACCATGAGGGCATATTCTTCTTATAGTATAGGGGTTTGTTTTACATAAAAATGTTTAAAACATTGCAAGAAAGTACTAGTGTTAGTTTACTCTCTCATCAATTGTTTCTAAATATTTGAGATAAATCTATATTGGTACTTATTTTTTTATTTGAGTTTCTTCTCCTAAAAACAAAATGTCCAAGACTAAAGGAGAGCACTAATTGAGATGGTCTACCCCCACATACACAAGTGTGTATGACTACTCTTTGTCCCACACCTGATTGGCCCTTAGTGTCATGGAAGGGAAGTGACACACATGTGCTCCACATGGGTGATGTGACTTAGTCATTGTATAGTAAATAACGTAAATTTAAAATTTATAAAACTAAAAAATATAACTTTTTAGATATTTAGAAGTATTTTTGAACAAATATATCAATTATAATTCAATAAAACTTCTAAAAATAGTGGTGATTTTCCATGTCGATCATAGGAATGTAATATAATATTGGGTAATTTATCAAAAATTTCTTCAAAAAATACTAATTTTATAAATTTTATAATAAGAAATGAAAATTAAATATATTTAAAATTCACAAAAAAGGAAATAAGGGTGTGGACTTCAAGATAACATTAATGCCTGACAAAGGTGAATTGAACAGAAATAGAGTTTGACTCAAAGATTCTTATATAAGTAGTTATAGATAATTTAATTGATCAAATTAAAATCTGTAAAATCTGTAAATGAAGTAAAAATTAAGTTGAAAGCAAGAAAATGGAGTTTCGACATCGTGACAGTGATGCGTTGGTGATGCATTGAAATCCTAAGCGTTTGAAAGGATCATCATGTAGTGCTTACGGCCTCGAAGGCTCTCTTTGGACAAGGACGACATGGGTAATCTCTAGATCTCTTTGCGAAGTCTAGAGATCAATAAAATGGGTCATCAAATTGTCTCAAGTGGCTGTTACTCGACAAAGCAGAAAAATAACAACTTTGCAGCTCTTTGATGGCTGTCACCCGACAAAGAGGAGCTAGATGGAGATGGGGTGTGTGTTAGGGAGCTTCATCCTCAGGTTCGCGTAGCAAGAGGAGGCTCTTCATGACATCCGGTACGCTCTCAGGAGGTGGTGACTTGTTTCCCAACAGATTGTCTTCTTCCTCATGACGGCTTGTTCGTCAATCAATCAAAGATACTTTACTCAATGGATTTGTGATCCTTTTATTGCAAATCGTTCAATAATTTTAGTAACAATGTTCTGCGAATTGCATTGACGAGATTTTCGCCGATGATCTAGTAATTCATGCAGCTTAATCCTTCTAGTGATCTGTAGGAAAGTTGCGATAATCAAATAAAAAATATAAGTTTTAGCTTTGGGAGGATTCGAACTCATGCTAGTTGCCTGCCTACATGAGAGAGATTGAAATAAGTATTCTAATGCCCTTATCAAATGATGTCATCATGGTAGATTTCTATTATAAATAAGAGATATTGTAGATATTAAAATTATCAAAGCCTTATGGGGAAGGTGTGACACAGGTTTAGTCTCACATCACTTGTGCGCTGAAGTTTCGGGCGAATATATAGTAATATTACATTTACAAGCAAGTCCCTTTCTCCCACATATACGACCACTCCTTGCCCCATAATTGGCTGGCCATCGGTGACGTGGAAAGGGAGTGGTGCACATGTCCCCCCATTAGTCCTAGCCACTCAAGCCCCTGCTCGTGGCTCCTCAATGACTGCTCTTCCAACCCGCTTATAGGCTCGGTTGGCCAGCAGGTATCCCCCATTTTGCTATATTTTTATTTTAATTTATTTTTATCTATTTATCTTAAAAATAAGACTATAAAAATCATATAAGTTTTTAGAAAATCACATAATTAGCCAAAAATTCACATTAATCGACTGAAAACTACTTTTCACACTTTAACATAAATATAAGTCTATTTATCATAAGTTAAGACTAAAACTATATTATTTACTAATTATTAACTCATGATAATGAAGACTTATCAATGGTTCTTTAGCAACATGAGCTCCACAACTCATGCCTTCGACAGACATGTAGTATCCTTCTAGAGCAACTACCGACAAAATCTTGGAAGCATGATTAGTTGAATAGAAATTTTAGATTGTGTACAATAAATTGTTGGGCAGAACTTTATTTTCACCTGAATCATTGTTCTTCGAGTGTTGATGTTTGCATCATAATTTCTTCTTTTTCTCTAATTTTTAAAAGGATTATTTTACAATCTTTTATTCCAAAACTTATAGAACATCATATTCTTTAAAAATATTTTGAAATTTTACATGATATAATTTTACATCCCTTGATCAGTCTTGAAAGTTCTCACTATTTTTAGAACTTTTTATAAAATTAGAATTGATCTATGTTTGCATAAATATTTCTATATTTCAAAAATTAGTATTTTCTGATTTTATAAATTTTAAAATTTACATGATTTAATAAATAATAGCCAAGTCACGTCAATCATACTTAGAGGAGATTGTTTAACTAATCTTTAATGCATGTCTTATGCTGATGAGTTATTGTCTAGAATATATGCTTATAACTTTTATTCATACTTTAATTCAGATCATTCAAGTCGTATGTTTTTCTTGACAAAGGGGGGAACGGCCAAAATACCGATCTCAAGGAACTCAAATGATATGTTACTATTCAAGCTGCATGGGCTTGATTTTGAGTTTTCTACTGCATAACATGTCTTTCATAGATAATCTTTATAACATATATGTTACTGATTTTTTTGATTTTGAGTTTTTTACTTTATAACATATTAGTTTCATAAAACTTGTTTCACACAAGGTGCATGAGATCGATTTTGAGTTTCTTTTAGAGATTCGTGGTATTTCATCAAACAATTTTCTTTGAGTCTCAATTCAAGTTGGTCACTTTCTCTTGTTATTTTCTCTACATAAGTATTTAATGTGCCATTATGTAGGTTATTTGACAAAAACTTTTCCTCTACCTCTTTAACTCCATGCAAGTAATTAAACTTAGCTGCCATATAGGACTTAAGGTTAAGTCCTACTTTAGTCATAATGTTCTTTAGTTCATAGGTTCCTTCCTTCTTAACTTCTTATGACTATCTATCATATATAGTGAAAGATGCATGATCTATGAAATTCTCACTAAACATCTCATACAATTGATAGACTTTATCTTCATCCTTATTCATCAAATTACCTCCACACATCACATCAACCATCTATCTATTTTACTTTGTTAATTCATCATAAAACACTATTGATTTATCATTTTGGTACTTCATGATGTGGACATTTCCTAAGAAGTTCCTTACATTTAAAGGTAAAAAATAATATATTTTATATTAAAATATAATAAAGGAATATTAAAAATATAAACATGCTATAAAGTATGTAAAAACCATACATTAAGCACATCTTTCACATAATTAATCTAAATTATGCTTTACTTGATTTCTCCTTAAATATATATATTTAGCATGAATTGACACACCAAATATAGTAATTATGCATTACTTATCACATAAAAGTGATGTTTTGTCACTCACCAATGGGGTGATAGTTCAAGAGATTTTCCTACCTCTGTATAGTAAAACTCTGAAACAAGTCCCCCTTTACATTAGTGGAGGAAACCCTAATATCCCAATTTATTGCTTAACATTATAAAAAATATTATTCAATTTTGATTCCCTACCAACAAATTGAGCTATTTATGCAAACAATATTCTTCAATTAGACTCTTGCATCCTTGAACCATCAAGCTATTAATTTTTTAGTTTCTCAATCAAATGAGTTATGTTCTCATAATTTATTTCTTAACATTATAAAAAATATTATTCAATTTTAATTCCCTACCAACAAATTGAGCTAGTTATGCAAACATTGTTCTTCAATTAGACTCTTGTATCCTTGAACCATCAAGCTATTAATTTTTTAGTTTCTCAATCAAATGAGTTAAGTTCTCATAATTTATCAAATGAATTAAGTTTTCTTTTTCCCTACACACTCTATACTTTACTTTTTTACTTTCATTATGGGAATATGATAATTCTTCTTCACATTGAATCATAGATTGATAATTGATTAGGTTGAAATTCAGAAAAAGTTATAACTTAATAATTTTCAATGACCCATATCCCTAAGTAGAAAGCAAAGATTTTTTCAATTACTCAATTACCATGTGGGAAGTTAAACGAAATGGCTTTAAACATAAATAAATAAATAAACCAATAACTATCCACACTTGAGATTACGGGTGCCAATGAGCGATCCCCCCATGAAAACCAAAACCTAACCTCATAAAGCCAATGGCCTATAAAATACTCATATAAATAGCCCAAGGTCTGGATGCGACACCTCTAGGATGGAGGCCAAAGGCAAGGTAGGCTTAGACTGACCCCGTGACACTGCTGGAACTCTGAGGTTAGCTACACGAGAGGATATCTTGCGACGTTTTATTCGTCATACAAGAACTCTCCAGGGACCTAACAGTAAAAAGCAGTAAGAAAAATCTACTTTGTCCTGAAAGTTGGTGGGGCCTGACCCAGCCGTTCCAAGAGGCCGGGCCCTCGCACTCAGCAGACGACAAGCGGGAGAGTAGATGCTGGGACCCCGCCGCAAGGGATTTCCGTCGAACAACTGGCGGGCCACACGACAAACCGGTCGCATGTGCACCCATCAAGGACGTTGCAGGGGCCACTCACCAACGGCGCGCCCCTCACGGCCACATGAGGAGCTCTCAGGGAAAGGCGATCAGATAAGTGGGGTGGGGCAAATCTACTTCCCCTCCTCTTCATCCATCTCTCTGATCGACTGAGCAGTGCGACAGCAGACGAGAGAGAAAGAGAGAGAGAAAGGTGGAGATAGAGGTGGTGCGGTGGGTCCGTTATCGACTGAGCATGTGGCGGCTTTAACTGCCTGGTACCTGACAGGTCTGAAAAGCATGCGGCCTCGGTGCCACGTCAGCTCGGTCTATCATCGACGTCAAGAAGTCTGCGGTGGGTCAAATCTTCGTCAAAACAGTCATCTCTGATCATCTGCCTGTGATCTCAGGGACGCGAGAATCTAATCTAATAAACTTTTAATAGTATTTCTGGAGATTTTCATCCGATTCAATGGAGGCTGACTGCCAGGCGGCCAGCCCATTCTCACTGACGTCGGCGAGTGCAGAGAGGAGTGGAGTCCAACCACTGAGATCACTCACGGCTGCGGCGGGGGAAGTAGGCGGGCTTCGCCGTCGACCAAGCATGCCGCAGGAGATGGATAAAAGCGATGTAAATGAATCACGCACATCATCTGGTCCGTGAGGCTCAGGCTGTGGAAGAATCCTTCCTGCTCGGGCCGAAAGCATGCAGTCGACAGTCATCGCGTAGCCAGGGATAGAAGGATTCGTGAGACGAAGAAGAAGACGAGAAGATCAAGGAGGAAGAGGAATCCGAAGTCCGTCACTTCCGCTGTCCCGGAAATGGCGGAATCGGCCGTCCGAAGTCGAAACGCAGTGAAACCGAAAGAATTTCGACGACAGAAAGGACGGTGGTGGATCGGTCGACTAACCTCGTGAGTTAGGAGAGCAAGCGAGACCGTCCCCTCCGCTTCCTTTCCATCCTTCGGAGGGAACTCGCTGGCCGCTGTTCAGAAAGAGGATCATCTCCGAGGTACGTTGCGGTGGCGCAGAGCATTACAAAGATGAAGGTACAGATCTGCGGAAGGAGAGCTCAGTAGGAGAGAAACCTTTGGGCAATCGAGAGGAAGGAGAGGGGTCGAGGAAGAGGAGAGGAGGAGCCGGGGAGAGCCTGCTGAATTTATCTACAGAGCTCTCCTCCTATTTCGGCTTCGCTTTTATACATACAGAGGCAGTGGGTGGGCAGGAATTCATATGCCTGGAGTCCAAAAGCTCCAAAAACGGGAGTTGAAGAAGAGCGTCACGTCCGCCCAGCCCCGATTCCTCTCACCTCCCTCCGGCGCCGCCACCGCCACCGCCACTGTCACCGCTGCCAGCTCCTCGCCGGCGGCGTCATCTCCGGCACCGACCTGCTCCACCAACGCCTCCGCCGCCGCCGCCGCCGCCGTATCCCCTCTGTCTCCCACCTTCTCCACGCTTGTTCCTTCCTTCCTCGCCTCGCTCTTCCCTTTCTTCGATCGATCCCTCCGCCCGCCACCTCTGCGGCCGAGGCGGTCGCGGCGCCGCTCGTCGCCAGCGAGCTGCTCCTCGAAGGCCTCGATGGCTTGGTGGATGAGCTCGCGGTCGGGGGAGGAGTCCCAGCGCAGCCAGTAGCTCGTGTAGCAGTCAAAGCAGCCGCAGCAGAAGAGCGGCCGGTGGTGGCTTCCCCGCCGCCAGCACCGCCGCTTCTCCTCCTCCTCCACCTCCGCCGGCCACGGCCCCAGCAGCGACCGCGCCACCAGGTACGCCAGCACCTCCCTGTCCTCCGCCCCCAGCGCCGCCGTCACCGCCGCGATCGCCGCCGGCAGCAGCTTCAGCACCGCCTGTGCGTCGGATGGCCCCGACCACGGCGGCGACGGGTGGATCCTCCCTTTGGCTTTGGGCTGGGGACTCTTCATCTCTCCCCCTCTCGTCTCGCTCTTCCTCTTAAGAAACGAATCGGAGAGAGATATTCGGGCTTCTTAAAGCCCTGGAGAGAGAGAGGGGGAGAGAGAGTAGGTGATGGGTGATGACTTTTTAAAGGATACTTCATATTGGTTTGTGCACTTGTTGGCTACGAATGAAGAGAAAGAGAGCGCTGGAGCTGTTGAAGGATACCACTTATTGGTAACGAATGAAGAGTGGAGTCGACCGATATATAATATTGGTAAAGGATACTACTTTCGGACACCTGTCGCTGACTGCAATCACTGCGTCCACATGATAAAGGATAGTACTCATAGTTAAGGATACCGTTTTCCAATGAAGCTCGTCTGGATAAACACCCTGGCACAGGGTGACGCAGCAACGACTAGCGGTTGACGCGGTAACGTTACCGGATATCCAAATTATCAATCAAGCCGATGTGATTACCGAAGGCTGCGGTGAGTAGACCGTACGTGTGCGGCGTCCAAGAGCCAATGAATGGCTGACTGAAAAGTCGACACGTATCGACAGAGGACCGTACGTCATGACGAAGCAGCTAGAGATCCACTTCGGCTCTGTTTGCAGCCATCGCCTTCGTTACTGCACATCAAAACCCCATCCTGTCTCTCTCTGCTCTCCCCAACGGCCATACCGTTAAAAGGCCCATTTATGAGGTTGGCCCATTAATTGTAACTGACGGTTCGGCCCACTTTCCGCCGAGCTTGGGGATCAAATCAAGTCCTTGAGAGACATACCCTCCACGTGGCAGTAGCCAGCCCCCCTCCTCTCTCCCCTCAGCTTCTCATTTTCAGGGTTTTTTTCCTCCGGGCCGTGGTGGGATCGGGCTTTGTATAACTCTCGGCCCGGCCCGTTTTAATGGAGATCAAGTATATAAAAAAGAGGGAATAATTCACAGGATTGAGTACCTAAGCCATTAGAAGGCAAAAGAGTCAACTTTGGAAACAACAAACCCTCCTCGCGTTTCGTCTTAATCCGATTTCTTCTCCTCGTGGGGTTTCGCCTCGGGCTCCGGCGGCGGCGCCACCGCATCGGCGGCCGGCGGCGGTGGGCGCTTGTCCGCCGGCGTCTTGGGCAGCAACTCGTTCCTGTCCTTGAAGTACCGCTCGAAGGCCCGCGGCAGGAAGCGGGGGATGAGGAAGGTGAAGAGGTTGACGGAGAAATAGGCGAGGTTCGCCACCGCCAGCCCCCTCCCAAACCACACCCACGCAGCCTCCTGAAAAACAAAAAATAGTGAGGTCTTATTCCCCACTTCAGCTACCCAACAAAGTGAGTGAGAGTGAGAGTGAGTAAGTGAGTGAGTGAGAGAGAGAGAGAGAGAGTCACAAAACTTTTAGTTGCACTCGCATGGGTGAGACTCTGAGAGAGGGAGAGAGAATTTTTGAGTTGGGTGTTGACCCTGAAAGGGGGGGCGGGGGGGGCGGCGGGGGGGAGTGGCTTGTGAGTCCAGACGTCGGAGACCCAGTCAATGATGACGAAGATCCGGCGAACGGTGTAGAGCAGCGGGACGAGCGCCCTGACGGGCGGCGAAAAGGCCCCTCCGAGCCCGCTGAGCACGTTCTCCGTCAGTATTTGGAACGACAACAGGAACAGATGGGGCGTCGCCGACCTCACCCCGTGCTCGTCCCCCCTCGCGAACCCGCCCAGCACGTACGCCAGCGGCAGGAATAGCCCCACCGTCGTCCCCACTGCCGTGTACACCCGGAAGCCCCGCCCGCCGCGGAGAACCTCCGGCGAGGCGGCGGCGGCGCCAGAGGAGGGAAAGGCAAAGCGGGAGAGGGCGAGGAGGTAGAAGGAGACGAAGGCCGGGTAGGCGAGGTCGAGCAGGGAGACGAGCCCGCTGGCGGAGAACACCACGATGAACGCCACCAGCTGCAGTTCGATCACCCTCAGCGACCCCATCACACCGCCCACCGTCGCCTCCTCCGCCGCCGGCCTCTTCGCCGCCCCCTCCGGCTCCGTCCGTGGTGCCACGGCTAACGATACGCCCGACATCTAGAGAGAAAGAGAGAAAGAGAGAGAGAGAGGCTTTCTCTTTCTTCTTTCCGAAGATCACGAAGATCGTGATTTTAGGTTCGTTCCTCCTGCATGGATAAAACGCGGTGGAGCGAACACGTGACCATGTCACAGCCAGCTTACGAATAGATCGGGTGGCACGTGTCACCAGAGCCTGACCTCGTGCGTCCTTGAAGGATTTTTAAAGCCACGTCACAAGCCCCTTTATAACCTCTCCTATGATGTACGACGGAAACACCCAAGACGAACGGCCAAGAGGGCCCAAAACAGTAACTAGAGTATTTTCACCGGCCCATATAAAGCCGGATTATTTTCTGTTTTCTTTAACAATAAAGATAAATCCACCGCATAATTTATTAATTTTTGGCGATAATTAATTTCTCTATCATGGTGCCTGACTCCAATTTACTGGGCAATACAGAAAACTTTAAAAAATTAATTCTGCATCTGCACGGCATTAAAAACCTTCCTTTCATTGGGTCAAGCGGAGCTTATGAAGAAGATTATTAAGAGCTTATGGGGATGCCTGACGGGCCCGGCACGTCGTAATTGCTCTCAACTGAACGAACGTAGGAGAAATATACAAATACTATGTACCCCAAAAATACAGAGGAAGGGAGGGCAAGTTACCTGCCCCACTTGAGAACACCTGTACATCCTGACTGACGATCAACAAGATGTATGGACATATGCCTATCATAGAGAGAGAGAGGAGAGGTTACTCTTCCTGTTCAACGGAATCTTCCTCGTCTGCCATCATCCAATCAAGCTTAGGTCCCTGCGGAGTTGAAGTACAGAATAACAAAGGAATAACACAAAAAGCTAGTGAGTACCCCACCAGAAAATACGAAGGGAGGATAAAGAACCCAGGGACCTCTCTAAATCGGGCCGTCGACGGGGTCGGGCCTGGGCCGGACTAGAGAGGCCTCGGCCAAGCCCAAAGAAAAGCCCATTAAGGCCCATACCTTCCCCAGCCGAACAACGGTTGGAGATCCCGCCGTCATATCGACGACCGTGGAAGGATCGGCCAAGCGAACCCCACCATCCACAACAAAGTCCAGCCCCTACAAGTCAACGGGATGAGACTAGTTAGAAAGCAGAGGAGTCAAGAACAGATAGTGTACAGCTTATATGTACCTCTGGCTCATAGACGTCGGCGATCACGACGGGGTCCAGAATGCTCTGGTCCTTGGTGGGCCACTCCACGCTAGAGAGAGAGAGAGAGAGAGAGAGAGAGAGAGAGAAGAGAGAGAAGACCCACAATAGTTACACGTCCGATCATCAGCTGTCCAAAATGGGAAGGGGAAGGGCCTCACCTGGTGCATATCAAGGGCGCATCCAGCATGTTCAGTATGGCCTGACAGATGGGGTCATCTGGGATGCGCACACCGACGTGCTTCCGCCACGAACACATGGTCGTTTTCCCGTGCGTTATGCACTGCTTCGGTAGCTGCTTGCTTGCAGGTAGAATAAATGTATACTGCGACATGAAACTAGCTGGTTATTTCAAGTTATCTCTGATGGAGTCGGTCGGCTTGAAGAAAAGAAAAAGCCAGAGATGCTGTTCCTCACCGGGCCGGGCAGACACTGCTTGACGGCTCGGAATATGTTCGTCTGCCCGTGGTCGTTGCCGCGGGGGAATCCCATGGAGTACGTGTCTATGTCGCGGAGGGAGCGGCATAAGATACTGAGGGGCTGCATTGGCAGTGAGATTCTCAGATTACGGGAGTCATAGTAAAAGAAACATGGCACGGTGCCGAGGGTTCCCCCCCAAGAAAATATGAACGGATGGGGGCCTGCATATGATGCACACTTTGGAGCGGAATCACCGCGTTATTGTTCTTGCCTTGGAGTCTTCGATGCCTTTGATTCTGTGAAAGAAAAATACAAAAAACTGCCTGAAAAATCTGTGGGCACGTCGAGAGTTCAGACATTAACAGCAAGGTGGGAAGAAATTACCTGCGAAGGCGCTCAATGGATGAAGGACTTTTCACATCACATACGATCGCATAGCTGACCTCTCAAAAGACGGAAAAGGAATCAATTATTTGCAGAAGAACCATAAGATCTGAAAACAGTTGATTTTTTAATGATGTAATACAATCACCACTTCCTGTAATCAGACTACATTTTTCAATGCCTTGGAATTATAATTCGATACTGATCTTAGATCGTCTTGGTGCAAAATAACTGATACACGATACAAGAGTAAACTATTTGTTAGCTATTTCTTTACCCAGGTACGTATGGGCGTATGACGGAGGATAAGCTTTTGAAACCTAGTCAAATACTTTTTTTTTTAAAACTTCTAATTCAGGAGATGATGAATACTTCACATATTATGGTCAGTATTGTTTACCAGTAGAAGTATTGGGAACAAATAAGATCAAATTCTATGGCATAATATTTTGGGAGATGCTCTAGAGGTCGAGATGTTTCCAGGGATACATGGCATCCTTCTGGTTCCATCGTCTGGGAGAATTCTTCGAAAAACTCAAGTTAAATCATAATATCACTTCAATGGTAACGATTTAAGTGGAGAGAAAAAGTTTAAGAAATACGATTAAAAACCATTTCTGAAACTAATCACAAATCAGTTTAGAAAACATGAAAATAATGTCAATAATCAGAACGATTTTTTGCGAACTACTTGCATTCCTAAATGTGATGCATGTTCCCTAAAACAGAGTCACCTAATGATCCATTTCTTAATCTAACCCTGTCATGTTGTTGAGAAGCTATAAAACAAAGAAATCGGACTCTGTGCAACTTTTTTTATGAGAGGTAGAGAAGAATGGGTTAGAAAAAGATGACAAGTGTACTGACTGCACCTTGATAGCTAAGCCCACCATTCCATAACATCATTTGACGTAACATGGATGTTCTTTCCAGGCCTTCTCTTTCTTGCATTCCAATGATTTCACAACCAACTGAGTGGCTGGTAATCTACCCAACTCTCAGGACAGCAATTTTCAATCCGATGAAAATGCTAAACCCAACGGTGCTTAAAAAACTGTCATGTAAGGATCACAATATTTATAATAGAGTAAATGTTTTCTTTCAGCAAGGAGGACTAAGTTCGTATATACCATTCGGAAATAAAAGGTTTCAGATCCCTAGCCTCCAACACAACGATCGATTATAGTGAAAGCAAAGCAAGTAAGCAAACCCAGAATAAGAAAGGGGTATGTGCGTTTCGAGAGTGGGGAAAGGGAGAGTGGAACATGCCAAAACTTCGAAAACGGCTTTTAAGATCCACTTAGACAGAAGCAAGTTCTTGAAGATTTTATGGGCTGTAGAATACACTATAGCATGTACGGTACGTTTGGCTCAGGCAGCACACACATCTCAATGTTTCCAACCTACCTCCATATCTCTACTCCTACTCTAGTGTTGGACCTTCTATTTTCTCTGTATCAAGGTAGACAGCAGAAAAGGAGTCCTTGTTTTCTGAGTGTAGTTTAAATCATATCTGATCCACGTTATAATTATTTGGACTATATAATGCGATTGATCATAAATCTTGATGACGATCAAAATAATTGGCACATTTGACACCAAGAATCCTATGGTCCAATCACAAATGATCTTCAAACAGTATTACGATTGTAGTTCAAATGACAAAAATGAGTTGGCATGCAAGCTTCACAACAAAAGATCCATCATCCAAAATTCCTTCAAGTTTTGATCTCCAACACTCAATAAAATAGGAAATTGGCATGAATGTCCTACAAGCTTAATCTTTGACTTCACCGCTTCATCTCAATTGAGCAGAACATCAACCAAAAATTAGAAAGAAATATCACCAAAACCCATATGTTCCTTCTGCAGCAGAAGGTGCGACAGTAAAAAAAGGGTAAAAAAATAGCGAATAGAATTTAAAAAAAAAATAAAGGAACCTCAAAAACCAAGATCATACAAGCAAACACCGACCACTTACATGTTATCGTCACCCACATAAGACCTCTTTATAGTACCTCCTTGGTGTACTACAAGGATTTACAGCATGCCTATTGGTGATTGAGTTTCTCATATTCTAGGCTTAGAATGATGAGTCAAAGACTTCTTGCAATCCAAATTTGGATTAAAAATTTGAGGAAAAGATAGGGAAGAAATATGTGACAATGATCTGTTCAGAATTTCAGTCTATCTATTGCCTTATAATTTCTTTCTTTTGATTACTTACATGTTGACCATTTAACAACACAAGCACAAAAAGAGATAATATCAATGATTTTGAATCAATTACGAATTTCATAAAGCTCTGAACATATGAGCAATCCATTTTTTTATCATTTCCTAAAAACACCAAAGGTGAAAAATGAATTCTCTGTTCGTTTGAATATTTTCTGTTTTTTTAATCTTCAGATCCTTATGACCCAATGCCACTACCATAAGAGATCTTCAAAAACCTCTTGGCCACAAATTACCTTCTCCAAAATTCATATCACATGATAATGATCATTTCCTGACCTCTTGGCAGATGCCACCTTAATTAAAGATAAACATGCTCGACAGATTCATCGACGAAAAAGAAAGTACTTAAGACCAGACGATAGTTGCATGATAATAGGAATGTTCTCAATGCTCATCTGTTTGTCAAAGCCCGTTGGGAAGTACTAACCCGACAAAGCAGCATTAGCAAAAAACTCAACAGAAAGAGAAGACTGCGTCAATTAAATGCAAGAATCGTACACAGTGTCTGTCGGGATGACACCCACGGCACCTTCCTTGATGAGTTCAACAACACGCTCCAGCTTCCAACTGTCAGAGCCCGATGGGTCAACCTCCACATAAACCATCTCCTCCCCCTTCTATTTCGTCCACACCACCATTCCAAGAAGCCCAATCGACACAAGCCGAAAAAACAGAGAGATTAGCCGTCAGAAAAATGAGGAAAACAGGCAATATAGCTCCGGGCCGATAATTCGGAAACGCCCACTGCTCAGTTAGCGATCACCTTGTTGAGGCGCTGAGAGGAATACTTGAGGCGCTTCGGGCTGCGCTTCAGAAGCGCCAGCGTAGGAAAATACAAGGGAGAAGACCTAGGCAGGCGAAGCCGTGGGGAGGGGAGAAACACCGCAACCGACCTACGGAAGGAAATGGACGACGCCACTACCGCCGCGCAGCCGCATGGCATCAGATGAGACGTCATCTCCGGCGGGAATGCCGGCAGGAGATCGGAGAATGATCAGACCGAGCGACACGATCGTTGTCTCCGGCAAGCGTGTGGCGGGAAGCGGAGAGAAGATGAGAACGGATGCCGAAGATGAAGAACATTCGAGATTCCAACAAACCTCCCCACGAGCAACAGACGCAGGACAATCCGGTGAGGAAGATATTTGGATCGTCTTAAAGGGCTTTTATCGGGCTTGTTAATGGGCCTAAGCGGGCTCGGATTCAAAATTAAATGGGTTTATGCATGATAAAATTCTTTAAATTGCGTTTATAGAATTTGTTAATTTTAGTGGGTTTTTGGAAAATTAACTCCGTATATTGGTCCCTATGGAGTCTCAGTTGCTGACGAAGGATGAAGAAAGATAATTTAGTCGTATTAATAGGCTTTTAACGGGGTTTTAACGGGCCAGAATGGAATGGGATTGAAAATCAAATAATGAGTAAACAACGCCAAATCGGGCCAGAATTGTTTTATTTAAATGGAGTTTTATTCTTGTGGCGTCGACGGTAGGTCTCAGTTGTTGACGAGGCGTTGAAATCCGGCGGAGCAAAGACAGCAGAGCGGTAGCTGCGAGCGTCTTCTTCCTCCGCCCTCGGAGCAGTCTGGTGGCGGCGGAGGCCATGAGAGAGCTTCAGACTTAGCCTGTGGAAGGTACCTTCCGCGACTCCAAAAGATCTCCCTTCGCCCTTCCATCTAGGCCCTCCCTGTTGGGGTCTTCCAGGGTCCGTTGAGGGCGCTTGCGCGGCATGACGACGCAGGAGGAGGTGGAGGAGAGGGTGTTAGCGACGGCGCAGCAGATAGTGAAGAACCTCGGCACCTCCTCGGACATGAAGGAGGACATGATCTTCATTCTTTCCAACTTCGATAATCGATTTTCCAACATCACAGACCTCTTCTCCAGCAGCGGCGGCGACCGGCTGGAAGGTCGCCTCGATACGGCCGAAAAGGTAATCTCCCAGTGGGGGTGTTCCTCCACCTTGGGTTCGGGGCGTGATTTCATCCCCTGGGAGGATTTACCCGACGTCGCCGCTGAGTACCTTGCCGCCGTCGACGACGTTATCGCGATAACGGAGGAGGCAGAAGGGAATCAGGGGGGTGGACAGCCCGTTGATACCCTTGATCGGGCAGACAGAGTGCTCCAGATGGCCATGGATCGGCTAGAAGATGAGTTCCGTCACTTTTTGATCCAGAACACTGTCCCGCTTGATGCAGCCCGCCTTTATGGATCGATCAGGAGGATGTCGCTCTCTTTTGCTTCCGACGGTGGAGAGACCATCGAGGATCTTGTAACCTCTGAGGAGGAGCTTGACGCTTCATTGGAGGATAGGTCTACTGGTGGGAGCCTGTCGAACCTCCTCGATATTGATGTAGTGCGACCTGAGGCTGTCCCTCACCTCAAGAGTATCGCTGATCGGATGATTCGATCAAGGTACGAGAGGGAATGCTGCCAAGCTTACAGTGGTGTCCGGCGTGATGTCCTGGACGAGTGCCTTGCAACCCTTGGCGTTGAGAGAATGAGCATTGAAGAGGTGCAAAGGATGGAATGGAAGGAGTTGGATGAGAAGATGAAAAAATGGATCCATGCCGTTAAGGTTGTGGCCCAGGCCCTCCTCCTTGGCGAAAGACAGCTCTGTGATCAGATATTTGAAGCGTCCCCATTGGTTGCAGATGCCTGTTTCACAGAGACAACCAAAGGGTGTGTGATGCAGTTGCTTAATTTTGCAGAGGCTGTAGCAATCGGGCAACGGTCGCCTGAGAAGCTGTTCAGAATACTTGATATGTACGATGCACTCTCTAGTGTCATCCCTGACTTGGAAATAAGGTTCTCTGAGGAGACAAGGGAGTTTTTATGTAGTGAAGCAGATATAACACTGAAGAGGCTGGGGGATGCTGCAAAAGGCACGCTTGCTGAGTTTGAGAATGCCGTTCAGAGAGAGACCTCGCAGAAGCAGCTGCAGTTTGGTGGCATCCATCCTCTGACACGTTATGTGATGAACTATGTAAAATTGCTTGTGGATTACAGCGGCACACTGAATGGGTTGATGAACCAAGATGGAGATGCTGGAGAAGATCCAGCAGTCGAACATCATGATGACAACTCACATGGGGGGAACATGTCCCCATTGGGCTGCCATGTGCTCTCGACGGTCTCATATCTGGAGTCTAATATTGCAGAAAAGTCGAAACTGTACGAGGACAGTGGATTGCAGTATGTTTTTTTGATGAATAATATACTTTATATGGTTCAGAAAGTGAAGGATTCTGATCTTGGGGCTCTGTTGGGAGATGAGTGGATCCGTAAGCATCGAGGTCAGATACGGCAGTATGCTAGGAGCTATCTCAGGGCATCTTGGACCAAAGTTCTACATTGTTTGAAGGACGAAGGAATTGGTTTTAATAGTAGCTCTGGCAGTGCATCGAAGGTTGCTCTGAAGGAAAGATTCAAGAATTTTAATTTTGCGTTCGAAGAGGTTTGCAGGAACCAGATGACTTGGAAGGTCCCAGATTCACAACTCCGGGAAGAGCTCAGAATTTCTATTTCAGAGATGGTGATTCCAGCTTATCGCTCGTTCATGGGCAGGTTTGGAGGTTTTCTGGAAGGCGGACGGCATGCTGCAAAATACATGAAATATACCCCAGAGGATCTAGAGAGATATCTGCTGGACTTGTTTGAAGGCTTGTCTGGACCATCTAACCACTCAAGGAGAAAACTTAGCTCATGATCATGGGTATTCTCATCTACGGGTATGGGTTTACTCTCGTGATAGATATAGTCAGGTTTGCCGATCCCCAATCAAATCGGCCCACGTTTTATAATGTTCTCTTTTTACTGTTGATTGTAGTAGAACTACCAGACTGTCTGATACTTTCTAGGACTAAAATGTAATGGCAGTAACACTGTACATGATATTCCCCCTCCTTTCCTCCTGTCTGATCCATCAAGTATGACTGTCTATTTAATCGTATCTTGGCTGGTACTCTACGAGAAAACATGGACACAAAACTAATAAGTTTTAGGCAAATGCCATCTCATGAATATGAACTCTGTCAATCTGCCAGAAAATATATCTGGTTCCAGTATTCTCTATGCTCCTGGTTTTTCATTTCTTCTCTATAGTCTAGCCATCTCTTTTGGCTCATTTAATTCTTCGTAAATCAGAACCAATTTGCCATAGTTGTTGTCTCCCTCTGCTCTGCTTCAGGGGCTGATCAGTGATTCTGGTTCCGGTATTCTTTTCTGTTGAAAATATATGAATAAAGTAGTTGACGTGAAGAAAACACCCTCATCTTACATTGCTTGATCCACTGAGAAAACTTGATGGTGTATGTTTACAATGAAAATGAAGATTTCCATGGCAACTTGAGTGCTGAAAGAGATGCCAGGGGGGGGGGGGGTCTGAATCCATATCAAAAATATTAGGGTTTCTTTTCAAACCAGAAGAGCCAATGTTTCAACCCATTTGAACTGTAAGTTACCCAAATTGGGTCTCCTCTTGGTTGATCTTACTCACGGTGAATAAGAAACCCTTGATGACCGTTGAAATTCATGGAGTCTCTTTCACCCATCAAACAATCTGGAGGATAATCCGTTCATGTCAATGGATATGCTCATCTTTACAAGAACTTCCCATTAAACACTGGCTTCTCATTAGTCATCTCTCTCTCTCTCTCTCTCGCTCGCTCTCTCTCTCTCTCTGGATATATATCTACATATGGAAAGTCATGGTTCAGCAGACAGAGATAATGCACGTTTTAAATCTTTGTTTTCCACGTGTTCTTTTAAGCCTTGTGGTGAATAATGGTCTTGTCATTCTTCTCGTCCTTTTTTTGCCTGAGGGTTTCATTGGAATGCCCATGCATATTCTTGACCGTGTCTGGGAGTGTTGACCCATTTTGGGAAATAGTTTGTATAGGGATTTGATGATGATTTTTCTCCGGTATAATTGTAATACGGGAAAGTTATGCAGGTTTCACTAATAAACTACATTTTTTGGGATTTTATTAGACTCCTAAAATTTTAGAGAACCCAGAATTTGTGAATCTCTGGTTTGAGTTGTGGGTGCAAAAAAAATAAATAAAAGGATTTTAAAAAACCATAAAATTATGTAAATAAATTATATATATACTCGTTGAAGACAGGATATTAAAGAATTTGCGAGGACACGCCTGCCAAGAATGATCATAAATGGTGATATGGCGGGTTGACAAGCAGCTGGACCTTTGGGCTTCTCAATCGCCCAGGCTAGGGCACTTTTTAAGTGATTTGTGCTCGTGATCTTCAATAGATGAGCGCGCGCGCGCGCGTGCGCGCGAGAGAGAGAGTGTATGTACGTATACCCATATGACCCCAAGATACGTATGGGGTGTCTTTTATCATATTATAGTATTATGTTGGTGAGGATGCAAAATAATGAAGCAAAATTGCGATTTTTTTAATTTACTGTCTAAAAGTCCTCAAGGAAAATAAAATGAAGCTGGAGATGGAGAGAGAGATGAAAAGAATTCGATGCGTGATGTTAGCTATAGTAGACACTATATGTTCATATTTATTTACAATTAATATTAACTTAGTAGAAATTACATGCTTGTGCTGTGGTTTATTGGATGTCACTTTATCAGCTTTTAGGTCTCTATATTTTTATTTTTTTCAATTATATGCTCTTGTAATCACCTAGTTTACCTAATTTAAATCATCTCTCTCTCTCTCTCTCTCCTTCCCTCCCTCAAAATCATAAGTATGCTCTGGGACGTTAATGGGCCGGGCTTGCTTTAATTGTGAGAAGTTTCCAAATTGTTATTATTTTATAATACCTCTGATTGGCAAATATGGCCAAACATATTTTTTAAAGAAATTCCCAAAAATTGAAATTAGCAATTTAAATATTCATATCATGATATAAAATCCATTTTGTGTACATATATTTCGTTGTCTTTTTGTACTTTTCGGCCAATTAGCTAGCCCAGCTCGGCCCAATCTTTGTTTACGGGTCTATTAATGGGCCATATGGGCCTATAGGAACTGGGTTCTCTGTAGAAATGGGCCTTGTTGCCTAATGTTCTCGCCCGTCACACTCCTACAGTAATAAAGCTTCTCGTTATCGGTTGAACCGGCAACCAGTCAACTCGTCTCTCGACTACCCTTGCTCGGAGCGGGTTCGGACGACTCCGGTCCGACGACCCGGGACCGTTACGTTTGGACCAACTGCTATGCAGGTCAGCTGGAACTGGATTCCAACTTGGATCGGATCTACTTAACGGGGTCTAATAAGCGCAATCGGATTCGAATGACTCAGATAGCCGAACAGAACGCTGACTGAGGCTTTTCTAAGCCGCGGAGACTTCCCCCCCCCTCTTCACTGAGTCGAAGCTTCCGAGTTGCTCTCCGGCGATCGCTTCCATGGCGCGCCACGGCGATATCAACCCTCAGAAGCTCCTCAAGGAAGAGTATGCATGGCTTCCCTCCCTTTTTATTGGACGAGGATGAAGTAACGGAAGATGATGAGTATTTGAGGTTTCGGAGTGCTGAGCGCTCACATTCTCCTGCTTCTTTTTTGTTCTTCTGTTTCTCGGTGGAAACTATCGTCTCTCAGATTCGTGAGTGGCCTTACCGGATCTTCCATGCTTGAGATTTCTGCCTTGTCCACGATCGTCCCGGTGAGCTTTTGGCTGTTTCATCTTTCTTTTTTCTCCGACAACTCGATTATGATAGCGTAGTTTTCTATATAATAATTTTGTTCGGACGGGGTGTGCATATTTTGTCCAGGCTGTGGCGGTTCTTCGGCAATGGAGTGGTTTCTGCAATGGAACTTGTAAGTGTACTGTTTTTGTGATCTGTTTTCCACCTTTCGAGTCTTTGAATATGGTTATTATTCGACTGGTTTTTATTATAAAATTCTTTGAATTTATGCTCGCTGATGTTTTTGCAGGCGCAAGTAGGCCGAAGAAGAAAGACGATGGAGATATGGCCGATTCTGGTAGAAGTTGGAGAAGATACATAGCCTCCCTCACTGTGGACTATATCTTTGTCATCCTGCCGATTCTTTCGACTCTCACCGTAAGGTCATCCGGTATTTTAGCCATAGGAGAAAGGTTTACAATTTTAATTTTTAGGTGATAATGCCAGCTTATTTTCTCTCAGGTCCTCGCTGACTGGGTCTACATGTGTACCATTGCTCTGATGTTCTTACTTCTCTGGATTTTAGCAAAAAGGTGTGCCCCCTGAGTTAATTTTATTTATTAATCTACTCAGCATATTTATGACTGTTATACTTGCTGCCCGAAGATTAGGTTTAGTGGTGTATACAAAGGTAAAGGTCAAAAAATTCTATGCATGTGATTAAAGATAGCTCTGTTGGAGCTATGCCAAATATGACGAAAGTTTGTGAACTTTCGATCCTAGTTGATTTGCATCACATGTCACCCTGAGCTCTTTCCGCTTATCCTCCTGCAGATAAGCTGATTACACATGCTTAATAAGTGTGTTTTATTTATTGCTATTTGAGGACGTAAATGGCAGTAACGACAGATTAATATATGTGAAGTGTATGGAAGAGTATTTTATGAGCTAAAATACTTGGGATTTGTACAATATGTATAAATGAAAGAGCGCTCAAGCACAGGGTTTCGGTGGAAAAAAAAGAAATATCAGTGCAAATTTCATATGTAAATCGTTGAGAATATGTACAAGGAAAAGTAATAACTCATCTTAGGATGCTTTCTGAGATCCCACAAACAGACGGTTTGCACTGTAGCCATTTAATTATTATTTTATTTTATATGAGTTGACTACATGCTCGATAAGAGTTACCATTGTTTCAGAAATATTGTCAAAGTGTTTAATCTTAATAATCAAAGCAAAGAGATACATGAATGGGACCGTGGACATATAATTCATTCCAAATTCGAATAATAATTCGAATTAGAGTTATGTATATGAATGTGAAAAATGTAATCACAGCTACTTATCTGAAGTGGAAAGCAGCCTTAGATGGTCATCATTTTTCTGTTCGTTTGAAGGTATTGCGTACAAGAACAAGTGTATTAACTTTGTTTTGGTTCAGAGGGTTGGTAGTAAAGAAAAGTAAAATTGATGAGATGAGAACTTCTGAAATGAAACAATAAAGGATGCCAGTTTCTAATTATTCTATTAGAGAGAGAGAGAGAGAGAGAGAGAGAGAGAGAGAGAGAGAGAGAGATCAGAGACTGCAATGCTAGATGATAAAAAATGTATGGATGTTATTTGAGTGGTTTTAGATATGCATGAAAACGAATGACTATTACACCTTTGAGATATATGATTCCAAACGTAAAAGATGAATTATATTGGAATAATAAAAATGATTTCATTTTCTAGCATTGCCACATTATGGTCATGTATGCTGTTAGCTCTCATCAAGTCGATATATATTACTTGTGCTTAATTACTCTTATAATTTCACTTTGACATACTGTAAGATATTCATTTGAGGTCTCCTGAATTCTATTGCTTAGATCTGGACCTTATACTATTGGTCACATGGAAAGCTCTAATACGTCTCCTCTGAGGACAAGTATTTTGTCATACCGTGTTTCTATGGTATGCCGTTTCTTTACTTTCTCAACAAAAGAATTTTTATTCTGTATCATAAGGAGATGTTTTTTCATGTCAGATGATTGTGACCTGCCTGTGCATTTTGGCTGTTGACTTCAAAATTTTTCCTAGACGTTATGCAAAGGCTGAGACCTATGGTACTGGTCTGGTACGTTTGTTTATCTTTTTCCAGTTATTTTTTTATTTTTTTGGTCCTTAGTAATTTATTTTTATACATTTTAATCATTTTTAACTAGTTATCTTGTAGCCTTTGACGTTAATTCTACCATTCTAATATAAATAATGTAATCTCCCAAGGAACATCTCTCTAAAAAATGGTTTGCCAAATCGTTCAGTGAGCAGTGAATTCATTCCCTTTCCAAAACAGCCCACGAGTGGTAAACCCTAGACAGAGATATTTACCTTATCAGGCAACTGCCAGGCTCCACGTCCTTTTACAATTATGAATCCTAGTTTTCAGAAGATGAAGGATAATTACTGCTGCCATTTCGTCCTGTCTAAGCTGTACCCACATTTCGCCAATCTCTAGTGGAGTTATATAGTGAGGAAACGGTATTATTACAAGATTCTCTCCTCAGGCTCACAAAATAGCCTTAGTTTAAAATCAAAACACAATAACTTGTCCAAAAATCTATTTGGCGCTGAAAACATGTATTGGCTCTTGAATGGACTGTCCAGATTTTAGATGAACTAAAAGATCTTAAATGAGCTTGGACTGTCTTAGTTTTTGCATCTCTTACTTCCTGACCCTTTATATCATATTAATAATGAAGAAAATCACTGAGAGCTGTCCCAATGAACATGATTCTTTGTCACTCCTAGTTTGAGGTGGAAGCATCATTGCCTTTTTAACCTCTGTAGCTCATTTAAAACACCAATGCTGCTATGCTATATGAGATGTATTTGAAGACGAGACTAATATTCAGCCCTCAGTGTCAGATTGTGCTGTTTCACAGTTAACAGTTATCACTACTAAATACTAGAGAGATAAAAATCAGATCTAGGTGAGTTCTACTGATTTCTGTACCAGTTCCTATAAGTTATGTGAACATTGTACAAAAATAAATTATGGTTTCATTCCTTCCGATTCCAC
Source organism: Spirodela intermedia (assembly GCA_902729315.2). Classification (NCBI taxonomy): domain Eukaryota; kingdom Viridiplantae; phylum Streptophyta; class Magnoliopsida; order Alismatales; family Araceae; genus Spirodela; species Spirodela intermedia. The sequence continues at coordinate 2,037,158 of LR746271.1, forward strand.
AATCTAGAGAACTTAAGCAGTTCCTATTAGTCTCTCATTTATTTCACAATTTCAAGTCTTTGCCAGATGGTTTATGGTAATGTGCCAGTCTTCCTTTCTTCCTCATGTGATATCAACTTTCTAATGAATGTGCTAGTTTCAATCTCCCCAGCTTTCACATTTGAAAATAACAATTTTCTTCCTAATAAATTCTAGCCAGTCGACCTTGTTGCATTTATGGAAATTGAATGATGGATACTGAGAACTCCTTACCTTTTTTTTTGACTATTGAAGAGACCAGATCTAACCAATAGTACAAGCTAATCTAAATTCTTGGTAAGGTAGATTATTTGCTACCAATTTTATGACAGCCAGTTTGTTTTAATATATAATTAATTCGCTGAAACTCCTATTTCTCAATGAAAATGGTTAAAAGATATGTATGAGATGAAAATTCAGGTAACATAAGCTGTATTTAATTAGTTTTTGGCCATTCAAATTCGAAGGAATATGTGCCTAGCAAAATATAAAACTGAAACAGTTCCTGCTTTGATGAGAAAAAAGCGAGGACTTTGTTGCATAATATTCTTTTTGAGTGCTTCCAGAAATGACATGTTACTTCTATGATAAATTCTACCTCTATTTCCATCAGTTAGTATGCATTGTCTTTCCTGGAATTATATTATAGAGAAAACTGGATATTGGTTTGATAGTTGCATGGATACCACAGATGGATCTTGGGGTTGGATCTTTTGTTTTGGCAAATGCATTAGTTTCAAAACAAGCACGTTGTTCCACAATGGGGTAAGCTTTATTGCAGATAGAATATGATGTCCTCAATGAATTATTGCATCTTTAACTTTGTTACTAGAAAACTATTGACATGTCAGTCGTCCATTATACATGTTTTATGCACTTTTATACAGGACTCAACGGTTCATGTTTAACAGTGAATGAAATAATGTCTATAACCTTGCTACAGTACTAAAGACTCATGTTTAATAGTGAATAAAATTATTCGAAAATTAACATGCTCATAATTATGCATGGCACCGTATATGAATCTCAACTTGGTTTGCCCTTGTGGATGTTTTGCCCTACTTGTATGGGTCATTCTTTATCAGTTAGAGGATACAGGAGATACTTTTGAATTGAAAACTTCTAATTCCAAAATCCCATGCTGTACTATGTCTACAATAGCTCCGTTACTTACATTACTCTACTTATCATTAATTATCAACCTTCTGAACCCTTCGACTTGAATTTAAAAAATTGCAGGTACTGCTTTGACTTTTCTGTTTCCGTTCACACTTTGAGCGGTCTCGAATTTTTTTTTCTTAGAATACTCTCCCCAAATCATGGGGTCTGTATCTTCTTTTGTGATATATGCGAAAAACCCTCTCCATCCCTTGGGAAAATCACGCCTGGACTGTGTGGGGAATCAGACATTTTGATACTCTTTCTGACCTTAAAAGTCTCGTCCAGAAGCACAAGGCCGCACAGGTTGTTAGGTTTGTCCTGCAGCCTATTCTTTCTGCTATGAAGATCACTAGAACGAAACTAAGACTGAGATTTGATCACTGCATTGCCAATGGGGATGGTGATTAATTTGCTCAACTTTGCCGAGGAGATATTGACTTTTTTCCTTTGGCTATATGTATAGGTTCACGTTTACTTGTTATCACACAGTGCATTGGCTGATATACAATACTTTATTTGTTGGTGAGAAACTGTTATATTTTGAAACAGTTCAATGTGGTTGACGGTCTATTTAAACCTGTTAAATATTGAATTGGAGATCACAAACGTCTGTTGGGGTACATGAGTGGGTTGAGTGGAAACTTGATTTGAAAGCACCCAAATTTTTACCGACGTTGGCTCTTGTACATTGGAACGAATTTTATCGAAGCTGCTGGTGATGACTGTTATAGATTTTGCGGGCTTTGTACAGAAGTGCTAGGTTCTCAGCGGTCAGTCTCTTGATAGCTTGATATGTTTTTTAGCTCTCACAGTCAACACAGTAGTTATTCTGTCCTTCCCAGTTCTCATGCTTGATTTTCGTTTTCTTTACATCTGAATGTTTCTGGCTTTTCACTAAGAAATTTTAATTTATACCTGTCTCTGGAGCTATTATTTTGGTATATGCCAATGATGTCGGTCAAATAAGCTGTTCTCATTGACTAGACGCTCTGATGGTGAAGGCTATGCGGTTGATTTTTTTACATGATAAAAATTGCATTGTATCCACTTCTTTCAAGGAAAGTGATGCCCCAACTTTCATCCACAGGAAATGGAACACAACACTTAAATCAATAACTCCTCTAATCGTCTTGGGCTTTGGACGGCTAATTTTCACGAAAGGTGTGGATTATCAGGTGATGATCTTTCCTTTCTTGGTGAATTCATATTTTGTTCCATTAATCAGCGCCAGTTCCTCTGTGGTTGTTAGGCAAGCAGCCATGTCTAGGAGTGTTCACTCTGTTAATAATTCCTGTTCTTGTAGTGTCTCTTCTTGGGGTCCTATTTCAATTTGACAATCTAGCATTTATAATTGCAGGTTCATGTTGGAGAATATGGTGTTCATTGGAATTTCTTTTTCACGCTTGCAGCTGTATCATTACTGACATCTATTACTAGGCTCCATCCAATATATTGTGGAATACTTGGATTGTCCATTCTTGTTGGTAACACTGAGTTGACGTCTAAACGCATACTTTTTAACCCCAAAAATGAGATATTATTGTTGAACCCAATTCTCGTTGCTATGCAGCTTATCAGATTTTATTGATGTCTGGTTTGAATATTTATCTTCTTTCTGATGAAAGGGCATCGGACATCATCAGCCTGAACAAGGAGGGCATTTTTAGTGTATTTGGTGAGTTTACCTGTACTCTTCTGTTTGCCTTTTTCCAATTTTTTTTCTTAATATTTCGACTTGCCGTAGGAAGGAATCTGTCTCAGAATCACCGTCCCATTTTTGGAATTTGGGTATAGTCTTGTCAGCCAGCCAGAAATTTCTGAAATCACGTGAATATTTCATATTCAGAGAAAATACTATTTCACCATTACAGATATTTCCATATTTGAAGAATTTCATTTATTGCACACCCATGAGAAATAACTGGTAATTGGTAATGTTTGAGAATCACACAATCTCTGGCCAGGAACAAACCGAGGAAAGATACTTCAATCTTATGACTTGACTTAATTTGCATGCATTATTTACTCATGTTTTGAAGATTAAAAGGTGAGACGAGAAATGGTGTAGAGTGCCACGTTTTATGCATTAGAAACCTCACACCAGCGTCCCAGTTATAGAATCTTGTGGAAAGATGTTCTCCTTTCAGTTGACTCAACATTTTCCCTGCCAGAAACAATACCCGCATTATTCAATCACATCTCTCTTGGAAAAATACTTTCAGAACTCCAACTAATGCATGAACTATTTAGAGAGGATTAAAACCTAGAAATCAAAATAGTGTTGTCAATGAAACTACAAGGACGAGGAATAACTTGTTCATGAACAAGTCCACTGTGGGACCTGAACTGTTGATGCATAATTTTTCTGGTCACCACGTTCATGAGAATGCTGCTTGGATACATGGGGATTCTTCTCCTGTTTTAGCACAAAATGGACGTTGGTCGTTCTCCCTGATATTCTTCATTGAATTCTGTGTGTGTCTTTAAACTGCAGGTGCCGAGATTTTTTGTCAAAATAGAAACTTTGTGGTGCCTTCTTCAACCCTGTTTTTAACCAAAAATATCAAACTTTGTGGCAGGATATTGGGGTATGTATCTTGTTGGTGTTTACTTGGGACATAGTTTGCTCTTCGGAAATGTGGCAACCGGCATGACAAAAGAAGTTCAGCAGACGAGGACTAAAGTCTGGTTCCTCTGTGTTATGTTTTGGTATACTCCGAAAAGTCTTGAGCTTTTAATGATTTTCTTATTGATATATTGGCGGGGAGTGAGATATCTGATGCTGTTCTTCATCTGGGCTGCATTTTAGGCTTTTGACCGTCATCCTTGACAAGCACGTAGAAAGAGTTTCCCGTAGGATGGTAAAAGGACTTCATCTCTAATTTTTGTGTGCTCTAGTTTTCAGCAAGCCATTTATGCTCATTTTATACGATGTAAATAGATGCAAGTGTTTTCTTTATCAAAATGCTGGTTCATGCAAGAATCGCAGAATGAAATTTCCTTTTTGTTTTACTCTTGTGAGAAAAAATTCTCCATCAGAGAGTTTCATGATATGGCTGCGGAGTATAAACCTGGATCTCTAGGAAATGACAACAAATATTTTGGTGCAGTGCAACCTGGCGTATGTGATGCTAGTCTTAGCCCAAAATTTTCAGGTAAATATTTAACCTTTTTATTTAAATATTGGTCGTAATTTATATTCTAGCTTGTATTTTTTTAGCAAAAAAAGTAAATTTGATTAAAAAATGCACCAATACCATTGGGATAATTTGGTTTATCAATTCACGCTTCTTTATCTCTGACACCTTTTGCATCTTCAACAATAGTTCTAGAGATGCCAGAGATGACAATTCTCTGTTGATTATTAATAGAGAAGATGGGTAGAGATAGAGTCCCTGCAATCAGGCAAATATTTAGTTGCTATAAGATGTTCATGAAATATCATGTGCGCTTCACTTTCTGGAGCATGCTTCCTCCAAATATCCAGTTACTGGAAGAGACAAAAAGAAATGAGAGAGAGAGAGAGAGAACTGGCCCTGTTGGCCACTATTGTTCCTGCCAATCGAAAGGAAACATGGAACAAATGCACATTTTTATCAGAGCACACCCTTATTCCCATCGTTCAATCCTTCCCAAGCTTGGGTTACATGGGTCACGACCAATCTGACTTTCTTATCTTGGATTAGAGTTCCCCAAGAGCCTGTTGACTAATATTCGCATCAGATCTGCTCATCTTGTTCACATAGTCAACATGCTCTCTGTAGGTATTCTCAATTATGCTGGTTTCAGACCTTGTCCCCGGACAAAAGCCTCTACTACTCGAAGAAGCAATTGACCAGAATCTACTTGGGGTCTTTCTTTTGGTGGGTGCAACCCTAATCTTGCCTATGACAAATAGGGTATTAAAAACACTTCCTGAGATCATCTTAGAGGGGAATCCAAACAATCGTTGACTTTTTCCCCTTTCCTGATGCAGGCAAATCTACTTACGGGCATGGTGAACTTGTGTGTGGACACACTCTCATCCTCAACAGTTGCCGCGTTTGGTATTTTATCAGGTTACAGTGTCGTTTTGGTAGGGTTTGTGGGTCTCGCCAGGTTCTGCAGAGTCAAACTCAAGTTCTGGTGAATTCACGGTATCATGCTCAAAGTTCATGCCTTGATTTATGCCATTGAGCATCTGCTAACTATGATGAGTTGATCTATTCGTTTGGTGGAAGTTAGTTGCTTTATCTCACTAGATGGCCTTTGTTGGCACAAATCCAAGGAGAGAGAATATGCAGACGAAAAACTCACTTTGTACTCACATCTAATACAAGTACTGTCGTTGAGATAACAAACGGCCTGGAGGTCTGATAGGTGCCCAGTACTCGTGGAAGAACTCGCAACTTTATTGATTAGTAAGAAAACTATTTACAAGGAGAGTGGGATCTAGTATTTATGCCAAATCCTTAGAAGGTTTTAGACATATTAATGTAACACCAAATGAAAGGTATATGAGGACATATATGTAAACATGTAAGGTTTATAGGTTTTTAAGTACATCTCGACAGCACTCTCTCTCAAGCTGGTGATTGGATGCCGTCTATTCCCGAGATAATCTTCTATAGTTGTGTACCTGAGATGCTTTTAGTAAGCTTGTCTGCCAATTAATTATTTATTGAAATGTATGATATAGAAATCACATTAGACTCAAGTTTCTCTTTGATAAAATGGTGATCAATCTCCACATGTTTGGTACGATCATGCTATATAGGGTTGTGCACTAGATTAATTGCTTAATTATTGTTGCAATAAATCTTCACAGGACTGAATAAAGGAATTTGTAACTTGTCAATTAAGTAACTCACATATTCTTTGGGCAAGTTCCCTAAGTTCAGCCTCAACACTTGATTGAGCAGCTATATTCTAATTTTTACTCCAACTGAAAGGGTTGTCACCAACAAAAGTAAGATGACCAAAGGTTGACCTTTGATCAATTGTTAAGCCTGCATAATCAACATCTGTAAACATCTCAACCTCTAGCTTTCCACTTTGTTTAAAAAGAACTCATTTTTCTAGTGTGCTTTTCAAATAATGTAGCACTCTATAGGCAGCATGTAAATGAGACTTTTTAGGTTGATGCATAAATTAGTTCAATATACTCACTGCATATGAGATATCTGGTCTAGTGTGTGTTAGAAAAGTAGTTGGCCAAAGAGATGTTGATACATCTCATGGTCAATAGAAATTTCTTCATCTGCCATGCACAATTTCTAGTTTGGATCAATAGGTGTATTGGTTGATTTACATGCGAATTTCCCTATTCAGCTAACAAATTTGTGATGTACTTTTGTTGAAAAATAAAATACCTTTAGAAGAATGTGCCACTTTGATTCCTAAAAAATACTTGAGTTGTCCTAAAGTTTTAACATCAAACTCTTGGGCCAAACAATCGCTCAAGTTTTAAATCTCCCCTTCATCATTTCCTATGATAATAATATCATCAACATAAGCCAATCCTCATGAAGAAGAGTGTTTGAAAAATAATGTGTGATCAGCATTACTTTGGTTGTAATGTATTTTCTTCATGGCTACTATAAACCTTCCAAACCATGCATGTAGAGACTGTTTTAGGCCATAAAGGGACTTCTTTAACTTGCAAATAATATTAGATGAATGATTACCCTCATATCTTGGTGGGAGAGTCATGTAGACCTCTTCAACCAAATCACCATGTAAGAATGCATTTTTAACATTAAATTGTTGAATATTCAAGCTGAAAATTATTGCCAAGGACATTAAAAAATAGACTATATTCATTTTGGCCACTAGTGTAAAAGTTTCTTGATAGTCTATTCCATATATGTGTATGACCCTTAGCCACCAGCTGGGCTTTATACCTCTCAATCAAACCATCCAATTTATATTTCACTGTGTACACCTATTTGCAACTAACAATCTTCTTATCTTGTGGTAATTTCACTAGATCTCATGTCTGATTGTTTGCAAGAGTTCTCATCTCATCATCTATGGCTTATTTCCACTCAGGATTGGATAGAGCCTTAGAGAGATTTTTGGAATGGTAGTACTGTCTAAGGATGCATGTCTAAGGATGCAAGGAATGATTGATAGGGTGAAGGAAGTTTGTGATAGGATAGGAAATTGACAGCTGGGTATAAGAGTATTTTTGTGCACTCCCTTATAGGTTTGCATAGGGCAATGGAAAGTGAATCATGAGGTAGGACTGTAGGATCATCAGATGAAGGAGATGTTAATGGCTATATATTTTCTAAGGTCAGATCAGAATCTTAGAGTTTTGGTGAATCGTGAATTTTCCCTCACCTAGAATAAACCTTGCCAAACCTTACCTTTTTAGGAAGCAGATCCAATATAGGACTGGGTATTTGAAGGACTGAAATGAGAATGAATAAGTTACCAGCTAAAGATGAGAGTGAAGAATTTACACGTTGATCTATATGAGCTGTAGAAAATAGATGTTGATCACTAGATGAAAATTCTTTACAATAAGAATCCGATTCATGAAATGTAACATCCAATGAAATATTTTTTTTCTAAAAGGAGGGTGGTAACATTTGTACCCCTTTTAATTGGTAGCATAACCAAGAAATACACATTTAAGTGATCTCAATTCTAGTTTGCCTTTGGTTTGATTATGAACATGAACAAAAGAGACACAATCAAATGTCTTAGGTTCTAGCCTAGTTTTAAGTTGATGGTCTAGGAAAAACATGGTTAATGAATATAAGTGAAAGCCTAAGGTTCTAGATGGTAATCGATTTATGAGGTATGTGGCTGTTAGAGCAAGCTTGCCCCAAAAAAATTTAGGTACATGATGCTGAAAATAAAATTGATTGAGTGACTTCTAAAAGATGACAATTTTTTCTTTCAACTAAACCATTATGCTATGGAGTATAAACACAGGAGGATTCATGTATGATGCCCTTTGTTTGGAAGTATAAATTCAGATTTTGGCAAAGATACTCTTTAGCATTATCAGATTTGAATTTTTTTAATACTAGTGCAAAACTAGTTTTTTATTATGGCACAAAAAAGTTTTAGAATATCATACACTGGATTTTTATTTTAGAAGGAAGACCTGCATACAACTTGTACAATCATCAATGAAAGTGGCAAACAATTTATAACCACAAATGTCATTATTGGGACATGGTCCTCAAATGTCACTATGAATTAGGAAGAAAGCAACATCACTCCTTTCCCCTTGAGATTGAAATAAAGTATGTGTGTGTTTAGAAAGTTCACACACATTACATTTAAGAGTATTTAATGACACCTTTCAAAATAAAGTAGAAAAAGCTATTTTCTAAGTGCTAAAAGATGGAAGACTCATCTATTGGTGAAGTAATTGTATATTAAGGACATATCCTTGAGGTTCTAGAGATTGATCTACTTCCACTAGATGTGTTTGTCTTAGTCTTTCTAGAAGATAAAGACCTTTACGCTCTCTAGCAACTCTAATCCTCTAATGATGTACCTTATCAAATATGACACATACATCTTCATAAAAAAAGAATGATAGGTGAGTTTCTAACAAGTTTTTTAATTGAAATGAGGTTTGTAAATAACTTGGGGACATGAAGAACATTAGTGAAAACCCCAAGAGGTTCAAGTCTAATGTCTCCTATATTTGCGATGGTTAACATACTAGAAAGTGGTATGTTGTCTCCTATACTTGATGATTTTTTGTCACTAGAAGAGACTTTAACTCCAAGAGAGTGGTAAAACATATGAGGCTGAATTGATGAGAACTATGTTATTGTCGACTTCAGTTTTTCTAACTCAATTCAAAGTCGCTCTATATCCTCATATTTTTTATTGATTTGGGAATCTGAGGGCTAACTAGTCAGTAATCCTATTGCCAAATGTGCTTGACTATAATATTTTTCAATCTCAAAATTTTATAATTTACCATGTAGTTTATAACATCTGTCTCTAGTGTGATGAGCTTTTTCGCAACATGTACACCACAGATTATCATGAAAATCAGTCTTTTGATTTCTTCCTTGGTCATGCTGGGGCTGTTTAGCTTAATTTGAGGTGTTCTTCATAATTTCTCCCTGTTTAATCATAAATGTAGTATTATCAACTTTAGGCACTTGCAACATTAATTTTTGATGACTTTTCTCATTCAAAACGATTGAAATAACTTCGTCCAAATCAGATTTTTTTTTACAACTCAAAATATGTTGTCTGACTTGATAAAAAATAGAATTAATTCGAGCCAAAAATTTAAACTCTCTTCTTCGTTCTATAAAATGTCATAGGACAACAATTTTTATAGGTTTTTCTGTATCAATATTGAGATAATAATCGATTTCGTGCCATAAAATTTTCAATTCTCCTGCATATTCAATCACATATTTATTTCCTTGAATTGTGGATATGGATTTTGTCTTGAGTTCATATAAATGTGCATCATTTTTTCTTTGTGAGAATTTCGTGTGAACTATTTCCTACAAATCTTTGACTGTAGATAAAAAGAAAAAATCTAGGCTAATTTGGGAAATCATTGTTCCCCAAAGTTAGGTTTTGATTAATGCATCTCCTCTCCATGTAAAAAATTCTCGAGACAATGGATCTAGTTTCCCCTCAATTAGATGATGTAACATCCTTCTTCCAATCAATACTTCTAGAACATATTTTGACTATTGAATTAAATTGTGTCAAGTCAATTTGAACTTTGTAGGCATTGTAAGAAGTTCAATGAATAATCTTGGACCACTTGGACCAAGATTAACTTCCTTTGTGGAGATTGGATCCCCACAGATAATGAACAATTATCTCCCACATTTTCCATTTAGAAAGGATGTCCAAATTCACGAAAAATATCAAATTTGTGAACAAATCTCAATAAAAACAAGGAAAAAATGGTGCAAGAGCCATAACTAACTAATAGATCAGTGTGAAAGCAAAGAAATAGAGTGATCATTCATGTGACTTATGTAAATTTAAAATTTATAAGTATTTCTGAACAAATATATCAATTATAATTCAATTAAAGTTTCAAATATAATAGAAAATTTTCAAGTCGATCACAAAGATGTAATATAACATCAACTAATATTTAAGAATTTCTCTCAAAGAATATAATTTTTTATGACTTTTAGACTAAGAAATGAAAATAAAATATATTTAAAATTCATAAAAAAGGAAAACAAGGGTGAAAACATCAAGATGACATCAGCACTCGAAAAACACAAATCGAGCAAAAATAAAGCTCTACTTGATGATTCTTATGTAAGCGATTATAGATTATTTAATTGGTCAAATTAATATCTATAAAAGTCAAAAGAATCATAATTGAATGAAGAATAGTTTGAAAAATTTAAATCACATAAATTCTCACTAAATGGAGTAAAAATTAAGTTGCAATCAGAAAAGATAGAGTTTTGGTCTCGTGATAGGTCAAAATTCGGTATGTTCAGGAGGATCATTGAATGATGTCCACAGCCTCAAAAGCTTTCCTTAGACATAGACGACTTGGGCATTTGCTGCATCTCTTTTTGAAGTCTAGAAAATAATGGTGGAAGTTAAACTAGTTAAAAAAATGATAAAATAGAGTTCCAGCGTGGCAGGGGTGATGCGTCGGTGATGTGTTAGAATTTTGAGCATTCGAGAGGATTATCATGCAATCTCTATAGCCTCAAAGGCTCTCATTGGACAAGGATGATGTGGATAATATCTACATCTTCTTGAGAAGTCGAGAGATCAATGAAATAAGTCGTTGAATCATCTCTAGCAATTGTTATTTGGCGAAATAGAAAAACGGTGACTTTGGGGCTCTCTGACATTTGTCACTTAGTGGAGATGAGTTAGATGGAGGTGGGGTGTATCTTAAGGAGCTTCATCTTGAGGTCTACACAACAAGAGGAGACTCTTCATCACATCTGGTACACTCATAGGAGGTAACAACTCTCTCCTGACAGATCGTCCTCTTTTTAGCGACGGCTTGTTCGTCGATTAGTCGGAGATGATTTATTCGATGGATTTGTGATCCTCTTTCTGCAAATTATATTGAGGAGATTTTTGTCAATGATTGAGTGATTCTGGCAACTTAATCTTCACTGATGATCTACAAGAAAATCACGATTTAATCAGATAAAAATATGAGTTTTGGCTTTGATTAGATTCAAATCCTCGTTGGTTGCTCACCTACATGAGAGAGAGTGAAATAAATATGCAAATACCCTTATAAAGTGATGTTATTAAGGTACCTCTTTCTAATAGACAAGGGGTATTTGAGGTACAAAAATTATAAAATTATCTAAGGAAGGTGTGACCGGGGTATAGACCACTCTTTGCCCCACGCCTAGTTGGCTACTAATGATGTGGAAGGGGAGTGACATACACCTGCCCCCATTGGTCCATCCTTAGCCACTTGAGCCGCTGCTCGAGACTCTACCTGACTATGCTTCTGATCTACTTGTGAGCCACTGCTCAAGACTCCTCTTTTTTTTCTATCTTTTTATTTTATTTTTCTTTATTTATCTCAAAAATAAGATTATAAAAATTATATAAATTCACATAAAATTATATAATTATCTAAAAAATCACATTAACTAATTAAAAACTATTTTTCACAACTTAACACAAATATGTTTATTTATCATGAGTTAAGACTAAAATTATCTTATTTATTAATTATTAACTCATGATAATGAAGACTTATCAATCACACTTGGATTTTGATGGCGAGTGGGACCCGTCTCTATTAGCTCAAGAGACACCGGCAGTCCGAGTTCAGCCCGATCGACGCACGAAGACGAAGGAGCCTGGCTTTCGCTACATGGCCTAGCCCTTTGGGACGAAGACATTCCACCTCCGCGATGACGACGAGCTCAAGCTCACCCGTATCTTTCTTTGTACTTTCACATTGACTTGTTGGGCCTCACATTTGTGTGTTAGCGGGCCCAATTCTATGTGTGTGTTGTTGTTTGTGTCTCCCTTTCTTTAGGGTTTTATTGGGTCTCTCTTTTGAGGCCCAATTAAAACCCTAAGGGGTGGGGGACCTATGTGTCTTTCCTTTGGGGCCTCTTTTGGGGCTTATTTGGGTCTTCATTTGAGGCCCACTTAAGCCGTAAGAGGGCCCTCCTCTTTCTCCTTTTAGGGGAGCTTATTGGGTCTCTCTTTAAGAGGCCCAATAAGCCCCTTTTGTAGCCTTTTGTGGCTTATGGGCTTGAGGGCCTCAAGTGGGCCCACCTCCCCTTAGCCCACTTGTGGGCCCCATATAAGGGGAGGTAGGACCCCCCCTCAAGAGAGCGCCGTATTTTTGAGAGAGATTATCGTTTTGTGAGTACCTTCTCCGTGATCTAGGATAGGGAGGGAAGGAGGAAGAGGAAGGCCGTCGATACCCCCTTCGAGGACTTCGTTCCTCATGACGCTGCTGCCCGAGAAGTCCCGCCGCCGCCTGAGACCACTGCCGCTGCCGGCTATCTCATTGCCGCCCGGGAGCTCGCCGCCGTCACCGGACGAAACGGTCGCGGTTGCCGCTGCAGCCGCCGCCGCCTCTGCTGGAACCCCGTCACGCCGTCGTGACGAAAGGGGCTCGCTTCGCCTCCCTACGAGCCGTCGCCGAGCACTCCGCCGGAGTCTCTCGACTCCTGGTTCGACTGCCGCCTCTTCCTCCGGAACTCCACCATAAACTCGCCGGAGCCGCCCTCCGCCGCTCCGCCCAGTCGCTGGCCGTTCGCCGACGAACGCCGACCTGCCGCCGACGTCGGAAGAGACCCTGCTGCCGTGCTGACGAGCCAGATCAAGTCCAAGCTCCGCACAGGCCCCCGCCAGAGTTTCCCGACGATCCGCCGCCGTCGCGCCGTTTCCGGCGCCGCCTAGACCAGGAGGGCTCAACCCTCCCTGGTATCGCGGGCCGGATCGTCTCCTTCCTCTGCTTCGCTTCCCGGGGCCGCCAGAGAAGGCCGACCTTTCCGGCGACGGTTGGGTCTCCGCCCAACCGCTGACGATCGGCATTCCCGCCGAAGCGCCGCTGACGCTCGGCATTCCTGCCGAAGCGCCGCTGACGCTCGGCCTTCCCGCCGAACGTCGACGCTCGGCCTTCCCGCCGACGCGTCGCTGACGCTTGGCATTCCTGCCGAAGCGCCGCAGATGCTCGGCCTTCCCGCCAAAGCGCTGCCGCCGCGCGCGCCCCGCGCGCCGGCTCTTGCGGCCCGCGCGCCCACCCGGCGCCACTGCCCGCGTGCCCTAGGGCACGCCGCGCGGCTTCCCGTGCGCGCCCGCTAGCGTGCCCTTCGGCCCACCAGCGGGCCCACGCCCACTAGCGTGCCCTTTGGCCCACCTGCAGGCCCACGCCCACGCCAACTGTGCCACGCCCTAAGACAACGACTTCCGCGACTCTCAACCAGGACCGACCGTCGACGCTGAGCATCGCTCTTCACCGGACGTCTCTGCCTTCATCGAATCTCCGCTCCGTCATGACCCGCCGGGCTACGCAGCCCTGAAGGTTAGCTCCGTACCCCTTCTTACTTAAGTTTAATTATCTTTCGAAGGGTTTTTTTGGCTCGTCTCCACCGCCATCAGGAGAACGTAGACATGATAGGACAGATTATCGGATTGTGACTTCCGACGTTGCACTAGACTCATCACAGTTCGTGAGCTGCAGCCCTAGGCTACTTCACGACAATAGTTCTGCCGTCTATTCAGACGTGGACCGAGAGGGCCTCTCACTTACCATCGTCGAGTGTTTCCCCGAGTTGTCCTGGGTTGATCATGCATATTGGTACGCTTGCTTGTGCTTAGGTTACTTGGTCAGACCTAGAGTCTAGGGTCCAAACATTTTTATCAGATCAGTCCGATTGCCCTATCCCGAGACTCAAGTTTCATTGATCAAGTATAGGGGGTTCTCGCCCCGTCCTGCATCAGATTTATTCTAGAAGAAACACAGCAAAGGAGAAGATCCCTAATCATAAGTGTACAGTGGTTGTAACTCTAATAGACAATGGAGAGAACTTCGACAAAGTAACATTAACTGTGATGGTACTGAAAAATAGAGTTTAAAACCCTAGAATGGCTCTAATACTATATAGTTGAGATAACAAATGGTTTGGAGCTCTAATAGGCGCCCAACACTCATAGAAGAAGAACTCACAACTTTATTGATTAATAAGAAAATTATTTACAAGAAGAGCGGGATGTAGTATTTATGCTAGATCCCTAGAAGGTTCTAGACATACTGATAGAACATGAAATGAAAGGTACATGAGGACATATCTATAAACATATAAGGTATATAGGTTATTAAGTACATCTCAACAACAAGTACTAAGGCCACAAAACTATCTAACTAGGAAACCAAAAAATAGGAAATAAGCAAGGTATACTAGGAAACAATCTAGCTAAAAATTGAGCACCTACATATACATTGTTTCTGAAAACATTAGTCTAGTTGGTGGATAAATATATTTCCTTTTTATTTACTAGTATAAAATTCATAGAAAATAGTATTCTTTGAGGAAAATTCTGAATAATTACCAGATATTATATTACATCTCTATGGTCGACTTGGAAAATTACGACTATTTTTGGAAGTTTTATTGAATTATAATTAATATATTTGTTCAGAAATACTTCTAAATATCTGAAAATTCGTATTTTCTAGTTTTATAAATTTTAAATTTGCATGATTTACTATACAACGACTAAGTCATGTCAATGGTCTTCAATCAAAATAGTTCACACATACCTTATGTCATTACTGAATTCAACTTCTACAATTGGCTATGCTATCACATTGTTGAATTCAACCTTAAGTCATTGTTTCTTACTTTGTCTTGTCATAATATTGCCTAAGAAAGGTGTGATATATAGAGGTTGATCTCCTATCAACCATCAACCTTGCATTATCAAGATCTATACATGCCTCAAGTATCAATCATTTGTTTCTTCTAAACATGATATCATTTTTTGGTGTCCTTTTGACATAATATTGTTTGAATATGATGCATTTAGTTTTATTATTTTCATTTAATTTCCTTGTTCTTTTACTTTTTTCTTTCAAAATGAAATTGGTCTAGATTGAATTGGTCCAATTCACCCTCTCTTATTAATGGTTTGGCATAAATACCACCTATGATGTAAAAAAGAGAGTTAGAACAAAATGAAGAATTAGGGCTTTGGCCAACTATCCTTTCCTCCTTCCTTTTCTTTCGTTCTATGTTATCATAGAAGATTGGACAAAGGAGGTAAGACATGCAATGAAAGATCAAGAGATTAGTAATGGCTGACATGGTAGTAGAGCTATGTGTGACCTTTCTAACGACCTATTTATCTCTTTCTTACAGTTGTTAGTCTTCTTTGATCATCATTCACTTTTTTATTTTAAGAAAAATAGATTTGTGAATTGATTGATACAAGTCATTATTTCTTGTGTTGACTTGGTGCCAACTTGTGCTAGAATAAAGTATTATTAACCCTATTGACATGACTTGTTGATTCATGCTCATAATTTGCATCTTCTTGGAATTGGTTTCTATCAGCATGTGTACAGAATTTTAGTGAATATTAGTTTTTGTCTACTGATTTAACTATTGCTCTTGAGTTCACCTATATTTAACAATCAAAATGTTAGAGGAGACTTCTAATTTGGGATAATCTCAAACCATAGAGGGTGGCTAGAGATATTTATTGGAGACTTTCCTATCATACCCTAAATAGGCTTGATGGTTGTGAACCATAATGATTCTTGAAATTTGTAGAATGTGTCTATATCTTCATACAACTTGAGACATTTGAGAAACTTTACATTAGATATTCATGGGCAAAAGGTTCTACACAACTTTATGAGTTAAATATGAGAATGATAACACTAGTATAAGGAGGGAAATTAATATCTGAATACACAAATGAAGTGCAAACACTCTGACAAGAATTTGAGAAATATGGTGTGGAATGTGCATATATCTTGATACAACATAAGACATTTGGAAACTTTCTCTTACATATTCATAGACAAAATACACAATACAACCCTATGAGTTAAAAATGAGGATAATGACATCAAGAACAAGGGAAACTTAGTAACTAAATATATAATTGAAGTGCATATATTATCTAGATATTATAATTATTATAAATTAATGATTTGAGAGATCCAATTGATGTAGCCTTATGTAGAGGAAAAAAAAGGATATAACTTATTAATATCTAGTTGGATTGAACGTTGAGATTGATCAAGTTACCACCTATGAATGTCATAACTTATTAATTAATATCTTTGTAATATAAATAATATGTTATTTGTAGCTAGAAGTGGCAAGAATCAAGCTAATAATACAAGTAAAATTAAGGATGACCTTAATACTTGATGATCAGTAAAAACCCCAAGTTGTGATTATAAAGACACCCCATGATGCACATATTATAAGAAATAAGGATACATGTATAATATACATAGATGTTTCAAATTAAATAGTAGATCTCAACATGGGTGATGGTCAAGTCCATATCATTGTTAGATGTTACAAATTAGATAATAGATCTCAACATGAGTGGTGGTTGATAATTATAAATTAGTAGTTGTATCTATGTATTAATATCTTATATATAGATACTAATTAATGGGTAGAGAATGTAATTATATATGTATTATTGACTCATTATGACATTCATAATATTTTATCATTAAGTCTTAATATATATTATTTTATTTATTTTATTTATATTATGAGACTAACCCCACTTGACTTTTATGAAGTTAAGTGATGATTTTGTCACTTTTTCTTGATAATTATTTGATTGCAATGACTTAAGTGAGCTCTTATTATGAGTTAGAAATAATGGAAGAAGCCCAAATCTTCAGCCCAAGGAAAAGCCCAAGTCTTATAAACAGGGGCGACTTAATATGATTATGGGCCCAAGAGAGGTGTCACTTTGGCCCAACCCATTTGGACTTAAAAGGACTATCAAGAGATGAGATCTAGGCCATCCATCTTATGACACTTTGAGATGAGATTAAGAGGAGGATTAGAGGGTCATCTTCATAGAAGAATCTAGGTCATCTACCAAGAGAGTCAGTTATTAATTATAACTATCTATTGGAGGGGTCTAATTCTCTAAAGGTTTAAGGCATCTCACCCCCCTCTTGGAGGACGTTTTTTAGCTCTCTCTCTAATAGTGGCTAGTCGAAGGAAAAAAAAGAAAAATGAAGGCCTAGTCAATGGCATTCTCATGCTCATGGTCATCGTGGAGAAAAGACTACATAAAGTACATTACGATCATCATAGATCAAGTATCACTCGGCCTAAGATTGATGCACAATGAGGTATGTGCAAAATCTAGATTTGGGACGTCTTTGTAATCTTCTTCATAGATTAACTCTTAGTTCGAATTGGTTTTACCATTCATTCTATCATTCCACTGTGTTAGATACATTCTCTTCCCTTTGTCACACTTTCTATTTCTCTTGTCTTCACCTTTTTTAGATTTAATTCTGCCCTTCACAATCTCAAGTTTAACTATATATATATAAGAAATAAAATAAGTAAAATTCTTACTCTCATTACTCACACTCCTTGAGGATCAACCCTTACTTGTCCTAAATAGAAGAGTGAGATTTTATAAATATTATTTACATGAACCTAATTGCACCATGACGACATATCTAATCTTTAAATCGAGTTCATCAATAGTCAAGCCCATATCATTAGTAGATGTTACAAATTAGATGGCAGATCTTAGCATGGGTGATGGTGAAGCTCATATCACTATTGTGCACTGAAGAGAGACATGCACACAAAACCCATGCCAACCTATCATAAAAAAAAATGTACAAGTTTAAGAATAACTGGGTTCATATTTTTTGGTACATTCAAGTAATTTTCTTAGTTTTAGAGGGTTGAATGACACAAAAACTATTTACTCTTCATTAATCATTGATTCAAGAGCCATAAAAAATATGACCCATTCATCACACTTGTTTACCACTTATTCCCTTTGTCAAAGTAATAGGAAATTGTTTAGAGCTAAGGACTCCTTAGTTATTGTAATTGGAGTAGGAAACATTCACCTTTTATCTTCCATTTTCCTAAAGAACGACATTAATGTTTCATGATTGACCACTAACCTCTTTTAGTGAGCAAACTTACTTTTGACCTATGTGGTTTCATCTCATTTGATTCTAGCTCATCTATTTTTTGACAAGTCATATGAGAAGAAATTAGACTTATTAAAGAGTGGAGTGGACTCCACTACCCTGAATGGCTTGACCAATCAAACATAGATAATAAGAAAAGCAATATGTTAGAAGAACTTGTCAAACTTAGATAAATTTTGACATCATCAGTGAAGATTAGGACATCGATCTTTTACAATCATTAACATTCTATTCTTGTACTTGTTACATAACTTGAATGTAACTTAATTTCCTCATTGTTACAAAATGTTCAATACCCATTTTCTATATCCATAGTGATATTTGGGAACCCTTTCTCATTTCTAACATTAGTGAATCTAGGTGGTTTATTACCTTTTTAGATGATTATACTAAGATGAATTGGGTTTCTTTACTTAGAAATAAATCCTAAGTGAGTAATACACTCTTATAATTATGTTATTTCATTAAAGCACAATTTAGAACATGTGTTAGGAGAGTCGAATTAGATAGTATTATAGATTATTTCAATCAAATATTAATATCTTATTTTTAAAAAAATGAATTTTATATGAATCATAATGTGTCAATAGATCACTGTAAAGTGGGTCACCAAATGGAAGAATGCTCACCTACTTTTAAGTGACTAATGCACTTCTCCTTCAAAACAAAGTATCAATGTTATTTTTTTTAGAACTTTTCTTATCCTTAACAATCATGGAATATTTATTATCCTTTGATCATCTATCACTATCACATGAGGCTTTTATCTTTATTTTACAATCTAATATTATTACTATCGTTATATTTGAGGCTTTGGCTAGTTAAAAATAGAAACAAACTATAAGCAAAGAGATAGAGGTTTCCAATTAAGGCACTAACTCATTGGCATATTCCTTTACATACTTTGTGCCTTGCATTAGACCTATTCCTTTTTTCATTACTCAATAGACTTAGGTTCTATCATATTTCTTTGAAAAAAACTTTTTTAGTCTTTTCCCAAATTTCTTTTCCTTTGGGAAGAAAAAAGAGAATTTATGTTGAATTTTGGAGTCATATTCTAAAGACATTTTAATTATTACATCCTCTTTTTTCCATGACCTAAAACATGAATTTGCTGTTCAGGTGTTGAATCTAGTACATGATTTACCTTTCCTCTTCCTATCAAAACAACTATAATGAACTCACTCTACTTGAATTCAATTGGAATATTTTTTAACTCTAAATATACTTCAGAGTGTTTTGTAGAGTGGATTTGTGAAGGGGTTATATTGACAACTTCAAACATGAAAAACATCATGTCCTCAGCCAACAAATAATATGCTACTAATCCTTTCAGGGAATGAGGCCACATAGATGAATGAGGGGTCTCATAGTACAAAAATAAAAATTTTCTCTTCTCAAAATGGATTGATCCATTCTCTCACACCTTAATATTGAAAGAATACCTTAGTATATAGGGTCAAGAATACCTTTCAGAATAGCCAGATAGCTAATAATCATAAAAAAAGACCTATAAAAATAGCTCTCATAATTTAGGATGAACCATAACCCTTCTCTTTTGATCAAGAGAACCAGTCAAGAGATATAATGAGGTCACTTGGATTGGATGTCAAAGCCACCATGCTGTTCGTTAGAGGAGGTGCCGTCAGCAATGTGAAGAGCCATTGGCTCATGAGATAGAAGAGAGAAAGGAAAATGCAAAGTAGAAAGTATGTTAAATGAGAACACAGATACATGGATTTGTATAACTTAGTTGATCGTATCTAGTTAATTAGCCTTCACTTAAGCAAAACTGCATCCAATAATACATTGTGAATGGAGAAAAGATAGAAATACAAATAAAAAGTATACATATGCTATTAACTAGAAGATTCAGGTATGCTTACAATCTCTCACACTCTGGCAAGCAATGGAGAGTCAATTTCAACTAACAAGACCTATTCATAGTAGTCCCTTAGTCCCTTAGTTTGAGGGTGAGAGAGAGAGAGTGGTAAGGGGACCCAATCAGGTCCAACATGCCTTTCGCACAAGGAAGAAATCATCCTTCTGCCCCCCCCTTATGCAAATTTGGTCTAGTTAGAATTTGGTTAGTCCATGGAGAAACCTAACGATTGACATAAAAATTTACCTCTAAAAAGGTAGAACTATGGGATTTGATTTATATTCTCAATAGAGACATGGGCTCTATGTTGGGATTCATAGACTGAAAAAGAAAGATTTTATCAATAAATACTCTAAGTAGAATATGGAGAAGATTAAAAAGCAAGTGGTGGTGGACCCATGCTGGGTTCAAAAAAGATATATCGTCTCCAACCAACAAGAATCTCCTGCCCTTTGTCCCCAAGATATGACCACTCGCAGATCACTAAACTGACCCCTAGTCGATCCAAGGGGGACAATATTGAACATTCCTTTTCGTCAAAACTGTTGGGATCAGGTCTCCATTGTGTGGAAGTAGAGGTTTCTCGAGAAAGAGGAACAAATCGTCAAAGCACGAGGAAGCACAAGGGAGTTGGTTTGCATTGAGATGGTCATACACCTTGGAGGAACAGACACGGATAGCTCCTTCTATCACATTCTCCAATAGTAGGAAACTAATCAAGCATGTGGTAGAGAGATGGAGCCAAGGGGGCATCCATGCCACGTCCTGGTGGCCAACCAGTCATGGAGCAAGAAGTACACACTTCTGTGCATGAGGGCGGACTACCTTTTTACCTTCTCCCAAGATGGTTCTGGATGTTATTTTATGTTGACAGAAGGGTTCTCTATTGACAGACCATAGCTTTGATTTATATTGAGCTCATTTGCTGAAGTATTTTTGATGTGGAACTAAAGTTTCTCATGTGTTTTAGGGCAGCTGTCTAGAGTGCAGTGTCTAGTGGTGTTTGGTGAACCATGTCATCAGATAAGTCAGATCCTACGGTGCGTGAGCCACCACGATACTAGATGCATAAAGCAATCCATCGGCGGTTTACGAGTCTGATGCCGCTCAGTAGCACATGGCCTTAGATGATGATCTAATGGCTAAAAAGGTGCCATGGTACTAGAGACTTAAGTTTTTGATCAGTGGTGGTTTATGGTGGATTGATCCTGTGTGACTTAGAGCGCCACTTGACCAAGCACATTTGATCCAATAGCTCTCGAAGTGCCATGATACTAGGAACTTAAGTTCTCACACGTACCACCATTAAGGATATAAAGACAATAATTAATTATTATCTAGTAAAATAGACATTATTGATTATCTACTTAGTGCCCTTGTTGATTCTATCTATCCACTTGGTTCACTAATATAATAAAGTAAGTAACAATTGTTTGATAAAATCCCGAGAGTAGTTGCGAATACAACAATCTGTTCTCCCCTCTTTTCATGCGATTAATGCTTCTAGTGATCGACGAGCTCATTCCTTCCTCTCTTGACTGAGCTCAAGGCCTTTGATAAGTGGTCAGCTCTTCCCTTCTCCCCTTAGATGATGGTTACAACTTGGTTGACCCCTCCTTTTGGTGGATCTCTTTGGCAAGTGGTACAACGCTTCTAGATGATACTTCTACAATTTCTAATGTGGTGTGACAGGTCTAGACAAAACCAAGCTGTCACACTAGTGTCTCCAATTGCCCAAGAGGTAGACTAAACTTGGACAATAATTTATTTTTATACTTTTGTCATATATTTACATGTTTTCAATATTTATTCATATTTTATGACAACTTATTTATGTTTCATGCGTTTCAATTATAATGAGTAGAATTGAACAAAAACTTGATGAATGATCTTCGTTCTTCTTTTGAATCCCCAGTAACTCAATTGAGATCAAGCTAAGATCATTTCTAACTTATCTTCTATTAATTTCTACTGTTGAATCTGGACATATCCATGTTCTTGATGTTCTGCACATAATGAATATCTTTCTATTTTTGAATGTAAAATTAGCGAGACTAAAGGCTGATTAACGAGCATTGAATTGTTAAAACAATGTGGAGACATTTACAACTGACCTCATGTCATATGTGTGAATTTTCGAGCACACATTCATCTAAGAATAATGGTCACTGTGTAAACAAGTTGAGTGTATTTTTTTCTTTCTTTATTCTCATCTTATTTCTCTCTCTCCCTCTCTCGTGAGACTTCTTCATCTTTCTCCATCTCTCTTGAGATCTCTCTCTCTCTCTTTTAGTATGATGAGTTCTAGATAAATTGATGTAGGACTGGGCGAGAACCCTTGTACCTGATCAATGAAACTCAAGACTTGGGATAGGGCAGTCAGACCGATCCGATAAGAATGTGTGGACCTAGGGCATAACTTAAGTATAGGCAGGCATGCCAATATGCACTATCAACCCAAGACAACTTGGGAAAACACTCGATGATGGTGAGTGTGAGGCCCTCTTAGTCCATGTCTGGATAGACGGTAGAATAGTCATCGTGAAGTAGCCTAGAGCTGCAGCTCATGAACCATGATGAGTTTGGCGTAACGTCGGGAGTCACGATTCGATAACTGTCATATTCTGTCTACATTCTCTTGATGGTGGTAGAAACGAGCTGAGAAAACCCTTCAAAAGATATTTAAACTTAAGAGGAAGGGGTACGGAGCTAACCTTCAGGGCTGTGTAGCCCAGCAGGTCATGACAGAGCGGAGACTCGACGTAAGTAGAGATGTCTGGTGAAGAGCGATGCTCAACGTCGACGGTTGGTTCTGGTCGAGAGTTATCATAGTCTTCATCAAAAGGCGTGACACAGTCAGATCGGGAGTGCGCCCGCTGGTGGGCCGAAGGGCATGCTAGTGAGCGCGTGCGGCAAGCCACGCGGCGTGCCTCAGGGCATGCAGGTGGCAGCGCCAGGTGGCGTGTGGGCCACAAGAGCCGGCACGTGGGGCGTGCATGGCGGCGGTGCTTCGGCGGGATGCCAAGCGTCAGTGGCGCTTTGGCGGGAATGCCGAGCGTCAGCGGCACTTCGGCGGGATGCTGAGCGTCAGCGGCGCTTCGGCGTGAATGCCAAGCGTCAGCGGCGCTTCGGCAGGAATGCCGAGCATCGCGGTGCTTTGGTGGGAATGTCGAGCATCAGCGGTGCTTCGGTGGGAATGCCGAGCGTCAGCGGCGGTTCGGCAGGAATGCCGAGTGTCGGCAGTTGGGTAGAAACCCAACTGTCGCGGGAAGGGTCGGCCTTCTCTGGCGGCACCGGGAAACGGAGTAGAGGAAGGGGACGATTCGGCCGACGATACCAGGGAGGGTTGAGCCCTCCCAGTCTAGGCGGCACTAGAAATGGCACAACAGCGGTAGATCGTTGGGAAACTCTGGCGGGGCTTGTGAGGAGCTTGGACTAGATCTGGCTCGTCGGCACGGCAGCGGGGTCTCTCCTGACGTCGGCGGCAGGCAGGCGTTTGTCGGCGAACAGCCATCGACTAGGCGGAGCGACAGATGGTGGCTCTGGCAAGTTTATGGTGGAGTTCCGGAGGAAGAGGTGGCCGTTGAACTAGGAGTCGAGAGACTCTGGTGGAGTGCTTGGCGACGGCTCGTAAGGAGGCGAAGCAAGCCCCTTTCATCACAACGACGTGACGGGGTTCCAGTAGAGGCGCCGGTGGCTGCAGCAGCAACCATGACCGTGTCGTCCGGTGACGGCGGTACTCTCACGGGCGGCAATGAAGATGTCTGGCGGCGGGACTTCTCCGGTAGTAGCGTCACGATGAACGAAGTCCTCAGGGTATCAACGGCCTTCCTCTCCCTCCTTCCCTCCCTATTCTAGGTCACGAAGAAGGTATCTCACAAAAATGATAATCTCTCACAAAATTTGGCACTCTCTTGAGGGAGGGTCTTACCTCCCCTTATATAGGGCTCACAAGTGGGCTAAGGGGAGGTGGGCCCACTTGAAGCCCTTAAGCCCATAAGCCACAAAAAGGCTACAAAAGGGGCTTATTAGGCCTCTTAAAGAGAGACCCAATACGCTCCCCTAAAAGGAGAAAGAAGAGGGCCCTCTTACGGTGCTTAAGTGGGCCTCAAATGAAGACCCAAATAAGCCCCAAAATAGGCCCAAAAGGAAAGACACATAGGTCCCCCACCTTAGGGTTTTAATTGGGCCTCAAAAGAGAAACCCAATAAAACCTTAAAGAAAGGGAGACACAAACAACAACACACACACATAGAATTGGGCCCATTAACACACAAATGCAAGGCTCAATAAGTCAACGTGAAAATACAAAGAAAGATAAGGTTGAGCTCGAGCTTATCATCGTCATGGAGGTGGAATGTCGTTGTCCTGAAGGGCTAGGCCGTGTAGCGAAAGTCAGGCTCCTTCGTCTTCGCGCGTCGATCGGGCTGAACTCAGACTGCCGGTGTCTCCTAAGTTGATGGAGATGAGTCCCACTCGCCATCATAAATCTTCAAGAGGAGGGGGGGGGGGGGAAGTCAACTAATGAGACGCCAAACCACAGAAGACAGACATAGTGGCCTAAAAGAGCACTGGAGGGGATGGATGAACAGTTTTCATCTTGAAATCATGAAAAGTTAACCTTTATTCTGCATCTGTCCCTACTTTTGCCGGCGTTTCTATCTCCATTGCGCCAGCCACAAGCTCCGATTCCGACAGCATGGAGGCCACCTTGTCATAACCTCCCGATGCCGGAGACCAAAGCCTGCCAAGGCCCAACCACAACATCCGTTTGGTTTCCCCATGGCTGCCGCATCTCTGCTGGAGATAGACCACGACTGCCAGTAAACCTACAACTAATGCTACGACAACATCTCCCATTCTGAAATAGAATCCCAAATCAGGGTCCACAAACTCATACGCTTGGTCAAAGTAGATGTTCATTGGTGGAACTCTAATGTAGTTGTAAGCATGGGGAAGAAGCTTAATCAAGGTTATCCCTAGATAGTAGGCTTTTCTCAGAGGTCTGCACCTGATCTGCCATACTATGTTTCCTATGACCTGAGGAATTAGGAAGAAATCTTGCACCAGACCTGCATACTGCTCCAATCGGGCTCCCCAATCTTTAATCCCCTGACTTGGACCTGGGGAACTCACATTAAAGTCTGTTCGAATAGGCTTATGAAGATGGGTATTTGGATTTATGAGGAGGGTGACCAGAAATCCAACCGCATGAAGGATCAAGCATACCACGAGCACCCGCTTATCACTCGGCACCCGTCTTGGTAACCGGATGCGCGACTCCCACACTTTCTGCCAGAGTCTTAGAGTGAGAAGAAATGCCGTCAGTACTAGGGACTTCACCAAAAACTCCCCAACTTGGAATGACCCGTCACTCCCGAGATCATACTGAGATGATGACGCATAGGACCTTTGCGATTGACTAGTGAAGAGAGCCTCCGGCCCTGTGATCAATGAAAGTCCATTCCCAAGAGCTTGGACGCCCAGCATGACGTGAGATACGTAGGGGGCAGCGGCACTTGCGTCCTTGATATAAAACAGCTGGCTCAGTATGCATGCGATGACGATTGACATCGTTGAAATCCTGAGGAACAGTTCCACATTTCTCTCGGAGAGTATGTCTTTACTTTGACTAGTATACATAATTGCGGATGTCTGAAGTTTGACTGGACCGAAGTAGAGGGGATCGTTGTCTTTAGATCGGTTGCTTTCTATTGAGAGTTTGGCTGTTGGCGTAATCAACCATCGGAGAGTCGTGGGCGGATACTGGATCTCAACCTTAATCTCACAATCTAGATGTTGCCATTCAGTGATGTTGGATACTGTTTTCCGAGGAACAGCGGCGACTCTGCAGCCGACCAGGTACATCTTTCCGGTTAACTGGCTGTACAGACCCTCCACGGACAGCATCAAGGAACTATTGCGAGGAGTCTTGGTGATCTCGAGCTGTGCTGAAATATTCAGACGTGAAGCGGCAGCTTGAGCAGGATCGTCCGATGAGTTTCCTGACGACTGATAGAAACCAGAGTCGCAAAACTTGGAGCCCAGCGTAAGTATTCTAAGTCGAACATATTCCACCCTGAACCTACCTGACCTCTGGACGGGGAACAAAGAGACGGAGAGCCCGAGATCGCGGCAGAGGTTACCGCGTTCGTTCATCCTCGGATAAGTGAGAAGAGCTTTTTTAATACCACCACCGTGGCCGAGGGCCTCGTCTCTACGGAGAAATTCGGCGGCTTGCTTCGTCTTTGAGTACTCATACGATAACACATATATAAGGTCCATAGTGAGCTGTCGTCCATAGGCGTGTATGGGCCGTCCCAACGAGAAGGAGAAGTTGGAGGGGTCCCCACTCTTACTGATGCTGGAGATGCTCCCGAAGACGGTGCTTCTCTGGGTCAGGGAGAAAGATGTCGGCACATAAAGGCAGATGCGGAGGTTGCACCTCGAGGGATCCGCGCCGGCGCAAGCCACCATGCAGAGCTGCCCACTGGAGGAGTTCCATATCCCCTCTGATGAAACAATCGGACGAGAGAGACTCGTGCTTTCAGACGCTTCATAATGGCTCTCCAATGGCAGAACCTCCTTCAACAGAGTGGCTACCCTTGCAGAGATATTACTGCCGTTGGGGCCGGCCTTCGCCCTGCACCTAAGCTCAGTCATGATTAGCTTGACACTGTCAAAGCTCCCATGAGTCGCATTGAAGTTCCCCGATCGAAATGGCCACATCTTCCGGCAGTAATCATTTGTGGAGTCGCATCTCCCGTTCGGCAACATAGTGAATACTTGGTAGTATGCAAGCTGATGTAGAATTTTACAGAAATTTGGTCCCTTGTAGATGTTAATGTGATCACCCAGCCACTTGTTCGGACGAGCGTAGGGACTGCAGTCTTTGGCGGTGATATCTTCGGATGCGAATTTATACGTCGTCATTGGGTAACGCTCCGGCTGGAATGCGATCTGCATCTTGCCGAAGTACCCGGGGGTTGACTTGTCGTGAAGACTCCTCATCTCCCCTTTGATTTCTCTTCTGGTCAAGGAAAATGACTTGGGACGGCGGACAACAAGGACGATTTTTTCATCTTTTAGAAGGGGAATCGGATCCACTCTTCTGTCTGAACCATTCCTCAATTTCCATGGATCAGCTGGATCATACCCACGAGAAGGGAGCTCGGCAGACCCCAGCAGGCACATCACACGCTCTCCATCAGCCTCTGATTCGGAATACACACCTTCGAAGGCAATCTGGAGCCGGGAATACCCTTCAAACATCAGAAACCCATCCTTAGTCCCCTTGTTTCTCCATCTCCATGTTTTATCTTTCAAGATGCTCAGAGTCAGGGTGCCGCTCATATTCATGGCGGTTTGGGATCGTCCCTTTCCATCGACATCCACCACCGCACTGAACGACGCTCGGAACTGAGGACGGGGGGACCCGGAAGAATTGTCGTGGGGGCCCATGTACAGTGGCATCAAAGGCGCGTCATTGGAGTCCTGTGCCCATTCTCCGTAGAGGTTCATCTCACTGGGAATATCGTGGTCCAGCTTGACCACGGAAAGAGACGACAGAATGGAGTTGCATTCCCGCTGTACCTCTGAGAAGCGGGAGTAGGTGTGATGGCCTAATCCTTGTGCCTCTTGGAAGTTATGGTAAAAGCAGGCGCCGAGGCACAGGGAAGACAACCAGAGGACTACCCAGAAATAGGGAGCCGAGGGGGCGGGCCCCATGGCCTTCCTGAAAGCTGAGAGGTTATGGAAGATTCAAGGATACCCAAAAGACCTGCAAACGAAGAGGATAGGAACAGAGAGAGAGGATCATATCAGAAAATCAAGTTCTTACACGTAGTAATCGGTAGGAGAAGAGGAGGAAAGCCGAAGAAGCAGACCCCTCTGCTCACCACGTCGGCCGGGCTGTCCGACAGCCCTTCCTGTTTCTCCTGCTCGTGAAGATGGGGAAGAGCAGACGTCGGGTGTCTCTGCTTGGAGGTCGGCTATTGCTTGCCCTCTGCTATAGCGTAAACCTCCACAGGATGTAGAAGGTACTTAGGATTCCTCGATTGTCCTCTCCGGTCCGGGAGTTATTACAGTCGGGTCCACAGATGGATGGCGACGGTGCCAGGAGCTCTGCAATTCCCGACCGTCTGATTGGTGTAAGAGTCCCGGATCTGACGTGGCCCGAGGGGGGAGAGAGAGATGGGCTCTTCTGTCTTTTAATAGGTGCATAGGTTCAACATCATAGCCAATGGTATGTGTTGACCTAGCGGGTTCAACTGAGAACGACGACAGAGCCCACTGCCTTGGAGAACAGGTTATTGACTCTGACTTTGATGCTTTCTGCTGATTGCACCGTTGGCACTAAATTCTGCAAATACCCTTGAATCCATCCTTGGAGGATCTTATCTGCTCATCGTGACAGAGATTTTAAGCATCCACACAAACCTACTGGTCTCCTCGCTTCCCCTCTTCCACCTCAGCCGCATGTCGGCTTCTTCTAGGGGTCTCGAGTGGAGCTCACTTCCTGACCTTTTTACCGGGAGAAAGTCAAGAATACGACGCGAAACTATTGCTTCTGCAAAGAACCATGCAGCTGATATAAATAAAATTTAGGATGAATGTTAACATCATGATGATGTGAGAAGGGCCGCAATTTCCTCCATTTGATCAACATCAGTCATTTACTTTCTGCCTTTGTTTGACATTCAAGCCAACATGGTATGTTGACTTTGACTGGGTATTGGTTAAGATGACCCTATTGTAATGAAAACATTGCATATTATTACATTTACTTGAGTTGAAGTTAACGGAGCAATGGAGTGAGGGATCGCCAATTGAGAACATCCATCAGATAAGCCATGAAATAGCTATGTATCCATTAGGGATGCTCTCTAATAGAGATATGGGATATCGCACCCAAAGAGAGGGAGACTTATTCAAAGAGAGCTTATCTTGTGCTGGACAATTGACCACTTGGTTCCTCATGTTCATTATTCATTGTTTAATAAAATAAATACATCCCTTGCTGGTGGCTAAACATGACAAGGGAGCATTGGTTTCTCTAACCTTCAAGGAATTAGGATGCATTGACTGATGCAGTAGCTTTAACATACATCTGCTTTGTGGTGATACTTGTGTTAATGACTTCACAAATACAACTTTTGGTCTATATTTCAGACCACGACTTGAAATGAGCTGTAAGAGAGAGTCATATACCCCAAGTGACTGGAAGCTTAAGCATGACCCCAAACCTCATGGCCTCCCAACTACCCCTTTGCATGTTGTCTCCAAGACACAACTTCACTGTAGTCCGAAGTGGAGCTTAGTGATAGAAAGTAGAATAAGAAGCAATTGACTGAAGACACCCGACATTCTACTCAAAAAATTTGTGCCAACATTTTACTCAAAGAAAGGTTGGAACAAGAACAAAATCAACACTTTTTGTAAGAACCATGTATCTTAAAAGTTTCATAAAATTTCCATAAATGTAAAATACATCCCATATGAAATTATTTCTTGACATTATGGCCAGAATTGTGTGGTCTTAGTGGCTGATGTTAGACATCAAGAAGGCATAGTAGGCATTTAGTATGTTCATGTGTTTCATAATGATGAAAAACCAACATGACCATAATTGCATTTTAATCATCCGTCATAAATTTTGCAATAAAAAATTATAATTGGACATTAGTGTTATTTAATGAGATGACACATTAAATGATTAATTTAATGCAGAGAAGGAGAAGACTTTTGTCCATGAGGGAGAAGTGGTCCATTCACAGACCGATTCTCATCAACAGAAATGGCCCATTTGTGGGAGGACTAGGAATGACGAGAACAGCTCAATATTGGCCAAACCGATTTGGTTGAATGGAGGAAGAAACAGCTCAGCTAAATGTTTCCCATGGAAATGGTCCATGTGTGGTATGTTTTCTGAGGTCATTAACTGGGGCACATTTCTTGATGTCATTTCAAGTGCATATAAATAGAGTGTCCCCCTCTCATTTGAGTATCCTATTAGAGAGAGCTTTGGAGAGGTTCCAAGAATGCCTAGGAGAGGTTCCAAGAGGAGACCTCTTGTTGAGTTGAATGAGTGATTTGAGGGCCAAAATCAAGAATTTATTCTTTGGGGTTTCAATGTGAGTGCTCTTTTGTATGCTTGTCTCATCTAGTGGAGCTTTTGTCATCACGTATAGATGTAGGAGGCCAACCTCCAAACCACATAAATTTCTTATGTCAATGCTCTTGTTGTGAGCTGATCCTTCTCCTTTCTCTTACTTTATATCATACATATTGCGTGAACATTGCTATGGAAATCTATAGTGGATTTTTGTTCTAAGCATTAGGGTGTAGCTACTTACCTCAAAGCAAATAAAATGTCATTCTATTGGACATTAAGGCCAAAATGAAGAGAAATTTCTCAAAATAATTACGAGTTTGATTGTTTCACTACCATCTTAATCTAATTACATAGGTAGTGAGATTCAATGTGCAGCATAATTCAAAAATGGAAAATCTCATAGAGTAGGGGCCCTCATATAGTGAAGGAATTGTGCATGAAAATAGGTAAAATAATCTAGACTTAAACACACCCCTTTTGTAGCCATCTTAGACTTACACAAAAAGCTCTCTAGACAGGATAAAGAAACTGCACCCTAATTATGTGTTATAGGGCAAGTAGATCCATCTATCAAAATGAGTGTTAATAGCACATGAGGCAATCTTTATTTAGTGTCTTCCCATGATTTAGCCAACCCATTGGTCTTCATTACACCAGAGACCAAAGCCTGTCAAGGCCCAGCATGACATCTGCCTGGTTTCCTCATGGCTGCCGCATATCTGCTGGAAATAGACCACAATTGTCAGTAAACCTGCAACTAATGATATGGCAACAACCCACATTCTGAAATAGGATCCCAAATCAGGGTCCATAAACCCATAAACTTGGTCAAAGTGGATGTTCATTGGTGGAGCTCTAATGTGGTCGTCAGCACAGGGAAGAAGCCTAACCAAAGTTATGCCCAAGATAATAGGCTATTCTTAGTGGTCCACAGTTGATCTTCCATACTATGTTTCAAATGACATGAGGAAGTAGGAAGAAATCTTGCATCAGACCTACATACTACAATTGGGCTCCCTAACACTGAATCTCATGACTCAGCCCTGAAGAACTCATATACATCTCCAGCCAAAAAGGTCCATGTAGGTAGGTATTTGGATGCATGAGGAGGATGACCAGAAATCACATTGCATGAGGGATCAAGCATGCCACGAGCACCCACTTATAAATTGGCACCTATCTTGGTAACTGGGTGTGCGGCTCCAACACTTTTTGCTAGAGCCTTAGACCTACTTTCGGCTATCAACTTTATCGTAATATCCTTGGAGAAACCAAATGAATTCAGGAGAAGGGATTCCTTGGAGCAGATTCAAACATTTAAACCTGAATGTAGGGGTACTCAGTTGCATATCCATAGATTTAAGGAGGAACATAAAGAAGATTATAAGGTGCTCCTCATGTGTCTTATAAGTTGATCAAGTCCAAGCAATGCTTAAACTTCTTCAAAGAAATAGTCTTCACGAGCACATCTGTAGGGGTCTCCATCATATAAACCTTTTTCACAACAAGTGTACAAGAAATCATGAGATCTCTATTAGCTGATCAAACTATGTGAAGGCATTAAGTTGAGGAGCATTATTCAGATATTTAGTGACTATCTTCAACCAATTCTAAAAACCAACAACTTCTATTTTCTGCCAATATTCATTCAAGAAGAGGACAACAAATATCAAGCCTCGATCATTATCTTCTTCATTGAAAATCTAGAAATACTCAAAGTTTACATCATCTTCAGAATACTACTCATGGTGAAATCTTTTCAAATATTTTTTGAGATAAATTTGTGATTAAAATATTATTAATTGCTCATAGGAGCTGTTCTTTAAAACAATTGTTAGCCTCCTGGAGCCATGAATCTAGAAGAGAATTGTGATGTAAAATTTTAAGAGAGCTGAGACCAATAATTAGTTGTGTATGATCAAATGATCATAGTTAGTGGAAACTAAGAACAAAGTTTTTATTAGGGAGTGGACATAGGTAGTGAATTCAACCACTGTAAAAAAACTTTTTTCTCATACTCAATTTAAGTTTTAGAGAACTAAAAACCAATAGGAAAATATCTTCAATCTGTTCACGAGAATTGGATATCTAAGAGAAATAAAAGGGGATCAATTCAACCCCCTCTCTTCTTCATCCTACTGTGGGCAAAAATTTAATAAGTGGTATCAAAGCCTACCTCTATATATAGGAAAGAAATTTCTTTGAGTACATACAATGGCTAGCACATTAGGATATAACACAAATTGGTTCTCAATCTATAGACCAGCATTATTTAGTAGGTTGAATTATGTTTTTTGGAAGAATTTGTTAAAGAATTTAATCCTAAGATTAGATTATCAACTATAGGAAATTATAATGGATGGTCCATTAAATGTAAATAAGGATGCACTTATAGAACAACAAAGATAAATTAAGTCCATATATATTAGAGCTAAAAATGAATTGGTTAGATGTTTAGATACTAAAGAACTTTATAAAATCTTAGATTATTGTTGAGTAAAATAAAATTTGGAATAAATTATAGGCTACATATGAAGTAACCTCGCAAGAAAAAGAGACAATAGATAACTTGGTACAAACGGTATACGAAGGATAGCATATGTTTCACCACAACTGATAAGTCTTCATTATCATGAGTTAATAATTAATTAATAATAAATTTTTAGCCTTAACTTATGATAAATAGACTTATATTTTTATAAATTTATTTTTGAGATAAATGAAGAAAAAAACAAAAGAAAAAAAAGAGGACCTGCCAAGCAACTAGGCCTACAAGCAAGTTGGAGGCATAGTTGGGCAAAACTACAAACAATTGCTCAAGTGGCTAAGGACCAATAGGGGACATGTGTGATTATTCTCCTTCCATGTCACTAGTGGCCAACTCAGTGTGGGGCAAGGATTTGTCATACACACATGAAAGAGAATCTTATTGAATATAAAATCTCACGTTACTATGCCTCAAAACTTGAAAAAATAATTGATGTGAGACAACATGTGTCATAGCTTCTCGTAAGGTTTTAATAATTTTAATACCTAAAATATCTCTTATTTAGGAGAAGGACATTCTTATGACATCATTTCATAAAAGTATTCACATACTTATTTTACACTCTCTCATATAAGTAGGTGACCAACTAGGGTTTGAATCTCACTAGAACCAAAACTCATACTTTTATCTGATTAAATCGTAATTTTTTTGTAGATTTTCATCAATGATCAAGCTATTAGAATCACTCAATTATTGGAGAAAATGTCATCAATATGATTCACAGAGCATCGTTGTTAAAATTGTCAAATGATTCTAGATAAAAAGATTGTGAATCTATTAAGTAAATTATCACTAATTTGATCAATGAATAAGTCGTCATTAGGAAGAGGACGATCTACTAAGAGATGAGTCACCACCTCTTGAGAACATATTAGATGCAATAAAAAGTCTCTTCGTACTGTGCGGACCTAAGGATAAAGCTTTCTAAGACACGTCCCACCTCTATCTAACTTATCTCCGTCGAATAACAATCATTGAAGATCTGCAATATCGTCATTTTTCTGCTTCACTATATGACAACTATTAAAGATGATATGTTGACCTACTTTCTTATTTTTCTAAACTTCACAAGAAGATCTAGAGATTGCCCACATTGTCTTTATCTAAGGAGAGCCTTTGAACCTGTGGACATTATACGATAGTTATCTCAAACATACAAAATTTCGACGATCAATGTCGTGAGGCTAAAACTTTGTCTTTCCTACTTTAAACTTAATTTTTACTTAATCTATTGATAATTTATGTGATTTTAAGTTTCAAAAACCTTATTTAGTCAAATATGATCATCTTGATTTTTATTAATCTTAATTTGATCAATTAAATCATCTATTTTTACTCAATCTGTGCTCATTGACCCACTGACATCATCTTGACATCTCCACCTTTATTTTCTTTTTTTGTGAATTTTAAATATATATTATCTTTATTATTTAGTTTAAAAATAGAAAAAATCATATTATTTATAAAAAACTCTAGAATATTACTCAATATTATATTACATCCCTATGATTGACATGAAAATATTCTAATATTTTTTTAATCTATTCTATAATTATAATTAATGTATTTATTTAGGAATACTTATAAATATCTAAAAATTTGTATTTCTAAGTTTATAAATAATTTTAATTTTTGTGATTTATTATACAATGATTAAGTCATGTCAATCACGAATAATTAAATGTCAATCGTCACAACCATGAAATAGTAAAACTATCCAATGAAAACATTCAGTTAAAGTCAGAATTATAAAAACTTAAGAGATACACATATGTTGAAAAGTTTAACAATAGAGAAAAAAAGGAAAAATCAGAAAATTAAAAATAGCCAACAAAAACTAAACAATTGGACTGTTCATAGTCAGAAAATAATAGAAAAAGGAAAATAAATATTGGAGAACTATTTTCTAAAATTCAGTAATAGTCAGGAAAAATTTGATGAATTGATAGAAACCCAACATATGTATATAAATAGACAAGAATAGGATACTCAAGATGAAAAGATGAAAACCATAGTAAAAAGTTTCTGGTTTTTCACATCTATCTAGAATTTTTGTCAATCTTGAAAAACCAGTCATAAACACTATGAGATTGTTCATAGGAAGAGAAACCAGAACCAACTAGACAATTTATTAACAGAACAATGCCTAGAGAAAAAAAAGTTGAAAAACAGATCAAATTTACTCATCATAGTCTGCTGTGTAAAAATAATGAGATGAGTAGAAGCATTCATGCTTATGCATGTTCAGTTAGGAGGCATGTCAACCCCACAAAATTAATGTCAATCACTCAATTTGTTGCACTGAACAGAAATTTCATGCAGAACATAGAAAACACCCAAATAAGAAAACTAAGAAAATTTGGGTCCCAAAACTAATGTTAGAAACATTTAGGAATCTAAATCTAGATTATGTCTGGATTTCTATTCTTAAATAAGTTTTATTTATTTAGGGGGATCCTCTAGGGGGAAGAAGTTCCATAATACCTTGAGAATGGATGCCCAAGGCATATGACCAGAGAGAAAGGGATGCTTGCCTCATTAAAAAACAGGTGAGGTAACCTTTTGCAGAAATGAAGAATAAAAAATAGGAGGTAGAAATATTCAAAGAGATGAACATATTTTTGAAAACATTGTGCTTATAAAAGCCTTAACACATGACGTAATTGGCATATGCTAACAATGTGATATACAATGAAACATCATTCTGAAATTGATTGTTATCATGGGATTGAACACAAAAAAGATAAATATAATTATCACTATTTTTAGAAAATAAAAGTATAATGTTGCTTATCTCTATAGTTTATTGAAATCAAATATTCTAATTCACATGATTTCAATATTTTGACAAATTTCTGGCATAGACATCTAGGAGATATAATTATTTGAATAATATGAAAATGATCGAAATTAGAACCTGTGTCTAACTTTTGCTTAGATGAAGGTTTTGATTGTGATACATGCTTATAAGAAAAATAAGTTAGAAAATCGCACAATTAAAGGACATGATCAAAACCAGTTGACTTGTATGATTATTGCACAGACATTTTCAAACAAAATTAGGTGTCAAAATTAAAGTTGAAAATGATATGAATTCATAATAATAGTTGATGATCACATGAGATATATATGGGTATTCTTCTTAGAGAAAAAAGATGACCTTCTTGAAGAATACAAAAAGTTCACCAAGAAAATAGAAAAAAAATTGATTCATGAATTAAGAGAATTAGAAGTGATCATGATGGAGAATTTGAAAATCTGAAACATTAAGACTTTTGTGATAACCAAAGAATTAGTCATGAATTATCTAGTGCTAGGAATCATCAACAAAATATTGTTGAGAGAAAAACAAGGCATATCATTGGCAAAATGTTCCTATGATAGTTTTTCAGAAAACTAATATGCCAAATATTTTTGAATTGAGGCAATAAAGATGACATTTTATATCATAAAAAGAAACACAATTCGATTGATCTTTAAGAAAAACTTCAATGAGTTGGTCAAAGGAAAAAAAACCTAAGTATTAGTTACCTTTGATTATTTGGGTGCAAATATTTTATTCTCATGAATGGAAGAGAAGAAATAAGAAAATTAAACCCAAGAAGCAATGAAAGAATATTTGTAGAATATTGTGAGAATTCTAGAACATTTAGAGTTCATAATGAAAGATCTATGACTGTCGAGAAAACAATAGCACATTATGAAAAGGGTATTCAACTAAAATTGGATATAATTTTCTCCTCCCAACATACATAATTCTTAAGCATGAAAATTGAAGCATGAAACATGAAATCAATAGTTAATCATGTTAATACTTAACATTCATATTTGAATTGTGCTAGTTCACATCAATTCATTAAGCACTTGATAATGTGAGCCTAGAATCAATAAAAACAAATATCCATAAAATCATGATTAAACAACCAAAGCTGACCTAAATCACCTCAAATAAAATATCAAATCTTTGAATATATCTCGATTGACGATCTCAATAATTTTAATCACAATTATGGTGATTTAAATAATTAAAATTTCAATATTATAAAGTAAAATGTTTAGAAAATCATGTTTGATATAAATGAATAGTCTGAAATGTACTATATTAATTCAATGTCAAAACATCTAGAAACTTATGACATAAAATCATAGGTATGTAAATGATTGACTAAACTATCATACTCATATTTACTTCATAAAATCTCATTGATATGAGTTGCCTTAATCACTCTATTTCTTATTATCACATTTTCTACAAGTTTTAGTAATTTTCCACAACAATCTATGAAATAACACTATTAGATGATAAAACTAATCAAATAAATAATTTTAGTATTAAGTCATGAATATACTTAGTAAATTCTTATCTGAATATTTATGGTATTATTTTAAATCATATTTGGACACTTTGATGTTTTACCTCATGACGTGACTTAGTCATTGTATAGTAAATCATGTAAATTTAAAATTTATAAAACTAGAAAATATGAATTTTTGAATATTTAGAAGTATTTCTGAACAAATATATCAAGTATAATTCAATAAAATTTTCAAAAATAGCGGTAATTTTCCAGGTCGATCATAGGGATGTAATATAATATCGAGTAATTATTCCAAATTTTTCTCAAAGAATACTATTTTCTATGAATTTTATACTAAGAAATGAAAAGAAAATATATTTAAAAATCATGAAAAAGGGAATAAGGGTGCGGACGTCAAGATGACGTCAGCACTCGGCGAATGCAAATCAGGCAAAAACAAAGTTCCATTCGACGATTCTTACGTAAGTGATTATAGATGATTTAATTAATCAAGTTAAGATATGTAAAAGCCAAAAGAATCTTAATTGAATGAAGTATATCTTAGTAAATTTAAATCACACAAATTATCACTAAATGAAGTGGAAATTAAGTTGATAGCAGGAAAACAGAGTTCTGACGTCGCGGTGGCGATGTGTCGGCAATGCACCGGAATCTTGAGTGTTCGGGAGGATCGACGTGTAGTGTCCATGACCTCGAAGGCTCTCCTTAGACAATGACGACGTGGGCAATCTCTAGATCTCCTTGTAAAGTCTAGAGATCAATAAAATGGGTCGTCGAATCATCTCTGTCTGCTGTCACCTGGTGGAGTAGAAAAATAGGGACTTTGTGGCTCTCTGGCGGCTGTCACCCGACGGAGAGGAGCTAGATGGAGGTGGGGCGCATGTTAGGGAGCTTCATCCTCAGGTCCGTGCAGCAAGAGGAGGCTCTTCACTGCATCCGGTACGCTTTCAGGAGGTGGCGACTCGTCTCCCGGCAGATTGTCCTCTTCCCGATGACGGCTTATTCGTCGATCAATCAGAGATGCTTTACTCGATGGATTCGCGATCTTTTTATCGTGAATCATTTAGCAATTTTAATAACAATGCTCCGCAAATTGCATTGACGAGATTTTTGCATATGATCTAGCGATTCTAGTTACTTAATCCTTCACTGGCAATTTACAAGAAAGTCACGATAATCAAATAAAAAATATGAGTTTTGGCTCTAGGAGGATTCAAACCCGCACTAGTTGCCTCGCCCTTTTTGGGGAAGGTGTGACACAGGTTTAGTCTCACATCGCTTGTGTGTCGATGTTTTTGACGAATATATAATAATATTACATTTCCGATCAAGTCTCTTTTTTGCGTGTGTACAATCACTCCTTGCCCCACAGCCGGCTAGCCACCAGTGACATAGAAGGGGAGTGGCGCACACGTGCCCCTATTGGTCCTAGCCCCTCGAGCCCCTACTCACAGCTCCTCCCCGATTGTGCTTCCGACCCACTTGTGGGCCCGGCTAGTTGGCAGGTCCCCCCCATTTTGCTATACTTTTACTTTTATTTCTTTTTTTTCATTTATCTCAAAAGTAAGATTGTAAAAATCATATAAATTCGTATAAAATCACGTAATTACCCAAAAATTTACGTTAATCAACTAAAAACCACTTTTCACGCTTTAACACAAATATAAATCTATTTATCATGAGTTAAGGCTAAAACTATATTATTTACTAATTATTAAATCATGATAATAAAGACTTATCACCTCATATCTTATGTATTTTGAACTAAACATAATTCAATCTTTTAATTGATCTTATACTTGCTCGTTATCATCAAATATTATATGTTTATTGCCCTAATATTATTATATGTAAATATTATCATAGAAGATAAAGAATGAAGAGAGATGACATAATAAAATGTTATTAAGACAATAAATCAGCTATTTCTATTCCACACAATCTGATTTAACATGATAAGAACACATTGACATTGATTGACATTTCATCATATAAAAAATTGAAAGTGGACTAATATGCATTTCATGTGTCTACAAGTGATTGAATTGCATACATTGACCAAAGGCCTTCCATCAATGTCTTTCATCACTTTGTGTTTAACTTGAGAATAGACAACGTACATTCACCAATGTGAGGGGGAGTGTCAAAATACAATGTGTTTGATTGTATTATTTTAATGTGATTTATTTCGTTTTATTGTTATCTTTCCTATTATGCACTAAACAAATTTAGTCTAAACCAGTATGGTTTTCCCTCTCTCTCTCTCTCTCTCTCTCTCTCTCTCTCTCTCTCTCTATCTCTCTCATTCTCATTTTAGTGATCTAGTATAAATATGGTGTGTGACACTATCAAGAAAATTCAAATTAAAGATTTACACAACTTAGGATCAAGAAAACTAAGTAAATTCTCAAATGTAAGCAAAATTCAGAGGAGATAAGATTAATTGAAATCCCACAACTTTGAAAAGAAAGGATCTTATTCATCCAATAATTAGGTGTGACTTTATTTAAAATACTGAGCTAGGCCAAGGTGTGTGGATCACCAAATAAACAAATTATGACTATCTTAGGTTCACTCAATGGTAATTTACAGAATAGATTTATAATCAAATCATTCATCACTAAAATTAAACAAGTCAATGATACCTTGATATGGAGAGAAGTAATTGATAACATGCGATTTATGCATGTAATTATATAATTATTAATGCAAATTAAGGCATTAATCATTACAAATATATGCATGTTATCATATTTTAAGTATATTTCTATCATTTTGTGTAAATTCATGTTATGATCTTAAAATACACCAAATTATGGATTATTATAAATAATTACACATTAAAATCTTTAATCCTAATTATATTTATGATCATAATCATGTTTTAAGAGTGAAAATATGAGAGAAAAGATATTTATTAACATTTATGTATTTAAATAAATTTATTTTATATAATACATAAATGTATAAAATTAACTAAAATTTATTATCTTCTTATTTTAATAATTTGACCTTTTATAATGATAGATTATTCAATTTTGAATCCAACAAAACAAAGTTGAATTAATTTGGAGTCGTATTTTGAAAGTTATGATTTTTACAATTTTATAGAATTTTCTAGAATTTTTCTGAATTCATTTATATTTATTTTCATTTTTTAAATGTTTTAAATTAATTAAAAAATCGCAAAAAGGGGTTATATGTCGCGCGTGTACACGTGGATGCGACGTGGTACTCGAGGCCACGTGGCTCTGCCATGTGGACAGCACGCGGGCGCCTGCGTGGCGCTGATGTGACACGTGGCGTATTTATATTTACTATATATATTTATTTAATAAAGTATATAGCTCTTCCGATTATCGGAAGCCAAAGTATTAATCCCTCTTAATCGTCATATCTTATATACCCGAATATACTCCTTTGCTTTTCCCGTGTGGGACTAAAGTCCCTTAGTTTTCTTATGTGCATGACGCGTGGCGTGATCTCGTACGTCCGATCGACATCACGACAAATAGCGTGCGTAGATCACGTGGAATCAAGGTCCACGCGATCAGAGATCAACCACGTGCCTAAATACTCACTTAAGTGAATAAATCGCGACCGTCTGATCGAGAGTTATAACGGTCCAGATTATTCACATCAGATGGACATCCAATCACATCTTAACCGCACGATCATGATCGGACGATCGTCGAATCGTCGCGACGATTCGTGAAGAGGCGTCTCATCGCGATCGTCCATCGCAATCAACTCCATCAGATCAGACGGCCACGATCATTTCCGAATTTTATAAAATCCGTTCTTCGCGACGAAAGAATCGCCCGCGATCAATCTTCAAATTCTCTTTGTTTAGAGCTCCAATTCGCGCTCTATCTTTTGCATTGTGTTCGCAACTCATTTCCGCTTCTGTTGGATGTTTAATTTTAATTTTTGATTGAAAGAATTGGAAGAAATCAAGTCTTGAACTCCTCTTTCGTCTTCGAAAATTCGGAATGAAAAGCCTTGCATCCGGCGATTAATTGGATCATTTCAAAGGCTAATTTGGGTTAGATTGTTTTTTTTAATTTTAATCTTTCATCATTTAGTGTTAATTTTACTTTAAGTATTGTAGATTAAGTTTAATTTAGTTTTAATTTCTGTTTTTAATCATTTCGCGATACGAAAATTTCTCTTAACTTCAAACTTCGATTACTCTTCGAATTCTAATCCAAATCACCTGATTGTTGATTCCGTGGATTCAAAATTGAGTTATCTTTCTTAATATACTAAATTGCCCAATTTCTAACCTAATTTCATCGTCCGATTTGACCGAATTTCAAAGATATCTCTCAAATTTCCCTAATTCTCCGTGGATTCGACCCTTACTTACCATTATACAAATTAATTACTTTGATTAATCATAAATTGGTAGGATTAGGACTTTGTTTTGACACTGAATCGTGTGCATTCAATGACCATACAATTTAGTCTCGTCAAATGGCGCTGTTGCCGGGGAATTAAGGCGTATTTTTGAGTAAAATCATCGATTTTGACTCGGTCAACTCTGATTTTGCTGTTTCTTTTTATTTTATTTTAATCTAAATTGATCCTACACTGAGCTATTTGTAGCAGAAATATATCGTTTAGATACTCAATTTCGACGAGATTAAGTGATTAGTCCTTCTCTACGGACGACGGACAATCATCGCATCTTACTCGAATTGGGAGAGCGTAACTCTGACGAATAGTGACAATCAGATACGATTAAATTTGTCATTGTTGAATAATTTTATAGTATCTCTTCTTAGTATTATTATACTATATATATTTGTGCATATTTATGAGACGAGAGTCTGATTGGAGAACGAGGGATAATCCTTTACACTTAGATCTTTTTGAACGTTCCTCGCAATCACTTTCATCTTCCGCGTCATCATCGACCTTAGATATGGCCCTGAATGATGAGGAAAATGTTAGGAGACGCCTGAGTGATTATGCTAGGCCTGTTCTTCAAAGATCCGTTACTCGTATTCATGCACCCTTAGCTAGAAATGCGAATTTTAGGATAGATTTGCATGTGATGAGTATGTTACCTATCTTCCATGGTAAACCTTCCGAGGATCCTTATAGACATGTCGACGAGCTTAGTCAAGTATGTGAGATTAATCAGATTCATAATGTGTCGGCAGATGTAATGAAGATGAAACTCTTTCCCGCCACCCTTAGAGATAGAGTTAAGGATTAGTTTCTTAAGTTAGGAAAGGAGATCACTTCTTGGACCGAGATGGAAAAGGAATTTCTTAAGAAATACTATTCCGTAGGAAAGACCACCTCTGTTAAGAAGGCGATGCGTGAGTTTACCCAAGGACCAAGTGAGACATTTCACGAAGCTTGGGAGAGACTTAGAGACCTCACTAGAGAGTGCCCTCACCATGGAGTGTCTAACCATGAGCTTACACAGATATTTTATGATGGGTTAGGCCCGCAAGATAGATATCTTTTGGATGCAGCTAACGGCGGCACCTTCATGAGCAAATTTGAAGATGAAGCAATGGAATTGATCGAGATTGTGGCGGAAAATAGCCACCACAACTCGGCAAAACCATTCGGAAGAGGTGCAACGCCGAAAGGAGGATTAATCGATGCGAAGGCAGTAGAGACAGGCATGCTCCTAGAGAAGATCGACAAGATGGCGGAGGTTCAGAATCTTTTATTAGATCGATTCTACATCCGCAACGGATCTGAAGGACTTGCACCCGTTGCTCTACAAGAAGCGTCGCCATGCGCCCATTGCTCACGCCTTGACCACGTCGAGATAGATTGTCTGATCATGGCAATTAAAGGGCAGGGCATGTACAGACAAGGCCCGCTAGGAGGGCAAATTCAACAGGGACGACCGAACTATCAAGGTACATATCCAAATTATTTTAATAACCCTGTTTATAATCCTATGCAGCAGCAGCAGCAAGGATTTAGGAGGAGTACGGATTAGACGTATCCTCCATATAGTACCGGTCAGCAACAAAACTCGCAACAGCAACCCTACGTGAATGCAAGACAGTTGACGTATATTCCACCACAGTAGTCATACAACCAAGCTCCACGACCGACCGCACCATCTGCAGATCCGATTCTGGGTGCGCTCTCTCAGTTGATGGAGCAAATGAGCAGGATGAACTCGCGTGTGGACAAGATACAGGATTTCGTCAAGACGAACATCCCTACCTCGACTGACAATAAGAAGGGTAAGCAAGTTTCATTTTCTAACCAATTACCATCGCAGGCCACTATCAACCCGAGGAATCAAGGGTCCTCATCGAGTCAAACGCACAATCTGAGTCATGTGCATGTTGACGAGGAGGAAGTGGAAGCTGCATTAGCGATATCGAGCCTTAGGAGCGACAAGGATTTA
The DNA here is from genome assembly GCA_902729315.2 of Spirodela intermedia. Taxonomy (NCBI): domain Eukaryota; kingdom Viridiplantae; phylum Streptophyta; class Magnoliopsida; order Alismatales; family Araceae; genus Spirodela; species Spirodela intermedia. The sequence goes on from LR746271.1 coordinate 2,080,719, forward strand.
CCTGATCCTTACAAGGATCATCCTTTACATAAGAGCTCGATAGATGATGAGACACCGACAGTCGTAGTAGAGCCAAACAGTAGTTCAGATGATGAGGAAGAACGGGTGCAAGTTGAGTCAAATCCAGACACATACAAACCACCCGTGCCATATCCTCAAGCATTGAGTAAGCCTAAGGCTAAGGTTAGTGAATCTGATGATCATTTATTAGAAACCTTCCAAAAGGTTACCATTACCATCCCTTTAGTAGATGCAATTAGGCATATACCTTCTTATGCTAAATTCCTTAAAGGCATATGCACACATCTTGATGCAGCGTTAAAGTACTTGTTTTCCAAGAAGGAGGCGAAGCCACGATTGATACGATGGGTGCTGCTTCTTCAAGAGTTTGACTTGGAGATTAGAGATAAGAAGGGCAGCAAAGAATTGATGCTTCGATCAAGGCGAGCTTCAACATCTTGAATGCGCGCTCCCCTTCTTTATCTATAAAAAAGTCTTTATCCTTGCAAAGAAGAGTGGTTAGCGGTTTGGAAACTTTAGCAAAATCTCGTATAAACTTGCGGTAGAAACCAACGTGTCCTAAAAAAACTACGTAAATCTCGTAATGTAGTGGGGAGAGGAAGGTTTTGAATGACCTCAATCTTGGCCTTATCAACCTCCAAACCTTTGCCCGAGACGAGATGCCCGAGCACTACTCCCTCTCACACCATAAAATGGGATTTCTCCCAACTCAATACCAGTCGTTTCTTGACGCAGACCTTGAGGATCTTTGTCAGGTGAGTTAGACAGCTATCGAAATCATCTCCAAAGACAGAGAAATCGTCCATGAAGACTTCGAGACTGTCGCCAAGGAAATCGGAAAATATCACCGTCATACATCTCTGGAATGTCGCAGGGGCGTTACACAATCCGAATGGCATTCGCCTAAATGCGAACGTGCCAAAGGGACATGTGAACGTCGTCTTTTCTTGATCGTCTGGATGAATCGCAATCTGGTTGTACCCTGAATAATCATCCAAGAAACAAAAGTAAGTCTGACCTGCTAGTCGATCAAGGATTTGATCGATGAATGGCAATGGGAAGTGATCTTTCTTCGTCGCTGCATTCAACTTCTGGTAGTCGATACAAACTCGCCACTTCGTCGGGAGGCGTGTTTGAATCTCCTCTCCTTTGTCGTTCACGGTCACCGTAACTCCTGCCTTCTTGGGAACCACGTGCACGGGACTAACCCACTGGCTATCCGATATGGGATAGATAATCTCTGCATTAAGCCACTTAAGAATCTCTTCCTTAACGGCTTCCCATACCTTAGGATTAAGTCAGCGCTGGGCTTCCCTCACGAGTCTGGACTCGTCCTCCAAGAATATGCGATGAGTGCATAATGAAGGGTCTAATCCCCTCAAATCTGCTAGAGTCCATCCGATTGCTTGCTCATTCTGTCGTAATACGTCGAGTAATCGTTTCTCCTGCTCCTCATTGAGCTGGGAAGAAATGATCACTGGTTTAACCTGTTGAGAGTCAAGGAAAGCGTACTTGAGTGTAGATGGAAGAGGCTTGAGCTCCCCTGTCAGATCGTCCAATGGTAGCTCCTCGAAATCAGCTCCCTCGTTGACCGTCATGACTTCTTCGATGCAAGTCTCTATGTCTTGATCATCAAATACGTCGATGGCGCCCAAATCCTCGAAAGCTTGTGAAGGATACTTCATCAACTTGTTGATGTTGACCTTCACCGTATGCTCTCCCACCTTAAGAATCACTTTTCCTTTTCCCCAATCTGTAACGGCTTTTGTGGTAGCTAAGAAAGGTCTTCCTAGGATAATTGGGGCTTGACTAAGCTCCTTAGTGATCTTCATATCTACAACTAGGAAGTCTATCGAAAAATAACATCCTTCTATTCTAACAATCACATCTTCTACTATGCCATGAGGCTTCCTTACCGATCCATCCGCTAAACATAACTCTATAAGGAAAGGCTGCAATTCCCCTACATGATGACGGTCATATACGGCTTTAGGGAGGATATTGATACTAGCTCCGGTATCTAACAACGATCTAGTAAAAATCATTCCTCCAATCTCACTCGTAATCATGGGAGCTCTTGGATCTCTCTTTTTAATAGGAAGAGAATTCATCATTATGGAACTAATATTCTCACTCAATTGGATCCTCTTGGGGCTTCTATGGTGTGTGCATATGCCTTTAAGGAATTTAGCATAAGAAGGTATATGCCTAATTGCATCTACTAAAGGGATGGTAATGGTAACCTTTTGGAAGGTTTCTAATAAATAATCATCAGATTCACTAACCTTAGCCTTAGGCTTACTCAATGCTTGAGGATATGGCATGGGTGGTTTGTATGTGTCTGGATTTGGCTCAACTTGCACCCGTTCTTCCTCATCATCTGAACTACTGTCTGGCTCTACTACGACTGTTGGTGTCTCATCATCTATCGAGCTCTTATGTACAGGATGATCCTTGTAAGGATCAGGTAAATCCTTGCCGCTCCTAAGGCTCGATATCGCTAATGCAGCTTCCACTTCCTCCTCGTCAACATGCACATGACTCAGATTGTGCATTTGACTCGATGAGGACCCTTGATTCCTTGGGTTGATAGTGGCCTGCGATGGTAATTGGTCAGAAAACGAAACTTGCTTACCCTTCTTATTGTCAGTCGAGGTAGGGATGTTCGTCTTGACGAAATCCTGTATCTTGTCCACACGCGAGTTCATCCTGCTCATTTGCTCCATCAACTGAGAGAGCGCACCCAGAATCGGATCTGCAGATGGTGCGGTCGGTCGTGGAGCTTGGTTGTATGACTACTGTGGTGGAATATACGTCAACTGTCTTGCATTCATGTAGGGTTGCTGTTGCGAGTTTTGTTGCTGACCGGTACTATATGGAGGATACGTCTAATCCGTACTCCTCCTAAATCCTTGCTGCTGCTGCTGCATAGGATTATAAATAGGGTTATTAAAATAATTTGGATATGTACCTTGATAGTTCGGTCGTCCCTGTTGAATTTGCCCTCCCAGCGGGCCTTGTCTGTACATGCCCTGCCCTTTAATTGCCATGATCGGACAATCCATCTCGACGTGGTCGAGGCGTGAGCAATGGGCGCATGGCGACGCTTCTTGTAGAGCGACGGGTGCAAGTCCTTCAAATCTGTTGCGGATGTGGAATCGATCTAATAAAAGATTCTGAACCTCCGCCATCTTGTCGATCTTCTCTAGGAGCATGCATGTCTCTACCGCCTTTGCGTCGATTAATCCTCCTTTCGGCGTTGCACCTCTTCCGAATGGTTTTGCCGAGTTGTGGTGACTATTTTCCGCCACAGTCTCGATCAATTCCATTGCTTCATCTTCAAATTTACTCATGAAGGTGCCGCCGTTAGCTGCATCCAAAAGATATCTATCTTGCGGGCCTAACCCATCATAAAATATATGTGTAAGCTCATGGTTAGACACTCCATGGTGAGGGCACTCTCTAGTGAGGTCTCTAAGTCTCTCCCAAGCTTCGTGAAATGTCTCAATACTTTATTGTATAGACCTATTTACACTCCACACATCTCATTCATATAGATAGCATTAGTAATTCTTAAATTTTGTTCTTATCTCATATCTCAATCTCCTCATTTATTACTTTTTTTTATTCCTTATTAGACAAAGCCTTAGATAAAGTGTTAGGTATGACAATAGTGTTTACGCTAATAAGGAAGGCTTTATGAGATGGTAAAAAAATGTTTAAAAGACATGAGTTGTGAAAGAGGAAATAAAGATTGTTTTGTGCATTCTCTAGTCCCTTGCATAATAGCAATGAAAAGCTCTTCATTATCATTGCTTACTTGAGATTTACTTTCATTATTATAAATTGATACCTCACTCTCATGATCTAGGTTTAAATAATATGAAGTTAGTATTTGACTAAAATAATTCATGTCATTATTTTATATCGACTCTAATGGGATTCTTAGTCTTGGAATAAAACTTTGGGATAATAATACATTCATCAAATTTATGACTGAGAAAAAATATATCTAACACAAGTACAATCATCAATGAATATTGCAAACCATCTATAGCTTCAAAAACATTAGAAACGATTGAAAGACCCAAAAATCACTATCAATGTGAAAGAAAGGAATAAAACTTTTTTCATTACTAGTTGGAGAAGACACTTGTTTGTGTTAAACAAGTTTGCACACATCACAATGAAACTCTTCAATGCTTAAACCATGGAATAAAGAAAGAAACATAATTTTAATATCCATAAATGATGAATTTTCAAGTCGGTGATGGTGAAGCCAAATTTTCTCTTTATTAGATGAACAAGGCTCAAAAGACATCATCATTTGCAATGTTTGACTAGCTCAGTGCTTTAGGCTAGTAGAGAGTCCATGTTGTTCTCTAGCATGTCTAATATTTCTCCCCAATTCTTTATCATAAAATAGACTAATTTTGATGAAAATTACTTTGCTATATAAATCTTGAACAAGATTTTTCATAGACACATTTTCTGAACAATCTAAAGACATGACAAATGTTTCTTGAGGTTAGAAAAGAGTTAACTTTAACATTTCAAAACACTTGCTATAGTAATTAAACGACCTCAATTATTGTTATTTTCTACTGCTTGAACAAGAAGCATATATGGAAAAGACATTTGATGAGTGGGTCACATGGTTGGCAGCTCCTGCATCCATGATTTAAGAATTACAAAAGGTGTAATTGAGACATTTAATCTAATAGAAGATGAAAACTCACCTGACTATGTCAATAATAAGAGGTTGTGTATTTGTGAAGATGCTCAATGATGGATCTCACACTCTCACTCTCATCTTGATTGTGACTGCCTAATTCCTTCGGTGTTGTTTCATTTGACTGTATTGTCATGACATTGCCTTGATCACTATTCCTTGACTGCTATCTTTTATGTCCCCATTCTTCACTCATAGGTCTTTCATGAAGCTTTCAGCACCTTTCATGCGTATGATGCATCTTTCTATAGTAAGTGCACTATAAAGTATCTTGCGATTTTGATCTAAGACTTCACTTGCCTATGTTTTTCATTTCTGTCAACTTGTTCTCTTTCTGTTTCACCTCCTGTCATTACCAAGCTGTCTCTTTTTGCTGGTTTGAGCATTAGACTTCCATTTTCCTCTCATTGGTCAGTGTCACCATCTTATTAAATCATGTAACCCTCTTTTTTGCTAACAATCTAAATTCTTACTTGATCAAATTCTAGATTAAGTCCAACAATAAAATCATAGACTCCATCTTGCTCAATGAAATTAGGTTTCAATTACCCAATAATGGTCAAGTTCTTGCCACGATACCTTCAATTGATTTGCACATGCAATAACTGTTATGTTTCTCTACTTTGCAACCATTGTCTTCACCTTTACTTCATATGCTTGAGCTTCATCTCTGGCTTTATACTATGTTTGTTAGATTGTATCCCATATATCCTTAGCTGAGACCAAGAACATATATGTAACACTAGTCTCAAGAGTCATATAATTTCATAACCATGGCATAATCATGGAGTCTTCTTCATCCTATTTCTCAAACTGAGCTTCTCCTAGTCTTGGCCATATACTTGTGAGTTGGCTGATCTTCCCTCTCCTTTCAGCACAGTACAAACAAATTGGGACCAATTGAGGAAATATTTTCCAGCCAATCTACATGCAGATTGAATGCTCGTCAATTCTCTAGATTGCTGAAACTGTACGAGCCCCTCAAATTGTGTTGTAGCAGTCATCTCAATAACTTTTAACATCTGTAGAAAAGCTGATAGCTACTTGCAAACCAGAGTGAAAGGATCAGCCATGAAGGTCAATGACCAAACAGGGGTTATCACCATTTAAGGCTGAATGATAGGAATATCCACCTACTGTGATTACTAACAATGGAATCAATGACAACCCTAGACTGCTTTCTCACTGCCAGCACAAGAGAGGAGAAAGAAACATGAACCAGGCTTTCATGTGCCTGGATTAAACCCTAGGCTACAGCATCCAGAAAGAAGTGAACCATAGAATCCTCGAGGTTCTGATAACATGTTGGTGCAAACCTTAGGAGAGAGAATATCCAGAGAAAAAACTCACTTTGTATTCACATCAAAGGTGACTGTTAGATACACGCACCAGGGCCACAAAACAAGTAAACCACCTAACAACTAGGAAACCAAAAAGAAATAGGATTCAAAGAAGCTATACTAGGAAACAGTCCAACTTAGAACCGAACTCCTAAATATTATATTCTTTCCCACAGTTTTCTTTTGGTAGAGACGGAAAAATATATCCCGAATGAAGGGAACAGTTCATCTGATGGCTACCTCTGAAGCCTGAAGTGCAGAAATTTATCACCATAAGATCTATCAGCCCGATATTAGTCTCGTGATCTTGAAATTTTTGGGGCAGCTGCTCTCCATTTTAGCCATCTGTCCTCTGTGCGTAGCAGTACAGTTCACATCTACAAATACATCTAATTTATGTAGAAAGAAGAAGAAGAAGAAGAAGAAGAAGCAAATGTGGCAAAGGAAAGCAACCGAACCATTAAAGAGCTGGATACAAATTAGCTTCAAGCAGTAATACCTCTGAAAGGAGATCCCCCTGAAATAATGGATAAGATCCCTAGAAAAAGCCAAGGTTGTGTGATCGCACCTACTGGACAAATGATCAACAACTTAAAGAGCTGAATCAGACTGTATGGGCCCTTTCAAGAGCGGCAAATAAGCCATGATCATGGTAGAATGCTGGAAGATGGCCAAATGAGGATGGATTGTGCCGAGCAGCATAAGAACAAAAATTTATGTTGAAAGTAGACAAACGTGTAGCGAAGGAAAGAGAAATAATAAGCATTACACTGCTTGTGACTAAGCTTATACCAGCGAGGATTTGGAAGTAACGTTTGATTGATCATCCATTAAAGCATAGGGCTGTATAAGCCAACAGGTGAAAGGGGTCGATGCCCAATGAGTTGAAGAGCTTAGCTAACCTGTATGAGGCAATTCAGGAAAAATCAACAAGATGTCTGAGTGGTAGAAGAAGGATACATGTGTTGGATCAGATGAGTTTCTTCAAACGAGATCAGTAAAAAGTTTGGGGGGAGGGGGAGAGAGAGAGAGAGGTAATAATTCCAGGGCACATTGATCATATTACGATCAACAATCACATGAACAAGTACCAAGAAGTTGAGCAAGATGTTGTGAGCCAATTCATACTTGGATCGACCATCGGTGATCTCATAAACATGGTTGAAGAAGACCAAAAGTTGTGGCATGAGTGAAGAAAAGGCTGAAAGACCACAAACTTTAAAAGAGGGCCCGATTGACAATCCATCCACTGCTGAAGCAAATGTACGAACTACAGTTCGATTTGACCAAATCAAGTTAGAACAAGGCATTGGATTTGCAAAGAATTTTACATTAACATCAGCATTGCTCTTTAAGGGCAATATCTTTTACTTTAACGTAAACAATCATCCACCTTAATTTGGCCATAATTAGTTAAGTTTCCGTAATTATATATTAATGCAAATTATGTGGGAAAACCAATCGGCATGCCGAATTAAAATATGGCCTTACCTTTTTAGTTGAGGCATGGACGGCAGACTTTTTTCCATCTTGGCTCGGTATGAAATCCTTAAAAGGGCATGTTAGCGTCTGGCTCCGTGAAAATGTTAAAGTGAAAGATATCAGTGCCAAGAGCATGTTAACTTCCAGCTTTGTGAAAATGTTACAGAAAGTGATAAAGAAATCAGTGCCATATCCGACTATGTTCAACCATCTGATAATGAATATGATAGAAAAAAGATTCGCTTTTTCTTAAAAAAGAGGAAAGTCAAAAGTCTTATTGCCTGTTACGTTCCTTGAAGACGAATTTACAGGTAGGAACGAAACAGGGGCTGTCTCAGACAATATTTTTAGATCGCTAAGCTCCCAAATTGATTGTTCCACTGCTCATATGTACCGAGTTCATTCACAGAAACAGAGGGTCTCACTTCCTGCAATGCCTTCTCAAAATCCTTGAGAAGCCAGTAAATAAATCCAAGTTAGGATGAATAAATGAATAAATCAGCCTAGTGTTTGTGAGTGAAATAAGGTTGAAAGATTATGCAATACCTGAAGGGTAACCGGACGCATGTCTTCTTTTTGGAGCTTCGTAATGTCAATACCTCGACCTAAAGCCTCCCTCAGTGGTCCCATAGAAGCATCTTTTACCAAATTTTTCATGTCGGATCCCGAGTATCCTGGAAGCACAAGGGAACTAAGATTAAACATACAAAAAGAGGGAAACTTCCATATTGTGTTGAACATCTCGTCGAAAGAAGCATTTACGAAGTTGATAAGACTACCTTCAGTCAGCTCGCAGATTGAGGCAATATTTTCTTCTGACAGCTTGAAGAGTCCATCCTTCTCCAAGAGATTACGAATAATCCAGCCTCTAGCTTCTTCATTGGTTATAATATTTTATTTTAGAATCTTTACTAAGTTCCAAAAAAAAATGAAAGCTACCTTTACCTGAAGAAGGAAGTGGTATATAAAGTCGTTTTGTAAGCCGCCTGCGTGCTGCTTCATCAAGTTCTTGGGGTCGGTTTGTGGCTCCTGTTTTTCAAGGGTCATATTACAGACAATAGGAAACAGAAGATAAATTTCCCATTCTGTTTCTACAAAAACTACACCAGAAATCAAAATTAATCTCGACAATGAATAAACACAGTGTATAGTAAGCATCCTTAAGCCGCATCGGCTTCCATTCAACTACTATTACCAATAAAAACCTAATTAGATACAAAAAGTAGTTGTAGCTCATCAGTTACCTATTAGCAAAATTTGCTCATTCCCACTATCAAAACCTTCCATTTCAATCAAGAATTGTGTTTTAAGTCTTCTACTTGATTCATGCTCTCCTTCAGACTTACGCTGCAATGAAAAGAATTGACAATACTGAACTGTGACTTCTCAACAAAAAAATAAAAACAAAATTTTTGCGAAGACAGTAAGGGTACCTGAGAGAGTAGCGAGTCTATTTCGTCGACAAATATCACAGCAGGCTGGCGGCAGCTTGCAACCCCAAAAAGTGCCCTGACTAATTTTTCTCCCTCACCAATCTATAAGCATCAAACAAGAAATGGAAAAAAGTCACACAGTGATAGCTATGACACAATGATTCGGCAACAGCATTATGTTCAAAGCCGTCATCTAATAGGAACTATTACTGCGGTAATACACCTTGCTATTTACTCACAACATGTTCTTTTCTTCAAATTCTGCAAGAAGGTTACACATCCAATTCGGAAACGATTACAACGTGAATAGTGGATCTGTTTAGCACATGAAATTTTAAACTGTGGAAGGAACTGTGTAAGGTTTAGGCAGGTTGATGACAGAGGTATGGTCGCACACACATTGGCAACTCCAGAATGATGGGAGAAGGAAAAATGATGGCTTCAAGCAGAGAAGTGAAGCAGCAATTGACCTGCCATTGAAGAGGAAAGGAGAGTGACGACTGATGGCAAAGAGATGTAAATAATGTTCCGAAACATATCACTGAGTTGGAGTGGTTGGTAACATGACTAGTAGTGATTAGCGTTATTTCCACTTTCATGTTTGATTAATTCCCGGAGTCAACATTAATGGGTCTTGCATGATGAATATACTAGTTTGTTCGAGATAAGATTCCATCTATATCCAGTGACCTCTCATTGCCTCGACTCTCTTCCTTGTGTTAACTACAGGATATTGGACTTTGCCGCATCAACATTGTCATCATATTTGCCACAAAAATAGATATTAGATTAGGTTGCATCTCGATTAATTTCCAGAAACCGCTTGATTTCATTAGAAGAAAAAATGCTGAGTAACCTAAGCCAGATAATTAGGGAAACTCAAAACGGAGCATGTAGTGACCTTTATACTGGCAAGAATCTTCTATTTGTTTCAAGGGCAGAGTTATCCATGCGTAGGTAATGATCCAATAAAATAAAGGAAAAGCTATTTTCCAACACCAGCTCCTTTCCTCTTCGTTTCCACGCTCTCCACTTGAGCAAAGAGAATATGTACACTTGAAAATAGTCATCAATACACAAATTTATGCAGAGTTTTTACCACTTACTGTGTGGAAGCATGTACTTTTCTACACCATTCTTTTTAGTCAACTTGTAAAACATTTTCGTAACCTACGGTAAGAAATCTGGCACTGGGAGAGTTTTATTATTTGTACCAGGACACATTTTTGACCATTTGAATCTTCAAACCGGTAGGCTATTACATAGACGGGCCCAGAAAGAAAAACATAAATGAGGGAATGGTACATAGCAAGATGTGTCTATGTTATGAAACATGTAGCACTAAGTGTAATGTGTCAGGTAACCCTCACAATCTCGAAATGTAGTTCAGCAAGTTAGAAATAAAAAGCCAGTAAAAAGACCAAAAACTAGGTAACTCGAATGGAAACAAAGAAAGTACTGATAAAAAACTAAACCAGTAAAAGAGAAAGAAAATGGGAAAAAATGAGCAGCATAAACAACTATCAAAAGATGGGGGGTGAGGAAGCAACATTATCTACAACAGACATTTTGTAAAACAGAGAGGCATACCAAAATAATAAGCCATTACGATACAGAAAAGAAAAAAACTAAACAAAAACAAGAAGCAACGACAGATCGAATAGGCAACTTGATCGTGGAATTCCTCAGGTTGTACTAGAGTACTGCCTGTGTGTTCATGCCAATGCAATTGGTCAAGGAGACTAAATTAGCTGCACAGGTTTCACTCTTTGCACTACAACCATAGTAAGTAGTTCTGAGTCATTAAGAATGTTGCCTGGCGACCCTATTAAATAAATGATACTCTAATTGACATATTGCCACAAACGAAATGATTGATTATCACCTTTGGTCACAATTTCGGAGAAAACTTGCAGGTCTGACAAAGTGGCCTAACGAGCTTAAAGACTAACAATATTTCATCAAAACATAAATGATTGTGAACATGGTTCAAATCACAGATAATTAGAAATTTTAAGAAATTGCTGGATGTGAAAAGAACAGAAAATTGCTGTCCGCTCAAAATCCTACATCCTCCATCATCTAATACAAAAACATTCAAAACAAGAAAGTCCAACAGACTGCTAGCTACATGATGGAATAAATACCCATTTACTAGTCAATGAACTCGCTGATATGTAGAAAAAGGTGGCCTTCGCTTCCCCAGCAATGGCCTTCCCAATCATTGTTTTACCTGTACCCTAAAAAATATCATGTTCTCAATAAAAGATAGAAACAGACAACAAAAAGGTGCACTACAAAGGTACTTGACAAAACTTACAGGCGGGCCAAATAAAAGTAAACCTCTTCCTGGGGAACGACAACCCTGAAATATGTCAGGACGTAAGAGAGGCCATATAACCATCTCAGTGACACATTTCTTGGCATGTTCCAAGCCAGCTGCATAAGGAAAGGATTCAGTATTGTGATCAGTATTTCTTCAGTGTGCAAGAGCCCAAGTTACAAGAAATGCAAACTCTGAGATTGACAGTAAGCTACCAATATCTTCCCAACGAACGTTTGGGTCTCTATCCATTATTTCATTGCTGACATGTTCAATTAAACGTGGTTCCAGATTCCTTAGCTTTTCAGGTAGTTCACCATCAGGTCCACACAACATTTCCAAACTGAAATCCACAATCCCCAAGATATTATATTTATAATCTTCACGAAAACATATATAGAAACACAAAAATGTCTACAAGTCAGGGCGCCAGAAGTCCTAATGTTAGGTAGTAAAATTGAACAAAAACACAAGCATTTTAGCAACTTGTCATTAATATTCCAGAGTTTACCCGATGAACTGTAGAGAAGTTAGGTCCCTCTGACCTGTGAGAAGCTAAACATAATACCCAGCAACAATACGCATCAGAATCCTTCCAATCCTATATTACTGGCCTACCATTGCCTTTTGACAAAGGATCCCGCCTAAATCTTTATTACCTCCTACCCATAACACAGCACATAGCATCTAATTGTGTCCTAGTATTACTATGTGCTTCGGTAATTTCTTTTGCATGAAACATGCAATTTACCCTGGGGATGAGGAAACATTAACCCGGGCATGCTTGAGTTATAGGAAGATGTAAAGATGGTAAAGAAAGAGGCTGATGACCATGCGGCTTCTCTTTTGCATCACATACTCTCTAGTCTTTCATTCATTGATTTTCTCTTTTCTAATTTTTTATTAAAGGCAGATTCCTTTATTCAGCCAACTCCTACCTGGATCACAATTGACGCTACAGTAAAGTCAAGATAATCAGGAGCCTGATTTCTGATCATTAGATCTTTGTTTCAACTTATTGTTTTGATTTTACCGTGAGATAAGGGAAATCTTTTTTGAGGATGTTTCTATTACTTACATTCATAAGTTATAAATGGGAAGTTCTTCACAAGGACATAAAAGTCTACTGATAAGTATAAATTCCAAACATATCTATAAAAATAGCAATAACTAGAATGTGTAGCAACTGCTAACAAGCGACGTCAAATATTTTTATAGATAGCCATACACAGATCAAACAAAAATAAATGTTGCCTTTGGTAATTTATACGTTTCTGCTAATCAATTTCTTATAATATCTTCACTATTTTTATGTGAAAGTAGAGTTAGGTCAGCATATTACAAAGAGACAGTAGAACTAACCATTTTTTTGTCGAATCCTCCAATGAATCATCACACTTTCCAGCAACTCGTGAGCTTATTGATGCAACATTTCCTCCATTTGACCTAACAGGAGGAACAAAGTTACCTCGGATACCCCGGCGAGAGACAGTGTTGTACTTTAGTCCATAGCTTCTTGTGTTTCCAATGGGGTTTCCATCAATTTGTGACGGCAGAGATGCACTAGGAGAACCCATAAAACCATGCCTCTGTCTTGAATCCATTTCCTGCAATGAAAAGAACATTGAAGATTAAACAAATGAAATGTTGTGAAAAAACTAAAGACTCACATATCAAATTCGAAAAATGTAAAAGAAATCAAAAGAATTGATGATTGACAAAGTTTGCCGATCATACATCGTTGTCTAGTACCACAACATATTCGTATGATGGTGAACACGAACCTAAAAGCAAAGCGTTCAATGACTGACCCAGTGAGCAAGTCCCCGGGGGGAGGGGGGATGGTGGGGATCAAGAGGAGTTGGCTAGAATGAAGATGGTGTAGGAAACGGTCTTGGAACAGGTTAGGCCAACAGAAAGGAATGTGTGTTCAATCTTACTCCAATATTAAATCAAAATACTAAATTGAAAATCCAATTGCAACTGCTTTGCTTGATAGCCAGTATATATCTTCATATTTCAGAATCTTGTAAGAAAGCTCTTGTAAATCTTTTTACACACACACCATCTTATTCTGAAAATCTTCTTGGTTCCTATTTTTCGAGGTACTCAACCGTACTCCAGCATTACACAATAAGAGCAAATAAAATTCCCTTTTCCATTATTCATTTCATAAATCAAATCAATTCTCATAAAAATCTCAAATTGAGTTCTTTGGTTTTCTATTCCCCACCGTGGATCTTTTCAAAATCCAAAATGCATCTGTATTTGCATTTTCTTTTTAAGAAAATAATTGTGATAGGAAAAATAACCCCAAAACACCTGCTTTAAATCAAAGAACCGTACATCAATACTTCAGTTCAAAGCCAAAAACCAACTTTATGTCATCCAAAGTTTCAGAAATTTGGATACTAAAATACACGACTTAAAATTTTGTTGTCCATCCTAAAAAGGCGGAATCTCTATTCCATTATGTTTCTCCACAGACGTACAGAGAGGGGATAATACTATCAATAGAAAAGTGCTACAGCTAACTGCTTAAACTTTGGGCGATCTCAAATTGGACTTCCAAGAAATTCAGCATCATATTGGAATTAAAAGGTCGACATGGAAGTGTTGCCATAACAAAACTAGCTGGTCAAAAAGTCAACAATTACGTAGACACTACAACACATGGATATGTTGACGTGCATAAACATGAAAGTTCAATTCCGTGATGTCCCTGAACGAGGAGAAGGCCAGAAGCTCATCAGCGGCCCTAAAATAAAAATAATGCAGATAGAAGATTTTCGGAGTAGGAAGAGAAGCTGGAAGCAACTTGTAACCCTTTACAGTAAGCATAAAAAATAAGCATACCAACTTTTTCCTTGCAGTAACGAATCCACTGGCAGATCCTTCAACATGTGCCTCATCATTGCTTGACGGAGACTTCCCATTTCCACAAACTGGGCTTGTAAATTCCACATGCCTACGCTTTGATTTCAGAGTGATATTGCGAGGTCTTTCTTCATCATCAACTTGCAAAACTTCAGGAGCACCAGAGCTCTTTGAGAGTACCATCTTCACATTTTCTACTAAGTGGCAGGGGCCTGAGTCACCGCTCTCAGAGTGCAGCATTTTGTTGTAAGAGGCACCGGTAGGTGTGCTAACATTTTTAACATACAGGGATGTTAATTTTGACTGGGTCAAGACTTTCGAGAACCTTCCACCGAGTTTCTCGTTCTCCCTCCCCAGTTGGCTTGCCTGAGAAGTCCGATGCACATCTTAGCCAGCAGAAGTATGACTCACATTCAAGTTTTGTCTGATAGTTCCTTGAGAATCTAGGTAGCATACAAGTGGCATACTACCAGAGAGTGTAAATTGGAAACGTTAAATCGAACATATATATTTAGAATTATCTAAACACTCGTCGGTTAAAATTATCAGATTGAACCAAAGTGAATCAAAAATATTCCATACCAAAGGGCCATTGTCAACGGAGCAATCGCCGGCTTTCTTCAAGAAATGACTGAAATATTTTGACTGGATGACCTTGTCGATGCCAATATCCCTCCTCCTAGTAAAAATTCTACCCTCATCTTTGCTTGCCTGCTCAAATGCCTGACTGCATCACAATCAGAAGGCAGACCGCGAAATCAGGACTTAAAAGAAATCTCTGTTGGGACAGGCGAATCAGAGCGGAAAGTCTAATTCACTCTTAGATACTCGAGTGCAAGAGAACATGACACATCACTAGTGTTGTTAGGTACTCAGTTCACCCTCCATTACCGATCGGATTCAGGTGCAAGAGAGCGGCGAGCCGCATCTATTTTTGAGCAGACGTCAGCACGGATGGGGGCAATGAAGGCAGCGTCGACGGCGGTCTCGGTGCGGGAGTCGAGGAAGCCGAGCAGCCGGAGGCCGAGGGTCTGGGCGCTCGCGCAGTCTCCCCTCTCAAGAGCGACGTCAGCCGCGAAGATCAGAGAGTGTAGCCTCCTCAGGTTGTTGTCCGCCTCCTTCCTCCAGCTCCTTCCGCCCTCCCCGCCACCGGGAGGCGAGGCTCTGGAACTGCTGCTACTTCCCTTCTCCATCTCTCCCGCCGCAGGACGAAAAAGCGAGGGAACGCGCCTTTTCCCTCTCACTATGCAAAATCCACATTTCACAAGTATGGCTACGTTGTTTTAATAATTGTGTACATATCCACCTCTTGCGCAAAAAGATCCCTATTATAACAGGGATTTGCAGAAATAGCATTGCATTCTATGTTTGCGTATATAGCCCTTCATTCACGGCATGGTAGCCTCTGATTAACACGTGAACGCCCTCATAGAGATTTTGTTTTTATTTTTACAACGATAATATTAATTA
This sequence comes from Spirodela intermedia, assembly GCA_902729315.2. Classification (NCBI taxonomy): domain Eukaryota; kingdom Viridiplantae; phylum Streptophyta; class Magnoliopsida; order Alismatales; family Araceae; genus Spirodela; species Spirodela intermedia. The sequence continues at coordinate 2,096,397 of LR746271.1, forward strand.
ACTAAAATATTAATCTAGTTGGTACCGATGCTTACGTTAATACCCTTTATTGTATGGGAATCTCATAGTTACTCATCTCCCGGCACTGATCAACTTTTCTGCAAAAACCTTTCATTATTTAAAATTATGCAAAAACCCAAAACGAGGGCTCATTTCCTTGCAATGTAGTGGCATGCATCAATTCTCATGGCTTTCCATTCCGGCAATTTGATATATATTTAATTATTTAAACCCGGTCTAAAAAGTGAGCTTAAATGCTCGGGAGTAAAATAATAAATATTTAATAAAAATCCTTTTTTTAAGATGCAATTTTTTTTACCTTGAATAAGCCATCTCCATGGGCTTTTCATGCGATTTTTGTGCCGGATTGGCCCGTCATAGAAGGTAAATATACAAAGTTAAAAACGAAAGAGGGGGTTTATTCAAAATTACCACTTTGGTCTTGACTTCTCCTTCCCCGTTGACTGCCTTAATGCATGCAGTTATAACTGTCGCCACCGTTGCGATGAAGTCAAACGCAGGTAGTGATTCGGGCGCGGCCCGCCCCATTGACTGCCTTAGTCCAGTTGCAACTGTCCCGCCGTTATGGTGAAGGTCAAACGCCGGCACTGATTCGGGGCGGGGCCGCCCCATTGACTGCCATGCACTTGCAACTGCCGCCGCCGTGCGGGGGGGGGTTGACAAACTGACAACTCCATTTAGTAATTTCCGAAGCCCAGATCCAGATCCAGTTCCGTACAACTCTGGTACATTACGTCACACATGATGTCACATGGCGTTAAGTATATATGTTAGTAAACTCATTATAAAGGGGGTAAAATACAATTATGTGAGATAATCAGGGTCAACTGCCGAGTTCGGACAGAGGACCTGGATCTTGAGTCGGCCGATTCGGACCCGGCTGGGCCGAGTCAGTACGTCCCCGGGTTCGCCAGAGGAGAGATAGACCTCGCTCTGCGGAAGAGTTTCTGCTCGCTGCCGGTTGCTGACCAGTAAGGCGGCCGCTGCGGGAAGACATCTCCGGTTTTCGTCGCTCGCTGGAAGGATCTTCTGGTTTTGGTGAGGAGCGAGTACCTCGCGTAGACGAGGAGGCGGGACTGGTCTGAAGCCGGTGGCCATTTCGGCACTGTGGGCGGGAAGCAGGGCTGGCAGTCTCTAAGCCGGGCGCATCTGGAAAAGCAGAAGGGATTGCATGAATGGTCCTCAATTCTCTGGATCTCCTTCTTCGTCGTCTCCAGTTCTAGCAGAGGATCTTCGACCAGAGCAGAAGAGAAGAATGACGCTCCGGTGGTGGGCCTCGCGGGATTCCGCGGCGTTTAAGTGTCTGGTGGGGCTGGCGATCTTATACGGGGTCATGTCCTACGTCGCGTACAACGTCGTGTATGTCCGTCACGTACGTCCTCTCGGCGTCGACGCGCCTCCCGATCGCTTCTCCGAGGCTAGGGCCATTGAGCACGTCCGGTACCTCACCGTGGACATTGACGGGCGACAGGTGCGTGCTCCGGGTACCTTGATCCATCCTTTTATGGTTGTTTGTCACTGCGGTGGGAAGTGTGATGATTTTGTGTTGTTATTTCGGCCAGGAAGGGAGGCCGGGACTGGATGAGGCGGCGAGGTACATCAAGAACCAGCTAGAGATGATGAAAGAGCGGGCGGGACCTGGTTACAGGTATGTGGGGTTGGTCTTATATGGCCGACGCTCTGTGTGAACTTTGAGCTTTAAATGACAAAATATGCGCAGAATTGACTAGTAGTTATAATTGGTGAGATAACGGGACTTTCTCTTCCTTGCATGAAGAAATGGGTGCACAATAAAAGGCAAAACTTTGTTGAGGGGCTTGGATGTTCTTTAGAGCTCTAAATTCTTTTTGTTTCATTCTCGCTGGAACTGCTTATAAGACCGTTACAGTTTCCAGGTTGAATGTCTGTATGAAATGTTGGCGGGAAATATTCCTGTATGCAATATTTACATGGCTGTAGGCCTTATTTGGCTTGCCTTTAATTCCATCTTAATTGAGCTGAAGCCCCTGGAAAGTCTTTGGAGTCGAATCTCGTATGCTGAATGCCGTGATAGATCCATTCAGTCATGTCTGTTGTCCAGAAGCAGCTTGGTTGTCAGTTTAATATAAATGAGCCTTGAATTGGTAAGGAGAAGAATAGTCAATATAGTAAAGGAGGATATTCGGTTAGCTGCTTGTATGAGAATGACTTGATAGATATTAAGGCCTGCTGGTATGATTGCTGATGTTGTTTTCAGGTGGAGTCTTCGCATTTAATGTTGAAATTGCATTTCTGCAGGGTTTCTCTGGTATTTTGACTTTTTGAATCAGGGTCGGATGTTTAGTGCTTAGCCAAAAAGGCATCCAACTGTTGGAGGGGTGATATTTACATAATATTTACGGATTATAAGGAAGTGCTATCAGTTCAATTTAGAGTGTAGGGTTAATGCCTTAGTATACAACAAAAGAGAAGCTTTTATTACCAGAAAACTATGGTGATATTCATAATAAATTCCAATTAAATATGTAGACAGTCACATCATTGTTCTTTGCTTTACGTCTTGAATTTGTGATCAGTGATGTCACTTGCCCATGGTTATAAGAGTAAGTACTCTGAGGAAGAGATTACTAAATGCACTCTCATGCAAAATTTGGAGTCTTCTTATTTTCTTTTAGAAAATCTGTTGGATTACAAATACAATTATTGTCCTGAAATGGGTTTCATGTCAGTCAGGGCACACCAAATTCAGGGGGTTATGTTTTCCCTTTGCTTCATTCTGTTTCTTTTCTAAGAGCAGTTGCAGGGTTCTTTGTACGTAGTACTATCAACGTTCGATGCTCGAACTTCACTTTTTGAATATTTATTGTGCTTAGTACTGGGATGTCGTAAGCATGCTTATTTGTTAAGAGCCTTTTCTTTTTCCCACACAAAGAATGAACCTTTCATCACAATATCCTATCCTGTTTTGATTGATTTTATGATTTTTTTTTCTGCTTTTCTTACAATTTTTAACTCTATTCAACTTGATGCTACAGGTTAGACATTGATGAGATGTCAGTGTCTGGTTCCTTCAACATGATGTTCTTACGTCATAGTTTATCACTTGGGTATAGGAATCATACCAATATCCTTTTCAGGTATTTTTGCATAATTTTCTTTGATCATAGGGTCTTGAAATACGGTATTTTTACTGGTTTGGTTTTGTTTAAAAAAGATGGCGAATTTCTCACTCTGAGTTTCCTGAGATTTTTTTGGTGTTTTTTTTTACTTTTATATGTTATGTTACTGGAACATGTTTCCTTCCTACACTTTATGATATATATATATATATCTCATTTATCTTGAGACTTGGTGGAAATGGAGCTGTTATTTACCTCATTTGGTGTGTTTTCTTTTGTTTGTTTTTGTGCATTGTCCAAAATTTTAAAAGTCTAATGTTGCGCTATTCCAAACATGATATTAGAACTAATGGCTGAAAATCAATAGCAACTGCTACTGACTGGCCATTAATTGGTTTTATCTTGGTGTGGTCTCTGATATAGGTTTCTTAAAAAACTTTAGACTGTCAAACTCTAAATCATTTGATAGTGAATGGAATAGTCCTATCTCTAATCATAACATTGAAAATTTTACTTTTAATATGAGACTATTCTTGCAGACGTTATTCACACGCCAACCTTTTGTTGATCTATCCTGTGGACAGCGTAAGACCCATCTAGGGAAGATATGTTGGAAATTTGAAACCATGTTGAAAACTAGAAAGTCCAACTTAAAATCATTTTGCAATGAATGAAGGATTCACGAGAGAGAGAAAGAAACAGAGGGTTGGAGAGGAACAGCTGTTAGGAAAAACAAGTAGAGGATGTGGGAAGAAAGTGGGAGGAGGGAGACATCCAAAAGCAACATTAGGTGCGCATGTTTGTGTGTGGGTTCTATTTCCTTACTAACCAAGAAACCCTATAAAGTGTGCATCCGCTTCCCTGTGCAGGGATACATCACTTCCATGTGAATCTGGCCAAGCTCCTGTATCATCAAGCCTTCTGCATTACCATCATGAAACATCAACAGGTAGAGAGAGTGTGTGTTTCTTGCATCTGATGCATCTGGACGGAATGTAGTGGTGTTGGTGAAGGGGGGAGGGGGGGAGGGGGGGAGCAGGAGTATGTTACTAATTTTGACTGGTACTGAGGAAAATAATCATAATGCAGCAGATTGCTATGCTAGTTTTGCATGTGCTGGTCATACCTGATATCCTGGCACATAAAATTTAAATTTAGCCAGTTTCATTTGGTTACATATCTTTGTTTTGTATAATGCTTAAGAAAAAAAAAATACAAACTTCAAAATCAGAGGAACCTAGGAAGCAGTAAAGTTGGAACAAAGAAAAATAATTATTTTCAGGGATTAAGCTGTCTTATTTTAAGAGTCCCAATGGCCTTCTCTAAGTTAATCTGAACTGGGTGACAGGATATCATCTGCAGTCTCCAATTATACCGAACCAGCTGTTTTGGTAAATGGCCATTTTGATAGTCCGCTTGGCTCTCCTGGTGCTGGGGATTGTGGCTCATGCGTTGGTCAGTTTTCTCGAATTTCTGATTATAATTTGTGTTTATTTTTATTTTTCATCTTTCTAATATTACGGATTGTTCATGTCTTGACAGCTTCGATGCTTGAATTAGTGCGAGTTATACTAGATTCAAGTTGGATACCTCCTCAACCTATAATTTTTCTTTTCAATGGTGCAGAGGAGATCTTTCTTTTGGTAAGATCGCTCTTGTCAATGGCTTCAGTTTTGATGCTTTTCAAAGTTTTTGTTACATAAGGGTTGCTGATTGCTTGTGTGAACTTGAACCGATAAAGTAACAAGGCAATTCTTTTGTTTACCCGAACTTCCTGTGGGTTACTTTTGTTTGACGCTCTAATGTCTGCCTGGGACAAGCTGGCCTGAAAAACTCTGCCACATTCTTGGTTATTCACTGCATATTGCTTACTCTAGATTGCTGGATGCCGTATAGAGAATATAATGTTTACTTCTCCTTTTATATAGATTTTTATCATTTAAATTATCAAGTCTGTAATGAAGAGGTTAAAAGAATTTACTACTATAGTGACTTCCAGGGGACGAGAATGAAGAAAAAGCCCTAGCAAAGAGTTCTGTGACTTCTTTCTTTTTTCTATCAGGGAAGAGGATGAAAACTTGTGCTTTTACAATGAGCAACCACTCCTAGTGACATGAACAAAGAGACCTTACAAGTCTGATGATTGGGTAAGCCACATTCTACACAGCTGTCACTTCATAGAATCGAGAAACTCAGAAACATGGCGTCAAGTAGAGGCCAAAACATCAGATGAGGAAGATAAAAGATCTGTTTGCTGAGTTTTCTTTAAAGAGCTGATTGAAGGAGAAATATGGAGGCGAGAGATGTAAGGATGCATTCTTCTGAAAACCAAGAGGATCTGATCACTCCATTCACAAGAGAAGGAAGTGAATCAGGGTTGAAGGCCAACTTCATAATTAGATGTTGTGGAGATTTGTATACATGAAAATAGTCTAGAACATGCTGCGGCCATTTCAGTTCATTAAAAATGTCAGGTTTCCTCCTTCCAGAAATAAGATGAGAAAACAACTATGGAATAATATTGTCTGAATATTTGAACTTTGACAAGAGGGATGGAAGGGGAAACTATCATATGCTGATGGGAGACAGATTATATTCAAACCTGAGTCCTGCATCTTATAAGATTTCTTTCTTATAACGCACATAGTTCTATGAAAGGCTTGGTAATTGGATTCTCCAATATTCCAGAAAGTGCCTTACAAAAAAGGCTGTTCCTCATCTTGAGGGATCAAAGAGTGGCTCTGGTGGAGTTTGAGATTTAATGGCAAAGGATTGGTGGGTTAGTGGTTCTGTGGACTTGCTGAAGTTTATTTATTGTTAGGCATCCATTATCAAGAGAAGATATTCTGCAAATTATCCTCGATGGTGTTTTTATCCAGACGTCTGATATCTTTGAATAGCTGCTCATACCTAAAACAGCTTTCTTAAATTACCAGTTGGCTTTTGAACTGTAATATTGTGGTATAATCAATAACGTACAGATTAGTTTCCAGCTCGTAGAATTTCACAAATTTATTAACTATCAAGATATAAAGGTAACATTTAAAAATGATGACAGGATGTTCCGAATGTGAGGTCAGCCACTGAATTTTAAAGGGCTTACCCTGAAACTTAAATTGAAGAATACTGCAATCTTTTCCGACTAATTGATCAGATTAGAGTTCAACCCTCGAAGAAGTGTGATGATCTAATATCTTGTGGGTAAAGTTCTCAGCAAGGATGGTGCGGCATGTAGCTGGTGATGTGCCACTGGACTGTGCAGTATGCAGCATGTGTTCCAGCGTGTGGTACCAATGAATGAGGTTGATGGACACGTCTATGTATGCAGTGCCTACAGAAGCATCAACATTAATGTTGGGATGAGACAACAAGAGGATCAGGCATGCATGTGCAAGTGCAATGAGGTGGGCTAGTTCAACAGTATGTGGGCCCTGCACAGACAACTTCATAGTGGTTGTGTGCAAACATTTGCACCGCGTATTTCATGGATTCTCTGGGGACAATGTGGGGTACATCGTGTGGGGTAGAGTTGTGCGAATCTCTTAAGCGGCATACATGATATCAACTTAATGTTTCATGCGTGTTGCAAGGATATGCCATGGTTATTGTAGGGGCCCACAGAAGTTTATGTAGTAGGTGGACTCAAAAAGCTGCGTATACAGGGAGGGGATCGAAGAGCTAAGGGCCCTTGAAGAGTGAGGGATTCCTTAACGGATTATTCTATTCATTATACTGTGTTCCTTGAGTTCCAGAGTGAAAGATCCTTCTTAGGCATCTTGTGTCAGTGTGCTTGTGCAATGTGGTCAAGTGTATGGGTCTAGCCTTGTGACATTTGGTCAGAGTCCGGAGATAAACAGTTAATGCGTTTTTTGACTCTTTCAGCGTAAAATCTTTTGTAAATGCTAAAAACGATGGAAATTTTATAGTTTGGTGATACAAGTTGATTTGGCTAAAAGGTAAACCCTGAAAAAGATTGTTCTCAAAAAACTATCCGTAAACTATAGCACGTGAGCAAATTGCACGATTCATGGAGGATGTAAATATGACTAGGATACTTTATGGAAACCACGTGGACATAATTGACCAATTGTTAGAGGACTGGGATTTTCATGCCCCTACATAAGTATTTCATAAGATGGCTGTATTTGCGATTCTACAACATTTAGGAGTCTGCAGCTTGATGAAATGATGGACTTAGGAAATCAACATAAACCGAATGTGACTAGCATTTCATTATGTTTCCCTCAATTTTTTGGGGAACCTATAAATTAATGATTAGAAAGATGCATCTGCGCGATTTGAGCTGAAAGATCTCCTGAATGTCGCACTTCAGCAAGTTGATGGACAGTTTTTTTGTGAACAAATCCAAAGGTTAAATCAGTTGTTAGGCTTATTATTCTTATGCATAGTATTTTCTTTTCCCGATCTAATACTGTGGTATAATCTTCGGGGAAGTAGGAATATCTTTGTATTTTTAGTACAGAGTGTGATTTTTCTCTCTATTCTTGATGTACGCAAAGAAATGTGGATTTTCTGCCATGAAGAACATCATGACTCCTTTAATTTTTGGAGGTTAAAAATTTAGAGGGGTCGAATAGTGATGAAATTTGGGCGCTTCCCTGTCCAGAAGAGTGAATTGAAAGAAATAAATGAAGCTTCCTACTTTGAAGAGAGATTCTTGCGAATTATTTCAACGGAATGCATAGCGGAATTGATGTAAAACAAGATTATATCAAGTGTAGAAGGCCTGAAAGGACAAACGCTGAAGACCCAAATAGGCTTTGTCTGGGTGCCCAATTAGTCCGAAACATTTACTCTTTTGTTTGGTTTAATAGTTATTTATTTTTTCCCGGAACTGTTGACTACCGATCAGTGGAATTTCACTGCAGGAGGGGGAGATTTCCTGGACTGAGAGTTGGCAGTTAGGGGAGAAAAGAAGGCAGGGGTGGGAAATTTGCTGGAATGAAAGTTTCCAGGTGGGGGAGAAGAGGGGCACCAGCATAATGATTCTCGCCATTATTACTTAGTCTTTTGGAACTTTTTCGTGATTTTGGGCGTCTAGTTTTCTGTAAATACCTGTTTTCTTCAATGGAAGGTGGACCAAATTGATTTGATTCTTTATCCTTGCATGCGAGCCTCGGCTTAAGATGTGACCATTTGAGGGGTTTATCTTGCAAATCTGATAATGCACTCGGTTATTTTCGAGGTCTGAGGTTTATCCTTGCAGGAGAGTCAATACATATGGTTTTTAATTTATATTTGATTTTTGTAGGGTTCACATGGCTTTATGAAAACACATGAATGGGCGAACTCCCTTGGAGCTTTTATTAATGTTGAGGCATCTGGAAGTGGTGGTCTTGGTATTTTTCCTTTGAACTTTGATCAGTCCTACAAAGTAGATTTCTGTCTCCATGCTACTTGCGTACTTACAAACTTCATGGTTTTGTAGAGCATCAAAATGTTGATTCCCTGACTTTACTTTTTAGATTTTTTCATTGGAATAGAGATGATGTTAATGAATTGCTTAGACAAGAAAGTGAGTTCACCATTGCACAAAACTGAGATAGATGGTGAGATGTGATGAGGAGGTGGAAAAAATGTGGAAGACGTCTTTTGGAAATGTGATGGATGTTTCGTGAATGCTGTCAAGTGGAAATCTATGGTTGCATGATTCTTGAGTGTCTTTCGAAATCTTGACATTTTTTTCATATTTTCCTCAGGCCTCTGAAAATGTAGTGTTGTGCCACTCTTTAAGGGAACGAGGCATTGTTTGAGTTCCAATTGGGATAGGATTTATCTTGTAAATTTAGCCAAGAGTTTGTCTTTAGATTGACCAAAGGGGTGCAAGATTAGAAACTTTATCTATTTAAATAGAGTCTCAGCGTTTGAGAATCATATAGAAAATCTGCAAGGATTCTAGAGTACTCTCCTTCCCACCATGTTCACTTTTTCTGGTGGGACCTCATCCACGGGAAAAAAGTCGAGATGAAGATCGGACGGGAGAAAGGTAAAAAAACAGTAGACATGAAGAGTTATGTTTTAAAACTATCTGGTCTGAGAGCTCATTCTCGAAGGGCAAATTTCAATTGCTTTGAAGGACGGCAGAACCTGCCCAAGTTATAGTGATGGATAAGTTTCTATTTTCTCGGCTGTGATAGGAGACTGATTATGAAGATCTTATGAGAAATGTAAGGGAAGTAGAAGTCTGTGCAAATTGGCTTTCTATTTGACATAGATGTAGATGGAGTTACCAGATATCAAATGGCTTCTCAGATCTAGCTTTTAGGTTTTTGAATGAAGATTTTGATGTGATGAATCCGTGTTATGGAAGGTATCTTGTTTTGGATGTGGCAAAGTCAGAAAGTTATAACACAGAGAAATGATATTCTGTAGATTTTGCTTGATGTTTCCGTGAATGCTTTTCTTTCTCAATGCATTTTAATAGGAAAATATACATACACTCTATACGTTGTGCTAAGTTTTTTGGAATTTACGAATGCTGCGAGCTTTTTATATAAAAAGTAGTTGTCATGGATAGCTTGTCTTTTTTTTACCTTAAAATTTTTGTGATTCTACCAGTACATGTATGCATTGACATGACTATCATTTACATCTGTCTGCCACGATACAGTGTTTTGTGGGTCTCAGGTTAACATCTCAAATTTTAGCACATTGCATTTGGCTTGGTATGAGAAAATTGTATGCACTCTTTTTGAGAAAGAAAATGGGTTTCATCTAAATGGAATTATTCGTAGTTTCATTACAAGTTTTATTATGCATGTTTCTCCCCTATGATAACCAATTGGTACATCAGCCTGCTGGTGTATGATAGTCAAGGTAGCACATAATTTAGTTAACATATCTGTGTGTTGAGGTACACTGTTAGATTGTGAAGTACACCTGTTTGTAGATATCACCAAATAGAGTCATACTTATTCTATGGCATCTAACATAAGATGGTTAGCATTTCCCCCCTTTTATTTGGTTGAATTTTCTAGTGGTGGGGGTGGAGTTTTAGTGTCAATAATGAATACATTTGTGTGCGCTTACCAAATGTTGCATGCATGATCCTGGAAGAAAGATTTCTAAGAGAGTTTCAAGGGCAGTAAGAGAATAAGAAAATGGTTCTTTCTCTATTCGATCAAATCCCGTATGACGAGAAGAATCTATGCTAGAGCTAGAGAACAAATCCAGGTGGTAATCTAGGAAATATACAGCTAGAAAATATGTAGAAATAAATAAATAAACAATAAAGAACCAAAAGATATAAAACATTCGAAAATAGGTCCTAGTCTTTCAAACAAATTCAGTCAGTTAATTACGCTTAGACACCAACATATGTTCACTAGGCTCGGATCTGAATACTGCACATCTGAACGGATCTCAACAGTTTCTTTACAGGAATATGCTCATATTTTCCCTTATTCTGTTGAAGACTTACGCTATGTGACCCCTTTGCTTTTTGTAGGAAAGAAATTTAGAGCTTTGTGAAAAATATGTTGTTTTTCTCCTAAAACCTGTATCCAGCTATTTTAGCTTGTAATTCTGCATATTGTTTTCCACTGACAGATTTGGTTTGCCAGTCTGGACCTGGGTCTTGGCCTTCTTTAGTGTATGCTCAGTCTGCTGTATATCCTATGGCACAAAGTGCTGCTCAGGTTTTAAAGGCCTCTTGTGTTGTTAGAATTACTGTATCAGCTTTAATGTATGGATGACGAACCTTTTAGTTGATTCTTGGTGCAGGATGTATTTGGTATCATTCCTGGTGATACGGATTTCAGAATCTTTGCCAAAGACTTTGGAAAGATTCCTGGGTTGGATATTATCTTTGTTCTTGGTGGTTACTACTACCATACATCCCACGACACATTAGAGAGACTGATGTAAGGACTGATTTCAGTGCTCTATTTGATTTTTTGTGAAATTCTTATTTCGTGAACTTTATATTATAAAATATATTTTCAATTTTTTTCTATGTATATCTTGGAACCAGGCCTGGAAGCATCCAAGCACGAGGCGAAAATTTATATGCCCTTGTTAAGGCCTTTACAGCGTCCCCATTGTTACGAAATGCAGAGCAAAGGTCTCAAGTGGACGCTGCCAAGGACCCTGGAAATGATCGAGCTGTTTACTTTGACTACTTATCGTGGTTCATGGTATGTCGTCCGTTTGGCCTAGGGCACACTTTTTAACTCCTTTCTGTCTGTCCACGTTTTGGCCTCTAAAATGTTGTGATATGATGGTATCCGATCTTATAGATTATGGTATATTTTATTTGAATTGGATCTACTGAATAGATCTGTTGAACTGTTTTAGTAGAATCTCGAGTGAACTAGCTGTGGCTACACTTTCTTGTGTGAACAATTGTTTTCCGTTTTGGGGGGATTGATGGAATTCCATGGCGTCCAACTGATTGTGCTTATCAACGTTTTGGTGTTAAATTTAGACTATCTAATAAAAGGGTTTATTATGCGATATGAGAATAGCCTGTGGTTAAGATGTTATCATTGATGATAGCTGTCATGTGATTCAAGGTGATGGTAACATAATTTCACCTTTTGTCATTTCAGATAATCTATTCTAGAAGGGTCGCTCTGGTCCTCCATAACCTTCCTGTGGTCATATTTCTCCTGATGCCTCTGCTTCTGCATTTCCAGCATTGTACTGTCAGCTCTGTTTTCTCCAGTTTTCTTGACTTGACAAAAGGTATGTTGTTTGTATTTGCCACATTTTCTGCAATTTATTGAAGTTGATACATTTATTCTGCCCTCTGATACCTTTATTTTCTTTTTGGGATTATTTTATGGTACCTATCTGTTTTCTTCCATGTAATGCTATTAAACCAACTCCAAGTTCACCTATTATTCAACAATGAAATTTTTTCTTTAGTTGATTTGTGAGTGAATAAAGTCTTGTTATTATATATCATGGAATGATATTGCCCAATTTACGACACCAATAATGTTCTCTTCATTTTGTGTCTAAATCATCTGAAGTTTCTGATATAGTACCCGTCAAGACATGTTCATAGTAAGTGAATAGTCTAGAAGCTTCTATAGTGAATATTAGGGAAGGGGTGGACTGAGAGGTATAAATACCCCTTCCCTGTGAATAAAAGGGGGTATTGTGGTAGAAGTGACACGAGAGAGGGAGAGTGGGAAACTATCTCGGACTAATCCCCACTTGTTACATTGTTTTCTCTGTTTTCTTGAATCCATTGTTCTTTTTCCTTTCATTGTCCAAGAGGAGAGGAGGGGATCATATCAACTAGTATCAGAGCGAGTTCTTGGAAGCATAGGACTATGAATTACAGAAAACTTTCTGGAGGCATTGAAGATAGATGCAGAACATATCAAGGAAGAACAAAGACGTACAAAGGAGGAGCTACAAAAATTGAAGTCTGAATCAACAGATTTGCTACAAAAATTCCTTCAACGAATCCATGAGAAGTTTGATGAATTCAAGAACTCTGTCAATGAAAAGTTCTTAGCATTAGAAAAAAGGGATCCAACTACAAGTATGACATCTTGATTGGTCAGGAATTATCTAGAGAATGAGCAATAAGAGAGAACCAATCTAGGACTAGAGGTACAAAACTTTGTGCTGGCTCCAAATCACATTTCAGATGAAAATCAACAAACAAGGAAAGGAGATGTCCGAATCTTCAGAGTCAATCTAAAAGATGTCTCCGATGTGCAGAATGATATTTTCAGATCAAAAAAAATATAAGAAGAAAGAATAGAGGTAATCAGCTTACACTTGGATGATATGACATTAGAATGGTATGTCTGGATAGAATATCGATATCCTGTTTAAGAATTGACAAGATTTTCATATTCAAATTGAGAGGCATTTTAAAACTTCTAAATCGGGAAATGTGTATCAATAGTTTCTTGATATTAAGCAGGAAGGAACAGTATCTGATTATAGATAAGAATTTAAACTCTTATCCACCGTCCTCCCCAAGATTTCAGAAAAAGTCATAGAACAGATACACTTGAAAGGCCTGAAGCTGGAACTTCAATCTGAATTATCTAGAACTAAACCAATGTAATTATTAGAAATTATGGACGCTTCATTGGAAGTAGAGGAGCACCTACGCACACTATGTGAAGCATGACATATCAGTCTACCAAAATAGACAAGAATGGAGACACATTCAATATTTGGTTACACACTAACAACAACAAGATTGCTTATGTCAAGAGGAATTCATGTAAAGAACAATGAGAAAAGGTCTGATTCTCCCCACAAGTCAACAACTCTACATGAAACAAAGAAAACAGGGGTAGAAACCATACCTTTCTAAGGTTGGCACAGACGACAAATTCAAGTAATTGATGTTGAAGTTAATAAACGCAGGATCAAGGGCTTACGTTTCAATTGTAATGACAAATGTGGACCCAAGCATTGTTGTAAGAAGCTCTTTCACATCTTAATTGTCAATTCTAATGATAAATTGACTCAACAAGAATTAGAAGTTATTTAGGGTGATCTAGAAGAATCATACAATGAGGGAATATTATTTACTGCACATGTATCATTGAATTCAGTGGTTGGACTTACAGAACCAAGATCAATTTGGTTAAAAGTGACCTTGCAAGGGTGAGATGTTACCATTATGGTAGATTGTGGGGGCACACATAATTTCATATGTGTGAGTCTATTGAAGGAACTTAGATCACCTATAAATGAATCAATGAACTATGAAATCAGTATTAATGAACGCAGTCAAAAGGTATGGTAATTCCAAAATTGTTACTCTACAATTATAACGGCTGTCTATTACCAAGATTTCTTACCTTTGCAGTTGGAGAGCACAGACCTCATACTTGTCATGAAATGGTTGGAAATTATAGGGTGGATGCATGTCCATTGGTGGTTATTAATTATGAAATTCATGGTGGATGAGAAAGTAAAAACTCTGAAAGGAGATGTGAGTTTGTCAAAAGCTACTATTTCATGGAATCCTTTGGAAAAACTAATCAGGAAGAAAGATTCATTTGATTGGAACCAAGTCACTCGAAATACTTTTGATCAACTCTAAAATGCAAGTCCTAACACCCCATATCCTTATCATAGGTGGTTGGTCAAACTGATGGACTTGAATTTTAAAATAAAATTTTGACGAAGGGAAGTATAATAAGGTAGTAGATGCTTTGTCTCACTTCCCAAGTATGACAGAATTATAGAAAATGTTGGTCTCACATTCCAGCTGATCAATGTCATTAAGATAAATGAGGAACTATCATCAGATTCAAGGTGCTGGAACCCCAAGATCATGTGCAACCATTTCCTCCAAATTTCACACGAGCTTGATTGGAGAACGGTGCCGAAGTTATGCCAAACAATTCAGCCTACAACTGCAAGACTAGAGGTCTTCATCAAATAGACAGGCCTACTAAATTTTGAAGCTACATGGGAAACATCTTCAGATATTATACAACGGTTCCTGACTTCCACCTTGAGGACAAGGTGGATTTGAATGAGGGGAGTGCTGATACAGTATCCCTCAAGATGTATGTTCGTCATAAGCAAATAATCTAGAAGCTCCTATAGAGGACATTTGAGAAGGGGTGGGCTGAGCAGTATAAATACACCTTATGAATAAGAAGGGATCTCATGGTAGAAGTGACATGAGAGAGGGAGAGTGGGGGAATTCTCTTGAACTAATTCCTGCATGTTACATTGTTTTCTTGAATCCATTGGTCTTTTTCCCTCCATTGTCCGAGAGGAGAGGAAGGGATCATATCAGTTCATGTTGTGTTCTTTAAATACTTCTTGGTCTCGTGCTTAATGTTACCAGCTTGTTGTTCCATTTGTTCAGTTCGGAAGCTTAGTAGCTGATCATTGCAAGAGTTGGCATACTTAACGAGGTGCCAGGTGTTTGAATTGTAATTTGGATTTTGTACCATCTTTAAAAGGGAAAAGCAACATGAAGAGGACGTAACACCTCATTAGACGATTGAAGAGACTGATGCTACAGAGGTGGAGATATTTGACGGTTGAGTTCTGGATGGAGGTTCTAGTACAAGTTTTAGTAGAAGTTTGAAAGAACTAAAAACTGTGCAACCTGGCGTTCTCTTTTTAGCATATTTGTGAAGACCCATCTCATTGGGGAAAAGAGATTCATGGGGATGTAAAGATGATAGAGGAAGAAATTTTAAAGCGTCATCTGCCTGCTATATTAGCACTTGTGGAAATACCAGATGCTTCACCGTACTCTCAAAATAGAAGGGAAACATTAGGGTACAAATTTTTAACCTCCTACCTGTTTACATTGAGAAACGGCATGGCATCAAAAGGTTGCTATCTGCTTCCATCTGCCAATCTCAATGCAAGCATATATACAATTCCACTTCACCATGCAAATGAACCGCATTATATTCTATGTGATAGCATCATTAGAATGGAAACAAGTATTCAAGAAGTGAAAAAACTTATGTCTCCTCCTCCCCTCGTATCATCAGCTGGAGTTTCTAACATTTTGGTTTAAATGAGTAATCTAACTAACTCTTGATAGTCTATTATCTAAAAGACTCATGAAAATACGTGTTAAGTCTGGCAGCAATTTGTTATTTCTGTTTTTCCCTTTTGTGCATGGTATCAAAATGTTCCCATCTGTTTCTTCCCTCTTTCTTTTTCCTCTACCTTCCATTGGCAGGTCTTTTATGTTTCTGTAAATCTGGTCGGCAATCAGCTGATAAAGCTGAGATTGATCAGCTTGTATTAATTTTCTCTAACTTTTCTGAGGATCAGATATCTCCTGACCTCTTTTGTCTTAATTGGCTGGTCCCATCAGGATCAGCGATTTCAGAGCAAATCATTGAAGGCAATTTGTATCTTGTCTTGCATGTGTACAATTTGAAAGAAGTTGAGAGGAACGTATTACAGTAGCATTGTTTGACCAAGAAAGTGGTCATTTCAATATTGCTCCCGACAGCTTTTGTTTATAAGTGTTATGTAACCAGGTGGAGAAAAGACTGATATTTAATATGTTTGTAAGTCATTTAGAATATAGGCTACTGATTCTAACCTAATTTTTTTCTTTTTATTTTTGGCAGTTGTGAGGGAGATAGAAAAGTCAATGATCTGACCATGAAATGGTCGGATTATGAAATGGCTGGATTATATATTGTGTGTTCATTTATTCTAGACTATTTTTTTAACCACTATTCTATACTTTTGGATTGCTAGTCAACAACACGAAAGGAGAATTGAATTGATTAAAATGGACTTGAACTTATTCAAATTGACCTGCCTTTATGCGAGAAAGTCATGTCAAAGTAGGCTCGAGTTTCTTCGCATTGGCTTAAATTGCTTGTTATTTTGATTGACGTGCCCATCTGTAGAAAAGTGATCCAAGTCCTCACTGTGCTGCTAGAATCTGCGAGTGTTGATAGTATGTATTTGAATAAAGAGCAGATGACATATAGGGAGATGTCTATATGAGACACCATGTATCAGTGCCCTCACCTGCACGATGCCAAATTTTTCCAATTGCCTCCTTTTGTAGCAGCATGATAAGCTGATGTATTTAAACATTTTAGCATTTTTATTTATCAGTTGGAATTGGCTTCAAGAAATTTTCGATTTCTGTGTGCAGGAGTGTTTTTTCATGCGATGGGTATCAGCCTCGGTATTTTTGTCCCTGTTGGTTTTGCAGTACTGCGACTCTGTTTTTCAAGATATGCAATGAGTTGGTAGGTATCATCTTTCAAAAATATTCTTACCATTTAATTTATTTCATACCACGATAATTTAATTTTTTTAAAATGTGGTGATATAATTTTCCAAGTTTTGAATTTCTTTATGTCAATGTGGATAAAGGAATACATGTCATTCCAAATAGATAATGTACTTGTTTTTCTTCCTTTCTTTGTGGAAACAAACAAGTGATGTTTTCTTAACATGAGACATGTGCAGTCAAAGTCGGGTGATACACCACTATGGTCACGTATGTATCAATTATAATTTTTGTTAACTTGAGGATTAGCCAGAATTTCCCTTGATCATGAGTTTGATGGTCATTTCTTGCTTGATATTCATCTATTGTCAATATTGAGAATTTTCCTTATACTAATCTTCCCTGTTTAGGTACAGTCATATCCTATTATTATTCTGTTATTCTGTCGGTTTATACAGACTTACTTTCCCTCTTTTGTTTGTTGCAAAGTCTATCAAGAGACTCTAAAAATACCACATTGGGGGCGGACCATCACAACCAATTCAGTTTGAATAGTTCAAACTCAATTTTCTGGTTGACAGTTGACCCAATGAACAAGTTCTTCCTTGCTACCTTCTATATGCTTATTTAAGTATCTTTCCTTTTAAGTGGGCGCACATATTGGAAAGCTGAAGGATATCTTGTATTCATTTGGTGTGAACATATTCTCTTTGCATGATTCTCTAATGAATGTAATTAGGGGCTTCCCTATGCACGTCCATATTTATGTTCTTTAGCTCTTGTTGACAAAACCTAGCAGATTATTATTTTTTTGGATTCAGTAGTGATATCTTATACATTGCAGGTATGCACGTCCATATCTGGCATACATGATGTTCATCCCTTGCTCAATTGTCGGTTTATTGATCCCTAGGACTGTGTGGGGATCTTTTTCTGTCTCTCAGGAAGTTGCATTTCCAGGAGAAACCAATGAGGTACATGGTAATCATTTTTACTTTCAACCTTGTGTGCTAATTATACGGCGGCTTATGATATAGTAAACTAGTTTTCTAATCTTGCACTATGGATTGCTGTAAATTTGTTCTCTTTTGTTATAGTGCTTTAGGAATAGGCTGTATATTTGCCCTAACGATGACAAGAATGAAGCTTAAAAAACTCAAGAAGCGAGAGTAGAAAAAAACAGGAAAATTTGTGAAAATTTAATTTTGTGATAACATGTTGTCTGATACCATGTTATCTAAAGTACCGAGTTAGAACTGTCACTAAGATCTCATTAGTCTTTTTCATTTTATATTTTTTATTTTCCATAATATGGTGATCATAATGAGGACAGATGCAGCAGCAGTGGCCCACATTCTGTTTTCCTCTTTTTGATTCTTTCTTCTCCTTTTTCTTTCTTCCTTTAATGCGTATAAGGGATGGATTTTTTAAGCTTTTTCTTTTTTACTTGTCTCCAAGACATTTCCAACTCAAAAATCTCTGGTTTTTTTCTGACTCATAAGTCAGGATCTAGTGGGTAATGCCCAATATTGTTCTAGTGATAAGATGCCAGCACGGCCCACTTTACCTCTAGGTTAATGAGGATAAGAATTTTCTATGAATGGTTACGTGTCATAAATTTATGTCCTCAATAAAAAGTAATATTTCATGGAAAAAAATTATTGAATTTGTTGACTGGAGACAATCCTGAGGATGGCTTTAAAGTTTCTAGAACCTTTCAGGGTCTGGTAGCTGTCTAGAACCTTCCAGGGTCTGATATAAATACCAGATCCCTCTACTTGCAAATAATCCTTTTGAAGAAAGAACATTTTCTGCATGGACGTGAGATGGTCTTTCCAGTGCACCAGTCGTAGTATGAAATTCCTGCAGTACTCAGTATCATGCTAATTGGAAGGAAAAAGACTTGATCATGGGGTTCCTGCTTTGGTCTGACTAGTTATCTGTATCCTTCAATGAGGTTCATGTAGTTTTCTTGGATCATCATACGTTGTTCCAGCTAAGTTTTTTAATGACTCTTTATCTTGGTATTCTTTTGTTGTTGAAGTGTAGATTGTTTCCTGACATGTTTATTTCTGAGTAATTCACCCCACATAGATAATCCAGATCATGTGTTGTTCCTCATGTAATCTTCGAATGTTACATTGAACATTGTGAAAAATTTAGCTCTTGTTCCTCTCTTCCCTTTAAAAAGGAGTGTTATGCAGAACAAGTTTTGTTTTTTCTATATTAGGCTTTCCTTCTATTTTCCTATTATCAGATGTATTTTTCTTTTTCGTGTTTCTATTATCAGACCTTTCCGGAATACTGGAAAGGTTTATTAGATGCCAATATAAATACTGGCATACTGTCTTGAGAAGGGTTAAGTCAATTTTTCCCTTTCTTGCTTCCACTATATCTCGTGACATGGTATCAGAGCTGTCTCTCTGATCTTGTGTGAAGACCGCCGATAGAAGATTAACCAACCTTGGTGGCAACAACGACTCCACATTGTAGGGAATGTTGCCTGGTGATCTTCTTCCTGCTGCAGTACCTGAAATCGTGAGGTTTCTTGGTCGTAAGTAGACCAGCGAATTCCTTGGAGAGTTGCTACACCATTGTCGTTTCTTGACAGTGGGGGACATCTATAATTACACCATTGTCGATTCTTGACGGTGGCAGGACATCTACAAATACATTGTTGTCATTTCTTGATAGTGGTGGATGTTTGCGAATACACCATTGTCGTTTTCTTGACAATGGCAGTTATCCTTAGTTTCTTGAATAAAAAATGTTTTTCGAACCACATCAGGGAATCTCTATTTGAGAATTTTTTTAGCTATCTAGTCACAGGTGAAGAACATGGAGACAAAGGTTAGTGAATCTTCCTCCTCTAGCTTAGGACATTCATTTGAAGTAATTAAGGTATAGTCAGATCTACCTATAATTGCTGAGAGATTCCAATTTGACGAAATCAATTTGTTCCAATGGACATCATATGTGGAACTTATTCTACATGGGAGAAATCTGGATTGTCACCTAATGCAATCTTCGCCAAATATTGACAACTCAAGATATTTTCAGTGGAAAGAAGAAGCACTAATTCAATATTGGATACTAGACATATTTCACCAAAGATAAGTGATTTATTTATTTATTTTTGAAATTTATGAAGGAATTATGAGACAAGGTTCAGTGGAATTATGATGTTCACTTTACTAAACATGACGAATCCCAAATTTATAGATTGGTACAGAAATCTCTGACTTTGGTACATGGAACATTGACTGTTCTAGAATATTATTGCGAATTAGAATCCATCTAGAGAAAAATCAACCACTACAGACCAATTAAGAACCTTGATACTGAAGAACGAAATTATATTATGAAAGACAAGTTGTATAAATTTCTGATGGGGCTAAATCTAGAATATGAGGCTCTAGTAAATCAGATCATTGCTCAGGAAATAGTACTAGATATTGAAGAGGCAATTGCATTAGCTAGACAAGAAGAAAATACTAGAAGTTTGAGAAATGATTTAAAGACAAAAAATGCTGCATTCAGCATTCTCAAGAGCAAAGATACCTCGGTATTAAAAAGGGGGATAGTAAAGTATCATTCATCAAAGGAGGTCCTAAGTCTGATCCAAAACTAAATCTATTTTGCACTTATTGTCAGAAAAATCGTCACACTAGGGAGACATGCTGGAAGATCCATGGCAAACCACCGAATTATGGTAAGTTGCATTTGGCAAATGCTCAAATGAAGTTGCATCTTGTTAATCGTCTCCCATCAGAAGCATTATTATTTAAGACTCCCAAAGCCTTATTGCAGGATCATTATCTGACTATGCAATATGGACCAGATTTATCTCTTCGAATATTTGGGAGTGTTGCATACATCCATCAATCTCAAAATGGGACTGTCTAAATTTGCCCCTAGAGCCATAAAAAGAAGATACACAAAAAGAAGATAGATTTTAAGACCTAAGATATCAAAAGTTTATTGTGACAATTAATGTCACATTTGATGAAAGTAGCATGTATTTTCAACAGACAACAACTCAAGTATCTAGTTGTGATATTCTTGTGCCAGAAAAACACGATTTACACATTGAGATTCTCAAAGAGAATGAAGCTCCTGAAATGATACTAGTAAATTTTCCAGCACCCTTACCTCCACCAAATCGATTTAGTCAAAGTTATTATCAAAGAAAGCCAAAGATAATTAGAGATACCTATGAATAGGATCTACCTGATGTAGTAGTTGCCTATGAACAACCTGACATAGCAGATATCCATGAACAAGATCTGCCTAAGGTAGCAGATGCTTATGATTCTATTATTGAATGTGACAATTCACCAATTGATCAACAGAACCTTCTTATTACTCAAGGAGATGCAGTCTGCCCTGTTGTTCTTTGCAAAGGAATTAGAGAATGTACAGAGAAAATGGTATGTCCATCCTGCAATTATGTATTTTATCATCACCTATCTCCGCAATACAGATCATTTCTGTCAGCTATTGATAAACACAGTATTCCTCAAAACACTAATGAAGCTTTAAGAAGCCCTCAATGGAAAAAAACAATGAATGAGAAGATGCTGGCTCTATTGAAGAATCAAACTTGGAAAGTCGTGCTACTTCCTAAAAGAAAGAAAATTGTGGGTTGCAGATGGGTATCCATTATTAACTATAAATCTGATGGGACTGTTGAGCATTTTAAAGCTCGGCTGGTGGCAAAAGGCTTCACCAAATGTTATGGTATTGATTACATGGAGACCTTTGCTCCAATTGCGAAGATGGGAACAGTTTGCATATTAGTATCTTTGGTTTTGCATTATGGATGGTCCGTATTACAATTTGATGTGAAAAATGCATTCTTGCATAGAGAAATCTCAGAAGAAATATATATGGAGCTTCCACCAAGGTACAAAGACCCAAATGATACTCTAAAAGTATGTAGACTTAAGAAGGTATTATATGGCTTAAAACAGCCACCAAGAGTCTTGGTTTGGCTGCTTAACCAAAACAATGAGAGCTTTGGGGTTCAAGCAAGCCAATAGAGATCATACCTTATTTTATAAACGATCAAGTTCAGGAAATATGACAATCTTACTACTATATGTTGATGACATGATTGTCACAGGAGATGATATGCAAGAAATCACTTTTCTTCAAAAACAATTGACGGCTGTTTTTGATATCAAAATGTTAGGACAACTAAAATACTTCTTGGGAATTGAGGTAGCCTACTTTCGTGGGAATTTGTTCCTATCTCAAAGAAAGTATATTGTAGATTTACTCAAATATACAAGCATGAGTAACTATAAATCAGCATGTACACCAATTGAAGCAAAGCATTGTATTGGGGCTTCAAAGGAAAGCAATCAAGTAAATAAGGGGTCTTATAAACGACTAGTGAGAAAATTAATTTATCTAATTCCATACTAAACCAGATATTACTTACTCAGTTGGAGTGCTAAGCCAATATATGCATGACCCTAGGGAGGTACATCATCAAGCTGCTCAACGAGTCTTAGCCTATCTTAAAGGAACAAGATTCTCTTACAACAGGCATCTATACCAATGCTGATTATGTTGGTTCAGTTGATGATAGGCGCTCTACTACTGGTTATTGTTGTCTCATTGGAGGAAATTTGGTCACTTGGCAAAGCCAAAAATAGAGAGTTGTAGCTCGATTAAGTGCTGAAGCAGAATTTAGGGCTATGGCCCTTGGGATTTGTGAAGGCATTTGAATGAAAAATATATTCAATGACTTACAAATACTCATGGAAGGTTCAATTACCTTGTTCTGTGACAATCAGTCCACAATAAATATTGCGCATAATCTTGTCAGCATAACAAGACCAAACACATTGACGTAGACAGACATTTTATTAAAGAGAAACCTGAATCAGGGATGTTTTGCACTAAGTATGTCTCATCTACAAATCAGTTAAGACTGATATTTTAACTAAAGGCAATTCTGCAACAGAGTTCTGCAAACAAAGGAGCAAGCTGGGCATGAATGATATCCACGCAACAGCTTGAGGGGGAGTGTTATGAAGAACAAGTTTTTTTTTTTTCTACATTAGGCTTTATTAGGCTTTCCTTCTATTTTCCTATTATTACATGTATTTTTCTTTTTCGTGTTTCTGTTATTAGACCTTTCCGGAATACCAGAAAGGTTTATTAGACGCCAATATAAATACTGGCGTACTGCCCTGAGAAGGTTTAAGTCAGTTTTTCCCTTTCCTGCTTCTGCTGTATCTCGTGACAAAGAGTAAAGAAAGAAGATAAATGAGTAGTAATGGGAGTATGACGCCACGCTGAATGAGTTTTGGTTTTGGAAGCTGCCATCTTTACATTTAATAATTAATGTGCTTGCTGGATGAGGATCTGAGCTAAGGAAATCTATTTGGTGGAAGAAATTTTGTATAACGACTCCTTTTCGATTTGTTTTACTAGAAAACCAAATATCTGTAAGTTCAGTTATTGAGATTCTATTTTGTTACTGAGGCCAACTATGAAACTAATTTTACATAGAGATTCGTACCTTCTTACTTATGATTTACTTGGTGATCTATACTTACAGGTGCTGTTTGACAAAGTATGCTTCTGGGGGGCTTTTGGTCTGTATGGTTTCATTAATATGGTACGCATGTCTTCCTAAATTAACTGACTTTCCATAATGATATATGTTTGTAATGGTCACGGAGGTTAGGAGGTTGCAAGAGAAATCAAACTTGTCCTATTCGCATCCTTGTCAGTTGAATCTGCTTAAATATGTCCTACTAATTTGAAACCTACTACTGAAATTTTTCAGAGTGTGGACTAGTACGTCTGTAGGTCATTTGCAGCCTAAAACTGTTGTGTCCATGCACCAATATCATTTATTTATTTTTTATTCAGTAATAATAGTGATGTCCACATTATAGTATCTGTTTCCATTAGGTTCTTTTGGAAATTTTGTTGTAGATTTTAAAGTATGAGCGTTTACCTGGCTGTATCCAATAATCTAAGTGAAGATGGAGAGCATATCTTTAGCATGTGTGGTCTGCGTAAAATGAAGCAGTACCACGCTAGTAAAGTTTATTGAATGAGCATTAAAGAAATTTGTGCTCAGATATCCCTTTTCTAAAGTTTAGTTCATGTCAAAGTTTTTCTTGGCCTGGTAACCCAAAATTAATTCGTAAACAGTGAAAGAGCTCCATCTATGTAGCCACTTGAGTTTATTACATCTTCCAGTATGTGCTGCCTACATTTGGCTTTTTCTAGACAAATAAAATGAAGTGTATGCCTACATGTTATTCAGCCGTACAGTCAGAAACTAATTATTTAAACTTTCTAAAACATATTAAAGTACACAAATATTCTAACATCAGTTTTACCTTTCAGCATGCGTCTATTCTAACAATAAGCGTAGCTGGGTAAGGGTCTCTGATAGTGGGCTTCAGATTATTAATTTATGGTCTTTCCTCATGTCATCTGAACGAGCAGGTTGTTTATTGTCTTAAAATCCATTGGTAAGAAAGTAGACGATCAAAGAAAAGGATATTATTTCTCTTTGTATACCAAGCATTCAAGAGATATTGAATAACGATAATTGATAACAAAAAAAAGTCAATTTTATAAAATTGTGAAATGATATCTCTGATAACTGAAATAGTACTATCAAGCCTAAAGTAGTATTTTCCTTTGTAGAAAGTGTATATGAAAGGCAAACTAAGTGGGTGTTGGTGACAAATGGTTGTGCCCTTCTTCTAGAAGAAAAAAGAACCACAAAACCTAACAGCAGGGAGGGTTTTGAATTGAAACTTTAGATAATAATGTTGATAGTAAGATCGGATCCTTATATTATGTTTTCTAACCTAACACTGGTTGGTCGACACTAACATGTGTTTTCTCTATTACCCTTGCCACTACTTTCCTTGCTATAAGTTACTCAGGTGTAATTGTTGTTAGGACGGGGGGTTATAGTGTTTTTGGATCCGAGAAAAATCTGTCAACTGGCGGGCAGAATTTTTGTAACAGACAATCTTGGATATCTTTCCGTTCAAATGGCTGAAAAAGTCTGGGAAGTCACTACAAGGCATTTCAAACCCCAAAAATCTATGGAGAACACTGAAATCAAACAGGATTCAATCGAAGGGACAAACTGAGGTAAAAATAATGTAACAGGAGAACATGACATTTTCCCCTTGGCGTTCACTTTCCATGTGTAGATGGAGCTCTAATCAAAGATTTTCTCAATGGTTTTGGACTAGAGGGAATATATGTTTGTTCATCATTTGTAAGTTCGTGTTTCTCAATGGTTTCGAGTACTCAGATGGTGGACGTTATCGTATGGCATTCTTTGATCTTTTTTATATATTTGGTGTAAGCTTGAAAAAATTGTTATTCAATGGGATTCTTGTTTCAACTTTTCAGAGCAATGAAATATTGCTTTTTCCTTCTTTCTAGCCAATTCCCATTACATTGAAGATTTGGAAATTGCTTTTTTCTATATCTGAATGTTCTCTTCTAAGTCATTGCTGCACCAAAAAACTGGTCAGGCTTATACACTATCTGGACTTGGTGGAGGCTTCGTGACATTTTTGCATGCAGCATCTATGCTTCTGGCATGGATTTTCTTCTGTTTATCCAGCAAGTATTTTGGCCATAAATCGTTTAGGTAATCCTCGACTATATCTTGGTATTGTGATTCTGTCTTATGTACAGTGGAAATTAATGAAAATGTTAATTCCACTGTCTTATGATCAGTGGATGCAAGAGAGATTCTGTCTCTTGGTATTACATCCCTCTATATTCCCTTGAGTCTTAGATAAGTATGAGTACGATTATGACCCTCTTACTAAAGAAGACAAGATATTAGTGTGTTTATCTTGTGCTTGATGTAAATGCCATATTCTTGCAAAATGCTAATTCGTTGCTAACAGTCGCATAATCCTTCATGAGAATGGAAGCTTTTCCCATGGTGGCTGTGAGTAAGAATGGCCGACATTATTGGAGCAGGTACCAGTACAAGCCAATATGAATATGCCAAGAATCGTACATCTCTGTGATTTATGGCCATTCTTTATACATATATGAGGCAAACCATACAAGGATAAGCAGATGTGAAAAATGTCTACTTCTCATATCATAGAACAATCACTAGTTATACGCAATTGCCCTGGCCACAAGAAAATGAAACTACCATGGTTAAGGAAACTGACGAACTAGGAAACTAACAAACTAGGAAAATGACTGAAAGAAACTAATCTCCTAATTACACGATTTTCCCAGTCCCCCTTAAGCTTGTGAATATGCATTTTCCATTCCCAGCTTGGATACAATACTTTGCAATATTGAACTACTAAATCCCTTAGAAAGTACATTCACAATTTATTCATGTGTAGACACCTAAGGTGTACATATTAATCCACTCCAAATTCTCCTTACTGTAGTATCTCTCAATTTTAATGTATCTCTCAAATTCCAAACTTGTTATCACAATAGAGTCTCATTGAGCCATCTTACTTAATCTTGAATTCCTCTTAGATGATCTTCAACCAAAGTAGTTCACACAAACTTTGAGTCATTGTTTGAAATTCAGCTTGTAAACTGGATTGTGGCACCACATTTTCTTTCTTGCTTCTCTATGTCACAAGATTGTCACCAAGAAAGGTGAAATATCTAGAGGTTGATCTCTTGTCAACCACAATCAGCATTTGCATGTGCCTTAACATCGACCCTCCATTTCTCCTGAATAGAACATCTTTTCTTGGTGTCACTTTGAGATATTACAGTATTCGGTGAGCTGACTGCAGATAGTCTTTCTTTGGACTGTGTATGAACTACTAATCGCACTCATTACATATCCTATATTTGGTCGTATATGAGATAGATAAATGAATCTTCTTACCAGGTGTTGATACATTTCTCTATCTATCACATGTCCTCCTTTGTTTTCCAAGTTTACGATTCAGATCTATTGGAATACTTGTTAATTTGCATGTGGACTCGTTTGCTTCTTTGAGATTTATAGCATACTTCTGTTGGGAGGTGAAGGTGCTCTGCCTTGAGTAAGTTACTTCAATCCCAAGAAAACGTCCAGTCTCCCTAATGCTTTAATCCCAAATTATTTACCCAAACACCCACTTAGATATTGTCGCTCTTTATCCACATTTTCAATCACTATTATGTCATCAACCTGTACCAAGAGTGTTATGACTATCTAAGGATGAGTGTTTACTGAACAACATGTGATCCCTTTGGTTTGTCTGTATCCCATGCCAATCATATCTCTTGCAAATCAACCGAATCTTTCTCAAGGTGATTGTTTAAGTTCATACAACACTTTTTTCAATTTACACATTATAGGAATAGCCAAATTATTCTCATAACATGGAGAGACCTCTATATAAGTTTTTCTCGTAATTCACCATACAAAAATGCATTTATACCATCAATTGTTGCAACTTCTAGTAATATATAACTAATTAACTGCTAAAGACAACAGAATTTTAGTAGTATCAATCTTTGCAACTGGAGAAAAATGTCTCTAGGTAATCGATCTCAAAAGTTTGAGTATACCCTTGGCAGCAGACCTAGCCTTGTATCTTTCTATAGATCCTCCACTCAATACTTCATTATAAAAAATTATTTACACCACACATGATTTTTTTATGTTGACCACCTTACTAAATTCTAAGCTTTGTTTTTCTCAAATGATGTAGCCTAGTTTCAACCTAGTTCAAGTGAACCAGAGGCCCAAGACACAGAAAAACAAATTTTGGCCCAAATTCAGCTCAAGATGGCCCAATAAAAGATATAGACGCATCTGAAATGAGTCCAAATTTTAGTTCCCGCTTTGATTTTTCGTTTCCCACCATTGATTATTTCAAGTAACATATTTCTCGTTATCTATTAAGGGTGTTCCTGTTCCTTAGGGCCATTCTAAAAAAATCTTCCCTGTACTTTAAGGGTGTTCTAACAGACCCCCCCCCCCCCCCCCATCTTTCTAGGTTAGTTATAATTAAATTTCAGCCTATTTAGAGGCCCCACTTGTAGCCTTTGTGGCATTCCAATTTATTTCAATCTATTATACGAATTCTTTTCCTCTCTCTACTCGTGGATTCCATCAACCTTGTCGATTCAGGGACCCTTTTTGATCCTATGGACTCCAGATTAATCTCTTGTGGACTCAAGGGATATATGTGGATTCAGGGCAAAAAGCTTTCAACAAAATCGTGTTCCTCGTGGATTCAAGGTTGTGATTTTGTTTCAAAAATATTAGGCAAAGATGAACATGATCAAATTGTCAATTCTTCCAATTTCTGATGCAGCATCAAATACCTCCATTTTCACATTTATAGTCTGTTTCCATTTCTTATTGGACAAAGTCTTAGATAAGGTAGTAGGGATGACAATGGTGTTTAAACTAATAAAGATGGCTATATGAGATGGAGAAAATAGTTAAAGGATAAGAGTTGTGCAAGAGGAAATAAAGGTCGGTTTTTGCATTCTCTAGTCCCTTTCCTAATAGCAATGGGAAAATCCTATTTATTATTGTCAATATAAGATTCAGTTTCAGGTTGCAATGGAGGAAGAAATTGTTACCTCATTCTCAAGATAAAGGTTGGATTCTTGGGCCTGCATAGATTCAGTAACAAGCATCTTCTTCCTTGAAAACACTTCCCTTCTTTACCATATCTCACATTTTCAAGGGTAGAGTTAGAATTTTCTTGAGGGTTTTCTAGAGTTTCAAATTTAGGATTTGGCATGGACTTATATACAGGTTCAAATAGAGGAACAATGGAAGACATAGGCAGTGGCAACAAATAAAAATTCTTATCCTTATCTTTGATGAATGAATTCTACATCAGAAAATAAGGTATGTTGAAGTATGACCCTTGTTCATTGAAAGTGTTATCAACTAAGATAGAATTTCTTTGATGAAGGGTGATAACACTAATATCTTTTCTGAGTTAGAATAGCCCACAAAGAGACATTTTTTAACGCCTCAGATATAATTTCTCCCATATGTTGACCATGAGCAAAAACAAATGATTCACACCAAAATATGAACAAGATTATTTGTAGTGTGTATGTTTGGATATAATTATTCAATATCTATTGGACTCTTGAACCCTAAACCTCTAGAAGACAAATAATTTATGAGATAAGTGGCTGTAAGAATTGCTTCTCCCCAAAAGGATTTAGGCATATTGTTCTACAACAGAGAGGTTCATGCTCCCTCAAGAAGGTAACCGTTTTTTCTTTTGGATACTCTATTTTATTGTGGTGTAATGACACAATGACTCATGCACTATCCCTTCTTTATGAAAGTATGAAGTTAAGACTGATTGAAATTGTTCTTGTCATTTTCTGACTTAAACCAATGTAGGAAAAATAAGGTGAAATGTTATTGAGTCCTAGTTAAAATATCAAAAGGATTAGTTCAGCTGTGGACGAGTAAATTTTATGTTGTAATTATATCAAGTAGTTCTATTTTTCTTGTATTTATCCAAATTCTTTTGGGATACCAGACGGGTGGATAACCTTGTATACACCTTTGCTTCTGTATTATAACCTAAACCTTGTTCTTTTTTTTTCTGGGGGGGGGGGGAGGGGGTGATCCTTATTGTCACCGTTTTTATAGGAAGTTGATCTTCACATACATATTTGAGTTGTGATCTACATGAAAATGAAAGTGATATGCCAATAGAGTCACAGGATTAAGCTTCACAATACTGAGCAACTGAATTTGCCTTCATAGATCCATATATTTGAGATCATTTTAAGTATTGTCTTTGTAATTCAAAAAATCTTCTTTGCTATTAAATCATTATGGATTTCTATATCCATCCGTTTGTGCTTCGGATAGTCCACTTGCCAGTATCAGCTTATCTATGTATCTTGCTTCTAATTCACTTGATTAATTACTGTTTTCAGGTCATTGGCAGGTTATGTGATACCTTTAATCCCAGATCTTTTATATTCTGTCTACTTTGGTGCTTTTCTGGTCCAATTTGTGATTGAGAAGATGGGAATGATGGGATCCCTTCCACATCCTTACGGTTGGTTTTGTAAAACTATATTCTTATTGCTGCCTTCTACATTTACATGTTTGTCATTTTGATGCTGGAGACACTATATATGTGACTGATTTTAATAGAAATCAGAAAATGTATATTTAAACGACGGTTCACCAATCAAAAAAGCATCATCCTTTTGTATTCACGGTAGAGTTTGGCTCATAATTAGGGTCACTAGCAAGATACCCCGCTGTCAAATGATAGAAAACACAGAAACTTCCTCTAATTAGGGTGGTTACTTATGATGTGCTAACGGTGGCTAAAATAGGCCACATGGAGGTAGAGCTGATGAGAGGGTCAGAATAGGATTGAAAACGATTATACATTGAACCTATGGGTGAAGGCCTATAGCGAACGATCTTGGAACAAACAGTTCACCAATTAGCATTGTTCTCTGATGATATAGAGACCCCACGCAGCCTAAGGGACGCTAGGGATCAAACAAAAACAAAAAAACCTTCAGCATTGATGCTTTGGGACCCTGAGTTCTCACCGGAGAAGAACTTCCATTGAACTCTTTGAGAAAGAGCTGAGTAAAATTTTCGTTCAAATGACAATTCTTTTAGTTCAAGTTCAGCCTCCTATTTATATTAGGAAATATCAGACCTCCGAAGGGGTGCTCTAGGACCTGGCCTAGAAATCACAACTCCCATAACCTTTGGGCTGGAATTTCGGCCTTGGATCTTCCTAAAAAGTAGGAAAACGGTTGGGAGAACCTAGGGTCTTACAGTTGACTTTAAATACTCGCACTAGCAAAAACAGTAAAAGATAAATTAGGACAGTGATCTACGAAAATCAGCGAGGAAAAAAAAACCTCGTGCATTGTTCACAAAATCCGTAGGATGTGATTCTCCTTATCATAGTGACATCAGTCCAGCCATGTGCTTCCTTCGAGTGTAGATCTCTATGCCCAGTGAATGATTGTATCTGATGTCCTCATCAAATTGTGTTGTTGTGGATTTATTTCTAAAACATGCTTCAGTCGATACATGTCCTCTAGCTGCAAATCTCATTTTCTATCCTACAGATGCATATGCTCCACGTCTGAGGCAGGATGTTTGTGTTTTTTTTCTCAATTGATTTCACCTCATAAGTAAATTATTGTGTTTTGTAGATTGTATACTAGCGATATGGATGGATCCTTCCTTTCATAGACTACATAAAAAAATAGATTTGACCTTGTGGTTTTTGGGAAACAATACATAGGAAGAACGAAAGGACAGCGAAACCGCTTCAAACCATCCTCAATCTCTCACATTCCTTTAAAGAGAAGAAAACCTTACAGAAAATTTCCCAAGATATCCTTAGAACTTCCAATAGAAGTTACACAACTGTGCAGGTCCATAAAGGATTTAGTTTTATGGTTACGTAATCAAACAAGTTTTCGAACTTAGTTCATTTCTCCATATGGATTGCATAAGTGCTTTCACCTGTTAAGCGTGATCTTGTGCGAGTGAAAGATCAAATTTAGTTTCTCTAAATGTCTATCCTCAAATCCTATCATCCAGATTTACTGACTTGTCTCTTTCACTGTAATTTCCTATGGTCATGAGGTAAAGTGAATATGACTGAAAGTTTGCTTTGCAGGATACTTCATCCCTGATATTATTGTTGCAGCTGTTGTTGGGCTTGTGACTGGATTATGTGTAGGCCCATTACTACCAGTGGTTGGCCGTTGGATGGCTAGATCATCCGTTGTAAATTTCTTGCTGCAGGTGACCGTTGTAGCAATGGCAGTGTCATCCCAATTATTCCCGTATAGCACTTCTGCGCCAAAAAGAGTTGCGTTTCATCACACTTTTGTGACAGCAGGTACACCAAGATGCATTGATATCTGCATTCCATGGCATAATTCTTCTTTGCATGCGAATGGATAGAGCAAACCAAGGGTTCAAGTCTGAAAATGGAGATTTCTTCTTTCATTTTGCATCTCTTGAACTCTACTGGAGTAAATCATAAATATCGTAGAACCATCTGTCTTCAAATTACTGAAAAGTATAACAAAGGGTTGTCTGTGGGTTTTATTTTTTTCTTATTTCATTCTCCACGGAAAGGGAGGGCTGAGGTCAGAGTAAATTCATGGGTTCGCACACATAATCTGGATCTTGCTCTGAGATTGCAATCTACAGTTTCTGACGGCTGACCTTGGGATGGAAATGCATGACCTGAGATGAAAGAAGGCCGAAGCCCTAATTTTCATCACTCTAATTCTTACATGCTGGTTGGTAATCTCCTGTTATGAAACAGGAGAGGGTAAACCGGACTGGTTCAATTTGAACCGGTTCAGTCTATTGTTTTGTTACAAGGTACAATGGACAGGGAAATAAAGGACGAAACAGTAAATGAAAAAATACTTCTAACACTCCCCCTCAAGCTGGTGAATGGATGCTGTCCATTCCCATCTTGGACACAAGATGATAGAATATGTTTCCGTGTAGTCCCTTCATGAATATATCTGCGATTTGGTCAGTTGTAGGCACATATAGAGTACATATCTGTCCACTATCTATCTTCTTCTTTATGAAGTGGCGATCAATCTCTATGTGTTTAGTTCTGTCATGCTGAACAGGGTTGTGAGTAATATTGATCACTGATTTATTATCACAATAAAGCTTCATTGGACCATCTATATTGATCTTCAAATCCTTCCATATGATATTGACCTATAGAATCTCACAAATGCCTTGTGCCATAGTATGAAATTCAGCTTCTGCACCTGATCTAGCTACAACATTTTGTTTCTTACTTCTCCAAGTAATAAGATTGCCTCCAAGAAATGTACAATATCCTGATGTTGATCATCAATCTACAATTGATCCAGCATAATCTGCATCTATGTACACTTTAAGTATTAGATAGTCATGTTTTTTGAACAGAATGTCTTTTCTTGATGTTCCTTTTAGAAAGTGTAGAACATGATATGCTGCTTGTAAATGAATTTGTTTCGTATTGTGCATGAACTGACTAATGACGCTGACTGCATATCTATGTCTGGCTGTGTATGTGATAAATAAATCAGTTTACCTACTAGTTGTTGATACATCCCTTTATCCACAGCAATGTCTTTCTCTGCTGTACTTAACTTGAGATTAGGATCAATTGGAGAATTAACTAGTTTGCAGGCTGTTTTTTCAGTTTCTTGAAGCAAAATATTTTTATTGAGATAGAAAAATAGAATTCTTAAAATAGGCATCTTCAGTACCTAGGAAGTATTTAATCTTCCTAAAGTTTTCATCTCGAATTCTTGAGATAAACGTTGACTTAGAAAAAAAAATTCTGCATCATCATTTTCAGTCACAATAACATCGTCCACATATACTACTAGAATTGTAACTCCTCCTGAATAGGAAAGTTTGACAAATAAAGTGTGATCACCTTGACTTTATTTGTATCCCATCTTGAGCATAACCTTCATAAATTTACTAAACCAAGCTTGAGGAGATTATTTTAGACCATACAATGCTTTCTTCAACCTGCACACAATATTAGCATCTAAATTTCTCTCATCTCCATGCGGTACTTCCATATATATTTCTTCCTCTAATTCACCATGTAAAATACATTCTTAACATCAAATTGCTGAAGATCTTAATCAGAGTTAATTGCCAATGACAAAAGTACTCAAATTGTATTCATTTTGCTACTAGTGCAAAAGTTTCAAGATAATCAACTCCATAAGTTTGTGTGTATCCTTTTGCAACCAGCTTGGCTTTGTATCTTTCTATGGATCCACCTGAACGATATTTAATTGTATACACCCATTTGTAGCCAACAGTTTTTTTCCCAAATATCATTTTTTTAAAAGCTTCCATCTCCTTATTCATAGCTTGTCTCCACTTCTCATGAGTTAAAGCCTCAAAAACAGTCTTTGGGATTGAGGTAGAATTTAGATTAGACACAAAGGCCTTGTGTGAAGGTGATAATCTATTATATGACAAAAAAAATGCTATAGGATATGGTTTTTTAATACATTCTCTTACCCCTTTTCAAAGGGCAATAGGTAAGTCTTCATCAATAGGTAAGGTGCTGGTCTGGGATGTCTCATTTGATTCATCTTAGGAGGATTCTTGAACATGCACAGATTCTGGAGTATTCTCTTTTTTTCTGAAATACTTGGCCAAAGCTTCCTCTTTCGAAGTATACATTAGGAGTAGATTCAAGAATAGGTGGTTCAATGGGAGCCATAGTGAGGTCTGATAATGAATTGGCAGTAGGAAGTAAAAAAAATAATTCTGAATCCTCTAACATTTGAATCTTATCATGATGATTTGATGTGTTATAGTATGCTTCCTTCTCATTGAAGGTAACATCCCTTGAAATGAAAAATTTCTTTGTTGGAGGATATAGCAATGATATTCTTTCTGTGTTTGGGAATATCCTACAAAAAATATATTTTACATTGTTTTGAATTCCCTCACCCCAAAAATATTTTGGTACCTTGTTTGAATAATGAGAGCTCTAGTCATCCCTAACAGATGACCATTTTTCCGTTCAGCCACCCCATTTTGTTGGGGTGTACAGACACATGATGATTCGTGTACTATACCTTCTTTTTGGAAGTAAGAAGTTAAAGTATGATTGAAGTAATCTTTAGTGTTATCAGATCTAAACCTCTGAATTGTTGTCTCAAACTGAGTTTTTATTAAAGAACAAAATCATATGAGTGTCATACTTATGTCAAATTTATTTTTAAGCAAATAAATCCACATCATCCTTGTAGAGTCATCAATAAAAATGATAAACCACCTAGCTCCACGTGAGCTAGGTGTTGGTGCAGGCCCCCATACATCGCTATGAATACGGAAAAAAGGTATTGAACACTTATTATTATTTACAGGAAAGGGTATTTTTCGATGTTTGACAAATTCACATACTTCACACTTGAATTCAGAGGTGTTCAAGTTGTGAAACAAAGAAAGACACAAACTCTTGAGAATCAAAAAAGAGGGATGTCCTAATCTTTGATGTTGAAGTCAATTTTTTTTCACTGTTTGGCAGGTCAGGGTTCTTGGGAATGTTGTTTTGATCTACTGCAATGTTTGATTAGCTTGGAAGCTCCAAATAATAGAGTCCACTCCATTTTCTAGCATGTCCAATCGTCCTCCCAGACATCTTGTCAAAAAACAAACAACTATTAAGATCAAACATAACATTACCTAGGTCAACATAAGAACATGAAGTACATTTTTCAAGGTAATATAAGGTGATAGGCAAATGTTTCTTATCCCAGCAACCGTGACTGAGGAGCCAAAAGCTGTGGTAATTTTTCTATTGCTTGGACAAGGAGCATATGAGTTAAATAGATGGGAGACATAAGTCATATGTTTTGTGGCCCCCTGAATCAATGATCCAAGGGGAAGATTTACTATTTGTTGAGGCACTCAACCCAAAAAAAGTTGAAGGCTTACTTGAATAGTTAGATGAACACGAAACTTGTAATACTTGAGCTTGTGGAACTTCTTCTATGACAGCTGAGATTTTCACTCTTTTGTTGTCCCTTCTTTTGTACCCATTCATGACTTTGATGCTTTCCATGTAATTTATAACACTTGTCAATTGTGTGCCTTGCTTTCTTGCAATATGTACATCATAACTTGTCTCTAAAATCATTGCTAGAAGTCCTCTCTTGTCCTAAAGGTTTACCCTTTGTTTTGATACTGTTATTGTCATAATTTTTTTCATTTCAAGCCATAAATGTTAAATTTTGCCACATTTTGAGAACCAAGCATTAGGTTCCGACGACTTTCTTCTCCTCTCACTAGGGAGATTACTTCATTGAGAGGAGGTAATTTCTCTCTTCCTAGGATCTGAATTCTGACTTGATCATACTCAGAATTCAGTCTCACAAGATATTCGTAGGTTCTATCCCTTTCTGTTTCCTCTCTATACAAAGCTGCATCAAATGGATCTCTCATATCAGCAATTTTATATTGATGAAATTTTTGCCATAATGTTCTTACTTCATGAGTGTATTCTGTCACTAGTTTTTCGATTTGCCTCATAGTCATCATCTTTAACTTTAATTCAAAAAGTTGTGCAGCATCTCTTGCTCTTGAATACGTCTGATATAAATTTTTCCAAATTACTCTAGCTGCGGGAAGACAAACATGTTCTACGGATCTCAGGAATCATGGTTGTCCACATCCAAGCCATGATTCTTGAGTCTTTTTGATCCCATGCTTCAACTCCCGGATCTCTAGCCTTCAAGCTTGGGTTAGTTAAATGATTTGTCATTCCCGATTCTTTAAGAACAACTCAAACTTGCTGAGACCATCCAAAGTAATTCCTACCATCTAGATGATCTGTTTGTGGTATAACTGGCAAATCTCCATAGATCGGACTAGGTTCCACACTCACATATCGGTATTGTTCTTGTTCTGCCATAGAAGTCGCTTCAGACATTCTTGAGAATTTAAGAATTAGGTATGTTTGTTTTAGAAATGAGTTAATCTACAGATCAAGACACGAGCCTACAGTTCGTGTTCTGTAGATCAATAGCGTTAGATTCTCACCTAGATAGTGCAGAATCAGTGAACAACTAGTGACTTGTTTTAACAATTCACAAAGAAATATGTTCACTCTCGAAAATGAAAAAACAGTTGTTCAAGAAGAACTCAGAAGATCAAAGGAGTCTGGAATGATCACACCTGTGCTCTGATACCATGTTAGAAATCGTGCTGAACTTTGATCATCTCCGAACACCTCCCTTCCTTCTTGTCTGTGCTAGCAGTGAACACGAGAGAGAGAGAGACAAAAAGAAGAAGGCAGAAGCCCTAATTTTCATCACTCTAATGTAAATACTGACCAGCTGTTATGAAACAGGAGAGGGTAAACCCGGACCGGTTCAATTTGAACCGATTCAGTCTACTGTTTTCTTACAAGGTACGATGGACAGGGAAATAAAGGACGAAACAGTCAATGAAAAATTATTTCTAACAGCAGTCTTAGAGGTTTCGTTGAAGGGTATATCTCTCAGATGGTGGATTCATCTTCCTCTGAAAGTGGAGATTGCTGACGATATGTATTTGCTAGCTCTATTTACCACAACTCAGCTAGTAACGGGTCATGAGTTGTCAATATATTTTCTACCATGGAAATATTCTCCTGATGGCCTGAAGGGATAAAAAAGTTGGTCGCCTTGTGTCTTTACAGAATTAGAAGAATAATAGTGAAATAAGAACATGACAACATGATTCAGCTACTAATTGTGGAGCCATTAGCTCTGTAAATGTCATCCATCGAGAATCATTAGTGGTTAATAAGTGTAGTTGATGGTTTGTTAAGAATTTTTGGTGGTGGAAGAAGGATGGAGGAGAGAAGCATTTTCAAGGTTTGATTTCGATTCCTTACGTAAGATTGTGCAACCACTGATTCCCTCTTCTAATGTTAAGTCGGTGGAGATGTACCATCTCATCTGTCCAGAAGATCTATTTAGAAGACAATTCCACCTTATGGATATTATTTCATATCCATGTTACCAAAAGTAAATGGCTATAACCTGGTTCCTGGCACCAAGTTCTTCAACAGAGTGATTGATTCTCTCCACTTAAACGTTTGGATAGTTTTGCTACAATCTCTCTCATCATATTGCTCAAGCAAAGTAATTGTATGACTTCTATGTCCAGATTGGTTATTAACTCCTTATTTTAGTACTTTCTTCTCTGTCATTGTGATATAGCTCACTAGTCCTTATGATCCTTTGATGCCCTGTTTATATGCTGTCATTTTGCTTTGATGTTGTCACTGATACTCTTAACATTTTTGTCATCGACCTTCACAGATTCTGGAAAACTTTTGGAGTCCAGCTATGAGTTCTCAGTTCTAGATGCCAACTCATTGGGGTTTCTTTTCAAGTATTCACCAGAAGCAGCAAAACTACTGGAAGTAGTGCCAGAATCGTCCATTCAACACTCTGATCCCAGTTCTTGGGTGGTACGCGTCTCCTTCACACACTGAACATCCAATCATCAGTTTATTTTACCTGCTTTTGTGGCAAAAGGGGAGTGATGTGATTAGCTTTCCACTTTGATTCATTCTTAATTAGGAAAGCCAAATTAGGAACTGAACTAGGAATTAGTTTGATTCATTCAAACTAGGATCACAGAAAAATTATCCTAAACTAGGAATTTGGAGGTTATTGAATGAATATCCTAAACTAGGAACTAGGAAAGCCGCTGTAAGGCCGGTTTGACCTATTTTGATTTTTTATCACTTTTTCCGGTATCTTTTGGGGCTCCAGAAATTAGGTTTAGATTGAACGGCCCTTGTCAACACAAGATTTGAAAGGTAAGCCATCAGATTAGTAAAAAACCATCCTTGACACTCATATCTTGACTAGGTGGGAAAGTAGGGAAGCACCCATAAGCAAAGAAACATCAAGAAGAAAGTTAGTAGCGGTTTGATTGGATGCCCCCTAAAAGGAATGATAGCCTAGATAAGGATATCAGGATCATCTCTGGCTCTCTTCTCCCAATTGGGTCCCTTAGTAGCGGTTTGATAACTGATTAGAACTCACATAGCCTCAGCTATCCCAAACTACATAACCTAGAGCCAGGCCTTCTTTCTGCGGCAACTGTGGCAAGTGGCCCTTGACTGCTGCTCTGGGTTGCAGAGGGCAGGGGAAGGAGACGAGGCAAGTTATCTTGACTTTGATTCTTCTTACCGCTGCTATGGGCTCCACGTTGACTTTCTTGTCAACATTGCCTTTTCTTATTTTCTATTAGAAATCCCTCATAACTGAGGTCGGCTCTGACCTAATATTTTTCCTATTTTTGTAAATTGCCTCCCCCTCTTTCAGGCTTTGTTCCCAATATCCTTTTTGTTTTCGGGGAGCTTGAAGTTTCCTGCGCAAGGGGATGGTATTCTCCATCAATATGAGTATCTGCCCAGGTTGAGTCACCTGTCAAGCACAGAAGCCACCACGGGGGCTCGGAAAATCCACCTAGAAGTTGAACTGGGGTGAGCTGAGCTCTCCCATCTGATCGGAGCTGTATCATCTTAATCATCCCATTTAGGGGAAAAAATATATTTCCTTTTGAAAAGAATGATCTTTATACTATTTTTCGTCTGTCTCAGTTCAGTGTCTGAAATCTGGGCAGTGGTCCTCAACATTACTGGCCCCCTGGGTAACTGGTCCTTTGCTGACAATGTAATCCCGGGTATGAATCTCTCTCTCTCTCTCTCTCTCTCTCTCTCTCTCTCTCTCTCTCTCTCTCTCTATCTATATATATATATACTGAATCAGAAGATTGTGCTGTGGGGATTTATTGCAGTGCCCGAGAGAATAAATGGCGGCCCGCCATCATATATTTGCAGGCTGAGTGGAAAGAGCCATGAGAACTGGGCCTTCTGGTTGGAGGTATATCCCCTCATTCCTTGCGTCTTCTTTTCCTTGTCTGGAGATTTTCTCAGGCTTGATTAGGACCCAACTCGGACGTAACAGGCCAGCAGCTCTGAGGCGTTGAGGGTTGACCTAGCGGTGCTCGACCAGTACCTTCTAGATGGCCCAAAAAGATTGAAGGGCCTTTTCCCCAACTGGGTTGATGTGATCGCCTCTTCGGCCTTTCTTTCAAGCTACTACTTTTGATCCATTAGTTCTTGGCCAGTCACAGAGATTGGAGTGGTATTCATCAATCACTAACTTTATAGATTGATGTATATAGTTTGACTTAATAAAGCTCAAATGCTATTCTTATGCGGTTGTTAATTTGGGGCACAGCAAGCTGCATTGGCCGACCTGGAATTCTTGGACCCGATTACCTAATGTAGTAACTTTTTAGCTGCAGTTGACATTGTCGAATGCTATATTTGGTTGACCCCGACGAAATCTGTCTCATCCAATTGGCCGCCGTGATTGTGAGGAGAGTATATCTTTGAACCCACTAAAGGAATCTCTCTCTCTCTCTCTCTCTCTCTCCGGGTCTGAAAAATTTGCAAAACATGGATAATTATCCTGTCTGAAAATTTGGATTTAAAAGAAAGACCAGGACAACTCAGTATAACAACTCAACATGCTGGTTCCCAAAACATGGATAAATATCCATATAACAGGATAATCAAATGCTGATATTACGAAAGTTTCCTCCGACATCAGCCCTAAGAACCCAGAAAGATCAGGAGAAAACATGCAGGGACACATAAATCCCAAGATGAATTCTTTTTTTCACATTCATGATAAGAAAAATAGGGCATGGGGACCCAAGAAAAAGAGATTAAGAGCACTCTTTCAGTAGATTTTCCTCTTATAACAAGATAATCAAACGCTGGTTCCCAAATTTTCCTCCCACCCACTTCCCCCCACCCCAAGGGGCTTCTGATGCAGATTATATTCTTTTACAAAATTTCTATATACAGTATCGAAGAAGACAGACACCATTGCAGAGGACCCACCACTTTCAACGGAACTAACCTCGGAGAGCACCATCTTCTTCAATTTCTTCAGGATCCGTATCCTCTTCCTGGAGCTCATCCAGTATTGACTGGTTGATCCGCTTCCGAGATACCCGCCTATGCTTCTTGGGTTGAAGCCGTGGCTCTGCGTGTCTGACTCCCATCTCGGTCACCTTGTACCTAAAACATATATGACAGAGTCAGAGAGGAAGATGGTGATTCACAAGCTTGGCAGACTGGTGTTCATGCTATTTCTTTCTCGTTCTGACCCATTTTTAGAATGATCAACACCGGTTTTCAACTGGTAGAAACATAAGTTATTATGTTTTGCTGTGTTTTTGGTCTACTGATAAAATGGTTGGAGATAATTTTCAACTAGTAGCAACATAAATTATTCTTTTGGAGAGATAAGCTAATCATGTGGAGGACTAGCCAGGAACATTCAAGTAAGGAAACTGGTCAGTGGATCATAGGCATGTCCATGCTCTTGCCCACTCCACATATTCATTCAATCTGAATCTGGTTTAGTTGTGACAGATCCCTAGAGTAGAGCTGGATCCAAGTTCGAAAGATTGAAACCTAATTGTGATAATGTTGACCTTATAATTGCAAAGATCAATTTATGAGAGAAATGGTTGGCCCGCCAAGAGTCAAATCTGCTTATGTGCTCTGAAATGATATGTAGATCCACTAGCGGAAAATGTTCATGTATAGAAGCAGAATTCAGGAATAGTATAGTTTGCCCATTTAAGTATAGAGGGATACAATAACATGCACCAAGGATTCTAAAACCTGAAACATCAGATACAGATTTTTGCATCACATTTTTACATATCTTCCTTTTATCATTCTTCATATATGCTGGTGTAAAACGAAACATTGAATAATCCCCAAGCATAGTAGCACCATTGAACTGATTCAAACACAATCTTCATCACCCTATTTGATATCTTCCAAATAGCTTCATCATTTAAAGTTCGAATTTGTTTGAAACATATGAGTAAAACAACAACATGAGATGTATTAGCAGTATGTGCAACAACAATCATAATCGTGTGGATCAATGAACATCAAAGATTAGCAGCATTTTTCTAGGTTGCTGTTATGCTAGTGCCAAAGAGAAGCACAAATCACCTTCATTTTTAGAATATCTGGTATAAAAACACTCACTTATATTGCTTGTTTGGCCCCTAGAGAATTTAGATATTGCATGTGCAAACAAATTCATGGAAGAAATGACAAGAGTCACAATCATACTACAAATTTCAGCCATGAGTGGTGATGATGTGAACGGCAAAAGCAAATATAATTTGGGGGAACACGTTTGATAAAAGACAATGTACAGCAAAGCTCTAAAAAGGGCATTAAAACATCTTTAGTATGATAATACGCCCATGCTTCATATTATAAGGTAGGTATGCCAAGGGAAATAAAGATTCAGGACAGAGCATGAATATTCTGCAAGGATTTCTTGGAGCACCAAAGAGGGATTGACAGATATTGATTCATGCAAGTTTTTAGAGATACACTATGCTACGAAGGTTCCGGTCAGATATAATTTGCACTAGAGAAGGAAGACAACAGTTTTTTTTAGATAATGGTGCAGTCTCATCCACAAGATGCAATGGGAGAAATGAATCCCAAACACTCAAACATTTATTCAAACTATAAGTTGATTCAGTAAGAGACTTTGTGCTTATTTTTGGATCAGTTCAGTGGAAAGTTCTTCAGCAATGTAAACAGCTATATGGTTCCCTTAAATTTATCAAAAAAATGGTAAACAAAATGGAGAGAGAATTGTATCAACAGACCTTACATCACTTTCCCTTTTCGTTCCTAATGTCCGTAACTGGATCTCTTCTCTAATTTTTATTTCATCAAGTAATTGAAGATAGTATGGATATCTTTCCCAGTCACCCTTCACGACGCACCCTGGTTCACCAACATGCAAGCAGTCATTGAATGCACATCCTGATGGTTCACTAGCGCTAAGCATCTGTCGAATCTGGAGAGAAACGAACTAGTATCAGCCAATATGAAGAAAAACGTATCATAAAGTTAGAAATAAGCATAGGGTAATAACGAAAATTCAGTAGGATGGTGTTAATTGCTAAACCAACAACCAGATACAAACAGCCATGCATATCCACAGGTCTGACCTCCGGAAATGTTTGTGCAAGGGATTTCTTCGTTACTTTCAACAGATTAGGCTGGTTAAATCCTGGGGTATCAGCAAGAAATCCTTCCCCATCGAGTGGAAGCAGAGAAACATGCCTCGTGGTGTGCTTTCCTCTTCCTGATCTCTTAGATACAATGCCCACACGTTGATCTCCAAGCCATTTGTGCCCTTCACTCTGAAAAATCAGTCCTTTTGTAAATACTGAAAATTATCTTCATTCTATCCGTTAATCAAAATTATTTGAGAGGGTAAGTTATTGATAGCTGAACATCATCGAGGACAACAAGTGGGAAACAGCAGCACACATGACAGCTTACCTGTAGCTTATCAATTTCCTCGCCATCAGAAGTATCTGGAGCACTTCTCAAAGCATTTATAAGACTAGACTTCCCCACACCACTTGGCCCTACAATAACAGTTGTCTGTCCTTTCAGTATGTTCTCAAGTGCTTCTAATCCAAGATTGCGATCAACACTGCAAAAGAGTGGTTTGTAGCCCCAAGAATGAAGCTTAGTCTCCCATGAAGAGAGCATCTGCATTAGGAAAAAAAATCAGGGGGAGTTGGTATAGCTGAAAGCAAAACAGAAGATGCTTTAAAAAGCATAGCATCGACCACGTTATTTATCATGTAATTTCGGAAAATGAAGGTTCTATTGGCCAACCACAGAGTTAATTCTTTGAAGATTAAAAGACATCAATTAGGATGAAAGCTGAGGTCACAATTACGGTTAGGTAAGATTGGATTGAGCAATCAGAAACACGTCTGCTCTTAGCATAAGCAAAATCGGGTTATTTAAATAGTGATGCATGCCATTTGATCGAGCTGAAGTGCATAGGTTCAACTAGGTCCAGCAGATCTTGTTTGGATCCTCTAACGCAGGCCCAATTCACCAGACATCAGCCTCAGGTCAGATAAATTCTAGACTGTTTTCGTTTAAAATTAGCTCACTCCAGTCAATGCCATTAATACACACACGCAGAGATAGTGTATATATAAAGATATATTTATACATATATTGATGGGTTCAGAGACTAGGGCATCAGTGATAGAAAAAGTGTAACGCGACATGCTCCTGGAAGTGCAGGAGTTCTATTCTCTCGATAATTTTGACACGGACTACACAAAGTTTGCTAGAAATTATCAACCGTCGGTTAATTTTTCAGTGTCACCAATGAGACAAATATAGGCAATAGGTAATAGTCATTGAAAACAGCAATCACATGAATATTATAGCCACAAATAGATTAAGAACAGACAAGTGATTTCCAGTTATGTCTGTTCATAATTAATACCGTCTGTGTTAAAGTAAGTGTCGCTCCAAAGAAGCCTGGCCAGAAGGCAGATTTTCCACAAACTACCCATAGATGAACTAAGCCATGAGTTCTGTACTGAATTCATACCTCTTCTCCTACGAGCTCCATCTTGTTCAGTGCCAGCGTTACTGGAATCTCCACCGACTCAGCCTCCACCAGGAACCTAGTTAGATTGAATGGCTCTGCCCTCGGCTGCTCCAGCGAGAATAGCACTAACAGGTGGTCCACATTGGCGATAGGAGGATCCGAGAGCTCTGTCTTCCTCATAAACGTGTCCTCAATCATCCCTCTCCGGTCTACCCAATCGACCGATCCCACCAGTACCCTGTCCCCGACCAGCACCTTCCTCCCTATCTTCTTCAAGACCGCCCGTACCACACAGAGAAGCTCCGATCCAACTCTAGGATCCTGCTCGAGGCGGTTGCCCTCTTCGGGATTGCTGCCGGCCACATCCACGACCACCCTCATGAAGTTGGCCTGGGCGGACGTCACCCGGCCGATGGCCTGTTCGGGGAGGAGGCTCTTCCGCGGATCATCCGCAGACGCCGCGAGCCCTCGCGAGAGCGTGGAGACCTCCCGAACGGTCTCCCGCGCCCTGAGGACCTTCTTGTCCGGCGGGGGCCGCCGGAGGACGCCCCCGGAGTTCTCCCTCCCACCAGAGGACGCCGCAGCGGCGATGCGGCAAGGGAGGCAGCCCAGGGGGAGGAGGCGGCGGCAGCAGGACGCGTAGGGGAGAGCGACGCGGTGGCGGGCGATGGAGATGGACAAGGCCGGCATGGTTCCGGCGGAGACAGAACAAGAAGGAGAAGGAAGAAGCAGTCAGATGACGACGGCAATTTCTGTGCTTCCGGGGAGTCCTTCCATGGCGGAGGATTCAGCCGGAGCGACGACGAGAAGGAAGGAGGAGGGGATG
The DNA here is from genome assembly GCA_902729315.2 of Spirodela intermedia. NCBI lineage: Eukaryota > Viridiplantae > Streptophyta > Magnoliopsida > Alismatales > Araceae > Spirodela > Spirodela intermedia. The sequence continues at coordinate 2,141,059 of LR746271.1, forward strand.
GAGCTTCTCTCCATGGACTCAGCTCTGGTTCTCTTCCACGTGGAGGTCTCAAGCTGCACCTGCGAGCCGAAGAAGAAGAAGGTCAGGATCGGGTTCGGATTATACGCCGGTGAGCTTAGCCGCATCGCCAAGGCACTTGGACTCGGATTTCCTAGGCTTTTAAAATATGATTTTATCTGGACTTGAACCCCAATATATATTATTTATATTCATATATAATAATTATTTAGTTTTTTTGAATTTTTATCTGGATCAGGTTTTTCTAAACGATCCATCTCGCTGATCCTATCGCAACATGGATTGGATGAGCATCCAACCGTCCATTTCAATCACGTGGTCTGAAACTAGTACACCAGCTCGACCACCTCTCTATTTCTCTCTCTCCCTCTCTCTACATCTTTCTCTCTCTCCCTCCTCTCTACATCTTTCTCTCTCCTCCTCTCTCTCTCTCTCTCCCTCTCTCTCTCCCTCTCTCTCTCCCTCTCTCTCTCTCTCTCTCTCTCTCTCTGGAGTGAGGGTACACCGGACTCCACGGGCTCTACCGTTACCGGAACAGTTCCCATGAAAGGTCCGAAACCAGTGCACCAGCTCGACATTCTCTCTCTCGCTCTCTCTCTCTCTTTCTCTCGCTCTCACTCTCTCGCTCTCCCGCTCTGTGGTTCAGTGAGGGATGGGGAGGAATGGCATCTCGTTGGCGGCGGAGAGACGCAGCAGGGTTTTGGGGCGGCAGCCCGAGAAGAACCTTCTTGAGTGGTCTGAGTCTTCGTCGGACTCCGGCGGCGCAAAGAAGAGGGCGAAGATCATCGGCTGGTCAACCGCCGACGAAGATTACACGCCGGAAACAGATAAGGCAGAAAGAAGAGCAACGACGACGACGAAGACAAAGAAGAAGCCCGTGAAGAGAGAAAGCGACCGTTGCCGTAGAGAGAGAGGCGCCGGAGGAGGCTCTACGTCGGAAAAAAAGGAGAGAGAAAGGGAGAGCCTAACGAGGAGGAAGTTTAGAGAGAGAAAGAGACACCGGAGTCCGAAGCCGCCGCCGGCGGAAGGGAGGCGGCGGAGGAGCAGCCGCGAGGGCTCTACGTCGTCGGAAGGAAAAGAGAGAGAAAGTCAGGGTCTGAGGAAGAGAAAGAATGTAAAGAAAGGGACGTGGAGGAAGCACAGCGACGAACACGATACACCGGAAGGAGAGGAGAGAGAAACAAAGGGGATGAAGAGGATGCCGCTCGTAGAGAGAGAAACTAAGGAGATCAAGAGGACGCCACTCATAGAGAGAGAAACCCACCAGAGCCCCAGATTGTTGCTACAAGGAACGCGGCGGAAGCAAAGGGACGAAGACTATACACCTGAGGGGCAGGAGAGAGACGCAAAGGGGATGAAGAGGATGCCGCTCGTAGAGAGAGAAACTAAGGAGATCAAGAGGACGACGCGGCTCGTAAAGAGAAAAACCCACCAGAGCTCTAGACTGTTGCTACAAGGGACGCGGCGGAAGCAAACGGACAAAGACTATACACCTGAGGGGCGGGAGAGAGAAACAAAGGAGATGAAGAGGATGCCCCTCGTAGAGAGAGAAACTAAGGGGATCAAGAGGACCTCGCTCGTAGAGAGAGAAACCCACCAGAGCCCCAGATTGTTGCAAAGAGGGACGCGGCGGAAGCACAGCGACGAAGAGTATATACCGGAAGGGGAGGAGAGAGAAACAAAGGTGATGAAAAGGATGCCCCCAGTAGAGAGAGAAACAAAGGGGATGAAGAAGATGCCCCTCGTAGATAGAGAACCCCACAGGAGCCCCATATTGTTGCAAAGAGGGACGCGGCGGAAGCACAGCGACGAAGAGTATATACCGGAGGGGGAGGAGAGAGAAACAAAGGTGATGAAGAGGATGCCCCTCTTAGAGAGAGAAACCCCGTGGAACCACAGAAAGGTGCACATAGTGACGGGGCGGAGAAGCAGTGGTGGCCGCCGAGCCCGGTCCATGAAGAAGGAAACAGCAGGCCCGTTCATTCTGTCCTCCTGGGGGAGAGATTTGGTGAGGGATAAGGAGAACGTGAGGGAGGAGTCGAACGAGGAAAATATGCCGCCTAAGAAGAGGTGGAAGAGCCGGTATTCTTGATGTTCTTTCCCTCATCTGATTTTTCCGTCGTCTCTGTAAGAGACGAGAGGGTTACAAGCTCAGATTCGGGTGCATTTCATGCACCGATGTGAACATTACTCTTTTCCCTCTCTTTTCGTCATTTAGACGAAGGGTTCTTGACAAAGTGCCTCTCTCTCTCTCTCGCTCGCTCTTTCTCCCTATTTATCTATCTTTCTATCTATCTCTCGATCTCTCTCTCTCTCTCGCTCTTTCTCTCTATTTATCTATCTTTATATTTATCTCTAGCTCGATCTCTCTCTCTTTCGCTCTCTCTCTGTTTATCTATTGCTTTCTCTTGTTCGCTCGCTCTCTCACTCCGTTCACGTCTCCCCCCCTCTCTTCCTGTCGCTCTCTCTCTCTATTTATCTTTCTATTATATCTATCTCTAACTTGCTCTTTCTCTCTCTCATTCTCTCACTCCACTCATGTCCCCCCTACTAAAGAAGATGCAGCCAACCAGAAGCCGTTCTTGAACCGTCGACCAATCACAGGACACATATCTCCGGAGGACACTGTCGGCGGACATGTAACCCCTCCCCCCCCCCCCCACCCTCTCACGTAAATATAGTAATACAGCTAAATGATAAAAAAGGCTACTAATTCTCCTATAAATGTAACCCAACTCCTATTTCACTTTATTCTCCAATCTCACACCTTCTCTCTAAGATTTCTACGAGCTTTCATGATATTAGATCCTATAGGCATGGCATGACGACTCCCACACCTTCTTCTTCTCACATTGTCCCAGTGATTGTGCCTTCCATCTCCATGGCTATTCCCACCGGCCTCACCATTTCCATCAAGTTCACTGGTGATAATCATCTGGTATGGAGAAACTCAATTGTCCCTATCCTGAATGGCTATGATCTCATGAAATTTATGGATCAAGATCCACCACCTACAACGTTGAATGATCAACTTAATCTTGAGTACCAACTCTGGGGGCGGTATGATCAGCAAGTTCTCAGCTTCATCTCCTCTTCTATTGCCAAATCTGTCCTCTTCAATTTAGGGCAGAAGACCACTGCAAAAGCCCTCTAGGATGCCATCATGAAGATATACTCTTCCAACAATCATTCCCCCACTATGGAACTCCATCGAAGCCTCCACAATACTTACAAAGGTGACACAGTTGAAGATTATATTAAAAACGAGGATCTGGCCACTGCAAGAAAACATGTTGATAAAGAATCTCTGATTTGTGCTTTCCTCAAAGGACTTGGCCCCCAATATTCACAATTTGACCTCGTCATTTAGGTCAATTTGAATCGCCTAAACTTTGAAGATATCATTTCTCAACTTTGCACACATGAACCCACATCAGTATATCACAAACAAATGTCTCAAACATCTACACCTAGATCGGTCAACATAGCTCTACAAGCCCATCTTTCTCAAGTGACTAGTAGTTCGGACAACTCCAAATCCAATTCCCAAACCACTGCCTCTCAACAACCCAATTGACAAGGGAATAAAGGTTCCAACAATTATAGAGACGAAAGAGGTTGCAACAATACTAATTGGCAACCCCATTGCCAATTATGTTCCTAATTTGGTCATTGAGCTTGAGTGTGTAAGGAAAGGTTTAATGTCTCCTTTCATGGTCATCCATCATTCTACCCTCCACCAAATTTGATACCTCAATTACCTCAATTAACTCATGTACCTCACTTCCCATCTACCACCCCTCAACCACAAGCCTACTTGGCCATGACTACATCTTTTCCTCTTGTCACACCAAATTGGTATCTTGATGGTAGTGTCACCCACCATATCACTGCTGACCCAACTCTCATTCAATATCCCACTACCTATCAAGGCTCAGATCAACTCTAAATCGGTAATGGCACTAGTATGAGTATTTCATCTATCAATTCATCATTCATTAAAACTCAATAGTTTTTCGCTTAAATTACAAAATATTCTTCATGTTCCTCACATAAAAAAAAATTGCTTTCGTTTAAGCAATTAACTACTGATAATAACATTTTTCTTGAGCTTCATGCTAACTACTATCTTGTGAAGGACGAGGAAACTCATCAAATCGTCCTCTGGGGAACCATTGAGGACGGTTTCTATCTCCTCCGACCTTACACTCGACCTCAAGCTTTCTTAGGAGCAAGGATCTGTCTTCCCACTTGGCACCATCACTTGGGGCATCCACACTTTAGAATTCTCAAAACTATTTTTGACAAATTTGGGCTCCCCTCTTTTCATTTACATGAACATCATGTTTGTGATGCTTGTAATATTTCCAAATTGCATAAACTCTCATTTAAGCTCACTAATCATCATGCCACTAAATCACTCAAGTTAATTCATTCTAATTTATGGGGCCCTCCCCAGTTACTTTATTTTTCAATTTTAATTATTATTTTATATTTAGTGATGGTTTTAGTAAGTTTACTTGTCTATATCCTCTTAAAATAAAAATTGAAGTTTTCCAAACATTTATGGATTTTCAAAAAAAAGGTCAAAAATTTATTTTCTTCTAAAATCATTTATTTTCAATTTGACTTGGGTGGTGATTTCAAGCTCTTAAAAAGCATTTTAAGGATCATGGCATTCATCATCAGGTCTCATGTCCCCATACTCCACATCAAAATGATATGACTAAAAGGAAACATAGGGATCTCATAGAAACTACCCTTAACCTCCTTAACCAAGTCTCTCTACCCATACAATATTGGGATGAAGCTGTTTCCACAGCCTCATACCTCATTAACTACATGCCCACCCCAATTCTTCACTTCAAATCACTTTTTGAAGTGCTCTATAATACCCCACCTAACTATGATTTTTTAAAATCTTTTAGGTGCCTCTATTACCCCTATACCATACCCTATTTCCAAACTAAATTAGATAACCAATATGAACCCTGTCTTTTTCTCAACTATGGTATCAATCACTTAGGCTATCAATATAAATCCCTCCTTACTGAAAAATTTTACATTTTCAAACGTAATTTTCTCTTAAACTATTTTTCCCCACTCCACACAACCTTACGATTCTACTCCCTCGACACCTACTCTACTTCCTACCTCCTTCAGTCAAAAAGATATTTTAGGGGCTTGTTCAGTTTACACTCCAACCCCTATCATCCCACCTCAGCCATGAATCTTCGTGGAAGAAGAAGAAGTGGTTCACCAGCCACTACATCTAGGGATCCCACAAAATTCTCATCCTCATCACCAAATTCAGCAGCTCCTCCTTCTCAATCTCCTCATGAATTCACACTTCTAATTCAACTCTTACTCATCCGGCCTTAGTTATTTCTGTCAATACCCCTAACCCAGATTCCTCAAAATCCTCCTAAGCTAGTATAGATAGCACTCCTCACCAACAATCCACCCAATCTCATTCCATACCTTTGACCCCTCCTGCCAAACTCTAAAGGATTAGATCAATTTATTGGAACACTGCATTCATTCCTCTTCCTAGTGCTTATCTAGTCACCCTATCTACCAAACATCCTATTCCTAGTTTTTTTTGCAACCCTGTCCATAACTGAACCTCTTAATTTCTCTATAGCATGGAAGAAATATGAATGGAGACAAGTCATGCAATTGAAACTTAATACCCTAGTTAAGAATAATACTTGGCCTCTAGTTCCCCAACAACCCAATCTTCATATTATTGGGTGCAAATGAGTCTATTAAATTAAACACAAATCTAATGATACCATTGATAGGTGCAAAGCTCATCTAGTAGCCAAAGGTTTCTCTCAACAAGAAAGCTTTGAATACGTTGACACCTTTTCACCAATAGTTAAGATCACCACCATTCGGATATTTCTCTCTCTTGCGATTAGTCTGAAATGAAATATCCATCAAATGGATGTTTCTAATACATTTCTTCATGATGATCTCGAAGAAAACATTTATATAGAGCAACCACAAGGTTTCGTTGACTCTCTGTGACTCCTGGTGCTCCAAGAGTTTGGTTTTCAAAATTATCCCATTTCTTACTTTCAATTGATTTTTTCAGATCCAAAACCAACACCTCTTTATTTTATTTTTCTAAAACCACTAAAATTATTTTATTCTGGTTTATGTCGATGACTTTCTCCTCATTGGCCCAAATCAAGCTTTTATTAGCTTCATTATCCAGCTACTTCACAATAATTTTGCTATTCTAAATCTATGCAAGGCTGAATTCTTTCTTGGTGTTGAATTTGTATCGAATTCTACTGATTTTGTCTGATCCCAATCTCAATATGTTGTAACTTTATTACATCGGGCCCAACTAGATCAATGTAAGCTACTATCCACTCCATGGCTCACTTCCACTAATAAATTTGACAAGGACTCTACTCCCCAAGATCCAACAATGTATAAAAATCTCTTAAGAGCAATTCAATATCATTACAAGACCAGATATTTGCTTTGCTGTCAACAAAGCATGTTAGAAGATGCACTCTCCTATGACTACAGATTGGGCCAACCTTAAACACCTTCTCGAGTACCTAAAAGGCGCCATTAAGTTCGGTCTCCAACTCCATCAAACTTTTTCAACCCAATTGATTGCCTATAGCGATGCTGATTGGGCTGGATCATAGGAGGACTGTCGGTCCACGGGAGGATACCTAATTTATCTCGAATGCAACCTTATCTCCTGGTCATCGAAGAAGTAATCAATGGTCGCCTACTCCAGCGCTGAATCTGAATACAAAGCCATCGCCAACACCGCTGCCAAAATCATTTAGATCAAGTCATTACTTCGAGAGCTCCGTATCTATCTTCATGAAACACCTATTCTTTTCTACGACAACATCAAAGTGACCTACCTTACCGCTAATCTTCTGTTTCATGCATGAATGAAGCACATCAAAATTAACTTTCATTTCGTGCATGAGCAAGTTGCCTACAAGCTTCTCCGAGTTTTATTCACGTGAAGCTCCCATCAACTTGTCGACATCCTGATAAAGCCCTTACTCAAATCCCGATTCTGCTGGCTATGAAATAAGCTTAGTGTAGTTCCTACACAGCTTGCGGAAAGATGTTAAAGAAGATGCAGCCAACCAAAAGCCGTTCTTAAACCGTCAACCAATCACAACACACATAACTCTGGAGGACACTGTCGGTGGACACCTCCCCTCTCTCCTGCTCCCACGACTAAATATAGTAATAGACCTAAAGATAGAAAAGCCTAACCCATTAGACAATCGGCACACTTACACATCACCTTGACACTTATAGCTCCAACGGCTCAATTCGAGTCTATAAATGTAACCTAACTCCTATCGAACAAGGTTAACGGGTTCCCTTTTCTCTCTCTTCCCGTTTCACTTTCTTCTCCAATCTCACACCTTCTCTCTAAGATTTCTATGACCTTTCACCCCCCCCCCCTCTCTCCTGCTCGCTCACTCTATCACTTGATTTATGACTCACCCCCTCTCATCTCTCTCTCTCTCTCTCTCTCTCTCTCTCTCTCTCTCTCTCTCTCTCTCTCTCTCTCTCTATCTATCTATCTATCTATCTATCTATCTATCTATATATATATCGCTCATTCTGTCACTTGGTTCATGTCTCGCCCCCCCCCCTTTCTCTCTCCCTCTCTTGCTCTTTCTTGCTTGCTCTCTCTCTCTCTCTCTCTATCGATCTATCTATCTGTCTATCTATGCATCTATCTATCTACCAACCATATGGATCCCTCCCTCAGTTCAGACACAGCAGTTACACCCTTCTACATTCCAGTCCGAGAGCGGGCGGCCATTAGTGGCAGAGCTGGGAGTTTAACGGCGATCCATCCCACCGCGCCCCGCCCTCCGCCACGTTCAACTCACCCTCCTCCTCTTCGCCGGCGAACTCCTCCGGCAACCAACCAACTCCCTCTCCGCCGCCGCCATGGACTTCTCCGACGATCCCTTTCTTTACCGACATCCAGCGACGGATCCTGCACCTCATCTTCGACGACGACGACGACGATGAGGAAGAATCGTCGGTGGCCGGCGAGAAGAGAAGCGCCGCCACCGAGCAGAAGGGTCCCCACCGCCGTGGGTCGACTCCTCCGGTGACTGTGGCCACTCCAGCCGGGCTGATCGGAGGGGAACGCCCCTCGCAGAGGCAGGGGACGGGGGTGTTCATCCCGGCAAGAAGAGCGGCGGAAGGACAGCGACGAAGACTATACGCCGGAGGGAGAAGAGAGAGAAACAAATAGGATGAAGAGGATGCCGCTCGTAGAGAGAGAAACACCGTGGAGCCCCAGAAAGGTTCAGACAGTGACAATGCGGAGCAGCAGCGGCGGCCGCCGAGGACGCTCAGATTCGGGTCCATTTCATGCACAGATGTGAACGTTGTTCTTTGCCCGTTCTTTTCGTCATTTACACGAAGGTTCTCTCTCTCTCGCTCTCTCGCTCTCGCTCTCTCTCTCTCTCTCTCGCTCTCTCTCTCTCTCTCCCTCTCGCTCTCTCTCTCTCTCTCCCTCTCGCTCTCTCTCTCTTTCTCGCTCTCTCTCTCTCGCTCTCTCTCTCTCTCTCTCTCTCTCTCTCTCCTCTCTCTCTCTCTCTCTCTCTCTCTCTCTCTCTCCCTCTCTCTCTCTCTCTCTCTCTCTCTCTCTCTCTCTCTCTCTCTCTCTCTCTCTCTCTCTCTCTCTCTCTCTCTCTCTCTCTCTCTCTCTCTCTCTCTCTCTCTCTCTCTCCCTCTCTCTCTCTCTCTCTCTCTCTCTCTCTCTCTCTCACTCTCTCTCTCTCTCGCTCTCTCTCTCTCTCGCTCTCTCTCTCTTTCTCTCTCTGCTCTCTCTCTCTCTCTCTCTCTCTCTCTCTCTCGCTCTCTCTCTCTCGCTCTCTCTCTCTCTCTCTCTCTCTCTCTCTCTCTCTCTCTCTCTCTCTCTCTCTCTCTCTCTCTCTCTCTCTCTCTCTCTCTCTCTCTCTCTCCCTCCCTCTCTCTCTCTCTCTCGGCTCATGTCTCCATACAAATCCTTCACTCAGTTCGAAGGGAGGGCACTTAACGCCCCTCAACAATCCAGTCCAAGAGCCGGCATCCATTAATGGCGGAGACGGGGAGATTAACAACGAACCATCCCTCCGCCAGGTTCAACTCACCTCCTCCCCCGACCTGCGCCTCCCTGCCTTCTCTACTCACCATATATACATCCCACCCTCCCTCCTGTTCTTCGCCGGCGACCAACCAACTCCCTCTCTGCCCCCACTGCCGCCGCTGCCGCCATGGACTTCTCCGACGATCCCTTCTTCGCCGACATCCAGTGGCGGATCCTGCGCCTCATCGCTGACGACGACGACGGGGAAGAACCATCGGCGGCTGGGGAGAAGAGAAGCGCCGCCACCGCCACCGCCACCGAGCAGAAGGGTCGCCGCCGCCGTGGGGTGTCTCCTCCGGCGAGGCTGATCGGGCCTGCGCCGCCGTCGAAGAGGGAGGGGACTGGGGTGTTTATCCCGGGAAGAAGTGTGCCACCTCCATGGAATAGATAAATAATTTTTTTATTTCAGTGAAGCCCTCTTAAAAAGTAAAAATTGCAAATCCATTCTCATTGCTTTGACTCTGGTGCTCCGCCTCTTGCTCCGTGGGCCGCAGGAAATTTTCACTAAATAACTGTTTTTAATTATTATCAACTGGTAATTTTTCAATGAAGTCCTCTTTTAAACGCTTCTCCCCCTTACGAACGCAGGAAATTCAGTAAATAAGTGTTTTTAATTATTATCACCTGGTAATTTTTCAATGAAATCCTCTTAAAAACAGAAAATGACAAATCTATCTTCATTGCGCCGCTTCTCCCCCTTACGGACTCAGGAAATTCAGTACATAGTGTTTGTAATTATTATCAACTGTACTTTTTCAATGAAGTCCTCTTAAAAACAAACAAAAAAAAGACAAATCCATCTTCGTTGACCGCTTGTTCATTTTTGGAAGCATGGAATTTTTTCACCATGTAATTTTCTTTTAAGCCCTTTAAAAATCGAAAATGACAAAACCAATCTCGTTGCCAAGTGTCCCTCTTCGGGAGAGTCGGCGCCACAGAAGAGAGCCTGAAGCTCCGCTCCTCGCTCTGTAGACCGTGAAATTTTCTTAAATAATTGTTTTTAATTATTATCACCGGATAATTGTCGTTAAATTCCTCTTGAAAATTAAATAAGACAGAATCACCTTACATAGTAGGTTTTTAAGAAAAAGTATCGGAAAAAAAACGTGGTTGCCATAGGAGATGCCACGTGAGCATCCAATTGGTCCTATATTCCGGGCTTATTGGGCCAACCCATTTCCAGCTCGGATAGGACCCGGCCCGTTGACTAGGAGATGTGATAACCTAGTGGTCGACTTACCTTCTCTTTCAGACTGGAGCATAGTCTTTTCGAGACCAGGAGCTTCCCTCCATTTCTTCGTTGCTTCTCAAGGAGGTTGCAGAGAGGGGGGAGGAAGGTCCAAGCAGAAGTGGAAAGTTGGTGGGAGGAGGAAGGGGGAGGAAGAAGATGTTCGGGACGCCGGCGATCACGCCGGCATTCGGCACGCCGTCGTCGGCGCCGGCGTTCGGAACGCCCTCAACGCCGGGATTTGCAACGCCGGCGACGGCGCCGGCTTTCGGCACGGCAGGTTTTGGTACTCCATCTTCGACGCCGGCCTTCGGTACGCCATCGACGCCGTCGTTCGCCACCACTGGCGGCGCGTTTGGCTCCACTCTCTTCCCGTCTCCCTCTCCCTTCTCCCAGACGCCACAGCAGTCCCCGTTTACTCCGTTCCAGCAGCAGCAGCAGCAACAGCAGCAGCCGCAGCAGCAGGCGTTCGGTTTTCAGCAGACCTCCCCGTCGCCATTTGCGAATGTTACGCCGCAGCTTACCACGCAGATGGCTCCCGTTGCCCCCCTCCCTCTCCCTCTCGCTGATCGGGACGTCCAGGTTCAAGCCAATTGCAAAACCCTATCTTCTCCTTCTCCAATTTAATCAGAAGGTGGTAAATAGGCAATTTTCTTTACCTTGAATTTCTTTTGCTAGGCTATCGTGGACGCCTATAGAGAGGACCCGGCGAACCCCAAATACTCTTTCAGGGTTGGTTTCTCTTATCCCCCTTTTCCTTCATAGGTTTCTAGTTAAAGGCTCTTCGTGAGTTCTTAGTTTCCGCTTTACGTTTCTGTAGCATTTACTCTTCAGCGTTACCGATCCTGCCGCAAGAGTGAAGCCTGTGGCCGTATCTGATGTAAGTTTTTTTTCAGTTGCTATATCGCAAACAATTCATGTTTCAATTCTCGTTTTTTTTTTTAATTTAATTATAATGCTTGCTACGGGTTTGCAGATCATGTGGGCAGAAGCAATGGGGAAGTTGGAGGGAATGGAGAGTGCTGATAGAGAGAGGTTATGGCCTCAGCTTGTTCAGGGTTTCAAGGAGCTCTCAGACCGACTTAAGGTATCTAAGCTGGGTTTTGTGTCTCTCAACGTTGTTCTGGTCAGTTGTGGTTGTACAGCTTTGCCTGTGTGAACCCTTCACTACTTTATTTTTCTTTTTCATCTCGCTGACACAGTTTTTTGGCCCATATTATCCCCCTTCCAAGGTTTCATCCCACTGAAGTGACTTGCTACAGTATTTCACCCCAAGACCTGCTTTTTAATGCTATAGATCCTATCAGTTAGCGATAAGATTTCCATGTGAAGCTTCATCTGCGAGAAAATTCGCCGGTCATAAGAAAGCGTTCAGAAGTTTTAAGTGACTGAATACCTAGGAAAATAATGTCAGATGTCATTATTGATATCATGACTAGCAATATCGACCTTCTTTCTGGCAGGTTCTGATTTCTTGGGATCAGCACAGTCTGTCATTACTTGGTTTTAGCCGTTTTTAAGTTTTTAGAGAGAGGCCGGCACTCAGTGTAAATTAAGGAATGAGAAATGTATGCCTCTATGATGCTAGTTTCTCAAATATCTTTTCTGAACTTCGTCAGAAAGCTAACGGACCATTCATTTAGAGGCATACATTTCTGTCATCTTCGGTCAATCGAAGGTGGGATACATAGCAATCGTTTTCCTAAGACTCTCAATCCCCTTTCTGAACTAGGTATGAAATGTTTACACACCCAAAGTTATCCCATTTCCTAAGACTCGTTGGCGTTTAATTTACAAGGTATCATGTCACAGATGTTTCTCTGTTTCATTTTACAAAGCATCCAAAACTTGTTGTCCGTATTATCTGTCCTTCCTGAGTTTCTAGTGTTTTATAACTGCTGCGAGGAATCCCCAAGCAACTCTCAACCCCCAGTGATCCCATGTTGTAGCACAGGTTCCTTCCCGTGCATATTGTTTAAAGCCTATTTCTATTGGTTGGTCATAAATGGTGAAAATCATACGTGGAATCCTTTAGCATGGCCGACGTTTCGAGGATGGAAAACCTGCGCTAGTGACAGGGTATCTACGTTTATCCATAACGAGTGGCCTTCTTAAACTGGACGTTGACTTCACCTCCTCATGTAAGTGGGGTTTTCTGAGAGTCAGAATCCATAACTTTTACGTAGCTTCATAATAGTTTTCTGGTGAAGCAATCTCCTTGAATGTTAGCATGTGTTCCCTCCTTGAATTTAATCTCTGTTCCATTCCCCACCTGCTTCCAGCTCCCTCCAAAACCACACAAATCACCTTTAATATATCTGCTCATTGTATGTGAGATGTTGTGGATCATGGCTGGATGGGGATTCTATACTTAGCTTATTATCACTGTGCTCTCATCCTCCACTGTGTCCTTCTTTACAGACCTCTCCACACTTGTCAGTATTCTGCTCATTCCATCCCTGCCAAGTGCATCAGCATATGATCATATTCATTCATTTTTCACGCTTAGCTGCATTCTGTCTCATTGACTTCCTTTTACATGCAACTTCTGACAACCTCTCTACTTTCTGAGCATAATCTTAACAAGAGCATACGCCATACTGCAGAATAATGGGCACTGTGCGATCCAGTCATTTGTGTGAACTAGTCATTCCTCTGTTGAATTTTAGCTTAATCTACTCTGATGTGTGAGACCCTTTGATATATATCCATGGCATATTTGTAGCTATGTTAGATTCCTTTTTTGGTAAGTAATGCACGTACCCTTGTGTCCACCTTTCTGAATTTTGAGTAAATTCCATTGATGAAACCAATATACTAATGTCACATCATACATTTCATCTTCTAATGTGTTTCTGTCCTCTTGATTTCCCCCCTTAAACGTGTTCCTGAACGGAAGACAGCCTCTTGGATGTAGGAACCTTAGGAAATTAAATGATTTTGAAAGGGAGATGAATGGAAAATGGTTACTTGAACAAAAGCATTCATGGGACTCCCATATGGTTTCGAATGATTTCACTCTTAGAAACACGATTTCATGTTTCAATCTCATGTTTGATATCCGTGATCTGGATTGAAGCAATCAACTTTTGCAGCTTCAAGATGAAGTTCTGGTTTCTGACGCGGAGAGATTGCAGATGACCCAAGCCAATGTGAAAATGGTCTGCATTCTCTACCTTTCTTTGCGGGAAATATCCTATCACGATCATACCCAACTATCACGATCATACCCAACGATAGATTGATGCCTTTGTGCAGCTTCAGAGGCATTTCCAGGTGGATACTCTTCCATGGATCCAGAGGATGAAGCTGAAAGAGCAAGAACTTCGACGGCGTCTACTAAGGGTGAGAGTCTGTTTTCTTGTCTCTTCAGAGTAGATCTCTTTTCTTCGTGGTAAGTTCTTCCGAGGATCTTTCTGCATTGATTTGCCTATTCTTTGTGGATGCCCTGTGAACAGGTAATGAGAATGGTAGAGGCACTGGAGAGCAAGGGATTTCGCGTGCCATTGATGAGAGATGAAGCTGAATTAGCCGAGAAACTGGCTAGGATTTCCAGACAGGTCTCTCTCTCTCTCTCTCTCTCTCTCTCTCTCTCTCTCTCTCTCTCTCTCTCTCTCTCTCTCTCTCTCTCTCTCTCTCTCTCTCTCTCTCTCTCTCTCTCCCCCTCTCTCTCTCTCTCTCTCTTCTCTCTCTCTCTCTCTACCACGCTCTCTCTCTCCCTCTCCCTCTCTCTCTCTCTCCCTCTCTCTCTGCCTCTCTCTCCCTCTCCCTCTCCCTCTCTCTCCCTCCCTCTCTCTCTCTCTCCCTCTCCCTCTCTCCCTCTCTCCCTCTCTCCCTCTCTCTGCCTCTCTCTCTCCCTCTCTCTGCCTCTCTCTCCCTCTCCTCTCTCCTCTCCTCTCCCTCTCTCCCTCTCTCTCTCCTCCCTCTCTCTCTCTCTACCCTCTCCTCTCTCCTTCCCCTCTCTTTCTCTCTCTACCTCTCTCCCCTCCCTCTCTCTCTTTCTCTCTCCTCTCCCTCCCTCCTCCCTCCTCTCTCTCTCTCCTCTCCTCTCTCCTCCCTCCTCTCTCTCTCTCTCTCTCTCTACCTCTCTCTCTCCCTCTCTCACCCTCTCCCTCCCTCTCTCTCTCTACATCTCTCTCCCTCTCCCCTCTCCCTCTCCCTTCCCTCCTCCCTCCCTCCTCCCTCTCCTCGCCCTCTCCCTCCCCTCTACATCTCTCTCCCTCTCCCCTCTCCCTCTCCTCTTTACTCTCCCTCTCTGCTCTCTGCCTCTCTCCTCTCCTCTCCTCCTCTTAAACCCTCCCTCTCCATCTCTCTCTCCTCTCCCCCTCTCTCTCTCTACCTCTTCTCTTCCTCTCCTCCTCTCTTCTCTCTCTCTCTCTCTCCCTCTCCTCTCCTCTCTCTGCCTCTCTCCATCTCCCCCCCCTCTCTCTCTCTCTCTCCCCCTCCCTCCCTCTCCCTCTCTCTCTCTCTCTCTCTCTCTCTCTTTCTTTGTCTTTCTCTCTCTCTCTCCTCATACCCGACAGCTGACCATCCTCGAGATATTAATGGGAGTGGAATTTCCAGCTCAAAAGGCCCGGAGCGGAGCTGCCTAGGAGAGTGCAAGGCCTCTTATCCATCTCGCGCACCCATGCCAACGCCGGCATCATCGGTGGCTCCATCTGCCTTCCCAACTCCATGAAGATCGAGGAACAGAGCCTCGCTGACCTGCAAGAGGTTGACCATCCGGGCCCCCACTTCAACCCCCTCAAATCCATCTTCTAGAACATTCTCCTCATCCCTTCTAGAACATTCTCTGCCCGTTTCACCATCAGGTCCTGCAGAGGCAAACTGGGGCGATTGCAAGGCTAGGCAACGTTCTGAAGCGGGACACCCGGGACGTGGAGATCATCATGTCCGAGGATTCAGCCATGGCCGAAGACGGCAGTAAGTAATGGCAGGGCGCAGTGAAGTGGGTGGCGAGCTCTCCGTCTTTCTGCTCTCGGCGCCTTCTTTTTTTGGTGGAATCTATCGGAGATAAGTCGAATATAAGGGAAACCAGTTACCATTTTTAGGTCTTTCCGCTGAAATATCATGATACTTGGTGTTGCTCCATGACCGCCCTGCTTAATTGCTCTGGGAAAACCAGGGGATCTGCAGGCTGGTTGCTCCCCTTCATCTTCCGACGAGGCAGACCAGGCAGGCACTCGGGGGGAGGACGAGCAATCAGGTTAGTGCCCAGCTTGCTCATTCCAAGATCTCCCTGGTGGGCATCTATTAATTTGCCATTTATAGCCTACTAATCAAAATAGATTTTATGTTCATTGTGTCGAGTAAGACGTAGAGCTAAGATACCTTCTTATTCCCAGGATCTAAAGTCAACCGAGAGGTAATTGGATTCTTGTTCATAGGAACTCAATGGGTCTAGTAGCTCTAAACTTTCAAGATATAGATATAGATATATATATAGTCAACTCATGTTCACAAGACAGGGAATTTGTTGACTTTCCGCACGACTGGTTTAATCGCCTGGGGAAGTCCGACGGCCCAATACTTGATCGTGCCCAAGATGGAAAGTCAAACTTTGAATTGAAATAAATATTTAATGGTGAAAGTCGTTTGAAGTCAACCATGTGGATCTCCTTCGTAGAAGAACGCACCGTTGAGTTGAATGCTCCAAGGTCAGGAAGGAAGATGGTAGTGTGAAGCTTTAGGTTTGGGAGATTTTGGCCCCAGTATGGCTGACTTTTTAGGCCGACCGGCCCAACACGTTTGGGCTGGAGTTGACTAATCCAAGTTGATCCTCCAATCCTGAGCCGGTCCACTGGGTCTTAGTCCTATGTTGGATTATTCTACGGCACTTCCGGCCCAAATGCGTTGACCTCGCTGATCTAGGGCAATATGTATATATATATATATAGAGATTAGCCTTAATTAGCAATCCATAATCTCACTGATTAAATAAGAAGACATGAAAAATAAATAGCAATAATCTGAGATCCCACACACGAAGAGAGTTTATGAAGCACAGAACCAGAAGAGCCACCTCCTTATATGCGGCTACTGACAAGGCTCTCTCCAAACTTTTACACTCATAAAGTATCAGCATCTGACCCTCTGCTGTACAGAGTTTTTGTGATCCCCCACCCCAAAAATGGAAAACTTTACAAACTGGGTCAGCGCCAAAAGCTCAGGATTATTCATTTACTTATTTATTCACGTATTTATATTTATTTTGCTTATCAGCTGTGGAGGCTTGGTCTGTAGCTGTGGACCAAACTGGGGAGGGGCAGAGCTCATGCCCTCCCCTCTCTCTCTCTCTCTCTCTCTCTCTCTCTCTCTCTCTCTCTCTGCCCATCTGGTGGTCATTGGAGACGGAACCTGGACCCAGGAAAAAAAGAAAAAAAAAAACCTCACTGGGACTTCTCTTTTGGTTTCTCCCTTTCCGGCTCCAACTTCACATGTTTGGTTTCATGGAGGAACTCGGCCAGCTTCTTCCTCGGAGAGGGCTCTGACTGGGTGTCTGACAGCCCATCAAAGCCAAGGGACCCCTCCAGCTTCGGCTTCATCGCCGAGCCCAATTGGTGGTTTGGAGTGCTGCCCTGGGATGGAGTGAAGTCTACAAGAGAGAAAGAGAACTTAGAGAGAGAGGGGGGAAGAGAGAGAGAGGAATCAGAGTATAGTGAATGAGGTTACCTCCATTGATGCTGAAGAAATCGTCTTCGCAGTCGGAGTCCAGCCAGGCCCGGGAATCGAAGAAGATCTCACCATTGCCCTCTGCAATTTAAAGTCAACATCCCAATTTCTTCATCAAAAGAAAAGAGAGGGAAGTCCCCTAGCATCGAAATACCCTCTTTGGGGAAATCTTTCAGTGGGGGGGGGGCTCCGTTGACCAGGAAAAAGACAAGAAATCAGGCCATGGTTCAGAAATAAGTCCAGAATTATTTCAAATGATCTAATTCAATGGATAAGATCAGTTTCCATCAAATTTTCGATAATTTCTTGAGCTGGGTCTGTAAAAAAAGTGGATTTTTTTCCCAAATTGTCTCCAAGAGATGAGACTTTTAAGGAAATATTCCCCAAACAAGAAACAAAAGCATCAATGAAGCAGACTCAATGAAGAAGAGAGAGAGAGGATTCAGCTAATTTCCCCAGGAACTGGTGAATTAATACAGTAGAAAAAGATTCAGAGGTCAATAGACACGGAGAGCATTCATTTCCTGGTGATTTGGGTGATTCAATGATCTGAAGCAGTGGAAGATCAGAGACGGATGAGGCTCTGGAAGAAGCTGATCGAGTAGATGGTGGGGAGTTACGAAGTCAAAGCCCTTGAATTAACGAGCAATAAACCAGATACAGAAGAATCCTGCGGCAGATCGAGCGAGAGCCCAACTCGCCCCCATAGACGGAGATTCCCCCATCCGAATCAACGGAGACGACCCAGATGAACAGAAAAAGTCAATCGCCATAAGAAGATGAACCAGATGACAGGAACTCGAAGCGGCACATGATTTCGTGTCTCGTATGGCGGCTGGCGATGCAGAGAAGTAGAGGAATCGGCGTCAATCAGTAGGTTTTTCTCTTCCTTCGGGATGATTCAGTAGCAGGGGAGAAGAAAGAGAAACAGGGGGGGATAAAGGAACCCACCGGCGGCATGGCCTGGCCCATTCGAGAGCTTCCCCATGGGAAGAGGCAAGGGGGCAGTCGCCTTACGGGAGGAGAGGCAGGAGCCCATGGCCGATGCTCCGCCTGTCAGAAGCCTTCGCCGCAAGCAAGAGAAAGCTCTGGCCGCTCTCTCTCCCTCGTTCTCCCTCTAACCTTTCCTTTCCATCGGCCTCCCTCTCCCCTTCTCTCTACTCACCTGCAGAGGGAGAAACTCGTATAAAAGGAGAAAGATGAGAGAGAAAGAGAAAACTGCTCTTGGGTTCAGAGATACAGAGGGTGCCTATCTACGTGTTATCACAGGAGAAACGGGTTCTAAGGAGACGTGTGAACGCAGAGGGTCACATAGAGAGAGAGAGAGAGAAAGAGTTAGAGAACGGGTCTTATACAATGGAGACCATGAAAGGAAGAGGACGATAAGAAGGTGAATTTCTCACTCATCTGAGCTCTGGGTACATATGATTCCCCCTCAATCTGCTGAAAGTTCTCATCTTTCCTGGCCCTTTCAGCATGACAAGCGCTGCTCCGGTGATCCCCACATAAGCTTTTACTCGATTTATTAACGAAAACGACATGGGTATAGGGTTGACCCTCTGTGGGGACGAATCCTCTGAGTTCCTGCTGCTGCCCGCGTGGCAGACCCTCTACCTCTTCAACGATCTGAACCGGGTCTCACCAGGGCTGACTGAAAGACTCGATCTTGGAGATGAAAAATAAAACGGATTTTTTGGGTAATTGCTCTTGCTTAGCTGTGATCTAATCAGCCGATGGTCCTCATCTATTGTTGGAGATGCCTTTCCAAAATAGTGGGGCCCATTTCTTTCTTGCCACGTGGCTGACAATGATCGCCCCACATGGCACTCCTTGTCTTGCTAGCGCCAGGTGGAGCCGAATTAATGAATATGCTTTGGGTGTGCCCTATACCACCTTTAAAATGTGCATTTATGCATTTAGTTTAAGACACCTCCATTGACCCATATCCAAACCAAATATAAAATAACACTTTTTTTTAATTTTCCCCCATGTAAACAATGTAATTCATTTTTATTTTTTTCATTAATTAAACTGAATATATATATATCAATATTAGTTTCGATTTTTTACCAAAATATATTAATGAGTTGACTAAACCATATCAAACTCCAGCCTTATTCTTTTTTAGTGTTGACTTTTAGAGTATTTGTTGAATTCATCGAATATTCTTGGGATAAATAATGTGGATTATGACCCAGATTGGAAATACCATGGGGATTCCAAAGTTCCAACTAGTTGATCCTAAACACATTCATGATTCAGACTTGTGAATCTCTAAAGCATTCAACTTGCTCTTAATTAGTGATAATCAACTTTTATTTAATAGTTTACTATAGATGGTCATTAGTATATTTTATATACCAAGAGAATCTCTAACGTTTATTACCTCAAAATTTCATAATTTTGCTTGCTTTCTCTCTCTCTCTCTCATTCATGGAAGGAAACCCCTCATAAATATTCTCCTATGGAAAATTATATTTGATAAGGTGGTCTATAGATTAATAGAGAGAGAGAGAGAGAGAGAGAGAGAGAGAGAGAGAGAGAGAGAGAGAGAGCTCAACATAGCTGGGTGTTAAGCAGTTATGATAAGGTTTGATGGAGGAATATTCAAGGAAATATATTGGGGATAAATAACATGTGCATTTCATAACGAAAATATTGTATTTATGGGTGATAATCTACAAGTTATTTCAATAATACCCTAAATTAATATCAACTTACATATTTTTAAAAATAAATTTATTAATTTAGCAAGGCATAGTAACACTATGTAAGATTGGAATTGAATATTTTTTGCTCAAATTGTTGACATTATAAGTAATTTAAAAATATATAGCCACAAATATAAAGTAATATTAGGTATCTTAGTTAAAATCGTACCCAAATATTGACTTTGGAAGAAATTAGGATGGCATAAATAATATGCCTTGGGGCTTGATTAAGTCATTAAACTTATTTGTCACAAATAATAATTTTTTCATTGTGAAAAATGAATTATTTTTTTATGGGAAGCTATACTATAACTTTTTTTACTTTTTTACCTTTTTTAATATTTTCCGAAATCTTTCATATTTATTTCTAAGATATAATAAAAATTCTTAAAATCGTAATGCATGCATGGTACTCCCATTTATCCGGGGTCTAAAAAATATTATTCATACTGACCGGCGGGTCACGGCAGATCTTCTTTTAATATCCTTCTTCTGCTGTCTCCTCTATCCCTTTCTCTCTCTAGCACCTCTGGCATGCCAGCTCGAAGAATATCTCAACTTGGCCAAGTGGGGTCGTTTTTCTTTCATCCACGTGTCAATCGGAGGGCCATCCCAACCCTCGGGAAAGAGGAGGAAATCTACGGACTGGGCTCTATATATTTTTTTCGGGCTTTTCTTCTGGTCCGGCACTGCGAATAAAGGCCTTAAAGGAAATTTCACTTTTCGGGCTTCTTTAGGCCCGCTTTCCCCTGACTCTTAAAAGCCCGCTGTCCTCCATCTTATCTAATGTATAATTTGACCCGTGCCTGGCCCTTTAGACCCCCATTCTTCACATAAAAAATTCAAAGAAAACTTACTTTTTACGCTGGGCCCGGCCTGTTGGACCCCCTATATTCGGGCCTCGCTAGTAGGCCCGCTGTCCCTCTCCCACCGGGCCAAGTTGGGCCCGAACTCTTAAAAAATAGGAAGAGTGGCGGACCAGAAAGTTTCACACGTGTGCACGTGCTACACATCCTCTTCGGTGGTAACGAACTGCTATTTAATCAGCCCCATGAAGAGAGAACGACCACTGAAAGCAGTGGGAGGGCGCCCCGATTTAGATAAGACGATAAAGTATAATATATTTTTAATTAAAAAGTAGTCTTATTAATTTCCTGAAAATTGACCGTAGAAAATTAGTAGAATACCAAGGGTCTTATTCATAATTTTTCATAAATTATTAGGCAAACATTGGTCATCGCTCATATAAAGTTCTAGGTTAATCATGCAAATAAGTTTATATAAACCCATAAAATATGGCATGATTTTTTTAACCCAATTCGGAAGCAACTTAGTTTGATCCAAAATATGGGCTTTAAACCCCAGATCATTTTAATAATGGGCCCGTAATTATCAGGCCCAGAATATATATTTATATTTATAATTTTATGGACGATTTTTTAAAATATTAAATAATAAATTTAAAATTATTAAGAAAAATGAGGTGAAAAATGAGCCCGTAATCAAAATTATTTAAAATTATCTTGCTGAAATATTGCGTATAATTAAATAATATTTTATAACTAGGCGGCGATTCCCGGCACGGCGGCGGCTGTTTGGTGAGGCGCGGCCGGTGACCGCGTATGATGACTCGCGGACACATTTTAATTAAGACGCATCGTTCGTTAAGGTCCTGGTGCTGCCATGTGAGTATTAGTCTTTGTGAGAGGATCAGAGGGGGAACGGCGGAGCATTTGAACAGAAGTTTTCCCTCCTTCCGGCCTTCCCCTTCTGTTCATGTTCTTCATTTCCGTCCCCGCTGTAGAAGAGAGGAGAGGGAGAGAGAGAGAGAGAGAGAGAGATGGCGGGCGTGAAGGCGAAGATCGCACCGTCCATGTTGTCCTCGGACTTTGCGAACCTGGCGTCGGAGGCGGAGCGGATGCTCAGCAGCGGGGCAGACTGGCTCCACATGGACATCATGGTGTGTTTATGCTGGAATTCTCTCCTCTTTGGGCGAGCTCCTTGAGCTTTTCTGGTTGTCTGTGACTGCATTCTGGTTGAAATTTTATGTTCACTATTCCGCCGAGAAAGTTTCTGTTGGTTTAGGGGGATGTTTGCCGGGGAGAAATAATGGTGGCCGTCTTTACCTGTTCTTGTTCAATTTAGCTGCTCGTGCCGGGTAGAATGGGTGGTACAATCGACAAGTCGCTGGATTCTTTCGATGGAGATAGAATACTTACCATGAAGTTTAATGCTCTGTTTTTCTCCGCATCAACCTTTAGATACGATACGGTCATTCAACTTTCCGTGATTATTCAAAGGGTCCGGCCTACTTAATTCGATAATTTCTAGAACCTTTAGTGTTTACTTTCAAATCAGGAGTTTTGGCTGTAATCTGTCACCGATGTGCCCGGCTCGGAATCATCTGTATCAAATATTTTGAAAAAATCTAGTTTGAAAGGATCCCTTGCCCCTATTGTGCTATCTTCTCGTACATCTCAAGTATTTCAGTTCCCAGAATGTTTTCAGAATGTTTCTTTTTTTTGCAAATCCTTGTCTTGTAAACAACCATATTTAGAAAAAAAAATCTCGAGTAAGAGGTTCAAAAAATGTGTATTGGTACGAATTTTATGAGCATGACTAAAATAATTTGTCCCTTCGAAAATCTTGAAGGAAGTGGGTAGACACTTGAGTTATATTTTTTAATTAACACAAAGTAGTGTAATATTTATTTAAATCATAGCGGAAGGCAACAGTTAAAAGAAAGAGCGGAGTCGTACGAAAACTTGATCATTGCCCAACTACTTCTCTGTCTTTTCTCTCTTTTCTGCCCCTACGATAAAAAACCACCTGTTTTTAGCTTACAACACATTTTAGAATGCTTATAATAATTTTTTCCCTTTTGCAGGATGGGTAAGTGATGGTGCTGGCCTGGCAACTTGTAATCCCATACCCTTTTCTATAAAAAAATTTATGCATTGTGTCTCATGGAGATGTATTCATTTACAAATATGCTTGTGTTGTCTTTCTAGTGTGCATAGTTGATGGTGAGTACCATACATATTTATCAGAACATGGAAATCGTAAGTTACTGCCTCTGGAACGTAAATGAAGTGCTACCCTTATGTTATGTTGTTTTTGAGAACACTATCGTAAAACTAATCAATTTCGAGTTGATATCACACCCTACAGAGATTGTTTTATAATTTAGGATAAATAATTTTGATGCACGTTTCTGGAAGTTGCCAATTATTTGAAGAAATTTTAAAAAATTATCATCTACTATGAAATGTATTAATCCTGTAGCTTCGACCTAATGCAGCCATCCATAACCTGTTCTTAGTGGAGTAATTGGATTTCGATTCATTCATTGCCTAGTATTTCTCCTAGATAAACATTTCAGCTGATCCCCAGGGATTCCTGACACTGTACCCATACATTCACTGTGCATTTAGTAGTAATCGTTGAACGATGTCAATACATTGTGACTTATCCAGGATTTTAGATTTCACATTTGGTATTACCGAGATCAGATTTATGTGTTAAGACTTGCAAAGTTGTATGATGATGAAGTCATTATGTTTAGCTGTTAAAATTTGTATAACAATGTCACAAAAGTTTTATTTGGACAATCAGTGATCTGTTTGACATTTGTGGTGTCTACAACCTCACAACCTCCTGATAAAATTGCGGAAAACTTAAATGCATTGACGGTGACGATGATGAAGAAAAACATGTAACGTTTACCTGCTGTCAAACATCTTTAGTTTGTTTTTTCTTCTTATCTGAAGGAAACCTTTATATGTTTGGCCTTTCACTTCATATTTCTCTACTCGAATAAATTTTATTTTTCCTCTTATCTTAAGGTAACCTTTGTATGCTTGACCTTTTCGTTAAGCATTTAGGTATTCTCTTCCTTCCAAAATGTCAATACTTAAAACTCAGAATTTATAATGACAGTCTAGGATCTCCCATTTTATGTCATATTTCTCTACTCGAATAAATGGAATTTTTGGGCTCGATGATATGGTTGATGTTCTGATGGATCATTTTTTTCCCCTTTATTTGCAGCCATTTTGTACCCAATTTAACGATTGGTGCTCCTGTGATTGAGAGTTTGAGGAAACATACGAAGTAATTTTCCATTCTGTGCCAATATATACAGGTTATATAAAATGCGACTGTTGGAATCTGACAGCGGTGTTTTTTTTCCTTCCCTGTCAGAGGATATCTAGATTGCCATCTTATGGTTACAAATCCTATAGACTATATTGATCCATTATCCAAAGCAGGTGCATCAGGATTTACATTTCACGTTGAGGTGGCCAAAGGTATATCTTAGTTTTTGTCTCCGTCATTTAACTGATTTTATTGCTTACCTTTCTTATATAAGACTGGATGCTGTTCCAGATAATTGGCAAGAACTTATTCAAAAGATTAAGTCTAAAGGAATGCATCCTGGTGTGGCATTGAAGCCTAATACTCCAGTGGAAGAGGTTTATCCTTTGGTATGATTTTCCCTAGTCTACAATATCTGATAATATATCCCTTTTGACAAATTTCTGAATGAATGGCGTGCCCAAACTTAGTACATTACGGTAGGCATTGACAATAAGCGATCTGATTTAATTTTATTTCTAATTTTTTCCGGGGAGCTGTTTTGGGTGGGGGGGAGGAGGAGAGGTTTTTGGTTCCTCCCGAATGACTTTATATGTTAATGATTCCCAAAAGTTTTGCCAGATCAGGTGACTTAAAAGGCTCAATTTCCCTGGAATCACTTATTTTTTTTAATCACCCAGAAATTGGCTGATCTATCTCTGATTGGCTAGTTTCCCTGACCGATTCAATATGGCTAGGCTGAACTAAATGGTTGGCTGAATAGGTCTTTTGAAGACTCACATTGGGCGATTTGACCAATCTGGATTGGATCAATTCCAATCGCCATATTATTACACAATTGTGAGTTTGATTGCATTGTGTTAACTGGTGGTTTTAAGGCCATGAAAATGGATGACCTCGTGCAACATTATGACTCTTGTCAAGTTTTGAAATAGTGGTTAAATGTGTCAATCTCTTTTTATATCTAAATGGCTTCTATAAATTTTCTAGTTCTACACTGCATAGTCTTCAGCAATGATTTCAAGGTCAGCGAATGTCTTAAGAAACTTGTGATTTGGAGTATGATGTAAGGATTTTGAAAGATATATCAAATGTTGTCAATTGTAGGTATAACATTAATGTTCCTTCCTAATAGAACGTAACTCCTTGTGCAGCTCTAATCCTGTCAATTCCCTCTTCAAAGACATCTATCTATAATATATTTTTACAGACGGATCTATCCGATAATATATCAAGAAAGGTCAGGATTTTGTTGCCTGATGTGGACAACGTTTCGAGAAAGAAAACTGATACTAGGTGATAGAAGTTATGTCCCACTTAATGCAACCAAATTACCGGTATTCTATCTCAATGGAACTATTTATCTTTTACTTGCCTGGATAACCTAACTTTATCCCATTTTTTCAGAGAATGGCAATTAGATTAAGGGAAATTGGGTACAACAAAAATCTGCGTAGTGTCAAATGGAAATCCTTGCAGAAAGATAAGATGAGAAAATAAGCAGAAAGATGTTAAATTTAGGTTTCACAGTGTACAGTGTCTTAAAACGTGATAGTGGGTAGTCAGAATTGGTGACTATCAAAAATGTCGCACAAGTGCCACGTCAGCTGTGGGCTCATATTTTGGCTGCCAAGTGAGCATGCTGCCATGTGGTAGGCAGCTCAACCAACTTTCCACGGATGGCTCCTTCCACTCGTGTTTTTGTTATGAGATCACATTGTTTTTTTTTTTAATTCCATCAGTACTAATCCACTTGTTGCAGCCTTTTATTCTTCTTTTTCAACTTTTTTCTTAGTTGAGTGCTTGATATGTGTTTTAAGGGCTTCCTGCCCCTAGACAAGGGGTAGTGCTGATAGCTGAAGGCAGTGGTTGGTAGCTCCACGCCTAAGCCGCCATGCTCTTTCCTTCTTTATTTTCTCAGTATAAAGAAACGAAGGGGCAAGGAGTTAAGCTCCAAAGAAGAAAGATGAGTACCGTAGGGAAGAAAGATATTTGGCATCTTTTGTTATAGCAGTCTTGCACACTGTCACCTGGGAAATGAATACATTCTTGGTCTGTCATGTTTGACTGGAGCTCTCTTGTATACTTGTCCAAATTTCAACCCAGAAGATTTTCTCTTTCTTCCTCTTTCCAATGCTCTTTATATCAATTTACTCCAACTGGTGGCGAATAGGAAACTTCATGACTGTACGCTGAACCCATTGGCAGAGACTTGTAGCTGACAATCTTGGAACAAACAGCCCATCGACTATGTTCTTCTTGATGATAGGAATCAAACAGACAAATGACCCTCAGTTTTGATGCTTCGGGGCCCTGATTTCAACAATGTGGAAAGGCCTTCACGACCCTCTTGGAGAAAGTTAAGAGTATAAATTTTCATTCGAAAGACCTCCTCTAGGAGAAAGAACTTCATAACCCTCTCGGCATCAGGTTTAGCCTGCTATTTATGGGAGGAGCACGCTATCTGATGGGCTGGAATTTCGGCCTCATATGCTCCTAGAAAGAGTAGAGAAAACGTTGGGATACCCTAGAATCTTAGATAGACCCTCTAAATGCTCCAAGAAATAGCCTAGATAGTCAAGTATGCGAAAATCAGCAGAAAAAAATTCAAAAACTATATTATTCACCAAGTCCAGTCATGTGCTCATTTCAATTGTGGGCCTTGACTGATGCATGATCGACTCCAATGTCCTCGTCAGTTTTATGACGATCTTAAATTATTACTATCTTTTGATCTGTAATCCGTAAGATGATCATGTTTTAATAAATATCACCCATATTCCAGGACCATACAAGCCTGTTACATGAAATGCACCAAAGCCAAAGCAAGCCACTCCTGAAAGAAATAAATGAATTCCAAAGATTTTGGGCAAATCCATCGCATTGAAAAACCCCATACGTTTATCTCTGACGACACCTGAGAATAGAATATTTATATAACGTAGAGCTTTGGTCTGTCAAATTCTTATTCGTCAGGTTCTTGCAGAGAGGTTTTGGAAGGCTCTTTCTTGACACAAGTTAATAGCAATTTTTAAATTCTAGCTGCTATTTTTTTTATATAGTTCCCTACAAAAAAAGGAAATTATAAATTGATTTCGATTTCATCCTTCACAGGTTGAACATGAAGATCCCGTGGAACTGGTGCTTGTCATGACCGTGGAACCTGGCTTTGGTGGCCAAAAGTTTATGCCAGAAATGATGGAGAAGGCATGATTCCAACTTCTCTCATTCATTTCCAGAGCACCCCTCATTGTTCTATGTTGTAGAACATTTCAATTGCTTAATTAAATATTTTTCTAATAAATGACGATTGTGCATATCTGAACAGGTACGCTCATTGAGAAATAAATACCCTACTCTCGATATAGAGGTAATTTTTTTTCTTCCCCTCTGCATTTTTCTTCTGAACCTGTATTCCAATCTTCAATCCAAATGCCATTATCCCTATTAACTAGCCTCTTCAGATCAAACAAGAGAAACACAAAGTAGAAATATTTTAACCTGAATAAATATTATATCACGCATTAAATTGCAGAATTGGATCGTTTTAAATCAAGAGACAAGATCCCCAACACTTTTCTTTGATGAGTTTGCGATTACCTTGAAATGAAGATCCCAATGTTGGGCATCAGTTTTAGGCAAAATATATGAACCAAATAATTATCTCCTCTGCATAACGTGCACATGATGCTTGTTTCTCCTCAGTATCTTAATTTCCGTCAGACATATATGATTAGTTTTAATTTGCTTCAAGGTTCTCCATTTTCCAGTGATGATACTATTTTATCCTTTCCTCATATGTTCCTTCCTTTCCCAACTTAGACCCTGAAGCCTGAAAACTTCTTCTGAATGCCCACCGTCGAAAGGCCTGGCCTGGTCTATCAATGACTCCACTTCCATTGATATGTACAGTGCTCATCCCTTTCAAATATCTGAACCTTCTCAGCTTCTGTTGTTCTTCGAATTGACTGCCCTTCCTCCACTCCAGCCCACCATTTGAGAACCTTACTAAAACCCTCAGGCTCTTCGCCAATGGAACTCCTCATTGAGACAATGAGCAATGCCCTCTTGGCTCGTTGTATGAGGGAGAAATAGTTACAGAATATCAATCACAGAAAGCTCTGTAGAAACATTCACAATCTTCACCTTCAAGCTGTTCTCCAGTGGAACTCCTCATGGAGACATTGAGCAATGCCCTCTTGGTGGCAGAGTATCAATCACAAAGGCTCCCCATTTTCTTCTTATGGAAAGCATGGAAAGCTCTGTAGAAACCCTCACAATCTTCACCCTCAGGCTGCTCTCCAGTGGAACTCCTCATGGAGACATTGAGCAATGCCTTCTTGGTTGCAGAATATCAATCAAAAAGGCTCCCCATTTTCTTCTTATGAAAAACAAGAAAAGCTCTGTAAAACCCCTCACAATCTTCACCCTCTCTTCTCATCTCCATGCCTAATTTTTGTAAAATGATGAAGGTCGACGGCGGATTGGGCCCTGCAACCATCGACGTGGCCGCATCAGCCGGAGCAAACTGCATAGTGGCCGGGAGCTCAGTGTTCGGTGCAGCAGTGCCGGCCCAGGTCATATCCACTCTGCGGAATAGCGTGGAAGCTGCCCAGCTGCCCAGCAGCTGAGGATACCCGGCCATGGCTCTGATACAATCTGAATCCCCTTAATTACTCAGTCTTTGCATTAATTTCTCAAGAGCTGGAGGAAGAAACGGAGAGATTGTTCCCTTTTTCGTGCATGTCATTAAATATATGGAGATCATAAAAAATAAAAAATAAAAAAGAAGCCAGGAGCCAAGGGATTGGAGCTCTTATCCGTTGACTCTGTTCATTCCTCAACCCAAGTTTTCACACACTTAGCTTGTGGAGGATTGAATCTCATGTAAGAAGAGGGTACATGGATTTTTGTATAAATGTCCTCCAGTCTGTGTAAACTATGATTAGAGTCAACCGGAGCATGGTGAGATATCCTGATGTTTTTGCCATTAAAGGTCATTAGGCCACCCAATTCAGGTAGCTGCTGGTGGCAGAGCTGAACCAGCCCACCGATCAGCTGATACTATAAGTTGTTGATATACATGTAGACACCTAATATATATTGGCTTTATATATTCACTCACAGTAGTAGTTGTCTACCAGAAACAACTTACCATGAACATCACTAATCTTGGCAAATTCTGCTGTAGAGTGAGCTCCAACATGATGACAATTTTAGGACTGTTTCAGCGTTGACTTCCTGAGGAAAACCCCAACACAGTCAAAATAACTAAAAATGGAAAAAACAGGAGTATAAGTATAGGTTACATTGATTCAACTTATCCGAAGATCTTCCCACCACTAGTGAGAGACGCTGGAACCCCTTCACCGGATGCATCAGTGTCAAAGCTCATACTCTCCCCAGCTTCGCTATTTACATAAATAGAAAGGCCAGCTGACACTAGGCCACAAGGGTTGACTGTATGTGGGCACCCCCATTGGTTCATACTTTAGTTTACTTTCTGACAAAGGGGACAAGCTGTAATTAGCTTTCACCAGTGGGTTCTTCTCTCCAAAGGATGGAGGGCCATCTAGGGTTTTCGCTGCACCTCCCGGAGTAGAATTTCTTCAATGGCGTCTGCAAAGTGGGGCAGATGGTGCCGAACTCGGGCGTCCAGCGAGTTGACTCGTTCCTGACAGGGAGGTAGCTCCGGTCACTATTGAAAAATGTATGGAAGGGGCATCCAACCACAGAAGCCTCCACCCACAAGAAGATACTTTAATGAAAATAAACCACCAAGAAGCTGCAAAGATCATAAGAAACCCCCACCTAAGGGGATACCTGGGTGCAAGAGTATGGAGAAGAAGATCATCGGATTGGGCCTAGCCTGGCCAGTTTCTATCTCTAGAATAGATTTCAAGGCCCAATACTGAGCAATGTTGGGCCGGAGTATTGAGCTTAGAACACCCATGCTATGGATATAGGCGTCGAATAGGGAGAAAACAGATCCAGTGGTTATTTTCTCTTGGTTTCCAAATCAGAACGCAATTCTATGAGCGAAGTGAAGGAATGGGTGAGGAACGGGACCGGATCGGGCTGGGTCTGGAGATTTTCTATTTCTAGACTTGTTTTCAAGGCCAAATAATAGCAAAACTGAGCCATGCTTGGCCGAACAATTGGGCTTCACAGGGCCATTGGCGTGCAAGCTGAGGATGCTAGAGTCGAACAGGACAGCAAGCAGCTACGGTGGTTCTCTTCTCTTAATTTCTAACTGAAAAACGTAATTAGATAAGCGAAATGAAGTAACTTTCACCTTGATCTTGTAGAGTGAAGCCAGTGAGATGCCCTTCGAATGAATATCCAGGCCTTTCATTGAGATCAAGTGCAATCCAGAGGGTGATATCGGCCACCCAAGAGAAATCTTAATGAAAGCGTCAATTCCCCCCACCAAATGAGCTATCACAGTCTCATCCTTGTCTGAGTACTCAAATGAATGCCTAAAATGGAAATACCATCGCTGCAAATTAAAAACATGAGAGAAAACAAAGTGGGCATATGTGGAAGGAAGATGCTAGATCAAAACATTTCCCAAGAACAAAAACAAAATTAAGTGGCTAAAAAACATATATTTCGGCTCATTATGAGTTGAACCTTCCGTGCCATTTACAAGTCCCACATTCTGCTCTTTTGCTCAGAGATGGTCACCACACAGTGCCACCATTAGATCATCTCTTTCTGACCCATGAAAAAAAAAAAGCTCATTTCAAATGTGTAGCCCTTCCAATTCTAGCAAAAATTGTTGCCATTCCTCCTCACCACTCCACTAATTTAAACGATTCAAATGTTCTCTTCTGTCCACTTCGTTGTCTCCATGTATGCTTTTTGGTGAGCTACTCTTCCATTTTTAGAATCCTTAATAATCTGGCAGCTAGACCAGCTATTACGCATTAGAATTCATTACTTTTCCGGTCCCTGTTGTTGAAGAGATTGGGCACTGGATCCA
The DNA here is from genome assembly GCA_902729315.2 of Spirodela intermedia. Classification (NCBI taxonomy): domain Eukaryota; kingdom Viridiplantae; phylum Streptophyta; class Magnoliopsida; order Alismatales; family Araceae; genus Spirodela; species Spirodela intermedia. The sequence continues at coordinate 2,171,922 of LR746271.1, forward strand.
AGTGTGGTCGTGATGATGTCTCCTACTTTCCTCTTTGCACCCTTCTCTTTTCTCTGTAACAGGGATTCCTCCGTCCGCACTTCTCTCTCGTTTTTTGTTTCCCAACCTGCAATTTCCCCAACATAGTCGTGTCACGATTGTTCTTTGTTGTATTGTAACAAGACTCCAGCATCATATTTATAACAGCTACTTCTAGTTTGTCTAAGATTTTCTTGGTAGATTAAATCTCTATCCTCATGAAATATAGATAATTGATTGCCATTGTAAGAACAATTTTTTCAATCTAGGAATTATCCACTGATAAGTCCCTTCCTTCAGCAATCTAAAGAGCATTTCATGTCCTGTCTGTCCTTAGCCAATTTCCGGGGATGATTCTTACCATTTTTCTCCAAAAGCCCAACAAAAGAATGCCCAAGTAGCAGGAAGCCCTGTAATTATCAGTCCCCATCTTGAAATCCATACCCTGTCAACCCATCAAAGCCGGGTGATCCCTATCAAATTTTATAATTTGACCTACAAGGTTATAAGTGGCATCCAAACTGCAATATCAGTCAATGGGTAGAATTTGACCACCCGTGTTCCCATCTCAACCTTTCGCCATCATCACCCTGACTTCACATTACACCAACAACGTTTAAGATGTTCACAGAGATTGGTTTTCTCAAGCAACGACTTCTAAGAAAATTCTTCAATTAGTCAAGCACTATTCAAGTTATCGGCTGATCCAATATGCATCATTTGTTTGATTTTGTTAACAATTGATTTTTTGAAAGCACAAACCTATATCAGTACCTTCATTCTAAGGATTGCCACGTGTAAGACAGGGATTCTATCAACAAACACAAGAAAAGATAAGTGATATTCTGAAAACGAATGTGAAATAAACTATCCAGTTCCCAGGCGGATAACTGGCACACCAGCAGGAACTTGTGATTGTACAGCAGTGAGATTTTCATAATAACACTGAAACTGAAAATTCTTTGGACATTCTTCATGATATTCAAGTTTAAAAGTGGCATTGGACATCCAGTTAAGGAAAACGATGAGTTAAATTTGAAATAGAAGATAAACAGATAAAATATAGAGCATTTTTCTCCATGTAATGTTGACTTCTCGAATGTGCAGAGATGAGGAAGATGCCATTTCCACATAAGATAACATATAACTGCAGAAATAGGTCTAGCTAGGAAGTTGTTCGAACAAGATACACGAGCTCCATACATCAGTATGCACACCTAGAATATATTAGAGCACAAATGGAACATATGTTCAGCGTATCAAATATCTCACCTCGATTTGTTTGCATCCTTTACCACAATGCGTCGTACATTGCAAATAAAAATTTGCTGCCTAATTTTTCTAACCAACCATTCTAAAGACGACTTAATTGGTCGATCTGGGTACAAAGAAAATGTCTGTCTGCAGGAAAGAAAAAAGGTGAATCAATGACAGAATTAAACATCGACTCCATTCGCTAAGAAATTTATGGAAACACTGCGTCCAAAATTACAGGCCAAACAGGTAGAACCAGAAAAAACTGAGAGAAAGAGTCAACTAGTGAACAAAGTCGGCCTCCACAAGAAAAACATAGCAACCGTGAGGACGAGAGTACAAATTTCACACAGGACTCTCCCTTATTACAGTACTCAGTTACATGAATATCATCACCATTGGGCCCGGTAACACATACGAATGGAGGCTTGAGAATGGCAATAATCCAAGCAAGGTGTGGTGTGAACATTAAGTGGCCGAAAGACTTGACACTCTCTTTACTCCTACTCCGATTATACAATTGAGCAAATCTCTAGCAACTCCATGAAGCGTATCCCCAAAATCCCATCCCCAAATAGAGAAGACCAATACTTCGAGCAATTATTGTTCCCATTAATCGACTCTGTTTCCATAAAATAATCCTGCCAAGTGTAATTGAAGATTATCAAAACTGATTCACCCAAAAAAAATCATTGTATCAGCCAATTTGGATCAGTATTCAAGGTCCTCCACGCGGTTTGAAGGGATGAAACGAAGTTACACATTGAAAGAAAAAACAGCCAGAGACTAGACAATCTCCTTCGGATCAGCTGACAGTTCGACATCTAACAGAGTAGGGATAGGTTGATTCCAGGACAGATCACCAGGCCAAATCTCAGCCAACGGAAGAAACAATGAAGGGGAGGAAAACATCAGAAAAACAAAAGAAGAACGCAAGAAGAAGTGAGAAAACATCTCATTTTGATGTCGCCTACCCTTCATAGCCCATCACCTGTTGAGCCATGGCTATCTGCGCTGCCAGACCTCGTGGGAACAAGATTTTCTCTTTCCGTCCCTCTTCCACCAAGAAAGGGAGAGAAGGTCTTAAGAGGCGTTTCAGAGTAAAATAAGTACCTTAAGGATGCCTCCTTTTGTACAATTGTACTTTTTTTAATACCTTCAGTTAGAAATATATTTGCATTAGTCCTTTCATTTTTTTTTCTAAATTGTTACTCTTGTTTTTTAACCAAAGTCAGCATTCACCTTTAGATCAGCCAATGACCAATTTAGTAGAATTGGAAACATGAACTGGCCTGCATTATGTACACCTTATAGAGACCTTATGGATGTATTAATATCTGCTCATGGTCCTAAAATGCTCTTATCAAAAACCACAGGCAAAATATCCTCATCTTTAACAATGGCATGCAAAAGAGAATGTCACCAAATGAAACAACTCAAACATACTGCTTTTGTAGTACAATACAAACCCAAAAGACCAATACAATTATAAGCTATGAAAAGGTAATTACGATTTCTAGTTCGCACACATATAATTTCCCTTTCCAAATGCACCCCTCACAATCTAGATTCAGTAGACATTTCTGCCCTTTTCCAAGTATTTGGTACTATTTTTATCTTGCAGCTCAAATTCTCTTCATACGTTGCGGATTGTGTGAGTTACAACAATATATAGGGAATTTTTCAATAAATCTTTAACAGAAACGTACCTTGACGATTTGGCTGCAGTAATAACATTCTCCAAATATACATCATTTGGGAAAATCTGAAGAGACGAATGAAAAGAAGTAAGATAAAAGAAATAAAACTGGTACAGGTTAAAAAAATCTAAGGCCAATTTTACATTAGTCTCATTAAAGTTAAATATACACAACCAAACGAGGTTCAGAATACATAGAATCATTTAATCTACCAGCTACTGAGGCGACATATTTCTCCACAGGCATGCCTGCACAGTCCCTTGCACCTAAATAGGTTTGAGTTGCATGGGAAAGGCCGTGCTGTTGGACAATAGGATTCTAAAGATATTGGCAAAATTTTCTGAGCTATAAACAACTAGTGTAATGTTATTTATATTTTCTACAATTTCAAGATACCTAGTTGTTTTGAGATCAGCTGTCCTCCCACTCTTACATGCTAGCCCACGTTTTACCTCTCAGTTTTTTTTTTATTCATAAACAAGAACCTTGTTCTAGATGCAATGAGCTTTGTTGCTCTTAAATTGCCTTATTTCAGTACGATTCAATCAAGGATGGGATCCCACGGAAACTCTACATATGAGAAACCAAACGTCCTCAATTTCATCAAAGAGAATTTTAGAAGAGAATAATCAAAAGAATTGTCTCCATCTGACATGGAATTACAAAGATTGTCTCCATCTGACATGGCATTACAAATGTTGTCTCCATCTGACATGACATTACAAAGACTGTCTTATCTAGAAGTTAGCCTCAACGACACTCAATCACAAGAAATTGACAAGAATAAGCATGCATCCGCAACCATCGCAGACATATCAGCAATCACTCATATATTGGTCGATTTAATCACAACCTATTGCTTTGCTGTGCTTCCATGGATAGGCATAGTAATCATAGAAGTAGAGATGTAAACTCTCAAGATCCTACACTACAGAGGAATGCACTTAAGTAATGCTAACTCTTGTGGATATCCTAGTACTCTGATGCCGGAAATAGATACATTGAATGCTCAAACCACGTGCTTATATCATAATGACAATGAACACAGCAAAATCTTTGAGATCACTTGTTTGCCTGACTGTTTTTCTCTTTAAAGCTTACATACAGTAGCTACCTAGTATCGTGACTAGGATTACTTCGTTGGCATATCTAGCAAGCCACCATCTCATACGAACTTTCACATTTTTTCCTCATAAATACCCCATGAACGCCAGCCATAGGACCTTTTGATGCAGTACTTTCCACTGATTCACAACCCTCGCCATTCAAGCTGTAGCATGCGGGTCATTCATACAGAAAACTTTTTTTATACTTTTTGTACACGTCAGCATTTTGCACTCATTTTCATGCAAAATATTCATCGTGATACTTTGGCAGCTTTTATACTCATCCAGCATTTTCATCTGTGTTACTGAGTATCAATCACTCTCACATTTACAATTTCCCAGTCGACAGAGGTCCCAGTAACTTTTCCATCACAACAACATTAATTCAAGCTTTCTCTCAATTGGTACATCCTAGACTACATAACTTCACTAAGTACAGATGGAATTCCATACACTCTCAATCAACATTGTTGTCACATTTGCTTATTGTCATGTTTTTTGTTTCCCATTGTATGCTAGTTTGATCATCCAGGGTGCATCCTCATTTTTCTATATATTGGACGACAACAGTATCATGCCTTGACGGATTTTACTGATATCTTCTAGACATATATTACCCAAGTTAAGCTTTACGATCGTCTAAAAAGTGCATGAGCATGCAAATTCTATGTACTCAAGACATGCCTTCGTTTGTATGTTTAGAGCATAAGTGTAAGGCATGGTCTGTGGAATCGGACGATTAGGACAGTTGACATTTACAAGGAAGAAATCAAGAGAGAAAATCAACATCTATCAACCCCCAAACTGACTGGCCGCTATGTCCATCATTGACAACTAATATTGCCAAAAAAATCAAGGGAAAAAAGATGAGGAAGAAACAAACCAAAAAAAGGGTAAGAAAGGTGTAGCAGGTGAAGGGCAGAAAGAACAGCAGCAGGGTAAGAGATGAGAGAAGGCGAAGGACAAGGGAGATATGAGAAGGAAAAAGAAAATTTAAAAAAAATATAAATAACCGGTACTTTTGAAATGTTTTATAGTCAACACAGGATAAATAGGTCATCATGCCAATAAGAAAGCAACTTCTGAAGGTTATCCCCAAATATGTCTAAAGGTAAAAGCTTCTTCCTAATTAAAGTTTCAAATTTAGAACTTTCATATATTTTACCTATTTACTATACTTCTTTGCGCTTATTTATGTTTCATTCGTAAACCATATTTTCCTTTATCCTTGTTAACCAGATTGCCCAGGAACTTATAAGAGTCTAGATAGATGGTATGCCAGATCGCTTCACATGGTCCTTGAAAGAGTAAGGAAGGTTGATCAGCTCTAACACAGTTTAACTAAAGTTCTATTATGAAGTGTATGGCAAAACTAAGGTACAACTAATAGTTGTTCATTTGTTTTCTTAAGAATTTTTAAGTAATAAACTACAAAGTTCATTTAACATGCAACAGGAGAAAATACCTCAATTTTCTTTAGCTCCACTGTCTCATCTTCGACTTCTATTACTAATTCATGGTACACAACCAATGGCTCTATGACGCAGTCCAATTTTTGTCCTAGTAGAGAAACATCCGAACTAAAAATGGGTGTCCTTATGGACAGCCTAATACAATTCCCTTCGAATTCAATCGGCTTTACATCTTCAGACAACATGTCCAGAATTTGCCCAAGTGCTTCATTCCTGCAAAGTAAAATCAGCTGACATAAAGTGAACCAGACATGGCATATAATTGCATCACTTCTAATTTATTAACCACAGAGAGTCGGTGATCAACAAAAGTAAAAATTGGAAGTCTCAAATGGGAAAATAAATATTAGCACGTTAAACCATCTAAGATGATGGAATAGATTACCACTGCCTTAAAAATTGTCAAAAAAATATATTTTTGTAACACATAGGATTGCGAAGAGCTTAAACTCCCCCATCAAACAAAAAACGAGACATTCCTACCATCATGTAGTAACATAGGTAGAAGAAATTACTACAGTAGTCAAAGAGAAACAAAAGGAAGTGCTGAGGATTATGCAGAAATTTTTGGTGCAAATAAATATTAAAATATTAGACGTTGCTATGAATAGAACGAGCCAATTGACTACAACATTCCCCGATTAAATCAAAGAAAAACAAATGCTCTCAGCTTGTAAAGCCAAACATCCTATTCTAGGCCACTTTTTTTTCATACCAAGGACTATTCATTCAAAATGAAACGAAATTTTATCCTCAAAAAGCCAATCAAACCCCCATCAGCTAATTTGAGTAAATCAGCTTCTATGCGAGTGTAGTTCATTCCAGGTGCATTGCCAATAGTTCTGGCTAACATTGGTGTCATTAGGCCTATCAATCACTATAGAAGAGAGAAGAAAGAGGAAAGAGGGACAAAAGAAATTGAGCAAACAGACAAGAAAAGAGGAAGCAAAAACAAGGGAAACCAAGAAAGCAAACATCAAACTAAGGGAGAAAAAAAAAGAAGGGAGAAGGGGGAGAAGGATCCGCAGAAGGTAGTAGGTTCCTACATTTACCTCCATAGGAAGAAATAGATAATTTCCTTCATTCAACTCTTCTGTGTATCGATTAACACATAACCCAATGCTATTTAGGAAGGATTAAAAACAGATTTGGGAAACGTGAATTTCAGGTGGTGCAAAAGAGATTTTTTTTGCCTGATTCCAGTGATTAGAGAATTTTTTGCCTTCAATTGCATGCAGGAGTGCTACTTGATATTTTAGACCAGGGAAAGCCAACAAAGCATTTATTTCACGTATAATAAGCATATATGAGGATACCATTGGGAACATACGAAGACATTACCAATATATTTAAAAAGCAACTACCTCTTGAAAACAGAATCAAGCATCTGCAACTGAGTTAAGTAATGATTAGTCTTCTCAATCTGGTGGTCGAGCTGAAAAACCTGAAAGATGTATTTACAATCAAAAGTAAACGATAGAATATTTAAATGATAAGTAAAAAGCAAAAAAACGGAACAAAAATCGTAAAAATATCATAATAACGGAACAGCTGACATGTCGTGACTGAAGAAACAAGTCGAAGAGGAAAAAGTCAAAGTAAAACCCGTTTCAGAATATAAAATGTTTCGTGTAAGATTTCACAGAGGCAAAGCGGTGGCTTAGTCTATGGCAACAATTAACCTAATACAAGTTTTCTTCCCAAAGAGACTAACCAATCTTTATAGCGACCCTAATCTTGATTGATAGCAATCTTGTTTAAATAAACACAAAACAGCTTAGGAGAAACATGCAACATCTCTGAGAATGATGGAGGGCATTGAAAATGTAATAGGAACCTTGAGAAGATCACTTGAGCATGTATAAGTCTTTAACAGGATAAGCTTCGAGGTCTTGAACTTTGAAACCGTGGAATCCAATTAGATTCTCATATGATGGAGCTTACACTCTGGGTGGGGGAGTGGCCTATCCACTGCAAGAGAGTCAACTCCAAATGACTATGAAAAACAGATACTTTTCTACCTTTGCCTCCAACTTGTACAAGTTCCGATGACATGTCCCCATAGAATTGAAAGGCCAACTTTTGTCATATAGGCTTTATTTTTAGGTCCTTCTTACCATAAAACCTTTTTTTCTCTGCCAAAAACTCATCCACAAAATAGGTCCAAGTTCTTTCAATAAAATAGGGTTTCACAAACTTATGGAGTACAACTTGCACGATCCTATCAACTTACAAGAAAATCAAGGGCAATATTGATCATTACTAGGATCATTTGATCAAGTATGTTTCTGACTTTCATGATTGATGTTGATTTACTCACATATAATTCTTAAGAAAAATATCCACAATTAAATGAAGAGTAGCCTTTTAAACGGGGTCAAGCTACACACTTGAAATCCAAATTCTCCATGCCGAGTTTCTGAAGATGCGGAGATACTTCAGATACTGAAGTCATCAACTTCAGCACAAAGGTCTTAGGGAAGACCCAAATCCCCTCATAGCATATAAGTAATTACCATATTCTTGGAATGAATACCCTTGGCAATATAAGAGAGGTAACAGAAGTTAACACAAAATATTCTGACTTAAAAATTTGCAAGATAGTGAGCAACCAATGTTTACCTTAAACTTTTCCTCTTCACATGCATAGGTTGTGCTTTCTTGATGGTCAACACCCAGTGATCTGCAACTAAGCGTGGGACCTTGAGATTTGTCAACATCCTAAACAAGAGATCAAGAGCATTATGCACTGATGTCTTTAAGAAAAATACTCAAGCTATAAATTACAAAAAAATCATCACGTTCAGATGTTTGCAACAAGAATATACGAGTTAGAGAATAAAAAAACGCCATACATAGACGACATGAAAGTGCCTGAAAGTGGATTCTAGCATACAGCAGCTCTGTTATCTTCACATACAAAATTGCGTGGGTAAAGTGGTGACAACACAACGAGTGGAGGAAAGCAAAATAAAATACAAAATAAAGCCTAATTTACTTACAATGGGAAAAATTTACAGACAAATAGATAGCAAACGACAAATGAACAAAGTTTTTCTTTAGATACATAACAGCGAAATTGTATATTGATTTCCGATCTATCAACAAAACCTTAGGATGAATCGAGAATTTACGAGCACTTTAAAAATCAAATGTTTTCCTGCCCAAAACCTTGTGACAAAAAAGTCGATTTTCCAGTCCAACTCCCAAAAGTCAGCTTGCTTTCCAAGATAGCAAGTCAATCCAGTTCCAATAACTGCATTGATGAACAAGCCACACTTTGTGGAATAAACTTGGGTAAGAAAAATTCAAGCATCAAAATGACTCTCATTCAAACCACCATGAAATGATGTTCAAGCCTGGATCTGAAAGAAAAAACACTAGTTATACTAGGCTTAATTCTACTTCTTAATGCCGTTTTCCTTCCAATAAACGTTGGGAAAACAGTCAAATGTATAATAAACACTAAAATTGTGTAGAGTAGAACAAAGATGCAATCTGAGCTACTGAAATGCACAAAGGGGCAATACTGAGTACTAACCAGAATTTCACTGGTAATAATTATGTATATTGAAACCCTCACAGGAGCATCGAATGAGAGACCGTCCAAAGCATAAATCCCATATTCGTATAGGGTAGATGAGATGAAGCACATAATTTGCTTCCACTGTCCCAAGATTTACGAGACAACTAAGATTGCAAGATACACACCATAAATCATTAAATTATATGCAAGAAGTTCAACTTCATGATATCAAGGATAAAGTTCAGAAGCAAAGAACCCCTTACAACCCGTTGTACAACATAAAACTTTGCAATTGGATTCCAAGATTATGAAAAATGTGTGTTATAATAATATAAATACGTACCTCCGATTTTTTTGATTTAAATAACAAATCCAAAGCAACAAGATCACCATAGAGTTTAGCAGAATCTGCAGATAAGAAAATGATCACGATATATCATACAAACTAAACCGATAATGAAACAAAAAAAACTACTAACCTTCATTAACGGCTCTCATAACACCCGCTATTTTATCTTCAGTTTTTCTGTTTTCATCTTCTACTAATGTAAGCTCCCTCTTCAATTGCTCTAAAAATTTTCCTGTAATGGAGTGAACCAGATTATGTCATTCTGACTAACTTTAGTTCATGCATTATATTAAAATAATATTTTTCAAAAAGTTCAGAGAACCTGAAGAAAGCAACAGATTCTAACTCATCTAAAGTCAGACTAGTCATGACCAATGAGCCTTAGGAATAGAATAATGCAGAATGCTATCCTGCACACATTCTGTCAAGATTTAAGGTTAGTATGGTCGCTTAGTACCTTAATATATTTGTTTCTTTATTTTTATTCGAATTTCAATTTTTTTTCTTATGCACTTCAATTAAAATTAGGATAGTTTCGGTCAAATTGTCCAAGACATTTTCAAAATCCTGTCGTCCAAAATCCCATGGCGAAACATAAATTCGTGTATAACGTCAGCCCTGTTCTTAAAGCTACTCAGGAATCTCCCCCACGACAGAAAAAATAAATTAAGGGGCAATTTGAGGTGATTTATAGAGTCACGATCGGTAAATTTAGGTTAAATATCTGTTAAATACGTAAAAATCATATGGGCATTTGCAATGGAAAGTTTCAAACACTAAACAAGAGAATAATGCAGCCGCTAACTTACCTGAATCCTCACTGTCCAAGGAGGCAATGGTCTCGTCTTCTAAGTCGATTTCATTCCGCGCTCTCTAGCAGACAGACATTGTAGAAATATTTTAAAAAAAAATATTCAGCTACATATAAAGCCGAAAAAAGGGAAGATATGGACGGAAGGAAAAATATGCACGTATAGTACACAAGCATATACCAGGAGTTCGGCAATGCCATCTTCCAGAAAGCTCTCAAAATTCGAGCTTGCCTCATCATTGTCGAAGGTGTCTGCTCCCACGCTCTCAAACAACTCATTCAAACGGCTGGAACACGCAGCAAACAGGGAACATCCAAAAAACAGTCGCATGCATCAAGTCCGTCGAATGAAAACAGAGAAGGTATGAAAGATGAGGAGTGCGCAGCATCGACTTGCAGACCTGCGAAGCGTCTCAATGTCGACGGCTTCGTCGCCGTCCGGGGAAGAAGAAAGGGTTTCCGGCATTTTCGACTCTCACAATACTCTTCCCCGCGCCCGTCCCAGACTGTAGAACATTTAAAAACCAGCCCGTCTTTTTGCAGATACATCCTCAACACTATTTTTTTTATTGTTAACTCCTCCAAATCTTTAGGCCCATCTGAGAAGCCCATATTCCTGGCCAAAACTTGAACTAGCATTACAAATCATGAGCTCTACCTAAGTATCCTGGGTCTTCTTACCAATGTTTTCCAAGACATAGTGTCTTAGGGTTAGGCTAAGTGTGCCTTGCCCTCTTCACCCTATGCCAGCTTTAGTCACCCCTACTAGCACCCAAGCATCGTCTTCTCTGTGTAGGAGAATCTACTCACTTAAAAGGATGTGTATTCCACTTCTCAAAGTATCAATACACCAATCTACCTAAGTATCCTGAGTCTTCTTACCAAAGTTTCCCAAGATCTAGCATCATAGGGCTAGGGTAAGTGTGCTTTGCCCTCTTCACCCTATGCTAGGTTTAGTCACCTCACCTTGTGGCACCCAACCATCCTCTTTTCTCTGTGTAGGAGAATTGACTCACTTAAAAGGATGTGTATTCCACTTCCCAAAGTATTAATACACCAATTTGGGTAGGCTGGCCTACTTTTTGAAAATATCATCCTCTATTTATGAGGGAGAGCAGAGTCAAAGCTTTTCTTGATTTGACATTAGAAAAGGGGTTTCCCTATTGGGTGGAGTTGCTTGAGATGGCACCTTTTTCCTGGTAGGTTGTGGGCTCCACAAAGTGATATGAATGGCTTGCATGTTACCCCTTGTCATGTGTACACATGGATGATATGTAGTCATGGGCACATAGACATTTAATGCTGTGCAATGCATTGTACTGGATCTCAATATAGTCATGATGCATTGAGCAACTGTCATGCCACATCATGCCAATGTCATTTGAGGTTTGTGAAACACTTCCTCAAACCTATTTTGTGATGGTAGAATCGTTCTCTTGAGCTTTGCACATGCATGTGTGCTCTATGTGCAGCCACACATATGTTGTGCTATGTTAACATCATGTCACATTTGTGCTAGCGCCATGCATTGCCCACACACACTTCACCTAGGTGGTGTGGACCGCCCCAGTCATGTGTGCTCATGTGAGAGACACCATACTCATGCCTGCCTTGTCATGTTGTTGTGTGTTCCTTCACATGCATTGTATTTCCAAGTGTGCCATATTCCGACAATGTGCACCCACATGGATCTCATGCTGACAATGCAATTCTGCTCCTTAAACCTAGATTAATTGAGTTGGGTTTGTTGGCCTTAAGAACCTACATATGCATAATCAAATGATAAAATTACTATTCTTGATTAAAAAAGCATGGGAATTTAAAACTTGCATTGAAATTTATTATTATCACCCAAACACTCATGTTACAAGTATTAATTATATTATATGTGAAAAGATATTTATCATGTTTGAAGTGTGATATTTAACATTAATAATTTGATGTTTCTGAAAATATCTTAAAATAACCCAAAAGTATTATTTTATCTAGGCAACATATTGTTCAATCAAAATTATAGATGAGACCCATAGGTTAGAAATGATATTTTTTTTGTTATGAAAATGCTAGGATGAAGATGTGAACATAATATTATATTGTGAGAATTTAAAACTAAAGATAAATGTTAAAATTGTACTTAAAATCATTTTTTAGCTTTGAAGTTAATTTTCTTGATACCCACATTTGAAATAATGATTAAACATTTTAAGAAATCACAAATGAGTGGTGTAAAGTTTTGATAGGAAACTTCAATGGTGATATTCTATGATCAAACTTTCGGACACCCTTTGGGAAATGCTGCCCATATATTTCTTTTGTGATGATTTATGTTTTATTTTTATTTGAAAACTTTACTTTATTTCAAGTAATATTCACCGATTACCTTTATGAGTATGCATCCAAATTTGGGTTTTACCAGATTCATTATCACTAAATACATCCATTATGGTTTCAACGTTTTATTATTGGTTTATACGTGAAGACATATCCAAAAATATAACATTGGATATTTAAATTATATTTTTGATGTTCAAAGAAAGAACATTGAGGAGGTGGAAAACAAAGACAAATCAGATCAAAATTACATCTGTAAATTATGCATTTCTCATCTATTTTAAACAAATCTTGATTTTCTGGCCTATGATGCTTTTCATAGTAACATTTTGCATTATCTAATGCGAATAAGTTTGACTATAATTTGAAAGCTCAAGTCATAGTCATGGAGACCGAGAGGTTGGTATTACAAACCGATCAATAGAGCATTCCATCCTAATCACAAGTCAAGGAGAGGATCAAAAAGTCAAAAACAATTGGTCAACTTCATTTTCGAAATCCATCAACTCGTTGACATCCATTCTTTCTTAACTCACCAACCGTGGTAAAATATTTTATTATATTAATATTCTCGTGGATAAACCTGTGATAATTGTAGCTGATAACTTAAGGAAGCTGAACCCTTTAATCACATGTTGGGCATTCTTTAGCTGTGAATGAGAAACTTCATGGGAGCTGAAACTTTGTAATCAATAGTCAAACATTGAGTGATTAGTATAAATAACTCAATGATGTGATATCCTCAGAGTAAAATAAGTCAAGGATACCGAATCATTGTAAGATTCATTGTGTCATTCATTGATCATTTGAAAAACTAGGAAAGAGGAAGGGATGGATGAGAAGTGAGAGAAGATTGAACATATGAGATCCAATCAATTCACCCCCTCTGCCTCCTCCTTTATCCCCCCAACAACGGAGATTTCCTTTAGCCCAATATTGGACCCACCCGCTATTAAACACATGCTCTCTCTCTCTCTCTCTCTCTCTCTCTCTCTCTCTGTTTCTCTCTCTAAATATGAGTATAAACCATGTAGAAGAGCCCCGATGAAATACTCGGAAGAAGGGCCAGTCATGCCGAAGAGCCTGAGAAGACCGTGGGAAGGTAGATCCGGTGGATGTTCCTCATCGTGAGGGACTTCCTGCATGTGGGGCATCTCTTCTGCACACGGATGGCGGCCCCGATGCACTGCTTGCAGAAAACATGGCCGCAGGTGGTTGTGGTCTCTTCGGCCATTGGACCCCAGCAGATTGCGCACTTGAGTACGGCATGCATCGGCTGGTCCCTCTGCCATTTCACGAACCATCAAACAGTTAGAAAAAAATGATCTGGCTTGATATGACCAAGGATTTATTCATCATGAGAGAACTATCTACCTTGGGTCTGCGAATGTCCACCTCATCTCCGTCGTTCTCGTCAGCTAATGCCTGGTTGAGCGGACGCTTCTGTCCGTGCCGGCTCTTGGCAGTCGCTGGAACTGCTGGATGATCCGCAGCTGATCCTTTAGAAGGAAGGAGGGAAAAATGAAACCCATCATGGGATGGACTAGAAGGAAAACCAGACATTTCAACAGATGAGTGGACGAAAGAATGAAAGAGAAATATGGGGCTCTGTTTGATGTTCAGAGTAGAAATATGGTGCTCTGATGAAGATTATCCAAGAAAAAAGTGGGTGAGGAGAGGAGGAAACATGAGAAACCAGAAGAACTGTCGGTTCTTTAGCTAGATGCATGGTTCTCTGATCGAGATTATCCAAGAAAAAAGTGGGTAAGAAGAGGAGGAAACATGAGAAACCAGAAGTACTGCCGGTTCTTTAGCTAGAAACACGGCGCTCTGATGGAGATTATCTGAGAAAAAAGTGGGTGAGGAGAGGAAACATGAGTAACCAGAAGCTATCTGTTCTTTGACTTTAAGCACGGTGCTCTGACGAAGATTACTAAAGAAAAAGTGGATGAGAAAGAGAAACATGAGAACTTGGGCCGTAATGCAAATAAAAGATCTTTTCGGCTCCGCCTGACATCATTAATCTCCCTGATCGAAGGTTTATGCCTTCATGCTCCGGTACCCGATACAGGTTCTTAGTAGAAGAGCTTCAGAAAATCGGCATGAAGCTGAAGAGGTGACAATTGGGGGCAACTAGCGACCTCCGTCTAAAAATTTAACAAGAAGAGGTTTTTCAGACCCCAAGGCTTTCAGAGATGGATAATGCAGCGCACCTGAAGGCCCTGCGGGGAGATCAAGATCATCATCTAAGATTATAGTAACAGGATGCGCCCTCTGAGGCAGGGGTCTACCCTGCAAGATTGGAAAGAACAACTCGATGCAGTTAGAATCATCTATGAAATGACTGAAAATGTATCAAATCTTCAAGAAGTAACCGTCTATCATTGGTTTTTTGTTATTTTATAACTAGCTCCAATATTAGGGAGCGCCAATCATTAAAGGTAGATGAATATATGTCGCGAATTTCGAGGTATGAACCTGGCTGAAATCTCCCGAGGAAGACAGGACTTCCACGTCATCTTCAATTTCCACAACATCGATGAGTTGATTAGACCACAGCAGTAATTCTAGCAATTCGTCACGGCCATCGGTCGGTGGTATAGCTGGCTCCTGATGAATGACTCCTTGAGATCCATTGGAATCCCCAGTCTCATTCACATTCAATTCTATCTTCCCGAAGGTCCTGTTAGCTTCTAATGCCGGCCTCCTGAAAGACCGCTTAGATGACGCACAAGCGCTCATATTTCCTATAAAATGACCAAAAAAATCATTAGAACCCAAAAGATGAGACATAAATCAGAAGACAACAATAGTCAGCGAGCGATTGCTAATAGTAGCTCAAACGAATGAAAAACAGGTTAGGGAAAACAGGATCCAGCCGTCCAAAAGGGAAGAGGAAAGTGAAATCGAGTTTTCATTAAAAAGAAAAATTATCGTGATAATGGATCTCAATTTACAGTTCAGAAATCAGTTCCATAACACAAGGAAGCAGACACTTGGAATCATCCAAGGCAGGAAAATCCTAACGAGGAAGACCGCCACAACCGCTATTTACAAGGATCGAACACGATTGCGGGGGAAGAACAAGGAAGACATTAGCTAATCTGAGGGATCGAGATCACCACTCACCGAAGCAATTCGACGGCGGTCTGCGGGGCGGCAATAGATTTGTGCAGATGGCAGTGGCGTGATCCAAACGGCCGCTCCGACAAATCAACTGAATCCTCTCACTCAGAGCCGGCGGTGCCGACCTTCTCCTTCAGAGAAGATCTCGCTTCCGACTTGTACAGACCCTGGGGAAAAGGAAGATGGTGGAGGGGATGGGAGCAGCACGGAAACCACTTTATAGTTTCTCTTATGTCGGTTGTTCTCGTTTTGGCTGAGCCGCCGCGGCCGAAAAACCTACCCAATACACAGGGACGCGTTTTGGCGGGACCCATCCTTATGTCCAGATTACGTATGCAAGTACGTCATTCTCCATACACATATGGAAGGTTCAGCTGAATCATCTCGATCAAGGCCATTACATAGACTAGATTCAGGTCGCTGACTTTTTCCAAATTTAGTTTTCAAGTCAACATGAAAAAAAAGGAGAGAGAAAAGGAGGGAGTTGCAGCATAAATGTACTTAAAATAGTTTGTAAAATAAATTACATACTTTAAATACATCTTCATATATCTGATAATTTTTAGAACCCTCGGTTTAATCCATTTTTTATTTAATAATTTTAAAAAATCATACTAAGAATTAAAAAAACAGTATTTATCAGTAAAATCAGATAATTTAAATTATATCCTAAATTAAGCGTATCTTTGGTAACCAGTAGAGAACTAACTAGTCACTGCCGCAAACTTAGAAACTTCTAGATGGATCTAGAAACAATACGTCCAGATGAATAGCACCAATGTATATCATTAGAGATATATTTTTTGTGAGATGAAATATATGTCAAAATTTAATAAATATTTCAATTTTGTTGATGATTTGATCCTAACCTAACTTAGATTAAGTGGGTGTTGAATAAATAAATAAATAAATAGCTCTTAATATATTATATTTGCAGATTCATCAAATATCATATGGTAGATATTTGGGATTTTTTTATTTTACAGTAAAAATCCTACATAATGTTGCTGATCTCATTAACCCGTTTATTTCTCACATGTGGAGATCAAAAATTCATTTTTTATTAATTTATTATGCTTATATAATTATCAAATAAGTTTTAGGGGGGTATGTTATAAACACGTTATTTTTATTTATGCTTTTTTTTCGGAACTAGACAGATTTAAAGTCTGGTCTGATCCGAACTCAGTTCACATCGGGCGCACGCGATCCGATTTATCCGATTTTTCAGGAGGGGACTGTCACGTGCGACAGCGACCGTTAGCTATATAATAAGTAGCTCGGAAAGTGCGGGCCCCACCGATTTTAAAACTCGGACGATTTCGCTGACTCAGTTCAGGTCGGGCGCACCCACCGGGTCCGGTTCCGATTTATCAGATGGGCGTGAATGGCGGCGGTCTGACTAAGCAAGGACGGATAAGGGGATAAAGTGCGGGCCCCACCGATTTAGAACTCCGATCTTTTCTTTTTAATGATTTATCGAAACAGACGGGTGAATCAGGGTACCTACCTCCGCACGCCGGTTTCACACAAGGAAAGCGGATGAGGAGCGGTTGGTTGAGAACTGGTTGGGAAGGTAAGCTGACCGCACGTGAGAGTATTTGCGCTTTTTCTTCTCCATGCTGTAACCCTCCTACCTGTCAGAGAGGCTTCTGGTCTGGTAGATAGAGACTCTGAGCGCGACACCTTCCAGAGGAAGAGGATGGAGTGAAAGGTCGTCCATCCCCCAGGAAGATCCAAGCATGGGGAATTGGGGCAAGTGGCATTGAGGGGGATAGTTTTCCCGTCGTAGTCATCCCAGAGATGCCGGATATCTCTCGTCTTGCGAGAGAAGGTCACGCATGCCGGATATCTCCTGTGGAGGTGAGGAGGAAGAAGGGGGAAGGGATTTGGGGGAAGGATGGATTTGTGGCTCCTTGCACTCCTCCTGATGCTCGTCGGCTCGGGTTCGGCGAGGTTCTTCCAGCCGTTCAACGTGAGCTATGACCACCGGGCTCTGATCATCGATGGAAAGCGCCGGATGCTCATCTCAGCCGGGATTCACTATCCACGAGCGACGCCCGAGGTGTGACACCTTATACTTTCTTCTGCTTGTAACGACTTTGCATGGAGTCCAGTGTCCGACTTTGATCCGCACGAACCCGAACGATTGTATGTCAAAATTACCGCTGTCTTCTCTGTACCACGAGATATTTCTTGCCTCTTTATTTCCACTTTTTCACCAGATACAAAAATTTACTCCGTGTTCACTGTTTTCTCCAATACCATTTCCTCATATTCGTAATAGGAGAACAATTTTCTTTTTAAACATAAGTTTATCGTCCCGCCTTTCCCTTGTTGCTGTTTTTATTGTACGCGAGAGATTGAATAATCTTCTTGGCGTTTTCCTTTCCTCACTTGCCCTACAAGTTGACTGGAAATTCTGGGTCTTGAGATCTCACGTATAACAATGGTCGACAGATGTGGCCAGGGATAATCGCCAAAAGCAAGGAGGGAGGGGCAGATGTGATACAGACCTACGTATTCTGGAATGGGCATGAACCTAGCAGGGGCCAGGTATCAAGCATATTTTGGCCTATGTGAGTCCAGGTTTCTACCTGAATTCTAACGCTGCTTTATATTTTGTCTTGTTTCCTCAGTACAATTTTGAAGGAAGGTATGATCTTGTGAAGTTTACAAAGTTGGTTGCTTCAAGTGGCCTTTATCTTCATCTTCGGATCGGCCCATATGTGTGTGCGGAATGGAATTTCGGGTACTTTTCTTGTGTTGTGTTGTCATTTTGTCTTGAAAGCGTGGAAAGTATTCCTGTCTGTTCTGTGGCCAGGAAAAAAAACCCAAAAAAATTATATAATTAGTTCACAATAAACTTTTAATATCAGCAATGAAGATCTGTTTGTGTGATGTTAGTCATTTCTGAAACCAAGGATTATGTGTTTCTGAAACCATTCATGATTATAAGTAGGATGGTAGCTGTCATATTTGGTTATGAAAAATATTCAAGCGTGTGATCTGAAAACCACGTCTGTTTTCCATATGCATATCCATATAGGAAAATGTGCACTAAACGCCATGAAGAACATAGTTGAACAGACTGGCCCTCTTTTGACATATCACAGATGGTACCGCCTAGAGCAGACCCTTTTTTTTCAAAGATATAACCTGTAATCAAGTGTTTTTTGATTAAGTAGGAAACTGTGGAAAACTTAAATAATAGGTCGCAGTAAGCGCTGATGACCTCTTAGTGGTTCAGACATATCATCATCAATAATATTTCGTATGTTTTGAGTCCATCATGTAATTTTTCTGTTAGCTATAGATGCTGGAATATCTTCGCATTGAATTCAAACCACTACTGAGATACTGTTTTTCAAAATGAGCCATGGGAGTTGACCTACGGGTTTGATGCCTTCATTTTGTTTAAAATTATCATTACAGCCATTGATGACATTATAATCAGTTGATACTTCTGTCTGTTTTCAATTAATTATGGTTTCGCATTGGTACCCTTTCCACATATAATTCAGAGTATATATCATCTTTAGTAAGCTCCATGATTCATTATCTGTCCAAATTTTTACTCTCACACTTGCTGTCATAGAATGGAAAATAGTAAGATCACATGATTTGATTTATTGCATGAGTCCAGGCTTCTGATCCTATCGTTGCATGTAGATGGGGGTAATTACGCGTATTTACTGTGTTAAGAAAGCCATGCTAGGGAGCATGATCATTCATTTTCCTGAAGATCTGATTAAGGTCATGATTTAATGCTACCATACTCGCGTAATTAGTAATCCTATTGATTAATGTCATTTTTTTAATTCATCGTCGTTGATGGCAGGGGATTTCCAATTTGGTTGCGTGACATCCCTGGCATAAAATTTCGAACTAACAATGAGCAGTTCAAGGTATCTTGTTTCAAATTCAGGGAGTACATGGCGAAATCATAAATGGAAGTACATTGTATCAATAATTTTCTATAGTTTCTATTACTTGATTAATTTTTAGTCATCTTATGATGGTAATTTAAATGCCATTGGTCTGTTAGTATCACTATGCATTGGCTAATGGCTCATACTGGAAAGGCTTCAAAAGTACCACTGAGTTCGCATTTTGTGTCATCCTTTTCCTAGTCATTTCGTTGTGATGATTTTTTTGCTGAACAACCACCACAGAATTATATTTTGGGGTAGGATGGAAATCCACACATCGAATTTTAGGAATGATTTATTCACATAATAACTTTTTTGTGAAATGAATATCAATGCCAAATAAATCTGATGACATTTACCACAGACTGAAACAGGCGTCACCTTGTCAACGTTTCCAATTATATTTATGATATATCTTATACAAACATGTGAAAAATTCAGCATAATTTGCCACATGTTTGTATAAGATATATCATGAATATAATGCCTTTTTATACGTAATTTTTGAGATTTTTTGTGTTGAAAATCACGAAAAATGAATGATCTACTGCCGATCAGCATTACTTCTGCTCATTTTTTTATTTTTAAACACGCCAATACTATCCTTTCTTTGGCATTTGTTTTGCTCTCTTTGCATACATGAATGATTCAGGAGTTATGCATGAAAAGCAGCTCGGATTGGAAAATTGATGGGTGTTTGGTTGTTTTTGGTCCGATCATTTCTCTGTCTGCAGAAAGAAATGCAGAGGTTTGTTGAAAAGATTGTGGATTTGATGACGCAGGAAATGCTCTTTTCATGGCAAGGTGGTCCCATCATATTATTGCAGGTATATTGACAGTTTATTGGTACAGGTTTAAATATTATCAACCCTATCCGTTTATTTGACTCTACCGTATGAGTGCCAAATCAGATTGAACGTCATTAAAATCTTCCTTTTGTAATAATCTAATATCAGTTCATTCCAGAGATGGGTACAATGGGACTAAGTAGATAATATCCAAAAATAATCACAATGTATAATATTTTGGTCAATCGGGCTATATTTGTGTGATTCATTTATGGAGCCAAATATTATTTGATCAGTTTTAAAAAAATCTGTCCAGGAGATTGAGTCTTAAATAATAATATCTTAGAAATTGAAAATATCAGGAAAGCCGTTTGGTTTATGGGATCCGAAACAAGTTATTCTCATACAAGGAAATAGTTTTCTTGTACAACAGTTGCTGACGTATTATAGCTCGATAACTGTGTTTTATTCATCTGGTAGAACCATTTCTTCCATAAATCATTAGGAAGACTTAGTTACCATTTCATGTGTTAGCCAGGAAACTGACATAGTCAACTGGCCAGGCATGGTAATATGTCAAGTCTTCGACAATTTGAGCGAAAAATTGTAAACTCTATCCTGACATGTTCTTTTTTATATCCCCAACATCCAAAACTAAGAAAATGTCTGACCTCGCTAGATTTTCATGTAAGGAATTTAAGTGCATTTTTCTGAGAATTTTTATATTTTCTAGTGCTGAATTTTTGGGAGCACATTTGTATCTTGCCATTTCAGTTGATCACTCAAATTTTTATTGATACAAAATTTTAAATAACTGTCGACTGTATTCTTTGAATAAAAAATAGGAACCTGATATAATATTGACATTTTGAATTGTTGAACAGATTGAGAATGAATATGGCAACATTGAGAGTTCTTTTGGAAATGATGGAAAGCAGTATATTAAATGGGCAGCGAGCATGGCACTTAGCCTAAATGCTGGTGTTCCATGGGTCATGTGCAGGCAAACCGATGCTCCTGAGAACATTGTAATGCCGAGATACTGTTAAATATCTATGGTTGTTGTAATGTCTCTGATAGGAGTATTTATCTATTTCGAGAGTATGTGAGATGGGGTATCTCCATTTTGTTAAATTAAGTCGTGCTACTGATTCCAATCATTTTTTTCACAGATAGATACCTGCAATGCATTTTATTGTGATGGCTTTAGGCCAAATTCTTATAGAAAGCCAGCAATGTGGACCGAGGATTGGAATGGATGGTAAGAATGTAGGGTTTATTTTTATGTTCTCCTTTCTTGAAACGTCCAACATAAATTATCTATGACCGTCGGTACTTTAATTTTAAGTTTCAACATGACTGAGGCTTCACCATCGTTTCTCTTGTAAATCCATTTTTTTTGTTCGTCTGATAATAAATCTAGGAGGGGAAGCTCTCGGTGGTGAAAATGCCAGTTTCTCTTGAAGTTGAGATTTCATGGAAAAACATATTTATGTTTTTCAAAAGGTTATATTCATCAAAAGGTTCATAACCTGTATGCCTCATTTGAGTTGTCTACTTAGTCAAGATATCAAAAGGTCAGCATTCACGTTAGGGGGAGATGTACTAAAGTAGCAAAAGTTATATTGAAGGGGGACGGTCAAATATTCTGATTAAATGCCTGACTTCTCCCCTAGTTAATCACTTTTTGAGTAAAAGGCCGATTCTATTTAGTTATATTGAAATAAATATAATAGGAATTCAAATGCAGCAAAAAAAAGTTCTACTTTGAATCTCGAGCTGATGAAAATTGATGAAAATTCTGTGAAAAATTATTTTTCCAAAGAGTATTCTTGCTCATTTCGTAAGGTAACCAGAGTTGATAATTTTTCAGAAAATATATAGTTACTTCCTATTAATGTTCTGTGGATTTATTTTTTTACTTCCATTGTGAATCCCATGGTCCTTCTGCCATAAAGAACTTTATAACCAGAGGTTTTTAAAAGTTTCCATTTTTTTGAGGCACCCCAAGAATTTCAAACGATTTAGAATTTTCGCGACAATGTGCTTATAATAAAAAAACGAATTTTTACTTTACACAGAAGTTTCTATTAGCATTTTTTCTACTTCTCTGAATTTCTCGCCGAATTGATTTTTTTTATTTGAAATAATGCACGTATGTGTCTCCAGAGTTTTATCTATATTTAGGTGGATAGTCATAAAACTGAAAAAATGACTATTATATGCCTGATCTTGAGCTTACATCTTGAGCTTATTTCCATAGAGCTGTTGCATGGTTTTCTGTTACTCCCTTTTTATGAAATCCTTGTGCTTTTAGTCGTTAAGTTTTAACATTCTTGTATTTACAATAGTACGCTTCTGTTTTTTAAGGTATGCCTCGTGGGGTGGTAGACTGCCTCACCGGCCTGTTGAAGACAATGCCTTTGCTGTAGCCCGATTCTTCCAACGTGGGGGAAGTTTTCATAATTATTATATGGTAAGAGATGAAGTTACCATTTACGAATTTTTAATCAGTTGAGAGCTGAGTTTCAGATTCCGTCTTATTTGAGAGGAATTAACTTCCTGTAAGACAATTTTTTTTCTATAAAGTGAATGATGGAGTCTTTATATATATTTGTTTATAATTTGCATAGCTCCAGCTCCATAAATGAGAAGGAAAAACTAATATTAAGAATAATTTGAATGTTTGAAGATGCTGATCGAGGAAATTGAACGGTGTTTATTTAAAGCATAAGCTTTCTGTCGTTGGAATATCGCTCTAATTACCCGGGAAATGGATGACAACTAATTACATCTCTTTGTGGCTTCATTCTTACGCCTAAAATTTATATTATTTTTTTAACTAATGATTTTTATTTAACGTATACATAGTTTGTTTGTGTTCCTATAATGGTTTTTAATGGGGAACGTCTGTATAAATAGATAACTTTTTTACTGGCGTAAAATTCCAGTTTTTTGGAGGAACAAACTTTGGCCGGACAGCAGGTGGCCCTCTCCAAATAACTAGTTATGATTATGATGCGCCCATTGACGAATATGGTATGTGCACCGTTAACACCTGTACTGTTTAATGGTTTCCGACTGAAGTAAACTCCTAGCCATTCGGATGTCATATTCTTGATTATTTTCTTTTGAAGTGCTAATTTACTGGTCAGCCTGTATTCTTACATTGTTTTAGGCCTGCTAAGCTTTCCAAAATGGGGACACTTGAAGGATCTTCATGCAGCTATTAAGCTCTGTGAGCCAGCTCTTGTTGCTGTTGATGATGGACCCCAGTATGCAAAGTTGGGACCGATGCAAGAGGTGAGGCCCTGTATGATCAGATCTGGAAGGTTCCAAGGCATTGGTCTGATGACTCATAAGTGGCATATTATCTCCCTGGCGTAAATATTAAGATAGATTTCTTTCTGCACCATGTCTCTTTTATGTAGGCGTATATCAAATCGATAAATTTAGCATCATTCGGCATCTTTCCCATTCCCATTCCATTTTTCAGCCTATCTACCAAGATAATGTGATGTCGATGAATTAAAATATGAATTAAAATATGTGAAATTACAAATAATATAAAAATAAAAGTAACTAATATTTAAAAAACTAGACAAAAGTTCACATGCCCTAAGTTTGAGATCAGTTTGCTGCAGTGCCCTTAATTGCTTACACAGTTTTCTTTTTAGTGGATTTTCGTGAATAAGATGATTCTGTTGAATTAATTTTACTAAAAAAAATTTTCACTGTTTGAAGATTTGTATCCCCAGATTTCTCGCATAGAGGAAGGTTCCTCAATTTTCAAAATAAGTCTATGTCCGTAAGAATAGTATTTGGTCATCTTCCTTATTACCTCGGTTTATATTTTCATACAAAAATGTTTTTTTAATATAAAAAACTGACTTCGAATCAGTCCTTACACAGTCATTCAATACGAAGGACTAAATTAATTCATAGTTTTCTGGATAAATTAATTTGAAAGGGACTCAAAGGAGAAGCCATTTAGTTTTGCCTCACGTCTATTTATCACATCCAAGTGACTGTTGAGGGAAAATACATTAGTGGAAAATATTTATTGGCACTTTTTCATCAACTTGATTTTCTAGAAAGTGATAACGTTCTCACTGACGCTTTATTTATGTTCGAGATTCATTGGATCAAAATGTACGTGGGTGCAGGTTCATGTATATTCGAGCAGTCGAATAGATCTTAACTCAAGTATCTTAGAAGACATCAAATGTTCTGCATTTCTCGCGAATATTGATGAACACAAGACAGTGAACGTGAAATTTCTGGGCCAAAAGTACGCTTTACCACCCTGGTCAGTGAGTGTATTACCGGACTGTAAGCATGTGGCCTTCAACACAGCCCAGGTAAAGTTCTGATTTTTTTTGCCTTCGATCAGACAGAATGGACAGCTGGCAATAATGTATGGCATGAATCATCTGATATCATTCTTTGTGTCCCTTCTAGACCCGGACCCAGATGGCCTTTGTGAAAAATGCACATTTTTATTCAGATTCTGTTATTCCTGCCTGAAATTGAATGAGACTCTGGCAACTTGTAAGCCTTACATAATTTTATCCTTGCGTGTTTGCTGGCCTCTTTTGAATTTCCAGCTTCTCTCATCGCCTTCAACATGTATCAGTGATCTCATTAGCACTGTATGGCGTGTATTTCCATAAATCCTCCCTGGCAATGATGTCCACCCACGTTCCCTGGTCCCCCTTTCCATATACATCTGTTGGCTTATGTCCTTCAACTTGTCCGCCCATAAGTATGGGTGAATTAAATGATTTTCTTTTTTCCTTTGCATTGAGTCAACCATGATTTCTTTGCGAAAATTTCTTTGTGGTTACGCCATTTTTTTCTCCTATTTTATTAAATGATAGTTCTCTAATGATTTTGTCTTGAGAATTCTACCACATAAGGAACTAAAATGAGCCTCGAATCCCCTCAGTATTATCAAATTTATCTTTTCATATATTGACAGACTTCTCTGCTGTGTGATATGATTGGTTGACTGCTTCCTCACAATGAGTTTGATTGACATGGCATCCGCAGAAATGCCCAATGATATAGACAATTTTATAATCAGCTAGTCTGTCAATGCTGTCATCTCTGTTTTTCAAGGTCATCAAGATCCTCTGCTCTCATGTGTGCTCTTATGTGGACATGGGTACAACCACTCGTAATGAATAATTCTGTTTAAGATCCTACCCCACTTGTTTCTCTTGGTAACTAGGTGCTGACCGTCCAGGGTTTATTTTGGTATACTATGGAAAAGACACAGAACTTCCCAAAATTCTGTGTTTTCTTGAGAAGATGTTTGCATTTGGTTTCTTTTAGAAAGTATCCTACCGGTTTTATTGCGGTTCTTGAAATCTTACCTACCGGGAAAAACACCAAAATTTCACGCAATCAACACAGCCTCAAAATATTTTATCTAATGTGTAATTTATTTATGATCCTCTTCTATGGTTTATGTGCAAGTGGGGTTAAATGAGAATTTATGTTTTATTTTGTTCTTTAATACATTAATCTTGATCTATTCTCTTGTGTCCATTTACAGCTCACATCGCAGGCTTCAATCAAAACAACTAAACATGTTTCTAAAAGTTTTTCAAACATACTAAAGGCGGGAGACATGTTACCACAAGAAAACTCTGTATCAAATAGTTGGGTGTCTTTCAGAGAACCCATTGGTGCGTGGGAGGGGAACAGTTTCACTGCTGAAGGCATATTAGAGCATCTAAATGTGACAAAAGATATCTCTGATTATCTTTGGTATGTTACAAGGTACGTATTCAGATCATTTTGCCATTTTTACCCCACCCAACTGCGAAGTTACTGCTCTAGTTAAAGTCTACATGATTGTATGGGATGGATTCCTTTTGGTAGCACTAAAACTGAATAAGCCTTTTTACCCTTAGCCCTAGTTTTAGTGATGACGATTAATCATATTTTCTTTGTTAGGGGTCTTTTTCTGTTGTCCAAATGCTTTATCCTATTTTAATTTCCGTTCGGTTTCCGGGATCTTAGCTTTCCTTTTTACCCCATTATTTGAGCTTCTAAGGTATCAATAACACCCGAGTATAATTAAGAATAGACTAAAATATTATGACTGTACGAGATAGTCTGGAAGAAATTTCTCTTTAGTGACCACTATAGCTAAATCATGCTGCTTTTCTGATAAACTTTTGGCTTCTACACTTCTCTGTCCACATGCAGTTTGACATCTTCGTATTTATGCTTTTCAAACTAAATGCGTTCAGAATTAATATTTCTGCGGAGGATATTTCATTTTGGGAGGCCACTCATACGCTTCCCTCAATTTTTATCGACCAAGTACGTGATGTGGCTCGAATCTTCGTAAATGGACAGCTTGCAGGTGCTGACTTAGCTTTCACTCTTTGCCAATTCGATTTTATTCAATTGAATTAAATTTTTTGTATATATTAATATTGCATTTAATTTTTCATAAATATTCTAAAAGATATATTGGGTTTTCTTTTGTGTCTAAGAAATATGATTTCGACAGTCATTTCGATAGTCATTTCGATTTAAATCTTTGTTTAAAACTTACACATGATAATTTTTTCCTCTTATGAAATTTAGGCAGTAAAGTTGGGAACTGGGTTCGCCTGGAGCAACCTATTCATTTAATTCAAGGAGTCAATGATATAGCTGTAGTATCTGAAACAGTGGGCTTGAAGGTATGTCCATATTGTATATTATTTTCCATGTAAGCGTACGATAACAAACACAAAATATGCTCTTCGTATTTGGTCGATATCTTGGACAAAAATGAGCACATTTTACATTCTGGTAAACCATTATTGATTTATTTATTTTTGGATCTGCAAGCCAGGATCAATCGTGCTGATGTTATTCTAATAACGTTATAAACATGGTGCTACTGAAAATTAAAAGGGCGGAACGAAGTTCGAGAATTCTTATAGTATGGTTAATAGAGTAACCCAGAAACTTTCAAATTGAGCCAAATAGATTGAAGATGTGTAATATAGGGCTATTTAATGTTTTTCTTGTTCAATGGCTGTGGGGAATGGGAATAAAAAGGGGTATTACGGAGAAAAAATTGAAGGTTGTTATTGAAAAAGGATGTCAACTTTGATCATGTCTGCAATCAGCTGTGTTTCTTTGAGGAGCCTAGGTGTTCTTTTCACACCCTTATTTTCCTCACGAGAGGGAAAAACTACTGATTTTCCCATTTCTTGAATTTATCGTTTCTCCAAGAACTTAGCTGTTTATCTGTGTGTGATTGTTTCTTGGCGGTTTCTGGTTATTTGTAACTTATATATGAAAATTTGATTTTGATTCATTCGGATTTTAGAACTATGGTGCCTTCCTTGAGAAAGATGGAGCTGGGTTGAGGGGACGTATAAAGTTGTCTGGCCTAAAAGGTGGGGAAATGGATCTGTCAAATTCAATCTGGACATATCAGGTATTTTTTTGACCTTCCTGGTTTGGAAGTCCTGAATTTAGTTGCTTTGCATCCCGATGACGTAGGAGGTTTTTTTCCAAACGGGAAAAATTTCTATTTTTTAGAAATTCCGAAAGGTCTATATCCCATGACCCATGATCTCTCTCTCTCTCTCTCTCTCTGTATTATCATGTTATCCTTTTGTATTAGAACTTGCTTAGTCACTGGTTTGGTTGAATAAATAATTCCTTTTTAATTTTCAATGCTTTCAGGTGGGACTTAAGGGGGAGTTCAAGAAAATTTATTCCTTGAATAATCACGAAAGTGTGGATTGGGTTAACTTGACTGCGAACTCCATTCCATCCACATTCACATGGTATAAAGTGAGTCAGATACATCTACTCTTCATAGTTCTTTCCTTATGTTTGATTCCAATGTCATTTGGGTACACTTAATTTGTCTAATTCGTGAGGCAACATAGAATCAAGTAGTAAAAATGGTAAACCACGTTGTATCGTGCAAAATTTATATGGCTTGAAATGTTCGGTTCATGATGTGATTTTTCATCATTTTTGGCTAATGACGTGGGCAAGTTCATCCTGTCATTTTATGTTTACGTAAGGTGTTTGATAATGGATCAAGTTCCCTGATTAATGAATCCATTTCATTACATCAAATCTGGGAGCTGGGATCCTCATCCTCATTTCTCCCTATATTCACTTGGATGCACCATGTCGCTTCCTCTGTCATGTTATGGCATGCTCCATTGATAGACTCTTTCTCTAAATGGTTGTATCAGGTTTTCTAGTGATATCTCTAAAAAATATCAATTATTTATTTATTTGTATTTATATATCTTGAATATTTAGCTCCTGTTCTCTTGCTAGTCATGAAGATGGATAAATGTTTAAAAGAAAAAGAACTTGTATACATGCTGCTAATCTGGATTTTCATATCCTGTCAGACCTTTTTTGATGCCCCTGTAGGCAATGATCCTGTTGCAATTTATCTGGGAAGCATGGGGAAGGGCCAGGCGTGGATTAATGGCCATGGAATAGGAAGATATTGGTCCCTGGTTGCCCCAAAACAGGGATGTCCTAAAACCTGCAATTACCGTGGAGCATACAGTGATGGCAAGTGCATGACGAACTGCGGGAAACCGACTCAGGACAGGTGATAATTTGCATTGTAGAGTCGTAAGAAGTTTTAAAATAATGAAAAGTTTTGCTTGATCACATGCATTGAGATCTTGCTTGAATGGATTGGTTCTGGATTGAAGTCAGTAAATAGTATTAGACGCATAATTTTCAAAATCACCTAAAATATTTAATAGAAAATGATCTCTGTAACAACCGAGCTGTAGAACTCAAAATTAATTGATAAATAGTGTGTTAGTGCACCTATTTAGATCAAAGTATTTAAATGTTTAGTTTCAGTTTTTTTATTTTTCTATTAGTGTGTAAAACTGATTCTCTCTCTCTCTCTCTCTCTCTCTCTCTCTCCCCCCCCCCCTCTTTTGTTGTGAGTTAGTGCCATAATGGGCAAAGATTCTTTTGGTGTGAACATCTTTTTTTTTTCCTGATATTTAACCCATTACTTTGAACACCATTTAATAAATATAAGACCAGAAATTTATATGTGTCTATGGGCAGGGGACTTCCCAAGCCCAGCCTGAGGCCAGGCACGTTTTATAAGGCCCAGATCTGGCCATGGCTCAGAGAAAACCCCAGATATTTGGTGTTGCACTTACAGATTGTTAAAAAACTATGTCCAGCACCTCTTCTTTGGTCACCCAATTTCCTCTGAACTGATGGGACATTGCTTTTCTTTGTGAAATTCATGGATTAAGACTGGAGATAACTTACTCACCAACAGATCAAAACCATACTTTGTCCCATTCCACAGGTTCCTCATAATCCCACTAAACACATGCCACATTAAGAAATTTTCTGTATCCTATTTCCCATTTCCAGGAATCATATCACTGTCTACCATATTTACATGTATTTAATTTAAATAATATACTCATTAAAACGTTGGAAAAAAAAAGTTCAGGTACCATATTCCAAGGTCATGGTTGAAGCCGTCCAGCAATCTACTGGTCATCTTTGAGGAAACTGGGGGAGACCCATTGAAGATACAGCTCAAATTACATGCTACTGGCACGATCTGCAGCAAAGTATCAGAGACCAGCCACCCCCCTCTTACCATCTGGTCCAGTTCGGATGTCACAAGTGGCAAGACCTCAATTGCTGATGTGGCACCAGAATTGCACTTGCATTGTGATGATGGGCAAATGATCTCAAGAGTAACATTCGCCAGCTTCGGAAACCCTACTGGAAGCTGTCAACACTTCTCTCTTGGCAAATGCCATGCACAAAGTTCTCTCTCAATTGTTTCCAAGGTAAGAAAGAAAAATGAAAAATAAAATAATATATATATATATAGATATATTTATTTTTATTATGTTAAGCTTGCTCAGGCTTAAATAGTTTCTTATGTTGCTAATTCGAACTCTTAATCAGGCTTGCCAAGGAAGAAACAGCTGCAAGATTAGTGTTTCAAGAACCACTTTTGGGGAAGACCCATGCCGTGGTGTTGTGAAGACTCTGGCTGTAGAGGCAGAATGCACGTCATCCTTAGCCGTGACAAGTGTATAGTCCTGGCCAATTCACAGTGAATCTTCTTCAACACCAGAAATGGGCTGCGTTGATCTTCTGCTTTGCCCTGTAACACTTTTCTCTCTCCTCGCCACCCCCTCATCTCTCTAGACATTTGTGATCAGTGGACCCACATCTCCGATTGCTGTTGATAAAATGGAAGTAACAATGTATTGGAGGAAGAGGTCCCTTTTTCTTGTGGAGATGTAGATTATGCGAACCCATGCTACTTGGCCCTGAGGGTTAAGGTAGCTGGTATTGGATCCACATGCCAGATTAGACATGGTTGATTCCGTTCTTGATTAGGGTCATGATCCGATCAGCAGAATCTAAAAATTGATCCTTTAAATATCCAAACCAGATCCATATTTAGAAAAGAACCATGCCCACCTACATTCCAAATTTGATCTCTCTCTCTCTCTCTCTCTCTCTCTCTGAACATTTCGGGTCAAATTTCCTAGATCATCTACATACAGGGAAAACTCTAAAAAAAATTCCATATATTTTTGTTGATTTAGATCCTTGATTTTCAGTGCTTGTATATTGTAACTATCATTCAACTAAAATCATGTGAAAATTATGAATATCCATAGAAAGTTTCCATCGTTCGGAGGAAATTATGCTGCTTGCTCTCATATTCTTTTTTACACTTATTTTGTGACAAACTATCATTTCAAGAGAGATTAATGCCATTTTTATTATCTATATATATATATATATAAACTACCAATTTTAGGAACCTAAATTACTTGGATTTTTGTGGAGTGACTACGGGTAAACCTCTAGGAATAGTAATATTTGTTAAACTGGGCAGTGACAATCTCAACAAAAAATGTGTGGAGTTTTGGGAGGATAAGTTCCCAAGAAGCACATATTTGACCATTTGGGAAACAAGGGTTGACCTTATCGAATGAAAGGGCAGTTTGAAGCCCTCCTCCCCCCCCTCTTTCTTAAGAATCCGAACTAAAAAAGCCCATGACAATCACTCTCTTAACCCACCATAAATGCTCCTAGAATTGGCGGAAGCCTCTCCTCAACAACAGCCATAAACACTCCAAGAAGCATATTAGAATTATACATGGGCTACACAAGATCTCCTTAGTCAATGTCCAGGGACTCATACTTATTAGCCTTAAACAAAATGAGGGACTATTGCAGTAATAAGCAACAGTAAGTGATTTTTTTAATTTTTTTTTATTGCCTAACAATGGCAGTTACTAGCTACAATACATCCCCAGTCCAGTGAATGTCCATGGTCGAGTATGGCTTATTGGGCCAAGTTTAGATGGGTGATTGGGTACATCGGCCCAGTAAACATATCTTATTTATTTATTTTTTTAATTGTGCTATTACTGTCCATCGGCCCAAATTCTTCTTATATGGGGAGTTGGGAGGAGGTAAATATCTTTTCCGTGTAAACCCTGATTGACTAATCAAGAAGCCGAGGAAGAGAGGCGGTTGTAAGAGAGGATTAACTCACAAGTTCATACGCCATCTCTCTCATAAGTGGCTGTTCTACTCTTTAGTCTTCTTCTAGTAGGGTTATTTTCTATCCTAGACATCAGAATCATGACCAAATCTTTCTGGGGAAAAGACGAATCGTGCTGGGCCATGAAATGATGTCGAAACACAAGCAAGTAGTCTGCAATTGAACTATTGAATGATTTTAATCACCATATATAGCAGGTGTTTACACCACCAAATACCCCTTCCTAGTACAGCTTCAATTCTTCCTTAGAACAGTATATCTCAGGCATTTTGGGAAAAAAAAAAACATGAAAAACATTAACCTTTATTAGGATGTCGATCAAGAGAAACCCTTTCCTAGTACAGCTTCAGTTCTTCCTAAGAACAGCATATTTCAGGCATTTTGGGGGAAAAAAAACATGAAAATCATTGACCTTTATGAGGATGTCGATCAAGGGAAACCCTTTCCTAGTACAGCTTCAATTCTTCCTTAGAACAGCATATTTCAGGCATTTTGGGGGAAAAAAACATGAAAATCATTAACCTTTATGAGGATGTCGATCAAGAAAAACCTGGTAAGCAAATCGATTCCCTGTAACAGCTGATATTTTATACAAAAAGGAGTGACTGAAAAACCCGCCAAAACTAAGACCTTGAACTGTGTATCTTAGGCATCAGGGGATGACAAGAAGAAGAGCGAAGGACTCTATCAGGCACTGAAACTATCTTCTTTCGTTGTATATAAAAGCAAGACAAAGTTACTCTTTAGTACGCACTCTCTTGAACCAGCAACCGTAAGATCATGCTCTGTAGAGTCAGTCAACCTTTTGCAGATCAGAAGCCACAATCACTTCAACACTAAATTAGAAAAGGGGAAGCAATGATCTCCCTTCAAGGGTGCAATGATGCGAATAACCTTCTCTGAGGGCATTTACAGATCCAAGCTTTCAGTATGAGCGCAGAGCTTGAACAGGTGCTATTTCCCAAACCAACCGAAGCATGAGCATCTCTAGAGCGCCAAAAAAGTGAAAAAAAACGGAATATGATAAGAAACCATCACTGCTTTGAAGAAAAATCATAATCTGACCAGCCCAGAGGGGTCTTCTTCCTAAATTTTATGATATTTATAGCCAGAGCGACTGAACAACCGTCCTTCCACTGGAGAGAGATCTCAGCGGGCTCAGCTGTAAGCTAATAGATCCATGCCAGGACACCTAATAACGGGGCATCCGATGACTAATGCACTGTGATTACTGAAAATGTATAAGATTTTAAATATATAAAGATGCTTATTATTTGCAGAAAAAACGGATTATAATCAAGGTGAAGTGGGTCATCATGGAAGGGGGGGGGAGGGAAGAGAGAGATATTCTCTATGCTGAAAGACTGTATTTTTAGCTTCAAGGGGGGAGAACCAGCTCACCGGGTATTTGGCCTTGGCTTTGGCTGGTTTGTCCTCCGTTTGCTGGGGAGTAGCATTCGGAAGGGTTGACTTCTTTTCTCTCCTCAAGTTCTCAAAGATGCCCGAGTAATTATTGTCCATTGAGGGATCTTTCTCGTTCCACTTGCCAAATACCGGCACTGCTGGACCCTGCCCCATGACCACATGCCACATCATCTTCAAAAAGTGGGACCCACACTTTTATGGATAATTCTACTAAGACTTGTGCCATTACCTCAGCGTTCCAATGAAGAGGAATGTTGGCAGGGCCAAGGCCCCTTTCAGCGACCAGCTGGTTGGGTCTCCTACCTGGATCAATGGAACTTGTCTGGTCTCCAGGCATCCGTCGTGGGGACTCCTGCCTGAACCTATGTCTATCTGCCACGTGGCGCATTGGGATAAAAGCAGCCTGATGGAGGTATTCCTCATCACTGGTGAATCGTTGCTTAGGCCTCTGACTTGTGGGCTCCACAGCTGGTGGGGCCGTTCTGAGAGAAGGAGCCTTGGCGAAAGCATTTGGGTCTTCCTGTAGATCAGTGGTGCTGAGTCTCTTGCCCTGATCCTTCTTCTTCCTCGCATTCTCGAAGTACAATGTGTAAGGAACGTCATTGCCTCCCCACTCCCCAAACTTGGGAGCACTAGCGCTACTCTCTTCCTGAGAGAGAATGAAGTAGAAGTTACTCTAATAATATGAATAGAATGAGCCCCATTGCTTCATAAGAAATAAATATCTCTATCCATGGAACTGGGTTGGCCCATTTAAGGAAATATTTTATTTTTCATTTTTATTTTTGAAGTGGGTTTTTCTAGTTAGAACCTCGAATGCAATGGATGGAATGAGCCTGGTCGCTTCAAAATATAGAAACCGTTCCATATCCATAGAGCCAGATTGGGTCGTCTAAGGTAATATCTTGCTTTTGTTTTTCCTATGAAAAAATAGTAGGATAATGCTATGAACTCACAAGAACAATTCTCCCAGAGGAAAAGGACACAACACTGCCGATTATATTTCTGGTTCATTAGGAAACGAATTGAATGAGGTTCTTCTTATCAGACAGTAGCCTTTGCTTTGATCCACACAGTAAAATAAAACTGAATATGATCTAAAATAAGAGAAAAATGGTGATCTGACTAAAAAAAATTCAATATGAAATTCAATAGTAGTAAAAAATAAAATGGTGGGTGAAATAACAGATTTCTCTGATAAATTCTACCAATTATGTGTCTGAATCAATGAGTAGCGCCTTTAACACCAAAAATGGAAAGGGAGGGACCCATCACTGGTGGACAGGTCTGAGACACGCTTACTCTTCCTAATCAATTGTTTTGTTTTTTTATAATGTTATTAAAAATCACGTATTACGTCTGTGAACAGGTGATTTCATCAAAAGAGGCAGAATACAGGAGAAAATCAAACCCATTGTTCTGATCAAATCAATAATGGCCCAAGTTATGTTCCGTTTTGCATTATTAATCTTTGACTGTTTGAGGAGAATTCCAGATAAATCATTCCTCTCTGTGGGACAGAAGAGTGGGATTCCTCAAAACCTTAAGAAAAAGGTCGCGTTGACAATAAAACTTGTACAAATGGAAAGAGATGTTTCACTTTGGTTTTGGAAATGAACTGCTATCATGTGAGAATTCTAGTTGCGTATAAACTTGAGAGAATATAAACTGCAAGGGGACCACATACAAAGAGCCCATTGCATTTCTTCCGGTTTTATATCTGAAAATTCAATCGTGGGCTTAGATTTATAAGTTAAGACATCTTAAGATACTAATGAGAGTCAAACTTTCGGGAGCCAAAAAGTGATTGAGCAGTGATTAACTCATCTGGATTCCTCCACCATCAACATGGATAGAACTTAATGTCAAAAACGTTTCCATAAACTGGGAAAAGTCTACAAAAAAAGAAAAATACTCAATCAAAACTTTATGGGGTGATTATGCACTTCATAAAGACCAAAGTCTCAAGATTTTGTGTGGTTGGCTACTGCGAACCCAAATTCTCCATTATGACTCTTCTAGTCATGAAGCTCGAAAATACTTAACTGACTGCACAGAATGTAAAACTGATGAAGCTATGATCTTGTCTGCGGAATAAGTCCCATCCAGTTTCACAATAATGAATATATTTTAATGGTAGATTCCTAGCAATGTTTATCAATCACATCAATTGTTCATTCTATCTTTCACATTATGTTAGGATCCCCTTTTACTTGATGTGAAACATATCTTAATTCTATGCTCGATCTAGGCCATCATTGGTAAATAATGCAAATGAAAAAAAGAAAGAACGTCTGCGTGCTGATGAGGATCAGAACCCCAAAGTGGGGACAAGTGCTCCATAAACCGACTATGCTTAGGATGAGTGGTCGTACTGTGCAATGAAGAATGGAAACTAGGAGATGATTGATGCTAGAGTGGTCTATCCGCGAAGGTAGCATAGCAAGTCTGTCAGATATGGGTCAACAAGATGGGTCAGATAGACATTGTTATATTGCCCATTTCACAGGAGGGTTATATAGGTATAATAAATACTTATTTTTATTTATGTCGTAGTGTTTCCATATTACATTGATTTTGATGTTGTAGGGTTCTAATATCACCTTCTCAGTTTTTTTTTAATTTTAAATTACTTCGCATTTTCGTCAATCCTTTAGTCAATTTTTTGGTCAGCCTATGAGCTGTACGGTTCATACATCTGGGTTTGACCCCAGAAAAGTCAGATAAGACAAAATGGAAACTTTTGTACAAGACATATGAAAAATAGAATTCAATTCTCGTTTTGGGTTTCCATTTTTCTCAGATCAAATATTCCAATGAGAAATTTTGAAAAACAAGCCCAAGTGTTTATCGACTTCCATATCATTCTGATTTCTATATTTTTCAACTCCAGATCATAAATAAAAATTAAAATCTATAGTTTCCGAATCATCGACATGAGTTCTTAAATGAAAACACCCTGAACGCACACCGTATCAATCATGTTCCCCCCAAAAAACAGCAAAATAAAAGGCATCCAATCGTAAATAAATAAAGTGATCGAAGGGAAGTATGAATAATCTGGAAGTGTTCAACCCAAAAACAGGTTTCCAATCGGGACAACTCACTTCGGAAAAACAACGAGAAATCATCTGTCTATTGCACAGATGGGTTCAAATCGCAAAATTCTCTATACCCCGCATAGTTGGGGCATCATGAACCCCCATCGGAACTAGTACAGCCAACCGCGAATTGAAATACACCAAGAAACTCACCGACATTCGCGGCAGATAGGAGTGCTGATGACGCCTCTAATCCTTCCGCCCCCGTCTGCTTGTTCTCTCCCCACCCAGCCAATCACCCACCAAACCAGTTCTCTCTCCTCGGACAGAGCAGAGGCAGGCAGGCAGGCAGGCAGCCAGGCAGCCAGGCAGGCAGGCAGGCAGGCAGGCAGGCAGCAGATAAGCGACTTTGAGGATCACGATATAAGAAAGAGTAACGAAGGGGAAGGGAATGGGAGAACACGATTGACTTTGAGGAATCATTAAAGTCAACCGTCAACGTCCCCACCTGCCTCTCTCTCTCTCTCTCTCTCTCTCTCTCCCTCACCGACCTGACAGTTGAATTCGCAATCAGGGAGCTCTGACAGGTCGAGTCAGGGCTAACTTTTTCCTCCAAAACCCAAAACTTATATAAAATTTATTTTCAACTCTTATATATATAATATTGGTTTTAGACCTCCTATGCCCGCTTCCCTTTTTTTAAAGCCCAAAATTCATAAAATTTGAGATAAATAAGTATCTAACCCTTTTTGCACCCTTTATGTTAATAATTTTAAATATATATATATTATGGAGAGGATCAAATCAGTGATGATGATATCAGATCGACATGGCACTGACCTGCAAACTAAGCCCCAAGTCCATGATTTCTTGAGATTTTACGTGATTGCCATCCCATGATTTCTTTTCTAAGAAATAAAATTAGATCAATCGATCCTATTTACTTGCCAAATATTTTGACTTTTTAACTCCAAGTCAACATCCAATCAGATGTAACGAAGGCAAGATAGCATAAGAGGATGCAGACAAGGAAAATATAGAAAATATAATAATACATATATCTAACATTGTCAACGGCAACATATGTTGGTTTACATGGGTATTTTTCTTGTGAGATCAGCAGCTAGAAGTCAACGGATATAAGAAATTTCCTTTTCAGGTACTCATAGCAAGCCAAAATCGGTAATCTTGGCATGGCCATGAACAAGCAGATAACTAAGAGAGAGAATCATACACAGCTAAACCAAACATTCTATAGAACAGATAATGATAATATATATTACTAATATTGTCAACGGCAACATATTTGCTTTAGATGGGTACTTTTCTCGTGTGATCAGGACGCTAGAAGTCAACGGATACAAGAAATTTCCCTTTCAGGTACTCATGGGAAAGCCAAAATCGGTAATCTAGGCATTTCCATGAACAAGAAGATAACCAAGAGAGAGAATCACACAAACGGCCAGCCCCTCCTTGTATTATCATACACAGCTGAACCATACGTACTCCACTCAGATGTTCTATCAAGACAGAGTCAACCTTCATGGCAGATTCTAAAATTCATGTGGAATCAAACCCACTGGTGAGGGGGGGGGGGAGGGGAGGTGTGGAATTCATATGAATGAATGAGCAGAATTCTCCAAGGGTGGATGAGATCCTCGAGGAGACTTTGACCAGCATCATTTCCCCAGCCAGCTGAAGCACGAGCACCGCTGCATCAGGAAGAGGATTTTTTTTATTAGAACGATGGTGAACAAGCTGTCAAAATGGTGATAAACTAAAGACATTGCCAAACAGGGAAATTGTTTTCTTCCCAAAATAAGAAGATTTCTTCCAACTATGCACAAAGTTGGAGTCCGATCATGCCATGCCATCTCATTCTTAGATGCATATTGGCAGATGGGCAGGAGGCCTTGCCACTGGATCCTCCTTTTGTATTTGATTTCCGAAGTGGGTCCCGAATAATTGGTGAATAAATCAAGGGAAATAATGAATGAAATCTAGGGTTTCTTCTATTTATTGGAGTTCTTGGGGGGGGGAGAGAGATCTTCGTTGTGTTCATACAAACACTGAGCAGATCATTCTTCTGCTGGTTTGGTGATTGGGGGAGGGAAGAGAGGTAAAAAAGTTGATAAAAACAGTAGATGGATTCCGATTTTCTATGACGACAACACAAGATGAGAAATCTAGAAACCCAATAAAAAAAAAAAAAATCTGCGGCACAAAGTTAAATAACACAAGGAGTCACTCCCCCACTCAACGCTGATAATCCAAGCATAGAATCCGAGAGTCTCAATGATCAGATTTGTGCCAGAAATCAAGAACCAGAAGAGACATTCCACTTGGGGCAAGCTACCCACCAGCATACTGATGATTGGCATCTACCTCAAGAACATGCGATAAGGTGGTCAAAACTGGATGCTATCGACACCCGATAAAACTTTCATATGAGCAGAGGATTATCGGTTTTTTGAACTCACATATCCAAGAATCAGCTCACTAAGATACCACAGATGCCAACTAGGGATAAAAGCCTAAATAGGGAAAGAAAATAACAACTCCAATCCCCAACCCCAGGGGACCCCAACTCACCGGAGCTTTGTTCCTGGAATCGGCTGGGGCAGGTCTCACATGTGACTCAGTGGTAGCATTTGGGGCTTTCTTCTCAGTCCTCACTTTTTCGAAGACCACCGTGTAGCCAGCAGCCGATGAAGGGTCGTTTTCATTCCACCCACCAAACTTGGGCACCGATGAAGCCTGCAGCGGTGATTTTTGTGAATAAATAATAATGATGATCATAGAAGTTTCATGGACCCTCGTGAGCAGGATGAAGTCTCTGTAAAATCTGGGAAATTTCTAGTCCTTGGAGTCAATTGTGGTGCTAGTTGGCCAGGCGATGCCAAATCTGGCAAGAATATGGGCATCTTTATAACACTTAGAGTTTGCAAGAGTAGCCAAAATGGTATCTTGGCAGGGCCCATATGAAGTAGAGAGAGAGAGAGAGAGAGAGAGAGAGAGAGAGATGACCCGGATTGTGGGGACAAAATGGTTTTATATATCTTTTATCTTGATAATTAGAGAAAAATTATGGGCAGACAAGAGAATCAAAATGTACAGAAAATTTATTAGAAATGAACACAATGAGACTGATGAAATCTAATTAATCCAACTGTATATTTTATGAAACTGACTACTCTGAGAGACTCGCCAATCCAGATATTACTTTTAAGCAGTGTTATTCCTTC
Organism: Spirodela intermedia; assembly: GCA_902729315.2. NCBI lineage: Eukaryota > Viridiplantae > Streptophyta > Magnoliopsida > Alismatales > Araceae > Spirodela > Spirodela intermedia. Next base: position 2,211,627 of record LR746271.1, read on the forward strand.
TCCTCCTTTCTGATTAGAAATCTTTCCTACCTGGGAAAAATTCAAACCTAGGGCATGTTCCATGAGTCAGTCAGATTGAGCAACGAGGCCAAAAAAAAAGAAATATAGAAAATTTACAAATTCGCTCAAATCATCATATGATCCGTGAATTGATCAAGCACCCAATGCTTCGTCCCACAAACAAATTCTAACCAAGGAGAAAGCCCAATGGATGTCAAGAAAAATGGGCCATCATTAGATACGCCTCTCATTCCTACAAGCGCTTGTTTTAAGTGGTATTGGACTTTCACTCATCTCTTCAGAATGCCAGGTGCACTGTGAGTGCATACATCAGGTTCTGACGGTCAACCAAAGAGCACCTGAATGGATCAGAGAGATATGAAAAAACGTTTTGGATCCAGGCAATTCCTTGAACCACCCCATAACTCTTCCCACAAGAAAGTCTAATGAGACGAGGGGCACTCAAAAAAATTCAAATCAAAATCTAGAGATAAGAGGATTATATAGCGGCTCATTTGAGAATCTTTGAGTTGCTCCTTCGTTTCTTCAGAATTCCAATGATTTGGTCAACTCGTAAACTGTTTGGCTCCAACATCTTGGTTTTTGATCGCAGAAAAACTCAATCAATGAACAGCTGGATGACTTCGAAAAAAAGTTGGAGGGGCAAAATCTAGCGCCCATAGACTTTCTGCTTTTGGAGACCTGAATGATTATTGTTCAGGAGTTGATTATGTGATATTAGTGCCATAGATTGAGGATTCTGGCTTTTTTTTGGTCTGAAATTGCGTACATATATTCTGACCATGGGAAAATTCAGGCAAGAAACAGCTAAATGAATCATAAAACATGTGATACCAGTTGAGGAATGGGAAATCGGCATGCTAATATGCGAGGATTTCATCATCCTTTTCGTTTTGCTGGGCTCCATATCATACGAAAGTATCAAAATCCTGAACGAATGGCATGAACGCTAATGATCAACTCCCGGATGATCGTTGTTCATGCCTAAAAAAATGGAAAAATAATAAAACTAAAAATAAAAATACAAACTTAAAAGTACACACTCGGCTAGAAAAATCAAAGGAGAGAGATGAAATAATTTCCAAACTGCTGTATAGGTATCCAGTAAGAAATCCTTCATAAGAGAACCGATAATTCTCACTCTGGAATCCCTAGAAAACAATCCACAACTGCCCCGTCTTCTGTAGAGAGAGAGAAACAGCTCTGCGCCCGGAATCTGAGAGGCTGACAACCCAAGATAACAAGATTTTTTTATGCCCAGAATTGATCAATCAACAAGGCGACTAAAACCCACAATGAAACTAGTCCGGCTCATGCAAATACAGATACTAGACTAGCAAAAGCTACTCACCATTCTTCAATAAGGGAATCGCCGAGCAAGCTTTAATACTTGCACTCTCTTTCCCCTTCTTCTTCTCCTCGCCCGCCCTTTCCGAGGTTTCTCTTCTCGGACACAGAACAAAGAACGGGATGCAGCGGCAGCTCCTCAGAGGTACATATAATTGCGCGGATGAAGGAAACGGTCTTCCCTTCTCTCTCTCTCTCTCTCTCTCTCATCATTAGAGTGACAGGGATGAAGAGGACGGCGGTGGTTCGTCATTGTCTAAAATTCTTCCCCCAAAAGATGTAGAATTTAGTTTATACCACGTAATTATAATTTGTAATATTTTTACTCTATTATACGCAACACAGAGAGAATTGATTCTCCCTTTAAGTTCTCAAAATGGTCCGATATCTTCATGGAAAGAGGGTATAAGTTTAATTACAAAGAGATAAGAGTTGTATGCATTTTCTCAAAGAATAGAGGGAATAAATAAACATAATCCCACCGAGCATAGGCATTAAAGTCTACGCCATCGGCGTGCGTCGAGCTAAATAGTTGGCTCAATCAGACCGTCCGATTTGTCCGTTCCGAATCGGTCGTATGGGCGCCACGGACAATTTTGGAAGGACCCGGGAAACTCTATCGTTCGGCCACCTTTGACTTTGAGATTTTCTGTTCTGCCTCCTGAGAAGCAGGAAAAAACGGCGGACAGAAGAAGCACCTGTCGCCCTTCCTAGGAGATCAACGTTGACGCGGCACGAAGTGGGAGGAGTTGGTAAACACAAGGCGATGTTGTTTATCCATGCACATCACGTTCTATTCGTGGCATTGTGGACTTTTTCTCCTCGTTGATATTATAGTTGACTTCCCTTGCTCATCTTTCCATCTTACCTGGATCCCTACGACTTAGTTGCCAACCTAATTGATTCCATAGTAGTTTCCAGCGTGAGGTCATGACCTGATGATCCTCTCATGGGGTGTGCATTGAGCTGTAATATTATAAAAAATAAATGTAATTTTGATTTTTTTTTCAAGTAAAATGCCTAAAGATAATGACGATAAATTACTCTATAGTTGAAGATAAATGGAGGATGACTCTAGCAGCATTAAGGAAATAATAAAAATATACCCCCTATCATAATTAAAAAATGATAACTATTAGCAAATGAGATACCAATGTTGTGGGTTCCATGGGGTTGGTACAACAAATGCCAAATGTGTTACAAATTGGTGTGGCCACTATTTGACTTTATTTCATTTGAATAAATGTGATACCCTCCCATTGGGGAAATCAATGTTGACCAACTCCTCATAGAGTTCTAAAAATCTGATAACATACACATATTATATTATTATTATTCTTATTTAAATTTAAACTTTAATTTCAAGTGTCATTAAATAAATTATCAATTGTTTTGTGTTATAAATTTTGGTTGGCTCAAAACCCACATCATTGCAACCCACATTTTTGATCCAATAAGTTTCAACAACGTCCAAGTATTTATTGAAAAATGAGATCTAGGGAGGGTGGTTCACTAAAGGGGAAGTAGGGGAGGGATATTGGGGGCAGTAGTATGGGGCCCAATTCAGCCTGTGGCTTCTGAGTAGTTCTCCATAGACATGATTTTATATGTATAGTATGTAAATATAGAATATGGTTGTCCTAACACCAATAACATGCAAACTATAGATATCTCAAAGGGCCCTTAATTATGATGGTAGCTAAGACTAGGTGTGAATGGGGATGAGGGAAACCATGTTAGACAAGAGGAAGGACCATGTGTGAGGGAGTATTTGGGTGGAACCTGTTGGTTCATTAATGGGAGAGGGTGCAACACAATAATTTATCATTATAGATGCATTGAACTCCCAATGACAATCATTGTATTGTCTTTGGGTGCCCTATTTCATTTACCATCTAAAGATTACTGTATTGGGCCTTAAAATCATGTAGTTACAATTAAGCATATCTAAAGTCCTCTTTAGAATATTTGAAGTATTTAGATGCCAATATTCATATTTTGGCATGCTTAAATTTTGCACCTAAATTAAGATGAATATTTAAGGACACTATATTTTATACTTGAAAGGAAAAATTTTAGAACATTAGCTCTAATGGTGAAACATGCATCTCAAAAATTAGCTCTTCTATATTTTACACGGGAATTTGATGGGATTTATTGATGCATATTGAAAGATAATTTTTTTAAAATTATTGAGACACGTTCAAAGGGACATTGAAATAAACAAATGTGCCTTTAGAACATGGAACATGTGCAATTATTGATGCATATTGAAAGAAAAAAATTAAAATTATTAAAGCACATTCAAAGGGGAATTGGAATAAATCAATGTAAAGAATTCCCTTGTGTTACTCCCTCAAGAGCTTTATCAATAGCTCTACCTTTTGGGTGTATGTGACGCTTGGTATCCATTCATGGACCAGATTTTTACTTTATTTTTATTTTATTCAAATGTTTAACTATATTGATTTGCTTTAAAGGGCCCTATTGTGGCCCTTTGATCCTCTTTTAGCATTGATGTGGGCTCAACATCTCTCTACAATTTGTATGTCTCTCATGAATAAACATAAGAAGGGATTCCACTACAAATGCCTCTTTCTTTGATTCTTCATGAACCAAGAGAGAATTTCACAAACTAGGGGATAAATAGGCAAATCATGTAATGAAACAAAAGGGGTAAACTTCTATTTCAATTCTTAGTCCAACACATTCTTTGTGCACTTATAATATTGTAGTCTTTTTTATGCCCATTTAACCCCTGTTTTTTATTATTGGCACTTTATTTGCAATTCATAGGACTATTCAAACCCCATCCTTGTTCAAAAATATTTATGAACATAGAATTGTGATATAGTATATGTGCATATATTTATTGACTTACACATCAAGATAGAATTGTGATATAGTATATGTGCATATATTTATTGACTTACACATCAAGATAGAATTGTGATATAGTATATGTGCATATATTTATCGACTTACACATCAAGATAGAATTGTGATATAGTATATGTGCATATATTTATCGACTTACACATCAAGATTGACTTTGATAGACTTTGTAGTTTGATGTTGACAAAACGTCTACCACCAAATTTATGATACATGGTTAGAAACATGTTGACACAAATGTTTTTTAACTCTTACTGAAGTCCCATGTGATTATGGGACTATTTTGAAAACCCATTTTATTGATTCCTACTTCTTTAAAGTTGAGAATTAACTGTTGATAGGATGAGTTTTTACACTTATACTGGGGAAGATGCCATGTCCGCACATAACTATAATTTTATATTTATCATTATAGTTGCGACATTTTAGTAATTAACATTATCACAGTTTAAACCCATGAAAAAGTTCATCATGTGTTTGTAATTCATTACTTGCTAAGTTTTTGGTTTCACATGCTCATATGAAGTGATGTACCAACTTAGTAAGATGAAGCTTAACACTCACTTAAGTTTGTCATTAGGCAAGACAAGTCCCAACACATAGTAAACAAGATACAACATAAGGACATAATAATAATTTTACATCACAAACATAATTACATCTTAGTGTAATCCCTAAATCTATTGAAAAAATCAATTATTTATCTCTCAAGTCAAACATAATAAAAATTAGATTTGAGAACTATTCTTCCAAAGCTCTTATCATATTAGACTTGTCTTATGAACTTCTTGGATTTTATTGATGAGCGAGAGCTTTAAAAAACCAAGTGAAAAATAGATTTATGTCCCCCCACTTTATTCCAACCATAGTCACCTAAGGGATCCACATTAAGAAACCCATGAGAGTAACCAAGAGGGCAAGATGATTTTTTTTTCCAAATTTAAATTAATTCATTATTTTTTATAACTATGAAAACTAAGAGAATTAGTGGTTTACCATGCTGGGCCTACTACCAACACTCATCAGTACAAAATGATGAACATTAAGACTTCAATTAACATCCACTATATTTCATTGCTCTAGCCAACCTGAGTATCCATAAAAATACTTCTTCTAGATTCATTAGGGCCAAATTGGTTGATGCTCAACTAATATTTGAAAAACAGATGACACTAGGTGACATAGTGAGATTAGTGCCCAACAAATATCTTAGAGACTCACTACTTGAAGTCAACTAAACCAAATTAGCACTCAAATAATATTTTATATGTTTAGCATTATTCATTGAAAAATTAAAATTTCAAGAATCATGCCTCTAGGTTGACCAAAGTATATGAAGAAAAACTGTCAAATGATAGAGAAAATAATTCTTGCAATTATGGCATATACTTTTCTTTTGTATTGATGCATATACCTAGATGTGTGGAAGCCTTTTTTGGGTAGAGCCACTTTGAATGTTTCAGAATGATATGTTTTTTTTATGAAGTTTTGAATCACAACATATATGTGATAGTGTAACACTTATTCTTTCCTATTTTCTATCATGTGGTGATAAATTTTATGGTATGATAATAGTCTTGATATTATGTCAATTGACACCTGTCAACTCACTTCCTATTAGGAAAGAGAAAATACTAAATTTATGAGGCCTAAGTACCCAAGAGATTTTATCAAATATTATAATAAAGTATCACAAGGATTTAGAATAATGCGACCAACTCATTCTTGCATCCACTTCCTAAGGATTTCCCCATTGGGTATCATTATTCAATCCCTTTGTATATAGTTGACAAGACCTAGATCAACAACCCACCTACAATATAGATTCTACGAGTCTACACCATTCAGCTAGAATCGAAGGTTATAACAACCTTTTCTCAAACCCCATTACAGGCATGTCATATTGCACCTCAGTGTAAAAGGAAAAGTTAATACAACTAAATGATTGCAAGGACGATTAATGTCACCTTCATGAGTTGGTGAGGGTGTGTGTGTGTGTTGGAAGCTGATCAGAAGACAAGATACTTGAGATTTATCATGAATGAGTAAGTTCTAATGCTTTGATATTCAATCAATTATTTTTCCAAGTGCAAGGATGAGGCAAAGAATGAAAAAATTGTTGAATGTCATCTGCCCTTGATTTCTCATTTTGATTTCATGCCCTAAGGAGAAACATCCCTTTGTATATTTGGGTTTCACATGACAACTTGTCTTGCTAATGGCTCTCTAGTAATTGGGCCTGCAGCAACTTGACCCTCAATGGCTATTTGATATCAAGCTAGTCCTTTGGGGCTTAATGGTCACATGTTACTAGACCGTGCCCCTAACCTAGATCAAGCTGCACCTAATTGGGCTGCATGTTTGAGCTCTGATGGACTGCACATGTTCAAGCCATGGCTAAAATTCATATCAAATCAGAACCTCAATTTTCTGATGATCTATTTCAACGAACACATGTGAGCAATTATCTGCAATTTAAATCATGTCACAGAGGTTATCTTCATAATATGAAATAATGGAAATTACCAATATTTATCAATTCAATTAAACTCAATAGACCAATCATAATATGGAGCCTGATGTTTGTTTCATAAGTGACTTTTTAATGATTGATTTGATCATCAAGGTAGTGTTGCCAATTTCATAATTTTACTTTATTTGAATTCACTAAACTGCACTTTCATATCATCAAAATTATTTAATATCTTAAACATGAAACTTCAAAGCTACATAACGTGCAAACTAGTTTTTGTATTTGTGAAATATTTATTTTATTTTAAGGAAAATTATTTGAAATATGTGATTTTTGGCATCTAAATATATATTAATTTAAAATATTTATTAGTAAAACTGGACAAATACAAATTATCGTGTTCATTAAATAATCATTTCTAGTGCATTGAAATTTCCCATTGCTAGTTTTTTTTAAGGGTGAATGATTTGGAAGGGTATTTTGAAAGAATAGTTCGTCAAAGTCATCAAAAACATTTAAATAGTATTTTAGATAATTATATTATAATTTTAACTCCTCATATTATTCCACTTATTTAACCTTCTTACAATTTCAAGCCCCATATTTGTCTTTCTTGGGACCAGTGGATCTTGGAGTCTATCTGATCTTGTGTACCCTTTGTGGGGAGAGTAGAAGACATCCTGGCATCTAGATGGGAGTGTTGTTCTTCTCAGGTTCTTGTCCTAGTTAGATTAAGTGAACCAATTGTATTCAAACAATAGCCTGAGCACATCATATAAGCTGTAGTTTTTTTTATATTCAGACAATATTGTTAATTGTCTAATAACACATAATATAATTAAATTTAACTTTTTTTGGTGCTGATTTCTGAAAAAAAACGGGGACCCATCGTAGGAGGAGAAGGTAGGCCCTCTGTCTTCTTTCTTTCTCTCTCTCTCTCTCTCTCTCTCTGGATCCTGCCACATGACATGTGACGTCATTGAACTTGCGCGAACGTGCGCTGACCTTCCTCTCTCCGTTCCCTATGCGACGGGGGACTTGCCCAGAACCGTTCCATTCCTCTCTCCGCGTTGTGTGTGTGTGTGTGAGAGAGAGAGAGAAATAGATAGATAGATATATAAATGGATAGAGAGAGAGAGAGAGAGAAGAGAGGTAATGGGGGGGTCAACAGGGTCAATGGTCTCTCAGCGAATGGTGGTCGTGGTGGGGAGGGAGTTACGGCAGTTAAGGGGAGGCGGAGAGAAGAGGCCTTCCGACCTCCCTCTTCTCTCCTTTCAAATCCCAGCAATGATAAAGGGCGGGCTGAGAGCCCAATTTTTTTTACCCTTCTCCATCTTCCCTCCTCTGGAACGAACGAGAGAGAGAGAGAGAGAAAGAGAAAGATGACACTGATGGTAAGATATTGCTTCTTTCTGGGCATCACCTGGTGCCTTTTTGCGGCCGTCACGGAGGGCGGTGGGCAGCAGAGCTCCGCCCGCCGCTACTTCGACGTTAAGAATTTTGGCGCTCGGGCTAACGGGAAGACCGACGATAGCAAGGTTGGTCGATTCTCACCGCCTCTCTCTCTCTCTCTCTCTCTCTCTCTCTCTCTCTCTCTCTCTCTCTCTCTCCATCTAGCTATCTATCTCTCTCTACCTCTCTCTCTCCGTGGTTCGGCTTCAGCTTCCGTATCTTATTTCTTCCTGTCTATTTCGAGGTTCTCGCTCTAGATATTGCGTGTCCACCAGCTGGGCAGCTGGTAATCACTTTCAAACGAACAAAGATGTCAGACTTGGGAAATGGGTATTGCCCAATTCAACTCGACCAGTATCTCCCTCTCTTGGTTATCTCTCTTGTAGCTAGAGAGGGAGCGGGTGGGGGGCAGCGCGGTGTTTGCCCAAGTCTTCGTACTTTACGGTTCGGACATTCTCCCGTCCACGGAGTCAGCTCAAGACCCAGCAATTCCGAGAGAGAGAGAGAGAGAATACGAACCTTGACTCAGAGGACGTTTGCCGATTCTCTGATGATATCACCGCGCATGCAGGCGTTCATGGCGGCGTGGGCGGCAGCCTGTCATTCCACTGGCAACGTGAGGCTGGTCGTCTCCAAAGGCACCTACCTTCTCGGCCCCGTCAGCTTCAGAGGCCCCTGCCGCTTTGTCTCCTCCTTGACATTCCAAGTTAAGGCAAGTGTTGCCTCCTAAATCATCCAGATTGCTACAGACAGTCCGAAATAGATCGGTTGCATATATATATATATATATAGCGAGAGAGAGAGAGAGGTGACTGGAGAGAAGGGTTATGAGTGAGGATTGTGGATGCAGGGGTACCTGAAGGCGACGACGAACCTGGGAAGTTACAGGGACTCGTGGGTGGAATTCGGATGGGTGAACCGCCTGATCCTTACCGGCGGCATCTTCGACGGCCAGGGGGCGTCGGCTTGGCCCCACAACACCTGCCCCAAGAACTGGAACTGCAAGCTTCTCCCTACCGTCAGCTCTCGCCCACCCCCGCTTCTCTCTCTCTCTATCTAAATTCTTCTTGATTCTGCGTAAACTTCTCCTTTCTGGTTCACTCAGTCGATCAAATTCGTATCGATGACGAACACGACGGTGAAGGGGATAACGTCGCTAAACAGCAAGTTCTTCCACGTCGCGCTGGTGGGTTGCAAGGGCTTCCGCGGCAGTGGGATAAGGATCTCGGCGCCGGCGAACAGCCCCAACACCGACGGCATCCACATCGAGCAGTCCCAGGACGTCACCATCCAGCAGTCCTCCGTCTCCACCGGCGACGACTGCATCTCCATCGGTCAGGGTAACTCCCGCATCACCATCTCCGGCATCACCTGCGGCCCCGGCCACGGCATCAGGTCCCTCTCTCTCTCTCTCTCTCTCTCTCTCTCTCTCTCTCTCTCTCTCTCTCTCTCTCTCTCTCTCTCTCTGGCGAAAGCTTACAGTCGTCGCCGACGAGCAGCGTGGGGAGCTTGGGAAAGTACGCCTACGAGAAGGACGTTCGTGGGCTAGTGGTGAGGAACAGCATCCTCTCCGGGACGGCCAACGGGGTACGGATAAAGACCTGGGCAAACTCACCGGGGGCCATCGTCGCCGCGAACATGACGTTCGAGAACATCGTCATGAACAACGTGGCCAACCCCATCATCATCGACCAGCTCTACTGCCCCTACGCCTCCTGCGCCTCCTCCGTGCCCTCGCTGGTCCGCATCAGCGACATCTCCTTCAAGAACATCCGGGGAACTTCTGCTACGCCCGTCGCCGTCATGCTCAGATGTAGCCACGGGACGCCATGCAAGAACGTCCGCCTGCAAGACGTCCACCTCGACCACCCAGGGAGGCTTCGCTCCTCCTCCACCTGCATGAATATCAAGGCCATATACAGCGGTACTCAGATCCCCCCTCCCTGTAGCGTTTAGGGAGAGAAACTGCGAGGGAGCAGGGCGACGATGGTGCTCGGCAGAGCATGGAAGCCATCTCCTGCTCGGGCGCGGCTTTCCGCCCGCCTTTTGTGTCTTCTCTTTGACTGCTGTTTACGGCTTTCTCTCTCGGAAATGAGTAGAGTATGAAGCCTTGTTGGCTTATTTTGAGACAGTCCTTGTGCTCGTTTCCCTCATCTCCACACCGAGAGTGAGAGAGAGTGAGAGAGGCTGACTTTCCACTCTACCTTCATTTCTCCTCTCTCTCTCTCTCTCTCTCTCTCTCTCTCTCTCTCTCTCTCTCTCATGAGTTGTGATTTGTTCATACGATGGCAGGAGGGATCGCCATCCTTGACTGAAGAGAGAGAGAGAGTAGACACTTAATGTAAGACCAAAGGACTGAGTGGAGGTGAAAATTCCAATAAGACGATCGGAGATCCCGCGGTGACACTGGAGAACGATCACACTAAAGAAGAACAAGAGAGAGAGAGAGAGACGACAATCCCACTCTCTATACAGAATAATTCGAGATGGTTAGCCTCATATTACCTCACTCAAAGGTTAGTCTATATCTTCCTCACTCCCCTCTTATAGGCTATTGCCACAGCTTTATTGACCTAAAGGCTGATAATTAGATGAATTGACCCTCTTTGATAATTGTGATCATCTACCTCCTTTCCCTTTGTTAGCTTTCCTAACAATGGCTGTTCACATGGCTCTCAGGTCCTTTTCTAACATAGATGGGAATGACATGAGAGTTTTTCATGGATACTCTTCCCTGAGACTTTCACCTTCTCCACAAAGAGAAATTCTAAAAATTGATATTGGATGCTTATGGTGGATTCTCATGTGTTCTTTGAATCAAGAGGGTGCTTACATTTGAACCAAGACTCGATACCATGTGGGCTCTGTCTGATGTCAAGGACATATGATGACTCTAGAATACATGTAAGGTCATCATCTATTGTCAAGACCTGGGTTGGTGCTGTTGACATGTGAAAAATTGGATGAATACTTGCAATTGGTAGAAGTGTTAGCCAATAAACTACAAGCCCAATTCACTCTTGAATCTCAAATGGTCAAAGAATCATTACCCCAGTTTCTTGTAAGGTCAATGGGCAAGAGACTTTAGTAGATAAAGTTGAAGCCTAAGGTATACATGATCGCTACTATCAACTTGATATCCTAACAACTCTAGTCAACGTAAGACTTCATTCATGCTTGAGTGCATGCTAAGAGGGCTTTCAATTGATCTAGAGTGACATCATGTTCTTATGGTAGTTGCTCCATGGCATCTGATTGCACCAACTATAATTGATAACAGAAAAGAACTAGGGGTATTATTTGGTAAATGATGTTGAAGGGCTCAATACTTTTAGAAGATTGCAAATTTGTGTTGTACCAATGTTTCACCTAGACCAACCATTTACACTGTTAACAAAAATGGTTGTCAACAAAGTTATGGAGGTAAGCTTCAATTCCTCATACCAACTACTTATGATTGGACATTCATTCAAGGATGATATATAATGTGACTTAGTCATTGATTAAATCATATAAATTTAAAATTGATAAAACTATAAAGCATTTGTTTAGATTTTTAGAAGTATTTCTAAAAGTATATATTAATTTTAAATTGATAAAGAGGTCCAAAAATAGTGAGAAAATTTCAAGTTGATCACTATACTGTATAATAATAGCAAGTGAAATTTTATTTTTTTTCAATTAAAATATTTTCAGATTATTTTTAAAATTAAAGAAAAATACAAATTATGATGATGATGTCAAGTAGACATTAACATTGCTTGAATAGTAATTTGGGTGAAAATAAAGTACCACTTAGTGGTTATTACATAAGTGATTTTAGAAGCTTCAATCAATGAAATCGAGATCTTAAGTGTTAAATGAATTGTAATCTACTAAAGAAGAGTTTCAAATTTTTATTTTAATTAAAATTATCACTAATTTAAATATTAAATGAGTTTAAACAAAGAAAATAGAGTTCTATCATCATGATGGTGATTACCAAAATTTTATAAGTTCGGAAGATCTTCAAAGTGTGTCCATGACCTTCAAGACTCTTATGAGACATATATGGTGTTAGTCTCTTGAATCATGTGCGAAGTCTAGAGGGTGAAGAATGGTGTTAGTGAAGTGTCTCCAACAACTATCTCCTAATGGAGTAGAAATTTGACAAAAATGATGCTTTAGTAGTTGTCACCCATCGAAGCTAAGATTGATGAATGTGGAGTGTGCCTTATGGAACTTCATCTTCAAGTTCCTCATAGTAAGAAAAAACTCTTTATTGTGTTTATAACACTTTGAAGAGATTATGAAAAAAATCTTGGTGGATTTCTTTACCACCCTTAATGACAACTTGTTCGTTGTCTAACAAGAAATGTTATTTTCTTCCAAAGTTCCCATTGTTATTTCAAAATTCTCTATCATATGCAGATTTCATTGACGATTGATCATTTTTTTTCCATTGAATGTTTACTTGAAGAAAAATTATAGAGTTGAATTCAAAGAAAATAAATTTTGGCACAAGTGTGAACCTTGTATTAATATATGATATTTTTTATATTAATTTAGTTGACAAAAGTTGTTGGTGGTTTTATCCCACATCAGTTATTTTGGGGAGTTTAAGATGGATATAAGTCTAGGCCATCTAATGTTTTTGATATCTTCTCGTGAAAACAAAATGACCATAACAACCTGAGGAGAAGATATACTAGGTGGTCCACCCCCACACAACACACATGATGAGATCGTACTTTGTGCCACACACAAGTTCCCTCTAGAGACATGGAAGAGTGGTGTGTATGTGTCTATGGGTCCTTAGCCACTAGAGCCCAACTCATAGTTTAATGTAGTAAGGGTTTACTTGCCCAAGTGGACACTCTCCAAGTTGATTGTCGAGTGTTGGTTGGCCAATGGATTCCCTATGTTTTCATTATTTTTATTATTTCTATTTTTTTCATTTCAACTTAAAAAATATGAATATAAAAATTATATAAAATTACAAGATTAATTATAAATTCTTATTATTCTTGTAAAAACTAAATTTAAGGTAAATATAAGATCAAAGCCACAACGTATGAATGATTTCTGTTATCCTAAATTGATACATGAGTGAAGAGTAGTGTGCTTCATTAACTAGTTTATCACACTAGTTCATCATTAGATGAAGGTCATTATATCATCCCTTTTTTTCCCAAACGGGTAATGGTTGAAGAAGATTAACTAGTGTGAGAGACCTTAATGTACTTTATTTCTCTAACAAGTAAAAAAGACCTTAATGTACTTTACATCATTCTTTATATTAAACTAATAGATTTTCTACTTAATATGCTTACAAGTTTGTAAGAACTTAGATTGTCCCCTATTTTTTAAGTAATGAAATTCTCAAAGAATTTATATATCATTTTTGAATCTCTAGAGAAAATTAGGCATCCATTGTGAAAGAGGCATCCTTTGTTAAGCAAAGAGTTAGGCCACATTTTGGGGAGTAGTAGCAGCAGCTTATCTTTGATAAGCATGTGCTAAACATTGACTTGATACTCTTACATAATTAAGTCCACATCCAATAGTTCTTGAAAGGAGAGATTCAAAGTATATGAAACAATCTAGAAGAGTTGAAGTTAATAATTAGCGGCATGTGATCAAACAATCAAAGTTAACAAAACCTTAAAACAAGATTTGTTCTTAGAGAGTGGAAGTAAAAAGTGACCCAAATTACTGTAAAATTTCTTAATCTTATGTTCATTAGTCTAAGAAAATTATGAGGATCAAAAAGTCAAAGAAAAGATCAATTTAGTGAAAGAAATCTTATCTTGGGGATGAGTAGAAACATATCAATTTAATCACTCTCACTCCCCTTTCTTGATATTAATGCAACCTAAAACATAACATTGAGAACATTTGCCTCCTTTTTGTCAATTGACTTCGGTAAGGATGGTTGTCCACGTGACTATTAGATCCCTCTTTGACATGAACGAGATTGGGTTTAGAGTATCTCATTACATGCTCCAATGCAGCTGTGGGACATCTTGTAAGAATGTCCACTAATAGGACACCTTGTGTTTGTATCCCTCATTCCCACACCTAGAGAGAGAGAGGTTGACTTTTTCTTCTATGTTCATCTCTACTCTCTCTCTCTCTCTCTCTCATGAGTCTTGTTTTGTTTATATGATGGCAGCAGGGATAACCATGGGTTTTGGCTGGATGCATTTTCATCCATTTTATGTAAATTTTGAAAGGAACTTCAAGTAATCTTACTAAAGATGCCTTTCTAGTTACAAGTTTAATTTTTTTCCAAAAAGGACTTATTTATAAATAATATTATTGGGCAAGATAAGATTATTTTGATTGGTAAATGAAAATTTATTCCCTTACTCTCTATTAAATTTCTTGCGACAAATACTGCCACTTCTCATTAAACAAATTAATTCTAAGGAAGCATAAGAGTGACAGGGGATGACAATGAAGGTCGTCAACTAGCCAGATTGACAATAAGTTATCACAAATCGTCAATGTGGACCAACCTCTCTCTCGATTCTCTCCTGTTGTGTACAATTACGTATCCTATAGGGGTTTTATGCAATAAACCAACAAAGAGAGAGGACATAGTGTTGTTTACTACAGGTACCTTTTAGTGAAACATATCGAAATGTTAATCACACCGCCGAGGGTTTTCTTCCTCAGTAGGGAACAATGGGTAAATAACAAACCACGAAATTCACACATGATCGGATCCAAACCTTTGAAAACCGATTGTGATGAGGTGAGAAGACTATTCCATTCCTCGATCAAGGGCAAAATGACTGACTTAGGTCACTATGATAAAACAAAGCTCCACGTTTCAAAATCTTAGTCAGCCTCCAAATAAGGAAATCACAGCCCACTTGGCTGATCTCAAGCCTACACGACTAAATCCAATGGTGGTGAAAACACATATGAGGAATGAGGGGATGAAATCAAAACACTCGACCACCAGAGAGGGTTGAGAGGGGACCTTTGGCGTTTTCATGCCACAATGTTGACGTCGATGGTAGAGCAAAGTAGAGGAGGATGAACACGTCGTCAGGCAAACAAAAACTTGTAGAGGGGACGTCTGGCCACCGACAAGAGGGGGAAAGAGCTGACCACGATGTAGGGTGGGACCCACACGAGGGCAGCGAATACAAGCGGCGGCAGTCACACGGATCCCTTAGGGCACAGTGTTTGTGTTTGATAATTCTTAACCAAAGATTAACCAAACCATTTCATAGAGATCTTAGGCCTATTTATAGGCCTCAGGAGGAGAGAGAGAGGATTACAACGTAACATAAATGGATAAAGGGAAATTAAACATAATAAAGCCTAGTAATAATAGAAATTCGGATCCTTCACTTGGGTGCAGCGGTGGCGACGTGGGGTGACTTTGATAGTTGGCGTGGTTGTTGGAGGAGATGACGTGGAGTCCGCTGATGTCGTGATCTTCGTTGGTGGGGCTTGGGTACATGCTCCACTACTCTCTCTCTCTCTCAGTCAAGATCTCATATCTCTCTCTCTCTCTCTCTCTCTCTATGTTAAATGGAACTATTGTGGAGAGGCAAGATTTAGAGGTCGCTAGAGGAGCTTTTGGAGGCGAGAAGGTGAGAGGGCCTAATCGTCTTTGTTCTCTCTATGTTTTTGATCCTGACATTCATCCAGTATGTTGGTTGGGTATCGTTCCCCTCAGAGCCGAGCAAGAATAGGGGAGACTGTTCTTCTTGTAGTTAATAGTAGCTCACTGAGGGTGTTTTCATTTCTTCAATCTTCCTATATTTACTTCCTAAACACGGAGGAAAAGTTTGAGAATAAGTGATGATTTTGTTGGGATGGAGACGGATCATACCAACCTTCGAATCCCCCTTGTCTATTTTGTTCTCATCTGTTGCATCCATGGCCACATTGTTCTCCTTGTACAGACCGCGCCGGGAATGAAAACACAACTCCCTAAGACTTCATACGCCTTGTGTTATATTTCTCCTATCTTTTCGTTTACTATCCCTCTAATGTGCATGTTTGTAAGTAGAAGATTGCTGAAGTGTGATTGATATCCGCTCATGACATACGTCCCCCCGCAGAAAAGACATTCGGCATATGCTATTAAACCTTCTCCGCTTCCTAAATATCTGATTCATCAATTACTTCCCACGGAGAGAGGGGCCAGACGCCACAGGATGACAGTGAAAAGAATGTTTATGCTAGAGATTGTGCTTCTAGATGGTGGCCTCTTGTGTCCCCCCAAAGGATAATTCGATATTAGAATCATTTTGTTTGGAACATAACTCCAACAATTTTTTCAAGCACGAAAGAGGGGAGAAACCACATGTTTTAGTTGTTGCCAATCCGCCGGCAGGTCCTCTAATTTTGATTGACGATGATTATGCGTATCTTTTTTCTTCCTGAATTTTTTTCGATAAGTTATGGTTGTTCGGCTGTCCCACATAATGAAATGATGTTATGAAAGGGCCACAAACAAGCCCATAGGTTTTCATAGCAGAGAAGGTACTACTGGATCTAATTTCTGCATTGCAGGATTTGAAGATTGAATTGGAGTCCTTAGTTGGAGAATTCAAGCCTTCCCTTGTTGCTTGCATTGGAAACAATTTCTTTCATGGGTAAATGATCATTGTTTATATGACATTTTTCTTAAATTTTGCTCCTTGATAACAAATTATGAATTGTACAAATCTTTCCCAAAATGATGTGGCCATACTGTTTGTTCTTGTATGACTTTTTCTTGTCAACAAGCTGTGCCCAAATACCTTATGGTAAATTCAATTGTTTATAAGACCTTACTCTAAAGAATACTTTGACTGCCACTTACAAAGGTCAAACTGATTTTACATCTCCCAATGCTTCTCTCTTTCTAACTTCTTCTTCTTTGTCCTCCATCTATTAGCTCGTCATGCTCCTACTTTTATGCTCCCTTTTTTCTTCTTTCGTATTGAAGTTTTTGGATCTGCTTTACTTAGGCTTTTATTTATATTAGTTCTGTCTAGCTTCTCAACTTGATTGGTCAACATCTGATTCAAAATGATTCTTCCACTATGCTTTGTTCTCAATCTTTGCTAGGAAGAATTGACTTATTGTGCAGTGCCCACTCTTTTTGTGTATTTGTGTGATATCTTGTGATTTTTTTTTGCTACAAAGGCGAATTTAGCATGGTCATATCATAAGGATCTTTAAAGATCTAATTTAATGGAAGACTTGTTTTTTTTTTTTGCAAACCAAAAAACCAAGATTGAGCCGAGAGCAGTAAAGTTGTGGTCAAGCTCACTTCTTTTAGTTGACCAAATCTTCCACTCTATAGTGGCTCTTCCAATTCTCTTAATATCCTTAAAGGTGCTGGATAAGTCTTCATTATCATGAGTTAATAATTAGTAAATAATATATTTTTAGCTTTAAATCATAATAAATAGACTTCTATTTATGTTAAAGTGTGAAAAGTGATTTTCAGTTGATTAATGTGAATTTTTGGCTAATTATGTAATTTTTTTATAAATTTATATGATTTTTATAGTTTTATTTTTTAGATAAATAAACAAAAAGAAATAAAAATAAAAATAAAATAAAATGAGGGGTACTCGTCAGCCAACCGAGCCCACAAGTGGGTCGGAAGTGTAGTCGAGGAGGAGCCGTGAGTAGAGGCTCGAGTAGCTAGGACTGATGAGGGCATATGTGTGTCACTCTCTTTCCACGTCATCGATGGCTAGTTGATTGTGGGACAAAGAGTAGTTGTACACACAAGAGAAAAAGACTTACTTATAAATGTAATATTACTATATATTTACCCAAAACTTTGACGCACAAATAATGTAGGATTAAACTCGTGTCACACCTTCCCTAGAAAGGTTTCGATAATTTTAATACCTACAATACCTTTTATTTATAATAGAGATATACTATGATGACGTCATTTGATAAAGGCATTAGAGTACTTATTTCAATCTCTCTTATATAGATGAGAAACCGACGTGGGTTTGAATCTTTCTAGAGTCAAAACTTATATTTTTTATCTGATTATTGTGACTTTCCTATAGATCACCGGTGAACGATTAAGCCACCAAAATTACTAGATTGTTGACAAAAATTTCATCAACATGATTCGCAGAATATTGTTACAAAATTTGTTGAACGATTCGTAATAAAAGAATTGTAAATCTATCGAGTAAAGTATCTCCGATTGATCGACAAACAAGCCGTCATCAAGAAGAGGACGATCCACTAGGAGACAAGTCACCACCTCTTAAGAGCATATCGGATGTGATGAAAAGCCTCCTCTTGCTGTGCGAACTTGAGGATGAAGCTCCCTGGCATGCGCCCCACCTCCATTCAACTTCTCTTCATCAAGCGACAATCTTAGAAACGTTGTAAAGACATCATTTTTCCGCTCTATCAGGTGACAACTGCCAGAGATGATTCGATGACTCATTTCATTGATCTCTAGACTTTGTAAGGAGACTTATAGATTGCACATGTCGTCCTTGTCCAAAGAGAGCCTTCGAGGTTGTGGACAGTACACGACGATCTTCTCGAACACGCAAGATTCTGATGCATTATTGGCGCATCGCCACCGCAACATTGGAACTCTATTTTCCTACTTTCAACTTAATTTCTACTTCATTTAAAAATAATTTGTGTGATTTAAATTTATCAAAATATATTTTATTCAATTACGATTCTTCTAGCTTTTATAGATCTTAATTTAATCAATTAAATCATCCGTAATCACTTACATAAGAATCACTAAATAAAACTCTATTTTTATCCCATTCACGTTCATCAAGCGTTGACATCATCTTGACATCTACACCCTTATTTCCCTTTTTTATAAATTTTAAATATATTTTATTTTTATTTACTAATATAAAATTTATAAAAAATAGTATTATTTGAAAAAAAATCTAAATAATTATTCGATATTATATTACATCACTGTGATTGACTTAGAAAATTATTGCTATTTTTAGAAGTTTTATTAAATTATAATTGATATATTTATTTAAAAATACTTCTAAATATCTAAAAATTCATATTTTATAGTTTTATAAATTTTAAATTTGTGTGATTTACTATACAACGACTAAGTCACATTAGTGTTGCCTATAATAAACCCAAGAAAACATTTTCCACAAATGTTTCCAGTGAGTTTACTGAAGAAATTAGGTAAGTAGTCATTCCTAAGATGAGATTTTATTTTCACAAAGCAAAGGATCATTATTATGTGAAGGTACCTCTTTCAGTTTACTACCAAGTTGCAATTAATTCTCCGTGAAACCCATCGATTGTGAACTAGTTTGCAATAGCGGATGGCTTACTCCGACCTAGTGGTTTTTGATTTATTTTGGAGTTTTGACCAGGTAAGTGACAGAAGTCAACCAAAGACCACCATCACATCCAAGTGTATTGCTGCAAAAGATCTTGGAAAACTAGAAATGTACAAGGTTTGCATCAACTTTTCTTCTTTCTGTGATTTCTCCACATTTTTCTTATTTATTGCACATTCTGGTTGTGTTTCTAGTTAGAAGCTAGGATCCTATTCTTTGTTAAATGGGACTAAGGGGAGTTAATTATTCTTTGTTAAATGGGACTGGTGGAGTCTGATTAAGACTAGACAGTTGAAGTACGCTCCAGATCTAGTTAGAAGTGTGCTGAGTATCTTGGTCATCCAAGTAATATTATCATATGGGTTTGTAATGAGGGTGGTTTGTGGGTACAAATAGGTTGAGTTCAAGATGTGAAATATCTACATGAGATTTAAAATATTTTGTTAGAAAAAGTCAATGCTATCAGATTAAAGAAGATTATAAGTTGACTAGTTTATGCACTCTATCTACAAATGGAGTTATCTGCATTGTATTGATATGAAATAATTTTTTATGACAAACTTTGTTCTTATGGCACCCAAAATATGTTCTAAGTTATGAATTTTGTTCAATCTCTATGATTTGGCCTTCAAATCAGAAGGTGTTATTCTTTCTTGTTATCTCAATATTCATCCAAAATTACTCATCAGTTGTGACAGGAGTCTTGTCACTACTATGACTTGTATCCTTTTCACCTCTCTAGTAGTTTGAAGTACCTAACTTTGTGATGCTTACATATTTTGTTTTTTAAAAAAATTGAAGATTTTCAAGTCTTTTGGCAGACTGAATCAAATCTAGAGAGACACATGGTGGAAGATATATCGTGCCTCTACAAGGATCTGGACTTGAGGATCATGCTTGTCAAAAAACAAAAGCTTATCAACATAGAAGTGAGCTTCTTCCACTTTGTGTTTGCACATGTTTCTTTATACATTCACACATTTTGATGAGTATATCGATTACAAGATGAGGATAAGAATGCCATATGCAAGCTAGTTGAGGAGGCAACCCTTGATGCTGGCGTGAAAGGGGGCTGAGGTGGCCACTTAGGAAGGAGTATGTAGAGGATAGGTTCACAATTGTGGGCACCTAGCATAAGAAGCACAAGAAGTTCAAGTTAAAGGACCCTGCTATAAGCCTCTACCTGAGATGTGCAGACATATTTGATTTTGTAACCTCCAAAGAGGGAATTTCCAATGAAGTCACTCTCAAGATGCATCAAGCGAGTGGGTGGTTGAGGGTACGTAATACATGACAATGGGAAATGTCATTTTAACATGATTTTTCATGCATCATCACCCTAGATGTTTGATGAGATCTTGTTGTTGGTTGATGCCAGAGATTCATCACACTTCTTTTTATGGAATAAATCTAGAGATCTCATAGCATAGAATTTACAATTCTAAGTCCAATGGAAATCAAGGAATAGCCAGTTATTTTCTGCTTCTCTAAATGTCTAATTTTATCAATTAAATATGTCATGCTTCCTGATTTGCTTTTTTTTCTCCGTACTTCAAAGAAAAAATCCTTTTGATGGGGAAAATAATGCTTGATTATTTTGATGATCTGGGTTTTCCTTAGGTTGTTTTTATTTTTCTCAAGTAGATTTTTTTAATATCCTCGAAATAAATTGTTGTGCCCTTAATATCCATGTTTACTTCAGATTTTTGATGCAATTGAATAAAGCATAATATGTTCCATGTAAAATAATTTAAAATGTTTATTTTGAAAATAGTTTACTGAATACTTCAACTAGTTTATTTGTAATTTGAAGAAAGCATAATTCAAGATCACTTTTGCTAACATGATTGGTAATGAAGAGATAGTTTACCTCTATATGTTTATGTATAGAGTGGGTAATTAGATTCTTAGCTAGGTTAATAGCACTAGTATTAGCACAAAATATGAAACTTTATCTACTTTGAATCCATAAATTTCTAGCTGCAATGTTACCCATGTAACTTGAGCACAATAGCTTCCCACTTAAACATATTCAACTTCTGTCATAGATAAAACAATGTGAAATGGTAACTAAAAAATAATTATGACTCACTAGTACTTTCTCTATCAATCCTACTTCTCACAAAATATGAATTGCAATATCTGATCAAATATTAAATCATTATTCTAGGGCATCAACATCTTAGACACCAAGTTTCAACTAGATATCTAAAATTCTCTTGATTGTATTTAAGTGGGATTCGTTTGTAATGCTATGAAATTTGGTACATATGCATACACTAAAAAATATCCGATTGACTTTTTATGAAATATAATAATGAATTGATCATATCTATGTACACTATTTTTCAACTCCATTGCCTTATTCATCTAGTCTAATTTTCATATTGTTCTTGTAGGGTGTTCTAAGAAATTTAATCTTTCAAATTTGAATGTTTTGAGTAATTTATTGTAATATTTTTTATCTTTTTTAATTTCATACCTAATAATAAAGTAAGTTGTTCCATATTATTCATTTTAAAGGTCAATAAAATCTAGTAGCCACTTGAGTATAAATTTCTTTATAGTTAATCCCTTCTTGTTGTACATAACCTTGTGTACTTTATTTATGATTATTCTTCATTTTTTTATATATAAACCCATTTTTGTGCAAATCACATTTCTCATTAGGTTTACATATTTATTGTCACATTTCAATTCTTTAATTTTTTTGGTCCTCATGCATTACATTTATCCTATTTTCATTCAAAAGTGATTCAGTAATATATATATATCCAAAGGTATTGAATTTATTTTCTTATTTAATTTTTATAAAATATTTTTTTAATTTGATGATAATTCATTGTCTTCAATGATTTGAAAAAAAATCTTCTTGAATTGAATTTATCTATGTAATATCGTCATCTAGCTGATTTTAAAAAACTTCCATGAAATTTTCTTCCATGTTTGTAATAGATTATGATTTTTCTAGAAATTTCATATGAATGTTGCCTTCTACTATCATGGTCTCTTTTTATGGATTGTATGCCTTTCTGATTTTTTTTGTATCTTCGAAAGACCTGGTCATCACTTACAGCATACAGTTTGTCTTATTTTTCTATATCATTGTTCAAGAGAAAACATTTACATCCAAATTTTTTGAATTCTATTACATTTGGCTTCATATCTTTCAAAAAAAAATTCTTAATTTATAATCATTTATGTATGCAGTAAATGATTTTTTTTAGAATAACTATCAATTAACATGCACCCATCTACTTTGAAATTCATAGTTATATGATTATCAGGTAATTATGCACCTACTAGTTTACCCCTACAATCAATGATAGACTTCTTAGAAATGTAAATCTAGAAGAAATTTTTGGAATTAAATTTTATCCATGGTAAACTTGGTAATCAACAATTGATAGCTAAATAGCTTGTTTAGTATAACCAAATAAAGAGGTGTTCTTGGAAAATGTGCATAAGTAGAGGCCTGAACCATGATATAAATCTTGGAATTCCTTATACTTAAATCTAAGATATTCAAATGATTTTATGATTTAAATGGATAAAATTAATATAATTAGAATCATTGACCAAATATAAAATTAAAATCTAATTAAGTAAATCCATATTTTCTTAATCTAAATACTCCTAAAATCTAATTAAAAGAAATTTAAGTAAATTCGCCAAAACATAATTATGAAATTGCCAACAGCTTGAAGCAAAAGTCAATAATCAAAATATGTATTCATAAAATGTGCAACAATTTCGTAAAGGAGTCCTTTCTCTTTGGGTGTTAAACTTAAATTGAAACATCAAGGGTGGATGATATTCATAATGATTTTCTCTTTTTCACCATTTTCAATAGATTAAGAACTTGGTTGAAATCAACATCTTTGAGCTTTATACTTGATGAAAGAGGTCAAGCAGCTCCTTCTCCCATCACCCTACATCAAATCATTCCTTTGACAAAGTTTGACATTCTTAATATTCTATTCCATAATCTACATTGAAGGATTCATGATCTTAAGAAAATCAACTACATTCTAGGAACTAAAATAATGGAATTGAGATTGCAATCATGGAAGTGAGCATAAGATAAATGAGTCTCGACAAAATCACTATAAATTTCTATCTTAGGTATCTTCTCTCTTAATTTCTAAAATAATAAATTCATGAAAATAAATTATAAATATATATATTAATAATAAATTCGTCCCTCCTCTTGATTAGTCATGTTTATAAACTAGGGACCAAAAATTAGTATCAAAGCATAACACAATTAGAGATCTTAACAACCTTAAGTAGTCACATGATAAGCAGCCCAATGATTAAATTTTTATTTGATGTCCTCTCATAACATGATCAAGCTACACTTATTAGAAAGACATAATGAAAATTCTAATCTACTCATCTGACTTAGATGTTTGGAGTGTAATTGAAAATGCTCCATGTAAAGAATATTTAAGCAACACTTGGGATTTCAAATAATAGGGTCATAAATATATTACACTGTGGCATGGATGTTAATTAATTCTAGATAGTTTCAGTGTGTCAAATGTGTTGGCTTCATCAGTCTTAATTATCTTATAATATTTTTATGATGAAAAACACATAAGTTAAAAAATATGTTAAGTTGTAAAAAATATTCTATATTCTTATTGTGAGTGGTCCTTGATACACGTGCATAAAATTACTTATGAATAAATTTATGATAATATAAGATGTTGTGTATAAGATACTTCAAGGAATGTATTTGATTTTTCTTAATTTAAAATACCAAAGTTTGATGAATTTTACAATCGAAATCACTATGCTATTGTTGGAAATGTTGATAAATACATTGTGCTAAAAATTCATACTCATTCTTAAATAATTTGTGCTAACAATTCATTTTTGTCAATGGTAGTTTCTATAAATATTAATATTTCTCTCAACAGTAAATAAAGTAATACTTTGGAATTGGCAAATTCATGAAAATTTTCGGATTTAAAAGTATTAGATTTAAATGTAATTATTTGTCTATTACGTGAATATTTAACATCATTACGTCAACTTAATGCTTAAATAATTTCATGCTCATATCCAAAATATTATAAGTACATATTTAAAGTGCATTAAATGGGCAACATATTTTGATCTAGTTATCAATCCAATGTCTATTTATCATCATTAAAATGTTCTTTAATAACTATTTCATCACTTTTCATATCATCAAAATATCTTGTGTTCTTGAGTGCACTACAAACCTTGTGTGAGAGGATGTTTGCTAATTCACTAAGAAAATTCTAATATGAATTTATTAATTTTCAAATTTTTGAAAAATGCTGTTCTAATAAGAAAAAATCTTCAACATGAGATTTTGAAAATCAATGATTCCATAGTCAATACGTTGACTAGTAGGGATAAACAAGCTACTTTCACAATTTCAGTCTATGTAGGGAATGTGGACATGTAAAGCTCACGAAGAGAGGACAAAGGACAATGAAGGCAATTTGTCACAAGGTTAGTATGAAAATACCTTGCCCTCTTCACCTTGTGTTGACTTAAATCAACCTCTTCTAAGTGTGGAAGAGTTGATTAACTCAAGGTGTATTCCATTTTATAAACATGAATACAACTCATGAAGGTTGACATACACTCCCATTCCCTCTCCTATCTATCCTACTAGTTAACTCCCTCTCCTTCCTTGCCAAGGAGTTCCCTTACTCAATTGCATGTCATACACGTGTAAGTGCTATTACTTTCTTGCCCCTCCCCCCTTGTCCCCCACTTGTTACATCACCTCAACTCATGTGCCTAGTCATGCCATTTTTGCACTACATCAAGTAGCTATCATGCCACTTGAGACACTCCCTCGAACAACACTCTCTAGGCTAGCATAGTCCTCCACTTGAGCTTTGCATACACACATGCGCTTCACATGCCCTCATGCATGTCATCCAACACTACCACCATATTGTGTCATGCTAGACAACACTTTGCCTCAATGTTGCAGTCTTCATGAGCTGTGCTTGCCTAGCATGAACCATCTTTGCCCATGTTCAATGTGCTATGTCATTGCATGTCTCCACACATCCACACATCCACCATGCTGCCATGTGCTCATGTGCATGCAACACTCCTTCATCTATGTCACATCATGCCCTATGCAGCCACAAGGGTCACCACCCTAACCTCATATCAAGAGAGATATGGTGTGCTTGCTATTTTTTCTAGAGTTTAGTATATATATATCATTATTGAGTTATCACAAGCAGTCGAGGTAAGCCTCTCTCTCTCTCTCTCTCTCTCTCTCTCTCTCTCTCTCTCTCTCTCTCTCTCTCTCTCTCTCTCTCTCTCTCTCTCTCCCCCTCTCCCTCTCCCAAATGGTTCTCAAATGGGGAGAGAAGGTCTGATCTCTGAGGTTGCTTGAGGAGTTTGTGGAGACGAGAAGGAGAGAAGGTATCTGTTCTTCCTGTGTTTCATCCCATTGGGTACTCTCATGGCTGCGTTTGATTCGTCACAGTGAAGAGAGGAGAAGGTGTCTCTTCTTCTTCCTTTTCTTTGCGATCGCTTTGGTTTTTGGCATGAAAATTTGATCATAACGGTCGTCGAGTACGTTGGCTGGAGATCGTTCCCCACGGAAGCGAGCAAGAAGAGGAGAGACCGTTCTTCCCGTGTTAAACAGTACCTTATGATGGGTGTTTGATGTCTTCAGTCTTCCTATATTTGAATGTCAAACAGAGGAAAAAGTAGGGCGTAAAGAATTATTTCTTTGGAATGGAGACGGATAGTACCAACCATCGATCTCCATTTCGCCCATTCTCGAGGATATCTCTATGTCTATCTTGTCCTCGTCTTTTGCATCCATGGTCACGCGGTTTGTCTTGCACAGACATCGCGCCGGGAATGAAGACATAACTTCCTTGGACTTCATATCCCGTGGCTTATATTTCTGTTTTCTGTTCGTTTACTATAGTCCTAACGTGAATGCCTATAGGTAGAAGATTGATGAAGGTGTTCTTGATATCCGCTCATGGCGAACACACCCCCGAACTTAAGTCATTCGGCGGATGCTGATAAACCAGCTCCGGTTCCTGAATCTCTGGTTCCTCAATTCGGGAAAAAATTGAACTTACACTCAACATCTACTTCGCGCAAAAAGAAAAGCAAGAGGCCACCGGATTTCGGTGAAAAGATCGTTTATTCTAGAGATTGTGTTGCTAGATGGTGGCCTGTTGGGTCCGGGGGGGATGATCATATACGTAAGTCATTTCGTCTGGAACGCACCTCCAACACGTTTTTCGAGCACGAAAGAGGGGGGAAACCATTTGTTTTAGTTGATGGGAATCCGCCGGCAGGTCCTCTAATTCTGACTGACGACAATTAAATGACTATGCATTCCATTTATCTTCCTGAGATATTTTGGTGAGTAATGGCTGTTTGGCTGTCCCACAGAACGGAATGAAGTTACGGAGGGGTCACAAACGAGCCCGTGGGTTTTCATAGCAGAGAAGGTACAGCAGGATCTGGTTTTTGCATTGCAGAACTTGAAGATTGAATTGGAAGGGGGAGAATTCACACCTTTTCTTTTTGCTCGCATTGGAAAAATTTCTTCCATGGGTAAATGATCAATTACTGTTACAACTTTTTTTGCTTTAGTTTTTTCTCCTTGGTAATATATTGCTGCATCGTAGACAGCCACCCTGCATTCTCTTTTATGAATTCTGTGTCCACCTGGTTTGTGCAAGTACCTATAAGAACTCTGATTAAATCTCATCCATTTACATACTTACAGTAAATTCATCTTTTCTTTTTGTTCCTGAGGCAAATTTAAGATGCTTATGTCAGATAAAGATCTAATTTAGTGGAAGACTTTCTTTTACTTTTTGCAAAACTAAAACCTTTATGGAGTCGAGAACAGTAGTTCTGTTGTAAGCCCATCTTTGGGCTGACCAAATCAACCCCTCTGCAGTGGCTCTTCGACCTCTCTTGAAATCCTCAGAAG
Source organism: Spirodela intermedia (assembly GCA_902729315.2). Lineage (NCBI taxonomy): Eukaryota > Viridiplantae > Streptophyta > Magnoliopsida > Alismatales > Araceae > Spirodela > Spirodela intermedia. Next base: position 2,239,105 of record LR746271.1, read on the forward strand.
CGCTGCCTGGAATAGACCCTGGAAAACATTTTACACAAATATTCCCAGTGAGTTTATTGAAGAAATTGTGCAGGCAATTGTCCCCAAGATTGGATTTTATTTTCACAAAGAGAAGGATCATTATTATGTGAAGGTACCTCTTTCAATTTACCGTCAACTTGTGGTTGATTCTCTGTGAAAGCCATTGATTGTGAGCTAGTTGGCAATAGTAGATTACTCCCTGCCAGTGGTTTTTGATTTATTTTGGCGTTCTGACCAGATAAGTGACAAAAATCAACCCAAGACCACCATCACATGCAAGTGCACTGCTGCAAAAGATCTTGGGAAACTGAAAATGTATAAGGTTAGCAGCAGCGCTTCTTTCCATGATTTCTCCTCATTTTTCTTGTTTATATATACATCCGGGCTGTGTTTCTAATCGGGAGCACTCCATTCTTTGTTAAATGAGACTGGGCAGTGTTGATTATTCCGATGGGTGGAGTCTGATTAAGACTAGACAAGTGAAATGTGGTCTCAGATCTGATTAGAAGGTAGTTGACTATCATGTTCATCTAAATGTAACTACCATATGGGTTTGCAATGGGGGTGATCTGCGAGCACAAATATGCTAGAGTACAAGATGTGAAAGATCCACAACATGTTTAAAACACTTGTTAGAAAAAGTCAATGCTGTCGGATTAAAAAAGATTATAAGTTTGCCTTTTGATACTCTCTTTCTCCAAACGGAGGTTTCTGCGTTTTATTGGTATGCAACTTTTTGTGACAGACGTTGCGAATATGTTGCGAGTCATTAAATGTGTTTAGTGTGTAAGATTTGGACTTCAGTCCAGAAGGTGTTATTTTTTCGCTTTATCTTAATATTCATTAAAAATCAGTCACCTGTTGTGACAGTAATCTTGTCCCTCATGCCAGTTAGCCGTGGTTTAATGGTGATTCATTACTTCTGATTTATATCATTTTCACACCTCCAGCAGTCTGAAGTAGCTAACTTTATGATGTTTACATATTAATTTATTTTTTAATTCGAAATATTTTGAGTTTTTGCAGATTCGATCAAGTCTAGTGAGACACATGGTGGAAGATATATCGTGTCTCGACAAGAATCTGGACTTGAGGATAATGTTGTGCAAAAAACGGAAGCTTATGGAAATAGAAGTGGGTTTCTTCCACTTTGTGTTTGTAAAAGTTTCTCTATATGTGTTCACAAGTTTTGATATTGATTACAGGATGAGGATATGGATGCTATACGCAGGCTAGTTGAGGAGGCAACCCTTGATGCCAGCGTGAAAGGGGGCCTGAGGTGGCCCCTTGGGAAGGAGGAGTCTTCAGAGGACAGGTTCACGGTTGTAGGCGCCTGGCATACGAAGCACAGGAAGTTCAAGTTGCAGGACCTAGATATAAGCCTCTACCTGAGATGTGCGGACAGATTTGATTTCGTAACCTCCAAAGGGGGAATTTCCAATGAAGTCACTCTCAAGATACACGAAGCAAGTGGGTGGTTGAAGGTAAGTAATACATGAGAACGGGAAATATGGCCCAATATGCTTGTTCTAGTTGTGCTTTTAGGGTTCTAGTTGTTGGTCAATGCCAAGGAGCCGCCGTACATGTTTTGATGGAATAAATCTACAGATCACATACCAGGCAGTTTACGATTATGGCCCAACAGAAATCAGGGAACAAGCTGTTATGATACTGCTTCTGATTCTTGAGGCCTTCTCAGAAGGTCTAATTTGGTTTTCTTCTTCCATCTTTAAAATAAAATTTTCCTTTAATGGGAAAAATGATGCGTTGATCACTTGAAGATGTGTGTTTTCCAGTCTCCCTTGAACGTTTCTCCTGATATAGTGGCTGAAACCAGATTGTCTCATGACATCCATATTTTTCTTTTACAGGATGATATCTTGGATGCGGCCTACATCTCTAAGACGCTTGAAGACGCAGTGAAATTAGCATGGGAAAATTTTTTGGACTGCAGCTATCCGTTAGGTAATTGAATCTGGCCTCTGGCCTAGGAATATATGTCTAAATGCACGTAGACACACAGATATACATGTATATAGATATATCTTGACATCTAGCTGCCTGCAACCTTTCCCCTCATACGTTTGAGAGGACTCCTGAGATTGAGGAAATGTTAGTTCATGCTGTGGATTCTAACCTTCCAGTGCAAATTATTCTCGCCACTGTGCGAGGGTGCTTAGCAGATGGAGAAGCTGAGACATGATTGGTGACGGATCTTGAGTTTGCAAGTCTTTGTTTCAGTTCGAACATCATCAATTTATGGTGGGTCAGTATGGTTGATCCCGCTATTCAGAATGGTGGTCTCTTGCTTGATCCCCAACTCTCTTACGGACAAGGACTCCTTTGCCCTAATACCCTAATTGGGCCCCATTCTCTTGGGAAGTGGGGTCTTTGTTCTTCTGTTGATGAAGTGGTCCAGACTAATGGCCTCCTTTTTCTGTTGCCTAAAGTAGGTTAGGCCCATTTGAATTGTTATCATGATGGCATTCCCACATTTGAGAAGTCTGAAAGGAATTACCATCAGTCTTTTCCCAGTTTAGCAATAGAAATTACACAAAAGCATATGGGATGGTTTTCTGGAATGCAAGCTTTCTAGTCATCCAAAGCATTGAAACATCACTAGATAAATAATACTCTGACCATGACAGGTGCTCTTCTCAAATAATATGCCATTCTTATCTCTAAGTACATTGGTATTGAATCCCAGAGAGCTCTATGTTGTTATAAGTCAAACCTAGCTCCTCTACTTTACAATTCATGAGATCCCTCATGGTCACCTTTGTACGCTGCCACCTCCAAATCTTCAAGTTTTTTGTGCATTTTTCTAACATCTTCTCATATCAATATTGCTTAGAACTAAAATGTGTTGTGATCTCATATATAGGAATAAATAATCTTTTGTGTTTTTTTTTAAATGGCAAGTTTATTCATATATATATTATATAATGATTTTTAATGACAATTGAATTGTCACACTTCAATGTTAATTTGTGAACAAAAAAATTTGGATTAGTTGGCTCAGGTTAAACTTTTTTTTAATATATGAATATTCAAGTAGACACATATATCAAAGGGTAGAGTATTAGTATGGTACAAACAGCTCCATATGACACATGCTAAATTTAGCAAGGAAATTGTTCATCCATGATTCAAATAAAGAATTACCAAAATCACAATTAATTTATCTGATTATAACCATATATTGTTCCAATAGTATTAAAATTCAAACAATGTACAGGATTTGTGGTAGACTTTGTATGATACTTGTATAGACCGTCTTCCATATGATTCACAAGAAGTATTGGATAAATTGGATCATCTAAAATCTTTGTACCAAATGGTTCACAAAAATTAAATGTCAAATGGGAACCTTCAAGAAATTTTCTTCAGTTTGACAATACATAAATACTTTTTCATTCCTTTGAAGACATGCACACAAAGAAAGAGAAATAACTCTAAGATGATAATGTATTTTGAATGTGGTACATCATCAATTGTATGATATGTGATGTCATATTTATAGTTTTAGTCATGAAAACATTCTCTTTAAGTATGCTGTAAAATTAAGACTAAAAATAAGAAATCATTCATAACCATATAAAATTAGTTGTTTAAAAAAAATTCAGAAATAAAAGTTAAACATGTTTGTTTAAATTTTTAATTATTAAAATATTTTTTTAAGAATTTAAGTGTGATGTAGTTGATGTGGACTATTGTCAAATTATTTTGAAAACTCTGTCAATTTGAACATCTTAATAACTTTGATGAGTAGTATGAAATAGTTGTGATAACTGAAGGTTAAATTAAATGTGACATAATTTTTCAGTGTTATACTTGAACCTTTACAAAAAATTGTAATCTAACTTTACTACTATACAATATTTGTTAAATCATCTCCCCCCATGAAAAGTATACAACATCACAATGACTTCTTTTTAGGTGTAACTCCATCAAATTTATCACATTATACAAGGAATCTTGAAGAATATTAAACTCTAAAGGAAAATGATGAGGAATTATTATCTAAAGGTTGTTAAGAGAGAGTATGAGTTTAACATCAGTTCTTGCATTATTAGTCCCAAAGAAAGATGTTAATTACTGCATCTGTTTACACAACTGAGTAATAAATAAAATTATTGTTAAAATATGGGTTATGTATTACAAAGCTAGATGGTATACTTTACATGTTCTATGCTTTCAAGTTTTTTCAAAAATTGATTTAAAAGAGGATATCATTCAATTTGAATTTATAAAGGTGATAGATGAAAATTTTAATCTTAAAATAGATAACTCTATAAACAATTGATGGTGCTATTTAATTTATCAAACACTCTTAACATATTTATGAAAATCATAAACCACGTAATATAATCATATATCAGTAAATTCCTTGTTTTTTTTTATTTTGCTGTACTTATTTTCAGTAGTAAATAAGAAGAGCATTTGCTATGCTTCAAATAGATATTAATAATTATAAATAAGTTATATAAAATTTTAAAAATCTATTTTTATGACTACATCTTATTTTTCTTAGGATATGTAATTAGTGAAAATGGTATAGAGTTTAATGAGGAATATTTTAGCTATCAAAAATCGTTGATGTTAAAGAATAATCACAACATACATAGCTTTTATGGATTATAATATTGTTATTATTAATTATTAAAATTTTCAACTTCATTGTTGCACTAGTTACCTGACACATGAAAAGAAATCAATTAGATCAGTGAAGTAAATAAAACGTTTAATTTCATTAAAGAGAAAATATAGTTTGCTCTTGTATTATCATTATCAAATTTGTTGACAAATTATTTAAAATAGAATGTGATACATCAGTTGCAAGAGATTGAGTTATTTCAGCTTAATAAGTTTGTCCTCTTGCTTTTCATTACAAAAAATTATTTCTTAAAAAAATAAAGTAATTTTATACTAAATTTTATGTTGTAGTAAGACTATTGCACGTTTGGAAGCAATATGTTGTCAAGCGCACATTTAATTTCTCAGGCGTCCATACTAGACTATTTGGCAATTTGTCCTTCACGTCCAATATATTTCAGAATATAAACTAAAGACAACATTCAATGTCATACCGGACTTAATGATGATGTGTTCTCTGATCTCTCTCTCTCTCTCTCTCTCTCTCTCTCTCTCTCTCCCCACCCTTCATTGCTATTGAATTATAAGTAAGGTTTCCTACTAAATTATAATTTCCAAAAGTTGGGACTAAAAGCATCCCAACGATTGCCCACTATTTAGAAGAGAAGCCACACTCAGTTCATCTTGATAATGGAACTACAGAGGCCAGCCTAGTAGATGAATGTGGGCGGAGAGTACATATTTGAAAACCCTAATTATGGAGACGAGAAAGAGAGAGAGAGAGAGAGAGTCCCAAATCAAAAGCTTCAGCTTTGTCTCATTTCAAGACCAAAAAACTCAGAGAGATCTTGACCTGGGGATGCCCGAAAATGGGCCTTGAAGAAGGATTAGGACTTGTGGAGGAGATGCTTGGCCCGTTCCGCCCTGTACCGTCTAAGCTCCTTCAGAGCCGCCAGGAGGACGTGGAGAGAGACCGGAGCAAAGAAGGGCTGTCAAGTGGAGAGGGAAGCTCAGAAAGTCAGCAACCACTGTATATTTGAACGAAATCCCGAGAGAGAGAGAGAGAGAGAGAGAGAGAGAGAGAGAGAGAGAGAGAAGGTGAGAGCCTTTAATGACCATGTATATGGCGAAGTAGTGCTCCAGAGAGGAGTAGCTGATCGACATGATGGAGGGGTGGAAGAAGGCGTCTTCTGCCAATGCTCTCGCCCTCCTGGATGACTCTGAGACGGCACCCGAAAATAGAAGAGAGTGAAAATTTGGATCTTTGGGTTTGAGGATTTCAATGGATCGAGCTCTTTCAAGTGGTCTACCAGCTGAAGCATCGTAGGCTCCTGCGGAGGCATTTGCTTGGGCTGAACCTGCTGCTTCAAGGGAAAGCTTCACCTGAGAAACACAGAGCATTTACACCCCAAAAATCAGAAAAAAAAACTATTTTTTTAGCTAATTTTAATCATTTTCACATGAAAAAAATCGCTCTAAACAGTTTTGAAAAGGGAGCAGACACTAAAGGGAAACCGAGTATGGTTGACTTTAATCGTTTTCACATGATCTGAGAGAGAAGGATTAGATTGGCATCAAGTAGATGCTAAGTTCGGCGGCATGACTCCTCATTTCCTGCATTTTTTTAAGGAAAAGATGATGAAAGAGCAGCAAACCTGTTTCCCTATTTCTTGCATGACAATCATCCTCGGTAGGGATTGAACCTGAGACAGCAAGTCAACATAGATCAATCAACAAAGAACGGGATTCGAAGCGAACAAAATCGTAGAAGAATACCAATTTAGAGAGAGATTCGAGAGTATTGGCGCAAGAAAGGAGATTGGAGCATGCGTGGTGCCTGGACAAAAAGTCCAACTCCCTGCAGAAGAGAAGAAACCAATGAGTGACAGGGAATGAGCACCATAAGCACCCAGGAACCTTGTAAGCTAGAGAATTAAGAGGCAACCAGAATCGTCAATGATCTGGCCACATGCTCATGAAGAAGATGCGCCAGAAATAGAAAAGTTGACTCAAAAATTGAAGAAAATGGAAAAAAGATAAGGTACAAATGGGCATGGAAGTTCTATCCACTTGTACCACACTCTAACAATTACATAACACACATCATCAGCGCTCAGCTTCCAAGCAAGCCTTCAGCTTTCAGCTGGATGAAGCAAATCTGAGTGTTCCACAAAGGGAACAAAAGTGATTCGAGAAGTTGGACTTAACTAGCTTTTGCCAATCCTTCCTGCACTCTTTTTAGTAAGCTAAAGATGTAGGAAGGATTCGAGGTGCTAGCCATGATGATGTCTTGACATCTATAAAAATATTCGTATCCATATCATAGGAATGATGGCGTTTATCATTTATTAACTTAAATCTTGTTTTGATCTTTATCTTTTATCCATGGAAAGATTTTGGATCATGCTAAACATTATGCACTTGAACATTTATTTTGTTGTTCTTTTGAATTATCATAATTCATAGAATCACAACAATTATTCAATTTAATTGCTCATAAACACAAAAAAATGGAAACAAAATAATAACTAACTTTTTTACGTTTGATTACACACCTCACGTATAATTCTTGATGGCAAACTTTTTTTGCATAATCCACATTGTGTCTGAAGGAATCTTAGACATATCTATTTGGTGTATTCTATAAATGTATGCCCTTTCTGTGTCTAGAGACTAAATCATATAGGTGTCCATCAAGATTGTATGCCCGCATGTGCTTAGATATATATATATATATATACACACACAGATATGTTTGTACAATCTCCAGAAAAATATGTTTGCACAATCATCCTTCAGGAATCACCAAATTAACTATCCACGTTTATCCCATCTAATATTAAATCACTACGGTTAGCTACAGTTCATTCCTGAGTAAATAAAATGGTCATGCACCTCCTAAATTAGAAATAAATGAATGGTTGAAGTAGAGGCAGAAGATAGGAGTGATTGTATGGTAATGAAAATCCCACGTAGAGCCAGAAGACATTCAATCCCTCTAGATGATAGGACTAAAAATTCTTATCCTGCCAACTGTCTACCAGCAAAGTAGATCCAGCTTTATAGATCATTCTATTGGTTCATCCTCCAACCAGACAGGCGACAAAGGAAGTCAAACCAGTAAGTAAGAAGCAAGAAACATTTTAATTTACAGCGAGAAATCTATGGTTATGAACAGGACAACAGCAGTGTTTTGAGAGCTATGCAATTATTGTAAGATGTCTATACAAACTATCAACAAAAGTTAGCAGCACACCATTCAGCGAACCCTTTTTTGCTAGTCAAATAACTGGAGATGCCGAGATCGACATGGACGCTATCGGATCTGATACCAAAAAGTAGCCGAAGTTGCCCCATAAACACTTCGAAGAGCTTCTGAAGATCCTGTTTACGAAAATGCAGCGAATTATACTAAATCATGGCATAAAAAGACTGCCGACAAAAGCAAGATGTGAAATATTTAACTCTCAATAACTTATTATATCTTGTCAGTGGTGAAATTCATAGGCACACTCAAGAAGCCCATCATATGCCACATTATAACGCCACGCACGTTGACAATAGCTTACATGATTCAACAATTACATTGTCTCTTCTGCCTATTTCAGGTTATTTAGGTTCTTACCATAATGGGGCATTTGTATCTGGTGACTTCAGATAATTATCCACTCCTAAGTTAACTAAAACAGTGAAAGCCAGAGCTCTCAAGGCAATAAAGATAGAAAACGCAACCATGTGGTAAATGTAAACTTAAAAGATAACGATTTTCCTCGGCATGTCTTTCTAAAAGTGAAATTAATAATCTTTCCATTGTGAGCATAGAAAACATCCAGGATGCACACTTCGGCCCTACATAGACTTCCCTGATCTCCAAGAAAAAAAAGATATATGACAAATGAACAGAGCTGGGCAATAAATCACGCGATAATTTCGATTTTTAAGTATCCTGAGAATTTATAAGTATAATTGCATATAGTATGCAGTGAATCCAGACTTGAGAGGAAAGATTTGGTTTATGGAATTGCTTTCAACAGAGTTGAAAGCTCAAACAATCAATTAATTCGAACGCTTTCAATTCAGTTTGGCACAGAACATTTGACATGTTTTCCAGGGGGATATTTTTTATGCACTGCCGTTCACAAGATCTAAAAGACAAGCATTTCAAACTTTACTCGAGGAACCCTGGCGTTTCTGTAATGTGTTTTGCGTAAACACAAAACAGAACAGAAAATGGAGGATTGCACATACAAAAGAAGAATAGCCACTGGAAGAAACATCTCAACGACCAAAACCGGTAACATTCCTGACCTTTGGAGGAATTTTACCCTCGGGATGAACAGTACTTTCTGATCCATTTGAGCATGATGGTGGATTCCAAACAACAACTCCTCCCCACATCTGTACAATATAATATTTTAAACAATGATATTTCAATGAAGCAAAGATCAGGAGTCACCGAAAGAAAGATCTGAACACTTACGGGAGATATAAATCCATTTGTCCTGGATATCCCACCATTTGGAAGACGCAGAAGAAGAGGGCACTCTTTGGCAGATGGAACATACCTACAAACATAAAATAACTATGTAATTCGAGAATGTTTAAAAAGGGAGGTATTTAGAGCTAAAAATAGTCTGAATAGAAACTGAAGATAGTGAACATATTTAGAAGCATACTTTCAACAAATATAGTAGCAGTCCAACACTGCAATAAGAATTTTGGATTTCAAAATAGAAGAAAGTAATGCTAGATTTTCAGCATCATCAAATTCTGCCATTTAAAGTTTGCCAGACTTAGTCATCAAATGATAAACAATAGACTTCTATTTGGGACTTGACTAGATTATTCATTTGTTCCTCGCCGATTTTCATTAAACCAATCATAGATAGATGATGAACCTAAGTCACATATTTTCATGAAATTCTAATTAAAACCTCACTAAAACTACAGACAAGTTCAATTCTTTCATTCTCATCAAAAACATCTATCCGTAGGCGTATTTTCGATGGATATTACAGAAAAGTAGAAATAAATTTGAAGGAACGGCATGTAGCAAGAATAGAGCATGGGCATTAGATGAGGAATATACACCACAAAGTGCAGAAGTTTTGATCGTCCAGCAGCAGCAGTAGATGTATCCAAATACCACTCATTTGAATTTACCTGTTAGTGTCCGTAAATTAGTCACTGAAGTTATCATACCTTTCAAAGCATAGAAATTTAGATAATTTTTTGAAACTCGGCAATGGCAACGGATTTACTGTTTTCTTTGAATGTACTTATAAAATACACAGCTACCCAATAATAAAAAAAAAACTGCATAATGGAAATGTAAGTCAGAAAAGGATGGTTTCATACTGAGCCAAACCATAACCCCATAGCCTATTTGCCACTTTCATTTGAATATAACGTCTTTCTTTCCAAGTTACTGCATCTTGTCTTCTATCAAGTAGATCTGTATATTCGGAGTCTAAATAAAAGCAGAAGACTTACGAGGAAGCAATTTATACATGACACAAGACTCCTAGAAAATAAATAACAAAATATCAGCAGCTTCTCCCCTACATTGATGATTCAGTCATCTCAACAAATATTTAAATTCATAAACAAGAATGATAGTTCAGATTCTGTCACGAGAGTAGTTGGTTGGATATTGCAACGACATTTGTGTTCTCTCTATCCATCTTTCAGCAAGAGAGCAGGGAGGATAAACTTCCCATGAGATGACTATTTTAACAAGAAATATGTGCACCGTTGTCCTTCTTAACACTTTATAGAAGATGAGTATTCGAAATCTTTTAGTGGCACTTCAATTCCAATCTTTCACGGCTGTGAAGTTCCGTCTTGGAAAATGGCATGCCCTTCATGTAATCATCTAAGTCATTTAAAATGAGACGTATTAAAACATTTCTATTGACAAAGATGAAAATGGAAATAACAATAAGCTCATAACTTTTCTTAGAAACAAATATGGATACTATGGAAGCAGACTAGTGCAATCAGAACATTGTTATCTAATTTTATTTCACTAGCGCTGAACAGTGTCTATACCAAAGAATAACTTGAAAACATACAAAGAATGGAAGATCTTCTATGCTAAATATATAGCTCCCCAACTTCTCGTCCCAAGAAGAAAATGATGATTTTGGAGTGTGATGCAGAACCTGTAAACATGGAACAATGAAGCATAAGCAGAACAAAGTTATATCATTTTTAACATGAAAATAGAAAAAATCTTGTGTATAAGTCGACTTCCAACAACCAGATTTAATGTGGCAAATAAAATATCTACCTGACTTTCCACACTTATGCTCGCTATAGGTGACAATGCCTCCACAACCGGACCCAGCAAAACGTCATCTATTTGTTGAAAGTCCCTGCAGAAAGGAATATGAGTTGAAGATATTCAGGAGAGATTTTTGGTAAAAATTATTTTCTGCCGCAAAAATGGCATAAGTATCATAATAAGCCAGTAATGGCTTTGGTAAAATCATTTCTCGGGGTAAGATCGTCCACCTACGCAATGTAGATTAACTGTAAAAGCATTAAGATTTAGATAACTCAGACGGCATCATATCATTTCCCTCACCAGTCATAAACCCAGTCATTAGGATTGGCATTCAAGAGGCTGAAGGAGAGGACAAGACTCCCATCAGAACCCACAGGCATGAAATCTCCTTTTCCCTGACCGGTTTCCTCCACCTTCCCACCATTCATGAAAAGCTTCACGAAGATATTCCCTATCACGGTGACGGCGTTCATTTCTGAGATACTCCCTGTGATCCAAGCATGCCGATGCTTTCCCACCAGAACTCTGGCATCGCCATTATTATCGCTCCCCACAACAGCGGTATAGATCCTTCCACCGATTGCTGAAGAACACAAGCTTCCTCTTCCTAGGACAGACTCCAGAAGCTCGTCAACATTTTCATCTTCACCAGTCAAAGCAGAAGCGATAGCCGCGCCGCACTGCCAGAGGCACCCGTCCCCACTGTCCCCTGTCCTGACGCAACTCTTGCCGGAATCAATGATAACCGAAACGCTGTAATTCCCCACGCAACTGCCGCACGACGGACCCTGAACACTTCCGGCGGTTTTCCGCAGCTCCTCCGAGATCAAACTCTGCAGTCTCTCGGCATCTGCCTTTCCGGCATGATCACCGCCAGGGCGGAGGAAGACGGCCTGGAAACGGCAAGGGAGAACGGGCGGCTGGGACCTCACTTGGCTCGAGAGAGAATCAATCGAACTGAAGGGAAGGGGCGACCGGTAGATCGCGGTGGAATTGAGCAGGAGCGGCAGTCCTGGGGACGGGAAAAGCAAAGCAGCTTAGACGCACAGAGATCGAGAGAGAGAGAGAAAGAGAGAGATGGAGGCAGAGGAAAAAGGAGCAAGGGAGGGGGCTGCACGAGTCTACCCAGGAGGAAGGAGACGAGGACGGAGAGCGTGAGAAGGAGGCGTTTAGTTCCAGGCATGGTGGGGCGGATGGAGCTGGAGCCGAAGTTCCCGTCGCCTCCCTCGCCGGCGCCTGCACCCAAGGGAGCAGGCGCTGGGGCCGCTGGTTCTCCGGCCGAAGAGATCTCCGCCATAGCTCCGGAGTTCTTCAGCGCGCGATCAGGCCGACTCGGGATGCAGTCCTATTCTGAAAGGAATTTTTGAACTTTAAACCTCCATAAAATGGTCAATTATCCAGGTATCCAACATTGGGAATTAACGCTGAACTTAAGTATGAACAAAACAAGAAAAAATTACGTAACTTTTACAGATAATAATGAAATGGATTGCACAAATATCTATCTTTTTCTCAGTTTTATTTTTTATAAATTTCTTATTTTATATTTTATATTTTATTTTTTATTTTAAAAAATAGAATTTGTTCTATATCTGTTTAACATTGGTCCAATTACTCTATTTTGTCATTGATAGTTGGAAATTATTATGGCACAATACAATCAAGGAGAAACTCTACATTAGATGAAAGTGAAAAGGGCATAATATAATCCCAAATAAATTATGACTAAAAATGGCTCCCTTTTGGGTAAAAATCAAGATAATCTAACATTAAGAGATAAATGAACCAAAATACCATGTTAATTATTTAAGTTATTAATAGGAATAATCAAACTTTGTATTGCTAAACTATAGATGATAACAATTAAATATTTTATATTAATTAATTAATTGTGGACTAGAGGAGTTCCTTAGGCATGAGATATCCTATATATGAGATACCCATGGATAGGATTGAATATTATTCCATGATATTCCCATACTCTTCCTCTTTCTAATTCTTATGCAGATTCTGGAGAGGGCTACATTGAACTATATGAAAATTTATAAATTTGATATGAGTATTTTTATTTTATCCCTTTAAAGATTATGAATTAAATGAAACTCTCATAACTTTTTATCTTAAAACTTGCCCATATTTTCATATGATTTCCCATAAAGAAGCTTTAGGTTTGTTGAGTTATATTAAAATTAAAAATTAGCAAAAGACAAAAATTCCTTCCTCAAATGCTCTCACCATAACCCACCATGTAAAGTCATCTTGTTTATCTATCAGATCATTTCTTAAGAAATATTACTAGATAAATAGTCCTAATAGTTATACATTTATATGTACTTTATATGCCAACAAACTTTGGAACATCGATACAAAAGAATACTCATGACTTTAGAACTCTAGTTTATTTTATTAGGCTATAACCAAAAGTTCATAAGATCTCTCTCTCTCTCTCTCTCTCTCTCTCTCTCTCTCTCTCTCTCTCTCTCTCTCTCTCTCTCTCTCTCTCTCTCTCCTGAGAATGTTAAGGTGCTTCCTAAGTCAAGGGCATTGCAAGAGTCTGACCAGATATAGCAACTACTAGAATATGTTCTTGAAGATATGGGAGCTCCAAGAGCTCCTTTCTTCATGAACCCCTGCCATTCTCAAATGAACCCTTCTCCAATCTTCCCAAAGAGAGGCAATAGATGACCATCTGATGGTCTAAAATTGAGCAAAGAAAAAAAAAAAAAAAGCCCAGAGAGTATGTTCTTAGGATCCACTTAAACCAAAAAAAAAAAACATACCTTCATCACCTGCCATGTAATGCCACAAATCTGTCACACTTGGCAAAGTTAGTAGAATCTAAATCTTCTTCATGGAACCTACAGATTCAAGGGAAAATTAGCCCCATGAGACCAAAGTCTGATTAAATACCAAATCCGGTAATAATCAGCAAAGCTAAGCTTGCCATACTCTTGGTACCTCATCCATTTATCCCATAAGCAAGTGCAGTTCGAGTCTACAGAGATAGAATCTACATCTTGCTCATGTAATTTACAAATTCCAGGCAATTTAGACAAGGTAAGACCAAAGTTAGCTAGATTAAATACCGCATTTACTGGTAATCAGCAAAGTTGAGCTCATTGATTTCTTCTGCATGCCTTCCAGCTCTGCCTCCCTCCGCTATGCACTCGTGGTTTCCTCGGTTACCCTATTTGGAATCACAGGCACGGGCCCGGCCTTCTCCGCCTCAGCCCGGGCTCTCTCGAGGAAGGGATCAATGAGGGCCGAATAGCTGTGGAACTAGAGTCAACAAAAGAACATCATCTCTCATGACCATCCGATTAGCAGGAGAATTATCTTCAGCTGTCCTGGCATTTCTATTAGATCCCATTCAGGAAATGGGAGAGAGAAACCAGAATGGCTGGGGACACTCGACAGATTATATAGAAAGTGTGGCTGACTGATCACGGAGATTATGCAGCCAAATGTGACCTACCGCGTGGACAATCTCTTCGGACTTGGCCAGTAGTTCCTGCTGCTTCAGCTTTCCACCTTCTCTTACAGAAGTGGCCTTCAGTGTCAAGCTCTCACCCTGAGTTCAAGTGGGCCATTTCATCAGATAAGTCATTTCTTCTCATATAACCCAACTGCTAAAAGTAGGTTGAACCCTGGTCAAACTTAGAACTGATACTGGGCATGAGTTACTACCTGTAGGACCACAGCCTTGGTCTTCTCCTCTCTCTGTTCGAGATCATGGAGCTTCTGTTCTATTTCAGACTTCACAGCATTGAGCTTCTGGATATGCTCAGTGAATCTCAGGTCTCTCTCCTTCTCCATGGCCTTGATCAACTCCTCTGCTTGTTTCGCTGGAAAAGGAATGGCGGTTGATGAGAGTGCAAAAAAATAAATCAATCAAATAGAGAGTATTCAACAATGAGATGGGCAATAACCTTTGCCTTGGAGCTCGTCGATTTTAGCATCAAGAGATACAATGGAAAGTTCCTCGTCGCTCAGCTTAGTTTTCAAACCTTTCACCTCTTTTTCGACGGTTTTTGCAGCAGTCACCTGTGAACGATGGAGCCATTAACGGGTACAACAGCAATGCAATTTTCGTACAAGATGTCAAGAGAAATGGTGCAAATTTAGTAAGAAATTTTCGTGATACTGTATCAAGTCAGAGAAATAAGTTGGATTTCTCTACCCATTGACTCATGATTTAAAAAAGCTTTATTGCCTCTCTAAAACAAGTGTACAGTTCAAATGTGAACCGTTGACTTCATGTAGTAACTCCAAGTGGGTGATTCCAGCTTGTTGACAGAGTCAATAAGAAGACCATTGTACTGATTAGGCAAAAAATTTCCAAGCTCTAGGATGGTTGATAGTGCTTAACAAATTCAGACACTTTCCCAGTTTGAAAAAGACTCACTAAAAGATGGAAACAATGGAGATCCGATCCGAGGGGCAATCTGATGAAGGGTCGGGAAAAATGTAGGCTAAAGGCATTATAACCAATGTTCAACGTTTAATGCAAATCAGAATTCATGTTTCTACCGTACCTGTTCCTGTAGATTCTGCAACTTGGACAAGTGCTTGGTTATTTTTTCACAGGCCTACAAGGAAGACAAATAAATGAAAATGTTGAGTACAGAAGCAACAGATAAATAGATGCACATCTTATTTATTCGGAATATATGATGATAATGATAAGTATCATGTTCATAGTCCTATGGAATTTGTTATCACGAATGGCATTTAAGAGAACGATGATCATCCGTCTGTAAATGCTATGGATGGTAAACATGAAACCCATAAAGTATGAGCAAGGAAGCCAAGTTATTTGTGCAAAGCCAGGAAAAAGGTTAGCATTCGATAATATGAATTATAGGATGAAAACGAAAATGGAAACAAAAAAAAAAAAATTATCCATAGATTGAAGCCCTATTATAACCTCAGCGACTCTACTGTTACGATGACTCAAGATTATTACCCTGACCCTCTTATATTGAATGGCACAGAACTGTCCCTACAATGGTAAACAAACTTAGCCCCAAAAAACTCTCTCAAATTCAGCTACCATATAAGTAAAACCACTTAAAACCTCCTCATCACTTAAAATTCAATACCAGAATCGTGAAAAACGTCATCTTGAGAAGGCTTGTTTCAACGATAAGACTGCTAACACTAAATTGTTTGGAGAGGATCCGTTCTGATATTCATGGAGGTCATGATTTCACCCATGGTCTTCCTTGAGACGGTAGCGAAGCTGTGATGGGCAAAAGCCATCAAGAGTGCGAAGAAGTTCAAAAATGAGAGATTAGTTGAACACTATGCATCAGGAACCAACCAGATAATGTTTAGATGGGGGGGGGGGGGGGGCCAACGGCACGAGTGCTTTATCCAAATCAGGTTTAAAGATCAGGAGAGCCAATCTCATCTGATCCGTAGAAGGATATGTAGATGAAACATGAACTTAAAGTCAACTAACAGCCTGAATTAGAAGGATGCCAAGAAAAAGCATGGAAGTAAAGAGCTAGAATTTGAACTTTCTTAGAAAAGGCGTAGGTGTAGCCAGGGGTTAGAAAGAGATCTAGCACAGTAGAAGTCTTAAACTAAAAAAAATAAACTAAGCACACTTTAGTATACATAAGTTTAAAAAAACATTCTTCTTTAGGCGCATTAATGTGATGTAAAAGCATCAGACGGCATTATTTACTACCTTGAAAGTAACAATCAAGGTACACTAGTTATTCGATATTTCATCCAGCTCCAAGCCGTTTTCAGTCTAAAGCATCATCTTCTATTACGAGTCTTACCCCACGTTTGAATTTGATCTTTATTGTGCAGATTTATGGATAGCAATACCGGACTAGGGTCAGAAAAACGTACGGGAATGCATCAATACGGTCCTACGATTTACACAAATGGAAAACATAAGTTTAAGGCATAGTAGAAACACGATAAAGCTCAACACTCGAAAAAAATTCACTACGAAGGTTAAACAGAAAATTTCATGTTCACTACATTTGACCAAGGCAGAAGACTGACTGTTCAACCAAAAAAAGGATGGGGAAGGCTCCAATCTAGACTTGAATTTATCTTAGAAGGAAACCTCGATTCCCAGAAATTCCACAAAAGAAGTTGAAAAATAGTTTAAAAAGCCAAGAACAACCATAGCATTCAAAAATATCAAATTCGTTACAGGTGCCATTGCAATAAAAGAATAGCCAAAATAAGTGATCGAAATAAAGAATACCTTCGTGTAAACTTCAAGAGCTGCTGTTTTTGATTGAACACTAAGCATTGCTGATCTTTCTGCATTCTTAACCTCAGCTCGCTTTGCCTTTTTCTCTTCAACAGCCCTCTTTAAATTAAACAAAATATTTGTATTAGCAGAATACAAAGATCAATTGATGAGGAAAGTGATGAGTGACTTATGCTTAATGCCCCTAACTCAAGACTAACGTTCAATGCAAACAACTAGATGATACATGAAACATGGGCTGGGACTTGTAATAAATTACTTAAGTTGCCAACGAACTCAGGTTACACAATCATCACCAGAAAAATCAATCATTGCAAAATTGATTGATAACAATGCATCACATCATAGAAAAACAAGGGATACGAAAAATAAATGCTGCAGCAAATTGTTTAAAAGTTAATGATGAACACCATTTTCCCACTAGACCATCATAATTCCTCTAAAACATATGACCAGCATCCCTTCCCCATCTATGGGCGGCCATCTAAGATCATGGAAAAATGAGAAAAGGACATTATACACGTTTTATAACAACTGTTAGTCTGTGATATCCAGATACCAAGGTGTACAGCATCCCAGAGCCCAATACATCCCCTAGAGAGCCCAATCCTCTAAAATTCATCCCCTTCATCTATGTTATTAGGTTCCCCATTCACATAAAAAATATCCCTTTAATTGGCACCGTGCTAACTTTGTAGCTTGAAAAATAATTAGCGCTTCTTCTCTTATATGTCCACAATAGCGACCAAATTAATTCTTATATTATATTATAGTATATTAGTTATTTATTTATTTATAATTTGACACCAAATACCTAACCACTCGAATGTAACCATTATGCCAGTAACTTTAAAACTTGATTTACCCGTTCAACCCACATAAAGAATTGACTTTTACCACCTTGTACGAAATCTCTTCAATGACAACAGTATGCAAAAATAAAGAATAAAAGAGGATTTATTGCTGTCAATGTCAATTTCGGTATCCTTCTCCAAAGGAAGCCAAGTAACACTAATTAAAATCTAACATGCATCACATTGACCCATCTACAATTATTTCACCAGTCCCTACATCGTTTTGTACAAACATGTATCACATATATAATATGAAGTTTCAAAACAAATACGTACTCGGTGGAAGAGTACAACAGCATGTCAGAGCAAAACATACACCAGACTGTCGAGCTTAGAATCCAATATCATGCAATATTCATAAGATCCCCATGGTGCAAGTTTTTTCCGGATTATAAGTGTTATTGCTATGACAGAAAGGATAATGCAGGAAGGTTTCACATCCCCCAGTGCTTGAATACATAAGCAATTAATCCTATGCCTAAGGATGCTAAAATGAAAGAGCTTTTATGCCCCCACGAGGACGGAAACTTGAATTTGAGAACACAGTATTCTCCATGCATTCACTATAAGAAAATTTAAAAATAGGCGAAAATAGAACCTGCAACTTGACTGGAGATTGAACAATGTTAGCCGACAATTTGGAATTTTCTTGAGCATTTCCAAGTAATTCGAAGTCAGCCTGAGATATCTGCAGGAGAGAACTAAGCAGATCAGTATTTGAACTCCACCAATATGCCTCATGAACTGTAACCAGTCTAGTCAGGCACAAATCATCAAAATTTGAAACGGCAATTAGAAAGCACTATAAGAGAGAACAAGAAATGTTTTATAAGTGATTTCAGGCGATCTAGCCTAAAATGGTTATCTACTAAGAGAAAGATTTCTTTTCCTAGATAAGAGTAGACTGCGTTCATGATATTAGATGTAAAGCTCAATTTCTGATTCACGCAATAACCATAATTTCTAGATGATAAAGCAAGTGTGCTTGTGCCTAATAAAATACATACATTTAAAAAGCAAGCAGGATACAAATTTATGGAAGGGACATTTTAAAGTTTGCTAAGCTTTTTCATGGAAGAAGAAATTCTCTTAGCTTTAGATCCATTCCAGAACATCTGTACGGAGGCACTGATAAATTGAGTCTACCCAGTACACGTATTTTTTCACTGAAACCGACTAAATGTCCATTTTGTCTCACGTTTATCGAAATGAAGGCTACAAATATGGGCCCCTAAAATAAAAACATCAAACATGTGGTTGTTTTACAATTAAAAGGTAAATAAATACATATGTATCTATATCAACATAATGTGTGAAAATCAAACCTTGTCATTGATGGCATCAATCTTCTCTTTGATTCGTTTGAAGTGGGTTTTCAATGCCATTTGCTCTTTATTGCGTTCCTGTATATTCTGTTTCAAGCCTCTGACCTCCGCTTCAATTTCTTGAACATAGGGTTGCTCCTGTTCACGTGCCATTTCGTGTTCTGAAATCTCCCTCTTCAGCTGCCACCCAAAAGCAGTCCAATGTATATCAACTTTGGAATCCCATCAACCTCATGAACCCCCACTCATGCGCTCGCTCTCTTCCTCCACCTCTCAGCCTCTAACACTGGATTAAAAATCCATAAAAAATCGAGGATGAACCAGGAAAAAGATGAAAAAAGAAAAACCTCAGAAATCCTAGCCTCCAGTTCTATTCGTCGGTCATCATTACATTGGTCCACTATTGGCTGAAGGTCGGCCAATTTATCATTCCTGGTAAATCAACAGCACTAAGACAACGTCAAAAAGGTTAAAAGCTCCATTTCTGTATTCAATTCATTAGAAAGTGAAATAGGAACAAAGGAACAGAAAAAACAATTTAAACTCTCCACCTGTACAGAAGGAAATTGATAACAGTACAGAGGATCGCCTTCGTTCTTGCGCGGTCAGGCCGCAGGAGGTCCCTGAGAACGAACTCAATTCCGATGAAGGCGAGCATGTCCCTGACCTTGCGGTAGAAATTAATGATCCGAATGGAGTCCGTGTGGTATTCCGGGTTCTCCAGGCACTCGAGGGCGTCGAAGTCAATCTGCTCGTTGTCGTCATCACTGCTAGAACCGGGACCTCGAGTGAACTAGCGAAAATAGAATGAACAGAGCTCTACAGAGAGTTTCAGAGGGTTTACCCACCCCAGGGGATCAAGGAAGGAGATCACACTGCCGTAGACCGAGCAGACGAAGTCGGCAGTGGGCCTGTCAATGTCCTCCGGATTGACGGTAGCGATGCCGTACTCTGCCAGGTATCCCGCGATCTCCTGCGGCGTGAACTCGGGAGAGGAATAGTTGGACATGGCTTCTCTCTCTCTCTCTCTCTCCTCCCCCCCCCTTCTCTCTGGTGTTTGAAGAGCCCGCCATTGTCTTCTTGTTAATGGATTACTACGATACGCAGTGAAGTGCACGCAGACGGTCCTTCTACGGGAGAGAATGTGGCTTCGAACCAAAAGTCTCCGCACATGTACTTTATGGCGTACAGAAACGTGCATCGCAATGTGTACAAAGTTATAATTAGACTTATTTTTCTACGATTTTCTTCCCGCCAAACGTGAATGCGCGGCGCACGTGACAGAGAAGCGATCACGTGACGGAGGCAACCAACCTTTAAGAGTTTAACAATAACCAGTAAATAAAAGAAATGGTTAAATAAGAATTTTAACAAAATAACCATAAAAAATAAGAATATGCTATTTATTTATTTAAAAGGAAAAAATAATTCTATTTTTATTCACCTAAACCGACATGTTATTTTAGGTAGAATATTTTTAAAATGGTTTTCCTGAAATTATTATTCCATTAAAAAAACCAACTCTACTTATAAACTTTTTGAAAGTATAACACGCACCAATCCTTCTCAATCGATTTAATTTTTTGAAAAATAGGCCAACATTATTTAAATAAATGTATTTATATATGATGATATTTAACATATACTATTATATGAAAAGGTCAAAATCTCGCTTGGCTCGATCTTGACTGGGCTACAACATGAAAAGAAAAATTAAACGGAATGGGCCCAAAGCTGTGGACCATACAAAACATGTGGATTTATTCTACAAATTAAGATTGTTAGGTGTTCTGAAGTGATCTCCATTTTTCTTGTTTAGAGAAGTATAATCCTCTCTCTCTCCCTCCTCTCTCTTCTCTCTCTCTCTCTCTCTCTCTCTCTCTCTCTCTCTCTCTCTCACTCTCACACACACATAGTAGGCCAACTGCCATTCTTTAATTCACTAAATGAGAAAAGGCCACATAAAACCAAGCAAGCCCATAATGTGTGCTTTGGCCGGGACCCAGGTAGAGGCCTACCCAGCCCCCTCATTAGAGAGAGAGAGAGAGAGACAGAGACAGAGACAGAGACAGAGAACAATAGGATGAGAAAGAAAAAAAAAAAAAAAAAAAAGGGTTCCTTCTCATATTGTACACATATATACAAGGATTGAAGAACATGATTTTACTCTTCTTACCCTACATGTTCACAGCTGGGGGAGGAGGGCGGTGGAGAACAGATAGAACCTATATCCTCTGTAGATTATCGCTCAAGTCAATAGAAGGGTGGAGATCATTACTCACAAAGGCGTCCTCACCCCTGACTCTCCTGTAGAACAGAACGTAAGCCGCAGCAGACTTGACGTCTTCCTCATTTATCGGAGATATATGGCTGTCGTCGAAGTTGTACCACCGGTTTTCCTCCAGGAGCTGCGCAAGGAAGAGATCTTCGGTTAGGGCAGAAGGAAATCAAATGAATGAAGGAGACAGACTGCATCCGACCCTTCTGATGCAGGATCTGGAGGAGAATGGAAGAGAGAAGAGCACCATGCACGGTGGGTGAAGAATAGTTGAAGAAAATAAACAGAGCCCAGTTCTTCTTATATACATAAGAAATGATTTTCTGCATGAATAATAGAAAGGATTTCCTGTGAAGCATCGATAATATTTGATTTGCCTGGGAAGCAATCGAGATGAACAACAGAAACCGATTCGGTGTGGTATGTTTGTGGAATAAAGGGTCAAAATAGGATACTAGATTTCGAAATCATCCTTTTTTTCTCAATCTGGAAGCAAAACAGACGATTTCGAATGGTATGAATCTTCTGGGCATTAACAGGGATTCAAAGGAATTCAGTATAAAAAAATAAAAGATCAAGTCTTTCGGGATCGCATGATCTTCTTCACAGCCAAAATCCTTGCAGAAACTAGTGATAAAATCATTGACCGTCACTAAAAGTCAATTCAAAGACTCAACCAACACGAGGCTAGTGCTTACCTTGATGTGGGCTGTATAGTGGCCGCTCGCCATGCTGCCGTAGTGGTTACTCAAAGCATATAACTCATAAAGCTGACGCTGCGAGCTGTCTTTATTCGCCACATAATTCGTCAAGTCAAAATCGTGAATTGGAAAGTTGATGAATGTCTCTAACTTATGCTTATTCGATCTACTGTAAGAGAATCTCTTCAAATGGATGACCAACACCTCCGGAAGCCTCCATAGATCCAGTTTTTTGCTTGCTTGTCTCTGTTCCTTGCACCGTGGGCAGTACCTTCAGGGAAGAAATCAACCATGGAACTTAGAATCAAAGAGCGAAGGCACATCACAATTCCCACAGCTACAACCATCACCAGCCATGGCTTATCAATGGGAAATCAGATATAAATCATATAAACTGAAAAGCAATAACTTGTTCATAACTCGAGGAACAGATACTGAAACTGTAGTTGGTCTGTTGCCATTTATTGGAATTGCAAAGCATGGAAGACAGATCCATTGGGGAAGGAGTATTGCCCAAATACCAGATCTGGACATAAGCTCAGAAACTTTATTGATGGCCATGTAGATCTTTTTTTTTTTTTTTTTTTTTTTCCTAGAGAAGAGATGCATGCATAGTCTCACTTTACTACATCATGCATTCAGTGGCATTGATATATTTTTTTGAAAGAGTTGTTGGCAAATGTCTAATCTAAATATAGAGAACTAGGATGCAGATAAGAACTCACCACATATCCTCAGGAACCAGGGGCTCTTCCCTCAAGAATGCTTCCAGACACGCATACAAGGAAAGAGGTTCGCTACGAGCCTTCTTAGGCGCAGGGCCATATTTGAGAACTTCAGGTAGATTCTCAAGAACAGAAGTATCATACTTTTGCAAATCCTCCCGGGACCAATCGACAAAGACACGCATTGATGATAACGACGAGGGTACCCTGATTGTTTTCTCTTCCCCAATCGATAAATCAATGTACACATTGTTCTCATCAATCATATGGAGGGGCAACTTGGTAGAAGCTTCTGTTCTATGGGCCTGGTGATCTTCAGTGGATGAATCACTCGTACCAGAGCCTAGGCATGATCCACTGGTTCTTGTTCCCTTACATGCAGCTGCTGATCTCAAGCTTGTAGAACTTTTTTCATAACGCAGCATAGGCGAGAGCATTTTGTGAACCATTGACTGGATATCACCTCTCGTGATTACATCACCTCGTGAGATTGATGTGACAAGTGGCGTACCATAAGGTCTCCATACCAT
Source organism: Spirodela intermedia (assembly GCA_902729315.2). Lineage (NCBI taxonomy): Eukaryota > Viridiplantae > Streptophyta > Magnoliopsida > Alismatales > Araceae > Spirodela > Spirodela intermedia. The sequence continues at coordinate 2,262,665 of LR746271.1, forward strand.
GGAGCTGGTGATGCTGCTCAATTCCCTGGTAAATGAAATGAGAACACTTAATATTCAGCTGCACCACTTGTAATTGTTAAAAGAATGCTTTCACTGTGAGCACAGAGACTGAAACCTAGGTGTCCACTTTTTTTTTGGATTATTCTTAAAAGAGAATTTGATAAATTAAAGCCATAGGTTAACAGGAAAAATTAACTAAACTTAAATCAGTTTCCTTGTAAAAGTAAACACACAACAACTCAAGCTGGCAGGCGGGTAGAAGGTATTGATTTTGTCACCCAGGCATAAATTACTCCAGAAAAAAAATAAAGTAGAAAAGGGTACTACTCACCGTTCTTCATGTCGATGTATCAACTGAAGATAAACCACATCCACTGACTTTTTTGGAATCCTGTAGGCTGCGAGATGGTCATCATCTTTTATGGTGGATAACGAGATTAGGGGGTCTTCTAGGAAGCGATGGATCAAGTGACCCCGTATCTGCAGAATATAACGTTCTCTTCATGTTAGATCCGGGTAATCATCCCCAGTCTCCAGGAAAGCATGGGTGCAACATAAACAAACCTCAGCGAGCAAAATCCTTTCTCCATTTTTCACAGAGCAAGCATTGGTTATAGCTTGGATTAGGTCTTTGCACCGACCTTGTTTTGGCACACTCACGGTGTAGGGTGTCGGCAATGTGCTTCCATCACTGGTGAAGACTGTAACAGTCATGGACCGAGTATGGGCTGATTGTAGAGGCAATGAAAGGTACATGAATGGATCAAAAGTCACCGAGACTTTGTCACACACAGGGCAAACAAGAGTTGACTTGAATTGACCCTGTCCACATAAAATAATGGACATGCAGTTGTGTCATAACTGTTACTCATCCACTCTCTTGGAGTATCGTGAGTGAAAAATCAATATAGTCGTCACCAAGAAAAAATCCTAATTCTGCGACCAAAAAGTGCTAGGACGAAAGAACCCCCAGCATATTCGTATTGAGTGTAGACGCAATAAGCTAGCAGTTACAATATGAAGGGTAGACGATAAAGATAAAAAACGCCAAGATCAAGGGTTACAGTCATCACGGTGCATGCCCGTCATTGGAGTTATTTGACTAATACACAGATAGTAGAATGCGTCATGCTTGTTTGATGAATACAAAACAATTAAATTAACATTGATTAATGAAGAGTTAAGATATCTAGAAGAAGATGATATTCACATGTTGGAGCAATCTCTTTTCAATCTGACTGCCGCCCAACCTGACCTTTCTCTTAGCCCTATTATGAAGCAATTTATCCTCCTTTCCCAATTAAGCCTCTTGCAGTCTCATCTCTCTTTAAAAGCCACTAACTTTTTTTCCAGATAACTATAACCCCTATCCATTCCCTTCTGTAATAGGTAAAGTACGGTCTCATACAACTTAATTACTGCCGGACTAACCCCCAAATGAAAACCCCTTTCTCTCCCGCCCCCTCCCAGACCCACCCCAAGCCTCCCCACAGAAAACATTAGCAGTTTGGAAGCAGTAACAGACAAGGAAGGCCAAGGCATGGTTCAAGACAATGATCAGCAAACTTGCTTCTTTCCTTTTTTAAAAAGAAATATGAACAACATGAAATGCAACAGACATATCAGAACAAACAAGTTTTCAGACCAGAAAAGCAACATGACCCAACAATCAAGAGAAAATATGTTGCAAAAAAAATACTGCATATATAAGGCAATATTTTTACATAACTGATCTATGAGGGTGATCAATAAATAATCTGAGACAAAAATTCCACTTAATTAGTCAGATGACTCGAGCTTGTAGCCCCAAAATTCCTCATTCTTGTACTTTTGAGAACAATTAATTAGCAGATGAAATTCCAATTCGTATTTCCTGATCAGTGTGCTCCTAAAACTGCATACATCCGATAATCAGATCGAATTACAGGTGTCAGAATGGATCCTGATCTAATCCGAACTGGAGATCCATTAGTATGATTCAAGCAATGATAGTTTACATAATATAAAGGAACACACCCATACCAAGGGAGAAACTCGTCCATCAAAACCAATCAATCGATATTTCCGACTGACAAACAAAAATATAAGAACAAATTTCCAAACGGGTTGATGAAAAATTTCCCTCTCAGCAAAAAAAGTTTTCAGAAGGTGTAAAAATACTTAATTAAAGACTATATAGAATATAGTGTCAATGACAAAAAACTTACCTGGCACACATCGACAATTATAGAATCATTTCGAGCAATGTGATTTGCCCAGTACTCATCAGCAACCTCTTCATCTGGTCGCCCATCAGCATCTTTAGTCTTTATGTAAGGCTTATGTTTCACACGATTCAGATCCTCATGAAGTCCATCAAGGAGAAAGGCCAAAAACTCCTGTAGAAAGAGCTTACAGTTGCCTTGAGAAAAATAATGTCTTCAGTTCAAATTAATTTTTTAGGAAATAATCAACTATATCAAACCTGAGAATCGTGCTGATTATATCCACTAAATTGAGGAGCAAAACGAGCGAGTTTGGTTTTGAATGGCCGAGGAGAAACAGGTGTGCGCCCTGGAGCCCAGAGTTTCCTTAGCAACTCTCCAAATGCTAAAGCAAGCTCACCCTGTATGTATCACTTCAACTGAGCGTATTCTCAAATAAGAAGCGTGCATATATGATTTTATTCACATATCTTTGGCTAATTTACATAATTTTGAAAGTCATAGAAACTCATAATATACCAAAGATCAGCCAGGTATTAAACGTTGCTTCCTTTACCCATTGCTTTCAAGCCATTTCCCTAAGCAATATGGTACAACTAGAGGACAAGGTATTTCGGCCCCTGGCAGTGCATTATTAAAAGGTGGTTACTCAACCACTAAAATAGATTACCCTTGTTTGTTTCTTTATGGTTATACCGATAGATTTATTAAACAAAAAAAAATCGAAATTTATACTTCGTGAGGTGAAGTATATCAATGATTATCAAACATAAATAGACAATCAAAAGTAGACAAATTAGACAATGAATGAAAGAATCCTTTAGTTCATCTTTCAATACAATAAACTACAGTGATTAACTGTAGAAGTTATTAATGAGCTAATCAATCAAAAAATATGAATATCACTAAATAAAATTGGTTTAGGAGATAATTTTTAGAATACATACTGTACATAGATGTATAACATGATTTTCATTCAAATCGCAAAACAAAAAGCCTCACCAAGGCACACGTCTTGTTACTCAAGCAATTAATGCGCCAGACCATAGACTTCTTCACACTAGTCACCTCACCAACTATGATCTTTTGAATAGGAGTTAAAAGTCATTCCCAACAAAACTAGCAATGGCAACTCCAGGGACCCAAATATAAGGGATTTAATTACATCAGATATGGGATTAAAAATTTTACAACTAAATCAGACTTTGAAAAGGCCTATAACTAGGTAAGATTGGATTGCCGAGAAAAACTTTAGATCACAGACAAATCAGACATTTTTTTCTAGAATCACTTCTGGCGAGATTTCTTTAAGATGTACTGAGATGTGAAGCAAGTGAATCCAGATAATAGTAAAAATATACCAGAGGATGATGTGATACTCTGGCAACCATTAATTGTAATGCACCAGAGGATGGGTATTGTTCTGAGAATTGAACATGAGGGGATCATGTCTGATTTTTCGGGAAAGAATGTATGATTAGGAGTTCGCTTCTTAGTTGGACCGTTTCCCAGTTTGTTGGTTTCCTAGTTGTTAGGTAGTTTCCTTGTTTTGTGACTCTGGTACTTGTGTATAATAGTCATCTACGATGTGAATACTAGTTGCGTTTTTCCTTTGCATAGTTTGCACCACTGTTCACGGCAGATTTGATGACAAATCACTAGATAAAATTTAAAACAGATTTTTCTAACATGCAGGGACCAAACAAAGAAGAGATGAATCATTTTGGAAAATGGATTTCATCTATCAGGAATCCTCATATGTCACTTCCTTTTCTTTAGCTACAAATGATAAAATACGGAGAGAGAAGGAAAAGGAGGTTTATGAAGCTGTTACAAGATAAGTAAAAAGAACCAATAAGTCAGAAAGCAGCAACTAGGATCTCATTAATGGAACGTACAGAATGAAAACAATCAACATTCTGGCAGCAACAAACACTTACCACCATACCCAAAGGGTTCTGCCAATTTATTTCTTGGCGATAATCTTCACGGAAGTATCTGGCAAACTCTGGTGTGTGGACAAGGCACTGTATTGCACTATTCATAAAACAAGTGTTACCAAGATTCAGCAAGCCAGTTAGACCAACAGAAGCTCCTCGTGTCCCCATGCCATTTGTTCCCTGGAAATTATCCATGTCACTGCTGGGAGATGCCAGGAATTGGCCCTGTGATAGCTCAGAACTACAGCTCCTTGAAACATTCTTGCTAGCAGATAAACCGCCAGCAACTGATAAGCTTGACCTACTAGGTTCTAAAAGCATAGGAGCAGAGTCCTTCTCTATAAATCCATTATCTTGAACAGAACTCAAGCATCTGCTGTACATTGAACCATTTCCATCATTATAGTCTTCAACAAGAATCTGTTGGTAACAAATTAATGAGTTGGTCAATGGAACACTCTTAGTTTCCTGAGTATCAGACTGTAACTTTTCAATGGTTTCAGAAAAAAGATTCTTGGATTCCCGAGGATTAAACAACAAAGCATCCTCGCTAATTGTGATGAGAAAAAAAACTATCGAATAGACTTCAAATTAAGATAATTAAACATTAAACAGCCAAAACAAATAGAACTCCCACTCTTTTCCATCATAATTTAAGACATGGGGCCATCCACAATCAAATCCAAAAATAGAAAACATGTGCATATAGCAGGGATAGGAAAAGTGAACAAATTTCTGGAGTCCAGGGCCATCGTACGCTAATGGAAATATGGTAGTATTTCAGGACAACCCTCATGCTGTTGGTCAGGTGCCAACAATAGTCAGCACATCACCCAGAGGCTCTGCACAAATCAGCCTAGGCTAAGGTGGAGGTGGAATGGGTTGCACCATCTCCAGGGTTTTACCCAGTACAAGCAGAAGTTATCCTTGAATATTGTTCAATAAAAACACTGATTTTTTTTTCCTCCTTTTCTTCCCATTGAGGAGATTTTGGTCGGGAAGAAACCAGTAGGAAATTACCAAGGCCATATCCTTTTAATGAATAACATGCATACTCGTGCAGATATCACAAACAAACTATTCAAAATGGAAGCAAAAAGGTCTTAAATCCCTACTTCTTGATCCATCTGTATGTTTGAATCATCCAGTGATTTCTCCATGTTGTCCATTAATGCATGCTTCTGTTGACCATAGTAGTCCCAAATACAGACCTGGCACATCCAACCAGAAAGATAGATTAGTAGAATAATAGAGAGAGGAAAAGTGAAACAAGCAGTAATTAGCTACCCATCATGTTGATTTAAACGAATGTATTAATACCAGAAACCTGAAAATGTACAGGGAAAACATACGGACAATCAATTGAGAACTTACCTGGTCCACCATCAAATCAAAGATCTCACAAGCCTTTCTATGAAGTTCTCCAACAGTTTCCTGTAAATTGCATTTGCACTTTAGACAAGATAACAAACCAAGCCAGCCGGAGACCAATTTTGGGGTGTTGGATAAATGTGAAAAGAATGACGGCCATGCTTGCAATCTCAGCATGGCATTATAGTGTTTATTGAAAGGAAATAACATGGGAGAAGGATATAAAATCAATCGTCATACCTTTTTGCTAATTCTAATAATTGCACGATCCCCTTTTGGCATCATAAGTAACTGAAGACGTAATGGGTAGACTTCTATAGCTAGTTCAGTCTGTGACGAACCAGAACTAATAGCTTTCCGTGCTAATATTGGACCTCCTCCATACCTGAAGACATACATAATGTCAACTAAGTTGTAGGTTATCTTAGAAGTAAAATGACAATTATCGAATGGCACAGACCAATTCCAACAGGATAACTGTTTTCAATAAGGAAATACTTATGTGGAATCCCATGAACTGAGTTTTTTGTAATTAAAAGCAAAAAAAAAAAGTTATGATTGAAAATTATCCATGCAGACCGTGACATTCATATGCTTGATATCGGCCAAATTATTCCACAACTAAAAAAGTATCAATATAATAAAGAAAAATCTTAAATATAAGTAATTATCAAGAATTAAATCGACACAATCAGACGTGTACAATGATTGCATATGTCAAAAACAAAAATTAATAAAGCCCAGAAGTGTAGCACAGAATGATATAGTGGAAAGGAAATTGTAATAATCAAATTCATTTAAATCCACAAAAGTAGAAGCGCCAGCTTTCTTTGTACATTAAAGCATTCTGATTCATTCCCACATTATACTCGCGTTAGAATTTTGTTTCCAAAGAATGGCTACCTGAAACCTTCTTCTTATCACAAACTCCATGAAAAAGCATTAGCCCTCTTCAACCCCTTTAGCTTCTATGTCATAATCATGGGGATCTTGAGCATAGATGGATAACTGAGATCAGCAGCTTGGACAGTTCAAGCTTACATATTTCTAACCTTTTGAAGATCCCCTCCATATTTCTAACCTAACATTCTGCTTCGAATCCTTTTGAACGATTTTCAACCAATCCCTTCAATACAAGGCTCTCGCAATAAGTATCACCCCTAGATAAGACGCGGATTCTTCTAGTAAATGTCATTTATCATTTTTCCCTTTATATCTGGATATGTAGCACAACCTCACAGACTTAGGCACAAAGGCTGTACTTTTCACCACCTGCCTTCCCAAAAATTGAGAACACTGATAGTTGTCACTTGAAACTTCGCAGAAGCTTAGAGAAAAAATGCATTTTCTGTAACACTAGAGAATACAACTGAAAGAGACGTTAGATAGCTCAGAGAAATCCTCTGTTCCCCACCTCTTCTAAACTATTTGGCTCTTTTGACCATTGCCCAAGTAGCTTCCCCCAGAACTAGTCACCACAACCATTTTGCCAAGAGAGTACTTTGCTAAAAGCATCAAACTCAAACAACCCTCGACAGCTCTATTTTTGTATCCACGATATGTACCCCACTTCACAAGGTACGGTTCGCTTTTTGTGTTTTCCCCTTGCCAAAAGGAAGAATATGATAGTTTGCTCATTTTCTACGCATTTTTAGGCACTTTCATAATTGAAAGAAAATAGGCACCAAATGTACAAAATGATGACTAACAGAATCCATCTATCCTTGACAAAGAGGACTTTAGTTGTCCACACTTCCAATCTTGTTCAAATTTCTTAGAACCCCAGAGGGCGGGTAGCATCTGTGAATGAGATGCCAAATTTGGTCAGGAATCTAGAAATATGGCTCCTCAATGAATCTTCTAGAAAACCTGGTTGGCACAAGTGCAATGTAGAAAAATTAATCCTGCAGTTGTCTCCAATAGAATAAGTAGTTTCATGAGCTGGTTGAGTATCAGCTGTATTATTTTAGAAAAATGGTACAACTATCCCACTTCGACCAAAAAGGTTCTGTGCGATAGTACTCCATCTGAACGTATATTTAGTATATCCAGCTCAATAAGAAAACAGGTATTCCTCTATTGTGTAAACAGCAATAAGCCAGAGTAAGACAGTGACAGGTCCTGATACAGATAAGATCGCATTACCTTTTTTATGGCAAGTAGGCCTCCTAATCCCTAGCACATAAAAAATTACCATTCAACAACAACTCACAACTCATTATGAAAATTTCCTCACTATACTCAAACCCAATCAAGGGTAGAATGGATATTCAGAAAGAATGAAGCTCTATTTAAGTAAAAATATTCAAAGCAAGCAAATCCTGCCATAGTTGGATTCGATGGAATTTTGATGAGAGTACAGTTGAATCACAACTTACTAGGGAGAATAAAGTAAAAATAAGAGCAAAAAATTGGCTAACAACCAAGTTTAATATTTGAATTTTATCTGGATCAAAGTGTACCATAAACACAACGATTAATCAGGGGGAAACACAATCCCAGAATATGGATGAGTAGAACTTACCAGCCATATAGTTGCCTCCAAACTTCTTGAGGAAGCAATATATAATCACGACCTTCAACTAGAGCATCATGAAGTTCAATTCCCACATTTGACACTTCAGAGGTGGCTTCATTTATAAGATCAGAGTTATCAATGACTGAAGGCCTCTTTTGAGCGGTTGAAGAAGCTTCGTAATAATGAGATCCATATGATGAAGTTCCATTATTCGCATAACTTCCTAGCTCCTGGTTGACATAGTCAAGCCAATGCTGCCACCACCTGCTGACAGACGATTAAATTTCAGACATCAGACTCAAGAAAAGGTTACAAAAAAGTATTAAAAAATACATTGTAGGAAACTTGTTACAGTCAAACAATTGACAGATCACAACAGATCCTAGACGATTCTGGATTAATGGGATTATGCTCATCATGGTTGTCCCACAGTGGTATAAAATTAAGTTCCGCACAGCAAAACCAGAACAAGCCAGCATGTTAAGTTCCAACCCAAATGTTGAAGCAACATGTGCAGATATTTAAAGAAAATTATGGTGCCAATGATTCAGAAATATGAAAGCTAGCCACCGGAAAAACTCTTATACACGAGCAACAATCTGCATCAAAGGGAGTAAGCTATCCAAGTCATCCAAGATGGTAGTTACGATTCTGCATCAAGGAGTTCTCACAATATTCTGAAGTGCACACATCTCCTCCATAAACAAAACCAAGATAGCAGCATTGGCATACTGGAGTAATTTTCAGCTCCTACACCTATCATATACTAAGAGGGAAAGATACCCAGTCAACGAAAATAAAGGACTAGTGACGTTCAGTTCCTATACTGAACAAATAGGAAGACAGAAATCCAGAACATTAATAGGGACAACACTCTCAAACTTCAGTAACATTAATGCCTTGTTGTTTCCAAACTTCAACGGAGCAAGAATGCATCTCCGACCAAACCAGGTTACTGATATGTAGACAAGAATCTGCGGGAAACCTCCAATCCAACCCCTCACACAGAAGGACAAAAGAGTGAAAAGGAGGCACTACAGCATGAGTGAAGGCTTCAGAAGTTTTCCTGCTCGCCATACAAAAGCAAGGCTCTAATACGTGAGGCAAAGGGTTCAGTTAATGGACAAAAAGCATTTTTATAGACATAGAATAATATCAAACCCCACAGTGCCAGCTCGATATTCCCTGTGGGAACCGCCGCACAACATTAGGGAGTTTGCCGAGAGCCGATCAAAGATCAAAGAAGCTCAGGCACCGTAGACACCTTTGACACCATAAATCGACGAAATATAAAATAAATGGCTGCAGCGGATAGCACTAGCACCGCTGATTAACCCAAAATCTAATTCCCGATAATAAGAGGGAAGAAATTCCGGATCAAGTGAATTAAACACAATACTCTCCGACCCCTCCCTTCCACAGGCTCACAGGTAAACAGGTGATTATTACCGTTGGGTTATCAGGTAGAACGTGTCCCCCTCCTTGCATTGGGCCTCGGCCGCAATGGTGATGTCTCTGATTACGAGCCTCTCCTCTTCCGGGGTCAACTGCGCGCTACAGATCGTACCCTCCATCTCCACCGCCACCGAAGAGCCTCTACTTCCACTTCCACCTCCGCCTCCGAAGAGCAGACAACCCACGGCAGCGCCACCACCGCGGGGGCGAACTCCTCTGACAGAGTGGAGAGGGAGGGGAGGAGCGAGTAAATCTGAGAGTCTCCTCCTTCAAACCCCAAGCCCGGCCTTCTCGACAGTTTTACATTTTTGTCCCTGCTAAGTTATAGATATATACCACTAAGCATTAAAAATACATCGAAATGTGGGGTTTTTTTGTTTAAGACTCAATAAAACGCCTAAATTAACGATAATTCCATATCCTAAAATACTCCCTACGCGCACCTAAATTAACGATAATTCCAAAATCCATCCTTGATATTTAATCACTAAAAAATAATATCATAATTTTTGTGTTCAAAATCAAATATTTTGTGTTCAAAATAAAATATTTTGTCTTATATTTTAATTAGATTAAATCATGGCTATCTCATGTGAATAGACCATTATTAAGTAAATAATGATTCATAAGTGGTAAACAAAAAAATATAAATAAATAAAATGGGTTCCTAAAAATTCATGCACTCTACAAGATTATAATACAAAAAACATTTCTTGAATTAAATCATAATATTTTCCCTTGTTTTTTTTATATGATTAGATTTTTGATGGGCTACATAGCTCATGAATCTTGCAGAAAAATTCAACTTCATCCTTTTTTAGAAACTTTAGATTATTAAAATGTATAAATTTAAAAACCTTTTTCTAAGCTTACAATTATTCAATTCATTTACATAGAGAATAAAGTACAATAAATAGTTATATTTTTATATTTTTCATATATATTTTGAAAGTCTCTAATGATTTCACAACCCTCTTATAATAGCAATTAAAGCATCTATGGTACAAACATGTCGCTTATTATAGATAAGCTTAAAGGGCGTACCATAAGCCAATGGCTTCTTCTATGGTAAGCCTAGAAAAATAAAGTAGCATAGTATATATAGGGATAAGTTTACATGGTGAACTAGAGACTCATCGATATGTATATAGATATATATATAAGCATAAGCTTATTTGAGATAAGCTGACAAGGTGAACTAAAGGTCATGGCAAATAAAATGATGAGTTTATTGCTTCTTATCTATGACTATAATGTGTTGTTATATTATCACAAGGCAAGATCAACCAAAAATAATGTAATGATGTAAATTATACTTTAATAGAAAATACCTAAGTCTACATATTTTTCTTGCCAGTATTATTAAGTTTTAGAACTTCAAAAGAGTTTTGAACTTGGCAAAAACATTCAATGACAACAACAAAAAATCATTTTATATTGTGAAATAATGTGATAGATTAATGAAAATATTTTAGTAAATGAGAAGTCTACATTACATAAGATCAGAGTACATCAGTCATTTTTTTTCAGATCAATCGATGAGAAACACTACAATCCAAAAGGGAAGACTTGCTATGAGTGATTAAGGTGCTCAATTTCATGTTGATTTAGCTATATTAACATACCATAAGTTATGGGGGTATCTCCTCTAGATCCCACTATCTACATATGCTAGATTACTTGATTTTTTAATCATTAGCTCACTTATGCTAGATTTAATTTATGTATTTTTTTAAGTTTGCTTACTTGCTAGCTATGTCTCTCATTTTATTTTTTAAACATTTTCTCTTACTTACTATAAATCTTGATATGTTTCATTTGTTCTTCAAGAATCAGTCAGACCACATTCCAAATTGTTCAACAACAATTTGCACACATAAAATTGGTAGCTTTTGTTTCATGACACTGATTGTCTTTGCCATTTATAGACGAGCTCTATAGTCGAGCTCAAATACCTATATGTTTGATCTCGTGTTTCACGATGTAATGCCTATAAATACAAGTAATAAGGATATGTTAAAAGGTTAATGGACTATGGAATATCATTATATATTGACATTTCATGCTTGATATGCTCCATTGTTACTCATGACATTAATATTGAAGCAGTTCAATAGTCTAATAGTCATATATTTCCATATTAATGGTACTATTATGTGTTTTTCATGTACTACTTTATATCTTGAAACTTTATGGGTTATATATTCAGTGATTTGGGTATCATTCTCAAGTTCATGACACGAGAAAGTCCAAAAATTTATGACATGGGTGGCCCACAAATATAGAATGTGCTCTAAAACGTTTGAAGGCCCATAACAACTTCAAGCCTAGTATGTAAGCAATTAGACCCAATACCATAGAGAAAAGTTGTGCATGTGAAGTGGACCAAAGTTTTCTTTGGGTTGGGCTCCAAAGTTCAATCGTTATCTTGCCCATAATTTTTTGCCATGTAAGATCATATTAAGGCTCCCATATGCTCAAGTGAAGAGGCCCCATGATGTCTTCTCATTATAGAGAGAGAGAGAGAGAGAGAGAGAGAGAGAGAGAGAGAGAGAGAGAGAGAGAGAGGGAAATGTCTGATCAAGAGAGGTACACGTGGCAAGAAATGCAGGCTTCAATGACCAGCTGTTCTGAACCAGGGACTCGGGCCCAGGCAGGTCTGTACTGGGCCATTTTCCGGGCTTTGACTTTGTGACCCAGGCCCATCCCGTTGGGAACAATAAATATATTAATTTTAGTGACTTTTTTTCAACAACGGGCCCTTTGGGGAATAAAAAAGCTGGAAATATCGGGAAGCGGCCACGATTAGTGGGGGATGTGGGCCCCACCTCTACTAGCGGATGCCATTCCCCTATAAAATCCAGTTTGTTCAGAGAACCTGGTCTTCACCATTGCCTCCCCCTCCCAGGCTCCGTGTAATCGCCGGATCCCTAGAAGCTCTGGGAAGTGCCACCTGATCGGCCGGGCGTCGGCGGGGAGAAATGTCTGGGAATCCGCCGCAAGAGGAGGACAAGAAGCCGGCTGACCAGTCGGCGCACATCAACCTTAAGGTGAAGGGCCAGGTGATACTCTTTTTCCCTCCCTTCTCACCCCTCTGTTCCCTGGGGTGTTTTTCTGTGGTTTGTTTATGTTTGGTGAAGATTATGTGATGTTATGCCTTTTTTTATTATTCTGGTGGACCATTTTTCTGTCGTGTGGGAAGTTTCTTGTGGGTTTTTCATGTTATGCTGCTTCGTAGTTATGATTCTTCCTTCATACCTTTGTGATGATGATTTTTTCTGGCGTATTGGCTGAAAGTATTGGGATTTGTTTTTCTGGCTTCTGTTCCAATGGACTTGACGACCTTACTTCTCCGAGTGCTAGAGAATCATCTAAGTTTTTACGCATCTGTGGTGCCTCAGCGTCTAGTTGCTTTTAGCTTACTGTTCTGGCCCATGCCTCCCCATGCCTTGTTTAGTGATTACTATTTTTGTTGTCCTTTGTTTAGCCTTTGTTGCATGGATCACAGAGTCTTCTCCTTCATGCCAACTTACATTAAAACATTGTTTCTAGTGGTTACTAGTTGAGATGGTGGAAGTGCCTGTATTTCCTATTGAGATTCTTTGATGTCATTCGTCCTGCACTTTGATCATTCGCGTTTAGTCATAGTTCTTCATTACGTGTCATTTGAAACAACTTCCACTCATTTGTCATGTTATTTGAATATATTTAGTGGTTATTATTAATTTTACAGATTTTTTCGTTGGTTTCTTCTAAATATCTGCATCCTTACATATATTCAGCCTTTTGTTTCCTGATTATGGCGGGAGAAACCCATTTAGGAACATCTTAAACTGCGTACCTTTGACGGTGGGAAATATCGATACTTTCACGCATTTTTGGGGCTCTACCATCATATTACACATGAATGTAGATTTAATTATGTTACAGAAACAATTCAAGCTAGTATGTTTTCTCCCAAATGGAGGTAGAGAGGATGTATATACTCCCCTACATTTCCTCCGTTTTCATGCGAATAAAAAATACCACTACACCGGTCTCTCTCGTACTGTCTTGAATCTGATGTGATGTGCGTGGCTGCCTGTTCTGATAGTCTTTATTTTTGTGACTGGTTAATTTTTTTCTTGGGGTCTTGTCTTAATGAGAAGATTATCTTTCTCTTATTAAAATTTTAGCGGCAAGCTTTCTTACTGAACTTTATGATTGTATTTTTCTATTTCATCCTTGGCATTATGAATGGGTGAAAATGTTCAGTTTAAGATTTCGTGAATTATCGTATATTTCATATAGTGAAAGTAAGGTGTGTGATGAATTCAGCTAGTGTTGCACTGTATTTTAGACGGTGTAGTTCAGGTCGCAATGCTCATGCTCCTCCTAGAAACTGTACATTCCACTTAATTATATACGTCTTTATTAAAATAGCCTCAATAACAACGGTTATCTGGAAGATCAAAAGATGAAAGCTTTGAGAAAAGATTTATCATTTCCTGACCCCAGTATGGTAAATAGTAAAATAGGATATAATAAAGACGTCATTTGCCCAGTTTCCATTTATGGTTTTTCTTTGATGGTTCCAATCAGTGAGCGAGTCTTCTAATATTTTCTCTTGTTTTTATGTATTAATGGTAAACTACATTGCAGTATAAGCAATCTGTTGTATCCAATGGTCAGATATAATTATGACAATTTTTGTACCAATATTTTGGCTATTTGCTACGACATTGCAGCTTGAGATAAAGGATATGCCAAATCTTAACACAGCATTTAGATATGCATGTGATTCTCTGCTAACCTTTGGGTCTGTGTGTTTTTTACTCGGCTTAATATTCCGGTTAAAATTTATATCATTTATATTTTACCTTTTTCTCATTAAAAACTCAATGTTTGGAGAAATATGCTAATGTTGTTTGAAATATACGTACAAGTTTAAGTCATTTTTACAAAATATATAAGATTAATCAAAGTTGTAAAATGCACAGGCATGAATCACCACTCTATCAACTGTAGCCATTTAGGTCCTTGCGTCCCACTTTTCATCCTACATTCAGACTTCTTCAGAAGCTCATGGGCATTCCTGATGCTTTTTTTTCAATGTTAAAAGTGATGGGTTATATATACGGAATGTCTGAACCAGTTTTTGTCATTTGGGTTAGTCCAACTCGTATCTATGGGATTCACTGTAGTCAAATTTTCAATCCATTCCATGAGGAATTGGAAGAACCATAAAGTCTGCTGAATCAATCAATTTTCTCTCAGTCTCCAAACGGGTTACCCTGCTGTTGAAACCCTAACGACCCTAGCCCTTAACTTTCATGGGAACACTCCATCTCGACCCTACATCATTCCTAACGGTGACATACTAGTCACATGGCAACTTAAAGACAAGATAATGGGTAATAAGACCCGTGCAAGGGCCCAAATCCCACTAACTATTGGCCTCGCCAAATCAAATGATCTTCCTATGGTTCTTGAGATTGATTCAAAGGGACTTTGAACAGCTCCTTTAGATTCTGTGCTGACATGGATTTGTATATTTTTCTGCTCTTGGGAATCTATTCACAGTTTATCCTCTCTCTTTCTCTCTCCCTCTCTCTCTCTCTCTCTCTCTCTCTCTCTCTCTCTTTCTGTTTGTGTAGGATGGAAATGAGGTTTTCTTCAGGATCAAACGCAGCACCCAGCTGCGCAAGCTGATGAATGCCTACTGCGACCGGCAATCCGTGGATTTCCAGTCCATTGCCTTCCTATTCGACGGCAGGCGGCTTCGCGGAGAGCAGACCCCAGACGAAGTAAATCTCCTGGGGATCTCTCTTTGAGGGCAAAGTTTTCAAATGCTCTCTCCATGATTTCCTCAGTTGGCTAACTTTGCGCTCTCTCTCTCTCTCTCTCTCTCTCTCAGCTTGAAATGGAGGACGGCGATGAGATTGACGCAATGCTGCATCAGACTGGGGGTTCTCTGAGTCTTGCATGAACGCGACAGGTTTGCACATATCCTACTTGTAATGTGAATCCAGACTCGAAGAATCTGTCTCATGAGACATAGAATTCAGAGAGAGAGAGAGAGAGAGAGAGAGAGAGATTTAATGGTTATTCTGCTTTATTGGGTTGCCCTTTGAGAAAGATTCAGGAGCTGATCTGACCATGGATTCATGTGGGCTTTGCTTCTTACGTGTTGGCGTTGACCTGCCGAATCATGTTCAAGTCTTCTACTCTCTGTATACTTTTTCTCGATCTAGTAATCCCCAAATCAAGCTGGATCCGAAGTCGGAACGGGACATGGAACTCTGACTTATCTCCGCTAGGGTCTCTGGTCCTCTGACGAGCTGATTTTGACCACGGACTCATCGGTGGGTGTTGACCCGTTGACTCATCTCCAAGAGGATTTATGTGGCCTTTGACTCATCTAAGCCAGCTTCAGTCACACGAATCCTGTCCAAAGATTTACCCATTTTTGCAATTTATTTACTATCTAATACCCAAATGGTTGACTTATCTTAGGGATGGACCCAATGAATCTCGAAACCCAGGAAAAGTATGAGAACTTTTTTTTTTTTGTATAGGAAAATGGTACGTTTTGATGATATGACCTGAACTTGATCTTTGGGCGATTGTCAACGGGCTAACCCTAATCGCCCCAATCCTCTCTCTCTCTCTCTCTCTCTCTCTCTCTCTCTCTCTCTCTCTTCTCTCTCTCTCTCTCTATCTATCTCTCTCTAGATCACCCTCTCACTTCACTGAATCAAATGGAAACAGGAAAATATAGCCCAAAAAGGTTTCTCCGTATATTCCTCGATTAAACTTCGATAAATCTTTCGATCAATGTCAAAACATAGCTGGATCCACCGAGGAACAGACTGTTTTTTTCAGGGTCTTAGGCCGAGAACAGCTGAAGGGTTCGGAGGAAACCCTAGGAGACCGTCAGCAATGGGCACTCGTCTAGAGAATCGGTCCAAGGGCCATGCAACGATAAATATGGGCCTAGGCCGGACCAGGCCCATTAAAGAATCGACGCCGATCATCAAAGAATACTAGTCGTCATTGAGTAAAAAGTAGGATCTGTTGTATTAAGTCTCACATGCCCGGATAAGTGAAAATTCCCAGCGCCAGGGCCCCCCCACCTCCCACATGGCATTGACCCAATACAAAGTCAACTGGTCTGATCGTAAATAACCCCCCAGCAGTTAGAACAGCCGCCGGCTGTGACAACCGCCGCCGGCAGGAGGATCTTCTGGCCAGCTCCCCGGGCTGATCTCCGCCACATAACCTCCACCGCCATGCTGACCAGCTCAAGCGGGTATTTGAAGCTTGACGTTGTTCTTCAAGCTGAGCACAGTCAACAAGAGTTCAGCCCATGTTTGTTCATTCTATGGCAGCAACAGAGGAGGGATTGATCACCTGAGGAAGTAGTAGTAGAAGAAGTCGGCATAGAGCAGAGTCTGCACGAGCCCAGCTAACCAAGCTGCACCCAAAATGGCAAGTGTATTAGCTTTTGATGGGAACAGCTGACAGGGTGGGGGGTGGGAACTGGAAGGATTTTAGGAAAGGAAGTCCCACGGATCCAATGAACATAGTGCGGCTCGGTGAAGTATCGGTAGATCCAGTTGACCATGTATAATACCCGGTACGCACTGCATCAAAAAGGGAAACCGTGAGTGGAGAAGAAGCTGGAGATGATATGATGGTTGAATATGGAAGGCAGTGATGGAAAAGAGGAAGGCCCCCAGAGTATGGAGATGTATTCTAATTGTGCAGCAAGGATCAGGCTCAGGTAGGTTAGTTCTAGTCTGAATTGGATTGGTTTGGTCATCGCAAATTATGGATGAATTGGGCTTATAACAGAATATTTGAACAGTGCTGATATCCAACCATCTGATCCTCATGCATGAATTGGGCTTATAACAGTCAAATATTTGAACAGCTGCTGATATCCAACCATCTGATCCTCTGCATGTTGACTTAAAAGAGACTTTGGGGGGGGGGGGGTGAGGGAATATTCAAAGAAAATATTTATTTACTGGGTTTTTTCCCTGAGAAAAAAATATTTAATGCACCAGAATCATGCCGAAAGTTGGAGATCATCAAAATTTCTGAATATTTTCTATATCAAGCCTATTCCCAATAATCTAGGGGCCCACAAACACTAATTGCGACTAACAGTAGAGCAAAAATCAATAAGAAAATAAAATAAAAATAATAAAGGACGAATTTTGTCGTCGTTTAATTGGTTTCCAGGCCAAGTTTCTGCTCCTCCCCCATCAATCTTCTCCATAAGTGTGGTGTCTGTTGCAGACAAAAGTCAAAAAGAGCGTGACTCCAGTGTTACGTCTTCAATGGCCTTTCCCTGATTTCATACTGAACCATTGGACACTGTTCTTGAAGGCAGGTACCATTACGCTAGTTCTCAATCTCCATGGATCAATTCACCTCACTCTCGCCACCGCTCAAAAAGTTCTTGAGATGGCATCGATCCCCATCTCAGTCCTAACTCCATGACAGGACATGTTCAGAGTGAGCCATTAGGAAAGTTACTTATATATATAATGGAGGTGGTAATCTGAAATGCTATCCTTATCTCCTGAACCTTCCCTAACTTGTTCTATCTCCTCCTTTCCCTCTCCTTCCTCCCAGCTTTCCCCCTGAAGCTGACCTTCACTCCCACAGAGCTACTAAAAGAGGAAACCACCACTTGCACACAGCTGCCCAATGTCACAGCGAACAGGCACCTTAAGCACTACTCTATGCATTACGTCCTCCCATGGATAGAAGAATTATAAGCAAGAAAGGATACGTGAATCATTCTAAGTTCAGATAGAAGAGACATTAAAGTTCAAACCAAGGTCAATGTAGAGGTTATTGTGCAATTCAACCACAAGATGGGCATAAAAAGGAGCACACAGAGAATCATCGTAGAGCTGCTATAAAGCAATCCATGACAGGAGTACAGGATTAAAGGTGGAGAGCTAAGAAATCCATGCATGAGGCTGAAGTATGGCAGCTCTACAATGATTCCATGAAGGTATTCGAGGTTTTCACACAGTCAATCTATCTCGGATGGGGTGCTGGTTTCTGTTGTTGAAGAGATGAGGCAGCATATTAACATGGAAGAACATCAAGGGGCAAGAACTACTGAGGAGGTACCCAGTGTTTGTTCCTTCACAATCATCCTCCAAGAATAGAAGATAAAAGAATCTTCCAACATCAGAGTTGACTGTCTTTGGACCACAACACATCCCAAAAGCTATTATAGATCCTCCATAGTCCAACAGAGTTGGGTAGTTTTATGACAGTGGATAGACAGGGGGAATAATCTATCAAGTGTAGATCTTTAAGACTTTTCTCCCCATCCCCTGTCTTCTCAAACTCATTCTGAACCATCATTCATCAGCATAGAACATATAATAATTTTCATTCAGACTCAACTAATGACTTTCAGAGCTACAATGCAGCAGGTGGGTTATCTTCAGAGGAGGTTCCAGGAAAAAGATCAATGCTCCCCAAAAAGATGAGAAACAGTAGAACAGGAACTTAAACCATAGATTACAATTATCTCATAAAAAAATCATAAATGGGCAAAATTACAAGACAAAGAGAACTATATTAAAAAAACTCCAATAAAAAATTATAGAAAACTAAGTAAACACGTTGACTCAAAATGTCAGAAAAAGATCTGGAGGTTTGAGAGTCGAAATGTCACCCCAGGAGGAAAACGTATTGGCCAGTCAAATTGTCGACGTTTCTGGTCCTCTGCAAAAGAACGAGCTGAGGAAGTATAGCAACAGCTTCCAAATACAAGGAGAACGACCACATCACCTGTTTCAGCAAATAAAAGACTATCTTCAAACAGACTTGAAGGAGAAAAGAATGAACAAAGAAGGCAAACATGGCACAAACAGTAACCAAACAAGTAAAGTATCATATATCTCTCTCAGTCACTCTCATTACATGCATATATTGACAATGAAAAAAGATGAACCCCTAGATTTGGTCATCATGCAAAGAATAATCCCATCCCATCAACCAGAAGAATGAAGTAAAGGAAAGTAAAACTACAAGAGTAGAGCATTTTACCTCTCTGACGGTGAACTTCTCATTGATGACAAGGGCCAGAAGTACGCAAGGCAACACAAGGAACAGATGACGAAACGTGTCCTGATCTTTATCATATGATCTACGGACAATCTTGTGCCGCTTCATGTACCAGACAATTGAGAAAGAACTCCCCAAGAAAATCAGTTTCATGACAGTATTGTACAATGAGATAAAATGAGTGAAGATGTCCAAGTAACGAGTAGCAAAGACAAGGGCGTAGAGTTCTTGGGTCTTCAGCGAAATCCCTGAAAAAATTATTAGCAATGTCTTATGTTTAAACCAAGTCTGCGGTAATGAAATGCGAAAATACGAAAATTCTACCCACCAGAAAAGACCGGCCCCAAACTTCCATGTATTATTATTATATAAGTATGACTAAGAAACTACGTTACTGTACATGAGAGATAATTTTGCATCCTACAAAGCAAGCATTACAATAATAATGAAGAATAAGCTACAAAATTTCGTATAAAACTGATTAAGGAAGACGCATGATTAACCACAGCAATCCCCGGGAAACAACATAGATACACTGCAAACTTCTCAGGGTGCAAAGTGGAAAGGAAAAAAAGTGATAGAAATTACCCAAACTAAAGGAGGTAACACTAATTTTCAAGATTCAAGTAATTAAGGTTAAAAATCCTATTCTGTCGCACAAGTTCCATGAAACAGAATGAGCCTCCACTTAATAACAGGGGGTGGATCAATGGAGGAAACTATGCAGAGTTGAAGGGACTAAGTGAGTTAATTTCCTGATTGCATTTCCTGAACACTGACCTTCACATTAACCCCTTCCCACTCTATCTTTAGTCTATTTTATACCACACCACACCACAACTTTGTCTGCCTGCATGACTTACTCATTCATATCATCACACAAGATTTTAATCCATGAGACCTATTTGAGGAGAATAATAGAAAGAAAAAAAATAAAATTGCATGATCTTTCAAGGATTTCGTTAGCTAAGAAGATCCTTTTTTGCTATTTCGCGAGACTCGAAAGACACCCCCCTCCTAGGCTAACCGGTTCCTAAGCTTTTAAGACCGGTTTCTCCTAGGCTAACCGGTTTCTGCTCATACTCGAAAGACACCCCCCTCCTAGGCTAAACCCTCCTAGCACTTCGATCTCTCTTACTAGACTTTCACAGTATCTTGGTCCAAATGGAGACTCTTAATGGCTGTGATATCCAATTCCCATGTCTTAAAAGCTTTCTATGTCATGTTATGCACGAAGGATCCACGACAAAATCCACAGTTTCTGCGACAGGAACTCCACTTTCTGTCGTATCATAAAGTTAGGAATATAATAAACAATCCCTTGGCAAAGCCATGCCTCATAAAAAAGAACCCAACTCTTCAATTCCGTACATCACACGTCAAAAAATCTCAGAAACCCACCAATCGAGAACCAAAATTCGTGCCTTTCAGAGAGCCCAAACAAAACCAAGGATGAAAGAAACCGAATATTGGAAAAAAGGAGATCCGAGATGTACCAGCGCAAGATTTGATGGTGTGGATCTTGAGGAGCAGGACGATGACACTCATCAGATGCGTCATATCCCCACAAAACCTAAAGACATTCATCTCCGATGTCGCTGAAGAGATCCGGCGGGCAATCCCCAAGATCTCTTATCACGGTCAGCCGAGCCGAGCCGCGACCAAAATCACGGCTCTTCTTCCTTCCTCCCCGAGCACCACCAGCCCAGATCAGGCAAGCAGACTGAGAGAATGACAAATGAACCTATAGACGGGGAAAGAGGGCAGGAGAGAGTCGGAGACGATGGGGAAGGCGGAAGTTCGCCGCTTTCCGTTGGTCACCGTCCTCTGAGATGGTAGCCCTCCCAGCGGCGAGCAGATCTGCGGAAGAAGGAGCACGATAGCGACGTTATGATGCCCTGCGGGTGACGGGTAAACAAAGGGAATCCTCGTGGACGTGCGTAGTTCTTTTTCGAGGATATTTTTCACATAACCCCTCAAATAATCACTTAACCACATAAGACGCCTTATTTTATCTCAACAAGACCAGAGAATCACATGGAGGTCCCCGAATATATATTCCATATAACCAGCTAGAAACTTTATTTACGTAAACATCGCTCACGGTTGGGCATATCAGCGCACGTGGTTGTGAAAATATTTTACTGATATAGTAATAGCGTGGAAGACCAAAAATGATTATGAGTAGTCAACAACAACAATAATAATAATATAACAATAATCCATAGCTTTATTGATCATTTTAAAATATGATAAATTAAACTAATAATCCAATTTTTTATTAGATACGTGTCGATATCAAGTAATCCTAGAAAAATATTTATGAAATTAATATCGATTATATTAGCATTTGATGCAAATTATGTCAATCTAATTTCTAATTTATATAAAAATTCTTCAAAAAATCATAAGGTTCATGGAAACTATATAATATATGGGTTTTATTGGATTTGATGGTCTCCAAAAGATTATAATTTGCGTTAAAATGAGTAATTTTCAGTGGAAATTATCTGAAGAATTGGAAATGCAAAGTCAAAAAAAATTAGGGTTTGGGTTTAAAATGTTCGATTTTTATGCCAAATTAGGCACTGCCGACTAATCAGACCTAGCTGACAATTACCCATTTTGGGATTATATAAATGATATTCATCCGGATTACATGGTGACCTTTCGTTTAATCCCCTTTCAGGCTATGAAGGATCAGATCGGCAGCTGTGTAGTTGGTGACAGTCAATGGTGGTGCGGCGGCAGAGAAGATCAGGCCAGGTCAGCACCCGTTGACTTTTAATGGTGAAGGTGGCGGCAAGAATCAGGTTGGCAGTCATGGGTAGTGGCAGCAGTCATTGGTAACCAACCTTCAATGGTGGGGCAGAAGAAGAAGCCGCAAATGTTGTGGATGGCTTTCAATGGAGGTGGGGCGGCAGAAAATTTCAGGTCAGGTCAGCACCCGTTGACTTTCAATAGTGGTGGTGGCGGCGAGAATCAAGTTGGCAGTCTTGGGTAGTAGCAGCAGTCATTGGTAACCTTCAATGGTGGGGTATCAGAAGCAGAAGCAAAGGTTGTGCATGGCTTTCAATGGAGGTGGGTCGGCAGAAAATATCAGGTCAGCACCCGTTGACTTTCAATGGACATCAGCTCGACCGAACCTTCTCCACCGATGCAGCGCTCTCCGTGAAACTGTCTGAAATGGCCACATTGTGATCAGGCCGAATGCTTAAAGAACTCATCTATCGGCTTCGTGACCTTCCCAGCAGAGCTCCGCATACACCAAATCCAAGATCCTGTAGATTTCTGCAGAGAGAGGATGAGATCTGCCTGAGGCGAAGAACTCATGGAGCTCCCCATCCACCTCAATGGAGCTTCGCCCAGGGGCCTTCCTGATCCCACCTTCCCTCATCCTCCTCCTGGCCATCTTCACGCCTTCCCACTCTCCCCTCACTGCACAGAGATTTGATAAGAGCATGTAGATGCCGCTGTCACTGGGGTCCAATACCATGAGCTTCTCGGCCACCAGCTTGCCCAGCTCCACCTCGCCATAGATTCTGCAGGCGTGGAGGAGAGCACCCCAGGCGGCCCTGTCCGGTGCCGCCGGCATGCTCTCCATCAGACCGACGGCCTCCGCCAGAAGCCCAACTCTGCCCAGAAGATCCACCATGCAAGCATAATGCTCCGACATCGGTTGCAGACTGAATTCGTCAATCATCTCTCTGAATTGTTTCTTTCCTTCTGCAACCAGCCCGCCATGGCCGCAGGCGGAGAGGACGCCGACAAAGGTTATGCTGTCGGGTGCTGTGCCGGCGATCTTCATCTTCTCAAAGATGGTGAGGGCTTCTTCGCTGTTGCCGTGGACTGCATGGGCGAGAATCATGGAGTTCCAGGAGACCAGATCCCTCTCAGGCATCTCGGCGAATAGCTTAGAGGCTTCAGAAATTGATCCGCATTTGGCGTACATATCTATGAATGCGTTCCCCAGTGCTGTGGTGAGCTTGATCTTCCGGGAGGTGAGGTAATGGCGGACCCGTTGACCGATGTCCAGGCGACCGGACTGGGCGCAGGCAGAGAGGACGCTCAAGAGAGTGGCTTCAATGGGGTCCACGCCCGTTGACTGCATCTCTTGGAAGAGCTCCAGCGCCGGCTCGGGGAGGCTGGCTTGGGAATAGCCGGCAATCATGGCACTCCAGGAGATTGAATTCCTCTCCGGCATTTCCTCGAACAGCTGCCTGGCAAGCTTCAGGTTGCCGGATTTGGCGCACCCGTTGACCATGCTGGTCCAGGAGAAGACGTCCTTCGCCCTCATGCCGGCAAAAACTTGTCGCGCGGAGTCAACGCAGCCACATTTTCCGTACATGTCGATCAGGGCGTTGAGTAAATTTGTGGTCATGTTCATGCTGTATCTTACCGCGAAGGCGTGGACTGACCTCCCGAGATTCAGGAGGCCCAACTGGGAGCAAGATGAGAGAACGGTGATCATGGTGACCTCGTTGGGTTGGGCTCTTCCTTCGAGCATCATGGCACGGACCAGTTTCAGAGCCTCGCCTGGGGATCCCACCTGCGCATGGCCATCGATCATGGTTGTCCAAGAAACTACATCTCTCTCAGAGCTCCGGTCGAACAGATCCAGAGCAAAGGCCACGAATCCATATCTGACGTAGAAGTGCATCAGAGCATTCCTCACCAACAGATCAAGCTCAAACCCTAGTTTGTGGAGAAGAGAATGGATGCATTCTCCCTCTGCAACTTGAGGAGACGACTCACAGACTTTCAGCACGAAGACGAACGTCCGGCCGTCCATCTCTGCGTCTTCCCGGACCATGCAGCGGAACAGATGGAGAGCGGCGGACGATGATCGCCACCAGTGATAGCCTCTGATCATGGCGTTCCACATGTAAGCATTAGGTTCAGAGATCTTAGAGAAGATCCTGCGGGCGTGTTCCAAGTCTCCAGCCTCCGAGAGAGCGCAGAAGGCCAGGAGGCGGCTCGCAGGAAAGCGATGGTCGATCATCCCCGTACGAACCATGTGCCCCTGGACCTGCTTCAGATCTCGCATCGAACCGCAGGTCTCCAGGACGGAGAGGACCGGGTTGGTGATAACCACGCTGATCGGACTCCACCTGGACCTCGCAGCCCAAGACGACGAGAAAGTGAAGAACAGCGCCCTGCAGAGGGAGGCTAGGATTCTGCGAGGATAAACCCCGGCGGTTGCGGGAACGAGGGAGATGCAGAAGAAGGCAGGATTCTTCATAGAGCTCCCGCCACCAGGTTTGAGGACTCGCCTGGCCGAAGCTCGATTCCATGGCGGAATTCATCGCTGTCTACGTCGATCCTTCATTCTGCTCTTCCGATGAGGTCGCGCTCCATCGAGAGAAGCAGACGAAGAAGAAGAAGAAAAAGTCACTACTCGGCTGGCCCATTTATTTTTTGGGATAAATTTCGGCCCATATATTATATGGGCCGGCTGACCTTGGGCTTTGGCCCAAAATACTTTTCAACAAATCATGCGTGAACTGAGAGATTGTAGCCCAAAAATATATTTTTAAAAAATAAAAAATGCATGTCTTGTCATGATTAACCTACGCTGTCATCTAACCTCCGGATCCTTTGTTCTTCTCCGTCCATCATCTATCTGACGGCTGAAATTCCTCCGTATAAGATATCACTGCAGCGTGCCTCAGACGGGGCCATGGCAGCCGCCCGATCTCACCTTATCAGTGTTTTCTGGCCGTCCGATCGACTCAACTGAGGCCCGCATAACGGTCATAATTACTGGGGACCACGTTACCCACAGGGTGTCTCGACCCCGTCGGGCCCCACGCATCCCCGACTTATTTGAATGGTGATGTTTATAAATATTGCTAAAGATACTGTTTTTTTGTAAGAGAATTCTCACTGAAGGCTATACGAGCAAAAACGATACGAGATTTTAGCTAAATATAACGGCCACGGCAACTAAATCCAAGCAGTTTTTTCTTACAAATCTTGACGTATTCAGAATATGAATTGTAAATTCCCCCTTAAAGTGTAATATATTGTTGTGATATTCTCAGATAAATGTTCACAAGCCACATCAAACATGACACGCCAAAGCAACAAACAAAATAAGTTGTATTTTTTAGTGAGAATTTACATTTTTCTCCTTTTTAAGTACTTTTATATTGTAAAAATACCCCTAGAAACAAGTCAAATCGTTAAGTGGCACTTGTAGACATTTAAAAAAAGATTAATTGTAATGAGTACTTCATTGCATTGTTATACTTTCAATGAAACATAATTAAATTTTGACCCCTTAAAAGTGTCACATTTTGTAAATGTGTCCAATGATGATAAATACGGAAGAGATGACACGAGACTAATCATGACTCAAAAAACCAAAATAACTAAATGAACATTGGAAATATTTCCCAAATAATGTTGTGATTTTATTATTTTTATCTTATGTAAATAAAAATGTAGACAGTAAAAAAAAGAAGAAGACACAAGTAAACATTTTTTTGTGATAATTAAATGAAAAGCAAGGATATTGAGTTGGCAATAAAAGTAATTATAGTAATGGATATATATATTTATACTATAATTATGTGGTTTAAAATGAAATGCTGCCATATACATGTATTATATGAATTAACTTTATCTTATAAATAGAAAAAGGGGAATTGAGAAAAAAAAGCATAAAAAATGGGAGTATTTTCATTGGAAAAATTATAAAAAAATGGATGGACTGATCTACGTTGTTCCATTTGATCATTTTGTGAGGCACTTTCATGTCATGATATTGTTTTTGTATCCTTTACCCACATGTTAAAAAAAAATATGATGGTCGGTAGGTTTTTAGTGCAAGTAATATCCTCAAGGAGGTCGGTTTAGAAAAAAAATGGCCAAAATAATCCGTATTTATTTATATCTCTAATGACCATTTCAGATGTGTTTAGACCAGCAAAGTTCAGGGACGAAATTGGAATTTAAATATTTCCGGGTCTGATTTCTTAACTTTGATTAAGAACAGAGGAACGACTCGATGGCATTCGTTGAAAAAAACAAAAGAGCCCCGTAAATTGTGTGATATCTATGTATATCCCTCCCTCCCTATTTACGTACCTTTTTAAATAATAACAGCGGGGAAAGGGTATATGAGATAAATTCATGCAAGTAAAAGGGTGTTTCAGACAAATACACTATAAATAATCCCAAGACTTTTCCATGGAGATTGGGGACAGCCCCAGACGTGGGCAGTCAGACGAAGACAAAGAGGGGCGGAGGGAGACCGGTGCCGCGCCCCCACGTCCGTCCTTAACGGCTACAATTGCAGTAGAGCCGGAAGCAGGGAGGAAGAGGGGGGGAGAGATCCATTCTCGTGCTGCTCGTGTGGTCAACTGCATTGGCCTTGCGCCGCTTCTCCGGAGGTTTTCTTTCTTCTTCTTCTTCTTCTTCACGGGAGGATATGGACTTCGACGAGGACAACAGCAAGTAAGGAGTTGCAGCAGATCTTCGTCTCGATTTTGTGGCAATGTGCTTTATGTATTTATTTTAAGCGATTTATTTGGCCGTCGATCTGTTCTTGGTGAGTTTGTTGGATTTCTGATGTCTGTGGGCTGGCATTGTTATACTGTTGTTAGGCCTCTGAGGTTGCTGAAGAAGATCCGTTTATGGAATGAGGGGATTGTGATTATATATTTTGTGTTCTCTTGAAGATCTTGTTTTTTTAGTGGGATAACGCCTCGTTCTTTATGCGGTGTCTTAAGGACCACATGTTACCCCGATCTTTATCCCATGTTACTTATGGAATTAAATTATGTCTTGTCTTATTACTGTTCAGAATGAACGGTTACGTTGGATGTGAGAACCTAATTCCCGGAAAAAATTATAGTGCTTTTAGTTTATTTTTTACTAGTGGGTGGAGTATTTTCCATGTAATATGACTGAGATTCACACTCAAGATTCCTGGAAGACACGCAATTGATCAAACTAGGGCTTCATTTTTTTCCCACCCCGCGAAAGTCGATATTGTTTCTACCTATTTCTCATACATAATGTACACGGATTCCATTCTCTTTGTTTTTTTCTGTTTTTACTTCTTGTGATTGTTGCAATAGCTGTTAGTGAACAGGATAGGACGAAACACATGCCACTAATATTAAGTTATGTCACTTTCTCTCATGCTGGCTTCAGGTCCGTATTAAGTTAGAGAATTATGCTTGCATGAATTTTTCAGGTGATTTTGTAAACAATTCGTACTTGTGCATCAGTATTTTTTGAATGCTTTCCATGACGCTCCCGAGTGTGTCAAATACTGTGACTTTCAGTCGATCAGACCCTACCCTCTGATTTGTGAAATATTGGCTTCCGATAAGCAGTCATCTTTTTGAGCCGCGTTGAAACGGCATTTTTGGTGTAGGTTTGGCATCTCTAGCTGTCTCCCTGATAGAAGATGCAGTGGAGTGTGATGTCTTGGTCTATTTAGTATCTAAATTTACATGTGATATTTAGTAACTTTGGGACAAAAACATCGTCTTAAAATGCTTCCAGGCTTTTCGAATTGGTTTTCTCGGAAATTCAAGATTTATGTTTGTGCTACTTTGTTGATGTGAGGGAATGCTTTCTCTGTATGATAAACTATATGCAGTGTGGTAATTTGGTAGTACTGAATTGCTTCCAGGGAACTGTGGGAGTGGCAAAAAGAAGAATACTGTCTGGAAAGAGATACAAGTAGTACTCTGTCTAATATCTCTTCGTATTTCCCAAGCTATTAATCTCTTCTGTATTGTCACCCTTGTCAAAACTCTTTCCCTGAACAGACACCTCCCATTGCCTATGGGATGACCTAGAACAAAAGGAGGATGGTCTGCTATACATGCTCGGGGAACAGACACCTATTAAAGACTGTGCAGATTTAGGTCACCTGATTTCGGACAATGGAGGTACTGTATACGGAAATCACATATCTTGCAATTGAATTGGCTCAAAAGGTATTACCGCATTTTTATTCAAACGATGCTACTCAGATGGTGAAAGCAAGGGTGTGGACGAACGTAGAGAGTGTTCTCAGCTGAAAAGGAGGCGCATGCTGCAATATAGTTCCAGTGATACTGATGTTAGCATTAGCGATGAACTTCTGGCATCCGAGTTTATGAAATCCAATGTAGGTTATGCAACATGGTGCTTGTTTTTTTCTTAGCTTGATATTAAAATACTGATTTATATTAATTCCTAACGCTCACTTTTCTGACCTTATCTTTCTACAGATCGGAGAAGACTCCTTGATGAAAGATGAGACGAATGATAATCTTCAGTGGATTTTGGGACTCTCAGGTTAGCCATCTTGCATATTGTTTCGTGATGCTGTTCTATCTCCTAACCCTAACCATCCAAGGACTGTATTCCTTATATCTAACAACTTACAACAGATAGCCAAGAAGGTCTGGATCAGTCATCAGAGTGCTGGTTAGCAAGTTGTTTTAATGAAAGTGAGACGCATGTCAGCTCTGACCAAATGTATGTTCCCCTGAGAGATTTGATTGACTTTTCTCCTCCAACCATAATATTCCAGTGCTAAATTCGTCATCGTTTTGACCACAGGAATGCTTCTAATACCCCTAGTAATCACGCTGATGCCTCAGGTTAGTTACTCATGCAAATACTTAATTTAGGAAAAAAAAAAAACTATTTTTTCTCTCAATCACCTCATTTTATTTTGTTTCAATTTAATATACCTAAGAACCATTTGTGAAGAGTATAATATCTTTTTATTATATGTATCGCATGATAACCTCACGCTGATAACCATTTCTAACACCCCTAGTTTTCGCTCATGCAAATACTTAATTTAGGAAGAAAAATTAAACCATTTTTTCCCAATCACCTCATTTATTTTGTATCACCTTGTTAATGTTTTGGCTTGACTGCATAGAGCGATGCAATGTACCGCGCCAGATGAAAACTCTTAAGCTGCCAGTGACGATTTCCATCACCCCTTGCAATAAACTCAGAGGTACCCAAGCTGACCAGGAATGCTTCTCCCCACCGCACGTGTCCCTCTTCTCTGATGGCCGCATGCTTTTCATCTCAACCAGGAAGCAGGACCTACCTATCGACTCCACCGAAGCTGGCGTCCTCTGTTGCATACCCCTTTGCGCTCATAAAACCCTGTGGAGTCCAGGGGGACACCACGCTCAAGGATATAAACCAGAGGATCCACGCCCCATTTCTGCTGAAGCAGGAGCAATCAACGGGGGAGGACCCTTCGCAGTGCTACCCAACTTCTGCCTTTTCTGGAAAGCCCGTCGTTGTGAAGACTAAGATCCGCACAGAGGGAGGAAAAGGCAGTATCACGATCATGAGAACCAAAGGTTGACCACCCGAATTGCATGGCTGGGCATAGGTATAGTCTCTGTCTCGTGGATTTATTGCCTGGATTGGTATAATGTAGAAGATGTAGCCATAGAGCCCCCTTTGACTCCTCTCTGATGGGACCCTGTTTTTCAACTGAATGCGTTGACCTTTTGACGATGTTCTTTGTGATGCCCACTGAGGCATCAGACCATGTTAACAAGTCAACGGCCTTGTTTTTTTGGGTTTCATTCAAGCTGATGAACATTCGGTTTGTGATGAAGAACAGTAATATAATTTATGTACTTGTTCATCAGAGATTATATAATTTAGGAAATCATCTCTTTGCTGTGTGCAGATGGAGAATCAAGGCTGTCTGCAGCTAATTTTATGTCCATGTTCTGACACGTTGACCTTAATATGGTTTTTTGGATTTTTTTGTTAAATATCATATATTTTTTTATATATTTTAATATACGATATATTTTCCTGGTAGAAAATCAAATCGGGTCTCTTCTTTTTGTTCTGACGTAGTTACTCTGATTAAGCGTGCTTCTGTTCTTCCTCCTGGTCTGAGGTTTCGACAGCTGTCAATGGGCGGTAAGGCCTGCAGCGTGGCCCATCTGATTTTGAGGCCCATATTTGGGATAATTTGGGCCGTATTGTATTTACGGTAACTTAGTCCAGTAACAGCCCACTTGACTTCTCAAGACATTGGGCCTTTTCGATTTCCTATGCCTCATGCTTGAAAAATGGGCTGGGCTTGTATTTGGGCTTACTGGCCCATCAAATAACTCCTATTGGGCGGGATTACTTGCTCTCTAACACCTCAGCGGTTACCTGGCTCATTTCTGGAAAAGCTTGGGTTAAAATGGGCTTTGGGCTCTACGGCCCATTTACCCGCCCAATCTTTTAAAATATATTTATAATTTTTCTCCTAACTCGGCCCGTCTTCTGAAACATTGATTATGATTTTAAGGGACTGGGCCTGCACCTTACGTTCCGGGCTTTTCTAAAAAAAGGGTCTTAGACCCCTCCTTCAGTGAGCTCGCGGACTAGGGGGATTCGGTCCGAAACTCGGTTTCGGGGCTTTTTTTCTTATCCCCAGCCCAACCATGGCCCATTGGGCTGATGATGGATCCTGGGCTTCTGAGTACTGTCGGGGCCGTTGTTGCGGGGGGGGTACGAGAAGTGGGCCCCACTTCGAGTTTGCATATGCCGTAAACTTTTTCGGAGAGCGTGCCCGCCCTTATTCGCTAGGCTGGTGGCGAGAAGGAAGAGAGACAGAGAGAGGTGTACGCGACCATCGGCAGTGGATGGGTATGCGGGGAAGGCGCCTGGGAGGTGCGCTAGTGGACAGGACATCCGTCAGAATATTCCCCAGGGGATTCCTTGTGCCGCCGTCGATGGCGTCGTCCACAAACCTGCGGCGACGGAGCCACCTTCGCATTCGCTGGTCGATGTCCTCTCTTCCGTGGCCGAGCAGCTCTGGTTCACCTCCGGCGGAGCAGTGATGAGCCTACCGGCTGCGGTGGTATATGTGGTGGCGCTGGCGGCGGTGGGTGTGACCGCCGGGAGCATTCCGACGACCCTGGATGGTCCCTTCAAGCCGGTGACAGTTCCGCTGGACCAGGAGGCGTTCCGTGGCAATTCGGTCGACTTGCCGGACTCCGATGGGAGGGTGCGGAGGAAGGTGTCCGGCTTCTCGCCGGAGCAGATTTCCGTCTCCCTCGCGGCCACCTACGACGCCGTCTGGATCTCCTGGGTCACAGGTTCTTCCCTAGTCCTCTGACTGTCCACGCATCCTTTCTACCTTTCGCGATTCCTTACCTGTGCTGTGTACATTTGCGTCTACCTTCTTCTGCGCTAAATTTGATGATGGAGGGTTTGTGGATGACTTTATTGCAGGGGATTTTCAGATCGGGGACAGCGTAACGCCGCTTAATCCAGCGGATGTCAAGAGCGTCGTATATTATGGAAGGTTGAGGTATCCCCTACATCATGAGACTACTGGTTATTCTCTTGTGTACAGCCAGCTTTATCCATTTGACGGCCTGCAGAACTACACATCTGGGATAATCCACCATGTTCGACTCACAGGTGCATTGGTCTCAACCTTTATTGTTCCTTGTTTGGGGACTTCTGTAAATTATAATTTTCTTTTCGAAACTTTCCTGGTCTAATATGTGACTACATTCTTTTCTTAATTTTACCAAGTACCCTTCCTGTCCTGGCAATTTCTCCTGAAGACAGTCTTTAATGAAATAAAAATATGAGGGAACGCCATAGTATTCAAGAGTAGGATGAGTTTGATGGTCCTATTACTCCCCAGTTTTTTGTAGCTACTCTTTGTCCGGCTATCTCGAACATAATCTCCAGTATTGTGGGAGTTTATTAAGCGAAGAGATCCCCTCTTAATCTGGGAGTCACAGTCTTGATCTTAACTGTAGTCGCACAGGTCTGCAAAAGGCACGTCTTAAGCTGTACGGTCTTGCTATAGTATAAGAATGGCTAGTCTGATATTTCAAAATGTGAGTTGTAAAAAGTAAAAAAAAAAGAAGATGTGCAGGGTAGTATCTGTATGGTATCTTTCAAATAATTTACGAGTTTCACACAGAAAAAACGTTCAAGTAGTTAGAGCTTAGAAGAACAAATGAATATGGAGCTGATAATAACCTTTGTTGCCAGCATCCTGCATTCGGATGCTCATGTTGATCTCGATTTTCTGTTTGAACATACTTTTGATAAAGTTGAAATTATCGTTATGTGCATGATTGAAATATACATCCTTGGCCAGGGTTGCAACCAGCCATTGCTTGTTGATATGAGTCCTAGGTCATTAGAAGGCACAAGTGCAGACAGAGAAATGATAGTTATGATATATCAACGGTCTTTTGTTCACCATTTCTCTTTTTTGGTATGCATCACCAATCATGTATTTATCCTTTCGTCATTGTAGGACTGAAGCCTGGGACTAGATATTACTATCGATGTGGTGATCCCTCTATACCAGCCATGAGCAGCATTCATGTGTTCAGGACGATGCCCATTGCAAGCCCTCAGAGCTACCCAAAACGAATTGCTGTGATTGGCGATCTAGGCCTCACATACAATTCTACTTCTACTGTTAATCACATGAGAAAAAATCATCCTGATCTGGTTCTACTACTTGGCGATGTCTCTTATGCAAACCTGTACCTCACCAATGGAACTGGATCTGATTGCTACTCTTGCTCGTTTTCGCAAACTCCTATACATGAGACATACCAGCCTCGTTGGGATTATTGGGGCAGGTAATTCCTTATTTCTCTCTTAGTTTAATTTTGTTTTCATAATTGCATGCTTGGTTCCAGAAGGATCTGCAATCCCTTGATATTTCAACATTTTTTTTTTTAGTTAATTGATAATTTCAAGCACCAATACTAACAAAGAATGTTGTTGACCAACGTATTTGAGATAACCAGTAAATTTCAAATGCCATTTGATCAGAGGGTAGCCTATGATAGCCAGATCGAGGCTGTTCCATGTCTGGTTTCAGACCTCAGTATCACCTATAAACTTTTTGAGAAGTTGTCACCACAAGAAATAAGCACATGTCAGTGATGATGTCCAGTTTTTTACTTCGACGCACAAATGGTGTATAATCTTTTAAGTTTTTAAGAGTTTTCTCAATCCTTTTATCTATGTTTTTTGTGGTTAATTTTTTCATGCTCTCTTTTTCAGGTTTATGGAGCCCTTTGTGTCAGAAGTTCCATTGATGGTGATAGAAGGAAACCACGAGATAGAAATGCAGGCCAAAAATCAGACGTTTGTAGCTTACAGCTCCAGATTCGCTTTCCCTTCTGAAGATAGTGGATCTTTCTCTCCATTTTACTACTCCTTTGACGCTGGGGGAATACACTTCATAATGCTGGGTGCCTATGTTTCCTACAACAGATCAGGTAAAACCAGAATAAACCCAGAGGACAATCCTTGATATTCCGGCATAGAGACTAGGCTAAGGATGCTCACCTAGGCAAAAATAACTTACGTTACTAGTGAAATAAGTTTGACAAAGGGTTGAAATTGAGAATTCAATACTTACTAGCAAAGACTATCAAATGACTTCCCATAGTTCAGGAAAAGCTTTGCAATGGAAATAGCCTGTGTTTCCATCGAATGCCATATAGGATCAAGGAGAGATGTGGAACTGTAGAAAGCGTGCTGCCATGAGGATATAGGGCTTATCAGTAGAGAATGAGAAGATGACGACATGCATTGCTGCAGATCACCTTGATGAGCTTATCTATTTATTTATTCCTCCATTTATCTGGCAATCGATTACTTCTTATTTTATAATATTCACATCACATGTGAGGAAGAATAGATCCAACAGCTTTCTATGTGAAGCTTAATCTCGTGTGTTCTTTGTTAAAGGGAATCAATACAAGTGGCTGGAGAGAGATTTGGCCAAAGTTGACAGATCAACTACTCCCTGGCTGATAGCTACTTGGCATGCTCCATGGTATAGCACGTACAGAGCCCATTACAGGGAAGCAGAATGCATGAGGATAGAGATGGAAGAGTTACTCTATTCTCACGGCGTTGACATTATCTTCAATGGGCATGTAAGTTTTCCCATCCTTCCAAAATTTCCCGCCATTTCCTATGATATTTGAGAAGGAATTCAGTGTAACTCTGGCAATTTGATATTCTGCTGAAATTGGTTTGAAACTATATGATAAATAATAATCTTGGTAGGTCACATGCATAATATGAAGAGAAGAATTTAAAGAGGAAATGAAGAGAAAAAATAATCTATTCATTCATACCTGTTGGATCTACTTCCGGTCCTCTGATATGATTCTTTGACCTAATATGAAGGTTCATGCCTATGAAAGATCGAACCGGGTTTTCAATTACTCATTGGATCCCTGTGGCCCGGTTCATATCACAGTGGGTGACGGTGGAAATAGGGAGAAGATGGCCATTGATCATGCTGATGATCCTGGCCGCTGCCCAGATCCACTGGACACACCTGATGATTTCATGGGCGGTTTCTGTGCCTTCAACTTCACAGAAGGCCCTGCTGCTGGTAGATTCTGCTGGGACCATCAGCCCGACTACAGCGCATACAGAGAAAGCAGCTTTGGCCATGGAATTTTAGAGGTACTCCTCTTGACTTGGCCTCTCTTTTCGATATCATAGCTGGCATATATATATATATATATTTATGTATTAGCTGCCTTAATTAGTTTCAGCTCCCTGTAAATACCTCAAGGAGGATTTAGGGTCGATATTTTCTGATAATAGAAGGGACATGAGATCACCTGGGAATGGGGTCACTGGGGTCATCTCACAAGCATGGGTTAGCCCGTTGACTGTGTTTAACTACGGTTAGCAAAAGAAAGGACATGCATGCAAATAATATTCTTAGGGACCCCGTTAATGTTGTCATAAAATATAGTGGGATGTAAGTGTCAACAAACCCTACAAAGCCTTACACCATCAGCTTTAGGTTCCTGTAAGCGTTCCAGAATAACTAAAAAGCTTCCATGCCCTTAAGGTTTTGCTTACTTTTATGGGCATGTAAATAGTCCGGATTAGCTAAAACTCCCCTACTTTCTGGTAATTATTAATAATGGATCCTCGGGATAGTATTTATGAGCCTGCCCTTATGTTAGTTAACCATGGTTAAGCTCATCTTCACTCATTGGTTGAGAAGATTTCCCAGATGGTAATGATTTTTAGAGTCTGTTTTGCTGTAGGTCCCTCCAAATACTCCAGATTACCTTACTGGCCTTATATTTTCTGATAATATTCATGGGTTACTGAGAATTTTCTTCACATGCTCTATGTTGGTTAACCATGGTTAAGCTCATCTTCATTCACAGGTTGAGAGAATCTCCCATATGGTTTAAGGCTTTTTAGGGCCTGTTTAGCTTTAGGTCCCTCCAAGCACTCAAGATTACCTAACTGGCTCTATTTTTTCTGATAATATTAATAGGTCCCTGAGAATATTCTTCACATGCATTAATAGCCTTACATCAAGGATCGTGAGATTTTGGTTGGTTGGAATTACCCATCTGCAGTGTGTGCCAAACGGTTTGTTGCACAAGACCATTGTTGAGTTAGCCATGAGTATTATCATAAACCTTGAGGGCTTTTTAGTTAATACAATTATTTACAGGGGCTGAAACTAAAAAACCGCACCCCAAGGATTTAGGATCCAAAGGGCAAACACAAAAAAATAATAACTCCGGGGTCTTTTAGCCCATCCGGGATATTATATTCAGATGGTCATAAAGCGAAACAGAGCCCTTAATAACAGATAATATTACGTGGAGAATCTAGGAGTCGACACAATGGCAGGGGCACAAATAATATCGGAAAAAAATGGGCCTTTTAGCTGATCCGAAGTATTCGCAGGGAGCTGGAGCTAAGAACAAACCACTGACGTGTGTTGACCGACGACTACCCTATCTGCAGGTGAAAAATGAGACCTTTGCTCTGTGGACGTGGCATCGCAACCAGGACTTGTATAACAGCACCGGTGGTGATCAGATCTTCATCGTTAGGCAGCCTGCCCGATGCCCTGTGGGGCCCAAGCTCTCAACCCCCCGTGCCCACATTCGTAATTATCCTATTTGATGGTCGTCCGTCGTAGGGTTGACGCAAGTAGTCAACGGGGGGGGGGGTGTGCAAGTGGGGGAGCTAGTCATATTGGGCAAGTAGCAGTGGCTTGAGGCACTGTATGTTAATTTGGATTATTTGATTAAATAACTTGGTAGCAATTATTAGGAATATTAATTGGAGGTAATTAATAAAGGGTCTAATATTACCAGAGGATGGGGGGATCTGGTCCCCACCAATTGTGTGCTTTCCGACGGCGTATGGAATGGGAGGGATTTGCGGATGACGGCCGCCGCCGAGTTCTTTAGCGTGTAAGCAACAAACGGCGTCTCTAGCGAGAGAGAGAGGAGAGAGAGAAAGGGTAAGATGGGGATACTGACGCTGGGTTAGGAGAAAAGTTCTTGAAAAATAAGAGATCGCTGACTTATGTTAAATGATAAAAAATGCTAAAAATAGTAATGCAGCTAGAAGTCAAAGATGGGTTGGATCAATAAGAAAATATCAATATTATTATCAATTAATATACATTGACAATAGGGGTTGAGCGATGTAACCCTCAATTGGGTTTGGATGTGACAAAGATCTGGGCCATGCTCAAGAAATTATCACCCAAATTAGGTTTTTATTGTCTATATATTTTTTAATTTTTTTGCTGGTTTAAGTTTATGGATAATTAAAATAATCTTACAAGCATATGATATTCTCCCTCATCATGAGAGAGTTTGACCAAAAGAGGAGAAAGTCAAAGCGCGTAGTTGACAAACTGGTTAGTGTGGAAGTGGGTAGCTAGACCGGATCAAAAGCTGCGGATGGATCAGAGTTGGGATGGAAGGGGGTCGAAGAACTGGGGTGGAATGGAAGTCGGAATTATAATCGGATTAAAAGTTGTGGATCGATCAGCCGACCGGAGGGGGCGGAGTTCTGCAGGGGAGGAGACCCTCCTTTCACCATGATTTTAATCATGCTCATTAATGGCGGAAAAAGCCAAGACATCACATGAATCCCGCATCGCCATCACCTCGCCGGGCATCGCAGTTATCGCCGTCCTTTTTCTGCAGAGGTCAGAGGATGCCCAGTTCGCCGGCGACTCTCCCTCCTTGCCGGACTCCACCGATGCGCCACCGCTGAAGCCGTCACCGGCGGGGGAGAGAGCTGTTGAAGGGGACCCTACCTTCCCGGTGTCCTGCTTCCGGTGGCTGGGGTTCTACGGGATCTTCCGGCGAGGGTCGCGCAGAGAGGAAGAAGATCTCGCCGGAGGAGGGAGAGGAAGAAGTAGAAATCATGGCGGGTGCTTGCCTCCTGGTGCGGGATTTGGGACAATAATCTTGCCAATCGCTTCGGATATGCCTGGTTTTGGGAGGAAATTTGAAGTCGCTCCGCTGGTGCATCGGCGGCGGAAGAGGTCCGGCGGAGGAGCTGCAGGGGTTTCAGAAGATGTCGAGGATCTCGAGGATGAGGCCGTTGCAGAGGGGGCAGTTGCCGCGGCTGATCCAGAGCTCCCGGGAGCAGAGCCGGCAGAAGGTGTGCCCGCAGGGGATGAACGCCGCCCCCTTCTCCCTCACCATGCACACGCAGCACTTCGTTCCCGTTCTTCCTCCTCCTCCGACTTCCCGCTCCTCTTCTTCCCCTTCCTCCAGAAGCGCCGCCCCGCCGCCGTGCTTATCCGCCTGCTCCAGCAACGCCATCAACGACACCCTGATCTGCTGCGGCTGCTCTGCCGGCGCCGCAGCCGACGGGGGAGGTTCCGGCTGTGCAGCCGGCGGCGCGGCTTCTCCGCCGTCCCCAGCGGCGGAATCCCCCTCGTCCCGGATGACGTCGAGAAGCGTTCTGGTGGCGGCAGCAGGCGCTTCCCGGCCGCGCGAGAGCTCCCTCTTCTCGCAGGCGAGGAATGTCCCGAGTGATATGCGGCGGGCGGCGGAATGTTGCCGGTCTTGGTGGCGGTCGTCCTGGCTGACCTTGAGGAGGTCCCGGAGGTTAGGGGAGGGAGAGGAGGAGGAGATCTCCGGCGCAGAGGCGGCGGCGGCCGCCGCCGCAGCAAGCTGCTCCGCCAGCGTCGTCCTCCGGTGATTCTCCGGCACCACCTCCATCCTCGAGGCAAGAAGAGCCCTCCTCGTCGCTCCGGATCTGAGGAACCGTGCTCCGCCTTCTTCTTCCTCCTCTTATCTTCCCGGCCCCAATCAACGAGAAGAAACCGCGATCCGGCGACCTATATAGAAGAAAATCAAGGGAGATCAGGCGGAAGATGGCCTTCCGCCATTAAAGACAGAAATGAGGCCACAGGGCCAGAAAAAGGGTAAGCGAGGAAGGAACCAGACCGGGGCTAAGAATACTTCCCAGATCCCCCCCTCTCTCTCTCTCTCTCTCTCTCTCTCTGAAGAAACTGGGGGGGGAGAAGATGATGTCGAGGAGGAAGTGGGCCCGGGCTGGGGTCTCTGACCTAAATTAAAGCAGTCGTGGTCGAGGGAGAGAAGTGGGGCCTAAGTGGAATTGACCCTTTCGGGTTTGCCCAATTTGTGGGTCCCACTCCGATCGTGCGAACGGCAGACGGCGGGTATGTCCGTTGCGGTGTTCTTTCGTGGGCCGCCGCCGGGGACCGGAGGGTGCGGTCCCCGGACGAGTCCAACCGGCAGGTCGGTCTCGTCCCACCCTCCTTTTGGAAGTGCCCTCGACTCACACGCGGCAACGGTCTTCTGACCCGAATTTGGGAAAAATCAAATCAGCCCCCTATATCTTTCATTATTGACACGCCCAGGCCTCATATTATATGAATTTAAATTCACCCTAGAAGAAACATTTTTATAACATAACGTGCAGTTTCCTAAAGTTTGACAAACCTAACGTACTGCCTTGGGGGAGGGGCTTGTGGGCCCAACCCTCCTTGAGGATAGGATAAGGGTTAGCTTGTGGGCTCCACATTGGTGGGAGGGTTGGCCCGTCACTTTGAGAGCATGCTAGAGAGTATATGGCTTATATTCTCATGTATGGTCATAGGAGTGGGGCAAAGCCACTTATTTTTCAAATGCACTTAACCTAATGTTCTTTATTGCATGTAAATAAAAGGTTCAATTTATGCAATATTTATCTTCGGATTTCAAACTTCATATAAAAGATAATTGCTAATTGCAAAGCCCTAAATTTGAGTGGTGATAGCTTGTGTGCTATGCTGAGAGTCAATGATGTACTAAATACTTCAAGTAGGAATAATAGATACATTTAGGTTTAATGTATCATGACTACAAGTCTTTTCAACATGTCATTTTAAAATTCAATATTTTATTTATGAAATTTTACTAAAAGAGATGAATTTATTTTTTTACATATTATTAATATACATCAACTTCTTTCGATTGTGAGAGAGCTAGAGTTCAAAATATGAAAATATACATAGAATCTCACATGCTTTGGACACAATCTCTAATTGATGTCCTAAATAAGTCTTCTATGTTTTAGTATGAAATTTGATTATAGTCTTTATTTAGTAAAGATTAGATACAACTCTAAACAAAATACAAGACAAAATTCAAATAAAGTATCGTAGAAAGGCTTCACATTAGATGTGATAAAATTTTCATTTGAATATATTTACATAAACTTTTAAAAATGAGGAAGATTCATATGATAATATCTTGTGTTCTAAAGGGACTATAATGAGAATTATAAGTGTTTATGTTCTTATGAACAAAAAAAATTAAGCAAGTGAGTACAAAATGAGGGTTATAACCTAATTGTATTAATTGCTCCACTATTTGAAGATTATCTCACTTGGGTTTATTCTAAAGTTTTAGTGCTAATTAATAAGGTGAGAATGACTTTAAAGCCTAATAAATGTGATGCTAAGTGCACTAGACTCATAGTTCTAGAAATGTCAACTAGAAATCTGTCACTAGATAATAGATCTCAATTTACTACAATAGATGTGAAGGATGAGATGGTTGGTTTTTTATGCACTATCTTAAAGTACTCATGGAGGGTTTTTTATTATGCCTAAAATCTTGATTTTTGGAGGTCAAATCTTTGGGATATGTGTAGTCAAAGAATATCAATAACATACTTTAATTGGTTTTAGATCATTAGTATGATAAACTTTTGACTAGGTTAGATTATAAGTGTGTTAGTTAAAGATTATTTGTCATATATTTGATCATCTGATATATCTTAGATATTCTGAACACACTTCTGTGCCATGACATGCTTTTTTTTTTCTCTAGGAGGTCAACACCTATTTTAGTGGGTTGACACACTCGTATCTCTCTTTTAGGTTTTCTTTCTAAAATTTGGTCTCATGTTGTGATTTGATTTTATTGAGTTTAATGGATTGAATTAGCTTCGTGAACATGATATAAAGTTGATGAAACTATTGTGGAAGTTGAAGAGAAAATGAATTCAACCTTTCAATCAGTTTGAACAAATATTTAAATATGAAATTTATATGATGTTTACCGTGTAAGTGTATTTTTACTTCATTTTTCATAAATAGTATAAAATAGACAATAGAAACAGCCCTCTAAGGTGCATTCATATTAAACCCACATATTTGGCATAATAACATGAGATCAATAGACCCAAAGAGGCTTAAACTACAAATGGGGGGGTTGATCAAATATGTACACCCAAAAAAAGGTAGCATAACAAGTGACTAATTGATGATTCTAATATCATGTGTTTCCCAAATCTGATGGATGTATTAAGATCTAGAAGTAAGAGCAACCTAATCTTAATGTGTGTTAGACAAGATAAGACATGCCACTAAGTTTGTTGATAAAAGATGACATATTGCCCAAGTTATGGCATTGAAATGCAATGAAACCACAGAGAAATTGAGCAGAGGGTGTGTTTTAAGTCTTCTCTTCTTCATTCATCCTTGACCTAGGTTTGATAAAGATTGAGAACTCTAAAGTATGTTAATTATTGACTGATCACCTTTTACTCAAGCCTCCACAATTCAATGACATCATTGACCTCCTTTAGGTTGAAATCACCATAGCTATCTGATGTGATGTTATTAAGTTATTTCCTTAAGTTTACTTGCCATTTGATCTTTGATACGGTAGAGCACATGTGATGATATCATATTGTGTCAAGGGTTGGTAAAGCAGGATGCACATGATACACATAAAATGATAAGGTTAATAGAACTATGAACTTTAGTAAGGTGCCAAGGACTTAAAAAGAGTATATGGTGAAGGGTTATTGTCACATCTGTTGCTTGGGAGAGCAATGTTCTTTCAAAAGAACTTTGATTTAGGTGTGTGTGTGCATATGTGGCAGGTGCATTGACATGACATGACATGTCATGTACATCTAACATTACATGAACGAAAAAACACACTAGCATGCCACAACATGAGTAATAGTATAATAGATATGCATGAACATATATGACATGAGTGGTCAAATCTAATAGGGTAAGGTGAGATTTGAGGGAACTATCAATGAATCTAATACGCATAGTAATGACACGATGGTGACAAAGTACATAAATGAGTGAGGTTTGAGTTTGCAGGAGCACATAACAATATGGTGTGAGATAGTATTGGTACACATAGAGGAATGGGCATATGGTCATATGTATGTGTGTATGTTCAGCACAAGAATGTAAGTATTGATGTGTTGGGCTGGAAGGTTCATGGACTAATTTAACTAACTTTACTAGGATTACACATCATGAGAACTCTTGTTGTTAAGGTATTGTTTTGGGAAAATGGCTTAACCACAAAGAAGTAAGTGATGGTTTTAGATGGTTATGAGTTTCATGTTGAAAGATGTCTCATCAAGAGTATGAAGTGGAAAGGGTTAAAGTAGGAATCTATCATAGGTAGCTCTCCCTTATTAATAAGAAGGGTTCATTAACCTAATGATTAAGCAAGTAATATGTGAGTGGTGGATGAACTGGTCCCACCCCTATCCGAAGTTCTTTTTAGTTAATAAAACTTATATTATTTGAGTTTAAACTTTTATGACATCCTAAGGAGAAGAAGGCTAGGGTGACCCATTGGTGTTCATAATCACATGTAGGAAAGAGCTTCGGAGGTATACCCACTCTCCGAGAGTCTAATTTTTGTTAACCTCTTTCTCTTTCCTCTAAGACTCTTGATCTTAGCCATAACATGGTATTAGGATAGGCTTACTCTAATAAGATTTTGAAAAGAAATGTTAATTTTCTCAATCTTGTGAAGAAGGATTCAAAAAAGAAAGATCAAAATTTTAATAATATTTGTCATTCAAACTTAGTTCTTTCATTATTCTAATCATAATTCATCAATTATTGATATGTTATTTATAAAATTACGACTTTTCAATTGTAAAGACATGATAAAGTTAAATTAGTCATTCACATTGGTCTATTACTATTTTAAGTCTTGTTATGTTCCCTTACTCTTTTCCATTTCAAATTG
Organism: Spirodela intermedia; assembly: GCA_902729315.2. Classification (NCBI taxonomy): domain Eukaryota; kingdom Viridiplantae; phylum Streptophyta; class Magnoliopsida; order Alismatales; family Araceae; genus Spirodela; species Spirodela intermedia. Next base: position 2,305,563 of record LR746271.1, read on the forward strand.
TTCTAGTCAAAAGAAGATAACAACAATCTAGTTCAAAATCTTTGTGCCAGCCTTCTGATAACCTTTAGAGGTAGAGGAGTCGTAAAATTAAAACAAGAGGTATATGAACTCTTTTCTTATTACTTTTTCATATTATTCCACCTATTACCAATGAAGCCCTTGTATTGATTTCGTAAGAGAACTATGATAAGATTTCATAGTACAATAAGATGGAAAAAAAAAATTACTATATTTTTATAGTGGTTTGGCCAAATTCCTTTGACCTACATCCACTTTGAAAGAACTATCTTGTTTCCACTATCTCACCATTGAAAAATACTCTTAATTTTATGAGAATCAAGAACACTTTTTACAATCAAGCTCTACGAGATTTTAACCACTTAACCTACAACTCTAACCTTCAAATTTCTAAGTTTTTTGATTTTCTTATTGTAGTCACACCTCTTATGTTTCAACAACTTATGTGACCGTGTTGAGGATATACTAGACATGTCTCAACTAATTCACACACTACAAAATAAATTATAAACAAGAAAATAGTGAGGAACAAGTTTAATGTAGCCTTCAAGAGTTGTTTTTCGTTCCCAAAATTGGTTGTTAAAGGATATTGGAGTATGTTGAGTTGAAGGAAGAAGCTTTTAAGCTGTTGGACAGATGCATGAAGTTCCATTGAATCAATTTATCTCACCCTTGAACCTTGGAGATTTGAAAGTAAGTCAACATAGAAGAAAAGTTGTAGTTAAAGCAGCAGCCAATGCTTGAAAATCTTATATTTCCTCTGTAACCCTAATCTAAGCAAAATATCCTATTTATAGGTAGGGTGGGTTGCCCCCTTTTGCCCCTTATCAGGTCAAACAATCAGCTTAAAATGGGCCTTAATGGGCCATTCTAGAATCTTGGAAAATATAAAAGTGATTCGTAAATAATAAAATATTTACAACCTTCTTAATACCTTGGAATTTTTTGAAAAGGATTATGGCTCTAGATTCCTCTTTGAGTCACCTTCTCAATGATTTTTCCAAGGCGTATCTGTCATCTTGTTGATCCTTAACATCAAAATCATTGAATAGAACATGTATTATTTATTACAAGAGGCATTAGTATACTGCTATGAGCAAGGCATTGGACATGAATGGGTGGCGATGAGAACCATGATGAACAAGGGATTATCCACTATCCTAAGCTTCTGAAAGAAGATGAACTCATGCCCATATGAATATTTTGAGCGCAGCATTGAAGAAAATATTAGTTAGCAAAAAAAAATTATTTTTACAAGAAATTAGTTGATAAAATGTATTGCGAACTCCGTCTGTGTCTCAGGGGTCTGCGGCCGCCTCTCTCTCTCTCTCTCCTGAGGATCCCAAGCGTTGGGGCGATGATTTCTGCGGCGGCAGCGCCAATCGACCGCCGCCCACCAGACGTGAGTGCGGAAAATGGATGGATATCAGAAAATCTCCCGATCGAATGCGCAGTTCCTGATCACGTCCCGCTGCAATCTCTTCTCAGGGCCTCCGGATTAGGGTTTTCAAAGGCGAGCAGCCCCCACGGCGGCGCACGACGACGGCGCAGCCTCGCCCTCTCCGCTGCTCCCCTTCCTCCCCCATTCTGGTGCGTTTTCCTGCCAAGGAATCTTCTTCTCTCTTTTGGAGCTTCATCTTCCTAATTTCTCCATCGATCCTCTCCTACAGGAAAGAGGCGATGAGCCAACAGAGAGGCCAGATAAGGCCCTCCACGGTTTGACCCAAGATAATGGCAGCCGCCCTCCTCTGGTCAGCGTGCTGGGAGCCGCCGCCGAGGAAGACGTAGCTTGCTTCCATTTCCCCGGTCACCGGAGAGGGAGTGCGGCGCCGCCGTCTCTGGCTCAGCTCATCGGACCGGCGGCGTTCGCCCACGACTTGCCGGAGCTCACCGAGCTCGACGACCTCTTCTCCCCCCGGGGGGCCATCCTGCAAGCCCAGAGAGAGGCCTCGAAACTTTTCGGGTCGTCGGAGACATGGTTCCTCGTCGGCGGCACCACCTGCGGCGTCCAGGCCTCCGTCATGGCCACCTGCTCCCCCGGCGAGACCCTCATCCTCCCCCGGAACTCCCACATCTCCGCCACCTCTGCCATGGTCATCTCGGGCGCGGTGCCCAAGTACGTCCTACCGGAGTACGACCCCCACTGGGGTATTGCCGGCGGCGTCTCCCCGTCGCAGGTAGCGGCGGCGATGGGGGACCTGGCCCGGGACGGGAAGAGGCCCGCCGCCATGCTAGTGACTTCTCCGACGTACCACGGGATCTGCAGCCGAGTGGGTGAGATCGCCGGTCTCTGTCACCTCGCCGGTGTGCCGCTGGTGGTCGACGAAGCTCACGGCGGCCACTTCAAGTTCCACCGGGAGTTCCCCGCCGCGGCCATGGAGCAGGGCGCCGACCTGGCCGTGCAGTCCACCCACAAGGTGCTCTGCTCCCTGACCCAATCGTCGATGCTGCACCTTGCCGGTGATATGGTCGACAGGGACCGGGTGGGGAGGTGCCTCCAGGCCCTGCAGAGCTCCAGCCCCAGCTACCTGCTTCTCGCTTCTCTCGACGCTGCCAGAGCTCAGCTCAGCGAGAACCCGGCAGGAATCTTCGACGAAGCCGTGGCCTTGGCCAGCGAAGCCAGGGACCGGATCGGGAAGATCGCCGGAATCTCTGTCCTCGGCAGCTCCGGCGAGTTTTCTGGGTCGCCAGTGATGGACCCTCTGCGGGTGACCGTACTCGTTGCGGGGCTCGGCATCTCCGGCTACGAGGCCGATGAGATCCTGGCGGAGGAGCACCGGATCCTCTCCGAGCTTGCAGGGCCCAGCACGGTGACCTTCGCCATCAATCTGGGGACCCGCCGGGAGGACGTGGAGAGGCTCGCCGCCGGGCTGGGCCGCCTGTCGGCTTCGGCGGGGGAAGGAAGCCGCGAGGTTCAAGATAGCAGCGGCCGGAGGAGGGCGGCGCCATTGGAGGTTCCCTTTGAGGTCCCCTCGGTGGCGCTGAGCCCCAGGGAGGCGTTCTTCGCCCGGAAAAGGAAGGTGGAGGTCCGGCGGAGCGCCGGCGAGGTGTGCGGTGAGCTCATCTGCACGTACCCGCCGGGGATTCCGGTGCTGGCCCCGGGGGAGGTTATAACAGAGGAGGCCCTCGAGTTCCTGCTGGAGGCGAGGGAGAAGGGCGCCGCCATCAGTGGAGCCGCCGATTGCCAACTCTCCTCCATAGTCGTCTGTGACTCCTGAGGCATTCACAAAAGACTGTTGCTACAGGTACTGAGGATGGAAGGGAGATGTATTATTATTGGAAGAAAATATATTTTATACCAAATAGCTAAAAGGAAATAATACAACGTTAGTAGAGCTGTGGCTTATTATATTGTGAATTCAAAAGGTTAAAAAATTCAAAACAAAAGAGCTATGGGTTTTAAAGGAGTTTGTTCATAATTTTCTTTTTCTTTATGAAATCTTTTTGTTGAAAATTTTAAAGATGGAATTATGAAGGTTTTGTGAGAAAGGATCTTTTTGAGATAGTTCAATGAATTTTGAATGGAAAGTTACTAGAATTGGATAATCATTCAGAAATTGAGAAGTTCGCTGTCTTGCTAATGAACATATTATAGGAAAAGTCTCTTTATGATCTTAAGCAGTTGACTCAAGTCATAATGTACGACCTTTAATTTCTACATATAACGAGTTTGCAGGATTAATCTTAAATACCCTAAATGTTTATACAACTACTGTACACAAGAATGACAATATATATATATATCAAATATAATATTTTTAATTCATACTTAGAAGTTAAATTAATCAACCCAAAGGTAGAATGTGCAACTGAAAGGCTGAAAGGTATGACCAAAATTTGTAAAGACCTCAGAATGTTTTGGAAGAAATCTAAGGTATGACTTTTTCTTTGGCATAGGTTAGTTGGTACCTTGATGTAAAGTCTAATTTTGAAAAAAATTTGATTCTATTTAATTAATCTAATAGTGGTCAGTATTTGACTCCATTAATGTATAGGAAATTGAACCCATGTAATTTGCTCATTCAATGATTAGTAGTCAACACACATTTTGAACTCCAGTCATGATTCTTTACTAACAAAGTTGGTGAAGAAAAGGGACTGCAACTTTCCATAGTGATCACTTTTATAAAGTTCCCTATGTGAGACTCTTCATGATAGATATCTAAAAATGTGCATACATGTAGAGTTAACCTTGGGTTTAGTTTCATATTTTAGTTGAATGATGTGATATCTAGCTTAATTATCAAATAAACCTTATGACTTATGGCCACGAAAAAGTCTCTATAAAGTATGTCAAAACAATCTATGAATCCTCATCAATGAATCATTGATTATATACTACTAAAATCATACAATACTAAAATCATTAAATTATATGTTATTCACTAAATGATCAAACTCATTGCTTGAATTGAATAGATCTATGGCAATTTTCTTATAACATTCATTCATGCTGCTACAATAATTAAGTCATAGCCACCTAAGGTAAGAATATTAACATTTTCATCAATAGTTAAATTAAATAATTATTATGAATTTTATATGTATTCATTATCTTGATCCCTTCACCATGAACTACCATATCATGATGTCTATTTCCTTCAACTTTTTGTCTGATTTTGTAACTAGGTTTACATCTATGAGGTTGTGTGCTAGCTGAATCAATCAAGGTTTGGATTGTTCCTCTCAACTCTAGTGAAAGCAAGCAATGAGGCCTAGGGTTTTAGATCTTCCATTAAACTCAAGCTCTATTTCTCATTAGTTTAGATATTTTCAACTTCACCCTATGAATAAAAAATGGGCATCTTGTTTTTGCAAATGTGAGGAGCATAATTTTCATCGCATGTAAAATAAAGTGTATGATCTCTTTTTTACTTTTTCTTATGATTGATGAACTTAGAAATGTTGGTTTTAAGGAGGCCATAGCCATAGGTAGAACCAAGAAAGGGTTAAATTAGTCTTTTTTAGGCTTCCAGCTAACTTTAGGTTTTCTAAAATTCCTAAATTCAATAATTATATTTGTTCAGCACACTATGCCTACTCCACTCTCTTAGGACTATGTCCTTAGGTCCTACTAACTCTTGTTAGGACATGAACTAAATATCAAGGTTTCATCTAGTCTTCACTTATTTTCATGGCTCAAACCAACCTCCGTTCTCCAAATACTTCTAGATTTATGCATCTATGGGGCCAAATTTGAGTAGCTCTTAATTAATCTCATCTAGATTGATAGTTCTATGTTAGTTTGAATACATGTGATGTACTAAAATACAATAATTTAAAGAATAAATGATTTTATTATTCTCTCATGAAGCTTCCTTTGACTTAAGTGCATGGGTTGAGTGACGCTGAAGCTTCTTTAGATGAAGAGCTGCTTGAATGCTCATGAAAGATGTGAGTACATTGTTTTCAAAGAGTGGAAATCTCACTTGAAATGTTAGAGGGGTTGACCTTTATATAAGACAATTTTATCTTTCAATTTTGGGCTCGTAACATTCAAAAACTGATCCCCAATGATTATTCCAATGACTAATTATGTGATATTCTCAAGCCTTACATGCTGTTTAGGTTTTAGAAGTTAATAAGAAAAGAACTAAGAAAGGAGGTGAATTTTCAATTTCAGACTTGTAATAAAATTTAGGTTTCTTACTTGATTGTCTAAAGATCATTCCCTTAGGTTCCACTAAGTTGTTAACATAGATTGATGAACATATGGCCTTCCACTAGCCCCCACCAGATTAACCACTCTACTTAACCCAAGTGTTCACCTAAAATACTTATTATAAATTTATGGTTCTGAGGATTAAGAAAATAGCACTCCATTAATCTCTTATTTACTAAAAACTTTATGTGGCCAAATTAGATTAGCACTAATTAATCAGTTATAGATTTCAAGCTTCAGGTAGGCCAATCTTTTTGAAGCAGTCCAATCCAAGTATGAAATAATAGAATGAGTATTTTGGACAATTTTGGCAAGAAGCTTCCTTGAATGCTTGATAATGATCTGAAATGTTGTTCTTTGAGTGTGAAATCTCTTTCTCTAGCATGCTAGAAGGATTAATCTTTTTATACGACATTTGCCTACAAATGTTGGGCTTAAAATGTTTGAAAAATGATTTATAATGGATTTTATGTCTTTCATATCTAATTGCTTCGCCCAAATGCTAGCAATTTTCTATTGTGGGAAGGGGTTTGGCAGGTCTCTCTCTCTCTCTCTCTAGATATATACAAATGCATATATAGATAAATGATGGTTTATATATGTAAATGGCTTTTCAAGAAGAAGAAAATATATTTCAAGAATGAGATATAAATCATATTCCAAATTTCATTTATTGTGATAAAGAAATTTTGTAATCGCTTGCATATTCTCTATAGCATTAAAGTTTCTTCTTTTAAAGTTCAATCTTCTAGTTGTCAGAATTCGATCTTAAGAACCCATATTTATTTTTTAAATTATATGTCGTCGATCTTTCAATTTCTTTATATCTAATTACGCCCATCATTTTTCTCGTATGATTTGCAAGAATAGGAGTGCGGGGGTCCGTACGACCTGACCTCCTTTCCCCCATCTTCTCCATCCATGAACGTGCACAACAAGCCCGCCATAGGAGGTCTAAGCTAGAGCGACCAAGGCAACCCGGGTAGGAACGGCGGGCGGCGGCGCCATGGCCGGCCCGGACTGCCCGACGGAGACGGTCGAGGGGGAGAGCAGCTCGGGCCCCAGGTCCCATCCTGGTGGCGCACCGGCGGCGCCGCCTTCCCACCCGACGTGAGCGACGTGTATAACGCCCGTCGGTGCACTGATCTCCATCTTCCGCTCTTCGTCTTTCTCTTTGAAGAGGACGAATAGCCGGGAGAAGCCGCTGAGGCTCTTCGCTATCTTCCGCCGTACAGGGGATGGGTCACCGGCCGTGAGGGTCCTTTTGGGGTGGCCGCGGCCCACGGCGACGCTGGAGTGAGAGACGCAGCCGACGGAGAAAGGCAGGACAACGAGCCTCTCCATGCGGTCCCTGAGGGCTCCCTGCATGAACAACCCAGAGAAGTTCAGAGCGAGGAGTGGGGAGTCAGGCAAGGAGTGGCTTTTAAGGTCTGCGAGGTGGGTCTGTGGGGTCTTCCTCTGTTGCCGCTCTTCCAGGCCAAGACATCCGCCCTCCAAATTTTCTCTTCCTTCCTCAAGAATCCTCTCCGCACCCCCTCCAACCACCTCTCTTTCTCTCACCAAGGCTTCCTCGCTGATCCTTGAAGTCAAAGATTCGAAATTATTATCAGAATTATATCCGAGACTGTGGGAATAATCCTCTTGAATGCTACAGAAAGACCAAGCCCATGGAGTACGATCTGACTGTGATGATGTCATATACCCATGTTTATGACATCATAAAAGAGGAATGAAATAAAAAATGACCTGAGGATGACTATTTTTAATGTAAAATATCACTCATTTTATTTGAAAACATTCCAATCCAAATGGGCCCTCTTTCAGAACTGAACCCCTCAACACATTCCCCTTGATTGGATATGCAGCTACCGCATATTTAGTAAGATGCTACACCTCATAAGTAACTCATAAGAGAAGTAGAGACACACGTACCCATCTCCTCTGGATTTCTTCTTCAGTTCTCAATAAATCTGCCATAATTCGTGAAGATCTTCAAACGAGTAGTTTCTGGCGTTTGGGTCCCAACAATTCTCAGATCCAGACGACTTGAGATTAGGTACCTCAAAGAATTCATCAGTATGTTCCCTTTTGGCTTGTTGGAATAAGTGCAGTGTGGCCTACAATGGAGTTTAATCTCTGCAATGCCCAATCACAGGCTCGCTAAGGATCCCCAAACCCGGCTGCATTCTACACGTTCTCCATATGAAGAATTCTTCTTCGGTTTCCAAGAAAACAAACGATGGATTTGCTCTGATTTGGTTTCCACTTCGAGTATACGTGATTTAATCCGTGGACTGATTCCCATGGATTGAATACGGAAATGCCAGTCCCCTAATTCGGAAATGTACCAAGAATTCTTCTTTGCTTTCCCACAAACCAAACAGTGGTCCACTTAAAGTATGCTCCATTTGATCTACCAATAAACCAACAAACAGGCATTGCTTAGTAGGACCTCTTGCTTTGTTCTTCCCCCACACCCTGAAGCACCAGGTTCAGCTCATTGTGGAAATCCGTTCCTTTCAACCTCGGAATTAGTTTACTCAAGCAAGAATGTATCTCTTCCGTTTGTGGGTGAGACCGGTCTCCGGCGATGAACATATGGACGCTGTTCTTCAGCTGGATCCAAGACATTCCTGGGTGGCTCCGGACTCCATTTTCCTCCATTTTCCTCCTGATTCTGGAAGCATCGGCCCACTGGCGGGTGGTCGAATAAATATTCGATAATAGTAAGTAAGACCCGGCATCAAAAGGCTCCAGCTTTACCAGCTGCTCAGAAGCGAATCTTGCCATATCCACATTGCCCTGGAGTCGGCATGCCGACAGCAATGTCTTCCATGAAGCGCTCACATTGGAAATATTATTCTCACAAATGAAGTTCCTCGCTTCCTCTACGAGGCCCGCTCTTCCAAGGAGATCAACCACACAAGTGAGGTGCTCGACGCCTGGGACAAGCCCGAAGTCCTCTCTCATCATCCTCAAATACTCGTATCCTTCTCTCACTAGTCCTGCATGGCTGCAAGCACACAGGACACTGACAAAGGTCACCTCGTTTGGGCTTATCTTATTCTCCAGCAACAGTTCAAAAGCCTGAATGGCTTCCCTCCCCCGGCCGTGAGAGGCATAAGAAGCTATCATTGAGGTCCACAACACGAGATTGCCCTTGTTAGCTTTCTCAAACACTGCTCGAGCATCTTCCAAGCTTCCGCATTTTCCATACATGTCGGTGATTGCAGCTGATAAATAGATGTCAGAAGCATGCCCCAGTTTCTCTGCAAAGGCATGGATCTGCCTCCCTTGAGCTAGAATTCCCAAATGGGAACAGGCAGTGGCAATGCTCGTCAGAGTGTACAAGTCGACCTCGACATGTTCATCTAACATCCTTTGGAAGAAGCTGAGGGCTTCTCCATGCCTCTGGTTATGAACATACCCGGCCACCATGGAGCTCCAGGAAATCGTATTTAATGGGTCTCTGATGTTGCTAAAGACGGTGGATGCAGATTCCATATTACCACATTTGCCGTACATATCTACAAGTGAGCTTCTGATGAACCCGTCGAGGCCAGCCTGCGAGCGTAAAAGCTTACCGTGAATCTGTCTCCCTAATTCTGGCATAGAAAGAGTGCCAACGAGAGACAGAGCTATTGAGAAAGTGAAGTGGCTAAAGGCTGGACCAGCTTCTGCCATCTGATAGAGAAATTCCAACGCCATCTTATGGCAGCCGTTTTGAATTTGGCCATTGATGAGCGTGTTCCAGCTCACAACATCCCGAAAGGATAATTTCTTGAACAACTCAACCGATCCTTGAACGTCCCCGGTCTGTAGATGCGCTCCAATCATTATATTCCACGACGCGCGGTCTCTGTCAGGCATTGAGTCGAACACTGTGGCTGCGTGATGGAAATCGCCGCACTTCGCATAAAAATCGACCATGGAGTTACCCAAAATAGCATCTGGTCCTACTCCGTTCCTCAGAATCCAACCATGCAGGCCCTTGCCGCGCGTCACATCCCTACTCCCGGCACAGCACCTGAAGGCGCTGGCCAGAGTGACGCAGTTCGGCAAGGCCCCATCATTCAGCATCTGGGAGAAAATCCCCAATGCCTGAGAGAATTGCCTGATGTCGGAGAAGCCTGTGATGAGGACGGTCCAGCTGACGGTGTTCCTGTGGGGCATTTCACCGAACAGCTTACACGCGGATTCCAAGCAGCCGCATTTTGAGTATGAACTCATCAGATGGGTGCCCACCTGAACATCCACCGACAACCCGAGCTTAGCCGCCCGCAGATGGAAAATTCCAACCTCTGCGGTGCTCTTCAAGCTTCTCGATGCGCTCTTCAACATGTCCAAGAAGCTCCTTCCCGGGTCCTCCATAGGAAATGTAGAAGACCAACGGGGGTTTCGGGGATGCACGTCTGACGTCGGCGGCGGGTATTCCGGCGAGATCCAGAGCGGCGAGTCGCCGGTGGGCTCCGACGAGGGAGCGGCGGTGGTCAGCAGACGAGAAGGATAGAGGGGGAGATTCCATGGAAATATCAGATCTTCGACGGCAGCCCTCACTCTCCCTGCGGCCCATCTCATCTACTCTCTGGTTGCCTGCCTCCGCTGGGCGGACTTCCTAGAAGCGCCAGATTGAAGACAACTCCAAGGTTCTCTCTTCAGTATTTTCCCCGCTCGATGAGGCAGACGGCTGAACTAACATACAAAGTTCCGCCTTTTTTTTTTCTTTTTTTTTTTTTTTACAAAACGAAAGGGCAGATGCATATTTTCTTCAGAGTAAGTTGATTCCCTAATTATTCATTTTTCAGCTCCTGTAAAAATACTATTTATTGAGTCATACGGCTGAGCTATATTGCATAGTTCCGCCATGCATATATATATATATATATTTATTTATTCCTCCATGGTTATTTATTTTTCAGTTTCCTGTAATAAAAATTATAAAAGCAGATGGCTGACCAATCATGCATATTTCCACTTTTTTCCTTAAAAAAAGGGTATTTATACGTTTTCTTATAAATAAATTTATTCTATGGTTATTTATTTTTCAGTACCTGTAAAATCTACTATTTATTGAGAACTCCTACCCCTCGTTAAACTCTATGCAAAACCTTTCCATAATCCTATGAGAGCTTCCACCCAATACATTAAACTTGGGATGAAGCAAAATAGCATGTATTTTCCTTGAATTTTCAATACTTATATAATTAATAAATAATAAATAGATAGATTGACCTATCCAAGTAAAGATTGCCCATACCCTAGTTGGTAACAGATGTTGTTGACTTGTGGTCAACGGTTTTAATATTAATAATTTTGGCATAAAAAACTTAAATAGGACACATGTATTATATTACTACAATGGGTTTAATAATGCCTTAAAATCGTAAAAAAATTGACATTTTTTTATACTATAAATTCTCTGAGTTCTTTCTCTCTCATATTAGTCACAAGATGATTATTATTATTATTATTATTTCTGTAAAAAGCGGTGGCTGGAATCGCGTAATTGGGTTTCTGATCGGCCCATTTATTATTGGACCCATAAGAAACCACGTGGGCCCCAGGCCAATCGAACCAAAGAACATCCCTTGAAAATCCCTCCTCCCCAAACCCTAGTTTTCTCTTCTCCCATCCGACTGTGCGGCGGCTCTCCCTAAGAGGTCTCTGCTCCTCTCCCCCAGTACTCGAGCGGGAGGACCAAGTCGTAAGGATGGCGGCCGAGGCGTTGCCTCCGCCAGAGGTGAAGCTCTTCAACCGGTGGTCCTTCGAGGACGTCGAGGTCAGCTGAGTTTCGCCCCTCTTCATTCTGTCTCCTTGATCGGATCTCTCCGTTGTATCTATAACCGGGATTTGATGTTCATTTGGTCGGGAACTCTTGGGTGCGCGCGTCTCTGTAGACCTTGCTCTCGCTGATCGAGGGTGTGGTCATCACTGATCCTGGACGAAGGGTTCTTCTATAATCATACCTCTGGTCTTCCGTCAGGTTGCTATGGTAACAAGTGTTCCGATTTTTTCGGTCGTAAATGAGAAATGCATTAGGGCCTGTTATTTCTTCGTGCCAGAGATGTAGTGCGGACGGGATGGGACTATGGAAATGCTTTATGAAGGATTTCGTATGACAGCTTGGGATACAGCTATTACACAGCATTATTTTTCCCTATTGGATGTAACTTTGCTGGTTTATTTACAGCTATTATAATGTTTTAATGCTTTTTGTACATTCCATGGGTGGGTTTTAGTGCATTTTTTTTTCCGCAATGAACTCTTTCAGACTACCTTTTCAACTCTCGGTAATGATTAACAGACAGTCGGATGTGTCGTTTGGCCATCTAATTGCATTCCCTATTAATCGGCCGACTCCGATTTTAATTCCCGAGTCACTCATCATTTCTTGAGTGCGCAGTTATCTCTTTTTGGCACGTATAATTGAAGCCATCATGACATAATTTCAGTCTGATGATGTTGTAGTTGAAAGGGTATTTACCACGGCCTTACCCTTGATCATTGAAATTGGGTTTTCTACACAAGATGTGTTTCTATATAACCTATGCATATATCAGAGGAGGTTTTCAAGATTTTGAGGGTTTTAGTTTTTATTTTATATATCATGAGGGTTTATCTGCTTAACTTGAATATTAAACCATCCCTTATTTTGGCTTTGGCCTTGATCGTATAGAATTTGGATCATATCTCGTTAAAAATCATCAGAGATATAGAAATAGTGCTTATGACTTCAGAAAAGCCTTCGGTTGAAGAACACGATAAATTTTATGGATATACGGTTGATGGCCTGATAGGACGCCAATGTATCATTCGCTGTCAAAAATTCAAATCTTTCCATACTTTATTAAATGTATAATGGCTGTGATTTTATACTGTACCATGCTAAATCAGTTTTGAAATACTAAGTGGTAGTTGATTGTTCTTTAATTAGAAACATGAAGTGTACTTGTATTAATGCTGCGTACCTTAGTTTCTTGCGTTGCTTTTTATCCTTGACCGACATCATTCCATTTTTTTGTAGGTCAGTGACATATCCTTGGCAGATTACATTGCTATTACCCCTGGGAAGCATGCTACCTATGTCCCCCATACAGCTGGCCGATACTCTGTCAAGAGGTTCCGTAAGGCTCAGTGCCCCATTATCGAGAGGTTGACCAATTCGCTGATGATGCATGGGCGTAATAATGGCAAGAAACTAATGGCGGTCCGCATTGTCAAGCATGCAATGGAGATCATCCATCTGCTTACCGATGCCAACCCAATCCAAATAATTGTAGATGCAATCATCAACAGGTAATCCTTACACAATCACTGAAAATTACCCCTTTTTTTGTTGATTTTAGTGAAGGATGATGTTCACAAGTTAAAATATCGAATCAACCCTGCTGTCTCTACTAAATGACAGCATCCGTTGACCATGAATGTCATAATTTGAGATTTTTTTTTTTTTATCGAAAGTAATGCTTGTGTTCTTATTTTTTATGGTTCGTGCATTAGAAGTAAGTGGTCAACTATTCGAGTTAGTGTTCATCGTTCATCCTACAAGTGTGGAATGCCTGAATTGGACTAGTATGCAGAGTCTCAGAAGACTTCTCACCAGACCAGTGCTCTGAGATATGAACTCTGGAGAATGCAAGCCAGGCTTTTCTGGGCGTTCATAGCCTGTTAACTACCGTCATATGTGGTGTTAGGGGATGATGGTGATACTTATGGAAGTTCCATGCATGAATCGGCATTTTTAGTAATACTGCTCTAGTGATCAGTCTGAAACTCCTGTTTTGTTCATCTTAGCTGATATGTTCTTATTTTTTCCACCTCCGAGTTTCTATCTGGGGTCCAATCTCCTAAACCCTGACGCTCTTTTTTGATATCTCCATCCATCTTTGATTATCAGTGGACCAAGAGAGGATGCCACCCGAATCGGCTCGGCTGGAGTTGTACGTCGGCAGGCTGTTGATATCTCGCCGCTGAGAAGAGTCAACCAGGCGATATACCTCCTGACCACTGGTGCCCGCGAGAGTGCCTTCCGGAACATAAAGACCATCGCCGAGTGCCTCGCAGATGAGCTCATCAATGCCGCGAAGGGCTCTTCCAACAGCTACGCCATCAAGAAGAAGGACGAGGTCGAACGTGTCGCCAAGGCCAACCGTTGAGGTCGGAGCCCCCATGTTTTTACGCCATCTCCCTTAGAGTTTGACCTGGGTTCAATGGAAAACAGCAAGATTCTTCCTCTTCTGGGTTCATGTTGGGTCCATTCCTTTTTTTTCTCTGGAAAACAGCAAGCTTTTCCCCTTTCAGGTTCTTTTTTGTGGTGATGAATTCGTCCTAGGTGATGTAATATGTTGAACTTACTATTATTGTGAAGCCTCTGTTTTCACTGGATCATCAGGCTGCAGCCTACTGTGAGCTGGGTGGCGTTGACTTCATACAAGGTCCAGGACACCCACATTGAAAAACATGGTAGAACGGACTTAGGCCTATTGGATCATTTTCTTGATGTTATATAGTCTGGCATTCATCCGATATTTCCCCAGAACTTTTGCCTGCATATGTGGGCATGGTTCTTCGTCCAGTTCTCTCCAATCTTCAATCTTTTACACATTTTAGGCAAAATACTGAACGAAAAATATGAATTTGGCATCGTAAAACGTGTTTCCAAGGAGACAGTTGACCTCTGAAGTGTTTCAGGGGTTGGTCCAGAAGTCAATAAAACTGCAGATTATTCAAGATTGTCAGCTACCCATCGGGTTGCCAGGTCCATTGATCAGGAATGGGGCATTCGATCCATATTTGCCGCCATTGATTCCGATATATATTAGATTGATTCCAGGCTAAGGAGCGTTTGGATCGCGGGATAATAGCGAGATGTCATCTCTACCATGTATCTAAGTATGTATAAATATATACAGAACTGAGACTAATTTAAGGTAAAATGGGCTCATATTGCCCTTTATCTCTCCAAATCTGTGAGAGCCACGAAGCCCATGAGAGAGAGAGAGAGAGACGTGTTCAAAGGCATGAGATGAAGACATGCAGCTGACTGACCGACTGGGCCTGTGCATAATGGGTCTATTGGGCTGTCTGCAAACTTTGGTGTGCATTATGGTAGTGGGCTTTTCGTTTCATATTAGGCCCATCCCTAGACGGTGGAGTTGGGCCGGTCCAATTATCTATAAATAAAAAAAAGAAGGAATTGGGTCTTACGATCGGTTTTGTACTTTTGCTTACCCTGGGCAGTCACTGTGCCCTGGTACGTGGAGCTTTGGAACCCTAGAACCTGACGCGGGGGCGAGGAGCGGCTTGTGGGGTCTTTCCTTCTGATCGGTTGCTCGCAGGAGGTCAGTGCCGCCCGATCCATGGATTTTGGCCCATTCCCGATTTTCTTCGCTGATCTCGCGCTTGTACTGGAATTTCTGGAGTTTACCGAGTGCCAGGATGCTGATTTGCCTCTGTTTTCCGTGATCTGGTAGGGTTTCGGCTTTCTTGTGCCCTGCGCCTACTGAACTGCTTTCATCTCGGCCGGGAAGATGGCCGCGGAGCAGCAACACACAGTGGCTACTGACCCCCGCATGGTATGGGCTTCATTTACCTCGTTTGCTGTCTCTATCTGATCACCTTTCTTCCTCTCTCATCTTCTCCTACCCTCTCAATTGTTTTCTTTTTCTGGTTGAGTTATTTCCAGTTAAGCAATTTTCGTTATTTTTACGAATGCTTTTTTGTTTGGGAATTGTATGCGTAGGTGGGAGAGGCATTTGTTCACCAGTACTACCACATCCTATTTCACTCTCCAGAGCTTGTCCACCGGTTCTACCAGGATATCAGCAAGCTTGGCCGGCCTGATGGAGCTGGCACTTTGAACTCCGTCAGCACGATGGAGGTAGTTGACGTTCTCCCGTTGATTAAGCTTTTTCTCTGTTTGGTAGGAGCCGTCTGTTTTTGGAGTATGCTATTATGGGGTTTGCGGCTAGCCTTCTTCTGTACGTTGTTGTCTAAAGTGGATCAATTGCTACCTTCTTCTGAATGTTTTTTTGGCGAAATAAGGCAATAAACGAGAAGATATTATCCTCGGACTCCAGCGAATACCAGTCAGAGATCCTAACCGTCGACGCACAGGAGTCGTACAATGGTGGAGTACTCATTCTCGTGACTGGACATCTTACTGGGAAGGACAACGTCAAGAGAAGTTTCACCCAGACCTTCTTCTTGGCACCACAAGAGAAGGGTTATTTCGTTCTGAATGATATATTTAGGTACACTGATGCAACTCATCATCAGCAGCAGGTTAAAAATGCTTCAACAATAGCACCTGAGGTGTCCATGTCGCATGAGCATGGTATTTCGAATGCCATTCCTAATATGTCGTCCTTACTTCTTTAACCCTACTTTGCAGTAGCTTTAATGAGATTTGATTTTTTTTTTTCCTATTATTGTAGATTTCCTGCAACCTCAAGTGCAGTCAACTCCTGAGCAGAAAACACCATCTGAGGGAGTGGAAGAGGAAGCTGTGAACGTGAAGGTGGCGGATAAACCTTCAGACACGAGGGAAGAACCAGTTGCGGTCGAGGAAACCCCAAAAAGCAAGACGGTTGATAAAGCTCCGCAGGATTCAGCAACTGTCGTTGATTCAAGGCCGGCTGGAGTCCAGGGAGAAGCACCAAAGAAGTCTTATGCTTCAATTGTAAGAATTCTATTTAGGGATTCTCCAGCATTATATGAGAAGCGACGTCCATATGGTGAATTTTATGCATATTATCTTGGAATACAGTGCAGCTTATATTAATATCCATAGCATTTTCTTCTTGTTAGTGTGAAATCGAATACTTTTGAAGTGTTACCGTTTATTATAGTTGAATAACGTCTACATTTAGGTATGGATAAATTTAAAGGAAGATAGACAGCGCATGTGCATGCTAGTTACCCTCCGAACTGAAGCAGATCATAAATTTAGTTTAATTTCAGTCTGGCGTTCTTTATCCTCAACTACCATTGTGCATGATTTAGTGCTCGAATTTAGTCGGATTGATGATGAAATTTTCATTTTACTCCTGGTTGTCTTATTGGACTGTAATTCATGCAGGTGAAGGTTTTGAAAGAAAACGCAGTGCCTTCATCAGCATTTGCAGCTCCTCCTGCTAGACCTGCTATCATCATACCCCCAGAAAATCATTCATCTGCTGCCCCGACAGGAACATCTGAAGCACCTGCCTCTGGTTCACATGCTACTGAAAACACTGATGTGCGAGAGTCCGAAGGTTTTGCCCCTCTTTTTCGTATTGCATCTTTTGATTTTCGTGCACACATTTCTTTTATTGTTTAATCTTGGTTATCTATTGTTCCTTGCAGCAGATGTGTGCTCAGTATACATAAAAAACCTTCCTTTGAATGCTACACCTGCACAGCTTGAGGAGGAATTTAAGAGGTTTGGGCCTATCAAGTCAGGTGGCATTCAAGTTAGAAGCAACAAGGTCCTATTTTCAGTTCTCTTTAGTTTCAGTTTTATTTCACTCCTTTTGAAAATACGTCAACAAATTTATTTTATTTTATTTTATTTTATTTTTTACATTTGGGTGCAGCAACAAGGTTTCTGTTTTGGTTTCGTGGAATTTGAGGTGGCAAGTGCTGTTCAACAAGCAATAGAGGTAAACAATTTCACATGTTTGGAGACAGTAATCCGTTTCCAACTAACCTTGTCGTATTTACTTGGTGTCGAAGTTTTTTCAAATAATTATTTTGAAATATGTTTCAGTGGCTCTTTTGGAGCATGTTAAGTTTTCTCTCACTTATTCCATTTACCAATTTTTTTTCTATTAGTGTGTATGAGCATCTATTTGGTTGTGAAATTGGAACGAGACTCCACTCTCTTAACCATGTCTCATGACATACACGATATAAATTGGGGTGGATTGACTGCAAAACTTACTAATGGAATAGGAATCAAGTGCTGGTAATAAATTGTTGGGAATAATGCCTGTCGGAGGGCTTTGGCTCAACTGCTTAAGTTTAGAGGCGGGATGAACCCTTTTTCTCTGCAGGGCCCAATTGCAAGTCACTTCCCCCTTTTTCTTGGCGCCCGCAGGTTCCCAACATGCAACGTTGCCTTCTATTGCTTGTATAGTAAGCGTGGTGAATATGCTGGAACCTGTGATGATCATGGATAAGTGGAAGTATGTTGAATTAAAAAGCTTAAGGCTCTTTCATTAAGGAGGCCTTCATAGAGGTTGTTTTCAGAGTGTATGATAGGAGAGAATATAGTGGAATCAAATTTACATCTGTTGAAAATCATGTGTCAGTGGCTTTGTTGAGTTTCAACTACTTGCGGTGTACTTCTGTGCATCGATTGGTTTAAAATCATGTTTAATGCATATCTCAGTATCTTGGGAGAGAAGGGAACACCATATTTATCTTTAGAAGGCAACTGGGAATCTGCTGTAATCATGTTTTGTCGAAATCATTACTACCGAACTTGGGATACTTGATGAGATCGACGACAATGAAGAAATTAGCCGACCTGTTAACCAGGTGTTAATGCAATTCCACTTCCATCGGATCTCTCTGTGCAGTTCATGCATATGAATTTGGTTCTTTTCAGATATCCATCCATCTGAGTTTTCTGCTCCATTGTTAGGGCTTTAAACTGCAATCACTGCTCTTTTTTATTTTTTATTAAATGGGTCTTGCCAAAATTGGAATAATAAGTTATCCGGTATACCCAGAGACGAATCCGTATTCCAGATTCCGTCAAATGATTTTGGTATGGCTTCTGTTTTCAGGCTTCTCCAGTTTTGATTGGCGGCCGCCAAGCTTACGTTGAGGAAAAACGACCTGCTGGTTCTAGACGTAAGCCGTTTAAACCCCCCCCTTCTTTCTCTCTCCCTCTCCCTCTCCCTCTCCTCTCTCTTTCTTTGAAACGAATCAAAGAACCTGACTTTGAGCAGGTTGGAAGCACTCATGATTTCTTAATTTGGCATAATTTTTACCTAGTTCTCTAACTGCTGACACCTGTGGGGGTTTCATATTTTGATCACCTGCAGCCAGCGGCCGTGGCCGGCATCTCCCTGGAAGGGGTGGCGGTTTCCGGGGAGACGGCATGAGGGGCCGTGGCGGTTACTACGGCAACGGGAGAGGCTATGGCCGGGGAGATTACAGTGGCAGGCCCGACATCTCTGCCGGTTGGGGTGGCGGTGGCAGGGGTGGCCGTGGGGACGCCACATATCAGAGGGTGGACAGTGCCGCCGGTAGCCACGGCAGCCGAGCAAGCGGCGGCGGCGGCGCCACCGACGGCGGCCTCTCTGTGAATTCATCCTTCAAGGAGGTCGCCCCAGGAGTGTCTGCCCCGGCATGACTGAATCCTCCTCAGCTTTAGGTCAATGGAGATCTGATGGTTGACTTAGAGTTTTGGAAGCTTTCTATTTGGATGTGCTCTCGGAGAGCAGAGAAGACTTGCCATCTATTTGAAAGGCTGGCCCCCGCATTTATGACCCTCCTCCTCCGCCTCCTCCTCTTCAGTATAATCGATCAGCTAGCCGTGTTGTCATGTTCGCTGAGCTGTCAATTTGGGTACTTTTGGAGGACGACCTGAATTGTTTTCTCTTTCCTTTCATTTATAATTATTATTATTTTCCCAAAATTGATGAGTCCTGTCCTTTTTCCGGTTTATTACTTTAATCCCCAGGAACTCGGATTTTCCTGCGACTCTCCTTAATTTTCCTCGGAATATGTTCTGAAAATAGAAATTAGGCAATATTTTGACAAATAATGAAACGTAGATACTTCTGCCGCTCCTAATATTATTACTCTATGATTATTATTATTAATAAAAATGCATAGCTAAATATAGCTACTCTATTATAACAAAGATAATGCATAGCCCAAATCGTTTGTAATACTTAATTAGTATTTTTTTTTTATGCGGTTTGGTCTCTGGAAAGCAGGTAATAATTTTTAGAAAAATGCAAAAAAAAAGTATTTTCCGAAAAAAAAGTTCTTTTACGAACTTTTTGTAGAAACCATTTGTCTCCCGGGTTTGATTGCTCTTCTTCTTGGAGAGAAGCTTGTTTTCCTTATTCCGGCGGCAACCTACGGGCAGCCCGGTTTCCCGTCGTTGTCCTCCGTCGCGATGGCGGCGAATTTCTGGACGTCCTCTCACAGGTAGGTAGCTCTTCTTCTGCAGAGATTGACGTAGCTTTGATCTGCCTTTCCCCTTGTCTCCTGCGTCTGTCTCTCATTCTCTTCCTCTTTGTTGTTGTTGTTGTTGTTGTTGTTATTCTTCCATTTGTAAACGTATGGATGGCGCAGCAAGCTGCTTCTCGATCAAGACGAGGTTGACATGGTGCCGTCTATGGACAAGGAGAAGGGCCTCACCTTGGAGGACTTCAAGCTCATCAAGATCCATATGACCAACTGTAACCCTCCATATCCTAATGGCCCCCGATCCTCGTCGGCGGATTTTCTCCGTCTTGCGTCTATCTAGGGTTTCCCTGTTTCATTCACACGGGCCATCTTTTTCTGCGCGTGAGGAAGTTTGAAATTACTTAAAAATTGGGATTAACTGGCTTCGGAGATTGAGGGTTTTTCTTTTAATGGTCGGAAATATCTTACCTATCTGGAATGGGTCGGGTCGCCCTGTGCATTGGTCTGTCATGTGTTCTCGGTGCTCGGAGAATGGATACTGAGTCGGCCCTTATGAAATAGGAGGGGCATCCGAGACAGGAACACCGAGAGATGTGCTTATTTAATTGGAAAATCATCTAGATTGCCCGAACGTAAATTCACTTGAAATTCTTCGATTTTTTTTCTAAAAACTTGAACCGAGTTAAATGATGCATATTGCAGACAGTTTTGTACAATTACTGATTTACCGAACGGGATACCTTTAATGGGTATATTTAGTGGTTTGGTTCATTGAGGTGATCCTCAATTCTCAACTAGATTCTAACTTATCTCGTCAGCATGTCTACACGTTGACATGACTATGTAGCATATCTTGAGTGAAATGCTCCAGCTTGTTGCAGCATTCATCTGTATAACTTTGAAGCACTTAAAATCGTGTTTCATCTGATCTAGAATAGGGAGTGCTAGCTAAATATTATTGCTATTATAAATTTCAATTGGGATCAATAGTGTTCTTTCAGGGGTACATCAGACTAGGTTTTGTTTTTATATGATTATGCAACTATTATTCAACACCACCATTGTAGCGCCTCTGAGAGATGCTAGAAAGTTTCCCTTACGCTTCTAAAGTTCCTTCTAAAGATTCAACACCACCATTGTAGCGCCTCTAAGGGAACGATAATATCACTCTTGCTGAAAATGGGCTGAAGATTCTTACTTTAACTTCCAGGCATATTACCCCTCACATAGGATCCACGTCTATCTGTTTTCTCCCATCTCAAGGTTTGCCATACTTCAGTAGATTGTTGAGCTGGTATAGTTTCTGTCTATCCCGGGGATAAGCATTCAAAGATGCTCCTTTGTTCAAAACGGATGCTCCTATGTTGCCTACCAGAACTTTGCCTGAGTTACATGACAAAGAGTTTTCCCAGGGTAGCTACGTATTGGAAAATTCTGATTCTGTTATTCACTCCACACATACTGTGCCTCCTAATTCTCATCTAAAATTTATCGTCTAAATTACTTGAGCTAATCCTTACCTTAGAACTGGTGACCGGTGATCTCTCTCTCTCTCTCTCTCTCTCTCTCTCTCTCTCTTTCTCTCTCTCTCTCTATCTTTAGCTGAATGTTCAGAAAAGTAGATAACACATATTAAATTGTCAGAATGCAAATAACTGATGCCCTGTGTCACCGTAGTCACTTATTATCTTCTGTATTGAAGCTGAATAAGGGATAATTTGAAGGCACATTGATAAGTACAAGACTATGCTAAAAGAAGACGTTTAGGTGAGATAGATCTATAATACCAGTTCACTCTGTACTTGTTCGCTTCTGAGTTAGGAGACGAAGGGGAACAAAAAGGCCTATATCTCGGTGTGACACCTATCCAAAGAAAAAGAGATAACTGAGGGAACTAAAAACTGTCGGTAGACTGAAACGAAATCGTTTTCTAATCTCCATGTAACTGGACGCGATAAAGTTGATTTATATATCGACTCAGAATTAGAAATGAGCAGATGTTATGATTTCTTTGGGATCAGATATACTTACCTATCTTTGATGAATGTTCATTGCAAAAAGTTTTAACCGTAGTACAGTTTGGCTAGAGGACGATTTTTTGTTATTACATTCACCATAACCATTGTGATCAGACAGATTCCATACCTTTAAGCTTATCCAACATTTTAAATATCTGAGTTACAATGGATGTCAAGTCTTGTCTCAATTATGAACTTATGCTTGTTTTGAAATGTTTGGTAACTATTTCTATATTGCTGTTGTCGGTTTAATTTAATTCCTGTAATTGTAGCCGAAATAGAAATTGAAATCACAGATACTGCAAAAAGCTTTTTGGCTTCATATCTTTAAATCAGCATACCTTCTGGATGGTTCATTAGAATCAATAATAGTGATTCATTTGGCGCAAATATATCTGGTGATCCATTCTTCCAAATGGATTATCCATAATACTATGGTAGGGAATTATATTTCTTATTGCTTGATGAAATAAAAATAAACCTACTACTCGGAATTATGTGCTAGAATTGAAAGAGTACATTGAATGAACTTGTAGGCCTCATTATGTGGCTTCATATTTATACCTGTTATTTATTTATTTTATAATATAATATTCCAGTTCATTTTTTATCTATAGTAACATTTAATGTGTTGTATAAACCCTTCTTGGTATGTTTTTTTTATGAATTCTTCGGTATCTTTTCTGGGTCTCTTTGAAACAAAGTTTGGAAGATTGACCTATATCTTGAGGCACTGCAGTCTCCTTGTGACATCAATAGCTATTTCAATAGTAAGAAGTTGGTCAGATCTATTGGATTATAATTTTTTTACGAACCACTTCTTCGCTATCTTCCATAGTGAGTAGGTATCTTTTCTGTGTCTTGCTAATCATTGCTCATGTGTGAGGGATGACACCCAGTATTGATGGTTTTCTGACATGGTTTTTTTTCGCATTCTCTGTGCAAAGAAGGTCCATGTCTATGTTTTACTAATTTGAAATATGATTGCAGATATATGGAAACTCGCTCAACTCATTAAAGTGAGGCAAAGGTTTGCACCTGATTCCTCGGATATTATCTCATAGCATTCATATATTGATAGGTCGCTTGAAAAACAACAAACTAAATTCCTCAATATATGATTCTTTCATTAACCATGATGGTGCACATTTTTTCCTGGTTGTAAATTTTTCTGTATTGATCTATGTTTAGAATGCCTTGCAAGTGTTGAGCCCATGTTAGTTTTTATCATATCAAAAAGGTCACTTATTGAATCCAATTGTGCTTCTAAGGAGTCTGAGAAAATCAGACATTAATGCTGTTTTTCTTTCAGGAAAACTAGGTTTTAACACAAAATTGTAACGTATTTTTCAATGTTCCAGGGTTATTGCAACCGCAGTTACTTATTTCAGGCGTGTATATACAAGGTGCAATGAACTTTCTCATTCTTAAGGCAGGGCATTTTTTCTCTACCGAGATCATTATATAATGTATATGACATATGTAGTTCACTTCGTTATAATTTCGGAATCTACTATCTGCAAGCAGAAGCTTCTGTTGGTTTGATTTGCTCGGATGGAGTACTTAACTGCATCGTTGAGTTTTAACGAAATTTTATGTGGAAAGATTTTATTGTTAGATAAACAGATACCTTTGAAGATTATTATTCCCCGTCCATCAAAAAATCAGGACCTGACTGGGAATATTATCATGTACGGAGCGAATATTATTTCTATTATGTTAAAAATAGGTGCTATTGCTCATTTACTTATCTTTCTATTATTCCAAGCAATGATAGTTTTCAGTCATGAATTCTATGGGGTATCAGAAAGGATGAATTTTACCTTTTTGCTACTCTTTGGCATCTTCTTCACATATGGAGAGTTGGATTTTCGACTTGACACCTGCACATATGCATCCTTATGTGCTATATTCCCGCAGAACCTTCATCACACTGCATTTGACCCATCAATTATGTTAGTTTACCAAGTGGGGAGCACTTACTAATCCATATTTCTCCCACCGAGTGCTTGATATGTAATTTGTCTGATTGTAGAAAGAGCATGAGTGAATATGATCCGCGTTTACTGGCTCCAACTTGCTTATATCTGGCATCAAAAGCAGAAGAAAGCACCGTCCAGGCAAGACTGATTGTGTTCTACATAAAGAAGCATAGTAAGTGTTAGTTTTCGCGAACGAACATGTTTTATTCTTCAATTTGGTTGAGCATCTCCCGATGGTCATTATTTCATTTCATTGCTCAGTTGGTCTGGTTCGCTCTTCGAGCAGGTACAGATGAAAAATACCGCTTCGAGGTAAAGGACATTCTTGAAATGGAAATGAAGCTTCTTGAAGCACTCGACTACTATCTGATTGTTTACCATCCTTACCGTTCGTTGGCTCAGTACGTATCTCATTTCCTCCCTTTATCTCATGCTATCGGTTTTTTTTTTGGCTTTATAATCTGAAGTCAGGTGCCATACTGCCTGCCGAATGACTATAAAGCGGTCCTGGCTGTCGATTGTACATTGAGGTAGTCCTAAACTAAAAATAGTCAGAATCTGATCCAGGGCCCCCAAATGGTAGTAGTCCAAGTGACAAGATTTGACTGATTAGATAGTTATTGAGATTTATCAGATAAGCTTTGTCTGATATAGTAGTCCAAGTGACAAGATTTAACTCATGAGATAGTTATCAGATAAACTTATTTGTTCTTCACCAGACTGATATCTTATACTAGAATTTGATCCCCATCTTATACTAAAATTTGACCAATGGTTCATGAGCATCGAGGATCAGTTGCCTTCATCCGCCCCACTCATGGTTCTTGGTCCTCAGGCCCTTTGATTCAAGCCCGAAAGGAAAACAAGTCCAGTGTGGACCAGTCTAGTGGTGGTTACCCCGGTCTTATTGTCCTCAGCTTCTCTTACTATGCGGTTGTTCTTCTTTGTTTAGATTATTGCAGGATGCGGGCATGGCGGATCTAACACACCTATCCTGGTAAAAAAGGGAAAAGATGCTAGATTTCTATGAAGAGGTGGTTCAAGATGGGGGAGAGTTGTTCTGACCAGGCTTTTTAAAACCTTTTTAGGGGCATTGTCAACGACACTTACAGGATGGATCTCATTCTCATTTATGCTCCTTTTAAAATCGCTCTGGCCTGCATCTACATTGCGACTGTGCTCAAGGAAAAAGACTCAACCTCATGGTTTGAGGAGCTCAGAGTCGATATGAATGAGGTAGAAGTGTTGGTAATTATTTATTTATCTATTTAGGATTTTTGGGTATTCACTGGTTTGCTCACATGGGTCGTCGTGTCTTCAGATCAAGAATATTTCGATGGAGATATTGGAATTTTATGATGTTTATAAACAGGTGATCCCTGACGACAGGATAATTGCTGCTTTGAACAGATTGACATCAAAAGCCTAATGTTTCCACTGTTTTCTACTCTTGAAAAGGGGAAGTCAAGGCCATTCCCATTGTCAGTGTAGTTGTTTCTTGGTAAGATTTGCCTGTATATTACAGAAAGTTTGTAGGTATCTTCTGTTGAACCGGATTCTAGTGAATCATGGTAAGTAAAGTGACTTTTCCATTGAGGCAAGGTTTATTTGTCATAGATGTAGGAGTTTTTATGTAAGTCCATGAAGACATGGAGTCATAGATTCTATAGCCAAATTTATACTATGTCCTTAATGATATTTCCTTTGGTCGAAGGAGAAAACCCTAAAGGCCGCTACTAGTCAAGATGCAGGTGGATAAGAGAGAAATGAAATTCAATAGTAAGGATAAATCCGGTCTGGTATTGATACAAGCCGACAGATGTGCACTATATTGGATTGGACTGATTCTTATAGTGAATTGGATTGCGCCAAATTAGTATGAAGATAAAAATGCAATAAAAACAATCAAATTACAATAAACACCAAGTTCTTATACTTCAATACTCCCCAAGTTAGTGAATAGATGTCATTCATTCATCCTTAGATTGAATAGAAGACTTAAGAATGTTAGTCTTTTTAATAAAAATTAAGTAATTTCTGAACTTTTTTTTAATGAAGTGCTGATCAATTATAACTCTATGGAAAAATCTCTCTTAATTTTTAAATCTTCTATAATCATATTTATTTAAAATAGTTGACATATACTTGGAGTCATTGCTTAGAATTTAAGTTCTGTACTTGACCATATTGTCACATTCTATTTATTAATAGATTATGTCACTGATTGTCATAAAAAAAAGTGCAATAATTTGAGGTAGACCGCCTGTCACTGGTTGGTATTTTGAGGTTTACCTTGACTAGAAGGAGGTTGAGTGGACTTGCTCTTTGTTTTCTTGGTTGAATTATTGTTATGTCTAGCCACAAATCTTGAGTTTTCCATCTTATGTGATTCAAGTATGAGGTTGCTCCTACTTTCTTCATTTCTAACTAGTGGTATTGTTTTATTAAAGTTTGTGACATTTTCTTAACCAATAATCTAGACTCCCACCTAATTAAATTATGAACTGAGTCCAATAGAAAAACATAGATATCTTATCTCATTCTAGATAGTCCCCCTTATAATAAGTCTATCTTTTAGGCATCTTGTTTTACTATGTCATGATCAATTTCCTACCACACTGCCTTCAATTGAATTGGATATTCTGCCACCATCTTATTTCCTTGCTTTATAGCCATGGGTTTTGCTATCTATTCATACGCTTTCATCTCAAGCTTTGGAGTAGGTCTGAATAATAGTGTCTCAAATGTCTTTGGATGCAGCCAATAACAGATTTTCAAGATCATGGTACTCCATAACCATTCATAATTATCAAATCGTCTTCTTTGTGCTTATGGATCAAGGATCTTTTGAATCAGGTTGTGTTATAGAGATGGATAATCTTTCCTTTCCCTTTCAACACTACCTAAATAAAAGAGGAAATTCTTTCAATATAGCTTATATTCCATGTGGATATTCGACAATTCTAATCATTGTTTACAATGCCCATATGTTGTATATTGTGATGTAGAGGCCAACTCTATGATTTCAAGCATGAATCACTCTCTCACTAAATGGCTTTCAATAGTAATCTCACCTCTATTCATAGGCAAGCCAAAAAATAAGAAGAAAAATAGTAATTTGTAGTATATATGGAAGATGAACCAATAATTTATGGTATAAGGTGGACAAGAAGAATGGGTTCAAAGTAAATGAGAGATAAGAAGATGCAATCAAAGCTCTAACTCTAGTACTATATTGGATGAGAAAAGCCTAAGCCAATGCCAGTTAAGTCTCAGCTGGAGAAGAAAAAAAATTAAAGTTCACTCTTAAAGATAAATTAAGTTCTGTATTTATACAAGATCCAAAGAATTAAACCATATTGGATCATGTTTGTTCTACATCAATGGATGAAACTAGTATGAGGACAAAAATGCAATAGAAAAAAGCAAATGTATAAATAAATATTAATTCCTTATACTCCAACACTTTCTTAATGCTTCATGGCCTTTGGACCAAAAATTGAAGAATATGAACTATTTGTATGCATTAAGATGCATGGATGAGGCATATCATCTTCATTCATTAGAAATATTAAATGCTGATATCTCCTGATTTTAGTAAATTGGTGGATTATTCAAAATTACTAAATTATATATTTTTTACTTCTTCATGTAAATGTTTTAGATTTTTTCTCGGAGCCTCTTAAAAATATGTTAGGATTATTCTTGGCTTGGAAAGGTTTAGATCCCGGCCCAATGGGCCCTCCGATTTAAAATGCAAATGTTTAAATTTTGTTTACTGGGGCGATATTCCAAGGTCCTTGTTTGATGAAACAAAATCCGCCATTTCTGACTTGATTTGAGCATATTAATTGTAAACTCGGATCGGTGGGATTTTCCTAGTAATGGTAGGAGCCAGTGGGAAGTAGAATCGTCGCGAGTTCCGCGCAAAATGGTGAGAACGAAGACGGAAGATGATGGAACGAAGAGAAGCTCAGGTTCATGGGGCCACCGTCGCCATGTGACTCCGCGTCGAATGGACGCTCTCTCTCTCTTCCCACCGACATCTCTCTGTGTCTCTCTACGCCATCGAATGAAGCCGGCTGGACTCTCTCTCTCTCTCTCTTCCCACCGACATCTCTCTGTGTCTCTCTACGCCGTCGAATGAAGCCGGCTGGACTCCCCCCCCCTCTCGAGTCCCGAGAAGAACAGAGTAAAACGTAACGCGGAGAGAGAGTAAAACGCGGACTCTACTCTTTCTCTCTCCTCTCTCTTCTCTCTTCTTGGGAATGAAGGAGAAAGCTGGACATAGAACAAGGCACCGAGGATTCACGTACGTGCGGCGTCCGGGTGATGTCGTGGCTCGCCGACTCCTCTCCAGTGTGTTATTTTCATGGCGGCTGGGCTGCCAGGCTCATCACCATGTGCCTGGTTCTCTCTCTCTCTCTCTCTCTCTCTCTCTCTCTCTCTCTATCTCCTCTCTCCTCTCTATCTGGTTTATTCGTCCCTACCTCTCTATCCTCTCGCCCGTGTTATGTTTATAAAACTAGTTCATCTCTTAGCTAATGGACCCATTGAAACTTATCCGATTAAAGAGTAGTTAATAAATACTTTCCATCTTGCCATTAGAGATAGAGAAAGAAAGATAGATAGATAAATAGATTGATATATATATATATATATATATAGAGAGAGAGAGAGAGAGAGAGAGAGAGAGAGAGAGAGAGAGAGAGAGAGAGAGAGAGAGAGAGAGAGAGAGAGAGAGAGAGAGAGAGAGAGAGAGAGAGAGAGAGAGAGAGAGAGTCATCTATATTATAATTTTTTGACCAATTTAGTTCAAAAGTTTTTCCGAAAGTTATCTAGCTAGCAGATTGAATTTCTCTTTTATTGTGAAAACAAAGGTGTCTGAAAATAAATTTACGCATTATTTTTAAAAAATAAGCTCGGTGAACTGACTCGTTTGACTGGACGACAATAGGCTGACCTCTCTCTCTCTCTCTCTCTCTCTCTGCCGACTGACGTGAGATATCCAACCAGAAGTCAGCATCCATACGGCACAAGGTGTCTTGCCACTGCCATGAGTAGACCACGTCGGAGGATTTCATCATGTTACCCTTCCCCCTGTGAATTTATCATCTGGGTCCTCACTCTCGCGGGTTTAGACAAGTGGCCCCAAACTCGGGACTATATCAGCAGTAAGTCTCACTTTTCGAAGGATCGTACATGAGGGCAAACGGGCATATCTCCAACAGGATATTTCCTAGAGGGTCTTACAAAAAAATTTCTAAGTTCCATTCACGAACTAGATCGAGAAGCGAGGAAGGGGAGTGGAGCCTCAAGCTTACCCCATTTCGACACCCTCTCTCTCTAACCCCACAAGCTGCACTGTATCTCACTACTCTACTTTCTCTCTCTTGCCCTCTCCTTTATATGAATCTGCGGGGAGGGGGGAAGGAAGCAGATCCCAAGCTTCCCATCCTTCCCCTTCTCCCTCCCGTTCCTGTTCCCTCCCCACAACCCGCCTTCTTTCTCCATCATTCTCGTCTCTGCCCATGGCGCCGCCGGAGAAGACCAAGACAGTCAAACTGGAGCGCTACGGTAGCTACCTCCGCCCTGGGGGCTCCGGCAGGCTGGCTCCCGCTGCCTCCAAGCTCCTCTTCCGCGCGACTCTCCTAGCCCTCTTCCTCCTGCTCCTCTTCTTCACGCTACCTCACCCAATCCTCTCCCGTTCCCCTTCCTTCTCCTCCCGCCGGAGCCTCCTCTTCTCCGCCCTGTACGGCGGTGGCTGGGAGGCCGCCATCCGGCGGTCGGCGGAGCCGCCGCGGGGCGGGGGGCTGTCGGTGCTCGTCACCGGTGCGGCGGGGTTCATAGGCACCCACTGCTCTCTGGCCCTCAAAGAGCGCGGCGACGGCGTGGTGGGGCTTGACAACTTCAACGCCTACTACGCCACCTCGCTGAAGCGGCGCCGCGCGGCGCTCCTGTCGGCGCGCGGCGTCTTCGTGGCGGAGGGTGACCTCAATGACGGTGCCCTGCTGGCGGCGCTCTTCCGCGCCTTTCCGTTCACCCACGTCCTCCACCTCGCCGCACAGGCCGGCGTGCGCTACGCCATGCGCAGCCCGCAGTCGTACGTCCACTCCAACGTCGCTGGTTTCGTGTCGCTGCTCGAGGCCGCCGCCAAGCGCGCAGACCCGCCGCCGGCCGTCGTGTGGGCGTCCTCCTCCTCCGTCTATGGCCTCAACGAGGGTCGCCCCTTCTCGGAGGCCCACCGCACCGACCGCCCCGCCTCGCTCTACGCCGCCACCAAGAAGGCCGGCGAGGAGATCGCCCACGTCTACAACCACATCTACGGGCTCTCCCTCACGGGGCTCCGCTTCTTCACCGTGTACGGGCCATGGGGGCGCCCCGACATGGCCTACTTCTCCTTCACCAGGGACATTCTCGCCGGCAAGCACATCACCGTCTTCGAGGCCGCCGGCGGCGGGGAGGTGGCGAGGGATTTCACCTTCATCGGCGACGTCGTAGAGGGCTGCCTGGCGGCGCTGGACACGGCGGAGAGGAGCACCGGCGCCGGTGGCGGCGGGGCAAAGAGCGGGCCGGCGCAGCTGCGGGTGTACAACCTCGGTAACACCTCGCCGGTTCCGGTGACGAAGCTGGTGGCCATCCTGGAGAGCTTGCTGGGGGTGAAGGCCAAGAAGCGGGTCGTACGGATGCCGGCGAACGGGGACGTCTTCTTTACCCACGCCAACGTCAGCCTCGCCCGCAGAGAACTGGGCTACCGCCCCGCCACTAGTCTCGCCGCCGGTCTGCGCAAGTTCGTCGACTGGTACGTCGACTACTACGGCGTCAGGCTGCCAGCGACGGCGGCTGCCGCCAGGCCGTCGCTAGCCAAGACCAAAAGGGCAGGCGGCGGCGGTGGTGGCGCCGCCGAAGACGCGGCGGAGTCTTCGCTCTCGGTGTCGGCGTGAAGACGAATCCACTGAAATGGAGGAGGAGGAAGAGGAGGTCTGTAGATTGCTGTTGTCGCCATCGCCAACCGAACGATAGACACAACTTGTTCAATCTCAGTCGTTACCTATACATATAGACATCAGAACCCTCTGCGACTCCGGGAATCCGGGATGGAGAAAGCGGAGCACTATGGAAATGTCTCCTACACTCCAGATCTTATTCCCCCCCCCCTCTCTCTCTCTCTGTCTCTCTCTCTATCTCTCTGTGTCTCTCCGTTTGAAGTTTTTTCCGATTTTCTGCCTCCAAAGGAGGGGATCAGAGACGATGATATTCTTCTTCTTCTTCTCCGAATGACTCTCGACGGAGCCTCCACCGGACTGTTCCGACCGCGGCCGAAATCTGTTGTCGTTCTGGGATTTGGAGGAGAAGATGACGACGACCTGCCTGGAAGTGTCCGATCAACGTGTCCTGTGACGAACACGACGAGGACTGGTGTCGGCGAAGCTTTTGGCCACCGCGTTGTGGGGCGGAGGGCCATTGGATAGGGCAGAGAGGTTGACCATAAGGTCGGTGGGAGGCTCTTGGGTACCATCAGCTCGGGCTTCTAGGTCTCGGTAGGGTCAAGTTTTTTACTATTTTTCCTCTGTATTAAAGGTTATGGCTCACGTTTGAAAACGCTTCACTGGTTTAAGGCGTTGACTTAATGAGTTATATAATCTACATATATAGCACATTATCCAACTAGCATAGTATATAACAATCTAGATCGAATTAAGCATATTTTTTGACATTTACCTTTAAATGCATAAGTAGAAAGAACCCATAGGCAAAAAAAAATTCCATAATATCTAGCACCCTAGAGACGAGCTTCAGCTAATTATGCTTCTAGCAAGCCATCTCTTTCAAGCTACAAACATGTTGACTAGAACCAGCTTAACTTGACGGAGATCATGGCTGCTTTGAGTGCACGCACACGTATGGGTCAGAAGGCAAATTTTGCTGAAAATATTTTTAAAAACTGAAATTATTAATGTAGATGGGGTCTCTTAATAGTGGATCACATTAATGTTCATAGCTGAAAATATTCTCCTAGCTTCTTTCATGGCATCTCTGGAGCACATTAATGTACTCTAGATAGCATGTGCTATATGTCATAAACTGCTTGTAAATATTTTTATGAGTTTTTTATCTTCAACGGTTTCTCCTTAGCAAGTTTTTAAAGAGCCAAAGCACATGTTAATGTTCTTCATCATCGTGGGAATGCTGTCGAGAAAATATATAGAAATAAATATGAAGCAAATATGGTCAATTTTTATTTTAAATCTTAAATGGTGCTCAAACTTCCCTTGCCTTAAACTAAGGGATAAAATAAAAATTTAATTTAAGAATGGATTAAAATTAAGAAAAAAATAAAAGGAAATCTTTTCCATTAAATAATGTAGAGAAGCCTACTATTAATGTGTTTGGAACCGTGCTCCCCCCTGTTAGAATGTTAACCCTTTGGCCCACAAAGATGTCCTCTTTCTTTTCCTTTAAAGGTGTTGTTCCAAGCCAGCTCAGCACACCAACCTTTTTTTTTCTTTTTCTAGAAAAAAAAAACTCATTCAAAAAGATGTGCGATTGTGTCATTTTTGGTTAATGTGGGTGTATTTATGCATTTGATTATTAAAGCATACGATTAAAGTCTACTTTACTCATACATGCCAAACGTAGTTTTAAACCCTAAAATATGGTAATTTTAACCATAGTTGACTCGTTCACACATCTACATGATATGAAGGCCCATGCTCAATGATTTAAGAAAATATGAATAGAATGTTGTAATCTCCGATCTGAAAATGGGTTTTTTTTAAAGTGTTACATTATTATTTTGCCATAAGTTTTTTTATGTAGAATAGTGGCTATTTTTGGAAATAATTTCTGATGAGTAATACTTGTATAAAAAAATAAAATTATCCGCTCTAAGCCAAAAAATATTCCTTTCAGCAATAAGTATTATATCAGGTCGTTATTTTTTATTTATATAATTTCGACGTTGTTGAAAATGCTCCACCATACAGGTCAAGCGATCAGATATGGGTTTCCCCGATCCGATCCGATCCGGTCCGGTCCGGTCCACGGGTGTTAGTTTGGGCTGGGCCGAAACGTTAAAAAGTTGAAGGCCTAGTCCAGGCTGACGTGGTCTTCGAAGCTAGCTGTCAGCCAGTGGCCCGTTCGCCGCCACCGGAAGCACCTTGGAATCTGGAAACCGGCGGCTTTGACTCTCTCTCTCTCTCTCTCTCTCGTCGCCAGGGAGTGCGAACCCTAGAAATTTCTGACGAGATGGTGAGGTGGCGCATCTATCTTCGTTTGGCGGGCCATCCACAATCCCATGATAGTTACTCGGTCTGATCCATGCCGCCGTTCGTTGCAGCGGGAGGCAAATTCGTGGGAGAAGAGTCCGCAGACGGTTGGTATCTGCTGTTGATATAAACTAGGTTTGCGCTTCTCTGGGATTCAGTCTCGAGGCGTGGGTGTCCTGGTAAGGGTGGGTACAAGTGCTCGCCGTTGTTAATGGACTGCGGAGTTCGATGTGGAGCGATCACCGCCATGGAGGCGTCGCCGGCAGCGTCCGCCGTGGCGGCGAGGGTCGGAGGTGGGCGTCTTCGTCTCACGGTTCGTGGCAGCGTTCGATTTCCCTCTGGTTTTGGGGGGGGATTTCAGGTGTGCATTCCCTTCTCCCGATTTTCTTTTCAAGATGATCAATTTCCGCTCATACCTTCATCTTACAGTTGCTGAAAATGGCTCGGTTCCTTAACCTAGCAACTGCCGCGTGTTTAACGGTTGTTACAATCTCCTCGGTTGCTAATTAGGGATTCAAAATTTAGAAGGAACTGCTGGTGTGCCTTAGCATGAGAATCTTGTCCGTACGTTCCCCCAATGATTGCAATGTTTTTTTTCTTCCGTATTTCTCCAGGATGTGGTTAAATTTCGCTGCAGAAAAGGGAAATCCATCTCGATTGCCAGTGCTGAATCCAACAAATGCGAATCGAGGTGCGTAAGCACACCGCTTGTACCCCAATCGCCAGCGGGAAAGTTCCTCGGTGGGATATTGAACGACCATCCCCACATCTTCCCTGTTGCTGCCGCGGAACAACTGGAGAATTTGGCTTCGGAGAGAGATGGAGCTGTTGCTCGCCGTGCTCACAGCGTAGGCTCTGCTCAAGCGTGCCTGCACGAGTAAGTACTACTCTACGAAGCTGATGCCCGATTGAATTCACAGATCTGCTTCAAAATGAAATTCCTTTTATCAGTTCAGTACTGTTGGTCTTGCCTGCATTGCTTTATTTCGTACTTTGTTCAAATTTCATAAATGCAACTAATTTTCTTAAACCCTCGAGGTCCATATATCTGTGAAGTGCTTAGAAAAAAAAATCGAAGAAAAAAGGCTACCATGACTTGCCTGGTTCTGCGCTCTTTCTTTGTTGTTAAAAAGCGAACTGTTCTCATTGGTCTTAAGAATTTGCCTTTCCGTCATGTTACAGTGTGGAGCGCAATAGAAATATGAGAAGGGTGTAGGAAAGACTATCTTTGATTCACCTAGTTAGTAGTATTTTTAAAAAAAGTGTAATCGGTCCTTGTACATCTTATAAAGTAGAATCTGTACATATCTTGACTTTTCATCTCCTCATCATTGTTTTCATTATCATCGCATATGTTATTACAGAGATAAAGTCTTAGATTAACCTCACTCGTTTACCTAAACATTTTTGTTTGAATCACTTATTGTGTTAACATGATTTATTACAGAATGGCCAAATGTATGCAACATACAGTTTCATTGTTCAATCAATTCAGAACATTATTTACTCCACAGGTTGTTTCTATTTTAGCCAAGTATGCAGAATGCATCTATGTAATTTTGTCCTTCCTGAGAAAAAAATTAGACACTTGAAACAAGCTTTTGAGGTGACTTTATGCATTCAAAATATACTGGATGTTGGTTTCTTCTTAGAAAAGAATTGTGCTTCACATACTTTGTATTAGTGTCATTAATGTTAGAAATTAATTAGGTTTCATGGTATCTTTTAACAGTTAGATTAAACTCAAAGCGATTTTTCCCGTTTGTGTCATGAAAAGATTTTCGTACATAAACAATTGACCTAAAAACATTTGTTCTCGGATATCTTTTGGTAATCTATTCACCTATAGAGCTAAAGTCGCCTCATTACTTTCGAAGTTGGTCTTAGATTTTTAATCGGTGATTCTTTCTCCAACTATCCTTTCAAAGTTGGTCTTAGATTTTAAATCGGTGATTCTCTCTCCAACTATCCTTACTTTCTCCATTATTATTTTCACCAGTGTCCTCAATGACATCAATGGCATTTCTTGAAACCTCTTCTTCTGATATTTCTCACATTGAATTTGGTAGCACTCAATTATTTTCTCTCCCCTAACATTTGCTAAGTAATGAACACCTACTTTACAATTGGGATCCTATTATTTTTGGAATTGACTCTATGAATGTGCTACATAGTGTTTTATCATCCCTTGTTAGTCTCTTGGATTCGTTCACAATAGAGTATCAGAATTGGCCCTACTGAATAATTTCTTTTCATCTGGTGGCAGTTCAGTGTGGATGTCTCATTGTTTATGAGTGCTATAATGTGGAGTATGTCAGTGTTGACAGCTGCTGCTTCTTTCTCTAATGTCCGTTCTTTACGGAAACAGGCAACCAAGCGGAAAAGCTGTTTCCAATTTTTTAGATGTACACACACCTTTGCTTTCTGAATGATAAATTTTACTTTATTTTAGTTATTTTGGGGTTCCTCTCCACATATGGGGATATTAGGTGGGTTTCATGCCTCGTGGTCAGATTTTCAAACATCTGTAACCATAAAAAATGATAATCGGTAGCCATCAACCATTGTGATGATAAACCTGTGAAGTTAGCTGTCTCATGATTGTCTAAGACGAGGTGCAGTCTGTTATCTAACTCAGTTCAGAGATCGTCCCATGAATCTAAAATCTGTTTTTATTGTTTTCCACTTTCCTCCTATTGATTCCATTAGTCTAGAATGACACAATCATATTCAATCAATCATATGACTTCAAGAAGGCCATTTATATTGACTCATATTATTCTGTCATAAGTCTTCATCATCTGATAGCGTTTCAAGTTTTTTTTCTTATTAGTCTTTAATTGAATTTAAATGGAAAATGTAATTTTCTCTCCCATCTTGTATCCTCAATAGAGTTAATGTAATATACGCTTGTATACATTTGGTAATAAAGTTTTAGTCCATAGAAGGTAGAGCTGTGAAAATTGGTCGTCAGCCCATGGGCTGAATTTTGGCATGCTGCTTCTCTTTTTATCTTCTCTACAATGCATCTCTATCTATGCGATTCTTCTTCTTACCAGTCACTCCATTCATTTTAAATCTCATTCATCTCTTCCAAAACCCACGAGTGATATCGCGTTCTATCTACTGAGCACAGAAGGATAGCAGAAATGAAGGAGGGCGAATGCCAGATTGCCGTCGAAGAAGTCATGTACATGCTGATTGTCCACCAGTTCTCTAAAATCAAAGTGCCAATGTTTCCCCACCTCTCCAGGCTGATGGGCGGATCTTTGGACAGTTGTCCATCATACGAGGACGAGTTGGAATCCATTTATGACCATGAATCCCTGGAGATGGTGAAAATCCACCTGTTGAACATTCTTGGGCGGACGGGTACGTTCGATGCGACCATGAACCAGTCAAGAGCTCAGATCAAGAGACTTCAGCTCGGGCGAATCTATGCTGCCTCAATCATGTACGGGTACTTCCTGAAGTCGGCCTGCTTGAGGCACCATCTGGAGTACCTCTTCTCTCTTACCAGCAAAGATTACCCTCTGAGCTACCTGATCCAGATGCCAAGCGTGAAGCATCCGCAGTACACAAAGCAGCGGCACCCCTTTGGCCCTGCCTGCACAGAGGATGATGCTAGCTACCCTTCGTACTCTCAGAGAAGGCCCAGAAGAATAAAAAATCTGAGGAGCTACGTGATGAAGTTTGATCCCAATTCTCTGCAGATCTGTGCGAGGCTGAAGTCCCGAGAGTCAGTCAATCTGATTGAGAAGCACAGTCGGGCTCTTTTCCTGGACAAGGCAGGACAGAACCTTGAAGATGAACCGGTCTCAGTCACCTACTCATCACTGAAACACTTGGTGTTGGAAGCTGTCATGTTTGGCTCTTTCCTCTGGGACGTCGAAAGGTATGTGGATTCTGTGTACGGCCTTTCTGAGCATTGATGACTTGCCGTTTCATCTTTAGAAATGGGGAAGAGATGCCAGATTGTCCATGGCCGCCCAACACTGTACAGTAAGCTCGTGACTTTCTAGTTTTTCCTTCTGGGTACTTCAACAGTTCATTGGTTATTTTTCCTGGATGTGTATAATATTCTCATTGGAAGAGAAATGGGGGGGGGGGGGGAAGTTTGCCAAGTTGATCTCACATAACCCTACATCCTCTCATTCTAATTCTCTCACGAGTGTTTTAGGGTTGTTTGAAGAAAAACTGAAGCACCTTCTCCACTCTTTAAATCGAGAAGTAAAGCTTCAAAAGCCTGCATGATTGCATTGACATTAATGGATGTTGAGGTTTGCTAGCTAACATGAAAGTTTCGTGTTGGAAACCTGCCAGATAAGATGATGCATGTTGTCCACTCTTTTAGATTGATTCTTAGTGAAACCAGACCAGCATAAACTGGCCTTGAGGGGTTGTTATCTTTCTTCCAATCATTCTTCTTGGCATTGTTCATTCGCCCAAAAAGCATATTTTGATGAATAAAAAAAATACAGATCAAGAAGCGTAGTGTGTGGAAGGTAGTAATTTAAATGTAAATATTAGTTCTTTGAATAATTAATGAGGGCTGATAAAATAATTTATTGGCTCTTGCATGGACCATTCATAATTTTTAATTAGCATACTGTGGCATGATTAAAAGATAATAGTAGATGTGCTTTCCCGAAAAATTTACTTGACACCTTTGGACTTCAATAAGGTAGCAGCCTTCTACAATATATCCTTCAAGAGTGAAGTGTGAAAGAAAAAATAAAGCCTGAATCTTATTTTGCTTATGCATATCAATGAAATTCTACCAAAGATATTAGGTTCTCTTGATTTATGCCATCTCTCCTCAAATAGGAAATATTAGGAAGAGCTAGTGTTAACTTAAAAACTCTTCTCAAGAATGGTCTTGTCATTACACAAACAACCAGTGCTGCTGGACACACTAACTTTGAAGATAGATATTATAAGACTTAAAAGGAAATAATAGTAAATAAATTACCTGCAGTTGAATTATCTTCTCAACTTTGTGAAATACTCTTAAATCCATGAACAGGTCAATGCCAATTATCTTCTAGAGGATGGCCATTCATGATTCTTCTCTTATTATTTCAAGACTGTTTGTAAGATGTGAAGGGTATAGTATTTTGAGATCTTCTCTCATTCTTCTCTCATTATTTTGAGATCTTCAGCCATGTGATAATCTTAATGATTTATTGTGGTAAAGCTAGATGAAGTTTTGGAATGCAAATAATTTTCAAAATTAATAGAAGGAGAACTCAAAACCCTAAATTGACACTCTTCTTTGCTTGATAAATCAAAAAAAATAATTAAAATATATTAGTTGTGGTGACAGATTATAAATTGGTAATAAACCTATAAACTTGCAACTTGTTTCATAGAATGAGGAAAATGAATTCAATGGAACTCTCTCCTAAGCTATGGCATGTCTAGTGTCAAATGAATATTTAGCCAATATTTAGTAGGCACTAATGATATGGGTTATTAATGATGTTTGGGCTATTGTTAAAGTAATTATAGAAAAGTAAATGTGAAAGTTGTTTACTAAGTTCTCCATATCAATTGGCCAGCCTCTTAGGACTTCTAGTTTATCATATCTAATATGACCCCCTTACATATAGATAGAGGTGAGTCTAGAAGGTCCCTCAACAGTAATGACTATGAAGGGGTAATAATAGTCTAATCATCTTCTCTAGAGAAGCAAAAATCGAAGGGATAGAGCAGATGGTCCAACTACAGAACTTGGTTGAAGACTCAAGCTTGTGGGCTTGGTAGAAGCAAACGAGTTGGCTATGACAGATTAAAGAGCTAGGTTTATAGGGGGAGATATTGTAAGAGAGGTTGTAGAAAAGAAACATTAGGAGAAGTTGAGAAACCTCTTAGAACTTTTCTTGTTCCCCTACTAATTAGCATTGAGTGGGAGTTATAATGTCTTCCTTTAGTGATTCCTATTTTCTTGATTTTGAGTTTGACTAACTATAGTTCTTGTTCTATATCTACATGATATGTTTCCTTTTGATATAGAGTTTTACCAAATTAGTATTAGAGCCACGAATTGTGGTCATGGTGCTAAAAATCATGGAGACATGTCTAAAGGCGTTAGAAGTAGACAATGAAGGTCTTAAGGGGGAGCAATAAAGGACAAGGGAGGAGGGATCCAATGTGCTTTGACAAGTCCTAAAATGCATGGATGAATAGTTTGTAGACTTCTTACAATGGTATATGCTCATCTCTTTTTCTTGAAAACAAAAAATCCCTAGGAGAGATTGGATATTGACTTTCTACAAACTACCTCTCCCACACTCCACCTTGAAAGTAGCAGAAAAATCTACACAAATCTCCTTACCATGTTTCTTATGTGCTCAATTTCAAAGCATAGTCGTATTCAAAGGATGAATCTACTCTGCTAAATGGTACATCAAGTTAAACAAAATTTTAGTAGGAGATCAATTAGAAGTCATCATGATGACTCTAGAGAGCATCACATTGGAATGGTTCTTGTGGACTGAAGAAAGATATTATTTGTAAGACTGGTCAAGAATATACACTTCAATTGGGAAGAAGGTTTGGGATGGTGACATCAATAAGCATATGTAAAACATCACTCAACTACAAGCAAGATGGTTCAGTTGTAAAATATCAAGATGAATTCAAAGGGCTCTTTCTCACTAAAATTCTTGAAGAGGTAATGAAATATACTTAATCTAAAGTGCTTAAATAAGAAATTTAGTCATAACTCTCTACATCTAAATCCCTAGACCTTCAAAATTTTGATGGCTTGTAGGCCAAGAATATCTAAATCTTTGGGAGGCATGGGGTGCTAGTCAATCCAATTTTTCTAAGCAAATACCTTAAGATTTTTTTCTATCCAAGGAACATTTTTTTCTTCACAAATCAACATAAACAAGGAAGGATTGCGATAAATCTTTAGAGTCATATCTCAACACTTTTTGTAACTAGGGATTGAAGAAATTAGACCCTAAATGTACTATTTTCAATAAAAAATAGAAGATGACTACTATTAGTTGAAGCTGATTTAAAAGTTATCAAAGAAAAAGACATGCTTCTTCTACTTTGAGGAAAAATATGGCTCGAGTCTTTGTTGAAAAAACTATTCCATACATTATTATTGTACAAAGATAACAAGGGCACTAGTGTAAAATTAGAACTTGATTGGACTTCATTTGAAGAAAAACTAATATAAGAGGGAACATTATTCACTACACATGTATCCTTTTTTAGTGGTGATTAACATAGTCAGACACAAGAAAATTCAATGGGATCATCTGAGGCCAAAATGTCACTATCATTTTCAATTTTGGCATCACTCAATTTTCTATGTTAAAAATTATTAGAGGAACTCAAATTACTAATCTATACATCTTATAATGATGGAATCATCATGAGTAATAGGCATATGGTTAAGGAGAATGATTTTTCGTGAAGTCACTCAAAAGATTAAATGATTGATGCTAGTGAAAGACTTTTTACCTTTGAAATTAGGAAGCATATATGTGACACTTGGGATGTAATAGTTGAGATCAATGAGATAGATGGACATCTATTGGGGCTTATTTACCATTAATGTTTTGGTCAATAAGGTAGTTAACTATTATGGAGGATTCATGATCATTCAAATACAATATTTCATTAAATGTAATAAAATGTGTGATAAAAAAATCCATTGCTACTACTCAAGTTAGATTAATTAGTGGAGATGACCAAGATAAATGAGACATGCCACTTGCATTGACATTGATGACAAACACAAACCTAGATTTTTTTAGTTTTTTAGCATCCTTCATGGAATTGTCACCTAAATAAGATCTGGACCATGTTATATGGCTATTATAAGGTACCAAACGCATAAGTCATTGTTCTTCTTGTTCTTTATTTCTAGACATGAAATTGAGAAGTTATTTCATCAATTATGTTTTGTCTATGTTATTCATCTCTCAAATATCCTTTATGTCAATTCAGTCAAAAAGGATAGAGGATGATGATGTGATATTGGTTACCAAATCCGAATAAAGTTATAATGCCTAATTACCCTCCTGTTCTAGCAATGAATAACATTATTAGATGAATTGCATAATATAATTATATTTACTAATCTAAATCTTAAATAAGAGTATTATTAAATTTGCATGAGATAGTAGATTATTGAGACTATATTTAAAATGTATGATCGATATTTTGAGTTTGCGATATCACTTTTTTAATTACCTAATGTGTGAGTCATGTTCATTATTTAATGAATATATTATTCTACCTATATTTCTAACATTGTGTTAGTTTTTGTGTGATGTATTGATTTATTACAAGGATGAAGAAGATCATGAGCAATATGTACATTTAGTTTTTTCAATCTTATTTAACAACCAGTTCCACATCAATATGAAAATATATAAAAAATATATAAAGAATTTTTGCACTTTGACTTCTACCATAGTCAACTGGTCTACACTAAAGAATATATAATAATGAAGGGATTTTAGGCCTGATAGGATATTATCATAAGTTTGTTGCAGATTTTGTAGTTATTGTTTGACCATTGGCTCAATTACACAAGAATGATCATTTGACTAGAGTAAATAAGTACAATAGACTTTGAAAAGCTTAGAAACTCATTGCCTAGCTTAGAAGCACAATAAACTTCAAAAAACTTAAGGCCATCGTAATTATTTCCCTAATATTAGCCTTCAATTTTCTCAGACTTTTATGTTGGAGACACATGCTTTAGGTTGTGGAGTTGGCATTATACTAGTGTAGAGCGAGAAGTTCATTGCCTATCATAGCCAAGTATTGCTTGAGAGGAGCAAAGTCGAATCTACTTATGAGCAACAATTGATTGACATTGTAATGATTGCCCAAAAGTGACAATCTACTCTTATTTATTCACAATAGTAAAATTGTGAATAAGAAAATTTCAAAAAATATGCATTGGTCAAACTGTGAAAAAATAAATAAAATAATATGGTAATAAATATAACATAAGTCAACAACATCACCACTCTTTCCAGT
Source organism: Spirodela intermedia (assembly GCA_902729315.2). NCBI lineage: Eukaryota > Viridiplantae > Streptophyta > Magnoliopsida > Alismatales > Araceae > Spirodela > Spirodela intermedia. The sequence continues at coordinate 2,347,660 of LR746271.1, forward strand.
GGTCCTATTCTAAACCTTACCTATGTCATACCTATATCCCTACATGGACTTAATTAAATAATTCCACAAGTCTAGTGAGTTTAATACTTAGAAGTAGTAGATCATTTAAGTAAATTAGTCCATCCTATCATCCCCAAATAGATTAGCAAATTGTGCTTGTCAATTGATATTTAAAACTTTACATGTGTTGTTTTGTTGTTGACAAGTCTAAGACTTGGAGTGGTTGGGTATACTGGACCAAATGATGCTATGATCTCACATTTCATAAAGACCACTCCATTTAAGGTTGTATATAAGAGAAATCCTTCCATTCTAATCTGGTATAGCCATGATGGACCAACAACTACTAGACAAGGATCAAACCATTGACCTCCTCGAAGATCACTGTAGACAATTTCCAACACAAATAAAAACTAAGGATGATAAACATCGATGAGACATTCAATGTCAAGAAAGTGATTTTATCTATTTACAGCTAAGACCTTACATGATGAAGTCTTTGGCTAAAAAGCTCAACAAGAAGTTGACATCCAAATTCTTAGGGCTCTATTAAATCTTGGTTTGGATTGGTCCTACCACATGCAATTTGGATCTTATAGCCCACTTCTCTATCTACCATGTCTTCTATGTTTTACACCTTTATAGGCCTTCTAGACTAGTTGACTAGAATCAATTTCTTTCCTCAACATTAATTGAAGACATGGAATGATGAGTCCAAATACATATAGTGCTAGGAGTTTACCTCACACCTTAAAGACAGTGATGTCTAAATCCAATGAGAGAACTTGCCAAAGTTTGAGGCATGATGGGAGCCAATAGCTATCAGCCTTTACATGTTCCTTAAGTTTCACCTTGAGGGCAAGGTAAAAGTTATAGAGGGTGGGCCATCTTGATATGATCCTTCAAGAGTAGTGGCTATAGAGGGGCAATGAGCAGTAATTCTGCCAAATTATGTATTCCTAATTATGAGGTCAGATAAGAAGTAGAAATGTAATAAAGATTAGGAATATTTGAAAATAAATTAATATTAATTTATATTTCTTGGAAAATAAGTTGACTCACCTGGGATCCATGCTACATGCTCTTGGGCGTCTACTAGAACAACCAAAATGATCGCTATTTTTAACCATCCGAGATAGAGAGAAATCATTTAAATGTGGAAAATGAAAATTATTTATTTTAAAGAGTAATCCCAAGTACAACTGGGTTTACAGAGGACACGCTCATCCGATGGTCCAAAATAAATTTATTTTATTTACCCCATCCCATCCGACGGCCCGAGATAAAAGCTCCCCTTTCTTGAAAACTGGCGGGAAAACCAGAGAAGGCGGAAGAGCTTGGCTATGGTCCTCAGGGAGCAGAGGGAGGACGCGGAGAAGAACGTCGGATCCGTGATGAGGTTTTCTCCGAGGTAGGAGGAACCGGGGGAGTTTCTGTTGGATCTGTTTGGGAGGTACGGGTACATATCACGGAACACTATATCAATCAGCAGCTCTCGTACGCTGTCCTAGATTTCTCTTCTCCTGATGAAGCCGATGACGGTAGGTCTAATCCCGTGAAAAATTGCAGTGCTACAGGAGGATACTCGAAGAACGAGGTGATGGCATGCTTTGCAATTATACAGAAGATCCATGACCCATCTGTCGACGTGACTCTGAAAATCCTAAGGTTTACTCGTAGGATCGTGGGGGACCGGATTTAGTATCAACATCCGATCAGATAAACCATCCCAGCTCTGTGAATTATTTCTTCTGACATGAATAACCCCCCGATAGAATCTGCAGCAACTATTCTGGGCAAGGATCGGAGAGCATCTCCTGTTGTTCTGCTGCAGGACTTTGGACACGAGCAGGGCAGTTGCCTGATATGTTTCGTTGATTATCGTGTTGCCATCTTCATCTGTCTCTTGGACCCGATCTTGCAAATCTAAGAGCATCTACTGGGCTTCTTCGTCAAGACCTTGTGAGAACATCCACGCGCCGTTGTGTATCCACCAAGATTTCGGCCCGGATCCTTGGCCGGGTCTTCTCACTCCCCGTTCGCAGTGACCAGATTTATGCTTCACATCAACGGCGCATAGCTACTGGCGTATGACCACCACCCCGTTCTCGCCTGAGACTACCCAGCCGCGACCATCATTCGGCGACTACTACGCCGACTACGCGGCCAGTGAAACAGTGGTGATCTACTACCCCTTCTCAGCAGGGAGCCGTGCTCGAGAGACGGCGCCGCCGAGACCGGGGGAACGAAGAAGAGCTTTCCGGCAACTTCTCGCCGTGAGCCCTTACTCCTGGTGAGCCCATGCGCCTCCTCTTCTAGCCTGAAGCTGACCGAACGCTGCCCTTGGTCTCCTCTCCGGTGGACATGCCACCCCTACCCACTCCTCTTTGATTTAATGAGGTGGGACAAGATCCGACGATTACCCAAGCTATTTGTTTTTGGCGTCATTTTATTCAAGACGACTCTTAGAGAGAGGGAGAGGGAGAGAGAGAGAGAGAGAGAGAGAGAGAGAGAGAGAGAGAGAGAGAGAGAGAGAGAGAGAGAGGGGAGAGAGAGAGAGAGAGAGAGAGGGGAGAGAGAGAGAGAGAGAGAGAGAGAGAGGGAGAGAGAGAGAGAGAGGGAATGAGGGAGGGAGGGAGAGAGAGAGAGAGAGAGAGGGAATGAGGGAGGGAGGAGGAGAGAGAGAGGGAATGAGGGAGGGAGGGGAGAGAGAGAGGGAATGAGGAGGGAGGGGAGAGAGAGAGAGGGGAGAGAGAGAGAGGAACATTTTTAGCTCTTGACATGATAGAAAGTTCAGATGGTAAAATTATTCACAAAATTTATTAATCTTGATGTATGTGTATGAGTTAGTTGGGTCTAGTTTGCCGAGCTCAGTGATCTTTATTTAATGTGCCCTTTTAATCGTTTACTCAATAGATCATGATCGAGGCTTGATGCTGAGGGTCTTTGTTACAATATTCCCAAAAAAATGGGGGACGAATGTCTTTCACTTATTTATTGGGGATTTCAAAGGAATTGTTGATTACTAAAATTGTGATGATATGATATCTGTTCACGTTCTTGGAATGGTTCCTTATCTGGGCCGAGCCAATGTTTCAGCCGGTATGCATTCTTGAGATGGCGTTTAAGGAATCGGGGAACGGTGGGGGTCATCTGACGGTCCACAATCGAAGGCTCTGCGTCTCTCCCCCTCGTTCCCGCCTTCAGCTCCAAGGGTCCTTCCAGAGGCAGCAGGACAGGGAAGAGGGGGGAGGGGAGAGGAGCGGAGCTGCGCCATGGCGATCAGGGGGCGGAGGGGGGGAGATGGCGGGGAAGAGAAGATGCCTCGGGACGACGCTTCGAGCGGGGCAGGGGGAAGCAGAGGAGGTTCCGCCGGAGTTCTTGACGTTCTTGGAACTCCCCGCAGTCGCAGTGCCAGCGCAGTCGCAGAGCGCGAGACAGAAGCTGAAAATGAGAATTTCCGGTCGAACCAGATGATTGATTTTCTGCTCAGACAGGATTTCTTCGCCGAGGATGAGAGACGGGGGGGAGATCCTCCAGACGGCGATCCGCGACTTCTTCCTCGAAATCTCTTGGCGCGTACAGACGAAGAGAACAACAGAGAAACCACAGCCGAACCTATACAGTTGGCTCGCAGCGTTTCTCCTCAAGCTTCTGATCGGGACTATCCTCCGGAAATCTGGACCTCGAGGCCATGCATTGTCATACAATCTTTGCCCCAGAGGGTCACAGAGCAGGTCTGATTTCCTCCAGTAATATCTGCTTTCTGAACCCTCCTCTCGGAATGATAGGCCTCCCAGATCTCTTTCTTTGATCGAGCTATTTCATTTTACAATTATAGGAAATTCGACTGCTCTTCGAAGGGTACGCCATTACCACAGTCGCATTCGATGCTAACCACAGTGCGTGGATACGATTGCATAACAAACACAGAGAAAGCATTCCCTCTCTTGAGCGGCATCTGCGACGGTCGGTTCTCGGTGGTCGCAATCTGAAGGAATTAGTGTCATTTTGCTCCGACGGCCCTGCGTTGTTCGTCGGAAACATGCCTGAGGTAGTCGACGATGATGCGTTGAGGAGCATATTTCAGCGACACGGCAAGATCGATCGAGCTTTCGTAAGTTCTTCGAGCAACTTAGTAATTGATCTTGAAATCATCTGCCTCGGCCCCAATGTTCTTCGGAAACATGAGCAGCTCTTTTATGTGAGAATGCGTGGTGTTCCAGATTGCAAGGAATGCAGATGGTCGGAGCAAGGGATTTGGATTCGTGGAGTACACCGTTGTGTCAGACGTAGGAAGAACCAACTTCGTCAACTTGAATTCCTAGGATTGCCGGGGCAGGACACGACCTTAGGCCTTCTTTTTCTTTTCCTTCCAGAGTTGGGCGGACGAGGTGGAAATCATGCATCTCAGTGATCAAAATTTATTCATTGAGCGGGCAAGATGGCGAGTGTTCTCTCTGCATCAAGCAGTTTCACTTGGTGTCTACGGGTTGCCAATACACTCTCTGCGTGTACGTTCTTAAACACAGGAACAGGAGAAAAATGTTTTTCCTTTCTCTTATCTGACAGGGAAGAAGAGAGATATCAGCTGAGCGATCTCACTTCATCAGTAGACGTGTTCACATGACAGCAAGCCAGAATGACGCTGCTCGGTCTCTTCGGAAGATACGGGATCACCTTGGGACATTACATCGATACGCAGAACTCCATGGCTTTCGTTGACTTTTTTACTCATGATCAAGCAGACAATGGTGGGCCTAATCTTGTGAATTACTTCATATACATAGTTATCCGTAAATATTGATTTCTCCACACCTTTGCAATCGTGATGGGGATTGCGTCCATTAGCCTGGAGGAACCTCAATGGCTATCAGATTGAAGGGAAACGACTAAAGGTGTTCTTCACTAGTCCGGGGAAGAGGGCCGTGGTGACGAATCCATTTCTTCACTGATTTCTTCCTCTTTTTATTCCCCTTCTTTCTTTTCCCTCCTACGATGATCGTTTCTGTTCCATCCCTGATTACAGGACAGGAGGTTGGAGCATGAAGAAGCTAAAACGCTAGAATCGATTGAGCATCGTAAGTACCTTGTTGTTCTCCTTTCTGATTACAGTTTCCACCTAATCTTTCATGGCATATTGGATCTTTTCGATCCGTCTTTAGGCCTCCAACTCTCGGATTCAAGAGTACCACTTTCTGGGGTTCATCTTCGTCCTGAACTTGTGAGAATAATCCTCTCTCCCTCTCTCCCTCTCTCCCTCTCTCTCTATATATATACAGATGTATGTGCGTAGATAGAAAGATTCTTGATTAGTTCTTTTTACGGAAACTTTTTAGAAGAAAATACTGCATCTTTCAGGGGATGTGATTCTGGGTATTTCATCTGTTCTTCTGGATCCCCCTCTGCAGCCAACACGCGGACCCTTTGGACCGAGGATTCATGGCCAACCGACGCATAGACACGCGACCTTCAACCTTCCCCGCCCGGCGCAGCTGCTGCAGCCGCAGCTGACGGCGTTCTCCCACCGGGGCGTTCCCCAGCCGCAGCGGACGGCGCCCGTAGCAGCGATCCGCCGCCCCTCCTGGCCGATGAGCGGCGGCAGAGCCCTGCCGCAACTGGGGTATGTTGACTACCCTCCCCCAGGCCCGTGGGAAGAAGCGGCAGCGTTCCATGGCTCCTTCCCGTCGAGTAGCAGAGGCCAAGCTCACCCGCCGCAGGCACATGACCTCTACCCCGCGGGCGGCGGCGCCGCGCAGGCAGCAATGACCCTCTACCTTATCCCGCCAGAGAGCGGCGGTCAAGACGCCCCGATGAGGGCGTACGGCTACCACGCGGCGATCGAGCTGGGTTGGGGACTACCGGTTTCGTTCGGACCTGGCGTGCCGCTGCCGGCACACGGCTACATCGCTGCCGGCGGTGGGCCGCCGGAAGCGACAGCCGGCGAGCCTCTGCGGGGATGGCAACCCAACTACGTTCCCCCCCGGAACCAAACTTCCCCGCGCTCATTTGCCGACACTATGGGATTGCCACGCAGCATCATTAACGACGGCGACGGCGACAGCGACGGCTGCGAGAGTCCTCGGGGAAGCCGCCTGCAGCAGCGCACCGACCGGAGCATATGAACAGCGCGTGAATGTGCTCGGGCCAACCACCTGAGGAACTGGCGGGATGAGCTTTCGTCGCCTCTTAAAGGGTGGCAAAGTTTCGTGTCCTCTTAGACGGAGGAAATAAAAGAGGAAAAAGTTGTGGCCTTTTGCACGAGTTTAGTTACGACCGTTTTTGCAGGAAGGGGAAGATGCCGAGAAGATGATCGGAGCGTGGAGACACGGTACCCAGGAAAGGTGATGAGACCGTTGTGAATGAATAGATAGATAGATAGAGAGAGAGAGAGAGAGAGAGAGAGGGAGTGAGGGAGAGAGAGCAAGAGAGAGAGAGAGGAGGGGGGAGGGGGAGAGAGAGGGAGTGCAAGAGAGATATAAAGAGAGGGAGAGAGGAGAGAGAGAGAGAGGGAGAGAGGGAGGGACAGAGAGGGGGGGTGAGGGAGGGAGGGAGAGGAGAGAGAGAGAAAGAGAGATGCTATTGGATGATGGCGGGAGAGTTGGCGCAAGATTATGGCTCTACACTTCAGAACTCATGGAGATCAGAACAAATGCGGGATTAAGGTTGCCGTAATCTTCGTTATAATCGTCAAAAATGTAAAATATTAGGGTACAATTGATAGCCTTGCCCTTCGCCTATTTAAAGATCAAAAGGAGGACGTTTAATACATCATAAGATCTGATATGGCCCACCCTGATGGATTAGAAACCTCTCTTACACAACCTCACTATGATAGACGAGTCTAGTTTTACTTTGAAGGCTTCAATCTTAACTAGTTAGAAGAAATTCTCACGCTTGTAATTGGTGTACTGTGTTTCTATTTTATTCAATATTTTTTTTCATTGTATCAATAATTTATGGGAAAAAAGAAAAAACAAAGGCAGCTAAACCTTCTTTAACATAATGAAGTAATTCTACAAGAGATGTACTTCAATTGGGAGGATGATGTAGCATATTTTTCTAGTGATACACATACTTTGCATCGTGTGCTATTTACAAGCTTATTTATCATGGTAAGAAATAGTAAACACACTTTAAAAAGACTTAAAAAATAATTGGACTTAAATTTCCATTCTTATTATTTATCAATGATGTTTACTTTTAATTTTCTCATTCTAGACCATTTTTAATTGGACAATTGATATGCCTTATTTATATATGAATGAATTAGTATACTTTGCTTTCAAAATATATTGTTGGCTTTAAGAGCCTTGAATGTTTTTATATGACAAAGTATAATAGTGTAATTATCTAAATAATAAATATATATTACTCATGAAGAATCACTATAACTAAAATATAATTATTAAACTAATAGAATTCACTTAGTGATTAAATAGTTTACATTCATACTTTAGATGGTTATAATAATCTGTTCAAAATTATTATTTTATTTAGTGTACATATTTTACATGAAAATTACACATCATAGCCATATATTAGAATGAATCACTACTAGTTCATAAAATGTTCATGTAGATATTTTATAAGTGCTAGGATGAAGATATGCACATAACATCATATGCTAAAAAAATGTACATAAAATCATTCTTTACTTTGAAAGTATAATATTCTTGATATCTAATTTTTTTATTAATGATTACAAGAAATCACAAATGAGTTAAATAAGGAGATAATATGAAACCTCAATAGTGATTGTTGATTCCCAGATTTTGTTGGACATGATTTTGGTTCTAATTTTATGAAAAATTATCATTTTATTTCAATGAATATATATTGATTAGCATTTTGTCTATTATATCTAGCTTCGAACCTACATGACCCATGACCCATTATTTATTATTTTGGTCTAGTTAACTATTGGTTATTTTTGTTGGATTTTCTAAGATTTTAAAGAGGATATTGAGGAGGCATAAAAATTAATGATAAGACAAAATTACATATTTAAAGTTGTCATCCTTGTCCATTCAATAAGATTTGACCATCTATTATCTTAAAATTTTTCAATAACATTTGCAACATCTATTACAATTTTTTTTTGCTTGAAATGCAAAGTTCAAGTTAGAAATGCAAAGATGAAAAGTTGGGATTGCAATCCAATCGAGAATTCTTTTCATCCCAATTGAAAATCATAAACAAACCTTAAAAAATTCAAAGAATTTTAACACATAAGAGGATCAAGGAATCAAGAGCAAATCTATCATCTTCCTCATTGAATGTTGGCAACTCATATCTTCTTTCAAAACTAGTCCCATAGTGAAATATTTTATTTATTTATAGTTAAACTTGTGATAAGTGAGACTTATCCATGTAATCAATGATTGAAAATTTTAGAATCATGGATCTAGAGATATTTTGGGTGAAACTATGTGCGAGATGAACCCTTATAATTAATGGATAAACAAAGTGTTTAGTGGGGATAACATAACTATAGATTTTCTTGAAGGGTTGGACCCTTCAAATGCCCTTCAAATGGATTTAATGTCATTCTTGTTGTGGTCGTCATATTGGACAAATATGCTCATTTCATATTATGAGTGGCTGTATGGGGGAGTGTACTCTCTTTTCAGTTCCATATATCTTTGAGACATGCACTCGCCATGAAGGAAATCATCCTCACTTTCATAAAAGAAATAGTTCGACTACATGGGTTTCTTGAATCCATAGTTCTTAACAAAGACATGCTATTTAGGGAACCATTTTAGAACAAGTTCTTCAAATTATCATGCATGTCTGTATGCCAAATAAGTTCTCACACCCTCAAATTGATAGCTAGTCGGAGGTGGTCAATCTGAGTTTAGAAACTTACATGCACTATTTTGCAGGAGATCAACCACATCATAGAGCACTTAGATGGCCTAGATTGAATTATGGTTCAACACCAAATTCAACGCATCTACAAGTACCTCTCCCTTGAAGATAGTATATGGACGAAACCACCCAATCTTTTGCACTATGAACTAGGGATAAAAAAGATGGTAGACCTTCAGATGAAGGTCTAGAGCAACTCAAATGATACTTGACCATTGCTCAAGCATAGATGAAGAGGTATGCAGATAGTAGAAGAAGAGAATTGAAGTTCCAACATGGGGATTATTTTTACCTTTGTTTACAACCATATAAGCAACATTTGCTAGCCCATAGGTCATTTGAGAAGTTGACACCCATTTTTTGGTCCATTCTAAATCTTGGAAAAAATTGATAAGGTGGCATATTGCCTAGATCTACACAAAAGACAACATTTCACTTAATCATTCATATATCTCAACTCAAACAAGTAGGACATGTGGTATACCCTAGACCTATCAGTCCACTCCATCAAAATGATGAGTTGACATGGATAGTGGAACCCTCTGAGGTGTTAGCTAGAAGGAGCTTTCCCAAGAAGTCATTGTCAATTAAAAGAAGCTGTATGGGAGACTACATAAAGCATTCGATAGTAGTTTCCAGACTTTCATCTTGAGAACAAGGTGAATCTTCTAAGAGAGAGTATTGCTGAGGTGTTGATCATAGATTCTCACCCTGGTCAGAAAAGATACCACAGGATATGGACCAATGGCTCATAGCAACCATGAGATGTAGAGGAGTCGAATGTCAATAATGGCCCAATGACAAGCATAGGTGGCCCAAGATGTCATATGTCATACTAAGATAAGGGCATAGGTGGCATATTACGATGGAAGAATTATGAGTATAATCTCCATGTGTGGGGTGAAAGGAAAATTGACACTTCTAATCAGCTAGCTACCTTGAGGGTCCCCATCTCCTCTAATTATCCCTTATCTCCATTCTATTTTCTCTTTCTTCCCCCTTGTTACCTTCCCTTTCCCCTTCTCTCTCATTAGGAGACTATCAAGTGTTCTCTATTCATAGAGTTATCTTCTCATAGTGTAGGTTTTTTGTGGGATTTTTTCTTGAGGTTAGTAAGCAACGGGTATGAATTTTTTCTATTGTTGGTAGAAAATCATGAAATACTCGGGCATTATCTTTTAATGTTTTGTCACCTTTTTTCTACTCCGAGATATATAGGGGTTCAAGACTCAATAATCATCTCATAATACAAGGTTCAGCGTCATGTGACATCTAGAGAGAGAGAGAATATTCTCTTATCCTTCATGAGGGAGAGGTATTTGCGTAAATATTGAGAGAAAAAGGTCTTTTTCACAGTGACAAAAAAATCCACCTAGAATCCGATTAAATCTCCTCCGTACGGTGGAGATTCCTTGTTCTTTTATGTTTCAAAACCCTCTCCCCCTTCTACGGTTCCTCTCCCTCTCGCCATCTCCAGGTCGTAGCGCGGTTTACCAGGAGGAGCTCTGCCGATCTCGGAGAATGGCGCTGCTCGTGGAGAAGACGTCGTCTGGCCGTGAATACAAGGTCAAGGACATGTCCCAGGCCGACTTCGGCCGCCTCGAGATCGAGCTCGCGGAGGTCGAGATGCCTGGTCTCATGTCCTGCCGCGCGGAGTTCGGGCCCTCGCAGCCATTCAAGGGCGCCCGCATCTCGGGGTCCCTCCACATGACCATCCAGACCGCCGTCCTCATCGAGACCCTCACCGCGCTCGGCGCCGAGGTTCGCTGGTGCTCCTGCAACATCTTCTCCACTCAGGACCATGCCGCCGCCGCCATCGCCCGCGACAGCGCCGCTGTTTTTGCCTGGAAGGGCGAGACCCTCCAGGAATACTGGTGGTGCACCGAGCGTTGCCTCGACTGGGGCGCCGGCGGCGGTCCGGACCTCATTGTCGACGACGGCGGCGATGCCACTCTGTTGATCCACGAGGGTGTCAAAGCCGAGGAGGAGTTCGAGAAGACAGGGAAGCTTCCTGATCCCAACTCCACCGATAACGCCGAGTTCCAGATCGTGCTCGGCCTCATCAGGGACAGTCTCAAGGTCGATCCCCACAGATACCGCAAGATGAAGGAGAGACTTGTCGGCGTGTCTGAGGAGACCACCACCGGCGTCAAGAGGCTCTACCAGATGCAGGCCAACGGCACTCTTCTTTTCCCGGCGATCAACGTCAATGACGCCGTCACGAAGAGCAAGGTACATGCTGTCTCTTTCTTTATGCGGATGCAGAAACGTCTCAGATGTTCGCTGCGCATTGCGTTGCTTTACCATTGTTTTCCACTCTGTTTTCAGTTTTATCTTCCCTTCTTGAGATCCTCATCTCGTTTATTGTCATGCCTATTCATACTATATTGTCTACCTTCAACGCACTTTCTGGCTGCACCTTCTCAAGTTCCATTAACAGCATTGATCTTGAGGCGATTCTGATTGCTGTTCTCATTGCTTAATCTTATTGATTATCTTCCCTAACGGGTTACATTTGGTGTTCTTCCTCTTTTTCATCTCTTTCATTCCTTTGTTTGTTCGCCCAACCCAGTGAGAACAATCTGGGTGATGCTGTTTGCTCTTGCTTTCTTCATTCTGTGAAATGTTTTTCTCATTCTCTCTTCGCCGTTTGTTGTCAGTTTGACAACCTCTATGGCTGCCGCCACTCCCTCCCCGACGGTCTCATGAGGGCGACTGATGTCATGATTGCGGGCAAGGTCGCGGTTGTCTGTGGCTATGGTGATGTGGGGAAGGGCTGTGCTGCGGCCCTCAAGCAGGCAGGGGCCCGTGTGATGGTAACTGAGATCGACCCCATCTGTGCGCTCCAGGCTCTCATGGAGGGCATTCCAGTTCTTACTCTGGAGGACGTTCTCTCTGAGGCCGATATTTTTGTGACGACTACCGGCAACAAGGACATCATCATGGTGGACCACATGAAGAAGATGAAGAACAACGCCATAGTCTGCAACATTGGCCACTTCGACAATGAGATCGACATGCTTGGACTGGAAACCTACCCTGGCATCCAGCGAACCACCATCAAGCCTCAGACAGATCGCTGGGTCTTCCCCGACACCAAGAACGGAGTCATCATTCTTGCTGAGGGCCGTCTCATGAATCTCGGGTGTGCAACTGGGCACCCCAGCTTCGTCATGTCCTGCTCCTTCACCAACCAGGTATCACAACAAGGCTCCAGTTTGCAGGGGGGGAAAATGTAAATTGCAGCTCGAATATATTGGCTTTAATCTACTAATTTTTGGATTAAACTACCATATTCATTCTCAATTGATTCTGAGTAGGTCATCCAGATTATTCACCTCTCTAGTACCTCCCATGCTTCTTTTCCTCTGTGGATTTGTAGAATTCTCCTTGGTTAGTTCAAACTCAGATGGTTAGCCTGGTCACTTAAGTTGCTATTATAATCTTCTACCCACCCAGATTCATTTCTTTCTGGATTTGTAGAATTTTCCTTCCGGAGTTGCTGGAGAGTTGACTGTTCTCCTTGGCAGGTGATTGCCCAGCTCGAGCTGTGGAAGGAGAGGGCTACTGGTAAGTACAAGAAAGAGGTCTATGTGCTGCCGAAGCATTTGGATGAGAAGGTAGCATCTCTCCACCTTGAGAAGCTTGGTGCCAAGCTGACAAAGCTGACTCCCGAGCAGGCTGCCTATATCAGCGTGCCAGTTGAGGGCCCCTACAAGCCTCTCCACTACAGGTACTGAGCGACAGGTGCAATGCTGATTAGGGAAAGAGTTTTGTGAACCGTCTCGTCTCTGTTTCAGTGGCTCTCTCTTAAGTGGTTGGTCTGTGAGCTGACGTGAGAAATAAGTCGTAACTCTTAGGAGGCTTGTTGCTATCACATGATTATCTCATTTCATTGATGATGAGTATGATTCTGCTATCACATCAAACTCATTGGTGATGAATATGATAAAATGTTGAGAAAATGATTAGGCAAAAGCATACTTAACCTAACTAAGGAAGGTCTTGACCCAAATTGATCAAATTAGGGACTAAATCATGGATTAGTGAATAACATAGTTGTCAAGAGCTCTAAGAAGATCTTAACAAATTAAAAGAGGATATTATTTCTTCATTAAATGTAGTAAGCCTTAGAACATGAGGATAGTGATAAGGGTTGGTAACCTTGCTTTGATCGTATTTGAAATATTTATCATCACCTTGGTCACTTTAGAAGAGTAGTAGATGCTCCTTGATGTCAACTAGACCCTCACATTTGATGCTTCCATTCTCTCGATGAGAAATGTTGCATTTTGAGATATTTATTTGGACATATTTGGCACATAATAAACAACATGCTGTCCCTAATAAGTGTAGATAGATTAGGTTCGACATTTTTGGGAATAAAAGACACTACAAGGAATTCAAAAAAAGTTTGAAATTCTTAAGAAGAATTAAACTTTTTTGGGTTGTATTTTTTAAAAAAATAATTTGAGAAGGAAAATAATAGTCAAGAAGAAGTGATAAATAGATGAAGTACTGGAAATTGGAAAAATGAGAAATATTAATGAAGACAAACTTTTCTAGAGAGGGTCATGTGCATTGGAAAATTTATTTTGTTGCTTGCTTGAGAATTTAAAAGTGAGGTGTAAAGAAGAGACTGCACTTATTGAAAACATGATAATTTCAAAACTTATTAGGTCATGTTAATTAAGTCTTGTTGACGATCTATATCTTTTTAAGGAGCACATGATTATTTTCTGCACATTAATACAAACCAATGTTTTGGTTATTGTCATGTTTGTTAAAATAAAATATAAAAGTCAAAGGAAAAATCATGTTAAATAGATTTATTGATATTTACAGGTGGAAGCATAAAGCAACGACGTTTAATTATACTGAATTACTATTTGTTCTCGACCCACATTGAAAACGCAAAATATATTTAGCTGCTTTCATTGAGAATTGAACTCAAGACCTCCCGCTTACTAAACGGGTGCTCTAGCCAACTGAGCTATGAAAGCTGACTGTCATTCTAATTAATAAAATCTATTTCTTTCTCTTCTACCTTAAGGCCAAGCGTAGTAAAGCACTGCCTTGAAAAATTGGGGCATCTCTTCATGGTGGTTCATCTAATAGTGTTCTTTGTCACTCCATTTAGGTTGTGTTATTTTAGCTGAGCACTTGCCCATCACGAATAGATGGTGGAAACTTTTTTCCTTTCATACGAAGTTGGGAGAGGAATGGGCCTGACTTGAGGTAGATGAATCCAAGGCTTAAATTGGGATGCATGAAACTTTGAATAGATCATTGATCCCTCTACTCAAACCAATTGATAGGCCACCAATCTAGTTCTTCCAATAAATCAATAAGGGTCATAAATAATAATGCACTTAGTTTTGGATATCTCTTTTAAATATATAATCTAGTTTATGTGAATGCATCTTAAATAGGGAGAAAAGCCCAACTACTCACTTCCCTCATTGAATAAATTTTTAATTTTCCTTCTGCTTTATTACCAATAAGTAAACCATTATTAATTTATTTAACTTTACCTTCCCTTGAAGATTACTTCATGTAAGGAGATACCCCTTGAGTAACCTCTAAACAAGACATTGGTATTCAATTTACTACTGCTTGAGTTTGCCTAAGGTGACCACCTTCCCTTGTCTTTGAATGTTTCATAGAAAAACTCTCTCAAATAAGTTGACTTATATCAATCTAGGTCTCAATTTTCCCATCAATTGTTGGATGATTAATTGAGCTATGATTAATGCAATCTACTAAAAGATGGTATCTTATTTTGTTTATCTATGTGCAGTCACATTGATCTTAGTACTTCATGAAGTTTGGAAAGATTTTCAACAAGTTATTTTACAATATTATACTTCTGGCCGAATAATGATGGATTTCTAATGAAAAATGATCACACTTTGACAATCAGACCATTCTAGTAAGATATTAAATTTCCCATGTCTTTCAATATTGGTTAATTTTAGAAAATTCATTTCTAAATCTTACCAAATTAGGGTTATTCATGTTAGTGGTTTCAAGAGTACCAAGGAATATTGAAATAAGTTTGATAGCTACCTCTATTTGCTTACTCAGCTCTACAATAAAATGACGTTAGTAAGTGACCTATAGATATACCCGTAGTGCTTACTTGTCAATTACAAATTTAGGGCTCTAGAACCATCCCATATACATCAAAAGGGCTAAGTGCCCTTTTGATGAACAAAATCAAGAGAAAATCTAAGAAAAAAATATCTATGCATTTTATATGAACATTTTTATTATAATCAATGTTTTTATAATTTTTGGAATTTGGAATTATTTGCTTGGACATCTACATTAAAATGTTTAGTGACTACTTCATGGCACTGCAACAATGTCTTTTATTCTATTTTATTTTCTATAGTTCCTTCACGCTGATGATTTGATTCATTTTCTTTAAATAGACATTGTGGCTAGGAATGCCCTACTAGAAGCAAACTCACAAAAACACCCTATTTCTCTTTGTGGCTACTTAGAGTGTGTCCCTTTCTTATACTCATTCTTCATGGGTACTGAGAGGATATCTAGAACTGTCATGACTTTATTGCATGGCAAACTAGAATTTTGCACTTTAGCCTTGTTTTATCAAACTATAATATTCAACTTGCTAACATCAATTATCAAAATATATTTCTAGCAAAACATTGAAATCTGAGGGTGATTAAATGAATGAATTCATTAAATGGTTATTATATCATCATTGCCTTACAATTTTAACAAACATGTAAATGTCAATATTTCCTCTATGGGATTCTTAGTTTCACATTTAGGCAAATATTTTACTTTTACTTTGTAAACTTTATTTCATTTATTTTAAGTAAGTGGCCATAACAACAATAAATATCATTAAAAGCATGTGCTAAATACATATTGGGTGGTTCTAAAGTGGCAGATTTAGAGCATTGACCTTTCTTTGACTGTTTAATGGTGGACTAAGTAAAGCCTGATCATGCACCACAAGGACAAGTTGATGCTACTATGTTGATTGCATGCACCCACTCAATGTAAGAAGCATAGAGTCAATTACAAGTCAAAACCAGTATAAAAAAAATAAATGTCGTTTTTCCATTGTTAGAAGGAGTTGACTAAAAAAAGTCAGACTAATTGATTACCTACATGATTAGACCAGTCAAAGTAAAGGGCTCCATAGCACATTAGAATGGCCCACTTGGGACCAACAAATCATTCCAAATATATTTTTAAACGATATGGAATGAGGTTGAAGTGTTCATATATTACACATCTCTTTAATCGTTCATGTGACAATCTTTAATAGCTCAATTATCGCATGAAGAAAGCAAGCTTAGGCATGCGATTGAGAAAACGCCACGCGGGGGTAAATTAGTAATTTTTGGACTGCCGAGGCAGAGACGGCCCAGATCTCCGCTGTCGCCAATTAATCTCCGGCTTGGCAACGGAAATCTAATTCCGGGAAATTGAGATTCCGTCGAAATCCGAAACTTTGCCAAACGGGTGGCGAGAGGAAGCTTCCCCGGAGATCTGGGCTTCCATCGTCAGAGGGAAAAGTCGTGACTCGTTTCTGTTTAGAAAGGGAATATTCTCCGTCGCGGGCGGCAACTTCCGAGCTCCTCTCCGGGGACGGCGGTCATGCTTGTTCTCGCCATGGCGGACGTCCCTACTCGGTCGTATCCAGTTTCGTCTGCTCCATGTTCGGGTGATCCGCCCCTCCGCAGATAGCGCTTTGGGAGATTCAGACTCTAGGGTTTTCCCTTCACCTCGATTCACCATTTTGAATTCGAGGCGTCGGTTTCCCGGCCGTCGTGGCGCCGGAGGTAAAGTCCGACATGCGGCGTTCGTCACAGAGGGACTTCGCCGTCTACGAATTCAAGGAGGACGACGAGGCTATCGAGTCGGCGTCGGGGAGGTTCACGTCGAGGTTTGGGAAGCGAGGGAGCCCTAGGGGCGAGGCACAGGCTATTTCCCAGTTCACATTCTTGAAAGCCTGTAAGTTTCGTGTCTGCTTTATGTCATTGTTTCGTTAACCATCGCGGGCTGATGTAGACTTTTATGGGGTCGTGGACCTCCGATGAAGTCAGCTGGTCATTTTTCTATATTATATTTTACCTTCATCCACCTCATTCATCACGTAATTTTCGAGATCCTGAGAACTTGCTCTCGTCCATAGTTGACTAGTTCATACTGGAATCAGCTTCTTCGACTGGATTGTGGCCATAATTTGTCCATTTTCCGGAGCTACTCCTTAGTGATTAAAGTCGTTTGAGAAGACACCAGAGATTTTCGGAAGTGACCATTAACCAGTTAATTATCTAGAGCGCAGAAACCTGCTACAGCTAGATCCGAAGCAATCAGATATACTCCTGTTACTTCGGACCCTTTTATCACACCACTAAGAAAGAGCAAGTAGGAATGTCTCTCACTGCTGGCGAATTCTCCTCGAGGTTTTTATTTCCATAGATCAGACAGGTTCAAAAGTATTATTGGACGATCCTTCGCCTCGTCCATAGAAGTTAATTAAAATTTAAAATATCAATATATAACAGTCTAATTCATGATTTTATTTATTTTATGGACGACACTGACACGGAGAAACGAAAGCTAGGGGAGTACGACTGACCTCTGGATTTGAATGTTTTGTTCTTTATTGGACTCCAACAATCTAGTATTGGAATTAAGTCTGATGTATCTCTGGGAACTGTAAGACAACAGTAAATCTGTCATTATGTTCATATGACTAGGGCATGTCTGTTTTCTTTCACTCCATGTAAATGTACTTGTGTGTGTACATTATACAAAATTCCATGTGACGTTATGTATTATTCGTTGGGATCATCCTTTTTTTTTAATTTTTCATTGTGGTGCTCGTTTTACATTTCCTCTTATTATTTTTATTCTAGTTTTAGTTTACTATGCTTCTACAGATGCCTGGTATGCGAATAAGTATAATGGGTTAATAGTTTATTATAAAAAATTAAGCTGGGCTAATTGCTCAATGCCTAAATTGTAAAATGACATTGGATAATTTTCTTATGTATGATCTCTTCTTGGTACTCTTCAAATCAAACATTTCCAAGTTGGGTTGTTCTTGTTTTAGTTTTTCTCTATGAGGCACTGAAATCATGTTTGCGATTTTCTGATTTTAGTTTCCACTGAACTCTCTGCAGTTGCTGAGGATATGCTTAGTCATAACAGTGCAGTTGCTGAAGACTTGACTGGTGAGCAGAGTCTGACATTTTGTGTGGATGTTGATACAAGTGGGTGTGATTATACATATGATTGTTGTGTCTTGTGCCACACGCAGTTGCACAGTAATTTTTTTTATGGTAGAGCAGACATGATGGATGAAATTTCGTTATCATTGAAAAGCTATAACATGTATGAGCTTACCTCTTGTGATGTTGCTGAAGTGACAACCACTGCACCTGAATGCATCACAGAAGATTCGACTAGAATGGAACTTTCTAGTCCTGCAACACCCTATTCTGCTGATGACCTGTCTAATTGTGCACTCTCAGACAAGCCATCCAATGTATTGGCTCCCATCAAAGTTAAACAATCATCTTCATTTTTCATGCCATTTAATCCTTTCATAATTTTCACTATTCAATGTGCTTGACAACAGGAAACACAAGCCAGTGTTGGTTCAGACGATGGTGGCAGCTGGGTCTCAAGTCCCGATCACACAGACAATGAAGGTTTGAATTTCATTCTTTTTGATTTTTTTATCATTAGTTGCTTAAGTATTTATATTGACATTTTGTGGAATCTCAGGTTCTTTCCAATATCCAGTTTCTTCTGATTATTGGACTGGAGTCAAAGAAGCTGTAAGTAACGGTATTTCTGTCCTTTTGTTGTCCTTCCATTTGTACCTTTTTCGAGGGATACATTTTTATTTCCCCCTTAATTGTGGAGAAGAAAAGATATTCGTATGGAATGTGCAATAATAATCCTTGTTGATTTTTTTTGTGACGGAAATTCATTAGGTGTAAATAAGAGACATAGGGATATATATCTGTGTAGCCAACTCACAAAAAAGTCTCTCTAATAAATGTTCCTGTGGGCCCACGGAAATATCGAATCATGCATTTATAGAGTTGAAAGATGTCGACAAGTCAGGCTTTTTTATGGGTTTTGATAAGCCTGTAGGGGTGATTTATGCTAAGGGTCTTGATATCACATCTACTCTGGAGGTCTGGCCTACATGAACTGTAGCTGGATGGTGTTGCTGAACCAGTTCTAGGCTGCGTTTTGATTGCGTGGTAGACTGCATTTGACCTGTAACTGTTCGATTCAGATGTATGGATGAACTCTTACGGTTCCTCAAATCCCTCATAAACTAGAATAAGTAGTTAATTCCTCATTCTACGTTCCTAGCAATAGTAGCAACTTCTCTGATGTGGGAACCGTGAAAGTCTGCAAAAAGTGGCAAATTCTTCTCCAAATCGCCAAATTTACTAAATGCAAGATAAACATGAAAATTTTGCTTTTCCGTACACTCAGCCCTGCAATTCATTTTGGAAGTTGGATGTGAGTGTAGAATGTGGATAATAGTTTGGGATAGTGCTACGTTCCTTTGGAATGAAATTTTCTGTCGAAGGGGGAAATATTAAATATCTTCAAAATCCCCAACTTCGCATCCCGGTGAAACTTGGGCTTTGCTGTTCTTTATTTCTTAAACTGTTTTCCAAGCCTAATTATAACTTTGGTGGGTGTGCAATTTGTCGAAATAATCTGAAATGAATCCGTACTATCTACTCTCCCGTAATTCCACATGCCTGCCTCATTTTCTGAACGAAAACTAAAATAATATATCTACGTTTATTGATTTATATACTTCCCTAACTCTGGGCATTTATTTTTAAAATGTCTTCCTAGAGCTCGATGTTTCTCCTGAGGTTACCCATTATCATTATTTTCCGAGTCAGGGATGGGAAAAGTAGAATTGTCCTTCATTTATCCTCCTCTTCATGCATTTACGCATGGTAGGATGACATTTAGGTCTCTGCGTTCCTCCCTAAAAAATTGCAAACAGTCGTGCAGTCCTTTCTGTTGGCTAATTTCATTCCTGATCTTAATTTTCTACCAGTTCTGGTTTTCACTTGGTAACTTGTTATGACTGCTTAGTAAAGAAGATGTTTTATACAAGGACAATGTTCTGTTTTCCTTTTCCTTTTTTTATGGACTTAATTAGTTTGATGTTATTCAGTTTTGGCAATGAATAGGATGTTCGTGATGACCTTAACACGAGCCCACTAGGATCTATCATCTTCATTCTTCAGCTTTCATCATCTGGTCTTTCTGTTGTTACAAGTGGGTGCCTGGTACTAGGTAACAGTACTTGTCTAAATCTTGGGGATTAGTCTTCCAAGAGGGATACCAACATTAGCCTTTTTTTTCTTGAAAACTAAATTGCCGAGAAATGCCGAATATTTAGGAAGTCATAAGCTGAGACGTCCCTTTCTCTAGGTTTCTGTAATCATGTCCACCACTATCAACTCATATTGTAGCATACTTATCTAGTAGTTTCTCTTCCACGATTGTGGCTTGACTCTTCCATTTATTTGTCTGTGCAGGAGGATATTGATGTACCTATAATCGTTCTGGCTGAATATGTTATTTGCGGGAGCAAGATATACGCAGAATCTCAGTTGATTTTCCTCTCTGACAGCATCAAAATTCAGTGTTCAGACTCAAGTGGAAATAATTTCACCTCTGAATGGGGAATAGCTGATATAGATCATATCAATTGTCAGTGGAGTCAAAGTGTGGGTTCTGTTTTCTGCTGTTTTGAGACTAACTTGTCATGGCCATTAAACTGTCGACATTAACACCTGCTAGTTTCTTTTTTGGTGTTCAGGCCGGAACTACCTGGGTCAAGATCTGGCTGAAATCATATGCCAGTTCTGCCACAGTTCTGGATGCATGCAATACTTCTGGTACGAATTTCCTGATTTAACTGTGCATTCCTGTTGTGGATATTTGAACTTTGGTGTCCTATATATTTACCAATATTCATTTTTGACGAATTCCAGTTTTTGAAATGGTTTTGAGCTTCATTGTAATATTTGTGATTCGTTTGACCATGCTCTACATCATTTTAAGAATGCATGTTTACTCAAATTATATTTGTAACGTGATCAGGATCTAAAGCATGCAAAAGAGAAAGCTGTACTCAATGATTTATTTATCTTGCCATTTTTCTATATTTCTCAATCCTGGCTATTTGATTTGGGGCCTATTGAGATTTTTTCCTTTCAGGGCGTAGCTGTTTCTGCTGCTTAGTGGTAAGTGTGATGGTATCTAGTGGTCTTTATGGTCTGACGGCTCCCAATGTCCATTTGTGTATGCGTGTATGTTTTTTTGGGAGAATGGGTGGTGGTGGTGGAGTTTGTGAACTGGTTGCTGCTTGGGATTTATGGGTTTGATGGGCAGGAGGCTGGTGCTTCATGTGGGTGATACTCTGGGAGGAAGGGGGGGTGGGTTGCCCCTTTTGTGTTAGGAGGCAGGTATGCTTCAATGTAGAGGTGAGTTTGAGTGGTGGTGTTTCGTTAGCTCGCTGCTAACCTGTTCTTAATACTGACAGGCAATCCTACTTGGTCTGTAGCTTTTGATTGGAGATGAGACTGTCGTGTGGAAATTTTCATGGCTTATTGATTTTTCTAAGGAAAAGATCTGGCAATTTCAGAATAGACACCTGGGCTAGCTGTGGCTTTACGTGTTAGACATGCAGTGTTTGTCTTTTATTAGTCTGAGCACATTGACTTGTAGCTCTCATTTGTAGCCCTAATCACCATTGGTCAATCATAACTTTGTGGATTGATGATAAAATTGTGTCTCAGAATTGATTGAATGAATAAGCTTCAAGGAGTAATATTGTGGTTTTGTATTGGGTGTGAATTTCAGTTTATTCTGAATTATCCTGTATTTAAAGTGCATTTCTAAATTTGGCGATCTTTTTAAACTAAAGTAAAATAATCAGAAAAATATTTTTATGAATGATTTCTCTTCATTGATTTCCACCTAGTGTTTATTGAATCATCTTCATATGACACTTTCATTGTGTTGGATTGATGCCATTTAATGAGCCATATCTCATTTGCTCCTGGTACCGGTCTATTTTGTGGAAAATGCGAACAAAAAGAAATACTTAGCATGTTTCCTCTTTTGGGTATTGCTGTGTTGTATATATT
Source organism: Spirodela intermedia (assembly GCA_902729315.2). NCBI lineage: Eukaryota > Viridiplantae > Streptophyta > Magnoliopsida > Alismatales > Araceae > Spirodela > Spirodela intermedia. Next base: position 2,369,736 of record LR746271.1, read on the forward strand.
TAAACCATCGATGAATATACATGAATTTTCTGTGCTTTTAGTGCAGTTTGAACTTTTGTGAATATCTTCTTATTTTATTTTCAATTTTGCAAGACTGATAATTTTAACTAATATTTATTTTCTACTGTTACGGTACCATGTAATTTTTGTCTTTGTTTGCTTGTCATTTATATGTTGCTGATCTACCACTGTAAACTGTTTGCAGTGTTGAAGTGTTGTGTACCGGATTTTCATTGGTTGGAGAAGGAGCAAAAGATAATGTTGTTGGCTCCAGGATACAAGAATATTTGGAGCACTGCTTCTGAGTAAGTTTTTAGATAGGAAACCTTTTATAATGTTGAGAAAGAGGATGTACGAGATAATTTTTATGGCAAACTTTGCACTGAATGGATGCCGCCGAGTGTTTTTTAAATGTGAATCTGTCTACCGCTTTCGAACCAGGCACATCCTGTGTATTCAAGACGTTATGAGTCAAAGATCTTTTGGCATGTCTTGTTCACCCATTTGGTAAATGTTTTGGGTGGACAAGATATTGAGTTGATACTAAAGAACTGCATGCTTCAGGTTTATCCACTTTTCACTGTGTACTAATCCATGTAACTTGTGTTTTATGATTAAATAAAAATGATGAACATGGACAGCTTCATTTGAACTGTAACGTTATAAACTGAAACAAAATAGGGCTCTGGTTCCAGAAATTTTCTATTGCCACAGAAAGACGATCCATCTAAGAGACTTCTTGGTGTTCATTTTCATTATCCTAGATCATATCCTCGTCTATTATTCTGAAGTGGATCCTATACTGCATTTTGATTCTCTATATGCTTGATCATTCGTTGTGGTGATTTTGGTTGGTTTGGGAGGGCTAGTTCTTGTAGGATAAATCCTAGTAGATTCAGATGCATATGGGGTTTTCCAAAGGGATTCTTTAAGACAGAAAAGTGAACTGAACAAACTGGAGGGGCTGAATGTTATTTGCAAGCCATAGGAATGACACATCTGACCTTGGATCAACGAGCTATTGAGAAATAGTTTGGACACGAGTATTTCCCAGGATTTCTCTTCACCTGTGGAACCTGGTGGTTGATCTTTCTGTGCAGGTTCGTTGAAAGTTTGGATCCCAAAATGGTAACAAAAAACAGAAACGGCGTTTTGCAATCTGCTATATGATTTTTTAATATAATAAGTATATCCTTCTTAATGAATGAGACTTTTCTGCCCCCGTCAAAAACCTGAAGGAATGGCCCTGGGACAATCCTTAGGCATATTCTTGAAGTGTTGGGCAGCGCTTCTTTGGCTGGTGTTTGAAGATCAAAAGTCATACATTTATGAATTTTGAGCTGGAATATACAAATAGTGGGCAAGTTTGCCATGATCTGTGGAATGGTTTCAATCACTGGTTACTGACTCCGGAATGGTCAGATAAGAATTGCACTTGCGGCTAAGTTATTATTTCTGACAAAGCCTTACATAGTCGGCTACATTTACATATTTAGAATACATCTCAGGTACACATCTACAATTAAAAGCCCGTTCAGAAGTTTTTTAGATATTAATTTGGATCGAGATTTTGTTCTCCGATTCGCTATGAATGGTTTCATAGATATGCCAACAGATGCTATTCTCAGGTGCAAAAGTGCTATGTTATTGCCTTCTTCTTTACGACCAGTTTAATCACACCCTTTGTTTGCGCGATTATTTGTCACAGTGTGAAGTTTTCTGAGGAAGAGGAGGAAGGGCTTCAGTCAAATATTTCTAGACATTACCTTGATGAGTGAGTTGCTTTTTTCAAATATTTGGTATTCAAATACATCTTTCAAATGATAATTCACTGCATCTTTCTTGTATAGCCAGTGTTTTGGTTTCTACTTATTTGAATTATGTTAATCATACTTGGAGAAATAAATCCCATATATCGGGGTTGCGAAATGATTGTAAAGTTTCGGTTTATTTTTGTAAACTATTGCGCTACTTAATGCGAGAATTACAAAATTTGGAGGACAACCATTGATTTTTAAAGGTAAAGATTGTTTCTTTTTGTGGAAGAAAACTTCCACAGTTGAAGAAGATGAAAGAGAAATGACTAACTGTGGGTTAAATGGTGATCCAACCCCAGGTTAAAAAAGCTAACTGCAAACAAAAGAAAAGTGAGGATAGACTCAATTGAGTGGCATGATATCTGTCTTTCTTCACTGCCATGGAGCAAGTATTTGAGGTGCTACATTGGTTGGGGTTGAAGTTGGTGGTCAGTGGAGCCTGATTATCATCTGGGGTACTCCCTCTCTGTTGCGTGAGAAATCATGTTCGCTAATGTGTTTTTTAGTCCAAACATGGTACCCAAATCTCCTTGTTTTTCTAGGAGGATGAATTATCTCTTGTCTTAACTTCACCATAGTGAGATTTGATGTGTAGTTAAAGATAAAGAAATATTTGAACCATCTAAAAAATCTGTTTATCTCATTTAGTCCTTTTCTCCTTGTGTGTCGATCTTCTGTCTTTTCACTCTCCCCTTGTATAGGATGTGAGATCTTCAATACTGATTGATGATTTTTGAAGTCGGTCGTTTTGAATTTTCTTAGAACCATCCTTCATACACCTTTTATGATTTCTCCACTATAAAATCATGCGAAAGATGTAATCTATGATATATCTCATTGTCAAACTAGGATCTTGATCTTGATCTTCTTGATCAGGTCTTCGCCCTCCCTTCTCATTGGAGCCATCTAAAAAATCCCATTAGAGTAGATTCACGAAAAGTCTTATTTCAATTCACCTATACACCGATTTAGATACATCTATCGTGGGCCAAGCCCTCTTATTTTGAAGAAAGAAAAGGAGAGCCCATTAAGTAGTCCATAACTAACTTACTTAAGAGCCCAAATAGAAGAGAGACACTACAATAACGAGATCCTAGCTTGTCTGACACCCCCTTGCAAGTTGGGTGTGGATGTTAAACATGCCCAACTTGAATACAAGCTTCTGTAGAGTTGGTCCCGGCAGCCCTTTGGTGAATATATCTACCACTTGATCAGTAAAATTGATAAACATCAAGTTTATCATCCCTTCTTCAATATTTTCCTTGATAAAATGGCAATCTATTTCAATGTGCTTTGTCCTATCATGTTGAACTAGATTAGGGGCAATAGCTATAGGTGATTGATTGTCACAGTACAATTTGATGCAACCTTGAGAGTACAGATGTAGATCTTCAAGTAGTATTTAGCCATATTGCTTCACATATACCTTGAGCCATAGCTCTAAATTCAGCTTCTGTACTAGATCTGGACATCACCTTTTGCTTCTTCTCCATGAGACCAGATTTCCACCGACGAAAGAACAATATCCAGATGTTGACCTCTTGTCACTTACTGATCTTGCATAATCTACTTCTGTATATATTTCCACAATACTATCATCACTTTGTGAAAATAATAGGCCTTGTCCTATAGTATTCTTCAAATATACTAGAATACGATATGTTGCTTGTAAGTGAATTTCTCTTGGGTCATTCATGAATTGACTCAAGGAACTCACATCATATGCCACATCTGGTCTAGTATGATTTAGATAAATCAATTTTCCAATCAACCTTTGGAAGGATTCCTTATTAATTGGAGGACTGTCACGTCTTGCTCCAAGTTTCACATTTATATCCACTGGTGTGGCTGTTGGTTTACAAGCAAGTCGTCCAATTTCCTAGAGCAGATCAACAATATATTTATGTTGAAAAATAAAGATACCTTGTTTCGAGTGTGCCAACTCAGTATCAAGAAAATACCTTAGTCTCCCAAGAGACTTAATATCAAACTCTTGTGAGAGGTTTTTACTCAAATTTTGGATTTCATTTGTGTCATCACCTGTGATCAATATATCATCAACATATACAATTAATACAGTCATACCTCCACACGAATTATGTTTGATGAACAAAGTATGATCTACATTACTTTGTTTATATCCTTAACTTTTCATTGTCTTGGTGAACCTTCCAAACCAAGCTTGAGGAGATTGTTTGAGACCATAGAAGGCTTGCTTTAGTCTACAAACCACTCCTGATTGATTGGATAGTGGATATCCTAGAGGTATAGTCATGTAGACTTCCTCTTCTAGTTCTCCATATAAAAATGCATTTTTGACATCAAATTGATGTATTTCCCAGATCAACTTAGCTGCTAGAGCAATCAATATCCTCACAGTGTTAAGCTTAGCAACTGGAGCAAAGGTCTCAAGATAGTCAATCCCATATGATTGAGTATAGCCTTTTGCTACCAATCGTGCCTTATATCGTTCAAGTGACCCATCTGCATCGAATTTTGGGGTATATACCCATTTACAACCCACAGCCTTCTTACCAGCTGGGAGAGGAACCAGATCCCATGTATGGTTCTTTTGCAGGGCTTCCATCTCTACATCCATTGTTTGGCTCCACTTCTGGCTAATGCTTCATCAATTGTTTTTGGTAAACTTGTCATATAAAGTGAGCTCAAGAATACGTTATACTCTTGACTCAATCTATCATATGATAGATAACTTGGTTTGTTTCTGCAATTCGTTACCCCTTTACGCAGGGCAATAGGCCATCTGAGCTGATCATCTTCAGCTAGGCCTACATCAAGCTATTCGACCTCATTTTGCCTTGGATCATCTTCTTCCAGCTGCATTGGTTCAGTTACATTCTCCACCCTTTCTTCCTCAACTGTGACTGTTGTATTAGGTGACTCTGTCTGAACTTGTCTCCTAAATATTTGTGTCACTTGAGGGCAAGGGTCTTCAGAGCTAGCAACTAAAGGATTTTCTGATCTTTGAATATCAGACTCTTCGATCCTTTTATAATACATCTTGTATTCATTAAATGTAACATCTGTAGATATATAATATCTTCTGGATGATGGGCAATAACATTTATAGCCCTTTTGAGTGGGTGAGTATCTCATAAATATTCACTTACGTGCTCTAGGATCCAACTTACCCAATTGAGTATTAGCAATGTGAACATATGTCATACAACCAAACACCTTGGGAGCTAAGTTCGTTTGCAACTTTACATTTTGATAAGTTTTAGGTAGTAACTCAATTGGACTCTGATGTCCAGTTGATCTTACTAGTATGTGATTTATAAGATGTGTAGCTGTCAATATAGCCTCTCCCCAATATTGTTTGGGTACATTTCCCTGGAATAATAGTGCTCTAGCTGTCTCCACAATTTGGTCAATCTTTCTTTCAGCTAACCCATCTTGTTGTGGAGTATCAATACATGATGATTCATGGATTAGACCTCTTTGAGCAAAATAAGGGAGATGATAGTATTGAAATACTCTTTGGTATTATCTGTTTTAAACTGCTTTATCATTGTTCCAAATTGATTGTCTATCATGTTAAAGAACTGTGGGATAATTTGAGCAGCTTCAACTTTGGACTTAAGAAGATAAAGTCATATAAATCGGGTACAATTATCAACAAATAGCATAAACCATCTGCCACTAGATATTTGACACGACCCCATATATCACTGTAAATCCGATATAGTGGTACTAAACTCCTTTCATTCTTAAAATGAAATGTAGATCGTTTGCTTTTGACTAATTGATAGGCCTCACACATCAAAGTTTTGACATCAACCTTATTACAAATGGTAGGAAACCAATGTTTCATCAATTTAAAAGTAAGATGTCCAACACGACTATGCTGAAGCATGATTTGGTTCCTAGCATCTCTAGAAAGACTAAGAGAGGAGAGACATACTGCATCTTGATCTTCCAGATAGAGAAGGCCATCTTGATGATTAACATGTCTAGTCCTCTGCCCTGACACCTTATCAATTAGAAAACATGCATCATCTTCAATAATAAATTTGCATTTACAATCTTGCACAAGTTTTTGTAAGGACATAAGATGTGCCTTAAGTCTAGGCACATGAAGGACATCTTTAAGTGTACCCAGCCCATTAATTTTGATGCTCCCAATACCCACCATTGATAAGATTCCTCCTCCAGCTGTAAGGATCTTTTGTGGCCTATTTATCTTTACATAATTAACGAATCTAGAGATATTTGGTGTCATGTGATATGTGGCACTAGTATCAATAATCCAATTTATTCTACTAGGTTTTGGGATAATAGCATTACTGAAAAATATTTTTGTTTTCACCTTAGCATGCCAATGAGGTAGAACTCATCATGCTTTTGAGTCGCTTTAGTTCTTCCTTTATTTTCATAAGGTCCTCCCCACGTTCATGAGTAGTCTCTCTTGTTTGCTCCTTCGACTGCCCTTGTTCTCCACCTTCATGACTCTGAGAAGTAGCAACATATACCATTCGATTTTGTTGGAGCTTACCATGTAACTTCCAGTAGGTCTCTCTGGTATGTCTTTTGCGTTTGCAAAAAGAACACCAAGGACTATCCTTATATCCTTATAGTCATTTGAGGTTCTCTGTCCTTGATCAGTTGAATTCTTCTAATCTTGCTAAACTTCTTGGCTTGATTTTTTTTCAATTTTCTTGGTGAAAAACGCAATTGGGTTGGGCCTTGATGGATCTGAGAATAGATGCAGTTGACTCTCTTCCTCCCTAACAATACCGATGGCTTCATCCAAATCTGGTGCCCTCTCTCTACGTAGGATTTGACTCCGAAGACTCTCATATTCTGGATTTAAAGCCATTAAGAATGTAAACATTCTCTGCTTCAATATGTAATTTCTTTCTTTGGAGTGAGGATTCTTCACATACCAATAATGATCACTATCGTGTCATAGCCTTCAGTTCACATGCTAACTCCATGATTGTCTTCTCCCCTTGTATTGCCCTCACTATTTTGGCATTCAACCCATATATCTTCCAATCATTCTGCTGCTTAGAGCAATTCTTGTGGACTTCACTCCACAATTCTTTCACAGTAGTCGTATAAAGAAAGTTATCGCACATTTTTGCTGTCATGGTTCCAAGGATTCATGAATGAATAAAGGCTTCCTCGGATTTCCAAATTTTGTAATTCGGATCATTCATACCAACAGGATCATCAATTAGATGCTCTGACAAACCTCTCCCAAAGAGGGTTAACTCCACAAATTTCTCCCATTGGTACAGATTGGTAACATTAAATTTTAAGCGCTCAGGCATACCTGGCAACGCATACATTATCTTGTCTTGGCCACCAACAATTGCTGTCATGACTGAGTTGGATGCAGAAGCTTCTTGCCCCATTGACATCTCCTGTTTCTTGATTCTTGAATCAAGAATTGCTCTCAACTGACGTCCCGAATGCTTGATTCCAGTTGATGGAAAGCGTGTCCTTGTCCTTGCGATGCTTCACGCCTCAACCAGCTCTAATACCATGCCAAACCAGGATCTTGATCTTCTTGATCAGGTCTTCGCCCTCCCTTCTCATTGGAGCCATCTAAAAAATCCCATTAGAGTAGATTCACGAAAAGTCTTATTTCAATTCACCTATACGCCGATTTAGATACCGGTTACATCTATTGTGGGCCAAGCCCTCTTATTTTGAAGAAAGAAAAGGAGAGCCCATTAAGTAGTCCATAACTAACTTACTTAAGAGCCCAAATAGAAGAGAGACACTACAATAACGAGATCCTAGCTTGTCTGACACTCATTTCAAAGATCCATGCTTCTATAGCATCCTCTGAAAATGTTCTTTTTGGTGCTTGAACGCAACAGATAATATCTTCTTTGAAACATATAGTACATTTCTATTGTAAAATGAATGGCAAACAAAGATACTCCCAGGTAATCCTATTAAGATTGAAAACAATTGCCGCAGAAATCATATGATCAGTAGGTTTGTTATCATGCCCAGAACAACGGATATAGAATAAATTATTATTGTTTGAATGCAATCTGAGTGGTCTGACGCAATATATATAGGTTTCGGTAAGTTACAAGTGGCTGACTTTCCTGTCATGACCTAATTTTTTTCTTAGCGCCATGCTTGAAGCAGATCAGGTGGTGCCAGATGTAGGAAGTGGGAGGTAGCTTCTTAGTCATGTGTGCTTCTTGCATCATCATGGAAGTAGCTGTCAGATATCAGGCTGCATCTCCAGTCTGGATGCCCCCCTGGTGTGGAGGATTTTGCTCACGCAACTGTTTACAAAGGAGTTTTTGACTATTTTTAGGATTCCTTGTGAGGAAAGAATTTTTGAAATATTTGGTTGGACGTTTTTGCTTTCAGGGAATCTGTATCTTTGATCCATATCATCTTGACTTGGTTCTGCTTCCTTTCTCTCTTTTTTTTTAACAACACCGTGTCAGGTTGTTCTCCTGGCCGACACTGAGAGACATGCTAGGGGAGTGAATGGGATTAGATACCCTGGTAGTCCATGCCTTAAACGATGGATACTGATGGATGAGGTACTGAGCGGAGCTGTCGAAGCCAAGGTTATGAAAGCCTGTGCTAGGAGTAATGTGATGCGACCTGAGGTTAGGATAACATGTTGAGCTCAGACAATGCGGATTCTGTTCCTCGCAAGTGCCATTTTCTGTTTTGTTCGTCACCGCAGCACAAAAGAATGAGGAAGCTGGAATAACTCAGAAAAAGAGTGGGGACTAGCCACTGCGGAGCTTGAACCATAACCATCTGATCGCCTGGAAGCTTCAACTGTCGTTGACTATGACATCAGCCACAATGATAAAGAGCCTCGCGATTATGGCAGGGTGGTGGGAGAAGGGAGCTTGACTGCAAGACCCACCGTCAAGGAGGGACGTGGAAGCCGTGCTCACCCTTCTCTACTTTGAGGGATCCCTAATATTGATGATTCCATCCTTCCTGCACGGGGGTCCCAATAACTGAAACTGTAAGATCAGGACCTCGTTAAACTAGATTGACAACAATAGTACTCCAGTCAGGCTGATGAGCTTTGTGCGGCTGATGCTAAAAGAGAGGCAGACTGTAGCATTGGGTACCTCATTTTGTTTGCATTATTCTGAGTTGTATAGAAAATGATTTTACATATGATTTCATGCAGAATGGTTAACAACAGTTATTTTCGGGTTCTGACCATCTTTTCAGTTCCACCGTCTATTTCTGATGTTGCCGGTCATACTCAGTGCTAGCCAGCACTAGAAATTCCTTGGGCATCTGTATCACTGTGATATCTCCGATGATATGCGAGACATTGTTTTACTCGAGAGGGGGAGTAGTGCCCAGATGTTTGGCTTCCGAAGTTCTTTTATTGTTTGTGCGTCATATTTTGCTGTTCTGGAGGGTTCAACTTAAAGAATGGTGACTGCTTTTTTCTTTTTTTCGATTAGTTAGAGTCCAAACATCCTATAGTTTTATAGATGATTATTGCCTATTGAGTTATTCCACTTTTTGCGTTTTCATTTACTAAAATATGCCATCTTTCTAATCAAATCCTGAATTAACAGCTTCAAGGAATCTTGTGATGGAGTCATCTATCCAAAAGGTGATCCTGATGCTGTCTCTATTAGTAAAAGAGACGTTGATTTACTACAACCTGAAACCTTCATCAATGATACTATCATTGACTTCTACATCAAGTAAGTTAAAAGCGAACGAGATATCCTTTCTCTCATTTGGTTGAATGATGTCGTAGCTTATTCTGTAAGACTAGACTGTCAAGCCTCTGTTGCCTCAGTAGTTTGTCGACATTTAGCTGTTTTGCTCTATGGTTGAACTGTAAAAGATGCCATCCAGCTGTGGAAACCTTTTCCATATTTTATATTAGGTTCTGCAAATATTTTCATTATTATCTTAGCTTTTAATTGTGATATGCAATACTCTACATCGGAGCTTCATTTTGGTGAAAGCAAGCACTGACCAGACCTCATAAGTTAGTGTTCGTAACATTGGGGAGATATATCAGGGAGAACAATTTTCGGAGTCTGAAATTCTGGGGAGAGAATTTGTAGAAGAGATTACTTTGGTTTGAACTTTGTAGTGATAAGTTAGGAGAAATAATTGTTTAAGATGGAGAGGTTTAGTTTTAGCATTATAAATACGTGTTTAAGATGAGGATATTTGACAACTTTTAAGGGTTGGCTGGGCAAGATATGAATTGGCATCTTCCTTTGCAGACGAATTTAGTTGGAGAAACAATAGTTTTATTCCAATATTCTCTGTTTCAACTTATCGTGGATGTAACAACTTTTGATATCTAATATCATTTATTAGACGTAAATTTAATCAATGAGGCTTTCAGTAATGGAAGTTGAAAGGATTGGGAAAGGTATTTTGGAAGAAAGAGTAGGAAATCATTGAAGAGTCATGTTTTTTCTACCGTGAACTGTGCTAGTGTCAATTTAGCACTGGTTTTGTTCACAGTTAGCAAACCTCACAACCTAGGGATATGCTGTTTGTTTCGCCTTACAGAACGAGATAACATGAATATTGGAAGATCTCTGATCTTCATTGGGAAGAAAGAAGAAGCTATTTTTCACAATAGATTTAAAGGATGCAGTGTTAGAGGGAAATGGGAGTATTTCCAGAACCTATCAGACAATGATTGCAAGATAAAATGCTTTGACATTGACCATATCTCGGATGGGTGGATTTGATATTACTACAGTACTTGAGAGAAAGAAGTCAAAATAATCACGTGTGGTGAAATGTGCATTGAACCATTTAAGGCCTTGATTGACTTTGGGGCCATTTTTGGGGCCACCCAGGCCAGAGTTTTCTTATGCATTTTTTTGGGCCCATTTAAGGTTTCGATTTTCCAATCTAATATTTTGTGTATTGGACTCTTGAAGAGAACACATTTTGATTTTTTTGAAGACAGTTGACGGAGTTTCTAGCTTTATCACTTGATTCGTACTAGGAAAGAAAGTGGTTAAAACGGTTATTGATTGTCACACTGGGGATGTGGGAATGAGCAAATGATGATGTGAGAGTGACCGCTAGAAAACTAATTGATTTCGTTTGTCCGGGTTGAGTTGCATCAATGATCAGCTTTGAGTTGGGAATTGGCTTCAGCTTTTTCTTGGGTGGGGTTTTCAATCTACTATGAAACATAAACAGAATGGCGCAATATGCAGCTAAAACGGTTAATAGTAATGAAACCGAAAGCTCAGTGCTTATGACTCTTTTCCTTTTTCCTAACATGGCGCTTAAGAACTGTCAGAAGAGAGAGAAAGTAAAATATTGATTCTATTCTTAATCCTTGTCAAAGTTGTGAAGGTAGAGAGCATCTTCAATCTTACCTTCTGTATGGCTGCTTCTCAATCGGAGTTTCGAATCTTCATCTTTTCTCATCAACATTTGTTGCCTTCAGCTTTCTACCATTTTTGAAATGGAGACATACCATAGAACATTGGCATGAATTTCTTTTAGGGCAGGGTTGAATTACTGGAGAGCATGTCCCTGGAAAATAATTTGTTAGAAGAATTCTTGGTTCAATTTTTATTATAATTAATGGTTTTCGATTTATGAGGAGTTAATATTAGATATACCTAATAATCTGAATAACTACTTGTTTGAAAGGCGTTCCTTTTGATAAGCTTGCATGCGAATGAGGCTTTGTGGAATAATCTGCTCTCATTTAAGTATATTATTTAATTAATTAGAAATATTTATAGGTTTTTCGTAAAAAATATGGAAATATTTTTTGTCATTTGAACATATTATCTCATTGGACCATTTTTTATTAATTTAAATTATTTTCAAATATATTCAAACGAGTTGTCGTCTAAGTGCGTCACATGTTGTTTATACAGAAGGCAGTAAACAATTATCTTCGTGGCCTTGTTTGCGTTAAAATTTCGGTATTACTGGTTCCGTTTAAAGTGGCATGAGACAAGTTGGTGGGAAAAAGTTTAGATTCTCAGTTGCGTAATATACAAGCTTGTGCGACCAAAGCGCATGTCAAAAGGTTTTTCTATATAGAGGAAATCTATACTGAGGACGAAAAAGTTGTGCTTGATTAGGGTTGAGTGATCTTTTATGGTACTATTGCCAGCTGACTCATTTGGAATTCAATCGTAGCATTTAATGTAAATCCAAACATTTTTTCCTCAATTGAGACTCTGGGCGTTACTTTGAGATGTCTTTCGAGTGCATGATGTTTTTCATGAACAGAAAAACATGGTACTAGCTTTAAATTCCCTCATGGAAGTGTATACCTGTCAAAACTTTTGGAGAGAGTAACCTTGCCAAACCCAGGTCCCTACTTAATTAAAAGTAGAGAAGAGGTAAACACAGAAGGAGACTACTTTGCGGAAAGGCATGAGCGCGCATCTGTCCATCCCCAGTAAGTGAGTGATTCTGACCTACCAAGAAAAATATAGGCCAGGATGTGGTGATGTTTTATATCTTGTCTCTTTACTTGCATGTAATGTTACCAGTTCAAATCATGTTCTCTACTTGTACTATTTAAATATATGTTAGATTACTGAAGTTTGTACTTTGTCGGGATCGCTTTCATTTTCATTTGTAATGTTTCTTCTCATATTTGAATAGAACATCCGAGTACTGACTTTCTGTGGTGTCTTCACGATGATTTGCTTGATTGCAGATATTTGATAAATAAGATTCAACCAAAGGAGAAGCATAGATTTCATTTCTTTAATAGTTTTTTCTTCCGTAAGTTAGTGGATCTAGACAAAGACCCATTAAGTACTGCAGAAGGCAGGGCCGCTTTCCTTCGTGTACGTAAATGGACCAGAAAAGTGAATATTTTCGAGAAAGACTACCTTTTCATACCTGTCAACTACAAGTAAGAATGTATAATTATGCATATTTATTTATTGAGCAATACATTAGTTTCTTAAATATTTAATATCCATTTCTTGAGTCGCAGCCTTCACTGGAGCCTGCTTGTTATCTGTCATCCTGGAGAGGTGGCTCATTTGAAAGGCAAGTCCAGGTGCTTCAAAATTTTTTAACGATTATGACATATCGGGATTTTTCTGACATGTATAAACGTTTTGTTTTCAGAAGATTCAATTCACGAAGCATGCAGGATTCCTTGTATACTGCACATGGATTCAATGAAAGGCAATCATGATGGCCTTAAAAAACTAATTCAAAGGTAAATTTTTTATTTCACAAAGATAGTTTTTCTCTTTTTATTCTACTATGTGAAATTCTGGAAAATATACTAAGCAGCTGTTTGTGGAGAATACTGTATGAGTTATGAGAAATTTAATCTAGCTATTCCCCTCTCTATATTAAAATATTGAGTTAATCATTATTTCATTCCTTGTGAGGACATTTTTTTGGATCATCTATAAGTAACTGCTCTGTTGATTGGTTGTTTTTTGGAAGGTATCCAAATTTGCTATGGTTCTTTCTTCCTACTGTTTTTTGATGATGTTGTGAACTATTCAAATCTTTTGAGTTTGAATTATAATGTTTTGACTTGTCGATGGATAATTTCGTCTTGCTACAAACTTTATTTGGGTCAGTAAACTGGATGTTAGCCAGTGACCTTTTATGCAGATGCTAACTAGTGTGCAGGCTGAACCTTGCCACGAGTATTAATGCGCAATATATTTCTTTTTTGGGTTCTGAAACCACCTATATGCGTCGTGGATTATGCATTGCCTTGTGTAGGTATAAATTTACTCCTAATCATGATGAGTTTTTCCTCTGGAAACCCTTCAAGTTTCTCAGTGGACCATGTTTTCATGTTCTGCTAAATGATTCTGTTTCCTGAATAATGACTTTCTCAATGGATAGCGTTTGAAAATCTGTCCTGCGGTTCACAATGATAATGATGATTAACAGGGCGTGACACTGCCCACATGAAACAACTTTCTTGGATAAGAAATTATAATGACTATATTGAAGTGGATATTATTGATATTTAAAAAATATAACTGTTAGTGAATGACTATAAATGAATGCACTGAATTTTCAGGTGATGTGACTATCCACAAGGCAATGAGAAACAAAAGTAGATTGCTCAGTACATTGGCATGCCGAAAACTACTGCAAACTAAATTGTTTTGTCTGCTAGAATAGGATTGGATATATATCTTTTATTGCGTCACTCGTGTTTGACCAGAAAAATATAAAATTTATTGATGTAAAATTCAGAGGCAGGACTATGCACTTGGATATGCATGCACACGTTATCTGAGAGATTCGAACCATACAAATGAATCATTTCTCATCTTCTTTCCGTGCATTTCGTATTCTTGATTGTTTTGGAAAAATGTTGATTAATTTTCTTTAATTGCCATGGGAGCAGCTATTTGTGTGAGGAGTGGAAAGAGAGATACTCAGGATCACTTGAAGATACGTTTCTGTTGCCAAATTTCTCAAATTTACGATTCATCCCTCTAGAGGTTTGTCCACCATCCAAATCACATTGCAGATGATTTTCTTCTTTTTGGATCCTATTATTTTCTGTCAGATGTATATCCATACAGTCTTCTTATTCATTTCGTTGAGATCTGGGTTAGCTTGAATCTTTGTGGTCTAAAAGTTACCATGACTTTCCCACCGGGGAGTATTCTGATGATCTGTTTGAAAATTCGTAGATTTGCATATGCACTCTTATGTCTATTTTGTTCGTGTTGTCCTGCTTTTCTTTTGATCAGGGAAAGCTCTTTTTTTTTTCTGAATCTATGGCTATACATAAACTTACAGTAGGCAGGCTTACGAGGCGTGGGTGCATAACTCAACTTGGTGAAGCTGCCTTTTTCCGAAGAGAATCGACATGCACATCTGTGTGTGCGGCATTATTGACTCTTAAAGATCATATGTTGATCCCCATCCTCCCCTTTCCTAAAACATGTCTCTATCCTCTAGGTCATCATAAGGACCCTTATTCATCTATTGCCTGCTATATGTAGGAATTGGGTTTTCTTGAACCTTAGTCAGGTCTTGGTCTTCTTGTCAATGCCTCTTTGGTACAGACGGATTTTACAGATCTCATGTACTGTTATTCTATATTTCTTTTAATCTTTGACTGTAATGAAGAAAAAGCGATCATTTATTTTGGCTCAAGGGCCACGATTGCCTGCAAGGAACTATAAAACTGGACGAGGCCCTGATCGTAACACAGTTCTTTTAAATAGTCTCTACTAGCTCTTTGGGTTACAAAATATTTATGATATGGGTTTTCTAGATTCGATCCTTGTTCGGAGGTGCTTTACTTTGTTGTTCACCTACCTAGGAAGGATGTAAGTGTCTTGATTGCAAGATACGAATGTAATGGCTTCAAAAAAAAAATTGAAATGAAAGGACATCTTTAGGGTGATATTTCCAACCCTAAATCTGGTTCAGCCCCAAGATATTATGTTTCTAATAAAATGAAACTCTGCTTTCTTTCTGTTGTTAAGTTTTGGATTTGCTTGAGTGATTAACGAGCATTCATTAGTAGCCCTTTGTTTTCTTCAAATAAGATGGAGCTTGCTTAGTCGTAGATCTCTTTTGTCCCACCTTATTTTGGAAGTATATGTTTTACTTCAATGTCAGCATTGATGATGCTTCAAGTCCCCTCATCAACCTCTCTGCTTGTATTTTCAGTTACCGCAGCAGCAGAATGCATTTGACTGCGGCTTCTTTCTTCTCCACTATGTAGAGCTCTTCCTGAAAGAGGCACCAGCTAACTTCAATCCGTTCAGCATAACAAAATTCTCCAATTTCGTGAGTAGCCCCTTTTTCTGAGCTTATTGCTTTTTTTCTTTTTTCCTCGAATATCATGAAACCGCATTCTGAACTTGACTTGTAAAATCTTAAGCTCGAGAAACCTTCTGTTCCATTTTCCCATAATGTTCACAAGGGCGAGAAGTAGAATCAAACCAGAAAAAGAACAGCCTATGAACAGAAAAGTATCATCTACAATCTGTTTATCTGTTAATCAGGGGGTCGTTTTTTTCTATCTTCCAGCCTTTTGTTCTGACCAATGCTGAAGTATCATTTCCTCTTAGGCATGGGTTTATAATCCTCTATATTGAGAAAAAATCTTATCATTGCATCATCATCATCATTATCAACCCGACGTAGTATTTGAGATTGAAACTAAATTTTTTGGTCGACTGTAATCGTATGCATGCGGGTTATTAGGGCATCGCAGAACCCATTCTTCTGAGCATTTACCTGGTTCGTATCCATTTCTGTTGTTTGGGTAGATTTGAGACACATTTCTGGTTGACACGGGTGTGTTGGAGAAAAGAAGTAGCATTTAGGATACTCCAAAAATACGCGGAGCATTCTGAACACAGACAGGCAGAGAGAGAGAGAGAGAGAGAGAGAGAGAGAGAGAGAGAGAGATAGCTTGGCGGAAAATAATGATGAGTACTAATATCACCTAGATAACTAAATGTTAGCATATCATAATTAATAAACTTGCATTGTACGGTTTGAAATTTATTTTGTAACATGCCATCCGATCCTTTGTTGACTATGCCACACAAGAGTAAAAGAGACCTGAAATCTAGCATCATCATCATGGCCTGGGACTATTTCATTGTCAGATGGGCTAAAAAAAATATTTTATATCTTCGTCTATGACCAAACTCTCAAAGAATCAGGCTTTTCTTGTGTTGTCATTTTCAGTTTCCTTGATAGTAACGTTTCTAGTCATGTCCTCGGAAGTCCTGCTACTCATCTACTGTGCATCCACATTTCATCCACGTTGACCCACCCTGCTTTGTCCTGGCTAGACTACTGAAATAAACTATCAACCATGAACTTAACTTTCCAGGCTTTTCTGCGTCTGGGTCTCGCAAAAGTCAACCAGGGCCAGCTCGCCCTGCTCGCTGCCCTTCATGAACCCTATTCCAGTTTGACTTTTAATCTAGTTTTTGCTCTCTTGATATGCTAACGATGATCATCAGCCTCCTACTCACAGTTCTGGTGTTCCTGATTCCAGCTGACCGCTGACTGGTTCGTCCCCGACGAAGCTTCCCACAAGCGCTTCGTGGTCCGTAATCTGATCTTCGAGCTCCTGAGCGAGTTTGAAAAGGAGTCCTCTCCGACTTCTTGCAGCCGCGGCTGGCCAGAAGACCCTCCTCCGGACAAGGAACCTCCCGAATTCCTGGCAGCCATGGACGACGACACCCATGAGCCGCCCCCTCTCCACCACTTCTTCTCCCCCGAGTCCCCGGGAAACCTCTCCCCCGACCGCGGGAGACCCCTCAAAATCCTCCTCCCAAGCTCCTCCAGCCCCATCCGGCCTTCCATGTCCCCCACTGAGGTAGGTAACCCTCCAATTCGCCCTCTTCTTTCTCCTCTTCGTCTGATCGATTGCTCAACGGGCTTCAAAATGAAATGGGCAGGAGGAAGCGGAGCCGAGCGGGCAGGCGTGGCTGTGCGACGGAGGGCGGGCGCCGGCGGAGTCGACGTCGGAGGGCAGCGGCGCGAGCGGCTCGCCGCGGGGGGCCTCGGCGGCTTGGGAATCCGGACCCTGTGGGGGGTCGGGGGAGAGCCTGGAGGCGTGTGTGGTGGAGGACTCCTTAGAGGAGGGCGACGACGACGACGACGACGACGACGACGGCACCGCGTCGGGGGGTGGCATGGGCTGCGCTGGCGCGGAGGGGGAGGAGTTGGAGGGGGGGATGGCGGGCGAGGACGGGGAAGGCCGTTGCGCCAACCCGCCAGTGCAGCCCCACAAGCGGCAGAAGGTCATGCACGAGGGCACGTAAAGAAAGGCCCTCGGTCGCTCGCTCGTGCTACCCGGTGTGGTCTGTGGGCTTTGACCAACCAGGTAATGTGACTAGGTCTTGTAAGTCTGCTGTTCTCTTGCGGTTTAACCCTTCCTCCTACAGCCTCTTTTGATCATCATGCTACCGCTCTCTCTCTCTCTCTCTCTCTCTCTCGAAGTGATCTCCATCCATCTCCCTCTCCCTCTCTCAACATCCCCCGGCAACTCCCATGCAAAGGCAAGGACATGTCGGGCAAGCAGATGGCTGGGCCCCTGCAGCCGAATGTCGTGAGATGACGACACCTGCTGAACACTAAAATAATATATACGTAACACAGCACGCATGATTAAATAAGGAACTCACACGTTTTCAAAACACTTTGAAATTGTGGCTGTTCCGGGGGTGAAGCTTGAGTGGCATTTAAAGTTCTTAAAGAAGATTACATCGTTGTAGGCAATGAAAGTCTGAAACCTCGGATCATCAAATCTTTCCCCAACTGTTAGTATCCTTTGAAAACCTAACGATCAAGAGCATGATTCATTGTCAAAGGATAACTAAACAAGAATGGTTAGCATGATTTCGTGTGACAAACTTAGTAAGATTACTGACTGACTTTCCATATGGTGGAAAATCTTTAAACCTGATTATGAACTTTTGGGAAATATTGATATTGTAGAAGACTATATAGTCAAAAATGATACAAAAGAAGAAAATTGCTATCCCTAAAAACTAGAATAGACACCCAGATTTAGCATTGGAGACAGAAAGTAAAGTTAAATTCCAACTATCTCTAGCTCTTCAAACGATTTAAGCAAATTCACGGGCTGCCTTTAACATGAACAGAAGTTTAGGAAGAGCGACAAGGAACTCACAAGGAAAGCTTAAATTCAGACACAAAGCAACCTTCAACAAAGCATAAAGTTCTCCAAAGTTAGGGCACAAACTAAACCTTTCTAATTCAGCATCATATCGCCCACGGCCAGTAATCCTAAATTAATTTGCTTATTCAGTATGAAGTTTTATTATGCACATGACAAACCAACATCAAATATCTCTTTATCCACCTTAACTTTATTAACAGACCTGTTGCTGGTGTGAGGAGTTGAAAAAAATAGTCAGAGATAAGAAGAAGAAAGGTAGCAATTTGGAGAAAAAATAGTCAGATTTAGCATTGGAGATTCAGTTTATAACTACACGTGAAAATGTTTCATTGAAAGGTAGACACCATTTTTTAAAAAAGGTTAATCAAATGTAGAAGAAAAAATGACCAAATAGTAAGATATTTGAATTAAGTCAAATCGGTCGATATATCAAATCGTCGAACGGAATTTCCTTATGGTTAATAGAAGAAACATCCTTAAATAAAACGCATATTAACGCTCCAAAACGCATATTAACAAGGGCAAAATGGTGAAAGTATAAAAGAAACGTTTGCTTTCTATAAGGTTCACATAGGATGACATTGGTTGCTCTTGAGAGTCTTTCTCCACTGACACTGAATTAAGAAAGAAGAAAAGAATTTAATTTATTACAAAATAGCAGGAGTCAGGAACCTTATAGAAAGCAAACGTTTTAAAACCTCCGATAAAAGATGCGGCCATCCCGATTAACATCGGTGGGAACACTATAGCAGGAGTCAGGAACAGGGTAGACGGGGGGTAGAGAGGGCATATCAGGAGGAGCTCCTCCTCCTGCTCTGTTTCCTCCGAGGACTTGGGTAGGATCCTCTCCTCCTCGATGCCGTGGAGGAAGCCCTTCAGCTCTTCCTCACGCCCGCATGGTCGCTCCATTTGAACCTTGAAGACCGAGCCGTGAGCAGGGCGTCGACGCCGGCTTGGTGCGCCGCGCCGCCCTCCAGCTTCACGCCGGCAGTGTCGGCGAGCCGGGCCAGGCCGAGGTGGAACCCTCCGCAGAACCTGGTGAGGTACTTGACGTCGATGACCCTGCCGAGGGTCGCCCCCACCAGCCGGGCGAACCCGGGGAGCTTCGGCAGCAACGGCGCCCCAGTGAGGAGCTTCACCAGGTACGCCGCGTCGTAAAGTCCCTGGAACGTCACCCACCGTGGTTTGCGCCGTCCCACCTAATCGCATCGTCGCAGTAACTCGGAGAGGGCCTCCGAGTCGACCCCCTCTCTTCTGGTCCTGGCCAGATCAACGCCGCTCCTCTTCAACAGCTCCACCGAGGCCTCCGATCGCGCATCCGACGGAGAGGCAACGTCGAAGTCGCGGAAGCTTATCTGCCAGGTCCGGCGCCGCCCACCGTCTCCGGAGAAGGAGAGCCCGAGCTGGATGAGCTTCATACTGTCCACATTGCGCCTGACGTTCGCGGGGGAACGCGAACCGCGGGGTCTGGTGCAGGAAACCGGGGAACTCCGTGTCCATCGCCGCGTAGGTGGCCGAGTCGAGCGCCTCCAGGATTCCGGGCAACTCCACCCCCATATTCCACCCCCACACCTACTTCACCTCCTCCGGCGCCGTCACCACCGTCGCGCTGTGTCCTCCGCCTCCTCTCATCTCTCTCTCTCTCTCTCTCTCTCTCTCTCTCTCAGCCCTGCCGCTCCCGCCAGCCAAGTTGCCGCATCCTTCCCGCTCTTTCTCGGAGCAGACGGGGATGGAGGCCCCCCTCTCTTATAGCGGGTGCCCGGCGGCTCCGAGATGGAGGGAAAAGAAGCCGTTGCTCCCAGAGGGAAGGGGCAGTGGTTTCCTATTCTCTTCTTGGTGGAGCTGCTCCGAGATGTACGTGGACTGCACGCTTAGGAGTTTCCCCTGCGGACCGTTGGAGTTTTGGCGCGGGCCACTTGCCCTCCCGCTTAGGCTGCGAATTCAAACGGGTAGTCCGAATCCAGTCGGGTTGGTAAAAGAAAGCCTCTTATTCTTCGCGCCCACCCGCAGAATCCCCTGCCCTCTCTCTCTACTGCTCAAACCAGGATCCTCTCCGTCTTCTCTTGCTTTCTTCCGTGCATTACATTACAGAAGGCGGATCACTCACTCTCGATGTCTCGCGACCACAGATGCATGATAAAACCCACCTCTTTATTGCTGGAAGAGATTCAACTGTATCACATCGGTGTTCTTGTTTGTGTTAGAGGGAGAGAAGCATGCGAAAGGAGTCGGAGAAGGCTCATCATCGGAAGACGACGGCCGGCCCCTGCGGATTCAGTGTTGCCTGATGGATCGGAGGAGCTCCGCGAGAGGGCGCTCGGGTGCTTATCTGCGAGCGACGATCTCGACAACCTTGAAGGAGGACTCGGAGCAGAGGAGAGCTCCCACTGCAAATTCCGCCACCTGGTCTCTCAATATCGAGCCTTGGAACAGAGTATCCTGAACAGGTGGGCGGCAAGAACAGGACCAGACAGTCCAGAACTGAAAAGTGTAGTGGAATTGTGGAGAGGGGGTGGGTGGGTTGCTATCTCCGGCTCCATGACCAGGTTTCCGCTTGGAGAGTCGTCTCTCAGGCCGCCGGGTCTTACAATGGTATAGTTAAGTCCAGATCTCTGGATGAATTTCTCTTCCTTGAGCTTGGCAACCAAAGTGAGCCCAAACACATTGAGGGCGATATAGGTTGGATTCGACGTGAGGGTGATGGGTGCCCAGAGCTGACGGGGGAGAGGGGAAGAAAAGATGTAGAGACAGAATCAACTGTAATAGATGTAAATTCTGCAAATTAATAAACATGAGCAAATTAAGGAGAACAAGGGAAAAAGAATAATTAGAAGATGGTTTTTTAGTAATACCACCGGCATGAGTTATGTATTTATCTTTTTTTTTTAAGAGAAAATATGTAAGCACAAGATCATAATAACAGTGGAAACCTAATTTCTAAATATCAATGAGAACAAATAAAAGAGAAATCATCTAGATATCAAGAATTCTGATGAGAACAAGGCTTTCAACAAGCACTTCTAATTTACGTCTCAATGCCCTCGACATGACTCACACACTAGAGAGTCAATAAGAACTTTTATCTCCTTTTATAAAGACTTTACTTTCACTAGAAGAGAGAAGATACCAAAAGAGGAATACAATTGATGGAAAAAAAGAATAGAATCAAGAGAGATAGTTGTCCATCATATTCAAAAAAGAGAAATACATGTATTATTTATAGAAAATAAAAAAAGATAATCAGTTCCTAAAAAGAAATATCTCGATCTACATGCAGCCAAGTCCACTCATCTTGAATGTGATGCTTGTAACCACCATCTTTCTCTCCTTACACGACCCCCGGAAGAAGTCATAAGGGTTGGCATGACCACTCTGTCACCATCCCCTCATTCCTCGCATGCCTTTTGAGCAAGTTAGACAAGAGAGGTCTCTCTCACATCTGTCAAATGGTTGAGACATGAGAGGTTATTTTGCACATCTCCCGAATAAGTCAGCCGAGATGGATTGACACTACCAACAAACTTTATCCTGACAGCCATCATCGTTGCACTTGAAGTCAACATCTATCCATGTTACAAGTTCTTCACCTTTTGTAAGGTACTTACAACATGAGTTAGATTCAAACAATATCTGAACTTCTCTAATGTGACAACTTTCGTCAATATATCTATAACATTTTCTTCCATGTGAACTTTTTCTAAAGAGATATATCTAGAATTCACCAACTCATAGATCTTGTGATATTGTATATCAATATGCTTTGATTGTGCATGACAGAATTGATTTTTTACTAAGCAAATAGCACTTTGACTATCATAATATATATAAACTACACTATGTCGGATCTCAAGTTCACTTAATAATTTCTTCAACTATAAGACCTCTTTGGCTATTTCAGTTGCTGCTATGTACTATGTCTTAGTTATAAATAATATAGTAATAGTATGAAGTGTAAACTTCTAGTTGATAGGTCCACCAGCCACGATAAAAATATATCTTATCGTAGATCTTCGATGATATATATCCCAGACAAAATATGCATAAAAAAAATCAACAACAAAAAGACAACTTTGTCGATCAAAATGGATTATGAAATCTAAAGAACCTTTTAGATATCGGATAATTCATTTCACTGCACTCCAATGCTCATTTTCTAGATTGCTTATAAACTACTCACAAGCCCAACTATATGAGCAATATCTAATCTAGTATAGATGAATATCTTCATCTCATGTATATGAGAGAGCTAACTATACTAACATAAAAAATTTACTTCATCTCATTAATATCTTCTTTAGATGTTAGACGGTGAGTAGTAGATAATCTAAAATGAGTAACTAGATGAATGCTCATTATTTAAATATTACTCATATCAAATATATCCACCACCTTCAAAAGATAGCTCCTCTAAGTCAACCATAAGTGACCTAACTCTTGGTTTCTATAGATCTTCATATCAAAAATCTTCTTTACCACACCAAGATTCATCATGTCAAATTCATTTCTTGATAGTGACTTTAATCTAATAATCTCATATGAATTTTTTGAAGTAATGAGCATATCATAAATATAGAATATTTAAATAATTAGAGAACTATCATTACAAGTCTTCATATAAATATAATAGTCAAAATCACACATTGTATAATTAATCTTCAACATATAAGAGTCAAACTTCTTATATCATTACCTTGATGCTTACTTCAACCTAGAAAAAGATTTATGTAGTTGACAAATAAGATGTTTTGACCCTTGTATAATGAAACCCTCCGACTACTACATGTAAATAATCTCCTCTGAATCTCCATGAAGGAATATCATCTTTACATCTAGTTGCTCAAGCTCCATATCTTCATGTGTGACAATAGCTAACATTAAGTGAATAGACATGTGCTTCACAATAGGTGAAAAGATCTTTATATAATTAATTCATTACTTCTATGTAAAGTCTTTTGCAATAAGTCTTGCTTGTACTAAGGGTGATCATCATCAAGTATTAGTGACTTCTTTTTGTATACCTATTTGCACATAATAGATCATTTTCTTACAAGAAGATCTACTAATTCAAGTGTAGTTCTTGTCTAAGGATGCTCATTCATTAGATATTGTCTGCATCTACTTCTCATTTTCAGGATAACTAATTACGTCTTGAAAAGTTGTGAGTTCGCCATCTCATGTAAATGATGTATAGGTAACATAATCATCAAGATGAGTAAGAGGCCTTACTTCACGCCTACTTCATCTAGTAATAATATAATCAAGAATATATGATGATTCTACAACTCGATCTTCACTCACAATAGAACTAAGAGGACTATGTACAATCTCCACCTCTAGCCTTACTTTGTCTATAACTCAAGTATCATTAGATTCTTGAACCTTCTATTTTGTAGAAAAAAACTTCAACATATGATCTTCATCAAAAATTACATCTCCATTGAAAATAACTTTCTTCGTCTCTAAATTCTAAAATTGATATCCCTTCACACTAGTACTACAATTGAAGAAGATATATTTCTTCGACTTTGGATCTAATTTCAATCTCTCATCACAGGTGTAAAAACATATCTTGGACATCTAAATATATGCAAATTCAAATAGTCAATATGATTTATAATTCATACCTCTTCAATAATCTTCTCATTAAGAGTAGAATTTGGTGATCTATTCATCACATAAGATGTCATACTCACAACATCTGCCAAAAATTCTTTGGGCAAGTTAGCATTCAATCATAAATACTGTGTTCCTCAATAATCGTGTGGTACATCTATGTAGTAACATTGTTTTGCTATGGAGCCTTCTTCACTATATAATGACGTTGAAGACAATGCTCATCACAGAACTAATTAAATTTAAAATTCTTAAATTTAGTTCGTAAAACTTTGAGCTTTTTACCTATTTAATTCTCCACCTTCACACACCATCTTGAACTTTGTAAATACTTTAAATTTGTACTTCAAGAAGAATATTGAGACTTTCTTAAAAAAATCATCAACAAATGATAGAAAATATCAAGCACCACCTATTGACGTCACATTAATCGGACCACACACATTTGAGTGAACATAATCCAACACACTGCCCATATGATATTTTGTTGCCTTGAATGATAGTCTATATTATTTTTCTATAATACAGTATTTACAAAAATTCAATTTGCAAGTTTTCACATCAAGTAGTAGTTTTCGTACAGATATTTTCTACATACATATCTCACTCATATGGCTCAATCAAAAATGTTATAAAAGTGTGTCATTAATTATAGAATCATATGATGTCGCAACACAAGCTCCACTTATAACAATACTTCTCTCAATCATTGACGTCTTCACTTCATCATAATAAGCGTTCCTTTTATAATCTTGAGGATCTTATTTTCTCTTTTGAAATAACATTCATTTGCTTCCAATACTCTAAGTAAAATCAAATTTTGATATAATGTTAGAATATGAAAAACATTTCTAAGGTCTCGGACCACTCAGTCAAATATCCAAACTTTTACAAAATCAATACCAACAATTTTAGAAGTTCTATTATTTTTCATAGAAATAACTCATGTTGCACTCTTGTATGAGTCAAACCAATCAGTATTATGACACATATAATAAGAACAATTAGTATTAAGAATCTATATTTGACAATTTCTCAACTGGAACATATTCAAAATAGACTTCACCATCTTCTCTGTCCTCAATCTTTCTAATATTAGCCGAATTAGATTCACCTTTTGTTGTATTATCACTTCAATTCTTTGAATAATCCTTTTACAAGTGTCCCTTCTCATGACACTTATAAAAAAATTGGTTTCTTAATTAATCTATCTTTGACTTAGATCAACTCTTCTTGTCTCTTAACGATCTTTTCAACTTCTACCTTCCATGTTCTCTTTTACCCTTCACATATAAATCTTCACCACAAGTTTCGTCAACATCTTTCTTCCAATAATAATACTCTATAAATGAGTCAATAACATCTTCAAGAGCATGTGTTGTACTGTCATGAAACAAGAGTGTAACAAGATGATCATATGAATCAAGGAAAGAAATAAGAAAATAATAACTTTATTCTTATTAAGAAGATAATTTTTTCTTATTGTCAATTTATTCATCATCAAGTTCGGTATAGATCATTTCTCCAACTACTTTTAGAATTCTTTTAGATTGCATTAATTCATGACCTGTTGAAGAAATTAATCAGACAGATATTTATGAATAAAACCTTTAGCCTTCTTCTTTATTATCTCTCAATCATCAACACTGATCTTATTTAACTTTGGACCATTCAAAGTCTTATACAAGTCAGTTTGTGACAACAGATCATACACATGATGCTTTTAGATATTAAAGTTAGAAGACTTATCTAACTTCTAGATGTAAGTAACCACTTTAGAAGTCATAGTAAATTTAGAAATAATTAAATTAATATTTTGATATCACTTGTTAGAAAAAATATGTAAACACAAGATCACAATAATAGTGAAAACTAAATTTCTAAATGCCAATGAGAACAAATAAAAGAGAAATCACTAAGCTACCAAGAATTATGATGAGAATAAAGCTTTTATTAAATATCTCTAATTCACATCTCAATATCCTCGAAATGACTAGAGAGAGAAGATATCAAAAAGAGGAATAGAGTTTATGAAAAGAGATAATAGAATCAAAAGATAGATAGTCATCGTTGATAGTTAAAAAAGATAAACATATTTCCTATTTATAAAAAATAAGAAAATATAACCAGTATTTAAAAAAAAGCATTTCAATCTACGTGCAATTGAGCCCACACATATCGGATGTGACGGCTGTAACCGCCAACACTTTTGCCTAATACTCCCAACCTATTGCTACCCTCGCCTATCTTCCCGAATCACGTTCGTCTTCCCGGCCGTGGAGTTGATGGCTTTGATCAGATGTTGTCTGAAGAATTAGTGACCGTCTTGTCATATACGAGGCTAACAAGGCAACTCTGATCCTTCGCCGAAGGAGAACTACGGGTTTCCCACGACAGTCGCGAACCCATGAATCATCTGAGCGCGCGCACGAGAGAGAGAGAGAGAGAGTTCACAACAGAACACAATCTGTGACACGAGCAAGTCCAAATCGTAATACAATCCGCGGAACGAGCGAGCAACTCGCGCCTCACACATCCGGTCGCGCAACCGCCTGAGGAGGTAGTGGTGGTGGCGGCGGCGGCGGGACGTCTCCTAGTGCTTCTTGCTCTTCTTCTCCTTCAGGCATCAGGATTCCACCGCAGTAGCCGGACCGGAACTCCTCGTTGGTGAGATCTGCGAACTGGTTGAGGCCGAGGGTGTAGGAGTGGCCGCCGCGGTTATGGGCCTCGATGTACAGGAGGTTATCCTTGAAGATCGCCAGCCGCCGATCCCTCTCCGCCTCGTCCTTGTACTGCCGCCCGTGCTCCGCCATCCACGCCCGATGCCGCTCGGCCACCTCCTCGTCCGTCAGCTCGGTCGCCGCCGCCGCCGCCACAGCAGCGGGCGCGGAAGCATCCCGCTGGTACCCAGAGCCGGCCGGCGCACCGTCCCCTCGATCAGAGCTCATGTTTGCTTGCCGATCCAGCGTCCTCGAGACACCGCGTTTATAGGGTCTCACGAAAGAGGACGGGGGCGGTGGATAACGCCGGTTCACATGTTTTTCTCCTTGATCAAATGGAGATTGCTTAGATGCTAAGGAGTGGACACGCCAGCCACCGGGGTCCCGCTAGACGAGCACATTCACAGTCGTCTCTCCCCGTCGACGGGGCGGGGCGGTGAGACGGCTTTCACTTTCCTTTCGAAGATGCGTTCTTCCCTCCCGTCTATTTTTTTCTCCCCAACAACGACGATGGCGACACCGCATGGGTGGCAGCGTGGGCTGCGGTAGCGTGGATGGGGAAGGCCGTTGCGCCGACCCGCCGGTGCAGCCCCACAAGCGGCACAAGGTCTTGCACGAGGGCACGTAAAGAAAGGATCTTGCTCGCTCACTCCCGCTACCCGGTGTGGTCTGTCACCCCTACAGGCTCTTTTGATCATATGCCTCCGCTCTCTGTCTCTCTCTCAACATCCCCCGACAACTCGCATGCAAGGCAAGGAAATGTCGGGCAAGCATGATTCAGGCAAGGAAAGGATCTCTAGAGATTCGTCACAGTGGTGGTCCGATCAAGAAAGACTTCAGGGGGAGGTGAGTTATAAGTCGCTGTCGTGCTCCGTCTTCCCACCCTCGAGAGTCTTGCCATTCACGCCGACCAGCTCCGTATCGAAAACCAGAGTCGCCCCACCTGCCATATGGAGAAAGAATTCAACGCATTCAATGACTCACCAGAAGAAGGATCTACAAATTCTTGTCTAGCTCGCTAATTTTATGGTCAACGAATAAAAGAAGATGATGGAAAAGAAACGCCCACCAGAAGAAGGAAGGGTCTGCTTAATTTGGCCTTGTTTTCTAATTTTATGCCGGCGAAATCAGTTCCCAACGAGTGGGAGATAGTGCAAGAACAAGTACATAAATAGAAACGCCCCACATACAGTCTGGTATGGGAAAGAATTCGAGGTGTTCAAAGAATGCAGAGGGAAGGAAGATTCTTCTCGGAAATCAATGCTCGGAAGAGTAGGAGATAGAGCGCGAATAAGGTTGATAAATATGGACTCACCTGGGATCTTTGGTGGGGATCCCTGCGCCCCATAGCCGAGTTTTGCAGGAATCTTAAGCTTTCTCTTCTCCCCCAGACACATTCCCAGAATCCCCTGGTCCCATCCTGTAGAAATCATGATGTTAGCTGTGATCAGATTTGCAGAGCTGAAAGACATTGATTTTTTAAGTTTAATCGATTCATGCAACATCTTCTTTTCATCTTTCACCGGAATCGCATTTCAACCTACCCTAACAATACGTAGATATTCATACGGAAGAGGAACAGTTCTAGTGTAAACACCGTTTGAAGGTTGGAGGAATTGTTGACTCACAGGAACAATAACCATAGAATTCAGGCTTCAAACGGGAGTCATTCTGTTCGTGTGGCTTTTGTTTATTCCACGCAAGAACATACAAAATAGAAAACGTAGACAAAGATAAATGTAGCAAAACGCACAAACATACAACATGCAATTGAACTCCCGCCAGTTCTCCAAATGGAATTTTCAGTAACTGTGAATGAGCAGACAAAGAACATTTTTTCAGTGAAGTGAACGAATCTGTTATTTCCGAGATAATCGCCATCTGATGTATAGGAGAGGTTTTGAAATCCTACAGGACGTGTACACGGTCTCTTATTATTGTTTAATGATTCCATGGCCTGCTACCCACTTTAGGAAAAAGTCAAAATGGCACAATATAGGAAGCTTTTTCATGCTCTTGTCAAAGGCCAGCTTCTATAGCCTACAACAAGGTCTAAGCAAACAACTAAGTGGAAAACGGCAATAGTGATGCTTCAAGGTGCAATGATGAATCCCAAATTGATGGGTGAAGTTTCATAATAATAATGACGATGAATACAACAGCACCTTGCTGATAACATCAAATTTTCTGGCATTGCCTTCCATCCAGATTTATATTTCACTGACAGCTTAGAATACATAGAAAATTAAAAATCGCATATAAATAGGCTTAACCAAATCAAACAATTAGGATTCAAAACAGGCCAAAAAAATATCAAAACTCACTCCATTGGAAATCTCTGAGCAAGTGCACAGAAATTTAAGATTATAGCTGTTAGAGAGTTTGATAGAATATGGATCCGATAGGCCAACTCTCACAGTGCGTTAGCAAGCTATTTAGAATATGGGCCAATTAGGCCAATCCATATTAAGAGTTATGATGTAATGACCACTCTCCTCACCGTAAAGAAAAAAAAGTGATAAAGAAGGATACAAACTGCCTCACTAATATTTTAATTTCTATTTTAATAATATAAAAAACAGATCGCCAAAGAAACTTGCACACAGACAAAGGGTTTATCCGAAAATTAATATACAAGAAGAGTTTGTATGCACTTTATAGACCGCGCATTTATATCTATGCTTGTGGCAAATGAAACTGAACAAAAATAGGAGCCCTGAAGATGTCCAAAGTTTATACCTTTGATTACTTGACCACTACCAAGTTCAAATTCAATGGGATCGCCTCGCTCAAAGCTGGAGTCAAAAACACTTCCATCTGTGAGTGCTCCCTGTTAACAAGGCTAAAAGAATTATGATAAATCCTGGAAGGGAAAACGTCAAGTAAGTCTTCAAATAAGTCAATTTGGCAGTTCATAATTCTTTTATGAACTGCCAATCAGATGAGGACCTTCGTAGAAAACAATTCCAATCAGATGTGCATAAAATTTTTTAATGTCCATGATAAAACAAGAAGTTCATCTTAGATACATGAAAAATATAAAAGGTAAATGGATAAAGAATCCACAGATGGTGATTACACGAATGAGGAACAATAAAAACTTATTTTTTACGGACTTTGGATCATTGGTACTTTGCAGAATCATTTTTTAAGATGTAGGAAAATAACATCATGCTATACGACCCAAGATCATGTAATCATGCCATGAGCATTATAATGACAAAGATAGCATGGAATTCGAACTGAAGAATGAAAGAAATAATTAAGATGAAATCATGAAAGTAAAATGTTCAGCGCATTCTTTCTAAAACTGAGGTCCAAAATAAAACAAAAATGAAAAATAGAAAACGAATAAAATTCAACACATTGCAGAAAACGGGAAAGAAAACTTTGCAGAAGTGGGATTCTTATCCATTCATCTCCGAAGTGCACAAAGCAGAACATACGAAAACAGCACTTTGAGGAATATAGTTGCTAAGGAGATTCAATCATTGGGTGGCCCAAAAATCAGGTCTTCAATGGTTTCATGTTAGCAAGGGGTCATTAAACTTGATATCAGCTTCCATACAGTAAATAATAGGATAAGTGGCTGAGAATTTGATTCAGCGGACAGATTCTGCAGCTATTATCTCCCATGAAGACATGCCAGCCTTTCGTGGTGTTATTTATGCCTGACATAGTGGCTCTTGGCATGGTTCAACTTCTATTGAGGTGGTTGATGGAAGACAGGCATGCTATTTATGTAGAACACCTTTTCTACCATGGGACATTTGGGGCATCGAATACTACTTTTGTATCATTAGTCTGCTGTCTAATTCTTTTTTTATTGGTACAAGAGACATCACAGGCCAGGAGATCTAAGGAAAGAAACCCAGTTCTAAGCAAACAGAGGAGATAACTCACGCTCAAATAGTAAAAAATGGTAAATTAAATTTGTGTCACCAAGCACCTATCCATATTAAAGCAAGAGGATAAGAACTGGGATGTTTTATTTTGAACCCGAAGATGTATAAAAATAACAACATCCTTTAATTCACAAGTCGAACCCCTGAATGGTTATAGATTATCCACTTACACGGTAATGTACTTTGATTCTGTCGCCTTTATGTGCCTGGATGCTGCAGGAAGCTGGCTTGTACTGCAAGATAAATCTCAAAAAAAATTAGGTTATCGAAAGTGAATAATATTTCTATTATGCGTCAACGAAAAAAATTGAACTATTTCTAATTTTGATTTCTGAGCATTTGCGTTTTATAAAACAAAGGCAATTGGAAGTTTATGCTCAGAACAATAGGAAGCGTCATAGATTCATAGAAAGCAAATGTGGTCACTATCGGAATATTGTTGTATTAAACTATAAAAAGGCAGGTTTTATCTTAAGGGATTATGCGGTTGAATGAGGAAGATAAGCAAGCATCTAATAAATAAGTTTAAGTAAAACAGGAAATTAAATTCAATTGAGAACGGACCTTCCACAAAACGAAATAGAAAGAATGAAGAAGAAACCAATAAATGGTTCTTCATGATGCATGTGGTAACTTTGACATGAATCTAGATTTGTATTTCAATGATTATTCCTGGAGTAGAAAAAATGAAGAAGAAACCAGTGAAATGGATGTGACAAAGTGATCAAAAATGGAAAAGAGGATCTAGGTATGAAATATGTATAGCTCACTCTTAAAAGATAGCTCCATCCCAAAAAAACAGAATACTGCCACTATCCAGTCATAATCATAAAAACAACCAGATAACCAGTCTTGAGGTTTCATTTCATTCATTGAAAATGGAATTAGAGAACCTTTACTCTAAAATTGGAAAGTGAATCCTCATACAAAACATAACAGAGTTCACGACAAACATATGCAAGCAACAGCAGAAGACAACTCTACACCCATAAATCTAAAATTTTCAGGCCTAAATCATACAGCAAGAAGATGTCGAGTCCTACAGTTTCAAGAAAAGTGGATTTCCAGAGAGTACTAAAGAATTCAGGGAAATCTTAAAAGGAAAATTTTTTAGAAAAACTGACATTAAATATTATCTAGGGAGTAGGGGACTTGAAAGCCAGGCAATGATCTATGCTAGTCTAGGAAAATCCTGGCTGAATCATAAATCTAAGTAGGATGAACATTTTAGACAGCACTACCACCGATACCCAATCCAGCTTCATCAGGATACCGTCTAGTGCACCAGATTTTCAAGCCATGGTGGACGTATGACCAAAGTTAAGAGAATATTGAGGCAAGGTGACTATACATAAGAGTTGATATTTACTAATTCAATCAAAATCCACTATCTTAATTTGAAAGACAAGGATATTATTTTCAAAAATTCAATATTTATAAATTTGTTAACAATGATGAAGCATGAAGCGCTATAAAAAACACACACAGATGTAAGCAACCATCGTGAAGCTGTATCACCAGAAATGCCTTTACGACATGAAATCAGAATTAATTTTCTTCAGCTTTCACAGAATATTGGGATCAATATATTTAATATTGTCATTAGCTCTTTGATTTAATGATTAACATTCGCCAATGGAGCTCAGTAGACTGAAACGCATTAGTTGACATTCTTTCTTTGACTAAATGGGCAATAAAGTGAACACAAAAGTAGTTTTTACTCCCTTAATTTGTATCATATTAATTAACAAAATAAGTATCTATATACACTGGAACTTGATATTCAAAGGTTTCAAGGCGTGAAGCACAAAATGGTGGATACCTTTTCAGAATCTATGAAAGCAAACCGTAAGAAAATGTTATCGTTACTGAGATAAGACTTGAGTACAACAGAGAAGCATGCGGAAGTATTAAAGGAAAAAAAAAACACAGCGTCATCCAAATAGAGTCCTGCGTCATAATTGAAAAAGGCATTACAAATGTGTAGATCATTGTTTAAGAATTACTAGCCAATTTAAATAACCCGCGTCATCCTCAGAAGAAAAAAGGAAATGGATGGCTCTCTAAGAAAGCAAGTTCAATCATCCACAATCCTATTCACTATAACGCTATGTACGTCACACATAATCAACGACACGGCTCTACAGAAAAAGCAGTAAAAAAAAATGCTTTAGATTAAATAGAAATCCATTACTAGTGAATGAATCTAGAGCACAGGTGTTCCATTCGTTTCCTTTATACTCCGTACCTTCACACCGATCTGCAGCTCGGTCACGTCAGCCGACTTCTTCGCGGAAACTGGAGATAAAATGAGATTAAAGAATAAGGAATCGCATTACCCTCAACGGATCAGCTAGAACGCAGAAACAGAAGCCAAAAGTTAGATACGTAGTCACGTAGATACACGACAATAAATAGATGAGAGAGAGATACCGAGCAGAACAAGTGCAGCCACAACTACGACAAGGCCGAGCATTGGCTTCGCCATGGAATCACCCATTTCTTTTCCTCGTCGAACGGCTTCTATATTTTACCCTCAACACCGTCGCGGCCTGCGCGTTCCTCTTCTGCGGGAGGAGCGCTAGATCTGAACACGCTTTTACTTCCCGGCTCTTTTCAAGATAGAACCTTTTCAAAGTTTTGATATTACATTTACTTCCTCATACGTCTTATTTTTCTTAAATCCTCCGATTTTCTTTTCGAAATGCTCAGCCCATAGAATCATTTATCTGTACAAGGGGAAAAATAAGAGGAATTATTTTTAATTGAAGATCAGCCACGTCTTCAACGTCCACGTACAGAACTCACTTTTCACGATCATACACGAACAACTTAAAGAAGGTATCTCGATACACATCTGTAAATTTATTCAACATTAAGGAATATTTTAATATTTTGAATTATATTATTTTTTATTTTTTATTTTTTTCTTCTCTCTCTCTCTCTCTCTCTCTCTCTCTAAAAACGATACTAACCATCCAATAGGCCCTCATTTCTACTTGCGTGCTTATATGACCTCTAAGTCTATTGAAAATTCTTTTTTCAAACTTTTTGTCAAAGTGAAAAAAAATATTTTGTACTTGTTACTCACAACTTAATGTCTTTTGATCTTTGCGTAAGAAGTGACTCACTTTGTATAAATGCAATCCACATGCTTGGGACAACCTAGAGCTGTAAATCTAAAGGTGATTGGTTGTGCACTAATCTAGTTTACTTGATCTAGAGCTATAGATTTGAAAGCGATTACATAGGTACTAAATTAGTTTAACTGACTTGGAGAAAATTATTTGGGTGCTTATCTGGTTCAACCACATATAATTGATTAAATCTAGTAATTTATGGGTTTAGTTAGACTCACCAAATCTATTAAAGGTCAGCTAAAGAATTGATTATAGAAGCCTAGTATGCCAAAAATAAAATTCAAAAAGGCTAGTTCACTTTGCCATCTCTTAGTTTATTTTCTAATAGCCTCCTAAAACGTACACAATCAAATCTTCATATTCTCCTTGACTATGTTTACATATTTAATTTGTATCTTAAGATTGATTGTCTAGATCAATGAACCAACCTTACCTAGCCGACTCAAGGGATAAATGTCTTTAATTAAAGGTCTTCATTCAATTCAATTTAAGAGAAAAGGTAAAAAAAGTGGATCATAGGTGGTCATCACAAAGATAGGTAGAAAGTTAGAGTGGGGGTGAGAGAAAGAGAGAGAGAGAGAGAGAGCTAGAGTGGGGGTGAGAGAAAGAGAGAGAGAGAGAGAGAGAGAGAGAGAGAGAGAGAGTGGGGGTGAGGAGAGAGATAGAGAGTGTTAGAATGGTGATGAGAGAGAGAGAGAGAGAGAGAGTTAGAGTGGGGGTGAGAGCGAGGGAGAGAGAGAGGTGGGGAGCTGTGTAAGATAGAGAGGCTTCATGCTATGGGGTGGACACCCATTAGGCCAAACCCTTTAATAGGCAATAGACACTTAACATTGACATTCAATACCCTTTAATTACAGTCAATGAAAATGGTATGGATGTCTTAAGTGAGATTTTAATGCAAATTCTACCATATTTAGTAGAGTTAAATAATATTTAAACCCTAGATGGGTGACAATAGTTAAATTGATGTAAAATTATTAAATTATGTATATTTAGAAATTGTTGTACATCTCATTTCGACGGCAGAAGGTGTCAATGAATATCTTTCATACATCGAGACATTCCAATGAAGAGTATGAGTGTCAAACTATTGATGTGATTGATACATTCATAGAAGACATGGTACCTCACACTACAAGAGTAGAACCATTCCCCATTAACATCATCACTAGAGGAAGAAGACTTTTCTCCCCATATTTGAGCTTGATCTCAAACCTCTTTCATAGAAGGTGTTAATGAATCCCTTTCATACGTTGAGATATTCAGATGAGGAGTATGAGCGTCAAACTATTGATGTGATTGATACATTCAAAGTAGACATGGTACCTCACACTACAGGAGTAGACCATTCCCCATTAACATCATCACTAGAGGAAGAAAACTTTTCTCCCATATTTGAGCTTGATCTCAAACCTCTTTCATAAACTTTCAAGTATATCTTCTTAGGGCCCAATAAGACTCTTCCGATCATCATAGCAGAAAATTTAACTTTAGAGTAAGAATCCACCTTGATAGAAGTACTGACAACATGTAAGAGTGCTATAAGTTGGAATATTTTTGACCTAAAAGGCATAAACCCAAGTACTTGCATACACAACATTTATGAAGAAGATAATGCCAAGCCAAGTAAGAAAATACAAAGAAGACTAACCCACAAATGAGAGAGGTGGTCAAAGAAGAGATCTAGTGGTTAGATCCAGGCTTTATATACCCCATATTAGATAGTCAATAGGTCAATCCCATAGAAGTTGTCCTGAAGAAGACTAGTTTCATAGTGGCCAAGGATGAGCAAAGAAATAAAGTAAAAATGAGACTCCCTACTAATTGGCATGTGTATAGATTATAGGAAATTAAATGCAGCCACCAAGAAAGACCAATCTTACATCCCTTTATGGATCAAATTCTTGAATAGCTAGCAGGCCAAAAATACTTTTATTTTCTAGATAGGTATTTAAGTTACAATCAAATAGCTGTCAATTCAAATGATAAAAAGAAGACTACCTTTACTTACCCATTTGGTACATTTGCATTCACATGAATGTCCTTTGATTTGTGTAACACTCCTGCAACATTTCAAAGATGCATGTTTTTTATGTTTTGAAATGTAGTAAGAGAATTTCTAGGGGTATTTATGGATGACATTTTTATTTGTAGTCGTTCATTTGAGGAATGTTTAGTACAATTAAAACTTGTCCTAGCTAGATGTGTAGCAACAAATTTAATTCTTAGTTGGGAGAAGAACCACATTATGGTTTGAGAAGAAATGGTTTTAGGTCATGTTATTGGTGAGAGGCATAGAAGTTGACAAAACCAAAATGTATCATCAACTACCTTCCCCCTCCTACATCTATAAGACAATTAAGATCTTTTCTCAGCCATGTTGGATTTTATAGAAGATTTGTGAAGGACTTCTCTAAGATAGCTAGACCTTTGACAAATCTTTTAGCAAAAGACATTCTATTTCATTTAGATGAAATGTGTTTGGAGGCATTTACTACCCTTAAATAGATCTTAGTACAAGCACTGATATTTCAAGCTCTTAATTGGTTACAACCATTTGAGATCATGTTTGATGTATTTAATTATGCAATGGAGGTAGTGCTAAGACAAAGAATAAAAGAGAAACCAGTGGTCATCTACTATGCTAGTAAGACTTTAACTGATGTACAAACCCATTACACCACTATAGAAAAAGAGTTGTTAGCCATTATTTTTGCCTTAGAGAAATTTAGAGCCTATTTTATATTATCTAAGGTGGTCATTTATATAGATCATTCAGCATTGAAACATCTTCTTACAAAGGACTCAAAGTCATGACTTGTTAAATGGATGTTGCTATTATAAGAGTTCAACATAAAGATTAGAAATAAGAAGTGATTTAAGAATGTAATAATTGATCATCTTCCTTGACTTAAATACTTTGAAAATAGTCCCCTACTAGATTTATTTCCAGATGAAAGAGTAATGAACATAAATCTCAAAATACACCATGGTATGCCCACATTGTGAATTATTTGGTGACCAAAAAAAATTCATCTAGATGGTCCACTCATGAAAAACATGTTTTCTTTACTAAGATCAAGTACTTCTATTGTAATGATCATGAGCACTTCTACTTAGGACAATATCATATTCTTAGGAGATATGTTTTAGAGGAAGAACAAAGTAGCATTCTTAAATTTGCCCAATTCATTAGAATGTGGAGGACACTTCTCAAGCAAGAAGACATCTGTTAAAGTGTTATTAATTGACTTTTATTACCCACCTCTTTTTAAGGATGCACACCACTTTGAAAAGACTTGCTTAGAGTGTCAAGCAGTTATCATTATCTCCCACCAATATATGATGTATATAAATCCCATACTGCTAGTAGAGATTTTTGATTTTTGGGGTATTGATTTTATGGGACCCTTTGCTTCTTCATTTAGACATGAGTATATTCTAGTATCAATTGATTATGTGTTAAAATGAATAGAAGCAATTCCCACTTGCACTTGTGATCATAAACTGGTTTAAAATTTCTTAAAACTCATATTTTTTTCAAGTTTAGTTGTTTTAGAGTTATTATTAGTGATAGTGACTCACATTTCATTAATGCTCCCTTCAAAACCCAACTGAAGAAGTATGGTGTCAAACACAAAATCTCCACACCTTATCACTATTAATCCAATGGTCAAGTAAAAGTACCAAATAGAGAAATCAAAAGAATACTTCAAAAGGTTGTTAAGATAGATAAGAAGAATTGATCATTATAAGACATACTTTGGGCTTACATGACTGCTTATAAAACTCCTATAGACATGTCACCTATAGGTTAGTCTTTGGTAAAGTGTCTCACCTTCCTACGGAGCTTGAGCATAGAGGTTATTGGGCCATCAAATAATTGAATGTAGACATTGATAATGCAAAAAGACATAGGACCCTTCAACTATCAAAACTAAAAGAATTTAGGAATGAAGCATATGAGAGCTCACGCAGCCACAAAGCTTGAATGAAGACATATCATGATAGGCATATTCGTAGGAAATACTTTCATATTAATTAGAAAGTATGATTATTGAACTTTTGACTATGTTTATTTCTAAGTAAATTGAAATCGAGGTGGAATGGATCATATACAATGATAAATGTGGCTAATAATGGTATTGTGAAACTTCTAAACTCAACAAACAGTACAACATTTGTGGTGAATGAGCAAAGATTGGAACCATACCTTGAATATGAATCACATCAACCAAAAGAATCATTGCACCTTGGTGATCCTTGAATCTACTTACATTTGGCTGAAAATGTTAAACTTAATGCTCATAAGGAGATAACCCAATACAACCTGACATAGTTGTATTCTTTTATGTTTTATTTGTAGGTATTAAAGAATAAGGATGCCCTCAATAAGGTCATATGCAAGCAAATATTTATCCAAGTTGTATCGTCTACAAACTTCTTTTATACATGTTTTTACATATATTGAGGACAATGAAATTCTAAGTTGGGGTTTGAAGTCATAGACTATAAAATGCATGTAATAGTTGTTGAGAACGAAAATTCAATTTTGTGTTACTATACTGCTTAAATATATAATGGGATTTTATTTAGATATTAAAGAGCTATGATTTATTATTTAGGAGATAGCAGCAAGTAGAACATTATAATCTTGTTGATCATTTTTGAGTTTGGACTGAATCACTAGGAGGAATTAAGATACTTATCCATATTATAGGAAAAAGAAAAAAAAGATAAAGAAAAAAAAGAGATAGTGTAAAGCTCCAAAAAATCAGATTAGTAGACAAGCAAAGTGCTCTATGACAAAAGTGTATCATTTAGTCAATAGATCATGAGGAAAAAACTACCATATATATTGTATAAATAAAAACTTCAAGAATCTAAGGAAAGGTTTAGGGGTGAAGGAAGATAAACAGCCAAAAGTAGGAGATAAGAATATATATCTATCACTTGTGACTTGATGGATGTGAGTATTAACTTTACTTTTAAAGAAATAGAGTCCCAAGTATGTCTCAAAGAGTGTCTTTACAGTTAAATTATACACCTTTTATCATAATATGTGAATCTTATGCATGTTGAATTCAATTGATGACTGATCTTATTTTGTAACACATAATATTGACTTCATATCTTATCCTGGTATTTTCTCTCTATTGCTAAGTTGGGGGATGAGATAAAACCAAATCTTGTATGTCTAGAAATATTAGGTCTTCATAATTTTTACACAATTAAGAGTTTAACCCAAGACTAAACTCTTAATTAAGAAATGGGTCTATTGATCTGATTGGAGCATGGCACCAAGAAATGGGCCACGGTTTCACCCTAATGGAAGGCTTAGCC
The DNA here is from genome assembly GCA_902729315.2 of Spirodela intermedia. Lineage (NCBI taxonomy): Eukaryota > Viridiplantae > Streptophyta > Magnoliopsida > Alismatales > Araceae > Spirodela > Spirodela intermedia. Next base: position 2,408,901 of record LR746271.1, read on the forward strand.
CAAGACTATGACAAAGCCCAAAGAAGGAGAAGAGAGAGAAGAAATGAGCCACGATTTTAACTTAAAGGAAGGCCCAACCTAGGACTACAACCAAGCCCAAAAGAAGATAAGAGAGAGAAGAAATGGCCCATGATTTCAACCTAAAGGAAAAGGCCAAACACAATACCACGACCAAGCCCAAATGAGCCACGGTTTTCAGCCAATAAGAGGGTGTTCTCCTCCTCTAGAACCTCTCACGACCTCTCCCCATCTTCTCCACCCTCTCACAATCTCTCACAATCTCTCTTCATGCTCTAGAATCTTCTCACAGCCTCTCCATCATCTCACAACCTCTCGAGAAGGTGTGGTAATTGCAACCTCTCACTCCTCATGAGGAGAGTCTCTAGAAGGTATGGCAGTTTCATCCTCCCACTCTTTATGAGGAGACTCTCCAAAAGGTGTGATAGTTCTCACTTAAAAGTGTTGGTTGGTGCCTATAAATTGGGAGGATGGGGAGTCTATGGAGATCATTAGAAGCTAGATCTAGAATTCTTGCTTCATTTTCTTTAGAGAGAGATGTATGAGAGATTCATGCTGACTTTAAAGGAGTCACAGTTGTAAAAATTTTAGATTTTTCATTAGTTCAATCATGCTTTTTTCTTTTGAATTCTTTTAATTCTATTTTATTTTTTTACTCAAATTTAATTTTGAACCTCATTTCATCCGCACTCTATTTCGATTTCTTACAACTATATTTTCTTTTAATTTTGAATTTATACTTGAATCAAACACTTCATCCTTCTCCACATGACATGAAAAGGATGTAATGTTCCCATTAGAATTAAGATTTAATGCATGTTGATTAAGAATAGTTTAGATTCATTTGAAGTGGCTTAGATCCTTAATTTTCCTCCTCATGAAATGAAGGGAATGCAAAGGTGATTGTCACAAATTTTATGTGTCTACAACTCATCTTATTCTGATTTGATTTCTAATTTAGTTAACATATTAGTCCATTGAAGTCATTACTTGTGTTCTTTTTTTTAATATTGCTTCTTCTCTTATAAAATTGAATTATTTACTTGTGTTAGCTTTAATTCTTTCCTAATTACATTGAATATAGTTCACTTCTTGATCGCTTACATTCTCTTTTATTTTCCTCTCTCTTCTTCTCCTTCTCATGATGCAAGGAGAGAAAAATAAATACTCAATTGTTTAATTTTAATTTTTCAGATCAATTCTAATTTTCTTTTAGAATTCTAAGAACTTCTTTAGATATTAATCTCTTTTGGAATTTTAATATGTTCATATTTAAGAATTAATCACTTCAAATCTTTTCAACAATTCATATTCTTAGAAGAATAAAAGAGAACGTAATCTAATAGTACCATTCCTAAGGAGATGACCTAACTCACCATTTATACTAAAATACAATTAGACGTGAGATCAGTAAAAATAATAATAATAAAGGACATACCTAAATACTAAAATTGAGTGTTCTTATTATAACAACTAGCATGTTGATGTTGGCCTTGCTAATGGCCAAAAAAAGACATCCCAAAATGCAAGCATTTCACTCAACTCATGTGAGACATTCATGTCTTACACCAAGAAGTCAACTAGAAAATAATAGTCATCTATCTTGATGATGACACCTTCAAGTAATCTTTTGGGTCATTTATTTGATCTATCCACAATTTAGAGAATAATGATTGTCGGCTTCAATTCTCTTATGTTAAAATCTTGTGATATTGATGCAGGTAAGAGATTAATAGTTGCACCTAAGTGAAGTAAATAATTATGGAATGTTACTGCTATATTACAAAATATAATAGGTGCTCCTAGATCTTTCTTTTTCTTTGCAAATTTATCTAATATGATTGCACTAACTTCTGGGGATAATTTTATCTTCTCTTCATTTTTAGGTCTGCAAAGTTCCTTTAGAAACTTTTCATAACTTTGAATACTAGAATACTCTAGAGTAGCTTCATTAATTATGTATCTTGTATTGATTTCTTCTTAATCCTTAGCTCTAAATTAGTGAGAAAAGACATTGGTAGAGTGTATTTATCAGGGTCTTCTTGTATAGTGCTTCCCATTGTTTTCTCATCTTCCTCAATATTCGAGGTATGCTCTATTAGTAATAACTTTTTACCATTATCTTTTTCATTCTTAGTAGATAGATCAACTAATATCTTTCAACTTCATGATTTAGATATAACATTTAAGTCCTCAAAGTTGGTAAATGGACAAGGAGGTTGTGTACTAACACCAGCTATGTGTGAAAGTTGAGGTTGGAAGCCAATTGGGTTGTTCCTAAGATTAACTACTAATTGACTTGACAATTGACCTATATCTAGTCAAAAAGATTGCTCTACATGTGAGATTCCCTACATAGGTGGTCTTTGGTAAACTTCTACATGAGTTGAGTGTGTTGTGCCATTTGTTGTTGTTGTTGCATGACTTGTTGAAACATTTGGTGTTGTAACAACAATTGTTGAAAAGAGTTAATCATGCCATCTGCATTTTAGCTTTGGTGTGTTGGTTGGTCTTTAGAGATATTTGGTAGTCAAAAGAAAATGAAAGGTGGCTTTGATAGAAAGGTGGTAGGGGTTGATAGTTGTGCTGTGTGTGTTTAGGTTGCACAAGAAGATGACTAAACACATTTTCTCTACATATGAACATTAAATTTTTCAAGAGAAAATTAGATGATTCTTCCATCTAGGATGGTACATGGTTGAGTAGGGGTTGTATCTAGGTTTTTCAAACCCTTGGGTGGCTTGCACTTCTTTTGATGTATATGACAAAGATTGAATGAACGTAAGACACTCATTCTCACTATGCGTAGGGCTAGTGGATATAGCACATGCTTCTCTCCTAGGAGGTGAATTAGTCTTATACTTATAGAGATATGAGATTTTCTATCTTTCTATGTATCTCACCCACCTCAGCCTTTAGCACATTTTCTTCTTGCCTTGAGACTTCATACATTCCACCTTTCCTATTGCTATTTCTATCATAACTGGCTAATGAAACATAATTCAATGGATTTTCAATAAGTTCCTCAAAGAGGCTATAAGCTTCATCTTCACTCTTATTCATAAAGGTACCTCCGCATGAAGCATCTACTATTTGTTTATTTTGTTCCTATAATTCATCATAGAAAATTTGTACTTATCATTTAGGAATCTCATGATGAGGACATGCCATCATCATCCCTTTAAATCTCCAACATGCTTCATGTAGATGTTCATTAAGACTTTGCACAAAACATATAATGATTTTCTTCATCATAGCAGTCTTACCCCTATGATAGAATTTTTTAAGAAGCCCTTGAGTCATTTCCGCCCAAATCTTGATCTCTCTATCCAAGGTTGAGATCCAAGAAAATGAAAACAAAGTTAATTTCAAATCATCATTAACTTCATTTACACACTTTTAAAAATTATTGGAGATGTTCATAAGGCTTTTCATTTGAACTACCATAAAAGCTAGGTAGTTTTTGAAAAATACCTAATTTAATATCATGTTTACATATTGGGTGTTGATGAAATTTTCAACCGGTGGGAGGATTGAAATAATCTCAAAGCTACCTAAGAAGAATGATTTTCATATTATCATCCATGGTCATAGTTTTATGATGAGTTCTAGTAAGGGGTTCAACTAAGGGAGGATTTAATGATCCTCTTCCTGACATATATCAAATGAATGAAAAAAGCTTATTCTTACTATTTTTTCCTTTTATGTATTTATATATTTTATTTTATTTATTTAGGTCGATTATATAAATGGGAGAAAGGAGTAGACTCTAATTAATTGCCATCCTCAGCAACGACACTAAAAATTGATGTATCCTAGTCATTGTAATAAGAACACTCAATTTTATTATTTAGGTATATAATTTATTATTATTATTATTACTACTACTAAATCTATCTCTAATTGTATTTTAGTATAAATAGTGAGTTAGGTCATATCCTTAGGGATGATACTATTAGAGTAAGTTTGATATGAACATATTAAAATTATAAAAGAGATAAATATCTAAAAGAAGTTCTTAGAATTCTAAAAGAAAATGTAAAATCAAATAATTATTTATTTTTCTGTCTCTGTGTCATGACAAGGAGAAGAAGAGAGAGAAAAATAAAAGAGAATGTATCAAGAAGTAAATTATATTCAATATAATTAGAAAAGGAATTAAAGTTAACACAAGTAAAGAATCCAATGTTATAAGAGAAGAAACAATCTTAAAAAAAGAATACTAGCAATGACTTGAATGGAATAACATGTTGACTAAATTAAAAATCGAAATCAGAATAAGATGAGTTATAGACAAAAAATTTGTGGCGATCACCTTTGCACTCCCTTTATGTCACGTGAATGGAAAATAATGATCTAAGCCACTTCAAATGAATTAAAACTATTCTTAATCAACATGCATTCAATCTTAATTCTAATGAGAACATTGCATCCTTTCCATGTCATGTGGAGAAAGATCAAGTCCTTGATTATAGTATGAATTCAAAATTAAAAGAAAATATAGTTGTAAGAAGTCGAAATAGAGTGCAGGTGAAAGGAGATTTAAATTCAAATTTGAATAAAACAATATAATAGAATTAAAAGAATTAAAAAGAAAAAAGCATGATTGAACTAATGAAAAATCTAAATTTTTTACAACTGTGACTCCTTTAAAGTCAGCATGAATCTCTCATACATCTCTCTCTAAAGAAAATGAAGCAAGAATTCTAGATCTAGCTTCTAATGATCTCCATAGACTCCCATCCTCCCAATTTATAGGCACCAACCAACACTTTTAAGTGAGAACTGTCACACATTTTGGAGAGTCTCCTCATAAAGAGTGGGAGGATGCAACTGCCACACCTTCTAGAGACTCTCCTCATGAGGAGTGAGAGGTTGCAATCATCGCACCTTCTAGAGACTCCTCTCATGAGAGGAGCGGGAGCCTGCAACTGCCGCACCTTCTAGAGAGGTTGTGAGATGATGGAGAGATTGTGAGAGGATTCTAGAGGATGAGGAGAGATTGTGAGAGAGTGGAAAGGATGAAGAGAGGTTGTGAGAGGTTCTAGAGGAGGAGGATGCCCTCTCATTGACTAAAAACGTGGGTCTTGTTGGGTCTTCTTTAGGTTGAAATCATGGCCCATTTCTTCTCTCTCTTCTCCTCTTTTGGGCTTGGTTGTGGTCCTAAGTTAGGCCTTCCTTTAGGTTGAATCATGGCCCATTTATTCTCTCTTGTTCTACTTTGGGCTTTGTCATAGTCTTGAGTTGAGCCTTCCTTTAGGGTGAAATCGTGGCGCATTTCTGTGTCATGTTACTCCTTTTGTTGCACCCTTTATTCAGACCTTTAGTTGGGTTCTAAAAATTACAGAAAAGTTCACAAAAATTCATCTTCATTCCCTAAAACATAATTACATAATATCTTGGTTCAATAAAATTCTTCTCAAGACTTTTGACCTTGGAAAGATATTAGAGTCTATGACAAAAAAGAATACATGTATAGGAATCAAGAAATAATTAATTAGATTTATTCTTTATTATGAAATATGCAATTAGACTATTAATTGTGTAAAAATTACTAAGATTTAATATTTCCAAACATATAAGTTTTGGTTTTTGTCAGAAATCAAAGTTTATCATAATGATAACACTATGATGCTTATTAATTACACCATATTTGATGTAATTAATAAGTTTTTCCATTCTTGGGTTTTCAAATGTTGTGCCAAACTAGAGGTCAATAGATGAAAACTTTCTTTCCAAAACGTACTCCAAACATAATCCAAACTAGAGGCCGATAAATTAAGGAAATCACTTTAAAAAGATAACAATAATTTCCAAACATTATCTGATAATAACTTCCATGCATTCATAGCCATGCATTGAATCGGATAAAATAAATGTTACCATTGAATCTAATATACACATTGGCAAGTTGCCCTTTCCCCTCATAGTAAACATGAACTAATCTCTGTGGACACAATGGAACAATTGGCTAGTAGATACAAACTGGTTATTCAGAAATTGCATTGATCATAACCAGAAAACCATGATGCTTGTTCAGCTCCTCTCGAGAACTCCTCATCTTGCTGTTCAAATGCCTCTCTCCACTTCTGATCATGGAGACAGTCGACATCATCATATTTGACAGCGTCAGCATCACAGTCTGTGGGATTACAAGCTTCGTCTGGCAGCCTTGACTCTGCAGTACGCTGATTAAATGTTTCAATCTCTCTCTCATGTCGTCTCTTCAGACTATCGATCTCTTGGTAGGCCCTTTCAGCCTCTTTCTCAGCTACCTTCGCCCGTTTCTGCAGAGATTAAAGCCAAAGGCCATCTGATTGTTATTTGTACTTCATGCAGAAATATCTACGGTGAATTTTGGCGATGCAACATAACCCGGAAAGCCCATCAAAATTCTTGACTTAATGGTGAACCATGAGGACTTTCCTGGTAAATTAAAAGGCATAAAATTCCGTTTCTTCATTCCTATTAGCTGTTATCAGTGACCAATAAAAACATAAATGAACCTATCAGTAAATTAAAAGGCCTATAATTTTTAAGCATTCCAATAAAAACATAAATGAACCTATCAGTAAATTAAAAGGCCTATAATTTTTAAGCATTCCAATAAAAACATAAATGAACCTATCAGTAAATTAAAAGGCCTATAATTTTTAAGCATTCCAATAAAAACATAAATGAACCTATCAGTAAATTAAAAGGCCTATAATTTTTAAGCATTCCAATAAAAACATAAATGAACCTATCAGTAAATTAAAAGGCCTATAATTTTTAAGCATTCCAATAAAAACATAAATGAACCTATCAGTAAATTAAAAGGCCTATAATTTTTAAGCATTCCAATAAAAACATAAATGAACCTATCAGTAAATTAAAAGGCCTATAATTTTTAAGCATTCCAATAAAAACATAAATGAACCTAATGTTTTGTATTAAATGAAATATCTTCCAATAAAACAGGAAACTTCTAACAAGATTCATTTTGTTACAGAATTTCTGATGCACTAACCTGGGCACTTGCAGTAGCTTCCTCAGCATCCTTGAGCCGCACTACCAGTTCACCTGCAGCCTGAACAGCTTCAGCGGTATCCCTCAGTTGAGCCTGGAGCACTTTATTTTCCTCTCTCCAATACTGTCTTTCCTTCTCCCTCTCAACTTTAAGTGCCGAAATTTGGGCAGCAAGGGAGTTGATGAACTTTGATTCTGCACCCTTAACACCCGATTTAGCTGCTGCTCTTTTAACATCTTCAATTCCATCTCTGATCTGTTGATGCCTAATAAGCATACCAATATGCTTTTCCTGAAGATCTGCATATTGATCAAGAATCCGAGCATGGCCCTGCATTGCTGTTTGCAGCGCTTCTTTCAACTCATCTGAGCATTTCTTCTCCGAATCAAGCTCCATCTTCAGTTTCTCAGCCAGAGAGCGGCTTGCTTCTAATTTAAGCCCGAGTTCTTCAGAAAGAGAAATCCATTTGCTTTCTGTTTCAGCCCAAAGACGCCTCTCTTCTTCAAAGTTTTCATTTGCACTTTCTTTTGTCGATTCCGGAACATCATCTAGAAGATCTGGAATAGGATCTTTAAGATAAGCCAGCTGAAGCAGTGAACTCCTCTTTTGAGATGGAAAGGGAGAAAAAGTAATATAGTATTGTAACTGGTCCCTTAGTTCATGTATCTCTTCCATCAGTACCTCCCTCTCCCCCAGATCAAAGAAGCTTCTGTATGCTTCAAGCTCATCCTTTACCCTTTTAAGCTCAACGTTAACTCTCAGGACTTCAGGATGATTATCATATTTCTCTTTCAAAAGCTGGGCGCCAAATACTGGTAACATCAGTACAATGTGAACTATTATTCCAAAATATAAATCACAAGCAACTATTACCTTGTGCTCATTCGCAAGTGAACTGAACTCCTCTTCCATAAACTTTTCAGTTGGTAAAATCCCGTCCATAAGGTTTTCAAGTCGGCATATTTTGTCTTCGCGTGTTTCAGCAATAATTGAGTTGCACTCACGCTCATGCTTGTATTGTTGAATCTGAAGATGCCACAGTAGTAAGAAGATGCCGAAATTGTCGCCAGTTTAACTATAGAAATAATAATTGAAATTTACCAAACGTTTAAGCTGAACTATTTCTGCAGTTTGCCTGGAGCAGTGTTCTTGGAGTGCCATTTCCCGTCTGATTGCTCCAGCTAAGACATTCTCCACTGCCTAAAAATTTCAAAATATCGTTTTCATTAAATATAAAAGTGAGAAAAAAGATGCATCTTTCACTGCAAACACTGAAGAACAGAAATAAAGTCAAAATGTTCCCAGTACAATACCTTCGGTATCTGGTTTTTGGGTTTATCAGTAGGTTGCAATGCATCTGCAAGTCCTAGTTCCTTATTGTTGTCAGTAGCATCTCCTAGTACTAGCTGTAGTTCGTTTTTGTCACTATTATCTTCAGGCGCCAGTTGCACCTCGCTATTGTCAATGACATCTGCAGGCACCAGCTGCAGTTCCTTCTTGCCAGTGTCATCTAGAGGCACCAGTTGCTGATCCTTGTCATTATTGACAGGTTTAGATTCAAGTAGAAACCTGTCCCTGCAGTAACTGCACATGAATGTAGATGAATCTTCTACAGTTTCTTGGGGGACTGTTTGTACACCAATCTCAACCTTAGCAATTGGAAGCAGTGGCTTAAAGTCCAATGGTTTGAAAGAAAATCCAAACAAAGAGCGTCCAACAGTTGATTTCTGATGGCGGTTACTGATAACTTGAAGACCATGCTGGAGACTTGCTGCCAGATGTTCTGTTGGTACAAGAGAACCCTTCCTCCTGCCACCTTTTTCCTGAGAAAAAGAGGGGCTTGGACCTTTCGAAACAGGCACTTTATCTTCCAAGAGATCCTTCGGGGAAGTTGACATTGGGCATGCCTTAAGGCATTCCTCTGTGACATCTTCTACCTTTGGTGATAGAGATAAAGATGGAGTGAGAGAATCTGGTGACATACAGCATGTTACAATGCTAAGATCACATATAACATCATGCGTGGACCTTGACAGAGAGTTCTGACGAGAATCTGAAAGTAAGCTGACAGTGGAATCCTCTTCACTAAAAATTTCAACGCACAGAGATTTTTCTATATCTGGAAGCTTACACTCATTGGACGTGCTGCCTTGTAGTTCCACAGCCTTTCTATCAATCGATTCCTCTCCAGAATTGCCAATTAAGTCATAACTTTCTCCGTTATTCATACAAGTATCAGTTTTGGAATCAGCCCCATTAGATATGGGACTAACTACTTGCATGACTATTGGGTCTGGGTCATGACCTTCTACACCAACAGTTCCCTCACAGGATTGCACGACTATTCGGTCTGGGTCATGGCCTTCTGCAGTCTCCTCTGTCATCATGCATTTATGGACAATTTTATCATCACCTGATGAATCTTCTTCCTCCACACATTGAGCACTTATCTTGGGCACATCATCTTGAATAGGTTCACTCACAGCAGGTCGCACATTAGTTGCCATCCATGGATTATCCATATCCTCATCAATGTCCATATCATCATCAAGGGTTGATATAACCGCACGTTGACCAAGGCTCATCCTTAAGAGATTCAAACTTCTCCGAGCATTCCATCCTGTTGAAAAGTTTGGGTTTCCTTCCGGTGAAACACCATTTGCTTTCATTCTGAGTAATTCATCCTGTTCATGAAAATGCAAGTAAGTTTTTCTAAAAAAAATTGGCTAAACACTTAGGGTTCTTATGCTCCCAAAAAGGAAACTGCTTCTACAGTGGAAATAGTGGATGAGTCTATTCAACATGATAAAGTAGGATGATTGCTTGTTGGGCCCAGGCACCCAACAAGCAAGGTGGTTTTCCCATTCCATTTGTGGGGAATGACCCCCAATCCCCATTCTCATCACAAGACATGTACAATCACTCCCCTACAGAGAGACTTAAGAGGAAAAAAATATTAAGTCCTCTGAAGTAATCGGCACCAGATTAAAAATACTACCTTTAATTGACGTATCTGCTCTCGCAAGACATGGACATCATCTTGTGAAATTTCGTTAATAATTGCCTTGTTTTTAATAGCTTTAGCACGCTGTGCAAACCTTAGAGTACTAAATGATTCATTCTTGCAGCTGCAACCAAATAACGGATCTGAAGTGAGATTTGGATTAATGATGAGAAAGTTAAGAAGAAGGAAGCTATTGTTGCATCAAATATCACCTCTGCGATGGTGAGATGGCACATATCATCGCCAGCTTAGCATTGCCACCAAGAGATTCCTGAAGCAAAAATGTCAGCTTGGAATCTCTGTATGGAATATGTCTCTGCTTTCCCGTTTGGGAAACTTCAGCCAGAATATTGATCACATTCCTGGAATTCGACAAAAATTCAAAATCAGATAATGGCATCATTAATGGGTTGCATAAATGAAATGATTCATAAACCAAAGTACTATGACTGACTACTTATGCCCAAAATTTCCCCTCGATACATAGAGGCATACATAATCTGTTAACTATTGAGCTGTATCAAAAAAGTAGATTTTTCAACCAAGCGAGGGTGTATGAATCATTGCACAAATAATGATCCACAAAAGTAAATCAGAAGTCAACAAAATGCATGCGAATTCAAAACTGATCATAACGATGAATCTGATACTGGTTTTTACTTTAATAATCAACGAAAAAGACGTGCAACCATCCGATGGTTGAAGCTAGTCATAGTGAATTCATAATGTAGATAAGTCCTTTATTTACTAGTTGTAATGGTCTTAGCATACGATAGAGGCTGCTTTTATGGACAGGGAAATCATACCCGAGTTGCGAAAGGGACCGATTGATGTTCCCTGCTTCTTTCAAGCGTTCACCCGCCGCTCCAGTAAGCTTCTGTCTTTCAGATCCAGCTAGATCGACAAGATTGATTCTACTGATCTTTAGACTATTTAGGCCGTCAGCAATACTCTACAAAATAAAAGGAATGAGTCCAAATTAAACATAAATGAAACGTGACATAAAGAAGTACACAGCAAGGATCATCAATGTTGCTATCGTCAGATAAATGGAATCTAAGGAAACTGAAGATGTGGCCTCGCAGAATGTTAGAAAACATTTCTTGGCACTGAAGAATAACATGGAGAAAAAGTACAATAGCAGAATGGAGACCAAAAGCCTCGAGTAGTAAGTAGTCTATTTAAGTGGTGAGCTCTTACCTTTGAATGAGACTCAATGACGCATGTGAAAACACAATGTGAACGAGAACTTTCTGCATTTATACTTGTTGCCCCAGTTCTTCTATTCGCTAAACCCTGAACCATGGACAAGCATCAGAAAGGCTGTTTGCCAGAAAATCATGGATCACTGATCCTGGGCATAAAAAATCAATAAGAAAAATTTAAAAGCAGAAATAATGCTTCACAAAATTTTACTAAATGATCAGAAAGAAGCATCTTTATACACGTGTATATGTATGGTTTGAAAGAAAGTTACGTCTCGCAGAGTACACAGTAAACTATGTTCTCTTCACTTTTATCTTAAGTGAATCAAGGAGAGAATGAAAAACAAGTATTTCAAAAGCCAACATAATTTAGTAGAAATGGCGATTAAAATACCTTAGTCAGTAGCCGAGTGACATCCTTCATCGTGCACACATACTCTTCTGAGAGACAGTCGACATAAACACCAGTTCGGACATCTTCCCTTATCTGCAATACACATATGCAGTCAACGGCCATGGTGGATGCGATTCAGATAAATCAGAGCAGGCCCGAGGTAACTGTTTGATACCTGAAGGTTTCTCTGGCTTGGATCAAGCAAATCCATAATTTGTTCATTATAAATCTATCATTCATACAAAATACTAATTTGTCAAGCTTGACCGTCCAAAATCAGCAATAATTAAATATACGAAGATTGGTAAAGTATTCGATGAACACCTCTAAAAAGGAACAGCGGCACTGATAATTGAGCTGCTTATCGGAATGCTTGAGTTGTTCCTAAGGATGGAAAAGAAAGGATTTAGCTCAATGCATCAGGAAAATGGATAATCACTTGGACAGACAAGAAAAATTAAACCCACCTCATGAATGCGAGAAAATAGCCTTTCAAAGACGCGAGGCGTCAATCCTCGTTCAGCACTTGATGACCCATCCTCCAGCGCGGCGCTGGTTGGTCCCCACATCGTGTACGTCTTTCCACTGCCCGTCTATTTCATCGCGACAGAACGGGGAAGTTGATGCCAGGGAAAAAAGCCTATAACTTAACTGAATGTAGCTGCTACTTGAAAGGTACCTGTCCATATGCAAATATTGAGCTGTTGAAGCCAGCCAAACAGTTTTCTACGAGTGGAAGCCCCACGAGCTGGAATACTTCTTCCTGATGGTAAATTTAATTGAAAATACGTTAGTGTCTTTTCCCTAAACTTTAACATGCTGGGACCAAATTCTTCGTTGAAGAGGGGCAACCTGTGTGGATCCGGTGTCAGCGACCGAATCAAAAGTGAAGGCATGATCAAGAATAGAGACGGAATCAGCGGAAACTTTATGTACGATCTGGTCTTCTTCCTCCACTTCCTTGTTCAGCGGCCGCATCCGCACAATCACCTGTGCTCAAATAACAAAAATACCCTAACCTCAGCCATCCATCGATGGTTTTCGAAACCCAGACCACCTAGTCTTCCTCCTCGCGGAAAAGAGCGTACCTGGACGCCGGACTCCGTCGCGGCCGCCGCGGGAGCTCCATTCTCCGACAAGGTCTCCAAGTTTAGCTTCTTCTTCTTGAGAGGCGTATCGTTAGGGTTTGGCAATGGTCTTGGGTGGAGGGGGCTCCGGATCTTAGGAGCCAGGGGCGGTTTGGCCGTAGCAGATGGCGTTCGATTCTCCGGCAACGATCCAGTAGAGTCGGGATCGACGTTCTCCTTGGCACCTCGGGACACCATCCTCTGCTTCTGATGAGAATTCGGGGTGAGAGCTTCACCCGGCGGGGCCTTCCCGCCCCTGCCATGGAAGACGGCCTTCATTTCCGGAGCTGGGAGTACTGACCAGAGATCAGATCCACCAGTTGACAGACCCAAAGAACCCAAAAAATAGACCAATCTACTCAAAGAGAAGGGGAAGAGAAAGTGGAAGCAATGGAGACCATAGAGTAGGGGAGCAAGATAGAGAGAGAGAGAGAGACAGACAGACAGACAGACAGAGACAGAGAGAGATCTAGCCGTTACAAATCATGGGGGGGAGAAGCAGAGATTTGAACTTGGGGGATATAATGGTCATTTTGTATAATCACATTTAAAAATAATGATCACTCGTGATATTTCTTATGAATGTTTCTTAACAAACCCTACTTAATTTTATAATAACATATATACCAATAAAAGTTACATGTTAAACATAAGCCCTCATTTTTTTGAATTCTTGATTAGTTAGTTCTCTGCCGGTGATCATATCCGCCTTGAAACGATCAGTCACTGTTTCGTGGAGGCGTGCGATACGCCGCCGATACTACCTCATGGATGGGAAAACGACCTAGTCGAGATGACTTCACCATTACATTTGCTGGCGTCATATTTCCGAATTTTCTAAATTGACATTTAAATGTACATATATACATGCCTATATCTAGGTTGCCGTGATTAATTAGTCCAGCAAAAAAGACAGTTGAAATAAATAATCTGAAAAAAAGCTAGTAAAATAAAACCTTGTTTAGTTTAAGGAACTACAAAGTATTTTATTTTTTATTATTCGATACTTAATACAGTAATATCCATGGTATAGATATTATTTTTACACCTCATGGATAATTATGGTATTATTTCCGAGCGTGAGGGTAATTAGGAAATAGGTTATTAATAGTGTTGGATAAATTTCTATTATTTTCGAGTGTGAATTATTCCATCACATTATCTTAAGCTAACTCGTGCACACCTCGAATAATGTTGCGGGTATTTGTGTGAATATTTTGAAAATTAAGGGTAACTATGAAACATCTTATAAGAACATGTGGACAACGCTGAAGAAACAGATCTCCAATAAAGATGCTTTTACTAGCCATTCTGCTATTTTTAAAACAATATAATGGGTAAATGTGAATTATCTCATCAACTATTCTTCTCAATGCAAGTGGGCAACTTCTTAACCAAAGCTGACAGTCAGCCGCGAACATTACGCTGTTATTTTGAAAGCCGAGGGAAAATAAATGTTAAATATTTTATCTAGAAGAATCAGACGCCTGCAAAAGATGCATGAGTCAATGGAAAACGCAATTATTTTTAAATGCAAGGGGGAATTTGAAATGTTTTGTCTCTTCATCGCCGTTCAAAAGAATGTATTGTGCTCAGTTGACTGGCTGATGACGCATCGGCGTCGTCACGTTGACCTCATAATAAGGAACTAAATTCAAAGTCAAGACGAGAGTGCCGTTAATATCGCCGTTTTTCTCGCACGTTGGAGATTTAAAATTTGGTCGTCGCTGTCAAAGATGCGGTTATCCGAGCTGGCCCACGACTGCAGAGGGAGACAGGTCAATTTCCATCGACGTGTCTTTAGGCTGAGCGGTAACTTTGACTGTGGGCCCCATGTACTTGCAACTAAAAGTCGCCCCTGTGAGAAAAGACAACGGACAAAGTTTCGGAATCTTCCAAAAGGCTCGGGCCTGTGGTCCCGATCATCGCAAGATCGTTCTGTGGAGAATCTCGACCACACGCAACACGTGTGGACCGCATGGGCTTTAGCAACGCCATCCGAACTTGGTGGAGTAGCGCTCTCTTTCTACGCATCCTCTCCTGCGTTGCTTGGCCACGTGACGCGGAGAAGAATACTGCCGGATCACCAGACCGCTCTTTTATAACCTCACTCTCCGTATTTAACACTGGGGAAACCTACATCTGAGCTCGGTCTGGTTTCGTCTTCCTCGGGAAGAAGGGTAGCTAGGGTTTCGTCTCAGAGATCCATCAGCTTCAACTATGGCGCGGCGGCTGAAAATGTTCTCTCTCTTTCCCCTCCTCATTGTGGTTTTGCTGTTGAAGGGCGTGACGGTGGGGAGGGCCCAGTCGGGGTGTGCCGCGAGGACTTTCGCCGGCAACCGCAAATACGGCCTCTGCAGCGAGCTCCCCAGGCTCGGATCCACCCTACACTATACTCACGACACAGGGTCCTCCCTCCTCCGGCTGGCGTTCTCTGCGACTCCTTCCGCCTCCGGGGGGTGGATCTCCTGGGGAATCAACCCAAACGACCTGAAAATGATCGGCACGCAGGCGCTCCTCGCCTTCCGCACTTCAAACGGCTCCATTGACGTCGACACCTACAATATTAGTTCCTATAAGGTGCGCAAGTCCAAGATCGACTACGAGGTCTCAGATCTGGAGGCGGAGTATGGATCTGATGGAGTGATGACGATCTTCGCCACCATGAAGCTGCCTGCGGGGACAACGAAGGTGAACCAGGTGTGGCAGGTCGGTCCATCCGTTCAAGACGGCAACCCCATGAGGCACTCATTCGATCCAGCGAACTTGGCAGCCAGAGCCACCCTGGATTTAGCCGCCGGCGGCGTCTCTTCAGATGGTACCACCAGCTCGAGGCTTCGCAGGGCAAATGTGAGAATGCTACCACTCCTACGCCCTCTCACTGTGCATAATTCCTCCGTCTCAGAACGCATTTTCTGGCTATTTACTCGACAGAATCTAGATTTTCTTGCCGTAGACTATGGAATCAGTTCGGCATTTCTCCTTCAAAAGTTTCGGATTAGATTTGTTGGAGCCTCGTTTGACATAATCTTCGGTGTAGTGATGGCCTGCCGCGAGAAATCGAGTCATCTCTTCATGAATCCCGCTTCTCTGATGTTTCTTATCTCATGCGACGGTTCAATTTTAGAAAATTTACATGAATGTTTGGCTCCACGCTCTTCTGGAATCCTATCTAGTCACTCGTCGAGGTTTTGTTGGGCAGATTCATGGGGTCCTGAACGCCGTGGGCTGGGGAGTCCTCATCCCTACCGGTGCGATCATTGCGAGATACCTGAGGACCGTTAAGTCCGCAGACCCTGCCTGGTTCTACCTTCACGTGGCGTGCCAGCTCTCCGGCTACTCCCTGGGGGTCGCCGGCTGGGCCACAGGCCTCAAGCTGGGGAAGGATTCGGAAGGAGTCCAGCACACCACGCATCGCAACCTCGGGATCGCCCTCTTCTGCGTCGCAACCCTCCAGGTTGGTCATCTCCTTCCCCTTCTTCCTCCTCGTCGGATCCCCCTTTCCTCCTCTGGTTCTGGTCCTAGTCCTGAGCGAGTTGCTCTGCTCCAGGTTTTCGCCCTCTTTGTGAGGCCGAGCAAGGAGCACAAGTTCCGCCTCTACTGGGCAGCCTACCACCACCTGACGGGCTACGTCGTCATCGTCCTCGGCATCGTCAACATCTTCCGCGGCTTTTCCATCTTGAAGCCTGCCGACCGGTGGAAGACCACCTACATCGCGGTGATCGCCGCCCTGGGCGGCATCGCCGTGCTCCTGGAGCTCGTCACCTGGGCCATATACCTCCGTCGGAGGCAGGGGAAGAAGACCGCCTCCAACACAGAGAAGCTCCCCACCAACTGACGATTTCTTCCGACGTCCACTGGGTCCGCCACCGCCGCCGCCGACACGCCGCCATGTGCCTGCCTGTAATTATCTCACCCACTCCATTGATGGACTATTATTGTCTGAACAGTGGGGGACTACTCTGCTTCGTTCCTCTCTCCTTGCTTTTGGCGTCTGTACCCCACGTCCCACCGAAGATCGTCCCTTTCCTTCCCGTACCTGTTGGCCACAAATAGGGGTAAAATTAAAATATTTTTAGGGGACTTAAATGTTTTCAGTTGAATTTTTTTTTGTTTCCGATTTAATAGCCGTCTTAGCTCAGTCGGTAGAGCGCATGGCTTTTAACCATGTGGTCGTGGGTTCGAATCCCACAGACGGCGCAAAACTGGGATTTTTGTCCGTGGTGGATCTAAAACGTAGGCCACCCGCTCCTCCCATCGTTCTTCTTCCCTTGGAAAATTTGTCCTGCTCAAACGATTTTTCCACCTCGTCCTGTCATTCAAATGGGAGATAGCTGGGGTGGGCCCCATACTGGACCCACCCGCTGACATCAGTGTCGGCATTCTACCATCACAAAAAGTCAACGATGAAGAGAGGGATTTGCGTGCGATTCATGGCTGCAAGTGGGGGGTGGATCCATCAGAGCTCTCAACGCAACGATCTACAACTGGAAACCCTCCAAGGGGAAGTAGAATCGGTTCAAGGTCATGAGGAGAGTGAGTGGGTCCGAAAGAGAGAAAATATAGATGATGACAGGAACGTAGTATGAATCTGTACGGGTGGAGGAAGTAAGAAAGAATGCATAGAGAATAGAATGGAAATATAGATCATGAGAGATGAACATAATATGAAATTTAAATCGAATAATATTGGAGCGGAACCAAGAACTAGACGCCAAGTAGAAGTAAGATGGTCTACAGATGGAAAGAACAATCAGAGGCTAGATAGAGAGGCTTAAAGGTCACAAATTTAATAATAATCATCAATCATGTGCCAAGCGCAATTGAATAATACAAATTTAATAGCCAACACATGGAATTAGCCTACAAAAGAAAATATAAAACAGAGCCTACAGAGGACATAAACGGGTCACTCCTATAAAGCTTATTGAAGTGCTGCATTCAAGACCCAGAGGCTAAACTAAGTAATCAAGGGTTCAAACACACACACACACACACACACACAGGCAAGGAACTCAGCTGAGAACTGGGCTCATTGTGTGCACATTGAGGAATAAAAGGCATTCGAAATAAGACTATTAATATCTAAATTGCATGGAAAAATTTACTTTCAGATCATCAGACGGGGGTACCTTTCTGAAGTCCTCGTCTGACAATGGGTTGACTTTGTCTGGGCAATAAGAGAAAATCCCCTACCCAATGGGCTATAGGCGACAATTCCAATCCCAAGTTCTCTGCGTGAAAGAGGAATCCGTGAAGCAAAAATAATTTATAAGTGACGATGCATGTGGAAGCTAGCAGAGACCTCCCTTACCTGCAAGTCGATGTCCTCTTCTACATCTCTAGTCCACAAAGACCACTCCACTGTACTAAAGTTGGGTGTTGTAAGAGTATATATGAGTATATGTGAAGCTTTGAGGCATGAAAGAGTACTACAAGAAGAGGTAGGATTTGTACTGATTGGCTGATGCAAAAATAATTTTTTTGTGGGTTATTATCATACACAACATTAGTTTTTATAGATTATGACATTAGTAATTGTTGGATTTATGTAAGAATATCCAAACTAACTAAATGACATCACATTGGATTTTTTTAACCATTCAAATTATTATTAATCCAAGAGAAATAGAGATTGAAGGTCTTGGAGTTTTGAAAAGATATCCAAGGATGATTTACCTATAAATAATGAATATTTCAAATGGATAAATAGGTACGATAAAATGATGTCATCCTTATGATGACTTCAAGCTTTTGATTGCAAAACTCTACACCAAAATCTAGTGAGAACTAGTGAGGTCACTATTGGTTGTCCAAGTTGAAGAAAGTCTCAAGTCAAGGATCCATCATGAGTGGCCACTCACTCCATCTCAACCAGCAGTCTTTTACAAAAGAGAAACCAAAAAAATCAACCTTCAACCTTCATTTTCTTCGTCGTAACTTCAGATGAACCTTAGGTCAACATCAATTTTTGGAAACCTCCCACAATGATATCTTTATCAATTGTAGTGAGATAATCATGATATTAAATACTAATCTATTTTTAGTGAGAGTTATTTTTATTAATTGTAGTTTGGCCTCCTAAAGCTAAAAAAATAGAAGAGAATTTTTTGGTGAAATTCTAAAAGATCTGTCCCTATTAAGCAACAATTTTCCCTCATAGAATCATGAATCTATAAGAGAAGTTTCCCATGTGAATTCCCAAGAGAGTTAAACTTGGTAATCAATGATTTGTGATCAGATGGCCGTACTTAGTGAAACCTAAGAACATAGTTTGTTCTTGTAGATTGGATGTATGTAATGAGCTGAATCACTATAAAAATCATAGTATTTATTAAATAGAATAAGAAATCTTAGATAGTAATATGTCAAAGAAAAAAAATCATCCTTCAAAGATATCTTATTTAAAGATGAATATAAAAAATATATCAATTCAACCACTCTTCTTGATCTTAGTGTGACCTAAAATCTAACAAAAGATTATAAGAAAACTCTCACCAAAAACTTGAGGAACAAATCCTTAATCTTGACCCTCAAATCACTCACCAATCCCAACAAGAGATTTCTCTTTAGAATCTCTCCTAAGAATTCTCCAATGAGATGCCCCAAATAAGAAAAAAAGTTCTATTTATAGGCACCTTGGGTACCTTCCCTAGGTTTTGAGCTATTTCCTCTTCTACTCATATGTTCCAATTTGTCCATCATTGGGCTATTTCTGCCCATTCCGGTCTGCATGTAAATGGGCCATTTCCGTTTGTGAGAATCAGTCCACCTGAAAATATGAACCTCCTTTAATGCATATTACTAGTGCATTATATGCTCATGCCTACTCTCTCTCCCTATCTCTCTCTAAGGGGTATACATTGAATTTTCAAGCTACCCTCCTCTCTCTCTCTCTCTCTTAATGTATATACCAATATGTTAATGTTTTTGTCCGTTCCCTCTTAGCTATGTCTACACAGACAAGGTTGCAGAGTCTCCCTCTTTTATTGATTCCTCTAGATGCTAAGAATTGATAGCCCAACAGCTTCTTCCTCTCTCACAACTGCTCACTAGAGAGGGGGGAGAGAGAGAGAGAGAGAGTACAGACTCTAGACTTTGTCCAAGTAGCTAGAAATACTGCAAGGGAAGGTTAGAGAGTCGGTTCTCCTATTGGGTTGTCCTGATGAGATACGCTTTTTGATGTTTCCACGTCTCTCGAGATGGCCACAATCCTTTACATCTCCCTTATGACTTCATTGCTGGCTAGAACACCAAGTCTATTGTTATCTCTATTCTCTCTGGTAGTAGTACTCTCTTCTATTGCTCATTATCTCTAAAGCCTAAGGCATATGGGGCATTATGTGAGAAGTTTTGGGCTATTTAAGGATGACTCTATATCAATTTAATTTATTGAATTATTTTTTAACGTTTTAAGGATGCTTAATGCATCTTAAGTCTATTTGGTTGGCTTTTCATGGATATGACTAACAATTTCTAGTCTTGAATTTCCAAAATGGGAAAAAGGATTCAATAGTTAATGTAAGCTGAAGACTAGGACTGGATGGGCAGCGCCAAATCTCTGGTCGGTTCAATGAGGTGCTCTCATCAGATGCTCTACCTACCTTGACACATGTCGCCATCTCCTTCCACTCAATCACCCCCAAAGCACTCCTAAAACTATCACATAGCAACTTCTCCATGTATAAAATATAATATAATTTAAATATATATATATCTATGAAGTTAATGTAATTTAACAAAACAACCCAATTTGCTACAAGATTATGATTTTGAATATGAATGTCACAATAATTAATTAAAAGTTACAATAACAAACTTGTAGTATAACATAGTTTAATTTTTATCCCATTAATTATAGTTGTTTCAATGAAATTTCAAATTTCAGGTCTAAAGTTTTAAAAATTGACTCATGTTTATTTAGTACGCTTCATCCAAAGTTAACCATAGCTTTTATCTAAAAATAAGAATAATATAAACACAAAATCACTATTTGTCCTTGTACAAAACTCTATATTTGAATAAAATACTAATTCACTCTAATTTAGTGAAAACTTTATTAAATTGATCTTGCTAACATAAAAGATATAAAAGACTATAGATGAATCTTAAACCCTTTCCATTTAGTTATAACCTTGAATACGTGGTGATGTGTCCATTTTTAGGATCTTGAAGGTCAAGACTACCCTTATCCCCAGCTCCTTTTCCAATGGTTGTCAATAAGGAAGAGAAGAAAAAAAAAATGGTCACATATCTCTTATTACATAAATAAAATAGTACGGTTTCAAGTTTTTCTACTCATAGGTGCTTAGTGCTAGGTGGTTTGTAACCATGCAGTTGTGGATTTGATGCCCACATACAGCACAAAGTCAAATTTTTTGTTTGGTCCTTGTGAGCCTAAAACAAAGAAAGCCAGCCACCCCCCCATTTGAAACAAATTTTCTAGACAAGCCTTGTGATGTTGCGATGTAATGTTCTACATTCAATAAATACCACATTATTTTGACCAGCTCCCATCATGATACCCTCTCTATTTCACATGCAAGGCAAGGTTTGCTTGCATGTATTCCCATCATCATTCCAAGGTATTATCCACAATGATGGGAGCAAGCTATTAAAATGGGAGCAAGCTATCTATGCATGGATAGCTGGGCAAGCCCATCTGGGACCCACACATTTACACCATTATCAGTTTTCTACGATCGCAAAAGTCAACGATGAAGAGAGATGTGATTCATGGGATTTTTTGGAAGACATTAAAATGGGTCTGAAAGTATTCTTCACTAAAGATGGTACAAATTATCTTCAAACAAGGAAAACATCAGAATGCTGAATGGATTTATTAACCATAAACAAAACATTATTCAAAATTTGTTTCAACTACAGAAACTGATCTATGCTTCTTCATTATTGCCAACAAGCAAAAGTGACGGCATGAATTGGAGACTACTTATTCAGAGTGGAGGGAAAACCCCAGCTTATCATTACCCTTACTCTCCCTTCCATGACGACAACGGCGGGGTCTCGGAGGTCTTCCAAGTGGGCATCAATGACCCATATCGGTTCCCCTTCACAGCATCAGCAGTAGTGAAGGACTCGAGCTCGGCAATTTCATCAGGAGTGAGCTCCACCGCCAGTGCCCCGATGTTCTGGTTCAGGTTCTCGATCTTGGTGGTGCCTGGAATCGGGCACACATCACTCCCCTGGTGGTGAACCCAAGCCAGGGCCAGCTGTGAGGGGGTGCAGCCCTTGTTCTTTGCCATCGCCTGGACTCGCTCAAATATGAGCGCATTCTCACGCAGATTTTCAGGTTGAAACCTTGGGACCGTCTGCAAGTGGGTGCATCCATTAGAGGCTAGGAAGAAATCAGAACTCTCAACGGAACAGTGTACAAATGGAAGCCCTCCATGGGGAAAGCGAGTGGGCTCTACGGGTGGAAGTAAATAATAGATGGTAAACATAATCTGAATCCGCAAAAACGGATGTATTAATTAGAGGTTCAGAAGAATTCAAGGGGAATAGAAAATATACTGCATATAGAGTGACCTTAAACCGAAATATCGATCATAAGATGAACATAATTTGAAATTTAATTCGAATAATAAAGGAGGGAACTAAGAACTAGACGCCAAGTAGAAGTAAGATGGTCTACAGATGGAAAGAACAATCAGAGGTTAAAGAGGCTTAAACGTCACAAATAGAATAATCTACAGACGGAATCATCAATCATGTGCCAAGAGCAATTGAATAATACAAATAGAATGTTCCACACATATAAACCTCACATGACAGTAAACCCAGTCCGAGGCCACTGATAGAATTAGCTACAAAAGAAAATATAAAATAGAGCCAACTAAAATCAGACCCTCGCTCCTATAATCAGACATTCGGAACTCCTATAAGCTGAACGGTTCAGTTAAATGTTTATTGAAGTACAGCATTCAAGATCAGAGGCTAAAATCAAGTAACGAAAGCATGGAAGAATCAATAAGATTCCGAGAAAAGCTTCAACCACATAGACAAGGAACTCAGCTGAGAACTGAGCTCACTGTGTGCACATCGAGGAAATAAAAGGCGTTCAAAATAAGGCTACTAGTGTCTAAATAGCATAGAAAAAATTACTTTTCAAATTATCAGACAAATACCTTTCGAAAATCCTGATCTGACAACTGGTTGACCATGTCTGGGCCATAGGAGAAGAATCCCCTACCCAATGGGCTGTAGGCGACAATTCCAATCCCAAGTTCTCTGCACGAAAGAGGAATCCGTGAAGCAAAAATAATTTATAAGTGATGATGCATGTGGAAGGTAGCAAAGACCCTCCCTTACCTGCAAGTCGGAACAATATCCTCTTCTACATCTCTCGTCCACAAAGACCACTCCAACTGTACTGCAGTTATGGGATGCACGGCATGGGCCCTTCGGATTGTGGAGGCCGATGCTTCTGACAGCCCAATATACTTTATCTTCCCCTCTTCGACAAGCTTCTTGAGCTCCCCCATCTTATGGCAAGAAAGTAGATTAGTATTGGAATATAAATACATATTAGCCTAGCCTCATCATAGAACGATTGATTAAAAAATTGGAAAAAAAATTAGATGAAACCATAACCTATATATATATATATATGCCTACCTATATGCATGTATGTGTATATTGTAACCACAAAAATGGAGAAATGAGAGAGCATAGGAAGCCAAGAAAACTTTCCCAGCAGCCAGTAGATAGAGAAAAGAGAACGTTCCTAGCCATTAGAGAGGGCATGCTCAACTAAAAGCTCGACTTGGGAAAGAATCTTACCCATATGGACATGTCAAAGCCTGATGTAAGATATAACACCCTTCTTTGAGCACTTTGTTGTCAGCAGATAACTCATATTCTTCTGGTTTTCACCAATAATTTTCTAGGATTACTAAGTCAATCATATTGAGGCATTCAAGGTTTCCATTGAGATTCACAAAGAGAATACTATACACAATACTCTGAGAGATTAGAGCACTTTTCTGATTGTTTTAAGTAAAGAGACACGTTTATTAATGCTTACATATTGAGGACTAAAGTAACAGGAACCTGGCTGAGTCAATTGGTTCAAGGTGTGAACCACCCTCTAGTGGCTGATTCTACATAGACGGCTCAATTTTTTAATCAGCACAAAAATATAACCAGAATTGGCAGTTTTAGGACTGAATCATCGTAGAATGGGGAGATTTTGTGAGGATCAGCCATAAGCTGGTTAATTTTGACTCAGATAAGACAATTCACGGCAAAGCTGACCCAATATTTTTGGCCAGCAGGACATGGTTTGAGAACACATGATCAACCTGGTCCACCAAAAGATTCATATTGTAATAGGCCTACTCAGTGTGCCCACTTGGTCTGACCTAAGTCCCATTCTAATAAACTGTAACCGGTGTCTTGAACTGTTTGCTTTAGACAAATAAACGACATTCATAGGGTCAAAGAAGAGCCCAGGAGAAAAAAAACAATGACTTCGACGAAAATGCAAGTCAAACGTTGAGAGAGCCATTGGCTCTACACATGAGAAGCTTCAATCTAAGTCCGAAAGACATCGATCCACTGGTATCTAGATCCCTGAAGCTTGACACGTACCAAGAACCAGAAACATCAGATACAGAAAATATCAAGATCATTCAAATGACTCTCCGTGTGCTCTAACAATGGATTGGCCATTTCTGTACGTCGAGCATTCCCCATTCATGATCTCTCCTA
Organism: Spirodela intermedia; assembly: GCA_902729315.2. Taxonomy (NCBI): domain Eukaryota; kingdom Viridiplantae; phylum Streptophyta; class Magnoliopsida; order Alismatales; family Araceae; genus Spirodela; species Spirodela intermedia. The sequence continues at coordinate 2,433,388 of LR746271.1, forward strand.
GAAGACTTGAAGGTTTTTCTCTAAGAAAGATGCAATTAGAAGGACAAGTTTATGAAAACTTTATCGTACCCACTTCGTGAATTTGCAAGAAAAACCAATTTAATCAGAATATTTCGAATCGGGACCGACATCAAGCAGTTTATGGAATGGTTTCGCTTTCTATGGATTCCCCAGAGGGAGAGAGACCCAATCAGCGACACAGAAATGGTGGAGACAGGGTTCTTGAGATTGGATTGGTGCCATGTGCGCCTTTTCCTTCTGTTCCGGCAGACTACGCCACCCTATCTAGATCGATTTTGAACAACCTCGCAGGGACAAGGCACCTGTTTGTCATATGAAGAGGACGGACAGAGATAACGGAGCCTCACCGTGACTTCGATGGGTAATCTGGTGTCGATCCGGTGCTGATAATACAGATCAATACAGTCGAGGCCGAGCCTCTTGAGGCTGGCTTCACAGGCGGCCCGCACATAGGCCGGGTCGCCGCATATTTCCCGCCTGTCTTCCTCATAGAACCGGATTCCAAATTTGGTAGCCAGCTCCACCTTTTCCCTCAGTCCGTCTTCCTGGAGGGCCTTCCCGAGGAGGACCTCGTTGGTAAAGGGGCCGTAGATGTCCGAGGTGTCGAGGAAGGTGACGCCGCTGCGGACGGCGTGATGGATGAGGGCGATCATGTCCGGCTCCGGCTTGGGGGCCCCGTAGAAGGACGACATGCCCATGCAGCCCAGACCCTGGGCAGAAACCTCCAGCCCTTGCGACCCCAGCTTGATCCGCCGCACTGCCGGCAGAGGAGAAGCCATCCTTCCCTCCTAGCTTGACGATCACACCGAGAGGAGTCGACTGAGGAGACCTTGTCGGGAACACAGGGTAAGGTAGCAGCCCCTCCCCGCCGCCCCTATTCTTAAATCCCCGGCGGTAGCTGTACCAAACGTCAACGCCTACCTACCAACAGGAATTACTGAGACATATTATAAATTACTGATCCAATTCCACATATTCATTTATTTATCAATTTAATGAGGGTAAAAAAACAACAATTTAATAAAGGCAGGGTTTTAAGTGGGAGGGATGTATGATTGGGAAGCCCAGAGAAAGGGAGTTGACTGTGAACCATGTTTATCTTCTGTCTACTATCCCTCTCAAGCTCTATTTCCCCTTATGAATGGAGGTATGTCCTCACCTCCCAGTGGACACCAGATATATTGATGTTATATAATTTTGCTTACAACCCTTTTGAAATTTCATTTGATCACAGTCTGACTTAAGGTAACTAAATAATTGAATACATTTTCCTTCAACTAACAAAATCACAATGTCTCCATTGATAAAATATGTCATGGGTTTAATTTTTCAGACTAAATAAGGCCTTTAATGATTTTAATAAATCTGTAATTTTTTTAGATGAGTGGCAGATGATTTTCGTTACAACAGCAACTTTATCTTTTGAAAATATTTCCCATAATAATAATTATAGGCAAGGAGAAATAATATATGTAGAATTAATCCATAGAAGCCCTCATAAATGGTTGGGATCACAAGGTAGTTCATAGTAGAGTACTAGGATGAATCATGGGTACCTTTTTATGTGATATCTATATTTATTGTTTTTGAAATGTTATGGATTTTTGTCCACATTTGGATTGATATTTTTATTTTCTCTATAGAATAAAAAATTATGCAAAAGAATAGAACATTTATCCATAATCCATAATTCTTGACCACTATAAGAGTTCTAAAAATTCTTTTTAAATGAAAAATACATAGACATTTCTTGTAGTGGCCAAACATGACAATGGAAAACATTCCTTGTAAGATCAAGTAGCTCTTCTGTCATAAAAAATGACAAAAGAAAACATTCCTTGTATAGTCAATTAACTCTTCTATCATGAAATGTGACAATAGAAAAGGAGTGTTATTTAAATATATAAATGAACTTAGCTTAAATTTCAATGAAGCTTAAATCTTGGAAACTGAAGCCACTACTAGATTAAATTTAGTTCACTCACTATCATTTTAGAATCATAAAAAATATACTTAATAATGACTTCCAATAATGAAGTCAATTGCACATATCTTGAGTGTTTGCTTAATGTGATTATATCGAACATTAGGTTTTATGCCATGGGATCCATTATCCTATAGAAAAAGGAGGTTTTAACCTTGAAAGTTTATGGCATATTATTCAATTTTGCATGCTTGAATTGACATTACTTGTGCTAAGTATATTAAGTGCAAATTCATGTTTTGATTAACCTTGCATTTACTGCATTTAGGGGATCATTATTTTCCACATATATTATTGTGCCAACATGATGCCAACCTTAGATAATATTGTCTAATAATTTTTTAGTGTAGTGGAATTGAATTTTTCCATGATGCCAACCTTAATACTATTTCAGCACAAGTTTTCCAAAGGAATCTCAAGCTTGTAGAAAATTTTCTCAAAAACGGTAACAAGATTCATTTATTCACTTTTCATTCATCTGAAAAAATTATATTCGTGACATATATTCAATTTTTAACAAAAATGGAAATGTTAGTTACTAAAATGAAATCATTAGAATTCCTCTTCTTTGGAATCTTCTTGCAATACAACGAGACATACTAATCTAGAAGATAAAATTCTTGATAGAATTCAAGACTCATCATTGATTCCCACAAAAATTTCCTCCAACATAGGAAATCTTTATTTGACTAGTGCTTCACAAATAATTCGTCGGTAAGACCTAATGTTCAACTGAGCTCAAAAAGTTTTTGTGCAAACTTCTATAAAAAATTGACATCTTTTCGTTTTAAGCGATACTAATTTTTTTTAACATGCTAATAATACTTTTTTAATATGCCTTTTTTATTTTAACATATAACATACATATAATTTAAAATTATTTAAAGTTAGAGAAGCAAGTATTAATAGCTCTAGCATTGAAGACAACACCACTAAAGAAAGGAAAATAGTATCAGAAATTGATCCAAGATCAAAGGTGTAACTATTTGTAAAGCATAAATGTAGAATTATTTATACCAGGTTGGCATGTAAGTATGTCTCACACCAAAAAATAAGGTCAACCCTACAAATCGAGCATTGACACAATGTGAAATGTTTTATCAATTATGTTGAGTGGAAGAAATAAAAACAAAATAATGTTGACCATTGTAAATATAGGGATCTCAACTGAGATACCAGAATAAAATGAATTAGTCAGTCCTTCACTTTTAAGAGTCAACCTTTTCAATTCTCTATCTACCAACTTATCAAAATAGGAAAAGGAAAAAACTGAAAATGAAGTTGTTCTATCCATCAAGGGCACAATATTTTTTTACCAAGTTGAGGAATTTTACCTATAAGAGGGTAAGATAAAAGGGGATTCAAGAATGCTTTCTTACATAAATGGTTTAAATATGAGAAGCTACTTCTTCACAGGCTCTAAAAGCTTTGCATGGGCTCCATTTGTTTGAGTTGCACCTGTTGGCTTTAGGAGTCAAATATGTTTTGATGATTATCACAAAAATATGTAATTATAGATTTAATGATTATAGAATTTTATGATATTGATGATTGCTAGCAAGGAATGACTTAAAGTGACTAATTGGAGCAACTTGTAAAAAGCAATGATTACGAATATTTAGAAATATATTTATCAATCTTTAATAGACCAAATGAAACTACATAAATATTATTTTAATGTTCATGATTTTAAATTGATGATAGTTGTAAGACATCCACTTAGAATCATTTTTATTTTTAGCGCAAATGTTTCAAATTCAAATTACAGTTTATACCTTTTGATTGGATGTAATGATTTAAATGTATGGAATACACATGTATGAGATGTCAAGTACTTAGATAATTTGGGATCAAGAATATCAGTTGAATATGTGTCTCAAATCATCTTTTATGTTGGTACATATATGACTAATGTGTCATCAATTTTGTAGTTAGTTTATCAAATTCTCATTGAAGCATTTTCAACCATAATGAAACGAATATGAATGTTATGATTTAATGACATGGAGTAATGGTTTCACGCAAGGATATTCGAAAGAACTTAACAGGCATATCATATCAAATTTCCACCTATTCAAATTTATGCTTTTTCCAACAAAAATGATGTAGAAGATGTTAGAGATATGAGAAATTTTCTCCAAATGATTCATTTATATATTCCAATGTTTTGAATGGATAAAGTAATTAATATACACATATCTTCTTAACAGAAAATGATCTCTCGAGTGTAGTGCCCACATTTAAAAATTAGTGAAAATCAATGAAAAGTGAAGAGGTTGCTAAAACTCAAGAAAATCATTTACTCCAATATTCAATCTTCCAAAGATGAACCTCAAAGTCAACCTCAACCTCTAGAGGAGGCCTGCAGCAATATCTTCCATTATATATTACAGGTTAAATCTAACATTATAGTCTAACCTCAACCTAACCAAATGTCAAGAAGTTTCAGAGCATCAAAGTAAAGCTTGAAAGGGAGGACTTCTGAAAGGTTGACATAATCACTCATAGTGCTTGAAATTTGGAGTAAGTCAAGCATTTAAACACCTTTATCCTACTTTTAATAGAGTGAAGTTTTCTACTAGCCATTGCAACATGTTTTATCTTCAGTGGCTAGGCACTTTAGTTCTTTAAGTTTACTGTTTTTTGTCAAAGATACCATTAGAAATTGTTAACAAGGGCTGATAATTACTACCGTATGGTAAATGCTTCTATAAAACACATCTATATTTTGCATGCAGTTTTTGGCACAATTTTCATATCTCTCCATTCTTGTGTAAAAATAGACATTTTGCCTTAAGATCAAAGATCAGATCATACATTTTCTATTTTATTTTTTCTCATCTCAACATTTATAGCCTATAAGGTAGCTTTTTTGTTAGTGGATGTATAATGACCCTAGTTTTTATAACATGAATGAATGTAAGTATAATGGGAACTTCAAAATTAGAATTTATAATATTTAAAATAAAATTCAAGGAATCAAGTATAAAATCATGGACTCAAAGCCTCAATTGATTATGGCGAGGGGCACAATCCAAATATTATTTTGGATTGTGCCCTCTCTCTCTCTCTCTCTCTCTCTCTCTCTCTCTCTCTCTCACACACACACACACACACACACACACACACACACACACACACACATGAACACACGATAGTGTTCATCCATTACTAAGGCAACTAAATGTGTTGGGTTTATATTTAATATGTATGTCTTTTTGGTTACTTGTGTAAAACCCCTGTCTAGTGCTGCTTCTTTGCTAATCAATCGATTCCATGGATTGCTCGTTCATATCAATTTCTTACTACCATTATAGATGTGAATGAAACTCAAGTCTGGAAGGTTTTCACCATATAAAATATGATCGATCCGTTGTTGGATATCTTTTTTCCAAACTCATAAATAATGTATGAAAGAGCACAATGATGGGAGCCCAATGGCAATTGGATTATATATCTAGGATTGAGAATACAAGTTACCATCCTATATTTTGGACCAGCATTCACGTAATTAACTAGTAATTCCGCAGTCCTATTATGTGACACTTATTTATTTATTTATTTGAACTTGTAGAAGTCACTGGTGATTTTGTTGGAAGGCATCAAAGTCAAACATACCTTTAAAACGTTGAACAACAAACAGTGCTATTGCTGCAAGAATGTAGAGAGAGAGGGAGGGAGGGAGTTGCTATGGGGAACGTTATTGAGCAAGTTCAAGCAATGAAATATGGCCCATTGAACTTGCTAGCTTCTAAGTGAGATTGACTTGGATGAGCACAATGCCATAATGTGTCAATTTTTTTGTTTGAGCTAATATATTTTATTGAACCCAGGAAATAGCTAACATTGGATATATCATATCATCTAGAAAAGCTTCGATCCTTAACATCTTTCATTACAAGTTATTCGACAGCCTCATGGCCTTTGAAAAGGTCCACCTTACCCACCTGAATCATTTATTTGAAGAGTGATCTAAAACCATATAGAAGCCACGTTGATCTTTTTTTAATAAATATTAGTGTGATTGAAAAGGTATAAAACCGGAAGTTTCAATAAGGAGCAAGAGACTACTCTGCAGTCAATCTCCTCAAGTAGGACATGACTGAATAAAGGGCCAAAAAACACCTCAATTTCCACCAACGACAATGATTATTTTCCTTCCCCTGTTATCATAAAGACGGCCAAAATCTACAAAGACTATGAGAATGTATATATGCATTCAGATAATCAGCCAAGCAAACCTCCGCCCTTCTTCAACATTGCATCACAGAGCTTCGCCGCATCCGAGCAGTACCTAACATTATGGGCTCTCACAATGTTCGCACCGCCAAGGATTCCAGCCGTGACAGCAGCCACTGTTGCCGGATCTCTCTCTATTGGACTACTGTTGCCACAGATCTCACCAAGGAATCTCTTCCTCGATGGACCCACCAGGAGTGGAGCATGCGAGGCAGCAAGGCTTCTTGAGCCGAACTCCTCACGGATCCTCGGCAAGCCCATGAGGATCTCCAGGTTCTGGCTGGTTCTCTTTGAGAACCCAATCCCCGGGTCAGCAATCATCCTCCATGCAGGGATTCCCGAGAGCTCTGCTTCACTTATACGGGCACCCAGCTCACAAGCCACGTCCCTGCAGACATCCCCATAGCTTGTGTTCTCTCCGTCCTGCATCGTTGAGGGGTCTCCTCTCATGTGCATCACAACATATGGCACTTCAAGGCCCGCAACTACTTGGAACATGTTGGAGTCGATCTGCCCAGCAGATACATCATTGATGATGTGAACTCCTCTCTTCACCGCCTCTGAAGCAACTTCTGAGTAGAAGGTATCCACAGAGAGAAACTTCCCCTCCAGCTCAGGGATCCTTGGAATCGCCTCCAAGACAGGTAGTAATCTGTCTAGTTCTTCACTGACGGAAACCCTGTGGGCCAGCGGGCGGGTAGACTGAGCACCAATATCAATGATATCGGCCCCTTGTGATAATAGCAGTCTGATTTGTGAGATGGCATCATCCACAGAACTGAGCTTTCCTCCATCGCTGAAGCTATCGGGAGTGAGATTGACAACACCCATGAGATGAGTCTTCTTCGACCAGTCCAACAAGCAGCTTCCAATGGGCAGAACCCTCCTCAGCCCCTCACAACCAACCAAGGATTCACCTCCAAGCCTCTTCCAAGCCTCAAACAGCCCACCGTCACACCCTGAAAGGGAATGCCACGTGGCAACAGTATCATTATCCACAGAAGATCCCAATAGATCGATCAGGGGAGCGACCACAAAGGGCCTCTCCCACATGCGCTCGTGTGGAACTGTCAGAGCCTCTGAAGCAATCTTTACCCTTCCATAGAACAAGATATCAAGATCTATCGGTCGTGGGCCATACCTTATTCCGTCCTTTCGGCCCAAGTCCTTCTCTATTTGCTTGAGCAGAGCTAGTAAATCATGAGGAGCAAGCTTTGTGAGGCCCCTGACAGCCGAATTTAGAAAATTCGGCTGATCGGTTACATATGCAGCCTTTGTCTCATATAAACAGCCATGTCTTGTGATGCAAATGCCAGATTTTCTCATCATATGCAAGGCATCATTGAAATGCTTCAGCCTGTCGCCCACATTGCTTCCCAGGGCAATCACCACTTCTTGCACTTCACTATGCACCTCAACTACCGTGTTATCAGGAGATGAATGGAGAAGAGATGATTGAACCGCTGTGGAAGAAAAAGCAAGGGGTTAGGGGGTCTTCATCAACCATAATGAAAACTCACGAACGGCGAATATAATCAATGTGAGCTGCTTCATAATATATCAGATTAAGAAGTATACATACTGACCATATATGGGCCTTAAAGGATTATGGCTAGCAGCATTCTTTCTTCTGAGTTCCTTCAACGCAAGGTGAAATACGGGGAGGATCTGATTGAATCTTGTCATAACAAAAAATATTGTTACCGTTGCAAACCACGCTCCCAGCAGCAGAAGTTGAGAATCATGGCCAGAAGAGACTTCTTGGCTTTATTTTTCAAACGTTGGCACTAAACAGATGACAGTTTCAAACGTTGGCACTAAACAGATGACAGTTACATAGAGTACCTGAAAGCGTAAACAGCTACTAAAATGAACAACATTATTCCATAAGCAGAAGGGTCCACTCCAAAATCTTCTGAGGGAAAACGAAAAAATAAAAAATCCAATGTCCTTAATTGAATAACAGTTTACTTATCAATCTGGAAATTCTTTCGAATACTAAACCAGGGAAGAAAGTTAAGAAACATTCAAGAAAATCACAAAAACGTGCACATCTTCTCCTATACAACTTTCCTGTGGCAGTAATAATAAGTATCTTTCTAATACATGTAGCCTTCAACAAAGGCAAAGGAAGGAAACTTCTCTGCCAACAGGAATGCTTTTATGTGACATGTAGCAACAATAAATGTACAAATCAATGAAACTATGCATGATGCTCATCATTACCCTGAAAAGTATCTTGTTGTATAACCAATGCAGCCTTAGCTACGTAAACATGCAAGTCACCATCATACTTACCGGAGACTACATTAGCCCACATAAAAAATCTCAAAAAACTTCACTTCAACCTTGAGGACAACATTAGCTGATGAGCGTGTCTTCCATTTTTACTTGAAAAGAGAAAAAGGTGTCATTAACACATTAGATGTTTTTAATCAACTTGGATTAGCATAAATAAGAATGGCATATTATTGAATTGTTCATAAATGAAAATATAAAAAAGGATGGAGTATTTTCTTTTCTAATTGATGGCAAGGAAGCCTCAACATCATCAATATAACCTGAAAGTTACTCATATGAATTAGTTTATTTTCTTTCATTAGCGAAAGAGTCCATTCCATGTTTTTCCTTAATTTTCGAGTAGGTTACCCAATTCCCACTTAGTAGTAAAACTCTTACGACCAGAGAAAAGATCCAAGTAAATCCCTCTTTAGACTACCTTGTATATCATTCTTTGGCAACAAAAAAGGCCAATCGAGGTTAATTGGTACAGCAATCGACGTTTATCAATAATTAGATTCATTCCTAGAAAACAGATGAGAAGACCCAAATGATATATGGAAGCAAGTGCCAAGGAGTATTAGTTAGTTGGTTAAATAGAATAACAATTTACGTTTTCAAGAATTTTGGTTGTGAATGGTTCTACTTTAGACCTTTGCAAAGGAGAAAACTGCCTAGAGATACAGCCATCGTACCAGAGAAAGACAATGTCTGGTATTTCGTCTGTCATTCACCTATAAAAGAGCAGCATAACATAAAATCTCATGAAAAACCGAAGCACGCGAGTTCACAGATTTAGGTGTCACAACATTCAAATTCAGGGCTAAGGAAGTGTGCAGACTCTAATATCCCCACAATCTACCATTTTCTTTTAACGTGGTAAGAAAATCATGTCCTGAAAGATCAACGCTCACTATAATTATTGATTCCATGAAGAAAATCTATAACAATGTGGATGCTGAATAAAGAAAATTTGAGTTCCAAGAAGGATTGGCTAGTCAGCTTGATTTGCCTTTTTATGAGCCTTTTCCTTTGAGTGTAAAGGCTGCTTAAGTTTTGTTGGATGCAGAGATGCAGCGAATGGCAACTGGAAAGAATGCTTGCTCTATTTTCCATTCTTCGGTTACCAATACAACAAGCGAAATGGAACCGATACAACAGCCAGGCAATTCAGCTTCGGCAGATAATTCTAGGTATGTGGCGCTAGTGGATGGCTTTACCATACTGGCGAAAATATGAAAAAAATGGCACTGAGAATAGGATTATAGATGAATGGACGACTGACGGATTCATCACAATTTTCACTTTAGTTTGCGGGTATCCAGAAAAAGAGACAGACCCGTAGGGTGGAGGAACGATGCCGACTGCACGGAAGGATAGGAGCCAATACACCAACGGCAGGTCGGTACTCCGCCGGAAGGGCCACAAAGCGGTCGGTCAGCTGCCTGCAACCCCTTCCACGTTTGCTTCAAGGGGCAAAGGGAGCGTGATGGCGACAGAAGAAGCCCTGGCTCCGCCTGCCGACTGACGGAAGCAGCAACAACAGCAGCGGAAGGAGGCCTCGTGCTTAAGGCTGTGAAGATAGAGAAGTGGCTGCGAGGGGGAACTCTTATGTCTACTGAAGGCGCTGCTCGCCGCCATTAGGGCTCTCAACGGTCGGATAATGATCTGGGAAAAAAGATTCAATCTTTAACGTAAACTGAAGACCAGGATCAGATGGGCAGGGCCCAGTCTTTGGGGGGTCCAACTAGATGCTGTAAGCAGCCTCCCTACTCACCTTGACACGCCTCACCATCTCCCTCCACTCAACCACCCCATAGCACACTCCTCAAATTCTCACATAGCAACTTTATATATATAAACATATTTTACTTTAAAGATGCACATGAAGTTAAGGTAATTTTACGAAAAAAACTAGTTACAGAATTATGATTTCAATGTGAATGCCACAATGATTAATTAAAAGTTATAATAATAAACTTGTAGTATAATGTTGATACATTTTTATTATATATTGTTAACAGCTATTGGAATTAAATTTCAATTTTTAGGTCCAAAGTTTTTAAAAATTGAATCATGTTTGTGATCCGCTCATCCAAAGTTAAAACTATAGCTTTTATCTGAAATAAATAATATTTTTAACACAAAATTACTATTTGATAATTACATTAAAATTGACTCTAATTTAGTGAAAACTTGATTAAACCAATCATGCTAACATAAAATAGATTTTTTTAATATAGATGAACACAATTAAAATTCTTCTATGTTTGGTTATAAACCTTGAGTATGTGACCAATGTGTATATGTGCTACTTTTTTAGCTTTACAATTTCTTTCCAAGTATTTGACTATGTGATAATCAAGGGCTTCACCCAAACATGAGTTATATCTTACCTAAAAGCCAAGTCAAGTTCACAAATTATATCTTATCTAAAAGCCGAAAACCCTTTTTATCATAATTGCCCCAAAATCCTCTCTCTCTCTCTCTCTCTCTCTCTCTCTCTCTCTCTCCTTCATAACTAAATCTTTTTATCATCCCAGGAAAAACAAAAACCCACAAGCAACATCCCAACACGCCCAAAATCTGAATTATTACAAATTTTGATAATTTTTTGAAAGTTGAAAGTTGACATCAAGAGTAAGAACATATGACATTATTACAAACTTAGATCAAGGCCATTTTCCCAACTTTAAATTTGGGGAGTTGGATGAGAGAGGGGGCACTCAACTTGACCTTGCAGTCTCAATGGCAAGAACCAAGTCATCGAGTTTGGCCCCAGTGACCTCCTTCACAACTTGACCATCCTTTAGGATCTTGAAGGTAGGGACGACCCTTATACCCAGCTCCTTTGCCAATGGCTGCCAATGAGGAAACAAAAAAAAAATCAAAAGACAATAATAGCCCCATATTCCTTATTATAGAAATAAATCTGTGTGGATGGGCCAACTTTTGCTATTTTTTTCATTCAGTACATAGTGGGATGGCCCAATTATTCCAATATATATAGACATGAAGGAATATGTGTGGGGATGACCCAACTAACTGACCCTGTTCTCTTTGTTGCAGTCGAGCTTGAGGAACATAACGTCAAGGTGCTTCTCAGAAAGGCCTTGATATTTGGGAGCTATCAACTTGCATGGGCCACACCTTCAAGGATCCATTAGAAATGCAGGGATTAACGGAGAGGCATTGGTAGAAAAACAAAGCAGATTCTTGAGATATGTAAATGGGCTTTAGATATGATTTATACACTAATATGAAAATATATATATATATATATATATATATATATATATATATATATATTGAGGACAGGTACGAGACTGAGAAAAATTATTGAGATTCTTTCCCCTCTCGGTGGTCTCTACTTTATTTTACTTTTTCTAGTCATCTGAAATTTAACGTTCTTCAAGGAGATGCCAACTTTAGCAGCCCCCTCATGATCAATGAGCTTGCTCACACTACTTCCTCCCATATTACTCTTTCTCGGCTCAGCATAGCAATTTTCTTCTCAAATACCAGAATAGACAGTAATTAGATGGAAATAGGATAAGCTTATAAAATAAAAGCATGCGCACACAGACGGAATAAGAAAGAAACGGAAGAAAAAACGTACGAAATTATCAGAGATAATGACTATAAGCACCCAAGAACATTCTAACACGGGTTAATAATCTCTCCTGCATGCTATGATCTTTCCACAAAATTTAAAACAAACCGTAGTACAAAGAAAGGAAAGCCCATGTCCCATAGAATCATCAATTCTGCCACTAGACCGGAGTTTCTCCCAAAATCTCAGAAATTAATCGCATGAACTTTATTGCCACTGAATTGGTTTAGATATAATGAAACCCAGGTAATCGGGAATCCTGAGGCCCATCATGCACATGTTTAGATCATTGATAGCTAAACTCAACGAAAAAACAGAGTTAAGATCACGGTATTCTTCAGTGTTCCATGTCCTTCTCTGTGGATCTTCTAAGAATTCTCACTATGAGTGAAGCAGAATTTCTTGTTTGTCCTCATGCATAAATAAATTGCTGCAGAGACTTGATTACTTCGAGTAAAGTTTTTCTCTTTCTCTCATACCCCATCTTTATCTTCTGTATTTCATGCTTCTCTGGAACAGGTGGGGCTCCATCATTCTACCCTTTCTGGGAAGCTTGAGGCCAAAACCAGTGATAAGCCAAAGCATATCTAATGGAGCAGCTCCAGGGCTCGAGACCAGTCTTCATGATTGAATCAAAGGAATTCTGAGGAGGTGGTATCTCTGAATGACAACTACCAGCATAGGCATGTTGATAAGAGAGATCAGAATGATCATGATGCGTCGGTCTGCTACCACACTGATTGACTCCGATAGTACTGATGACTCCATTGATGCTCAAGCTATCAAAGATAACCCAGTAAATAAAATATTTAATTAGTAAATAATTTTTTCTGTGAGATAGAGTAGCTATTATCATTGAATAAGTATGGTGAGATTACACATGTTACACTCGGTAATGAGCTTGGGGATTTCGGTTGTGCACGTTCTGTTTCGTTCTTCTTTTTACGAAGGCCAAGAGCCTCAAGCGGATGAATGTCCGTCTTCTTACGTCGCGTGAATCTAAAAAGAATTTGTGCTATCTCCAGCCCCATCTTACAAAACTACTGTGTAAATTCCTTACAAACCAATTCAGAGCAACTGCATTTTCATCTTTCAGATTTCTCTGACTCTCTCTCTCTCTCTCTCTCTCACTAGATGGTATCATATCTCCACGCCGCTGAGTAGAAAGAAGGGGGGAAGAGGAAGAGCAGGGTTTAAAAGGCTCCAAAGCTGATGGGAGAGTTAAGCTACCATACCACTGAGTGTACATGTCGAGAACGACAAGCTTGTCGCCGGCGGCCTTGACGAGCGGCCAGAATGTGTCCTTGTCCACCTCCGTGACCGTCCCCACCGTCGGCGCCGCGATATCCAGCGACGACCGCACCGGCCGAATACTCAATGTCCGACGGCCCCGGTAACCAGAATAAGCCGCTGGTGGAGCAGTCGAGACCGCCTTCGACCAGCCGGTTCCCGTCCCTCTGCTCGACCCATCAGCCTGCGAGAACGCAGCAGCCCCGCCCAGGGCCCGGGATCGCAGGGTTGATGACGAGGGCAAGGACGGCACCGAGATCTGCATCTGCAGCGCCATCACCCCTTCGCAGAGGGAAGAGGAGGAGAGGCGGGATGCGACTGCCTTTCTGCTTCTTTCAGTTTCTGAGAGAGGATCCCGAGGAAAGAGGAACGGTAGGAATACCCGCCCGCAGAGTGGCTGCTTTGTCACACAGACGAGATTAGCCCCCAGAGGGCGACGGGTGGGAGGGATGGCCGCCGGGAAGGCCAAGGACTTTTGCGCAATTCGAGAATATGTGTGCTCACTGACGCCCCGATAACTTCCTCCACAGAAAAAGGCGGCCTTTCGGGCCCCCCTAGACAAGCGTGGAAAAGAACTAAGAAGATGTTGGAAGATGTTGGAGGATGTTGGAAGATGTTGGAAGATGTTGTAGCCACCCACCCCACACCATGGATCAAATATTATCTATATTTATCTAAAATTTCATAGGGCGCGTAGGGTCTATATGGGTCAAAAAGGTGGAGCCCACTTTCTGATAGTGTCTGATATTTGGTCAATGTCAAAGAATATTCTTATAGGGAAGATGCTCGGAGCTATGTCTATGGCTACTGATTTTACTTGATTTTTCCTTATTTTTTATGGCTGATATTTCGATGGAGATATTATCGTTTTGTAGTTTAGCGCCATAATATTATCAAATTATATAGAACTACTTTGCTAACAAGGGATCAATGGGCATCAATTGTTTATGCCTTTGTCTTACAAGAGATGTCCACCTAGGGAACCTAAACCTAATGCTCAATATTTCCTAAAATTGGTTTATTCTTATATATGCATTCAATAACATTGGGTTATAAGTTTTGTTGGGTACAAATTTATTTTAAAAAATAAGAATAATAAGATTGAGTCTAGAAAAATTAGTCCCTTCATGTCATCTATACCATTAGAGAGGGTAATGGAACATTGATCATTCCCTACCCACACTAGGTAGGGTCAATCAAAATATATTAGTTAATGTTAAGTTCATTGATTGAAGTCCACATTGATCAAATTAGTTTATTAAATGATAAGACATTATATGTATTATCAATATTGTATCTACATCTTAGTGGTGTTTACATAACCATAAAAACTCATCCCAAGTACAGAGCAAACTGAAGACCTAAATGGGTTGGGTAAAAGACTTTCCAATAGATGTACCATTCTTTGTTGGAAACAAATGGTTGCAACATATTTTGATTAAAAAAATAGTGAATGTTAAGAATTTGGTGAGTTTGTGGTTTAAGCTCACTAATGAGATTCATACTTGAGGAGAGAAATTCATTATGATTCCATGGAAATTTTCAATCTATGGCCTCCCAATGCTAGGAGAAGAATGATGATGAGCGATTGATGGCCTCAACTATGCCTAAACAACTTGCCAGAAATCAAGCCATTGACATGGATATATTTAGATGATGGAGAAGAAAGAAATGCTTGAATCATAGGGAGAAAGGGGTGAGAATGTGTCAATAATTTATTATTCAACATATATATATATATATATATATATATTAAAAAATGGATATATATTTTAAATATCTCACAAAAGTTGCTTAATTAAATAATTTTTCAAATATGTAGTCATAAATTAATATTAGTTTTAATAATATTTAATTTGAGATATTTACAAGCTTCTTGTGTTCTTGTATTGTAGGAATAGTTCTTCATAAAATCATTTTCATCTTTACTATCACATATTCTCATTTGAATTATAGAAAAGGAGAGAAATTTTGTGCCCACTCTAAAGGAGAGACGATACTTGAAAAACTAGAGGAAAAAGGATTAACATTTGGTTGTGTCAAAACACTTGAGATAGAAATTCCTTCTTGTTGGTCTTCAGTTGGTAACAAGAGTAATAAAGATGAGAAGGGGGTAAGCCAATAAAACACATGGACTCAATTCAAGTTACAATCTTATAGAAGCTTATTCATAGGCTTTAGGAGCTCCTCCAAAGAACACTCATTCACTAAAGAGCAAGGCACTAACTCATCATTTTTATTAGGAAGCTAACTTATTAGGCCAATAATATTCTAATCATCATTTCTAAAGTGACAGCCCTATAAACAACCTAAGACTACCAAACACTAGCTATTCATAGCATTCTCTTGCTACTTTGATCCCATATAGAGTAAGGAAAAATAAAACCTGAAAAACTTCAATTCGGCACTTCCTTGATGTAGGCATAGCCTGGAACATGAAGGTTTGACATAGGTTTCTTGTCATAAATGATTCCCAAAATATGAGAAAATTTGTGCATTTGGGTGGAGATCTAAATGATAAAGTGAATCATTTTACATGAACCTAATCTCCTATTTTTCTTAGCATGAAAGGATTAGGAATAAATTATTTGCAGCTGTTTGAGCTACTCATAAATGCCCAATAACTCATCCATAAGTAGTACATTTTTTCCTTCTAGATCTATTTTTGAATATAGTACTTTTTTTTTTCCATGTTTTTCCTCTTTCATACACCTCCTTAGACAAGGTGTGCCGAGTTCCATATATTATATCCTAACTTGTTATGTGATTTTTATAATGTTGGGTTCCAAGTAATAGTATCATGTTTATTTATGCAAACATTATCACTAGCCTAATATAAAAATGCACACCCTTTCCCTATTCCTTCATTTTTGTTCTGCACTTAGCCAACTTCATATAGTTTATTGGGTTTATAGACTACTTAAGAGATTGTCATGAAAAGTAATAAATATTTAACTAGGGGGCATTTTTGTCTCTTGGAAAGTGAATGGAATATAACCAAGTAAAAGTAGTATTCCATTAATATTCGCCTTCTCAAAAATAAAGTTAATCATGAAACTTAAACCTCAATAGTGAAACTTTGTGGAATCTACTTTGAAAGATCAGAAAAGATGGGGACCATTTTATAAAGCAAGGATCTTTCAAGTTTTAGGTCTAAAAAATGGGAAAAAAGCAAATCTTTTGAACATTTATCTCAGTTAAAATTAGCACAATATTAATCCCCAAGCTTTGAAAGCTCCAGGGTTTCTTTTTATTTTTTTAATTTATAATGGAACTGATCCGAAAACCCAAATCAAATATTTACCTCAAACAAATTAATCCTATTAATAGAAAACAAGATGACCATTTAGAGAAAGAAACCCACGCTCAAAGTTAAAGGACGTTTTTCTTCACGTGAACAAAACCATAAATTTATTAATTACCGACCCCAGATTTAACAGTGGCAAGAACATTTTAGAGACAAGAGTATACCCAGCAGATACAAAGAGGACACACCCAGCACAGCAGGAGCCAGCTGTTAAGCAACCCAGCAGAGAGAGACAGAAATCCTAAAACCCTCTTAGCCCATTTCACGTGAAACAGTGAGTCAAGACAACAACAGGGCCCGCCAACTCAACCCTCCAATTCCCCCATTTTCGTCTGTGGGCTGTCTTCCTCGCTAACTTAGGATTCTCCTCGAGAAGGGCCCGTCGAGCATGAGGTATCAGTCAGAAGGTCTTAATGGGGAGGAGGGTGCGTGTGTGGTGAAGGTGGTGGAGGGAGGGGAGGAGTGGCCATGGCTGTCGAGAAATTGTTACAGGGTTCCTGTCCCCGGGGTTTATCTTCTTTGCTGAGTTCACGCCGGAGATTGACGGGGCTGCTCTGCAAATTATTCATTCATACGGAGGAATCGTGGGCGGTGCAGACGGAGATGAGTTGATGGCTTTTCTCCCCGAGACCTCTGCGGCCGGCTGGTTCCGATTTCCCCAAATGAAGAGGTCATTCGAAATAGAGAACGAAATTGGCTGGCGGAGGTGATCAAATCTGCAGGCGCGAACGGGGATGGCCCGGAGGGACTCCGGAGAGGAGGAGAGAGGGATGGACCCCGTCGACGGCAGCCGCCGGCGTCCCCCCAGCCTCCGGAGGGTTAGCTCTGCATTCCGGCGGGGTCTGGAAGAGGGAGAGCGAAAACCGCTTGAAGACGACGCCGACGTCGAAGTAGACGATGCCGGAGCTGGGCAAGTCGACGTGGATACCCTTGACGGGAAACCAGAGGAAGAGCTCCTGAGCGGAGATCCCGGAGACGGAGGCGATCCGGCCGTAGCTTAGGGTTCCGGTGACGTTGGCGTCGTAGTGGACCTCGTTCTCGAATTGAGCGTTGCAGGCGCTCGCCAGCAACGCCTCGAACCGCCCCTCCCCGTCGATCTTGAAGCCCCTGACCCCGCGCGGCAGCAGCCCGATCGGCAGCCCCTGCGCCCTCAGCGCCTCCTGCATCTCCCTCTCCGGCGCCGGCGGCTCCGCGACCGACGACGCCACGACGACGAGCGCCACCACAATCGATGCCGCTGTACTCCATCTCCCTCTCCGGAGAACCATCCTTCCTCTCTCTCTCTCGCTCTCTCTCTCTCTGTCTCTGGGCAGCCGACGTTCTGACGGCAGGATAGAGATGATACGCTTGCCCCTTTATACCCGGAAAGCGGCTGAAGAAGAAGAGAGAGAAAATGAGCTATGGTGAGTGAGAGAGAGACAGGCGCACGCCAGCAGGAAACAGGAGGGAGTGAGAGAGAAAGTGGAGAGAGAGAGAGAGAGAGAGAGAGGGAGACAGAGGGGGGGGGGGCAATAATTGAGGTAAGGGAGCTAGATTCGGTGGTCTGATGTGGGCCCCGCAATTGTCTCTTCTTCCGCGGTTAGTTATTCCCCTTATCTCGGCCGTTGTCAGGAGAGTGATCATGGGGCCCAATAAGCCTGAGCGCCATTATTGGGCTTTTACATCGTAGAGATGTAAATGGGCCTTTGATCCTCTTTTATGGGCCCCAGTCAGGTAATTGATAGCCTCCGCAGGGTTAATGGGCCCAATACCCACTTGTGTTTTCTCTACCGATGCCCGAATGATCGGCTGTTATGGGCCCAATTCTGCCTCCGCAGTTAGCTTTTATTTCACCAGCTACCTGTAAATAATGAATTTTTAGAGAGCACAAAAAGTCAAAGGCAATACAGCGAGGTGATGCTCAAAGAGGGAGAGACAGAGACATAAAGAGAGAGAGGAGAGAGAGAGAGGAATGCATTTTAATTCCAGAATGGTTCCTACAGACCTCAATTCTGGGAAGCGGACAACTCGGAAGAATGAATTCCAAAAGATCAAACGCCTTTTCAGAGAAATTAACACAGAACTCACCAGGAAAGAAGAAGCCAAACCCAAGCAACAAGCCCGAGCAAAACCATCCTGCTCTTGTTGGCAATGGAAGCATCAGAATAACTAAATCTGCTGGACTGCTGTCTGAAAAGAAAAAAACAAGGAAATTTCAGCGAACAAAGCCATTGAAGAAATTTCATACCGAGTTTAAGTTCTATTATGTGGATGATATATACATATATATATATATATATATATATATATTGGTTAGGTTTGGCCTAAGAGCACATTTATGATTAGTTCTATAACACTCAGGACTATTCATATAAAAATAATAATTCTAAAATAAGGTATAGATGGAGAAAAAAAGGAAGCAAAGTCTTGTATCTGACCGTTGTAAGCTCGAGAGCTCGCCGCAATAGATGACGTTCTCAGGAATGGAAACCTCTGTGTTGTTGGTCACCTCAGGATTCACAACGCTCACATACAGTTCTTGGCCCAGATACCATGAGTTCAGATTTTCTGTTCTCAGGTTCCAGATGCCAGCATTGTCAAGGTAGACGAGAATAGCAGTCCAGGCTCCAGGATAAACCTAGGAATCAATGTGCCAGGAGACTCAAAATAAATAACGAATAGCAAGTTCCGGGTATAAACACCATTTGTAGAAAAATGGGGAAATTCTGAATTTAATTAGAGTTGCCACGTGATGAAAAGGAAGCAAAGCCAAAGGGTGATATGCAAAGAATTTCTCGTCCATTCATCAGTTGAAGAGGTTTGAAAGTTGACCAGAGTTCTTGCTCTGAATTCGGGGATTAGTTCAGGGATTTAATGCTCCCGGCAAGCTATGATATGTGCATCTAGTAGAAACTATATCGCTAGGCTTCCTGTTCAAGCCAGAATCAGCTTGATCAGAGAGAGAAATTAACTGGGTCTGATCCAGTTTAATCAATTTCAACATCGGAACCAGCAAGAAAGTCGTGAAAATGAGTATAAGCCTTTAAGTAGCTTTCAGGGAGTCTAGCTTAAAAAGGAATTCTTTCAAGCCTCTTCAACTGATGAATGGACGAGAAATTCTTCACACAACACATCACCGTTGGGATTTGCTTCCTTTTTTATCTATTTATAGCTAGGCACAGCTAGGCAATTATCTACGTTGGTATATACTCACCTTATGTTACCAACGTCCATGTAAAAACAAGGAGCATCAGATGCATGGAATTGAGTGACTCTAGTTATTTGAAATGGGTAATCTAGAAGCACATCGCAATTGAAAACAGGGCCACATATGGTGATGTAACTAGTTTGAAACAGTTTGTATCGATGATTAGTGATGGGCTGGTGTCAACCAGGTTAATTAATTACAGCGTTTTCTTCTCCTTTTTTATGGGACCAAGTTTCCAAAAAAGTTCTCATCACTTTTAAATAAAAACAAAGTGGAAACGTATGCAGAAAAATATCGGTTGACAGAAATGTAAAGGACGGTGCTCAATGGTCTTGAGTTCTTGAGTAGGGCATGCTTGATGGCATTGAAGTGGGCGTCCCTCTCCACTTCCTGATTGATACTGGCGATGTCAAGGAAATGAGAAGTAGATATTTAATTAAGCCCTAAGTCGACGAGGAGAGGAGATTTTGAGAGAGCATCTGGGGCCTTTTTTCTTTGCCTTCCTTGTATTTAATTTCAAAGTTAAAACCCATTAATTTCGTCAGCGATTTGTGATAATCAGAATGAACTTACCTCTAATCAAATCAAGCTATACTGTTATATTCTATGACCATCTCAGTATCCTATTCTGCTAAAAATAAATTAAAAACTGTGCATCACAGGTATCCTGTGATAATGATGATTTGGTAAGCAAGGATTTATTTCCAAACTTCATGGTTCAGTTGAATTACCTCCCATCCATAGAAGAAATCCAAGATTTCACTCAGGTATGAAAATCACTATGCGTTATCTGGAAGAAAAAAGAAAATTGCATCTACCCGGATCCTTGGCCTTGTTCAGCATACCTGTGCTGTGGAGCGAGCAACTCCATCCCATTTGTTATAAACACTTCTGCTGTTTTCCGTCCACACTCCGTAATCCATCCTAAAATAAAAAAAAGAAGAAGCTTTAGTCTCCTCAGCCATGGACCGCCAAATCATAAAATGAGATCGTCATTTATCTGAGCTTACCCTACTACGAAGAATGCATACCCATCCATGTGGTAGGTTTGAACAACGGTGTCATTGTTCTGGAATATGATTTCTACAAAACCTTTATAAGTACCGTTAATTAAAGATGTGTCAACTTTTGCTAGTCTGTTCATCATTCTGTTTGGAAAGTCAAGCTTGTAAACTCCTGGTATATTAAATTGCTGGGCGAGCTTCAGTGGTGTTGCTGGCGCAACGTAGGAAATACCATTCAAAGTCGTACGCCACCTTCCATTTATAAGCTCTGCGGGTCTGTTAAGAAGTACATATACATGTGTGACAGTTATTTCACCATATCGGAAAGATCCCTGGGGATTTGGTCGAGCGGCACCAGCAGAAACGTTCCACCTAATGACCAACATGAAAGGAGAATAACGAATCACAAATTAATTAATAATTTACAATCTGTCTACGAGGAAAAAGTGAAGAGCGGTTAGCATATATGGCATCATCTAAATCTAAGGATCAGAAAAAGCACCTGATTGATCTCGCCTGGTTCATTGATCGGTACATGTCACCCTCATTTGGAACATCAGGAAGTGGGCCTGATGCTGGACCCTGCGAATTCAAATAATGCAAAATGGCAACGCCTGCCACTCTGTTTCCTGAAGTTGAAGTAATGAATCGAGAGCTTGCCACAATATAGTAATCACTGCTAGCATTCTGATCCATTGTCACTAAGAATGAGTACGACTGGCCCACATGTATATCCATGTCTGTATAGCTCTGCTGAACAGTATAAGACCCTTCGGTCTCTACAAGAAGCAGATTGTGATTTTGGATTCGAAAATTTAGGCTAGTAGATACTCCCACATTGTGGACCCTAAGACGATAAGTTTTACCTGCTTCGAACATACAATTCACACCGTCAAACCAGAGTGAACAAGCACGGTAAGCATTTAAACATCAAAGTATCTTAGTAAACGTTGTGCAATCAAAAGACAAGGACAAAATAAAATACTATAGATGCACCAACTAGAAAATATCACGCTGAAGACATTCTAAAAAAATGCCACTAGTCCAATAAATCAATAAACGTTACCTGGCTCAACATTTATTGTCTCATAAACAATGCCATCAGGAACAATCGACTCATTATAGCGATAGGGACCCAGACCATTGAACAGCACACCATCAGGTACTCCAGGTTCTTTCCCTTCTTCAAGTTCTTTTCTGAGGACCTGTTACCATGGAAGTTAATGTTCTCGAAAACAACATGAATCTCAGATTTCATTCAAGAAATCAATCTGACCTTGTAACTCTTCGTATACCAATCACTAATGACTAGTGTAATGTCACCATCTGGAGTTCCAAATGGCAATGGAATGACATCTCTGTTATTTACAATGATACCTCCATAACCACCTGCAGCCCTCTGAAAATTAATTGAAGGGAAATAGAAGAAACTCCCTATCTGATCCTTGACCTGAAACGCATAGGTCCAATTCCAACCAGAAGGGATGGGACAATTTGTTCCCAAAACGCCATCCTGCCAAGAATTTTTCCTATGCTGTAAACCATTCCTGCATTATTTTCAGTGAATCATTTAGGATCTGTAAATCCATCTAGTAACACATTGACAAAATAGCATATTCCCATCATTCATACCATGTGACAAGAAATGGCTCATCTAAATTGTTGTGAACATTCACAACAACATTCCAGTTTGTTGTCACATTAAGGATTGGCCCAGGAAATTGTCCATTAATTCCAATGACCTGCAACCACCATTTAGTGACAATCATAAGACACTACTCTCTTGTTGCGGTGTACGACATTTAGAAAGGTTCAATGATCATACATTTAATGCAGAGAGGACTCAAACAAACTTGATAATGTAACTGGAACGAATCATCTCATTCAACTTCGGAACATGTAAACTAACCAAGCATGCGCACAAAGAGATCACGTGCACAATGCGTGCAATTTTCCATATCCAGGGCAAAACATGGGCATTGAAGGACCGTGTCAATAATGTACGTTATTTCCGATTTTGAAGACTGATTTCTAAGTTATGTTGTCACCAACAGAATGCAAGTTGCTTTATGCTGTTTCCACAACAGGCCGTGGCCTTCCAAGTCAAGGCACATCCTTTGTGCCAGGGCCATGCAGTAATTACCGTTTATGTACCGTGGTTGTCATTTAGCACTGAGATATTGCTGGTGCAGAGACATGGGCTGTACCATGGCACCAAATGCCCACGTGACTCAAACACACAAGGCAATTAGCAATGTCACTGGTCATTATTTTCCATCAACCATATCTTTTGATTGACCAGATGACACACGTTTCCCTCTACCCCTCTCTTCACTGGAGTTCAATATTAGTTTTCCATTCACTATCGCGTTCATTTAAACATTCTGAACAGAAACCTTGTAAAGAAAATCATTCCTCCTGATTAAGGAAGGGAATACCTGTCGTTTCATTTGACAAAAGACATCCATAAATCTCATTTGCTACCTACGTTTATGACGAACGGTAGGGTTTCCGTTCTCTGTTCTTGAAATTTTATTTTTGGTCAAACAAGCCATTGCCTAGTACAGAGTACAGCATTTACTCTGTTAACAGGCAACAAACATTAAAGATGATACAGCCAAATTTTCATCAAAGAATTTTCTATTCCTGAGATATAACCAATTTTTTTCCTTCAGCCTGTTTCCTATTCCTGCTCTATTTTGGTCAAAATAAACTACATCTGCGTGAGATCATAAAAGGGGTAAAATTGGACAGAACCCTCCGCAGCTTTAATCTTATGTTTCAACAACAATAAAGATTTAATAGGATGTAGATAAGTAAAAAAAGGACCAGTGGTTAAAAGTTTTGACCAAAAAAGTATGTCATTGTTTGAACTAAAAAATGTACAACTACAAATTTAAAAGGTTGCATATCAAAGTCGAACAGTAACTCTAACATTTTCCTTGTGCATAAATAAATGCTTCATCATTAACATTACACTAACATACTACAAAACCTTATAGGATCCTTTAAAAAATCCTCAAAACTGAAGACAGAAAGGCGACTTCTAGATAGCAGTGACTACCAGAGATGACAAATGGAAAAAGAAGAATGAAAGGCCTAGAGTGTCAAAATGAGCCGATAAGCTGCATTTTCAGATAAATTTAATATACGAGTATCAAAACAGTTCAACTGGATAAACAGAAAGCAAAGACAACTTACATGATAAATATCCGAGAAATATAGAATCAAGGTCTACAGGCTATAATTGGATGTCACCAGTTAATACAATAGTTAACTCTTTCATCTTCAAGCTTATCAACAGAGAAAATGACCTTGAGAAGGAATTGTTTGAGGAGAAAAATAAAAGTGCTGCGATTAAACTTAAATAATTAAAGCGCAATTGGTGAAGAAAATTTCTAACTCTGATCCATCAAAGTTCACTACATGTGAAAATTTTAGAAGTCATAACCACTTGAGAAATCCATACGATTATCCATACTTCAGCATTCCCTATAATTCATCTTTTACAACGTTAAAGATATATTCATTGAATAAAGTCCGGATTTTTTGAAAAATCCAGCAATTAATCTGCTTCAGGGAGAAAGTGAACTATATTTTATTTTATTACTTTTTTTCTATTTTCGAGGAGCATCATGACAAAACTTTTTAATAGCATCGATGGCACATTATTGTACATTGGCAAGACCAAAAGAAATCTCATAAGTTCTGCAAAAACGATAAAAAGAAAAAATTACGTATGTTACATTAGCACTTTATTAACGGCCTCTTCAACACTCATCAATTCCAAGCATGGAGATTCCGATTCTGTTCAATTTTTTGAAGTCACGTGCACAATCCTCAATGCCCAATACTTTTGATATCTCCTATAACCCCAAAATCAAGCTGGAGCAGCCGATTATAGGGGGCAATCGTCCTGAAATCAGCCAACTGTCGATGGACTGGCAGGAAATCTTCTGATTACCAACCAATATTTGATTGCCAGACCTCCTAGATAGAGAGAGATATACGAAGTGTTGGTAGCACAGATTTATTAGGCATCATACTGGCAAATTATGTATACATGGGATAAAAGCAATCTGTTTATTCAAAACTGTGTACCTAGAGTGCATCATCCGATAAATATGACCCATTTATTCAAAATCTGATTACCAGATTTCAAAAGGATATAACTTAACCACCTTTATTTGTGCTTTCAAAATTGTTCACAAAAAATGCTGGATAGGCTTCTTCCAGACATTGCAACCTTCTTTAAGCACCTTTCTAGATAGCTTGGCATAATTCTGCCAAACCTTATGCGGAAATGCCACTGCTTCTATTTCATAGTTCAATGCCACATCATCATATTTTGTTACAACTACTTTCACCAGTTCCAAAGGGCTTTTGCTGTAACTATTATTAGCTGGGATGAACGTGTAAGAATTTGCAAGTTGATACTCGAAACTCCTGTCGATTGTGGGAGGCAAGAGCCGAAGAGATGGTTAACAATGCAAAACCGATGGACTAAACCACAATGTACGCATTCACTGAATCTTACAATATATTCATCTACATCAGGGTGATTTTTAGCTTTGAATCACCTAATTCTTAATGTACTCATCCATGAACGCCTAATTCGCAGCATCTTTCTTCCAACGCCATCACCTTCTGCCACCCATTCTTCCTCTTTGTGGCATCTTCAACCTGCTGCAAGCCTTCTAGTTTGCTACTCTCATTTCCAGGAGAAGATCCTCTCCCGATAAACAGGAAATATAATGAAACCAAGGAAGTCACGTCGTTTGGTTGACGAGGGAAGCAAGACTAGTGCAAGAAGTAAAAAAAAAATAGTAGCCACAGATGTATCTTCTTCTGGTCTCAGGCACCAGACTTCATGCTAACGCGGACGAACAAAAGGTATATCCCTCAAATGGGAACAAAAAAGAGCAATAATTAGAAGAACCAAAGGAATGCGGAGAGGTACGACGTTACACAGTATATAATTTGCTCCACTAGACGCAGAGAAGAAAGCAGGAGTAACGCATGCAAATCATGAAAAGATAGGACAATTCGAAGAAGCCGAGGGACCAGGGGAACCTGCTGCTTGACACCTAGAGGTGAGGCAGAAACGTAGGAAACCTCCCACTCGTAGTAGACGTAGGGGTCCTCTCCCTTAGCCGATCCAGCCAGGGCCAGCAGCAGAAGGAGCACGATCCACTTGGAGGGCGGAATTATAAAACAACTCCACCTCCTGGCGGGAGAAGAGCACCGGTCGCCGGAGCAACGCAGCCACATTGGCGGCAGGAATCTTCCTTCCCCCATTCCTACTCTGCACTTCTGCTCTGAAATGCAATCCCTCCCTCCGCCGCGGAATCGAGATTCAAACGCTACCTATCTCTCTTGCCTCTGAGCAGCTCTCCACCACCGGCGCTGGGTGCGGCGGCGGCTTCGCTGCTGGACAAACCCACCAGATTCTGGAGTCACATGGCATGAGACAGAGACGTCCGCCACTTTCCCATTTTGTTGGCTCCTTCCAGCGCGTAGGACTTCCGGCTGACCGCCGCCACTGCCCGAGGAGCCATCGGCGCCGCCGAACGACTCGGCTTTCGAGCCGCCGCACTTTTATGCCGTTTTCGGCGGCTTCTTCGAAATTGATAGTGAAAATTAATTAGTATTATTACTCTCAATGGACAGCACCAAATATTTTATGTAAATATTTTTTTCTGTAAATACGAGAATATTATTGATTAAATTTATATTTTTTATATAAAAAATATACAGCGTATGTAAATACGAGAATATTATTTATTAAAATTATATTTTTTACAAAAAAATATACACCGTACTCTCTCTCTCTCTCTCTATCTCACTCACTCGCTCACTCACTCTCTCTCGCTCTCTCTCTACCTTCCCCAAATATTTGTGATCACTAATTTTGCATGCAAAATAAATAATTTCTTACTATATGAAAAGGATTTGAACATCTTCTTATTCTCAACATAAAAATGATTTTTTTTAAAAATGACCAGAGCAATATTGGCATATAGAGCATTTTGCCTCCATAGTGATGTTCAATAATGCATGTATCATGTTTCCCCAAAGTACCTTGTTATTCTAAGTTCTTAGCTATTTAGCACATTTCTTTTCATAATCAATGATGAGAATAGCATGTGTACTTTGAAGTTTTGAGTCCTTTAGATGCGTTCTTCTTGAGTCTCTTTGTTGTACTTAAATGGAATTTTTATTTATTGTCATATGCCATGTTGTTTGATAATAAGTTAATTATAATTTCACATGCATCAAGATGCCACTTTAATGACCCTTCATACCATTTTACAGATCATTATTTTGAATGTAAATCACAAATATTGACAAAAAAGGATAAATCAAGGTATTGATGGAAAGTGGATGTGACATTGGATAAAATGCCTTGAAATAAATCAAGTATTAATGACCCTTTATTTTTCTTCCACAGTTTATGTATTGTGGCATGCCATAGATGATGGATGGATGGGCTTGTTGTTAGTTTAATGTATGGCAGCATTTGCCCAAGTTCATGTCAATCATGTTGAAGTGGGCTGGCTTGGCTTGTAGGGGGAACCACAATGGCTTGTTGTGCCAAGAGGAGATGGGTTGGAATGGTGACATATATTCAATGGGAACATAATAATATATTTTATTCACACTTTGATGTACATCATGATGTCTAGATAGAAGGGAAATGTCTGTATAATAAGCCTTGGGGCATGTCCATGAAAAGCCCATCATTGGTCCATAAGGATCTCCATGAGTTCAATTTATTAGGAGAACTTATGATAATTTTGGAAATAGATATTTTAGTGGCTCAACCTACCCATTAAAGCTACGATTTAAACATTTTTTCAAAAGTTTTTATAGAATAAACCTTATAAATTATGTTAATTTATTCTTAACCACTTAGTTTTATAAGTAGTCAACCTCTAAGTTGTCCAACGTTGACTTTTGACTACCTTTCATTATAAATGCCACTATTAAGAGTCAACCTACAACTTAAACAATGTTATATTCTTTATTATTTTAAGCATATATTTTTTTGCACTTTTTGTGAGTTGACTCTTAAGAATGTGTAGCGTTGACTTATGGCTTTACTCTATGTCAAAGTGTTGATCTACACATTAGGCATATGTGTACTTTTTATTCTTCAAACATAAAGATTAACCTTCATACGAGTTACATTGATTTTTTTTCCTAACTTCATATTCTATTTAAAAGAGTTGACCCCCAAACTGTGCAAAGTTGACTTTTGAGTATCTCTTTGTATTTGATCCTTTAGCTACGAGGTAGGCGTGGCATAGGAACGACTAGGTAAATCAATTAGGGAACGGGAGGGAGAATAGATTCCGTTTGGAAAACCCGATTTTCAGAATAGATTCTCTAAAGTTGTTGTGACATTTATACCCTTGTAGAGATACGTGCCTTCCCCATGACGGCCGCTTACCCGATTCGTGCCGCCCCTTCCACGACCGAGGGTGGCTCCCGCCTAATGCAGAGAAAAACCCCACATTAGGGTTTCTCTGCTGTGGAGTTCCACAGAGCACCAGACTTGGACGCTCGGGGAGGAAGATGGCGAAGAAGAGAGTGGAAACCAAGAAAACGCCGCCGCTGCCGCCGCTGCCGCCGCCGTCAACGCCGCCGCAGGTACGGTTTCTGTTGCGTCAGGGAATTGCGTCTTCTTCGTCTCTCCATTGAAGACGGAGAAAGTGATTTAACACGGGGGTTGGAAAATTTAGGAAATGCCTGAGGAAGAAATCCCAGGAGAAGAAGCCGGGGACGGCTCTGGCGAAGAGGATGGGGTTGCGGTAGAGGTCGGAGCTCGTCAGGACGATCGAGGGTCATTGGAAGATGAGGTACTTAGAAGGCTCCCACCCTTTTCTCGACATCTTACAGCTAATTTTCTCGAGCTTAAGCTTCTTGAATCGACTATGATGTACAGGAGGGTTCAGAGGGGGGAGCAGAAGAAGAACGTGGGGAAAGCGATGCTGGGGTTGCCGAGGAGAGTGACTCTTCCGAAGACGAAGTGCCTGATAGGAATACGGTTGGAAACGTCCCCCTACATTGGTACGACGAGGAAGAGCATATTGGATATGACATTGCCGGAAAGAAAATCAGAAAGCAGGCCAAGAGGGACAAGATCGATTCATTCCTAGCTGGTGTTGATGATTCTAAGAACTGGTGAGCTTTCTATCCCATTGATTAATCGTATAGATATCTGGTTTTCATTTATTAATTTCCGGGTATTTCCCCCCATAAATGATCTTCATTTTTGAAGTATGTTGGCATCTTTCGACTATCTTCCATTTGGGAAACAACCCTGCTATAATGGTAAATGATGCTGTTAATGCATCTTGCTCAGCCTTAGGGACTGAGGAGGCTATTTGACCCCTCCCCAGTCCCCATGATACTCGGAATTTAGAAGATTTTAGGGAAACAGATGCTTCTTTGACTTCACCTCATTATCTGTATACTTTTTAGTTTCAGTTGCTACCTCATGGTCCACTTTGAACGCAGGAGTTACCATCTAGATCCTTGGATATGATTTCAATTTGAATTTTTACTCAAACCGTTATTACCACCTCAACCGATAACACGCACTTTGTTTCTCTGTTCTCCATAGTCCTGTCCATTGTCACTCCTATCGTCACCCTAGGAGATATTGTGGGTCAGTATTTACCAATGAACGCCATAATGGTGATGAATGTGAACATCTAAAGTGCAGTTAAAGGAATCTGGATATGATTAAGGAACTCTATACCGTATTTTTTGTAAGTTTGAAATGCAGAATATCTTTGATTCCTATATCAATCTGGCCATTGAGCATTAACTTCCAGGTGCTTTTTCTGCCAAGTTTGCATATTGTTTTTTTCAGATGCCAAATCAACCAAAACTTTTTTTTTGTAATTTTTTAAAGTAGCCAATCTTAAAAAGATGGGTTTTCTTTTGACCGATATCTTTTTGAGAACTCTGATGGTTAAAACTGAACAATGATGTTGAATATGCTACAGTATATAAACAATATTGAGTGACGTGATTGACAGTGTAATTGACGTCTTGTCCACTATACTGGAGGAAAACGTGGAACATCCATGAATTGAAACGTGTATGAATTTTAAAAAAGACTCCATGAAAGGAAAAAAAAGTAGCATATGGAGTCAGGAATGCTTGAGAACATGGAAGCCTGATGCCCACGAATCTAGTTTTTGTCTTCAACCTTAGTGAAGAAGTAATGTTGCATACTGAGCGAGCAATCCTTGAGAATGTGGAAACAAAATGTCCAATTTTTTTTTAGTTCAGAACCTTTTGTCAATACACAAAGAAGAATTTAAAACTAAAATATTTACTCTGAGAGAGAGAGAGAGAGAGAGAGAGAGAGAGAGAGAGAGAGAGAGAGAGAGCCTAGTCATTTAATAAATACTTGTTAAAAATTTAAGTTTTAATTTTTTTTCTTATGATAATCTGAAAATGTGGATAGTTCAAGTTATTGGTGCTAACAGATGGGTGATAATGGGGGATGTATGATGTTGGAGTGTAGCTCTCTATGTAGTGGTGCTGGAGGTAGGATAAGGCGATAGGTAGTGAACAACTGCGATCAAATGCAGCAGTGATAGTCAATGCAATGCCTTGTAAGTGATAGTCTATATTGATGTTATGTTATGTGGCTGGTGAGATGAAAGCAATTGATAATAATATTCTGTGGGAGGCGACTATGTCAGTGCTACATACGTTTGGTAGATTGCAGCAGCAAAAAGCAATAATGAAAGAAGTGAGAGTAGATGGTAAGTGATGTTAAGGGATGAAGTCAGTGGTGGGTTGTAGTGGTTTGTATGCAACAGAGGTGTTAGTGCTGGTGATGACATAATGGTGGTATTAGTGGATGGTAATGATGGTGCAGCAATTATGACGATGAGTGGTGGTAGATGAGGACTACAGGAAAACAAGTATTGAGTGTAGCTGGTGGTGGTGAAAGTGAGTGAGATAGCTGGTGGTATTAGTGATGTTGTGTTCATGTTGGTGAGTGATAGCTAAGGCCATGGGCAACTGTGGTAGAAAGTGATGAGTAGTGTTGGTCTTGGGCCGTGATGGTCGTAAATGTCGGCGGGACAATGACTGGGATGATTCTGGATGTGTTATGTAACTTTTCATCCCTTCGATTTTATATAGTGAGAAGTATGCTCCCTAGTTGTGTACTTCCTTCACAGCCTCCGGTACAGGCGTTCCCCTTGATACTTGTCTTTTTTGTTTACATATGCAAGCCATTAGAGAGTAAGGTGTACAAGAACTCGTCCCCGACAATCATTCAAAGCAACCATTCTGTGGTGTTGCTTCAAACTTGGTTTAAATTAGAAACACAATCTTTTATTGAAATCGAGTCCACTGGGCATCATTTCAACCTTAATTTGTTTACTTAATATCTGAGGCGAATGTATGTCTACTCGGTCTACTCTAGGGTCTCTAAGCCATCCTTATTATCTCTAGAGGTTTAGTGGACGGGTGTTTGTTTGACAATAGACATAAATTCTGAACCAACTGACCTCAGAATTTGGACACCAGCTTATATGCTCCGTCTCTGGGATTTTATGTGTCTGAACTACAGAGAATAGACGCTTCTTTTTCTATTTATATCTTCCTTACTCTTGTTACCCTTCTTTACTTTGATATACTTTTGTGACATTGTTTTTATTTTCTTTAACTCTTCAACGAAAAGTGAAAGCACGAAAATTGGACCTACTTTAGAGCCAGTGCTTCATGTAAAATAACAAAATAGCGCTGCTTCTTCATTTGCTACAGATCCAATGTTGGAAAGGGTTGGTTGCTACTCACTCATTTTTCCTTGAAGCTTATTTCTCCAATTGAGAGGTGTAGACAGCTTTATTGCTCCTAAGTGGGAGGGAGGGAATATCTTTAAATGATAAATATGAGCACTAGCTCATTTCTCTAATTGCGAAGTGTAGACAGCTTTATCACTCTTGGGTGGGAGGGAGGGAATATCTTTAAATGATAAATATGAACATTTGATCATTCTATCATTCTATCATTATCATCATCAAAGTTATTAGCTCAATATTTTTGGGTCTGTCCTGATCATCTGAGAATATGGCAGTGGCTGGTTGGCAGTTTTGACATATTTTGTCACAGAAAAATATTCAATCAGTGCATACATTTCCACTGGAATTTGATGGTGAAATTCAGAAATGCTTTCTTTGCTAGATGGTTCTGGTTGGAAGGATGGTTGTCAGCTGAGGCTCCACTATTAACCACATAATCATTATTTCCATTCAATGTTATTGTCTTCCACTAAAAATTGAAGGGTACTATATTTAGTATTTTTGTTATGAATTGGGATAATAGCTCATGCTTTCCCCAGCACCCGTACTGAAAATAGTCTTGAAAAAATTATGTTTTCTAATGAAAGCTTCTTTATATAGCAAATTAAAACTTTTAGACAGTCGGTTTTTTTTGAGGATCCTACTTATAATTTTTGGGAAAGAGCATTGGTTCCATTCTCAAATCCCACATGGGAGGGTTTCAAAATCATCTGTTTTTTTGGACTTAGTTTTTTCCTTTTCCAAGCTATATCTCTCTGAAAATGGTGCAAAGGAGTAAAATGAGTGCGTAGTCTATGTTTGGAAACATGTTGTTATCCACCTCTTGTGATTGAACGGCCTAAACTTTGTTTCATAGTATTGTGAAGTACCTATGTTTTTTATCCTGCTTTATCCAATGCACCTGAATGTCTATTTCATGCATCTTATGCGATTACACTTTAGGAGAAAGATTTATGATGAGTACAATGATGAAGAGATAGAGCTGACGAAGGAAGAGAGAAGACTAATTGGCAGAATATTGAAGGGAAAAACTCCTCATGCTGATGTTGATCCATATGCGGTTTGTAAAGCTTATATTTTGCTTCATATATAATCCATGTCCTTTTAAAATTCTTATCACATATCTTCAATATCATTTATGGAAAAATGTTATGTGAACTGACGTCACTTTTTATGATTTCATTTTCTTGCAGCCCTATGTCGATTGGTTCGAATGGGAAGAAAAGGGGATGCCACTGTCAGGTGCTCCTGAGCCGAAGAGACGATTTATACCTTCTAAATGGGAGCATAAAAAGGTAACTTGTTAATATTTTCAATGATTTGCTTCTGGATGCAGACAACTCATTGAAGTCTCATTTCGTTGGACAGTGATCTATTTTGTGTGACACAATGCATCAGCTATTCATGTGCGGTTGATAAAAGAAAGTGATAAATAATACGTGACATGATACATTACCCATTCTTCATTCTTGCATGATATGAGAAAGTGATCCGTTATATGTAACGCGGTGCATTGGTTACTCATGCATGTGCGACATGGTGGATTTTGCTTTCATGTGCCACATTGTTACAGGTAATGTGTTTCGCCATGTTAGGGTTCTCTCTAAAACCCTCCTGTGCTCCTGCTGACCAGGTGATCCAAGGTGATCACCCTATGCTCAGGTGATCCAGTTGCGCACTGTGTTGGGCTGCTTGCCT
The DNA here is from genome assembly GCA_902729315.2 of Spirodela intermedia. Taxonomy (NCBI): domain Eukaryota; kingdom Viridiplantae; phylum Streptophyta; class Magnoliopsida; order Alismatales; family Araceae; genus Spirodela; species Spirodela intermedia. Next base: position 2,466,849 of record LR746271.1, read on the forward strand.
TGGTGGGTAGATGCCCTGTGTGTCTTGGTCCCATTTTTTTCGTAGCCAAGCCCAGTAGATGCCTTAAATATGGTTCTGATGATGTTACTTCACATGAATACGAGTTGTACTGTATATGTTGTTTCTTAAATTAGTAAGGCCTTTCATTTCATCCTAGGATTTTTCCTAAATGCAGAGAACTACGAAACCATCCCTTGCTTTGTGGTGTTCACTTGGGAGATGTAATGCATGATATTGATATCACATAAATGTACAGTGCTCTCATATCCTATGTTCACTTCTGTCACCGCTACTTGATTATTTTAGAGCAATGACATCCACGACCTAGGTACATTGCGACTTTTAATAGAATGTAGAGTTTGTATTGTTATTCTTACTTTACGACCTATAATGGCTCTGATCACTTTCATAATTAATCAACAAGGATAATGCTTTCTTGCTCAAAAATATAAATCTGACTACGTCGTTTGTCTTACTGTATAAAATATTCGTGGAACATGTCTCATTGACAGGAAATTGATACCTTTCCTACCTTTCTCCTACATCAACTCTCATGTTGTCCCATTATCGTAAAATTTTCCATTCTCTCGAAAATATAATTAATCAACAAGAATCATGCTTTCTTGCTCAAAAATGTAAATCTGACTACTTCGTTGTCTTACTCCATGAAATATTCGTGGAACGTCTTATTGACAGGAAATTGATATCTTTCCTACCATTCTCCTAAAACTCTCATGTTGTCCAATTGTCGTAAAATTGTCCATTGTCTCCTAAAAAATATACAGTAGATATAATTGTTTAAACTTACTGGTATCACAATTTCATGAATGGAAGAAGAACAGTGTGAACGACCTTTGCTCATGGCACTGTTTGGTGGATTTCGATGTTTCATTTTAGGTTGTGAAATATGTTAGAGCCATACGGAAGGGATTGATCAAGTTCGAGAAGCAAAAGGAGAAACCACGCTTCTATATGCTATGGGGAGATGATTCTAGTTCTGCTGAGAATACACGACATGGATTAAGCTATATTCCTGCACCAAAACCGAAATTACCAGGTGACTTCTTCAAGGTTCTTGTTATTTGAAGTACAATAAATGGAAAAGGCAAAAAATGTAAAGTTCTTAGAATCTTGTGTCTGCCATATGTTAGCTGTTTGGTTCTTTCCTGATATTTTTTTTGTTATTCCTCTGCAGAAACTAGCATGTTTTCTCATTGTGCTCTTTTTCTATAATGAAATGTTTGCCACCTCTATTACTTCGTTTCCATTGACAATACTTCATGTATTCTGCTATAACAGTTTTATCATTTTTATGATACTCAAGTTCTCGCTCTATGCTCCAATCGTTTTTTCTCCCCTTATTTTAAACTGAAGTCAGCTGAAGGCTAGTTTAAGAGGCAAAGGAAAATCTTCCGCAATTTGGTGCTTGGAGTATTTATAGTCTGATATTGTTTTGATGCCCAGGTCATGACGAGTCATATAATCCATCCGTGGAGTATATTCCAACACAGGAAGAGATTAATTCTTACCAGCTAATGTATGACGAAGATCGACCTAAATTCATTCCTAGAAGGTATTTTTACATGGTTTAAATTACTTAATTGTGGGTGCATTTCTTATTTGAAACCTACAACTGAAATTCTTTGGATTCATCTGATTGTGCTGCAGGTTTGAGTCCCTTCGAAATGTTCCTGCCTATGAGAGTGCTATCAGAGATGCATTTGAACGCTCGTTAGACTTATATCTGTGCCCAAGAACAAGAAAGAAACGTGTAAGTGGTTGCAACTCAAGAATCTCCTTTGGGTTTATGTTGACGATTCTTTGAATATAATTTTTTTTTTCCTAAGAAAAAACCTGGTTCATACTTTCTTTTTTATCTTCTTCAGATTAATATTGACCCTGAGTCACTTAAGCCAAAACTTCCAAGTCGGAAAGATCTAAAGCCTTACCCCTCATTATGTTATCTTGAGTACAAAGGCCATAGAGGTTCTGTAAAGTCCATTTCTGTCCAAATAACAGGGCAGTGGATTGCTTCAGGTGCTCCTATCATCATCCTTACTCGATTCCAATTTTTTTCTCTTTCATTTTGTAGATGCCTATCTCTATTTTCCAGTCGATACTTAATTTTCACTAGATGGATTTTTCCTCATGTTCAATTGCTACTATCCAACAATCTTCTGGAAACTCTTAACCGTGAATCATGATCTTTGAAGGCTCAACTGATGGAACAGTTCGTGTCTGGGATGTTGAAACTGGTCGATGTTTGAAAGTCTGGGAGTTTGGTGAATCTATCCAGCACGTTGCTTGGAATCCTTTGCCTGATCTTCCTCTTCTAGCTGTTTCTGTGTACGACTTTGTGCTGATCCACGTTATTATTTCACGTTCAACTGTAGAAAATTTTAAGGTAAGTGGCATCTTTTTTTAGGGGCCAAGATGTAGTTTTGTTGGATACGGGTCTTGGCAATGCAGAGGAGCAATTTAGAGCAAAAGAACTGCTCCATGTTGAGGAAGATGATGCTGGTCAGTGTTAGTTGTGCTGAGTATTTTTATTAATGGTTCTCCGTTGACAGTGTCTTCATACTTCCACGCAGAAGGTGACACCAAACCTTTGGTTCGATGGTTACGACATGACAAGCTTGATGCCATCAGACTGGAACACTCCAAGGTAATGCTGAACATTTTCTGCTCATTCTGAGGTTGGAGATTAATATGTTGATACATTCTTCTCTCTGCATTCTATTTATCAAGCTTTTTCTGTCATGTAGGCTGTCTCGTCTGTTGAATGGCATTTTAAAGGAGACTACTTCATTACGGTTGCTCCTAGTGATATCCTTGTGACTTATTTCATGGGCACAGTAGGCCATAATATTCCTCATTGTGAATAATCCTTCCTTTTTTAATAGATGTGCATTTATTTGCAGTCAGTCTTTGTGAACTGGTAGTTTTCTTTTTAAGATCGGTGAAGGCGATTTAGATTTACACTTCAATTTTTTTATCATTGATTGTGTGCTTTACGAAGACAGGCTTATTATGTGTATTCTATGTAAGCGATTTTTTTTGGATCATGGTCCTTTTGTAAAGTTAAATTTTGCCACTATTTTTGGTCTATGACTTGCATTCCATTTGATGACTAGATAGCAAAAGAGCCATCTAAATACCGATTTATCTAACCTCACTACGTAATGGACATAAGACCATTCAACAAGCACATATCTTCAATTTTTTCTGCAATCTGATTTAATTCATAGAAACATCTGCTTTTTTTTTCTCAAGATTAGAAAACCCTTGAGGTACTAAAGGTTGTGGGTTGGCCTACTCTGACATGTACTGCGTCATGCTATTTTCTCGTAGCCCAGTTGGCCATGCAGTCCACCTGTTATTCAAAATCCCATTTTCCTAATTACTGGTAAAGCAGTACACTCACTTCAATTGTGTTGTCGAGATGTACTTAATAACCTGTATACCTTACATGTTTACATATATGTCCTCATGTACCTTTCATTTCGTGTTACATCAGTATGTCCAGAACCTTCTAGGGATCTGGTATAAATACTGGATCCTGCTCTCCTTGTAAACTGTTTTTGATCAATAAAGTTTGAGTTCTTCTTCCACGAGTGCTGGGTGCCTATCGGAGCTCCAGACCGTGTGTTATATCGACTACAAATTGAAAATAATGGGCTAATTCTTCAGAATAGAAATATATTATATTTTTGGGCTTCTGACCACTAAGTTTTGCAATTTTCGGGCCTAATTTTATTGCTATTTGAGAAATCGTATTTTTTCCAACGTGTGCATTTGGGTATACTAATTCATTGACATTGCTAATGGGCCAGTTTTACTTTTAATCGGGATTTGTATAATTCAGCTTGGTTGAGTGGCATATTCTTGAGATTATGCATGTTTGAGTTCCAGATGGTTGGCATGGTGTTTGGTAGCCGGGTTGCTTGTACTGATGAGTTTCATTCGTATTTTTTTCATTTTATATTAATACAGTTTTTAGTTGTGACATAGGAATGAAGTTCTGATGAAGAGTTGCGAATGGGATTTAGTTGTTTTTTATGTACCTATGGGGATGATATCATTATAACTCTGTCAGAGATATGAGCCAGTTTCATCACCTTCCAGGAACAGGTTCAGACTTGAGGCATTAAGATCTTAGTAGTTACATGAAAATTTTGGTCAAGCATTTCACATGTGGAACAATGGACATGAATGATAAGATTGGTGTAGGAGCCTAGGTTGATCAGGTCTGATCCAAGTAATGTCCTATTTACGATAACATAAAAGTTTGATAAAATACATGAGAAAATATTTGAGAAATTTTGAACTGTACATAAACAAATATTTAATTAAAGGATCTCAATGTCACGGCGATCTTTGATTTTAATCCGTGTGCCAGTTGGCCGATTCATTGAACTTTGGCGGGATTAGTTAATCTCAGTGTTGAATGCACATTAATGCGTTTTTTTGTGGATTTCCATCATGTAGAATGGTACTTTGCAGACGAAACCCTATTCGACTGAAAATGGCAGCTTCTTCCATTCTCTGTCTTGGAGTAATGGTTGGGATGCATTTAATTTTGGAAAGTAAACCGCAGAGTTGATTCTTAAGATAGTTTACACAATATAACGTACTACTTCATATGGAAAGGGTATGGAGAGTGGATGAAGAGCAGGTGTTGGGGTTTTGCGGTCTTCACAATCAGTACAAGACTCGTTATGCTTTACTTTAACGGAGCCTCAAACAGTTTGGAACATATCTTAATTTTGGATTATTCATTCAATCGGGTTAAATTTTAATTCTTTTATTGGTTTATAATTGCTAGACATATAAAGAGTTGCATTTTTCATTTTTTTGGGATATTCCTTGACCTACTTGTATACGTGAATCAAGAGCAATATTGATACACCGACTTTCCAAGAAGCTCACCTTTAATCCTCTCAAGAAGTTGCATGGTCTGCCTGTATCATCTGTTTTCCACCCGTCACGTCGTATTTTATTCATTGCCACGAAGAAGAATGTTCGTGTTTATGATCTTTCGATGGAAAAGCCCAAGTTCATGAAGAAGCTAGAACCATCCATACGAGAAATTTCATCTGTTGCTGTTCATCCTGGAGGTTAGTTATTCTCACTTTCTTTTCCGCTCTTTTCATTGTAGTTTCATTAATTGATAACAGAGTATGCTTCTGCTCTATAAGACAGTGAGTCATTTGGCTGTGGCATGCATTCCCAATCTATGCAGGTGACAATGTCATTGTGGGGAGCAAGGAAGGGAAATTGTGCTGGTTTGACATGGATTTGTCGTCCAAACCATACAAAACCCTGAGGTCTGTCATCTTGGACCAATTCTTGTATTTAATTATCATTTGTCTCATGTTTTTCAGAAATATTACGTTTTTGAACCTGTGGACTGTTTACATAATGACAACGTATGCTTCTGCCGATGTTTGGACACCATATATGCTTCTGATGATGTCGATATTATTGGCGAAAATTAAAGGTCGCTTGTGAATATATTCTCAGATGCAAAAACGTATAAAGTCAAATGCTTTATTGAACATTGAAGCTGGAATTTCATTGTTCTGTAAATATCGTGTTTCTGAGGCTAATCTTGTACTAGAATGGAAACTTTGCAGGGTTTTACCATAAGAAGGCACTGTATTGAGAGGCGTATTTATTTTCATATGCACTATAATTTGTTTCACAGCTAAAAATAGATCATCATCACCTTCGCTGACAACGTCACCAATATCAGCATAATTAAGGGACAACAAGATTATGAAAGTTTGAATGTTTTTTTGGCTTATTTGTGCAAAATGTATGCTTAAGTTCAATTTCAGTGGGAGAAGGCTTATAAGAAGCCTTGGTAGGATCAGTTTATTGATAGAATACTATATTTTTGTTCATTGAACTGCTGGGCAACCATCAGACTATCTTTTTAAATTGAATTTTGGCGGATTGAACAGCATAGTAATCTGGAAATTTACAGGACTCTGATTTGCTGGAAAAAAAATGGCTCTACACTAATAAAAAATGTCGCCCTAATTTATGAGCTAATTCAGGAGCAAACCCGTTCATCCTGTGTCTCAAATAAGTGATGATGTGGATAATCGTTGTCTGACTGGCTATCAATGGCAAAAACAAATCGTGATCCCATGAACATGGGAACTATTTGTGACACTTTAGGAGACACATGATCTTCCTGTTTGCCGATACATCACAAAGATAGCTAACATGAAATAGTCTGGTTGATAGTGGATTGCTGATGATGCTGACGCTTGTACTTGTGTAGTAATGAATCAGTTGATGATTTTGCCTCATATCAGAACTTATTCTTGACAGACATGAAAAACTCTCAGAAACAATTAAGCAGGCTGAATCTAGCGATCAATAATTGACCCAAAAACTATGAGTTATTTAACATGGATGGCGCCTTCAGTTTTCCTTCATATTTAATAATTGAAGGTGTTTCTTGAAAACGTTTGCGATTTTTTTCTAATGGCTGGGGGTCTCGACTGTTGCCAACTGTCGTTGCCCATTGATTTTCGACCAGTGCTCTCAATATTGGTTAACGACATTCAGCTCCCATGTATCCTGCATATGTTCATACTTGTACAATGTGGAACCTGGCGATTGTAATCACAATTAATCCCCTAAAAGTTCTTGATAGCTCAAAATGGTTTCAGCTTTCGCCAGTTGATGCCTTTCTCTACGTTAAAGGTGTTGACTTGCGTATGACTGAGTGGCGGAAGATGGGTTTCCCAATATGGGAGGAATCATGCGTGATTTGCAGGAGCATATAAATATTGGCTGGGCTAGCAAGTAATCTGACCTTGAAAAGTTAAAGCTCCAAGTTTGCTCTGTTCAAAGCCTGTCTGTTGGTCCCCTTGACAAATGTTTCCTAACTAGCAGGGCTAACTTGGGAATTGGTCTTTAGCTAACTGCAAGTAATTTGCCTGATATTCATGCATTTTGTTGGATGATAAGTCTCCGTCATCTGTTGGTGTTCTCAATTGAACCAGTGATTCCCCAGTTTTCGCTGCTATCATATTTGGGATCTTCACACATGTTCTTCTGCATCTGTTGAATGATACTTTGCCGATGATTTGCAGGGCTCATCCGAAGGACATCACTAACGTGGCTTTCCATCGCTCATACCCCCTTTTTGCTTCATCCTCCGATGATTGCACTGCGTATGTCTTTCATGGGATGGTTTATTCAGATCTCAACCAGAACCCTCTCATTGTTCCTTTGGAAATTCTTCGGGGGCATGCAAGCTCAAATGGCCGAGGTGAGCCCAAACCATATCAATCTGATCTCTGACTGGTTTCCATTTCAACATGAAATATATATATATATATATATATATATATATATATGTCTGTGTGTGTATGCATATCATACTGTTTATATTATGCAGTTTGCCTCTTCCTTCGTTGAGCATTGTCATGCCATACATTAGAAAGCAAATGATGTTGTGGAGTATGGCCACGGAAATACAGGAATTCGGTAGAAAAATATATATACAAAATATTAATGGAGTTACATACCTTTTGTATTCATGCGAGTGGAGTTGTGGTCAAATATTTTGATTAGAAAACTTGTCAGGGATGCCGATCTGGTGTGATATATATTCTACTTGGTGCTGATCCATTCCCCCCAAAGTTTGTTAATCTATCCTCTATGATTTGATGTCAATGGAAAAGTGATCATACTCGGACAATTTTAGGGTTTTTCTGGGCATCCAATCCTGTTTATTTAACCAGGTGCTCCAGAGAAACCCATCATCTCTACATTTATTATTATTATTGTTATTATTGTTATTATCTGTTCTTCAGCATCGCATCTGGTGTCTGGGATTCCATGAAATTTTATGTTGGATTCTTGACGAGGATTCGACTTCCTGATTCAGGCATCCTGGATTGCAAGTTCCACCCCAGACAGCCTTGGCTGTTCACTGCTGGCGCGGATTCTGTGATCAAGCTCTACTGCCACTGATGATGATATGTTGTGGGGGGGGAGAGGAACAGCTTCCGGCTCTGCATGGTCTCTTGATGGGTGTGCCAACAGGTCCTATTCTGGGTAATTACCGAAGCAGGGCGATGATCCCTTCTTCTAAGGGATCTCCATTGGGTCTGCTTCCCAGGTTGGCCATTTGGCAAGAAGAGTTGGGGATCTCTCTCCTGCAGACGATTGTGGCCCAAAGTTTTGAGCTTGAATCCTTTTTGGGTCACACTCAGGTTGCCCGATCCTCTCAATTTATTGGGTTATATTTATTATTTCTTTTCTTCGTCTTGTAATTCTTGGAATTCGTTTCATGGACCGTTGACTTTAAATTTTAGGCTTCAGTTAGGCTATGTTATCCTTCGAGTATATATATATCTTTGAACCCGGGTATCTTTTGAACCGGTGACTGACTTCCTAAGGTTAAAAGTCAATCAAGATGCTGGTGGCTACGTTATCCTTCGAGTATATATATCTTTGAACCCGGGTGTCTTTGGACCGTTGACTGGCTTCTTAAGGCTAAAGGTCAATCAAGATGATGGCACCTGCGTCTGATCCGCATATGAGAGAGAGAGAGAGAGCCCTTCTGGACGGGGATCTGTTGAAGCTTGTACAACTCTCTTCCACGTTTGAAACATGATCAGTCCTGCGTCACCGAGAGACTCCGGAGGAACACGTCTAGCAGTGGATCCACAACGGTTGGTGAATATCAGCGTCATAAATTATATAATGCAGCATGTTGATCTCACGTGCGAGGCGTGCTGTTACACGTGTCATGTTGTCCTCAACAGATGCGGCTTGGTAGCTCTTCATCTTTCGAATGGCCGAATGGGGTATCACTACTGCCCAGTCATCCTGGACCTACTCCGAGCCAACTCTCTCTCTCTCTCCCTATTTTGTATGACCTGTTAATAATTGACCCGTAAATGGAAAATTAAATCCGAGTTGGTTGGTAGTTGGCAATACTTATAGCCCATGAGAAATTTGTTATGTTTTCCTTTTCAGATTAGTATAATTTTCAAAATTAATTTTATGAATGACTCAAAATCACTAATTGTTGTTGCGAATTTCTCTAACAATTGTTTGATTATTAAAAAATTAACCATGAGCTTAGCCCGGCATGTATGTCATTTATGAAGTAATTACACATGCTTTCTATTAGTGTGCATGTATATCAATTTTTAATTAATGCAGGAGATAACGATTTATTTTTTCATATTTTTTAAAAGATAGTTATGGGGTTATTATTTCATATTTTTGAGGCAAAGAGGCTTTTCCTCAAGCGCATCATTATATTGGGGTTAACTTATACTTCCTGAAATTTAAAGGGCCTTTTTTGCAAAAGCGTACCGAATTTTGCAGTGATTGTTGCGTATAGAGACGCACAAGGCCTTCGCACGTGCGTGGTGACACCCTGGGTAGTATAGGATAAGGTTATGAGCCAATGGATGACGCGATGAATTATATGGATATATATTGTGATAATTCTCGAAACAGTGGAATATGATATTATCCTCCTCCCCGCCACCCACTGTGCCACGTGGATTAAAATAATGAATAATTTCTCAGAAGACGGTTATCGTCCTTGGACGAGAGGGGACCAGACCTGGAGCTGTAGGAGAGGGAAAACGGGATATTTTGTTTATTTAGTACGTGGGAAACGGACGAATTTATAATCTCAAGCTTTGGTCAGAATTTCATTTATTGCAAAAATGGAGAAATTGACTGGTTGCGAACGCGGGAGAGAGAGAGAGAGAGAGAGAGAGAGAGGGGTAGGTTTGACCATCTATATACACATCAAGATGTTGAAAACGTGGTGAGAAGGATTAGCACAAAGGGAAATACTCCCAGGTGGAGAAGGAATCGCCGTAGGATGGCGGAAAGAGGACAGACATAGAGATGGTTTGAAGGGTGGGGGAGAGAGAGAGAGAGAGAGAGAGGGTTGAGAGGCACGGGGTCTGGAGATTCTGGAGGGAAGACGAGGGAGAGGAGGAACCAGAAAGTGGAGGAAGGGGGGAGATGCTCGGGGTCCCATCGGCAAACTAGGCCACACCTCCTCGCCCATTCATCTCTGAGTTTCTCCCTGGTTTTCCTAACGATCTAGTTTCTTCTTCCTCGCATTCTTGTCCGCAGCCTCCGTGATCTCTGCCAGGTGCCTGGGATCGTGTAAGTACGTACTTTTGTTGCTTTCTGGAATTTGTCCCTCGACTTGTTACCTACTGCAGCCGGACAAGGGCAAAAGAGAGAAATCGGGGGAATTAAGAAAGGGGAGAATTCCTCTGGTTCGCAGAGGAAGAGCGTTTGTCCTTGGCACATCTTCTGTAGCCTCTCTGCATCCCTATGGAGAGAGACTGTGGAGGAGAACGGTGGAGAGAAGATTCCGAACTCCGGACTTAGCTCTTGTCCTGCCTCTTCCCGAAGCAAGTCCTGCGGAGGATTCCACTTTTGCTCCACATCTCATATTCAGGAAGAGGCTGATAGATATTTGCCTTTGATCATTCACCAACTAGTGGATGCGCGGATTGGCTCAAATCTCCCCTCGCACACGCCTGCAACGCTCCTAAAAGTTAGATCGCATCTGGTTCGACTCCTTCCGTGAGAATTATAATTTTGGGATTTCGACATCGGAACTCGAGGAGGGAGTTTCTAGGAACTGGCAAGCAAAGGGAGGTCGTGGTCGCACCGGAGACTCTCGACGGATCCTTCAACGAGAAACGAGGTGTCCCAGTGTGCGGCTGTTCTGGAGTGCTTACTCGACATAGTCAGGGCCCTCGGGATGGGCTCCTGCCTGTCGTCAGATGGCCAGAGGGGATCCCCGACGTCTGCCGAGGCAGCTGCCTCAGGAACTAACCGGAAGCAGAGAGGTGTGACGAAGAGGCAGGGAACCAGGGGGTACTCTGATCCACGGACGGACGAGCTGCTGCATCGCATCCCTGGCAGAATGTTCCTCAATGGAGCCAGCAGCGTGGCTTCCTTGTTCACCCAGCAGGGAAAGAAGGGAATTAATCAGGATGCCATGATCGTCTGGGAGGTTAGATTCTCTTCTCCTCTCGAGCTTTCAATTCTTTGCACACTGATTTCCTATTGATCTCGTTTTTCTTTCTGCACATTACCCTGAAAAGCTACTCTTCCCTGCATTCTTTTTCCTTCATTCGATTCCCTGCATTCCTTTCAAGCGAACATAACGAGGGATTTCACCATTGGATCCCTTTTCGTGCTTGTGCTCCTGTTTTAATGAGACCTGGTCAGCTTCTTTTGTTTCAACACTTGATATTAGGCTAGCCTTACTTTTAAATACAAACGTAATGGGATGGGAAGTTATTAGAGTTTCTGCTGTCTTTAGTTTTATTTCTGTACTTGTTACACTGGACTCATAAACTGTAACCCGTTACTTTTGTATTTATATAGATTATTGAGGCTAAGAACGGGTGTTCTCATATTTTTTAACAAGGTATGCACGAGTGGTATAAATAATACGTGGAAAAATGGTTCAGCATCTGGCTGCAAAATCAGATTCAACTCTCTGGAATTTCGACCTTTTAGGTCATAGGCGAAGACTAGACTGATGGGGAGGTCTGCTGTTGGGATGATAACTACAATGGCACCATAGTTTTCAAATGTTTCTCAGGCGTTGCCAGGGTAGGATGGTATTTGTTTATATCTACTAGAAAAGTTGACCGGCCCTCACCATGGTCTCCATCAAATAAATTAAACTGTTGTATTATTAAGTAACACAGGATTAATAAAATTGATTCTTAGTAATAAAAAAATTCTGCAAAACTAAGGGTGCTTCGAAACGAACTATTGAAAATATGCCAATGTCTGTATTTGATATGGCTTAAATCGCATGGGACTTCAAACTCTTGATCTCCCAAGATCATCCTCGTGAAGCTCTTTTTAAATTAGTGCTATGACATGTCTCCAAAAGTGCCAAAAACACTACTCTTTCCGTAAAATATCACCAGATATGACAAAAAAAGTAGTTCATTTTCTATTATCACGAGGATGTTTTATCAAAACAAGGAAATAATTAGCATTAGGCAAATGAACTTTCAATTTTTATCTGTGTGATCTGTTCCATCTGGCAAATTAGCTTGGTATAAAATTCGCTTCTTAAGAAATGACTTGTAGTTCTGTAGAATATTTTGTAAAACTAGACTGCTTAGGGCTATGTCTTTTAAAACCAGCAGCAATCTGTTTGCTTATCCCCTCACCTCACTTCACGCATGCATACAATAACAAGGGTAAACCTGCAGTTAATTGTGGTCGTGAAATTTTATGGTCAAATCGTGCAGTATGTGAGATTATATGACGTGACTAAGGTTTCTCCATGCCGATTTGATTTATTTGTTAACGACACAAACCTCTTAGCTTATTTGTCTGTTAAATTTTTGTTTCTTGTAGAATTTTGGATCAAGAGAGAACACAATATTTTGTGGAGTTTTTGATGGCCATGGGCCATTTGGGCATATCGTTGCAAAGAGAGTTAGAGATGTTCTTCCTTTAAAGCTGAGCACTCATTGGGACGTAGATGCTGGTTGTGATGATCAGAGAGAGAAACGAAGGAGCTTCACAGGGAGCGCGATTTCAGAAGAATCTGCATCGGTTCATACTGAAGATGAGTTAATGACCACAATGAATTCAGACGAAAAAGAGGAGAAATCTGAGATCTTTGTGATACTGAGAGAGTCGTTCCTAAAGGCATTCAAATTTATGGACAAGGAATTGAGAGTGCATCCTGGCATTGATTGCTTCTGCAGTGGGACAACAGCTGTTACCTTGATCAAGCAGGTACACATTTATTTCTTCTTATATTGAAGCATAATTCATCTTTGAAATCACTTTTCTATGTAATAAAGCAGTAGATCGTATGAAAAAGTGAGTGATTTCGTCGATCTTACTGTTTTCAAATGATTCTACGCATACATCCTATCAGCATGAGTGCTGATCTTCTGCAGTGGGACCTAAATTTTTTACTGGATTTATTTAGGGTCAAGATCTCGTAATAGGCAATGTTGGAGACTCAAGGGCTATACTAGGAACACGAGATGAAGAAAATACCTTGGTTGCTGTTCAGTTGACTGTGGACCTGAAGCCAGACCTCCCAAGTAATCTTGTCTCCCTGAAGGACTAATGTTGAGCATACTGTTTTGAAGGGGCATATTCCATTTGCAAATGCGACCTGATGTTTGATGGATATGTCCATGTCTTTTTTTGCAACTTTTCTCTGATATTAAATTTCTGCTGCCATTCAATATAGTTTTTTTCGATGGAAAATAATATCGACTTAATTGATCATCTAGAATTATCTCTGTTACCAGTTCTGCTTGTTGTCACTAATTGTATACTCTGAATTTCTATGATGAACTGTTATATTTGAAAGTATTGTTGAGTTCACACTTTTTTAAATGGAGAAGCAAAGGAAAGGATGGTGTTGGGAGGTGAACATTGACTAGTTGATTTACTGGGCATCTCAATGGATCCCTCATTTGAGATGTGCTTGAAATCACTTTGCCTTCTTCATCTGTATATATTTATATTTTCAGTAGATTAGAAAATTACTCTCTGAGGCCATGGAATTTCTCTGTATTCAGATCCCATAATCATTAGCCTTTTGTAATTCAATACTGAGGTTGCTTTTTCTATTCCATAGCCCTACCTATTTTTTTAAATTAGAATCAATAATCACACAAAATTCGCCTCAACCTTCTTCAGCCATCCATTTCTTGTCCCCATCTTGACAACATTATGCAACCAGAAAAATCTGATTTCCTTTCTTAAAATTTCTAACGTTCCTTTTGGTTCATTCACATTATTTTATCAATTTCTTTGCTTGGGTAAGTATATATGTACGGCTTGGTTTAGTATATATGTACCATATTGCCGAAATCAGTTAACCCTATGGGCTTGAATGGAATTGGCCTGATAATTCGGTATTCATCCCTTCCGTTTTTGTGATTAGCCTGGTAAGGAACTCCATTGATTGTAATAATCATGATAAAAGCTGTTGTACAAATATTTTTTTTCTTCATTTGTATTTAATATGAGTTATCAGGGTAAACGGAGCTGTTGTATCTATCATTTGTCACTTGGATAGCAACTGTTTTTTGATACCAAGAGAACTGGTAGAGTTTTGAAGTAGATTAATGCTAAATCAAAGGGAAAGTAAAATAGGATCGCTTCTTTGCTTCTTTTGGGCCTATAATTTCGGTATGTTCCATGAAAGAAGTATATGACAAAGCTTCGTCACCATGGGCTTTTTTTATCCGTGTAGATATAGATTTTTTTTATCGAGATTAATGATCTGAACTGTGAAACCTATTGATTTTCCTTTTGCCAATCAGATCATTAAAATATTTACGAAATATTTGTGGGCAGGGTTGGGTCGTCCGGTATTCGGGACAACATCGCTGTATTTCGTTTTTCATATTTTTTGAAGCATCACTATTTTACTTTTATTCTTTTCCGTCATGTTTTATTAATAGCTTGATAATTTAGTGGAAAACATAACACTGGAAGCTCTTTGAGAAATTTTAATTTCCTGATTGGCTCAGGAGAGGCAGAGAGGATCAGACAGTGCAGGGGCCGAGTCTTTGCTCTTCGGGACGAGCCAGAGGTGCCTAGGGTTTGGTTGCCGAACATTAATTCCCCGGGCCTGGCCATGGCACGGGCCTTTGGTGATTTCTGCCTCAAGGACTTCGGTCTGATCTCTGTGCCTGAGGTTTCCTTCCGACGGCTCACTGACCGGGACGAGTTCATTGTCTTGGCCACCGATGGGGTAAGCAAGAAAAATTGTTCCATCTGGGTCGATTTTACCCTTCTTCCCTGCTGCCATTGTCCCTCTAATTAATGCCAGTTATCAAATTGTGGCAGGTCTGGGATGTTCTATCAAATAAGGAGGTAGTAGACATAATCGCCTCTGCTCCCTCAAGATCATCGTCAGCTAGAACCCTGGTAGAGGCAGCAGCTCGGGCCTGGAGGTCGAAGTATCCGACCTCCAAAATGGACGACTGTGCCGTTGTATGCCTCTTCCTCGATGTGGAGAGCCACAGCAGCGCTGCCGCAACCAGATCTTCCTGGGAGGGCTCCCCAGAGGGAAAGGATGAAGAAGGGGAAGACTGGTCGGCCCTTGAGGGTGTTTCCCGAGTCAACACCTTGCTGACCCTCCCAAGATTTCTCTCTGGGTATCGCTGACCAGGGCTGGGCTTTTCCATAAAATGTTAAGTGTTTCTTTGATGCAGTTCATCTGGGTCTGTGAAGAGCCGGTGCTGAGTCTCAGCCTTAACATGATGGGAAGGAAAGGAGAGGGTTGACTTCTTCTCCGATAGGTATTTGGCTTCAACTTTTCTTTCTGCAAGAGAGGATCCGGCTATATTATTTCTCCCGGCTTCCTCTCCCCATCACTCTTCCCCAGTCTGCTGCGGGTAGGCTTTGGTTGTTTTATGATAGGCCACCCACTATTATTGGTCAGCGTGATTGTTATTTTATCCGAGCTCCTTCCCTCCTTCCCTCCCTCCCCCCCTCCCTCCCTTCTTCCCTCTCTCCACTCTCTCCCCTCTCCCCCCACCATTATGTCTACTGTGGGTAGGGTTTGGATGTTTTGTGAGCGGCCACCCACTGTACTGACAATGTGATTGTTTACCATTCTAGATCATATTATTTTTCCCTGGCTACCTCCCTCTCTCTCTCTCTTTCTTTCTTGCTTGCTCTGGGGATGGGGCTTTCGATGTTTCATGGAAGCCCTTCCAGTGATATTGATCAGTGTGATTCTTTATTTCTAGATTGATGACATTTATTCTATTCCTTGTCTGGATTGCCTCACTGAGCATTTCCCACACCAGGTGGACGCTCGTTTGGCGGAAATCATCCTAATTTTTGATAGAAGGGTTAATATTTCGCAAAGTTTCCCTTCCCATGAGGATAAAGTTTTAGTTGATGATAAACACAGTATGATTGCCCTCACTCCAGCATGTGGCATAAAATGGGAGGTGCCGTGTGGAAGGGCTTGCGTTTTGGGCTCTGGGCTGTGGGCTTGCCCAGTTAGGAGGGATCAAATGAAGAACGAGAGGTAAATGCATACTAGAACTGTTAATGTACAGGATAGGCCCATATGTCTGCCAGCCAAGCCTAGAAGACTTGAGCCCATTTTCTACCCATGTAGTCGTCCTATCATCACTTTGAATCGTAGTCCAATTCTCTAACCCTCTTTCTGTCTCCTGGATATAGGAACATGTGTTGGTTGGTTAGTTTTGTAATGCAAATGGTAGCCTAGCAGCTGTTCATGGGATAGGCTAACATCAAAGTCAACAAAAAAGCACTGTTGTGTAAATGAAGGGCATGTTTTATGTAGTTTACCAATCAAACCATTGAAATGGTTGGGAAGAGTGAGTTTCCTTGGTGTAGTGTTGACATGTGGAAGAGCATTGATATTGACCTATATTTTACTTAAAAAATTCATATTTTTCCTATCATGTTTGCTTTAGCAATTATTATCTAGGCCACGACTCATTTCAGTCTTATACAAAATATTTCAGAGGGTTTAAAAATTATGAGCCTTTGTACATACTTAGGCAACTAGTTAGATGATATGCATATGGGAGTCAACTGTAGGGTATGATGACTCTAGGGTTTTGGGTTGAGAAACTATTAGTAGGGATCAAGATTAGGCTTGGCTTTCCAACTGTACTCCTAGATCTTTTCACAATGAGGAGTATTCAATCATCTCGTATATATTTATTTAAATTTCTACATTTTCCATATTATAGCTAAACTATTTATGCCATGCCTAAGAGTTCCCTTTTATTCATCACTATTGGAGCCCTCATTTCCATGTAGTTTGGCTACATATCTTCTTAGGCTTCTAGGGTTTGGGTGAATGATACTTTCTCTCATGGTGTAAGAGAAAAATTAAGATGACCATATTATTGGTCTTGTTGCAAGCACTGACCTAGCATAAGTTCCTCACACCCAATTGTTAACAAAAAATGGCAATTTTTTTTTTTTTTTTTTTGCTAGTGTCAGATTGACATTCCTTGGGTCTCCTATACTTAGATCTTGATGATACAAACTCTTATAGTGGATCAATCCTCTACCTATGGCCACTCTCAAAGAAAACCTCATTCTCTGGTTTTTATAAATCAATGTTTAGCAACATTGGTTGATTACTGAGCTTGGTTCACTTTGACTTTTACCCCAAGAGTTTCTACTAGAATTGCAACTCTAGGTGGGCTAAAGTTGATTATAGGTTTCATCTCTCTCTTGAGTCATTAAAATAAAACTGAATCATAAGTTTATGCTAGAGGACATAAAAAATATCAGTACCATCATTTTTTAGAATTTGATGAAGACCTAAATCTCATATAGAATTTGATGAAAGAGTTGAATTGTGCTTGTTTTCTTCCCCCTTCAGATTACAAGGGTATATATTTGAAGAAGACGTTGTCACTGAAATTAGATTCAGAAAGCTTATTTTTAGATCAAGAATTGCTCCTCAACATGTTGTCTTCTCATTGTTGAATCATGCTTTTAAAGACCACTCAGGTTTGCATATAATTTTCTGAAAAAATAGTTAGAAAGAATTTTAATATTGGGAAAATCAGTAGAGCATATAATTCAAGGGGTAGGATATTCACTTAAGTTGAATCAATAAACATAGTTGTTAAGCTTGAACATATATATATATATATATATCTGAGGTTATCCCCTTCAGCATCTCTAACAAGACTCCATTATTGTTAAAAATGCAATAGTAAATATATCTCAAAATAGAAATATTATTTTTAGAACTAAATTAAGTCTACGTTCCTCAAATAAAATATGAGTACGAAGTAGACATACTCAAAAATCATATTAATATTTAGCAACATTATTTTAGTAGCATACGACATTCTTAAATTATTTTAGTTAATATTTAATAATATTAAAGTAATCATGAAATGCCATATCAATATTGTGTATTCACTAAATTAATTGTCCATAAAAAATGTTTAGAGGATTATAATTTCAAATCATGAAAATCTAGTATATTGGTTGAGCTTTCATATCAATATTTTACATTAAATATTCATACAAAATCTAAAGTCCAAATCAATAGTTTTCACTAGAGGCTAATTATTTTTTTTAGAAATATTAAATAAAATAAATATTTCAGGTGGTAGATGACATGACTTAGTTGTTGTATGGTAAATCATGTAAATTTAAAATTATAAAACTAGAAAATACTAATTTTTAGATATTTAGAAGTATTTCTGAACAAATATATTAACTATAATTGAATTAAAGTTTCAAAAATAGTAGGAATTTTCCAGGCCAATCATAGAAATGTAATATAATGTCGGGTAATTTTTCAAATTTTTTCTCAAAGAGTACAATTTTTTATAAATTTTAGATTAAGAAATAAAAATAAAATATATTTAAAATTCACGAAAAAGGAAAATAAGGGTGTGGATGTCAAGATGATGGCAGCACCTGACGAATGCAAATTGGGTAGGAATAAAGTTCTACTTAGTGATTCTTACAAAGTGATCACAAATAATTTAATTGATCAAATTAAGATCTGTAAAAACTAGAAGAATTGTAATTGAACGAAAAATAGTTTGATAGATTTAAATCACACAAATTATCACTAAATGAAGTAAAAATTAAATTGAAAGCAAGAAAATAGAGCTCCTACATTGCGACGGCGATGCATCAGTGATGCACTGAAATATTAAGTATTTGGGAGAATTGTCGTGTAGTGTTCACAGTCTCAAAGGCTCTCCTTAGACAAAGATGATGTAGGTAATCTCTAGATCTTCTTATAAAGTCTAGAGATCAATGAAATGAGTTGTTGAATCATCTCCGATAGTTGTTACCTAGCGGAGCAGAAAAACAACGACTTTGCGACTCTTCGACAACTGTTACCCGATGGGGAGGAGCTGAATGGAAGTGGGATGCGTGTTAGGGAGCTTCATCCTCAAGTCCGCATAGTAAGAGGAGGCTCTTCATCGCATTTGGTACACTCTTAGGAGGTGATGACTTGTCTCTTAATGGATCATTCTCTTTCCAACAACAACTTATTTATTGATCAAATGGAGGTGCTTTACTTGATAGATTTACGATCCTTTTATTGCAAATTATTCAACAATTTTAGTAACAATACTCTATAAATCATGTTGATGAAATTTTCGCCGATGATTGAGTGATTCTAGTAGCTTAATCCTTCATCAATGATCTGTAAGAAAGTTACGATTTAATAAAATAAAAATATAAGTTTTGGCTCTAAAAAGATTTGAATCTACACCGGTCGCCCGTCTACATAAGAGAGATTAAAATAAGTATTATAATGCCCTCATAAAGTGACGTTATCATGATATACCTCTATTATAACTAAGGGATAGTTTAGGTATTAAATTTTTTGAAGCCTTTCTAAAGAAGGTGCAATGCGCGTTTAGTCCCACATTGATTGTATGCCGAAGTTTCAGGTGAATATATAGTAATATCACATTTTGAAGTAATGAGTCCCTTTCTCCTGCGTGTACAACTGCTCGTCCCATAGCTAGTTGGCCACCAATGATGTGGAAGGGGAGTGGTGGGCACATGCCCCCATCGGTCCATAGCTACTTGAGCCCCTGCTCGCAGTTCCACCTTGACTGTACTTCCAACTTACTTGTTGGCTCAGCTGGCCAGTGAGTCCCCCCCTTTTTCTATTTTTTTTATTTTTTTTATTTTTCTTTATTTATTTAAAAAATAAAATTATAAGATCATATAAAATAGTAGAAAATCACATAATTAGTGAAAAAATTACATTAACTAAGTAAAAACCACTTTTCACAAATGAACACAAATATAAATTTATTTATCATGAGTTAAGACTAAAATTATATTATTTATTAATTATTAACTCATGATAATGAAAACTTATTAGTAGATTCATCACAAATTTAGAATTATATATTTGAGCATCGAATATGTTTATTTAATTATCATATAGACACTTGACACCATTAAGATGTATTTTATTTATGATTATTTAATTTCATGCATGTCTCCAAAAAATACTCATGTGATTTATAAATATATACGATTAAATATTGTTTGATTAATTCATTTTTTGAACATAAAAATACTTTATAGGATAGTTAAGGCTCTTGAAGCCAACATAATGTTTAGTAATATTAGGAAAACAAGAGTTGTGGTGACAAGTTGTATTGTTGCATCGAGTTGTAAGTTGAAACTTAAAGTGCATTTGAAACTTGGGTATTGAAATACTTTTATCTATTTGTTGGACTAGAGATATTAAACTTATTGAAGATGGTACTAGTTAGATAAGTTGATTCCTTGTAGACTTGCTCAATCTCATGGTAACACTAATACATGAGAAATTGCTCATAAGTAATTTGGCTGTGAATTTTGGATACCACAACCTCATGATTAAGACCTCATTACTTTATAGAAGGGATCACAAATTTCACCCACCTGAAAATTTCAAGATTCTCATCAAATGGTGATCTTTGAGGTACCTTTGGATGAAGTCCTTGAATGGCCAGAGCTTTTCAATGCACTCCTTGCCATATTGGCTTTCCATGTTGCACATGTTAATGCTACATGTGTGCATCAATCTCTAGTGTGCTTGTGGTTGTCTACATAGCACACATGTTGTCACCTTTGTACCTATGGCTGGTAGCGCTATCATGTTGTGAAGCCTTGGTAACTTGTTGCAAGCAAACCTCACCACTACACTTCAACTCACACCATCTGATGTACATTCCTACCATGATATGTCCAAGTGTGTATGGTGGGTTCAAGGTCTATATACTTGGGTAATAGAAGGCCTCTTCTTGTATTGGCACATCTGAGGTCTCTTTGCCATTTTATAGGCAACCTTGCAGCTCTTTAGCATTGACTTTATTTTGGCACAAGGTGCCAATGTTGTTGGTTGTGTCAAGTGTTGAGACCTGCAAGGCTTCTAACTACTCTTCTATATGATGGAAATGAGTTTTTACATCCTCCATAGAAGTGGCCAATAGAGCTATTCCGTCATCTAATAGATCAATTCTTTTCCCATGCGCACTACTCTTGTTTGCCATCCTAACATCAATTTTTCATGGAGGGTCCATTTAAGCTTAAGTGCTTGTGCCTTCTCATGTTGGCTCAACTATTACTCAATTGACATTGAGGAGCCTTAATAATGTGTGGAAGTATTTAGAGACCCAAGGGATGCATATTACTCACTAATTTAGGATAGTATATGTGAGGAGGACCTCACTTATTTCATGTACTAGTTGGTGCAATCATCAATATATGTTGGGTTTGGTATGACAACACACTCTTTTGTTTGCCTCTTGAATTAGGAGTATCTTCTTCTTCTTGCCCTCTTGGATTAGGGGGACTGATAAGTCTTTATTATCATGAGTTAATAATTAGTAAATAATATAGTTTTAGCCTTAACTCATGATAAATAGAATTATATTTATGTTAAAGTGTGAAAAGTGGTTTTCAATTGATTAACGTGAATTTTTAGGTAATTATATGATTTTTACAGTCTTACTTTTGAGATAAATGAAGATCAAAAAATAAAAATAAAAATATTGCAAAATGGGGGAACCCGCCGGCCAATCGGGCCCGCAAGTGGGTCGGAAGCACAGTTGGGGAGTATCCGCGAGCAGGGGCTCGAGTGGCTTGAACCGATGGGGGCACATGTGCGCCACTCCCCTTCCACGTCACCGGTGGCCAGCCGGCTGTGGGGTAAGTAGTGGTCGTACACGCGCGAGAAAAGGACTTTGCTTATAAATGTAACATTACTATATATTCGCCTAAAAATTCGGCGCACAACTGATGTGGGACTAAACCAGTCACCTTCCTCAGAAGAGGCGGGGGCAACCGACGTGGGTTTGAATCCTCCTAGAGCCAAAACTCATATTTTTATCTGATTATCGCGACTTTCCTGTAGATCGCCGTTGAAAGATTAAGCAACCAGAATTGTTGGATCATCGACAAAAATCTCGTCAACGTGATTCGCTGAGCATTGTTACTCAAATTGCTGAAGGATTCGTGATAAAAGGATTGCAAATCCATCGAGTAAATCATCTCTGATTGATCGACGAACAAGCCATCATCGGGAAGAGGATGATCTGCCGAGAGACGAGTCGCCACCTCTTGAGGGCGTACCAGATGCAATGAAGAGCCTCCTCTTGTTGCACGGACCTAAGGATGAAGTTCTCTAACACGCGCCCCACCTCCATCCAGCTCCTCTCCACCGGGTGACAGCCACCGGAGATGATTTGACGACCCATTTCATTGATCTCTAGACTTTGCAAAGAGATCTAGAGATTGCCCACATCGTCCTTGTCCAATGAGAGCCTTCGAGGCTGTAGACACTATATGACTATCCTCCCAAATGCTCAGGATTTCAGTGCATCGCCGACGCATCGCCGTTGCGATGTCGGAACTCTATCTTCCTACTTTCAACTTAATTTCCATTTCATTTAGTGCTAATTTATTGATTTTAAATTTACTCGGATATACTTCATTTCATTATGATTCTTTCGGCTTTTATAGATGTTAATTTGATCAATTAAATCGTTTGTAATCTCTTACGTAAGAATCGCCAGGCAGAACTCTGTTTCTGCCTGATTCGCATTCGCCAAGCGCTGACGTCATCCTGACGTCCGCACCCTTATTTTCTTTTTCCGTAAATTTTAAATATATTTCCTTTTCATTTCCTAGTATAAAATTCATAGAAAATATTATTCTTTGCAGAAAATTTTGAATAATTACCAGATATTATACTACATCCCTGTGATCAACTTAGAAAATTACTGCTATTTTTGAAAGTTTTATTAAATTATAATTGATATATTTGTTCAGAAATACTTCTAAATATCAAAAAATTTATATTTTCTAGTTTTATAAATTTTATATTTGTGTGATTTAATATACAACGACTGAGTCACGTCAGGGACCTCTCTCTCTTTCTCTTCTCCCACATCCTCTTCTTTCTATCCTATTGCGAGCCCTCCCTTTCTTCTCTCTTGCTGCCGCAACCATTCCACCTCCTAGCCATCCGCTTTGTTGTTGCCATTTTGCCTTCTAGCCATCTGCCCTATCACCAAGCTCACCTTTCTTTCCTCTCCCACTGTCGCTGCCGTTTCACCTCTTTATTGCCTGCCCTGTCACTGTCCTTATGCCTCCTCACCATCCACCCTATTGTTGCTATTCTACCTCCTTGCCGTTCCTCTCATCGCTGCCGTTCTACCTCCTAGTCGTCTATTTTATTGTAGCCATTCCACCTTCTTTCTATTACAAACTGATGTCTTCATTATCATGAGTTAGTAATTAATAAATAATATAATTTTAGCCTTAAATCATGATAAATAGATTTATAATTATGTTAGTTCGTGAAAAGTGATTTTTAGTTGGTTAATATGATTTTTTTGGCTAATTATGTGATTTTATATAAATTTAAATGATTTTTATAATCAAATTTTTGAGATAAATAAAGAAAAAGAAAATAAAAAAATAAAAAGGGGGACCTGCTGGCCAACTAGGCCCGCAAGTAGGTCGAAAGTGTAGTCGGGGCGGAGCTGCGAGCAAAAGCTCGAGCAGCTATGGACCGATGGGGGCACATGTGTGCCACTCCCCTTCCATGTCACCGGTGGCTAGTTGGCTGTGGGGTAAGGAGTGGTCACACACACACGAGAAAAGGACTCATTGATTCCCAAATCTTGCGTTACTATATATGCATCTCCACATTTGACGTATAGCCGATGTGGGACTAAACTAGCAGTCATATCTTCTTTGGGATATTTTCAAAGATTTTAATACCTAAAATACCCCTTCTTTATAACAATGAGATACTATGATGACATCATTGTATGAGGGTATTTAAGAACTTATTCCCTCTTTTTTATACAAGTAGATGACTGATGCGGGTTCAAATCTTATTAGAGCCAAAATTCATATTTTTATTTGATTAAATTGTGACTTTCCTGTAGATCGTCGGTGAGGATTAAGCTGCTAGAATTGCTTGATCATTGGCAAAAATCTTGTCAACGTGATTTGCAAAATATTATTACTAAAATTATTGAACGATTCACAATAAAAAGATCACGAATCTATCAAGTAACTCATCTTTGATTGATCGACGAACAAGTCATTGTTGGGAAGAGGACGATCCGTCAGGAGACAAGTCACCACCTCTTGAGGACATACTAGATGCGATGAAGAGTCTTCTCTTACTATGCAGACCTAAGGATGAAGCTCCCTAGCATGCACCCCATCTCCATTTAGCTCCTCTTTGTCAGGTGACAACCATTGGAGAGTCGCAAAATTGCTATTTTTTCACTCTATCAGGTGACAATCATTAGAGATGATTCGATGATCTATTTTATTGATCTCTAGACTTCACAAGAAAATCTAGAGATTGCCTATGTCATCCTTGTCTAAGGAGAGCCTTTGAGGCTGTGGATACTATATGACAATCCTCTCGAATGCTCAAGATTTCAGTGCATCACTACCGCATTGACGGAACTCTATTTTTTTACTTTCAACTTAATTTTCATTTCATTTAGTGATAACTTGTGTGATTTAAATTTACCAGACTATTCTTCATTCATTACGATTCTTCTAACTTTTATAGATCTTAATTTGATCAATTAAATCGTTTGTAATTACTTACATAAGGATCATCGAGTAGAACTCTATTTCTACTTGATTCGTGTTCGTCAGGTGCTGACATCATCTTGATGTTTGCACCATTATTTCCTTTTTTTGTGAATTTTAAATATATTTTATTTTTATTTTTTAATCTGAAATTTATAAAAAATAGTATTCTTTGAAAAAATTATAAAAAATTACTCGATATTATCTTACATCCTTGTGATCGATCTGGAAAATTTCTACTATTTTTGGAACTTTTATTGAATTATAATTTATATATTTATTCAGAAATACTTCTAAATATATAAAAATTAGTATTTTCTAGTTTTATAAATTTTAAATTTACGTGATTTAATATACAATGACTAAGTCACGTCACAAACCCTCTTCTTTCTCTCTCTTATTGTCACCACAAAACCCATGTTTTTCTTTCTCTACTATTGACACACTCATTTCACCCCTCTTCTCCCTTCACTCTTTAGTTAGTATTTAATTTATTCACCCTTAATTCTCATAACCACGAGAATTCTCTCCTTTCTCTCTCTTGCTATCATCATGTACCCCGTAATTTTTTTTCTCTTGCTCTCTCCCACAGACGCCCTCTCATTACAGCCCCTTTTCTCTCTCCACCTTTTTCTCTTTTTCATTATTTTTTTATTATATTATTTTACCTTCCTTATGGTCCCTAGTTATACCTACTACTTAAACAGCCTATTCCCTAACACTAATCCACCTCCTAGTTCAAAGCATTCATTGTAAATTCTCTTATAAGGCTAGTGGAATCCAAGGCAATAAGAATCTTCTTAAAATCAAAGATCTCTATTGTGAAGGTGTGTTGATTTTCAAATTTATTGTGAAGTTGGTCATTGATTTCAAATCTTTGCTCTTAAAATTTGTAAGATTCATCAAATAGCCACCCTTTTGTGAGAGATTGATGGTCCAAACCTTAGTTGAAAAGCCTTGTTTGATTTTTTGAATTAGATTACCCAATAGGTACTTAACAATTTTAATTCTCCTAAAATTGTGAGATCAATTGGATATTAAGCCCTCAATGGTTTAACTTAAGACAACTCTAAAGATCAATGTGTAGTTTTCTCTAAAGCGATCTCTTTTGGCCTCATCTTGCATCAATTGGTATCATAGCTTAGGGTTTAATTACCTTAAAAACGTAGGGTTCTCACATTAAGTCTAAGAATTTCATTAGATTGAGACCTTCTCTATTAGTTCTAGATCAATTTCTTTATAAAACTATATTTGCATTAGACTTAATCATCATTTCATGCATAAACTTAGTATGTCATTTGCATTTATCATATTATGTGATTTTTATAAAAGTATTTTTAAATGCATACTAGACCGGGTAATATTTATCCTACTAAGTAGAATCTCATAGCTCAATGGACGAACCTACACCTATATGGGCTAAGATGTTCTTGAAAAGGGTAGAGGCCCTTTAACTTGTAGGTGGAGGAATAAGGTCAAAGGATGTCTACTATAGAGTCAACTAGGGTTTCTCCAATTAGTCTGAAACAACTCTAATTCTAAAAACACAAGATCCACTCAATTGAAGAACCCTGAGATACCTTCCCTATAGTACAACACCAAATATAATCAAATTATAACAATATAAAATAGATGTACCTATGTATGACAAAACCATTGAGCCTATAGACTATCTCAATTGGGAAGCCTACTTAGATAACTATTTTGGGTGGTACCAGAAGTTTGAAGCTAAGAAAATAAGGTTGCCGAAATTAAAACTTTCAGGACATGTTAAAACTTATTAGAAAAATCTAGGAGGAATCTTTGAAAGTAGAATCAAAGAATCTATAAGAACATGGGAGGAAATGAAAGCTAAATTAAGAGAAAAATATATTCCTCTCAACTATGAATCAAAATTAGTTGATCAATGGTAATGGATTCAACAAGGCAATAAGACTACTCTAGAATATGTCACTAAATTTGATGAGTCAATCTATAATCTAGCCATCTACATAAGAGAGAATGCGAATTACCTAGTGACGTCATAGAGTCATTTATTTCTTAGAAGTTGGAGGTATTTTGATATATCAAAAAGAAAAATATTTTAGCAAGCATCAACATGGGTTTAGTCCCACATCGATTATTTTCTATTTTTTGAGACATATATATCAATACCTATTCTTATTATCAATTTACTTTCTCACATGTGTACAATCACTCTTTGCCCCACACCTAGCTAGCCACTAGTGACATGGAAGGGAAATGACACACATGTGTCCATCTCCCAATTGGTCTTTAGCTACTTGAGCTCTTAGCTCGTGGCTCCAATTGACTGTGCTTCTAACTTAGAGGTCTAGTTGTTCATCAAGTTTTCAAATTGTGCCTCAAACTCACATACAAGCTTGGTTGGCCAATGTGTCCCACCTTTCTAAATATTATTTTATTTTATTTTTATTTATTGTATCTAAAAAATATGATTAGAAAAATTATTTTTTTACATAATTAGCTAAAAAATCATATTAATCAGCTAAAAAACTATTTTCTCAATTTAATATAAGTATAAATATATTTATAACTAATTAATACTTAAAATATATTATTAAATAATTATTAACTCATGATAATGAAGACTTATTATGCATCATTTGGGGGGTGTCTATGATGCCTATGTGTTATGTTTGCTACCCTTGTGGTATCCTATTGTGTATTGTACCACTTGCACATGCTATGTCGATTACTTATGTGGCACCCATGTCAGTTACTTGCATGTATTGTGCCACTGACATGACTTAATTATTGTATAATAAATCACACAAATTTAAAATTTATAAAACTAGAAAATACTAATTTTTAGATTTTTAGAAATATTTTAGAACAAATAAATCAATTATAATGTGATAAAAGGTTTTAAAAATAGTTGAGAATTTTAAGTCAATCACAAGGATGTAAGATAATATCAAATAATGTTTTAGAATTTTTCTAAAAGAATATGATTTTTTATGAGTTTTAGACTAAATGATGAATATAAAATATATTTAAAAATTCTCAAAAAAGGAGAATAAGGATGAAGACGTTAAGATAATGTCAATGTCATAAGAAATGGGATTTGTGTAGAAAGAGTAAAAGCCATAATAATTGGTCAAATTAAGATCTGTAAAAGGTAGAAGAATTGTAATTGAATAAAAAATAATTTAGAAACTTGAAATCACACAAAGTATCACTAAATGAAATGAAAATTAAGTTAAAAGTAGGAAAGGTAGAATTTCTGCTTTACAACAATGATTGCCAATAATTTTAATACCTAAAATATCTCTTTGTTATAAGAAGGATGTATCTTTATGACGTCATATTATAAAAGTATTTATGTACTTATTTAACTTTTTCTCATACAAGCGAGTGACCGGTGAAGGTTTGAATCTTAATAGAGTCAAAACTCATATTTTTATTTGATTAAATTATAATTTTCTTATAGAGTACTAATTAATGATTAAGTTGTCATAATCACTCAATCATCAATAAAAATTTCATCAACACAATTCACTAAAGAATTATTGATGTGACTTAATCGTTGTATAGTAAATCACATAAATTCAAAATTTATAAAACTAAAAAATATAAATTTTTAGATATTTAGAAGTATTTATGAACAAATATCTCAATTATAATTCAATAAAATTTCCAAAAATAGTAATAATTTTCCAAGTCAATCACAAGGCTGTAATATAAAATCAGGTAATTATTTAGAACTTTTTTCAAAGAATACTATTTTCTATGAATTTTATACTAAGAAATAAAAATAAAATATATATTGAAAATTCACAAAAAAGAGAAATAAGGGTGCAGACGTCAGGATGACGTCAGCGCTCGGCGAATGCAAATTGGACAAAAATAGAGTTCCATTCGGTGATTCTTACATAAGCAATTATAGATAATTTAATTGATCAAATTAAGATTTATAAAAGCTAGAAGAATCGTAATTGAATGAAGTATAGCTTGGTAAATTTAAATCACATAAATTATCACTAAATGAAATGGAAATTAAGTTGAAAGTAGGGAAACAAAGTTTCGGCATTGCGGCGGCAATGCATTGGTGATGCATTGGAATCTTGAGCATTCGGGAGGATCATCGTGCAGTGTTCATGACCTTGAAGGCTCTCCTTAGACAAGGACGACGTGGGTAATCTCTAGATCTCCTTGCAAAGTCTAGAGATCAATGAAAAGGGTCGTTGAATCATCTCCGGCAGCTGTCACTCATCAGAGTAAAAACATGACAACTTTGTGGCTCTCTAGTGGCTGTCACCCGACGGAGAGAAGTTGGATGGAGGTGGGGCGCGTGTTAGGGAGCTTCATCCTTAGGTCTGCGTAGTAAGATGAGGCTCTTCATTGCATCCAGTACACTCTCAAGAGGTGGCGACTCGTCTCCTAACAGATTGTCCTCTTCTCGATGACGGCTTATTCGTCGATCAATCGGAGATGCTTTACTCAATGGATTCACGATCCTTTTATCGTGAATCATTCAGTAATCTTAGTAATAATGCTCTACGAATCATATTGATGAGATTTTTGTCAATGATTCTGCGATTCTGACGGTTAATCCTTTACCGACGATCTGCAGGAAAGTCGTGATAATCAGATAAAAAATATGAGTTTTGGCTATAGGAGGATTCAAATTCGTGCCGGTTGCCCGCCTACATGAGAGAGATTGAAATAACTACTCTAATGTCCTTATCAAATGACGTCATCATGGTATATCTCTATTATAAATAAGGAGTATTGTAGGTATTAAAATCATCAAAGTTTTTATTGAGAAGGTGTGATGCGGGTTTAGTCTCACATCACTTGTGCACCAAAGTTTCAGACGAATATATAATAATATTACATTTACAAGTAAGTCTCACATCACTTGTGCACCTCCTTATCCTATAGCCGACAGACCACCAGTGATGTGAAAGGGGAGTGGCCCACATGTGCCTCCATTGGTCATAGCTGCTCAAGCTCTTGCTTGTGGCTCCTTCGCAATTGTGCTTCCCACTTGCTTGCGGGCCCGGTTGGCCAGTGGGTACCCCCCATTTTACTATATTTTTATTTTTATTTCTTTTTTTTCATTTATCTCAAAAATAAGATTATAAAAATCATATAAATTCATAGAAAATCACATAATTAGCTAAAAATTCACGTTAATCAATTGAAAACTACTTTTCATACTTTAACACAAATATAAGTCTATTTATCATAATTTAAGGCTAAAAATATATTATTTACTAATTATTAACTCATGATAATGAAGACATCAATTATCATCTTAAATTACCAAATAATTATAAATAAAATGATTGTAAATCTATCAAGTAAATTATCTTTGATTAATCGATGAACAAGTCATTGTTAGGAATAAGAAGATTCACTAGGAGACGAGTTGTTACCTCTTGAGATCATATTAGATACAATGAAGAGCCTCCTTTTGATATACAAAACGTGAGGATGGAACTCTTTAAGTCACGTCCCACTTCTATCCAACTTATCTCAATTGACTGATAGTTGCTAGAGATCCACAAAGTTGTCATTCTTCCATTCCACTAGATGACATCCACTAAAGATGATTCATCAGCCTACCTCACCAATTTCTAAACTTTGTAGGAAGATTTAGAGATTACTTATGTTGTCTAATATCCGAGATATTACTTGATAGTTGATAACATGCTATTTATGCATGTAATTATATAATTATTAATGCAAATTAAGGCATTAATTATTACAAATATATGCATGTTATCATATTTTAAGTATATTTCTATCATTTTGTGTAAATTCATGTTATGATCTTCAAATACACCAAATTATGGATTATTATAAATAATTACACATTACAATCTTTAATCCTAATTATATTTATGATCATAATCATGTTTTAAGAGTGAAAATATGAGAGAAAAGATATTTATTAACATTTATGTATTTATATAAATTTATTTTATATAATACATAAATGTATAAAATTAATTAAAATTTATTATCTTCTTATTTTAATAATTTGACCTTTTATAATGATAGATTATTCAATTTTGAATCCAAAAAAACAAATTTGAATTAATTTGGAGTCGTATTTTGAAAGTTATGATTTTTACAATTTTATAGAATTTTCTAGAATTTTTCTGAATTTATTTATATTTATTTTCTATTTTTAAATGTTTTAAATTAATTAAAAAAATCACAAAAAGGGGTTATATGTCGCGCGTGTACACGTGGATGCGACGTGGTACTCGGGGCCACGTGGCTCTGCCACGTGGACAGCATGTAGGCACCTGCGTGGCGCTGATGTGACACGTGGTGTATTTATATTTACTATATATATTTATTTAATAAAGTATATAGGTCTTCTGATTATCGGAAGACAAAGTATTAATCCCTGTTAATCGTCATATCTTATATACTCGAATATACTCCTTTGTTTTTCTCGTATGGGAATAAAGTCCCTTAGTTTTCTTGTGTGCAGGACGCGTGGCGTGATCTCGTGCGTCCGATCGACATCGCGACAAATAGCGTGCGTAGATCACGTGGAATCGAGGTCCACGCGATCAGAGATCAACCACATGCCTAAATACTCACTTAAGTGAATAAATCGCGACCGTCTGATCGAGAGTTATAACAGTCCAGATTATTCACATCAGATGGACATCCAATCACATCTTAACCGCACGATCACGATCGGACGATCGTCGAATCGTCGTGACGATTCGTGAAGAGGCGTCTCATCGCGATCGTCCATCGCGATCAACTCCATCAGATCGGACGGCCACGATCATTTCCGAATTTTATAAAATCCGTTCTTCGCGACGGAAGAACTGCCCGCGATCAATCTTCAAATTCTCTTTGTTTAGAGTCCAATTCGCGCGCCATCTTTTTCATTGTGTTCACAACTCATTTCCGCTTCTGTTGGATGTTTAATTTCAATGTTTGATTGAAATAATTGGAAGAAATCAAGTCTTGAACTCCTCTTTCGTCTTCGAAAATTCAGAATGAAAAGCCTTGCATCCGGCGATTAATTGGATCATTTCGAAGGCTAATTTGGGTTAGATTGTTTGTTTTCATCTTAATCTTTCATCATTTAGTTTTAATTTTACTTTAAGTATTGTAGATTAAGTTTAATTTAGTTTTAATTTCTGTTTTTAATCATTTCGCGATACGAAAATTTCTCATAACTTCAAACTTCGATTACTCTTCGAATTCTCATCCAAATCACCTGATTTTTGATTCTGTGGATTCGAAATTGAGTTATCTTTCTTAATATACTAAATTGCTCAATTTCTAACCTAATTTCATCGTCCGATTTGACCGAATTTTAAAGATATCTCTCAAATTTCCCTAATTCTCCGTGGATTCGACCCTTAATTACCATTATACTAATTAATTACTTTGATTAATCATAAATTGGTAAGATTAGGACTTTGTTTTGACACTGAATCGTGTGCATTCAACGACCATACGATTTAGTCTCGTCAATAGTCCCCTAGAACACTTAGGATTACGATGTATCATTGTGATGATGTCGAAGTTTTCTTTTACTATTTTTTAATTAATAACTTCTACCATCATTTTTTGAACTTTGAAAAGAGATCTACAAAATGTCTAAGTCATCCATATCCAAGGAGAGCCTTTGAGGTCATATACATCACTCAATAATCCTCTTGAACACAGAATTCTAGTGATTATTGTTATAGGCCAAAACTCTACCTTTCATATTTTAAACTTAATTTTTACTTAATTTAGTAATAGTTTGTGTGATTTTAAATTTTAAATTTTAATTTTTTTTCATTGAATTATGATTTTTCTAACTTTTACAAGTTTTAATTTGATCGATTAAATTATCTATAATTACTTACATAAAAATCACTAGATGAAACTTTATTTATCTTGATGTCTACATCTTTATTTTCCTTTTTTTTCAATTATTAAATATATTTTATATTCATCATTTAATCTAAAAATTATAATTTTTTTTTAAATTCTTAAATATTACTAGATATTATCTTACATCCCTATGATCAACATGTAAGTTTCTTAGTATTTTTGGAACCTTTTATCTAGTTATAATTAATTTATTTGTTGTTAAATAATTATTAAAAATCTAAAAATTGGTACTTTCAATTTTTTAATTTTTTAATTTGTGTGATTTATTACACAATAATTAGGTCATGTCAATAATTTGTGGTTATGATATTATTTTTGTCTAGATTTAAATTATTTTTGAAATGCAACATGCAGTCTTCACTAATAGATTTAAACAATTTGATGTGGATAAATACACTCTTATGTAGATAACTTATTAAAAGATATAACACAAATAAGTCTCAAAATCAACATCTTGATAGTGAGACATTGTTAGCTTATGTTGATCAAAATTGAACACGAACATGATTTTTTGGCTTGGTCTTCAAAAGAAAAGTTGTTTTCTATTAATTGACAAAGGTATGGTTCAAATTTCAAATCAAATGCACAAAAAAAATATAAAGTTTTAAAATACAAGAGGGTTAAAGGTTGTTATTGTGCATTATAAAAATGACAAGTTTTTGAAACATTTGAGACCATATCAAAGTAGGAAACTATTAAAGAAT
Organism: Spirodela intermedia; assembly: GCA_902729315.2. NCBI lineage: Eukaryota > Viridiplantae > Streptophyta > Magnoliopsida > Alismatales > Araceae > Spirodela > Spirodela intermedia. The sequence continues at coordinate 2,500,085 of LR746271.1, forward strand.
GACTATTTATGTACATGCAGAGGTTTAAAAAATGAAAGCAAGCTTTTCAAACGAATATCGAAGTGAGAATCTCAAGCTCTTCCTTCTAGACACATAGATGACAAACAAAAAACTGCATATTTATCTACATTAGACTTCGATAACTCAAACGACATATGTTTCAAAGGGAAATGATCTCCATTAGGCCTTATGGTAATTGGGTGATGATGTGAGAGGTTGGGTGAAAACACAAAGTGCTGGTTGCTTATTTTGTCTTTGGAAGGGTGGAATTCCTTTGGAGATGAACTTGAGTGGTTGGGTGACTTAGTTTTTGAATGTTAGTGCGTATTTTTTTGAGGAAAATAGTGAAATAATGATGGGACGACTTCTACAAGACTAGATGTAGCTAGGTGAGGGGCAAATCAATATAAAAATATTTGTGTCTCTAGTGATAAAGAGTTACATGCACACATGTTAACACATTTAATGATTATCTATATAGATAATTAGCTACAAACAAAAAATAGCCAAAAACATTAGGAACCTATTTCACCCCCCTCTTGGAGCTTATCTAGCCTAATAGTTCTAACACTAGGGACATTTGCTTTACCTACTTGATGTTGCTACTGAGTGTCCCTCTACATTTTTTTCAACTTTACAATCACTATCTACGAGTGCATTGCAAATTAGTTTCACAACTTTGAGGCCTCTATTAAAGCTAGATTTATGTGTTTTAATTAGTTTTATTATTTGATTTTATTTTGTTAACTTGTAGAATAAATATAGGATATATTGTTAATTTTAAAAGTCTGAAGTTAAAATACTTAGCCTAATTTTTGATTATTAAAATTAAAAAAAAATATAAAAAAATTCTTCTGCCCGCTAGCAAGCCAACACTTGGCAACTGTCCTAGAGGGGGATAGTGGTCAAGCGAGTAGACCGAAACTGGGGGAGCCACGAGCTGGGCTTGAGTGGCAAAGGCCTCACTCCGCACACGTGTGTGTCACTTTCTTTCCACATCCTGGTGGCCAACTAGTTGTGGGGTAAGGAGGGCCCATACACATGTGCGCACATGAGGGTGGACCACCTTATTACCTTCTCCCAAGATGGTCATGGGCATTATTTTATTTTAGGAGAAGGGATCTCTATTGAGAGATTAGCTTTAGTTTATATTTGACATATGTTCCAAAATATTTCTGATGTGGGACTAAACCTTTTCATCTATTACATCACAGCCATATGGAGTGCGGTGTCATCTAGCGGCGTATAGAGAGCCACATCATTAGATTAGCCAGATCATGTGGTTGGCAAATCACCACGATACCACCTACGTAAAGCGATCCATTGGTGGTTCGCGAATCTAACGCCGCTCAGCATGCACGTGGCCTTAAAGGCTGATCCGATGGCTATGGAGGTGCCACGGTACCAAAACGTAAGGTCCCGATCGACAACAATTTGTGGCAGGTTGATCCTATGTTGCTCAAAGCGCCACGTGACCAAGCTCATCTGATCCAATAGCTCTTGAAGTGCCATGGTACCAAGAACTTGAGTTCTAACACATATCACCATCAGGGATATAAAGATAATAATTGATTATTATCTAGTAAAATAGATATTATCAATTATTTTTAAAATCCCGATGATAGTTGTGAATATGACAATCCGTTCTTTCCTCCTTTTGCGCGATCGATGTCTCTAGCGATTGACAAACTTCTTCCTTCTTCCTTCTTCCCCCACTCCCCCGACTGCACTCAAGGCCTTCGGCGAGTGGTCAGCTCCTCCCTTTTCCCTTAGATGACAGTGACAATGTGGTTGACCCTTCTTTCGGTGGATCTCTCCAACAAGTGGTGCAGTGCTTCCATACGATACTTCTGTGACTTTTGGCATGGTGTGGCACGACTAGACGAAATCAAGCTGCCACACCGGTGTTTCTAAGTACTTAGGAGGCAGACTAAACTTGGGCAATGATTTATTTTCTACTTTTAGTCTTTACTTACCTACTTTTGTCATTTATTTACATTTTACGGCAAGCTATTTCCATTTCATGTACGTTTTGATTGAAATGAGTAGAACTAATTCAAAACTTGATGAATGATCTTCGTTCTTCTTTTGAATCCTTTGAAACTCATCTGAGATCAAGTTATGATCATTTCTAACTTATTTTTTATTTGATTTTTGCAGTCGAATCTCACGAAATCAAGTTATGTTCCACAAATAATGGGTATTTTTCTATTTTCGAACACGAAATCACTAAGATTAAAGGCTGATTAATGAGCATTCAACGGTTAAAATAAGGAGACATTCATGGTTGACCTCATGTCATATGTGTGAATCCTCGAGCACACATTCGTCCGAGAAAATGAGTTAACCGTATTTCGCTCTTCCTTCATTTTTGTCTTATTTCTCTCTTTCCCTCTCTCGTGAGACCTCTCTTCTCTCTCCATCTCTCATGAAATGTCTTCCTTTCTCTCCCTCTCTCTCGATCGATCTCCTTCTCTTTCTTTCTCTAGATTGATCTTACTCTCTCTCATTCTCTTTCTCTCTCTCATGAGACTTTTCTCTCTCTTTGTCTCATGTGAGATTTTTCTCCTCCTCTTTCTTTCTCCCTTTCACAAGAGATCTCATCCCTTCCCGTGAGAGCTCTCTCTTCTCTTTATTTTTCTACTTCCTTTTCTCTACTTCTCTTCCTTTATTCTTCTCACCTCACCCTTCTATTTTATTATTTATATTAAGTATTAATAAAATATTAAAATTACTTTATATATAAATTAAATTAGTTTTCACAATAGATTAATCAATCTCCCTGTGTTCGACTTGAGACTTACTTCTTTACTAGTATTTTATTAAGTCTTAGGTATAAATATTATTAAATAATGTGCATTTAAATACAACGACAAGTGCACACCAGCCTCCATTTGTCATTGTTGTAGCCCATATAATATGTGTATTCATCTCTTTTAGGTGATGTTCAATGCTTTAATGTGTTCCTCCACCTAAGACATAGCTTCTTACAAGCCTTGCTCTTATCTTATCATTTGGAATCCTTGTCCCCTCTCTGACGTGGATCTGAAACCATTATTACACGCCATGTTGGCTGTGTGCATTGAGATGCTCTCTTATTCCTCAACTAACATTCCATTTCGCTCATACAGGCAGGATAACCAAGAATAGGACCAGAAGAGGTTCTTCATTATCAGGCTCCATTAATTGTCGACCCCTTCTAAATATGCTGCGAGGGTCACGTGCCAGCACACCTCTTGGGTGGTCGTCGTTCTGGTTGGGTAGCTGTTGGGTGATCCTTTCAGTGCCCCACCATCTATTGCGGCTGCCCCAAGTGCCATGTTGCCCACTGTGCCACCTAGCGCACCTAAATCTATTCTGGAAAACCGGCCCGACTAGGAAGGAGAGGGGTCAAATCATGAACTAGAACGATGTTCCACTGCGTCCACCGGAGAAGCACTTGGCCTCTACAAGAAGGAAAAGAGTTAGCTTGCCTAGTAATCAAGAACCCTAAGTTGGTATTGTAACTCCTTTTTCTGCTCGCACGAACATGGTCAAGGCTAAAATTGGAAAACATGCTTCACCAGTAGACGCAGTGGAACATCGTTCTAGTTCATGTTTTGACTCCTCTCCTTCCTATTCGAGCCGGTTATTCAGAATGGGCTGCCCCAAGTGCCATGTGGAACTTAGGTCTTGTTCATGATTTGACTCCTCTCCTTCCGTATCAAAAGCACTTTATTGCATTTCGGACCCATCGGACTGGAACCAATCGAGGACCTGGTCCGGCGGTCGTTCGTGCCAGCGTCTCAGATCATGCAACGAGGGCTCCACGTCAAGACATCTAATCAAAGACATTCGGGTCCGAAACGCGTCCTGTCGAGTTCGTCGTTGCGGTGCGGTTAGTTCAGATGAGAATTGCGGAGTCGGTAGGCAGCAAATCACGTTCGTGGAATAGGAGGAGCCGTCAACGGGGCCAATGACCAAGAGGAGTCAGCGTACTGCAAGCTGGTTTGACGTTGATCCGCATGAGAATTAGGACCCAGACATTGGACTGGGTCCACCAGAATAAATGAAGCGTTTGACGGTCTGAGTCGTGCCAAGGAAGTTGGACCCGCGTTGCAGTCGAACTATTCCGATGTTGACTCGATTAATCATAAATCGGCATGTGCGGGTCCAAACTAACTTTCAAAAAAGGTAGGCGGATCAGCAAGCATCAGCATTGGAGATGAGAGACCAAAGCCCGTCTGAGCCGTCGCGTAGGACGTCCCTCAATGAGTGCCAGTTTCCCGGTTTCCCGCACATGTCGTTGAGAAGTTGTTGGCTCCCACCCTTATTAATACCATCGACTTCATCTGGAGGGAGAGCGAGAAGTAGAGACAGAAGCAAACGGGAAGGCATCCAGTGGTTTCCACGCAGCCATGGGCAGCTCCAGCGTGTCTGCAAATGCCTCCCATGGAGACGATGGCTTGACGAACGGATTCCATCCCGGAAACTGCTTCCCGGAGACGTCTGAGAGCTACCCTTATCGAAAAGCAGTGGGGGAGATCATCAGTTGCAAAGGTAGGAAAATATCATAGTATCTTCGATACTCCTTCCTCGCTTCTCTTCCAAACCAGTCGGTCTGCATTGTGTAGCTGCGGTAGTGTGGGGCCCCGGAGAGCCATTCGTGATCGAAGAGATTGAGGTCGACCCCCCACAGAAGATGGAAGTTCGCGTCCGAATTCTCTTCACTTCCATTTGCCACACCGATCTCAGCGCCTGGAAAGGAGAGGTATAGAGCCTTATTCGAGCGAAGCACATTCTGCGCTGCGGGACTAAGTTACGCGTTGCATCGGAATTCTAAAGTTCTTATGTTTCATATCGACAGAACGAAGCCCAGCGCGTCTATCCCCGAATACTGGGCCACGAGGCATCTGGGTACGCTTGCTCGTCTCTTCTAACTTCACCATCTGTCCTCTGTCCCTCTGTATCTCGCTCGCTCCATCTGTTTATCTTTCCATGAGTAAATCGTTGATCCACCGGTATGTAGGGTGGTGGAGAGCGTCGGAGAAGGGGTGACGGACCTGAGGGAGGGCGACCACGTTGTTCCCATCTTTGCCGGCGAGTGCGACAAGTGCACGTACTGCAAGTCCAAGAAGACCAACTTCTGCGAGACGTACCGAGTGAACCCGTTCAAGAGCACCATGATTGGGGACGGGAAGACGAGGTTCTTCACCGCCTCCCAACGGCAGCCGATCTACCACTTCCTCAACACCTCTACCTTCAGCGAGTACACCGTGCTCGACTCGGCCTGCGTCGTCAAGATACATCCCAACGCTCCCCTGCACAAGATGTGCCTCCTCAGCTGCGGTGTCTCCACTGGTATCCATCCTGAGGAACCTAATGGGGACAATCCAAGGACAAGGAAGCTGATGAGGTGACGATTTTGATCAGAAATTATCGTCATCGCGCAGGGGTCGGAGCAGTGTGGAACACAGCAGACGTGGAGGAGGGGTCAACGGTGGCAGTATTTGGATTGGGCGCCGTAGGACTTGCGGTTAGAATCTTCTTCCTTTCGGTTTTCTCCCCAGACTGTCAGATATTCAAGAAAACCTGCCCACTTGATGATACACCACGTAGATCTCTGACGTCTTCAAATCAACTCCACTTGATGATACTTAGGCGCCTCTTCCTCTGTCTACAGGTTGTAGAGGGGGCCCGGGTGCGAGGAGCCTCTCGGATCATAGGGGTCGACACCAACTCAGAGAAATCCACCAAAGGTAACTCAATCAAACTGTGGGCGAAGTTCGGAAGCAGCGCTTTTCTGACTACGGAGACCGCTGACAATCGTTTGACATCTGTCTCCGAACCGCAGCGAAGGAGATGGGAGTCACCGAGTTCGTCAACCCCAGAGAGCACTCCAAGCCCCTGCACGAGGTAAACCCATGGGGATTCAAACCTTGACATAAGCTGGACCGGTTTTGTTTTAAAATTCTTTCGATTTATTCATATATGCTTTACTGGCCCGCCATGGAAGGCTAGAGGTTAACCACTGCCATTAACGTCAAGGGACGACCACGACATTGCAGTAAAAACTAGGGCAACTGATAGTGTGCCGGCTCGTCATTTTTCCTTAATGTTTTCTGCATGGCGGCCAACACGACATGTCTGAGATCCCAAAGAATTGAGCCGTTGACGCGACCCATGGCCGTGCAGATGTTAAATAGCATGACGGAAGGCGGCGTTGACTACAGCTTTGAGTGTGTCGGTAGCGTGGACGTCCTCCGGGAGGCCTTCTTATCGACCCACGATGTAAGCTTGAAAGTCCCTCCTTTTCTGGCTCGCCAAGGGGGGTGGTCACCTAAATAACCGAGTGTTGGGGTCGGCGTTTTGCAGGGCTGGGGGGTATGTGTGGTGCTGGGGATCCATCAGTCTCCTCGGCTACTTCCGATGCACCCCATGGAGCTGTTCAACGGCAGGAGGATCGTCGGATCCGTCTTCGGCGACGTGAAGGGGAAGACCCAGCTGCCGGACATGGTCCGCAAGTGCATGGACGGGGTTAGCTCCTTCTCTTCGTCATGTCTTACACTAATCACCAGTTTTGACAACGGGGGACCTCTCTCTCTCTCCCCCTATAAGAAAAATTGTGTATATATATATTTTTCGCTTATCGGGTTTCTTTTCTGTCTGCTTCAGGTCCTAAAGGTGGATAGGCTGATAACCCACGAGCTACGCTTCGAGGAGATTAACACTGCGCTGCAATTGCTAAAGGAGGGGAAGTCACTGCGGTGCGTGCTTCGCCTGTGACTTGTTTGCCGTTTCCAAAAGTTGCCATCGCACTTCTCCACGCCAAACCCCGACCATGTCTGGAGCCTGATATACTAGTCTACGTCCATAATCGAATGTATTTTACAGAAAGTTTCATAATAAAATCTCTGATCACTATTACAAAGATCCCCTCGCTGGAAAAACCGCAGATGAAGAGTCCCCTTCACTGAAATTCAACCATATGTTAATCTTTACGTTAATTCATAGTTTTCCCGTGAGCGTTAGACAGCTTTTCGTTGCGGCTAGTGGCTAGTAGCCAGTTACCGACGAGAATCTATACACTGGAGACGTGAATTTCTTTAGCACGAGAAATACGAAACGGTACGACAGATAATTCCGATGTAATCAGAGCAATTAACGCCCAGACAGCGGCTATTTAAATTCATAACAGAAAGAGAATATGCAATAATCTAGCATTTATCCCAACAATGGTAGAAAATTTCCAAAAATTCACCGACTGTAGAAGTCATAATTTAGTATAGTCGATAGCCACAGTTTTACATTGATTTGAATAAATCCAGCAAAGATATTTGAGTCTTCCAATAGCAGCCATTATGACATCTACTGAGAGATCAGGAACAAATATGGAATCAAGGTATTCACTAAAAATATAACGTAGGCATTAAACAGATCCCGTGCAAAATGCAAACCTATGTTGATATATGAAATGTTATGTGTCTAAGTAATTCATGAAAAATTAAGATTTCAAGACAAGTTGATTGCAATGGCCATTCTGATATCTAGATTCAAACCCCATTTGACAGTGAACTTATGTCCTACTATTTTGCGCACAATTATTTGTTTTAATGGGGGAGGGTTTGGTAAATTGTCACATGCAAAAACGATAATATTGCCTTTTATCAATTTGGGCAGACTTACATTCAAAGATTTTATCCCTACCTCCCAATAAGAATATTGTATTCAGGTGTCTACCCTTATATCAAAATATGGATGAGACTGCAATCACTATCAAAATATGGATGAGATTATATCACATGAGCCCACACTAATCCTTTCTCCCCTTCGCCTAGTTTAAATGATTTGATATGGCGGTATGGTCCAAATGTTGGATGGTGCTCGTTTCCTCCAACATGTAGGGAAGCCTATTATCCTCATTAAGAAAATTCAATTAAACTTGGAATTGTCTTTATTCACCTCTGTTTGGATTCAAGAAGTCATACAATACTGAATCTTCAGTTGAGACAAAATAGATGGACAATGCATCTGCCTACTGTCGCCCCAGCATGAAACTGAGTGACATCACACATGTTTCATCCAATCTGGGATTAGACATTAAATTGCACTTCAAATATCCATTTAACCTAGCAGCCTAACCCCTATAGAAGAAGGGTTGGGTGCTTAATGCAGACAATACATTTGAGTTGGGTAATGAAATAAGCTGTCATTTGAGCTTAACCTCTGGTAGTGGAAGCTTAGGTTGGTTGGGGTTGTAATTACGCCCAATATCACCACACGGTTGAAGCAAAATAATAGGCAACCATGTGACAAAGTAATATAAAAATATTTCAAGTTCACTTTCTAATATTTTCATAAAAATTTTGAAATGATAGTATGATCAGTAAGTGTAAGACTCATTGCTAGTGAATCACTTATTTGAAAGAGAGAGTGATGGAATTCACCCCAACCATTGAGGCCTTAGTTGATCAGATTCAAGAAACTAAGACTCAATTCTAGATGTATGAAGTAAGTCAAAGACTTGCATGCAAGGGCTTGTGAAAGTGTTATCCACACCCAAGTATAGACTAAGGATGAAGGTCAAAACTGTCTATACAAGATGGTAGATCGCTTCAAAGAAGACGTGGTGCAAGTGAAGCATCAATAGGACAATGCTCAAACAAGAGGTAACACGGCACACATTAAGATCCTAGAGCTGAAACCTTACACAATGAGCAAAGATGCACAAGAGATTGAGAACTTATGAGATCTCAATGAGTACTTGAAGGTGAATATGTCTTAAAAGAAAGAAAAGTATTAGTTGCAAGCTTATACTTTACAGAACATGCTAATGTTAGGTGGTATACAAAGGTAAAATATTGCTACTAGGATATTATCTCATCCTAATCAAACTTATTGCGTGAACTCAGGGAACAATTCTGATCCATTGAATTGTGCCATGACAGCCCAAGAAGTAATCCACAAAGTAAATAATGTGCACTTCTCATTGTGTTTAAATGCATATTATCTAATAATATTTATAACTAAGACTTAATATAATATTAGTATAGAAGTAAGTCTCAAGTTGAATGTAGGGAGATTGATGAATCCGTTGTGAAAACTAATTTAGTTTATATATATAAAGAGATTTTAATATTTTATTAATATTTTTTAATAGAAATAATAAAATAGAAGGGTGAGGTGAGAAGAATAAAGGAAGGGAAGCGGAGAAAAGGAAGGAGGAAAAGAGAGAGAGGAGAAAATCTCTCGTGAGATAGAGAGAGAAAGATCTCATGAGAGAAAGAAGAGCGAGAGAAAAGAGAGGAGGAAAAGAGAGAAGAGAGAGAGAGCTCTCACAATAGAGAGACGGGATGAGATCTCTCATGAAAGGGAGAGAAAGAGAGAAGAAAGAGAGCTCTCACAAGAGAGAGAAGGGATGAGATTGATAACATACTATTTATGCATGTAATTATATAATTATTAATGCAAATTAAGGCATTAATCATTACAAATATATGCATGTTATCATATTTTAAGTATATTTCTATCATTTTGTGTAAATTCATGTTATGATCTTAAAAAACACCAAATTATGGATTATTATAAATAATTACGCATTACAATCTTTAATCCTAATTATATTTATGATCATAATCATGTTTTAAGAGTGAAAATATGAGAGAAAAGATATTTATTAACATTTATGTATTTATATAAATTTATTTTATATAATACATAAATGTATAAAATTAATTAAAATTTATTATCTTCTTATTTTAATAATTTGACCTTTTATAATGATAGATTATTCAATTTTGAATCCAACAAAACAAATTTGAATTAATTTGGAGTCGTATTTTGAAAGTTATGATTTTTACAATTTTATAGAATTTTCTAGAATTTTTCTGAATTTATTTATATTTATTTTCGATTTTTAAATGTTTTAAATTAATTAAAAAATCACAAAAAGGGGTTATATGTCGCGCGTGTACACGTGGATGCGACGTGGTACTCGGGGCCACGTGGCTCTGCCACGTGGACAGCACGCGGGCGCCTGCGTGGCGCTGATGTGACACGTGGCGTATTTATATTTACTATATATATTTATTTAATAAAGTATATAGGTCTTCCGATTATCGGAAGACAAAGTATTAATCCCTCTTAATCGTCATATCTTATATACCCGAATATACTCCTTTGTTTTTCCCGTGTGGGACTAAAGTCCCTTAGTTTTCTTATGTGCAGGACGCGTGGCGTGATCTCGTGCGTCCGATCGACATCGCGACAAATAGCGTGCGTAGATCACGTGGAATCGAGGTCCACGCGATCAGAGATCAACCACGTGCCTAAATACTCACTTAAGTGAATAAATCGCGACCGTCTGATCGAGAGTTATAACGGTCCAGATTATTCACATCAGATGGACATCCAATCACATCTTAACCGCACGATCACGATCGGACGATCGTCGAATCGTCGCGACGATTCGTGAAGAGGCGTCTCATCGCGATCGTCCATCGCGATCAACTCCATCAGATCGGACGGCCACGATCATTTTCGAATTTTATAAAATCCGTTCTTCGCGATAGAAGAACGGCCCGCTATCAATCTTCAAATTCTCTTTGTTTAGAGTCCAATTCGCGCGCCATCTTTTTCATTGTGTTCACAACTCATTTCCGCTTCTGTTGGATGTTTAATTTCAATGTTTGATTGAAATAATTGGAAGAAATCAAGTCTTGAACTCCTCTTTCGTCTTCGAAAATTCGGAATGAAAAGCCTTGCATCCGGCGATTAATTGGATCATTTCAAAGGCTAATTTGGGTTAGATTGTTTGTTTTCATCTTAATCTTTCATCATTTAGTGTTAATTTTACTTTAAGTATTGTAGATTAAGTTTAATTTAGTTTTAATTTCTGTTTTTAATCATTTCGCGATACGAAAATTTCTCATAACTTCAAACTTCGATTACTTTTCGAATTCTCATCCAAATCACCTGATTTTTGATTCTGTGGATTCGAAATTGAGTTATCTTTCTTAATATACTAAATTGCCCAATTTATAACCTAATTTCATCGTCCGATTTGACCGAATTTCACAGATATCTCTCAAATTTCCCTAATTCTCCGTGGATTCGACCCTTAATTACCATTATACTAATTAATTACTTTGATTAATCATAAATTGGTAAGATTAGGACTTTTTTTTGACACTGAATCGTGTGCATTCAACAACCATACGATTTAATCTCGTCAAATGGTGCCGTTGCCGGGGAATTAAGGCGTATTTTCGAGTAAAATCATCGATTTTGACTCGGTCAACTCTGATTTTTCTATTTCTTTTTTTGATTTTAATCCAAATTGATCCTACACTGAGCTATTTGTAGCAGAAATATATCGTTTAGATACTCAATTTCGACGAGATTAAGTGATTAGTCCCTCTCTACGGACGACGGACAATCATCGCGTCATACTCGAATTGGGAGCGTGTAACTCTGACGAATAGCGACAATCAGGTACGATTAAATTTGTCATTGTTGAATAATTTTATAGTATCTCTTTTGAGTATTATTATACTATATATATTTGTGCATATTTATGAGACGAGAGTTTGATTGGAGAACGAGGGATAATCCTTTACACTTAGATCTTTTTGAACGTTCCTCGCAATCACTTTCATCTTCCGCGTCATCATCGATCTTAGATATGGCCCTGAATGATGAGGGAAATGTTAGGAGACGCCTGAGTGATTATGCTAGGCCTGTTCTTCAAAGACCCGTTACTCGTATTCATGCACCCTTAGCTAGAAATGCGAATTTTAGAATAGATTCGCATGTGATGAGTATGTTACCTATCTTCCATGGTAAACCTTCTGAGGATCCTTATAGACATGTCGACGAGCTTAGTCAAGTATGTGAGATTAATCAGATTCATAATGTGTCGGCAGATGTAATGAAGATGAAACTCTTTCTCGCCACCCTTAGAGATAGAGCTAAGGATTGGTTTCTTAAGTTAGGAAAGGAGTTCACTTCTTGGACCGAGATGGAGGAGGAATTTCTTAGGAAATACTATTCCGTAGGAAAAACCACCTCTGTTAGGAAGGCGATGCGTGAGTTTACCCAAGGACCGAGTGAGATGTTTCACGAAGCTTGGGAGAGACTTAGAGACCTCACTAGAGAGTGCCCTCACCATGGAGTGTCTAACCATGAGCTTACACAAATATTTTATGATGGGTTAGGCCCGCAAGATAGATATCTTTTGGATGCAGCTAGCGGCGGCACCTTCATGAGCAAATTTGAAGATGAAGCAATGGAATTGATCGAGACTGTGGCGGAAAATAGCCACCACAACTCGGCAAAACCATTCAGAAGAGGTGCAACGCCGAAAGGAGGATTAATCGACGCAAAGATAGTAGAGACGGGCATGCTCCTAGAGAAGATCGACAAGATGGCGGAAGTTCAGAATCTTTTATTAGATCGGTTCCACATCCGCAACGGATCTGAAGGACTTGCACCCGTCGCTCTACAAGAAGCGTCGCCATGCGCCCATTGCTCACGCCTCGACCACGTCGAGATGGATTGTCCGATCATGGCAATTAAAGGGCAGGGCATGTACAGACAAGGCCCGCCAGGAGGGCAAATTCATCAGGGACGACCGAACTATCAAGGTACATATCCAAATTATTTTAATAACCCTGTTTATAATCCTATGCAGTAGTAGCAGCAAGGATTTAGGAGGAGTACGGATCAGACGTATCCTCCATATAGCACCAGTCAGCAACAAAACTCGCAACAGCAACCTTACGCGAATGCAAGACAGTCGACGTATATTCCACCACAACAGTTGTACAACCAAGCTCCATGATCGACCGCACCATCTGCAGATCCGATTCTGGGTGCGCTCTCTCAGTTGATGGAGCAAATGAGCAGGATGAACTCGCGTGTGGACGAGATACAGGATTTCGTCAAGACGAACATCCCTACCTCGACTGTCAATAAGAAGGGTAAGCAAGTTTCATTTTCTAACCAATTACCATCGCAGGCCACTATCAACCCGAGGAATCAAGGGTCCTCATCGAGCCAAACGCACAATCTGAGTCATGTGCATGTTGACGAGGAGGAAGTGGAAGCTGCAGTAGCGATATCGAGCCTTAGGAGCAGCAAGGATTTACCTGATCCTTACAAGGATCATCCTTTACATAAGAGCTCGATAGATGATGAGACACCGACAATCGTAGTAGAGCCAGACAGTAGTTCAGATGATGAGGAAGAACAGGTGCAAGTTGAGCCAAATCCAGAGACATACAAACCACCCGTGCCATATCCTCAAACATTGAGTAAGCCTAAGGCTAAGGTTAGTGAATCTGATATTCATTTATTAGAAACCTTCCAAAAGGTTACCATTACCATCCCTTTAGTAGATGCAATTAGGCATATACCTTCTTATGCTAAATTCCTTAAAGGCATATGCACACACCATAGAAGCCCCAAGAGGATCCAATTGAGTGAGAATATTAGTTCCATTATGATGAATTCTCTTCCTATTAAAAAGAGAGATCTAGGAGCTCCCATGATTACGAGTGAGATTGGAGGAATGATTTTTACTAGATCGTTGTTAGATACCGGAGCTAGTATCAATATCCTCCCTAAAGCCGTATATGACCGTCATCATGTAGGGGAATTGCAGCCTTTCCTTATAGAGTTATGTTTAGCGGATGGATCGGTAAGGAAGCCTCATGGCATAGTAGAAGATGTGATTGTTAGAATAGAAGGATGTTATTTTCCGGTAGACTTCCTAGTTGTAGATATGAAGATCACTAAGGAGCTTAGTCAAGCCCCAATTATCCTAGGAAGACCTTTCTTAGCTACCGCAAAAGCCGTTACAGATTGGAGAAAAGGAGAAGTGATTCTTAAGGTGGGAGAGCATACGGTGAAGGTCAACATCAACAAGTTGATGAAGTATCCTTCACAAGCTTTCGAGGATTTGGGCGCCATCGACCTGTTTGATGATCAAGACATAGAGACTTGCATCGAAGAAGTCATGACGGTCAACGAGGGAGCTGATTTCGAGGAGCTACCGTTGGACGATCCGACAGGGGAGCTCAAGCCTCTTCCATCTACACTCAAGTACGCTTTCCTTGACTCTCAGCAGGTTAAACCAGTGATCATTTCTTCCCAGCTCAATGAGGAGCAGGAGAAACGATTACTCGACGTATTACGATGGAATGAGCAAGCAATCGGATGGACTCTCGCAGATTTGAGGGGATTAGACCCTTCATTATGCACTCATCACATATTCTTAGAGGACGAGTCCAGACCCGTGAGGGAAGCCCAGCGTCGACTTAATCCTAAGGTATGGGAAGCCGTTAAGGAAGAGATTCTTAAGTGGCTTAATGTAGAGATTATCTATCCCATATCGGATAGCCAGTGGGTTAGTCCCGTGCACGTGGTTCCCAAGAAGGCAGGAGTTACGGTGACCGTGAACGACAAAGGAGAGGAGATTCAAACACGCCTCCCAACAAAGTGGCGAGTTTGTATCGACTACCGGAAGTTGAATGCAGCGACGAAGAAAGATCACTTCCCGTTGCCATTCATCGATCAAATCCTTGATCGACAAGCAGGTCAGACTTACTTTTGTTTCTTGGATGGTTATTCAAGGTACAACCAGATTGCGATTCATCCGGACGATCAAGAAAAGACGACGTTCACATGTCCCTTTGGCACGTTCGCATTTAGGCGAATGCCATTCGGATTGTGTAACGCCCTTGCGACATTCTAGAGATGTATGACGGCGATATTTTCCGATTTTCTTAGCGACAGTCTCGAAGTCTTCATAGACGATTTCTCTGTCTTTGGAGATGATTTCGACAGTTGTCTAACTCACCTAACAAAGATCCTCGAGGTCTGCGTCAGGAAACGACTGGTATTGAGTTGGAAGAAATCCCATTTTATGGTGCGATAGGGAGTAGTGCTCGAGCATCTCATCTCGGGCAAAGGTTTGGAGGTTGATAAGGCCAAGATTGAGGTCATTCAAAACCTTCCTCTCCCCACTACATTACGAGATTTATGTAGTTTTTTAGGACACGTTGGTTTCTACCGCAGGTTTATACGAGATTTTGCTAAAGTTTCCAAACCGCTAACCACTCTTCTTTGCAAGGATAAAGACTTTTTTTATAGATAAAGAAGGGGAGCGCGCATTCGAGATGTTGAAGCTCGCCTTGATCAAAGCACCAATTCTTCAAAGTCCTAATTGGGACTTGCCTTTCGAGATCATGTGCGACGCCTCAGACTATGCAGTTGGAGCGGTGTTGGGACAGCGGATAGATAAGAAGCCAACAGCTATATGGTATGCGAGTAAAACCCTTGCTGAAGCTCAAATGAATTACACGACGACAGAAAAGGAGCTCTTAGCGGTGGTCTACGCGTTAGAGAAGTTTAGGCCTTACATCTTGGGAAGCAAGATTGTTATTTATACAGATCATGCAGCGTTAAAGTACTTGTTTTCCAAGAAGGAGGCGAAGCCACGATTGATACGATGGGTGCTGCTTCTTCAAGAGTTTGACTTGGAGATTAGAGATAAGAAGGGCAGCGAAAACTCGGTGGCGGATCACCTATCTCGTCTTCACATTTCAGGTACGGGAGATATTAGTGATTCTTTTCCTGATGAGCATCTTCTTGCAGTATCTAGTCATGTTCCTTGGTTCGCGCATATCGTCAATTTTCTAGTGACAGGATCGATCCTAGATCATTGGAACCGGCATCGTAAAGATAAGTTCTTCCATAAACTCAAATATTATTATTGGGAAGAACCACTTTTGTTCCATGTAGGATACGATCAAATTATACGGCGATGCGTAGCGGAAGAAGAACAAGGAAGCATATTATCGATGTGTCACTCATCAGTGTGTGGAGGACATTTTGCCGCGCGAAAGACAGCAGATAAGATTTTACAAAGCGGTTTTTATTGGCCCACCATCTTCAAGGATGCCCACTGTTTCTATACGGAGTGCTTACAATGTCAGGCAACATTAAACATCTCCAAGCGAGATGAAATGCCAATGAGGCCTATCCTTGAAGTAGAGATATTTGATTTATGGGGGATCGACTTTATGGGACCTTTTCCACCTTCTGATGGGAAAGAGTATATTTTGGTAGCGGTTGATTATGTGTCTAAGTGGGTGGAGGCTATTCCCACTAGGACAAACACTCATCGGGAAGTACTCAGGTTTGTAACGAGAAACATCTTCTCCCGATACGGTTGTCCGAGGGCCATAATCAGTGACGGAGGCTCGCACTTCAACAATGCACACTTTCGTGCATTATTGAAGAAATATGGAGTACATCATCGCGTCACTACACCGTACCACCCCCAAGCTAATGGGCAAGTTGAAGTGAGCAACCGAGAGGTCAAGAATATTTTAAAGAAGATCATTCGACCAGACGGTAAGGATTGGGCGCACAAGCTTCCAGATGCATTATGGGCGTATAGAACGGCTTACAAGACACCTATCGGGATGTCTCCGTTCCGACTCATATTTGGGAAGGCGTGCCATCTGCCAGTTGAGCTCGAGCATAGAACCTATTGGGCAATAAAGAAGCTCAACCTATCTCTGGACGAAGCAGGTAAACATAGACTTCTCCAGCTGCAGGAATTACAAGAGTTAAGGCGTGACGCGTACGAGAACGCGGAGATCTACAAAGAAAAGACCAAGGCCTTTCATGACAAGAACATCAGAAGAAGAACTTTCAACGTCAATGAAAAGGTTTGGTTATATAACTCTCGCCTTAAGCTTTTTCCAGGTAAGCTGCGCTCACGATGGGACGGTCCGTACGTGGTTGTGGAATCGTTTGACAACGGATCAGTGCTTATTTCCGACCCTAAATCCGGCAAACAATTCAAGGTAAATGGGCATCGTCTAAAGCCCTACCTTACAGCAGAGCCACCCACACCAGCAGATAAGGTAAATCTGCATCTCTCCGAGGTACATGAGGACGTGATAAAGGTAACACCCTCATCTCATCGATCATTGTAGTTCACTAAGTTTCGTCTGGCTGAAGACGTTAAACTTAGCGCTCTTGGGAGGCACCCCAAGATTATCTTACTGTTTTATTTAGTTCTTGTTTGTAGTTATATCAATGTACATACATAGTTGGAGGAATCCACCTACAACAACAAGCAATTTGGACAAATTCCAGCGATATGCGTCAACAAACATAAATGAGTTTTTCTAAACCTTTTTACTTCTCATTTCAATTTATAATCTTTTTCATGTAATGCATGATAGTGTTGCCATCTTTTTAATATACATAATGGTTTCATTGAGGGCAATGAAAGATTTAAGTTGGGGGGTGAGGATGTAGAAAAACTTCAATTTTCAAAATTTTCAAAATTTCAAAATTTTCAAACTTTTTACTATTTTAAAACTCCTATTTTTCAAATTTTTACTACTTTTAAACACCTTAGAAGTCTTAAACATTTTGAGATCCTATTCCTAGAGATGTAGAAGTGAGGGCCTCATAGCCCATGTGATTACATTTTGAGTAAAAGAGCCAAGTGATCTAGAGAAACCATGGATTCTTTTTAGTGGTTGACTTCTTCGGGGTTGGGTATTTAGCAGGCACCGAGGAAAATGAGTAATCAGAGGTTGAAGTGCTATTGGATTGAAAAGGAGAGATTTTGAGTGAAGTTCAAGGAAATTCCCATCCCCTACCTTACATCAGCCGAACCTGCTTGGTGTAGGAATTTCTCGCTTCCGAACTTTCTCCTAGAAGAGTGCAATGTGCCATAATTTATGATGTACCTATTCTACCCTTTAGGCATTTAGTTCTACCTTTTCCATACCAGTCAATTAGACACCCAAATTTCAGTTTCACTGATTATAATTACACTCCCAAGTGATAAACATATCCACCACATTTTCTTTTCCACCATCTATACAAGCCATCCATCTTCTTCACAATTTCTCTTACAAGCAAATATTCCTTCATATTACACTTCAAAATTTCGAATACTCTCTTCAAACATCAAGAGAACCTTCATATCCTTGTTTTATGCAAAGTCTTCAAATGTTATCTTCTTCTTCTCCAAAAAGTTACAATATACAAAAAGAAGAAAGAAGAGAAGAAAAAAAAAAAAAGAAAAAAAAAGAAAAAAAGAGAAGCAAATATGAAATGAAGAAAAGAAGAAGACAAAAAGAAAGAAGGAAAGAAAATGAGGAGAAAAGAAAGAGAGGAATAAGAAAGTGAAAAGAAGGAGAACAATATGGGAAATTATCTTTACCATGTAAATACCTATCTCTACCCATTACCTTCATTCCATTTCCAATGTATATATCAATTTTACCACTCCACACCATCTCTACCACTTTCTATCAATCCTTATCTACCACCATCATCCACATCATTTGGGAGAATAATTAGACATCAGTGGTACCTTTTCTTTGTATATAATATCCAATTTGTTTATATGCTGATATTTGCTTTTAACCAAGTTATTCCTTTAGAAATAGTGTCTTTTTACTCTTTCAGCTACCTTATAACGATGCATCCTAAAATAGGAAATCCTTTTGCAATGCACTCTTTAAAGGAGAAAGAAGAGTTGAGGGGAATTCTAATGCACCAAGTAGCCTCCAAATGAGTGAAAGAGTGATGTGAGAACTAGAGAGGTGAGGATTACATTTGCTCATGAGAGTGTGAGAATCTTTTCATTCCCATAGCATCAAACCTTAGATGTGCTCACCTCGATTACACTTAAGTAATGACTCGACTATTAGCTGATGAGCACTACCCTAATATGCTCTAAGGAAGTCAACCTAGTTATGGAATCTAGATCACCATGGTCCACACTATGATGAAAAGTTGATCACACATTGATACACTTCACTTCTTTAGTTGCAGGATCAAGGGATGATAAGACTTTCTAAGGAGATTACCTAGTGAATTGCTAAGAGACTAGCAATTATTCAAGTTGGGGGGTGTGATAACATGCTATTTATGCATGTAATTATATAATTATTAATGCAAATTAAGGCATTAATCATTACAAATATATGCATGTTATCATATTTTAAGTATATTTCTATCATTTTGTGTAAATTCATGTTATGATCTTAAAAAACACCAAATTATGGATTATTATAAATAATTACGTATTACAATATTTAATCCTAATTATATTTATGATCATAATCATGTTTTAAGAGTGAAAATATGAGAGAAAAGATATTTATTAACATTTATGTATTTATATAAATTTATTTTATATAATACATAAATGTATAAAATTAATTAAAATTTATTATCTTCTTATTTTAATAATTTGACCTTTTATAATGATAGATTATTCAATTTTGCATCCAACAAAACAAATTTGAATTAATTTGGAGTCGTATTTTGAAAGTTATGATTTTTACAATTTTATAGAATTTTCTGGAATTTTTCTGAATTTATTTATATTTATTTTCCATTTTTAAATGTTTTAAATTAATTAAAAAAATCGCAAAAAGGGGTTATATGTCGCGTGTGTACACGTGGATGCGACGTGGTACTCGGGGCCACGTGGACAGCACGCGGGCGCCTGCGTGGCGCTGATGTGACACGTGGTGTATTTATATTTACTATATATATTTATTTAATAAAGTATATAGGTCTTCCGATTATCGGAAGACAAAGTATTAATCCCTTAGTTTTCTTATGTGCAGGACGCGTGGCGTGATCTCGTGCATCCGATCGACATCGCGACAAATAGCGTGCGTAGATCACGTGGAATCGAGGTCCACGCGATCAGAGATCAACCACGTGCCTAAATACTCACTTAAGTGAATAAATCGCGACCGTCTGATCGAGAGTTATAACGGTCCAGATTATTCACATCAGATGGACATCCAATCACATCTTAACCGCACGATCACGATCGGACGATCGTCGAATCGTCGCGACGATTCGTGAAGAGGCGTCTCATCGCGATCGTCCATCGCGATCAACTCCATCAGATCGGACGGCCACGATCATTTTCGAATTTTATAAAATCCGTTCTTCGCGATAGAAGAACGGCCCGCTATCAATCTTCAAATTCTCTTTGTTTAGAGTCCAATTCGCGCGCCATCTTTTTCATTGTGTTCACAACTCATTTCCGCTTCTGTTGGATGTTTAATTTCAATGTTTGATTGAAATAATTGGAAGAAATCAAGTCTTGAACTCCTCTTTCGTCTTCGAAAATTCGGAATGAAAAGCCTTGCATCCGGCGATTAATTGGATCATTTCAAAGGCTAATTTGGGTTAGATTGTTTGTTTTCATCTTAATCTTTCATCATTTAGTGTTAATTTTACTTTAAGTATTGTAGATTAAGTTTAATTTAGTTTTAATTTCTGTTTTTAATCATTTCGCGATACGAAAATTTCTCATAACTTCAAACTTCGATTACTTTTCGAATTCTCATCCAAATCACCTGATTTTTGATTCTGTGGATTCGAAATTGAGTTATCTTTCTTAATATACTAAATTGCCCAATTTATAACCTAATTTCATCATCCGATTTGACCGAATTTTACAGATATCTCTCAAATTTCCCTAATTCTCCGTGGATTCGACCCTTAATTACCATTATACTAATTAATTACTTTGATTAATCATAAATTGGTAAGATTAGGACTTTTTTTTGACACTGAATCGTGTGCATTCAACGACCATACGATTTAGTCTCGTCAGAGATCTCTCATGAAAGGGAGAGAAAGAGAGAGGAGGAGAGAAAGCTCTCATGAGAGAGAGAAGGGATGAGATCTCTCATGAAAGGGAGAGAAAGAGAGAAGAGAAGAGAAAGCTCTCATGAGAGAGAGAAGGGATGAGATCTCTCACGAAAGGGAGAGAAATAGAGATCGATCAAGAGAGAGAAATGGAGAGATTTCATGAGAGACAGAGAGAGAAGAGAGGTATCACGAAAGAGGGAGAGAGAGAAATAAGACAAAAATGAAGAAAGAGAGAAATATGGTCAACCCATTTTCACGGTAGCTATTATTCTCAGATGAATGTGTGCATGAGGATTCACACACATGACATGAGGTCAGCCGTGAATGTCTCCACATTGTTTTAATCATTGCCTTTGATCTCAGTGATTTCACATTTGAAAACAAAAAAGTACTTGTTATTTACGAAACATCGAGAAGATGAATACATCAAGATTCGACTGAAAAAATTAATAAAAAATAAGTTGAAATGATCTTAGCTTAATCTAAGATGACTTTCGGAGGATTCAAAAGAAGAACAAAGATCATTCATCAAGTTTTGAATTAGTTCTACTCATTTCAATCGAAACGTGTATGAAATGGAAATGACTCGCCATAAAATGTAAACAAATGACAAAAACAAGTAAGTAAATGCTGAAAGTAGGAAATAAATCATTGCCCAAGTTTAGTCTACCTCTTAAGTAATTGGAGACATTGGTGTGGTGACTTGGTTTCGTCCAGATGTGCCACACCCCGTTACAAGTCGTAGAAGTATTGTCTGGAAGTGCTGCGCCATTTGCCGAAGAGATCCGCCGAAAGAGGGGTCAACCACATTATCACCATCATCTAGGAGGAGAAGGGAAGAGCAAACCACTCGCTAGAGGCCTTAAGTGCAGTCAGGGGAGGAAGGAATGAGTTTGTCGATTGTCGAAGACATTGATCATGCAAAAAGAGGGAAGATCAGATTGCCATATTTGTAATTGCCATTGAGATTTTAAAGATAATCGATAATGTCTATTTTACCAGATAATAATTAATTATTATCTTTATATCCTTGAAGATGATACATGCGTGAACTTAAGTTTCGGTATCGTGGTGCTTCAGAAGCCGCTAGTTCAAATGAGCTTGGTCACGTGATGCATTGAGCGATACAAGATCAACCTACTACAAATCATTGCTAATCGGGAACTTAAGTTGCTGGTACTGTGGCACCTCCTTAGCCATCAGATCATCCTTTAATGCCATGTGTGTGTAGAGAGGCGTCGAATTCGTGAACCATCGATGGATTGTTTTATGCATCTAGTATTGTGGCCGTTTGCCAGCCACAAGATCTGGCTAATCTGATGATGTGGCTTGCTGCGTACTGTTGGATCACACTGCACTCTAAATGGCTGTACTGAATTAGACGAAAACATTTAGTCCTACATCAGAAATATTTTAGATGTACGTGCCAAATATAAATTAAAGCTACACTCTCTCAGTAGAGATCACTTCTCTCAAAATAAAATAATATCTAGGACCATCTTAGGAGAAGGAAAAAAGGTGATTCGCCCTCACGCACGCTCATTTGTACGAGCGCTTCCATGCCCCACAATTGGTTGGCCATTGGGACATGGAAGGGGAGTGACGCACACGTGCATAGAATGAGGCCTTCGCCACTCGAGCCCAGCTCGTGGCTCCCCCAATTTGGATCTACTCGCTCGACCGCAGCACCCCTTTGACTCAATTGTTGAGTGCCACCTTGCCAATGGGTGGAACATTTTTTATATTTTATTATTTATGCTAAGTATTTTAATTTCAGAATTCTAAAATTAAAAATATATCCTGCATTTATTCTGCATGTTAAAAAAATAAAATAAAATAATAAAACTAATTAAAATACAAAAATCTAGCTTTAACTATAAAACATATGGACACCATATGATAATAGATACAATAGTTCAATTATTGCTACTAAAAGCATGAACTATGACAAAGGTAGATGAACTTTACAATTTTATTGTGGTACTACAATCATGGGCTCAAGTAGAGCTTCAGCCATTGGATGTCAAGGACTTTTTTGCTAACATTGTCACAGAAAACATTGCAGGATCACACAAAGCACAACAACAAAAAGGGGTGGGAACTGTGTACCACAATTGAGGTGGACATAATCTCAGTGATACAAGTTGAGGGCCATATGGGAGAGGCCAACGGGGACTAGTGGGGGACTGCCACCCTACTAGTGGAAGGTGTCCTTAGGTTGCTATGTGTGTGGATGGTTGAATCATAGTGTATATTGCCTAAGTTGAGAGGAGATGAGGCACGTCTGGGCAAAGTTGAATCTCATCATTATGCATAACCAATTACATTTGGTCATTCATGAGCTCTCAACCCTCAACTCATTATACATATTAAGAGGAATGCATTATTTTGAATAATTTGACAGTTTGTGACGGCACATGTTCATAGAATCCATTAATGATTATCCCATGAAAGTGATGATAGATAATAGGGCAACTTAGTTTCATCTCAGAGCAAGAGCTATGATGGTTAAATTTGGAATTAGTCTGATGAGATAGCTAGATCAAAGTAGTAAATTAAGAGGCTGAGCTTTGACTGGAGTGGCACATGGTTCAGCACTATGCATGGGCTCATGAGAAGATTGGATGGACTTCCTGATTCTCCTAATGGACGATCTGACATCATTCTCAACCTCAAATTTATTGTTTGAATGCTAGCAGATGTCTTCCCTCATTGCAATAAAGTATTACTCAGAGGAAGTGAGCCCTCTTATTTGATTCTAATAATGGGAAGTCGATGATTAGTTCTCTAAATAATCTTGACCCCGTGACTCAAAAAATAGTTCTCCAAATAATCTTGACCTCGTGATGCAAAAAATAGTTCTCCAAATAATCTTGACCGCGTGACTCAAAAAATAATTTAGGTGTGAAGAAGAAACATACTATGTGATGAGATGGGAGATTGATGGTGAAATCAATGGACAATAGACAATAGCGATGCTGGGGGAACAGTCCAAGCAGCTCCCCTTAAATTACCCATATTCTAGAAGAGTTTCATGAAATTATGTGACATACACTTCTAACCCGACTATCACAGCGAGGTGAGTTTGATCATGCCATAAATATGGTCCTAAGGGAGTAGCCACTAATGTGGGTGTCATGAAAGATATCCCTGAAGGTTTTTTAGGAGTTGAAGCAACTAGATGTCATATTAAAATGATACTTCATCAAACCATCAAGGAGGATTTTAGAGCCCAATTCATTTTTCTTTGGGCTACAAATGATAAACTCATACTTTATGTGGATTACAGTGACTCCAAGAAGATCACAATTTGGAACAAGTATCATATTTCAAATATAATTGAGTTTTCTGTCCAGCTTGGTGAGGCTAAGATCTTCTTTTAGTTGGATCTCAAGAGCAGCTATCACTAAGCATGCCATACTTTATGAATTCTTTGATATCATGAGGATGCATTTTAGGATTATTAATGTTCTAATCACATTTTACATCTTAATGAATTTTATTTTTAGGTACTATGTAGATCATTTTGTGAGTAATTACCCTTAGCATTTTGATGATCCTAACTAACCTTAGTGATCCTAATGATCTACTGAATGGGATTCAAGTGACATATGCAACATATGTGGAAATTGTATGACTGATATAATAAGTAAAGGTGAGGGAGATGCCACTTTTCGCTGGAGGATGGCCTCCCTACATGCAAAATAATAGTGACCTTACATATTATGTGATGGCAACATGCAACAATACTTATTACAAGAGACACATGATACTTGCATGTAGTTCACCTAAAATAACAATGCACATTGACATACTTTGTCCAGTACCTACTTGTCAAATATTTACCAAGATGTCAAGCCTATGTTCATTGTGACTGATTAGTCTTCAAGATAAAACAAAACATATGAAAGTGACTGGAATGCTAGAGTCTCTCCTAATATTAAAACGACCATAAGAACTTTTTGGTTCTGTGTTGAGAGGCCTCCCCAATATAAAACATTTGATATTGATGAAATTGACTCCAGCCCACCACAACAAGAATGAGTGAATTTCTTCACATTTCTAATTTATGAGGTAATAATGGTTGTGAAAACGCAATCTAAATTCATCTATGTTACGATGAACCTAGTGACGTGACTCAGTCGTTGTATATTAAATCACGCAAATCTAAAATTTATAAAACTAGAAAATACGAATTTCCGGATATTTAGAAGTATTTATAAATAAATATATCAATTATAATTCAATAAAAGTTCCAAAAATAGTGGTAATTTCCCAGGTCGATCACAGGGATGTAATATAATATTTTGTAATTATTTAGAGTTTTTCTCAATGAATACGATTTTCTATGAATTTTATACTAGGAAATGAAAAGGAAATATATTTAAAATTCACGAAAAAAAAAAGAGGAAATAAGGGTGCGAACAACAGGATGACGTCAGCGCCCGGCGAACGCGAATCGGGCGGAAACAGAGTTCCGCCCGGCGATTCTTACGTAAGCGATTACAGACGATTTAATTAATCAAATTAAGATCTGTAAAAGCCAGAAGAATCGTAATTGAACGAAGTATAGTTTGGTAAATTAAAATCACACAAAGTATCACTAAATAAAGCGTAAATTAAGTTGAAAGCAGGAAACCAGAGTTCCGGCGTCGCGACGGCGATGCGTCGGCGATGCACCGGAATCCTGAGCGTTCAGGAGGATCGTCGTGCAGTGTCCACGGCCTCGAAGGCTCTCCTTGGACAAAGACGACGTGGGCAATCTCTAGATCTTCTCGCGAAGTCTAGAGATCAATGAAGTGGGTCGTCGAGTCGTCTCCGACGGCTGTCACCCGGCGGAGCGGAAAAACAGCGACTTTGCGGCTCTCCGGCGGCTGTCACCCGACGGAGAGGAGCTGGATGGAGGTGGGGCGCGTGTCAGGGAGCTTCATCCTCAGGTCCACGCAGCAAGGGGAGGCT
The DNA here is from genome assembly GCA_902729315.2 of Spirodela intermedia. NCBI lineage: Eukaryota > Viridiplantae > Streptophyta > Magnoliopsida > Alismatales > Araceae > Spirodela > Spirodela intermedia. The sequence goes on from LR746271.1 coordinate 2,525,744, forward strand.
CTTCATCGCATCTGGTACGCTCTCAGGAGGTGGCGACTCGTCTCCCGGTGGATCGTCCTCTTCCCGACGACGGCTTGTTCGTCGATCAATCGGAGATGATTTACTCGATGGATTGCGATCCTTTTATCGCAAATCGTTCAACAATTTTAGTAGCAATGCTCCGCGAATCGCGTTGACGAGATTTTCGCCGATGATCCAGCGATTCCGGTTGCTTAATCCTTCACCGGCGATCTGCAGGAAAGTCGCGATAATCAGTTAAAAATATATGAATTTTGACTCTGGGAGGATTCGAACCCGCGGCGGTCGCCCGCCCCTAAACGCGGGTTTAGTCCCACATCGGTTGTGCGCGGATTATTCGGGCGAATATATAGTAAAGTTAGCTTTCTAGGCAAAGTCCTCTCGCGTGTACGACCACTCCTTGCCCCACAGCCGGCTGACCACCGGTGACGTGGAAGGGGAGTGGCGCACACGTGCCCCTATCGATCCAAGCAAGCCGCTCGAGCCCCTGCTCGCGGCTACTCCCCGACTGCGCTTCCGACCCGCTTGCGGGCCCGGCTGGCCGGCGGATCCCCCCATTTTGCAATATTTTTATTTTTATTTCTTGTTCTTCATTTATCTCAAAACTAAGACTGTAAAAATCGTATAAAATCACATAATTACCCAAAAATTCACGTTAATCAACTGAAAACCACTTTTCATGCTTTAACACAAATATAAGTCTATTTATCATGAGTTAAGGCTAAAACTATATTATTTACTAATTATTAACTCATGATAATGAAGACTTATCACCTAGTTTACAGAAAAAAGTAATTACTACTTACACAAGCTAAAAATCTATCTAGTCTAGTTGATTCTTAAGCCTAGATTGGGGAGGAAGATTAAACATGACATTTTTCTGATTTTCCTCAGTCTTTTATAAAGTAAAACTAGTCCACTCATTCCCCTTTTTAGTAACTAAAACATAGACTAAGACTGTCCAGATAGAGAAGATATGATACTTTCCATTAGATTTTATCAAGTTCTTCTAATAGTACAAAATGATGGATTAGAATCAAGAACGTCAAAAATAAGAATACCATAAGATGGAAGGGAACATCAGTTGTTATGACAATTTCAAATCTACATTGGTGCTATTTCAATATTGAGCTCCTCAAATGTCTTGGATTTGGCTTTTTCTGATTATCTCAATTGTCATGTCTTCAATAACAAGTGCTAGAAGTTAAAGTTGAAAATTTGAGTTTTTGTGATATCATGCTAAAATTCAACCACATACATAGGAAACTTATACCTACATGATCTTAGGTGAATTATGTATAGAAAAGGCTTTACCATAGTTGGGCAGAATAGATAAAGAACTTCCACTAGCTGTGGAGAAAGGATGGAGACTTTTCTCAATGGAAGTGAACGTCCTAAAGATTTAGCATGCCCTCCTTCCCAACAGAAGTGTTTGTCAAGAGATGTAAGCCTATTCACCCTTTTAACATCTTAATTACTCACAAATTTTAACTATGAACATTTACATGATCCTTGTTCTTGCTCATAGAAACCTAAAAATCACACTGAAGACAACATTGGCTATACTTTGAATGTAGATAACGAAGTTAAATGACCAAGTCTTTCAGTGTCTTCCAACTAGAGTTTGCTCCTTCACTAATGAATTCAAAGATCATCTCTAACATTAGAGAGTGCTTGTGGAACTAGAGTGAGACTAGAAGTCACTTACATGTCACAAAGTAGACATAAAGAAGTCTAGGAGAGATCTAGAGTTCTTGATCTATAATCATAAGGTGGACAAAAGATGCAAATTCTCTTTTCTCCTAACACCATGGATAAATAATGTAGGCTACCATCACCTCTACGTAAATGAGGTGATGAATTACCATCGAATGGCCAATCTTTGACAATGGACTAAAAAGTTGTTTATTCATGCTGTCATCCTTATTTGGCAATGATCTGATCCTATGAGGATGTTACTCTGCTCAGCTCAGGTTGCCTCCACAAACTATGTAAGATTTGTTGTTATTTCTAATCAGGATGTTTCTTCCAAAGAATCACCGTGGAAATGCTCCTCTATATCTATTAAGGTATGCTCACAAGTGGTATGAGAAGCTTTTCTTACATGTTTGAAAGGCCTTAAATCGGGAAAATGTAGTAAGCATTTGATGAGTTTTCATTGTTTCTTTCATTTGCACTTTTAGATTGGCAACAAACCTTCATACTGTGCAACCCATCTTATCTACAATACATGCCTTTGATCTCAACTTGTTCTAACATGTTTAGTGAGGATTGGCTTCATGAGATAATGGGTTTATTTCCTTTCATTATATGTTGCAGATTTTGGCGATTTTAGTGACCATATTTGGGCGAGCAGAAGGGGAGCATAATACCCATTAAGGGTTATGGTGGAAACCCTAGTTTCAGAATAGTGGATGAGAGACAATTTTTGACACTATGGAGACTCACGAGAGAATAAAATAATAAACAAGAGAGGGAGAAGAGATGATTGGGTAATGTAGATGGTAAAACAATGATAACAAAACCAGACAAATGCTTTTGTGATCCAAGCCTCTCTTAAGGAGAAGAGAAAAAGTGGAGAGTGAACTATGAATTGTGAACTTGGGGAACTCCAAGGACAGAGAGAGATAGAGAGAGAGATGAGATGAGTAGAAATGGTTGTTATGGTTCCCCCCATATCAATGAATGGTCTTGGAAAACTAATTGTGGCCCTTAGAGGAGCATTTCTCATGGGAAGGGAATAGTGTTCTTGGGTTTCATCAAATTCTTGACAACTAGGTAAGTTAACTCTTTTCTTTCTTGATAGGTAATAAGGCTTCATTATCATGAGTTAAAAATTAATTAATAATATATTTAATTATTAACTCATGATAAATATATTTATATTTATATTAAATTAAGAAAACTAGTTTTTAGTTAGTTAATATGAATTTATGACTAATTATATAGTTTTATGTGAATTTATATAACTTTTATAATCATATTTTTAGGATAAAATGAAGAGAAATAAACTAAAATAAAAATATAAAAAAAGGGGGGACTCACCAACTAGTCAAGCTTATTGGGTCAAAAGCACAATTACAAGTGGGTCATGAAGTTGTATATATAAAAAGTGATATTTTTCTTAAAAAAATTTCAACCGGTGGCTCAAAAAACTATTCGTTGAAGAAAGGAAAAATGACAGAAAAATAAAGAAAAGATGAAAGAAAACTAAATGAAAAATTCTATTATCTCAATGACACCTAGCTCTGCAACAATGGTGCTAATTTGATGAACTAGAATTGGAGGTTAAATATGTCATCATGATACAATCAAGTTCATGCAAATAATATTTATAAAACCTTACTCTTCTATTTAAGATAAGTAAGGGTCAATTCTCAAGGAGCATGGGTAATGAGAGTAAGAATATTACTTATTCTATTTCTTATATATATATATTTGCGATTGTGAAGGGCGGAACTAAATGTATTAAAGGTGAAGACAAGAGTTATGAAAAATGTGGCAAAGGGGAGAGAATGGATCTAACACAATAGAATGATAAAATAAATGGTAAAACTAGTTTGAATTAAAAGTATCTATCTATAGAGAGGATTACAAAGACGTCTCAAATCTAAATCTTGTACAGACCTCGTTGTGTGTCAGTCCTAGGTTGAGTGATGCTCTATTAATGATGATTTTGATACACTCTAGGTAATCTCTTCTCTACAATAATCTTGGGCACGAGAATGCTGTTGATCAAGCCTTGATTTTCCTTCTGTTTTCTTCAACTAGCCACTACTTGAGAGAAAGCCAAAAAGTGCCCTCCAAGAGGGGGGTGAGATGCCTTAATCTTCTCTAAAGTTAGGCCCCTTCAATGGATGGTTAAGATTAATAATTGACCCTCTTAGTGGACGGCCCAGATCATTCTATGAGAGTGGTGCTCTAATCCTTCTCTTAATTTCCTCTTTAAGTGTCCTAAGATGGACAGCCTAGATCTCATCTCTTGATAGCCCTTTTAAGTCCAAATGGGCTACGTCAAAGTGATGCCCTCTCTTGGGCCCATAAACATATTAGGTCAACCCTCTCCATAAGACTTGGGCTTTTCCTTGAGTTGAAGGCTTGGACTTCCTCTATTACTTCCAACTCATAATAAGAGCTCACATAAGTCCTTACAATCAATTAATTATCAAGAAAATATTAGAGAATCATTACTTGACTTCATATAAGTCAAGTGGGGTTAGTCTCATAATATAAATAAAATAATAAAATGATATGCATTAGGACTTAAATGATAAAACATTATGAATGTCATAAAGAGTTAGTAACCTATTTATAATTATATTATCTACCCATTAATTAGCTTCTATATATAGGATATTAATGCATAAATGTAACTACTAATTTATAATTATCAAAACACAATTAAGAGACTCGTTGACAAAATAGACTAGCAATAAGTTGGAGGCACAATCGAGTAGAGCCATGAGCAAGGGTTCAAGCAATTAAGGACTGATTGGGGGCACGTGTGCATCACTCCCCCTCCTAGTGAGCAATTAAGAACTAATGAGTGACTAGTTTGAGCATGGGGCGAGTAGTTGTATACACATGAGAGGATAATATTGACTATTAAAAAAAATTACTATACATCTGACTCAAAACTTTGAAAATAATTGATGTGAGATTAATCTCATGCCACTACTCCCTAGTAGGTTTTCAATGATTTTAATACCTAAAATACCTTAATTTTGTAAAAAAGAGATACCCTTATGATTAGTTAAGAAATGTGTTCATGTACTTATTTTAATACTTTGTAACTATCACCTCATGTAGGTGGGTGATGTGACTTAATTGTTGTATAATAAGTCACACAAATTTAAAATTTATAAAACTAAAAAATACCAATTTTCAAATATTTAGAAGTATTTCTGAACAAATATATCAATTAGAATTCAGCAAAAGTTCTAAAAATAGTAGAAATTTTTAGATTGATCACAGGGATGTAATATAGTATCAAATAAGTTTTCAGAAGTTTCCTCAAAGAATATAATTTTTTATAAATTTTACACTAATAAATGGAAATAAAATATATTTAAAATTCACAAAAAAGAAAAATAATGCTGCAGGCATCACGATGACATCAACACCCGACGAACCTGAATTAGGTAGAAATAAAGTTATTTTTGGGGATTCTTATATAAGCGATTACGAATAATTTGATTGATCAACTTAAAATCTGTAAAATCTAGAAGAATCATAATCTAATGAAGAATAGTTTGGTAAATTTAAATCACAAAAATTATCACTAAATGAAGCGCAAACTAAGTTGATAGCAAGAAAATAGAGTTCTAGCATCGTAGCGGCGATGCGTTAGCATTGTACCAAAATTCTGAACGTTTGGGAGGATTGTCGTGTAGTGTTTACGGTCTTAAAGGCTTTCTTTGGATAGGGACGACGTGGGTAATCTCCAGATTTTCTTGCAAAGTTTAGAGATCAATAAAATGGGTCATTGAATCATCTCTGCAACTATCACCCAACATAGTAGAAAAAGTGGTGACTTTGTAACCCTCTAATAGTTGTCACTCAATAGAGAGGAGTTGAATGGAGGTGGGGCGCATGTCAGGAAGCTTCATCTTTAAGTCTACGTAGTAAGAGGAGATTCCGCATCGCATCTGGTACACTCTCAAAAGGTGGCGACCCATTGATAAGTCTTCATTATCATGAGTTAATAATTAGTAAATAATATAGTTTTAGCCTTCACTCATGATAAATAGACTTATATTTGTGTTAAAGTGTGAAAAGTTATTTTCAGTTGATTAATGTGAATTTTTGGCTAATTATGTGATTTTCTACAAATTTATATGATTTTTATAGTCTTATTTTTAAGATAAATGAAGAAAAAAAACTAAAATAAAAATATAACAAAATGGGAGGGACCTATCGGCCAGTCGGGCCTACAAGTGGGTCGGAAGTACAGTTAGAGAGGAGCCGTGAGTAGGGGCTCGAGCAGCTAAGACTAATAGGGGCATGTGTGTGCCACTCCCCTTTCATGTTACTAGTGGTCAACCGGTTGTGGGGTAAGGAGTGATTGTACATGCGGAGAAAGGGACTTACTTGTAAATGTAATATTACTATATGTTCACCTGAAACTTTGGCGCACAAATAATGTGGGACTAAATTTGTATCACACCTTTCACAGAAGGCTTTGATGATTTTAATACCTATAATACCCTTTATTTATAATAGAGATATATCACGATGATGTCATTTGATAAGGGCATTAGAGTACTTATTTTCATCTCTCTCATATAGGTGGGCAATTGATGCAGGTTCACAATCTCCTAAAGCCGAAACTCATATTTTTTATCTGATTAGTGTGACTTTCTTGCAGATTACCACTAGAATTCCTAGATCATCAGCAAAAATCTCGTCAACATGATTCGCAGAGCATTGTTACTAAAATTGCTGAAAAATTCACAATAAAAGGATCACGAATCCATCGAGTAAATCATCTCCAGTTGATCGATGAACAAGTTGTCATCAAGAAGAGGACGATCTGCTAGGAGACAAGTTGCCACCTCTTGAGAACGTATCGGATGCGATGAAGGGCCTCCTCTTATTATGCGGACTTGAGGATGAAGCTTCTTGACATATGCCCCACCTCCATCTAGCTCCTCTCCATCGAGTGACAGCTACTAGAGAGTCACAAAGTCGCTATTTTTCTATTCTACCAGGTGACTATCGTCGGAGATGATTCGACGACCTATTTCATTGATCTCTAGACTTTACAAGAAGATCTAAAGATTGCCCACGTCGTCCTTGTCCAAGGAGAGCCTTTGAGCCCGTGGACACTACACAACAATCCTCTCGAATGCTCAAGACTCCAGTGCATCACCGACATATCACCACCGCGACACCGGAACTCTATTTTCTTGCTTTCAACTTAATTTCTGCTTCATTTAGTAATAATTTATGTGATTTAAATTTACCAAGATATACTTCATTCAATTACGATTCTTTCGACTTTTACAAATCTTAATTTGATTAATTAAATCGTATGTAATCGCTTACGTAAGAATCATCGAGTGAAACTCTATTTTTGCTTAATTCGCGTTCATCGGGCGTTGATGTCATCCTGACGTATACACCCTTATTTTCTTTTTTTATGAATTTTAAATATATTTCATTTTCATTTCCTAATGTAAAATTCATAGAAAATAGTATTATTTACAGAAAATTCTGAATAATTACCTGATATTATATTACATTCTTGTGATCGACTTGAAAAATTACTATTATTTTTGGAAATTTTATTAAATTATAATTGATATATTTGTTCAGAAATACTTCTAAATATCTGAAAAGTCGTATTTTCTAGTTTTATAAATTTTAAATTTGCATGATTTACTATACAACGACTAAGTCAGGTCAATTATCAACTACTGAAAAATTTTAGATAAAATGATAATGAATTCATCAAGAAAATTCTCTTTGATTGATCAACAAATAAGCTATCATCAAGAAGAGGACAATCTATCATGAGATGAGTCACTACATCTTAAGATGTACCAAATGCGATGAAGAGCCTTCTCTTACTACACGAACTTAAAGATTAAGCTCTTTAAGATGTGCCCTACTTCCATCTAGTTTAATTTCTATTGGGTGATAGTCGTTAGAGATTTGAAAGTTATATTTTTTTCGCTCCGTTAGGTAACAACTACCAAAGATGATTTGTTGACTTATTTTATGAATTTATAGACTATGAAAAGATCTAGAGATTTTTCATGTGTCTAATTTGAGGCTATAGACATTACATGACAATATTAATCAACACAAAATTTTGACGATCACTACCACAAAGCTGAAACTCTACCTTTCTTATTTTAAACTAATATTTAGTTAATTTAGTGAGATTTTATGTGATTTTAAGTTTTAATTTTTTGACTTAATTATAATTTTTCTAACTTTTATCGATCTTAATTTAATCAATTAAATCATCTATAATCATTTACATAAGAATCACTAAGTGAAACTCTATTTTTGCTAGAATCACATTCATTAGGGTGCTAACATCATCTTAAAATTAATATCTAAATTTAGGTCTAAACGTCAAGATGACCTCAATGTCCCAACAAATCTAATTCAAATAGAAATAGTTTCACAAGGTGATTCCTTACGTAAATGATTACATTCAATTTAATTGATTAAATTATAATGTGTAAAATAAAAATAATAATAATTAAGTAAAAAAAGTTTTCAAAACTTAAAGTCACACAAAATCTTACTAAATTAAGTAAACATTAAGTGTTTAAAGTAGGAAATATAGAGTTTTGACTTCATTGCAGTGATTGCTGGAATTCTATATTTGGGAGGATTGTCATGTGACATCCATGGCCTCAAAGGCTCTCCTTAGACATAAATGATGTGGACAATCTCTATATTTTTTTACAAAGTCTAAAAATTAATAAAATGAGTTGACAAATCATTTTTCATAGTTGTTACTTGACGAAGTAGAAAAACAATAACTTTCAGATCTCTGATAGCTACCACCTAATAGAGATAAATAGGATGAAAGTGAGACACATCTTAGAGAGCTTAATCCTTAGGTTTTTGTAGTAAAGAAAAGTTCTTCATCGCATCTAGTACACTCTTAGAAGGTGATGACTCGTCTCCTAGTAGATGGCCATCTTCCAAATGATAGCTTGTTCGTCGATCAATTAAAGATAATTTTTTGATAGATTTATGATCTTTTTATCTAAAATATTATTTATTAATTAGTAATGATGCTCCGTGAATCATATTGACAACATTTTTGTTAATAATTAAGTGATTATAGTGACTTAATCATTTATTAGTGTTCTACAATAAAATCATGATTTAATTAAATAAAAATATGAATTTTAGTTATGATGAAATTCGAACCCTTGTCAATTCGCCACCTACATGAGAGAGAGTTAAATAAGTATGTGAATACCTTTGTCAAGTGACTTCATAAGGGTATCTCCTTATAAAATAAAGATATTTTTATGTATTAAAAAATTATTAAAAGCTTGCTTGAGAAAGTGGCATGAGTTTAGACCCACATCAATTATTTTTAGAATTTTGAGTTAAATCGATAGTAATAAGTCTTTCTATAGTCAATATGGTCATCTCACATGTGTATGACCACTCCTTGCCCCATGTATGGCTGCCCACCAGTGATAAGGAAGAGAAGTGATGCACACATGACCACTCCTTACATTTCCTTTTTTCCATGACTTGATTTTTGAAGTTTGCACTATATTTCTTCCTTCTTTATATATATATATATATATAGTAGATAAGTAGCTTTTCCTATAAACAAATTTTCACAATAAGAATGATGTCTCACACCCTCCATGTGTACTCTTAAATTTTAGGGCTTTCACTTTATCCACTTATTTTGCAGCAAGTGTTTTTCTATACACGATTTTCAACAATGAGAATGATGTCTCACACCTTCTATGTGTACTCTTCATTTCTAGATTTTTCACATTGCTCTCTCTCTTTTTTTCAAGATTTCTCCTCACAAGTCCTATACATCAGGGTGCAAAAATCTCTATTAAGCTCAAATGATCAATCAAATTTTCTCATCAAGTAAATAATATCTATCAAGATCATGAAGTGAAAATCTGTAAAATCAAAATCCATATTATCTATCATGTATCCAAGGAGTATTCCAATATTTTATACTACTAGATCATTCTTTTGACTCAATAATAATCTTCCTAGTATCTTTTGGTATCAATCAATCTAATTGATTTAATTTTTTATGCATTTAATATGATGTAAAAAATTTGTAAATTAGATAGTTCTGACAGTTCTGTTTTCTATTTTCAGTTCTATTTTTAGCAACAATAAATTTGTCAAAAATAAATCAAAACTATCCTCTTTATAGCTGTAATTTCGAATTTCAGTAATAAATGTCTAGGGGATTGAAATGTGAGAAAAGGGTCTTTAGAATTTCAAATTTTGGGTTGTTTTTTGTCTGCTATTTTTGACAGTCTGTTGTTCCTAACAGAAAACCAGAAAATAGATGTTGTTGTTTTTTTGAATTTTATTTTATTTTTTATTTTTTCAGTTGGTGTTCTAATGCAAACACATGTTCTTAATTGTCCTACAGCATAAATTAATAATGAGTACTTCACCCCCAACTTAAAAATGACATTGTCCTCAATGACACAGAAAAATCGAAATAGAATATGCAAAAAATGTAATTTTCAAGTGAAGCATGCATATGTGCAAAGTTAAGCATTAAAAATATTTTCATAAATGATAAAGCTCAGAAAGACATCACCTCAACCTCATTTTTAATTTTCCACTCCATCTTACACTCCTCCTACATGTTTTCGGAAAAACAAATACAGAAACAAGTACTATGAAATTCTAAGAAAAACAGAGCTTAGAAAAAATCAAACAGAATAAAATAAAAACCATGGGTTGCCTCCCATACAGCGCTAAATTTAATGTCTTCAGCTGGACAGCTCTTAGATCATATAAGATGTATGGCCATCAAAATATATTTGTATCCCAAGGTAAGTTTCATGATATTTATTTTCAGATTTAGCATAAATTCATATACTTCATATATATACCTTGACATACTTTCAGCCAAAACAAAATGAAAATTAACAAAATTTTCTCAAAAATAATATTTTCATTTTGAAAAGAATCTTTCCTCATTTCTATCTTGTTTTGTAAGGCTCTCATTCATTAATAAATACTTTCTATTAATAGACCATAAAATGTGATCAGGCCATATAATTTTCAAAGTAGTTCTTACCCAATCTAGAATTTTTTTATCTAAATTGATATCTCCAATTCTTCCACTCACCCATTTCTTATGTGTTCTTTTATCTACATAATCTTCCCCTGCACCATTTTACCTTCCATACATATTTGTTCAATTTGTAAGGAGTGAAATATTTCAAGCTTAGAAATAATTCTAATGGGCTGTGGGGTTTGAAGGATGGAAGGAATTTCTTCTTTAATCTCAGATCTAATGAATTCAGTAAAATTCAAATTTTCTCCTCCAAAATTATCTCTATATTTATATTCATTATTTTTGTTTCTCCCCATTAGTTGAATCAATTTTTTTCTAGTTTTCTGTTTCTCAACTCATCAAATTCTTCATCTTCTCAAGAGCTATCTTTTAATTTCAATATATGATATACATCATCATCCTCACTATCAACATCTATGACTGCAAAATTATGATTAGATTTATTAATTTCATCTCCTACATCTCCCAAATCAACTAATTTTTCCTCACCTGAAATATGTTTTTCTTCATTTCTGTCTTTACTCCTTTCTACTACAATTTGGATGATTTTTCCATGATCAACTACTGTTTCTTCATCTAAGGGCTCTTTCTTCTCATCATCCTCACTGTATTCATTCATCAATTGTGAGAAATAAATAATTTTATTCAAATTTTCTGTTACTGTATTTTTGACCTTAATATTCTCATTTACTTCTAATGGCTCATCGATTTCTTCTAATAATTCAAAATAAAGATCAAGTAAAATATTTTCACTCAATGTATTCATTGTCCTAACATTTTCATTTCGTAGGTTTTTTTCTAAATTTATCCAGCTAGACTCTCCTTGCTGAAATCCTAATGTTGGACAGTTTCCTGAATTTTCTATGGGCTGACTAGGTAGCTATCCTTCTTCTCTCCTATTCTCAAAAGCCTCTATAATTTATTTCTGGTGCAATATCATTTGATTCATAGTTTGTTACATCATTTGACTCATTTGCTGCATCATTTCTATTGTATTAGGTTGGGTTTGAGAGGACTGATTTTTCTAAAATTTGTGTTTTTGTTTTAGACGAAATTCAAAATTTGAATTCGATCTAAGTGCTTTTGGATTTTGAATATTATTTGGGTTTCTACACGATATTCTCCCAATTAGGATTATAAGAATTAGAAAAATATTCTCTATTTTTACTAAAATCATAGGGTACCTGCACTTATTCTTGCCTAGGATGATATTAAAATTTGAAATGATCATTTTCACCATACATAGGACAGGTACTATTTGAATTAAATTGAGGGCTAAGAGGCTTTCTAATATTGTCAATAAGTAAATCAAGTTTTTCTAATCTTTGATTAATCTGATTAACCTCATTTCTAAATTCAGAATCATCATCATGATGCAATTCATAAATTCCTCTCTTCTTATCCCTGTCATATAATTCAAGAGGTTTGATCTCTAGAATTTTTACTTAAATTCTCATAAAGACTGTAAATCTCATCAAGAGTTTTCTCCATAAAAGTTCCTCCACATATAGAATTAACCATATTTCTATGTTATTCTAATAATCCATCATAAAAAATTCTATTGAGTTACCCCTTAGGTATAGTATGATGAGGACACATTCTAAGTAAATCTTTGAATTTTTCCCATATCTCATGCAAAGTTTCTCCTGGTCTTTGAGAAAAATTCCATATATATTTTCTCATATTTTGAGTTTTTCCTAAGGGATAAAATTTTCGAAGAAAGGCCTGTTCTATATCTTTCCAGCTAGTTAATTCTCTATCTAATGTGAATAGCTAATGACTAACTTTGTTCCTAAGTGTATGAGGAAATAATTTCATCTTAATAATTTCTGGTGTAACTTGAGGGAGATTAATTAAATCACAGACCACATGAAATTTTTTTCAATGCTGATGAGGTTCTTCTATAGGCAATCCATGAAAATTAGGGAGCATTTGAAAAATTCTTAGATTTATTTCGAATTTAACAGTGGGTGCTAATGGGACTCTAATATTAGATGCTCTTTGAAATGAATCAGGGATATAATAATTTTTCATGGCCATAAGATTGTTCTCAGTTTGACCTGTGATTCCTTCAAGATCTATCAAAATTAATTTTTCTTTCAGATTTTTAGTTTTGAATGAAATAATGAAAGGATTTTCTAGCCTTGGATGTAAAGATCTTCCACCATGCATAAAAAATCAATAAATTCGAGGGAAAAAATTTAGTAATTGTTACCCTCCTTCAGTATGCTCCAGTCCTTGCCTTGTTTCCCTTTGTTTCCTTTTTTTAAAAAAAATCGGCAAAAAGAAAATAAAACAAGAGTTAAATTTTTTTGTGTACTCTAAGAGAAAAACAGAAAAATACTAAATATTACGCAATACATCCCCGGCAATGGCACCAAAATTTGACGTGACTTAGTCCTTGTATATTAAATCACGTAAATCTAAAATTTATAAAACTAGAAAATATGATTTTTCAGATATTTAGAAGTATTTCTGAACAAATATATCAATTATAATTCCATAAAACTTCCAAAAATAGCGATAATTTTTCAAGTCAATCATAGGGATGTAATATAATATCTAGTAATTATTCATAATTTTCCTCAAAGAATAATATTTTCTATGAATTTTATACTAGGAAATAAAAAGGAAATATATTTAAAATTCACGGAAAAAGGAAATAAGGGTGCGGACATCAAGATGACGTCAACGTCTGGTGAACGCGAATCGGACAGAAATAGAGTTCCACCTGGCGATTCTTATGTAAGCGATTATAGATGATTTAATTGGTCATATTAAGATATGTAAAAGCTAGAAGAATTGTAATGAAATGGAGTATATCTTGGTAAATTTAAAATTAATAAATTATCACTAAAAGAAGTGAAAATTAAGTTGAAAGTAGGAAAACAGAGTTCCGGCGTCGTGGTGGCAATGCATCAGTGATGCACTGGAATCTTGAGCGTTCGGGAGGATAGTCGTGTAGTGTCCACGGCCTCGAAGGCTCTCCTTGGACAAGGATGATGTGGACAATCTCTAGATCTCTTTGCAAAGTTTAGAGATCAATGAAATGGGTCGTCGAATCGTCTCTAGCGGCTGTCACCCGGTAGAGTGGAAAAACGACGACTTTGCGGCTCTCTGGTGACTGTCACCCCACAAAGAGGAGCTGGATGGAGGTGAGGCGCATGTTAGGGAGCTTCATCCTCAGGCCCACACAGCAAGAGGAGGCTCTTCATCGCATCACGTACACTCTCAGGCGGTGGCGACTCGTCTCCCAACAGATCGTCCTCTTCCTGATGACAGCTTGTTCGTCGATCAATCAGAGATGCTTTACTCGATGGATTCACGATCCTTTTATCGCAAATCGTTCAACAATTTTAGTAGCAATGCTCCGCGAATCGCGTTGACGAGATTTTTGTCGATGATCTAACAATTCTGGTTGCTTAATCCTTTACTGATGATCTATAGGAAAGTCGTGATAATTAGATAAAAAATATGAATTTTGGCTCTAGGAGGATTTGAACCTACGCTGGTTGCCCGTCCCTTCTGGGGAAGGTGACGTGGGTTTAGTCCCACATCGTTTGTGCGCCAAATTTTTGGGTGAATATATAGTAATGTTACATTTTTAAGTAAGTCCCTTTCTCACGCATGTACGACCACTCCTTGCCCCATAGCTGGCTGGCCACCGGTGACATGGAAGGAGAGCGGCGCACATGTGCCCCTATTGGTCCAAGTCGCTCGAGCCCCTGCTCGCGGCTCCTACCCAATTGTGCTTCCGACCTGCTTGCGGGCCCAACTAGCTAGTAGGTCCCCCCCATTTTGTCTTATCTTTCTTTTAATTTCTTTTTCTTCATTTATCTCAAAAGTAAGACTGTAAAAATCATATAAATTTGTATAAAATCACATAATTACTCAAAAATTCATGTTAATCAACTGAAAACCACTTTCACATTTTAACATAAATATAAGTCTATTTATCATGAGTTAAGGCTAAAACTATATTATTTACTAATTATTAACTCATGATAGTGAAGACTTATCACTCAACATGCATGTGGTCATAAATGATGATACGATGGCTAACAAGGCGCCACGGTACTAGGAACTTAAGTTCTTAATCAGCAATAGTTCATGGCGGGTTGATCTTATGTTGCTCAATGTGTCACATGACCAAGCACATCTGATCCAATAGCTTATGATCTGCCACGATACTAGGAACTTAAACTCTTGCACATATTATTATGAAGGATATAAAGATAAAATCTTGACGACAGTCGCAAATACGACAATCTATTCTTCCCTCCTTTTGTGTGATCAACATCTCTAGTGATCGGCAAGTTCATTCTTTCCTCTCCCGATTACACTCAAGGCCTCCGGTGAGTGGTCAACTCTTTCCTTCTCCTCCTAGACGATAGTGACACTATAGTTGACCCCTCATTTCAGTGGATCTATCCAACAAGTGGTGCAGCACTTCTAGACAATACTTCTGTGACTTTTGACGTGGTGTGGCACATCCGGATGAAACCAAGTTGCTACACCGGTGTCTCCAATTGTCTAGGAGGCAGACTAAACTTGAGCAACAATTTATTTCTTACTTTCAGCATTTACTTACCTACTTTTGTCATTTATTTATATCTCATGATAAGTTATTTCTATTTCATGCATGTTTCAATTAAAATGAATAAAATTAATTCAAAACTTAATGAATGATCTTCATTCTTCTTTTGAATCTTCCAAAACTTGTCTGAGATTAAGTCAAGATAATTTTCAACTTATTTTTTATTAATTTTGACAATCAAATCATGATATATTCATGTTCCTAGTGTTATCCAAATAATGGGTATTTTTTTATTTTTGAACACAAAATCAGCAAGATTTAAGACTACTTAATGATCGTTGAACTGTTAAAATAATGTGGAGACATTCATGGCTGACCTCATGTCATGTGTGTGAATTCTCAAATACACATTCATCCAAGAATAATGGTCAACATGAAAAAAAGTTGACTGTATTTCTTTTTCTTAATTATCATCTTATTTCTCTATCTCCCTCTCTCATGAGACCTCTTCTTCTCCCTCTATCTCTCGTGAGATCTCTCCCAATATCTCCCTCTCTCTTGATTGATCTCTTTCTCTTTTTCTCTCTCGATTGATCTCCCTCTCTCTCCTCTCTCTCTCGTGAGACTTTTCTCTCTCTCTATCTCACGTTAGATTTCTCCTCTCTCCTTCTCTCTCTCATGAGACTTTTCTCTCTCTCTATCTCGTGTGAGATTTTTTCCTCTCTCTTTCTCTCTCTTTTGTGAGAGATTTCTTCTCTCGTCTTTCATGAGAGATCTCTCTTCTCTCTCTCATTTCCACTTTCCTTTCTTCTATTCTTCTCACCACACCCTTCTATTTTATTATTTATGTTAAATAGTGATAAAAAATTTAAATTACTTTATATATAAACTAAATTAGTTTCACGACAAATTAATCAATCTTCCTATGTTCAACTTGAGACTTACTTTTAGACTAATATTTTATTAAGTCTTAGTTATAAATACAATTAATAAAGGTATTTTATTAATTATAATTATATTGAATGTGTTGAATATATGAGACATATTCATGACACAAATTGTTTGGACTTATAGGGCTAGGTGAAACACTTGGGAGGGAGGGGGGAGTGAATTGAGGTCTATAAGATTTCTAACCAATTTTCAATTTAACCTACACCTATGTATAAATATTGCTAGATGTGTTGACATGTGTGCTTTCAATTCTCTCAATAAGAACACTATGATTTTTATCTTAGTCTATCCCTCACTGAGCTACATTCAGTCTTAGAGGGAACTTCCATCTAGTATTCACTAATTTCCTTGTGATTTACGCACTGACTTTCATGAGATTAGACACCCAAATACCTAAAGTTCATCTCCTCAAAAACTCTGGCTTTCTTGAATCAAGTATGGCCACTATAACACCTCATGCCTTCATTCAAACTACTCTTCCCTTAGCACCCAATTACCTTAAAGGCCTGATGAAGACCTAGAACCATGAAAGTGAAGTTGATCATGTTGCCAAAATCAGTTAGAGAAGAGGATGCAGTATTCTTGCATCTAATTGATGCATATGACTAGAAGAGCTTGAGCTTTTTGCTTGAATATTTGTGTGCTTGATCTCATGAGTTAGACTTTGTCCTTTAATAGTTTCCCTATTTAACCAGATCTCAAACATTCAAGAAGCTTATTCAAATACTTGTAATTTTCTAGAATGGATGAGAACAACTTTTGAACCTTACAATATTTGAATCTCCTTATTCCCTCATCCTTTTTCATTAAAATTTTGAATTGGAGTTTTTTAGCTTAATGAAGAATAGTTGGATGTCCAAGTTTGATCTAGATCACCATGTTTACTTTAACCTACTTTACGAAACCAGCTGTCATTTCACCATTGAGATGCTTTGTTAGAAACTTGAATATATCTTTTATTTTCTCATATTCTTGATGATTTAATCCATGTGAGATCTTAGGGAACCTATCTATCAATAAGGATCTTATAATTGTGTATAATTCAATTTGGAGCATTATTTCAATTTATCATATTGGTATTAGTCATTCACTGAATATAGAATTTAATTTTAGTCTCCAATGAATAAGCTCATACTTAATTTTCTTTGTGCATTTTAATTTCCCTTCTCATTAAATTGAATCTTTCTTTAGGTAATGGCATATAAAAAACACAAACTAATTGATTATTTGAATAAAATAAATTTAATTAAACATATCTTTTATAATATGTTCTTTAATAAAATGTTGCTTCAGATCTATGTGTTTAGTTCTCAAGCATATAGTTATATTTTTTAATAGAAAAATTAAACTAGTCTTATCAAATCGAGTTAGAGTATTTTAAGGTCAATATTAAAATATTTTAGTTGCAATTTAATTTGAAATATTTGTGCACAAAATCAACTAGTATTTGTATATTCTGCCTCAATTGTTGAGAGTAATGGATTCTTGTTTCATATAGGACCACAAGAATAAAAACCACTACAAAAAAACATGTTTCATTGGTCTTGTTTCCATCAATTTGATTTCAAGCAATGTTAGCATGATTAAAGCCTAGTAAATTGAATTCACATGTTTTTGGATACCATAGTTCTAAATCATCAATATAAGAGATGTCAACTTTAAGGTCACACTTAGATCAAGAAGGGGGAGGGCTCAGAAGGAGTCTTATGTCCTAGTATTTTCCTAAATCAATGGTACTATGACTCATGAATTTTTAAAATAGTTTAGTCCCCTACCTAAATTCACTCTCTAAGAACATTCCTTGTTCATAAATGTGCTAAGATTGAACCTCTAATCACAACCATTAGTTACGAGGTTCAACTCCCTTAGATATTTGTTAAAATTCTAAATTCAATACCCTATGTGGCCAAACAATTGATTAATGGATTCATCTTCATTGACTGATTAATAAATGTTAATCATAAGTTTGTCCAAAAAATAATAATAAATAATTTCACTATGGTGATAGCATTAACTTTGAATGCTTATGAAATTCTACTGAACGGGATGAAGTGTGAAACTTACTTCTATATTTTATTTTCTTATGGTACTGACAAATTGTGGATTGTGTCACTAAATGAATGTAGTCTAAGAGAGAATTTGAGTCACTGGATGATGTATACTTGAAGACAACTTTTTGAGTCATTGCTTAGGTATAGATTGACCAATACTGAAAAAACTCTCAGTTCACTAAAGATTTTCAACATAAAAATCATTGGAGGACTTGAGGTCATGGTAGAGATAGAGATAGTCATTTTAAACTATTTAGTTATTAAAATAAATGATATTTATAGAGAAATCAAGCTCCAAAGTTTTCTTGTATATTCAAAATCTTAAAATGTATTTTTTGCCTAAAATAAACATAAATTTGAACAGCTAAAAATATAATAATATATCTCTATTAATGATTCAAATATCCTAAAAATTGGCCAATATGTGGTTCCATTAGTATACAATGTCCATATCCCAAGTGTATGGGTTTAATCAAGCCAAATAAAGATCCACTAAGATCAAAAGAGAGTTGATAAGACATCTCTATTTAAGATGATAATTTATGAATCAAATCTGATTCAAGTTGCCTCAAAAAAAATTTGAGCAATAGTTTGAAGTATGATTTTAATATTAATAATTAAAATTATTTATAAATATTTGACAAATTATATTCATAAAAAGCTATGTAGTAGAATAAATAGTCTGAACTCAATCAATTAATTCAAATCATTAAATGCTAACAATTTAGTGTCAGTTTTATATAATAGAATTAATGATCTTCCATACCCCTATTTTTTTTCATGAAATTGCATTGATTTACATGTCTTAATCAATCTTTTTCTTAGTGTGATGGTTTTTGTAAATAATAATAATTTTCATAGAAGTATAAAAAAATAATATTTTGTCACAATGAAATGGTTCAAACAAATAAATAAAACATCATGGATCACGAATGTTTCTAATGGTTTACCATATGAATATTTAACATAATTATTTTTAACTATATATGAACATTTATATTTTGCCTCATATAAAACATATTTAGAATTAGGCACAATTCAATCTTTTCAATCATCTTATTTCCTTTTGTCATCATTAAAACATCATTCATTTAACTCTCTAATAATTTCTCTTTTTTAACTGATGAAAAAACTATAGAAAGTGTTAGCCAATTTCAACAAATGATTTGAATATTCATATCTCATAAACCTAGGTGGTTAATGAATATAAAACACATCAATCAAGGATGATGCCAAACCTTACAAACCTATAGAATCCTCAAAGAACAACGATCCCTTCAGAGATGAAATATTTACGAAATTGACTATAGAATTGTCAATAATTACAAAAAATATCACTAATGAAACGTAATGACTTGGACATCAAACTTTGCATAAATATTTGATTTAACATATTAGTATGTAAGTTTATTCAATATACTAGATAGTATGATTTGAAATTAATTTCTCAATTATCTTTATTAAAAATTATTTTCTATAAATTTAAATTATTTAAAGAGTCAGTCAAGGTTTGCTAAATATCACTAAACCTAATTAGAAAATAATTTTAGAAGATCACATATCATTGAAGTAATGAGCTAAATATTGATATGATAATGCAATATGCTTACCTTAGACTCATGTTTTATTTGAGTGATATAGATTAATTCTATTTGAAACAAATTACTTTATTTCAAGATGTATTTATGGTTCTATTTGAACCTATAACAGATTCTTATCACACATGCTAGAATCATTAACTTCAGATACATACACTAAATCATAAGGGCTACATTTAGTTGTTTAACTTCAGATGATATCCAATTATTTACAGGATATTTCAAGTTAATTTTAGACCATTCAAATTTATGATTATTTTTAGGACTTTAATAATAAATAACGGTAGAAAATAAGAGAAGGCTGTAACTCAAATTTCTCCAAAAATACGAACTTTTTAAATGGTTAACTATACCTCAATGGTCATTCTTGACCTCTCTAGGATCTCAATTTTTTTCTAATAACTTTTGCAGACAATTAGATGCAAATTTGAGTAAAATTTACAACTTGTTCCAATGACAAAATGCAAAAAGTTGTGGGGAAATCTTGGTCAAAAAATGATTTCACTCAAACTTATTTCAACATTAATGTCTTATCAATTTGACAATTTTCTGATGCGAAGAGAAAACAAAATCAAGTGTAGCTCATCTTCCTTTCATCAAATTTTTCAACATGACTGGAACCTCTATCAAATGTTTAAAAAGGCTAAGAATGAGATTTTATTTATTTTGTGTGGCATACAATTGTCATTAGGTTTGGCTTAATCATTGAAGGTAGTTAAGCGTTGCAGTCAACTTTGACCTGCCTAGGCCCATGAATTATGACATTTTATAGGTGATATTTTAAAAGAGCTTACGTCAAGAATCATAAGTTGCCACTAAAAATTAGTTCATTAACATCTAGGAATTAGGTGTTCTTAGTGTTATCAAGGTTTAGATCTAGCAGTTCTAGGAGACTTTAACATATTAAATTCAGTGAAATGGTATGGACATATGGAGTAAGAATTTTATAATTCTCAATTATGAAGGTAAAAGAGGGAATACAATTTAATTCTTCATAGATTCCTAATGAGTAAAGAAGATACCTAAGCCACTTCCATCTTATAAGTTACTTGAACAAGCATTAACCCATTTAATATAGTTTCTATAAAAGCTATCAAATATCTGTCATCTCATAAGATTCTAGGCAAAACTTAAATCTCGAATATGAAGATAAAGCCATGAGGTGAAATCTTGTATAGACTGATTAAATGAGCTTAAATCTCGTAGAAAATCTATTACTTTTGACTTACATCTAAATTATTGCACAATTTAATATGAAACAATGCGTGATAAAAAAAAAAATCATGTTGCAACAACTCACATCAAAATGGCAACATAATAGAAATGGAGCATCAAGGACATGATGCCCATATCGAATATAAGAAAAACTTTCCTAGTTATAAGAATTTGAAATCAAACTTAACATAACAGTCACTTCTCTGAGGATGTTCATTATATAATGGAGAAATTTCGGTAATAGCCTAACAATCTATTCTTATCAAGTCGATTCGCTGAATTTCCCTATAGATATTACAAGAATCAACCAGAATCAACCGAAATAAAAGGCAGAACAATTATTTAAGATGAAGCTGACAGCGAACAAGCACAAATATTTGGCTTGGAGAGGAATCCGAGCCTCACAGTCTAGTTATTTGTAGATGTAACATGCACCATTGACCCAAACTTTAAGTTAAGTAAACGGCTAAAGGGAAAGGCAAGTCTAGTCAGGTTTTTGGGATGAAATTGTCGAAACAGCAGAGGGGGGGGTTACGACGTCAGCTTGTGGATGGTCTTCAAGTCGACAACCTCCCCAAGGGTGCCCTTCTCGACATGGTCCCACCACTTGAACATGAAGTTGTCCACCACCAGCCTGAACCAAGGGGAGAGCTTGATATCATCTTCTCTAGAGTCAGCCTTCCTGAGCAGCTCTTTGAGCTTCTCCCGGTCAACATACATGACATCAGCAACTTCATCAGGGTTGGGATTAACCTCGACATCGCGGACAGTGAAGAGGAGATAATCCACTGGAAATGAGCAAGAGAATGGTTTCAGAAAGGAGATGATGACGAATTCCTGATGATGATTTAAATTAGAGTCGCAAAATAAGATCAAAAAAATCAATTTAGGAAAGAATGTTGCAGCCTCTTTTGTAAAAGAGAAGTTAAAAGGAAACAATTTTTTTAGAAAGATAGATCAAAACAATCAATTAAGAAAAATAAACACATACATTGGACATGTTTTCTATAAAGTATATTAAATGAAAGAAGCAAGAGAATGGAATCGTTTTTTTCCCTATTTTTGGAACCATTCGAAATAAGTCATTCATTGAGCCATAAATATAGTATTCACGTTCCATGGTAACAAAACCCAAATTAAATAACTGAATATCTAATGTGAAGAATGATGATTATGAGAATCATTCCAAAATTAAATAACTAAATTTCTATGTGTAAAATGATGAACATGAGAATCATTCAAGAACATACACTCGTGCTCCCCCCATTTTCCATCAGAGGGAGCCTTGTACAGCATGCGGCCTACAGGGACAAACTGGTCAACAGGGACGTGTTCAGCCTGAATGCCCAGTTCATCCAGTAGCTTCCTTTGTGCAGCGTTCCTAACCCCTGGTTCAAGAGCAAGTACATTTTCTCTTACTTTAAGTGGCTAAATTTCCACAATAGGGTAGAGATTTCAGTGATGAGATATACCAAGAAAGTCCTTCTCTATGAGTTCAGAATCGCGGTAAAGAGGATGGCTGCAGCAGGTGTTAGTCCACACTCTGGGGAATGTCACCTTTGTTTCGGATCTTTGCTGCCACAAGACGAAGTAATGTTGTTGTGAGTTCAATTACAAGGAGAATAAGAGATGAGGAGTAGAATATTTTGGAATCTTTCTGGTCGTTTATGCAGTAGGTATTATCCAGAGAATAAAGAAGATATGATCTACTGAATGTAACACCGCCGTGGTCCATTTATATATTTTCATTAGCTCCATGGGTGTGATCAAAGTCCAACACGATTAAATAACCACATAAAACGTTCTTAATTCCACATTATTATCAATAATAGAACGAAAAAAGTAGGCTGATAAGACATTCACACAAGCCTTAACGATAGTAAAGACACCTTGTGATCAAATGGATCACCTGAGACTCAGAAGAAGCTCTTTCACAGTTGAAGTGACAGAAGAACCAGGCATTCTAATTACCCACTACTGATATATCTATGAAACTCAAAAATCATAAAGTATTGACAAAAAATATCTCCATTTATAATTACCTGAAGTAAAAGCTCATACTTCGAGTTGAACAGGAAAACACTGAAGGCCCTGTGAAGCAAGTTCTCAGAATCAATTTTCTCCATCAAATGACCTGAAGAACAATGACAGAAGTAAACACATCAGGAGGAGAAATAAGGAAGGAATTACATGTTAAAGCCATTATTGCAAAGAAGGGCCTAATATTTAGCTAACAACATAGGTAGATAATATTTAGAGATATTTCTATATTCAGGATTGTATTCTTCATACTCTAAGGCCACCATTTAGCGCATTTCCAAATGAAGGCCAAGGGGACCATGTGTCTTATTGGGGAAATCATAGTGTTTGTTTTGCTTTTAGTCTTCTTGATTGAACTGAAGCAGTGTGACTACACCCAATAAAAGAAAATCTCACTGCTGATCATTGACACTCTGAAGAAAGAAAAAGGAAGCAAGGGAGAAAACGTGGAATCTACACAGTATCTTTTACTATTTGATCTCATCATGACATTAATCTAAATTCAGACGTCCAACACTGTAATATGTTCATCTGAATGGGCACTAATTAAAGTTTCAACTCTAGCATCTCACTGAGATGTTGACCTCAATTTGAATATACAGAGCCCAGATATTAACGAAAAATTAAATATGGGAAGCCAAGATTAGTGAAGAGACAGGAGTAAAGATACACAAACGTCCAAATATCGTAAATAGTAGAAACAAGTGAAACCCATCTGAAAAGTACAGTTAACTAATCCACCAAGAAAACAAAAATGATAAGTTATTTACAAGCAATATACGCAAACAAAATCTTGTGACGGAATCAGTTACTAATGATAAACTTCTACTTACAGTTGTATTTGGAGTCATGTCCAACAACATTATCATTCTCATCCACCAGTATACACCTGCAGAAACCATAAAAAATGGCCATACATATCGTTAATCAATTCGCCATATGATCCAAAACGCCATTACAATAATTTTCAAGGTGAAAAGAATTTACTTCTCTTAAGCACATACATGCTGGATTTTATATAGAACATTAAAAAATGACAGCCACCTGACACCAAAATGAGAACATTTGACACGAAAAAATGATCCCAAGCTCTTAATTAAAATGTATCAGAATGTCACTTATAGGGTTATAGCTTTAAAAATATTAAAGAACACAAGTATGCAGCCTTAAATTATATGAGCTACAATTCATACACAAGATCTACACCTACAATTCCGACAAAGAACAAGTATCTGAGAAGTAATAGTTTGATTGGTCAAAGTTACTTTTGTCGGGCTATTATATGCAGGGACTGAGCTCAATTTTCAGGTTACTAACTTGGAACCCCAAGTACAAAGATGCTTTTGTCATAAACTTTGAGAAACTTTCAGGAAGAGTCATATCCACGACTCTCTTAATAAATTTTGATGGACCAGACCAAACACCTTGCTAGCAGTCATCCACTGTCCTGTATGTGTATGTTGCCATTGAATTCACTCTACATTCCTATGTTGGGTTCAAGATTCATAAAAGGCACAAGAAAAGCTAAACTGTGAATCATTATCATGCAAACAGTTCATTCATGGAAACTAAGATTCTTTTGAACACGAATCCCTTAAAATATAATTGGTGGATATGCTATAATATTACCCGAAAAAGCATAAAAATGTCAAATCTCACATTACCTTTCTAAGATAAAAAAACTACTAAATTAGATAACGCATCAAAGCATTCTACAGGAAAAAATTATCATTGAGGTAGTTTTGGGATGGATCAAAATATCATAGCTTTTTTGCATACTATGTGTGATTCTTTTGAGGATTGAATGCAGGAAAGCTATATCACGTCAACATTCAAACTATGGATAGTATAGAATCATTTGATAAAGCAGAATTTTTAAATTGTATTCTACGTCCATAAGGCAATCTTCATGAAGATAAAGGCAATTACAATACTCGCATGATGCAAAGGATGCATAAAGTTTCTGGACAATTTTTTGAACGGCTTTCATCAATGCCATCTTATCTCTTCAGAAAAAAATGATCTTCACCCATAAAAGCTATTATTTCATATTACAAGAACCATCTTCTATCATTCTAAGTGTCATCCAGAAACTGCCCCTCTTTTCTCTCCCAGGCACAGCTGCAGATAAAGTAGATAAGTTTTAAAGAAGCAATATATCAATCATCACACAATGGAAATCTTAATATCGTATGAAAAACAGTCCTTGACAACCTTTCAGATTTGTAAGATGTGACAGAAAAAGTTCTCAAATATTGGATTGTCAAAGAAAATTCTACAACTAGCAAAAAAATAAATCACATCCGATATTCAGGGAAGAAATATTTTCTATGCTTTATGTGATTCCGTATAGCACTGGCTCGAAAAACTTTACAAAATTAATACATGATTATCGAATTTTGTAAAACAGCTACAGCTTTATTTATATTTTCGGATTGATTTCAATCACAGTCGTTCACACAACAAACAAATAACTGCCGCAACAGGTTGACGAAACCATCCAAAATTCCCCAGCATTGAAAAATGAAATGATAGATTCTCCATTTCCCACTGATTGGACAACCACAAGAATGGAAATGAGAAAAATCAAAGAAAAAAATGGTTGCGACTGAAACGTCTAACCCAGAAAAACAAGCGTAGAGTGGCAGAGCTACACCATCAAACATGCAAACACTTGCTTGGAAAGCCTCAAGATGAAATATTCGGAAATGAAAGGAAAAAAACACCCTGACGTTCGCAGGAAAAAAAATAGCAACACGTACAAATTCAGTAACAACAAATAGCAGCAAATGAAGGGCGTCATGGACAAAATTTCAAATCTATTCTCCAAAGACAAAAGGCAGCAACTTAAGTCTTAAATGGTGAGCCAAAGTATTCACCACGCTCATCGAAAAGGTCCCACGGAAACTAAGAGATCCAAGAAGAAGACAGGAGGTCAGGAGCAATAACCCACTCATCCTCGAACATGAGGCGTCTCTGGACGGCATCCATAGTGGCGTCATCCGCAGTTGGGGCTTCCTTCTCGGCGACCACAGTGACGTCGACGGAGGGCGGCGATCTCTTCCCCGCAATCAAAGACTCGTCGTCAGCGGAGGGGGCTTCCTTCCCCGCCATGGTAGCAGCAGACGCACTCGAGGAGAGGGAGTGACGAGCGGGGGCGGCGCGTAAGTGAGGAGGCGAAGAGCAATAAGAAGGGTATCTAAGGGGAGGGAGGAGGGGCCGCGGGGCTCCAAAGTGGAAAGGCGCGGATAGCAGGCTCGCTCGTGGGTGCCCCCTGGCAGGTCGCCTAAGGAAGCCTAAGGAAGCCCGCAGAACTTCCGATGGGGCGGCCGACATCTGCGCCGGTACCCTCCGCATCATCACCCCCTCTCCG
This sequence comes from Spirodela intermedia, assembly GCA_902729315.2. NCBI lineage: Eukaryota > Viridiplantae > Streptophyta > Magnoliopsida > Alismatales > Araceae > Spirodela > Spirodela intermedia. Next base: position 2,552,304 of record LR746271.1, read on the forward strand.
CCCAACTAAATGACATCTGCGGCGGTACCCTCGCATCTCCTCCCCTGACCCCTCCAAATTGTGGCCCACCGGATATCACGCAATTATTCCCTAATTGAAAGAAAGGATAGGGCCATGCATCTGCCGCCCAACCAGCTGCTCTCCCAACTGTCACTCGAGCTGCGTGCCAGATGGGGAAGCCTGCAGTTTCTGATCCCAAGATGGATAGAGGATCAAATCAAATAATGAGACATTCAATGATTTTTTGATCTTGATTCACGCCATGATTGTGGCCGACCATCATCGAAACCACCGATGATGCCCCTTTCCGACGGATCCTACGGATGGGACCGGCAGTGGATGTAGGAAGAATTGTCAAAAGAAAATCGCCAAGGGCTGCTACCAATAATCACAAAGATCTCCGCAAATCATGGAAAATTTTGCCATTTGCGTGCACATCAACGGCCACTACCTGACCTATGGATCGATCATCTATAGATCTCACCGAACACCGCTAGGGATGTGCATGCCATCGGCCACCAATGATCCTGACAAAGTACATTCAGCAAAGTTCATTGTAAGAAGTATTATGAAGAAGAAATGAAGGGAAGTTGACCTAGAGATGTCCCAATGGGTATCATAGGTCATGCATGCTGATGGGCAGTGTTGATCTCGTAGATCACTGTAGATCTCACCTGTTGGCGGTGATGTTGGCCATGATCGCTGGGAGAAGTATGAAGAAGAAAGGAAAGCACCCATTGGGTGTTGTTGGCTGCACACACTAATGGGAAACGTTCCTGATCTTCTAGATTGGCACAAGTATTACTGATCACTGCTAGGATTCCATGGTAGCGGACTTTGTTGATCATGTAGAATGCCTCAAACCTTGCTGATTCAAACCACATAATGAAGGCAAAAGAAGAATTGAAGGGGAAAGGTAGAAGAATTAGCTCACCTTTGCTTGGCATAGATCATTACTAGGCGCTCTTCCTTGCGCTTGTTGCTTGGACGATACAACCGATGCCATGCCAACCTGTTGATATGATTCCCTAGTCACCAAATCATTCACCATTTTGTGGGTATTTATAGTACTAGATGTCATTAAAAAAGCATACGTAATTGACGTGTCGATGAGTTGCGATGAGTTAAGCACAACCTCTACTAGGTCGACTTTGGTGGCTTGATGGGTCTAGCCAAAGCCCTGGACATCCAACGGTGTTGAATTTACTCATCTTGATTTTTTTTAAAATTTAAGTAATCAGGGAAAGTCAACTCTAATTAGTTTTATCAGATGCAAATAGAGGCTTTTGCGTACTATAACCAGCCTTTTAATTTTTTACCATTTTTATTTTATTTTTACAAACACTTAATTTTATACAAATTTGGGGCTTTCAAGTACCAATCGGTGGCAATGTAGTTTAAGGTAATAACCCATTATTAGCCTTTCATGAAAAATTGGGGGGCTAAGGACATAGATTCTTGTTCCTAAGAATGATTGCCAACATTTATTAGTCATTATTTATGTTTAGTCAAATCTCATAATTTGTTCAACCTTTAGAGGTCATCCTTATTACTTTTACTTGATTTTGGTGTCATTTGACCTTAAAACATGCAATAATGACTATTAGAACCTTAATTTGTCATCATCAAAATCACATTTTTCAAGTTAACATATATCCAAGAACAATAATGAAACATTTTTAATGCATTAAGAATGACAACCACATCTAGTGATAAAAGTAGAAGAAAACTAATTAAAAAAATGTGATTTTCATATATCATGAAATGGCTCCATTATTGTTGTAAGAAGTTTGACCCTTTTGGGGCTTGGGAATCCAAGATAGAATATTGTGCTATCTTAGTATGTGCAACCCATAGCTTGAAGGTTGGCATAGAAATATTATTTTTTCACATAAAATAAATTATTATACTTTTTTAGAGATTTAATTCCCAAAATATTCCCTAATTTTTTTCACATCAGTCTACATCTAGCTATAAACTATGAACTAATAAGATAACATACTACAATTTATGTTGAATCAACGGCAGTAGAGTAAATCCTCTCTCTCTCGATTCAAGAGTCGTATACAAGATGACGGGCTGCGCATATATGGGTCGCTGGACCTTCATTGGGCCTCGTAAAACAGACCTGGTTCGGGGTGGGTTTAGAATGGCACACATCCCGATGCACTGAAACGGACAACAAGTCTTCACGCATCTCCAGAGACCTCGCCGGCTATTTCTTCTATTTTCCTTTCCCCCGTGCTCGCCGCCGTGGTGGCGATGAGGTTGTTCGGAGCCGTACTGCTGGTCTTCTGCTCCGTGGTCTTCCCGGCGGCTGCGTCGTGCGACTACCCGGCGTTGTTCAACTTCGGAGACTCCAACTCCGACACCGGCGGGCTCTCGGCGGCGTTCGGGCCGGCGCCTTCGCCAAATGGGGAGACCTTCTTCGGGCGGCCCGCCGGCCGGTACTGCGACGGCAGGCTCATTGTCGACTTTATCGGTGAGATTGCCGTCGAACTCAGCGCTCTCTTCTGCTAGGTTAGAGAGAGAGAGAGCAGCCCTCTGTACCAAAGATCACACCAACTCGGTGCTTTCTTTTGGGATGAGAGAGAGAAAGAGAGAGCAGTTTTCTCCACCCAATCTCACCGACGAAGTGCGATCTTTAGACAGAGGAGAGAGACAACAGTGCTACCTTGAGAGAGAGAGAGAGAGAGAGTCACTTTTAGAACATGTCTAAAGAGGCCGACACTTCTTGTGCGCGTCAGATGAGCCTTTATTCGGTGGTCCTTCCGTTTGTCGTTCCTCGGGCTCCCACCGTGGGATTAAGAATTCAACCGACACGATTAAATCAAGTCTAGTGGATGAACGAGGGTCTCCAGTGAGCCCGAAAAACAACGGGCTAGGTTCGTTCTTTACTAGTTTTATTTGACGTGATCGTCTTTTGTCAGCGGAGAACCTGGGGCTGCCCTACGTCAACGCTTACCTGGACTCCGTGGGGTCAAACTTCAGCCACGGCGCCAATTTCGCCACCGCCGGCTCCTCCATCCGACGGCAGAACTCCAGCCTCTTCAAGAGTGGATTCAGCCCCTTCTCCCTGGACGTGCAGTCCTGGCAGTTCTCCCAGTTCAAGGCCAGATCACAGCTGGCCCGCCAGCAAGGTGCTCTCCTTCTCCTCACCAACTCCTCAATCCGCTCCCCTCCGTCGTCTTCTTCCCTGACTATGCGGCCTCCCTTTGCAGGCTCTGTGTTCCGCCGCCTGCTCCCAGAGGAGGGCGCCTTCTCAACCGGCCTGTACACCTTCGACATTGGAATGAACGACCTCACCTCGTCCTTCTTCTCCAACCAGACTGTGGAGCAAGTCCTGGCCGGCATCCCCCAGATCCTCAACGAGTTCGCCACGGCGGTCAAGGTCCACTGCGTCGTCAATCTCTTCGTGGTTGCCAGTGTGAGGCGCTTACCCTGTGGCAACCTTGCAGAGCGTCTACGGACACGGCGGGAGGTACTTCTGGATCCACAACGCCGGGCCCTTCGGCTGCCTGGCCTACGTGCTCGAGAGGCTCCCCGTGAAGCCGGAAGAGGTCGACCCAGCCGGCTGCGCCGCACCCTACAACGCCGTGGCGCAGGCATTCAATGAGCAGCTCAAGGCAACCGTGGTGCACCTCCGCCAGGAACTCCCCTCTGCCGCCCTCACGTACGTCGACGTCTACGCCGCCAAGTACTCTCTCATCAGCAATCCCCCGCCGGAGAGCGGTAAGTCAGTCTCAGTCTCCCTCCCTCCGCCGGCTGCTCTCCGCAGGGCCTGATTCCCTTAACACCGCCGCCGCCGCCGGCAACCTGCCCGCACAGGATTCACCCAGCCACTTGTAGCCTGCTGTGGCCACGGGGGCAGGTACAATTACAGCCCAGGGATCGGCTGCGGCGCCGAGCAGATGGTGAATGGTACGCGCATGGTGCTCGGGTGCTCATGTGCCGACCCCTCGCGGCGGATCATATGGGACGGCGTTCACTACACGGAGGCCGCCAACCGGTGGGTCTTCGACCAGATCTCCGGGGGCGCATTCTCCGACCCGCCGCTGCCCCTCCGCATGGCTTGCACCCAGCGGCCTCCTGTTTCGTGAGCTTGTCGATCGGTGGTGGCACTTGCTGCGATTTACTCCCTGACATTGATGTGCTAATAAACTAGTGCCCTAGCTCCTTTTTTTTCAGGCGTATAAATCATAAGTTGCGCCTAATAGACGGAGAGAGAGAGAGAGAGAGAGAGAGAGGCCCGTACATTTGTAGAAGTGCGACAGTCAGGTGATGAGGACACCTGGCGTCCAGGAAGTATACTGTCTGCACCCATCGGATATGAATTGGTTCAGTGCCTATTTTAGTGTTCTTTTTTTTTAAGATAGAAGTAATTTGTTATGAAGAAATGAAGAAAACCATAGAAGAAAGAAAAATGAGTCCTGTAAATAATTACTGATCTCCCCACTAATCACTAGGTCTTAAAAAGCAAACGACTTATGATACTGAAGCCTAGTTTTTGTGACATTGAATACAGTTGGGGAAGTCATTGAAAGAAGTTTTTAAGATTCATACAATGATTTTTTTATGATTAATAAAAGAATTTTTGGGTCATTCTTTACTATTTATTGAAGATGAAAATGCTCAAATCCTTCTTTTAAATCGCTAGGCTCTCTCTCTCACTCTCTCACTCTTCTTGTCCAATAAGATCGTGAGAGAAGATGATGCATTTACTCTCTTCTTGCAACTGCTACTTAGTTCCTTAACAAAAGGTTTTATAACTAGTCAGCACAAATCTTCATAATTTGAGTACACACATCATAAGAATTTTTACATGCAGAGAGAAACAATTATCTATTTTTAAGAATTAACTAGTTCAGTAGTTAACATAAGGCTAATTTCTTCATTTCTCATTCACAAATACAAGGCGGACTCTTGGTTTGTGATGTTAGCTCTCTTCTTTACGAATCATGAAAGACTTGGTTTTAATCACCATTTTGTGAATTAGATCTTGATGCCTAGGGAAGCAAATTTCCATTCTCTCAAAATAATTTCCTTTGGAAGGCTTAATCTTCTTTGAAATGGGGAAATTCAATGGTGCACTTTATCTTTTTGTTTACACCATGTGGATTTGTACCCTTGAATTCATATTCAAGCCTAAGCTTAGTCTTTAATCTCCATCCAACTTCTTGATTCTATGCTTGTATCCTCAACATATCCCCATATATTCAAAAAGCGGTCTATCATTTTCTCACTTATAGTACTAGTATGTTATAACTTATCTACCCTATCATAGCACATTAATTTTCCTCTATAGCACTAATAGTATCTAAAACTTTATTTCACTACACTCCTATATAGTATATATTGATGTCCTTGGTTTTAATAATTAAAATTGAAAATTTATTCATATGAATATATTGAATATGAATAATTATTTATGTCTCAAATATTCAATATGCTCAAAATAATTATTATACGAATTATCTTTATTCATTTAATGATCTCATCACTAAAAAATGAATTCAAGGTATCAATCCTTAAAATTAAGTAATTCTTCATGTTAGGAATATTTGATCAACAAAAAATATTAGCTGAAGAATCATCCTTCAATAAAAGGATAAGTATATGCTGGTTACAAGCGATACATGAGAATTATCTTATCTATTTATTATACATATTATGCAGTATCTAGTATTTCTAAATGATGATAGATAGGTTCTCCAAGATTTTTCGTGGATCAAATCATCAAAAGATTATGAAAACAAAAGAGAGATATTAAAGTTTTGACCAAAACATATTGATGGTAACATGTCAATTTCATTGTGAATAAAAAGTCAAAGTAATGTGATGATTTGGATAGAACCTAAACATCCAACTATTTTCATCAAGCTAAAAACTCTAGTTCAAATTTTAGTGAAAAAGGAGAAGGGAATAACAAGATTCAAAGTTTGGAAGGTTTAACTATTACCGAAAAATGATAAGTATTTAAATGAAGATTTCAAACATTGGAGATCACATAAAATTAGGACCTTGTAAGATGATGAATGCTTACTTATTAGAGAATGCTTGAGAATCAAAAGTTGAATACATGAAGATTCAAGTCATCTTGTTAAACTGCTACATGTACAAGTATCACCATTACACTAGCATGACATGCCATCTTTTCTAGCTGATTTTAGTGAGGTGATTGATTCCATCTTTTCTACTTTGGCTCTGCATCAGACCCTAAGATAATTTGGGTGGTGAGGGGCGAGTGTTTTGAATGAAGGCATGAACTGTTGGTAGCTAATTTTGGCTCAAGAAGAGTTGAGTATTTGAGGAGATGAATATGAGGTCTTTGGGTTGTTGATCCTGTAAAAATCAGTGTAATTCTTGAGAGAACTAATGAATATAGGAGGAAAGATTCCTCTAGGACTAGATGTGGCTAAGTGAGGGAAAAAAACTAAGATAAAAACTCTAATGTTCTTGATGAGAGAGTATTAAGAGCACATGTATGTTGACACATCTAGTGATACTCATATATAGGTATAAGTAAAATAAAAAAATCACAAGAAATATTTAAAAATGAGTTCACCTCCTATCTTAGTATTTTCCTTGCCCTATGGTCCCAACAATTGGTATTAGAACAACCTTGAAAGAAAGATATTAACACATCTTAAGTAATAAATTTTATTTCTAGTAAAAAAAATTAAATCATCCAACCCTAGACCACCTATGTTTAATAGAACTATGTATTTTGGAAAACTAGAGTTAGGATTTATACAATGGGTTGGGGAATGAATGTTTGAAAAATAATATAGAATGGCTCATGAGGTACATCAAAAGAGTCCATCCATGAATGATATAGGAGTCTAAATGTTAAAGCCATGAATATTTCATTTAGTGCTTTGAATGCCTCCAAGTTTAACCATGCTTCAAGTTGTGAGATATCAAAATAAATATGGGATAAACTACATGTGACTTACTTATAAATAAATGTCTCAGGTAATGGACACCAAAAGCAACATTTTGGTGAATAGGTATAGGTTATTTTGAATGGAGGATTAAGAATCTATGTAAAATCTAGTTTATTGATTTAATGAAATTAAAATGGCATGAAAAACTTAGAAAAAGCCTAATGATTGATTGATTGATGATTTAATAACCACGATTGAGGAATCAAAAGATTTAAGAATTATTCTTTTTGATGATATTATTCATTCATTGTTGACTGATTGACATGTCCAAAAAAGATTTTTTTAAAAATAAAATTAAGGACATTACTTTAAAATAGTTGAATCACTTCATGATGAAGATGAAATCATTTTCTTATCTAGAAGACTAAATAAGTTAATGAAGAAGAAAAACATCATGTGCAGGAAATGTATAAAAAAGTTTTTTCAAAAGCCTAATGATCTTTGCTTTGAGTGTAAGAAACCAGATCACTTCAAAGCTTACTACCTTTTGCTGGAAAAGAAACAATCAAAGTACAAGAAGAAAGCCATGGTGGCAACATAAAGAGAACGATTTTAGCTTGGATAAAGAAGATTAAGAAAAGACAAATCGATGTCTAATGGAAAAAAATTTAGAGGTATATAATCCTCAAATTTCTCCATTAATAAAATGCATTTAGAAATGTTAAACATGATCTTATGATCACACAAAGAAAAAGTAGATCTGTAAAGAATTTGTTCAAATTCTGAAAACTAGACACATGATAAAATCTTTGTTCAAAGATTAGGTGATGAAAATGAAAACCTTAAGAATTTACTTGATATAAAGAATAAATAATTTGAGTAAAAACTTCTTAAGAAAACGTCCTTATATAAAACTAATGAACTATAGTAAAACATTGGTTCATTGAGCAAAGAAAAATCTATTGAACCCAAAGTAAACAAGGATGAAAAACTCGAAGGCCAAAGATCCAAAAGCTATTTATCTAATTCAGCCATAAGTTGTACTATGCATGAGAATATAATTGTTGAAATAAGTTTATAAAAAAAAACTTGAGAAAGAAAATAAAGATATAAATGATGAATGATGTGCCCCTTATCACTGTTTTAAGCAGTTTAATATTTGCAAAATTGAATCTCTAAAATATGCTATTGAAATTCCTTTCAAAATGAATAGTAAATCAGTTTAATCCACAAGGAAAGTCTGGTATTATGTAAAGTTCAAGTAGCCTTCTCAACTGAAGTTGACTTCATAAAATAAATGAAGAATGAGAAGGAAATAGAGTTCAAAAGTCTATGTGGAGAGTTGCAGATCGAGAAGGCTTGTGTAGGAGACAAATCCTGCATAGCTCTAACTGGCTCCAAAATTTCTTTTCTACTCATGGCTTCATATGCTCCACCTCTGTCACACAACACAAAGAGTAGAGACCTTGTTGCATTTCACATGATGCAGCGAGGAGAGGCCCTACCACCTATCACATGGTGTGAAGAGGAAAGACCCCGCCACTTGTCACACAGCATGAAGAAGAAAGATCCCACCACTTGTCCTATAAGGCGAAGAGGAGAGAGCCCACTGTCTGTCACATAGTGTGAAGAGGAGAGACAAAAAAAACCTAAGTTCACCCCCCTTGTCCTCTCTTTTTTTTCTTTCTTCTCTCATGACCATCACCCCTTCTCATACTTCCACAACTCCCCCAATTTCCCAATAGCCCCCATGTATTTTTGCCCCTTTTGCGGTTTTGTTCCTCTTCAAATAATGGTCATCGGATTTTCCTACATGTAAATATATATATTTCTTCATATGTAGAGTAAAATCAGTATTACATAGAAGACCTCATGATTCAATAAAATATGTAAAAATCAATGGTTTATATATGTATTTTTATGGATGGTTTTGGAATCACTTGGAAATAGTTTTATTCTAAATACTCATATTAAAATCCTCAAGACGTAATTATATCAAATATGCATTACTTATTATGTATAAATGAGGCTTCATCACACCACCCAACTTACATCATTGTTAGTTCCTTAGCAATGCACTTAAGAATTAGTTCAAGGCTAATAGTATGTCATGCTTTCATGTTTATTGCCAACTAATATTATTTAGAATGAAGAACCTTTTTATGTTGTGGATTTTCTTGCTAGATGTTGAAGATGAATTAGGATTTGTGTGCTTGAATACTCCTTGAAATGCCATCATAGGTTCCACTTCATTACTTACAAACTTAGCATGTCTCCCTCAGCCAATACTATCTCTCAAATGTTTGATGGCTTGTCTAGTACTTAAGAGTGATCTCCATCATATATTATAGCCTTTGAGCATGTAACTTGAAGATTTTAGTTCACCTCTTATTTACTATATTATAAATTTAGTATAGACTTACGGAATGTCTTCCACTTATTTATTTCATAGACAAGTAGCTTTTCCTAAATAATACTTATCATAATTGGGCATGTAGATAGCCTCCATGGGAGAAGCAGAGAATTCCTATAGCAGATTCGTAACTTATTTAACTTGCCCAAGTCGTGCATGTGGACAGCCTCTTTGGACGAGTGGAAAACCTCATATTTATGTTGTAGTTGAGCCTTTCACTCTATTGTGTTATACGGTCTATATGTAGGTATGTGTTGAGGTTTGATGTTCTTCTCCACAATTCCACAAACTAAATTTCTATGACTTTAGTAAAACCTAGGTTTTCAACAAGATTGTAACTTACCATGTACGCTAACTGTATCCTATGCATACAATCTTCCTTCATGCTACTAATCTAGACATGATTGGCTTAGCATAGTTTGGTCCAATCATTCCTATTGATTCAACTTGAGAACATCATATATGGACAAAATGAGATTATATCCAGCTCTGTTGCACTAAGGAATATGTTTTGATGTAGCTAGGAACTATGCATTCTAAAATTATCCTTGAATTTTCAAAAAACTATGCAATTTTTTTCAAAAGTGTGCATAGTTTTCTTTCATCCTTATCCCCCAACTTAGAATATCATTCTCTTCAATGACATCATCATACATGCTAATGTTGAATGTATAAGGAAAAATAGTAAAAAAATAAGCAATCTACTAAAATCTTATAAATAAAAAAAAGTAGAACATTGCATCCAAATAAATCCATAAATTTTGAAATCTAACTAGATAAATTACTATTGATGAAAATTCACCCTACATCAACTTCTTACTAACTACTTGAACCTCAAAAATAAAAGGATACAATCTAGGTTGCATCAATAAGTGCTAAGCTTAATGTCTTCAAGTAGACATAATTTCTCTTTTTGAATTTCTTCAGATAGATTGACTCTTTTCTAAGTCTAGGTTTTGGCTCAAAGCAAGGTTTAAACATTTAACCATTAACTTTAAAGTTTTGGCCTATCTTTAAATCTTCAATGAGTACAATGCCATATTTTTCTACATGGACTACATTATAGGGTCTATTCCATTTAGATATTAGTTTTTTTAGGGAAGAGGTAAAGTCTAGAGTTGCCAAACTTTGTAATTCAGAGGAAAGTGTCTCTAATGTATGTAACAATCATATAATGCCCTGATTTTTAGCTTTATAAATCTTGGATCATTATGCCCCATTTATAAGTTCATCTAACTCTTGTAATTGTAAGATCATGTTTTGACCTGCCCAAACTATATCTGTCCAATTTTTGGTAGCTCAATATGCCTTATGTTCTAATTCTACCAAAACATTGTAGGGCTTCCCAAATACTAACCTAAATGGAGACATAATTGTAGGTGTCTTATAAGTAGCCCTATATGCCCACATAACATCATTTAAATTCAAAGACCAATCCCTCCTATTAGGTCATATAATATTTCTACTATCCTTTTTACCTCTCTATTTAATACTTCGACCTGCTCATTGAATTGAGGGTGATATGAAGTAGTCACATTGCGATTCATTCCATGTTTCTTCTAAAGATTGGAAAGTTGACTAGTTGTGAAGTGTTTCCCTCCATTACTAATGATGGCTTATGGGCAAATAAATCGAGAAAATATGTAACTTTGAATAAATCCAATAACCACTTTATGATCATCAGTTCCAGTGGGTATCACTTCCACCCATTTGGACATGTAATCAATAGCTAAGAGAATGTATTTGTGTTCAAAAATTGGTAGGAAAGGACCTCATAAAGTCAATTCCCCACACAGTAAAGTTTTCTATCACTAAAATAGGGTTTAGGGACATTACATCTTACTTGACACTTGTCACATGTTTTACAGAATTCAAAGGAGTCTTTGAATAAAGTCGGCCAATAAAACTCACTTGAAAATATGCTTTTATATTCTTCTTCTGTTACATTTTAATAAATCCAATAACCCTTTTTGGTGGAATTTTTTTGGCTTGAGAAGTGACCTTCATATGTTGGTGTGGCAGAAGTTTAATATGCTCTTATATTCTTCTTCTAGTACATAGCATCTAAAAATTTATGCTGGTCCTAGATCCTAGAAATAATATTTCAATTTAGGAAAGAAACCATCCCTAACTGATTTCATCTAGCCATCAAAAAGTCTTCCTATGACCAAGTAGTTGACAATATGTTAATACCATGGTAGGCCTGCTTACATCACTGTCATCAATTGCTCATTAAGAAAAAAGTCTTGCAGTGGGTGTGACCAATATTATCTAAACACAATAAATGATCCGCTACTATATTATTAAACCTTTTTTATCTTGAATTTCTATATCAAATCTAAGTTTAGTTTAGTTTCTCTCTTGGTCAACAAGTATTTTAATGTTGAATTGTCTGAGTCTATGATGACTTTTGTCTCTCAAAGATATGATCTAAATTTTTCAAGGGAAAAAATGGCAATTTAAATTTTGTGGCTGCATAGTTCAATTGTGCTTCAATTATAGTTTGACTAGCATAATAGATTACTACGAATTTCTTGTCAACTCGTTGACCTTTGCACCAATGGCATAGTTTGAGGCATCGCACATAACTTTGAATGGTAGTGACCAATCAAGTGCTCATAGAATAGGTGTTCTGGTCAATGCATGTTTAGTACACTAAAAGCCTCTAAGCATTAGGCATCTATATGAAAATCAGCATGCTTGGTTAGTAGTTGAGTTGGTGGCCTCATAATTTTGGAAAATTTCTGCATAAATTCATGGTAGAAGCCTATCTGTTCAAGGAAATATTTGATTTGCTTCACTATCGAAGGTAACTTGGCTATGATATTTATTTTTCACTTTGTTCACTCCCATCTCTCACTCACTAACAATATGGCCCAAAACTATTCCTTCCCTCACCATGATTTGGTTCTTTTCTTAACTTAATATTAATTTCTTTCAATGCATCTAACAGAAACCTTTCGTAAATTTTCTGAGCATTGGTTGAAGGATTTTCTAAACACTAAAAAATCATTCATGAATACTTCTAAATATTCTCCTATCATGCTAGAGAATATCTATATCATACACCTCTAAAAATTGGTAGGTGCATTACACAAACTACAAGGCATTAATTTAAATACAAATGTCTTAAAAGGTAAGTAAAATTCTTCTTATTATGGTCTTCAAGGTATATAGCTATCTGATTATATGATGGGTACTCATCTAGGAAGCAAAAATACTATTGTCCCACTAATGTTTCTAGAATGTAATCAATAAAGGGGAGTGAAAATTGATTTTTCTTGGTGACCATATTCAGCTTCCTAAAATCTATGCAAATTCTTCATGATGTAGGCAATTTAGTCTATACTTTTTTTTCTTTTTCATTTTAATTAATAGTCATGTCATACTTTTTTGATACAACCTAAGTGGGGCTGACCCACTAGTTGTCTGATACAATATAAATGATGTATCCATCTAACCACTTGATTTCCTTCTTCACAACTTCTTGCATATTGGGACTCAATCATCTTTACTTGGTTTGACATTTTCTTCTACATAGATGTGGTGCATAACATATGTTGGGATTTATTCGTTTCAAATTTGCCATTGTCTATCCTATTACCCCTTTGTGTTCTTTCAAAACTTTAATAATTAGTTGCTCTTATTTCTTAGCTAGATCATAGGCAATGATGATGAGCAGAGTGTCATCATCTCTAAAATATATATATCTCAATAATTCTGGTAATGGTTTGTGCCCTATGCCAAGTGGATGCTGCAAGAGGTCATATCTTTATAATTCTTATCTAGATGTGATTTAGCAGTAGTTAGAGATGTACGTATTGTGGGCATGTTAATCAGTTGGCTAGCATCCCTTCAGTTTGGTATATATATTCATCTATAACATCTATGATGTTATATTCTACATCAGTTTTGTAGTCAAGATACTTTGTTTCTTGAAAGATAATAGTGATATTGTTTGTTTCTCATGGAAAAATCAATTATTACATCTGCACAATTGATATTCACATTGGCCTTTACTAAAAAAGGTCATCTAAAAATAATCATCATCCAACATACCTCTCTTGATGATGGCATATCTAAGATGAGAAAATCCACTAGAAATTTACATCTCTTAATTTTCATAATCACATCCTCTACCAATTCTTTAAGTGTTTTGCTTGATCTATACGCCAACTATAAATTACCAATGTGGGTTTCAATTCCTCTAGCTTAAATTACTCAATAGGGAGGTCAACATGAGGTTCACACTTACTCCTAAGTCAAGCAAAGCATTGTGAAGTGATATGCCTCTCATTTCACATGTAATCAGTGGTGTGTCAGGATATCTTATTTTTCTAGGAAGATTTATTTAAATTATAGCACTTGAATTTTTTATAATTAGATATTTCTGAATTTTTGTGTGGTGTGCAAACTCTTTTAAGGAACTTAGCATAGATAGAAACATACCTTATGGCATTAGTAAGCGGAATGGTCACATGGACATTCATGAAGATCTTCATCAATTCCTCATTCCAGACAGCTCTTTTATTGGGTTATGGTTATAAAGCCTTTGGAAAAGGCATTAGAGGTTGATGATTCTCAATGTACTCTTCAACTGTCTTGTAGTTGTCCTAAAACATTTTCTAGTTAGTATTTTCTACACTAGTATTTTCTACCATGAAAGGATTGTAATCATCGTCACTATCATACTCCTTTATCAATTCCAAAGTATGTTTCTTAGGAGGAAATCCTATCAATGACACAATCTTCTTAAAAGTGGAGTTAGCATATGGTCATTCGATGTTTTTCCACTTCAGAGAGTACTAATGGCTTTTGTAGTTTCATGTGACGTTCTAAGATGTTAGCTGAGGGGCAAGAAATGACAAAGTGTTCACCTTCACTCTCATGTTGGTTGACTTTTGAGTTGACACACTTTCTCTCACTTTAACTTTTTATTCACTTTTAGTTGTGTCAACACATAGGTTGAAACACTTTCTCATTTATTTTTTACTTGCCTTTAATTAGGTAGGCACATTTATCTCTCAAATTTTCTTATTTTTTAATTAAAATTTACTTTTTTTCTTGATGATTCCATTTTAATATATTTTGCTTAGAAAATATACTTTAATAATGAATAATTTATAACTTCACCTAAACATTAGAGCAAGAATAACATATTTTATTAAATAATTATGACCATTTTAAATATTAAAATATTAAAAATAGAAAGGTTAGTAACAATAGAAAGGTAAGATACAATCTTCATATCTAACATAGGGAAGATATCTTGTGATGCCATTTGCTGATCTCTCATATTTTAGTTAGTGTTCCCTAAGAAGGAATAGTGAAAACTAAGGGTAGGAACCCCAATAAATGAACATAGGCTAAGAAAGGTATGGCCACTAAAAAGAGTGTTCTTCTACTAGACAGTAGCTAGTGATCTGACTAGATGAGTTAATCTAGAAAGTCTTCCCTCATTTTTCCTACTCAATAGAAACCTACTGAACTCATTAAATAATTTAGAATAACAGTTCAAAGTTCACACTTGGTCACCAAGTATCTAAAAAAATTCATATCTCCCTATAAAAGCATAAAGACGAGGTAGTTTGGGTGGAGTAGTTCAAATGACATAAGATTGTATTATAACTTATCCAATATATACATTTGTACGTAGATTAGTATGGTTCAGAATTATAAAATCTAATTTAGTGTTCGATTATTTATGCATGACGATGATACTGATGTTAGATTAGTGCTATTCATGAATTTCATCCTTATCGAACACCTTAGAGTGTACTGAAATAGGATTCCTTAAAGTGACAGAGCCATATGTACATTATTGATTGAAAGATAATATGCAGACAAAAAATTGCATGCCTATGTTCACAGAAAAAATTCCATCATTAGGTACCTAAAAGGCTTCCTAAGGATATATAGCTACATGTACATTATTTTTCAGAGGTTGGATGCCCTTAGAAGCTTTAACCTAATTTCTAACAATCATTACTTATATCTTGCACTATTACATCATATTTTCAATGTAGCTCTAGTTTATTTCCTTTCTATCCATAATCATTGTGCTTTGACATAAACTATTTGCTCTTTTTGATATGATACACAAATATGTTTGGATATGGTACTCAAAAGTCATTTTGGACCTTCAAACATTCACAGTTCACGTTTTTACATTTCCTGGCCACCTGGATCAGAAAAACGTTCATTCTTTTTTTGAAATGATGTTCTTACACCAATATGTGGCCTTAAACTACAAGGTAATGGACCTTGTGAGCGAACCCTACAAGAATGAAAAATAATAAGAAATACTAAGAACCCACATTTTGAGTATAAAACTGAAGTGAGATATTTTTTTCATAAACCTTGTTAAACAATATTAAAAATCCATAAGCTACACCTACGATAGGATATTTGGAATGGATTTTGGTATCGTCAACCCTCTCCTGATGTGAGTTTTAAAGACGAGGGCATGAAGACTGCGGAGGAGACTGAACAGAGGCAGGCTGGTTCAAAGCACTCAACGTAAGATATGAAGATAGTGTGCTTCACATGGAACTGACCAAGAAGCCAGAACAGAGTTCCCAAATAGCATGTAGTCATTACAAATACAATCATCGACAAATGTAGAGTGACATGAGACACATACCTCCAAATCCTGTAGCTCTGCTCCAAATCTCCGGAACGTTCCCTCTCTGAGACATGCTAGAGGCTATAGGCCTACAAGAACACCACTGTAAGCTAGAGTTAGAACCTCGGTGGTTTACTCTCCCCCCAGATTAGCATACCTTCTCTGCATGAAACCCTAGACAATTTCCGTTATAGGGGACGGCTTCAAGATCCAGAGGTATTTTTAAGTTCTTCAGAACGTCTTTGTGTACAATGCAGAACCCTGCAGGGAAATCATCGAAGGTCATCAAGTGACAATATCCTTCTTATGATCCTTCTCAAGTCAAATTACTCTCATCATCATATGCTCCCGTCAAGCATCCTATTATATAGATTTCAATTAGAATCAAACAGTTGAAGATGTGAGGAATGACACCCTGCAGCAGTTGAAAGCTCAAAAGAAAATAAGTTGGTTCCCAAGAGTCACCAGGACAGCTCTTCCAATACCAGTGAGGTGGGTAGCGCCATTTTGTAAAAACTTCATAAAATTTTATATTATTCTAATAATATGAACACAATTTGTTTAACTGATAATGCAAAACAAGCACTGCGATGCTCCCAAACTACTGATTTTGGAAGTAGACAGCTACAGGTTTTAATGTCCCCTATATATTCGGTTGCACTTCCAATAAAAACGCAAAGTTACAGACTACTAAGTGTTGAAAATTTAATTATCAAGAGCAAGGGTTACATATTTGGAAATTTGGAACATCATGCGCATTTACTTTGACATATATTTGCAAAAGAATATGACAGTATGTTTCTAATTCAACAAACAAGCCTACTTTCCGTTCATTAATCCATTTTTTTCTATAAAAGATGCAAAACAAGTAACTAGTTGCTGCTCACCAATGTTTCAGACGCTATTGAAAGAAGTGATAAGAAATCTTATTCTTCATCAAAGTCCATAAGAAAATCAGTTAAGTTCTCTGAATCGTCGAGAGCATCTTCCAGAGTCATCTCATCATCCTTTTTCTCTTTGGTCTGCACAGAAATGAAAAAAGCTGGTTGCTTAAAGACTGATACTGACAAGATATCATGGAAAACAGATAAAACGTCGCAATTTAGATTCAGCTTTCACAAATCACGATCCAGGAAATACCAATCAAACATGCAGCTTCCACAACTGTCACGACATTGGAAGTTGAAATTGAAACATTAATTCACATTAAAGCTCAAGCATAACTGTCTCACATGAACGTAGGAGGGGACAGTTGGCCAAATTTCTACAGACATGGGTTTCTAGTTCGGTCTAGGTCGAGGAAATTAGCTTTCTCCGAGCCCAGGAAGGTTGCTTCATTCGAGACCCAATAGGTACTTGTCGGTGGCCCAGACACTGATTCGGTTTTTGTTACTATTTACAGATCACATCTGGCTAGTCATTAGTCTGTTTAGATTGGATAAGTAAATAATTGAAAAAAAGTTTTATTGACCAGCATGAACAAAAATTTAAAAATATTAAGAGCTATTTACCATAGACCCATGCCTCATTTTTGAACCTGCCTATTTACTAACTGTTTGCAGAGGAGAAACTTCGTACGAACATAAACATTATTTTTACTAAAATGTCCACACACCAAGCCTTCATACAAAATGAAGAAATAAACAATTTAAGATGTAAGACCTTGGTCTTCCGAAGTTGAGGAGTACTCTTTAGGACACTCCAATTGCGTGTGATCTTCTCTTCTGCTTCATCATCTCCTTCATCTTCACTATCTTCTCCGTACTTTTTCAGTACAAGGAAGCAGAAAGACCCAATGTCAATATTTAAGCACGAATAGCGTACACATACTACTTGATTGGAAAAAAAAAACTAAATCATTAAACCTATATGATCCAACAATTGAGAATTGAATCAACTCACATCATTCTCTCCAATATCAACAGCCCTTGCCATTGCTTCATCAATATCTGCCATCTGATTTTGCAGTTACAGAATCATAGGTCAAAAACAGAGTATACATAGAGAAGATAGAAGCCAGGATTCAATAACAGTCACGCACGTGTTTATTTTCTGTAAGTACTTTCTGCACTGTAATCCTGAATTGATGTATTTCACATTTCAAAACAACTAAAATATTACATATGAAAAAAAGTAATCTACTTGACTAAGAAAAGTCTATGAGCATATAGGTTTCTCACCAAAAACTCCACTTCATTTTCCAGATATACAAACTTCAGAGAGAAACTAAGAAAAGTTCAAACTACTAGGAGGTCCGGGTTACTTGAAATTATAAAATTTAGCAAATCCACACGAAAGCAAAAAGTAATCACCTCGAGTTCTTCTGTTTTTTCTCTGGCCAATATTTTATCAAGGTCCTTCCTTGATATGATTTTTCCTTCCTGAGATTGAGAAGCTTAGTTAGAATTATGCATCTGAAGTCAAAGAGTCCTTAGTAAAAAATTAATATGTCCTCAACAGACTAATCTACACGATTCTAATAAAAATGCAGACATGTTAGTGTCCATAATATAAAAAATGGTTTACAAATGGATTATCGCCTAATTAAAGGTTTCTTCTGTTCTGGATAAAAGGTATGCAATGGCCAAGGATTTTCTGGAAGAGCGGAAGCTGCATTTTCTCAAAGTTTCCAAAGAGTCACAAGTTTTTATGATGGGCAGAGAAATCCTGGAGGGAGTCTAAACAGCCTATATTGACATGAAGTACCCAAATAGGTCTACATTTGAAAATTCTCTTAAATGTGACAATTACAAATATGTAGGGTGCCTCCTAGCTTCCATGATTTGGAGTAACGGTTAAAATGTCTCATGCTTTCGTCTCCTATGAAATGACAGCTTGGCGCAAACCATCAGAGCAAATATTGTTGTTGGCATTCCAGAAAAACCGGAAATCCCAAGTTTTACTTGCTGTCTCCATAACAGAAGATATGAAAAGTTTTTAAGGAATATTTAACATTCAGGAATTACGGTTCATGCTTTTTTCATATATTAAATGCTCGAGACATCCCCTGCTCTGTTCTTGAAGTCATAGCAGAGGTCTCAAAGTGCAGAAATAGCCTAGTGTCAGAATTTTTGACAAAGGGTCTTCCCAGCAACGTTCATATTTAACATCAAGAGAACATGGAAGCGTCAACTGTTATTTTAGGAAGGGTATGATATTACAAGTCTCCAAATCATTATTTGGGACTTTCGGAAGGACAAAATAGGATATACAAGAAAATTTCACACATCAGGACATCATAAGGAGCGTCTTTTAAAAGAAAACTTCCAATTTACCTTGGTGTGCCTACTTCCTCCCCAAAAATCACCTTCAAGAAGGCCAAAGTCCAAAACAAACCAATGCCAATAAAGGAATTATAAAATATTATAACCAAACAAAAATACAAGTCACAGAATAAAGAGTGGAATTGTATTAAAAATAAATAGGCCATCAACAACAGATTTTAATACATAAATGGAACTAATCGTGCTCCTTTTCAATCCAATATGTTGAAAAATAGGTGTTTCATTTCCCAGCTTTTAAGATGACCTCTCCCCTTTTCTGTTCCTCTATATTATACAAACTTCGATAATTTTTTATCCTATTTACGGAAAACCTTCAAATTATCTAGTCGTTGTTAATATTGAAAAAGAAATAAGCAGAAGAGACATTAGAGTTCCAAATGAAAGGAGAAAGAGAATGGCAATCAAAACCATTTTCATATCTAGAAGACTCTTTCTCTCACTGAAAATTTCAGCATTTTGTGTACAAGTAAAATAAGGCGGAGCTTAAACAAGAATTGTAGGATGCAAGAATTTTAGAATGTTCAAATGAAATAGCTTAAACAACAGCTAAAGCAAATGTCTAATGAAGATAAATGATACTTTTTAGATACATATAAAAATCCCAGCAAACATAGAGTCTATTAGTCAAAGTGAGCGCCAGAATATACATTAAGCAGTAAAGAGCAACCTAAAAACCATTTAATGTATCTGTATATTACGACAGAAATATTTTTCGACAGCATTTATACTGAAAAAGTGGATAAATATATATGAAATTATATTGAAATGGAGCAATAATCTTGAAGATAGAGATATATACCTCCATAAGAAAAGATAGCATGTTGGGCGTTGGCTCATGAAAATCAGGGCCTCTAAAGTCAATCACTTCATCTGGATCTTGAATGTAGTTCACGGTTGGGTAAACAGGGTCACCACCCCATACTGCGAAAAACCATGAATAAAACGTTACCAGATTCGATGTCAATATACTTTCCAGGAAGTTATGACTATAATTTAAATATAAACTGACTCACTTATCACTAATATTACAAGATATGCTGCAACTAGGTCAACTTGGGCCCCTTTTAGCTAGTTGCATTGATCATTCAAATGTTTACAAACTCCACAAAGTAGCCAAGCAAAACGGGAAATTATTCAAATGATTTAAATAAAGAATATTAATGTTACAATTTTGGAACTGTAATCCATGTGAAACAGGAAACATAACTAAAGCACAAATGCATCTTTTCAACTGACTTTAAGACTACCATGGGGGTTTCTGTATCCTAACAACAAGGAAATTATCTCTTAAAAAATAAAAATAAAAGAAGGCGTCGCCGTCATTTGACTGATTAATATAACTGACTGGAGAGCACCTAATGATTGTTCAATGCAACCTTTAAATCTAACAAAGCTCACCCTGGGAAACAATCAACAATTGAGATATGATTGACAGAACTGATGCACATAATAAACCATGCCGTTCCCAATGGAAATCTAAATGCCTTTTGAAACTGAAAAGCCAGGGCACAGAAACGACCAGAAAAAAGTTGATTCTGGCATTAAGTTCTCCCCATCTTTGGAAGAATGACAGGGTCAGAGGAGAGCGACATTGGCCGCTAGAGGGCCAAAGAAGAGGATGATAAGAGAGCAATTAAGGAAGATGAAAGAGGAATTAGGAAAAGAAAATCAGCTGCCACTAGTCAGCAACCTATCCCATCAGCCACCAGCCCACACAAGCTACACCAATGAGGCACCTTACTGTTCACCCCCTAACTGTCCTTCACACAAAGCCCACCCCCACCCCACCCCAAACATTAGAGGATAATAGGGCATCAGGTGTGGAGAAATGAAGGTTCAATAGAGGTCCAGTTGTTTCAAGAGTCCATGTATAAATATTTAATTGAGTCACTTACTGTTTAAACTTTTCTTCCATATTTTAAAACTATGAAAGGTCCGTTTCATGTTCTTAACCAAATCTGATGCCCCAACTGACTGAACTGGCGGTCCAATCAAATTCCAGATGGAATCAGCCCTAAAACTTCGGGAATCCATTCCCATTTTGAATAGAATGCTATAATTCCTCACAACTCACAACCTAACTAGCAATTTTACCTTTGATAAGTAATTTTTATGAAAAAATTCAAGATAAACAGATGAAAGGTAATGGAACTCTATACTTCCACATGTTTGACATACTCTCTTTTATTTGATCCTCTCGCATCCTCATTGCTAAAGGATCTCGCCGAACACGAAGATCTCTACCCATCATGATGCGATACTCTTCAGCTGTTTGATATTGGAACATTATTTGGAGTTGCGTATTCTCATCTTCACCAGTCTCTTCATAGTGCTTCTGCACAGCTTCTCGTGATGTATCCCTAGTCCATGCTTTGACCCATTCCGAATAGTAAGCCAATGGACCAATTTCCTCCAACCTTTTTTGTTCTATCTGTAGCCTAAACACATGAAACAATGCAGGTTACTACTTCAGGACACTGGTTGAACATGAAATGAACATATATCAACATGAAAAATGAATGTAATCAATGACGCAACTAATAAAAGTGGAGATGAGAAATAAAAATCAAGTTCAAAACGGCCTATGTAAAGGGAAAATGCGAATGCATCTAGTTGCTGATATACTGATTAAACCATCAAGAAAAAGTCCAAAAATCATAGATACTTGTCTGAGTGACGCCATGAAATTCTCAAAGGTAGAAAAGTACGGTTTCTAAGATGGAAATCACAAAGGAATCAAAGTACAGAATTGTGATAGATTTAAACTTGATTCAAATAGCTTTGTAGGGAGAGATTTCTCCCCTTGACTTCCTTTTCTTCAAAATTTTAGATAAGTAGAATTCTATGAGCCATAATTTATCAAAATTCAATTCCACAGACTCACTGTTTATACCTACCAGAAGAAACTGATGACAGGAAAAAAATACTGAAGTGTCCAAATCAAAACTTTAAAAAGTTAAAATTTGGAAGAACATAGATTTCTGTGATACTCATGAGAAAACAAAAGGGTTCTTGGATACTGTTTTCGTTTATTTTAAAATTGAACTTTTATACTACTCCTGAGTATTACTATGAAGACGTTTTGTGGTCTTCAAGGAACTTCAAACTGACTGGAACAATTAGCTTCTGCAAAAATGTTAAGTCGTATTGGAAGCATCCAACTGTTTGAACAGCTTGCATGAAAAAGTCAGATGCATTGTCATTATAAACGACCAAACTTTAGAGTACATAAACTATGTTGACAAAATGGTCTCACAGAATTTCTTTTTACCCTTTTCTATTTCTAGGCACATGTTTGTGATTTAGAGTAGGTAGTTAGGTATGTTTAATGTTTTGAGATTCACTACCACATAGGAGAGTCCATCTGGTCAAATGGAGCACATTTACAGATTGTATAACTTTAGATCATTTTCCGTGGGGTGTATCACCGAAACCTCATCAGTTTGTGAACATGTTTCCGGAACTTCGTGTAATTTATCAGTGGGGATCATTATTGACTTCACTTAGAATTGTTCTCGTACAACTGCATTTTCATTATGGCGAGTTAAAGCGGGTTACAAATTACTACATCTTGGATGAAGATACAAACTGTTTTCTGCATTAAGATTTGACCTTTTGGTTTCTTTTGGTTCAAAAATTTAGATAAGTGAACATTCCGATGCAAAATTTAACTTTATATTATATTTAGCCTATTGGTGTATCATCTTATAAGGTAAATATCAAAAGCCAGCCTACTTTATTATCATAAGAGAGGGATAAAAGATATCAACAGAATGAAAAAAAGAAACAGTTGCTATATCCTTCAATCACTTTTGTCATAATCAACACATTTAAAAGACATTACAATAGAAAAGTAATGGTCGGTTCTTGAAAATTCTATTGATTTAACATGATAACTCAGATATCATTCCTGAAACTGGATTCTTATCTATAATCTTTCTTTCAACCAAAAATCCTCTGTTTTCAGTAATGATGCTGGAAATTTGATCTCCTAAATAGGATAATTCTAAAATCCCACTGTCCTCTTGACTATAAATAAATAAACGTTCCATTGTGTTATGTTGATGATGACAAAAATAAAAGTTTCAGATACTATATAAATTTAAATCCACCATTGCATTGTCCATTAAGATGACAGGTTCATCAAAGTGCTGTGTCCCGAAATTTAATTTTTCCTCCCTTTTTTACTCGTTAGGACTACTTTCGTTGTCTCAATACGGTGTAATCAATCTGTGCTTAATCTCAATAGAGCCAGGTGTCTCGTACACTTTGTCACACAGAAAAAGTGACAAAAGATTTCGCATTAAGAATCTCAGCAGTCTATGTAACCAATTAACTAGCAATCGGAAAATGAAAATATATGAAAAAGTATAAATTAAACGATTACCATCATTTTCTCAAACTGGAGAAACAAAGTGGTATGCTTTTTTTATCGTTTTTCCATACAAATATTGGATGTCAATCATAGACGGCTGGGCAGAATCAGTAGTTGATTCATGCATTTGGTTTTTATGTTTTTTAAGATCTAGGCTGTCTTTTCGTTTCAGGGTGATCTTCAGATCATAGTTCCTACAGGCTGTTATTCCACATTTTTGAGGAAAAATAAGAAGTTAAGTAAAGACGATTAAAAGAATATTAATAGGAAATATGCATCATAATTTAACTACGTGTTTCAGGTTACACAATAAAGCTTTCTAAAGTTTATTTTGCAATTACCTTTCTTCTTTGAATACATTTCTCCTAGCTCTTGCAAGTGCTGTTTCTGTTAGGGTAGGATGATCCCCATAAAGCTTTATTTGCCCAGTCTCTGCCATGGCCTTGGCAAAAACCTGAAAACCAACTCCAATGTTAGAAACTGCAAAATCTGCTAGTCAATGCCCTGAAAAAAGAGCTAAAATATAAGTGGAAAAAATCGCGAATATCACAGCTTTCCAAATCAGAGGGATGTTTCCAATCAAATGAATAAACAACAATTGAGTTTTTAGTTTGAACTGAACAATGTAAACTATAGAAGGCACAAAGAACACAAAAGAACTGAAGATATACACATACAAAAAGTTACATAAATACACCAGAGTCCTCTTGCTTTATAATATTTTTATTAATGAGAACTAACCGTGTCCACATCAGGACGCCGTCTTTGCCAACGTGACCATTGCTCCTTTTCAGGTTTCCGCCAGTTCCACCACAGTTCTTCACTTGTTCTAGGCTCTTCAATTGGCTTCTTCACAGCTGGATCAACAAAAGGATGTGGACTTCCTAGTTTTTTGTGCTGTTCATAGGTAGTGAGATTATCTTCTTTAACTTCTGTCTGATAAATTACATATTCATCAGATGGAACTACAGATTCATCAGCAACGTCCTCTGAGCTTTCCAGAAGGTTAGTAGTCAAGTCTGTAGCCTCTGTACTACCTTCGGAATTAGACTCTGTACCAGCCTCTGTGATGGCCTCTGTACAAGCTTCTGTAGATTCTGAAGCAGAAACACGCCCCTTATACTTTCTTCTGCTCCCCGGTTTCTTCCCGTAGGAAGGCCTTCCCTCAGAAACACCAACTGGTTCAGGAGCCCTGGCAGCATTCACACGATTAACTGTGCCTTCAGGCCAGTACTCACTACCAGGTATACTAGCACGTGCACCAGACGCTGGTTCAAGCTGCCCAGAAGTTGAATCCATATACGTATAGTATGGAGGGCGTTCAACAGAAGCCGGATCGATTTTTCTATCCTCAGCTGAACATTTTATAGCAGTGGATAATCTGACAAGCCTTCTGGATGAGAATCCTTGAGGTATAATAAATCGTATCTTTCTTGATGTCAAATCATCTATAAAAGATATCTGAAGCTTCTGCAAAAGCCAAACAGCATAATTATCATTATCAAGTTAAATAAAGATAAGAAAAAAGGATCGTCATGATTGAACAACCAAGTCCCTAGAAAAAAGAAACTGAAAAAGAAAACGTAGATGATTAGCTCTGACTGAAAGTGCCTATCCAAACCAATATATGATAAGAGCATGGACGTCATATACTTCCATTTTTTTGAATGATTAATTGGGTACAACAGATGTGGTCACTACGCTCTTAATACGGTAAATAATTTCCATTTTTAGTTCAAAAAATTTATGACTTTACAGATGTGGTCACTACGCTCTTAATACGGTAAATAATTTCTATCTGTTAGCGAACTCATCCACCATAGAAAAAATATTTTATCACCTAAACTCTGTTTGAGGTCACACATTTCGCCTTCAATCTCTCATGATGAACTTTTACTATTGATTTATGTGAATATAACGGGCCGACCAATACTGACTTTCTTCCCTCGATGCATTATAACGACAAGAAACAAAATATATTTGATCCCCCCCGCTTTCATCTAATGCTTCCGCTTATCAGATTTAGCTTGTACAAGGAGCCATTTTGTTAAAAAAAATAATCTACGGAAATTTTGATCTCTTACAAACTCCTCAGCCCAGCACAAGAGTAGCCTAAAATGGCATCTCCTTCCCAAGGTCTTAATATAACATTCCAGTCCTCATTTTGCCGTTATTTAATGACAACAGATTTTCAGTGAGCGAACTGTTATCCTTGAGAGCATTGTAATGACAATAACAGAATATGTGTCTGCTCTCTTCTGACAAACGTCAAATACTTGGTTCCCAATGCCAACCCAATTCTCGAATTTGCGACAAGAGAATTCGACATGCAGTTGACATCTATGGTTGCTCAACCTCTTCTCAGAGTTTCACCAAGCTCAACAGTTGACAAAAAAAATTCTCGCTGAAGAGAAGGCGTATTTACACGAGGAGAGAGAGAGAGAGAGAGAGAGAGAGAGTAATAGTGGGGAGCCAGGGAAGAAGAGACTTTCCTCCACTTGTGGCAACCTATGCCACCAAGGACTCGCGCCTCCTGCACCCGACCTCCACGTTGCTCCCAACGAAGGGCGAGGACGAGGAACCGCGCAGAGCCCGACTTCTGTCATCGTCTTCCCCTGGTGTTCCACCGGATGACGATGGGAGGGGAGGCGAGAGGAACAGCACTACAGGGCTGACAATCAGATAGTGCGCCGTGGGTCTGCGAAACAGGGTTTTAGCCTGTGCCTTAGCCTGAGAATCCGTCACAGGATTAATGGGCCTGAGAAACCGTAATAGGTAATGGGCCGCTGTCTCTCTCTCTCTATGGATTAAGTGGTTAAATGTAATTAATTAGTTTACTAGTAGAATAGAAGCATTTATTTCGTCGATTATAATATCTGCCATTTTCTGTTCGATCTGGTAGTCTGAATATTTATGCAGTTAACTTCTTCTGATAATTCATTCGATCGGTAGAAAACAGAACGAAGAGCCCGATCGACGGGGACTTCATCAGAATTTATATGATTCTCTGGTTGAATCGGGGGCTGATCCATGACCGATCAATCGAGGAGCTGTTGCAGTGTTGCAGTGGCCTCACGGTGATCCACCGGCCGCCGGCGGAGTGGCCGGAGGGGTCGCCGGAGGCGTCCCACTCGGACTCCGGCGAGCCCGCGGAGAGCCGCCGGAGGCGCTCGATGGGCGTCGGCGATGACGTCGAGGAGCCAGCGGAGGGGCGGGGGGACGCCGGCGACACCCACGCCGGGAACCCGAAGACGCTCCTCGGAGAAGGGGTCGTCGAGGCGGCGCCGTCGCCGTCGGTGGAGAACTGGAGGAAGGGATGGCGGAGCAGCATCTCCGCCGTCCACCTCTCTCTGGGATCTCTGGCAAAGCATCTGCATACAAAGTCCCTCCCCTCCTCCGGCAGCTCCGCGGGAATCTCCGGCCGGTCCCAGCCGGAGATGATGCGGAAGAGCAGCGCCGCGGGGTCCTCGCCCGCCCGGCGCCGCCGCGACGGCTCCCCCGTCGCCATCTCCGCCACCACGCACCCGAACGACCAGATATCCGACGGCGGCTCCTGCTCCCCCCTCGCCACCGCCTCCGGCGCCATGTACAGCGGCGTCCCCCGCAGCTGCCCCCCACCCCCGCTGGCCGCCTCTCCGGCGCGCTTCGCGAGCCCGAAGTCAGCGATCTTCGCCGCTCCGGCGCCGGCGACGAGCACATTCTCCGGCTTCACGTCGCAGTGGACGTACCCTGCGCAGTGGACCCGCCGGAGCCCCCTGAGGATGGACCTCGCGTAGCGGCGGACGTCGTGCGCCGCCATCGCCCTCCCCCGACAGAGCTCCGAGAGAGGGCCCCCCGCCACGTACTCCAGGAAGAGGTTGTACAACCGCCGGCCGTCGGACTCGACGGTCACCTCGTCTCCGCGGCAGAGGACGATCTCCGGGCATCCGGCGAGCTCGTCGAGGATCTCCTTCTCCCGTATCAACATGGAGGACTCCGAGAGGAGAGAGGACTTGACGGCCATCAACTCCGGCGGGTCTTCGTGCTTCCGGCGAACCGCCGCCAGGTTCACGGTGGAGAAGCTGCCCCTGCCCACCACCTCTCCCCTCACCCACTCCATCGCCTCCTCCTCCTCCCTCAACCTTCACTCCATGAACCCGCCGCCATTAATAACATTCTTCTTGCTCTCCGACACGCAGAGAAACGGAGAGAGAGAAGGACTGCCGTTCTTCACTGGCTTGCCTGTTTTGTGTAAGGAGCTTCCCGCCGATTACCTATTCGGCAACGCGAGACACTTGCGAAAATAGCAAGTTTATGGGATAGACTCTATGACGACCATAAAAGAAACCCCCAGTAATTCGAGAGGATATTATTTCGCGCGTGCCAAGTTGGAAGCCTGGCGTCTCACCAGTCTCACTGACCCCGTTGTGCCTTGCTCCACATGCATTGCATTATTCTCTCTCTCTCTCTCTCTCTCTCTTACTCTGTCTCTGTTTCTCGGTGCTTGCTTTGAAGGCATTAAGCGTCGCAGCCCGTTACTAATAGATGAGCCGACGAACGTACAAGGACCTCGCTTTAGGATATCTCTTGTCCGGGCAACGTAGGAGAAACCCATGTGGGTTGCTCTTACGACGACTTGGGCCTCCGCCAGCCTTTTCCCCCACCTTCCTATTAATGGCTCATCGGGAAGGAACGTACCATCAATAGGCGCGTCTCCCTCTCTCTTTCTCTCTCTAGTCAAGAGAGAGAGAGAGAGAGAGAGAGAGAGAGAGAGTATCCATTCATGTCCGATGGGCATCCGTTGATGCCGCCGTCGTCCAGAGGAACTACGTTGAAGCGTGATAAGTGCTTATTTTTCTTTGAATTTTCAACCGGCCAATTCTACGTGCAGAGATGCTAACGGCCCATGGCCGTTTTTCCGGCGGAGTTGACTGAAGTTTGATCACAGATGGAAATGGGTTTGACCCGCTGATCTTCCACGATAGAACCTGCGGTATTTTAAAGGCAATATAAATTAGATTCTTATTTCGCGACATAAAATATATAATAAACACTATTTTAGGAGAGGGATCCGACGTCAACGTCATCGTATCGGTTCCCCCGATTCTGTCAAGAGACCAGTCGTCGCTGCCGTCTGGGGGAATCTGACGGTCAACGTCCGCCCACCCAGGGCTCAGGTATCCACGCTCGGAAACAGGGTACAAACAGGAGACTATGGCCTCAGAAAAGTTTCGCGTGTCGCTTCCTGATTGGCTACTTCTATACTTCTGATTTACTTTTGCAATAAATACTCTTTCTCTCTCTCTCTCTCTCTTCCTCTGCCTACCACTCTCTCCCCCTTCTAATTCCCCAATACTACTCGGTAGAGGAAGCATGGATGGGCAAAGATTCTCGGAACTGTTCAAAATCTGTAGGCGGTGGGAGTCAACCATCCAACCAAGAGGGCTCACGAGCAAGCAAGATGTAGACCAAGGGTTGACCATCACTCCCTCGCATCTTCTGTTAGGCCACAGACGCTAATCCTTTGGCCAAGTACCTTCCAAGTTCGTCCATGTTCATCGCGTCGACCGCCGAGCTCCCAGGGCAGATCTCTCCCCTAGCCCCACAGCAACTGGAGGAAGACAGGGAAAAAAACACTTCAGTGAGCTATTGATGAACAATGTACTGGCCAGACTAGTCAGCACTTCGTTTGCTTCATTTCATTTCCCAATATGCTTCAGTCTGTAGGTATCCTCCCGTTTTCTCCTTCTTCAGTTCCCGACGAACAGGATGATCTCGAGCCATTGTTATTTCCTCAGTCTGGTCGATCTGATGCTCCATAAACTCGTTGACCTCCATCACTGTCAAACCGCTCCTCTTCCGGTTGACCACCGTTCACGGCATTCCTAGTGACCTCATGTCTGATTTATTCTATTTATTTCGACTTGTTTGACCACTTAGAGAGGTTGCGACTTCCATTGGATTTCCACTGCAAACAAATTTTCCTTCGCCTGCCAATCAAATGATCCCACTTTTAATGAGATTCCAGCTAGAAGCATAAATGTTTCCACTTGTAGAAAGAAAGGCCTCATGCTGAATGGAAGTCAACAGAATTATCTATAAGCAAGCTTGCTTTTGTATGAGATTAAGCTGGTTCCTTTCATGGCGGGACTCCATTGACTAAAAGCTCTTACCATCAGGGTGGCCAGGGCTGGGTTGGGGAAGGCTTTGACTTTTGTTCACCCTGGGACGGTCCTTCCAGCATCCCTTCCAATGGCAAAAACTGAACCCCTCTATGTCAACTTTGTGAGAGACGATATAGGTGTCTGAGGCATGCAGGAAAAATATGACTGTGGGGCTGGCTGCTGCAAAAACAGATATTTTTGTCCTGCTGCTACAGGTTCTTGCGGCAGGTTCAGATTTTGTTGAGTCCTGTTCGCAGCAGATTTTTGCTCCAGTAAAACAGATCACAGAGAAGATAGGAGAACGAAGGAGTCATAACTCATATGCTTCATCGGTTGCTAACTGGTCAAGAAATCCAGTCCCCAAGTTCTGTTAGTCCTTGTATGCTCTTTTCCCTGTGGGAGAGACGACTAGCTCTTGGACATCGGAACTCAATCTGGCAATCTTGGATAATGTCTTATGGGCTGTCACTGAACTCAGAAAGAAAGAAGATAGGACTGGGCGCCTATCACTACGACCATAGCCCTTGGCAGATTTACCAAACAGGAAAATTACTTATTTGATATGATGGATGGTTGGTGGGTTACCTAGGGACTGTTTCAGCCGCTCCCCCTCTTGCTCCCCCAGTTCGATTATTATTCTTGACCAGACTAGCAGTTAAAGGAAAGAAAATAAAAATAAAAAGAAAGAGAACCTCACTGTGAAAGTGAAAGATGATCGATTATCCACCCAAGAAGATGGGAGAGCCCCCACATACGGAAGAGGATGTTATCCGGTGGATGTAGTCAAAAACTGACATATCTTAAGTCAGACGCCAGCGCTCTGCCAGACCATAATGAAGACAGAATTTCTCTTAATTATAAAGAAGAAAAGGCCGTATGCAATCCTCAAGAGATAAAAAAAGTGGTCAGCCCTTTGTCTTTCACAATACAGAAATTGGAGATCCTGATCCTCTAGTAAAAGGATGTGATGGGCGTCGAGCATCACTAACCCCCAGGCAGAAACATACAAGAAAGAGGGCATGGGCATGAGCAAGGCATATTACACCGCTCCAGCTCGATCTTATACAAGAAAGAGGATTTCCCGAATAAGTGAAAGAGAATTTTATGTGAAATCTTATCCTTCTTCCACAATGCTATTCCTAAAGAGGCCTAAAACTTAGGATCGAACCAGATTTCCCTGGGAAGCCACTGGGGGTTGAACACTCCATTGTTTAGCAAAACGAGTACTTCCTGGAGCTATGACAAAAGCACGTTGTTCCAGCATGATTCACTTCACAAAACTGCCAGTAAACTATGAGCCCTCAATTGTTTCATATTTGACAGCCACCCAGAAACCTTGTTCTTCGTTCAGAGGAGTCGGATTATCACAGTTGCTTCGGCTGAAAAGATGCAGATCTCTCCCTTTCAGCTGCTTGCAACATCGCCAGAGGACAAGGAACAAGGAGTCACAGCCAACATGACAGAAAACAGGCGAAAAACGAGAGGCAAAGGTGAAGCTGGGCACATCTTTCACCTAGAATCGCTCTATGGCAAGGATATAAAATTGAGACAAAGTTTACCCAAAAACAAGCATAATGAAATAGCTGAAGCAATAGCATTCAGTATATAAAGAAGAGGCAATCGACAAGGTCAACCCCAGTGAATGTATAATTCCCCGAAAATAACTGTTTCAATGGGATGACCTGAAGTATATTACACGATCTCTCAAAAGTCAGCAGCCGGGAAAATCAATAAACTAGCCAGAATGCGCCAGCTCTCCCAGGAGACGAAATCGACAGTCATTTATCTCAGCCATGATCTAAGTAAGGTCACAGAAAAGTGCAATGGGGAAGAAAAGGTGAGCGACTCCGGCAGAGAACCATCTCACCGGGTTGATCCGTTTTCTTATCGCTAGGTCTTTGTCTTTCGGCGGAGTTGCCGCCTCAACTTCCGAAGCTTATGTTTGTTCATCTTTCTCTTCCTCTTCTTCTTCACGCTGTCCGCCCAGAGAGTCCGATCATCCACGGCGCTCCCCTCGTCACACTCCCCATCGCCATCAACACCACAATGCTGATGAATGGGCTCCAAATGCTGCACATGAAGGAAGGTAGGGAAAATCAGGTGGGCGTGCTGCATAGAGCAAGGATGATCTGCGCCTCCCCAATCTAGAGGAAGGCCAGAATGACGACTCCGGCCAGTCCCGTGATCCGACTCTCGGCGGAGAGAATGAAGAACGGTAGAGCTACAAGGTAGCTGGGGAATATCGATGGATGTGAGGAGTCGCAATGAATTGAAGGGGGGCGCCCTCTTGACGAGCTTCTGGAGAAGAGTAGCCATGGAGAGAGAAAGAGAGACAGGGCTCGATGGCAACGCAGCGGCTATATTTGTGTTCCGGGCTCTGGGGTTTAGGGGTGTCTCAGAGATCCTAAATATCCGTTTCGAACGTTTGGTTACGGGGATTTCTAAATCCCATATCCCACGAATCGCCTCCATATATATTTTCACTTACGTATTCCTACACTGACAAAAAAGATCAAAATAAGTATCTGTCATCAGAAATGATTGAGCCTTTTATTTTAGAATCCTAATATATTATATTATGAATTAAAATTTTCAAATAAATTATTAATTGAGTAGAATAAATATTTATCGTAAACATGTACCTTTTAATTTTGTATAATCTTAACATAGGTCTATTTTAGAATAATATTATGCCTTCATAATATTTAAAATGATTAGTATAAGTAGAGTAAATAAATTATATTCACACAGTTATAACTATTTTAACCATGGAATTTATTTTTAGGAAATGGGAACTTTTATTACTTGTTTTATGAAGTCAAACCATCACAAGATGAGCTCAAACTCCGTAAAGTTTCTACAAGCTCTACACTTCAATCTAGCTTAAGAGAAAATCTTGCAATACGAGGTCTATGATGGTCTACTGTTAAGTGTGTTCTCATAGAAATAGATAAAAGTTATTTCTTTGTAGAGAGATAAAGCTAGGGAGAGAGAGATAGGTCCATGTGATTGATTGTAGGAGATGATGTCACAAGTAAAACCTTTCTTCTCTACCCAACTAAGTCCACGCCTGAAAAACCATTGGGCAATAATGCTGAATTTCTCTCTATGTACATAATGTATGTTGGTTTTTTCATGGTTTCCATTTATATATTTGTAAACAATTTAGTAATGTATCTCCTTC
Organism: Spirodela intermedia; assembly: GCA_902729315.2. Taxonomy (NCBI): domain Eukaryota; kingdom Viridiplantae; phylum Streptophyta; class Magnoliopsida; order Alismatales; family Araceae; genus Spirodela; species Spirodela intermedia. The sequence goes on from LR746271.1 coordinate 2,585,215, forward strand.
TTGTGTGCTATAGTTACCTTCTTTTGTTTAGTTGGAAAATTTTGATCAAAAGAGGAAATGGTGGATATCATACATTTAGAGAGGAAATGTCTCCGAATTTATAAAATGACATATCTAAATACAATTTAAGTTAGTGAGTAATTATGGTAGGATTTGCATTGGAAAAGTCAATGGTTTTAATGTGATAATAGAAGTTGATTCCTACCCCATGGCTGAACTCATTGGTTTGACTTGTGTTTGCATTAGAATCTCAAAGGTCAAATTGTGTGAAGGGGGTTATATCATGGTAATAATGCATGACAAAGGATACAAAATGACAATATCATGTTCATTGTTGACTCATTTTTTGTCAAATAGATAAATACCTTTCACATATACCTATTTATCACTGAAAATCTTTCTTTGAAGAAATCCCCAATGAAAAAATTATAATGATGATGTAAAAAACCTTGTAATGTGTCATGAAAGCATCTTACACTCTTTTGGTGACTTTTCTTGATAAGGGTTGCCTAGAACATGTGTGGAAATCATGATGAGAATAGCACCTCCCTTCCTCTAAATTTAACTAACTTTCATGTAAATTGTACTAATTTGATGCCACTAAGGATTTCACTAGGAGACACAAAATGATAACATATTTTTTTTCATAATGTCTAGATTTTTAGCAAACAAAAGCTTTGAAAATTTGTGGTAAGCAAAGAATCTAAGCTCACCTTAGTTTTTTAATATTGGGGTGCTTATGTGAAAATGGGATACAGACTCTAGCTGATTTATTCCCCTTCATTTCACCTTTTTAGATTAAAACATGCATCTCAGCTTAATACTTTAAAATGGAAATTCTAAGCGAAACGACAAGTATGTCATATCGTTACAAAGAAATCCTTCTTAAAGCAAGTACCTAATGAATAAGGTGTCAACAGTCTCACTATGTATGTGGATACAACCAAGTTGCATCATTTAGCTGCCACATTGCGAAAAATATTTCTTAATATTTCTTGTGATTAATGTTTGACACATTACATTGATCACATGCACTGGTTTTAATAATGCTACAAGAGGAACCAAGAAGGGAAGAGGCGAACTGAATTTCTTTTTCTACTCTTAATCTCAACTCAAAATATGGAACTTAAACTCAGAAAAAACAAGTTAGCTGGAGCCATGTGAATCTAAGGGAGATCACATGGGTCCAGCTGACTTGTTTTTTCTGGAAATTCTCCTATATTCATTACTCTTGTGTGGAAATCATAGTTAATCTCCCTTAGATTCATGGGTCTATGTTGGCCTAAGTACTAGACATGCTTAGTTGTAAATCAAGAATAAGTTAAGAACAAGACAACGCTCCTATAATTTGATGGCCTATGACTATAGAAGTAATTTGTAGAGAGTAGAACTTTAAAGTTTGAGATGGAGACATTGATTTGATTCCTTACATCATGATCATTATTGATTTTCTGTTTTTTTTATTGTTAAAGTAACTAGAAAATTGTCTCCAATATTTCAATGGGTGATTTTGAAGTAATAAAGTTTTCACCCTTCTCTGTTTTGTGATGTAGCACTATGGGTTTATCTTTCTCCAGCTCTCTCTCTCTCTCTCTCTTGAATCGATTCTTGTATTGTTATGAATAAAATGCAAAACATTATAAGAAAATAGCTATAAAATTTTATGAATAAATTATATAAAACAGATTATAACATTTATAATATATTCAAGAATTTTCTAAGAGAATATGTTTGTTGAATATGTTTATAATATAAATTTTTTATTTTATTTTTCATTAAATTTCAGTTAATCTTGTGTTATAAGAGTAGAAATTTATTAATTTGTGATTTTTTGGAAATTGATCAGATACATAGAATTAAAGTTGGGGGGTCATTTAGTAATATTTTAGGGATATTTTTTTTCAAAGATTTCTATTGTGTATCTGTCTATTGTAGCTTGTGCCATAGGAAATAGAGGGTACAACCACAAACAACTTTAAACTGCGAATGAATATGGCTCTACATAAATTGAAAATATACCGGTTAATACCTTAGTTTAAAGTTTTTATGTAGAGCATCTTAAACAAGAATGAGAGAGGCTGGGCGGCCTAATGGCAAAGGTACACCCATAAAGGGGTATATTTACACATACTTTCAAAAAATGAAATATAAACAAAAATATGTAAATAAATATGGGTTTATATTTTAATTAAATATATGCAGTGCACAAGACAGACTGGAAAAAGCCCTAGCTACGCCCATTGAAAGGAAGTACAGAGTTGTAAAAGGGTATATTTACAAAAATCACCAAGGGCTAAAAATGAAATGGAAGGAAAAGAACACATCTGTAAAAATGAATTATGTTGAAAAAGAATGTATGTACAAATAAAAAAACTAGGGGCTTATATTTAATTATAGTATACCAAGGAAAGAAGCCGATGGAGCTGATCCTGCATGACGGCAAAACCTTAATTTCGTATGCTCACTAGCGGAAGCAGAAGGAACGTTTGCTGGTGTGGTGTCTCCAGTTGGAGGGAGCTCAAAAAGAGGGCGCCATCGACCTTCTCCTCGTGCGGTCACCTAAAGTCTTCTCTATTCATCTCCGCCCGGTTGTGGCAGATAGTCTCTGACGGGTCCTGCCTCCTGTCTTAGCAAGAGGAGCCGTCTGTTGCTTCGACTACTGCTGTGGGTGTTGGAAGCTGCCTTAGTGAAGAGAGGGAGAGGAATTCGGTGCTCTAGCTGGTTAGCTTCTATCCCCTCTTCCATTTTTCCAATTGGGGCATGCGTTATCATAGTTGATAGGGGTTATTGGGGCTGTGCTGCCTGCTAGAGGGCTCCTTCCCCGGGCACGCATCCCTACGCGACCGCTGGTCGGATCTGCCAGGAATGGGACATGGGGCTGTCGCGCTGCGGGTGTTTTCCGCATATGATACCTAGGCTCTCAGGTCAGCCAAAATGGTTGTAATTGGCTAGTGGCGTCTTGTGAGATCATCGACTACGGGCTGGCTGCCACACTCTCTCACGGTGGGCATTGTAAGGCCTGGCAAGGCGTCAGGAAGAGCAAGGGTTGTCATTTCCCAGACGAGGGTCAGGCAATAGTTTATCTCTAGGCATTAGCCGGCGATAGGCCATGGTTGCTAGAAGTAGAGAATGTGGGCCCCGGGCCAGTGAGCCCAAGTTGTGACTAAGTGGAGAATGCTGGAAAAAACCGATGATTAATGGGTTCAGTTTGAATGACTGAGCCACGATCCTTGGATTCATCTGGAGCCCTGTTGACATACCATAATCAGAAGGGTCAACCTATGGACATGCCACTTTAATTCCCATTCAACATGCTATTTTGTATAGACCTACTGTATACATGCCTCTGTCGAAGGCATTAACCCATAGTTAATAGTTCAATAAAAATAATTTCTTAATTTCGTTTAATACTTTGAGGAGTATTTATTTATATTTTTCTGAAAAAGTTTCTACTCAGCATTTATAAAAGGATTCATTCAATTAGGGCTTCGGTTTTATAGTTTATTTGTCTAAAATGAAGAATTTTATTGCTAAGGATGTATGCCATTGGTCACTGAAAAGTTAAGTGGACAGTGTGACAGATCCATGTTGGGAGAGATATAAGCTCCATATTTGCATAGGATTCTAGATAAAGTAGAGTTGTGCGACATTCTTTGACCAATGAAGATTCTATATTGCATTTTTGACGTTGTGATTGATGCATCGCCTTCCAGTTCCTAATTTGGGCGCTAAAAAGGTTTAAATCTATGTTCTAAATGAAAAGAAGTATAAGTCATCAGGGCATTAGATGCCACATGAAGATGCCAAAGGCAAGGAACAATACATGATGTTGTTGCTGGTAATGCTTTCACTTAGGGTTAGGTCATGTATGATTCCTAATTACTATTTGGATTTTTTCTTATGCTAAAGGAAAGTTTTCTGCATGTTGACATCTATATCGAGAATGGCTGCTGAATAATTATTCATTCCTTTTAAATGTTTTCATGATATTAATACATGATTCATAATTTTGCTCATGCTAGTATATAACGTGTTCGGAATGCTAAGATAAGAAGGTGCCTATTGGATCAAAGAACTCCTCCCATCCTCCAAAGATTAGCTCCCAAGAGTTTGGCGGAGTTTCCACTGTAAGTTTGACCACCTTGTATTATTGTGAGAGTCTTTCTTAATATGAATATGATGCAGTGATGATCGAGATATTGTAGTAGATGAACAAGTTCACTCTGGATTCAAATCATAGTTGGATTATTTGAACTGTATTGATTCAATACTTACTAGATGTCTTCAATGATGCTTTGTTGACACTTTCTCTCATTAAGCTGGGCTTCATGATATGGCCTTGAGAGAAGAAATGGGAAGGTGCCTATGAAAAACAGTGGCATTAAAGCAAGGTTAGGAAAAAGGTACGCTAAATTGTCCCAATCAAGAGCAAAGCTGGATCAAATGGCTTTATGTTCAGACCATGTCGGTCGTTCATTTGAAGATTTAGATGTGATGCCTCCTTTTTTTGTACTAAGAAGTAATTGGTGAGCTGATGAAGTTCTTGCATTCCACACAGTTTATAAATCTATGTTAGGACATCTCTTGGTGATCATGTTTTCCTCTCATTGTATCTGAGGGATTCAAGGAGGACTAAAGAGACATGTTGAGCTCTGAAGATTAACTACTTTTCTAGTTACATGAGAAAAATATGATGTGTTATCATTTAATGTATACAATAGTCTATCAACTGAGATCTTCGATCCACTGAGGGCTCAAAGGGAGAGAAATGCTGCCTTGTTTTCACTTTTATTCTTTGTTCTATGCACGAAACTGGGGAGCGAACATTTCCAAGCTAGGTTTTGGCCCAGATAGAGACTGGGTTTTTTTCTGCTTAAAGTTTAGGTTTAACATTGTTTTGGTCCTTGTTTCAGGTTACGGTGTATCCAGTCTGCTGAAATGTCACCTTTTGGTAGTATTTCTACTTTATACGAAATTTTAGGTATTAATAATTTTTTTATAAAATTCGAACACAATGAATGCATTTATTAGTTTAGAGTATGGAATCTTTCCCTCACATCTCTGCTTACTTATACGCAGTGGAAGGTGAAAATTGAATGGTAGCCATCATCCTGCAAATTAAGTTGAAGAGCCTGTGCCACTTTGTTTGGCCTGGTCCTTTGATCTGGTTGGGATTGACCTGATTACTCTGTCCTGCCAGTACCTATCGCTGTGGGTGACAAGAGACCTCTCATTTCTGAAGCTTTTCACTTTCTGGTTGCCGCTGTTAGCCCACTCCACCTATACAACACATGATATTCAAATGGAGGATCTCTCTTTTGATCCAGTCAGTGGGTTCACTCTCTCTGTCCCTCTTCCTGTCTTGCTCTTTCTCTCCATACTGGCGCTCAGTTTTAATTTTCTGGCATTCCACAGGAATTGATGCACTCCGTTTTCAAGTTAGTATGGAGCAAGAAGTCTGAGAAGAACGGTGATACAGGAATAATCAATGATGATGAAGTATAATTTCTTGCTTACCGTGCAATATAATTAGTATGGTGCAAATTTTTACTGGATAAGTTAAAGTATGCGTGAAAATATGGGCTGATTCTTTTTGTTAGGGGCTAGTTTTTAGTTGAACAGCTTTATGGACATTTATGATATGCTTCTGAATCACAAAATTTGTGTTTGTTCACCACATTATAGAAGTTGATCTGGATGTGAAGAGGCAAATCTATAAATAATTCCGCATTTGAAGAAGATAGGTCAATATCATATGGCCCTATTCCACTGAGTATCGGTTGGAAAAGTCTAATTCTTGCTCATTTACCTGCTTTGGTGAGAAAGTATCATTTAAGGCTTCAAAAAGGATCAGCTGCATTGCTTTTAGCTGCTTTTGTGTTCCTCAAACTTCTAGAATTTTTTTTTTCTTATTTGGAAAATCCTCCCAACATTTTTAACTTCTTCTGGAAAATGTTGAAAATATTTAGGATAAAAGGCTAAAAATATTATACTTTCACTGCTAAGCGCTCATGGTTGGTTTAGCATAAAGCAAGAGAGGATGAAAGACAGACATAACTCTTGTAATAACCCGAAATTACTATAGATGGGTTATGTTTCAAAACAAACAAATCTTTGGATTTCTGGTAACGTGATTTACCTTCAGCATGTTGAAAATAAGGTCGAGCCAGAAGTGTTTTTCTATCACTGTACAACAGCTTTGGCAACAGAATTAGAATTAATGGGAGCTTTGGGTCAGTAAACATGAAGGTTTGATGGTGAACCATTGGATCAGATCAGGCAATGCTCCAAAATGGAAGATTGACTTGCAGTGGCTTCAGGTTAACATTTCTATGAAAATTATCATTGATATTCTCGAGAGAATAAGTGAGATGGGTAAACTAGAAGGAGTTCAGCATTTCCCCAAGAATTAATGAAGATTTTGACTGATGTGACTGCTTTTAGACTAAGTGTGGCTTAACTATGAGAAACTGTTCATTAACATTTACCAAACCGAGGTGTGATTCATTTCCATGCAATGGAAAGTGTGTTCAAATGGTCTGTGTTCATTGGATGTATGTCCTTATGGACACTTGATACATAGCAGAATTGGCAGAAATATGCAAATGTTTAATGTCAGTTTCCCAATCAAATCTAGGGCTTTTGCTGGCCCTAAGTCCTTTTTTACGATGCCCTCTACCCTTTGTTGTTCTAGACATGGATTTGTTCACAACTCTATGGGTAGCATTTTGACTTCAACAAAATCATGATTCAATATCATGGGTCATGCTGCCTGGAACAGCATTATCCTTATCTAGAATGATTGACATATGCCAATATGGGCATTAAATTTAGAAATTTACATTTAAAGGCATGAATGGCCAAAAGAACTTGGGATCTTCATATAGAGACTTCCTAAAACTGAATGAACTAGCCCCAACATTGGTTAAGAATCGAAGGTGTTATATCTTGATATGATTCTGCCTCTCTAAGTCCCTATTTCACACTACTGTGATGCGATAAACGTTTTGGAAGGCTACCCCTGCTGATAGAATATTTGTATGATCAGCAGAGTCACATTGATTTATTTTTGAATGGTAGCCGAGTCAGTCAAGATGTAAAATGCTATGAATAGGAATTTTTTATCTTTGTTGGTCAATGCAAATCGCTGTGCTATGCCCTTCTGTAAGTTTAATGCCCTCTGAAAGATCATTGGTTATCTGAAATTTGAAAATCTTCCTTAGAGGAGCTAGTTAGATACCGTTCATGCACTTTCAAATGTTATCTCTTCAACAATTTTTTTGTTGGACCTTCTGAATTGCTTTCAAATATATTTCTCAAAAAAGGTCTTTCATGTTGTGGTAGGTGGCAGCTGGAACATCAAAGAAAAGCCGACAAACTACAGGTATTCTGGCCTTCTTTGTCACTAAATGGGAAATGAAAGAGTTATAGGTTCCCTACTGACTTATAATGTTCATATCTTTTTGAAGCCTAAGTGAATCTAGAAATTCAATTTGATAAGTTCATTCCGTTTTCCATTTGCAGTTTACTCTATCTCGTTCACAATTGTATTACTTTACTTTAGGCATTAGTTTAACATTTATATTCCTTCTTGATGCATAATGATCCGTTGGAAGTCAATTCTAATCACTGCAATTTTTCTTGTATGATGCACATTTTTTTCTTACGTAGTGCATGTGCTTATGCATGTGCAATTTCTTGGGGAACAAAAGGCTTAGAGACAATGGCACTCCTTGTTATAACTGAGACAATGACATTTTGATGCCGGTTTGTGTAACATCTTTCTTTTTCAGGTTAATAGTATTAAACTTGAGCCAGTATTGTTGTTTATTGAATTTAGTCTCGATTTCTGTCTTATGACATGACAAAAGCCAATCAAGCAGCCCGTATCTCCCTAACTCCTACGAATTCCCTGTCATAACTGAGCATGTAATTAATGTGCTTATGTGATGCTGAAATATTCATGGCATTCTTTGCAAACATCCAAATTTTTAGCGAACTCTATCCATGAAGTATCCCCTTCATGGAATTTGAAAATTATTGCGATCTATTTTTTTCTCAGGTATGTCACGAAAATATTAAAGAAATTGTACCCATGGATTCTTATAAGATATTGAGTTCATTTGAAATTGGGCATCTTTGGTTTGATCCAACCCAGAGGTCCTATTGTACCTTTGGCTTTATATTTGCTATTTTCAGAGTTAGAATGCTTATTCAAAGGGGAAGGCATTATTCGGTGCTCATGTAGTTGATCAAAAATCTTATATCCATGTCTTTTTAAGTTGGATTGTGTTAGGACACTGGATCTGGACAGGAGAGGGGAACAGGAATATGGAAATAGAAATGGAAAAGTTGAAGGTCAATAATATGAAGTGTAGCTGGGCTCCAAGGAACCCTAGGGCTGGTGGAGACGCATGAGAGGCCCCTGCTCTCCCTCAGCCGCAGCTGCCCTAGATTACCCCTCGATCTCCCCCCATCTTCCTCCTTTGTGGCCCTAATACCCCAACCTCCTTGCATCACAGAGACATATTTACCCTTTTCTCTAATTGCTCCATCTTCTCGTGTGGTTGGAGCTCTTTGGTCTTCTGCTGTCATGGCCGACAGGACTGATGGGTTCTTTCTCCTGTGCCGCGAGTAGGTTAGAACCACTGGGGGCCTAACAGGTTGGGACAACTGCGGATATGTTTTTGATTTGTCAAATTGGTGTAGAGGGAAAGGGTGATTTGAATACGGAAAAAATATTATTTTTAAAATTTTAAAATATGCATACAGTTTCAGTCGCGATTCAACAAAGGGGTCAACTGCACAATAGTTATCTAGTCCTATGCCATGGATACTTTCAAAATATCCTTTAGGTGAGCCAAATTACTAACCAACAATGCCTTATTCAGTAGGAAGCTTGATCTTACATAAAATTAGTAAAGAGAAAAAATAAAGAAACAACTTCCGAAACCTGGAGACATTATACAAGTTGCATTAGTTTATTGGAAGTTTTCCCAATCCTTTTGTGGAGTTTGACCCATTGAGACTTCTAGGGGTTCACTCTTGTTCTTGAGAAACGGAGAGAGTTACTTGAACTTTGAAGAGCTTAGATTGCTGGAGTCTGTGTTCTTCTCTGCAGAAAGTTTTGTGTGAGCTTAAAATGAGGGTTTAATCTTGAATTAAGAACATCTTTCTCGACTTTAAAAGTAATTATTAATCTCACATTTTGTTTCTAATTTTAGTTCCTTTCATGATGAGGATCAACACTTTCAAAGGGTTATTGAAGCTTTCAATCTAATAGATACCTTGAGTCAACACCAGAGTCAACTCTTTTTGTGTTGTTTTGAAATTCATGGTCATGTTGCAGACCCATGTTGATGGGTTGCCAATAAATTCTATGTTCGATTGAAGACTGCAAACCATCATGCTGACTAAATACATTTCTCTTTTTATCTGCAAATTCATTGACCATAGATACAAATACAAGATTTAAATGTAAAATTCTTATTGGAAATATTTTGGCGCATCAAAATTGTTGATCAATGAGGGTTTGAGATTCAACAGTACAAGTGGCAAAACTGATGTGAGAGTTTTAAATCAAGATACAGTCATGAGACACCTACAGGTTTTGTAGAGGTGTGGCTCATAAGTTCACATATACCTTCCCTCTTCTTTTGTCAATGGACATTAGCTTGCACAATCCTATCAGAAATCAGTGGAAAATCTTTGCAATTGTTTTTTATGCAAACCATGCATGGATAAACAGTTGGGAAAAATCTCTTTTAAAACTCAAATCATAGAATAATCGCTAGTTATATACAAATACCCTGGCCAGAAAAAACGTAAACTGCCTAGGTTAAGGACACTGACAAACTAGGAAAATAGCAAACTTGGGAACTGACAAACTAGGAAAATAACAGACTAGGAAATTGACAAACTAGGAAACTGCTCTCAGCAAGTAAACTGACCAGCAGAAACTGACTCCTAATTATGCGTTTTTCCCACGGTTTTTCTTGCATTTTTTTTTCCCTTTGAAGCGGCTAATTTGTTGATGCTGAATATGACTATTAACTTTTAACCCTATTTGGAATAACATTTTCGTTATCGAAGAAAAATATACCAAATGAAGAGTACGTATGTAGGGAAAAGTCGATGTTCTCTGGTTCAGTGCAGGGCATGACCCCATTCCCTTGCCTTTTTAATATTTTCTCATATAACTGGATCACTCTGATTTATCTTTCAGGGTGATCATAGATTGCCTGAGGATAATGAGTAGATAGCCACTCGCATTATGTCTGAAGGAGCGCTGACTTAATCTGCTCCGAATGTAACTTTCCTTTTGCAATTTCTATCTACTACACCTTATCTTAGGGTTTTTGACACGAATTTAAATTGTGTTCATCCTTCCATTAATCCCAGGTGCATTTCTATTCTCCTTTGATGCGTTGTGAGATTATTTTCCTTTTTGAAGATTCAGTGGCCACTGTATTTTTCTTGCGGCTCCTAATATTCCTTGGCATGCACCCACTATTTCTTCAAGATTGTGAAACGCGAGTGAAGGACACAGGTGCTCTTATAGTTGATTGTTCATGCCTACACCATCATTTAAAGGAAAATTAGTCAATCTTTGATGATTGAATTATTTACTAAGTCAACAGGAGATCTTAATTTTCTGTTCTGTGTTTTAAATAGATAGTTTCACTCTTAATCCGCGTTTGTAATGCACATATATCTTAGCTTTGTACATATCAGCATTGATGCCACCAAGGTTAATCCTGAGTTTATGCAGCTAATCCAAATGCTCTGAAGGTCAGCTGTGAACTCGTTCGAATCTTCGTCACTGGTACTGCACAGGAAATCGATTTCTTATTGGTAAGAACTCTGTTGCCTTTTATCAACACAGAGCTGACAGAAGAGGTTTACATGGGACAGAGGCCATAGAGCGTGCTGCAGTAATTGCTGAAGCTGAGGGCTCTACTAAGATTGAACCGACACATCTAGAGAGGGTACTTCCACAACTACTTCTGGATTTTTAAGGTAATTGTGCTGGTGCAAATATACATGTTTCATATCCCTGAATAATGTTATTGAATGCATTTTTTAATTTTGTGTATTTATATGCATCTCTTAAGTCTAAACTTGTTTATTTATTCTATGATTAGCATCTAGCTTGCTGATATAATTAATGTATGCTTCATATCTCTGTGTTTTGCCATTTAGTGTTGATGGAATGTGTCATAGTTGTTCATCGAGAAAGAAAGTGAAGGCCTTTCTGATTCATATATATGGGTCAACTCCCCTTGACCAGATGCATAATCATTAAGACTTTCAATTTTCTGGCCTATGATGAAGATTAGGAAGATTTTAACTGTGGCTGATGAGGCGATTGCTGACATTATTTTTATTGAAGATCATGATAATAATATGAAATAATAAATAGCAATTAGAGTAAGTTCAATGGGGTGGTAGTTTCAGACACGCCACGCCACTCCCAGCTAAATGAAAGAATTCTAGCCATTCCTTTTTTTTTAATTTTTTAAAAGAGAAAATAAGGTTATGTTATTCCATGTTCACATTTGTTCAAAGTCTTAACCAATAGAGTAATTATGCTCCCTTACTGGGTTCAGGAATCCAAGCTGTGGCAATATCCTTATCCTACTGCGGCAGCAACTGATCAAGAGGGCGTTGAATTGATATCACTTTTATCCTTTTTTTCTTTTATTTCCTCTTTTGTACTTATTTAGACACCACGATAAGAATTGCAGGCTCAACCACCTGATGGGCTTCACAGTTTCAGCTGACCTAAATCAGAGAAGCTCTTCACTTCTCACTGGTACATTATGGGCTCTAGGAGGCCAACAATAATCCAACAGACTGGTTCGAGCTTGGGAGTCGAATTCTTCTCTAGTGGTCGTGTAGCTGGACTGATCTTCCTTCTCGTTGCAGCTCCTCTCCTTCTTTCGTTGATTTTTCCCCTTTTGATTTTCGTGGTAGCTCTCTTCTCAGTGTGTCTCTCTTGGTCTCCTGCAGCCTTTACACACGCTGCCTGCAGGCTCATCGCCGCAGATAACACTGGTCTGTCTCTGAGGCCTTCCCTTCGCCGAGATGTGTCCAGAACAGCTGTGAAAGGGATTATTCCTCTTCACCAACTGCGCCGCCCTCTGAAACTATACGAGAATCTGAGCCGGGCTTGCTTGCCAGCTTGCCCTTTGCCACAGCTCCGTGCGGCAGTGCAGGGATGAGAGAGAGAGAGAGAGAGTTGATACCTTTAGATTTCATCATTTTTTGAGATTAGTCCCCCGAGTTTATTCTTGTTCATCTAATGACCCGATTTCTTCAAGATTTTCGTCATTTTTATAAAAAAAAAATTAAATGAGAGCTTAAAATTATTATTTCAGAATGTTTGCTCCATGTAAGCGGGCCGGGCCCTGTCTAAGAGAGGCTCGGCTTATCGATGCCCTTTCGGGTGACGTGTCCTAACTTATCTGGAACACGCGGACGGTCCAAGCTTGGCCCCGCCATGTCTGCCTCAGCCTGGTGGTGGCACGTATGCAAGAGAGCTGGGGAGGGTTCTCTGCAGCGTGGGAGCTCTGTGTTCTTCCAGCTGTCGATGGAGAGGAGAGCCGCGAGGCGGCGCCAGAGGGAGGGAGAGTTCCTCTCGCCACTAGCGAGGTAAACTGGTAGATTTAAAGGGGAGGGAGATGTCTGCAACGCTGCCCCGCGGTTGTGCTCGCTGCAGCAGTGCTCCACCGTCTCTTCTGAAGAATCGGGTGCTCCTGGTGGTCGCCGGCAGCATCTCCTTCTCGTCCGCCCTCTCTTATGCCCCTCTCTTGCCTTCTTGTCCGTCTCGCTCGGTTTTTGCCGCGGCCTCTTGTTCCTCTTCTTCTTCTTTCGGTATCGGGTGTGGTCGCTGGCGGGGCCCTGGATTGAATCCTTTCCAGAGAATGGAGGTAGCTCTCTTCCTCTCCTGTTTTCATAGGCCCTCTGTTGTCGTCGTTCTTTGTTAGGGCCCTGCTTGCACGATTTTCCCGTCATCGTCCTCCACTTCGTTCTTATGAATTATCGATTCGATTCAGAGCACAATCTGAGGAACAATATTAGTCTCTCTGAAATTCGAGAGAATTGGCATATAATTTAGGGTAGGCAGATATTGTTTTCTCATTTCGTCTGTCGCAGGAGTTGTTCTGTTCTTCACGTGTTTCCTGTGGAAAAACTGACCAGAAACACGGATCTTCGTAGTCTCCAGCTTCCTCACATCCAATTCAGGCTCCCAGAAAAATGTCGTGCACAAGGCTGGGATTCTTTTGGGAAGTCTCAATTACTGAATTTCAAAATTTTAATAACGAAGAGAATGGAGGGAGGCAGCGGGGCAACGGAGGAACAATCCGTAGACATTCAGTAGAAATATAGCAATAATCACATGGACAGCAAAGCAGCGTCTGGGATCAATGCCAGGCTCATGTCTCCTACTGCCTTCTCAGTAGGACCATAAAACGTCCGACCTTCTGTCATTCTTTGCCTGGCATTCTTGGCAATGATCCAAGGAGACCATGCTATTACACGCAGCCTACGTTGAAACCAACTCTTCCCCAAAGAAAATCAACTCCATAAAAAGCTAATTTTCCCGATTCATGACTTGTATTGAGATGAAATTGAAACCAGATGATCCATTCCTTTTTGTTTTTAATTTGAGCATCCTGATTTAATAATTTTCTGTAGTTAAGTTATTGTGGCAATGTCTATTTGACCAATTTGTTAATTTTACGAAAACTTTCAGCAATTCATGGCAAGAGGGTCCATCTCTAAGAACAAAGGACTTATTGAACATCTACAGCAGTATGGCATTATCAAGTCAAAAAAGGTAGCAGAAGTTATGGAGACTGTTGACCGAGGATTGTTTGTGCCTGACGGAAGTGCTGCCTACATCGACAGTCCTATGCCCATCGGATACAATGCAACTATATCTGCACCTCATATGCATGGCATGTGTCTGGAGCTTTTAAGAAACCACTTACAGCCAGGAATGCGAGCCTTGGATATTGGTTCAGGTGTAGTACTTGCACATCTATCTTATCCATTTTTATTCTGCCCTTGAATCATTTAGGTTCTCAAGTTTTCAAATCTGGCATGAGCTAAATATGGAAAATGGAATTTTTTAAATTAATATGTTTCTATTCTTCAATGTAATATTTTTCTTTTATATTATAAAATCTGTAATGTGGTATCTCTGACAGGCTAGATAGGATAACGGGGTTTCCGTGAAATAGGTTTTAACATGATTCATATCATGGACGGACAAAGCCCGAAAGGTGTTCAGTCCATCAGATGTATGTACCTCAAATTTATTTAAGATTTTACAGAGACACTCGTTTATGCTCAGTCGGCTCTAAAGAACACCTTTACTACATAAAAGCAATGGAAACCCAGATAGTATCCACCTCCTCTTTCCTCATTACAAAACATGTTTCCTCTCTTTTATTCTTGATCAATCAAACATCTCGCTCGAACATTTAATTCCCAGCTTTCTTGGACGTTGAATCCATTTTGCTCCCGATGAAGGATGTTCGCACATTTATTTTCTGCCTGTTAACTTTTATTGTCCATGTTTTGAATGCTCTAAGAGAGGTAGATTGGAGTTGAATTTATTTTACATATTGCATCATATTTCATTCAGCATCTATTTATTTAATCTCATGTTTTAGGAACATTTTTGTAACTAGTTTCTATGTTTTCAAAGCTTTTATAATTGTTCTCGAGATGAAATAAGCAATAAAAACCTCTTGTTGGCATTACAAATTTTATGCCAAGAATGTCATTTGGGAACGATGCTTATTTTTATATGCATGCATATGCATAGATGAGACTAGATAGGCCCTTTGACTAGTGAATTCGATTGCTGTTCCCCTCCTTGCGCTCACGTCCATATCAAATTATTGTATGCATCTAAGTTTCCAAGATTTCATGTTAACAACATATGTTTCAAACAAATCCTCAACATATGTTGACAACATTGATTTCCTCTCCCCTCCTGTATTTCGCCACTAAAAGTAAATTTCTATTCCCCTCCCGCATAAAATGCTACGAAAGAGTATTTCTATCCTCATATGTAGGCCTCTTTTGGTAAATATTATTCTCCTCCTTCTCCCTCCCCTTTTGGCTTGATTACTTTGCGACACCTGCAGGAACTGGCTATTTGACAGCGTGTTTCGCCATCATGGTTGGTCCACAAGGCCGTTCTGTGGGTGTAGAACACATTCCCGAATTAGTAGCTTCTTCCGTTGAAAATATCAAGAAAAGTGCTGCAGCGGAGTTGATGAAGGCAGGCTCCCTTTCTGTACATGCTTCCGGTATGTACCTCCCAGAATATGGACCGTCACTCCAATCTCATAATTAGCGATACGCCTAGTGTTTACTTAGGTGAATGCTCGTTCAGATATTTATTAGTCAGATTTTGGTAATTCGAGTAAGTAGGAGATCATCTATAAATTTGGATCGTCATGGGAAATAACATTTCCATATATTCTTTAAAATTTTCTCCGGAAAGAGTAACTAGATGTGGGTAAATTTGCACATCTTGGCTGGCCCAAGTTCTTAAATTGGTAAAAATATTTATCTCAACCAGGAGGTGGGTAAATTACTAAATGTGAATTCTCATACGCCCAGATGGAAGGCTTGGCTGGCCCGAGTTGGGGCCCTACGATGCCATCCATGTGGGGGCTGCAGCTCATGAGCTTCCTGAGCCACTGGTCCAGCAGCTGAAGCCCGGTGGAAGGATGGTGATCCCCGTGGGCAACATCTTCCAGGAGCTGAAGGTGGTGGACAAGAAGCTGGACGGCTCAATCAGCGTCCACGACGAGACATCAGTGCGGTACGTCCCGTTGACATCATCCGCATCCCAGTTACACGGATATTGACGCCTCCAGGTACTACTGCTCTCCGGCCCAAACCTTGCCTTGTAAATTCTCCTTGTACATGGTGCTGTCTGAAACTGGGTGGAGAAGGTTGTATAGCTTGTAAAATATAAGCTTGCGGTGGGGTCCTTAGCATGTATGTTTGATACTGCCCAAACGTATTCCCATATCAAGCGTTTAGCTTCTGTGCGAAGAAATCTTGCTTGGCCTTTTCTCTCCATTTTGTGATATTTAGTAGGAAGAAAGTATTATTCTAAGGTTTTTTAGATTATCTCCAACTGTTTTACTTCATATCTTTAGGTGATCGTTTCCACAGCACAATGTCGTCAAAGGCTATATAAGGCGAAATGGAGAGACTGAGTCTATATAGATGGGAATGAGCACAATGTCGTCAAAGGCTACTTGGTTTTAGTTTGTTTTGGGTTGATTCTAATACAGTAAGACTGAGTCTATATAGATGGGAAGGTTTGAGTCAATAAGATGGATTATATTTTAGCAAAGCTGAAAATTATGTACGCAGCAATAAAGAGCCTCACTGAGTGATGAAAGTGAGAAATTCGAAGGGATAGTCAAACTTGGCCTTTCAGAATCGGTTATAATGTGTCAAATTTGTATGGATTGAATAATAACTTTTAGTGGGTATGATATCCATGTTCTAAACTATGTTAAAAAATAATTCTGTGATTTATATTTTTTATTTATAAAATTACTTCAAAAGGAATGTGGGGACCAAACGGCAAACTCCTCAGATGGTCTAAGTGATCATCCCAGATCATGAAGACAAATAAAAATGAAATAAAGTCTGAGAAAAACAGTTGAATAGCTGTTTGAAAAGCCCCCCTATTTGTTTTTGAGTGAGAGAGGGAAGAGAGATGGGGTCTGTGTTCTAACAATCCCTCTGAAACCCACAAGCATACGACCTTTCTACTAATTTGAGAACTTCGCTGGAACCCAAAATCAGAAAATCCACCATCTTACTAGTATAAAAAAGATGAATAATCATTAAGTATGGTCATTAGTAGATAACATGAAGCATGGAGATGAAATCTAAGCAGGAACCGACCGCATACATCTTTCAAGCTTGTGCAACATTGTTTTCACATTGCTTCAACATACGACCATGATTCAGTATTCGGATGCTGAGCTTCATCTCCTCCTCTCAGGTACACGATTCAGGAGCCACATACATCTTAGACAGGCCAAGAGACTATCTTACGGCCAAGAAAGTTCTAGCATATTATTACCATATTAGGGGATCAGCCTTCAGAGATCTTCCCTCATTTCATTGCTTCATTCGTTCTTCCCCTGCACAGCCTCAGCAACCACGTAACTCTTCTTGGGCTCCACCTGAAACCACTGACTCTCAGACCTGCCCGCCCTGCCGCCACATGGACCCGTGGAGACAGTGCCGTCCGGGTTGGCCTCCAAGCACACTGACTGCCCATCGGGCAGCCAGGTCAGAAGGCCTGGCTCCTCCTCGGGCAGCAGGTGCCAGCTGGAGTCCTCTTCAGTGCAGACTATCCCAAGCTTCGCCGGCTTGCCGGACCCTGCGGACTGCAGACAGAAGTAGGTTCCCCTCACTGTCAAGAACCTCTGAGGCGTGTAGCCCCAAGCATCTGATTTGTCGCAGGAGCCCAGCATCAGCGGGGCATCCCGAGAGCCCCTGAGAACGCAGGAGTTTGTTGGCGGATGGGAGATCACAAAACGTTGGCGGTGAGCGGAGGCCCACTGCACGGAACCTGGCATGCGCGGAGAAGCCGTCAGGGGGATGAAGTTGTACGTAAACAAGGGAAACGGGTTTAACACGGGCATTCCAACAGAGGCAGAATCAGGTACCCTAAGGCATCTAATTCAACAGTTTTTAGGTTGGTGGTGTGAAGATCACCGATCTCTAAACAAGGAGAGTTGGGGACTGCGAAGCATTCACCAAACATCTTTCAAATCAGTTTAATGATCACCGACTCTGTGAAGGAGAGTTGCGCTCTCTGAAGCATTTCAGCCAACATCTTTGCGGCGAGTTTACAGATCAATGATCCCCGTTTTGGGCACTCTCGAGGCATTTCATCAAACACCCTCGGTTCTCCTTCGATCATGTTTCAGATTATTTGGGAATTTCGACGAACATCTCTTCGATTAATTTAGTGATCAGTGGTGCCTGTTAAACAGTTCACCAGAAAGAGGCATTTCGACAAACAGGTTGCAGGATAGCATGACGATTACTACTCCCCTTGGGCGAGGGGAAACCCTAACCAGCATTGAATAAGCTAGAGTACGACGGATGAATCGGCAAGTACAAAACCAGAGGTCAGTCGATCTGATAAGGGAATTAAAAAGTGAGGCTGTCCGCTGGAGAAACCCTCGGAAGCACTGAGCCGACAAGATTCCGATGGAACACCATTGTGAACGGCCACGAGGAAAAGCGGAGACCACAGGATCGAGAAGATTGAGAAATTAGAATCAGAATCGAAACTGAGTACCGTTTTGGGCAGTATCATCGCTTACTTTCTTGCTCCGTGGGGGGATCTTGCGGGGTAATGGGGAAGGCCAAGGAGACAGGCTTCTGGAAGAGAAGTTCAGAGCAGAGGACCGCCAGGGGCGGCAGGAGCGCCAGCCTCAACATCGGAGCTATCCGGAGAAGTCACAAGACCTTCCAGTGAGCGGCGGTGGAATAGCTCTGGTTCCCAATGATGTGGCCGCTTCCCAGGTGGGGGGTGTGATCATTTAGGAAAACGTGGCGGAGAAGTTTATCTTTGCCGTTACGGATAAGCCCCTTCGGGGGATGGCGACGAATCCATGGCGGCATTCAGACGTCTCTTCCCAAACCCTGTCTAGCGGTTATCAACGTCACAGTCACAGCCCTGAAAATGGTCCAGTCTCAAAATTAGAACCACAGAGACACCCGTCATAGCGTGAAGGTCCTCATCGACGCCATCTCTCTGCTCACCGCGAACCACACGGGGTAGCTGCTAGTCCGGGACTCATGAACTTTGGGGGCTTGAGAACTAGCTCCTGAATTCACCAGATTAGGAATCCTGAAGCTTTGAAGACTGAAGCGATCCTTCGATCTATGAGGATAAAAAAAATACTCTTTTGAATCTACAAGAGGGAGTGCTTGAATTCTTAAGCCAAGAGTCATCTCGAAAGGAGAAAATTTGTACTAAAGAAGATAATGTTAGGGTTACAATGTGGTGGTCTTCAATGAGTCGAAAATGAACTGGGTGGCCCTTAAATATAGGATTAGTTTAAGAATCAAATTCAAAAACATCTTGAAAATAGGATAATTATTGAAATTAAGGCTAAAGCATGTTATCCACGTTGCTCTAGTTTGGGTTAATCTGATTTTGGGCCTTTTTGGGTCTTCTCATTGCTATGTATCACACTTGACATTTCTGGAATGGCTAGTCCGCCGGTTTTGGGCTTTCATTGGCTTTGTGCATGTTGTTCTACATCACAAGCAAAGTCTTCATAGAAGTTTTGTTTCAAGCCCTTTTTATGTTAATATTCCAAAATCAAAATATTTCTCACTTGTTTCAATAATTTTGAGTCATGCAAACTAAAATTCATTTAGTGAGTTCTTAATTTATCATTATTAAGTTTTGCATCACATATATCATTTTGTGAATAGTTAATTACAAAGTAATTTTTTTTTTTTGATGAGATGATTATCAAATAACGTCATAATAGTGTTTTCCTCCTAACTAATTTAATTTCAAATTTTTTCTTTCAGTGTGCCTTGAATTCCCTTGATTATTAGATGTCTTCCTCATTAAATGCTTGTTTAAGTAAAAGGTTTTGGTGCATACACTCAAATCATGCTTAGAATACTCTAAACCCCTTGTTAACTGGAAAAACTTATGGATCATTTTAAATCTAGAATTCTTTTAAGCTACAGTGATGTAACATAGGATTCATTGTGAAATACTTCATTGACTTATCAATGATGCCCTTTCCTAAAATTCTTACTTTATGGGATCCACATTTATCTAGATATCACTAAAAGATGGGAATGAAAATCAATTTTGGGAAGAATTTTAAAATAAGGATTTCCCTAGACAGAGGTTTGTTGTGATAAAAACATTTTTTTCATTAAAATTTCCTTCTTTTTTTTTTCAGAATCTCATGTTACACATCTACTTTTTATCTCTTTATTTGATTATATTGGGATCTAAAACCAGGGTTTCCTCAGAGAAATATAATTATATATTTTAAGAACATCTACTTTCAAAGTCCCTACTCTTGTTTTGAAATTCTTTTCATCTAGGTATCTTATGGGGGAGCATCTTGAAGTTTCATGCATTTAGATTTCACAATTTTGTGAACATTTCATATTGATCCAGCCTCAAAACATTTGGAGATTATGCATTATTATTATGTGTTCTTGACCTTCGTCTAAAAAAGTTTCATTAGATCACATCTGAAAATTCATCATCTTTTTCTAAAGGCACATAGTTTTCCCTTGTTTCCTTGTTCATATATTAATATTCAGCAATGCCATGTCATCTTAGCTCTCCACCAATTGGGCATTTGGACGGTTGAAGAAGACCCTTGGGCAGTCATTTTTTGTAGATGAAGATTACCCTTTTAAGGGATACAAGAGTGCCATGGAGGATTTATAAAATAGATATCTCTATCACTCTCTCATTACCACAAGTTGGGTTACTCCTGAAGGCATGAAGATTGGATCGACGAAATTGGTGTGGATGTGCCCACTGAAAAATGAGAGGGGTTATAGATGAGAAAGGTTGAACGGATGCACTTGACTTCAATGAAATGAAATCACTAGGTTTAAAATGAGCCAAGTTAAGAATCTTTTAAAAAAAGACCTATTTGATGTTATCATATTAGAGCTAATCCTTTGCTGTGTGCATACTTCTCCCCCAATCTTTGAGTTAGTTAACATTATGTTACATTTGATAATATTAAATGTTGAACATTGAAAAGGCATCCCCATTTCACTTCTATGTGGCACTCAAGGTTCTTAGCATGATGCACCTTTTACATATTGAAAAATCAAATCAAGTAGTCATTGTTAAAATATTAATAAATGCTTGTGTAGAGTGATTGCTATCATAGTTTTGTTAATATCTAGGGCTCGAGTTCAAATCATTACATTCCAAGAAAAATCTGAGGCAAACTCTTTAGTAAAAACACATTTTTATCTCAGTGAAAAAATAAAATCTTTTACATTGGATATAATCTTAAGAATTTTACAAAATTTATGTTATTTATATTTTACAACTTTGCATCAGCAAACTACTTGAGCTACCAATAAATCCAAGAGAGAATATTTCCAAAATGATGAATAGATTATGTAGATTTGTATTACAGATGGGTATGACTTATATTAGGCAATGAAGTGATATTGCATTCAGTAGATCTAGTTTTTCCTTATGCAAAAAATTCTTATTTCATTAGGAATTTGTATAAAGGGGAAAGACTTCATAAATATTTCACATATAGAGCCTTGAGGCAGATGCATTTAAATAGTTAAATCTATGATTTAACGACAAGAGTCAATATAAATTACTGAAATAAAATAAAGAGCTTTTGTAGAAGTCATCACTTATAGTTGCCACTTTTCTTTGTTGATGTCAAATACAAGCACAAAAATGTAGTATAAATTTTCACCACCCTTCTCACACACTAAGTCTTGACCTCATTTCCTTAAAGGAAACTCCAAATTTATTTATTTATTTTTTCATTCACTTACTAATTCCCAGTGGCCTATGAAAAGATAGAAGAAAGACTTTCTAATTTGAGCATGCCTTCAAGGGATTTCTAGGAATATTACTAATATGGTGCATAACATACTAGTAGTATCAATAATTCAAAAAACCCTATAAGATCTCCAAAGTTTAGTGGAATAATTTTAAAATTTGGTGATAAAAGTGGATGAAGAAAAATGGAAAATCAAGCTTTATAGATTAGATAAAGCTTGGAAAGTAAAAATAAAATAAAATACCATTCCAATTATCCTCTACCACTGCCTCCTGACCATTCCCCAACCTAAGTATAGATTGATCTATGATTCTAACATATGAGGTGCCGATGGGCCAAGTTATGTTAAAAGTTCCTAAAAAATTGAACGAAATTTCTAAAGTTGGACATAAGAAGGGTATATATGTTATGAGCAACTTGATCTAGAAAACCTAGGGTGACCAGGAGGTCGCCGCACCAAACCTCTTGATCTGTCACTGCCGTTAAGTCCCTCAGCCATGTGCCACCATGCTAAAATTCTAAAATGTGAGGGTTCTTTCTGAATGAGGCATGAAACTTGGAGACGTGAATGGGGATCGCTGAACTGGCCCTGTCCGGCCCAATTTTCTGAAGGAAACTATATGAAACAGAGCACGCTCCCTCCGCCTGCCCGCCGTTCTTTGGCTGACCCTGCTCTCTCTTTCTCTCTCTGTGTGCTGTACTTTGGGTTTGACGAGCTAGTTGGCGGACCTTCGTCTGGGAGTCTTCCTGGACTGCACGATGTCAGGTTGACGGATTTCGATGTTTCTCCGGATTTTCGGAACATCTCATTTTCTTTTCTGCTTTCCTGCTTGTGAGCGTATGATAACTCGATATCCTTGCCTGACCAGAGGAAGAAGGAAGCGAGGAGGAGCGAGAGTTGTTCAACGGAGCCGTCGATGGTGAGCGGGACGAAAAAGGTGGAAATGAAGTCGAAACCAAAGACAAGGTGGAGGAAACGAAGAAAGAAAATGGAAGGAAGAAGAAGAAAAGCAATATTGTGTCTGTTGAAGACGGCAGCAAGAGAGGGGTATGTTATCTTAGCCGCATCCCGCCTAACATGGACCCCGCCAGTCTCCGACACATGCTCTCCCAGTACGGTGAAATTGATCGTATCTATCTCGTCCCTTCTGGTAATGCACGACCATAACCATCATATTTTCCCAGATTTTGCTAGCAGAGATGGCGTATGAATGAGTAAATATCCTATGGTCTTACTCTTTTTTGGGCCTGGGCAGATACCTCGGCAGCTCAGGGCCGAAGGAAAAGGTCGGGTGGTCCCAGAGGTCAAGCATTCTCTGAAGGGTACAGCATAGAAGCAAAGTGCTTGATGATATGACTTTCATACACTTTATCCACTTTAGTTTATGGGATCTCTGTGATTATTGAAACTTCGTAGGTGGGTTGAATTTGCGAAGAAAGGTGTTGCGAAGAGGGTTGCAAATATGCTCAACGGAGAACAGATGGGTATGTATATTTTAAGCCTTATGAACTACCTGGTGATGGCTCACTAATTCTTTTTTCGTTTTATGAAGCATTGTATGGGGCTGTAATCAATCTTAAAACTGTTAGCGTTTATTTAACGTTTGGTTGCCCTTAAGATACCTGTTAAATTGGATTTTGTGGTTTTGTCTTCTACCTGGATTGCAGCGCCTCTAACTTTGTGAAAAGCTCTTCTTATCACTGGCTTGGTGTTTGATATAACACGTATCTTAAGGACACAAATTAGTCCTGAGAGTAACTAACTAGGTATTTAGGGGACATTTCTCCAAAATGATAATGGAATTTGGATGTAACAGACGTTCTCTTGAGTTTTCATCATAAATTTTGAAAATTCAACCGTTTTAATGAACAAGAAGGTTTGGTTGAGTCATCAAGCAACATGAAATAGTTTTGTGTTACTGATGTTTTTCGAGGTTCTTGGCGTTTTTCATAGCAGTAGTCCGTAGTTGTCTTCTACTTGGGAAGGTGGCAGCAACCTCTTTTGATTGCCTAGATAATACAATTAAATTTCAGGCTTGCCATGCTAGTTGGGCTTGAATATTGGATGACCCATGACTTTATAACAGCAAGGTCACCCCATAACACATCAGAGATTATAATTTCTGAAGCTTCAAGAAAGTTATCAGCTGTAGTATCCTTAATGACTATGTGGATAAATTTTTAAGTAAGATTCAAACATTTATTTAGAATGACCTTTGTGTAAAATGCTTCAAGTTCAAGAAATAACGTTTTCTAGAAGGGCAACACACGAAATTTCTGTGGACCAAAATTGGCATCTCAATGTGGAATGCTCCTTAAGATAACCACCTAGATGTGAGAGACTCTGGGGTGTCTGCTATGCTTGTCTTGGAGATCATGTGTTGGATGGTAATTCTTGAGGCAACACATTGGGCAGGGGTTGTGGGAAAGAAATAAGCATTATAAAAGAATCCAGGAACGTAGTCATCATTTTTATTAGAATTGAGGGGGGGAGGTGACTTTCCAGTGTATTATAACCATGGCACCCAGAGTTTTCTGATTTCTATCTTTTCGGGAATTAGTGTTGCCCTACTGATATGAAGGCTGGAAGGGAGAAATGTGATAACCTGAGTATTTAGTTAAGCGACCAAGTTGGACTGACTAACTTGATTAGTGTACTGTATATGCCCAAATTCAGCTGATCCTAGAGAGCGCAACTAATTTTCAAGTTGATCACCCCCTATCTTACTATGTTCTCTCCAGTTCTTGTGCTGCCAAAGAGGAAGAATGTCAAAATGCAGGATGATGACAGATGATTGAAGTAGAAAACGAGGAAAGGAAAACTGGAAGATGGGCTAGAAGAAGGGAAGGAAAAATACGGTAAGCAACTCATTAGAGCTGCCGCCAAATGCTGTTGACCTTTTAAGTGGTGCCACTGACCCTGCACATACGGAAGAAAGAAGAAAAGGGATCATGTGCTCACTGCTTTGGAGGGGACATTAAGTTGAATGTTTGTGTGACATCTTATGCCATATTCATGTACATGTTTAATAAAACTCTAGGACTGCCGTTCTTCTAGTTTTACATTTTATAGACAAATGTGGTGCTTTCACCGCCATAAAAGAAAAATAAGATGGTAATCTGTTTTCATTATTTTGGAATTATTAGTTTATGATGATTATGCTGGAAGTCTCTCATGAAGAACTGCCTGAGGGAAGCCATTTTCAATCTCAACTACCCTTTGCAATGGAAAGATGACATGAGAGCATCGTCCCTTTATTAGCTGTGTGATTCGAAGTAATCCCATCCACTTGAAGGTCTTGGATCACAAAAATTTACCTAATCGGATATGAAGAATCTTTGGGTGAAATTTTAGATCATCGTTGTTGCTGCTATCTTATTAGTTTTCCTGTATTGGATATATCATAGTTTATAATTCTTCATGTATTCTTTGTCTAATTTTGGATCCCTTTATTACAAGAAAATAAATAGCAGTGTCTTTGTTGAATACCTATGGACAATAAGTCTTGTATTATTATTTTCTCTGTCCATAATTTTTTGAGGCGGGTGTTTTAGTGGTTCTGTTGTTTAGATTTTTCTTCTGGTCATTTTGGTTGTCAAATATCTTTTGGTGTTTTCTTGTTTTTAATCTCGTTGTCATAATTTTCAAGATGTTGCTGAGGGAAGTCCTTTGTGTGAAGGTGGTATGGATGCCCAAGGCATCTATGCCACCTTGTTGAGTATTGATGCGACCTAACACAATTTATTTAAGGTAGGAGGGGAAAGAGTCGAAGTCATAAGCATAAGGACGGTTTTAACAAATGTCCAGGGGGACTGGCAACAGAAATAGGGTTCTCGATGGAGGGAAAGGGTATGGAGCCTTTTGATGTTAAGGGGAGAGAGGGAGCGTCTTGAAAGCTTGTGGACAGCTTGGGGTTCCGACGGAACTCTGATTTATCCTTCTTTGTATTTCCGTTCCTTGGCTACTGTTCAATCATGTTTTTTATGCTAGTTTCCTTCACTACTATCCGGGATTGGCCTAGGTTTTCACCTGGGCCACCCTGTGGTCTTGTACATATTTCAGGCTGCTTGGGTAGACTTGGTTAAGGCTTCCAACTCCATGCCAAGGATCAATGTTTGTTATTCAATCGTGTTTGAAATAAAACTGAATAGTGTAATTCATGTTATATGGTCATATCATATGATCAAGCAATGGATAGTGTTTGCACAATTGATGTGGGACAATCAGACTGTACTATTAAATAAGTTGAAGTCTTATGTAACTAATCGTATGAAATATTATTATTCTAAAACTGCGACCATAAAGTGAGTTAAAAATCTTCTCATACATTTTTTCACGATTTTTAGTAAGTTTTTATCAACGTAACTTATGTATTATAATTTGAAAATTAAATAAGCATATTTTAAATTAAGATATTCTTGAAATATTATTTTAAATGAAAGGTAAAATTATTATTTAAATAACTTGGCTGGACAATTTTTACTTGCTGATGGTGATTATTTAATTTAAACATTTATTTTATGACACTAATATTTTGCAGACATAACACTTTCACCTAGGAAACCTTTGTTCTTCACCCTTTACAGGACCTAGGTTTGACTTCTATTACAATGTTTATGCTGGTGAACTTTTTAAGGTCTCCTGTGTGCCAGATGTCCGTGGCTATAGGCGTATTGATGATGGGCAAGATGCCATTTCCTAGTATGAGATTTCAGCTGTGACCAGTGAATGAGTATTTTAGATTCCTAGTTAAAGCCGTCATTGTTAGCAAAACTATCATGTTAAAGCAGCTACTTGTTTTTGTTTTCTTTTACTGCTTGCGGGTTATTCCCTGCAAAGTGTTCGTGCCGAATTTCCATAGGCAATTGTCTAGAAATCGGATTTCCTGCCTTGTGCAAGTCATGGACAAAATTTAAAATGCAATTCAGATTGGATTTCAATGCAATTCAGATTGGATTTTTTGGATTATACTTTTATTGCAGTTTGATGAAATTTTTCATTAAATTAAAATCGTGTCCATATCATGAATTCCTGGTGAATCTTATTTTGAGTTTTTCTGTTGTTGATGTGGAGCATATTCCTAGCTGTAGTTCTTGATGTTTATTTAACTGAAATGGAAGAATTACATGTTTCTCCCCATGGTTTCCAAAATAGAGCAAAAGATGGAACAAGAATTCTAGATAAAGAAGAGAACGTTCTGCAAGACGTGTTTCAGGTTTCATCGTGTATAGTTTATTTAGTTCTTTGTATTTTTCACATTTATACCGTTGCTTAACTGCATTTTGATACCGCATTTATATAATTATGTTGTATTCGTAATCTCTTTTCTTTTCTTCAGAGATTGTCCATGGCTAATGCTTGGCTCTTTGTGATTGCCCATTATGGTTTTTTTCTTCGTACCTAGTATCCAACTGATACTTATTTTGTTTTTAGGTGGAAGGAGGAGGTCATCCTTCTACTACGACATATGGAACATTAAATATCTGAGCAAATTCAAATGGGATGATTTGACTGAGGAAATTGGTAAGTTTTATTTAGATTATTTGGTTGTTAGCTTGATGCTCCTTTAAACAGGTTTCTGATAAGATCCCAGATCAAGAACTACGAATAATTCGTAATAGATGAAAAAACAGTCTCTAGAACAGAAATAACAAAGATAAGAGCAGTAGAAGAACCCAGAACAGATGTAGAGTCGCATAAAACCCTCCAACCCTTCTCGTAGATCCACGAGATACTAACAGTGATTTTTCCTCCCCTTCCTTCCTGCTCTGTCAGTCCTTATATCCTCTCCTTTCTCTCTCTCATTTAGGCAGTTAGTCTCCTGCCATAGCTGCTCTTGCCATAACCGATCCTTGCCATGACTGCTCCATGCCATAACTGCTCCTTGCCATACTGCTCCTTGCCATCACTGCACCTTCCCTCAATCATGCTGACTGTTATTGACTTATTGGGCTTTGGGCCTTCTTCCTTCCAGCATATGTGTGTGGAACCTTATCAGTTTCTGTCTGAGTAAAGTTTCATATCTGCAGCTTATAAGAATGCTAGTAGGGAGCAAAAGTTAGCTCTAGAGATATCTGCTGCCAAGAAGGAGCGCAACTATACCCTTTCAAAGTTTGCACAGGCTCGTGCTATAAATGCTATTGAAGAACGTCTAAACAAGGTTCTTAACACCCGACCTTTTTCTTCTTCTTCCAACATGATTCTTTTGCTTAAATTTTTTACTTAAATTGATCTGATATTTAATTCTTGAAAAATGTTGCTGCGTTGTACGTAGATAAACATGAAATGTTTTCCAAATATCAACATGGAAGGATTTATCATATTTCTTCAGTGTTACATCTTATCAAGTCTTAGTTTAAGCTGTTATTATTCTTATTGGTGGGATTCTTGAAATGTTCAATTTTCAAGGAAAAACACTGACTCTGCTGCACCAGCTACTTGGAATGTTACATGAATGGTCATCCTTCGGTCTGGAGGTGTGATGACGGTTAATTGTATTCTTGATTTGGAAACTATGAAAGTGATAGGCGAAATATTTTGATAGAGTTTTAAGAAAATAATCTTATGTTATAAGAAGATAAAAGTCCTTGAATGAGGAATTTTGTCAAATATCTAATATGCTCGATGCTTGGAAGGTAATTAAATTAAATATTGAAAAATTGCTGTGTCATCGAATTGTGTAAAGAAAAGATGCAGTCATGAAAGTAGACATCACTAAGTTGCGGATAGAAATGTGTGTTCTACTAGGAAAACATGGGTGCTGAGGTGATCATCTTTTGATGATATTAACTTAAAATTTTTAGCCAGCATGAATTATTAAAATCCGTATTAATATCTCCATTCTTTCCAAATCCTTGCTTTTTTTGTATTTTAACGAGGGTTAAGTTACTTTTCTAAAGCATAATGTACTTGGAAAATTTTTTCACTATTAGGAGCGTTCTTACTCAGACAAGGTAAGACCTTATGAAATTTTGGTGATGTAATTGTAGATGTTGGAATAGTTTGCAACTTCTCGGTGAACTAGATGCTCCTTTATTATCATGGTTACTACTAATATTCAATCAAAGTAAACAACTATAGATGAACCCAGGAAATATTTTAGTACCTCAGTCATCGCTTGCATTAAAGTCATTGGTGTTTCAGAGGCCATCCATGTCTTGAAGGTGAGACTCTCTTTTGTCAACACTCATTCTTAATTCAGAGCGTTGGCAATTCTCAAGAAAACAAATGTTGGTACTTTGTTTTAGTTTCTCGAAAATTAAATATGTTTTGGGACCGAAAACTCTAAAGATGGTACTATAACGTCTGGGAGCTTTGTTTTGGGAAGGGAGGCCGAGATGGTGGGTGAGAATCATATGGAGGAGTTGGTAGTGGACTCCAGGATACGAGAGGAGTGCTGTAGACGGATGGGTATAGAGTAGGGTTGCGACTATGTTCAAAGACTATGCTTTTTCTACTCCGCTATTTTCGTTTCCCTTTCCCAGCCCATGTCGCTCTATTAATATGAAGAAAAGCTTACGCAATTTGTAGCAGTATGGAGAAATTCATTATTTATTCTCCATAAGAAATATTATTTCTATCCAAAAGGTTAGCTATTGTTATAAGCGAGAATGATTTGGTAGTTTCTAGAGACACATGGAAGGAAATGCCATAAAGGGTGTGAATTAATCTTTAACGTGGAGTTTGAGTAGGCCTTCTGCATCTTCTGCATCATGGGTCTCTATGAAACAGATCTAATCACGTATCAGTTCGTCTAGATTTCGTCATTCATGAATAGAGAATTCAAAAAATCGTTTGGCAATGATGGTCACCAAAATTCATGATTGCCATATAATTATGAAGCAAAATGTTGTGAAGGGTTGTGGGATTAGGGCGTGTAAAAGGAAGGATTTGAGCCATATGAAGAGGGTTTCCAACTAATTTACCTATGATGGAAGGTGTAATTATATACGATTGGATTGATGATATCTGTCTATTGGAGAAACAAATGAACTGCAGGAAGATATTTGAAGAGTGGTACTAGAAATGTGCCCATTGAGAGGGAAGTATGGATGACAGTTTGAGAGCTTCATGTAAGCTACCTCGCGATGCCACTCCCACTGTCTGTTGAGAGTTTCATTGAAGGGTTTGAGAGATAATTTTATGAACGTATGTCATTGGTCAGCCTAGTGCAAACAACCTCTTGTTATAGGATAGATTTGATCTACATCTAGTCTAGTATTTAATATTTATTCTTATTTGGGATTTCCATGGTTGTAGCCATGTCAGGCAGGTTCTTCTAACATAGCAGTCATCTCAGGTGTAGAGGGAGAAGTGTTAACAAGTATAAGAATAGCTTAACGATTTTCATTTTTCTTTAATTAGCAAAGTTGAAAACGGGATGTCCCTGAAAGTTAGTTGATGGGGGACTAGGCGCCATATGGATCCTCACCTTTTTAAGGTAAATGTATTTCTGTAGGAGGTCGTCTCTGTGCAGTGTTTACTATTTATGTTTGAATTTACTTAACTCTGTGCAGTGTTTTCATTTGATATAAATATCCATTTGGGGTTAATTACGGACCATGAAAATCTTCATGGTGATGAGTTAAAGATTATCTAATTTGTTGGTGTGGTCAGACAATTTTCGACATAAAACACGTACTTTTGTCTTCATGATGGCTTATGCAGAAGAGGAGGAATGGAGATGTGGGATTCACTGCGGATGACAGAAGTGACAAAAGGGAGGCCAAAATCTATCGACAATTTTCCCAGAACAGGCCATTTGGCAACACTAATCAGAAGAAGGGAACTCTTTCAAAAGATATCTTGGCAGGGGTGGGATTCTCTCTTCGATACATTATCCATTTAGCTGATTATGCTCCACTAATGCATCATAATGGTTTGATGCTGCAGGTTTTTAGTAATTCCTCATCGTGATCAAGAAGGTCTTACTGCTGAGAACATGCCAGTTTCCTGCCGGTGTAGCTTCTTTGGATGGCTATCAGCTGTCCTAGCCAGATATAGTTTGTTGGCAGTTTGAACATTCAATTCTGAGGCATAATCTGGGCGTCCGGGCTGATGAGAAAAATATCACGTACCTGCTTGATAGGGAACTTTCTTTGTATTCTAAGGGTTTCGTTTCGTCAAATATGCATAGAAAAAAAGCAAAAGGTCTAAGTCATACTCTGTTATTCTTATTTTTATTTTTTTCGTTGTGAGCAGCGACTAAGTTCCAAATGTATTGTTTCTTTCCTTGTCTTATTCAGATCCTTGCCTCGCTGAGAGGATGTATTGATTTTTGAAGAACAGTTTTTTATGCTCTCTGCCATTTTACTAGGCTCTGGTGGATTGCGGTGAACAGTCTCTTTCTAAATTCCTACCACGTCCAATGAATCTTCTGAAGCAGAAAATAGTGAACAATGACGTCCACAATGTTGATGAAACCAATGAAAATTTCTAATTTCAGGTGTATAATTTTTCTCTCAAATGCTATGAAAGTTTGGTGTCTTTTCCATTCATAAATTGCACCTCTTCTGACCAATAAGAGGCTTGGAACCATTGACAAGAGCTCCGGTAGTCCTCATAAAGAAGAAAAAAACAAAATAAGGGAGAGAAAGGGGAAGATGGCCGTCAAAATTCTTCAGGAGAAAACCCCTTCATCGTAACAAAACAGGACTAGATTTGGCAAGAACAACTTTCTTTATCTACTAGTTGACGACACCTGATAACACCAAGATAGAAAAAACAGCCCTGAAGCAGAAGATGGGGGGAAGGGATGGGTCGGTGCAGAATGAGCTACAAAAATAGACGAGAGTTCAATCAATCAATCAATCAATCAACCAATATCAGTCAAAAGGAACCCCGCCTTGGCTTTTCCTCAGCAGCGTTGACTCTGATGGTCCTGCCATCCAAATTCTGTATCGGTAGAACAGAGGAAGTCAGCACCATTTTGCATACAAAAAATGACCAATAAGGCAAATTATATGTAAGAGCCACTGATAACTAAAGTAACCAAGGAAAATATTGTAATCTAGTGAATGGAATGGTTGGAGAGAATGAAGGTAGGCTTTGCCCTCCTTGAAGAGGGTCTTGTTGAGGCTAGGCCTTCCTATCCTTGAGAAAGATCTTGTTGAGGGTGTACCTGCCCATCAAGAGCGGCGATAGCATCATCCGTGCCCTGCTGTGAGGACATTGTCAGAAAGGCAAATCCACGGGAGCGCCCGGACTCCCGGTCATAGACCACTCTTGTCTCGACAACCTTGCCATATTCACTGAACACCTGCTCGAGGCGGGCCTCGTCCACGCTCCACGGCAGATTGCCAACATAGATCCTTGATCGGGGTTCAAACCCTCTCGGTGTCCTCTCTGACTGGCTTCTCTCTGGCCTGCTTCCCCTGGGAGCTGCCTTGTTTACTGTTAACAGCCTTCCTTCGATATACTGATTGCAGACAAACATACAAAGATACACTTACTTCATAAGAATTTACTATACTAAATTTATCGGCATTATTCTAGTAAAAAAACTCTACTGATAAAGGCCTCTCCTGTTCTGCCAAGGCGTAGACTTGTTGCCAACATGGAATGGTAGAGATTTTACAAACTCTCTGGCATTAGATACACGAGGAACGACAGAAGGAAGCGAGGTAAGGTACTTACATGGCGATTAAGCGTCTGTATGGCTTTCTCGGCCTCTTCAACAGAGCTCATGGTTACGAACCCAAAACCGCGACTCTGGTCTGTTTCCCTGTTGTAGATGACCTACAAGATGTGAACATGGGTGAAGTAAATGCTATATCCCCGCACTCCTGATATTGGCACCTCAATTCCAACCAAACTCCTAACCCACAGTAGAAAGAAACACAACAACACCGTAAAATCCTTGTGTGGATTCAGAGAACATTTCTATGTACCTCGGCGACCTCGACGATCCCGGCCTGCTCGAATAACTGGGCAAGCATCTCGCTGTCCATGTCATAAGGGAGATTTCCGACGAAGAGCTTCGCGTCCTCAGGTGGCTCTGGTAAGGCTCCCTTGTCTCCCTTCTCGAGAGACTCCTCACCATCGTCCTTGCCCCATTCAGAAGTCCCTTCGTCCCACCCCGTGACCTCCTCGACGCCCACGCTCTCACCATCCCCCTCCCATTCGGAGAGCACAGCCTCCTCTCCACCCACTTCAGTCTGCTGGGCTTGGCCTGAGGTCTGCCAAACAAAGGAGACGAAAGGTGCCCTCCTACTGAGATACGGGAGGGGCACCGAGGACGGCGGCGAGGTGAACTGAGCGAGATGAACGCCAATGTGCCTGGCAGGTGAGGCCAGGAAAGGGTGGCGACTCTCAGGAAGAAAGTGAGCCGGGAGGGCCGTCAGGCACCCATCCACCTTGGATAAGATGGCTGTTGCCTTGAAAACTGGCGCTCCAGACATGTCTCTGGAGAAAGAAAGGG
Source organism: Spirodela intermedia (assembly GCA_902729315.2). NCBI lineage: Eukaryota > Viridiplantae > Streptophyta > Magnoliopsida > Alismatales > Araceae > Spirodela > Spirodela intermedia. The sequence continues at coordinate 2,618,246 of LR746271.1, forward strand.
AGGTTTGCTGGGGATGGGGAGAGAGAGAGAGAGTGGAAGAAAGAGAGAGGAGGATAAGGCGAGGAGGAGGGGGAGAAGACAGGCAGGAGAGGGGATTACGTGGACATACCACGCCTTTGGGCTGACCTCGAAGCTCGATAGATATCCTTAGGAAATTAATAAAACTACGACAACGACCTCAACACATACCGACTCATCTTTTCATAAGCGTCCATTAAACTGGGTGGGTTCCACATAAGTCAAAGCCTGACATAGAGCAAATTTTCTCCAAACAAAATTGAACAACCTATGTTCAAGATTTTTTTATCCAATCCGTATACAAAAGGCAAATCCTCAATGATACACCAGACCCAGCTGCATTATTGATAGAGTCAATTAGCTATACCTACATAAAAAATATTTAGAAGCTTTTTGTGTAAACATACTAAATTTATATTAACTGGATTTATTAGTCATTTTATGCATGTAATAAGTAAAATTAGACTAGCATAGCTTAGGCACATGGATGCTTCCATCTTTATGATAACACATTGAGCATGGAAAGAATTCAAATGAGAGGGATGAATTGTGAGTGAATTGTCAATTCAATACACCAATAAACTAAGGAAATAATTCTAAAATCAGCATAATCCCTCCGTCAATCATAAAAAGTATTTATCTATTTTTTTTCATATGTGTAGTTTTGCTCCTTTTTGTAGTGGCTTATAAGATTCTTATATGAGAAGCTTACATGCAAAAAAAGAAATTTGTTTTTTTTTACTTCCAAATAGGAAGACTGATTATTTAAGTAAGATGTTTGAAGAAGAAAACGATTGCATATCTATTCCAAACTCAATGAAGATGCCATGAGTCATAATGCAAGGTTTTTTTAGCCATTCCAAGTAAGCTAGTCTACTTCAACATATTAATATGCATAATTTTGTAAGATTCATCATAAAATCATATAGAATATAATTTTTAATGATAATTTCAATAGGTTGGGCATAAAATAAATATCATCAATCTACCTTGAAATGTAGTAATATAAAAAATATGCCATTGTATTTTATATTTTTCATGCAAAAGTTCTCTTTCAATTATTCAAACAGAAGTTCAAAAAAATAGAAGATCCATTTAAGATAAGTTAGTGACAAAATGAGGATGATCATACACCTCAAAGATGAGATTTATGGTGATTTCCATGGACCTTGATGTCAATAGTAGGTCCTAGTGTTTAATTAGATGAAAGATGTTGGAGCATTAATTAACATATTCATTTGAATTTCATAATTCTTTGAATCACTATCAAGATATTTAACATCATTACTTTGTGTCATTCATTCAATTTTTGCCTAATTAATTTCATCGTCATGTCCAAAATAATATTTGTGTAGCTCATATATGATAAATAATAAACATAATTTGATCTCATAAATGATGTATGCTAAATTTTAGGCTTCACTTAGATCAAGAAGCAAGGCTTGAATTGATCAAATTCTAATTTTGACATGGGTCAACTATTTTTCTCTTTGATCATCTTCTTCAGATCCTTAATCCTATGATATTCCTAGCTTTAAATCTAGAGGACGTTAGGTTTTTTACAATGATTCTTGTCTTCATGCACTCAAAAAATACTTGTTCTTATATTCCATTAAATCAAATGTGTAGCAATCACAACTATTGATTATCAGGCTCAGCTCTCACAATATTTTTTCTAACATTTTCTTTCAGTTTCATGACTCTTGGAGGGTCATTGTTGATTACACAGATTATCCCCCTTGAGTGATTAAATGAGAACTTAATCACAAGTTTTTCTTGCAAAGATAAGGAAGAAATGCACTATGAGTATTCTTTAGATGATAGCATTAACTTAGAGTGCATTTGGAAATTCAATGGAGATGTGGATGAGTTGGAACTTGATTTTTGTTTTCCTCTTCATGTTGGAAAGCTAGGAGATCTTCTTCAAGCTAGTCAAAGAAGATCACACATTACATAGGTTTTGTTCCTCAACTCATTGCATTGTCATTTGACCCAACAAAGAAGTCACTCAAATTCATATCAATTTCTTTACAAAAAATTTCAACAAGAAGCTCATGATAGTAGACGGATCAAAGATGACTAATTATAACTAAGCTACTAGAAAGATACTGAATTTGTGAAGAAATCAGATTCAAACCCTCATCTTTTTTTGTCATCTCTTCTGTTTAAATCCTAAAATTAATTAGAAATTCAAATGACTAGAGATGAATGCGACATGACTTTTAAGGGTTTAAGTAACCTATAAGTGAAACTAATAGACATACCCATTGAAAACTCTATATATACAAAGCTTATTGGTTCAAATAGGTTCGTTAAGAATTCACTATTGCTGAAATGAAACTAATAATGCATCTCAAAATAAAGTAATAATTTCTTATTGAAAAATTATCTAAATCACCTCAAATAAATCACAAATTTTGAATAAACATATTGAGTCGTTATCTCAACATATAAAATCCTAACTTAGATGACACATAATAATTTAAAATTATTTTCTAAATAATTGTTTTTGCTATTCTGAATATGCTAAGCTGCAATTTAAATAGTTTGAATTCAATCGATAATTTTGATTTGAAGAATGATCCAATGTATTCATGTAGCATCATCAGAATCTAGAATTAAACTTTCATACACATATTTTACATCAAAAATTTTCAATAATTCAAATAATCAAATCATTATTTTATGACAATGGCAATGTATCTAAATGTTAATAATTCTCATAAAAATAATAAATTAATAGTTTTTAGTGATTAATCTACCAAATTTTAGAATCAAACATTATGAGACCCATATGTATTTCTAAAATTCCTATTTAAATATTTTATCTTATTAGTTGATTTTTTTCTGAATTTCCATTCAATTAAATTCATGCTCATGTCTGAAGGAATACATAATCATATTTCATGTACGATGAGTCGTTAAAATAATTTGATCCATTTATTAGTCTTATGTGTGTTTGTCATCATCGAAACATTATTCTTTTAGTGCTCCAATATTTTGTGCCTCATCTATTTCTATGGTGAAGCAAACATAAGGTTGCTCTTCAATAGAATATATCTTGTCTTCACTCCAAGTCATATCCAAAGCTTTTAATTTTCTATAACTCTCTCTTCTTGAACCTTGGACAATTTACCTTGAAATGACTTGGTTTTTTGCTTTCAAATAGAATTCTTTTTACTTGTTAAAAATGGCAAAAATCTTTCCTTAGATTCCATCATCTATAGTGATGCAAGACGGGGCGAGAACCCTTGTATCTGATCAATGAAACTCAAGAACCGAGAAGGGGCTGTCGGGCTGATCCGATAAGAATGTATAGACTTTAGACTCTAGGTCTGACCACTTAACCTAAGTACAGGTAGGCGTACCAATATGCACTATCAACTCAGGACAACTCGGAGAAATACGATGGTAAGTGTGAGGCCCTCTCAGTCCATGTCCGGACAGACGGTGGAACGGTCGTCGTGAAGTAGCCTAGGGCTGCAGCTCACGAACGGTGACGAGTCTGGCGCAACGTCGGAAGTCACGATTTGATAACTCGTCCTATCCTATCAACGTTCTCCTGATGGCGGTGGAAACAAGCCGAGGAAACCTTTCAAAAGATAATTAAACTTAAGTAAGAAGGGGTATGGAGCTAACCTTTGGGGCTGCGTAGCCCGACGGGTCGTAACGGAGCGGAGATTCGACGAAGGCAGAGACGTCCGGTGAAGAGCGATGCTCAATGTCGACGGTCGGTCCTAGGAGAGAATCATAGTAGTCGCCGTAGTAAGGCATGGCACAGTCGGCGCGGGCGTGGGCCCGCAGGTGGGCCGAAGGGCACGCTAGCGGGCGCACGCGGCAAGCCGCGCGGCGTGCCCAGGGCACGCGGGCGGCGGCGCAGGGTGAGCGCAGGGGCCGCCGGAGCCGGCGCGCGGGCCGCGCGCGGCGGCGGCGCTTCGGCAGGAAGGCCGAGCGTCAGCGGCGCTTCGGCAGGAATGCCGAGTGTCAGCGGCGCTTCGGCGGGAATGCCGAGCGTCGGCGGCGCTTCGGCGGGAAGGCCGAGCATCAGCAGCGCTTTGGCAGGAATGCCGAGCGTCAACGGCGCTTCGGCAGGAATGCCGAGCGTCAGCGGCGCTTCGGCGGGAATGCCGAGCGTCAGCGGCGCTTCGGCGGGAAGGCCGAGCGTCAGCAGTGCTTCGGTGGGAATGCCGAGCGTCGGCGGTTGGGCGGAGACCCAACCGTCGCCGGAAGGATCGGCCCTCTCTGGTGGCGCCGGGAAGCGGAGCAGAGGAAGGAGACGATCCGGCCGACGATACCAGGGAGGGTTGAGCTCTCCTGGTCTAAGCGGCGCCGGAAACGGCGCGACGGCGGCGGAGCGTCGGGAAACTCCGGCGGGGGCCTGTGAGGAGCTTGGACTGGTTCTGGCTCGTCGGCACGGCTGCAGGGTCTCTCCCGACGTCGGCGGCAGGTTGGCGTTCGTCGGCGAACGGCCAGCGACTGGGCGGAGCGGCGGAGGGCGGCCCCGGCGAGTTTGGGGTGGAGTTCCGAAGGAAGAGGTGGCAGTCGAACTAGGAGTCAAGAGACTCCGGCGGAGTGCTCGGCGACGACTCGTAGGGAGGCGAAGTAAGCCCCTTTCGTCACGACGGCGTGACGGGGTTCTAGCAGAGGCGGCGGCGGTTGCAGCGGCAACCGCGACCGTTTCGTCCGGTGACGGCGGCGACCTCGCGGGCGGCAATGAAACTGTCTGGCGGCGGCAGTGGTCTCAGGCGGCGGGAGGACTTCTCCGGCAGCAGCGTCACGATGAACGAAGTCCTCAGGGTATCGACGGCCGTCCTCTCCCTCCTTCCCTCCATATCCTAGGTCACGAGGAAGATAACTCACAACGATAATTTCTCACAAGATTCGGCGCCTCTTTGAGGGGGGGGTCCTACCTCCCGTTATATAGGGCCCACAAGTGGGCTAAGGGGAAGTGGGCCCACTTGAGGCCCTCAAGCCCATAGGCCACAAAAAGGCTACAAAAGGAGCTTATTGGGCCTCTAAAAGAGAGACCCAATAAGCTCTCCTAAAAGGAGAAAGAGGAGGGCCCTCGTATGGTGCTTAAGTGGGCCTCAAATGAAGACCCAAATAAGCCCAAAAGAGGCCCAAAGGAAAGGAACATAGGTCCTCCCCTTAGGGTTTTAATTGGGCCTCAAAAGAGAGACCCAATAAACCCTAAAGAAAGGGAGACACAAACAACAACACACACATAGAATTGGGCCTGCTAACACACAAACATGAGGCCCAACAAGTCAATGTGAAAATATAAAGAAAGATAAGGGTGAGCTCAAGCTCGTCATCGTCGCGGAGGTGGAATGTCATTGTCCCAAAGGGCTAGGCCGTGTAGCGAAAGCCAGGCTCCTTCGTCTTCACACGTCGATCGGGCTGAATTCGGACTGCCGGTGTCTCCTGAGCTGATGGAGACGGGTCCCCCTCGCCATCACACATCTCTTAGTCATGTTATTAAGAGAGGTTAAATTTAATATAATAAAATTGAATTTAGAATAAATTAAATCATGTAATTGCAATGTGTTCAAGTCGATTCCATATGGACGATAATAAATCTGGTGATAATTTCTTTTGTGTTACCTAAGTCTAAATCTAAGTAAAAGAAAAATAGAATAAACAAAGGAAAGAGTAGAAGAGATGTTCTACACTCAATCAGCTGAAACTAAGATGATTGACTCCTGCTCCTCCCTTTTTGCTAAATAGTGTGTTTCAGCTTGAATATGTGAGAAATACCTAAAAGGATGTAAGATTCTAATTATAGATAAAAAAAATGGGATAAGAAAGAGATGAGAAAGATAAGGAAGAAATCGTGAAGAGAACAAGGGAAGAGAGAGATGAAGAGGAAATCACAAAGAGAGAGAGAGAAGGGGAAGATAATGAAATGACTTTGCTAGTTGGAGAACCCACTAGCAAAGAAATGAACAATGTGTATTAGGAAAAACTATACAAAACTAGAGGCAAAAATAGACAAAATAGGGATTGTAAATGAGTTTATAATCAATTAAAAAAACAATTAAGGAAATAAAGTTTTAAAAAATTAAGAATAAAAAGTTCTCCTTTGACACTAGGGATGGGGCAAACAAAAAAAAAAGAAAGCTAGAACAAATCAATCAATTTCTGATATATAATCCAGTTGGTAAATGAACGTGGAACTAATCTTAACCTAAAAATATCAAAAATTAGGTAGAGAATGGATCATAAATCGAGATTTTCCTCCTTTGACATTGGGGATAGGCAAAGGAAGAAATCTGAGTGAATTCCTAATAAAAACCCTAGAAATATATTTTTTTCCTTGATTTATCTGTGTATCACCTGAATGAATGGAGAAAACAAATTTGAAATGAAGTAAAATTAGATTTAAAGTGTAAAGGGAAAAGGAAATCTAATGAAGAATCAGAAGAACACTATCTTCTATCACTTGGTAGGAGGAAGAAGGGATCCCTTTTTCACCCTAAATTGAAAGTTTGTATACTCAAATTAGATGTAGAATTTCTTATGGGCTGTTAGGAATCAAATTACTTTGAAATCAATTGATTTTAGTGAGAATTGAGATTCCATTTCGTTGGTTTTTTCTCCAACCATTTCTCTAGCCATTTCTCCCTCAGGTCATTTTAATATAATTCATTAAATTGAGCTGCTTGGCCTCTTAATGGGCATTTTTAATAGGCTTTAGAATCTCCCTAGAAATCTACACATATTTCAAAAATATTCTGAAAAATCATGAAAAATCATTTGTATTTAAAATAATGAATTTCAACTATTAAATTTATTTTTATTAATTTAAGGAAAAAATGTCAAGTAAAGCATATTAATGTATAATCAAGGAATATTCAAAATATAAACATACTCTAAAAGTATGTAAAAATCATACATTCAGTATGTACTTTTCATAATTAGTCTAGAATATGCTTTACCTTGATTTCACTTTAAATATTTCATTTAGCCTTAATTAATGTATTAGATATGATAATTATGAATTACTTATCACATAGAAATGATGTGTTATCATCAAGCCGCCTCTTTTTTGGTCTTGATATTGTGACAAGCCCTTCACTTGATAGAATAAGCCTTTTAGGGTTATTGGTATCAAGTAGCTAGACCAAGTCATTGGGCTTAATTGTGCTGCATGTTAATAATTTATGTTTGTGGGCTGTTATGAAAAACTAAATACATACCCACGTATTATAAAAGTAATATAAAATTCCAAGTTCAATATTTTCCAATAAAATTTAAGGGTTGAATATATTTCCTTTCCTCTTCCAAAAACTAATTTCACCAACTGGTCTATTAGATTTTAAGGCCACACTACTTTCAAGAAAGGGAAGGTTAACTTGATCTTTTCTAATTTAACATTTAATTAACTATTATAATTTTCTTGATGACTTTTTTTATCCCTAATTATCTTAAATTTCATAGATCTATGATAAGTCTTTATTATCATGAGTTAATAATTAGTAAATAATATAGTTTTAGCCTTAACTCATGATAAATAGACTTATATTTGTGTTAAAGTGTGAAAAGTGGTTTTCAGTTGATTAATGTGAATTTTTAGGTAATTATGTGATTTTACATGAATTTATATGATTTTTACAATCTTGCTTTTGAGATAAATAAAGAAAAAGAAATAAAAAATAAAAAAAAGACAAAATGAGGGGGACCCGTTGGCCAGTCAGGCCCACAAGCGGGTCGGAAGCTCAATCGGAGAGTAGTCACGAGCAGGGGCTCGAGTGGCTTGGACCGATAGGGGCACGTGTGCGCCACTCCCCTTCCACGTCACCGGTGGCTAGTCGACTGTGGGGCAAGGAGTGGTCGTACACACGAGAGAAAGAACTTTGCTTAAAAATATAACATTACTTTATATTCACACCTTCCTTAGAAGGGGCGGACAACCGGCGCGGGTTTGAATCCTCCCAGAGTCAAAAGTCATATATTTTTATCTGAATATCGCGACTTTCCTACAGATCGCCAGTGAAGGATTAAACAACGAGAATCGCTGGATCATCGACGAAAATCTCGTCAACGCGATTCGCGGAGCATTGTTACTAAAATTGCTGAACGATTCACGATAAAAAGATCGTAAATCTATCGAGTAAATCATCTCCGATTGATCGATGAACAAGCCGTCGTCGGGAAGAGAACGATCCGTCGGAAGACGAGTTGCCACCTCCTAAGAGCGTACCAGATGCGATGAAGAGCCTCCTCTTACTGCACGGACCTGAGGATGAAACTCCCTGACACGCGCCCCACCTCCATCCAGCTCCTCTCCGTCGAGTGACAGCCGCCAGAGAGCCGCAAAGTCGCCGTTTTTCTGCTCCGCCGGGTGACAGCCGCCGGAGACGATTCGATGGCCCATTTCATTAATCTCTAGACTTCGTGAGAAGATCTAGAGATTGCCCACGTTGTCCTTGTCCAAGGAGAGCCTTCGAGGCAGTGGACACTACACAACGATCCTCCCGAACACTTAGAATTCCGGTGCATCACTGACGCATCGCCGCCGCGACACCGGAACTCTGTTTTCCTACTTTCAACTTAATTTCCATTTCATTTAGTGATAATTTGTTGATTTTAATTTACCAACATATACTTCATTTCATTATGATTCTTCCGTCTTTTACAGATCTAAATTTGATCAATTAAATCGTTTGTAATCGCTTACGTAAGAATCGCCGGGCAGAACTCTATTTTCGCCCGATTTGCGTTCGCCGGGTGCTGACGTCATCCTGACGCCCGCACCCTTATTTCTCTTTTTTGTCAATTTTAAATATATTTCCTTTTCATTTCTTAGTATAAAATTCATATAAAATAGTATTCTCTAAAGAAAATTCTGAATAATTACCAGATATTATATTACATTCCTGTGATCGACCCGGAAAATTACCAATTTTATTGAATTATAATTGTTATATTTGTTCAAAAATACTTCTAAATATTTAAAAATTCGTATTTTCTAGTTTTATAAATTTTATATTTGTGTGATTTAATATACAACGACTAAGTCACGTCAATCTATATGTCCAGGACTTCAAGATTTTATAGTGGTTTGGTCCACTATCTATGTTAACTCTTTAAATTCACATGTTCTACTAAACCAAATATTTAGCTAACAACCATTGACTATTGTGCTTAACTATAATAGAATTTCAGCTAAAACTTTTCTTCTAGATTCACAACTCTAGGTGACACAAACTTGATTATAAGAGCTAATTTACTTGAAGGATTAAGTTAAGACTTAATCATTAATTTATCTTATGTAATACAAAGAAAATATCTCCATGAGATTTTCTAAAGTTTGATGAAAACTTGATTCATGTTCTAAAATCTGATGAAGATCAAGACAAATTGTACTTTATTTTTATGATACTCTTAATTCTGTGGAATTATCAGATTAGAGAAGATATTATCATTATAATCATTTTGAGGAGGATTGTATTTGAATCAAATTTTACTCAACTTCATATCTTCTTCACCATTGGACCAAGTTTTAAGAATTTCTCATTCTCTAAAAAATTGGTTAGAAATTAATTCAAAAGCATGGAGAAATCATGAATGATCATTCAGAAGTAGTTAGTCATTGGAGAAAGCCTAAATTTACGCAAAAACTTGATGCAAAACACATCCTTCAGTTCTAAATTCAATTGGTAAAAAAAATAAAACATATCCTCCAAGGTTAAACTGATTTGAGCATTGAATATGCAGAATGTTAACATGATCAGAACAAATACAACATATCTTCAATGTGTGATTAACACAATCAAACCATTGAATCAATGGAAAAAGTTGAAATTTATTCTTTTGCCATCTAAGACATGAATAAGTGACTGTCACAAAAATTTTCATTTTTAATTATCAAAATAAACGGCATCAATGATAATAAATGTGCAACTTTAGGAGTAAAATGATGGAGAACTTTCTACTGATTTTTAGTTAATTTAAATTAATAATCATGTAGTGCTCCCTTAATGAGAGGAAATGTGGAAAAAATCATTTTTCATTGAGAATGGAAATATGTTAAATTGAGTAAAAAGTAGATCAAATTGAAAAATGTAGAAATTTTGAGTGCAATTATTTATGAAATGTTGCCAAAAACCATGGTAGAAGGATTAGAGGATGAAAAATAGGTTTATGCCATGATGAATGGGTTAAATCAGTATGAGAAATGCAAATTTCATACATTAGTTCGTAAGAAATTATAGATCAAAGTCATAAGAACCATATGAAATTTGAAAAAAAAATTAAATGAGGATAGAAAAGTGATTAGAAATAAGGCTAGCTTTCTAGCACAAAGATATACACAAATTGAGGGAATACATTAAGACTAAAGATATGCACAAATATTAAGATTAGATGCAATTATAATTCTACTAGCATATGCATATTATAAGAGTATGATTTTGTATTAAACGGACATAAAAAATACATGTATAAGTAGAAAGTTAGTGAGGAAGGGTATGTAAGTCAATCCCCTAGTTTTATAAGTTCAGAGTACAATGATTATATTTTTGAAATGATCTAACGCCTTTTATGGTGTTAAGAAAATCCAAGAGTGTGAGAGAAACATGATTTTTTTAAGAAATAATTTTCATTAAAGAAGAATTGACACAACTCTACTTACCAAAGAAAATGAAAATCATACACATTGTTCAAGTATATGTTGATCATATAATTTTTGGATCTTCAAATGAAAATTTGTGTAAAAACTTCTAGAGATCATGAAGAACAAATTTAAGGTGAGCATGATTTTTGAGCTTAGTTATTTCCTTAGTTTAAAAATAAAATAATGGAAAGATGGAATATCCATCTCTTAGTTAAAATATGCTAGGGAATTTTTAGAAAATATGAGTTTTAAGGAGGAAAAGGAAAAAAACCTATAAAATCACGATCAAAATTGATTTTGATAACAATGGAAAACCTATATAACAGAACATTAGCTATATTTGAGTATGAGTAGATCTAGTACTACTTTTAGCTTCTATTAATGTCCTAGATTTCTAAGTGATATGACCAAATCATACATGAGTGTTGCGAAAAGAGTTAATACATCTATTTATTAGGATTAATGCTTCACTAAGGTCAATAAACAGGGGTTTAGTTGATTTATTTTTTGTTTGTCCTTAAGATAAGGCCTTTTTTCTAAATAGATATTTTCTTTGATTTATGAATATTTAGTCTTATTTCATGAATAATTACTATAAAAATAAGACTTTCATATTCATATCGATTTATCTTCATATTTCATAATTAATTTTCATTTATAATATTTAATGCTTAATTATTTATTATATGATATTTAGATAAAAATGACATTTTGACAATAAGATAGGGGTAATTTGGTCTTTATGAATTCGTGAGCCAATATTTAGTAAGATAGGTCATCATATCCCCCTCCACAATTGCCAAATTTTTATAGAAATATTCAATACATCTTGTATCTAGAGAAAATCCTTCTCCTCCCTCTCCTCTCTTCTCCCTTGTCTTTCTTGAGCTCTCTCTTTCTCTTGGTATTTCTCTCTCTTCTCTCTAAATCTTTTCTTGTGTGACATGTAGGAAATCATTCCAGACCTCTTCCTCAATATTTTATCTTTAGTTTCTGAGTTTTTAGTTAGTTTTAGTGACTTATTCTGCCTTTCACTCTTTCTTCTTGGATGATAAATGTGAAGAGTTTTTCATTTTTGTTTCATTTATGGTGTGTTGTTCCCTTTCTCTCACATCCTCCTTATCCTTTCTTAGTTTTTCAACATTCCTAATGTTTCATGCAGATTTTTTGATGTTCTCAAATTCCTCATTCCATTCTCAACTCTTCTTTTCTCTCTTACATTGGCAATCTCTCCTGCCAATGAGTTTTTTAATCATCATTCACCATTTTTCTTACTGAAAATTGTGATTTGTTTTCATGCCGGCAAGAAACTTCTTTGTAGCACGAGTTCTTCCATTTCTAGTGAAATTTATTTTTTTCTGAATCATTTTACCTCCTACTTTTGCATCCAATATCTTCTTCACTACTTTACACTTGTTTTAATTTTTTTTTCTTCCATTTTTCTTTCATTTGGAAAAAGTATCAATTTTTTCAGTCATTAGTCTCTTGCTGGTAGAATGTCTTTTACTAACAAGTTTCTCTCTCATTTGCCCTTTTTCCTTTCTTTTCAAAAGATTTTTCTCCTTTCTCACATCTTCCCTTCTAATTTATTTCTGTCCTTTTCACTGATTTCTCCTCCTCTTCACTGGAAATCTCTCCCACTAGTGAAACCACCCTTTTGTGAATGAGAAGTTATCTCTCAATTGCAATTCTTTTTTATTTTTTTCTTCTCTTCTTATTTCTCATTAATTTCTCATCTTTGACCAGTCAAGTCCTTTTGACTGGTCATCTCTCTCCTTTCCTCCCATTGCACGTTTCTTCTCTCTCACCTATATTTTACCTCCTATTGCCCATCTCTCCTCCTTTCTCTTCTCTATTTCTCTCTCTCAAGTACAATGGATTTAGCATGGCATCATCAACTTGCAAGATATAGTGGAGATTTATCTTAATTTTATCATCAAAACGATAATTTCCTTTTTTTTTAACTTCTTATTTTTTTCATGTTTTTTATTTCTTTACAAAAAAAATAATTTGGCTTAAATGATTTCATTTAATTACTTATAAAAATTATTTACCTTTGTAGACTATGAGATTTGTATTAAAAAAATCAAATCATCCATGGGGATTTGACTTGGACTCACATAGAATTTCATAATTTTATTTTAAGAGTTTAATTAAAAATTAAAAAATGAGTGCATTGTTTTAACCTACAATGAGTTGTGTGCATCAATATCTTCTCATGTCTCTACAATCTTCTAATGTTTATCTTTCTTAGAATAAACATAAATTCAAATGGCTGGAATTTAATACAATATGTCTATTAAGTTGTCACATTCCTCTCTAATTTGTGTTGATTTAAATAAATTTGATAAAGATATATATATATATATATATATAGAATTGAAAACATGTGTTTTCTTGAAATGATGGTTTACCAATCAAAACTTATCCAAATCACCTCGAGTAAAATGCAATTTTCAAATATACACATTGAGTCATAAACTCGACGTTAATAACCATTGATTCAGTGATTCAAAATGTTAAAAACATAGTATATAATATATCTACTAATATTCATAAAATCCTATTTGACCAAGTAGTTTGAATACACCCTATTAAATTAATATTTTAATTATTTGAAATTATTGATTTACCACGAGCACTTGATAGATTGAATAAGCCTTCATTCCCATAGTTTTCTTCTCATAATCTCATTGATTTTGATGGGCTAATCATTACTTTCCCATGATGACATTTTATAAATATTAATATTTTTTGCAGCAATATAGAATAAGGTAATTCCTTGTGAGAAAATGATTAATTATTTCAATTATGTATTTCTAATCAAAAATATATTTAATTAATTCTCATTTAAATATTTAATAATATTATATTGAATTGTATAATTGTCTCTATATCTATCTTCATATTATGTAAATAGAATGAAGTAGAATTTGATCTTTTCATTGATGTTATGTTTGTTTGTCATCATCAAAACATCATGCATGCAATACTCTAACAATGTCCCTCTTTTGGCAATGAAAAAGTGATGTAGACAAGTCTAAAATATCAATTATGTTGTATACTTGAAATTATTTGGTATGAATCTCAAGCCATTTGAGAATATATGTTTAGTATGATACTATTGATGTTAGGAGTTCGGACAATAAAATTCGAACTTCAAACATCTGAAGTTAAGTCTAAACATTCAAATGCTAACTAACTAAGAATTTGCCACAATAAAGATGAATAAATAACACAAAAATTAGTTTGTTCATTGTTTCTCCCCCCTTTCTTTTGTGCTTCCTATCAGTTGTCTCGTCCTTCTCTTCTTGCAGCTCTATGATGTTAGACATTTTCATCTATCCTTTTTTGTTAGCAGCATAAATGGACAGCGACAACAATGCTCTAACAAGGATTGAGTTCAGAACAACAATGCCAACATGGTCACATGAGCATAGAGAAATCATGGGAAGGAGGTTGGAAGTTCAGAATTAAAGCTGAAGAAGATTAGTCGAAGTGAATTTTTCTCACCAATGATCAAGGCAATAAAATTAGAGAAGGCAAGTGATGGCCATACTTTGGGGAAGTGAGCTGAGGTGACTTAGTCGTTTTATATTAAATCACACAAATATAAAATTTATAAAACTAGAAAATACGAATTTTCGGATATTTAGAAGTATTTCTGAACAAATATATCAATTATAATTCAATAAAACTTCCAAAAATAGCGGTAATTTTCCAAGTCGGTCACAGGGATGTAATATAATATTTTGTAATTATTCATATTTTTTCTCAATGAATACGATTTTCTATGAATTTTATACTAGGAAATAAAAAGGAAATATATTTAAAATTCACGAAAAAAGGAAATAAGGGTGCGGATATCAGGATGACGTCAGCACCCGGCGAACGCAAATCGGGCGGAAACAGAGTTCCACCCGGCGATTCTTATGTAAGTGATTACAGACGATTTAATTAATCAAATTAAGATCTGTAAAAGTCAGAAGAATCGTAATTGAACGAAGTATATTTTGGTAAATTAAAATCACACAAAGTATCACTAAATGAAGCATAAATTAAGTTGAAAGCAGGAAAACAGAGTTCCGGCGTCGCGACGGCGATGCGTCGGCGATGCACCGGAATTCTGAGTGTTCGGGAGGATCGTCGTGTAGTGTCCACGGCCTCGAAGGTTCTTCTTGGACAAGGACGACGTGGGCAATCTCTAGATCTTCTCGCGAAGTTGAGATTAATGAAATGGGTCGTCAAGTTGTCTTCGGCGGCTGTCACCCAGTGAAGCGGAAACACGACGACTTTGTGGCTCGACGACGGCTGTCACCCGACAGAGAGGAGCTGGATGGAGGTGGGGCGCATGTCAGGGAGCTTCATCCTCAAGTTCGCACAGCAAGAGGAGGCTCTTCATCGCATCTGGTACGCTCTCAGGAGGTGGTGACTCGTCTCCCGGCGGATCGTCCTCTTCCCGACGACGGCTTGTTCGTCGATCAATCGGAGATCAATTAGATAAAAATATATGAATTTTGACTCTGGGAGGATTTGAACCCACGCCGGTTGTCCACCCCTTCTGAGGAAGGTGTGACGCGGGTTTAGTCCCACATTAGTTGTGCGCCGATTTTTCGGGCGAATATATAGTAATGTTAGCTTTGTAAGCAAAGTTCCTTCTCTCGCGTGTACGACCACTCCTTGCCCCACAGCCGACTAGCCACCAGTGACGTGGAAGGGGAGTGGCGCACACATGCCCCTATCGGTCCAAGCCGCTCGAGCCCCTACTCGCGGCTACTCCCCGACTGAACTTCCGACCTGCTTGTGGGCTCGGCTGGCCGGCGGGTCCCCCCCTCATTTTGTCTTATTTTTATTTCTTTTTCTTCATTTATCTCAAAAGTAAGACTGTAAAAATCATATAAATTCATGTAAAATCACATAATTGCCTAAAAATTCACATTAATCAACTGAAAACCACTTTTCACACTTTAATACAAATATAAGTCTATTTATCATGAGTTAAGGCTAAAACTATATTATTTACTAATTATTAACTCATGATAATGAAGACTTATCATGAGGATTCTAACTTATGTATTCTTTCATTCTAGGAAATAAATATCACCAAGATTAATTGGTTGAAATTGAGTGACATGATGTATGAAGTAATGGATAGCTATTATGAACCAGTTTTCAACATTAGGCCAAGGAAGGAGAGTTAAACAAGAGGTCAAAAATATCCTTGTGTGAAGTAGTCTATTAACAATAGGTATGTGTGGTATAGGACGGAGAAATTGAGTTCATGATTTTAGCTCCAAGTTCAGGAGTATAGGAAAAGCCATTGTGTAGAATGTCAATAATTTCAGCAATAATCTTGGGTGTGATCAATTCCATTGACATGAGTTTGAAAGGTGAAACTCAAGAGATGAAGATTTTGAAAAAGTTCGTTCAGTAATTCTAACTAAATTTTACATCTGCTAGTAATGGTGGGTAACCATATTGTGTGCTTTAGTACTCTAAAAGCAAGCTTATGGATGTTCCTAAGAGTTGTGAATCTAGATTCAAGAAGATAGTAAGTTATAGGGAATTTGGAAGATGGATGGGAGGTTGAAATTGATTCCTAACCCTCAAGGTCATTTGAATCGATGTTTGCTCCTCCAAAAACTAGAATGGCATTGCTGAGTATGTGACCAAAAATAGTGTCTATGTGATCAAACGACCCATCAAAGAGGAGAGGTTTCAAGTGATTCATATGATCACTAGTGGGAATAAACTCATTTTTTACTGGACGTGAATGATCTTTTGGTTGAACTTCTTCATTAGAGTCAGAAAAATCAGATTAGGTTATTTGAGATTTTGTTTGATCGATGAAGTGAATGGTTTGAGCTTGTGTGACTGGCCATGATTTCTAGAATAAAATGAGTAAAGATTGGAGATTTAAACTATGGAGGCTCCTGAAATGAACTACAATACACTTTGGTACAGATGATAATCAGCATTTAACAAGAAATAAGGCAGGTTTTTGATTTGAAGATTTAGCTTGTACCTAATCAATGACGACCCTTGATAACATGCTATTTATGCATGTAATTATATAATTATTAATGCAAATTAAGGCATTAATCATTACAAATATATGCATGTTATCATATTTTAAGTATATTTCTATCATTTTGTGTAAATTCATGTTATGATCTTAAAATACACCAAATTATGGATTATTATAAATAATTACACATTACAATCTTTAATCCTAATTATATTTATGATCATAATCATGTTTTAAGAGTGAAAATATGAGAGAAAAGATATTTATTAACATTTATGTATTTATATAAATTTATTTTATATAATACATAAATGTATAAAATTAATTAAAATTTATTCTCATCTTATTTTAATAATTTGACCTTTTATAATGGTAGATTATTCAATTTTGAATCCAACAAAACAAATTTGAATTAATTTGGAGTCGTATTTTGAAAGTTATGATTTTTACAATTTTATAGAATTTTCTGGAATTTTTCTGAATTTATTTATATTTATTTTCGATGTTTAAATGTTTTAAATTAATTAAAAAATCACAAAAAGGGGTTATATGTCGCGCGTGTACACGTGGATGCGACGTGGTACTCGGGGCCACGTGGCTCTGCCACGTAGACAGCACGCGGGTGCCTGCGTGGCACTGATGTGACATGTGACGTATTTATATTTACTATATATATTTATTTAATAAAGTATATAGGTCTTCCGATTATCGGAAGACAAAGTATTAATCCCTCTTAATCGTCATATGTTATATACCCAAATATACTCCTTTGTTTTTCCCGTGTGGGACTAAAGTCCCTTAGTTTTCTTATGTGCAGGACGCGTGGCGTGATCTTGTGCGTCCGATCGACATCGCGACAAATAGCGTGCGTAGATCACGTGGAATCGAGGTCCACGCGATCAGAGATCAACCACGTGCCTAAATACTCACTTAAGTGAATAAATCGCGACCGTCTGATCGAGAGTTATAACGGTCCAGATTATTCACATCAGATGGACATCCAATCACATCTTAACCGCACGATCACGATCGGACGATCGTTGAATCGTCGCGATGATTCGTGAAGAGGCGTCTCCTCGCGATCGTCCATCGTGATCAACTCTGTCAGATCGGACGGCCACGATCATTTCCGAATTTTATAAAATCCGTTCTTCGCGACGGAAGAACTGCCCGCGATCAATCTTCAAATTCTCTTTGTTTAGAGCTCCAATTCGTGCGCCATCTTTTTCATTGTGTTCGCAACTCATTTCCGCTTCTGTTGGATGTTTAATTTCAATGTTTGATTGAAAGAATTGGAAAAAATCAAGTCTTGAACTCCTCTTTCGTCTTCGAAAATTTAGAATGAAAAGCCTTGCATCCGGTGATTAATTGGATCATTTCGAAGGCTAATTTGGGTTATATTGTTTGTTTTCATCTTAATCTTTCATCATTTAGTGTTAATTTTACTTTAAGTATTGTAGATTAAGTTTAATTTAGTTTTAATTTCTGTTTTTAATCATTTCGCGATACGAAAATTTCTCTTAACTTCAAACTTCGATTACTCTTCGAATTCTCATCCAAATCACCTGATTTTTGATTCCGTGGATTCGAAATTGAGTTATCTTTCTTAATATAGTAAATTACCCAATTTCTAACCTAATTTCATCGTCGGATTTGACCGAATTTCAAAGATATCTCTCAAATTTCCCTAATTCTCCGTGGATTCAACCCTTAATTACCATTATACTAATTAATTACTTTGATTAATCATAAATTGGTAAGATTAGGACTTTGTTTTGACACTGAATCGTGTGCATTCAACGACCATACGATTTAGTCTCGTCAACCCTCAAATGTGAGTTAAACTACCAAAAGAATAAAGCAATAAGGAGAAAATAAATAGTCAAGTAAAGTTTTTATGAAGGAGTTAAACAACCATTGAGAGTTTGCCAGTTTAGATGTAATTGTGGTGCTCTTCGAAATTTGTGATGAACCTAGACCTTTGAAAGATAATATGTGAGATCTACAATTCATATTGACTCTTTTGAGATTTTAGTATTCGAATGATTCAAAAATTATAGAAGTGATATTGAATTCAAATGATAGGAATCCAAAATATTTATAGATTTAATTTCAATAGTTTTTGATTTTGGGGAATCATGACCATTGATCAGTGAAACATAGAATCAATGTATAGATTATTGATCAGATTATGTATGATTACTCTCCCTATAAATTGAAGTCTATAATCAAATAGAATTCGCAAATAGAATATCAAGTTCAGTGAACTTCTTTCGCATCAATACTTTGTTCCTACGCAGCTATGGTGATGGATAATTCATGTTTTAATTTCATCTCTAGTAGTTCCTTTTGTGATTTTAATTTTTTTGGTGAAAACTAACTTTGTTATGATCCTTTACATCAAATTACTTTAAATTTTATAAAAAAATATAAGAATTTGACTTAAATCATTTTAAGATTTCACTACTAGTGGGTCACTTTCTCTTTTTTTTTTGGGCCTTTGTACTTGGGCCAAACATCACAGAGGTCACCCTCTCAATACTTTACACACCCTATTACATCAGTTGATAATTGTCTTGGGCCAAACTTTCTAGGAGGTCACCTATCTCAGTACATCACACACCCAAACACTTGAGGTCACATCACATTTTTTGATAACTCACTCATTTTTGGAAATTCTCTTTTTCTTACTATCTATTTGTGACGACATGGTAAGGCATCGAATGAGATTGAAAAATACAAAAAACTAATTTTTTCTATTCTTTGATTTTTTTTCATAGTCAATAAAATATTAAGAATGTAAAGTTTATATTAAGATTGACAATCATCCTTGTTGATGACCTGAATTCACCATAATTTATGGTTAAATCTTATTCTGAATTTAGTTTGTAAATATTGAGAATTTGATCATTTTGACAATGCCAAAGTGACATCGCTAATTTAGGTTAGGAATTTAGAAGGAATTTTCAGGATAAATTTTATAGGAGCTAAGATTGATAATAAATGGCTATGATTGCTAAACATTTGGTTGAGTAGAATCCAAGAACAAACAATTTTTATAGAGTGAAAATAGGCAGGGACCTGAGCCTCTATAAAAATCTTTCAGTGCTCTAGATATAAGAGATCTATAGGCTTTAAGATCAGATAAAGTGGACTGAAGAATTTCTATCATCAATTAGAACTAAGATCTAATCAATTCAACCATAATTCTTGATAGAGCTATAACCTTAAATCCAAAAGATGTCTTCTAAGTCTTCTTCATCTCCAAAATCATATTTCCATAATCAATTTCTAGGATTTAAATTTATTTAATTTTTGGATGAATTCTTATATGTTTCAGATAATTTTCCTAACTCAATTTTACATGTTATCAAGGATAATGATAAATCATCAAAATATAATTTTATATAAAAAAATTGATTCATCAATTGTAGTGACCTTCACTTTCTAGCAAGTTGTTAAAGGCCCTAATTTTTTTATATTCATCTCATATGTAAGTTTTTTGAGAATTTCTCAACTATTTACGACATTCATTAATCTTTAAAATATTTATGAGACCAACTCATTCCTTGGAAAAAGCTCATATTTACAAACTATGTGATCTATTCTAGTTTTTCAAATGTGAGTTATCCCCTTGTAAGTTAATTGCTGTATATCTCAATTTGTTTAGGCAAAATCACGTGTGAAGACTTGGTTAAGTTATTTTCAATGTAATCCATATATTAAGATTTTTTAGGCTCTTGTATTAAATGATAAAGTCCTTCAGTGTTGATCATGAATTACATCCTTAACTTCAATAGACTACCTATAATTATTACTTTTGATAATTGATAATCAAGAGCCTGAAAAATAATCTTCATCCTTAGATTTCAAAATGAGTAATTGGATCCACTGCGATTTGTGGACTTAAAATCATTCCATATTGCTTCCTAATGTGCTGGCCATCAAATCTCTACTTAAATAAATTTATTTCCTGCATATTGAAGCAGCATCTATTACTTGTTGGATTTAAGAGTGCATTTAGAACCACCCCTTTCTTGGATTCCACCAAAATACCATTTTACCAGTGAATGACTGTTGGGCTCATCTCCATTAGAACTTCATTTGAAATCTTCTTTTAGATTTAATGCTCTAGGTGGGCCAACACTCTAGGACTCCACTCCCTTGAGTTGCTAAGTGTATATTTAATCACAAGTTGTGGTGTAAGGATACAAATACAAATATTACCATCCCCATTATCTAAACTTTGACGTAATCCTGTATCTCATTTGAATTTGAAAAAGAGGTAGTCAAATTACATTTCATTTTCTGTTTCTCTTCATATCAAAAATGCTTTTTGATTGTAGAAGGTGTTGCCACTAAAATCAGAAAGAGAACTAGTCAAAAACCAATATGGAGTATCCTTTAAGTTTTCAATATTCTCTAATGTTGAGTTGATAAACCCAAAGGTTAAGCCTCAATAGTAAATAAACTAATAATTTTGTGTGGTGAATGCATCATGAAATCAGAATTCAAAACATGAGCATCAAATAAATTAATTCAATTATCATTTGGACACTTGAGATTATTATAATGTGTTCTTTATAAATTTATACTTGTTTAATTTTAGGGATATGTCAAGAGATCACACATGCATAATATATTTATATGAAATATTAAATCTAAAATGATCTATTTATTTTCTTAGTGTATGTTTGTCATCATGAAAACCTTTAAAGATAGTTGTCTCCTAAAGGCAACAATATTTATGATATTACTTCGCTTTATGTTTTCAAAATGATCAATTCGAAATATTTATAAACTGTTAGATTGTGGCCTTTGGCCCATTATGGACCTGGTCCATTAGGGCCCATTAAGGTCATTATAAACCCTTGTAAACCCTATGGGCACTTATCTCAGGGCATCCAGCCCTCTCCCGGTGGCCTCAGCCGCCAGTTTCTCCACACTGCTGCCCACGCAGCATCTGTGCTGCTCTGTCTCTCGTGCAGCCTGCCTTGTGCTGCCATTCCTTGTCATCAATCTTCCTGTGGCATCTTCAGTGCTGCCTCTATTCATGGCAGCTTCATTAGGGCGTCCAGCCCCTCACTGGTGGCCTCAGCCACCGGTTTCTCAGCCTTTGGGCACTTATCTCAGGACGTCCAGCCCTCTCCCATGCTGGCCCATGCTCTCTAGGGCTGGTGCCAACAGCAGGATCTGACCTCAGGGCGTCCTGTGCGTCGATCTGACCTCAGGGTGTCTAGCCCTCCCTTGTGCTGGCCCATGATCTCCAGGGCCTCCTATGCATTGATCTGACCTCAGGGCATCCAACCCTCCCTTGTACTAGCCTGTGATCTCTAGGGCCTCCTGTGCGTCGGCCTATGTGCATATCTTCTGCCTCCTTATGTGCCGTCTGCTCATGCCTCTCGTTGTCTCGGTGAGTTCCATCTCTTCCTTTGATGGCAGATACACCGGGGTCATCTTCCAATGACTCGCCCTTACCTTCAGTGATGATAGCCTCTTGACGTGACTCAGTCATTGTATATTAAATCACGCAAATATAAAATTTATAAAACTAGAAAATACAAATTTTCAGATATTTAGAAGTATTTCTGAATAAATATATCAATTATAATTCAATAAAACTTCCAAAAATAGCGGTAATTTTCCAAGTCAATCACAGGGATGTAATATAATATCTGGTAATTATTCAGATTTTTTCTCAATGAATACTATTTTCTATGAATTTTATACTAGGAAATGAAAAGAAAATATATTTAAAATTCACGAAAAAGGGAAATAAGGGTGCGGACGTCAGGATGATGTCAGCACCCGGCGAACGCGAATCGGGTGAAAATAGAGTTCCGCCCGGCGATTCTTACGTAAGCGATTACAGACAATTTAATTAATCAAATTAAGATCTGTAAAAGCCGGAAGAATCGTAATAGAACAAAGTATATTTTGGTAAATTAAAATCACAAAAACTATCACTAAATGAAGTGTAAAGTAAGTTGAAAGTAGGAAAATAGAGTTCCGGCGTCACGACGGCGATGCGTCGGCGATGCACCGGAATCCTGAGCATTCGAGAGGATCGTCGTGCAGTGTCAACGGCCTCGAAGGCTCTCCTTGGACAAAGACGACGTGGGCAATCTCTAGATCTCCTTTCGAAGTCTAGAGATCAATGGAATGGGTCCTCGAGTCGTCTCCGGCGGCTGTCACCCGGCGGAGCGGAAAAACGGCGACTTTACGGCTCTCCGGTGGCTGTCACCCGACGGAGAGGAGCTGGATGGAGGTGGGGCGCGTGTCAGGGAGCTTCATCCTCAGGTCCACACAGCAAGAGGAGGCTCTTCATCACATCTGGTACGCTCTCAGGAGGTGACGACTCGTCTCCCGGCGGATCGTCCTCTTCCCGACGACGGCTTGTTCGTCGATCAATCGGAGATGATTTACTCGATGGATTCGCGATCCTTTTATCGCGAATCGTTCAGCAATTTTAGTAACAATGCTCCACGAATCGCGTTGACGAGATTTTCGCCGATGATCTAGCGATTCTGGTTGCTTAATCCTTCACCGGCGATCTGCAGGAAAGTCGCGATAATCAGATAAAAATATATGAATTTTGACTCTAGGAGGGTTCGAACCCGCGCCGGTTGTCCGCCCCTTCTGAGGAAGGTGTGACGCGGGTTTAGTCCCACATCGGTTGTGCGCCGATTTTTCAGGCGAATATATAGTAATGTTAGCTTTCTAAGCAAAGTCCCTTCTCTCGCGTGTACGACCACTCTTTGCCCCACAGCCGGCAGGCCACCGGTGACGTGGAAGGGGAGTGGCGCACACGTGCCCCTATCGGTCCAAGCCGCTCGAGCCTCTGCTCGCGGCTACTCCCCGACTGAGCTTCCGACCCGCTTGCGGCCCCAGTTGGCCGGCGGGTTCTCCCCATTTTGCAATATTTTAGTTTTATTTCTTTTTCTTCATTTATCTCAAAAGTAAGACTGTAAAAATCATATAAATTCGTATAAAATCACATAATTACCCAAAAAATCACATTAATCAACTGAAAACCACTTTCCACACTTTAACACAAATATAAGTCTATTTATCACGAGTTAAGGCTAAAACTATATTATTTACTAATTATTAACTCATGATAATGAAGACTTATCACCTCCACCTTACCTTTTGCCTCATTCCCCCCTCGGTATTCCATCACAGCTATGTGGACTCACCCAACCTACATCTTTGACGGCACATATTATAGCTCATGGGTGTCTACATTTGAAGACTTTCTTCATGTTCATCAACTTCTACATCACTTCCAGCCACCTCCGCCTGATGTCATGTCTCTAAACTATCTTCATTGGGGGCATCTTGACTCTACTACCAGCACCTGACTTTATTAGAGTGTTGAGCCTTCCATTATTTGGCCTCTTAATTGCTTAAAGTCAGCCACTTATTCTGGCACACTCTCAAGATGATGTATGTGAACAAGACCAGCATCAGCTACACCATTTGTTTCTATGAATCACTCTTCGCTTATAAGCAAGGCAGTCGATTGCTCTAAGTGTATTTCAACAAATTACACAGTATCATCACTGAGATATATGTTTATCAACCTCCAACTATGGATCTATCTATTCTCACTCATTATCATGATGAACTCTATGTAGGGGCCTTTCTCAATGGTCTTCATCTAGAGCTCGCCAATAAGATATGTGGCCAAGTTCTCTTTGGCACTCAGGTTCCTCCAATGATAGATATCTTCTGAGTGGCTTTTCGTGTGCACACCAGCATGCCTCTTGCTCCTACCGCTCTTGTAGCTCTCAACCCCTCTACCCTTATTACTATAGATGCTAGTGGAGCTCATAGCTCCAAGACCACTAGGAAGGGGAAGGGCTCAACTAAGTAGAAGAATTCCTTTGATAAGTTTTCATTATTATGAGTTAGTAATTAATAAATAATATAGTTTTAGCCTTAACTCATGATAAATAGACTTATAATTGTGTTAATTTATGAAAAATGGTTTTTAGTTGGTTAATGTGATTTTATACAAATTTATATGATTTTTATAATCATGTTTTTGAGATAAATGAAGAAAAAGAAAATAAAAAAATAGAAAAGGGGGGACCTGTCGGCCAGCTGGGCCCGCAAGCGGGTTGGAAGTGTAGTGAGGGTGGAGCCACGAGCAGGGACTTGAGATGCTTTGGACCAATGGGGGCATGTGTGTGCCACTCCCCTTCCACGTCACTAGTGGCCAGCCTGTTGTGGGGCAAGGAGTGGTCGCACACACATGAGAAAGGCACTCATTGATTCCCAAATCTCGCACTACCATATATGTATCTCCACATTCAGCGTATAGCTGATGTGGGACTAAATTGGTGGTTATACCTGCCCCAGAATATTTTAAAAGATTTTAATATCTAAAATATCCTTTCTTTATAACAGCGAAATTTCATGTTGACGTCACTATATAAGGGTATTTGAGAACTTATTCACTCTCTCTCATGCAAACAGATGACCAACATGGGTTCGAATCCTATCAAAGCCAAAATTCGTATTTTTATTTGATTAAATCACGACTTTCCAATAGATCGCTGGTAAAGGATTAAGCCACTAGAATCGCTTAATCATCAGTGAAAATCTCGTCAACGTGATTCGCACAGTATTATTACTAAAATTATTGAACAATTCGTAATAAAAAGATCGCGAGTCTATCGAGCAACTCATCTTCGATTGATCAACGAACAAGTCATCGTCATGAAGAGGATGATCCACTGGGAGACGAGTCACCACCTCTTGAGAACATACTAGATGTGATGAAGAGCCTCTTCTTACTATGTAGACCTGAGGATGAAGTTCCCTAACATGCGTCCTACCTCTATTCAACTCCTCTACGTCAAGTGACAGTTGTTAGAGAGCTACAAAGTCGCCGTTTTCCCGCTTCGGGTGACAACTATCAAAGATGATTCGACAACTCACTTCATTGATCTCTAGACTTTACAAAAGGATCTAGAGATTACTCACATCATCTTTGTCTAAGGAAAGCCTTCAAGGCTGTGGACATTATATGACAATCTTTCTGAACGCTCAGGATTCTAGATTCTAGTGCATCACTAACGTATCACTACTGCGATGCTAGAACTCTATTTTATCATTTTTTAATTAATTTAACCTCTACCATTATTTTTTAGACTTTAAAAGGAGATACAACAAATGTCCAAGTTGTCCATATTTAAGGAGAGTCTTTGAGGTTATAGACATCATTCGATGACCCTCTCGAATACATAGAATTCTAGTGATCGTTGTCGTGAGGTTAAAATTCGGTCTTTCATACTTCTTAATTTTTACTTCATTTGGTGATAATTTGTGTGATTTAAATTTATCAAACTATTCTTCATTCAATTACGATTCTTCCGACTTTTACAAATCTTAATTTGATCAATTAAATCATCTATAATCACTTACATAAGAATCATTGAGAGGAACTCTATTTCTACTTGATTCACCTTCGTCGGGTGTTGTTGTCATTTTGACGTCCGCACGTTTATTTTCCTTTTTTGTGAATTTTAAATATATTTTATTTCTATTTATTAGTATAAAATACATAAAAAATCGTATTATTTGAAAACAATTCTAAAAACTTACTTGATATTATATTACATCCCTCTGATTGACCTGATTTTTTATTATTATTTTAAGAACTTTTATTGAACTATAATTGATAAATTATTCAGAAATATTTCTAAATATCTAAAAATTGATATTTTCTAGTGTTAGAAATTTTAAATTTGTGTGATTTACTATACAACGACTAAGTCATGTCAAATTTTGGCGCTATTGCGGGGGATGTATTACATAATATTCAATATTTTTTATTTTTCTCTTAGAGGATAAAGAAATAAAATTAACTCTTATTTTTATTTTCTTATTACAGAAAATTTAAAAATAAAAAGAGAGAACAAAGAGTAGCAAG
Source organism: Spirodela intermedia (assembly GCA_902729315.2). Taxonomy (NCBI): domain Eukaryota; kingdom Viridiplantae; phylum Streptophyta; class Magnoliopsida; order Alismatales; family Araceae; genus Spirodela; species Spirodela intermedia. The sequence continues at coordinate 2,644,853 of LR746271.1, forward strand.
GCAAGGATTGGAGCATATTGAAGGGGGGTAACAGTTATTAAAATTTTCCCTCGAATTTATTGATTTTTATGCATGGTGGAAGATCGTTACATCCAAGGCTAAAAAAAATCCTTTCACTATTTCGTTCAAAACTAAAAATCTGAAAGAAAAATTAATTTTGATGGATCCTAAAGGAAGTACATGTCAAACTAATAATAATCCCATGGCCATAAAAAATTATTACATCCCTCATTCATATCAACGAGCGTCCAATATTAGAGGCCCATTAACACCCACTATTAAATTCGAAATAAATTCAAGAATTTTCCAAATGCTCCCTAATTTTCAAATCCAATATTAGAGTCCCATTAGCACCTCATCAACATTTAGAAAAATTTCATATGGTCTGTGATTTAGTTAATCTCCTTCAAGTTACACTAAAAATTATTAAGATAAAATTATTTTCTCATACACTTAGGAACAAGGCTAGTTATTGACTATTCACATTAGATAGAGAATTAACTAGTTGGAAAGATATAGAACAATTTTTTCTTCAAAAATTTATTCCTTAAGAAAAACTCAAAATATGAGAAAACATATATGGAGTTTTACTCATAGGTCAAGAGAAAATTTACATGAGACATGAGAAAAATTTAAAGATTTATTTAGAAAATATCCTTACCAAGTTATACCCAAATGGCAACTCAATAAAATTTTTTATGATGGATTATTAGAACAACACAAAAATATGGTTGATTCTATATGTGGAGGAGTTTTTATGGAGAAAACCCTTGATGAAATTTACACCTTTTATGAGAATTTAAGTGAAAATTCTAAAGATCAAATATCTTTTGAGTTATATGATAGAGATAAGAAGATAGTAATTTATGAATTGCATCATGATGATGATTCTAATTGGAGAAATGAGGTTAATCAGATTAATCAAAGATTAGAAAATTTGATTTACTTATTAAAAATATTAAAAAGCCTTCTAACCTTCAATTGAATGCATATAGTGTTTGTCTTTTGTATGGTGAAAATGATCATTTCGAATTTCAATAATATAATCAATCATTTTAGCCTAGGTAAGAGTAAGTGCAAGTACCCCACAATTTTAATAAAAATAGAGCATATTTTTTTAATTCTTATAATCCTAATTACGGGAATAATTTTTCGTAGAGAGACCCAAATAATATTCAAAATCCAGAAGCACTTAGACCCAATTCAAATTCTGAATTTTGTCTAAAATAGGAACACATATTACATTAAAATTAGTCCTCTCAAATTCAACCTGATTTTATGAATATGATGCAGCAAATGAGCCAAATGATGCAGAAAACAATGAAACAAATGATGTTGCAGCAGAAATAATTTATAAAGCCTTTTGAGAATAAGAAAGAAGAGGAACAACTACCTAGTTAACTCATAGAAAATTTAGGAAATTGTTCAATAATAGGATTTCAGTAAGGAGAGTCTAGTTGGACAAATTTGATAAAAAACTCATAAAATAAAAATGTTAGGACAATGAATATATTGAGTGAGAATATTTTACTTGATATTTATTCACAATTATTAGAGAAAATAGATGAGCTATTAGAAGTAAATGAGAATATTAAGGCTGAAAATATAGTAATAGAAAATTTAAGTAAAATCATTTATACTCACAACTAATGAATGAATATAGTGAGGATGATGAGGAGAAAGAGCCTTTAGATGAATAAATAGTAATTGATCATGGAAAAATCATTCAAATTTTAGTAGAAGGGAGTAAGTATAGAAACAAGGAAAAATATATTTTAGGTGAGGAAAAATTAGTTGATTTGGGAGATGTAGGAGACGAAATTAATAAATCTAATTAGAATTTTGCAGCCATGGTTGTTGATAGTGAGGATGATGATGCATATCATATACTGAAATTAGAAGACAACTTTTGAGAAGATGAAGAACTTGATGAGTTGAGAAATGAAAAACTAGAAAAAGTGTTGATTCAACTAATGAGAAGAAATGAAAATAATGAATATGAATATAGAGATAATTTTGGAGGAAAAAATTAAAATTTTAATGAATTTATTAAATTTGAAATTAAAGTAGAAAATTCTTTCATCCTTCAAAACCCACAGCCCATTAGAATTATGTCTAAGTCTGAAATATTTTACTCCTCACAAATTGAATAAATATATAGGAATGATAAAATAGAGTAAGAGAAGATTATGTAGACAAAAGAATACATTAAGAAATGGGTGAGTGGAAGAATTAGAGATATCATTTTAGATGATTTTTTTTAGATTGGGTAAGAGCTAATTTGGAAATTACACAGCCAGATCACATTTTATAGTATATTAATAGAAAGTATGTACTATTGAATGAGAGCCTTACAAAACAAGATAAAAATGAGGAGAGGCTCTTTTCAAAATGAAAATATTATTTTTGAGAAAATTTTGTTAATTTTTTTTTTTTTTGCTGAAAGTATGTCAAAGTATATGTATAAAACACATGAATTTATGCTAAATCTGAAAAAAAATATCATGAAACTTACTTTGGGATATAAAAATATATTTTGATGGCCACAGATCATCTTATATGATCTAAGAGCTGTCTAATTGAAGACATTAAATTCAGCGTTGCATGGGAAGCAACTCATGATTTTTATTTTATTTTGTTTTTTTTAAAGTTCAATTTTTCTTAGAATTTCATAGTATTTGTTTCTATTTCATCTTATTTTTTTCTTGAAAAAGTGCAAGAGAAGAAGTATAAGATGAAGTGGTAAATTAAAAACAAGGTTGAGGTGATGTCTTTCTGAACCTTATCATTTTTGATAACATTTTTAGTTCTTAACTTTGCATATATACATGCTTCACTTGAAAATTATATTTTCTGCATATTCTATTCTAATTTTTCTGTGTCATTGAGGATAATGTCAGTTTTACATTGGGGGGTGAAGTATTAAGTCTTAGTTTATGTTGTAGGACAATTTAGAACATGTGTTTGCATTTATTTTTATGCTCACTTAAAAAAGCAACTAAAAAACATTCAAAAAACCTACATCTATTTTCTAGTTTTCTATCAAGAACAACAGAAAATAATTTACAGACTGTCAAAAATAGTAGAGAAAAAATTGTCCGAAATTTGAAATTCTAGAGACTCTTTTCTCACATTTTATTCCCCTATACATATATTACTGAAATTTGAAATTATAACTATAAAGAGGATAGTTTTGTCTTATTTTTGACAAATTTATTATTACTGAAAATAGAATTGAAAATAAACTATAAAACTATCAGAACTATCTAATTTAGAAATTTCTTTCATCATATTGCATGCACGAAAAATGAAATAAATTAGATGGATTGATACCAAAAGATACTAGGAAGATTATTATTGAGTTAAAAAAATGATTTAGTGGCATGAAATGTTGGAATACTCGTTGGATACATGATACATAGCATAGATTTGATTTTACAGATTTTGACTTCATGATCTTGATAGATAGTATTTACTTGATGTAAAAATTTGATTGATCATTTGAGTTTAATAAAGATTTTTACACTCTAATCTATAGGACTTGTGAGGAGAAGTCACTTATTTCGAAATTTAAAAAAAAACAATGTGAAAAATCTAGAAACGAAGAGTACACATGGAAGATACGAGACATCATTTTCATTGTCAAAAATCGTCTATAGAAAAATACATGTTGTAAAATAAGTGGATAAAGTGAAAGCTCTGAAAATGAAGAGTACATAGAGGGTGTGAGACATCATTATTATTGTGAAAATTTGTCTACAGAAAAAGCTACTTATCCACTATAGAAAAAAAGAAGAAGAAATATAATGCAAACTTCAAAAATTAAGTGAGAAAAAAAGGAAATGTAGGATAAAATATTATTCTTCGATGAGTATTGATAATTGGAACATCTTGTGAATTATATCTATGAATGAAGTGATAAAGATGTGAATAGAAGAAGTAAAGTCTAAATTGTTATTCCAAAGAATACTTAAATATTTAAGTGCTTGACATCATTCTTAAATACTTGATATAAGAGTCCAAAGTGTCTAGAGGTACATCATTTCTAATTGTATTTTTTTTTATGTAGTGAAATATGATATTTTGAGATTTATGAATTTTTATTTTCGTAATTTCATTGCTAGGTGATCATCTCTCTCTCTCTCTCTCTCTCTCTCTCTCTCTCTCTAGACTATCAATGATTGCTCTAAGTGTATTTCAATAAATTACATGATATCATCACCGAGATATCTATCTATCAACATTTGATTGTGGATCTGTCCATTCTCACTCATTATCATGATGAACTCTACATAGGGGCCTTTCTCAACAGTCTTCATCTAGAGCTTGCCAATTAAATCTGTGGCTAAGTTCTCTCTAGCACTCAAGTTCTTGCGATGATAGATATCTTCTTAGTGGCTCTTCATGTGCACACCAACATGCCTCTTGCTCCTACTGCTCTTGTAGCTCTCGACCCCTCTACCCTTTATTGTTATAGGTGCTAGTGGAGGTCATAGGTCCAAGACTACCAAGAAGGGGAAGGGTTTGACTAAGCAGAAGAATTTCTTCCCTTCATGCCTATATTGTGGTAGGAAAAATTGCTTGGTTGAGAAATGTTGGAAGGAGTTTGGTAAGTCAACATGGGGTCAAGCTGTGATCGCTAGCAGCCTGTCTTCCATGACTCCTCTACTTGCATCATCTGCTCCCATGGTCTAGATGACCATGACACCTGAAGAGTATGCAGAATGAAAGGCCTACACCATGACTCCTCTTGTGCTTCCTCTTATGGCTCCTCCACCAGTCTTACCTCAACATTCACGTATGATGCACCCACTTCAAGTACACATGCTCTGCTCACCTCTCATACTTCTTGGCTTATCAACTCAAGGGCCTTTACCCATATGACAAGGTCCACCTCCCTTCTCCATACTCTTACACCCACCAATTATCTTTCTTCTATCTCCGTCACTAATAGTCGTTCTTGCCATGTCAAAGGGTATGGCATGACCACTTCCACCATCAATCTCTCTCTTTAGGACGTGCTTTATGTTTCTAGTTTTCCTAAGAATATTTTGTCGATTAGTGTCATCACTCATACACTACATTGTATCGTCATCTTCTTCCCTTATCATTGTGTCTTTTAGGACTTGTGTACTAGATAGAAGATTGATCTGGGTCATAAGAATGGTAGTGGCGTCTATGAGCACATTTTTGACTCTCCTTGGGACTTCTAGCTTTGTTTGCTTCTTCTATGCAAAATTCATCTATTTTGTGACATTGTTGTTTGGGACATCCATGTTTATCGAAACTTCAAAAATCCCTTCCATAGCTTATTCTTTCTAAGTGTGTGTGAGTCATGTCAACTAGGTAAACATCACTGCTCTACATATCCACCTTAGGATTCTATCCCCACTTATTGACCATTCAACCTTGTTTGATTGTGTCATCAGACTTTTGGCTCATTAGGGCTCATTATCTCTATCTCCTCTTCTATATAGATACATGTAGTCCTCTATTCTCCTCAATAGATTCTAGAGTTTTCTCCTTTATTGTCAATATGGTATTAGTGCCCCAGGTTCTCTCCAGCTGCCACCTCCCTCTCTAGCACACCGCCCTCGTTCGGTAGTGCCCTCCTTCGACAATTCTCACCTCCTGCCACCGTTCCTCTCGTCAATGCCCTTGTCCTCAGTGGCTGCTGGTCTTCGCGGCAGCGCTCCTTTGCTGCTGCCCCTCTCCAAGCCATTGCGCCAGGTGTGCCTTAGGTGGTGTCCGCCTCCCCACTCCCCACTCCCCACGTCATTCTGGCAAGATCAAGGGGAGTGGCTCCCCGCGTCATTTCGGTGCCAATCGTGCTCCGCCGGCACTTGTGCCTTCATGCCCTCCTTCATGGCTTCTCCATCATCCCTATTCCCACTTGCCTCAGAGCTCATATTGGATGACGTTCTACCTCTGTTGCCCCTCCTGACATGCCACTCTATTACGGCACAACTCACTCGCCCTGCTTATATATTCAACAACCATAATTACACGTCATGGGTGTTCGGCCTTGAGCTGTTTCTGTAGCCCCATTACCTCCTTTATCATCTCATGGATGACTCTCTAGCTCTCCATGACCCTTTTTTTATCTACTAGTTGCAAATCGACTCGACTGTTATCACTTTGATGCTCCATAGTATTGAGTAGAGCATTGTCGAGTCTCTCTCTCGTATCAAGTTGGTGTGCCTTTCTATGGCACAATCTAAAGATAATGTACACCAATTGGATGAATGATAAGTCTTCATTATCATGAGTTAATAATTAGTAAATAATATAGTTTTAGGCTTAACTCATGATAAATAGACTTATATTTGTGTTAAAGTGTGAAAAGTGGTTTTCAGTTGATTAATGTGAATTTTTAAGTAATTATGTGATTTTACATGAATTTATATGATTTTTATAGTCTTGCTTTTGAGATAAATGAAGAAAAAGAAATAAAAATAAGACAAAATGAGGGGGGGACCTGCTGGGCCCATAAGCGGGTCGGAAGCTCAGTCAAGGAGTAGCCGCGAGCAAGGGCTCAAACAGCTTGGACCGATAGGGGCACGTGTGCGCCACTCCCCTTCCACGTCACCGGTGGCCAACCGGCTGTGGGGCAAGGAGTGGTCGTACACGCGAGAGAAGGAACTTTGCTTAAAAAGCTAATGTTACTATATATTCGCCCGAAAAATCGGCGCACAACCGATGTGGGACTAAACCCGCGTCACACCTTCCTCAGAAGGGGCGGACAACCGGCGCGGGTTCGACTCCTCCCAGAGTCAAAAGTCATATCTTTTTATCTGAATATCGCGACTTTCCTGCAGATCGCCGGTGAAGGATTAAGCAACGAGAATCGCTGGATCATCAGCGAAAATCTTGTCAACGCGATTCGCGGAGCATTGCTACTAAAATTGTTGAACGATTCGTGATAAAAGGATCGCGAATCCATCAAATAAATCATCTCCGATTGATCGATGAACAAGCCGTTGTCGGGAAGAGGACGATCTGCCAGGAGACGAGTCGCCACCTCTTGAGAGCATACCAGATGCGATGAAGAGCCTCCTCTTGCTAAGCGGACCTGAGGATGAAGCTCCCTGACACGCGCCCCACCTCCATCCAGCTCCTCTCTGTCGGGTGACAGCCGCCAGAGAGCCGCAAAGTTGCCGTTTTTCCACTCCACCGGGTGACAGCTGCCGGAGACGACTCGACGACCCATTTCATTAATCTCTAGACTTCGCGAGAAGATCTAGAGATTGCCCACGTCATCTTTGTCCAAGGAGAGCCTTCGAGGTCGTGGACACTACACGACGATCTTCCCGAATGCTCAGGATTCCAGTGCATCACCGACGCATCGCCGTCGCGATGCCGGAACTTTATTTTCCTGCTTTCAACTTAATTTCTGTTTCATTTAGTGATAATTTGTTGATTTTAAATTTACCAACATAGACTTCATTTAATTACGATTCTTCCGTCTTTTACAGATCTTAATTTGATCAATTAAATCATTTGTAATCACTTACGTAAGAATTGCCAAACGGAACTCTGTTTCCGCCCGATTCGCGTTCGCCAGGCGCTGACGTCATCCTGATGCCCGCACCCTTATTTCCTTTTTTTTCGTGAATTTTAAATATATTTCCTTTTCATGTCCTAGTATAAAATTCATAGAAAATCGTATTCATTGAGAAAAATTATGAATAATTACCAGATATTATATTACATCCCTGTGATCGACATGGAAAATTACCACTATTTTTGGAAGTTTTATTCAATTATAATTGATATATTTGTTTAAAAATACTTCTAAATATCCGAAAATTCGTATTTTCTAGTTTTATAAATTTTATATTTGCGTGATTTAATATACAACGACTGAGTCACGTCAACGATCCACCAGGAGACAAGTCGCCACCTCCTAAGAGCATACTAGATGCAATGAAGAGCCTCTTCTTGCTATGTGGACTTGAGGATGAAGCTCCATGACACACGCCCCACTTCCATCCAGCTCCTCTTTGTCGGGTGACAGCCGTCGTAGAATCACAAAGTCGCCGTTTTTCCACTCCGCCGAGTGACAATCGTCGGAGATGATTTGACAACCCATTTCATTGATCTCTAGACTTTGCAAGGAGATCTAGAGATTGCCCACGTCATCCTTAACCAATGAGAGCCTTCGAGGTCATGGACACTATACAACGATCCTCTCGAATGCTCAAGATTCCGGTGCATCGTCAACGCATCGCCGCCACGATGCCGGAACTTTGTTTTCTTACTTTCAACTTTATTTTTGCTTCATTTAGTGATAATTTGTTTGATTTAAATTTACCAAGATATACTTCATTTAATTACGATTCTTCAACTTTTATAGATCTTAATTTGATCAATTAAATTATCTGTAATCACTTACATAAGAATTGCTGGACGGAACTCTGTTTCCGCTCGATTCACGTTCGTCGGGCGCTAACGTCATCCTAACGTCTGTACCCTTATGTTCTTTTTTCGTGAATTTTAAATATATTTCATTTTCATTTCTTAGTATACAATTCATAGAAAATAGTATTCTTTGAGGAAAATTCTAAATAATTACCAGATACTATATTACATCCCTATAATCGACCTAGAAAATTACTGCTATTTTTAGAAGTTTTATTGAATTATAATTGATATATTTGTTCAAAAATACTTCTAAATATCTAGAAAATTGTATTTTCTAGTTTTATAAATTTTAAATTTGCGTGATTTACTATATAACGACTAAGTCACGTCAATTGCCTACTTCATCTTTGTCCAATGAGAGCCTTTGAGGTCATGGACATTATATGATAATCCTCTAGAACGCTCAAGATTTCATTACATCATCGACGCATCGTCGTTGCAACACTAAAACTCTATTTTTCTACTTTCAACTTACTTTTCACTTCATTTAGTGATAATTTATGTGATTTAAGTCTATCAAACTATTCTTTATTTAATGACAATTCTTCTAATTTTTAGAAATCTTAATTTGATTAATTAAATCATTTGTAATTACTTATGTAAGAATTGTCGGGTAGAACTTTATTTTCACCTAATTCGCATTCGTCAGGTATTGACATCTTCTTAACGTCCGCACTCTTATTTTCTTTCTTCGTGAATTTTAAATATATTTTAATTATATTTCTTACTCTAAAATTTATAAAACATCATCTTCTTTGAAACAAATTTTGAAAATTACTCGATATTATATTACATCCTTATGATAAACTTGGAAAATTCCCACTATTTTTAAAACTTTTATGAAATTATAATTGATATATTTGTTCAAAAATACTTCAAAATATCTAAAAGTTAATATTTTCTAGTTTTATAAATTTTAAATTTGCGTGATTTACTATATAACGACTAAGTCACGTCAATTGCCTACTTCATCTTTGTCCAATGAGAGCCTTTGAGGTCATGGACATTATATGATAATCCTCTAGAACGCTCAAGATTTCATTACATCATCGACGCATCGTCGTTGCAACACTAAAACTCTATTTTTCTACTTTCAACTTACTTTTCACTTCATTTAGTGATAATTTATGTGATTTAAGTCTATCAAACTATTCTTTATTTAATGACAATTCTTCTAATTTTTAGAAATCTTAATTTGATTAATTAAATCATTTGTAATTACTTATGTAAGAATTGTCGGGTAGAACTTTATTTTCACCTAATTCGCATTCGTCAGGTATTGACATCTTCTTAACGTCCGCACTCTTATTTTCTTTCTTCGTGAATTTTAAATATATTTTAATTATATTTCTTACTCTAAAATTTATAAAACATCATCTTCTTTGAAACAAATTTTGAAAATTACTCGATATTATATTACATCCTTATGATAAACTTGGAAAATTCCCACTATTTTTAAAACTTTTATGAAATTATAATTGATATATTTGTTCAAAAATACTTCAAAATATCTAAAAGTTAATATTTTCTAGTTTTATAAATTTTAAATTTGCGTGATTTACTATATAACGACTAAGTCACGTCAATTGCCTACTTCATCTTTGTCCAATGAGAGCCTTTGAGGTCATGGACATTATATGATAATCCTCTAGAACGCTCAAGATTTCATTACATCATCGACGCATCGTCGTTGCAACACTAAAACTCTATTTTTCTACTTTCAACTTACTTTTCACTTCATTTAGTGATAATTTATGTGATTTAAGTCTATCAAACTATTCTTTATTTAATGACAATTCTTCTAATTTTTAGAAATCTTAATTTGATTAATTAAATCATTTGTAATTACTTATGTAAGAATTGTCGGGTAGAACTTTATTTTCACCTAATTCGCATTCGTCAGGTATTGACATCTTCTTAACGTCCGCACTCTTATTTTCTTTCTTCGTGAATTTTAAATATATTTTAATTATATTTCTTACTCTAAAATTTATAAAACATCATCTTCTTTGAAACAAATTTTGAAAATTACTCGATATTATATTACATCCTTATGATAAACTTGGAAAATTCCCACTATTTTTAAAACTTTTATGAAATTATAATTGATATATTTGTTCAAAAATACTTCAAAATATCTAAAAGTTAATATTTTCTAGTTTTATAAATTTTAAATTTGCGTGATTTACTATATAACGACTAAGTCACGTCAATTGCCTACTTCATCTTTGTCCAATGAGAGCCTTTGAGGTCATGGACATTATATGATAATCCTCTAGAACGCATTACATCATCGACGCATCGTCGTTGCAACACTAAAACTCTATTTTTCTACTTTCAACTTACTTTTCACTTCATTTAGTGATAATTTATGTGATTTAAGTCTATCAAACTATTCTTTATTTAATGACAATTCTTCTAATTTTTAGAAATCTTAATTTGATTAATTAAATCATTTGTAATTACTTATGTAAGAATTGTCGGGTAGAACTTTATTTTCACCTAATTCGCATTCGTCAGGTATTGACATCTTCTTAACGTCCGCACTCTTATTTTCTTTCTTCGTGAATTTTAAATATATTTTAATTATATTTCTTACTCTAAAATTTATAAAACATCATCTTCTTTGAAACAAATTTTGAAAATTACTCGATATTATATTACATCCTTATGATAAACTTGGAAAATTCCCACTATTTTTAAAACTTTTATGAAATTATAATTGATATATTTGTTCAAAAATACTTCAAAATATCTAAAAGTTAATATTTTCTAGTTTTATAAATTTTAAATTTGCGTGATTTACTATATAACGACTAAGTCACGTCAATTGCCTACTTCATCTTTGTCCAATGAGAGCCTTTGAGGTCATGGACATTATATGATAATCCTCTAGAACGCTCAAGATTTCATTACATCATCGACGCATCGTCGTTGCAACACTAAAACTCTATTTTTCTATTTTTCTACTTTCAACTTACTTTTCACTTCATTTAGTGATAATTTATGTGATTTAAGTCTATCAAACTATTCTTTATTTAATGACAATTCTTCTAATTTTTAGAAATCTTAATTTGATTAATTAAATCATTTGTAATTACTTATGTAAGAATTGTCGGGTAGAACTTTATTTTCACCTAATTCGCATTCGTCAGGTATTGACATCTTCTTAACGTCCGCACTCTTATTTTCTTTCTTCGTGAATTTTAAATATATTTTAATTATATTTCTTACTCTAAAATTTATAAAACATCATCTTCTTTGAAACAAATTTTGAAAATTACTCGATATTATATTACATCCTTATGATAAACTTGGAAAATTCCCACTATTTTTAAAACTTTTATGAAATTATAATTGATATATTTGTTCAAAAATACTTCAAAATATCTAAAAGTTAATATTTTCTAGTTTTATAAATTTTAAATTTGCGTGATTTACTATATAACGACTAAGTCACGTCAATTGCCTACTTCATCTTTGTCCAATGAGAGCCTTTGAGGTCATGGACATTATATGATAATCCTCTAGAACGCTTGAAACAAATTTTGAAAATTACTCGATATTATATTACATCCTTATGATAAACTTGGAAAATTCCCACTATTTTTAAAACTTTTATGAAATTATAATTGATATATTTGTTCAAAAATACTTCAAAATATCTAAAAGTTAATATTTTCTAGTTTTATAAATTTTAAATTTGCGTGATTTACTATATAACGACTAAGTCACGTCAATTGCCTACTTCATCTTTGTCCAATGAGAGCCTTTGAGGTCATGGACATTATATGATAATCCTCTAGAACGCTCAAGATTTCATTACATCATCGACGCATCGTCGTTGCAACACTAAAACTCTATTTTTCTACTTTCAACTTACTTTTCACTTCATTTAGTGATAATTTATGTGATTTAAGTCTATCAAACTATTCTTTATTTAATGACAATTCTTCTAATTTTTAGAAATCTTAATTTGATTAATTAAATCATTTGTAATTACTTATGTAAGAATTGTCGGGTAGAACTTTATTTTCACCTAATTCGCATTCGTCAGGTATTGACATCTTCTTAACGTCCGCACTCTTATTTTCTTTCTTCGTGAATTTTAAATATATTTTAATTATATTTCTTACTCTAAAATTTATAAAACATCATCTTCTTTGAAACAAATTTTGAAAATTACTCGATATTATATTACATCCTTATGATAAACTTGGAAAATTCCCACTATTTTTAAAACTTTTATGAAATTATAATTGATATATTTGTTCAAAAATACTTCAAAATATCTAAAAGTTAATATTTTCTAGTTTTATAAATTTTAAATTTGCGTGATTTACTATATAACGACTAAGTCACGTCAATTGCCTACTTCATCTTTGTCCAATGAGAGCCTTTGAGGTCATGGACATTATATGATAATCCTCTAGAACGCTCAAGATTTCATTACATCATCGACGCATCGTCGTTGCAACACTAAAACTCTATTTTTCTACTTTCAACTTACTTTTCACTTCATTTAGTGATAATTTATGTGATTTAAGTCTATCAAACTATTCTTTATTTAATGACAATTCTTCTAATTTTTAGAAATCTTAATTTGATTAATTAAATCATTTGTAATTACTTATGTAAGAATTGTCGGGTAGAACTTTATTTTCACCTAATTCGCATTCGTCAGGTATTGACATCTTCTTAACGTCCGCACTCTTATTTTCTTTCTTCGTGAATTTTAAATATATTTTAATTATATTTCTTACTCTAAAATTTATAAAACATCATCTTCTTTGAAACAAATTTTGAAAATTACTCGATATTATATTACATCCTTATGATAAACTTGGAAAATTCCCACTATTTTTAAAACTTTTATGAAATTATAATTGATATATTTGTTCAAAAATACTTCAAAATATCTAAAAGTTAATATTTTCTAGTTTTATAAATTTTAAATTTGCGTGATTTACTATATAACGACTAAGTCACGTCAATTGCCTACTTCATCTTTGTCCAATGAGAGCCTTTGAGGTCATGGACATTATATGATAATCCTCTAGAACGCTCAAGATTTCATTACATCATCGACGCATCGTCGTTGCAACACTAAAACTCTATTTTTCTACTTTCAACTTACTTTTCACTTCATTTAGTGATAATTTATGTGATTTAAGTCTATCAAACTATTCTTTATTTAATGACAATTCTTCTAATTTTTAGAAATCTTAATTTGATTAATTAAATCATTTGTAATTACTTATGTAAGAATTGTCGGGTAGAACTTTATTTTCACCTAATTCGCATTCGTCAGGTATTGACATCTTCTTAACGTCCGCACTCTTATTTTCTTTCTTCGTGAATTTTAAATATATTTTAATTATATTTCTTACTCTAAAATTTATAAAACATCATCTTCTTTGAAACAAATTTTGAAAATTACTCGATATTATATTACATCCTTATGATAAACTTGGAAAATTCCCACTATTTTTAAAACTTTTATGAAATTATAATTGATATATTTGTTCAAAAATACTTCAAAATATCTAAAAGTTAATATTTTCTAGTTTTATAAATTTTAAATTTGCGTGATTTACTATATAACGACTAAGTCACGTCAATTGCCTACTTCATCTTTGTCCAATGAGAGCCTTTGAGGTCATGGACATTATATGATAATCCTCTAGAACGCTCAAGATTTCATTACATCATCGACGCATCGTCGTTGCAACACTAAAACTCTATTTTTCTACTTTCAACTTACTTTTCACTTCATTTAGTGATAATTTATGTGATTTAAGTCTATCAAACTATTCTTTATTTAATGACAATTCTTCTAATTTTTAGAAATCTTAATTTGATTAATTAAATCATTTGTAATTACTTATGTAAGAATTGTCGGGTAGAACTTTATTTTCACCTAATTCGCATTCGTCAGGTATTGACATCTTCTTAACGTCCGCACTCTTATTTTCTTTCTTCGTGAATTTTAAATATATTTTAATTATATTTCTTACTCTAAAATTTATAAAACATCATCTTCTTTGAAACAAATTTTGAAAATTACTCGATATTATATTACATCCTTATGATAAACTTGGAAAATTCCCACTATTTTTAAAACTTTTATGAAATTATAATTGATATATTTGTTCAAAAATACTTCAAAATATCTAAAAGTTAATATTTTCTAGTTTTATAAATTTTAAATTTGTGTGATTTACTATACAGCAACTAAGTGACATCAAATTTTGCTGTTATTGCTAGAGATATATTAGATACTATTTGATATTTTTTTGTTTTTCTCTTAGAGTACACAAAAAAAAAATTAACTCTTGTTTTATTTTCTTCTTATAGAATTTTTTGTTTTTAAAAAAGAATGAAGAGCAGCAAGTCAAGGACTAGGGCATACTGAAGAAGGGTAATAGTTATTAAACTTTTTCCATGAATTTATTGAATTTTATGCATGGTAGAAGATCCTTACACACAAGGCTATAAAGTTCTTCCACTACTTCGTTCAAAACAAAACAATTTGAAATAATAATTAATTTTGATGTATCCTAAAGGAAGTATAGGTCAAACTAATAATAATCTCATTGCCATGAAAAATTATTACATCCCTGATTCATACAAACGAGCACCCAATATTATAGTCCCATTAGCACCCACTATTAAATTTGAAATAAATTCAAGAATTTTCCTAATTTTCATAGATTACCTTTAGAGGAACCTCATTAGCATTCAAAAAAATATCATATGATATGTGATTTAGTTAATCTCTCTCAAGTTACACTATAAATTATTAAGATCAAATTATTTCCTCATACACTTAGGGACAAGATTAGTTATTAACTATCCATATTAGATAGAGAATTTACTAGTTAGAAAGACATAGAACAGGTCTTTCTTCAAAAAATTTATCTTTTAGGAAAAACTCAAAATATGAGAAAACATATATAGAGTTTTGCTCAAAGGTCAGGAGAAACTTTGCATTAGACATGGGAAAAATTCAAAGATTTACTTAGAAAATGTCCTCATCATGCTATACCTAATTGGTAGCTCAATATAATTTTTTATGATAGATTATTAGGATAACACAGAAATATAGTTGATTCTATATGTAGAGGAGTTTTTATGGAGAAAACTCTTGATGAAATTTACACCTTTTATGAGAATTTAAGTGAAAATTCTAAATATCAAACCTCTTTTGAGTTATATGACAAAGATGAGAAGAGAGGAATTTATGAATTGTATCATGATGATAATTCTAATTAAAGAAATGAGGTTAATCAGATTAATCAAAGATTAAAAAAACTTAATTTACTTATTAAAAATATTAAAAAGCCTTCTAACCTTCAATTGAATGCATATAGTGCTTGTCTTTTGTATGGTGAAAATAATTATTGTGAATTTCAATAATATATTCAATCATTTTAGCCTAGGCAATAGTAAGTGTAAGTACCCCACGATTTTAGTAAAAATAAGAAATATTTTTTAATTCTTATAATTCTAAATGGGAGAATATTTTTTTGTGGAGAGACCCAAATAATATTCAAAATCAAGAAGCACTTAGACTCAATTTAAATTCTAAATTTCATCCAAAATAGGAACACAGATTTCAAAAAAATCAGCGCTCTCAAAATCAACCTAATTTTATGGATATGATGTAGCAAATGAGCCAAATGATCCAGCAAACAATGAAACAAATGATGTTGCAACAAAAATAATTTATAGAGGCTGTTGAGAATAAGGGAGAAGAGGAACAGCCACCTAATTAGCCCATAGAAAATTCAAAAATTGTCTAACAATAGGATTTCAACAAGGAGAGTCTAGCAAGATAGATTTAAGAAAAAACTCATGAAATAAAAATGTTAGGACAATTAATACATTGAGTGAGAATATTTTTATTGATCCTTATTCCTAATTATTAGAGAAAATAGATGAGTCATTAGAAGTAAATGAGAATATTAAGACTGAAAATGTAGTAGCAAAAAAATTGAATAAAATTATTTATTGTTCACAATTGATGAATAAATATAGTGAGAATGATGAGGAGAAGAAACCCTTAGATGAAGAAACAACAGCTGATCATGAAAGAATTATTCAAATTTTAATAGAAGAAAGTAAGGACAAAAATAATGAAAAACATATTTCAAGTGAGGAAAAATTAGTTGATTTGGGAGATGTAGGAGACGAAATTAATAAATCTAATGAGAATTTTACAGCATGAATATTGATAGTGAGGATGATGATGCATATCATATATTGAAATTAGAAGACAACTCTTGGGAAGATGAAGAATTTGATAATTTGAGAAACAAAAAGCTAGAAAAAGAGTTGATTCAATTAATGAGAAGAAACAAAAAGAATAAATATGAATATAGAGATAACCTTGGACGAGAAAATTTAAATTTTAATGAATTCATTAGATCTGATATTAAAGTAGACAATTCTTTCATCCTTCAAAACCCACAGCCTATTAGAATTATGTCTAAGCTTGAAATATTTCACTCCTCACAAATTGAACAAATATGTAGAGAAGATAAAATAGAGTAAGAGAAGATTATGAAGATTAAAGAATATATTATGAAATAAGTAAGTGAAAGAATTAGAGATATCAATTTAGATTGAGTAATAGTTAATTTGCAAATTATATGGTGTGATCACATTTTATGGTCTATTAATAGAAAATATTTACTAATGAATGAGAGTCGTACAAAATCGGATAAAAATGAGAAAAGGTTCTTTTCAAAATAGAAATATTATTCTTGAGAAAACTTTGTTAATTTTCATTTTATTTTGGCTGAAAGTATGTCAAGGTATATACATGAAGCACATGAATTTATGCTAAATCTGAAAAAAAACAATCATAAAACTTATCTTGGGATACAAATATATTTTGATGGTCATAGATCATCTTATATGATCTAAGAGTTGTCCGATTGAAGACATTAAATTTAGCGCTGCATTAGACACAACCCATGATTTTTATTTTATTCTATTTTTTTAAGTTTTGCCTTTCTTAGAATTTCGCAGTATTTGTTTCTACATTTGTTTTTTGTTTTTTTTTCTCGAAAAAGTGTAGGAGGAGTATAAGATGAAGTGAAAACTCAAAAATGAGGTAGAGGTGATGTCTTTCTGAACTTTATCCTTTATGACAATATTTTTAGTGCTTAACTTTGCATATATGCACGCTTCACTTGAAAATTATATTTTATGTATATTATATTCCGATTTTTCTGTGTCATTGAGGACAATGTCATTTTTAAGTTGGAGGGTGAATTATTAAGCCTTAATTTATACTATTGGATGATTAAGAACATGTGTTTGCATTTGTTTTCATGCTCACCTAGAAAAATAATTAAAAAATTTGAAAAAAATACAGCATCTATTTTCTGATTTTTTGTCAAAAAATAATAATAGAGCAATGTGAAACATCTAGATGAAGAGTACACATAGAAGATGTGAGACATCATTCTTATTATCAAAATTTGTCTACAGAAAAAGCTACTTATCTACTATATATATTTAAAAAAGAAAAAATATAGCATAAACTTCAAAAATGAAGTCATGGAAAAAAAGAAATGTAGGATCAATATTATTCTTAGATGAGTATTACTAATTGAATCATCTTGTGAATTATATCTATGAGTGAAGAAGTGATGAAGATGTGAGTAGAAGTGAACTCTAGATTGTTACTCTAAGGAGTACTTAAATATTTAAGTGCTTGACATTATTCTTAATACTTAATATAAGAGTCTAAAGTATCTAAAGGTGCATCACTTTTAATTGTAGTTTTTTTATACATTGAAAAATGATGTTTTGAATCCTACCAAAGTCAAAACTCGTGCATCACTTTATAAGGTGCATCACTTTATAATTGTATTTCAATCTCTCTCATATAGGCAAACAATCAATGTGGGTTGGAATCCTATTAAAGCCAAAACCCGTATTTTTATTTAATTAAATCACGACTTTCCCACAGATCACTAGTGAATGATTCAACTACTAGAATTACTTGATTATTAGTAAAAATCTCGTCGACGCCATTCGTGAAGCATTGTTACTAAAATTACTAAAAGATTCACGATAAAAAGATCACGAATCTATTGAGTAAATGATCTTTGATTGATTAACGAACAAGTTGTCATCAGGAAGAAGACGATCTACCAAGAGACAAGTCACCATCTCTTGAGAGCGTACCGAATGCGATGAAGAGCCTCCTCTTGCTGCACAGACTTGAGGATGAAGCTCCCTGACATGCGTTTCACCTCCATCCAGCTCTTCTATGTCAGGTGGCAGCCGCTAAAAAGCCGCAAAGTCATCATTTTTTTACTTCGGTGGGTGACAGCTAATAGAGATCATTCGACAACTTATTTCATCGATCTCTAGACTTCACAAGAAGATCTAGAGATTGTTTACATTGTCCTTACATGACAATCTTTCTGAATGCTCAAGATTTTGATGCATCATTAACGCATCACCGTCGTAATGCCGGAACTCTATTTTTCTACTTTCAACTTAAACTTTACTTTATTTAATGATAATTTGTGTGATTTAAATCTACCAAACTATTCTTCATTCAATGATGATTCTATCAGCTTTTAGAGATCTTAATATGATTAATTAAATTATCTATAATCGCTTACGTAAGAATCACCAAATGAAACTCTATTTCTGCCCAATTCATATTCATCAAGTGGTGACCTCATCTTGATGTCCGCACCCTTATTTCTCTTTTTCGTGAATTTTACATATTTTTTGTTTTTATTTTTTAATCTAAAATTTATAAAAAATCAATTTTTTGAGAATTTTTTTTAAAAATTACATGTTATTATATTACATTTCTATGATTGACCTCAAAAATTACCACTATTTTTAGAACTTTTCTTAAATTATAATTGATATATTTGTTCAAAAATACTTTTAAATATCTAAAAATTAATATTTTCTAATTTTATAAATTTTAAATTTATGTGATTTATTACACAACGACTAAGTCACGTCAGAGATAAAATATTAATAAATTAAATCAAAATGAAAATTAAATTTTGAAACACCTTCAATCACTCTACCCATCTTCGACTATCACTTAGAGAGAACTTGGCCAAAAATACTTTTAAATTCCTTAACTTTCCTGCACTTCCCCATCTCAAAACCTTCCTCCATTTTACTCCAAGCTTCCTTTCGATTGTGGTCCTTAGAAATCTCAACAATTCTGTGAAATGAGGAATTCTTACTTGTTTGTTTCTCTATCTAAAACAAAGTATAAATGTTTACATATACATGGATCAAGTGGCTAAAAATGTTGACATCTTGCTTTGTTGATTTATGGTGACATGGCCCATAAATCCTTTCACATGTCCTCATGCTGATGTGGCCATGAATCATTGTATTGTTTGCTAATTATTTTGATAATTTCAAGTTATTGAAGTATTGCTAGAAAATCACTTTTTAAATTTCTTAAAAAAATTATTTTCCAAATTTTAACTTCATGATTAATTTCCAATTAGTTTTAAATATTTATGAAGGTTATAAACATTTGGATAACCACATTAGTACAAGGATTAAAATAAAAAATATATTCATGTCCTATAAATTACAAAAATTACTAAATTAAACATAAATTCATCACATAATTCCCAAATGAGTACTTAATCATTTTCAGTTTAATACCTAGTGTTTTAAATTAATTGATGTGAAAATTAATTTAATTTTATATTATTCATTATATAAAATGAGACATCATCACACCCACCAACTTAAATCATGGTTAGTCCTTTATTAATAGATATATAAAATAATCTATGACTGATAGTGATTCAAAACCCCATATTCTTGTGTAAGATTGGTTTCAAATGATTATACTCAAGTATGTTTCAAATTTTCATAACAAGTGTCAAGGATGAAATCATGGCTCAATTGTTGCAATACTTCTCAAAGTAGCATTCAAAAAATTTATTTCCCTATCTACACAACTCTAACACCTATAATTACTAAATACCAGCCACAAGATGTTTGGAGATTTGTTTTTCACAACTTAAGAATGTCATATAATCTATATTCCTAAATTCTAGATTTTGAAATTTGAAAATTTTTAACCTCTTTGTTTCTATTATTAATACTATTAATATTTATGAAAAGTTACTTTTTCCTCATAGTTTTTTTTTATAACAATAGAAGAGTGGATAAGCATTTCCCATATCCAATCACCCGAGCTTTTGAGCTTTCACTCTAACCTTTTTATTTAATATGTGCAGGTAGGTACCCTTTCCCAAGGGTGTTGTAGTGATGATAGGAAAATGGATAAGCACTTCCCATGTTTAATCCTTGCTTTTAAGTGATTTCACTCCACCATTTTGTTCACTTTATTTAGTGTAGCCAGATGGGTGACTTCGACTCAGAAGTACCCTAACTAGAAATATAAAAAGTTCAGCAAAACTGGAGTTTTCAACAGAATTTCCAACTACTAATATCTAGCATCTATTGAATTATGAAGTGTAAATTTGTGATGTTCCTTTAATCTTTGAACTAAGGGATATCAAATTTACATTTAAATCAGAACTCAAATACGAGAAATACCAACTATAGAAGATTTATCCTATGTAATCATGTTCTCACATACTTCTAGAATTAAATAAAATAAGAAAACTATAGAAGATTTATCCTATGTAAATCCTAGCTGTTGTTGTCATGTCTCCACATGCAGGAAGACAGCAACAACAAGATAGCAAACGGAAGAAGAAGAGGAAGGGGGAGAACACAAAATATGCACAAGTAAAGCAACATTCAAGTTTGGGCTCAACTATCAGTAGGATCACCCCATTGATATTTTCCATACAATGAGGAATTCTAACATTCGTTTTAGTGTCCAAAGTATAGTATGAAAATTGGCATATATATGCATGATGTGGATTGAGATCTTGACCTCTTACCTCATTGACTTATGTTGACATGGCCCATAAATTCCTTCACTTGTCGTACTGATAATGTGGTTAACAATATTGTCTTTTGCTAATTATTTTGATAACTTTCAAATTGGTAAAATATTATCAAAAAATCAATTCCTAAATTCCTGAAAATCTAAGAAAAATTGATTTCTAAAATTTTAACTTCATGATTAATTTTTTGTCAATTTTAAATCTTTCTCAAAGTTATAAACCTTAGATAATCATGGTAGTACGTGGATTAAAAATCAAAAAATTACTCATGCCGCAGAAATTATATAAATAACCAAATGAAACATAAATTCATCACATAATTCCCAAACTAGTACTAACACAGTTTTACTTTAATAACTAGTATTTTAAAGTACTTCATGCGACAATTAATTTGATTTTATATTATTTATTCTATAAAAATAAGCATTATCAATTTGCTTCAAATATTTGTTACTATTCATCTATTTCTCAAAAAAAAAAAATTACCTTATAACATTTTATGAACATCATCAAGTTAAATGTTTATTATGAATGTCATGAATTTATATTTTCTATTCAAAGAGAGTCCTAACTTTTAAACAACTAATTTTCCCACAATTTTCTCTTTACAATGTCTTCATTCAACTTTCCAAACTTCAACTAATGAATTATGGTTTCCAATTCATCATAAGCATCTTTGTATCATAGTATTCAAGTTTGCATACATGATTTCCAATTTTCTATTTAATATACCATAGTGTAACTTTTCTTAAACCTTCATAGCTGTTTCTCTCATAAAAATAATTTATTTTACTCTTCAATATTTAACAGAATTTATTTGTAAGATCTATTAACTAAGAATCTTCATATTAAAGAATACCAAACTATAAGTTAATCTTTACTTGTAATTAATGATACACCATCATATGTCAACATAAATAAATTTATAAAAAAATGATAATTACTTTAGAATAAGTTTTCTTTCATTAAATAATCTTAAAGGAACTCATTAGTTATTAGACCAATTTTTTTCTACTATTTACTAATTAGTATTCCAAACTATAGCCCAGACATATGTAAGCAATTTTGGAAGAACATATTTAGTGGCATCGATTAAGGGTCTAATAAGAGTAACATTAAGTCAAGAAGTAACATTTAAGGGTCTACCATAGCACTCTTATATTCCTTCTATTGGGATTAATCCAACACTAGAATCAAGAAGGAGAGATTGAATTGATTGACTTTTGATCTATACTCTAACTAGGTCACATAGAAGTATCAACTTTATCCTCAAAGTCACAAGTGTTATGGTGTTCTTAGATTAATAAGTGTAACATTAAGATATTTTTTTATAGTGGCTGAGCTGACTACTTATGTTCACACTTGAAGAGTAATCCCTATTCTTTGATTCTTCTAAGGTTGATTGTTTGATCATTACTACTAATTAATGAACTCATCTTTCTTAGAATTTCTCTTTAAAATTTTCATCTAGATGCATAGTTTTAGGTTGTCAATAGTAGATTAACAAATTTGGCTCCCTCAAGTGATTAAGAATGTAATCATGAGTATATCCCAAAAAAAATATGAAATATTTTACAATGTATTATTTTGCAAAATATGGAGTTAACAATGGAGTTCACATTTTTTATGAAGAGCATGATGCTTGAAATTTAAGTCTCATTGTCTCTTTCACACAAAGATGTTGGTAGATGATTGAGGGTGGTGCAACACTATTAGATACTAGAAGAATGTTCATCAACTCAATGCATATGCATAGTTTGAACAGCTAGCATTGACTTCAAGATTTCTCTCTAATTTTTTGTTAAAGAGTTCAGTACAAAGTTTGGGGTTGTAGAAAAGATAAGGAAAGGGATTTTCAGCTTTTTATCCATTGGAATATAAATTCAACGTTTAGACATAATATTTATAAGTGAATGGCATATAGAAATATTTTCTAATTTTAGTGATCTTCTAACATATATTTTTTCTAAGATATATCAATTTGAACAAGTGAGTAACCAATGTAATATGTTCATTAAGTGACTTGGATATCCGTAAGTAAAACCAACCAGTGATCATGTTAAGACTTAACGACTATATCATATTGGTTCAAATCATTCTTATCAAGATTAAATTATGTGAACCCATAATTGATAGTATATTACTTATCCAATGATTCAACAATAAAAGATGATGTGAATTACCTCAAATAAAATGTGATCATCAAGAAGACATCTTAAAATATGATCTCAACTTATAAATCATACCTTTGGTGATTCAGAACATCTATGCTCATTTTTACAATACATTTGTTAATACTTAAAAAATCCTGTGGGGTAGCCCAAGTAATTTCAATTTAATCAAGTAATCCAATACTAAAAAAATTTAATATCATACCCATCATTATAGATTGAGTAAACCTTCATACCCATATTTTGTTTTATGAAATTTCATTGATTTGATTGCCTTGATTACTTCATTTATCATTGTGATATTTTTTGTAAATTTTTACATTTTCTACTATGATGTATAAAGTGATAAGTCTGTCTTCCAATTAATGCTATGTACATTTGCCATCATCAAAACTATGCATTTAATATTCATACACCTTCCCCCTAGTTTAACTTGGTAAAAAAAATTAAATGTGACATATCAAGATGGAGTCCTTTTACAAGCAAAACTAAGATAATTCTAATTTTAAAGTATTACCTATAAAATTTTAAGTTCTTAAAGGAAAGATTAAAACTATGTATAGGTAGATTCAAGCAATGTTTGTTTTAAAACTAGAAAAAAAAGATAATTCCTTTGTTTAGCAATAGATATTTATTATGTATAAGTAAAAAAAATCTCAAAGGAAATAAATAGATAACTTATTTGATCAAATTATTAAACTAAAATACATGAATTAAAATTATTGTGAATTAAATGTGATGGTGCTTTTTACACAAAATTCTTGCCTAAGTTTAAATCATACCTTGTAAATAGAGAATCAAGTAAAATATTATAATTATGTTATTAAAATGAAACCTTAAATTTTCAGAAATATTATTTGAATAAAATACTGTAATCTTTTTTGCAAGTGATAATGATAGTTATGATTTACTGAAAATGTAGAGCAATGCAATTCTAGTTCTTGTAAGTTAGCTGCATACACATTATTGATTACCTATGAAATACAATTATTTCATCTGTTATTTTTTCAATAATGTGGCAAGTAGTACATTCAAACACAACTTTCTTTGTTCAAATAGGACACTAATCCTAAATGAATTATCATTGCCAATTTTTTCCGAGATTCACTAAGTAAGAATACTAGTTTGGAATACCTTTCTTATTTTCCAAAATACGTATACTGTTGTCCCCTTTTTTTATCATGCTGAGAAGATTTTGCATAGATCAAATATCTAGGTTACCTATAATCCAAGTCCAACTCACTCAAAAAAGGATCTTATTCTAAATAAAAGAAAGTATATCTTCAATTCAAAAAGTGGAATGTTGTCATTGATATTCCTATTGGTTACTTGAAAAAAATTATCCAACATTAAAGTAGAACTAAAATTATTGGGTGGTAGTAAACATGGTTAGCATACCTATTAACGTTATTCATGCGTGAAGTGACAATCACATGAATGCTGTTTGCAGAAAAATCTAGTACCTCAAATCATGACATAGTCATGATATTTAGATTTGTACATGTTATACTACCATTGTTCGTTTTACTAATGTATGTTGTTCTAACTGTTCTATTACTTCGACACTCTAAGTGTTAACCAATATCTAATTCAAAGTTCTCTTATATTGTCAAAGCATTATTAAGCATACTGATATTGACTGTCATTTGTTTGAAAAAAAGTTTTCGCCAATATTTTTTGCGCACCCTACATTCCTGGTCATAATCCACTTTCCCATTGTTTATTATGAGATTTGACTTCATTAGAGTTTAATGCTGATGTATCAACGCTGGACATGCTTGTTTCAACTTGAAATGGGTTAGTTGAAATATAAGCCAAGATTGCCTATTTTATTGTAAATTATACATTCTATAAAAATAAAGGAGGCTACGATATAGGAAAACTGATTCTGGCCTAGATCTACAAACCGTTTCCCAGACGTTCTTTCTACCGTATTTCTATACTTGAATAAGTTTCTAAGAAAATAATAACATTAACATATAAAAATATTAAGATAGCGATTATCTATTCCCAGAAATTTATTTTAATAGTCCCCCTGCCATCAGTCTGTGAGATCGGGTTGTAATGGTATTGACGGTGGGGATCGCGTTGGTATTGGCGGAGAGGCATTAGAATAATGGAAGGTATCGCCAAGTCCAACGCTTTGCCAGCTTGGGGGGGCGCATGCGACGGCGAGCACACTCTAAATGCGCAAAAGTGACGGGTGAAGGGGGAGCAGAAATACCCGCATCCATACGAGGTTGCCCCTCACAAAACAACGCCCGGGGCACCTCCGGGCCAGCGATGCTCCGAACACTAGCCCGCTCGCCGACGCGTCCCTCTCCTGTCACATCGGACTGAGCTCTTACGGGTTTGAAGGAGAAGAAATGAAAAGAATAGCGGTGGAAAGCGGGTCAGGTGGGGCCTAAAGATTGAGGTGACGACTTTTGAACCTTTACCTCTCTCTATCTCTAAAATACAGAGTTCCTCTCTCTCTCTCTGACCAATTTCTCCCTGGCTCTCTCTCTCAAGGGTACCACATTCTCCTCTGGGTGGTGCCTGCGCTGGGGGTCCTGCAATGGCAAGGGGCATCTGCGGAAAGTAGCTGACGGCATAGAGCTGCTGCCACCGGCTTAACCCCACTGGATACTACGGATCCAGTCAACGCCGATGACTGCAGTACCTCGCGACATGAGTTGTGCCCGCAGCTGGTGCCAACTCCCAACGCACCATTCTCTCTCTTCTCTCCATTTCTTCTCTCTTATCTGTCTGTTTCTCTCTCTATCTCTCTCTCTCACCCTCTCTCATCCTTGTCCGTCTAAGCCACTGTCTACGACTACCCACCTGCGGGGCATGGATATCCGAGACTTTTGAGCTCCTCTCTCGGTCTCCCCTCCCTTGTCTCCTTCTTTTGCATGGGGTGCATCAGAATACCCGGACAATTCGCTCTCTCTTCCACCCTCTGCGTTTCTCTCTCTACTGTAATCAGAATCCCACACCAACAGGTGGGGGACACGCGGGTCGCCCTATTTAACAATGAACCCCTGACGTTTCTATGTGTTGAGCGCTCAACTCTGTTGATGCCACTGCAGACGAAACTGTGCCCTGGCAACCGGAGTACTGCCGCCCCTCCCTCCTCCCGGGTTCTCTCCCCTCCTGTGGTGGCTTGCATTCCCGTGAAGCGAAATGATAATCGTTTCTGTAACCACCAGCGACGGAGCTTGCAGAAGGCGTCTGGCAGCGAAGATCACATCATTATCGTAGGGTTTGTTCGGACCGTAAACGATGGAGATCGCTGTCTAATCACCCGGTTGAATGCCGTCGCCTACGGTCAGGATCTTCGTGCTTCCGCTTCCCAAACGATGCAGGCTTTCGTGGGTGGGCGTGCAAGGTACTTCATTTACTCCCCACCAATACACAGACTGATAAAGATAGAGATAAGGGTAGAATGATATCTTCTTGTCGTAGCTTCCTTGTACGTCTAAACAGGAAAATAGAGCTGCGGGTTGTGGGGAGTCACATCGATATCGGAAGAGATTCACTGAACAGCCTCCCAGATCGGCTCCCGTTGCCTTGCCTACTTAGACAGTCACTCCGCCTCTGCGAACTAAAATGGAAACCGGCGCCCAGCCTGGATCCTCAGGCTGGCGTTGTATATCCTCCGAGAGAATGTGTTGCAGAACAGAAGCAAGGAAGGGCAACCTGTAACGGAATCAGCCTTACGGAGCGAGAGAGGGAAGAGGGGAGCGAGCGAGCGAGAGAATGTGTATGAGACAGAGAAGGAGAGGGAGAAAGAGTGGGTGTGTGTGTGTGTGTGTGAGAGAGAGAGAGAGAGAGATATAAAGAGAGAGGTGAGAGGACGAGCATCCTGTCCAGGCGTGTACGCCTAGGACACCAGAATATCGAACCATGAACAAAGAAAAAAGACATGAGAGAAAAGCATATTCATATTGGCTAGTGATTGTGAGGCCCCAATTCTTGACTGGAAGGGACACCAAATACTCTGCCCTTCCATCCCTTGGATAGATAGAGAGGGAGGGCAGAGTTTTGGGTTTTTTCATGTTGTCAAACAGTTGAACAATGAAAATAGATGGCGAATGCCTGATCGAATTGATCAGGTCATGTAGGAACAAGGTTCAAATCTCTCGGTCTGTTAGGATGCCTCAGCTGCATACATCACTGCACTTCCACTTGACACCTATCGTAATGATAAACGGCTCGAGAGAATGTGTATGAGACAGAGAAGGAGAGGGAGAAAGAGTGGGTGTGTGTGTGTGTGTGTGTGAGAGAGAGAGAGAGAGAGAGAGAGAGAGAGATAGAAAGAGTGTGTGTTTGTGTGCGTGTGAGAGAGAGATATAAAGAGAGAGGTGAGAGGACGAGCATCCTGTCCAGGCGTGTATAGCGGGAGAGATGACGGAGCACCTCGTTAGGCCTGGACTGTTCTTATTTTGCCATTTTTGGCTGAAAGGTCTGCCATGTTTTGGGCTCATCTGGCACCGGGGCTTCTCGCATAAGATAAGAGACCGCACACATCCTCACGTGCATATAGAGGGTTCGACCAGCATCTGTAGATCCAAGTGCACCGCTAATTCCGGGAGACCTGTCCGGCTGGCCTCATAGCGGGCGTCACGAAATAATGGTTCGATAGTGTGATACGTCGACAGGCAGAAAACATCCTCCAATCTTTCGACAACTCAGGTGTATAGAGATGCGTTTGTGGGCATCCAAGGAGAGTACAGACAACCAGGGAGAGGCAACCGACCCCTGGAGTGAACGGTTACGATTCATGGCGAAAACCTGCATCAAATTGTATCCGGCACGGCAAACTGCTACAATTACTAATCGAAACGAGATCTAGAAAGAGAGGATAAAGTAAACAATGTTGGGTGCTGCGCTAAGCTGACCAATGGGTCTCAGCCGCCGTCTACAGTGGGTTTAGCGGCGTCTGCCTGTTCCGTCCGCAACTATAGGTGGTGGTAGCGGAGGGCCTTAGTAAGCTCTGTCATGTCACCAACGCCGCCGCCGCGGCCGCCACTTGCTTCTCGACTCCCGTTATCGTCGTCATCACGATCGTCACCATCAACAGGATCCTCGATCCCCTCTTCGTCCTCTACCTGCTGGTCATACTGTGGGAACGTCGACCCCGTCGTGCTCGGAGACAGGGAACCGTCTCCGTCCATCGACTGGTTGTCCGACGGTAGTACACCCATCTCCTCCATAAGCTCCGCCATCTTCTTCCTCCCTGAAGCGGTGAGCAAGGCGGCGCCACCGCGGCTGCCTATGGGGGTCGGGGCGCTCAACGTTTTGCCGTCTCTGGGCGGGGAGAACACTACCGGCATGTACTCATCGGTGTCACAGGCGAACTTGGAGTTCTTGAAGTGCTCCTTCAACGCCTCCAAACCCTACAGAACTATAACACCATCTAAGAGACCGAGATTCTATCGTCATGTAAAATGAATCAAACCAAAAACAATCATGGGACAGGGAAATCAACGCACGGACAGACGGCACGAGAGGAGTAATCTACAATACCTGCAGGCGAGCGTAGGTCACGTGGCATATCTTCCGGGAGTTGAAGACCTCCCAGGGCTGCAGGTGAAAGGCCTTGTACAACCTCCATGTGGCTTCCGGCGAGGTCATGTTGACGAACCCGTATCCTACGTTGCACTTGTTGCTTAATTTGACAATTCACGAAGTGGGGGCGCGGGCACAGTTCGCCGAAATGGTACAAAGGAAGATCAGTGAGAAACCAAAGAAAGAATTCTTACGCCTTAACGTTTGAAAGTGAATAAGGGGAGAAGGTTGGGAGCGGGCGGAAGGAGAGGATGGAGAGTCATAAGAAAACACCTGAACGAATAAAAAAGTTATTATCCTCTCCAGCTTTACTTATAGGTCGTTCTTTCCCTTTTGACCCGCATTGTGACCCCAAAAGTAGCTTTTCCCCTTCCCCACCTCCCCCCCCTTTTCAGGTTTTATGAGATTGATGGGCATGGATTTTCAGGGGTGGACTGGTACGAAAAGACTAAGGAAACCTTCTGTCTTTCCCTAGCCATAACTTGTTCTTGGTTCCTATGGGCTCGTCTAGGCCACAACGATCTCGAACTCTAGGGTTTCGGCGACAGGCAGTCGTCGCCCTTGGCTCGTTTTCCCCGGCAACTTCCCTTCCTCTTCCAAATGTAAACCAGGCTTCGTTTAAAATGATAGAATAATTCAGCAACTTCCACTGTATGTGGCCTTCGTGACTACAGAAAAAAAGGAGTATGGACAGACTCACTTGAAATCGATAGGGAGGTAGACAAAGTCATAGGAGGACATGGGTTCGCTTCCATCCCCTTCGGCCGCAATTCTCTCGTTGTAGTGGATGCAGTGGTTGTCCAGCATGTTCAGGAGGAGCTTCTGACTGCACCGTAGACAAGAGAATGAAGAACAGTCATAAAATCACAATGAAAGAAGAATAACGTATCCCCCCAATGGCCGGATGAAGAGGGAGGAGACCAGACAGACCTGTACTTGTTGGGTATGTTCTTAATCATGACGGTGGTCCTGGAATCCCGGAAAGAGGAAGAAGGCGAGCTGCCCCCGGCGAAGGTGTCCTTGAAGAGGAACCTCGCCTCGGTGGCACTCCTGCTCTTGCCACTTTGGCTCTTCCAGTTCTTATGCCGCCCTGAGTGCTGCCTCGACGAACTGGCCGGAACCGAAGACGGGCCGCCGCCACCGGCCCGCTTGCCCCTTCGGGCGTTGTCGCCGGCCGCTTTGTCGTCCGTAGACACGCTACACTCGCCGCCCACCCGCCCGAGGAGAGGCGGCCTTGAAGTTGCCCCATACGAAGCATCAGCCCTGGGGAGCCGCAGTAACCTTGGGGGCAACGGCGTCGGCTGGTGGCTTGAGCCCTTCCTGCACGCGCTTCCACAGGTTGTCGGTATTGGCGTTAGCAGGATGAACTCGCCCGTTCGGGGGAGAGCAGAAGGAGATGGGAGGGAAAAACAGAAGCAACTAAGCTGCACCTCCTGGCTTGCTGGCCGCCGGGCCTGCTGAACTCGATAACCACGCGTTTCCCGAAGATCTCCTTGCCATTGAGCTCGTAGAGCGCCCGAGCGGCGTCCCGAATGTCGAAGAACTCGACGAACCTGTGCCGAGGCTTCAACGGGGTCTCCCGCAGCTCCTTCACCGTTCCTGTCGGTCGAATTTACACAAGACCTCAGAAAAAAGACGGGCGAGGGCGATGGCGAATAGAAAACAGAAGCTCTGAGCGGCGGAACCATCTGGGAGCAAGGGATTCAAGATGAATCGGCCACAAAAAACGTTGAAAGCAGTTGCATGAAGAAAGCTTTCGAGTAGAAGAACTCGATGAATCCGGCTCGAAGGGCCGATGAGGGGATCCTAGGAGGAAGAAAAAGGGCATCACGATGCGCCGAAGCACCGCGAAACGAAAAGCAGACGGGCAAACGGAGAATTGAATTTGTTTGAATAAAATCCGACGATGTTCGGAAAAGAAGTTGCAAGTGCAAGAGCACAATACCGACCAAACACTTCGAAGACATCCTTGAGCGCGGCGGAGGAGACGTCCGAGTCCAAATTGAAGACAACGAGGGAACCGTTGTTGGGGCCGTCGAGCCCCGCCGCCTCCGGGGCGAACTGGGCCCACACGGCCCTCCCGGCAATAAGCCCCCGCCCGACCGCCGGCTGCCCGCCACCACAGTATCCGCCGATGTTGCTGCCACAGCTGCCCCCCAGCTCCGCCCATAGCGGGTCTCCGCCTCCCCCCCAATTGGTGCCGCTCCCGCTGCCGCTGCCGGGGACCATTCCCACGAAACCGTACTGCTGGCCCAGGAGGCTCTGCTGCCGCACGTGCTGCTCGCGGATCTCCGCCAGTGCTGCCTGCGCGCTCCGCAGGTCGTAGAAATGGACTGTTACGAGCCCCTCCCCGAGGGCTCGCCCCATCTCAACTGCCCGCACGCCGCCGAAGCTCTCGAGCTCGACCCGAACGGCGCTCTCCGCCGCGTGCGGCGGCACCGAGCTCAGCAGCAGCGTCCGGGTCGGCTTGGTGTCCGGCAGCGCCGTGGCGGGGCTCACGTACGGACTAGGGTTCAACTGGGAGGTCTGGTAAAAGGGCACGGGAAGCGCCGCAGTGGGTTGAGCTTGGGGCGTACCGTAGGCGTAGTAAACCGGCGGCGGGGGGAGGAGGGAGAACGGGGGAGGGGAGGCCGCCGGGTGGAACTCCTGGGCCGCCGGATCTAGAATGTTCCCCGCCATGCTCCCGGGTTCCATGCTTCCCGAACTCGCTTCTCAGGCCCCCCTCTCTTGTGATCAACCAGCCTCGATGAGTATATATATACTATCTATAACCCGCCAGTTCCAAAAGCAGCTATCAGGATGGTCATGGAAATATGGGAAGAAGAACGACACACAAAATAAGAAAAATGGCTACCAGAGGTACTCGGCCGAAGAACTAGAGGGTTCCATTGGCGGACAAAGAATGGAAGCTGAGGACGGGCCATGGGGCTTCGCTACCCCTCCCCTTCCTGTGCCCTCTCAATTCCCTGGCTACCTATCACTTTCTTTCTCCCTCTTATTTCTCTGCCTGCAGACGAAGATCGAGAGAGAGAGAGAGCGACAGACAGGATGGATCGGTGACGGACGATGTCCTTAGAGACCGAGGCGGTTCCCGGGAGGATGCCCACGTACGCGTCTCATTAAACATTATTTGATCGTTGAGTTTTTCTAGTTTCAAGCACGGAAAGATCATCGCGCCCTTTCCGATTTTACAACTATTTACACACAAAAC
Organism: Spirodela intermedia; assembly: GCA_902729315.2. Classification (NCBI taxonomy): domain Eukaryota; kingdom Viridiplantae; phylum Streptophyta; class Magnoliopsida; order Alismatales; family Araceae; genus Spirodela; species Spirodela intermedia. The sequence goes on from LR746271.1 coordinate 2,677,153, forward strand.
GTTGCAATGCAACAGCAATCAAAGCGAGGGGCTTTTCTCGGAAAGTATTGACTTCAAACGACGGACGGTTCTGGGTCGCAGGGCGTTCTACGCGGCGGTTCTCATAATTCTCATGATTCCGCTGTGGGAGCGCCCAATATTCCTTAAAAGGATTTCAATCCCGCCCACGGACACTACCAAAATTAGGCGTGATACCCCGTTGACCGAATTGCCCCACAGCCCCGACCCTTCCACTTCCCTTCTGATGCTGACGAGAGAGAGAAAGAGAGAGTTTGCTTCTTGGCGGTAGGCCGCCGTTCCGAGGTGGGGGGCGGGCGATTCGATAGCAGAGAAGGGAGGGGGGGGGACACTCTTTCGGCGGGATTGATCTTCCAGGGATTACAGAGTGAACGGTGATGATCGTGTATGAGGAGGGGGGGGCCGGGTGCAGTACCTGGAGATCGTCCGGCGATTCGGGGCCTGTCAGAAATGTGGTACAATTTGGAAGAGGGGGCAGGCGAGTCGCACTCAGCTACAGCGCCTTTATGACGAGGACGACGGGTGAGGGAAGCGGAGAGGGGGCGAACCCGAGCAAGTGGCCGATTCGGTAATTAATGGTTAATTATTGCCGCCGCTTCTCCTCCCTCCCGCCTGTTTCCCCTCTAGGAGACAAAACGTTGGCATCGGCCTCGCATTGACTTAAAGCCATCAAATAATTATCTTTTAGTCTTCAAAATAAATTAATCCTTTCGACGAGAAATGATACATTAACTATGATAATTGGAAAGCGTCTAAAATTAAAGAGCTGATAACATTTCTGTACATAAAATTTTTAACCATAGAAGGAATAAACTAGCCAATGAAATAAGTTAGATTATGAAGAGGCAAAGTAAATGACTCCTATGTGTATTACTTTATCTGCACAAAAATCTGATTACTTTATCATCACTATTAGGGTACAATAGAACAATATTTGGGAATTCTTTTAGAAATGATGTACACTAGAACATTTCAAACATACTAAACCATCTCAAGCGCATCCTGCACTTCGGGAAAGCATATCAAGATGATAACTAAAGAGTATGTTGGATTAAAATTAAATTAATAACTAAATGGTCTAACCAATAAATATTAGTAAAAAGGAAGATCAAAAGAAAAAATATCTCAAAAATATTTTAAATACGTGATTATAGACAATTGAAATAAGGAAGAAATGATCAGATGTTCATTTTAGTTCACAAAACATAATGATAATATAAGATGAAAATGAAACTAATATATTCATACTCCTCTCAATGCCAACATATTGATATAAAAAGGTCAGTCAAAATAATTATTTTATCATATGTTTATACAAATCAATATGAACCCATGATATTAGAAACTTTTAACCCCAAAGTTAAATAAATAGGAATGGAATTGAAATGTCATAGGTAATTATCCACTTCCCCCCAACCCCCCTCAAGCATTGCCATGATGTATTTCAAACAGATTATCTCTTAAACCTATTACGAATTGCCCTCAAAGAGAGTCAACAAAATCGTCTTATGACAACATGCTTAGAACAATTCTAGTTTACTTCTAACAAATGAAAAGATTGTTTACATCTAGTACAAAGTGAGCTTAACAAGTTTAGATGAATTTTGACAATTAGTGAACTTTAGGATGATACTAGGGCTTTAAATGTTGATTTTGTTAAAAATTTCATCTTGTGTTAAAGGAGTAATTATATAACTTTTAAGTTTTGGCTATTAATTGAAAGAACTCATTAATTTGATTGGTACAAATCAGTTGCTTTTCAACCTTTCCTTTAGTTGTTACTTCAAGAAAAATTGCTATCATAAGTTTACAAGTGATAGGAACTTGATGTGAAGTACTAACAATTTGGGTTGTTCGTGTTAATACACTAGTCATCTGTTATAGTTGTTGACAACAAAGTTTTAGTTTTAGCTCTTGAGTTTCAATTCTTATTTTTTTAGAAGCGTCAACACCTATTTTACTCACACTTTTGTCAAATAATTGCTAACTTTCATCCCACTTTTAACTATTCTCAGCTTAGAAAACCATTATCTTTGCAAAGATGAAAAATTCCTTAATTTATTTCAAGATATGGGGTTTTATAGTGATTTAAAATAGAATATCAAGCTTAGCTCAATTAATCAAAAGAAGTTTCTTCTTGATTAACATTATATTTCATGGATGAGATCGTAACTTAGTAATGGTAACTTTAGTGAACAAATGCTATACCATTCCACTTTTATGACATCACAACATTGGAATAAACTTTTTCCACTTCACAGAGGTGTACGACATTTAATCCAGAAAACAAGTGTATCACTTGTAAGTTCTTTAGACCTGACATTCAATTTAGTTTAGGGATCAAGATAGTTCTTTCATTCAAGTTGATTTGATTTTTGAATGTAACTTAAACGTATTGATTAGTTTATGATATCAATTAATTTTCCATAAAGTATATATAATTCTCTTTTGTTAGTAGCACAACAAACTTTAAAGCGTACATTATGATTTTTCTTCTTCTTTGCATTATGCAGCATATTGCTATTTTATATTCATGTCCATAGTAAACATATGGCTATTTTATATGCATGTAACAAAATCTCATTAAAGTTTTTAATATTCTCAATGCATATCTTCATGCAAATGAATGACATAGTCACTTGATAGGAAGGTATATTTTAACATTTATGTTGCATCTATCAACTAGGTTTGAGAAGAATCACTTACATGGTTTTGAATAAGAGGCTGGACTTTGTGTTTATATCAATAGTTACTAAAAAAAATATTAATTATTTAATATTTTAAAAAATGTTTGATCTCCATAGAATTAGCTTTTTACATGTTCCATTTTGATTTTCTTGATATTTATTTTAAATCCCAAGTTTCATACTCTCATATCTACATTTAATATCTTAGATAAATGACTCCGATTTAGATGAAATCCACAAATGCTTATGACAACTGAACCCTGATTTTTAAATTAATTTAAACTCCTATAAGAGTGGTATGTGTAGTTTGTCAAGATAACTTGGATGAAGTCATTCACAATGTCAATTCATATATTGTAAAATTTTTTGTCAAAGCCAGATGTATTATTTGTAATAAAAAATATATCAACCTTTAATTTTGAAGGCATCATCTTATTTATTTGATCCTCTTACCAGTGTTTGTCATGACGACTTTGATTCATTCAAAAAGGGCACAGAAAGTATAGAGGAGAGGCAGAATTAACACCATAAGCGAGTGTGATGCACTCAATAGTCTTTGCAAAAAATATTATTAACTATAATGTTACTAATAAAACATTATTTTCATTTGTAACATTATTGAGAACATATTACTAATTTGTGTAATGTTACTCAATATCTTGATGGAATACTAATATGAAATGTTGTAATTATGTAGTGAAGATAAAACATATGACAACAAGTCAAGTATTAACAATGATAGATTTGGCTGTGCCATTCTTGACAATTTTTAACCACTATAAGTAAAGAAATGGGTACTTTACACCAAAGTAACCAGCAACCTGGTAAGCAGATATTTTGGACATAATAAATGAATGAACAGTACTCAGATTTAGAAAGAAATGAAATAATTGGTGACAAGAAGTGACATTTTGAAGGGTTTCTTGTACTCATAAAAAATCTATTGTCAAATGAGAATATGCTTCTTGATTTTATTTATTTAGAATGTAATTCACACTATGTTATTCTTGTCACTTAAAACTTGATTAAGATGATCTATTTTTTTCATTTTAGGTCTCACAAGTATCATAGGGGTCAATTGTAAGACGGCCATATGACTCAAGATCCAATTTATTTGTAATTTAATTCAAACAAAGTCTTTTTTTCTCTTGTACTGATGACTATGTGTAATGTTTGTTGCTTATACCTTCAGAACTTTGATGTGATGTTAACTCACTTCCATATTATGCCAAGTATTGTCTGTATGTTGTCATTGAGTTTGAGCATTATTTGCTATTTCCTCTATGAAGCCATAATTTTTGGGGTCATGATAATTACTCCCTTATCAAAATTCGAAAATGTACAATATAAAACTTTATTTGCATGCTAATTGATTAATTACTTGAAAAAAAGTTTTACATTGTGTTCCACTCATGTTCATGTATCAGCTTAGCATTTTTTGGATGATTGTTAAAATATTTTGATATATGTGTTTATTACATTACTTTGCACATGTAACATATATTATGTTATTAGAAGGCTACAATACGTTTTCTATCTCCCATGGTGTCATTGTCATACAATGGTCCGAAAATGCATATAGCTTTTACATATTGCTGCAGAAATAAACATGCTTTCGTTGCAATCATTTATATAGAATATTAGATACCTACATTACAAGCATTCATGCAGAAAAAATAATGACTATTTGATTTTACATAGATCTAACTTCACATGATGAGTAATTACCGTTAGGTAACATTAAAAATATTGTTTGATGCCATTTTTTGGTGTTTGATCAATTACTTTTGGGTCTCTATAAAATTCTTTGGCTATGATTCAGCGTTGCTAAAAATCTCTTACATTAGTGATAAGACTTAACCACACAACTATTACTTGTCAATTATAAATGTGTTAGTTAAATAAATGGATATGTCAAATGCTGAATGACCTTTTGTTACTGCTAGCATGTCACTTGGGCATATAAATCAATTTTAAATGTTGATGTCTCTTCAATAAAACTAGGGTAAACTTGATATGGATTGACTTTCAAGGAGTTTCTGGGATTGAAGTCTAATTGAACATTTCATCTATTACATCATATTTTTGACTTCAAGTTTTAGACGAAAATAGTCGTCCTAGAGTCAAAAAAGTATGGGATGCATTTGAAAGTAGTCACATAATGAAATAGCAATAAAATTTCAAAGCACAACCCAAGCATACATGTTGCCAATCATCATGGATATTAAAAGGATTTTAACTATCTCTAAAAATTTTGAGTATGGGAAAGTTCTCTTTACATTTTATTTGAGGTTTACATTGTAATGAACATTCAACATATCGCATAGTTTGAAAGCTTTTAAATAGTTTTATTCAAATCCTTAACATGAAAATTTTGAAACTTTGGAACTTGTTGGTTGTATTGTCTATTGTAAAGTTGTCTCATTTTCTGTGTTTTTTATCTATAATAATAGATCTGGTATTTGATGTGATAACCCTTCATTTGTGGAATAGAATGATTGAAGAATTAGTTCAAACCTTATTTTACTAAATTTATAACTTGTTAAGGTTTATAGGAAACAAAAATGACTTAAAGTGATGCCTAAAACTCACAACATGTTAACTCATATTTTTGAGAAACCCAACCATTAAAGTAACTATTCACTAGCAACTGACCTTATTCCTTCTTTACCGATAGAAGACATTTGTTGACATTTACAAAAATCTTATAGTGCTTACACTAGGGTACACTATGAAGACAATGGTTTTACTTGCTTACACAATCTTGAGAAGAGTCTAACTAATGATGAATAGAACATGGCAACTTAACACTTGGTAGGTTATTTTTTAAAGTTAATATTGAAGATTATCATTATTTTTGAGAAAGCATTCCTATGTTTATTTTATCTAATTAGGGATATAAACGTAGGTCTATTTGTAAAGTGCTTGTAACTAATCTTGGGGGAATAGAACTGGACTTCCTACAGATAATGCCATGTATAGCAAGTGTTGTGTATATATATTGTTGGGTTGAACTCATTAAGCCTAATGTGCAAATTTTGGAACATGATTAGTAGATGCAAGCTTAATTGAACCATTATAAAGTTCTGCATTATTATGCTCCTTAATCTTTTTAAATTTTTTGTTATGTCGCTTCAAGTTCACCTTATTATTTCTTCATTGTTTGAAGTTATTTAACTCAATTTTTAGAGAAGTACAATGTACTTCATTTCTTGACATTTAGTTGCTTAGGCTTAAGACTTTTTTGAGGTAAATCTCATTAAGCTGCTCATGGACTTGAACTGAATACACTAGTCTTCCTTTTGATACATCTATGTTAGATTCTATCTTCTATGTTCTATTTTTACCCCGAAGCTAAACTTCTGCAAGCTTGATTCAGTTAACTTTTTTATTCACTCACGTTCTCTGCATCAATAACTTATGTTTTGATCCATCTTACTATATGTTTTAAAGAGGTTCATTATTTAGTTGTCACCAACATTGATTAGTTTGGAATAGACTGTTGTAACCTTATTTGTTCTAAATTCAGCATTTTACATACCAATGTTTCATTCAACCTTTGATAGCTCTTGAATTTATTTATTGTTATTTTAGAATCTTTGTACTCTAGTTCACTTGACTACATTCTTATTTAGGTGCAAAATACTTTTCAGTCATTTTAATACATTTTCATAGAGTATACTTTCTCAATACTAAACTTATTATTACTTAGAAGGTAACAAGGAAACATTATATGAATAATTGACCAAATGTTGAGAAAAGCTAGAAAGATGAGTTTGAGCTTCAATGTTGAACTTAAGAAAAATATATTCTTCGGAGTTTTCAATGTCTCATCTAGTTAGTTAATTCTCACCACAATAATTTAAGAACTAAATTCTGCAAGTTGAGAAAATCTTACATATCAAGAATAAAATTAAGGAATTATTTTTTTCTATTTATTTTTTATATTTGTTTGTATTTTGTGGTGTGATGGTAGGTAAATTGAATATACAATTCTTAGGGATAACAGGCAATGGGCTAATATTGGGTGATGTGAAACTCATTAAGGGTTGTATGTAAAAGGTTATACTTCTGATCCAAGACTTATCAATGGTAAATGTCAAAACATTTCTATAAGTTGTTAGCACCTATGTGAGTTGAACAAGTTGAAGCAATTCCTCAAAAAATATTGAGATGAGAGTAAATGATAAACTGGTGGCTAAGGAATGGAGTTAAATGAAAATGATTTTAACAACATCAATATTTATCATTTCCTATGAAATTCTTTTGGACATAAGAATGGAGTGCAACTAACCCTCAAGTTTTCTCACTTACCCTTTCTTGGATATCCAATTTTTTTGCAACTCATGGAGAGTCCAATATGTGTAAGGTTAGAATGTTGTTTCTCGTGTATCGACTTTAATCTTTCAAAGGACATGTTTATCTTGGGTGTGTATTTGGGAGATGTGAATACTAGAGACATTAACTTGGATGTCTTACTCTTCATAATTTCTTCAAAGCCTTACATTAATATGTTTCATTTAGGGAGTTTTGACGGCTTAGTAGCTTTGAATAAACTATAAATGAGGATGTAGCATAAACAAGACTTATATCCTAAGAAAAATTTAAATTGATGATAGGGATACCTTTCGCACAGATCAACATTGAATGTGGGTGATATCATATATTTGAATGATCCTTAGTAGCATAATGTGTTTTTAAATGTTTTTTCTTGGATATGTAATGATATATTTTCTTCATAAATGAATAAAAGAATTTTTTAATCCATTTCAATTTTTTCTTGTTGAATGGTTCTTCCTCCTCTCTCCCCTCATTATATTTAAACAAATAAGTGGCATTCGGCAACTAACAAGTATGTCAAGAAAAATAATATAGGCTTTTGGAGATATATTGACAATTCATCCCCACAATGTTAGTACTTTCACAAAATTCACTGTCTAGGGTATTTTCCACCAATAAGCAGCATTCTATTTTCCATGCTGAGATTTATCTTCTTCTTAGGATTCATTGAGAAACATTCATATAATGAATTTTGGTACTGATGTTGATGGTTAAAGAATTGTACTATGTGTATCTTGGTAACAAGTTTTGGGCAAAGAAATTAATGATTTACAAGAAAAAAATCCTTAAAATGAAGGCTATAGGTTGAGAATTAATTACCCATATTATATAATGTTAGCTCTTTTGTGTAAGCAAATTATGATAGTTTTTCCCTACAAATTAGGTATCTACACCTGCAAAGCTATAATGGAAAATGTTCTCAAAGTATCTAATATCTAACAATAAATAGTGGAACCCAACTGTTTTTAAGACCTTCATCAAGAAACTATAGAATAGACTGTTAGGTTTGTCAAACTATAAGGCATCTTCAAATGTGATATGACTATCAAAAATCATATATTCACTTTTTATAAAGCTCAAAAATTGTTCTTATCAACATTTAGCCATTAGAAGCACATTTAGGATTATTAGTAGATTGCACGACATTAATATAATGTCATCACATTTACTGTGATTGCATGTAGTATTATATCTAAGGATGTCTAAGTTTTAATGATTTTGATGTTCATAATTAATTACATGATGAAAAAATGAAAAATATTATGAAATCTGTTTAAATACACTAACCAAAAAATAAAAATATGAATATTTACATCTAGTTTGCTTGTTCTTTAAATATGTGTTTCTAACCTCAAATGAAGAAAATAGATGTGACTTTATATTATATAACAGTTATAACAAGTATAACTTTGGCTTGTGAAAGATTAGTATTTTTTTTTTATATAGTAGATGAACTACAATAATGTCATGATGCCCTCTTTTTATATCTAGGACTCAAAAGGATCAACCTTATTGTATGTTTCTTTAGTTGAAGAGAACAGTTTAATGCATCTAGCATTATGTGTGATGTCTAATTTTCCTTCTACTAAGTTTGTAAAGAAAACTTCAAAAGGTTGAAAGGTCTGGTTACTCAATGGGCAAGCACTTTAACAGTTAAAGAGGATAAAACCTACCCTTGATTATGACAACCGATCTGTAGGAATGTCATTCAGATTATGTTTTGTGGTCCTAATAAACCTTGAAAATTCATCTTTACGTTGAAGAGTTTAATAGGGTAATTCTAGGGAAAGTTGAGCTGCTAAAAGCTAAGAAAATGCATATGGTAGTTTCCCAAAGTCCTTTAATTGCCTTTTCTAGTCTTTCCATTAAATCTATACTTGGAAGGTCAGATATGTTAAGTCTATACTCTTCAATGAGTCCTTTTAGGTAAGTAGTGAATTAAATTCAAGCTAGTTCATATCTTAGAATATGCTTCTAGTAACAAATCAAAACACTAATATAACACCATGTAATAATTAAATTATATTTAACTTTATAGATGTATTAATTGTATAATTAATTAACAGCTAATCAATGTAATCTAGATTAGATAACAACTACTACTTGACAAGTTTCATGATAGCAATAAATTCTTGTTACAAATATGTTAATGAAGTAGAGCTGCCATCTTATGTGCCTTTTGACAAAACTATGAAAGCAGCTATGGAGACCTACTGTAACTGCATGCTAGTTTACTTGTGATACTTTTGTAGAACTCGCCTTGAATGGGTTTTCATTATGTTTCTTTGTAATTGATAAGATTGCAGACCTGCAAGTAGCATGAGAGACAAGAGAGAGGACAATTTTGTGGAAAGCGACCTCTTGGCAATGAGGAATTCTTCAGAATGGGAAGTGATCATTGTGTCCAAAAGGAGCATAGTTTGACCATTTATTAGTGGATTTTCAATTTTCCATTATGAACATGACATCATTATAGTGAGTATTGTGTGTTCCCCTTTTCAAAAATCTCCTCATTTTCCCATTTTGATTATCTAGAGCTCTCTATTATAGTTTGCTTTATATATCTGAAAATGTTATACAATTCTAAATAGCATGATGGATACACTTAGGCTTCCTAACAAGTGGGTTGATACAATGTTTTAGTTTTAATTTTGAACAAAATTATAACTATGAAGGTTCTATGTTGGTTAAATTATAAAACAAGTAGATTGGTGTCTTTTTACAAATGTAAAAAAAGAGTACAACCTTTCAAAAAAATCACTAGTAATATCATTTTTTTTATAAAACATCTCATGTAAATGTGATATTGCATTGACAATTGTTATGTTAGTGTCACTCCAAAAGCCTCCCCTTGCATTTGAAGGTTTCCTTGTTCATATTATAACTTCACAAGATGTTGACGTGACTTAGTTGTGAATAGTAAATCACACAAATTTAAAATTTATAAAACTAAAAAATATGAATTTTCAGATATTTAAAAGTATTTTTGAACAAGTATATCAATTATAATTTAATAAAACTTTCAAAAATAGTGGTAATTTTTCAAGTCGATAACAAGAATGTAATATAATATCAGGTGATTATTCAGAATTTTTCTCAAAGAATACTATTTTCTATGAATTGTATATTAGGAAATAAAAATAAAATATATTTAAAATTCACAAAAAAAGGAAATAAGGGTGCGGACGTCAAGATGACATCAGTGCCCGACGAACACGAATCAGACAGAAATAGAGTTCCACCTGATGATTCTTACATAAGTAATTTTAGATGATTTAAGTGATCAAATTAAGATTTGTAAAAGCCGAAAGAATCGTAATGGAATGAAGTATATCTTGATAAATTTAAATCACATAAATTATCACTAAATGAAGCAAAAATTAAGTTGAAAGTAGGAAAACAAAGTTCTAACGTCGTGGCGGCAATGTGTCAACGATGCACTGAGATCCTAAGCATTCGGGAGAATCGTCATGCAATGTCCACGGCCTTGAAGGCTCTCCTTGGACAAGGATGATGTGGGTAATCTCTAGATCTCCTTGCAAAGTCTAGAGATCAATGAAATAGGTTGTCGAATTGTCTCCAGCGACTGTTACCCGGCGGAGCAGAAAAATGACAACTTTGCAACTCTTCGGCAGTTGTCACCCGATGGAGAAGAGCTGAATGGAGGTAGGGCGCGTGTCAGGAAGCTTCATCCATAAGTCCGCACAATAAGAGGAGGCTCTTCATCGCATTCGGTATGCTCTCAAGAGGTGGCGACTCATCTCCTGGCAGATTGTCCTCTTCCCAACAATGACTTGTTCGTCAATCAATCGAAGATGTTTTACTCGATGAATTTGCGATCCTTTTATCATGAATTATTCAACAATTTTAGTAACAATGCTCCGCGAATCGCATTGACAAGATTTTCGCTGATGATCCAGCGATTCTGGTGGCTTAATCTTTCACTGGCAATTTGCAGAAAAGTCACGATAATTAGATAAAAAATATGAGTTTTGGCTCTGAGAAAATTCGAACCCACGCCAGTTGCGCACCTGCATGAGAAAGATTGACATAAGTACTCTAATGCCCTTATCAAATGACGTCATCATGATATATCTCTGTTATAAATAAAGGGTATTATAGGTATTAAAATCATCAAAGCCTTTCTAGGGAAGGTATGATGCGGGTTTAGTCCCACATTGCTTGTGCGCCAAGTTTCGTGAGAATATATAGTAATACTACATTTGTAAGTAAGCCCACTGGTGACATGGAAGGGGAGTGGCGCACACGTGCCCCTATCAGTCCTAGCCACTTGAGCCCCTGCTCATGGCTCCTCCCTGACTGCACTTCTGACCCGCTTGTGGGCCTGGCTGGCCGGCGGGTACCCCCCATTTTGCTATATTTTTATTTTTATTTATTTTTCTTTATTTATCTCAAAAGTTAGATTATAAAAATTATATAAATTCATATAAAATCACATAACTAGCCAATAATTCACGTTAATCAACTGAAAATCACTTTTCACACTTTAACACAAATATAAGTCTATTTATCATAAGTTAAGGCTAAAACTATATTATTTACTACTTATTAACTTAAAATAATGAAAACTTATCAGATGTGAATTTAATTCATAATTGAATCATACTTTGAATAAGATAAGAATGAGCATGAAGAATGAATAGAAATGTTGAAGACAACTTGTTGGCAGCTTTATCACCTAAGGAAAAGTGCTTAAGAATGTTGAACTTGATGATAAGTTTGAGCATATCCTATATGAAGAATATTTTATGACTTCAGCATGTTAGTTATCCATTACAAAAGACCCTTTATCTAATTTTGAGAACATGAATATAGTTTTATTATTTTTGACTTTTATTCCAAACAAATAACCATTACAACTTTTTAGTGTCCAATGACTATTTTTCCACAAATGTCTAGGATCAATACTTTCATAGGGCCTGATGCCTCAAGCTTTCAAGCATTGACTCTTTAGACCTAGTTTCTCTAATGATGTACATGTATTGATTCATCAGCCATATGTGTCAAAGGCATAGGGGTCAACCTTTGTTTCTTAGTTTATAGTTAGTTTATAGAAGTTGATATTGTGCCATTAAATGTCTGAAATGTACATGTTCATAAATATTTAATTTTGAATCGTCACCAATCTATATTTAATGATAGAGAGTTGGGCTTAGGTAATAACTTATTTTTCCTATTTTCTTTCATTTAACTTTTGATAACAAACTTACTTTGTAATATCACCTTTAACTTGAAGTTCTTTTTCACTAATATTACCCTAATCTTTTTACTGAAAACCCATATAGAATACGCAAAATCCATTGAATTAGTGACAACCTGTTTACCATGAAAATGCAACTATTGAGCTGAAAAAATACATTCATTTATTAGGTGTACTTCCATTGATTGTACGGAAGTACATTTCCATTAATTATTTCCTTCATTCCTTAGTGAAATCAAAGTGTCATGAAATGTTTTTAACACATTACTAGTGAAAATATCTCCATTTTGGTTAGAAAGGTAGTAGTTTATGTACATCATTGTATCATGTTATAAATGAAAAAATGAAAAGTTATTAAGTCAAATGTTGAACTATGCTTCTTCAATAAAATGAACATGTTAGATCTATAGGTCCAAGAGATCCAAATTTTATAAGCTGAAATTGATACATACATTGTATCAATTGATATCGTTATCTCAAGATAAAGTTTTAAACTTTTATAAAAAATTAATATCACGTGCAACAAAGCTATCAACTTTGCAAGATGAATGAATTGGTTGAAATATACAACATTTTATTCTTGTGTGATCTTTTTACTATTAGTTACTTTCATGCATATTTAATAAGGATTAATGATGTAAATAGTGAATTTTTTTATACTAATAGTTGCATTTTTTGATGTATTTCATTATTAAATCTGATGAATGTTATACTATTGTACCAATTAATCAACATTATTCCATTGGTGTAAAACTTCAAACAAAGAAAGTCAACACAAACCTACAAGACTTAAAAAAATTACAACTTGTACTAGTTCATAAATCCTAATGAACCCTACTTAAGAAAATGGTGCACATTACATATTCAATCTTCCTAAGCTATAAGACTTCCAAAATAGACAAACCTGATTTGTACTATTGATCTTAAAATGTTCCAACTTAGATTTCCACCTATTTTTTGTTCCTAATACCTCACAATTTTCCATTTCCTCATATGTCAATGGAAAACTACCTATAAATTCCAAAAATAGTTTTTATAAGCTTTTTGACTTCCTAGGTTGTGAGTAAAATTAGATTTTAACTATTAAATTATTTTAAAATTCCTTTAATCAATTCGTCCATTGTAGCTTGACCACCTTCATTGATTTATATGGTGTGGGTGAGATGACATTGAAACTCTTATTGATTGTCTTTTAAGTCTATCTTAGGAGATTAGTGAATCTCTTCTTTACTTGATTTATGAAATCTTTTACTATCACATCTATTGGAATGGTAAGGCTAGTGAAACATCAAGAAGGGGTGCATTGGGATCTTTGAAAATTTTGACTATTTTTCAGATTTATGTTGGATTACACATGTTATTGTCAATAGATGTGTCAACACATGTATAGTGTTAAGAACTCTCAACACTCTCTCATCAAGAATACATAATTGTTATAGTAGTTCTCCCTCATCTTTTTTCTTGGCTATGTCTAGTCCCAAGTAAAAAAGTATTTTTATATTAATTATTTTACTCAAGAATACACATTAATGTTAATGTGATGTAGCCTAATCATAAAAAAAGGTTCCATGAAGACCTAATAGTTCTTAAGTCAAATAGACCACTAGCACTTTGTGCTTTTGCCTAATACACTCTTTCTTTACCACTCAAATACCTTAGAGCTTAATCTAGAGTACTAATCATAACAGATTAGTTGACCAGTTGCTAGATTGAGATCATGAATAGGATGAAGCTTTTTGGTTTGTTACTGATGTGTGCAATGTGAAGAGCTTGATTATGAGCATTGAATCCTTGTGCATTCATTGGTTTTTTATGTTTAAAGTATTTTTTACTCTATGAGCCTCTATCATATAGTTCCTATTTTCCTAGATCTCTAATATTTTAAATACTTGGTCAAAAACTTGTCATTTTTTCGAATACAAGGTGAAAGTATTTTGATCTTTCAAGCTTCCCTATTTCTTTAGTCATTTGGATTCAAAAATAAAATAGTAAATTGATAACTTGATGGAGAAAAATTGGATACCATATTAGTTGTTGATAATCAAGTTTTACTTCTTTTATATCCATGTAAATATTTGATGTGTCACAATTGAGATATTCTTTTTAAATTTAAAACTTTCATACATTCTTTATTCTCTTGCCAATTTAATACATGTGATAATTTAGAGAATATGTCTAATATCATATAGAATTGATAACCACTACAACAATATGACTACATCACCATATATAATTTGGAAAAAAATATTTTACCATACAATATGTCAACATGTGTTTTGACTCATATCATGTGATGTATACTTAACCTCTCAATTGTCGATCATTCTTGAATTAATATTGTTTTATCTTCAAATATCCTTAAGATAGATAATGACATAATATATCTTAATTTTTAATAGTTAGTAATAAAGTCCCAATTAATTAACAAATAAATTAATATAATAAAATTTTGAATATATTAAGTATTTAAAATATATAAATAAGATATAGAAATAAACTTAAATATTTGAAAACTGATTATTAATATATTTTCATTTTTAATCATCAAAACTAAGGAGACCAACAAAATCTACTCACAACTAACTTTTACAACATTCAAATATGATACAAACTCTCTTTAACAAAATATAAAATATTAAAATAACATTACATTTTTAATCAGGGAGAGGCATACAAATAAATTTTTATAAATAATTTTTAATGGTACTTGAAAAGTGGTAAGCTACAAACTATTTTTAATGGTAAGCATCTAGGGATTCTACTTCAGTAGTGACATATCAGTCTTGGCTCAAAATTCGAAGCTATGGATAGATTAGGAATATTCAACATGGGCTTGGATTTTCATTTTAACTTCCTCTGAGGATGCTTGGCTCACTTGTGCATTAGTCGCAGTCAGTGGAGATAAGCAAAAGTCACCATATGAATGTAAGGGTCTATGGAAAGCAGGAGTTGTCTGGGTCAGAGATGGAGTACATCCTTATGTTGGCTTGGACTTTGAGAGTGGGGATGGCTGGCTTCAATGGTTGGAGCATGGGAGGGACACTATGGATCGTAGAGGTGAGAATGTCCATATTGGACAACAAGGTTGTGGAGGAGAGGTGAGGAACATAGAGGACATCTGAATGAGGATCTTGAACAGAAAAAGGGATGTCGCTTCATGGTTAAGTGGGGAAAGTGGAGGGATTGTTTGGACGAAGAAGGCAAGGATGATTTCTAATGGATGATCGGGATGTGGTTCTTTTTAGAAAGGTAAAGAGGGAGTGATGGTATGGATAGACGAGAATGTGATTGGGGTATCAGATGTGGATAAACAAATGGGGGTTTTTGACGGCAGATTTGGCTTATTTACTAGAGAGAGAAAGGGAGTGCTGATACGGACAAAAGAATAGTGACTGGGGTCTCAGTTGCCGAATGGAATGGCATTTCTTAGGTTGTGAAGGGGAGGCATGGAGGCCAGAACACTTGATGGCGTTCAAGTAGGGAAAAGAAAAGATAAGTACTTGGTGGAGGGCGCAGGAGAGTTAGTATGAACTAGAGATTATTTGTTCGGCATGCAGATGGCTCGAAGGGTTTTATTCTGTACCCACTGGACCTCGAGTGAATATGGTTCAGGTTGCACTGGATAGGCCCAAAAAGGTTCTTTGGTACAGGTTCACCCCACGATAATTAATATTTAAATAAATATTTGAGTGCTCAAGTATTCAACTGTCATTGATAGAGTTTATGAGGCTATCGTCGTTTTGTATTCACACCTGTTCGTTTCGTAGTAGAGTGTAGTATGAATTTCTGTTATTTTTATCCGAGTACTACAAGAAATCATTTGATATGCTTTCACAAGCAACGTCCCATGTCCCTTGACCTTTCACCTTCATAACTCCAAAAGGTTCTTACCTCCACAAAATACTTAAATCTGTTCAATAATGTTTGATGGATAACTGATACGTTTCAAATTCCCTTCCCTCTCGAATATTTGCCTGTTTGTGTTTTAAAGAGATCTCTCTCATCCTCGGTTAGAACTTTCCAACCATTAATATAGATGTCCAGCCCCACTTCCATGCCTGACTGCCTCAACTAAACCACTCATCTCCATGCCTTGTCCTAGCTTATCTTGCATCTTGTCGAATTAGCTTGTCTCACAATATTATGATTCGAATAATTTAGTAGCTTCGATTTTTCATTCATTATTTTCTTCTGTTACTCCTTTCTTCATATAGCTACGACTTGGGCTATTGTAACTATTTTCTTAGAACAGTGTGACTTCGTGAGTTACGAGTTAAGCTACAGTACATCCTTTCTAACGATAATTAAAGCTTGAAGTTTGTTCATTCCCAATCGCTCCAGGTTCCCCGCTTCCGTCGTTGCAGGCATTGGAAGGGCCACCATGTCCACGGTTGTGGCCTTAAGGCAGGAAATGATTAATTGAAGGCCATATGAAAACTCACTTGTAAACCTGTCACCTCGAGATTTTGTGCTTCATGTAGGGGCGTAATCCAAAATTGATGAATAGATGACCCAGATTAGATGCCAAGACAACTACAGCAAGGTGGACGCAAACACCAGTAACGAGGTAGCAGGCCGTACCGCCCCGACTTCCCACGTGCGCGGCTGACGATGTACACCTGGGGACCGATGCAAGCTGTCGGAAAGGACGAAGGCGGCTCTCCTCTTTCGTTTCATCGTCGCGTCGCACGTGTGTGCATATTCGATAAAGATGGAGAGATATAACCGAGGCCCCTAGTCGGACACGTCACTGCCTAGATCTTGTAGTAAACCCCTTCTACCTCTCTACTCTTGTTTCTTCTGGTTGTTTAGTTGACAGGCTGCGTTCCCACCTTGAAGAAGGTTAACTGTCCCTATGCTCACACTGTTTCTGAGGATCTGAGTCAGCAACCTCCGGTCGGCGAGCTGCCGTACCTCCTCCTTCCGAAACAACCCTTGGAAGGCACACATCCGTACAGATTGGTCATGGTCTTTCGCCGAACACGAGATTTTTATGAGCCCCTACCGAATATGATACTCGTGTGTAACCCCTGCTGCCCTGTATACGCCTTGGATTGGCCACCGTTCCCTTCTCAGGTCTTGTATCCATATCCTCACACACTGAGACTCTTCCCTTCCATAAACCAGGGAGACAAAGAGACAGCGAGAGAGAGAGAGAGAGAGGGATGGGCACTATTCTGTTGTCGACAGGACGTACTTATGAGATAGCTAACGTTAACTATTACACATGTCGTGCAAACTTGTTTGATAGCCTTCACGAGCCCCGACCCGGCACTATCGGTTCTGTCAACGCTCATGTATGCATAGCAAGGGTGCCCGTATATCACTATATAAGTCTTGGGAAGCATGCCTTCTGTCCTCGATGAAGTGAGCAGAGGATTTCTAATGTGTTCATGATTCCCGGGGTTAGCGCCGTTAACCTCGAACTTATAGTGCATCCCCTCGGGCTACTGTTTTGGTGAAGTCAACCAACCCTCCGCCGCCGCCGCCTCACTACCAAGTCATTCATGAGTCTTGCTTTCTTTCTTGCTTCTCTTTATCTGCGTGGGACGGCGGTTGCCGAGAAGAACAATTCTTACTCGAATGGCTTCTTCGACTGAGTTACTTTCATGATGAAGCAAGACAGTTTTTGGCTGATCGAATGAACAATGTTTACAATGAATATTCGTCATATTTTCAGACGCTCGAGGAGCTTCGAGCATGGTAATAAATCAGAGTCCTGTTTCAATCACAATCAAAGATTTTTATCCTATAAACTTAGTAGAACGCAATAAAACAGATCGCCTAGTCCCCAGTTTTCACTTTCTCCCATCAATGATTTGTCCATTGTCCAATGTTGTCCAAGGATAAATCCAGTAGAGAAAACACACCTAGGGCCATTATTCAGTTCTTATGAAATTTTCCCTCTTTTGATATTCTCTCTTTGGTCATGAATTTAAGCGCCTCCTTCCTTGTAGATTCAAGGGATCCATTTGATCTTGTTGATTTAACGTTGCCTCCAATAAACCCATGTTGATTCCAGGGTTTAAGACTAATTATGTGGATTCAGCATCAATTAAATGCTGAAATTTTGTTTTTTAAAATTCAAGGAGAAAATATCTTTTTTCATGCAATTTTGCTATGTCAGTTGGTATTGAAGAAAGTTTTTGGATTTCAAATTAGTTTTTATGAAGATTCAATGTTTTGATGTTGTGGTTCATCAGGTGCATGCCTAATATTTTATTAACATTTTCAAGCTTCAATAACAGCTATTATTGGATGTCTCATTTTATCTTAGATTCATTTCGTTATCATGTGCCATGTATATGTGATACTAATGCAGATATTTTCTTAATTCAAAGAGAAAAAATATCTCATATGCATTATTAAAGTATTAAAAATGATGCAAATTCTATTGAGCTTGAGGAAGAGTTAGTGACAAACGTGTTCAACAAAGAGTCTAACTTCATATTTAGTGTATGCACCAAAGAAAGAATTATTGTGTCACACTCTGTGAAGTATAACATGTTTGGCATGACCTTTGGCTCCATGTCTCTCTCAAAACTTCATCTAGATACTTCTTACCTTGAAATTTTGATATGTTAATATGAGAGATGGAAAAATTCTTCTCAAAAAATAGTTGAGGTTTCCACCAATTATTTCTATTATTCGCTTTGCCTAATATGAGGATAATGAGCCTAATCAATCTCTCTATCAAAAAGTTTTTTGTGTCCATTTTTGGCTATATGAATGATTACATAGCCATAGAAAAACATTTGTTTCATTTGAAATAATTCCTAAGGAATTTCATTTTGTGAATCAATAATATAATAGCTTCCAACACAAGCTATAACGGTTGAAATTTACACCACATTTAGATAAAGGAGGTTGAATTGATAAGACTTTAATTGACTTTTGTTAACTTATACTTAATCTTTTTTCTCCTATTCTAATCCTAAGATTTTTTGGATTCTAATCTTAAACACTCTAAGAGTTTTGAAGTGATTCATCTCCCTATCTACATCTATACTCCAAGAACATTATAATTCTTGGGTTCGACTAAATAAATCATTCACCAATCACAACCGTTCATTACTTTGCTCAACTTTCACATAATTTCTTCATAAGTTCTCCTCTAGATTCAAAGCTTAAGGAGGCAAATAATTAATTATAGGATTTAGCAACATTTAGTGATTAAATGAGAATTCAATCATAAGTTTTCTCATGAAGAGAAGAAAGGATTCCATCGTGGGTATTTTTCAGATGATGGTGTTGACCTGATATGTATTCAAAACTTCAATGAAGAGAATGATAATTTACAACCTGTTTAGATCTTTCTCTTCTTATTGGGATGTTGGGTGAATGTTTAATGTGTTTTCAATTTAATCAAGTCTAGGAAGATCACATAGATTACCTTCTTGATGTTTAACATGGTATGGAATGTTAATGCCCTTGATAATTCTAAGTGAATTTATTGATAAGAGATTATTTAATATTTATTGTTCTTTATGTTTGTCACATATATGGGAATTCTTGAGGATAAAAGCTTATCAGTAGAAGAATTATGTCAAAATGAAAAGTGAAATCTATAGTTAAATATGTATAAGTTGACACAAACCATATCAAATATCTTATCTTTGATTATATGATTATCCAACTATCTTCTGAAGTTTTTAACATTACAAAATGGTGTTGGATAAGTTTCATAAAATATTACATGTATTAAGTTATCAAGAAAGTGAGATATTCAAACTTCAAACAAAGCATCTTGACGATGACACATCAGCTGTTTACATAGACAAAAGGTGAAGGTAAACTTGATGATTTAGATCTGTGGTGGACATCTAACTTTTCTATTAGGTTTGGAAATTATAATTCAAATTTGAAAGAAAATGGCCGGAAGACTAGGGAGATTCAAAGATTTGAAGGTTTAAATGTCAATGTTACATGTTATAGAAAATGACAAGTTTTTGAATTATGGAGATCCGATAAAACTTATGGAATCAAGTATATGGCAAAGACATGCTCATATAAGAGGAGTTCTAGATCAAAACTAGGCAAAACACATGAAGATTTAAGGCACACAATCAAGCTCTTCCTATACAGGTGTCAATGAGAATATTGCATACTCTTTATCAATTGACTCTAGCAAATGAGCAACTCAACCATTATGACTTCTGATCTTCATGAGGCTGTAAGGTAATTGGGTGGTAAGGGAAGAATGTTTTGGGCAAAGGCACTAGATTCTAATAGTCTCATTTGGCTTGAGAGGGGCTAAGACTTTGAGAAGACAAAATGCTACATAGTTTTAATATTCCTGTGTCTCATCATGAGAATTATTTTGGACTAACTAATGAACACTCGGTGAGGTTTTTAAAAGTATGATGCAGAACATCATTTCAAGAAAAAAGAAGTATGAAAAGTTTTTGACCAAAGTTGTCAAACACTTGTTGGTCGGGTATTTTAGAGATGTGAAGTATTGGCTATTAAAATCAAAAGACCTTCAAAGGCCAAAAATTAGAGTATGCCTATATTAGAAAGTGTAAAAGATTAGTTCTCCTATTTTTGGTACATTTTGAATTTATTTTTGCAAGCTATTTAAACCACTCCTAAAATTACTATTTTAAGAGCAATTTTTAATGCATCATTAAACTGAACTATTTCTTATGGGTGGACTAAATGAAACTGCACCTATTGAAATTGTAGCCCCAAGGGCACTATTTAGTTATTACAAATTTTTGCCTCTTTTGATATCCTATTCCTTTGCTTGTGAATTCAAGCACCTCCCTTTTAGATGTTGATGCCCTTGCTTTGATGATTATAAAAAGAATCGATTGGTAAGTTATTAATATTGATACTTCTTTATATGTGCCACTGATATTTTTAAATATTTAATATATTTAAAAACATTATTAGATTTATCTTTGTTGTTAAATGATTGTCTTTATTAATAATAATTCAAATCAAGCGAACTAATCCTTGAGATTATTTTAAGACTAAGGGTTGTTGACATGACTTAGTCGTTGTATAATGAATCACGCAAATCTAAAATTTATAAAACTAGAAAATATCAATTTTTAGATATTTAGAAGTATTTATGAAAAAATATATCAATTATAATTCAATAGAAGTTCCAAAAAAATGAAAAAATTTCAAGTCGATCACAAAGATGTAATATAATATCAGATAATTTTTCAGAATTTTCTTCAAAGAATACAATTTTTTTATAAATTTAATACTAATAAATAGAAATAAAATATATTTCAAATTCACAAAAAAGGGAAATGACGTCTGCACTCGATGAACGCAAATCAGGTGAAAACATAGTTTTACCCAATGATTCTTATCAAAGTGATTACAGATGATTTAATTGATTAAATTAAGATCTGTAAAAACTGAAAGAATCGTAATTGAATGAAGAATAGCTTGGAAAAATTATACCACTACGGAAAAAGAATTACTTGTAGTGGTTTTTGCCTCAGAAAAATTTAGATCTCATATCTTAGGATATAAAAATATTATATATTCAGATCACACAGCCCTAAAATATTTGTTGACTAAGAAAGAAACAAAATCAGATCTACTTAGATGGATCTTATTATTGTAAGAATTTAACTTAGAGATCCAAGATGAAAAAGGTGTAGAAAATGTAGTAGTTGACCATTTGTCTAGAATTGAAGGGTAAGAAAAGGTTGAATTAAATGATTTATTTCCTGATGAACATATTCTTGCCTTGCATAGTAAGCTTACACCATGGTATGCACATATAGTTAATTATTTTGCAATTGGTAAAATCCCATCACATTGGCCAAAAGATGAATGCGAATCATTCTTTACTCATATTAAATATTATTTTTGGGATGACCCTAATTTATTTTATCTAGGATCAGATCAAATTTAATGAAGATCCATTCTTGAAGAAGAACAATTTCAAATTTTAGAACATTGTCATTCTTATGGATGTGGGGGTCATTTCGTAAACAAGAAAACAACAAAAAATTTGCAATGTGGTTTCTAATGGCCATCTTTATTTAAAGATGCTTACACATTTTACAGCCAATGTATCAAATGTTAGGCTGCCATTAATATTCAAAAAGAAAATACAATGCATTTAAAATCAGTAATTGTTGTTGAAATTTTTGATGTTTGGGGTATTGATTTTATGAGACCCTTTCCTTTATCTTGAGGCTATGAATATATTTTGTTAGTTGTTGATTATGTGTCAAAGTAGGTAGAAGCTATTCCAACAAGGACAAATAATCATAAAGTAGTTATCTAATTTGTCCAAAGTAATATTTTTACACAATTTGGATGTCCTAAAGCAATAATTGGTGATGAAAAAACTCATTTCACTAATCATCACTTTAAAATGTTACTTAAAAAATATCATGTTGATCATAGGATAGCTACCGCATATTATCTTCAAACAAATGGTCAAGTAGAATTAGCCAATAGAAAAATAAAAATTATTTTAAGAAAGTTGTCTCTCCTAATAGAAAAGATTGATCTAAAAAATTAAATGATGCATTTTAGGCATATAGGACAGCATACAAAACTCTTTTAGGGGCATCACCTTATAGATTAGTTTATGAAAAATTGTGTCATTTACTAGTGAAAATTCAACACCATGCATGTTGGGTTATTAGGAAGCTTAATATGGATACAAAAAAATCAGACCATAATAGATTTTTGCAGTTTCATGAATTAGATGAAATTCGTAATGAAGCTTATGAAAATTCTCTAATTTATAAGGCTAAAGTTAAGGATTTCCATGGTAAACATATCATTAGAAAAAATCTAGAACCAAGACAAAAAGTTTAGTTGTACAATTCTAGATTAAAATTATTTCTTGGAAAATTAAGATCTAGGTGGGATGGTCCATATCTTCTTGAGACTATTGATCAATATGAGGCAGCAATAATCAAAGATCTGAAAACAGGTGTAAGCTTTAAAGTTAATGGCTATTGGCTCAAAAACATATTTAGAACCTCAACAAGAAAAAGAAATTGAGAGGGTAGATTTGTTAGAATTGATCTAAGCTTACATGTGTCTAGTTGAAGATGTTAAACTTAGCACTGATTGGGAGGCAACCTACTAATTTTAGTGTTGCAGAATTTAATTTGTGTTTTGTAGTTAATAAACTTAGAATTTCGTTGCTCTTTATTTCATTTCAATCAACCCTCATACATTTATGTTTTATCATGTTATACCTACTGATTTATGAGTATATATCTTTTGTTTCATAGTTTAATTTGATAATATATTTTATGTCATTGAGGACAATTCTGATTTTAATTGGGGGAATGATAAGTCTTCATTATCATGAGTTAATAATTAGTAAATAATATAGTTTTAGCCTTAACTCATGATAAATAGACTTATATTTGTGTTAAAGTGTGAAAAGTGGTTTTCAGTTGATTAACATGAATTTTTGACTAATTATGTGATTTTTTATGAATTTATATGATTTTTATAGTCTTATTTTTGAGATAAATAAAGAAAATGAAATAAAAATAAAAATATAGCAAAATGGGGGGGACCCACTGGCCAGCCGGGCCCGTAAGTAGGTCGGAAGCGTAGTTAGGGAAGAGCCGCGAGTAGGGGCTCAAGCGGGTAGGACCGATGGGGGCACGTGTGCGCCACTCCCCTTCCACGTCACCGATGGCTAGCCGACTATGGGGTAAGGAGTGGCCGTACACGCGAGAGAAAAGGACTCATTGCTTGCAAATATAATATTACTGTATATTCCCCCAAAACTTCAGCGCACAAATGATGTGGGACTAAACCCGCATCACACCTTCCCCCAAAAGGATTTGAAGAATTTAATACCTAAAATACCTCTTATTTATAATAGAGATATACCATGATGACGTCACTTGATAAGGACATTAGAGTACTTATTTCAATCTCTCTCATGCAAGCGGGCAACCAGCGCAAGTTCGAATCCTCCTAGAACCAAAACTCATATTTTTATCTGATTATCTCGACTTTCTTGTAGATCACCGGTGAAGGATTAAGCCATTAGAATCACTAGATCGTCGGCGAAAATCTCGTCAATGCGATTCGTGAAGCATTGTTATTAAAACTGTTAGACAATTCACAATAAAAAGATCGCGAATCCATCTAATAAATGATCTCTGATTGATCAATGAATAAGTCGTCATCGAGAAGAGGACGATTTGCCAAAATACAAGTTGCCACCTCCTAAGAGCGTACCAGATGCAATGAAGAGCTTCCTCTTGCTGCACGAGCCTAAAGATGAAGCTCCCTAATATGCGCCCCACCTCCATTCAACTCCTCTCTATCAGATGACAGCTGCCGGAGAGCCACAAAGTCGTCATTTTTCCTCTCTACCAGGTGATAGTCGCCGGAGACAATTCGACGACCTATTTCATTGATCTCTAGACTTCGCAAGGAGATCTAGAGATTGCCCATGTTGTCCTTCTCCAAAGAGAGCCTTCGAGGCCATAAACATTACATGACAATCCTCTTGAATGTTCAGGATTTCAGTGCATCGTCAATACAATGCCGGAACTCTCTTTTCCTACTTTCAACTTAATTTCTACTTAATTTAGTAATAATTTGTGTGATTTAAATTTATCAAGCTATACTTCATTCAATTATGATTCTTCTGTCTTTTACAGATCTTAATTTGATCGATTAAATCATCTATAATTGTTTACATAAGAATCACCAAGTGGAACTCTATTTCCACCCAATTTGCGTTCGTCAGGTGTTGACGTCATCCTAATATTTGCACCCTTATTTCCCTTTTTTATAAATTTTAAATATATATATATTTTATTTCCTAGTATACAATTCATAAAAAATCATATTCTTTGAGAAAAATTCTGAAACATTACCTAATATTATATTATATCTCTATGATAGACCTGAAAAATTATCATTATTTTTTAAAATTTTATTGAACTATAATTACTATATTTGTTTAGAAGTACTTCTAAATATCTGAAAATTAGTATTTTCTAGTTTTATAAATTATAAATTTACATGATTTACTATACAACACTAAGTCATGTCAAGGAAGCAAAGAAATTTTAGTTAGATTTATTTTATGAATAATTAGTATAGGAGGAAATTTTAAAACTAGTATTAATGCATTCATAGATTTCTATATTTTTCTTATAAGATGGTATATTTATTTAAGTATGAAGGTTAAAGTGTGTTAGATTTAGTGACTTCAAGTGATAGAAAAAGAAATGTAGTACATTGAAGGATGAAATATTTTGAAAGTACATCTTGATGATCATGATCCATATGTTATGAATTTGCATTTTGAATAAGTATGAATCATGAAGTTGGATGTGATGAGGTTAAAGTTGTATTAAAATTATTGGAAGCTAGACATTCTTAGTATGAGGAATCTTAAGTAGTTGATAATTTGTCTTATATATATATATATATAGATATATAGATATATATAAATCATCATATGGTAGAGTGTAAGAGTCAACTCATGAAAACAATATATATGAGGATTTTTCACTTGTCCCATAGAAACTTTTCTATATGTGAGACTAGGAAAAGATAATAATAATAAAAAAAAAGTGAGTGCAAATACTTCTATAGTGATTTCTCACTTGTCTCATGGAGGCTTTCCACATGTGAGATTTAGACATGAAAAAGAAGCTATATGGGAAAAGCTACCTGCCTATGATGTTTATAATAAAGCAATTAAAAAAAAAAGGAAGAGACAAAAGGAATACGCTACTTGGGTGCATGAATCTAGAAGAGAAGGCTGAAGATAGTTTAAAAACTTGAGTAAACTTTTTATCATTTAATTAGTGATTTCTGAAAATGAAAGATGTTGAATTTCATGCATTGAAGAGAGTGATAGTTAAGATGAATATTTTTTGAAATAGTTCATTTGGATATGGAAACATTTTTTATTTTTGATCTTGTAGGAAACTATTTCGAATCACATGAATATCTGAATATTTATTTGAATGCCATCTCTGCTGGAAAAATGAGAAAATAAATGATTTATGTAAAATATTTAATAAATAGCTTTAACTTTGTAAGTCTTTTGCTTATTGCTAGGAACTAGTAAATTTCAAAGTTGGGGGTATTTGTTAAAGCTAGATTTATGTGTTTTAATTAGTTGTATTATTTGATTTTATTTTTTTAACTTGCAGAATAAATATAAGATATATTCTTAATTTTAAAAGTCTAAAGTTGAAATACTTAGTATAATTTTTTATTATTAAAATAAAGAGAATAAAATATAAAAAAAATTCTGCCTACTAGCAAGCCAGCACTTGGTAGCTAATTCAAAGGACCAGACCGAGGGAGCCACGAGTTGGGCTTGAGTGGCGAAGGTCTCATTCTGCGCATGTGTGCGTCACTCCCCTTCCACGTCTCAATGGCCAATCGGTCATGGGGCAAGGAGTGCCCGTACACGCATGCACACATGAGGGCTGACCTCCTTATTATTGCCTTCTCCCAAGATGGTCTTAGGCATTATTTTATTTTGAGAGAAGGGATCTCTATTGAGAGAGAGAAACTTTGATTTATATTCAACTTAAACGATGACAAACTTCCAATGTAGGACTTACTGTTTTTGTCCATTTCAGTATAGCCATCTGGAGCACAGTGTAATCTAGCAGTATTCAGCAAGCCACGTCATCAAATTAGCCTGATCCTAAGGTTGGCAAACCACCATGATACTAGATGCGTAAAGCGATCCATTGGTAGTTCGTCAATCTAACACCGCTCAACACGCACGTGACCTTAAAGGATGATCCGACAGTGGTTGTATATTAAATCACGCAAATATAAAATTTATGAAACTAGAAAATACGATTTTTCAGATATTTAGAAGTATTTTTTAACAAATATATCAATTATAATTCAATAAAACTTCCAAAAAATAGCGGTAATTTTCCAAGTCGATTATAGAGATGTAATATAATATCTGGTAATTATTCAGAATTTTGCCTCAAAGAATACTATTTTCTATGAAGTTTATACTAAGAAATGAAAAGGAAATATATTTTAAATTCATGAAAAAAAAAATAATAAGGGTGCGGATGTCAGGATGACGTCAGCGCCCGACGAATGCGAATCGGGTAGAAATAGAGTTCCGCCCGGTGATTCTTACGTAAGCGATTACAGATGATTTAATTGATCAAATTAAGATCTAAAAAAGCTAGAAGAATCGTAAGTGAACGAAGTATATTTTGGTAAATTAAAATCACACAAATTATCACTAAATGAACCGTAAAGTAAGTTGAAAGCAGTAAAACAGAGTTCCGACGTCGCGGCGGCGATGCGTCGGCAATACACCAGAATTCTGAGCGTTCGGGAGGATAGTCGTGCAGTGTCCACAGCCTCAAAGGCTCTCCTTGGACAAGGACGATGTGGGCAATCTCTAGATCTCCTTGCGAAGTCTAGAGATTAATGAAATGCGTCGTCGAGTCGTCTCTGGCGGCTGTCACTTAGCGGAGCGGAAAAATGGCGACTTTGCGGCTCTTCGGCGGTTGTCACCCGACGAAGAGGAGCTGGATGGAGGTGGGGCACGTGTCAAGGAGCTTCATCCTCAGGTCTGCGCAGCAAGAGGAGGCTCTTCATCGCATCTGGTACACTCTCAAGAGTTGGCGACTCGTCTCCCGGCGGATCGTCCTCTTCTCGACGACGACTTGTTCATTGATCAATCAAAGATGATTTACTTGATGGATTCGCGATCCTTTTATCGCGAATCCTTCAGCAATTTTAGTAACAATGCTCTGCGAATCGTGTTGATGAGATTTTCACCGATGATCCAGCGATTTTGGTTGCTTAATCCTTCACTGGCGATCTGCAAGAAAGTTGCGATAATCAGATAAAAATATGAGTTTTGGCTCTAGGAGGATTCGAACCCGTGCCGGTTGCCCCCCGCCTCTTCTGAGGAAGGTGACAGGTTTAGTCCCACATCGGTTGCGTGCCGAATTTTTAGGCGAATATATAGTAATGTTACATTTCTAGGCACAGTCCCTTTCTCGCGCGTGTACGACCAATCTTTGCCCCACAACTGACTGGCCACCGGTGACGTGGTAGGGGAGTGGTGCACACGTGCCCCCATCGGTTCAAGCTGCTCGAGCCCCTGCTCGCGGCTACTCCCCGACTGCACTTCCGGCTTGCTTGCAGGCCCAGCTGGCCGGCGGGTCCCCCTCATTTTGTCTTATTTTTTATTTAATTTCTTCTCCTTCATTTATCTCAAAAGTAAGACTGTAAAAATCGTATAAAATCACATAATTACCTAAAAATTCACGTTAATCAACTGAAAACCACTTTTCACACTTTAACACAAATATAAGTCTATTTATCATGAGTTAAGGCTAAAACTATATTATTTACTAATTATTAACTCATGATAATGAAGACTTATCAGACGGCTAAAGAGACACCACGGTATTAGGAACCTAAGTTCTCGATTGGTAGCAGTTCATGATGGGTTGATCTTGCATCACTCAATGCGCCATGTGACCAAGCTCATTTGATTCAACGGCTCCCAAAGGACCACGATAATGGAACTTAACTTCTCGCACGTATCACCATAAAAGATGTAAAGATAATAATCAATTATTATCTAGTAAAATAAATATTATTGATTATCTTTAAAATCCTAACGATAGTCTCGAATATGGTAATCTATTCTTCCCTCTTTTTGTGCCATCAACGTGTCCGACGATCGGCTAGCTCATTCCTTCCTCCCCCGACTGCACTCAAGGCCTCTGACAAGTGATCAGCTCTTCCCTTCTCCTCCCAAATAATAGTAATAGCGTGGTCGACCCTTCTTTTGGCAAATCTCTCCGGCAAAACACTACAGCACTTCTAGACGATACTTTTGTGACTTCTAACATGCTGTGGCACGACCAGACAAAACCAAGCCACTACACTAGTGTCTCTAGATCTCCAAGAGGCAGACTAAACTTGAGTAACTATTTATTTCCTATTTTCAGCATTTACTTACCTACTATTGTCATTTATTTATATTTTATAGTAAGTTCTTTCCGTTTCATGCACATTTTGATTGAAATGAGTAGAACTAATTCAAAACTTGATGAATGACCTTCATTCTTCTTCTGAATCTTCCGAAACTCGTCTGAGATCAACCTAAGATTATTTTCAACTTATTTTCTACTGATTTTTACAGTCAAATCTTGACATATTTATGTTCCTAGCATTCTGTGAATAACGAGTACTTTTCTATTTTTGAATGTAAAATCATTGAGATTAAAGGCTGATTAATGAGTGTTCAATAGTTAAAACAAGTTGGAGACATTCACGAATGACCTCATGTCATGTGTGTGAATCCTCAAGCACACATTCGTCCAAGAAAACGAGTTGACTATATTTCTCTCTTTCTTCATTTTTGTCTTATTTCTCTCCTCTCTCTCTCGTGAGACCTCTCTTCTCTCTCCATCTCTCGTGAGATCTCTCCCATTCTCTCCCTCTCTTTCGATCGATCTCTCTCTCTCTCTCTTTCTCTCCTTCTCTCTCGTGAAAATTTTAACTAAAATTCTCATAAAGGTTGTAAATCTCATTAGGAGTTTTTTCCATAAAAGCTACTCTAGATATAGAATCAATCATATTTCTATGTTGTTCTAATAATTCATCATAAAAGATTTTATTGAGCTACTAGTTAAGTATAGCATGATGAGAATAGTTTATAAGTAAATCTTCAATTTTTTTTAATTCTCATGCAAAATTTCTCTTAGCCTTTGAGCAAAACTTCATATATATTTTCTCATATTTTGAGTTTTTTTTAAGGGATAAATTTTCAAAGAAATATCTCTTCTATGTCTTTCCAACTTGTTAATTCTCTATCTAATGTGGATAGCCCATAACTAGCTTTGTCTCTAAGTGTATGAGGAAATAATTTCATCTTAATAATTTTTGGTGTAACTTGAGGGAGATTATCCAATCATAGACATATGAAATTTTTCTAAATGTAAGTAAGGTTATTGTAAAGGTAATCTATGAAAATTAAGGAGTATTTAGAAAATTTCTAGATTTATTTCAAATTTAATAGTGGGTGTTAATAGGACTTTAATATTAGATGATCGTTGATATGAATCAGGGATCTAATAATTTTTCATAGCGATAAGATTATTCTCAATTTGACCTGTACTACCTCCAAGATCCATCAAAATTGATTTTTCTCTCAAATTTTTGGTTTTGAATGAAATAGTGAAAGGATTTTCTAACCTTAGATGTAAGGATCTTATACCATGCATTAAAATCAATAAATTTGAGAATTTTTTTTAATAATTATGACCCTCCTTCAACATGCTCTAGGCATTGCCTTGCTGCTCTTCGTTCTTTTCTTTTTCAAAATTTTTCTGCAAGAAGAAAATAAAATAAGAGTTAATTTTTTTTGCGTACTCTAAGATAAAAATATAAAAATACCAAATATTATGTAATACATCTCTAGCAATGGTACCAAAATTTGATGTGACTTATTGTTGTATAATAAATCACATAAATTTAAAATTTATAAAACTAAAAAATACTAATTTTCAGATATTTAAAATTATTTTTTTAAAAAATATAAATTATAATTTAATAAAAGTTTCACAAATAGTGAAAAATTTCCAAGTCAATCATAGGGATGTAATATACTATCGAGAAATATTTTCGAGTTTTCTTCAAAGAATATAATTTTTTTATAAATTTTAGACTAAGAAATAAAAATTAAATATATTTAAAATTTATGAAAAAAAGAAATAAGAGGTGTCGACATCAAGATGACATCAATGCCCAATGAACATGAATCAGGTAGAAATAGAGTTCCACCTAGTGATTCTTACATAAGTGATTATAGATGATTTAATTGATCAAATTAAGATCTATAAAAGTCAAAAGAATCATAATTGAATGAAGAATAATTTAGAAAGTGGAAATCAAAATTTGATGTGACTTAGTTGTATAATAAATCACACAAATTTAAAATTTATAAACTAGAAATTACTAATTTTCAGATATTTAGAAGTATTTCTAAATAACTATATCAACTATAATTCAATAAAAGTTCTAAAAATAGTAGAAATTTTTTAAGTCAAACACATGGATGTAATATAATATCCAGTAATATTCAAAAAAATTCTTCAAAGAATATAATTTTTTATAAATTTTAAACTAAGAAATAAAATGAAATATATTTAAAATTTACGAAAACAAAAAATAAGAGGTGCAGACGTCATGATGACATTACTACTCGACGAATGCGAATCAGACAGAAATAAAGTTCCATCTAGTCATTCTTACATAAGCGATTACAAACGATTTAATTGATCAAATTAAGATCTGTAAAAGTGAGAAAAATCATAATTGAATGACGAATAATTTAGAAAGTAGAAATCACACAAATTATCACTAAATAAAGTGAGAATTAGGTTGAAAGTAGGAAATACAAAGTTCCGGCATCACGGCGGCAATGTGTCGATGATGTACCAAAACCTAAGCATTCAAGAGGATTGTCATGTAGTGTCTGCAGCCTCAAAGGCTCTCCTTGGATAAGGACGATGTGAGCAATCTCTAGATCTTCTTGCACAGTCTAGAGATCAATAAAATGGGTCATCAAATCATCTTTGACAGCTATCACTTGACAGAGTGGAAAAATGATGACTTTGCGGCTCTCTAACGACTGTCACCTGACAGAGAAGAGCTAGATGGAGGTGAAGCATGTGTTAGGGAGTTTCATCCTCAGGTTTGCGTAGCAATAGGAGGCTCTTCATCACATCCGGTACGCTCTTAGGAGGTGGCGACTCGTCTCTTGGCGGATTGTCTTTTTCTTGACAATGACTTGTTTGTCGATCAATCAGAGATGATTTACTCAATGGATTTTCAATCTTTTTATCGTGAATCATTTAGTAATTTTAATAACAATGCTCCACAAATCGTGTTGATGAGATTTTCACCAATGATCGAGTAATTCTGATAGCTTAATCCTTCACTAGTGATCTGTAGGAAAGATATAATTTAATTAGATAAAAATATGACTTTTGGCGCTAGTAAGATTCAAACCCACATTGATCATTTGCCTGTATGAGGGAGAGAGAACAAATTATTGAATACCTTTATAAAGTGACATCATCATGGAATATTGTTGTTAAAACTAAGGGGTATTTTAGGTATTAAAATAATCAAAACATTTTGAGGAAGGTGTGACGTGAATTTAATCACACATCAATTGTACATAGAAGTTTTGGGTAAATATATAATAATATTATATTTAGAAGTAATGAGTCCCTTTCTTGCATGTACAACCACTCTTTGCCCCATAGTCGGCTGGCCATCGGCGTCGTAAAAGGAGAGCAGTACACACGTGCCCCCATCAGTCCATAGCCGCTCAAACCCCTACTCGCACCTCTGCCCCGACTACACTTCCAACCCACTTGCGGGCCCGGCTGGTTGGCAGGTCCCTCCTTTTTCTATCTTTTTATTTTATTTACTTTTTTTTATTTATCTCAAAAATAAGATTATAAAAATCATATAAATTCACATAAAATCACATAATCAGCCAAAAAATCAAATTAATAAATTAAAAACCACTTTTCATAATTTAACATAAATATAAGTCTATTTATCATGAGTTAAGACTAAAACTATATCATTTAATAATTATTAACTCATGATAATGAAGAATTATCATGAGTTCTTTGTCAAATTTAAGTTCTTGTGGAATCAAGGAAAAATTTTCTTCTCCACAAAACTCTAGTTGTATCAAATAATCCTCATTGTAACAACTAAGGAAACCTTTAGTTGGACAATTCACAAAGCTCATTTGGGGAAGGTAGTATGTGTTCATTAAATCAATTCTTTAATGTGTATATGATGATTCAGCTTTAAACTTATTTAACATTAATATTCATCTACTTTGAAAATTTCATTAGCCATTAGAATTTTAGCTTGAAATTCAGAAAATATAATTGCATTGTTAATGGAAGATTTTTAGACAAAGCTTGGACTTTGATTTGACCATGTAGAGAACAAAATCAAGGTTTTTTGTAAAAATAGCATTCAGTGGGCATGCCATATATTTTAATGTAAAAATAGGAATTCCTTCTGAGTCACACTCTTGCATTTCTTCTCTTCATGCATTAAATGCTTGCAGCAAATATCAAAACTCAAGGTAGTCAAGAAATTCTCCTAATAATACTTCTTAAGCTATAAGACTCACATCCACACGTCTCACTTTGAAACAAGTGTACAAAAAAATTATTAATGCTTAAATTGAGCTTGAGAAGAAATTTTGATGCATAACTTCAATGAGTTATTTAATCAGGTTACCTACAAGAAAATCTTAAGAATATCCACTACCTTTCATTTTTCATAGGAGGATGAAAACATCATAAAAAAATATCAAATAGGAATTCAATCATTTCCAACATTAAATATTTCATAGAAGCGCTAAAATCTTAAAATTCACAATCTTGATATCATGATAGTCACAATTGATGCAAATTATTAATACCTAGTTAAACACATTTCAAATGAGTTAGAAGTACCTAGCCTAATGATCTCTTAATTCATAAACTTTCATCCTTGCCAGCTCCTTATTAAATCCATCTAAAAGTTCAAAGCATGATTGTGACTAATCTGACATAATTTATGCAACACTCCTCCAATGTATGTTACCTATAAATAGTAATAAATAAGAATGCACAGGATGGGCATGAACTAATCAAGAGGTGTTACAAGGAGCTGGGTGTTAAGCTTTAGAATTTTGAATGAATTTTCAGGTTGCCAATAGGACATAGTAGCTACTAGATAATCCATCCATTTTCTATTTTTAGTTTTCAGTTGCTTGACTTAGTATGTGTTCATAATGGATTAAAGATATATATTTTTCATTCACCCCCTCTAGAGAAGATCTAAATTCACTAAATTTAATTTTTAAAATATCTTTGAAATTTTGTTTATGGATTATAAAATTTTGATTATCCCAGAACACAATGGTTAAGACCCACTACCCCTACCCACAACCACTTGTAAAGAACATCCCATAACTCTATGTGGGTCAAAGATGAGTACAAAGCTCCACTCCTATGAGTGATTTTCAAATCTTAATCAAAATTTTGTCTTACACAAAATAGATAAAATATCATTCTGAATTTCTTTTGTCACTTAATAGAGAACTAAATCATGTCCGAAAATTCAAACAAAGGAAATTGAATTACACTTGATGCTTTTTTATTCCTCACAATAGGAACCTAACTAATTGCTAAAGGTGCCATCACTGAAATAAGATAAAGGAAGAACGTTATTGGATCAAGTTCTCAACTTATAGTCTTCTTATTGTCGAAACAAGCTACATAGATTACTCAAATTCACATATTGTGCAAAAGTAGTCAGAAAGAAACTTGAAATTGGAAAGAGGTCAATAATGATTGCTCAAATCTAACTAGATACTAGATAAAGTTGAACATATAAATAAAATTTAGATGCTATCTTCCCCCATTTTTTATCCATTATTCAGAGTTAAAATTTTAAATCAGTTCAATATTCAAATAGTCAAAAATTAATATGATGCACTCTTTAAGGATTTAGATATCCTCGAAGTTAAATCCTTACATGAAATTGAGAATACATCATTTCTATGTAATAAGTCAAGCATAATTGTTATATTTTCTACATTAATTTATACTAAATGAAATAGATTCAAAGTGAAATCAAGAAAGTATATTCTAGACAGATTGTGCAAAATACATCCTTAATGTATGAATTTTTCATACTATTATTGCATGTTTATACTTTTAATATCCATAATTATCTGTTGATATGCTTTACTTGAAAACAAATTCATTAAATTTAATCATAATTTATTTTAAAATCAGAATTTAATAATTTTAGTGCATTGTATTAGATAAAAATCATTTTTATGATCTTTTCATGATTTTTCATAATATGTGTTAATTCCTAAGGGTATTCTAGCCCTTAACAAAGTCTATTAAGTCCATAAAGAAGCCCATTAGGTCGATTTAATTAATTATATTAAAATGATGTGAGGAGGGAGATATGGGTAGAGAAATAAAATCCATATTCTCACCGAAAATCAACATATTTCTAAACAGCTTGATTCTTAGCCGCTTGAAATCAAATATAGATCTGATTTGAGTATAAAACTTTTTATTTAGGGAAAAAAGGAATCCTTCTCCTCTCACCAGCTAACACTAATGGTGTTGCTCCAATTCTTTGCATAGTTTTTTCCCTATTGGGATTTAAATCTGATTTTAATTTTAAAAAGTTATTTTCTCTGATAATTTAGGTGAAAACTAGATGAACCAAGAAAGAGATTCATTTCTAGAGTTTTTATTTAAGATTTCACCTGATTCCATTTGTTCACCCATCTTCAGTGTCAAAATGGGATTTTCTGATTTACAGTCTATTTTCTGCCTTGTCATTGATGTTTTTAAGTATAAATTATTTTCATTTTCATTTTTTGAACTGAATTAAACATCAGAAATTGATCATTTTTCCCTAGATTTTCAATTCATTTGTTTGCCTCATTACAACTGTTAGAGAGGTATTTTCAATTCTTAATCTAGGTTAATGTGATTTTCTTAATGGTTTTTATGATTGAATCAATTCTAAACTCGTTTTAAATCTTTTATTTTAAATTTTTGCATCTATTTCATATAGTTTTTTAAAACATTTTGTTCATTTCTCCACCAGCAGGACCTATCTCTATCTTCCCTTACTCTCTCTCTTCACGATTTCTTCCCTCTCATTCTCTCCTCACTCTCCTCCTATATTTTCTTTGTTATCTGTAGATTAGGCTCTTACATTCATCCATTTTTTTCTTGCAGATCAGGAAACTTGATACCGACAAGGGAGGGTAGAAGTTAATCCTCTTAGTTGTGGTTGATTGGGTGCATAGCATACCTTGTACTTCCCTTCTCCTTTGTTTCTTTCTTCTTTAACTTAGATTTATATTTCTGTAGGAAATGTGATAAATTATCACTAGATGTGTTATCTTCTCTTTGAAATCAACCTGAACTCACTATAATTACTTGATTTAGTTTAATGTAAATTCAATTATTAAATATTAAATTTGACACCTTTTAATACTACTAAAAGATGATCAGTAGCCGTTAAGTATTACCATACATATCCAAAGCTAATCATTTTGATCTATCAGGTAATAATTTTTTATTGTTAAAACATGCCTATACATCTCTAAATAAATTAATAATTCTGCTTTAATTCAATCCAGATCACCTTAAAAAAATCCCAAATATAAATTAGACATACTCACTCATGAATTAATTATATGAAAATAATACCTATATGAATTTTCATATCTCAAAATAATTATTCAATTAATATTCAGAAAATTTTGAATGCTCATCTATATAGTAAATTTACTAAATTAATTATTCCATAAAAATTATTAGAAGCAATATTTCAAATGATGAACACTTTATGCACTCATTTAAGGTCATACTAATATTTTATCATACATTTTTGCAAAATCCAATCCCCAAATAATTACCTTCAATCAGTGATTATTTTCATAATTATTGAAATAACGTAATGATTTCACGTATGTGTTTGAATGCTCTCATGTCCTATCTGTCTATAACAGAATTTTAGTTAATACTTTTAATCATTACACATTCAACATATATTCCAATTCATAAATTCATGCAAATAAATATTCTATG
This sequence comes from Spirodela intermedia, assembly GCA_902729315.2. NCBI lineage: Eukaryota > Viridiplantae > Streptophyta > Magnoliopsida > Alismatales > Araceae > Spirodela > Spirodela intermedia. The sequence continues at coordinate 2,714,070 of LR746271.1, forward strand.
CATAAAAAAATTATTTAAGTGAATATCAGGTTATAATTTCAAATTTTGAAATTACAACAACAATTGTTCTAGAATTCTGCTTTTATTTCATTATGACATAATAGATTAATATTAATTAAAGTATGCATTCAACCTTTCAACAACATAACACTTTCAAACTTAACATGATTACTTATATTGGCAATAAACTTTATCTAACGAATTTTTTCTACCCACAGTAAGTTCATGAAATTTATCACTTGATATATAATCATCATTAAATGACTTATTTAACTTAGCTTCATGTACAATGAAGAAAACATTTTCTTTATTCTTATCTTCTATTTCTGATAATAAATCATTTTCGTCACTCTAGGATGACATCATTGTCTTCTTTTTTTAAAAAAATTCTTGTGGGCTATCGATCTTCATTAGACCTTGTTTCCTACACTAAAAAAATCAATTGACTCATTCTTGATTTTATCATTGTTAGAGAAAAAACAAATTGAAACTTTCTAGTAAACTTTCCATTCTCTTTCTTTGCTATAAATCTCTTTAATCTCCTAGAAATCATGAAATTCTATTGCAAGTCTTCTTCATCACTGGAATCATCCTCCTCATCATCCATATCTAATGAATTACATGTCAAAATCGTATGAATATAATATAAAAATTGACATATTCTTTGTTCCAGCATTCATTGAAATTATTTTTCCATGTTGCATCTGATGCATCGTTAACTTCTGATGAACCATCCATAATCATTTTCCATAACTGATATTTTAGTGATTAAATAAATATCTCCATCTTTATTGTTCATACACTAATTCAATCCATTGAACACGAGAGATCTCTCAAAATAACTACCTTCTACAGTTGTTCTTGATGCACTAGCCATTCTAGGATCTACTCGTCAAAAAAAATATTTCGCATAAAAATGGTAAGCTCTAATATAAATTGTAGGTTTAAAGCCTCAATCAGATCAAGAAAGTTAAGCTCTAATCTTGTCATAATTTAACTTCAGTCAATCATTCCAATTTTCCTAATCTTTTATTTTCCATATCCTAAACACTCCTAGACCTCATAGATCTAGATCTTGAACCTTCCTATATATTATCATAAATCAGCCCCCTGCATATATCAACTCTCTAAGTGCTCCTTGTTCTTGAGTTCCACTAAATCAAATGCTAGCCAACAATCATTGATTACTAGACTCAAATCCCATCAAATTTCACCCAATTTTCTATTTTTGATTTATGCCTCTATTTGGCCAATGTTAATTTCAAGGTTCAGCTCCCTTGAATTATTTGTCAACCAAATATCAAATTTATCCCATCAAATATAGAAAAAGAAATTCAATTAAAAGAAACAGAAACCATGCTAGATTTTCTTTCTCCTCTTCATTTTAAGAAGTAATCTAATTGGAGAAGGTGTTATCATTACAATCAAGTTGAGTAAAATAGCATTTGAATCAAATTCTGCTCATCAACTTAATATCTTCCTCTCATTTGGCCAATCTTCATCCATCTCTCAAATTTTCATACAATTATCTATGAAAGTGGTTAGAAAGAAATTCAAGAGTGCATAGAGAACAAATATCATTATTTGAAATTCATTAACCATTTAAAGTAGTTTAAATCTAAGGGAAAATTAATTAGAAATTAAATTAGTTGGTTATCAATACAATACTCTTTTAGGGTTTGGACATATCAAAGGAATTTATTTGTGATAGTTATAACTTAGGATTGTAAAGACATTGAAATTATAGCTCAAGCATTTACAACATGTAAGTACTCAAACTTATCAAAAATTATATAAAATAATTTACTAAGGGGAATGCCAAATCTAAAAATAAGTAAAGATTTTTAGACAGGGCTTCACGACGACGCTCTCTATATGTCTCGTGAGCTATGGAATGTTGGAATGTTGGAACCTTTGATATATATGCTCAGCTTCATGACATCGTGACATATGGAGAGCATCGTCGTGAAGCCCTGTCTTGCATAAGATGTGGTCCTTGAAATCTGGACGCTCTCCATATTTAGTATGAAAGAGTAATGTATTTTCATTTAAGAAATACTTTTGGTAGAGAAAATATTGATACTACTCTATTTACGAAAGAAAAAGAAAATCATAAATTTATTGTTCAAGCATATATCATATTTGACTATATTGATAAAAAAAATGTACAGTTCAAAATGAGTATGATAGGACATTTTTTTCTCTTGGATTACAAATCCTAGAATTCAGAGTTGTAATGTTCTTATCACAATTCAACACATAATGCATACCTATGTAATGTTGACAATCTAATCATTAATTTTAGAACAAAATACATAGCTATTAAACATCATTTTATCCACAATAATCTTAGTAGAATGATATGATATAGTTCTAAATTTTTTTAATACTGAGAATCATGTAGTTGATACTTTTACTCAACCTTTAGCTAAAAAAAGTTATTGAATTTAAGATGAAAAATTGGGATGTGTAGTGAAAAGTGGGAGCTTGAGTTTCTTTTTAAATTCTGTAACAATCTATAAATATTTTTCACTCGCAAATGTACTTTCTGATTAACCAACTATTATGTGATTTTTTTCTTAATTGTATGATGAATATTTTGTTCCAATTGATTTCAGAATTGATGTTTGAATTACTAGATCTAAATGAGAAATTTGAAAGAAAACATATATTCTAACTAATAGGTAGACGATGGGAAAATCTATAAAATTTAAAATTAGATTCAATGTTAAAAATAAATAAGAGTGATGATTAAAGTAAATATGTCAAGGATCATTACTTTGGATATAGGTTTGATACTCTATTCACAATGTCAAATTCAGTGTTATTAAATCTTCATCTATTGTCAAATTCTAATCTTATTGACTCATCTCAACAGCGTATGTTTAGTTCCCACTAAATCACCTCACTATAGAGCCTTGCTGATAGGGGGAGTAATTATACAAAACTCTCATTGATTCTTGATATTAGATTTTGTATATCTCAATGTCTATGAGCGAAAATTGATCTGTACCAACAACTTTTTATTCTATCACTGATCAGTGATCATAATTCTCCAAGAGCCAAAAAAAGTTCATGATTAAATCTGAACTAGAACATCTCTAATTAATGCAGACTTATGCCTACTTAAAATATGTCTCGAATGTTGAAAATTTTCTCATAATTTCCACATTTCTAAGAGTAGCACTCTTTCTTGGGGGCATCATCTACATTTAATTTATTATTACTATTCTATCTCCATATATCACACATGACTAATATTGCAAACACATGCTTAGAATTGAATAATTATGAATTCATGAAAAATACATATTGATGACATCAAGTGTACTGATTATAACTCCATGAATGTATTTGATACCCATAATTTGAATTAATGATTTAAACTTCAGATTTTACATGAGTATTTGGTTTAAAATATTGACATGAAAATTTACTTTGGATACCAAATGGTCATGATTTAAAAGTCTTAATTTTAATCATTTTTGATGGAGAATTAATTGAATGAATCCAAACTATATGTACAACCATTTAGAGTTTTCTAAATATCATTAAATATTAGTTGAAAAATGATTTTGAAATACCATGTTTCATTGAAGTGGTGATGTCAGATACACTATTTGATCTATCTAATAATATTTTATTCAAGATAATTTGGGCCTAATTCTTATCAAATGTGCCATAATTGATAACTTCGAATATAAACATTAAATGTTAACGATTATGTTTATTTATTTAACCTTTGAAGATATCTGAATCCCTAAAAGATGTTTCCAATGGATAATTAGTTTGGAACGATCATCTTGCTACTCTACAATCTTAAAATTATTTCCAAAGATATTTGCAGAATTTTATTTTTGAATCTGAGTCTTTGATGCTTGATTCAACAACAATTATACAACATATTCGGAAGTAATTCTTAATCCAAAAGTGATCTTCCTCAACCAGATTTCAAGGACCACATCTTATGCAAACAAATATCTTTCAGACATGAAGAGGCTGAAGAAAATCAACCACAGTCAATTGCGTATTCATTGAATTTTGAGCAAGGTTAAAGTCATCAAAATCTGAAAAATGATGATAGTGAGATTTTTCTTTATTTCTTGCAAAATAAATTTGTGATTGAGTTTCATCTTTATCATTCAAGGTAGCTGAACCCTATAATCAACTTTCACTCTCCTAAGAGTATAAATCTTGATGAGATTTTTGGTGGAAAATTTTAAGCGACCTGAACCTAATAATTAGTGGTTCTAACTAAATAATATTTTAGTGTAATCTGAAGGGGTGTTCATAGAGAGAGGACGTAGATAGGAGGCTAAATCAATTTGAAATATAGGCCTCAACAACATTTAGAGCTTCAAGATCCAATAGAATTTAGGATCACAGAAAAATCAAACAATGAATTGTCAACATAAAAATCCTTAAACCAGACAACCACATCATTATATACATCCAATGTCCATATGTTTACTAGTACCTCCACATATGTTACAAGAAAAAAAATTCCTTTAACCACAGGTATTTTTCATATGTTTTCTTTTTTCAAAGATCGATGAAATGTTTTAGTCACATTTGAAATAGATTATAACAGATGTTAATCATATTATACTTTTATTCCTAGGTTCTCACTAGGGTGGACATACTTCACCTTATATTTGAAGTGCTTTGTTCATAAGAGTGGTAATATCCATCAAATTAATGATGAGCATAACTCTTCATTTAACATAATTTAGTTGAAAAAAATTCAAGTAATCTTGCTCACTTCAAATTACTACACACCAAGACTATTACAAATCTCTCTTATTTACGCCAGAGTTCAATTACAATAATTCTTCTTCACTTTCACAACATTCTTGGTGTCAAATCTACCTTGAAACTTAAGGTTATATTATGGGCAAGAAAACCCTAAATTCAATTAAATAAATAAATAGAGGGATTCATGTCCCTAAGATAGGTAAATTAATTCTGTATAAAGTCCATGAAATGTGAGTCTCCCTATCCCTAAGATGCACCTACTTCTACATCAAACCCCTCATTCTCTCAACATAATAGCTTACATTGCTCACTCTAGTTATTTCATTGTATTTACTAAAGACAATAAAACTTCTACACCATCTTGATCAAATGAATGAGCAGCATAGAGGCTGGATTTAGTTCTTTCCTAGTATTAATTACAACATTGGGCCCAACTATTACCAAAAATCACTTGTTGATTGTAAGCATTAGCTTCTTCCTACTTGATCCTCACATACATTGGGATAACATTTTAAAAAATAAAGTAATGAATTAATTCAAAAAAAGAGGGAGTCACCAATGAAAAAAGGGTCTTCTTTTGCTTGGATTAAATTGAAAATTCACCCAATTTTTTATTCATTCCAACTATGTATTATGTATCATTCCATTTCAATAGTTCTTCTAGTAAAAAAATAATTTCAATATTAATTAAATGAATATTCTAGCATTTTTATTTCATTTCAGATATTTTCTTTGTACACATTTTCTGCATGTTTATTTTCTACTCTAAAGTGTAACAACATTTTTATGCTACTTGCATTAACTTTTTTGATCTCAAAACTGTGACACAAGCACAAATTTGTTAACAAGTTGAATTGCTTATATGCCCTACTCACTCTTGCACCATAATATGAAAATTCATAAAGTCATATTTGCGTCAAATTTACTCTTCAAATTCTATATCATCTTCTCCTATTAGATTTGATGTTCTATTTTCCTTAATCCACATTAAGCAAAATTGAAATATGATGTATTTTATTTTTTTTAATCAAAATTTCATTCAGTAATCTTTATTACATGTTGAGGGCAACTCCACATCAGATTTCCACACTGATCATTTGGCATCATTTACTTTAGCATTATTCATAAAAAAAAATCATTTTCTCTTATCTCTTTAAACTTATTAGGTCACTTAGAGATTGTTCAAGTGACTCTGAACAAGCATACCATGATCTTATAGTGTTGATTCATAATTAAGTCAACTATCTTGACTCTAATATACCTTAACATATTTCAATTTTACACCATTTTTTGACTGACCCATGAAAGAACATTAGCTATCACAATGATCATCATTGTCATGTACTCTAAATTCCCAACTCTTTGAAGTTGTCTCTTCAAGCTCTAAAAGTCCTCCTCTTCAAACTTTCTTTGTCTCTTCAAGCTCTAAAAGTCCTTTGAACTTTCTTGGTCTCTTCAAGCCACTCATCTAGGTTCCAACATTGTTTTATGATCTCTCTAGATATTTTTCATTTTTATTTGTTGGAGAATTAAATTAATAATATTTTAATGATGAAAAAATATCTAATTATTTTTAGTACTTATTATACTTCAACTATGATTAAACCTTCTTTTAAATAATAAAAATTAAGAAAATTAAAGGTGATAATTTCAAATATCTAAATAAGAATTCAGAAAGTGCATTTGATTAATATTGAATTCTGAAATCTAGTGATTATACAACATAAATTTACATATTGTAGAAATTTCCTAATATTTGGAAAAATGATAATTATTAAAAAATAATGTTTAAATAAGAATCATTAAGAATTATTGAGAGAAAAGCATGTGTCTTAAAGCTTTGTTAGTATACTAGATGGCCAAGATGTTAAGCAATTACTTACGACCATTTTTTATGTCAAACATATTGATTAAATTTTAACTACTTAGTCTACCACTCAAGAATTTCTAAATATTACTTAAAAAAGAATTTTACATCAAAAGTTATGATTTTTCATATGTATTCGTGTTTCATGAGTCTATTTCACAATTTTAATTTATTTGAGGTAATTTTGATAAGTTTTGACTAACAAATCAGACCTATTATCGATTATATTTCAATAATTATATTTTTTTCAGAACATATTCAAATGGATAAACTTTGGCTATATACATACTAATTTTCTTAGAGGATATTTGAACCTTATAGGTCAAGTAGTATTGGTTTCTAGCTATTAAAAATTTTAGCTAATTTAAAGATTTCGATGTTAAGAGGGAACTAACTATGAGAGGTTTTCATATTTGATTTATCTATAAATTTAATACCTCTCTAATCACTATTTGTTTCTGAATGATCATCTATGAACCAAAGACCATCTTGAGAGTCTTGTTGGAATTTTCTACTATGTTATATGCAATTTTGACTCATCTTTCTAGTTGAGTAAAATGATCAGAAGGCAACCTATCAAGGAACTAAATTTAAGTTTTACATGATCTTTCTCAACCAAAATATGTCAATGACATCATTTTTCACCTAGCTTCTCAATGTAAAGATGACAAGACAATCAAATTTCAATCTATCTACCTCTTCAAAAAAAAATCCAACAAACTTCGAGCTAATGACAACTTTTGAAAATAATTCATCATAAGATTTTTAATCATTTTGTGTGCATAAACTTAAGATTAAATTTTGATTTAATCATTCAACTTTGATTGATGTGACTTAGTTGTTGTATAGTACATCACACAAATTTAAAATTTATAAAATTAGAAAATATTAATTTTCTAATATTTAGAAGTATTTTTGAACAAATATATCAATTATAATTTAAAAAAACTTTCAAAAATAGTAGTAATTTTCCAAATTGATCATAGGGATGTAATATAATATCGAGTAATTTTTCAGAATTTTACTCAAAGAACACAATTTTTATGATTTTTTTATTATGAAATAAAAATGAAATATATTTAAAATTCACAAAAAAGAGAAATAAAGATGCAGACGTTAGGATGACATCAATGCCTGACAAACACAAATCAGGCAAAAACAAAGTTTCGTCTGGTAATTCTTATGTAAGTGATTACAAACAATTTAATTGATCAAATTAAGATCTATAAAAGCTGAAAGAATCGTAATTGAATGAAGTATAGCTTAGTAAATTTAAATCACATAAAGAGTAGAAATAAAGTTGAAAGTAGAAAAATGAAGTTTTGGCGTCATGGCGGTGATGCGTCGACGATGCACCGAAATCCTGAGCATTCGGGAGGATCATCGTGAGTGTCCACGGCCTCGAAGACTCTCCTTGAATAAGGACAATGTGGGCAATCTCTAGATCTCTTTGCAAAGTTTAGAAATCAATGAAATGAGTTGTTGAATCGTTCTGGTGGCTGTCACTCGACAAAGCAGAAAAATGATGACTGTGCGACTCTCTGGTGGCTGTCACCTAATGGAGATGAGCTAGATGGAGGTGGGGCGCATTTAGGGAGCTTCATCCTCAGGTCTACGTAGCAAGAAGAGGCTCTTCATCACATCTGGTACACTCTCAAGAGGTGACAACTCATCTCTCGACAAATCGTCATCTTCTCAACAACAACTTATTCGTTGATTAATCGAAGATGATTTACTCGATGGATTCGTGATCCTTTTATCGCAAATCGTTCAACAATTTTAGTAACAATATTTTACGAATCACGTTGACAAGATTTTTGCCAATGATCCAAGGATTCTAGTGACTTAATCCTTCACCGACGATCTACAGAAAAGTCACGATAAGTAGATGAAAATATGAGTTTTGACTCTGGGAGGATTCAAACCCGTGCTAGTTGCTTGTTTTTGAAGCCTTTCAGGAGAAGGTGTGACACGGATTTAGTCCCACATTGCTTGTGCGTCAAAGTTTTGGATGAATAAATACTAATATCATATTTTCAATTAATGAGTCCCTTTCTCCTACATGTACAACCACTCTTTGCCCCACAGCCGACTAACCACCAGTGACGTAGAAGGGGAGTGGCACACGCATGCCCCCATCTGTTCTAGCCGCTCGAGCCCTTGCTCGCGGCTCCCCTCGACTACGCTTCCGACCCACTTGCGGGCCTAGTTGGCCAACAAGTCCACCTATTTTGTTATATTTTTATTTTTATTTCTTTTTCTTCATTTATCTCAAAAATAGGACTACAAAAATCATATAAATTATTAGAAAATCACATAATTAGCCAAAAATTCACGTTAATCAACTTAAAATAATTTTTCATAATTTAACATAAATATAAGTATATTTATCATGAGTTAAGGTTAAAAATATATTATTTATTAATTATTAACTCATGATAATGAAAACTTACCAATGATTCTTGTAATCAACTTTGGCCTCTTAAAGTCATGTATATAAAAAAAACAATCAAGTAAAATTCTATAAAAAATGAGCTTAATAATCAATAATTCTTAGTAAAATAATTGGTTTAGTGGACCCTATAAATGGAATGTTCTTGGAGAGTGGACATAAGGGGACAAACCACTATAAAAACCATTGAATTCCTTAGATTTAAATTTAGTAAAATCATAGGGTTCATGACAAAAAGGAGGTCATAAATTCTAGAAGAGTTGACCAAAAGTTAAACTAAGATTTAATCATCTTCCCTTCTTGATCTAAGTGTGGCCAAAATCTAAAATCATTATCCTCTATGTCGACTTGTACTATGTAGAAAATAAAATGTAGAGGCTTGAGACCAACTAAATAATATTTTTGTCATTTTTGTTGATTTTTTCCTTTATATTGTGATTTTCACAATAAATAAATAAAATTGTAACAAACCAGTCTCCCTAATTCCGTTCACTTTTGTTGACTTGACAATCCAGCTAAGGCATTCACTGTGTAAAAATATGGTGAAGGTAAACATTTTAAAATGATACAAACTTCACATGAAATTTGTCAAAATATCACCAACTATGAATGACTATCCCAATTAGAGGATCAATGTACAAACTTGGTCAACTGACTCATCTTCTACCATTTATAAACTTTTTAAAACTATTTGGATGCATACAAGGCTATAAGAATCATTAAAATAACAATAATGGATTCAAGTTATGAATGAAGACTTGAACCAGCTTTAAAAAAATGTACATACACTTTTATAACAACACTCTTGTCAATCCACCATTGTAACAGAAAGAATCTTAATAGATAATCTCCAATGAACTGATAGAGATTGGGGGATTTTTGAATGTTATATTCAACAATAAAGTAATCAACCACAAAGAAGAATATTCATTTGACGATAAATTGCATGTACTACCACACTTTTGACTTATACATCAATTAAAATTATAAATTTAACTAATGAAATGATTAAATTTTATGCTATTCTATCATTCAATATCTAAGTTTTAAAATCAGGTTTATAACTTTGAAAAGTGCAGAATTTGAAAAATGTGACATAAGGATTAAGCTACTAATCATGCATAATTTGGATTGCTAAGACTATCACAACACAGGGTTTTGCATTCAAGTATATTAATGAGATCTAGTTGTGATTATTGTGCATTCTAATATGATACTTGTGCATTGTGTGTGTGGCTACTATCTATTTCTCTCTCTCTCTCTCTCTAAATTATAATGCATTAAGACCAACTCCATGGTACTATTAAACCCCACGCCCCCTAGCCTTACGACTATCATCTGTTGTATATAAATTTGGTGTACATGGTTGGTATTTATTTATCTATCTACAATTATGTATATAAAATGATATACTAAAATATATATCATAGATTATGTTTTTACTTGAAGTGGTCTAAATATGAGACTTTTATCATTATTTTATAAAAAAAAATCTTCAATTTAAGAGATACAAGATAAATTAATTTATATTCTGGTATCATCTCAATTTCTTTAGTATCCGTCTCAACTATCCCCTTTTATTGTTTGCATGTATACTCTAATGTAAATGATTATAGTTTATCAATCAGTTATAAAATATACCCTAATTTTCAATAATAATAATAATGAAAATAAAAAGAGTTCATAATTTTCATTAAATTTAGGATCATTTTAACCAGGCTATATAGTATGAGTTAAATAGTATGGGACCATATTTTAACGTATGAATAACATGTGTAATTTCAGCTTGTGGAGATTGAAATCAAAGCAATCTTGAAGGTGGGTCTAGTAATAAAGAACGGTTGTGACCAGTTGCAATACGTGCATTGAGCATGGGAAAAAGAATACTCACTGTACACACTTTTGCTTCAGATTCTACTGCGATTTGATCGTTTACATATAGCAGCCGGGAGGTGGAGAAAGAGAGAGAGAGAGAGAGAGAGAGAGAGAGAGAGAGAGAGAGAGAGATTAACACAGAGGTTGCCATCAGTTGATATCGGGCATGCACAACGTCACCATGGTCCCGGCGGAAACTCTGAAGGCATGGCGGTGCCGTTGGACCGCAAGGCGAACGCCGACGTGGTCGTCACTGGGAAATTGAAAACAGTTTCATCTTCTCCGTCAGAATGAAAGCCTGTGGGCTCTGAGGCTCCTCCCAGGGGAACAGTGTGGTGGGAGAGCCCCTCTCTCTCTCTCTCTCTCTCTCTCATCTCCAAAGATCTATGCTCCGAGAGATGAACAGCACACCGGATATGAACTGTTCTGTTAAATACGCCATCACTGTCAAAACCGGGGCGTGCTCCCCGTGGGGACATAGACTTTGAGATAAAAGTGGCAGTACTTAAAGGCTGAAGTGGGGAGTGGGTTGGGCTAGAGCTATCGAAGGGTGCTGAGGGGGGAGGGCGACTGAAAACCTCCATGACTCGTTGTTCTCTTGCATATGAATTATTTCGTCTCCATCTACTTCGCGGAGACGAACGTACCCAAATAGCAAAGCATGTGTTAGCGAGAGAGAGAGAGAGAGAGAGATGGTTCACTTCTGAAGGAGGCTCCCTCTCTTCTAGTTTATGCATCATGTTTACTACATAACAGTACCTAGGGTACTGTGGGAGGGGAGGGTTGAGAGTTGGGAGAGGAAGGGGGAGAGAGAATTCAACTATCTGATGGGCACTTGCGTCTGGGTGGATGGATGGAGAATAGAAGATACTGGATCCCCGGAAAGACACCGATTGTTCGTGATGTTCATTTTCAGGAAGGTAGAAAAACACTGAGGACCTTGATTGAAGTCATAGCATGGGGACATTCTTGCAGTCTCGCAAATGGGATGAACTGGTCTTCATTTGCCGCCATCGGCTTCCCTGTCAGAATTCTCTCCAGAAAAGCTGATGCGGACCCCTAGGTCTCCTTCGTGGTTCCGACTTCCTCAGCTAGACGTCCCTCCGCCCTTAGGAAAGTGACGGTTTCGGCTGTTTCCTTCATCCTATCTTGAACCGGGCTTAGGTGAACCCAGTTCCACCCCGCCGTCCTTTAATAGTTCGGGAGGGAGACATCTTGAAAACTCAATGGAGGCGAGAGCAATCGGGCGGCGGGAAGAGCCTTGGAAAGATTAAGAATTATCGATAAGTCAGCGTGTTTACAGATATTATGCGGATGTTACCACTTGCCCAACCTTCAGTTTTAGGCCCCCGGCTAGGAATACTGCCATAAATGCTAATAATGCATGGTCCTCGTCCCACGTTGACAGTCATAGTAGTTTGACAATACTTTATACTCAGTACTCTACCTCTCTCTCTCTCTCTCTCTATCTCCTCTCTCTCACACTCACTCTCTCTCTCTCTCTCTCTCTCTCTCTCTCTCTCTCTTTCTCGCTCTCTCTCGCTCTCCGCTCTCTCTGTCTGTCTCTCTCTTTCTCGCTCTCTCTCGCTCTCCGCTCTCTCTGTCTGTCTCTCTCTTTCTCTCTCTCTCTCACTACGTCGAATGTCCCCTTCCGAAATCGAGCCACCCCAACTGCCTCGTGGAGACCGCAAGTACGAGCAGGTGGCCCCTCACGGCGGGGATAGACCCCTTCCGTCTGACCACTTGTCTCCAGCAATCCACAGCCATTAGAGAAAAGAGAAAGAAGGGACGATGAGAGAGGGAGGGAGAGAACCGGAGAGATAGAGAGATAGAAAGAGAAAGAAAGGTAGAAGGGAGAGGCAGGGACGGCTGGCCGTGGCTAGGATGGTCCGTTGCTGACCATTCGTATACCTACCATCCAAGAGCGAGAGAGAGAGAGAGATGACCACTCATGCATAGGATGGAGCCTTGCCGCGGACCACTCGTGTATCTACGATCCAGGAGAGGGGCAGTGAGAAACAGAGATTTCCAGGATAATTAGATGCTGGCGTCCAAGTCCATCTTGACCACGGGGAGGTCCTTTCTGGTTGACTCGTCTTATACTGGATGAATAATAAGTGGGTCCCATAACGGATACAAGGATACCCAACGTTCTTATGGGCCTGAGCTTGGCTGAGAAAAAAGACAAAAGAGGGATCCGTTTTAATCCAAGCGCTGGAGCGCGGTACCGTGTCTCGCGTGGCGACAAAGCCTGGGGAGTGGGCCACCCCCTCTCAGTACTGTTGATTGACGGTGCGTCGGTGGGATCGATCCGCCCGCCCCGTGACTCTCTCTCTCTCTCTCAAAGCTCACGCCTCCTCTCCTCGCCCCTCGCTCGATAAAGAAAACTAAAATACAAACGCTATTTTTTATATTATTTGCAGGGATTTTAATACGCCACTTTCTCGAGTATTTGACCTCCTCTTCCTTTTGTGACGTCCTTGTAATTATTTGACGGCGACGGGCTTTTTTGTTAAATTAATCACGTGGGAGATGAAGATACCCTCGTGGACTTCTTCCTGCAGAGCGTGGCACAAGGTGCGAGCTAACGTTGAAGCCTTCACCCATCGCCCTAGATCACCGGCGACCCGGGCGTATTCTCGTCATTTCGTGGCTGTGATAGAAGCCCGTCACTCACCCCAATCGACCGTACAAGGCAAGTCAATGACATATTTTAAAGAAACAGTATTAATTTTTACTAAGGTGAAGCAAAGGTAACGATGACTTAAGGGGATAATGATTGCCCAAATTTCTTTCCCCATATATTTTGAAGGCTTTGGCGCCGCCTCCTCCGTTCGAAATAGTAACCAGATACTTAACGGGCGTTCTATTTTTTAATACTAAATATGCCAAATATCAGAGATATTTACTATTTTACTCCTACATTTTCTAGAAACCGCAGCTATATTTCAGATGCCGATATATGCGACAACTATACTTTGAGAAGGGAAATAAAACGTCGGCCGCGTCTAGAATCGCCCGAGCGACTGATTCCAGATATTTTAATAGTCCTACTATTCATCAATGTAATTAATATTCGAAAATGTCACATTCGGTCTCTGGGGGGTCGATGCGCGGCCGCGTCAACGCGGTTCCACAGTCACTCAGTCCACAGCTAGCCTAACAGCTGGGAATTAACTATACAAGACGGACGCTTAAACCTTTCACTAATTTAGATAGAGAGAGAGAGAGAGAGAGAGAGGAGCCGTCTGATATCTATTAGAGATGGGCGTGTTGTGTTACACTCTCAAGATGCCAAAATTAGAAAGTTGGGCGAAAAAATGATGAATTGTATCGATAGAATTTTTATTTTATTTTGGAAAACCGGATATGCCGCCGGATCCGATCTGATGGTGATCCAACTTAATTCGACCTCTCTGAACGTAATAATATCCCGACCTAAGCGCCGTCTCTCTCTCTCTCTCCACGCGTCGGACCAAGACGTCATTGGCGGGCAGACCTGTTCGTTCCCACTAACTATGCGGGCGCCGGCGGGGGAGAGAGAGAGAAGGGGGGGCAAAAATGAAAAGTGGTCGGTTGCAGAGAGAGAAAGTGGGATGGTGAGGGGGGCCTAAATAAATTGGGGGACGGAGGAGTCGGAAGTGTGGGACGAAGAGGAGGGGAACAGAAGAGGAAGAAGATAGAGAGGAGAGAGAGGGGACAGGAACGTTCCGTCTCCCCATCTCCCGTCTCTACTCCGTCCTCAAGCCCCCTGGTCTTCTCTCTGTCGCTCCTGCTTCGAGAAGAGGGAGGAAGGGGACGTCATTGCCACGGGTTTTCTCTGGCCTTGAATCAACCCTCTGATCGTTCCATTATCTCTGTGCTCTATCCGCCGGTGCTTCCCCTTGGCATTGGATATTTTTGTTGTTCGCATCTTTTCTCCTATCTGATCTCTCAGAATGGGGGTCTACGAATTGATTCACGGCGACGACAAAGACCAACACAACGACGTTGTCGACGGCAAGAATGAGCATCGGCTTCTTCTGGCGATGGAGGGAGGCTATACGTCGCGGGAACTCGAGTCCACCGCTAAAAAGCTCAGCGACGAAGATGTCGCCTCCGCGCTTGTTGTGTCTCATGGTGAAGATGCGGGGGCGGACACCTCGGGGGTTGGCTGTGCTGGTTGTTCGATGCAGAAGAAGCAGAGGGACAAGAAGCTGGCGTCCCAACAGGGCCGGCTTGTATCGCTGGACGTGTTTCGAGGCGTTACGGTGGCGGTAAGATCTTTTCTCTTTGCTAATATATTCAAAGCCTATCGATCTGCATTATGACGCGTTCAGATAGATTTGATCGTCATCTGATTTCAATTTCTCTCTCTGCCTGTTATTAAAATGAATCTGGGAGTAATTTCTGTTGAAAGAAAATCAGTAGCAGCCGATGAACGGCCAGATTGGAAAATCGTAGTCCGTAGATCTGGAATGTGCCTTCTCCATTTCCTTCTGGTACATGGGTTTTCATGGTCGGGGAGAAGAGAGGAATATGTAAGGTGTCTGGTCGTCTTTAAATTTTTTCTAAATTCTGCAAAGTATCGGAGATGATTCCACGAAACCGTGACTATTCCCATTTTGTTTTACATTTCTCCATTCCCCACAAAATTCCTCCCAATCTCAGATACGCAGGATGACAGAAGATGAACTACTGGTTTGGCTGGGATCCGATTTCTGTTGTTGTTTATGTTGCTTCCCGGCACATTAAATCCCGTCTTAAATATCGCCTGCAATCCGTCGCAATCTTCACGTAAAGGGTCATCATTGTTACCTTCTTCTCCACACTTCCCACAGCCTCCTTTGTCGCCACTCCATCTTCTGTTCCTTGGGCTGTCCCTCACTCTGCCTCAACGACTACGGACACGTCCATTCTTCCCCCTCGGAACGTGCTCTGCAAGCCACCTATGCCGTGAGCGTAAGGGGGGTTTCTGGCGCCGACTGAGTGATATATCCCAAAACGGGGAACAGAAATAATAAGCCTCTTACCATCGTTTTTACTTTCTGGTTCTCTTCCTCTACCCTGCCATTTTCGAGATTTCCTACCTTGGTCATGCTGTCCCTAGAGAATTCTTCTACTGCCTCAGTGATCACCGAAAGTGAAGGAAAAAAAGTAAAAATGTTACTATTTTTCTGGAAATCACCAAGGAGGATGAACGAGTGGCCACCACTAACACCCCAGATTCGACAGCCATTGTGGTTGCCGTCTCTGAAGCACGGGTGCTGGGTTCTATATGCCCTGCCACCCACCCCTCCTGTTCTTGTCGTCGATGGTGATGGTGGGCCAGTCCTACCCTCGTTTCTCTTTCTCTCTTTCCCTATGATCTCTTTGGTAGGATCCTTTTTCGTCATGCGAGCGTCGGTCTTTTCATTTCTCTCTCGCTGTCTTTGTATTAACAGTTCCCTCCGCGGTTTGGGTTGCCTGGTCCTTCCCCATACGGGGCTCTTGGACCCGCAGATAGATGGATGGATCTAGATCCAGTCCCTTTTTCCGGAAGGGAAAGGGATGGACGAAAGGGGCACGGACCGGAGTCTCGTGTCGCAACACGAGCACGCTGGATCCCCCCATCGATTATGCCCAACTACACAGGACAGACTGGGTGGAGGCTTTTCTTGGCGGCCTCTTGCGTCTCGTCGTAGGGCGGCGGAGGACGGCACCCCGGAGTTGTCGGGGCCAGTATGCCCAACTTCACAGGACAGGCCTTCTGCTTGGAGTCCAGGTGAGGGACTTCCGGGTTGTCGGGTCCCCTAACCGGGCCAGGGTGGGGTGAGGAAGGGAGGTCTTTTATTTTAGGTCCTGTCTGTAACTCAGTGGATTTTTTCTCGGGATGTGGTCGAGGCAAAAAGGTGTGCTTCCCCTTGCTAGTTGGTAGGCCGTGAAAGTTGAATATTTTATCAGATAATTGTCACGTCGCAGTCTTCCCTCTTGTCCTGTACCCAGCCCACCCAAAACTCGATTCCCGTACACTGTTGAGAAAGAAGAAATTCCCCTGATTTGTTACCCGGTTGACTCCACAAACCTTTGGTGGTTTCCCCAGGCGTCCCTAGCTGAAGCACCGGAGGATTTCCCCCAGTGAGTAGATACGGAACGTGGCCGTTTCTCTGTAGCGTCCCTTGTTCCAGCGGGGGACGACGCCGTGGAGGGTGTATTGTACGGCCAGCGGTGCATCTGCACCATTCCCCTAATTAGATGCTTTAGAGTCCTGTAGGCCGGCAGAGATTAGCATACGTCTGCACTGGCTATATTTTTTATTAAAGACTTGGTTGAAGGAAGAAGACAATGCAGGGGCCTTTTTGATATTTTCCGCTCTATTCATTCAACGTTATCCTGCTAGCGTACCGCAGGGTTCGAGTAGGTTGAGCTAATGGGTCTCTACTTGTCGTACATGTGACATTCTCGTGGATTCTTGTGAGAGGCTAATAGTAATCTTAATCTAAATATCGTATAAAATATGATACTGTTGTTAACCCTTCGTCAACTTGAGTTCCGTCGATATTTACCTTGCCTTTCCGTTCCGTTGTGATTTATTCACCATAAATGCACACTTATAAAATGTATGGAACTGTGGATTAACCGTAGGGATGGATCTATTTATTTAATCTTGCTTTCCATTCGCTTATTTATCTTTGGAGCGAAAAGATTTAGAGGGGTAGAACCTTCTGGGAATGCTGATTAGTTCGGTCGATTTTTGGTTTCTCAGTAGGTCCCGATGTTAGGTTTCTTTCTCGCCAGGCTAAAGTTTACCGAATTGGATGCTGCGATTGGCTGGCGTCAAACATTGATAGCATATTAAGTAAAATTAGGTTTCTACGCCTTACGGCCTAACTGATTCGTCATTGCCTTGCTCGCCTTAGTCACGGCACCTTCATATAAATGATATGGGGTTGACCACATCCCAGGAAAAATCCGTGGGTATTGTTCTATGATCCTTAGTCCTGCTGATACAACTTTCTACAGTGGAATGTGCATTGCCTCGCTGAAATTATTTCAGACATCTCCATGTGATAAGCCTTTCGAGTCCGAAGCACCTGTGAACTCGGGACTTTCTTTCATTGAACTTGGATTTTGTAATCTGTTTTATACCTCTTGATTCTCTGCTTGTCCAAAAGGGTCATATTAGAAATTTCTGAGTGCAAGGGCACACCGTCGTTCAACGGATATTAATCATGATGTATTTGGTTGTGACGTTGCCTTGATAATCTTCGTCACAGTTCGTGTTCATCATATGTGCTATATTGTCATAATATATATTACTTTGTGATCATATTGTGATGCATTCTCTGATGTCTTTATCCCATGCAGCTAATGATATTTGTGGATGATGCTGGTGGACTATTTCCTGCAATAAATCATTCACCTTGGAATGGAGTTACCCTGGCCGATTTTGTCATGCCATTCTTCTTATTTATCGTCGGAGTTGCATTGGCTTTTGCTTACAAGGTAACTCTTTTGGACGCATACTATAACGTTCAAGGTTTAAAATAAAATCTTAGAATCAGGTTTAGTTTCTGTGTCATCCTAGTATGCATATTATGCTTCATCCTCCTTTTAAAGCATCTAATGTTTCAAGCTGTGTACAGAGAGTCTCAGACAGAGGTGTAGCAACACGAAAGGCCATTCTTCGCGCTCTAAAGCTCTTAGTTCTTGGCCTTGTCCTGCAAGGTTTGTGACACCATTACATTGATCGTAACATTTGATTTTTCTTATGGATCAGTATTTATTGAGTCAGTCTTCGTATCTAGTTTTCAAACTTCTATCTCTCAGGGGGGTACTTCCACGGGCTTAACAACTTAACTTATGGTGTTGACATATTAAACATCCGCTGGATGGGTGTACTTCAAGTAAGCCTCTTCCTGTATGCTTTTTGTTTTCACCCAGACTTATTTCTTGGCTTTTTACATGGTTTCACCCGATTTTGACAGCTTTGCTGCTGTCCAATTTTTTGTAAAAATCAACAGCGTGCTATTATTGTCTCATGTTTTGAAAGATTGTTAGCACGCCTTGGGAGTCAGAGATTTAATTTTTTATCGGATATCTCCTTGCTGGACAATAATTGTTTAGGCCACGTAGCTTCATCCTGTGATGTCGGATTTGTTAAAACTCATGTGCATTCTTTGCTTGTGGGCTAATCGATTGAGGGTACGAAAATCGGATTCCATTTTACTAATACTTGGTTTATTTCTCTTGTTCATTCTTTTTCTTTTTTTCCTGCAGAGAATAGCATTCGCTTATTTGTTAACAGCCGTATGTGAGATTTGGGTCAGAAATGATGAGGATGTTGATTCGGGGCTCTCTCTGCTGAGGAAGTATAGGCTGCAATTGTGAGTTCTACTCTTTCCCATTGCTTGATCATCCAATCATGACCATCTTTTTCTTTCATATCCCCGTCTTAGCCCACTATGTGCCCACTTGGCAAAATATGAGGCCGCAGCTAATCTACAGGCTTGATAAAACATCAACAAGCATTGCCGAATACCAACCAGATCAGATGCAGCTAATCTACTTTCACTTTAACTCCGCAAGATAGTGGAAAGCCGATGTGGGCATGGACTCATTCTCATTGACTAATCTGATATTTTGATTATTCCAATTCGATTAAAGTCGGCAATTTGTTTGACTTAAAGTTTGTACCTCATTGTTAGATCACATCCCATGACAGGTTACGAATCTGCAAGTGAGTCCTACAATAAACATTCCTCGCCTAATCCCAGTTCATTTCAGGTTGGTGGCTCTGCTACTATCAGCGACCTACATTGCTCTCCTGTACGGTCTATATGTACCCGACTGGGAATACCAGATACCCAGTGAAGGCCTTTCACCCAAGACCTTTCAGGTGAGTCCTCAAACCTCTCACCGCACGTTGGAAAACTCTTCTTCTCCGTCGAACGTCACACCAACTCGCATGATTCGCTCATCTTTTATTTAACAATTCTTCGCCCCCTTCCCCCTCTTAATCAGGTGAAGTGTGGTGTCAGAGGAGACACTGGGCCTGGGTGCAATGCCGTGGGAATGATTGACCGCAAGGTGCTGGGCATTGAGCACTTGTACAGAAGACCCGTCTATGTTCGGACGGGGGTACGTTCTGCGCCTATAGATGAGTAATTGCTCATTGAACCTGACCTCATCGATGCTGATAATCTCTGGGTTTTTCCTCTTTTTCTGGCTGACAGCAATGCAGCGTCAATTCACCCGATTACGGCCCGCTTCCGCCTGATTCCCCTGGATGGTGCCAAGCCCCCTTCGATCCTGAAGGGCTTCTTAGGTGGGTCGTCACCTTGGATTCTGCCAGCGGGCGTTCTTCTCTAGGGTTCCTACTAGCTTCGGGCAGTAAATCATGAAAAGAGGAACCGGGCATCGTTCCCATGTTTGTGGGGAAGGCCCAGAATCTCTCGTTGCTCCATAATCGAGCTCTCTCGTTGCTCATCGGCCCCCTGTTTGTTATGTTCCCTTGCAGTTCGGCGATGGCCATCGTTACCTGCTTGATCGGGTTGCAGTTTGGGCACGTCATTGTGCATTTTAAGGTTTGTACACCTCTGCCCTCCGTCCGGGCGTGCTGGGGAGATAAACTATTTCCCTTTGATTTCTGATGGATTGAACTGATCTGCTCCTTGCAGGATCACAAGGACAGGATTCTGCGGTGGATGATGCCCTCCTTCTGCATGCTGGCCGTGGCCTTCTCCATGGATTTCTTCGGTACGGAGTATTTATTGACGATTCTTTATTCATTGCAGTCCTTCCCCCCTGGATTTTTTGCTCTTCTTCCTCTCCTAAGCTCCTGCCCTCATTTCTTTCAGGAATGCACATGAACAAGGCTCTGTACTCGCTCAGTTACACCTGCGCCACCGCTGGCGCTGCCGGGATCCTCTTCACTGGAATCTATGTCCTGGTAAGAAGAGGGAGACTACTCTCTGATCAAACAGTTCATGGTTACTTACACTAATGATTCCTTAACGTCCATTCGATGTATGTTCACTGTCCGGCTCTCTCTCTCTCTCTCTCTCTCTCGAGATATCTCTCCCTATTTATTTATCTCTAGTGGTGGGTTCCCTATTTTTCACAGGTCGACGTTTACGGCTACAGGCGGCCCACGCTTGTGGTCGAATGGATGGGCACGCATGCTCTGATGATCTACGTCCTCCTCGCATGCAACATCTTCCCGGTGCTCATCCAGGGCTTCTACTGGGGAGACCCCAAGAACAACATCGTGAGCACCCTCCGCTCTCTCTCTCTCTCTCTCTCTCTCTCTCTGTCTTTCCCTCTCTAACGTGGGGACGTTTGTGTGGCGAACAGCTGCACCTGGTGCGAATCGGAGTGTGACCCGTGGGGGCCGCCGTTTTCGTCACTCGCGCTCTTCTTCTCGTCGAACCGTATATATATATATATATAAATATTTCATGGAGTCCGCGCGGTTGGCTCTGCCACGGCAGCGGGAGGTGGAGGGTTCTCGGAAATTTTGTACATCATATAGATGACGATGCTTGTCCCGCATATCGGCGGGGTTTCTCGGCCTCTCATGCCTCACCTTCTTATCACCAGATATGCCCCCACCTTTCCGCCTGTCAGATACACGTGACACATTGATGTAGAGCGAGAAAGACGGAGAGCGCGCGCGCGCGCGAGAGAGAGAGAGATATCACCTTAATGAGTAGCCGATGGCTGAGCAGGATGGTCGTCTACTGAGTCATTGCTTGCATCACTCGTACGTCCAGAGCGGCAGAAGTCAGAGAGGTCACAACCATTCCTCACATTGGAATCAAGTTCAGGAGTTTTAAATTAGGCAGAGATTCATGACAGGCCCCCACAGATTTCCTTTATTAAATCGCATACAGTCTTGCCCTTCCACATGTCGTTGATCAACATAATATCCAGCTACCATATCGCCATAAATGCACCTACTTTGACCGGCCATTCACAGAAGCTATAGTCAACTTCGGTTAAGCGGATGGCTTGCTCTGGAGACGTGAGAACGGAATTTCTTCCAATTCTGAAACGGAAATGCACTCCCACGCTACTGGGAGTCGAATTGGAATACAGATTTTTTATTTTGCCACGTGATCTTGAAATTCTCTCGGGGTGAACTCTTTCCAGCAGTAGAAACGTTCTTCATACCCCACAAAGACGATGGCAGAGCACGCGGTAATTACTAGGAAAGCGCATCAGATTAATCAGGTCAACACTTTAGGAAGCCCAGATTAGAAATCAATGCGCGTCGGCATTACTGGATGATTTTTCAAACGCAAAAGAGCATTTTTTTAGTACCAGACTGGGACCATGACCACGTGAGAAGAGATGGAAGCATCTAAGTTTCCAGACCAACAATCTGAAGCCGGCGCAACCGGTTCCAATCTATTTGAAAACAAGTTAGAGATAGAACGCTTTAACGAGATTAATATTTTTTGACCAATTTTCAAACCGACGAGTCCTGCTCTTACCTTCGAGAAAGCACTCTTGGAATGGATTGGTGCCTAGATGAAAGTAATGAAATGCACTCTTGCAGTATGATATAGCAAATCGGTTCACGATATTTCCAAAATATACCCCGAAAAAGGAAAAGAGAACAGATGGAAGAGCACGTGGACTTGAGAGTGTGCGTACCAAGCTTCATGTATAATCGCAGCATGTGGGTCAAATGATATTCCAATTTCCTCGCTTCATTGAATCGAGTGGGTGTGAAACATTTGATCCATTTGGACGCAGAGACGTGAAGATACGCCACTAGAACTGAAAGGTTTTGATGGAAAAATAATTTGTTGCGGATAATCCCATATTATCCTGGGCATCTTCATGGTGTGGATCAGTCCACCTTTCGATCTTATCAAGAAAATCAACTCCATGGTACGTACTCGTGCCGCTCACCCGCCGGACACGTCGCTAACGAAGAAATACAGACATGAAGTCAGAAATCAGAGTGGAGAATTGAATCGAGTTTACTTCCCAGTTAATCTCTCCCTACCATACTAGTCGCCTTCCATCCACGTTCTAAACGACCGAAACTAGGCAGCCCAATTTAGCAGAGGCCAAAAGAAGAGTTAAGATAGAGAAGACATGGGGTGCACAAATTACATGTATCGTCCTCTCTCGTCGTTCTCCTTCTCCCCTCTCCATGTAGTTTTCACCGGTGCAGCGGAGGCACTTCTTTCTCTCTCTTCCCAACCGAAAGGGCATCCTTGTAGTATCCTAACCCATCTATGCTACTGGGCCTCGACAGTCCTGGTGGACGTTGCCAGAGCTGATGAAGAAGATGCCGGGGTAGCCGACTGGCTGTGAGAGTTAGCCCTGTGCAGCCTGCACCTGAAGGATCCTGCGTGTGTTGCCGGGGCGCACACGCACTTTGGCAGCTCTCCTGCGACTTGGTTCTCCCCATGCCCATATGACTGCGCTGGTAACTGGGAGTAATCAGCCGGACAGGACTTCTTGGTGCTGATGTTCTGCGGGGTCTGCTCGCGATGATGGAGACGGTTATTCTCCTTGTTCCTGTGGGACATGGTTGCGGCCGTATCTCTCCGAAAAACCTGTTGAACAAGCCGTTCGAGTAAAGAACGAAGGATGGACTTTGCCGCATTCCATTATTTATCACGACGGGGTGAAAACCTCTCCTTCTCGGCCGGAGGCACTGAGTCCATCCTTTCCTTCCTCACTACGTATAGAGGGCCCGAAAAATCAATGTACCAAACACGGTAAAAAATAAAACTTATAACCAAATGTACGTCCGCCTTCTAAATTTTGCTAAATCTGTTTTTACTAACTTTGCTAAAAAATGACAGAGCAGCAGATGTCGATCGAAGAGTCCGGGACCTATCCAACTTAAAAAAGTACGCGAAGAGAGAAACCGGAAGGCAATATGTAACACTTTTACATTAAAAAATAACGGTATATCTCCAACCACTCGTTGAAAAATCTTCTACCTGTAACGTAAGAAAGCAGCGGCGGCGGCGGCGGCAACGGCAACAGCAGAAGGCTCAGTTTAGCTCCGTTCTTCTTGCACCCACACCAATTCGATTTCAATGATCGGAGACCTGAAGAAAATAGCCAAGCACAGGCAGAGGAGTGCAAAGCCAGCTGAAGTTCAGCAAACTACATTCTTCATGCCGCCCATCCAATTTATAGGCACGGTTGGCAGAGAGAGCTGCCCTGAGTTCCGCCGCATGGCCCTCTTGAAGATAAGCCACCCTTCACCTGCAGAAATCCTTTTCCTAGGTGCATATCCAAGCCGCGGAAATGGGGCGGTGGATCAAGCTGGACTGACACGTGTACGTCGTACGATTACTTGGTCGGCTTGGCGGCGGAGGAAACGTATCCTTCGCGGGGACACGTGCGTTAAGGCGGACCACATTAGCCTTCCACGGGGAACCGTCGTTGTCGGCCGACAGCGGTGATCTAGAGCAAAGGCTCAGCTCCCTAGAGGGGAGGTCCACTAAGCATACCGTCTGTGTCGAGTCACACGGGATGGTGACTGAAATCTATTGGGGCCGTGCATTGCGTCGAATTATGGCCAAAATCTTTCTCCATGATGCTTTGAATCCCCGATGTAAATCGGGCTGACCCTGTTTTTATGTTCGGACGTGATTTAGAGGCCCAAATTGAGAAAAAAGTGGGCCGGGCATCGGCCACACCCGGCCCACTAATATTTGCAGATGTGGTTGTGAGGGAGTTGGAAGGAAGAGCCAGACGGGAAGAAACCAAGTGTGATCCCATCTTGTAGTGCCCAAAGCTTTATTTGGGCAACACAGGGGGGGAGTTTGGGCTATATTTGGCTGAGCTCGAGACTCCCTAGGCCCATTGGGCCCGTATTGGGAGGAGGAGGTACTAGAAAGGGGCCATGAAGATTTCTGAAGATAAATGCCAAGCAATTATGCCATCTAGCAAATAAACCTGAGGGGCTCAATAGAAGCCATCATGACTTGTGAGTCATGCCTGCACTGGACCTATGCAAGGACATTGTCATTAAGACAATTGAGACATGATAGAGTATTAGGAGAGGAAGAATGGGGAGAGTAGCAAAGAATAGCTGACATAGAAGGGAAGAATAGAGAGGGCAGGTCACACGAACTTCTGTCTCTCACTCTCTCCTATCTATCTATCTATCCTTGCATAGGTTAAAGATATGTGGGTATCTATTAGGTCAGATTTTTTCTTGATTTTCTTTGGGCCTCACTAATTTTGACATTTTAAAATCTGCTTCAATTTGAGCTAATACCCAGGGTTTACTAACTACTAGCAGTAGGCACACTACATAACAAGATTTTGTTGCAGCAATAAATAAAATTCCATTCTTAAATGTTTTCATTAAAAATAAACACATGTATATAAACAATAAGAATGGACTTGGAGAAAGGGGGGAGGAACTAAGAGAGCATATAAGAAGATGAAGAGGGCAATGAGCTAAGAATAGAAGATCATGGGATTAAGGATAGCACAACCTAAGACAAAATGAAAAAAGAGAAGTAGAAGGTGGGGAGAAAAGTGTGAATGAGATTTAATCACAACTTACTCAAGGGAGTTGAATAAAAGAAAGATCAAGGAATAAGTGATTTAGAGAGGATCACGGATTTAAAGATGAGAAAATAGTAGTCGATGGAAATAGGGAGGAAACATCACCTCGGGAATCAGACTCAAGGTTCATTACAATGAATAAATAAGCTTTCCTAGATTCAAAGAATTGTAAAGATTCAATTAAGGATTATAGGGATAGAAAATCTATTGAGGGAACAAAAAGGGATCAAGTGAAGAAGGAGAGTGATAAGTCTTCATTTTCAATTGATTAACATGAATTTTTGGATAATTATGTAATTTTGATATGAATTTATATGATTTTTATAGTCTTACTTTTGAGATAAATGAAGAAAAAAAAAATAATAACAAAATGGGGAGGAGCTATGAGTAGGGGCTCGAGCGGCTAGGACCAATAGGGGCACGTGTACGTCACTCCCCTTCCACGTCACCGGTGGCCAGTCGGCTATGGGGCAAGGAGTGGTCATACACGCATGAGAAAGGGACTTGATCGAAAATGTAATATTATTATATATTCATCAGAAATGTCGGCGCACAATTGATGTGGGACTAAACCCGCGTCACACCTTCCCTAGAAAGGGCGGGCAATCGGCGGGGGTTCGAATCCTCTTAGAGCCAAAACTCATATTTTTTATCTGATTATTGTAACTTTCCTGCAGATCGCTAGTGAAGGATTAAGCAACTAGAATCGTTGGATCATCAGCGAAAATCTCATCAACGCGATTTGTCGAGCATTGTTATTAAAATTGTTGAATGATTCGCGATAAAAGGATCACAAATCCATCGAGTAAGGCATCTCCGATTGATCGACGAACAAGTCGTCATTGAGAAGAGGACGGTCCGTCGGGAGACGAGTCACTACCTCCTAAGAGCGTACCGGATGCGATGAAGAGCCTCCTCTTGCTGCGCAGACCTGAGGATGAAGCTCCCTGACATGCGCCCTACCTTCATTCAGCTCCTCTCTGTTGGGTGACAACCGTCGGAGAGCAGCAAAGTCACTGTTTTTCCACTCCGCCAGGTGACAGCCGCTAGAGATAATTTGACGACCCATTTCATTGATCTCTAGACTTCGCAAGGAGATCTAGAGATTTCTCATGTCGTCCTTGTCCAAGGAGAGCCTTCGAGGCCATGGACACTACATAAAGATCCTCCTAAATGCTCAAGATTTTGGTGCATCACCGACGCATCACCATTGTGACGTTGAAACTTTGTTTTCCTAATTTCAACTTAATTTTCGCTTCATTTAGTGATAATTTATGTGATTTAAATTTACCAAGATATACTTCATTCAATTACGATTCTTCTGACTTTTACAGATCTTAATTTGATCAATTAAATCATTTGTAATCGGTTACATAAGAATCGTCGGGTAGAACTCTATTTCCATCAGATTCGCATTCGTCGGGTGCTAACGTCATCCTCACATCCGCACCCTTATTTTCCTTTTTCATGAATTTTAAATATATTTCCTTTTTATTTCTTAGTATAAAATTAATAGAAAATAGTATTCTTTGAGGAAAATTCTGAATAATTACCAGATATTATATTACATCCCTATGATCGACCTAAAAAATTACCGTTATTTTTGGAAGTTGTATTGAATTATAATTGATATATTTGTTTAGAAATACTTTTAAATATCTGAAAATTCATATTTTCTAGTTTTATAAATTTTAAATTTACGTGATTTACTATACAACGACTAAGTCACGTCAAAAAGTAAGTTAAAAAATATAGTTGGAGAAATAGATGAGGAAAGAAAAGAAAACGGGGTAGATAAGCAAGAATTGTGGGTATGGATAAGAGACATAAGGAGATAGAAAAGGAAGTGACTCGAACTGCATAGTTATATGGCAGAATGAGGGACATAAGGTGGGGAGTAGAAGATCAACAAGGTTGACCAAGAGATTTAGTCAATCTGCATGGGAATTAAATGATTAAGATATTAATCTGGAACTGTGAGGGAATTGAAAATATACTTACGTGAACCACACTCACAAAACTTATAAATCAAGTTAGAATACAAATAGTAACAATAATTGAACCAAAGATTGAGGAATGGAAATCAGGACAAATCAAGATGGATATAGGAATGGATAGAGTTTGGTGTAACATGAATAAAAAAAATATGGAACATGTGGTTTGATTAGGTAAGGATGGAGCTAGTAATGGACCATGATCAATTTGTTTCATTTAATTTTAGACATAATAGAATAAAGGGTAAGATAATTACAATCTATGCATCTTGTGAGGTAGAGTAAACAAGGGCTATATGGATGGCAAAGAGGAGGATCACAAGGAGGATATACCACACATACTTGGGGGAGGGTTTAACACTATTAGATGCCCCTAGGAAAAAGTGGGGGGGAGGAGCTGCCCCCAACATAGGATTAATGACTGAATTCAATAAATTCATACAGTTTTTGCATTGCATAGAACCAAAGCATGTAGGCAATCCACTATCCTAGTGTAATGGAGTGAGAGGAATATATAGGATTTACCAATGCTTTGATAGATGTCTTGTAAACTTGAGGGTGATGGAATCAACTCTTATAGAGGTAGAATATTTACTAAGATTGTTATCAGACCATTCACTTATGTTAGTAAAGAAGGTTATAATGATTAGAAAATGAGCGGGTCCTTTAGATTTCAAAACATGTGAATGTTACATGATGATTTTAAAAAAATTGTAGCTAGTAAGTGGGTCGGAAATATTTCATGCAATGCACTAGAAAATTTAAGATACAAGATCATAAATATGAAAAGCACCTATGGTGGTGGAATAAAAATATGTTTGGATATATAAACTCAAGGATCAACAATTCTAGAGAAAAGAATTAAGACTGTTGAAGAAGAGTTACAAGTAGAATGGAACTAAGGAAGATGAGAAACACTACTAAACTTGAAAAAAGATATGGAAAACATACTACTGCAGCATGAAGTATTCTTAATCAAGCAACATAATAGAGTCAAGTGGCTACAAGAAGGGGATAGAAGCACGTTTTTTTCTCATACAACTATAAAGGTAAGATGAATGAGGAGCTGCTTCCAATCATTGGTGAAATAATATAATGAAGAATGGGAAGCAATTTAGTAAAGGGGTAAGGAATATTTTTGGAAAGTAAAGATCAGCCCCTATGAGCAACCATGTGGAAATGTTATATGTTATGCAAGATGTCAAATGATGAAAAAATTAGCAAGATAATATTGAGCATGAAGATAAAGAGTGTGTCAAGGCGAGATAAAATGAGGGTCAAGTTTTATATTTCATGTTGGGACATTATAGGAAAAAATGTGTGCCTAGTGGTGAAAACATATTTTGACACCTCACCTGCCATATTTATGAAAGTCCTCTTTCATAGCTTTAATCCTGAAAGTTGAGAACCCAAAATCATTTCTTGATTTTAGGCTAATTAGTCTATGCAATGTGTTATAGGATTATATCCAAAATATTTTGTAGGAGAGTTAAAGGAATTATGTTGATGATAATATCTAAGGAACAATGAACATTTGTTGAAGGAAGAATGATTCAAGAAAATGTGGCACTTGTTTAAGAAATGACACTATCAATTGAGAGTAAGGTTTGAGGATCAAACATGATGGTTAAATTGGACATGGAAAAAGCTTATGATTAGATATAATGACCCTTCATCATACGTGTGCTAAATTTTTTGATTTCAACTATAAATGGATCGGGTGGATATCAAAAACCATTTCTAATAACACAAAATCACTTCTTCCTATTAATGGATAGAACCATGACCTCCTTTTTCACATCAAGTAGGGGCTTGAGGCAAGGTGATCCCATTTCACTTACTTTACTCATTAATGTGCACTTGTTGTTGTGTTTAAATACGCATTATCTAATAATATTTATAACTAAGATAATTAAATATTAGTATAGAAGTAAGTCTTAGGTTGAACATAGAGATTGACTAATAATCCGTTGTGAAAACTAATTTAGTTTATATATAAAGTGATTTTCATATTTATTCTTATTTAATAGAAATATTAAAATAGAAGGATGAGATGAGAAGAATAAAGAAAAGGAAGCGGGGAAAGAAAGGAAAAAAGAGAGAGAAGAGAGAGCTCTCACGAAGTATGAGAGAAGAGATCTTTCGCAAAAGAGAGAGAAAGAGAGGAGGAAATCTCACATGAGACAGAGAAAGAGAAAAGTCTCACGAGAGAGAGAGAGGGGGAGAGAGAGGAAGAGAGAGGGAGAGAGAGGGAGATCAATTGAGAGAGACAAAGAGAAGGAGATCGATCAAGAGAGAGGGAGAGAGAGAGAGAGAGAAAGGGAGAAAAAGGAAGAGTTTCTCACGAGAGACGGAGATAGAAGAGAAGTCTCACAAGAGAGGGAGAGAGAAAAATAAGATGAAAATGAAGAAAGAGAGAAATAAGGTCAACTTGTTCTCATAGGGACCATTATTCTTAGATGAATGTGTACTCAAGAATTCGCACACATGACATGAGGTCAGTCATAAATGTCTCTAGATTGTTTTAATAGTTCAACGATCATTAAGTAACCTTTAATCTTGCTGATTTTGTGTTCAAAATAGAAAATAAGATAGAAATGATCTTTAACTTAATTTCAGACGAGTTTTAGAAGATTTAAAAGAAGAACGAAGATCATTCATCAAGTTTTGAATTAATCCTACTCATTTCAATCAAAATATGAATGAAATAAAAATAATTTGTCGTAAAATATAAATAAATGACAAAAGCAAATAAGTAAATACTGAAAGTAAGAAATAAATTATTGCCCAAGTTTAATTTACCTCTTCAGCAACTAGAGACATTGGTGTGCAAGTTTAATTTCGTTTGGACATGTCACACCATGTCAGAACTCACAAAGTATCATCTGAAAGTATTGCGCTGCTTGCTAGAGAGACCTACCAAAAGAAGGGTTGATCAAACTATTGCCATCATCTAGGGGGAGAAGCGAAGAGCTGACCACTTGTTGGAGGCCTTGAGGGAGGAAGAAACAAACTTTGCCAATTGCTAGAGACATTGATTGCACAAAAGGAGGGAGAAAATGGATTGTCATATTCACGACTATTGTTGGGACTTTAAAGATAATTGATAATATTTATTTTACCAATTAATAATTAATTATTGTCTTTATATCCCTAATAGTGATACGTGCGAGAACTTAAGTTTCTGATATCGTGGTGCTTCATGTGTTGTTGAACCAAATGTGCTTGATCACGTGGCGTATTGAGTGATGTAGGATCAACCCATCAACCACTGCCAATCAAAAACTTAAGTTCTTAGTATTGTGGTGACTCCTTAGCCGTCGAATCATCTTTTAAGGTCACATGAGTGTTGAGTAGTGTCAGATTTGTGAACCGCCAATGGATCGCTTTATGCATTTGATATTGTGGCGGCTTGCCAGCCTTAGGGTCTAGCTCATTTAATGACATGGCTTGTTGAATACCACTTGATCACACCACACTCTAGATAGCTGCTATGAGATAGATGAAAACCTTTAGTACCACATCAGAAATATTATGGATGTATGAGCCAAATATAAATCAAAGCTACTGCTTCTTATCAAAGATCCCTTCTCTTGAAATAAAATAATGCCCATGACCATCTTGGGAGATGGCGAAAAGGTGGTCCACCATCGCACGTGCATGTGTGTATGATGCTCCTTGCTCCTTGAGACATGACACGGGAGTGATGCACACATGTGCGGAACGAGTCCTTTGCCACTTGATAAGTCTTCATTATCATGAGTCAATAATTAGTAAATAATATAGTTTAGCCTTAACTCATGATAAATAGATTTATATTTGTGTTAAAGTGTGAAAAGTGGTTTTCAGTTAATTAATGTGAATTTTTGGATAATTATGTGATTTTATATAAATTTATATGATTTTTAAAATTTTACTTTTGAGATAAATAAAGAAATAAAAACAAAAATATAACAAAATGGAGGAGACCCACCGACCAGCATGGCCCGTAAGCAGGTCGGAAGTGCAATCAGGAAGGAGTCGCGAGTAGAGGCTCGAGTGGCTAGGACTAATAGGGGCACGTGTGTGCCACTCTCCTTCCATGTCACTAGTGGCCAGCCAGCTGTGGGGCAAGGAGTGGTCATCCACACAGAGGAAAGGGACTTAATTGTAAATATAATATTACTATATATTCACCACAAACTTTCGCGCACATGCGATGTGAGACTAAACCCACGTCACACCTTCCCTAGAAAAGGTTCGATGATTTTAATACCTAAAATATCCTTTATTTATATAAAAAAATACCATGATGACGTCATTTGATAAGAGCATTAGAGTACTTATGTCAATTTCTCTCATGTAGGTGGGCAACCGACGTGGGTTCAAATCCTCTCAGAGCCAAAACTCATAATTTTTATCTGATTATCACGACTTTCCTACAAATCGCCGGTGAAGGATTAAGCAACTAGAATCACTGGATCATTGGCAAAAATCTCATCAATGTGATTTGTAGAGCATTGTTACTAAAATTGCTGAATGATTCGTGATAAAAGAATCGTGAATCCATCGAGTAAGGCATCTCCAATTGATCCACAAACAAACCATCGTCAAGAAGAGGACGATCTGCCGAGAGACGAGTCGCCACCTCCTGAGAGCGTACCGGATGCGATGAAGAGCCTCCTCTTGCTGCGCGGACCTGAGGATGAAGTTCCCTAACACGCGTCCCACCTCCATCTAGCTCTTCTCCGTCGGGTGACAGCTATTGAAGAGCCGCAAAGTCACCATTTTTCCGCTCCCCCGGGTGACAGCTGCCAAAGATGATTTGACGACCCATTTCATTGATCTCTAGACTTCGCAAGGAGATCTAGAGATTGCCCATGTCGTCCTTGTTCAAAGAGAGTTTTCGAGGCTGTGGACACTACATGATGATTCTCTCGAACGCTCAAGATTCTGGTACATCGTCGACGCATCACCGCTGCGATGCCAGAACTATATTTTCCTACTTTCAACTTAATTTCTGCTTCATTTACTAACAATTTGTGTGATTTAAATTTACCAAGATATACTTCATTTCATTGCGATTCTTCTAGCTTTTACCGATCTTAATTTGATCAATTAAATAGTATGTAATTGCTTATGTAAGAATCGTCGGGCGGAACTCTATTTCCACCTGATTCGTGTTCGCCGGGTGCTGACGTCATCTTGACGTCTGCACCCTTATTTTCCTTTTTTGAGAATTTTAAATATATTTTATTTTCAATTCCTAGTGTAAAATTCATAGAAAATAGTATTCTTTGAGGAAAATTCTGAATAATTACTCGATATTATATTACATCCTTGTGATCGACCTAGAAAATTATTGTTATTTTTGGAAGTTGTATTGAATTATAATTGATATATTTTTTCAGAAATACTTCTAAATATCCAAAAATTTATATTTTCTAGTTTTATAAATTTTAAATTTGCATGATTTACTATACAACGACTAAGTCACGTCATCAATCGAGCTTAGCTTGTGGCTCCCTCAATCTAGGTCTACCCACATGACGTGACTTAGTTGTTCTATAGTAAATCACGTAAATTTAAAATTTATAAAACTAAAAAATATTAATTTTAAGATATTTAGAAGTATTTCTGAACAAGTATATTAATTATAATTCAATAAAATTTTTAAAAATAATGGTAATTTTCCAGGTCGATCACAAAGATGTAATATAATGTCAAGTAATTTTTTAAAATTTGCCTCAAAGAATACGATTTTCTATGAATTTTATAGTAAGAAATGAAAATAAAATATATTTAAAATTCAAGAAAAAATGAAATAAAGGTGCAGACATTAGAATGACATTAGAGCTTGACGAAGGCAAATCAGACGGAAATAGAGTTTCGCTCATTAATTCTTACATAAGTGATTAGAAACAATTTAATTGATCAAATTAAGTTATGTAAAAGCTGAAAAAATTATAATTAAATGAAGTATAGCTTGGTAAATTTAAATCACATAAATTATGACTAAATGAAAAGAAAATTAAGTTGAAAGTAAGAAAAAAGAGTCTTGGCGTCGCGGTGGTGATGCGTCGGTGATGCACCGGAATCCTAAGTATTCGGGAAGATCATTGTGTAGTGTCTATGGCCTCGAAGGTTCTCCTTAGACAAAGATGACGTAGTCAATCTTTAGATTTTCTTATGAAGCTTAGAGATTAATAAAATAGGTCATTAAATCATCTTCGGCAGCTGTCATCTGACGGAGTAGAAAAATGATGACTTTGTGACTCTTCGGCGATTGTTACCTGATGAAAAAAAGCTAGATGAAAGTGGGGCACGTGTCAAGGAGCTTCATCATCAGGTCCACCCAACAAGAGGAGGTTCTTCTTCGCATCTAGTATGCTCTCAGAAGGTGGCGACTCATCTCCCAATAGATCATTCTCTTCCCGACGACGTCTTGTTCGTCAATCAATCGGAGATCATTTACTCTATGGATTCGCGATCCTTTTATCGCCAATCGTTCAATAATTTTAGTAACAATACTTCACGAATCACATTGACAAGATTTTCGCCGATGATCCAGCAATTCTAGCGGCTTAATCCTTCACCAACGATCTATAGGAAAGTCATGATAATTAGATAAAAATACGAGTTTTGGTTCTGAGAGGATTCAAACCCACGTTGATTGCTTGCCTACATGAGAGAGATTGAAATAAGTACTCTAATAGTTTTATCAAATGACGTCATCATGATATATCTCTATTATAACTAAGGGGTAGTTTAGGTATTAAAATCTTTGAAGCCTTTCGAGAGAAAGTGTGATGTGGGTTTAGTCCCACATCACTTGTGTGCTGATGTTTTGGGCAAATATATAGTAATATCACATTTACAAGTAATGAATCTCTTTCTCTCGCATGTTCGACCACTCCTTGTCCCATAGCCAGTTGCCACCGGTGATGTGCAAGGGGAGTGACGCAAACGTGCCCCCATTGGTCCTAGTCACTTGAGCCCCTGCTCACAGCTCCCCCTGACTGCACTTCTGACTCACTTGCGGGCCCAATTGGCCAATGAGTCTCTCTTTTTAACTATATTTTTATTTAAATTTCTTTTTCTTCATTTATCTCAAAAATAGGACTATAAAATTATATAAATTTTTAGAAAATCACATAATTAGTCAAAAATTTACATTAAGTAATTGAAAACCACTTTTCACAATTTAATAAAATATAAGTCTATTTATCATGAGTTAAGGTTAAACTATATTATTTACTAATTATTAACTCATGATAATGAAGACTTATCACCACTCGACCTCAGCACCCCCCTCTAGGTCAGCTATCAAGTGTTGACTTGCAAGTGAACGAAATATTTTTTTATATTTTATTCTTTCATATTTTTAAATAATCTAAAATTATGCTAAGTATTTTAACTTCAGACTTCTAAAATTAACAATATATCCTATATTTATTCTGCAAGTT
Source organism: Spirodela intermedia (assembly GCA_902729315.2). Classification (NCBI taxonomy): domain Eukaryota; kingdom Viridiplantae; phylum Streptophyta; class Magnoliopsida; order Alismatales; family Araceae; genus Spirodela; species Spirodela intermedia. The sequence goes on from LR746271.1 coordinate 2,748,975, forward strand.
AACAAAATAAAATAAATTAATAAAACTAATTAAAACACAAAAATCTAGCTTTAACACTCATTATGGTAGAAGAAGTCTTAAATAGAGGACTCACGATGATGTTTACCAAAAAACATTTACACTATATATTGTTAAGAAGGGATACCCTATGATCACCCATTCTTTACTTGATGAAATTACACTATATATTGAATTTGATGAAATTCCTTAAAAAATATGAGAATATATGAGGTCAAAAAATTAACATATGTTGACTTAGTAGAGGAAACACTAGAATCCATAATCCTTATCTAAAGAAGACGAAGAGTACATGAGACTATATAGAAAAGAAGAAGAAAGAAAGATGAGAAGAGAGAGATGAATAATGGGCCCTAGTGGGTTGGGAGTTCGATACTACTATCAAATACTCTCCCTCAAGCTGGAGCATATAACTAGAATATGTCTAGCTTTGGTACACATGACGTTGTACGAGATGTTGGCCAAACTCTTCGTGAACACGTTTGCCAGATGAGCATTGTTGTGATGGATTGCCGTGGAGTAGCTGACCCAATCATAAGAAGAGCGACACCCGACTGAAGAACATGTATTTCCCTAAGAGCCTAGGAAGGTGGCGTCGAAAGGAGAAGGAGAGCGATGGTAGAGACGATGACACTGGAAGAGGGAAGAACAGTGATGGCGAGCGGGACCCATCTCCATCAGCTCAGGAGACACCGGTAGTCCGAGTTCAACCCGATTGACGTGCGAAGACGAAGGAGCCTGACTTTCGCTACACGGCCTAGCCCTTCAGGATGACGACGAGCTCGAACTCACCATTATCTTTCTTTGTATTTTCACGTTGACTTGTTGGGCCTCACGTTTGTGTGTTAGTGGGCCCAATTCTATGTGTGTGTGTTGTTGTTTGTGTCTTCCTTTCTTTAGGGTTTTATTGGGTCTCTCTTTGAGGCCCAATTAAAACCCTAAGGGGGGGGACCTATGCTTCTTTCCTTTTGGGCTTCTTTTGAGGCTTATTTGGGTCTTCATTTGAGGCCCATTTAAGCACCTACGAGGGCCCTCCTCTTTCTCCTTTTAGGGGAGCTTAGTTTGACTGCTACCTCTTCCTTCGGAACTCCACCATAAACTCGCTGGAGTCGCCATCCGCCGCTCCGCCCAGTCGCTGGCCGTTTGCCGATGAATGCCTACCTGCCGCCGACGTCGGGAGAGACCCTACAGCCGTGCCAATGAGTTAGATCCAGTCCAAGCTCCTCACAGGCCCCCGCCGGAGTTTCTCGATGATCCGCCGCTGTCGCACCATTTCCAATGCCGCCTAGACCAGGAGGGCTCAACCCTCTCCCTAGTATCGTCGGCCGGATCGCCTCCTTCCTCTGCTCCACTTCCTGGCATCGCTAGAGAAGGCCGATCCTTCTGGCGACAATTGGGTTTCCGCCCAACCGCTGACGCTCGGCCCTCCTATCGAAGCGCCGCTGACACTCGGCCCTCCTATCGAAGCGCCGCTGACGCTCGGCATTCCCGCCGAAGCACCGCTGACACTCGGCATTCCCGCCGAAGCGCCACCGCCGCGTGCGCCCCGCGCGCCGGCTCTTGCAGCCCGTGCGTCCACCCGGCGCCGCCGCTCGCGTGCTCAAAGGCACGCCGTGCGGCTGCTAGCGTGCCCTTCAGCCCACCAGCGGGCCCACGCCGACCATGCCACGCCTTATGACGACGACTACGGCGACTCTCGACCAGGAATGACCGTCGATGCTGAACATCGCTCTTCACCGGACGTCTCTACTTATGTCGAGTCTCCGCTCCGTCACGACCCGTCGGGCTATGTAGGCCCGAAGGTTAGCTCCGTACCCCTTCTTACTTAAGTTTAATTATCTTTTGAAAGGTTTTCTCGGCTCGTTTCCACCGCCATCAGGAGAACGTAGACAGGATAAGACGGGTTATAGGATCGTGACTTCCGATGCTGCGCTAGACTCGTCATCGTTCGTGAGCTGCAGCCCTAGGCTACTTCACGATGACCATTCCGCCATCTGTTCGGACATTGACTGAGAGGGCCTCACTGATAAGTCTTCATTATCATGAGTTAATAATTAGTAAATAATATAGTTTTACCCTTAACTCATGATAAATAGACTTATATTTGTGTTTAAGTGTGAAAAGTGGTTTTCAGATGATTAATGTGATTTTTTGGGTAATTATGTGATTTTATATGAATTTATATGATTTTTACAGTCTTACTTTTGAGATAAATGAAGAAAAAGAAATAAAACTAAAATATTGCAAAATGGGGGGGGACCCGCCGGCCAGCCGGGCCCGCAAGCGGGTCGGAAGCTCAGTCGGGGAGTAGTCGCGAGCAGAGGCTCGAGCGGCTTGGACCGATAGGGGCACGTGTGCACCACTCCCCTTTCACGTCACCGGTGGCCAATCGGCTGTGGGGCAAGGAGTGGTCGTACACGCGAGAGAAGGAACTTTGCTTAGAAATGTAACATTACTATATATTCGCTCGAAAAATCGGCGCACAACCGATGTGGGACTAAACTCGCGTCACACCTTCCTCAGAAGGGGCGGACAACCGGCGCGGGTTCGAATCCTCCCAGAGTCAAAATTCATATATTTTTATCTAATTATCGCGACTTTCCTACAGATCGCCGGTGAAGGATTAAGCAACGAGAATCGCTGGATCATCGGCGAAAATCTCGTCAACACGATTTGCGGAGCATTGCTACTAAAATTGCTGAACGATTCGTGATAAAAGGATCGCGAATACATCGAGTAAATCATCTCCGATTGATCGACGAACAAGCTGTCGTCGGGAAGAGGACGATCCGCCGGGAGACGAGTCACCACCTCTTGAGAGCGTACCAGATGCGATGAAGAGCTTCCTCTTGCTACGTGGACCTGAGGATAAAGCTCCCTGACACGCGCCCCACCTCCATCCAGCTCCTCTCTGTCGGGTGACAGCCGCCAGAGAGCTGCAAAGTTGCCGTTTTTCTACTCCGCCGGGTGATAGCCGCCAGAGACGACTCGGCGACCCATTTCATTAATTTCTAGACTTTGTGAGAAGATCTAGAGATTGCCCACGTCGTCTTTGTCCAAGGAGAGCCTTCGAGGCCGTGGACACTACACGACGATCCTCCCGAACGCTCAGGATTTCGGTGCATCGCCGACGCATCGCCGTCGCGATGCCGGAACTCTGTTTTCCTGCTTTCAAACTTACTTTACACTTCATTTAGTGATTAATTTTTGTGTTTTTAATTTACCAAAATATACTTTGTTTAATTACGATTCTTCTGGCTTTTACAAATCTTAATTTGATTAATTAAATCGTCTGTAATCGCTTACAAAAGAATCGCTGGCCGGAACTTTGTTTCCGCCCGATTCGCGTTCGCCGGGAACTGACGTCATCATGACGTCTGCACCCTTATTTCCTTTTTTTTCGTGAATTTTAAATATATTTCCTTTTCATTTCCTAGTATAAAAGTCATAGAAAATCGTATTCATTGAGAAAATTTCTGAATAATTACTAGATATTATATTACATCCTTGGGATCGACCTGGAAAATTACCGCTATTTTTGAAAGTTTTATTGAATTATAATTGATATATTTATTTAGAAATACTTCTAAATATTCGAAAATTCGTATTTTCTAGTTTTATACATTTTATATTTGCGTGATTTAATATACAACGACTGAGTCACGTCACTCACACTTACCATCGTCGAGTGTTTCTCCGGGTTGTCCTGAGTTGATCGTGCATATTGGTACGCCTGCCTGTACTTAGGTTACGTGGTCAGACCTAGAGTCTAGGGTCCATACATTCAGATCGAATCGGTCTGACTACCCCATCCCGGGTGTTGAGTTTCATTGATCAGGTATAAGGGTTCTCGCCCCGTCCTACATCAAACGGCAATGCTGAAGAGTCGCTTGAGGAGGGAAGAGGCTAGCGAATAGGAGAGCGGTGCATAGGAGATAGGCAGCACATTAGAGAGGACGACGATGAGGGATACCTAGGGCTCTGATACCATGTTGACACAAGAGATGAAACCCTAGAATCCATAATCATTCTCCAAGGAAGACAAAGAGTACATGAGATTATATAGAAAAGAAAAAGAAATAAAGATGAGAAGAGAGAGATGAATAATAGGCCCTAGTGGGCCGAGAGTTCGATACCACTATCGAACAACATAAATAAATCATCATTCTACATATTCAATAAGATGCACATCACAAGAGTAATAGCCATCTAAAATCACACAAATTTTAGGAAGAGGTATTTACCTTTCATGTATTTGGAAGGCCCCATTTATAAGGGAATTAGAAATTAAAAATACTTTGAGCACATAGTGCATATGAATAGGAAGAGAATGGAAGGATGGCAAGCTAAATGAATTTCCCTAAGAGGTAGGATTATACTAATTAAAAATGTATTGTGCAACATTCCTATTTACACACTCACAATCTATGATATATTGATAGGAGTCTTGACAAGTTTGAAACAATTGATAGTCTAATTTATGGGGAGAAGATGTTGGTGTGAATAAATATCATTGGGTGTCATGGAAATCAATATGCTACCCAAAAATAAAAGGTGGGCTAAAAATTAGGAGCATGAAAGAATAATTATATATAATGAGAATAGACATGGCATGGAGATTTAGGGTTGAGCACTCACAATGGGTTGACTCAATGAGAGGAAAATATAAGGAGTGGGCATTAGAAAAAGAGATGATCAAAGGGCCAACGTTGTGGAGGAGAATGCAAGAGAAATGCATAGAGATTAGAAAGTGCATTAAATGGGAGGTAGGAAATGGAAAAGTTAATGTGTGGAAGGATTGCTGGTCATCACTAGGAACATGGAAAATGAATACATAATAACAAAGGACAGCCCATGACTTATGGTTGCTAATGACAAAAGATTGGAAGAGGGTATTAAAACAAGTAAGACTAATAGGGACAGATCTAGCGGCATGTGATGTGGGACTAACTGATCTACTAGAAAGGGATCAGAGAATATAGACCCCAACCATGCATGAATTTTTTTCAACCAAATCAGTGTGGGTGAGAATTAAGGATAGAAAGGAGTTTAGAAAATGGGGTGTAATAATTTGGAATGTTGATCGTAGACCAAATATCTTTATTTCTTTGGAAATTAATGCATGGGTGATTATCAGCGAACTCAAAGAGAAAAGGCTTCTCACTAACATCAAGATGTAACTACTACAAGCTGTCACCTAGGGAGGAGAGGATTGCACACTTATTTTATGAAGGGGAATGGGTAATGGACTGTTGAACATGGTTCTTGTCCAAGTGGAAGCTGGCCATTTAAAGAGGAAAACCCTTGGAGTAGTGGGCCTCCAAGACAAGAATAAAGAATACAAAATTAGAACTCTAATAAAATATAAAGAAATTATAATGTTTATGGGAAATATAGCTAGCAAGAAATACATTGAGGATGAAGGTTGGGATATATAACTTGTCCTTCATAAAATGTAAGAGGAAAGAAAAGGGATAAAATCTATGAGGAAAATGCTACCCAACTTCCTAGAGTCATAACAAGTCAAAACTTATACCCAAATGATAAAACTCCATGTCTTAGAACAAAACATGATAGAGAATGATTGATTGATTGGGATTGACCACTACTTTCACACAAGCCCAACACTTACCTTGACAATCAATTCAAAGCTAGATGCCAAGAGTGAAGGATGCTCACATCAATAATTCTTAACTTATCTCTACAAATTACCATGAGGAACCATGTTAATTGAGCATAGATTCATTCAAATCTTCTTAAATGGTAATGATTTACCACATAGCATAATTTTTCATCTTTGGTTTGTAATTCTTAAAGAGTGGACAAGTAGGAACAAGCTAAGAACTCAAGAGGAAAGGGAGAGTAATGAAGACAATAAGACAACTTAATTGACAATGAGAGAGGGCATTGCCAATACATAATACACTGATCAATGGGGCTAACAACAACCAATTCTAAGCATACAAATGAAGGAAATACAGCCATAGGGCCAAATAGTCAACCCCCCCTTCTATGCATCTTGTTGAAGGAGTTAAACCAACAGTACTATGTAAATGTCATTCATCAATGGATTTTGGTTTTATAAAAAAATAAAATAAAATTAGACTGAATTATAATTATATGAAGTATAAAGTTCACATCCCATCTTCAAAACAACACTGCATATGGTTTACCCAACCCACATCTTATCCATAAGAATATACAATATTAATGCACTCATGCACATGAATTGGTTAAATATTGTGTGATAAAGTCCATATTAGGGATACAAGATTTGTAATTTGGTCAAAAACTTTTATTAGAAAGACTTGGTGAATGCTCTTCACTAAGCCTACTAAAAGTCTTTAGACATCTCTCTTCCATCTTCCTCAAATTATGGTCATTATATGTTTCTCTTTGTTGTGAAATTTTTAAAATTAAATGATGAAATTTTAATTTTCCCTAATAGAGTTGTTTTCATATTAGAAATTATTAGATGTGATTTTCTTGAAAATTATAATGATAGTGGTGACAAAAGAGGAATTGGGATGATGAGTTGGATAGTTAGTTAATATAAGAGTGTGAAGGTATGAATTTTCATTGTGCCCTTCAAGTTATGAGTTTATTAATTATACAAAAGTGGATGATTATTGCATGATGGATCATGAATCTTATGGAGTGTTTGTTGGTCCTAAAGTAGTTAAAGTGGAACTAGGTGGGAGATGCTTTGATATTACTCCAAGAGGCAAGTCATGTGACACTCAATCTGAGTTTAAAGTGAGGAGTTGAAGATGAGTAAAAGATTTACTTCTAATGGTAGCCCACTTAACAGTAGTAATTCTTTCAAGAAGGAAATAAATTAGTCTCACTAATGAGAATTAAGGTGCTTCCATAATTGAGGCATGTAAGTTTCATTGGGCCTTCATTGTGAGTTGTGAATCTAGAATTTTGATGACAAATGCAACACAATGATTTTTCTTGTCTTTTTCATTCAATGCTTAATTTAACAAATGAAAAAGACCTGAATAATGCTTGAACAAATGAGTAAATACCTTTTCTTTTCTTTCCTTGTCATAGTTTGTGCTTCTTCATACATGGTAAGTTGGTTCATTTTTTCTTTAAACATGCTTACACAAAAATCATAGTCATTTCATTTTTTGAAAAAAAATCAAGGTTAATTGACTATTATATTTACCATAATTGCATCCATTTTATGTAATGAAGTTTTGGTCTTAAGTAATATCATAATGATATGAAATGAGTGTTTTATGTATTTGTATTTTGTTAGCATCAAAGTGGGGTTGAGTATGAAGTCAACAAAATGAATCGGTATTAAAGACTGAACCATTTGAAAAAAAGTGTAATTTGTTGTGCATACTATATAAACTATTCCTCTAAAACAATCCTAAATTAAAATTCCATGAAAAACCACTTCTAGAAATAAAGATAATAATAAAAAGTTTTCAAACTAATAATAGAAAAATATATTTTGATTAATTTTGTAGACATCAGCATATGACAACAAAAAATCAATAGGCAAAAAAGACTAGAATTCTTATTTAAATCATGGGCACATGCTTGAAAATTCCTAAAAAAATGTCATTGAAACCACAATTCTTTCGCCAAGCAAGAAAGCTACTTCACATTTCAAGGGTTTTCTTCTTCTTTAACTATATATCTTTTATTGCGACCTTTCAAGTACATCAATCTTAGGGTATTTTATGAAAAAACCCTACGTTCTGTATTTGAGGGATTTGGAACGTGTTCTAAAGTGAGGTTAATCTCTCAGTCTATTATTAGTTAGAGCAAAGGTAGCACTCTGAAGTTAAGGCAGTGTACTGCGTGGAACTTGTGTACCGAGGAGAGTTCATTGTACGCATGAAGAGTGGGTCTACCTTCGGCGAAATGAGCTGTACAAAGTATAATGGAATCAGATTTCTAATAACTTCATGACACGGGTCGGCCGATCCGGGTCGGCTCGACCGATTCCGTGTACCGTGAACGGTTGACGCTAACGCCGTTCACGTTTATCGGAACGGCCGTTCGCCCTAACGTTCGAAGCCGTGGGTGCGTGGGGGGCGTCCGCGAACGCCGTCTGAGAACACGAACACTGATAGAGTCTAAGGAGATGCCTTCAAAACCTATGATTGAAGGACCGTCCGCAGGCAATGATCCAGAACCATGAAGGGAAGCAAGTTTCTCCCATCTGGCCCGGATTACTGTCGTCGGTAGATTGAGGCTGCAGCAGGTGCGGTTCCTCGGCCGTCCATTCCTCTCTTCCCCCGGCCTGTGTTTCTGCCGACGGGTATGCTTTCTTGCTACGGTTCGGAACTCTATTAATGATACATAACGTCGTCTAACTACGTTTTTTACGCGCGATTTTGCTACTGATGGCTCTGTAAGTGGTAGAATGAGAACTTCCTGTACAGAACGATCCGAGAATCCCTTGTTTTCTCATAATGTCGTCGTTGTTCTCTTTTCGTTATTATTCTCTCTTCAAGAAGAGGGGGGATTGGAATCTATCTCTGAATTTTCATTAGAAGATGTAGATATGAGATAATTTGATTCGGCTATCCTTGTATTTTCCAAGGACTGTAAGGAAGAAAGTGTGACCCGACTGCATCCCTCCTTACAATGTCTTTCTTTTGCTTGCTTTGACATTAATCTCGGTGATACTTGCAGGCATGTCTTCTTTGTCCGATTCTGGCGAACCTGCTTTATTGCAATTGAGAAAATGGGGTCAAGTCCGTCCCAAACTTTCAGATTTTCATCAATTTCTGATATCCCCAACACGGGAACTGCTGCTTTTCCTCTCGCATCAGTCTGACGCATTATTGATTTCCTTGTTAAAAGGTGTTTTTTTCTAATGTTTCCCATTCTTTTTCTGTAGCCTGTATTTTTTCATGGTTATTAATATATAAAAGTTGTTCAGACAGGTTCTGCGAGGTTGTTCAGAAGCCAATAACTTCAAAATTTAGTTCTGCAGGGAAGGCAGATCCTTGTTTTTTAGACTCAGCTGAGAAGTGTGCACAGCCAGCTATATATCTGGGGACTGAAACAAGTAATACATTTCTACATGGGGGAAGATCCTTGCTAGACCAGCCAGCTGTTCTTTGTAATGTGCGATCAGTAGCTTGGAGCCATTGTGGCGATGCATATAATCGAAATGGGGAATCTGCCTTTAGAGATATTCTTGTTGTGTCTTCTGGCAATGGCATTTATATTCACGCTTTCAGTGAGATTGGCACTAGGTGTCACAAAATTCACTCATTGCCTAAAACCGATTTTGTGCATGGTAAGTGGGTTGTTTGGGGGCCCACCTTTGAAGATTCTTATGAATGCCATGGGGTTTCTGTTGCCAAGACAAGTCAAGATGGTTATGATGGGATTAAAATTTCGGATTCAGAAGGCAGTTCTGTACCTGTCGAATTTTCTGGACTTGCAGGTAGCTCTGCATCTAAAAACTGGTTTAGATCTTTCCTAATCGACATGGATTTCTTCCGTGCTACAGGTGACTTTGTATTCAGGTTTCCCGAAAAATCTTCACTTCCGCCTTCCGCAGAGGTAGTGTCTTTTAACATTTTTGAGAGTATATTGCAGCTCTTAGAGCCCTGCACTCGTAATGCAGAGCGTGCATGTGAAAATGTGTTGGAATCATCAGAGTGGAATCCGGCGTTTGAAGATTCAAACTCAAATAGTATACACACTATTTCTGATACTGAAGATCACACACTTAAACCTGAAACGAGGAAAGATAATGTTGCTGGCTCTGCTCATGGTCTGTATAAGTGCTCCAGGGTTTTCTCCAGTACATCTGATCATTATGTTGGCCTACTTTTAACAGATGATGCACCACATCACGTGAGTGAAGAACATATCACACATCTGAAGACTATTGTTGTCATTCTCACCGTTTCTCTTTGGGGTATGCAGTGGACTTGTTCAGTGGATCTTCAGGAGTCATGCTCAGAACTCAGCCCGTTACTAGAATGGGTTGACTTCCAATTTATTAAAGGGCTTCTCGTCTGTCTGAATGTTTCGGGTCTTGTTTACATTTGGGATGCTAAAAGTGGTGATGCTGTTTTACATATTGATGTCCTACAGAATAGTTTTGTCCCTGTAAAGCCGAATTCTCAATTGGTTGAAAGAGCATCCTCTGTAAAAGGTATTTCTTCTCCAATGAAAGAAGGCAATATGGGGGAATATCCACAGGCAAATGAGTTTTGTGTAAAAAGAGTATTTGCAGGTTGTCATGTACAACCTAAAAGAGTTTTCAGAAAGTTACTTTTTACTTCACAGTCTCTATCTCTAGCTGCTGTTGATGAGTATGGAGTGATCTATTCAATTGGTCCTGAAGAACTTTTATTAGCAAACATGTATAAAGAGAACAATGATTTTCGTGGAGTCATTTCTCCTTTTCAGCATTTGGGTTTTGGTATGCTAGCTGGTTGGAAGGCTGCCTCTTCTGGGATTGGTCATCAGAAGGTATTTTCTGATTTTATCCTTGATCAAAGTTTAAACTCTTTCACTAATTTAGATGGGAAAATTTCAAGGCTGATCAACACCACAGAAGTTGAACCGAGGAAAAAGAGAAGACTCAATATTCAGTCTAAGGAGGAGCATATGGATTCTTATCCAAGTGGTTTTTCTGTTCATTCACGGGTTAATGGCTCTCAAATTTGTCATTATACAGCAGCTGGCTCTACTCGTAGAGTATTTCTTCCCATTGACAAATATAGCACGGAGGATGCAATTTCTTTTTCTCCTTTTGGCATTACACGGCTTGTTAGAATCAACAAAAAAGAAACGAAAATAGTGCATATTGGCCTACAGGCAGCAACATCTGCTTATGATGATAGCTTTCTTTCTGAATGGGTTTCCTCCTTCAGTAAAGAACGGTCTCTTGGCTTTGAAGCAATTGGATGTTGTTTTGAAGGATTTCTTTATATTGTAACAGATGAAGGTCTTTTTGTCATTCTCCCTTCGCTTTCAATTTCGTCAGGTGCCATTGTAACTACATCAATTGAATATTGCCAGACTAACACCATCCAAGCTTGTCAGAAAGAAACCTTATATGCAAGAGACGGGTTTAGACCTTGGCAAATAGAGGTTTTAGATAGAACTCTTTTGTATGAAGGACCAGATGAAGCAGATTATGTTTGCTGGGAAAATGGTGAGCACAAACTTATGGTTTTTGAATTTGAGTTTGTTGTCCTACACTAATAACCATGCTTTGTTCGAAATCTTAAGTGCTTATGTTGTGTGAGGTGTCAATTTCTTTCTTATTGACTAAGTCTGCATGGCTTCAATATATTTACCGCATAATATTATTGTTTAGTTGGTTATTGGATGATATAAGAGAGATATCATGCCCTTTGTTCTGGTCTCCAAATGTGCATCTACCACAACCGTGATTTCTGTCATATTGTGTCTCCTGATAATTATATTTTTGATTAAAATCTGTCACTATAGACCATTCAGAGATGACAGTTGGTTGGTTAACCCGAGGTTTTCTCGTTTTCTTCATAAAAGTGTACAGTGCTACTTAAATATAGAAAATAAACGAGATATGTGAGTACGCATGTGCAATCAAAAGCCCTCGATAGAAGGGTTGATTGTACCCGTGTGCAATGATAAACCCTTCTAAGATTGGAGAATCACACTGTTCCTTAATTTCATAACACAATTGTATGTGAATCACACATCTTCCTTCCAATAGGACATAGGCTTTTCTTTTAATACATTGGATGTTCCTTCCCAAAAACTTTGTTCTTATTGTCACCTGGCAGAAGGGATAATAGATTGGAGAGAGGGAATTTCAATCTTTCGAAAGTGGTATGACATTGCTTGGATTAAGAATTTGGTATGCTGAGAAAACGTCTTACACCTAGAATGGGAAGAGAAACTATTTCATTTGTCTAACTTTCTAGGCTTTCCAATTTTCATTTTCAATGGCTTTCCATTTATATAGTTATTAGCCCAAATATCTTCTGCAATGAAGCTGTGCTCGAAAGCCATCAAAAATTGGCTTAATTGGCTTTTCTTTTATTAACTTTTAGAAACTCTAGAGAAATCCAGCTTCATTTTGTTGTACCAGAAACGGAGTCTGCTGCCTTAGTTTCAGTCATTTTTGGACTTATGGAGTTTTGATTTTCATGGGGATCTCAGGACTGCATCAGGTGAAAGAATTCAGATTGTTGCATAGTGCAAGTTAGTGTGATCTGAGTCACTAAGGAGTTACATGTTAAGACAAATGTAGTCATGATAACACAAAGTCTAGAGCTCTAATAGGCGCCCAGCACTCATGGAAGAAGAAATCAAACTTTATTGATCAAAAACAGTTTACCAAGAGAGTGAGATCCAGTATTTATACCAGATCCCTTGGAGGTCCTAGACATACTGATGTAACAAGAAATGAAAGGTACATGAGGACATATATGTAAACATGTAAGGTATACAAGTTATTAAGTACATCTCGACAACATTTCCCCTCAAGCTGGTGAGGGGATGTCATCCATTCCTAACTTGAGAATAATCTTCTGCAGTTGTGTACCTGAGATGCCTTTAGTAAGTATGTCTGCCAACTGATTATTTATTAAAATGTATGATATACAAATCACATTGGCCTCAAGTTTCTTTTTGATGAAATGGCGATTGATCTCCACAATTTTGGTATGGTCATGCTGTACTGGGTTGTGCATTAGATTGATTGCTGACTTATTGTCCCAATAAATCTTCATAGGACTGAATAAAGGAATTTGTAACTCATCAAGTAAGTTTTTGACCTAAAGTAACTCACATATTCCTTGGGCAAGTGCCCTAAGTTCAGCCTCAGCACTTAATCGAGCAAATACATTTTGTTTTTTACTCCTCCAAATAACAAGGTTGCTACCAAAAAAAGTAAGATGATCAGAGGTTGACCTTCGATCAATCATTGAGCTTGCATAGTTAGCATCTGTAAACATCTCGACCTCGACCTGCATGTTTACTATGTTGTTATGAGTGAAATCCTCCTATGAATTGTGGGAGAGGATGATGCAGCTTTGAGTGAAAGACGAGAAACATCCACAAAGGAACCCAAAGTCACAATCATGCTGACTCTGAGTTTAGTATCTTGAAATAACTACCAATACGAGTGATGAGTTGCCTTTTTAATAAAAGAAGGATAGGCAACCTGACCCAAAGGTAAAATGTCACTGATGCTTAACAGATTTCATGACGTATAGTTCAGCAAACGTAAAAGTCAGACCAGATGGTAATCAGGCTCCTCACTTCAGCATGTTTATCCTCAACATCCCGGATTAAATGTAATCACCAAATCATAAAGAAGGAGAAGAGATTTTTCTATTTACAATCTAAGGCAACTATGGACATGTGCTGATGCTCTTGCTTTTAAGCTCAGCAATCTGGGAGTTACTGTGTAGCTATTATAACAATAGTCTATTTGATGACAAGAATCATTAAATCGGCAGCCAAACGTGCCTCTATGCTAGGTAAGCCCATGAATGCCTATGCATTTACTATTTTAATCCCTGGACAGTTGTCGTACCATCTCCTTACATCAGAAATATGCTTTTCTCTGTTGTGTTTGACTTTTCTTGCGGGAATGAAGGAAATCTGTGCTGATTTTAAATTTCTTCCTGCTATATGCTGGAAAGGTGGTTCTCCTCAGTTGAATTAAGTGGCTTCGGCTTGAAGAGTATAATCTTTGAGAAATAATTTCACCTTCATATTTTTGGTTAACTTAGCTGAAAGCTAACAACGTACTGAAATGCTCTCTAATCTCAGTCCAAAAATGAGTGCGAATAAATCATTATTATTATGTAATATGGCCTTTTCTCTTAACTTTTTACCTTTTTTGGTGGGAGAGAGATTTAAGTTTCAGGAGCTTTACATGTTTACATTCTTTGCCCATAAATTTTCTCTTTACTCCAGTTTGGTGTTTCCTGGGTTCTGTCGCCTTAAATCACAGAAAAGAATAACCTCCATGGCACTCATTTCTAGATACCTTTTGGAAAAAATATTTTTAACCTGTCCAGGAATTGTAGCCCAGATGATTATTGACATAATGGAGGTTATGCAAAGCATCAGATTGACAACACGCTATAAAGTGTTTAACCACCTTTAGACCAGCTTTCCTACCACCAATGGACTAGTGCCATGATTCTCCTATCCCTGGAGAGCCTAAACATCTAATTGATGAGATGCTGTAAAGAGTGTGATCAGATTCAGACCTTCTTTCCTCAGTAACTATGGACTAGTGCCACGATTCTCACATTCCTAGAGAGCATAAATATCCAATTGAGATTCTGCTGTAGATTAATCTGGATCTCACCAGATCTTGTCAAAACCTCAACTATTCCATTTGCCATCATCAAAGAAGTATGCATCATTCTATTGGACCACCAACTCAGGTTTTCTGGGGAAACTGTAAATCATAGGATCTATTTGTTATTTTATCCTCTCAAGGGAGTAGTCTGGCCTTTTGGCCTATAAGGATAGTTTAGCCTTTTACCCAAGGGGAGTATAGTTGTAATCACTCGATTTCATAACTATAAACTTTGCGAGGGGTTGCACAGATATGAAAAAGTCTGATACAGCAACCTTCATTTTTCCTATCCTCTTGTTTCTTTAGGAAGAGTTTGATCCTGTTTTGGCTATAGAAATATTAAAGATAGAGTAGGGAAGACGAATATAAAATTGGAAAATAATCTAAAATTTCATTCTTTTGGTTCCTCTTATTCTCTTCTGAACATTCTGGATTTTTAATCTTCAACAACTTCAATTTTAGGTAGGCCAGCACTGGAACTAATTTTACACAGAACATTTCTCATAACTATCGGCCAAAATGTAAGACCTATTTAGTCTTGTCTTAAGGTGAGACAGGCCGTGGAAGGGTTGCCAACCAGTGAGGTCTCATGGAAAACAACATGTTGGCAGCCCAAATGAACCCAAACATAGTGCATCCTCTTTTTCTTCTCCTTTGGTACCTGAACTTACAGGAAAGTATGACAGAGGTAGCTCATTTAGAAAGCTTTCATCATTCAGAGGAATATAATGGATGGAGTATTAAAAAGGGAATAGGGAAGCAGGAGCTTTTGTGTTAATTACCTTCCTCATGTGTGCCTCCATTGCAGCAGGAATGGGGTCTCCCAGTTTATTTTGTGGTTGCCGAACTCCACACCTGATGCTGTAATAAGATGGAGGAGGATCTGTGATAATGATTGCTAAAAAAAAAGGAAGTGGAGGGAGATAGTTCATTTCAGGCCAAACTACAAGTATGGTGGTGACAAAACTAGGTGCGATGGCAGGGGTAATACCCTAGAGGAGAGAATTTTTGAGGTGTGCCCTCACTCCTGTCAATGAAGTGGTAAATGTGAAGATGAATATGTCCCCATTTTTGCCATGCGTCTGGAGGCTTTTTTCTCTTTTTAAAATCACCTCGCTACCTGTAAGTGAGAAATAAAAGAAGTGACTTTTTGGGAGCCCACAATTTCCCAACTGAGCTGACACTCAGAACCCTATTCATGCACAATCCTTATTCCTTTCAAAGCGGGAAAGACGATCAAAGACTAGTGTGTTAGTGAGTCATTTAGAATAGAGGCCTATTGGACCCATATTTTGATGTCTTAACCCTAGATATAATTGGTGAGCTAGAGGGCTACGAATTTAACCAATTTTACACTTGTAATTTGACATAATATGAAAGCCTTTGGTTTCTCAAGATGTTCCCCTTGCCACCACCGCCTCTGCCCTCAAGCCTCTCCATCTGTGCGGGTGAGAAAGATAGGGCTGTAATTCGCCCACACGTAGCTCTATTGCTATGACCTTCGCTGCTACTCCTTTGTCCACTACTGGCAATTCTGTCTTATTGTTTTTCTCATAATCTTCTGTCCCTCTCTCTCTCTCTCTCTCTCTCCTTGCCCCTGTCTAGTCTCTCTCATGTTGTGAGAAGCTGACTGTCTATTCATTCTTCTAAAGCTTTCATCCATTACTCTGGCTTCAAGTCTGGCCTATGCTTCTTTGGCTTAAGCCTTTGTATTTCCTTCTCTGGTTTCATAGTCAGCATAATATTTGCAATGTCTGCGATGCTGGTGTCTGCTAATTTAGCTTCTATGTAGGCCTCTACTACTTTGGCTTTGCCTCCTTGTCTCTTACTCTACTTTGAAGCTGACAAATAGTACTTTACTTTTACTTTAACTCCCTCTGCATCTGGACTTTCATCAATATCCAACTCTTATAAAAGCTCTCAAGGTAATAAATTTATAAGGCATAAACATTTTACTATATAGAGTGATTCAAACAATCAGTTAAGCTTTAAAATAATATGGTCCACTTTTTAACCAAAGATTGCTTCTGGAATTTTATTATAGGCATCATTCACATGCAATGAATTGAGATTATTCTTTATTAAAAATATATAATTAGTACTTATTGTAGTAGTCATCATGGAATATCCATATTTTATCAACAGGCCTATAATACCTCTTAATGGATTATTAAATAAAGGTTTTAATGAACTTGATTAAAAAAATTCTTACAACGATCTCAACATTTTAAATCAATTATTTACCCCATGTAAATGACTTATAATTTTTTTCCATTCGCATTAGACCTTGTGACTGCTGAGTATAGTTAATCCTCGTTTTTAATCTTTTCCTTGTTATTTCCTCAGTGAACATTTCAAATTTACTACTTATTTAAGAGCTTTAATTACCCTTGTAGGATGGGACTTGAAAATTGCTCGAATGCGTCGGATGGAGTTAGGATTGTACTATCTGAGATTTGATGAAATAGAACGGTGAGGCTTTATTATTTTCTTTTTCTTTTGTTTAGCTAAGTGCAAGCTGAGATATTATAATGATGTAAAAGGGTCCATTGTATCAAATCCTTTACCAGGCAGAAAAAGATTGCACACAATGGTTATGAAGATTATGGAATAATACATTATTCTAACTTACCTCGGATAATTACTGAGTCAACTATGCCAGGCTTCTTGGATTCTTGGAGGAATCGCTTATTCAACATCCCAGCTCCTGTGTGGTCAATGGCTTTTTGGTTTTATAAGAGGGAAATCTTTAGTAACACTGGATATTAAAATAGTCAATATAAACAGGATGCCTTCTTGGATGTTGACCTGTGAGACAGATCAGGCTATTTGTTAAATAATCAAGAAATAGAACATTGAGGGATTTCTACTCTAATAATCGTTTCATTTAGAACCCGAGAATCATAAAGTCTACCGTATTTATATTTATGTATGGTAGTGTATACTTCAGAATTCAATTTTACGAAACTTTTTTCCCAGACTTTGAGCCTCTTAGCATTATGTTCCCATATTTTCCCTAAGAATATTGATAAAATTCAATGATTTTTTATAACGTTAGCCAAAACTTTGTTCTATCCGCTTCTTGGATTAGTTATTTTCATCAAATTCTATAGATTGATACCTGATGCAAATTTCTAGTACGCGAAAGCCCAGAAGAAATTTGACATGTTTTTCTCTGCAAACTGGAATATTGTGAAAACTTCTGTAATGAGAAACACACGTGGATTGCTGATCCACCATTTCCATTGTTTCTGTATAACTGATATCTGATTGGATGATAAGTGATTCTTATAGTTTTATGGATTTTTCTGCCTTGTATTCTTGGCTGTTTTTTTTGCATTAATTGATTTTATTTGTCGAAAACTATACAATGATGCAAACCCTAGGAGGATATACAATGGAAAAAAATCCCTGAATATTATTCCTATCATAGATTACTGCTGGTTACACACAAGTACAAAGGTCACGAAATAAGGAAACCATCTAACAAAATAGGAACGTGACATAATAGGAAACTAATCAACTAAGAGCTGAACTCCTAAATATACATTGGAGGGGGAAAGTAAGGGAAGTTATTTTGGGGTGAAAAAACCATTGCTGGGAGTTTCATAAACACAGTTTCAAGCACTGTGATCCTACTATTATTTAAACGTTATGGATTTGGGTTGCCTTATGACCAGAATTCTAAAATCACGTGATTTACTTGGGATTGGACTATTTTTATTAGGATTTCTCGTTTTTTATCCATGTTTGTAATCTAATTGGCTGAGGAATTAGCTCTTACTAGTCATTTTTTTTCTGGTTTAAATTAATCAAAACAAGGTTTCAATTCTAACATATTAGCTTTATCAGCCTGATCCTATCTTATTTGACCTGATTTTAATAGTCCTGAGAAACAAATTTTGAATCCAAAGCTGTCTCAGTCAGTTCTGTTTGCCTGGGAGTAAACTTGACAGCTTCAATTGTGGTTCTTTGTCGTCATGATGTTCATGGTATTCTCGTGTACTCCTTACTTGAAGAATGCACTACTGTTTAGGCTTCTTTGCGATGGAAGTTTAACATTGAAGATTATCTAACTTGAGTTTTCGAGTATGTGCTAATAGTGAAGAATCACATCCATTCTCATGGTATTTCTCCCTGTGGAAAATTTTGTTTCGTAGGGTAGTTGCCAATTCATTGACATTTAAAGTGAAATGATAGACATAATGATTTATAATCATCAAACAGTGGTTACTTGAGTATGGATACTCTTATGGACCTTATCATAAGGAGTTGTCTTCTCGCAGTCTCCTAAGGATTTAGCACATCTGTTATAAGACTAAGTATTTATATTAATCTTCTTTTATGCCTTTCTTTCCATATAGGACTGCAACGTTACAGGAAGAATTAGAGGTAGAGATTGCTACTGTCCTTGCCTTACTGATTTATTTATTTTCGTGTATATTTTCTTCCCAGACGTTTAGTTTAAGGTTTGCTACTCTGATCAGGAGGCAACAACTTGAAAAATGAATTTAGTCAAGTGGGACTGAGAAGTATGAGATTTTTTCTTCTTTTTAACACGCTCAACAAGATCTTCATGGGAGTTGGAAGATCCTGGAGACTAAACTTACCTGGACATAACCCAAAGTTCGATGTAAAAAGGAGTTGGAGAGGGATACATTGCTCTTTATTGCTAGGAAAAGGTTTCTGTCGAGCCGAACGAAAATGAAAATGAATGTAAAAGATTGTTGATTTTGCCCTGTTTGTTTAGTACATCATATTATTCTAAGGCATGAGAAGGAATTACAAAATAAGGTGCTTGTGGGATGAACTTCATTTACCATTGAGGTGCTTGTGGGATGAACTTCACTATATTATAAACATTGCCTCCCTAAAGATGAAGTTTGAGTCTTTTTCGAGTTAAATTTTGTTTCCTTTTAGTTTCATTAATTGACTGTTATGTTTCTTTTTCTATAGTTTATAGGCCCCTGCCTATTATAAACCGGAATGCATCCTCTTAGGATTCTGTCCTTTAAAATATATAGCTCCTCTCAGTTGTATTTGCGAAGAAAATTATAGTGGCTTCAGCATCGAATTTTTTCTGATAAAAGTAGCTCATCCTGCAGGATCAACTCCACATGTTGATATGCGGAAAAAGGGTAGTGTTTGTGTTTTGGTGTGTGACCAAATAAATTTCTTGTTCATATATTACACAGAGAGCCTTGTGTCCCTTATCCGCCTAGTATGTGATCTTGGAACTACATTGTGCATTCAATAATATTTGTTTTCAGATCTTGGAACCCATTTTTTCCCTTTTTTATTTATAGTTATAATGTTATTATACATATAACAGCTTAGTATCATATGTATTATTCTTGGTAATGCATTCTGTCTGATGTCTGAGACAGATCTTTGGAGAAGCTAGCAGATGTAATTTTGGCAGAAGAGGGCATGCTGAGATTACTCTTGACTTCTGCCTATAAGATCTTCTCTAAAGTTGGCAGTGAGAGTGAGGTAGCCATAGCGTCAAGGTATGTTCTTTGCTTAGCTCTTCTTTCCTCTGAAAATTTCTTATTTTCATGTAAGAGATTAAAGTTTTCAAATAAAAAAAAACAATTTTAAGCATTAGGCTGTCAACATTTTATTTTAAATACGACATAACTACACTAGTGTACTGGTTAGCAATAAAGCAGATGCTCCTTCTCTGTTGAAGTTGCTCTTTGTTCAAGTTTTAGTAATTTCTATGATTTTTTTTGGTTACCGTCTTGTCTTCTTTCATGTCAATATCTCATAACTGCATACTAAGAATGGTATCCATTTTTGGCAATCTCTAGGTCATGACCAAATAGTGTTGCACCCTCACTATTTGGAGCTTAAAATGCAAGACAAACAACCTCATAGTAAGAACTGTTATTTGAGAAGGGATGGATCATTTATCATTTTGTGTTCAAGGAAAGGGCGAAATATATGGTTTTAGAAGGTAAAAACTGCAATTGTTGGTAATTTTGAGGATGTCCAACGCAATAAAAACATTTTCCAATGCATTGAGAATGCTTGTGGGTACAAATAAATGTTATGTTGATGGATTTAAGAATTTGATTGTTGAAGATGCGAATGGGCTTATGCCATTTAAGTACTGGACAAGTAGGGCTTGGTAATAAATTTCACCGGCTTGGACAAGAACCACAGAACAGGTGTAAACCATGTTACATAGAAGTCTAATGGAGATTACCCTAATTTGGAAATATCTGTTCAAAGTTTGTTGTGCATGTGTCTTAGGTCTCATTTTGAAGTGTGTATCCCAGAAGGATTCGAAATATTCAAATATTTTTTCCTGGGGTTAACCATTTCCAAATGAGGGTGCCTCAACTGCTCTGAATAATTGCTTCATCCCTTTAGCTAAAAGGCTGAAATATTTATAACTAAAGCATCACAGATCTCCAAAAGTAACCATCTCAATTTCCTGAAGACAGGATATCAACCCTCTTTTCCAAAACACATGGTAACGAAATTGTGTTCACATAAAGAGAAATGGGCTTTTCACTGCAACAAAAGTGTAACAACATTGTTCATGTCATGGGGATGTTAAAGTTGTTGGCCCTATGATGCTGGGAACTGATCCTTCCATTTTCTTCAAGGCTTGGGCCCAGATAAAAAGTTAGCCTTGCATGGGACATGAACAGGAAATTTCCTGATATACATGATCCAGCATGTCTCCCAAGACATCTACATAGTCAAAAATGGTAAAAAGCAGAAAGGATTTGCTGTCATCAACCCCACCCATTAGCTGCATCAGGCATGCCATGCTTAGCTGTTCGAAGATTGTGAGATAATTTGCTTTCTGAATGGAGTACCATTGTCTACTAGCCTGTGTTTCTCTGTTGAATAGTGTTAGTTTTAAGTATGCCTTCGGCAATGACTATAGTGTCACTGGCTTCTTGTTATTTCTGTTTTATCGAATTGTTGTGGAATTATTTTTCATGGTGCTATGTATTATTTTTTATAGCACTGCATATTCAATAAATATAAAGAAACAACGAGATTTAGAAGTAATAGGTAACACCAAGATTTTCGGACTATGGTAGCTACGGCTTCAAAATGGTAGAACAAAAACCTGCCTCACTACACACTGTTGTTGACACTTCTTTTGCTCCTATTACAAAGAATATAAAACGTTGGGAACCAGAGCTAAATAGACTAGATCCTTCCATGAAATAGAGTAGTTTTTGCTAAAGAACTATTCCATTGTTAATTTATGTATTTTCTTCCATTGGTCTAGAAGATCAGGCTCCCATTTCTTGGTCAAACAACCTTGTTAAGTTCTTTCCTCAGCGGTCGATGACAACTGGTGACCAGAAAACTTTGATTTGGGATATGGTCGTCCACTGATTGATAGGATCTGGTGTCATGACAAGTATGCTTTCAGCATGCCACATTTCCAATTTCATTTGATTTGTATTCATGCATTGTAGGCTGTTGACTCTTGCTGCCAGCTTTGCTACCAAGATGATTCAGAGATATGGTTTAATAGAATTTGAGGAGGATTACTCTACATCTGGCTATGATAATGGGCCGAACACTTTTAATATGCAGCAGATTCCAATTGAAACAAATATTTCAAGAAGGCTTGAAGAAATGTCACACTATCTGGAAGTCATCAGAAATCTCCAGCAAAGATTAAGCCTGAAATCCAGAAAATCAATGGTATGAATAGTTGCTAATGTGTTTCGATAGAACAACAACCTTTGTGAACTGACAGCATCTTTCTTATTTCATTAGGTAGATGGTGGAGATGGATTAAATCTTGTGGAGATGAGTATATGTAACGATGGAACTTTTGTTCCAGATACTGTTTCATTGGTTGTTGTAGGCCCATCTGAGGCTGAAAATCAGGAAGAGAAGACTATTTCTTCATGGGACAGCACCACTGGTGGCATTAACCAACTTTCTTTATCAATAATCGAAAAATCAGTTGATGGGGGAATTGGTGAGTTTGATTTACCAATCGCCAAAAACGCAGTTCAGGGAAGGAGATTAATTCCTTGGGAAAATTCCAGGGATATGATCACACGTTGGGAACTAGGTAATCTTGACTTAAAAACTGTTGTGGAAGATGCTTTAAACTCTGGTCGCATTCCTCTAGCAGTTCTGCAGTTGCACCTTCAGCATCAGAGAGAAATGGTCACTGAAGAGAAGCCTCGTGATTCTTTTAGTGAAGTATGTGATATTGGCAGGGCCATAGTTTACGACCTTTTTCTGAAGGTAGGTCATATTGCCTTCTATATTTGAATATTGACTTCAATTACCCCATACTTAGAATGTATATTTGACAGGGAGAAAGTGGGTTAGCTATAGCAACATTACAAAAACTTGGAGAGGAGATTGAAACCAGTCTCCGTCAATTATTGTTTGGTGCACTAAGGAGATCCATTCGAACACAAGTTATGGAGGAGATGAAAAGATGTGGATATCTGAAACCGCATGAATTGAAGAAATTGGAGGGATTATCCCTTATCGAGGTTTTCTTATTCATGTGTATTTATTATTTGCCTTTGTCATATGTTTTAAGTCTCTAACATTTCTCTTTCATTTGCTTGTCTTTTTATTTTAATTCTTGTGGAAAAGAGACATTACCCAAGTAGCAGCTTCTGGGGAACGTACTTTGAGAGACAGAGGCAATCATTGGAAGTTCCTCTCACCTCTTCCTCATCAGAAGAACAGCAATTACTAATGCGTTTAGATATGTGGATTGATTGTTCCATTAAATGTGATGAGATTGATGGTGTTGTGATTGGCTCCTGGAGAAATATTTCGAAGGGACCTGACTTTCGAATGACTGGTGAAGATATTGCTAGGGCTGGGTACTGGGTTTGTGCTGCCATTTGGTCTGATTCATGGGATCAAACTACCATTGATCGTGTAAGATTCATTTTTTCATTTGGTTGTTTAAATATTGGACACGTAATGTAATTCTGAAATGATAGTGTTGAAGAATGCCATGGAGCCTCAAGTTAAATTCTATATTATGACTTGCAATGCCATGGTCTCTGGTTTACCTACCACAGAGTGGAACTAATTTCTTTCTTGACCACATTTGCAATCAGGGATCCTATTCTACATTGTGTCCTTGACATGAATCTTATGTTCTGCATTCTACCATTATATTGTGAGTTTCGTGTTATGTGGGAAAAGATGTATAATTGTAGGGCTTAGGAGTCCGGTTCCTAACTGGTTGGGGCAGGTTAATTGTTGGACCGGTTCCTAATTGTCTCCTGGGCCTGGTACTTGTATATAACCAGGCCCGAGCCAGACTTGAAAAAGCACAAGAATTCATTTTCTTCCACCGCATATTTGCCTAGGGTTTTTTGTTTGTGGCATGTTGGTTCTAGTTATTAATGTTTATTTTTTCTTGATACCTTATCACATGCCGATTTTAAATGTTTAACATTGTTGCTTTTGGTCAGTAAAGTTAAGGCTTTCGCTTTCACCTTCAATGTGGTGTTTTCTGTTATAAGAGTGATACCATATGGCTAGTTTATAAATTTAGCTCACCTGGAGGATGGCTTAATGCCACAGTGGATGCTGAGTTGGCCTATTCTTGCTCCATTGGTTCAAAACTTGAGTCCTCCCTTGGATGGCATTTTGTAATTATTGCAGTGAAATCATAAAATTTGGCTATTTCATAATAGCAATGATTTCTGCTACTTCAATTCAACATCTCCTTTGAAAAATGGTTGCATTTATAGTGCAACTCTTCTAATGTGTGACTGCGCTGTTTTATTCTCTCTAAAAGCTTTGATATGTTTGTTGTTGCATACGCAAGTACCCATATTTTAGGAATGTTCTCTGCTTACTATAAAATAAAATATTTCTTTTGCTGATTTGTTATTGTGATGTTTGTAAAATTGTGTTTGTTGGTGCTCTGTTTATTTTTCTGTTCCCATCCTTGCAAGATTACTTTTCGGTTTTTGTCTCATAGCACTATATATCATTTCCGGGCATTATAGCGTTTTGATTAGTCTATACTATTGGAGATAAATAACAGAATGCAGATGTAGAAGAGCACACGTTTCAATTTAGCTGTGCTAAAATAATGTCAGTTGGTGCACGGATTTTGGAATTGCCTGACTTCTCGTAGTTGTATGCTTGTTTCTGTTTGATCTTGATATGTGTGCTTTATTTTGAATTATATGAATTTCTGTTGAACGACTATCAATCCCAATGCCCAAGGATTTTCATCAATCTTATTTTTTGTGCAGATAGTGCTGGATCAACCCCTTACTCTAGGAGTTCATATACCTTGGGAATCCCAGTTTGAGTATCATGTTGCACATAATAACTGGGATGAGATTGAAAAGCTCTTAGACATTATTCCCTCAGAAATATTGGTGGATGGAATTCTGAGAATCGATTTGGATTGCATATATCCTGATTCATATTCTAATGGGGAAAAAAACACTTGTTTCCCAACATATGCTCATTCTTCTCCTAATTTGGAGCCTGACTTCGTGAATATACCTGATGTTAAAATCCTCAAGTTATCAGGAGCCAGCATATGTTCATCCTGGGTAAAGATTCTTTTGGAGCAGGAACTTGCCAAGAGGTTTATTTTCTTGAAAGAATACTGGGAAAGTACCGCAGAAATTATGCCTCTTCTTGCTCAAGCGGGTTTGATATATGACAATTCTACTCAAGGCGCCATCGATAAGCTGGAAAAAAAATCGTCAGATTCGCAAGTATTAGAGACAGATATACATTCTCACAGAGATACTTCAGAAGCTTTGCATAGACTTGTAATCCACTATTGTGTACAATACGCTTTGCCACATCTCTTGGACTTGTATCTGGACCACCACAAATTGGTTTGCGATAATGATTCTCTTAGTTCACTGGAAGAATCTGCTGTAAGTTGCCCATAGCTTAATTTGTTCTTTCCTTCAAATGAGGATGGTTTGGGATAATGTGTGCAGTTTCAATGTTTCTATCTTGATTTTTTCATTCGCTATTATGTTCAACACCATCTTATAGTTGTATTATAATGATATATTTTTCTCCATCTCATAAACTTTCTAGAGCTTGACGTTCTCTAAAACATCCTGTGGTAATCTGTTTTTGGTTTTAAAGCCTCCAAAAGCACCCTACATTGGAGAGTACCCTTTTCTTTGTCGAATTTAGGAGTAAACACCTAGAAGCCTTGGATTGTTAGAAATAATTCCCTTTTTCTGCTACAATCACCTCGTTCATCACTAACTATGATTTAATTCTGGTTAAAATGTTTGCAGATTGGGTTTACCATTGATAAAAGATAGAAATCCTAACATTCCTCCTCTCTCTCTCTATCTGTCTTAAGGGAGGAGGCCATTGCTGGGCAGGTCTGGTTGGAGGACGACCTCCTCCTCTGGGTTGGTGTGGTGGGGGGCTTTCTCTTAGCTGGGGTCCATTAGGGAGTATTTCCCCCTTCTCCGTCCTTAATGGGGGGGAGGGAGTTGTCACTTGGCTGGGCTCTCAGTTGAAGGTTTGGCGCCGTTGAAAAGGTGGCAATCGCCAACATGGGCCTAAGTGGGAGAATGAGCCCCTTGTCTGTTTGAGGGGGTGGAGGTGACTCGAAGTTAGGCCAGGGCCTGGTGAACAGGCCATATCCAGGTGCTCAGGATATTGCCCAAACCATGGTGACACGATGGGCCCTTTCATTGGCTCTTTGGTGGCTTGTTTGACCTTGTCCTAGTCTGCATCCTCGGTGGCAAGATGGGTCTACGCCTCATCCCTCTTAACACCTTTGAGGGAATGGTTGGAGCACCTTGGGCTTTTAGTTAGGCTTGCGACAAGGTTACAGGAATTTATAGGACTAGAAAGGTTATTATGGTCTTTAAAAGGGTAATTTGATATTTATGAAAAATTTCATGACACAGGTGTTAAGAGGGTATTCACTGCATTTCCAATTTTAAATCAGCAGCTTGAGCCCCGGGGCTTAATTTATGATAGTTATGAGGACTTATTACCGAATAAAGTTAATTAATTTTCTTAGATTTGGGGTTGGTTTGACACTGGACACTGAAACATTTAGTGAGTTGTTAATCCTTAATCTTCACGGAATCTTTTTTTCTCAGTATTTATTTGCAAACTGAAAGTGAAAATAGAAAGTCATAGATGCTGCATCTGGTGTTTACAAGCCACACTCTCTCAAAATGGCATGTTGATATTGCAATGGATGCTTGTGCATTTCCTTATCAGTGTAAAGGCTTGTAACTACCATGCAGTTTAACTGAAAATTTTAAATAGGAAGCTTGTTTAAAGTTTTTGAATTTAGTTTAAACAGGAAGCTTCCTCGTTGTAATAAGCTGAATGTTTATTTGCCCTAGGTAATGTGACAAAGTTGGTTTTATCAGTCATAAGTTGGTTCTTTGAAAAGTGATATAGATTAGCTTATATTCTTACTAATATGAGTGCCTGTTTATATCCTTAGTCATAAGTTGCTTATATTCTTACTTCAAGTATATTTTTGGACTTTCAACCTTCATCAGCGAAAATCTATCTCATCATGGAAGTTCTTGACGAACAAACCATTTCTTGATCCAGACTCTTAAAATGATGCCTCTAGATTCTCATTCATTTTTCCCTCATGTCTTTATCGCGTTTTTCTCCCAAATAGATTTCATGAGTACAAGGAAATGGCATTCAAGGACTACCTCTCATCCCTAATATCATCGCCATGTCATGATCATTATAATCCCTGGCCCTTATCTTCTGATCACCTTTTCATCTAACTTCTGGTGTATTATTTCCCTTTGTGGGAAGCAGGAGAGCCATGCATTGATAGTAGTGATAAACTTTGGTACCTTGCTCCCGTGAAAATTATTGCAAACTAGGAAATTGCTCATTATCCACACTATTTGATATGGGCATAGCGTTGTTCCTCTTCCTAAGGCTTATTAGATACTCTGTTTTCTATGCCTGCCCTTTACATATCTCTGGTCTGTTTTTCCATTAGCAAAAGCATAAGCCTATCAGCCAAAGCTAGATTCGAAGCCAATTATTTTCATTAACAGTGCACATGAGGGGCGTGAGCTGTCAAAGGCATATCCTCCTACAGAAATATTTTATGCGTTGAGGATTAACTTCATCTTTGTTGAGGATTAATGATCCACATGAGTTAATTTGCGTCTACCACTCCCTTAGGGCTAAATATTTACTGTTTTCTGCTTACTAAAAAATTTCACTGCCTTCTTTTTTTTTCTCTTAACACTAGTTTGAGGTTCCCTTGCTGAAAAAAGTCACAGAACGTTTTCAATGCTCAAGTCTTTCCTCAGGGCAGTCATCTAACTACCGAGTTTATAGCCCAATGGATTATTAGGCATCTAAAACATTGGTCTCATTGAAGAAGGCTCAGTTATGCTGTGTATTGAATGTCACACAGCCTGAACTTCTTAGATTGAGTAATCGCCTTCCTTTCTTCTATGTAGAAATGTCTTCTACCGGACATTTAAAGAAGCAACAATTGAAATATCTTGACACGCCCTGTCTTGATAGTGTTTGGTTCAGTCTGACGGAAATGTAGATGTAGCAAAGAGTTACACTAAATGTCACAAGGGAGTGTCTCTTTTGTTCCCTTTGTCCTTTCATTAGACTATTTTCGTGATTAAGGGTTTTGAACAGAGGTCATTTATCAGGTTTTTGAAGTTTTTATGCGGCAAGAAAAAGTTAATGAACTTTAAAGTTTCTTGGAAAAGTAAAAATGCTAGATAGCTATAATTGAATGCCGTCAAATAATCCTAGATGATGCATAGTCTGTCATCCTTTTGATTCTCTTAAATTTTTCAAAATCAATGACGGCTGTGTTGATTTATTTTATCTTTTTTTTATCATCCTTCAATATTTATTTATCGACCAATGCTTATGACTAAGGATTTTGAATGCATGAGGTGGTTATGTAGGTTTTAAAAGTTCCATGTGACGAGAAAAAGCCATGAAGCTTCTTCAAGTTATGTAAAAATCTCGAGGGGGAAGACAGCTGTAATGGCATAGAGACAAATAATCCTAGATAGAGCTTGCTCTTTTGATTCCTTCGTTTTATTTTTTCTAAATCAATGAATTGTGATTGTTCTGTTTTCCATGAACTTGCTTTTCTCTTACCATCCTTCTTCATTGTTCTTCCCAGTTAAATAGAAGGAAATATGGCAAGTGCCTCTGCCACCCATAGTTCTGATTTGAGAAAATCCAAATTCTAAATATTAATCTCTTCCATTCATCTTAAGGCCTTTCAACATATCAGAAACACTAGCAAAAAAGTAGACTGAATATACAGTCAGCACCGTTGAATTCATCCTCATCCTTTGTACATTGGGCGAATCTGGTTAATAATATTCACTATAGTAATAGATTTAGAGCCCCTATGCTAGTATTTGCTTTAAAGAGTCGCTAACATTGATTAGGGTTGGAATTAAATGTCAATTACTGTCTACTGTAAGGTATGAGGTCATAACTTGAAGTCCTCCGTATTCGCTTTATTCGTTGTTACTTTAACTGAGAGAATCTTCCCAGATATTGTCAATTGACTTGTGCAATGTGTTCTCATATACTTCATTTTTTCAGTAATTTATTCGTTTCTGACGTTTTGCTTCAGTGTCTCATCTGAGCGAGCTTTTTTCAGTGATCTACTGTCTACTGCTGCATTTCATAATGTCATCTGCGTTTTCATGTGCTCATGCGTTTCAGCTTGATATGTGTTATTGATCCAGTGATACTATTGGAATAACTGATATAGATCTAATGGCTTTCAGGGGAGATGCCAATGGGCAAAATGGTTGCTATTTTCAAAGGTCATAGGTCGTGAGTATGATGCATCATTTGCCAATGCTCGGTCAATTTTACCTAATCATGCCATTCAGCATGATAGCCTTACTCTTTTAGATGTTGATGAAAGAATCTGCACGGTTGATGATATGGCTAAAGGAGGAGGAGAAAAAATGGCTTTAGCTACTCTAATGTATGCACCTGTTCCCATCCAGAAGTGCTTGTTTTGGGGCAGTGTCAACAGGAACTCTAGGTCTTCGTTCCAGTGCACATTGGAGAATCTACAAACTGGTCTCCAGAAATTCCCCACACTTTGGTCCACTCTTGTTTCAGCTTGCACTGGACATGATTCAGATGCCAATCCTACGAGCATGAATAACCAAAGCGGTTGGCTTCTTGCTGTACTGAATTTCTTTTGTCTTGCTTGCATGGTCTTCTACACTTTTGTGGTTGTCAGACTTTTACTCAGGTTTTCTTTGCAGTGCTGAGCCGGTCCCTTTCACCAGACTACTTGAAATGGCGTGATAATGTTTTTTCCTCCGCTGGAGGTGATACTTCTTTGGTACAAATGCTTCCATTCTGGCTCCCTAAACCTATCAGGAGATTGGTCAAGCTCTTTGTCCAGGTTTCTTTTTGCACTGATTCTCTGTTGTCAAATGAATACTACTTGTCAGCATTTCAATGATTTACCTTTTGGTTGCGAATATTAATTGATAAGTTGCCTGAGGTGAACACTGTCACTTTCTGAGTGGGAATAAGTTTGAATGGGTGCTTAACTAGAAGATTCCTTGAATTCAAGAGAGTGTTCTTTAACTTTTTGTCCTTATTAAACAACATTTTCGTATTTAGTTCTCTAGAAACTTTATTTATTTTCAAAAATTTAAACTAGCATGCCTCATAATGACTTGGTGATTTCACATTTTAAGCCGGATTGGAAACTGAATTTGTTAATGTTGGCATTGGTTGAGCTATCTGGTTTTGTTTGCACGTGAAGCCTTCAAGTAGGATAACATATGTGAATCCTGTAAATGGAAGAGATTTCATTGATGCGAGTTAATGATTGTTGAGATGTGAATGAAAAGTTTAGTTGAAGCCCAACATATTTAGTCATATGGGAGATGCTGGCATTGTACCTACAAATCTTGGCCAAATTAAGGGAATGCCATTTAAAATGCATTGGGCAGAGGCAGCGGTCCCTCAGGACAGGGCAAAGAACACGAAACGGAGTTCATAAGAATTGCCAAAATGTAACTCTTGACATCACAATCCATTAGAATTTTCAATGGGATACAGTGTCGTCTTTGTCTATTGATATCAAGTCTTAAGAGTATTGATTCTTCTTTTTTTTTTTTAATATTGGCATTATGGGCATGTTTTCTACTTGTACACGGTTATAATTGTCATCAATAGGTTTCAGCCTATAAATTCAGCCCCTCTTTTGAGCTATTTTTCGCACTTTCCAGGTTTCTTTAGACTTTTGTCAGCTGTCGTCTGTTTGGTTATGTCAAAAGGCAATGTATGGTAATGACGGTGATCAAAATCATAATTTTAATTTGCTACCATGGTTATATGTAGTCTTTAACGTTGTTTATTTGTTTCCTTGACGTTTATAGTTATATTCAAAGCTAAAGACGTCAGTCTGGTCCTAAGCTTTCCGAATAAAAATATTCCTAGCTCTATATTTATACACTCTTCGCCATGTACTTCATAAGGTTGAGTTCTTCATACGTGTCTTTGCAGGGTCCTCTAGGATGGCATACATCAGCAGAAGCAAAACCTGCTGGAGAAGCTCTGCCTTTGAGAGAGAGTGCTTACATCAACACAAAGAAGAGTGCATTGTTTAATGGCGTATCTTGTGAAGCTTCTATAGACAAAAGTATCAAGGAAGAGCTATATTCTTCTCTTGAGGTAGGTTTTCTTTTTTGTGAGATTGTAGCTCATCAGTGTTATTACTCTCTTTAAATTCATTTTATTTTTTAGTAGTTACTGTAAAATTATGGGAGACCTACAAACGAAGCGTTAAATTGTTGCATTATCCAGATGTAATATTTTTTCCTGTCAGCCAGTATTGGATTCTGTGTGTGAGAAGGGAAATGCATTGATGCAGCTGGCATCTTTGGTATTGAAATATTTGGCTCTCCCAGTCAGTCGTCACATTGTCCATTTACTAAGAAAAAGGCCTGAAATGCATGATCCTTTGTTTAAAATCATGACACACATTCATATGTACTCCAAGACCTGACCTGCTAAAACCTAATCTAAGAATGCCTGAAGACTCTCCTCTCTCTTTGCATGTTTACATTGGACATGCGAGGGAAGCAGTGACCTTTCTCCCAAATGATTCTTAAACGTAGTTAAATGAAACTATTCATTGTTCCCTTCATTGAGATACTACAATATTTGGCATCCTAAATGGCATATATTGTATTTTTTCTATTACATATATTCATTAAACTGGATGCAGCAGGCGCCAGTAGTTCTCCCATCCCCTCCCCTCCCACCGTCTCCTGTACTAGATTTCTATTTAGCACTTAAACATCTTAGCTTTTGGTTTATTTGTTCTGCAGACGGTTCTTTAATGATGTTTTTTTTCCCTCTTGTTTGCCTTCGTGATTTTCTCAACGTGATGTCTTACATTGTTGGCCATTGAATTTGATTTAAAATAGTTTCAGGGTTGTGCCACCGTTAGATATTAGAGATATATCTCTATATATGGGAAGGAAAATATATTGGGGTCGATTAAGTGAAAATCTCTGCATAGTTTTTACAAAACTTAACAGAAAATGCATCAAATGGGTGACTGAGCTACCCCGCCTTGGAGTTTCCAAACCCTGGATTGGACTGTAAGTTCTTGTGTGGTGCCATGTTCATTGAGAAGCCCGAGTGGGCAAAATCCTTCCATAAACATGAATGAAAAATAGATATTACATAGCTGACTAAGTACAATAGCTCTCAACCATGGTCAGGACAATTCTATGGTGTAATATGGAGCGGATCGTGTAAGGGTAGCCTGCCAAAATGATTGGCACAATCCTATAGTTCATCGTAGTTTCTAAGTTAGAAAATTTCATAACTTCGGGTTAAAAAAACTTATCTATCTTGTTGCTAAATTGGGCTGTGGTCCCACTCTTGTCCGTCCTTGGCGGCTTTCCAGGGAATCCTACGATGTCATGGTCTCTTGGTCCGGGCATATTTCTTTTGGACAATATGGTTATGTTTTCTTCAGTGTGCATCACTTTCATTGTTTGAATATTCATACATATTCATACTTGTCAACCTCTCACGTTATAAATAGAGAAAAACTCAACTTTTACCTAATCATTTTCTTTTGCACTTCCACCTCTAAATTCTGGTTGATTTTCTTCGTGTTAATTACATTTGTGTTGATTTTCTAATTTGAAAATGGCCCAGGACAACACATTTGCAATTGAGCATCATTTGCATCGCAGCCGTGCACTTGGAGTTTTCAGCCATCTGCTTGGTTTACGAGCTCGGAAGTATAAATCAATGCATGGTCATCAACAAGTTTCTGGAGGTTCTATGCCTTTTCTAACCAACGTACAGGCTGATGTTCAGGCACTTTTAGAGCCCCTGACTGAGGATGAAGGACCGGTTATCTCATCTGTATGTTTCGTTTTCTTCTTCAGTCTTCCAATCTTTCAATTTGATGTCCAACCTTACTGGTACTGTATGGAATTCGGATTGGTGAAGCCCATGCACTGTGCTGTCACATTTCAAGTCTCTATCTTTAAAATTAAACTGCAAGCATAAAATTAACAGATGATGCCTTGAGGTACTTGAAGGTTGTGTTTTCGATAATCCGATTTTCTGTCGGTTGCATAACTTCACTTTTTGGTGATTATGTTCTCTATATCTTCATGGGACTGATTTTTCTGCTAATGAAATTTTAGGTGATGCCATTGGCTATCATGAACTTCGAGAATTCTGCCTTGGTTGCGACATGTGCTTTCCTTTTGGAGTTGTTTGGTCTCTCTACTAGCATGCTTCGTGTTGACATTTCAGCTCTACAGCGTATTTCTTCATATGATAAGACTATGAGGAACAGTGTACATTTTAATCACGTCATATCAACGGACACTGCCTTTCACTCATTTTCTCAAGAAGGTGGTCAAACAGCTTCTCTTGCAAGAGCATTAGCAGATAATTACCAGCGGCTTATTGATCTTGGTATTCTTCATCATAAAGATTCACCTGTTCCCATTGAATCCTGTAAGCAGCCACCCGGGACCCTTGTTACTGTTCTGCAGCATTTGGAGAAAGCAAGTTTACCGTCATTGGATAATGGCAAGACATGTGGATCTTGGCTGAAAAATGGAAGCGGAGATGGTACTGAATTTCGATCTCAGCAGGAGGCTGACAGCAAACATTGGAGTCTAGTTCCAGAATTTTGTCGGATGCATCGTCTTCCCTTGAGCACAAAATATTTGGCTTTACTAGCAAAGGACAATGATTGGGTACTCCTGTTTCTTTTATTCTCGTTCTTAGTCCAGGTAAAATTTATTTCTCCAATCCTCATCTTGTTGGTGTCTTGTAGGTTGGATTTCTTACTGAAGCACAGCTTGGGGGATTTCCAATTGACACAGTCATCCAAGTGGTAAGTTTACTTTACAACCTCCGAGCATGTTAGAGTGAGGAATGTTTTGTGTAACCTTTTATTACTATATTGTCCTAATATCTATATTCACCGTGTATCATAGTTGGCCAGGACTCTAACTACGACTTATATACCTTCATGGGATAGTGATTCTTTCAGAACTTTTATGAATGGTTGTTTCGTCTATGATACAGTTGTCTACGTTATGACTTGTCTGCCTGTAATATCTTAGGCATCTAAAGAGTTCAGTGATCTGCGGCTCAGGCTTCACATATTAACGGTTCTCCGAAGTATGCAATCAATGAGAAAGAAAACTAATTCCCCGACAAGTTCAACATCAACAAGGAAGTTCAGTGAAATGTCATTTGCTGAAAATAGCAGTATAACCCCTGTAGAACTCTTTTCACTTGTTGCGGATTGTGAAAAGCAGAAGAATCCTGGTGAGGTCCTTTTACAAAGAGCAAAGGACCTGCGCTGGTCTTTACTAGCAATGATTGCTTCATGTTTTCCGGATGTCTCTCCTTTGTCATGCTTGACAGTTTGGTTGGAGATCACTGCAGCAAGGTGGTTTCAATGAACTTTTGAATTATTAATTTAATATTAGTTCAATCTTGCCCATCTATTATATGCTTTTAACATGATCCTGAAAGGGATGTTAGGCATTTTGTTACTTTTTAGTCTGAAATTTCTTTTGTTTTCCATCTTGTTGCTACTTCCAGGGAAACCTCATCTATCAAGGTTAATGACATTTCCTCCCAAATTGTGAGAAATATTAGAGCTGCTGTCAAATCAACAAATGCCCTCTCGATCAACAGTAAATCTGTTTCATTTCATTATAACAGAAGGAATCCAAAGAGGCGGCAGTATTTGGAGTCCGAATCAAGAGATTGCTCGGCAGTTTCTCCTTCAAATATTCCAGATCCTTCGATTTGCCCTGGTGTTACTGTTGCTGAAGTAACTACTGCTGAAAAGGAAATATTGATTGGAGCTAATGAAGAAACAAATTTTTTTCGTGATCCTGAAGAAGCATTGCTGTCCCTCTCAAATATGGTTGCTGTTCTTTGTGAGCAGCAATTGTTTCTTCCTTTGCTCAGAGCCTTTGATATGTTTCTACCATCCTGTTCTCTCCTTCCTTTTGTGCGCTTTCTTCAGGTCTGATATCGATGCTTCAGATCCTTGACAGAAAATTATTATAATGTATGCATCATTTTTCACCCAGCATCTGATACCAGAATTTTCAACTTTTTCTCTTGCTCTTTCTCTTTTTGATGGTTGAAGGCATTTTCTCAAATGCGACTCTCAGAGGCGTCAGCTCACTTGGCATCATTTTCAGCAAGAATTAGGGAAGAACCATATCATCTAAACTTAAATGCTGCAAGAGATGGAAAGATTGGTGCTCCGTGGATAAGCACCACCGCTGTAAAAGCTGCAAATGCTGTACTGTCAACATGTCCGTCAGCATATGAGAAAAAATGCTTGCTGCAACTTCTGGATGCTGCGAACTTTGGTGATGGGGGAGCTGCAACTACATGCTTTCGGCGGGAATACTGGAAAGTTAATGTGGCTGATCCTCTGCTATGCAATGACAATGATGTTTGCTTAGGAAATGAAGTCCTTGATGATGCTTCAGTTTTGATGGCACTGGAGAGAAGTGGGAAATGGGAGCAAGCTCGTAATTGGGCAAAGTTGATGGAATCAAGTGGCGAGACTGGGAGATCCTCAGTTCACCATGTTACTGAAATGCAGGTAAGATATGGCAAGTCTGATAATTCTGTAAATTTTATTTTCAAATGATGAATGAATCTCAGAATGTGTAGACCGATGGAATCCACTAAAATAACTGAACTTTTGTAGCATGCATTCGATCACTGATGCAGTCGACATGTGTGGTGCTCTCAATTGTAATTATATTTACTTGTGAAATGTTAGAGTTTTCTACTTATAATCAAGATCTCACTTATGAAGGGAATTAAAGTGTAGATGCTATCATGAAATTTGGCACTTTAAATGTTAATGCTTGCCGTTTCAAATGACATTCTTAATTGCTTTCAACAATTTTGAAGTAATATCATTTCAGCTAGCTGTGGTTGCCTATGGGTGCTACCATGGAACTGTATGCTTGTTAAAAATCTCGTTGTTTCCTTCTTCGGTTGACTTCATTAAAAACTTTTACTGTTGGAAGTAATACCATTTAATCCAGCCATAGTTGTCGATAGTAGAAACCTGTGAAATGAGGATATCGGAGTTTATTTAAATGGGAGCAATTTACTTGTGACTGTTCTGAATAAATGTTGTATAATGATTACCTTGTAGGAATTAATCAGTTTTTCTAATTGGAGTCCATTTCATTATTCCATCGCTGTTGATTGTCTATTGGACTGTATTTCAGGCTGAGGCCATGGTAGCAGAATGTAAGGAGTTCCTTTGGGATGTTGCAGAAGAGAGAACTGCTCTATGGAGCCACTGTCAGAGACTTTTTGTTCGTGATTCCCTTCCTGCACTACAGGTCATGCTTTTCCCAGATGCAGATATGCATATTGACAGGCCTGTGTCCGTTGGGTATGTTCAGATTTTGTCTTAATGATGTTCGCTTCTGTTTTTAATTCAGGCGGGGAAGTTTTTTCTAAGGCATGCGGAAGCTATGGAGAAAGAGATTCCGGCTAGAGAAGTGCATGAAATCCTCCTCCTTTCTTTACAATGGTTAAGTGGAACTATGACTGAGTCTAGCCCGTAAGTTTTCCCCCAACAATTTTCTGCGCTTTGTATTATGTTTTTAAACTGATATTTCATCTGCGTCGTATACAGAGTTTATCCATTGCACCTTCTCCGAGAGATTGAAACTAGAGTTTGGCTCTTAGCTGTAGAATCAGAGTCTCAATCCACGACTGATCATGATCATTATGTGCCTAGTTCTCTCCAGAACCCACCTGGTGGAAATAGCACGAGCGTTATAGAACATACTGCGACTATCATTGCAAAAATGGATAATCATATGAATACCGTGCAAATAAGAGCTAAGGAGAGGAGTGTAGCAAGGGAAAGCAATCAGTTACA
The DNA here is from genome assembly GCA_902729315.2 of Spirodela intermedia. NCBI lineage: Eukaryota > Viridiplantae > Streptophyta > Magnoliopsida > Alismatales > Araceae > Spirodela > Spirodela intermedia. Next base: position 2,785,739 of record LR746271.1, read on the forward strand.
ACCCCGGCATTGGCTATCCTCAGATGCAAGTTCTCTATCTGCGGCTGGGAACAGTACAAAGCGAAGAGGCAAAGTTTCTGTCAAGCCAAGTCTGTCATTTATGGATAATACACACAAGGATACCGAAACTGCCGAAAATCCCAGTGCTTCCCACACTAATAAGACCAACAGTTCATTGTTGAGACAATATCATGTAGAGAATGTGAAAATAGAGAGCGCATTTTTAGGATGGGAAGAACGATTGAGACCTGCTGAGTTGGAGATGGCTGTCCTTTCATTATTGGAATTTGGGCAAGTAACAGCTGCTAGGCAGCTTCAGCAGAAACTCTCTCCAGCAAGTCCACCATCTGAACTTATAATCATTGATGCTGCATTAAAAATCGCATCTATTCTATCACCCAGCACCAGTGGAAAAATTTCTGTATCTGCTTTGGATCCTGAACTGTCTTCAGTTATTGAATCGTATGATATCAATTGTAGAGACAACTGTGACTTGCTACAGGTTTGGTTTTAAGATTCAGTTATTTTATTTGTCACGTTCGTTTCTTCATTCTCATACCTCATCGAAAATGTGATAAATTCAGTTGTATTTGGAGCTTTTCCTAGTTTTTGTTTGTTGCTGTGACTATGCTTTGAATACTGATGAGAAAATTTTAAATATTGTTTCCTAGGATCTGAGTGTGGGTCGCTGCCATATTCTTCTTATTGCTCTTTTACAGGTTCTGGAAACATTGACCACGAAGTGTAGTGAAGGTTGTGGGCGTGGATTGTGCAAGAAAATTGTAGCGGTTGTTAAAGCAGCAAATGTTCTCGGCCTGTCATTCTCAGAGGCATTTGAAAAACGTCCTATTGAACTTCTTCAGTTGCTCTCTCTCAAAGCACAAGATTCACTGGAAGAAGCCAGGTTACTTGTGCTGACCCACACCATGCCTCCAGCAAGCATTGCAAAGATTCTTGCAGAATCCTTTTTGAAGGCATGGTTTCTCAATAGTTTGTTCGTTCGATGAAACTTAAGATGTTTTATTATAACTTGAACGTGCATGAAAACGGTCCTAATCCTCCTTTCAGGGACTGCTGGCAGCGCATCGTGGAGGATATATGGATTCTCAAAATGATGAAGGACCTGCTCCTCTCTTGTGGAGGTTCTGTGACTTCCTAAAATGGGCTGAACTTTGTCCATCTGAACAAGAAATTGGGCATGCACTTACACGTTTAGTTATGACTGGACAAGAAATACCACATGCATGTGAGGTATTATGTACTTCCATAATGTTTTATTTGTTGAATAAATTATTCTGGTTGTCATTTTAAAAACATGACAACCATCTTGCTCGATTGACACTATGATGCAAGTTTTCAAATTTTGATTTAGCATGAAATTGTATTGGTCGTGGGAAATTGATCTCAGATTATTTTTGTGTAGTTGAGCCTTAAAGGAAGATGTTATTATTTTCTTGAATCATTCCGCCTGAAGACATGTTTTTTTCACCTTTATATAATAAAAAAATATGAAAGGGCCTTTTTGTGGAACTGACATAGGAAAATAGTAACTAGGGTAGTCTGAAGTACCTCCGGGAAATCATAGATAAGCCAGTTGTAGTTTCCGGATAGAGATGGAAAAATTAAATGAGGACAGGCTGTTAGGGAGATGAACATGAAAACTTTAAGTGCATTCATTATAGCATATTTGTGGAAACTGCGCCTGCTGTTGTAGATAATCAGGAGAGTTGAATTGTATAGACCTCATAAATGACAATTATATGACCTTGCTCATGATGATATGAGACCCATGAGGTTGATGTCAAGCCTTCAAACATAAAACATGTCCATACTTCTAGATTACGTGTAGCAGAGGTACAAAGTCACGAGAGTGTGAAAATTATGCCCAAGATTTTGTGTATTATGAGCCAGCTACTTGGAGGACTGTCTCATCATTCCATTGTGTCATTTTCATAATCATAGTTCGATGAAGATCAAATGCGTAGGAGAACAGTGAGCTTCTCTCCTTAGAGAACAGCCATGTTCATTGTAAAGGGGACACTTTTCTTGTCATCCGACTATCACATGGTCCTATGCACGTTGGTTCGGATGAGATTGACATGCAGAGTATGGTGTTGACATGATTATTTAATGGCTATTAAAGGTAATGTTTCCCATGAAGTCTGTGACAACCACAATATCAAACGCGTCTACATCCCTGGCTGCAATTAAATAACTGCCGTAAAGTATTGTTCTTATTATGACGATGCATATCTTTCATACATATTTTTGTTGAAGACGAATGATACCTAGACGCAGAGCAATCTCGATGCCTTACTGTTAACAGTACTGTTCTATAATTTTATCCAAAGCTCCGAATTTACGGTGCCATTTTTTGTAAATGAAGCACAATTAATCATAGGAACATGCTTAATCGGGCATTTTATATGAGTCATGTTTCTTATTAACACATTCACAAGGTGTTGTAATTATTCTTTTGGAAGTTGAATCATATCGTATGGTCTAGGGTATACATCGGAATCATCCAAACTTGATCCACCAGTAGGAATATGGAAATTTAGTGAGAGAATGTGGATGTGCATTTCCTCCTGGTATTGTTGCAATTCAACAAGTTTCCTTCCGTCATGGATTTAGCTATTGCCAATCCTGATCCAAAATGGTCAATCAAAATCCCCATATCCCTTTTTGCAGTCCTGATCCTCTGCATGTTGGATTTTGCTTTCATTATGCTATTTAGGGTGAGGGGCCGTGGACTGTCTCGGTTTTTATCATTCCATGTGAAACCTATTGGCTCGATTTCAAATATCTTGAATGGAACTGTGACTATAATCTGTTAAAGCTTGTCGTTCCTTGAAATGACTACAGATAGATTTTTGGTACATTTATGATTAGCATGTAAAATGTTAGCCAGCATTTATAACCTGTTGGCATTTACATCTTATGGGCCTTGAATATTTACACTCTTCCCACAGTTTGTTCGTTCCATTCACGTATATATTTTGCTAAAAGGAATGATTGAAATGCCATGTCAGGTTGAGCTCCTCATACTTTCCCATCACTTCTACAAGTTGTCTGCCTGCCTCGACGGAGTCGATGTTCTGGTGGCCCTGGCAGCAAAGAGGGTGGAATCATATGTGTTAGAGGGTGATTTTTCTTGTTTGGCTCGCTTGGTGACTGGGGTCAGCAACTTCCACGCCCTGAATTTCATCCTAGGCATTCTCATCGAGAATGGCCAATTGGAGCTTCTCCTGCAGAAGTACTCAGCCGCTGATCCTGCCACGGGTACGACTGAGGCAGCCACAGGATTTCGAATGGCTGTCCTGACAGCATTGAAGCATTTCAGCTCCCATGATCTTGATTCAAATGCCATGGTTTGTACATGAGATCCTCTTCTCTACTTCCGTTCTCTTACTTTCTTACATTTCTAGCTAGAAGTTAATCTGTTATTTAGAGACTTCTTGCTCGCTCCAGGGGTCTTAGCCACCGATGAACGAGATCATATGAGATGATCTCTTCATCTCTATTTCTTGGCCCACATATCTTCTTCATATGCATGCGTACAAGTTCCCCTTTCTTAGTTTTCCTTTTTTTCCGCAAGAATCCTCATCTTAAATACGATGAAGTCGAGTTTTTCTCAGCTAATTTGAAAATCTTCGCTGAACTTGAAAACCGAAAAGCACGTTGCACTTCCCTGAACTCGAGTTTTCCACTGGGAGTTTCCTGCGAACTTGATCAGACCTCTCAGACCTCTGGGATCCGAACTGGATCAATATTGCATGGCGCTGCCAGTCGCTCTGTCTCTTGCTTACTCTTCCGCTCCCATTTACTGATCGCGCAGATCTACAGCCACTTCGACATGAAGCACGAGACGGCCTCGCTGCTGGAATTCAGGTCCAGGCAGTGTATGCAGCAGTGGCTCACCCGGCCCGAGAAGGAGCGGCAGAACGAGGCTCTCCTGGAAGCGATGCGCTTCCTGATCGAGGCCGCCGAGGTGTACGCCACCGTCGACGCCGGCCAAAAGACCCACCGCGCCTGCGCCCGCGCCTCCCTCCTCTCCTTGCAGATCCGCATACCCGACATTCACTGGACGGACCTCTCCGACACCAACGCCCGCCGGGTTCTCGTGGAGCAGTCGCGCTTCCAGGAGGCCCTCATCGTCGCCGAGGCCTACGGCCTGAACCAGCCGAGCGAGTGGGCTCCCGTCCTGTGGAACCGGATGCTCAGGCCGGACCTGATCGAGCAGTTCGTGGCGGAGTTCGTGGCCGTGCTCCCCCTGCAGCCGTCGATGCTCCTGGAGCTGGCTAAGTTCTACAGGGCCGAGGTGGTGGCCCGGGGGGACCAGTCTCACTTCTCCGTGTGGCTCTCCCCCGGGGGGCTGCCGGCGGAGTGGATCAAGCACCTGGGCAGGTCCTTCCGCTGCCTATTGAAGAGGACCAGGGACCTGCGGGTAAGAGCCCAGCTCGCCGCCGTCGCCACGGGCTTCAACGACGTGGTCGAGGCCTGCAACAGGATACTCGACAAGGTGCCGGACCTGGCGGGGCCACTCATCCTCAGGAAGGGCCACGGTGGGGCCTACCTTCCGCTCATGTGAGACGGAAAAGGGGGAGGGAGTATTTCCTTCGGGTTTCAGCTGAAGAGCTCTAGGAGTTCTTTCACTGCTGCCCACCACCTACCTACCCCCTGGTTTTTGAAGTTGTTTCTGGCCGGCTGTGTCTTCGGCAGAAGCTGCTGCTGGGCTGGCCGATTCTTTTGGTTATTTGTTGTACATATAAAACGCAATAGAGTTTTCCCAAGTTTTGTGGGCAAGGAAGTTCTAGGTTTCTAGGTTGTTCGTCCTCCAAGCATACAATAATGATTTTACCTGTACAAGAAGGCAGCCCAGCGCTGCTAGAGGCTCTGTGTTTGTCCATCCTCCAAGCGCATCTAATATTTTTCATCCATATACAACTCTATGTATGTTAATTAATATACACACGCACACACACATATATATGGATCGAGAGAGAGAGAGAGTGCAAAGGTGCCGAATGTGGTCAATGGGTTTGGTTATCGGCCTCAGCGAAGTGGATGCTCAAGACGTGTGCGGCTCGTGCATGGATTCCTCACGGGTGGTAGAGCTCTTTGCCTCCAGTGTGAATGCCGCAGCGGAGAGTCCGACGTCTCTTTTGACTGATTGGGGAATCAAGAACCTTCTACTCGGTCCCCTTCCTTCCTCGGGTGCTCTTCCACCGACGTTGGGTTGCCATTACCAGACAGCTGGCGGGCTCAGACTCAGAAGGTTGAAGAATAAGAGATTATCGAAGATCTTCTCGAGAAGAAGAAGAAGAGAGCTACATTATCGTATGTTCGTCAAACCCGTGTAGAAGGTCAAACAGAAAAAGAATGTTTAGCGCCTCAAAAACCCATAGACTCGGGGACGGCCGGTCAGGGAAAGCGCTCCTGAAGGAGTTCCCGTTCACATCACGCCGCACCCGGCCGTGTTCTCGTCGTTGAAGTATTCTCCAAACTGCGAAAGGCCGACCGGGGGCGCCGGTGGACAGTGCCGGTAGGGATCCCGAGTGCAACAGTGTGGCGGCGGAACAGCCCCGCCCGCGCATCCGGCGTAGTACGCTGCTGAGGGGTAAGCTTCCACGGCGTAGTAGACACGGGCACTTGGAGTTCCACCTGAGTTGACTATGTAGCTCACTGGAGGAAGATTTGTGGCTGTTGAGAGTAGAGGAACTGCCGTATACGTAGGATTTACTACGTTCTTTAGAAACTCTGGCTCCGTGTAGACCATCTTCTCTGCTTTATCGCCACCATCTCCACTGCCATGGTTGTCGCTTTGGCTGTTATCCTTTCTCTTGACATTCTTGGCGTTCTGGTTCCCATCTGCGACGGGGACGTCCACAACTTGCTTCTCTTTGTGCTCGGGTTTCTTTTCTTCCACTTTCCTCTTCGGCTCCGCCGGCCATGGTTCTGCTCTCTTCCCGTATTTCGCCAGCCTCTTTATGAGAATCTGCTGCTCGACGTTGCCCAGGATGGTGACCTTGGAAAGCGTTGGGTGGATATCTGCCTTCAGAACGCCTTAACACCATTGAAGACCATGGTGAGTTGAAGTTGTGAATATCAGTCTCTGATTATATGTTATTGCTTACTCTAAATCATCGTCGATTAGTAGAGTTGAATGACGCTATCATGTTGAAAGGAGTACTATGACATAACGGGACAAGGGAACCATATAACAAAACTCAAGAAGGTTTTGAAGCTTGCGGGGAGATTAAATTTCTGCTGTTACCTTTAATGCTGAGGGCCTTCATCACCTTCTTCTTGCAACCTTCACAGCAGTTTCCAGTGACCTTCAACTCGATCTTCTGGAAGAGATCCAGCGAGAAATACCCTTGTCATCATCCAGCAGGAGAGAACAGAGTTTGAAGAAGAGGAAAACAAGAAGAGAGACTTGGGGTTCGCCGACACACATTCACGTCTTCTTCCTTGGCCATGACCGCTGCCGATGAGTGAGTCAGACCCCTGGGATGGAGGGATTGGAGGGGGGGGGGGGGGCTTTCTTCGGTTGGTGTTTGTAGATCGTGGAAGGGGAAAGAAGAAAGGGGGAGTCTGCGAGCAAGCAGGAGCTCGGGTGGTGGGAATTTATGTGCCAACTTTCGGAGTAATCCTGGGAATCCTACCGTCAACTCTGCTTTCTGCGTCTTACCTCCATGAGAATACCACACCCCGAAGACAACTCACATCACCCTTGCAAAGAGAGAAAGAGAAAGGAGATCTCTCCACGTTCCCATTCTCACCACCACTAAACCCCTCCTCTGCCACCACATCACCCCCCTCCCCCTCTTTCCCCAAGCTGGGACATTGCGGGAAAAGGAGAAGAGCCTGCGTTGGAGATTCGACTGGCTCGGAGTTTAATTAGTGAGTGGAGAGCAGGCAGGAGTCGGCTGGAGGTCCCCGAGGAGGTCGGGCAATGAAGACTGCCGGAAACGGCGGTTGGAGGTCTTCTTGGTGCCCAAGAAAACCAAATCGCGACATCCACCTAGGCCTTGGCGGAATCGCTGAGTTAGACAACCCATTTGAGCTAAAGATCGATTCCCCTCTTCTACCCTCCTCCCTTCTCGTCCTATGGGAGATTAATTATCATTAGTTTAAAGACAGAACATGACAGATGGGAGACGAACACCAACCCAAAAGGCCACATCAACGAATAAACAACCGCAAAGAGCTGAGCTTGGTAAGGATCCAGTTCCTTGTGTCATTCCCTTTCCCTTCTATTCCCCGAGCTTTTGTGTTGCTCACTAGCTATTTTGCTGTCTCCGTCCTGAGATGAAGCTCCTGGTGCTGCTCCTGCTGCTGCTTCTCCTCTCTCTCTCTCGCTCGCTCGCTCGCTCGCTCTCTCTCTCTCTCTCTCTCCCCCCCCCAGTCACTCGGTCACTTCTCGGGTTCTGAAGGTCAGTCTGCAGAATCTAGCATCAAACTTGACGTTAATTAAAAGAAAATCTCCAGTATATCAAGCATGAAATCTTGACGATCCCTTCCAACCCATTAGAATCTACGGACAGTCTCTCTCGGAGGGGAGATATGCCATTTAATTAGTTCGGCTTACAGGTTATGATTTTCCAAATCATTTTAAACTTTACCTGTCAACAGAACGGATAAACATTAACGTCAGCCATCGATGCCTATGATTCGTAGTAAACAAGGCTTTGGATGATAATCGGCTTTGAATAACACCCGATCGATTTCCTTGCACCAAACGTAGAACTGTCCATGGAACTTGTACGTGTGTTGATCGAAATCTATCGTGAAGATAAATCATCAAATATATCTTATCCTGTTGTTACATGCCCGACAGATGAGCATACTAGAGTAGGGTCAGACAGAGAGACAGAGAGGTACTGGACGATCTGAGAGAAAGAGAGAGAGAGAGAGGCATTAGAGTCTCCGAGAGAGACAGTAAAAGGGTCAGACGGAGAGAGGATATAAGGACAGTGATATGAGAAAGAGATAACAGTGGAGTTTCACAGAGGATGAGAGGGAGAGAAAGCTAAATAGAGATACGAGTGGAGTGTAAGAGAGAATGGGGGGGAGAGAGGGAGAAAGAGATGAGCAAAATGAACAGTCAGAGAGGGAGAGAGGGAGAAAGAGATAAGAGTGGAGTGTCACAGAAGATGGGAGCGAGAGCGGAAGAAAGAGATAAGAAAATGAACAGTCAGAGAAGGAGAGATTGAGAGTAAGAGAGAAAGAGAGAGTGTTGTGAACGGGAGCCTTGCACGTGGCCCCCCCCCCGCCCTGTTCCATAACGGCATAGTGCGGTTATGCGAGAAGTGCTCTAACGTGTACACGTCAGAGCACGTTGTGCGGTAATGCGGAATTTCCTGCATAACGCACATTACTGGCCAGTCTTGGCCAGCTAGTTATTTCTTACGGTTATTTCTTTCCCCCCTTTGTTTTCTTATTTAAAGAGGACTGTGAGAGTTTTTCAAAAGAGAGAAAGTCTTCCTTGTTCCTCCTGCTGTGTTTTTCCTGTGACTCGGGTGGTGATCTCGCCGGCGACGTCTTAACTGCCGTCGTCTCTCCGGCGAGTTCCTGACAATTGGTATCAGAACTCCCAGGTTGCGGGCCGGGACTCGATCGCGGCAAGGTACAGCCGTTGGAATCGAGAACGCATAATCGAGACGCGCTATGGCAGAAGGAAAGGACGGCGTGGTCCAGAGGGTGATTCGTGAGGTGAGCGCCGGGACCGGGTTCCCAATGCTCACCAAGACCAACTACTCCGACTGGGCGCTGCTCATGAAGGTCAAGCTCAGAGCCCGGTTGCTCTGGACCGCCATTGAGAAAGGGGGCGTCGAACCCCATGAAGACATGCAGGCGCTCGACGCGCTCTGCAGCGCCGTGCCGCCGGAAATGTGGCCGGTGATCGCGAACAAGGAGACGGCCAAGGAGGCCTGGGAGGCTATCGCCACCATGCGGATCGGCGATGACCGCGCAAAGAAGACGTCGGCTCAGAACTTGCGGCGGCAGTTCGACTCGGCGACGTTCAAGGAGGGAGAGTCTGTTGAGGACTACGCGCTGCGTCTCAACAGCATGGCGTCGACTCTCACCACCCTCGGCGACAAGGTCGAAGAGACGCAGGTAGTGGAGAAGATAATCCGCAGTGTTCCCCAGCGTTTCAGGCAGATCGTGGTCGCGATCACGATGCTGCTCGACGTGTCGACGCTCACCATCGCGGATTTGACGGGTCGGCTCAAGGCGGCGGAGGATGCCTTCGAGGAACCGCCGTCGGCTATGCACCACGACGGCAAGCTGTACCTGACCGAGGAAGAGTGGGATGCACGGCGGAGGAAGCGTGATGCTGAGAAAACTGGTGGTGGAGGTAGCAGCAGCGTGACGCACCGTGGCGGACATGGGCGCGGGCGCGGGCGCGGCCGTGGCAGCGACAAGGGCTCGTCATCAGCCGGCCTGACGGGCAACTCAGGCCGGCCCAGAGGTGATGAGTGCAGGAGATGCGGGAAGCTGGGCCACTGGGCCCGCGAGTGCCGCTCCAAGCCCAAGAAAGAGCAGGCCCACGTCCTCCAGGATGAGGAGGAGGCCTCGCTCCTTCTCATGAAGTCAACGACGGCCATATCGACGGCGTCGCCACCAACCTCCACTCCACCACGTTTTGCTGTGACTCCGCAGGCAGAGGATCGGCTCCGGCGTGCAAGCCCACCGCCGCCGGGAGCAAAAGGGGTCCCCGTCAATGGAGGGGCTGCCAAAGAAGAGAAGAAGCCAGGCGCCCAGACCCAGATCCATCTGCGGGAAGAAAAGGTGTTCGCCCACCTTGAAGAGGAGGAGCTGCGTGATGATGAGGCGTGGGTCGTGGACACGGGCGCCACGAACCACATGTCGGGTTCCCGTACGGCTTTCACCGAGCTGGACACGGCGGTGCTTGGGACGGTGCGGTTCGGCGACGACTCGGTGGCGCGGATCGAAGGCCGGGGGGCAATCGCGTTCCTGTGCAAGAACGGCGAGCACCGGTCCTTCGCGGGGGTGTATTACATTCCCCGACTGACGACGAACATCGTCAGCGTCGGCCAACTCGATGAGGCCGGGTACCATATCGACATCGAGAAGGGGCGATGAAGATCCATGAGCCAGGCGGACGGCTCCTGGCGAAGGCGATGCGCGGAGAGAACCGGCTGTACATTCTCCACGCCAAGCTGGTTCGGCAGGTGTGCCTGGAGGCGCGGGGAGTCGAAGAAGCTTGGAAATGGCACGCGCGCCTCGGACATGTCAACATGACCGCGCTGCGGAAGATGGCTCGGGAGGAGCTGGTGCGCGGGTTGCCGGCAGTTGGTCAGGTGGACCAGCTGTGTGAGGCGTGTCTCGCTGGCAAGCAGAAGCGGTCGCCGTTCCCCGAGCAGTGAGAGTACCGGGCGCGGCGTGTTCTGGAGCTGGTGCACAGCGACTTCTGTGGTCCGATTGCGCCGGAAACGCCAAACGGCAGCAAGTATTTCCTGCTGCTCGTGGATGATCGAAGCCGGTACATGTGGGTGGCCATGCTGCCTTCAAAGGACCGTGCTGCGCTGGCCATCAAGGAGATCAAGGCTCGGGCAGAAGGCGAGTCAGGACTGAAGCTGGGAGCGCTCCGTACTGATCGGGGAGGCGCTCCGAACGGCACGGTGGTAGCAACCGCGAGGAGCATGCTCAAGGCAAAGGGGCTGCCGGGCTGGTTTTGGGGTGAGGCAGTGGCAACTGCTGTATACATCCTGAACCGGTGTCCGACGAAGAGCGTGGACGGCATGACGCCTTTCGAGGTATGGCACGGGAAGAAGCCGGCGGTGCACCATCTGAAGGTGTTCGGATGCATCGCCTACGTCCTGAACACGACACCGCATCTCAAGAAGCTGGAGGACCGCGGCCGCAAGATGATTTTCATCGGCTACGAGTGCGGATCAAAGGCCTACCGTGCCTACGATCCCACCACGAGGCGTGTCCATGTGACACGGGACGTGGTATTCGTCGAAAATGCCCAGTGGGACTGGGGCAGCGGCGCGGAGCAAGGGGATGCGGGCAGCCACGACGATATGTTCACATTGGAGTATGCCGTCGGGAACCAGGTACCTCCGGAGCTCGATGGCGCCATCGAGGTACTTGATGATGATGCGCCGGGACCGGAGCCGATGTCGCCACCGTCCATGCACTACAGTGGGGGAGCGGCGCCGATTGAAGATGGAGGAGAGGAGGTGGAGTTCGCCACTCCACCCAGTGTCCACATCGACCACCTGGATGCTAATCACGATGATGCGCCACTCCGGTTCCGCAAGATCGACAACATAGTTGGGCTGGCCTCGCCGCGTGGTCTCGCGTCGCGGGCGTTAATTGCAGAGGAGCTGCACGCTGTAAGTTCTGATGAGCCGGTCTCTTTTGCTGAAGCAGAGGGCCACCCGAGCTGGAGGAAGGCTATGGAGGAGGAGATGGCGTCAATCGAGGAGAACCACACCTGGTCCCTGGTAGACCTCCCACATGGTCGCCGGGCGATCGGGTTGAAGTGGGTGTATAAGGTGAAACAGGATGAAAACGGAGCCGTGGCGAAGTACAAGGTGCGCCTGGTGGTGAAGGGCTATGCGCAACGCCAGGGGATCGACTACGACGAGGTGTTCGCACCTGTGGCGCGGCTGGACACGGTGCGCCTTCTCATTACTCTCGCGGCACACGAGGGGTGGGAGGTGCACCACATGGATGTCAAGTCGGCGTTCTTGAATGGCGATCTCAAGGAAGAGGTGTACGTGGAGCAGCCGGCCGGTTTCATCAGCACGGGCAATGAGCACAAGGTGTTCAAGCTGAAGAAGGCACTCTACGGCTTACATCAGGCGCCTAGGGCCTGGAACGCAAAGCTGGACGAAACGCTGCTGTCGTTCAAATTCAGGAAGAGTCCGTCAGAACATGTCATCTACACCAAGCGGAACGGGGAGGCGCAGCTGGTGGTCGGGGTGTACGTCGATGACCTGGTGATCATCGGCGCCAGCTGCGACGACATCAAGCAGTTCAAAAAAGAGATGGCTGACGCATTCAAGATGAGCGACCTCGGCCTGCTTCACTACTATCTTGGCATAGAAGTCAGGCAGAGCGCGAGGGGCACCTCGATTAGCCAAGGAGCCTATGCCGCCAAGATTCTGGAGAGGAGCGGGATGGCAGGGTGCAATCCCTGTCAAGTACCAATGGCAACACGTCTGAAACTGAGCAAGAGGAGCACGGAGCCGCTGGTGGATGCAACAGCATACAGAAGCATCGTGGGGAGTCTCAGGTACCTGGTCAATACTCGTCCAGATTTGGCATTTGCTGTTGGCTATGTGAGTCGTTTTCTAGAGGAGCCACGAAAGGATCACTTGACTGCTGTGAAGCAAATTCTCCACTATGTGGCGGGAACCAAGAGCTGGGGTCTCAAGTATGAAAGAAAGGAGGAGCAAGTCCAGCTGACAGGGTTCAGCGATAGTGACTTCACTGGTGATGTTGATGCTCGGAAGAGCACAACTGGAGTTATTTTCTTCTTGGCCAACAGCCCAATTACTTGGCAGTCGATGAAACAGAAGGTGGTGGCTCAGTCTAGCTGCGAGGGAGAGTACATTGTGGCCGCCAATGTTGCCTGCCAGGGTGTGTGGCTCGCTCGGGTGTTAGCAGAGGTGCATGGCTCAGCACCAAGCGTGCCGATGTTGATGGTGGACAACAAGTCTGCCATAGCGTTGATCAAGAACCCAGTTCTCCATGGACATAGCAAACACATTGAAGTGAAGTATCATCTTGTTCGAGAATCCGCAGAAAAGGGTCAGATCAACGTGGATTTCATCAGGAGTGAAGAACAGTTAGGAGATGTTCTGACAAAGCCACTCGGAAAAGTCAAGTTCCATGAGTTTCGCGCTAAGATTGGCCTTGTTGATGTTCGTGGAAAGTACAGCAAGGCTCAGGAGGAGATTGTTGTGAGCGGGAGCCTTGCACGTGGCCCCTCGCATAACGGCATAGTGCGGTTATGCGAGAAGTGCGTTGACGTGAACACGTCAACGCACAAAGCAGTAATGCGGAATTTTTTTCTGCATGATGCGCGTTACTAGCCAGTTAGTTATTTCTTACGGTTATTTCTTTCTCCTTTGTTTTCTTATTTAAAGAGGGCTATAAGAGGTTTTCAATAGTGAGAAAGTTTTCCTTGTTCCTCCTACTGTTTTTCCTATGACTCGTGAGGTGATCTCGCCGGCGACGTCTTAACTGCCGTCGTCTCTCCGGCGAGTTCCTGACAGAGGACCGCAGCCGCAAGATGATTTTCATCGGTTACGAGTGCGGATCAAAGGCCTACCGTGCCTACGATCCCACCACGAGGCGTGTCCATGTGACACGGGACGTGGTGTTCGACGAGAATGCCCAGTGGGACTGGGGCAGCGGCGCGGAGCAAGGGGATGCGGGCAGCCACGACGACATGTTCACATTGGAGTATGCCGTCGGGAACAAGGTACCTCCAGAGCTCGATGGCGCCATCGAGGTACTTGATGATGATGCGCCGGGATCGGAGCTGATGTCACCACCGTCCGTGCACTCCAGTGGGGGAGCGGTGCCGATTGAAGATGGAGGAGAGGAGATGGAGTTCGCCACTCCATCCAGTGTCCAAATCGACCACCTAGATGCTAATCACGATGATGCGCCACTCCGGTTCCGCAAGATCGACGACATCATTGGGCTGGCCTCGCCGCGTGGCCACGCGTCGGGGGCGTTAATTGCAGAGGAGCTGCACCTAAGCTGGAGGGCCACCCGAGCTGGAGGAAGGCTATGGAGAAAGAGATGGCGTCAATCGAGGAGAACTGCACCTGGTCCCTGGTTGACCTCCCACATGGTTGCCAAGCGATCGGGTTGAAGTGGGTGTACAAGGTGAAGCGGGATGAAAACGGAGCCATGGCGAAGTACAAGGCGTGCCTGGTGGTGAAGGGCTATGCGCAACGCTAGAGGATCGACTACGACAAGGTGTTCGCACCTGTGGCGCGGCTGGACACGGTGCGCCTTCTCATCGCTCTCGCGGTGCACGAGGGGTGGGAGGTGCACCACATGGATGTTAAGTCGACACTCTTGAATGACGATCTCAAGGAGGAGGTGTACGTGGAGCAGCTGGCCGGTTTCATTAGCATAGGCAACGAGCACAAGGTGTTCAAGCTGAAGAAGGCACTCTACGGCTTGCATTAGGCGCCTAGGGCCTGGAACGCGAAGTTGGACGACACACTGTTGTCGTTCAGATTCAGGAGGAGTTCCTCAAAGCACGCCATCTACACCAGGCGGAACGGGGAGGCGCAGCTGGTGGTCGGGGTGTACGTCGACGACCTGGTGATCATCGGCGCCAGCTGCGACGACATCAAGCAGTTCAAAAAGGAGATGGCTGACGCATTCAAGATGAGCAACCTCGGCCTGCTTCGCTACTATCTTGGTATTGAAGTCAGGCAGAGCGCGGGGGGCACCTCGATCAGCCAAGGAGCCTACGCTGCCAAGATTCTGGAAAGGAGCGGCATGGCAGGGTGCAATCCCTGTCAAGTACAAATGGCAACGCGTCTAAAACTGAGCAAGAGGAGCACGGAGCCGCTAGTGGATGCAACAGCATACAGAAGTATCGTGGGGAGTCTCAGGTACCTGGTCAATACTCGTCCAGACCTGGCATTTGTTGTTGGCTATGTAAGTCATTTTCTAGAGGAGTCACGAAAGGATCACTTGACTGCTGTGAAGCAAATTCTCCACTATGTGGCAGAAACTAAGAGCTGGGGTCTCAGGTATGAAAGAAAAAAGGAGGAGCAAGTTCAGTTGACAGGGTTCAACGATAGTGACTTCGCTGGTGATGTTGATGCTCGGAAGAGCACGACTGGAGTTATTTTCTTCTTGGCCAACAGCCCAATTACTTGGCAGTCGATGAAACAAAAGGTGGTGGCTCAGTCTAACTACGAGGCAGAGTACATTGTGGCTGCCAATGCTGCCTGCCAGGGTGTGTGGCTCGCTCGGGTGCTAGCAGAGGTGCATGGCTCAGCACTAAGCGTGCTGATGCTAAGGGTGGACAACAAGTCTGCCATAGCGTTGATCAAGAACCTGGTTCTCCATAGACATAGCAAGCACATTGAAGTGAAGTATCATCTTGTCCGAGAATCCGTAGAAAAAGGTCAGATCAATGTGGAGTTCATCAAGAGTGAAGAACAGTTAGGAGACGTTCTGACGAAGTCACTCGGAAAAGTCAAGTTCCATGAGTTTCGTGCCAAGATTGGCCTCGTTGATGTTCGTGGTAAGCACAGCAAGGCTCAGGAGGAGATTGTTGTGAACGGGAGCCTTGCACGTGCCCCCCCCCCCGCCCTGTTCGCATAACGGCATAGTGTGGTTATGCGAGAAGTGCTCTAACGTGTACAGCTAGTTATTTCTTACAATTATTTCTTTCCCCCCTTTGTTTTCTTATTTAAAGAGGACTGTAAGAGTTTTTCAAAAGAGAGAAAGTCTTCCTTGTTCCTCCTGCTGTGTTTTTCCTGTGACTCAGGTGGTGATCTCGCCGGTGACGTCTTAACTGTCGTCGTCTCTCTGGCGAGTTCTTGACAGAGAACAACCTTAGAGTATGACGTAGGCCTGAAAGAGAGAATATACTTCGCCAACTTGCCTGACGAATGAATATAGGAAACTAATGTTAACCGCAGAAACCCAAGGGGAAAAGAGAGGACCGGGTCCCCGAAGGAAATTCCATATGAACAGAGAGGGAAATAAATTCTTTCTTCTCTATTATATTTCTATATTGTGAGGGGTAGCATCAACCCGTTCAATAGCCAACCGCAACCCTCTCCTCCTGTTCCACGGTGGTCGCCAAATATCCTTTCACAGGAGCACATTCCCTGAGTTTTCAAGTGCAGTGGCTTCCCTTTCATTGCACAAACAAGAAACTACACCACAACCCAAAGGAAAGAAGACTCTCCACCTACCTTACAGTCTTTCTTGTTGTCCTTTTTCAGTGCCCTCAGGTCCAAGTACGTGAAAAAAGATGATGCACAATCAAGTTCAAAGCGTATTATTCATGAACAGGAATGTTGACTGATTCCGATTTGGGCCTCTTTCCTATGTGGGGATCGAATAAAGCTAGCAAGCACTCAGGGAGGTGAAGAAATTATCTGGTGACCTGGTTCAGTTTGCTGGGGGGCCCGTGCAAATGTGTAACTAAATCCTCTCTCTCTCTCTCTCTCTCTCTCTCTCTTCTTTCTTTGATCCAAAAATCAAACTAAGTTTACCCTCCTACTGAGGACTGTGCTGGAGATCCTCCCATAGTTTAATTCTGGGTAATTAACTGACCCAAGCTGCCAATTACCAACCATAGACTGAATTTTCGGTCAAAGACAGGAAGTCAGCGTCCTGGTGGAACTCAACTTTTTTTAATCCAAAGACTGTTTTGTAGTCAAACTATCTACTTTTTTCATTGTTCTCAATAATTATCAACTCATCAACATAAAGTAAGACAATGATAATGCTTGGCATAATGTAAAATTGGCTCATTCTTGCCTCTTTTTAAATCCTTTTTCCTTCAAATGGCTATGAAGTTGACTATACTAAGTATGAGGCATTAGCTTCAGCCTACATAGTTCATTCTTTAATTTATATACCTTTTCTTATCTATCATTCCTGAAAAACCCTTCAAGTCTCTCAACTAATACATCTATTTTATCACGGTACTTTGAAATGTAAGCTTTGCATTAAGTTGGCGTAATAGCCATCAATTTTCTTACCATATTTAACCTTGTTATAGTGAATGTCTCTTCATAGTCAATTCCTTAATACTATGAAAACTTTTACCAACCAGCCTTGTGACGAGACTAAATCGTATGGTCGTTGAATGCACACGATTCAGTGTCAAAACAAAGTCCTAATCTTACCAATTTATGATTAATCAAAGTAATTAATTAGTATAATGATAATTAAGGGTTGAATCCACGGAGAATTAGGGAAATTTGAGAGATATCTTTGAAATTCGGTCAAATAAGACGATGAAATTAGTTTAGAAATTGGGCAATTTAGTATATTAAGAAAGATAACTCAATTTCGAATCCACGGAAACAAAAATCAGGTGATTTGGATGAGAATTCGAAGAGTAATCGAAGTTTGAAGTTAAGAGAAATTTTCGTATCGCGAAATGATTAAAAACAGAAATTAAAACTAAATTAAACTTAATCTACAATAGTTAAAGTAAAATTAACACTAAAAGATGAAATATTAAGATGAAAAAAAACAATCTAACCCAAATTAGCCTTCGAAATGATCCAATTAATCGCCGGATGCAAGGCTTTTCATTCCGAATTTTCGAAGACGAAAGAGGAGTTCAAGACTTGATTTCTTCCAATTCTTTCAATCAAACATTGAAATTAAACATCCAACAGAAGCGGAAATGAGTTGCGAACACAATGCAAAAGATGGCGCGCGAATTGGAGCTCTAAACAAAGAGAATTTGAAGATTGATCGCGGGCCGTTCTTCCGTCGCGAAGAACGGATTTTATAAAATTCGGAAATGATCGTGGCCGTCCGATCTGATGGAGTTGATCGCGATGGACGATCGCGATGAGACGCCTCTTCACGAATCGTCGCGACGATTCGACGATCGTCCGATCGTGATCGTGCGGTTAAGCTGTGATTGGATGTCCATCTGATGTGAATAATCTGGACCGTTATAACTCTCGATCAGACGGTCACGATTTATTCACTTAAGTGAGTATTTAGGCACGTGGTTGATCTCTGATTGCGTGGACTCGATTCCACGTGATCTACGCACGTTATTTGTCGCGATGTCGATCGGACGCACGAGATCACGCCACGCGTCCTGCACATAAGAAAACTAAGGGACTTTATTCCCACACGGGAAAAACAAAGGAGTATATTCGCGTATATAAGATATGACGATTAAGACAGATTAATACTTTGTCTTCCGATAATCGGAAGACCTATATACTTTATTAAATAAATATATATAGTAAATATAAATACGCCACGTGTCACATCAGCACCACGCAAGCGCCCGCGTGCTGTCCACGTGGCAGAGCCACGTGGCCCCGAGTACCATGTCGCATCCACGTGTACACGCGCGACATATAACCCCTTTTTGCGATTTTTTAATTAATTTAAAACATTTAAAAATCGAAAATAAATATAAATAAATTCAGAAAAATTCCAGAAAATTCTATAAAATTGTAAAAATCATAACTTTCAAAATACGACTCCAAATTAATTCAAATTTGTTTTGTTGGATTCAAAATTGAATAATCTATCATTATAAAAGGTCAAATTATTAAAATAAGAAGAGAATAAATTTTAATTAATTTTATACATTTATGTATTATATAAAATAAATTTATATAAATACATAAATGTTAATAAATATCTTTTCTCTCATATTTTCACTCTTAAAACATGATTATGATCATAAATATAATTAGGATTAAAGATTTTAATGTGTAATTATTTATAATAATCTATAATTTGGTGTATTTTAAGATCATAACATGAATTTACACAAAATGATAGAAATATACTTAAAATATGATAACATGCATATATTTGTAATGATTAATGCCTTAATTTGCATTAATAATTATATAATAACATGCATAAATAACATGTTATCACCTTGCTCTCTACTTTTCAATAGAGCTATCTATGTTTTGTTCCATTTTGTGAACTTACTTCAACCTAATAACATTTTGGTCTTTTGATCTGTCCAATCAAAATGACTGATTATAGTGATATCATTGTGTAATAGATTAACCGCTTCATATTGATCCTTGCTTCCTAGTGTTTGGTTCTTTAAGACTTGTTCCCTGATGCAATAGATCACACGTGGTGTGCTTGTATTGTGTGTGAAGGGTTGCTGGAATTGTGAGTTACAACGAGGGAACCTAGACTCCAAGAGTCTAAGATGTAAGGGGTTGCTGGTCATAGAAAATCAGTTGCATTTAATGGAACCAACTGTGATTTCCTTGGGAAGTTGGTATAGGCCTATGGCTGGCTAAACAAGTAAAAAGTATGTGCCTTTCCCATTTCAGATAGTCTTCACCCACTATCCCCTACACATATTTAAGCTTGTGAGATAACTAGTGAGATTGAGGAAAAGCGAGAAGTTATCAATGAGAGAACATCTTAAGCAAAAGATACAATAACAGATTTATTGGTTCAGGGGTATGAGTTCTTTACAATGTCAGAAATGACTCAATCAAAGACATGTTCAAAACAATAATAGTAATCACCAATTGGCATAAAAATCTAGGAAAAATTATATTTTTTTGAATTAAATATCAAAATTCTTAGATCCTTGACTTCAACTCAGAAACCTGAGAAAAATGTAATTGAGGAAGATAATAATTTGAGGAAAATAACATTAGACAAACTCATGGAATCCTATGAAGGAGATAGAAGAAAACAGTAAAAGAAAAAGAGTATTCAATAAAATTTCACAAGGAATTATTGAATTCTAGTGATGATATGGAAGAAAACATAGCTCTTCTATTTAATAAAGTTTAAGAATAGTTGAGTGACGAATTTAAAATTAGTTATATGCCATTTGTCATTACTAACTAGAAAGGTCTATTTTGAATCTAAAAGATTCAGGTGATTTCAAGGCAAACTGTCCAATAATGAGGAGGGAATCAAATTAAAAATTGAATGTTCTAGTCATTAGATAGAGTGATGATGACGGCAATTTAGTGGAAGAACAAATTCATGTGTGCTTCCTCTATGAGATAGACAAGGTATACAATGACTCTAATTAAGTAAAGAGGAGCATACTATCCGCTTTTGATGAATTAGTTATTTCATTACTTCTACGAAAGTAGAACTTATAAAATCTTAGTTAGATAATTCCAACCAAGAAGTTGAACAATTTGGAGACTTAAAATAATAATTTAGTAAAATAGTGTGAAGACATCAAGAAGAAAAACTTCATTGTAGAAAATAAATTTCCTACTAGAGCCCTCATTTTTGAAACAATGGCAACCAGAATTTTTTTAAAAGAAAACTAAATTAATTTGGGTCATTAAATCAGATATGGCAACTTCTAGACCTAGAGGAATTTTGGTGACTTAAATTTTCAGGAATATCTCTAGTGGCCCACTAATAAGTGGTACCTAGACTATAGACGTTCAAGGCACATGAATGAAGAAATGAAGTGGTTATCCTCACTCAACTAGTTTGATGGAGGTAATGTCACTTTTAGACATGATAACAAAGGACAGATTATTGAATATGAAAACATATAAACCCTATAAAGAGTCTTGATTAAAGATGCCTGATTAGCTAATAGTTTAAAACACAACTTCACTAGCATTAGTCAACTTTCTGATAATCACTTAGATATGAATTTCAAAGTAGGTAGATGTTTCATCTTGGATAGTAGCATAGATGAAACATTATCCATAGCATTTCAAAATGGTAGATGCCAATATCATAAATTTGTGAGTTATTAAACACAAAACCTTGCCTAGTATTTGATAAGAATTCAATTGAGTTCCACCTCTGGCACAAGAAACAAGGAGTACCAAACTAATTAATCAGCACTAGACTAATTGGGAAATTGTTTTTCTCTCTCACATTGACATTCCTTTCCATTGGTGAGTTTCCAATTTCTAGTACACTTTTCTCTCTTTCCCCCACTTTCTTCAATTCTCTTAACTACATTCTCATTCAAAATTGTTATTTTTTTTGCTTTTAGTTGACCTTTTTCCTTTTCATTCCTTGAGGATCATTTTTGTTGGTGATTTTTCTCATGCCAACAAGGAAACTCTCTCCAACATGAGTTCTTCCATTTTCTAGTAATTTTCTCCTTTTTCATAGCGATTTATCTCTTGCCACCAGAAGCTCTTCCGCTGTGAGTTCCCTCTTAGGTATTTTTTTTCTCTTTTTGCCAATATGTTTTCTTTCCTCCCAATCTTCCTTTCCTTCTTATCTTCCCAATTTAATTATTTTTTATTTCTTCGATGATCTTCTGATCCCTTTTTACTGACAATCTCTTGCACTAGTGAAACCTTCCTTATGTGAACAAGAACTTTCTCTCTGTTGTATATTTTATCATTTATCTATTCCTCTTTCCCTCATGTGCCACCATTGACCAATCATGTCTTCCCCTTTTCCCATCCCACTGTTCTCTCTCCTATCGCTCCTCTCTACTCTCTCCTATTACCCCTCTCCAATCACCCCTCTCTCCCCTCTCCTCTCTTTATTCCCTCTTTCTTCAACACAAAGGAGTCTCTTCACAACCTTGTAGATCCAACATGGCATCATTGTCTTTGACGAGATAATGGAGATTCAGCATCTTAAACCTTAACTTCTACTTTTATTTTTAGTTTAATACATTTTCAGAACATGACATTTGCATTAAAAATAAGAAAATAATCCCTATGGATTCAACCTAAAGTCCACAATCTATTTCAAATTATATTTCATAATTACATTTAAAATTAATATTTTATAATCATATTTTAAGGATTTAATTATAAATTTAAAATTATGTATTACTTAACCTATAACAAATGGTGTGCATCAATTTTTGGCCCTGTTTTTGGGATGATTGTCATCAATTTTAATGTTTGCCTTATCCTTTACCTGAAAATTTGACCATTAAGACTCTTTTTCCTTTCTGGTGAAAAAAATCTAAAATAAAATAAAATAAAATAATTAAAAAATAAAAATTCATTGATTATCTTCTCATTTTAGTCACATGAATCTCCTTTATTTCTATCTTTATAGTCACCCACTTTTCAATTAATTCTAATATTTTTCATTTTTAGTTTATATTTAAAAAATTAAAATTAAAATGATTAAATTTAAATTTTCTTCGTGTTTAATATCTTAGTTATGTGAAATGACTTTATTTATTTATTTTTAATTCCTTAATATTTTTTATTTACTTCCTTTTAGGTCATTTTTTCACTTTCTTGTTCAATAATTTTCTTTAACTACAAATGTTTGAGGGCACATTATAGAAATATGGTAGATTTACTTAAGCATGAACTCTGAATATGATGAGAATGGAACTATTATAATACATCTATGGCCTGACCTTGTTGATAAGTATGACATATTCTCTACACATTCTTTCAATAAATCATTGGACCTATCTTGAATTGCTTACCTTTTTCACATACTAATAATCAGTTGACTAGTTCCTTATAGGTCTCATCGCAGCAAACAAGCCTTTTTAACTTCCAAAACTGATACCTTCCACTCTTCTTTCCTTCTTAAAAGTGAGCCCCTACTTCATCCAAACCCTGTTATGCAGCTTTTAGACTAGGCCTTACCTTCAATATACATTAGAGAACCTGTCATATAATGTGAGGCAATCCAGTTTTACTAATCTGTGATACCTGCAGAATTACATTGCAGATTTGGGGTTCTGCTTTGTGGGAATCTGCTGGAACTCTCCAATTCGATGAGTTATGCCATTTACTTTCACATATGCTCTTCAAGAACCCCTTATGAGGAAATCTTTGCCTATTTAAAACAATTAGTGTGATTTAACCACTGTGTTACCTCTCTTATGAAGAAGGCCTGGGAACCTACGTTTTTTTTATTATTTGAATATAGATGACGACTTCAGCCAAGTATTCAATTCCTCTCATGTGCTTTTTCCATTTGATAACGACCTCTTTTCAGCTCTATCTTGCATCAGTGTAAAAGGATTCTGTTTTTCTTGGAGCGTAAATATAGGAAGAAAAATAGATTCTGGAATACAAAGAAGAAAAAAAAAGGAGAAACAGATTTTAAAATATAACGAAATAAAAAACGATTTCAAATATTAGCAGGAATAAAGAATATCCAATAATATAAGTAACAAAAATAAAAGGGAGTAGAACTTTCATGAAGTGCCAAACATAGGGAGAGAATGGTTCAAAATCAGATATTTTTAGAAACAAATTTTCATGGAAGAAAATTTCATATTTTTCTTCCACAATTATTTTTTGATCATAAAAAACAGCAACACTGTTGAGTATAGAGATTAAATGAGCTCAAATGGTATGAAAATCAATTAAGTAAATTCAAATATAATAAAATACGAAATTAGTTGGAGAAATAAGGACTTGAGAGCTGAAGAGAAAATAAATTCAATTCTCAAACCATATTGAATAATATTAAATTTTGACATTTGTCTAATTTTTATCATGCTAGGGCATATGTTTTTTTCTTTTTTCAAACAAACCCCAAAATATGCCATATATGTGGCCAGCTAAGGTGCAGTCACATTATAAGTTTTGGCTTCAAGAGCTTCAATTATTCTGAAAGTTTTTGATGATGACAAACACAAATAAACATAATAAATGGATTGAATTATATTATATTCCAAATCTATGTATCACATATGAGTTATCTATTGGACACATTGAAATTAAATACTTATAAATTCGTGAAGGATACATATTAATGATGTCAAGTGTTCAAATGATAACTCAAAAAATTTATGTGATGCTGTATTTTAAATTTCTAATTTACATTGAATTTTCCACATAAAATAATTACTTTATTTACTGTGAAAATTTTAATAATTATGAAAAATACCATTAATCAAAACTAATGATTTGGACATTGGAGTTTGTGTGAATATTTGATTTAAAATATTGATATGAATGTTTAATCAATATACTAGATCTCACACCTTGAAGGTATTACTTCCAATAATTTTCATTGGATAATCAATTAAGTGAATCCTACCTAGATAAAGTATCCTATACTTTTTTGAATATCAATGAGTATAATTGAAATATAATTTTTAAATATCATATATCACCAAAGTAATGATGTCAAATTTTGATATGAAGTTCAATATATCTACTTCATACTCATATTTTATTTCGAAATTACTATTTTATTTTGAGATGAATGTATCATTATGTTTAATGACAGTATACTCTTATTAGATATGCCAAAATTGATAAATTTTGATATATATGTTAGCAATTAACCACTACATTTATCTGCTTAACTTTGAAGGAGCATTCAAACCCTTTAAAGATACATTGTATTGGTTTTCAAGAATTTTTGTATCTAATTAGTTTTAGATTTTTAACATTGAATAATGATGGAAGTTGGGGAAGGGTGTGATTATAATTTCTTTGATAATTGAATAATGATGAAAACTTGGGGAAGGGCATTTTCATTTGGGCAAAAATTATCTTGAATGATCATCCATAGGTGCTCTACAATCTTGAATTTTTTTGAACAATTTTTGTAGAAAATAACATGAAAACTTGAGTGAAATTCAATGCATATTCAACAATGAGATGATGACAAGTTGAGGAGAAAATTTTGATTCAAAAAGTTTCTTTCTTAGAATGACTATAAAAATGATGCATCTACAATTAGACAACTTATTGGGGTGAAAAGGAAAAATAAAAACACACAAATCAATTACCTTGGTATAGTAACTACCTTTCAACAAAATTCTTATTTTTTAAAAATATTGAAAATGCTTCTAATTTTTTTCTTGAAAATACCTATATATTATGTAAATTGGATTGAGTAAACATTAATGAAAGAGATGAAATACCTATAATGTAGATTGGATTGAGTTGACATTAGTCCACAAAAAAAATTGTAAATCAACTCCAATAATGTTTTAGCTTTCCATATCTTTCTAATTGGAAAATAATCTAGGTAATGTTTGCCAAGGATACATACATCATATACATCCTTAATTTCAATTGTAGAATGTAGAAGAAAACAATACACCATAATCTCTTGTGAGAATAAATTTCAGCTTAAAGAACTCAGATTCCCCTATTTTTTGTGTGATAGCTATGTGTAGCCAATAATCTCCATATCTAATATTTTATTCTCTACATGATGCAAAACAAGAGCAAAGTTTCTCTTTCCAGTTTTACCTTATTGACAATTTTTCTTTCATGTCATTCATTAAAAATATTTTCAAAATGAATTTAAAATGCATTATACAACCATAATTTATAATCTAGTTGAATTGCTAGTGTGCATCATATTAGTGGCTAATTCATTTTCTTGTATGAATTGCAATTGTATATTTTTCTTTTGGTGAAACAAAAACGTCATTTCCCATTGAAATTTTAGAGTTTAAGAAGTTTGTCACTATTTAGGAAAATGTTTTGAATTATAATAATGGGATTTGTGCAATGATTATTGACATACCATAAATATCTCTCTATTTGATTGTTAAATGACATAAAAAAATGTAGTTACATTTTTTCTTCTGAAAGTTGATTGAAATGAAGACATGTAATCCTTTTTGACATCTCCAAATTACTTGCATTAGCAGTGTTAGGGTTGCCTTTGTGTGAGCATTCTTCATTGGTATGATTATCCTTCTTACAAATAACTGATTAGCCGTTACCAACTCAAGCTCGCGCTTCTTGTGAGACTCTCTCTTCATCTTTTGCTTTGAATGGATTCACCTTGATGACATCATTGCTCAAGTTTTACTAGTTGAACTATTGAAGTTAGATTCAACTTTTATTCAACTAATACCCTAGCTTGTATGATGTTGTCTCCATGTGGTCCACATATCCATCCATGCACTTGCTAGAGCTAAGATCTAATACCAAGCTACACCTACATTTCCACTTGTAGATATCCTTCTACATGTCCACACACACACATGGTGTTTGCCTATGTTAGTGTTTGCAACTCATTTATTTATCAATTCACAAACCTATGAGCCTATCTTGCTCAAAATTTCAGTGAATCATGTTGTTCACCCATTAGAGTCTAGCAGTTGCTACTCTAATCCATTGTTTGAATTATTGATTTCTCATGCATTATTCTTGATTGTGCCAATAATATCAAGTATACATCTTTACCTTCCTCCATCATCCTAGATAAAAAAATAGTGCCATAATCTTTTAGTGTTTCTCATCAGCCATGATCCTCATTGCTTTTAGACTCTAAATGTCAATGTGGACTTATTTTTATTGTTACATCATCCTTATATTGGTTCTCCTAAGTCTTAATAGGTGGATGGACAGATCTTGTGTGATCACTTGTTCACACAATAGTTCGTGTACTCATCTGAGGTATGTGAAATATCTTTGCTGCCTCAATTTCACCTATAATAGAATTCTGTTATAATTTTTTTACTGTGAACTAATAAAATTATTTTCAACTATTTTGTTACTCATTTTTCATACCAAGTTTTCCAACTTTGCTAGCTAGTTGTCCTATTTGAAAATAATCACCTAAGGAATATGATTCTTTCATCTTTAGAATATTTAACTCTCTTCTACAAAAGAGTTTTATGATTCTTACTTCGCATCACCATGAGTCCCTTCTTTTATAATATACCATACTTATTTTTCATTAAAAGATCTCATGATTCTCAGAAATATACAATTTTTTATCACTTCTTAAATGAAAGAAAAATTCTTACTATCTTCTTCCTACCCTTGAATAGAAATGTTATGTGTGAGATAAATCACCCATGTCTTTTAGTTCTTTTAGGCCTTCTTCAAAAATATCTTAAATATCATTTCTCAAGTATTGTCATCATTTTCACACTCTAGACAACATATTTTTTTTCATTGCAAACTAGCATAGAAGGTTGCTGAATATACAAACTTGCTTTCTCATGCTAGATAGAACTTCCTCTTTCTCCTTCATCTGTAAACTTTAATGAAGAACACAAAGATGAACCCTAGCTTGCAATTGAAACTATGGCTTTCATACCAAATTTTATTTCATGTGGAGCAAAGAAAATTTATGATCATGTGCTTCTAGTCCTAGCTTGATATAGCTGAAAGCCAATCTTTGATGCTACAAAAAGGGGAGTTGAATTGTATCACTTTTAGAAAATGGGCATACTTGAAAATAAAGTAGCATGTGTGAAATAAATGTTTGTAGAGGGTTGTTTTAAGCTAACCCTCATCTTTTCGTGACTTAGGTGGGGTATCTCTACTAGATGACATCTAACCAAGTATTACTTTTCTTCTGAAAGTCCTAACATAGTCTTTTAAACTACCATAAGTCTAACTTGAGTTCAAAAGGATTCATGAAAATAAAAAGTAAACTAGGTCAACTTAAAGAACCTATAATGGGGTATCTTTAGGTGGTACTTGAATGTTGAGCTAAGTGCTTAGGCATTATGAGATTTAACCATGAACTACAAAATCTTGATCTCATGAGTTGTGTAAGCCTCAAACATCTCACAGCAAGAAAAGTAGTTTGTTTTCATATTTCCTTCTATTGTTATAACAGTCCTAGACACATTCATGTTTCAAAATTTATGATTCAAATTTAAATATTAGAAGCTAATGGATATATTTATACGAGTTTTTTGTACCACTAGTAGTCCAACAAACTTATCTAAGAAAAATCCTTACTAACACTGTTCACAATCTCTAAAGTATAAAGATTGAATTTTAGTGTGTTCAGCATCATTTTGAATTGTCATTTCACAAAAATTAATTATGGTTTTTATTTTTATCTTTTATTTTATAATTTTTTTTGGATAAGTGTTTTAACTTCTAACACTATTTTGTTATAAGTTTTTCAAACTTGACTTATCTAACCAAAAAAAATAGTATCATACTTATTTAAAAAAATTGTCTTTCTTCTCTACAGTTATCTGAACAGCAGTCTTGCAATTAAATAGTTTTAATTCAGGCTATATCTTCACATTGAAATAACTCGAATAAGTGATTTAAAGTACAAATCCTAATAAATATCTATTAGTTACATATCATTATGTCCTAATCCTTCAAGATAAGAGTATTTTCGAAATTAATGTCACAGGACAATGTTGTTGTCCAGATAAATTAGGAATTCTTTCTCTCATTTGACTATAACCAATCATGAAAGTTATTTTTTCAAAATAAATTTGGTAAACTTTAGGTTTACAAACCTAAATTCTTCTAAGCAACACTGTTAAAATTAATAATTTAATATCCAATTCTCACTAATAGTTTTCTTTAAAATATTTAAATATATATTTAATAAAATTAATAAATAATTTAACTTTTTTCTAACTAGAAATCAAATTGTTGGAGGTGGGGCCATACTAAGTTCAAGAAGGGGGGGCTGAATTGATCAAATTCAAATTCATTGTAACATACTTTTCTAATATATATTGACCTCTTCTAGTAATCTTTAGTTTATATTGATCTCGTATATTTAGATCTTTGGAATGTTAGAAATTTATAATAATTCAACCCTCTACCTATTGTAATTTACTATAAACACAGAATTCTAGGCTTACATTAATTTTTCTTATAATTCGAAATGCACATCTTTCTTATATTTTCAAATTTAAATTCTCTTCATTTTCACACTTTTAATTAGGTTAATAATACATTATTTTTGTGTGATAAGTAATGAATAATTAGTATATTAGGTGCATTAGTTGATGCTAAATGATATATATTTAATGAAAGATTAAGTAAAGCCTATTAGACTTTGTACATGAAATACATACTTAATGTGTGATTTGTACATACTTTTATGACATGCTTATATTTAGAATATTCATTTATTATGTACTAATATGATTTAATTTACATTTTTATCATTAAATCTGTCATTATCAAGAAAAAAATCGGAATTTAAGATTTGAAATTCATTTTGTTGGATAAAAATATTTTTTCCTATTTTTTTATGATTTTTCAGAATATTTATGTAATAAGTGTTGATTTATCAGGAAATCATGAGCTCATTAAAGAAGCCCATTAAGGCTTCTTTTGTCAGTTTATTTAATTAAATTAAAATAATTTGAGAAATGGACGAAAATTGGTGAAAATTTCTAGAAATAGTGGGAAATGACCAAAAAATGGATAGAAAATAGATGAAAAAATGGATAGATAAATGACAGCTGATTTTCACTAAAAATTAAACAAAGTTTTAGCAAGTTGATTGTTCACTATTAATGTATTCTAGATCTAATGGGAATATAAAAACTTCAAATTTAGGACAAAAAATGATTATTTTTTCCTCTTTTTGCCAAGTGATAGGTAGCGGTGTTTTTCTAGTTTTTCATTGATTTCTCACTTATTCTTTATAAAAATCTGATATTTATGTCATTCTGAATTTGTTTCTTTAATTAATTCAAGTGACAAGTGAATGAATTAAAGAAACAATCATTTTTTAAGGATTTTAGTCAGGATTTTGTTTGAACTCATTTGTCCACCCATCTCCAATGTCAAAGGAGGAAAATCCTGATTTCAATCCCTCTTCTATTTGATTTTTTGATGGTTTTGGTTCATATTAGTTTTAACTTCATCCAAACAATTGAATTTACATCAAAATGATGATGACTTGATTTATCTTAAAGTGAATTCAGTTTTATAAATTTTAAATTTGGCATCTCTTAATACAATGACTAAGAGACGATCAAAGGCCAAAGCATATTATAGGCAT
The DNA here is from genome assembly GCA_902729315.2 of Spirodela intermedia. Lineage (NCBI taxonomy): Eukaryota > Viridiplantae > Streptophyta > Magnoliopsida > Alismatales > Araceae > Spirodela > Spirodela intermedia. The sequence continues at coordinate 2,815,100 of LR746271.1, forward strand.
TAGATGTCTTAGTGTTATAGGCAAAGCTTAATTACTAGTGTCACTTAAACTTCATCTTCATCAAAAGAAGAGGTAATGGAATTGCTCTTGATTATATGCTTCATCTTCATCTCTAGAAGCTATGTAAATGTTAAAGCTATTGTCACTTAAACTTGACTGAAGATAACTCATTTTCAATCAAAATTTGCTCATCAATGTGTTATCTTCTTTGGTAAAATTGACTAGTAAAAATACTACAAAGTTATTAGAGTAAATTTCAAGGGCATTGAGTACATGAGGATGATCGCTCAAGAGTTAGTTAGCTATTGGAAAAGGGCTAAATTCATAAATAAATTTTAGTCACACTCTTGTCCTATTTTCTACTCATGAAATATTAAATAAAGTAGCAACTTTATTTGATACCTCAGATATGTTATCATTAAAACATATTGATACCTCAAATATTTGTAAATACATCTTGAAATAAAAACTTTAATGTCAAACTAAATGTAAATTACCTCAAATAAAATATTCAAAAGGTATATTGAGTGACTCTTCATAAAAATATACAATATTAATATTAATATTTAAAATAAATATTTAAATTACTATGAATATTTTTGATATAATTTATTAAAACCGTGTTAAATAAATTCATAATGATCTTTTCAATTACATAAATCTCTTGAGACCCTTGGTTACAAGTGAAAAGTTTATTTATTGAAATATTGAGAGTCATGCATATATGTCATGAATTTACATCAAATATTTGGTGTGTTCATTGTAATATCATATGAGTTATATTTATTGATTTCATATCATATAAGTAACAATCAAATCCAAAGTATTAATCATTGAGATCTAAAGATTCTTCATGAGAGGAACACTTAATTGTTGATTCATATCTATCAAGGAATCACAATTTGATAAGATATATATTATATATATGGTTAAATTAGTATAGGTGACTTGTGATCATGATATTATTTTTATTATATATTTAAACTAACCTTGAAATACATCATCTAGTTTTCCTAAATGGCCTTTTACATAATTTTCTACACTCTCACATAGATAAGACATCAATACAGTTTGAAAAATAATTGTCTTAAAAAAGTCTCAAACTCAACATGTCAATGGTGACATGTCATCGACTTATGTAGATGAAAAATCAACATGAATGTGATTATTTGACTTGATCTCCACAAGAAAATTATTCACTATTGAGCAAGGTCCAATTCAAGTTTCAACTCAAATAAATAAAAGAATAGAAAGATTTGAAATACAGAAGGGTAAAAGGATGTTACTACATGTTCTAGAAAATAATAAGTTTTTTAACATGTTTCCTAAATGTTCAAGATCATATTAAAGTTGGAAACTATTAGAAGATGATTATTAATCTATAAGGAAAGACTTGAGAAATATAATACAAGTCTCAAGACAAATATCCAAATGAAAAACCCAAGCTCTTCCTACTAGACACATCAATAATTAATAGAAAGTTGTACCATGATCTTCATCTAACATCAACAACTTGAATGACATCTAATTCAAAGAAAAATACTCTCTATTAGGTCTTAAGGTAACTAAGTGGTGAGGGGAGAGGTTGATGCAGGACGGAGTGAGAACTCTTGTACCTGATCAATGAAACTCAAGACCTAGGATGGGGTAGTCGGACCGATCTGATAAGAATGTATGGACCCTAGACTCTAGGTCTGACCACCTAACCTAAGTACAGGCAGGCGTACCAATATGCACTATCAACTCAAGACAACCCAGGGAAACACTCAACGATGGTAAGTGTGAGACCCTCTCGGTCCACATCTAGACAGACGGCGGAACAGTCGTCGTGAAGTAGCCTAGGGCTGCAGCTCATGAACGGTGACGAGTTTGACGTAGCATCAGAAGTCACGATCCTATAACCCGTCTTATCTTGCCTACGTTCTTCAGATGGCGGTGGAAATGAGCTGAGAAAACCCTTCGAAAGATAATTAAACTTAAGTAAGAAGGGGTATGGAGCTAACCTTCGGGGCTGCGTAGCCCGGCGGGTTGTGACAGAGCGGAGACTCGACGTAAGCAGAGACGTCCGGTGAAGAGCGATGCTAAGTGTCGACGGTCGGTCTTGGTCGAGAGTCGCAGTAGTCGTCGTCGTAAGGCGTGGCGCGGTCGGCGCAGGCGTGGGCCTGTTGGTGGGCCAAAGGGAACGCTAGCGGACGTGCGCGGCAAGCTGTGCGGGCGTGCCTTGGGGCACGCGGGCGGCGACGCTGGGTGGGCACGCGGGCGGCGACGCCGGGTGGGCGCGCGGGGCGCGTGCGGCGGCGGCGCTTCGGCGGGAATGCCGAGCGTTGGCGGTTGGGCGGAAGCCCAACCATCACCGGAAGGATCGGCCTTCTCTGGCGGCGCCGGGAAGCGGAGAAGGAGACGATCCCAGCCGACGATACCAGGGAGGGTTGAGCCCTCCTGGTCTCGGCGGCGCCGGAAACGGCGCGACGGCGGCGGATCGTCGGGAAACTCTGGCGGGGGCCTGTGCGGAGCTTGGACTGGATCTGGCTCGTCGGCACGGCTGCAGGGTCTCTCCTGACGTCGGCGGCAGGTAGGTGTTCGTCGGCAAATGGCCAGCGACTATGCAGAGCGGCGGATGGTGGCTCTGGCGAGTTTATGGTGGAGTTCCGAAGGAAGAGAGGGCAGTCGAACTCGAAGTCAAGAGACTCCGGCAAAGTGCTCGGCGATGGCTCATAGGGAGGCGAAGCAAGCCCCTTTCGTCATGATGGCGTGACAGGGGTTCCAGCAAAGGCGGCGGCGGTTGCAGCGGCAACCGCGACCATTTCGTCCAGTGACGGCAGTGATCTCACGGGCGGCAATGAAGATGTCCGGCGGCGGCAGTTGGTCTCAGGCGGCAGCGAGACTTCTCAGGCAACAGCATCACGATGAATGAAGTCCTCAAAGGGTATTGACGGCCTTCCTCTCCCTCCTTCCCTCCCTTATCCTAGGTCACGAAGAAGGTAACTCACAAACGATAATCTCTCACAAAATTTGGCGCTTCTCGTTGAGGGGGGGGTCCTACCTCCCTTTATATAGGGCCCACAAGTGGGCTAAGGGGAGGTGGGCCCACTTGAGGCCCTCAAGCCCATAAGCCACAAAAAGGCTACAAAAGGGCCTTATTAAAATAGAGACCCAATAAGCTCCCCTAAAAGGAGAAAGAGGAGGGCCCTTGTACGGTGCTTAAGTGGGCCTCAAATGAAGACCCAAATAAACCCCAAAAGAGGCCCAAAAGGAAAGAAACAGAAGTCCTCCCCCCTTAGGGTTTTAATTGGGCCTCAAAAGAGAGACCCAATAAACCCTAAAGAAAGGGAGACACAAACAACAACACACACACATAGAATTGGGCCCACTAACACACAAATGCGAGGCCCAACAAGTCAACGTGAAAATACAAAGAAAGATAAGGGTGAGCTCGAACTCGTCGTCGTCGCGAAGGTGGAATGTCGTTGTCTCAAAGGGCTAGGCCGTGTAGCAAAAGTTAGGCTCCTTCGTCTTTGCACGTCGATCAGGCTGAACTCGGACTGCCGGTGTCTCTTGAGCTGATGGAGACGGGTCCCGCTCGCCATCAAAGGTTATTGAGTGAAAGTATGAGATACTAGTAGCTATTTTAGCCCTAAAAGGGTGGAGTCTCTGTAAAGATGAATTTGAGTGGTTGAGTGGCCAGGTTTGTAATCATCAATGTGTATTTCATGAGAGAAATACTACAACACCGGTAGAAATACTACTATGAGATTGAACATAATCAAGTGAGGGGGGAACTAATGTAAAAATCTCAGTGTTTTTAGTGAGAGAGAGTTACACACATACATGTTGACACATCTAGTAGTAACAAAAATAGAAAATTAGCCAAAAATGAAAAATAGCTAAAACATTTAGAAACCTAATTCAACCCACATCTTAGAGTTTGACCTAACCCTATAGTCCTAACAAAAATTATTATAATGCTTTAAAATTTTATCTCAATATTTTTACTTCAAAATATTAAACATTGTTCAATGACCAAATCATTACATTTCAAAAGTGGTATTTTTATAGTTCTTAAAAAGTGTAAACATGCTTAGGAATATAATAATTTTGTGTGGATATTTAACTATCAATATGGATTTCAAATTAATAAACTAACATTTGAAAATTTAATATCATTAACCTTTATTATCAATAAATTTATAATTAATGTAACTCAATCTTATTAATATGTTTTACAATTATTATCATAGTTTGATCCATTTTCCTTTCATATATTATATTTGTCATCATCAAAATGTTTTAAAATAAGCGTGGTTTTTTAGACCGACACAAATAAATTGACATTTTACTCTTTAGTAAATCTTTAGCAACCACAATATTTAGTACACTATGTTGTGGCTACTACTTTTTGTCTAAATACAAACGATCATGTTTTTAATTTCTTTGTTTATCAAAGGTTTTAGTAAAACATTGATTATGATTACTTTCTATTTCCAATAGATACCTTTGAGATTGCTAGAAGTAAAGATGATTTTGTCAATATACATCTAAGATTGAATTAGACAATAAAATCCACACCCCTTAAAGCAAATGGTTTTCAATTCTAGAAGGATTTAGCTAAAATATCTTTACATGAGATGATTTCTTTCAATGATTATAGATTTATTAAATCATCTATTACTTATTTTGATAGCATCGTTTCCTTCATAGATTGCTATAAGTTTTAGCTTCCAATAAGAAGCAAGTGATCTAAACACTTTTGACAATATTCTAGAATTTAAATAAATTTTGACCAAACTTTCCAATCAATTTATGGCATTTCGAGATTTTGAAAAGCATCTCATCAATAAATTCATTTGATGTGGTAGTAAATAAGTCGTAGGGATATTAAAGTAACTCAAGTCTTGATTACTTGAATCAGTTGTATAAACTCAATCTAGCTTTTTCCAAATCTACATAGAATTCATATAGATCTATCTAGCATTATGAGAATGACTTACAATCACATCCGAAGCATCATAGTCACTTTCTTAAAGAAATATTTTCTTACACATTTCTAATTTATAATTTATTTCATCAAATAGGGTCAATCAGTGTTTTGAGGGAACACTCAATAAATGTCTCCCTTCTTAATATAAACATGCTGAAATCCTCAAGATATTTTAATTCATGTATTTATTTTTCTCTAACACCAATATTGGTGATGTGACTTAGTCGTTCCATAATAAATCACGCAAATTTAAAATTTATAAAACTAGAAAATATCAATTTTTAGATATTTAGAAGTATTTCTGAATAGATATATTAATTATAATTCAATAAATTTTTCAAAAATAGTGATAATTTTTCCAAGTCAATCACAGGGATATAATATAATATCGAGTAATGTTTCAGAATTTTTCTCAAAGAATACGATTTTTTATAAATTTTATATTAAAAAATAAAAATAAAATATATTTATAATTCATGAAAAAAAGAAACAAGGGTCTGAACGTCAAGGTGACATCAGTGCTCGACAAATGCGAATCAGATAGAAATAGAATTCTACTCAGTGATTCTTACGTAAGTGATTATAGATAATTTAATTGATCAAATTAAGATCTATAAAAGTAAGAAGAATTGTAATTGAATGAAGTATAGCTTGGTAAATTTAAATCACACAAATTATCACTAAATGAAGTAAAAATTAAATTGAAAGCAAGAAAACAAAGTTCTAACATTGCAGCGGCGGTCCGTTGGCGATGTATTAGAATCTTGAGCGTTCAAGAGGATCGTCATGTAGTGTCCATAGCCTCGAAGGTTCTCCTCGGATAAGGACGACATAGGCAATCTCTATATCTCCTTATGAAGTCTAGAGATCAATAAAATGAGTCATCGAATCGTTTCCTGTGGCTGTCACTCAGTGGAGCAAAAAAAGGTGAGTTTGCAACTCTTCGGTGGCTGTTACCCGACAAAGAAGAACTAAATGAAAGTGGGACATGTGTCAGAGAGCTTCATCTTTAGGTCCGCACAGCAAAAGGAGGCTCTTCATTGCATCAGGTACGCTCTCAAGAGGTGGCGACTCGTCTTATGCTAAATAGTCTTCTTTTTAACAATGACTTGTTCGTCGATCAATTAGAAATGATTTTTCTAATAAATTTCTAATCCTTTTATCGTGAATCATTTAGTAAGTTTAATAACAATGGTCTACAAATCGTGTTGATGAAATTTTCGTCAATGATTTAGTGATTCTAATGGATTAATCCTTCACCGGTGATCAGAAAAGTTACGATAATCAGATAAAAATACGAATTTTAACTCTAGGAGGATTTGAACCTATGCTAGTTATCTGCCTGCATGAGAAAGATTAAAATAAATACTCTAATGCCTTTATCAAATAACGTCATCATAGTATATCTCTGTTATAATTAAGAGGTAGTTTATATATTAAAATCTTTGAAGCCTTTTGAGGAAAAGTGTGATGCAAGTTTAGTCCCACATTACTTGTGTGCCAAAGTTTTGGACCAATATATAGTAATATCACATTTGCAAGTAATGAGTTTATTTCTCTCACATGTACAACCACTCTTGCTCCATAGTTGGCTAACCACTGGTGATGTGATAGAGGAGTGGCGTACATGTGCCCCCATTGGTCCTAGTTGCTCGAGCCTCTATTCGCAGCTCTCACCAATTACGCTTCCAACCCACTTGTAAGCCCAGCTAGTCGACATGTCCCTTTTTTTTGCTATATTTTTATTTTAATTTCTTTTTCTTCATTTATCTCAAAAATAGGATTATGAAAATCATATAAATTTGTATAAAATCATATAATTAGTCAAAAATTCATGTTAATCAACTGAAAACTATTTTTCATAATTTAACATAAATATAAATCTATTTATCATGAGTTAAGGCTAAAATTTTATTATTTATAAGTTATTAACTCATGATAATGAAGACTTATCAATTAATGTTCTAAATGTGTCATATATATGAGCTAGAGAGGAAAGGAGGGTGAATTGAGCTCTTCTCTTCAGCAAGTGGTGTGAAAGATTTAATATGTCACACATGATGAACATATGTAGAGATTATGGTGGTTCGCCACCATTACTCAGGCCAACCCTTCTCAAAATCTCTTTACTCGGGCGCTAGTAATATAAACTCAAAGGCCTTGACACTAGAGTTTCGACCTCTAGGATCCTCAAGACTCGAGTGTCACTGTCCTACAAAGCCACTGTAGGTATCAGGCATCCCTTCTCTTTAATCTCCACGTCTTTAACCACATAGGCAGTAGACGATCAGAAATCTAAGCTACACATGTCACCCGAACTTAAAACGGCTTAAAATACGTGAATGAATCCGTGGAGTGGGCCATCCCTTCAGTCTGGTCAGTTGGAGCGTCTTGAATGCCGACGAGGTGCGATTCTTCCGGCAAGTCTCGATATCTTCTATTGTTCTGTATCAACTGCCTTCCTATAAGCGACACGTTGGAGCTGAATATTGGTTGGCATTGAAGAAAGAAAAAAAAAACCATAAAGTTTCGCTGTCTTCTATTGTTCTGTATCAACTGCCTTCCGATAAGCCACACATGGGAGCTGAATATTGGTTGGCATTGAAGAAAGAAAAAGAAAAAAACGCAGTGCCTCGTTGTTTTCCAGGTTTACTGTTGAACGTTCTATCTTAAAGAGGTATCCTATTTAATGGGTAATTTTCATTTTTTTCATATTCGTATGCATTCAAATAGATAGAAACGCATATGTATTCATTCCTCAAGCACCTGAGATTTGGAAAACGCTTCCAAAGCCTTTCCCTGACCCGATAGACTTTCATTACTCTTCATAAGAACAGTTTTCTATTATACAAGTTCAATTATATCTTTCACGTCTACTGGAACAATACCAATTAGTGGAGAGACAAGTGGACCCGCAGTTAGATGCATGGACCTACTCATTATTCGTCTCTGAAAGTGTATATTGAATGATACAATAATACGTGCTACGCAATGCGTCAGTAACGGCGATCATCACCGCTCCACCGGATTTCCCTCTAACATGATAAGGGTGGGTGGGTTGAAACAGTAGAGAGACGATGGGTCCATCACATCCGCATCAACGTCCTCATTTGATGGCTTCAAACTGCCGCCACCTTGAAATGTAAAGAGGAGAGAGATTCCGTGAGATGGAGACGGGGAAGAGGAGGGAGATGTCGTGCCTCTCTCTCTCTCGCTCTCTCGCATTCGGACTTGCAGCGGGGACAAGAGACACATGCCAGCTCGTTGTCAGGCAGGTCGTCCATCCATGCAAACGAAAAACGCAGCGTTCCTCGGCACGTGCACAGGCACCATTATCGCCTCCTCTTGTCTCCCCAACTTCCAAATCTCTTTCTCCTCCCCCCGGGACCCTCCTCGAGCACATGCCCTGTTCCTCCACTCTCTCTCTCTCTCCCTCCCTCCCTCCCTCTCTCTCTCTCTCTCTCTCTCTCTCTCTCTCTCTCTCTCTCTCTCTTCTCTCTCTCTCTCTCTCACGCTCGCTCGCTAATGCCAACAAAGCTGAAGAACTTTGGTTGAGCCCGGAGGCCGACTTCGTCCAGTCCGGTTGGTAGCCGTCCGAATGGACCTCCTCTTCCCTGTGGTGAGTTCCCGTATGCCCACACCAATTCAATGCTGGACTGCAGGCGCCGGCGAGCAGGCAGGATATCGTTCGCCGCGTTCCGTAGTGCCACCGCGAGCCACGAAGGCCCATGTGACTCTCGGCATCACGTACCTGTCGATGCGTTGTACACCCCGAGAACGACCTGCAGAGCCTTGCCGCTACCTACACATGGACCAGGAGAGAGAGAGGAGGACATGTTGTGTGTTTGATAGAAGATAGGCAGTATACCCATGTGATAATTGATAACTCAAATATCTATGATAAAAACAATAGAGAAGGATTCCGTGAGACCATGTTTCACCAACGAGCCTGCTTCGGTGATGTTTCATTCGTTAGACATTAAATGACACAATAAATAGTAACTAATTTTGACTTTGTTAGCCACCTTGTGTAGGGGAGAATGCATTGACTGGTGATCGCTTGTCGACTTCCTCCTTGATTCAGGTTTCCATTTCGTGTGGAAAGATATTTTTGCGAGAAAACTGTTCTATGTAGAGTATATTTTGGCCGAATTAGCCAAAAAAATGCTCAAAATTAGTTTTTTTAATCGACTAAATCCTCTAGTAAATTGGAAGTTCCCATCTAGCGCCGTAGAGCATGTACGTGGCGTAGGGACAGAGAACGGCATATTTGTGACCCCTTACCGCGTCGTGTGGGCCCCTCGTCCTTCAAAGCCCGCTCCTATGTACAGATTCAAAGAAAGTATTTACCTCGTTTTATTTAATTTTTCCGAAAATGCTGGGAATTTCAGAGACCCTTCTCCGTCATCACGCCGTTAACTCCAAGGACGACAGCGAGGAAGGAAGTAACCGTCAATAGGGTGTTCACTTAACATGAGAAAATCAGAACGCCTGTAATTTATTTTAATTCCGTAAACCAAGGTGAGTCGCGTAATTAATTACTCGTTCTGCAACGCACCCACACAACAATATATTTTAAAAAATGCTTTTTGAAATGCGGGTTGAGCCGGAATCTTGACCGCGATGATTAAATAGAGAGAGAAAGAGGGGAAGGGGGCGTCACGACTGCGGCCGATGTGGGATTTATACCTGCCGTCACTGACACCCCACCGCTCTCTTTTCTTTCATCTGCAAGGAACAAGTGACGGGGAAAGTTGAGGGAAAAGGGGTGACTCTTCTCTGTCCTCTCTCTTTCTCTCTCTTTGTCGTCTTCAAGAACCGAGCAGACGCGGCGGTGTTAAATAACGAGGCGAGTGGGCATCTCCTACAGGACTCTGCGCTGCCTGGCCCTAAATTACTCGGCGTAATAGCTTGTTGATAGATCGCAGCCACGGGGGTCGTCGTGGTAGATAACCGCACGTTACGGTGCTACGGAGGCGACCTTTCCCAGAAAGAAGACGAACCGAAGCTGCCTGCGGCGGCGGAAGGGACGAACTAGACCGTCGGGGAGGGGAAGGGGGCATCGGCAGTCGCGTCGAGCTGCGGCAGTCGACCGCAGCGGTGGCGGCGGCAACTTGCGGGGGCTCGTGGCTCCAGCGAGGGCTCCTCTTCTTCCGAGGCACACAGCCGCCCACCTTCGTGCTGGGACGGAGCGGTGCGGCGATGGATGGGGCCGGTAGGACGACAGGCACCGAGGCCACAGCGCGCAGCGCAGCGCGGAGTCCTCGCCGACGCTGCCGCGCGGGGGGCCACAGCCCCCTCGGGCGCGCGGAGCAGAGCCGTGGTGGGGAAGCCACGGCGGTAGGGACGCGACTGACGATCACACATGCAGCCGACGATCTACATCTTCGTCGACGACCACGGATCCACGTCTGACCAAGCGGGGCCCCGGGGCTTACGTGGCCCACGGAGGGCCCCCGCCCCAATATCCTAGAGCCTCGGTCAGTAGTGTGGGCCCCCTTACGGTTAACTCTTCGACGTGGGGTCCCACCAACAACCGTGACCTGTGCTGACTCGTCCCTTCCCACCCCACCTTTTAACTGTTATCTCTTTTAGCAAGTAAATGCAAAAGTAATATTTATCTTCCACTGGTTGAAGGGATTGTACGATCATCTCCTCTCTGTATAAATATGTCCGCAACCGCTACCTCTTTCTGTTCACCGCCAGGCGTCTTCTGCGTTTCTACGGCGATCGGAATGGAGGTCCAGGCGCAGTACCCCTCCGGCGCACAACACTTCGTCCAGGGGGATCGCCGGAAGGTTCCCCGGCTCGTGGGCGGCGCCGCTGCCGCCGGCGTCTTCGTCAATGGCTCCGTCGGTGGCCCCTCGCGCGCCGGAAGCGTCTTCTGGGGCGTCGTATCGAAGCAGGACGCCCTGCTTAACGGTGCCGCTGGCTTCAGCGGCGAGCCGGAAAGCGAGCTCACGTGTATCGCCTCCGGACCTCGCAAGAGAGTGTGCGACGGGAATGTAGGCCACTGGTTCGTGCCGCCCGGCCTTCAGCCGGAGCAGACGCGGGTAGACGGTGTCCCCATGGATGTTGGTCCTTCCAAGGTGGTGCCGCCGTGTGCAGGGACGCCACCCTTCTTGCAGGTGCCCAACGGGAATAACCGATTGAACGATTCGGAGATGACATCGACGACCGGCAGGCCGCACGCCGGTGCTCTGGTTCCTGCGGCAACGGAACTTGGGATTCCCACACCTTCAGAGGAACTCATTTCGCTGATACACAACCAAAATCTGGAGATTGATGCCTTCATTCGGCTCCAGGTAACGGATCGTCTCCAACTTGTAAAGAAATTTAGGGGAAGAATTCCGCTGGGCGGTTTCTTTATTTTCTTTATCAGAACCATCTGAAATCTATGCTAATTTTTTCACCGAAGTGGATCCTGCTATGCAGAATGAGAGGATCCGAATGGAAATGGATCAAACGCGGAAACGCCAGTGTCGGTCAATCCTGACAGCCATTCGAGGAAGAGCTCTGCACGCTCTGATGGAGAAGGAGGCGGAGCTGGAATCCATTAGCCGCCGTAATGCGGAGCTCGAGGAGAAGGTCAGTCAGTTGGCCTCGGACAATCAAGTATGGATCCACGTCGCCCGGAGTAATGAAGCCGCTGTTTCTAGCCTCCGCGCCATGCTAGAGCAGGCTCTCGCAGAAGGCGCGTTAGCGCCTCCTACCGCGTTGCAGGACCAGGAAGAGGGATTTGGTGAAACGGACTTTCCGGCGCCGGCAGTTATGTCGACCGACGCTTACTCGTTCTGTTACAAGGAAACATTGGTTGCGGACGCGAAGGAGTCGTCGAAGGAGCTTTGCCGACGAAGTGTATGCAAGGTGTGCCTTGAGCGAGAGGTGTCAGTGCTGATGCTTCCGTGCCGGCACCTATGCCTGTGCAAACAGTGCGATGTCGCCGTCGACACCTGTCCTATTTGTTGCTCCATCAAGAATGCGAGCCTCCAAGTTTTCATGGCGTGATGCCCGGCTATCGCTGATCTGTCGATTCTCGGATTACGACTTCGGCGTGCGATCTTAGCCATTTTGACACGTCGCTTGCTGACAACCGGGATGTCCATGGTCTGTGTTTCCCTCAAGTCCCCACATCTTCTTGTCACACGCCAATACAAACTGAAGTTTACACCATTCGTTATTCATTTCTTTCTGTTGTCCGTTCTCCCGTTGTCACATTTCGCAAGCGCAAGCTTGCCATACAAGCGTCTGTCAGCATGAGAGCGTGAGATCAGTTTTTGACGTCAGTGAATGCCATTATCTGTGACTATCCTAAAGTTTTCTTGTTAAAAGCTTACTCACAACAATCCAAGTTTCCCCGCTGCTTTCTCATGATCTCTCTAGGCGTAGGATAGGACGACCGAAGTGTCCGCGACCCAAGCGAGTTTACCCTTCGACGGTAGTCACCATCGCTGTAAATGCTGATTTATTACTTTGTATAACAAAAGGTCTGAGTGACCCTCACCGGAGATGGCGAGGATCTGGGTGGCGTCGACGGAATTGCTCGAGGAGACACGCCGAATAGACCGCCGGCCAATTTATTTCCAGCGTACTCATTGTTCGCAGATGGCGGGTCGCCGGGGATCTGGCGCTTCCTTCCAAGGCAACTGCTGCTCGCCGACTCTGGAGATGATGACGCATAAAATTGCCTGCGCGTGTGGCAAACCAGTAAGTAGCCAGCACGACTTTCGGACAATCTTTATTATAAAATGCATAAGCTCCACCTCGACCCCCAACCCCACACACCTGCCCTGGAGTTGGATTAATCATGGCGGAGAGCTGGTGGGTTCGGCAGATGTCTCTTGTTATTATCTCCCCACTGGATCGAAAGCCGGCAAGGCGAAGGGAACCAGACAGATCCCGGCGGCGGGTACATCGATGGCCGCCCCCCACTTGCTGCGCTCATCGGCGAGAATTCTCTGGTAACAAATCTGGCGTTTCCACCCGGGCTCGCTGCACTAACTGGGCCTTTCTTCTTACCCCTGTTCTTGTTCATAATATTCTTCCCCTTGTGTTGGTCGTCATTCGGATCGATGAACGGCGCAGGCGAATCCTTTCTATTTTTTAGGAGCGGAGACGGAAGCCCTGTGTCCTTATCGTCAGATTCTATCACTGAAGGGGCGGCGACGTCACTGTCCTATCGCTATCGGGCTTCCACAGGGAAAGATGTGAGGGGGCCGATTCACTGGTGCCAGTCCGTCGTGTTTGCCCCTGCTCTCCGTCACGTCAACGCGCGTACCTCCTTGAACAGGTGATGTTCCCCTTCCACCTCCCATGCCTTGGAAGCCACGGCGCCGGAAATTTCTGAAAGCAAGAGAATCGAACGACAAACAGATACAAGACTTGTATCCACCGAGGGGCAGCTGTGGAGGGAGGCATCTGGCGTGAACTGAGTTCCTGTCCCCTTGATCAATCAAACTGCACCTGCCTTGCTTCCTACTCCATGCGAGTTTGGTTCAGGGAAATTCTTCCTCGCAAGGGCGGGATGATCCTTGGGAAGGAGATACGCCGATCCACGAAGGCAATGGCACAAAGGTCCTAGTGGGACGTTACAATTTTTTGATAGGAGATACGCCTATCATCGGTCAATTTTTTCATGTGAAGGTTACAATATCTGAGAAAACACTTTCCCCAAATACCATCCAATACATACTAGATCGATGTGATGAGTAGAGACTCTTTTCAGGGCCTAAGGTCGAAGACCTTGAAAAAAATTCATTATGAATCTTCATTTCTTTTCCATAGTCTAATAAAAAGACCGATCTAAGTGCTGGAATCAGGGCCTAGTGGGACGATCGATGAGGGCGAGGTTGGGGGAGGGGGGGGGGGGGTACGGGAGGGTGAGCCAGCACCAAAGACTGAAGGATAATTCGAGAGCTTACTTGGGTCGTCCATTTCGCATTGTCAATTCCAGAGGGAGAATATCGAGTTGTCTTCTTCCGGTAGATAAATACGACTCAAAATAGACCAGAGGAGCCGCCGGCTCTCGCGTCCTTTCGGCACAGAGAGAGAGAGAGAGAGAGAGCGAGAGAGAGAGAGAGAGAGAGAGAGAGAAAGTGGAGAGAGATATCGTGCAGAGCTGTGAAGGGGGATGATGGAGACGGGCATTAGGATTAGGATATCTCGTTGGGCTCGGCGAAGGTGTTGCTGCAGTCGCTGTTGGCTTATTCTTTCCAGTCTAGTCTTTTTATACGGTGGAAGGAGAGAGAAGGTGAAGGAGCGAGAGACAGAGAGGGGGAGGCATCACCTCTCCCTCTCTTTCTGTCTCTCCTCCCGCATTTATTAGTTGTTCGGGTGGGAGGAGAAGGGTCTCAAATCAGAGCCGGCCGTCTCTAGACCCAACCGAAAATAGACAGGGTAGAGTAGAGTCGCATACTACCGCCTTGACCGTCCCCCTCTCGGGTGGCGCCACGGCCTTTATGGTACTCCCCTCGACCGCACCTCTGCTAGGAGAGATGTAGAGAGAGAAATGGTGAACTGGGGGGATATGCTGCTTGGGAATTGGTGGCTACGTTTGCAACGGATACCGACTATAAATAGGCGGGAAGATCCCGATATGGCCACATCAGCCTCGCGGTATGGTGGCCTTGATACGCACTCGAATACCCCTTCCACCGGCGTGGCTTCTCCGCAGTGTTTTTATCTTAACTGTACCTCCCCTAGTGAAAAACCAGAGCGAGGTAAAGAGAGAGAGAGGGAGACAGTCCATTGATGTCGGTCGGGTTAGTGCAACTCTCCAGAAGAGGCTCGACCTGTCGCCATGAAGCCACGCCGAGCCTGCGGCGGCAGCAGCAGTAACAACAGCAGCAGCAGCAGCGGAGTGGGGGAGCGGGCGTGAGGTGACCAACGGCGTCCTCTTCTTCCGAGGCTTGGCCCAGCCGCGACTGAGGCCAACGTAGGCGTGATTTGACCGCGGCCGCAGGGCCCGCAACGCGGTGGCGGCCTCCCTGACCGGAACCTCCGCCGCCGACGGCAACGACCGCGGCGGTCAGATTGGCGGCAGGGAGGGGCGAGTTAAGGACCGGCAGGTACGGCATCTCCGTCCAGTGCCCGGTGGTCTGGCGCGGGTTTCCCGTTCCGGGTGACCTCGCCCGTCCTTGCCTGCGTCTTCATCCTCTCCTCTGATCTCTCTCACCCAGACCGATTAACAGTCCGTACTGGGTGAATGAACCTTCAGCTAGGCGACGAATAGTTAAGGCCCTCTGGTTTCAAGAGCAGTGCCGCTCTCCTGCCCCACCAGCAGCTGCAGCAGCCTCCCGTTCTCTCTCTTCCTCTGTGCTCTGCTACGCACGCTACAGTTGGAGACAAGAGAGAGAGAGAGACGGGAATGATCAGTGAGAAAGCACGCCTTCACTGCTGTCGCCAGGGCTAAGCATGCCTTCAGAAAAGGGATCCGAGAGAGCGGTGGTTTAAACGAAAAACCTAATTAAAAAACGACACCTTTATTTCTAAGACGATCCCTGCAGGACCACGACTTGGGTTGCCGACTTTTCGACATCTACTACTTTAAATCTGATCGCAGTATCTTAGAAATGACGAACAACATGGTAATTTTGATCGAGAGTTCGAACGACGTGGGTTTTCCAACTTTTCCGGATCTATTGCATTTGCTCGCAGCAATTTAAAAATGAAGAAGAAGAAAATTTTACTAGAGAACTCGATTCCTCTCGATTTCAGAGGCCTGAGCTCGAGTAGCACCACTAACGACAGTGAGCTGACATGGAACAAATCCCAGGAAATAAAGGATTCCGAAAATAAGAATAAATAAGGATAAGAGATGTAGCCAAGTCAAAGACGGGAAAGGAGAAGATGCTAAAGAGTGAGTTAAGTACCTGACATGCAGTAATATCTGAACGCTATCAGAAAAGGGATCTTTAGGCCTTGGAGAGTGATCTGATGGGGCTGGAGAGGAGCCAGGATTCTTCTCGTTCCTGCTGCTGCTGCTGCTACTGCTGCAGCTGCTCTCTCCGGTTTTCTTTCCTTCTGAGACGTAGAGAGTTGGTCCTCGCGTTTTCGTTTTCGCCCTGGAGTCCAGATAGAACCCTAATAAGCTTCGCATGTTAGGCCCACTTGACGATTATCCTTCACTTAGTACTCAAAGCTCTAATATGTCCTCAGAGATAACTTTAGTCATCACATTGGATGGATGAACTGTTGAATCTTATCTCAATGTGTGGTATATTATTTTATCATTATTAAGATAATCTTACTAAATTGATTCATGAAGGTTAATTAAGGAATTATGGTATCTCTCATAAGTATAGGGTTAAATAGATATAGAGATCAGGTTATTTTCAATTTAATGATGAATAAAATTAAAAATTGACATCGAGAAGACAACCACCTTGAGGCTATCAGTACGAGTCAGATCCTTGAATCACACACTAAGCTAGAGTTACTGCTGAAGAAAGTCATAAGGTCCGACGACTACAGTGTACTGATGTTAAAAGGCCAAAACCCCAGGTTCGGATTTAGATCGAAATTGACTCAGATATGTTTCTCCAGCATCTTCATCCTCCGGTCATTTGCCTCACACAGCGCCAATGACACAACCTCGATATGCTTGGTACGAGGTAGACAGGAATGGGTTGTGCATTCTTACTCCAATCCATGCCATTCAACCTGCCGCAGAACACTAGGCCCACTCAAAAACCTACCCAGATCCCTTATTAATCCTCGGAGGAATAGTTTAGCCAAAACATTGTTGGACTAGGCCAGCCCAACAATAATCTCTCCAATTATCACTCCCTCTTGATGATTCGAGACATTGATGAGAACCACTTCGTAAAAGTGCGCTCAAAGCCTAATTAGGAAAGCTCTCGAGTCGTTAACGTCTCACGCTCTACTGGGGAACCTCAGTGCTCCACTTACCACTAGTGAGAACTTCCTGTTTATATATAACCTTGTATCTGGTTTCAACCTTATTTCCTTGCTGAAAACATTGCCCTTCAATGAGTTCAAGGTATGCCAATAGTTGGTAAGATCCCATGAGACTGGAAGAAAGAGTACGTGTGTTTTAAGGGTTAAAACTTGGCCTCACAATCTAGTTTAACATACATGTCGATAGACAATCCTGGCTGTCTTTGAAGTTCAAGAAAGAGTCCTAGTATTTATCAGTAACCCTTCAAAACCATCACTGTATAGGGAGAGACTCTACCATGAAATCGGAAGTTATTACTTATGATTTATAATATGTAGCATGTTGTTGACATGTTGTCTTTAAGGTGACTTAAGAGGTTTTCAAGCATTGCCCAAATGAAGACTTATGAAGTCAACTGCCCAATTAGAAGTTCATCTTCAATTTATGAGCTCGCACCTACGTGTTAGTAGGAAATATGGATGACAATTTAGTTGACCATAAATGTTCACAAAAACATTAAACTGACATAAAACTAAACAATACTGATTTCAACATTTTTATGAATTTTGTCAACATCAAAATTTCTTGACGATAAAGGCAAAAACTATATCAAAATAAAGCCAAAATGTTGTGAAGTATTAAGCATAAGGAAGCTTTGGATAACATTTCTAATTAAGCATGTTACTATTAGAGTTTCCATGTTCATCTACATTTTACCATTGAATTTGATGATGATAGAAAACATTTCATGGAAAATAATAACTAAAACGTAATCCCATGATTTTTACGTATGATATTTTCATTAATTTTTTATTTATTGTGAAACCAACAAAATTCAACAAGTATAGGATGGATGTAAAAATATATTATTCTTAATTTTACATTTAGTGTAGCAAATCAATCGAGTAGAATTTTTTAATATTGAATCTTATTAGATTGCAAAAGATGTTTATGGCTAATGCATTTGGTCTCCTAGATGCACAACAATAAAAACATAAATAAAGATGAAAACTTACGCAATATACTAAAATTTCATGTAGAAAATTTGAAGGATTAATTTCTGTTTATGTCCTTGCACATCACTTACCATCGAAAATTTTGAATAAAAGTGAATAAAATCATGAAAATTTAATGACAAACCTCTTCTAGCATTAAAGAGAACGACTTAGCTATTCTGAAAGTAAGATAAAGTACATGAAAGGTTCAAAGTACTAGTTATCAATTACTCGGCATGTTTTCTTTTTGCTAGTTCGAATTGGTGTACTTGGCTTATCTATAGTTGACTAAAAAAATTTAAGCACTTTAATGTTAGAAAAATCTTGAACTGCCACCTTGGCTGGAAATAACATAGAAGCACTTTGTCAAAATTTTGGACTCAAAAATAATCAATCAAGGTGGCAGAATTCCCCAACAGCATAGAGTTTGGGAATCTTAGGTGAATTAATAAATCATTGATATGTCATATATGAAAGGGCAATCATTGTTTGAGGATTGTAACTCTAGAATAAGCCTATGTGCATCCAATTGTGGTAATAACATTATATCTAGGGGATCTCTTACATGAAAAGATAATAAGTTACAAAGACTTAAGGCTAGGTTATTCTTTCAATATGAAAAGATGGGCTTAAAATCAAGTAATAATTGGCATTTTACAATGTAGATTTTTTTAACAATCTCTTATAGTTTAGATCTTTTTTAATACAAAACTCTTATATTTTATGTGAGCTATAATTGTTGGTTTTAGTGGGCCGGAACTAGGAACTAAGAGTGGGAGTGAAATTTTCTTTCAAGTTCTTCTTTGTTCTTCTTTGTTCTTATTTTGATCTAAGAACCCACAAGGTTATATTGGTTTGTCCCCCAAAACTATTATACTTGTAAGTAAAAAGTCAAATTCCACTAATTTCTTAGTGAAACGTATTGAACATGAGACCTTAACAAGTCTTTACTAAACACAAAGGCCTTTAAACGGCAAAACTAGATCTATCAGCTCTAGGAAATCAAAGAACAAGTTAAAAATAAGTGTGCACTCTTATAGATTTACATGAAGCTTCCTTCTGGTTAATTCCTTCTCTCAGAGATCCAAAATCAACTAATAGGACTCTAAATGCATTAGTGCCAGCCGAATTTTCTTCTTTGTCTAATTATCAATTCACGTAGTTTGTACTGATACTTTTAATGAAATATGTGACCATTGTGCTCTCACTCTCTTTTTTTTACTACCTATTAAAGTGGGTGAAAGTTCACTCTTCATATGTTGCATTTCAAGCCATTCCAATAGTTATTTGCAATGGATCCAAATTGTGTCATTAATTGTCACAACGAGGCATTGATTTAAGATTCATAAAATGCTTGTTAGTCTAGTAAAATACATAAAAAATGAAATCTGACTTCAGACGTGATGTTTTTGTATCTTATTTTCATTTAAGATATCTTTCAGCATGTCTCACATGCATATACTCTTGTTGCAATAAATTTACATATAAAAAATATTTGACTATTTTGAGGGGTATAAAAACCATTTTATTTTCATCAGCAGCAATAGCTATCCAAAATAATTTTGATCATGGCAAACATATATAAGATAAATGAATATGGTGAAATATGTTAAATACTCATATACATCTAATATACATGAGTGATCTTTAGGACACATGCGTGAAATTAATTAAAAATAAATTTATAGAGCATACAATAATACTACAAAGTGTGAAAAATATAACTCACTAAAATTAATTGATGCCCATGTTTTCAACTCCAATATTATGATGAATTTACCACTCAAAATCATTACTTTATTTTCTATTGTGGAAATTCTCAATAATTTCTAAAAATGCCATTAAAGATGAGTAATGTTTTATATGTTGGATTTCACATGAATATCTGAAGCAAAATATTGATATGATTCATACTAAGTTTATTATTTCCAATAATATTCAATTAGAAACTAATTGATTGAATCTGAGTATAAAGTCTTTTTGACTTTTATGAATATCATTAAATATTAATTGAAAATAATTTTGAATATCATATATGGCCAAAGTAATCATGTGAAGTATTTACATGAAAATTTAACAGGCTTAGTTGAAACTCATATTTTACTTGGTATAATTTTGGTTTAATTTGGTTTTAAATTATTCATTATTTTGAAATGTCTTCATAGTCTCATTTTAATTATTTGGACAAGTAATAACCTAAGATATATATGTTGAAACTTAATAGTTAAATGTATTGATTTAACTTTAGAGATGTCAAAATCCTTAACGGATGTATTATACTAGTTTTAGGCCACTCGAATTTATAATTTCTTTTGAATTTTTAATGTTCAGTAATGGAAAAATATAAGATGATTGGCTTAAAAAATTTTATGAATACAACATCTCTCATATAGATAATCATTTCTAAATGATCATCCTTGACCCATTAACAATCTCAAGTTTTTTTCTAAGAACTTTTGCAAGGAATTACAAGTGAATTTGGGAAGATTTGCAAAGACAAGATAACTTGTTGTGGAACAAACCTTTACCCAAAGATGATCTTTGTTAATCTGATTTCAGTTAAGGCATGTTATGCAATCAGATAGAGTCATGATGTGAATAAAGAAAATAAAATCAAGAGAAATTTGACTTTCTCTTCACAAATTCAAGACTACATTAAAGTTTGCATTAATATTTTAGAAAATTAAATCAATGATACTTTTTTTATTTCTTAACTTAATTACTAAAGGGATTTGAGCATCTAATCAACTTTGGCTCATGTAGAGCCATTAATGTAAAATAAAACTTGAAGTAAAATTCAAAAGGAACAATGCTTGGTAATTACTAATTGTTCTTAAACATTCATTTTGTGAAACCTGAAAATGATGTGTTCTTAGAGAGTCCATATATCAAAGACGCCAAACTACTATGAAAATAATAGTATTATTTATATTTTAAATTTAGGATATATAATAAAATTTCGGATTAAAAGAATAATAAAATAATTTACCCAAAATAAATTGTAGGGTAAGGTTAGTTTAACCTCCTCTTCTTGATCTATGTGTAGTCTTAAGTTCAACAAATTTTAGCCTTTAGTGTAATTTCATTAATTCAATGCAATCTTTTGTGATTTATATTTTTTAAATTATAGAATTTTGACATTATAGTATTATTGTACTACCTTTGTACATATTTTTTTAAAATCAAAAACTTTAAAGTTCCCAAAGATAATAATTATATGTACTATTGAAGCTTTAAAAGTAATATATTGGTCATTTTTATCAACGCCTGAAAATCTACAAAAGGTTTACTAGTTTAGAGTAATGTGATAGTGATAAATCTTCATTATCATGAGTTAATAATAAATAAATAATATAGTTTTAACTTTATCTCATGATAAATAGACATATTTGAATTAAATTGTGAAAAGTAGTTTTTAATTGATTAATATGATTTTTTGGCTAATTATGTGATTTTATATGAATTTATATAATCTTATTTTTGAGATAAATGAAGAAAAAAAATGATAGAAAAAAGAGAAAATTCACCAGTCAGCTGGGCCCTCGCAAGTGGATGGAAAGCACAATCGAACAAAGTTGTAAACGAGGCTCAAGCAGCTAAGGATGGGACCGATAGAGAGGTATGTGTGCATCACTCCTCTTTCATGTGAGGTAAGGAGTGGTCGTACACATGCGAGAGAAGGACACATTACCTTTTAAAGCTTGTCTTACTATATATTCATCTCAAAAATCAGCATATAACCGATGTAAGACTAAACCAAATATCACACCTTCTCCAAAATATCTTAATAATTTTTTGTTCCTCAAATATCCTTTATTTATTAGAAGTAGCAGCCCTAATGATATCACTTTATAAGGATATTAGTACACTTATTTCACTCTCTCTCATATAGGCAGGCAATCAATGAAGATTCGAATCCTACTAGAGTCAGAACTCATATTTTTATTTGATTTAATCATGATTTTTCTGCAGATTGTCAATGAAGGATTAAGCTATCATAATCACTCAATCATCAATAAAAATTTCGTCAATGTAATTCGTAAAGCATTGTTACTAAAATTGTTGAACGATTCACAAATCCATCAAGTAAATTATCTATGATTAATTGATGAATAAGCCGTCATTAGGAAGAAGATGATCCACCAAGAGACGAGTCGTCACCTCCTAAAAACATACCAAATATGATAAAGAGCCTCCTCTTGCTACGCAGACTTGAGGATGAAGCTCTTTAAGACATGCCCCACTCTATCTAGCTTATCTCCTTCGAGTGACAATCGCAGAAGAGTCCTAAAGTCGTCATTTTTCTATTTTGTCGGGTGACAACCACTAGAGATGATTCAACAACTCATTTCATTGATATCTACATTTCACAAGAAGATCTAGATATTACCTACATCGTCTTTGTCCAAAGAGAGCCTTTGAGGCCATAGACATTGCATGACAATCCTCCTGAATGCTCAGGATTCTAATGCATCATCAATGCATCGCTGTCACGATGTTAGAACTCTATTTATCTTCTTTTTTTAACTAGTTTAACTTCCACCATCAATTTCTCAACTTTGAAAAGATATCTAATGAATGTCTAGGTCGTCTATGTCCAGGGAAAGCCTTTGAGGCTAGAGACATCATTCGATGATCCTTCCAAACACATAGAATATCGTCGATCACTATCGTGAAGTCAAAACTCTGTATTTCTTACCTTCAACATAATTTTTACTTCATTTAGTGATAATTTCTGTGATGTCACGTTTCTAAATCATTTTTCATTTAATTACAATTCTTATAGTTTTTATAGATCTTAATTTAATCAATTAAATTGTCTATCATTACTTATGTAAGAATCACTAGGCGGAACTCCATTTCTATTTAATTTGTATTCGTCAAGCGCTGATGTCATCCTAACGTCTACACTCTTATTTACCTTTTTGTGAATTTTAAATATATTTTATTTTTATTTCTTAGTCTAAAATTTATAAAAAATATATTTTTTCTAAAATAATTCTGAAATATTACCTTATACTACATTACATCCCTATGGTCGACTTGAAAAATTCTTATTATTTTTTGAAACTTTTATTGAATTATAATTAATATATTTGTTCATAAATATTTCTAAATATCTAAAATCAGTATTTAATAATTTTATAAATTTTAATTTGCATGATTTATTATACAATGACTAAGTCATGTTAGGTAGTATACCCTCAAATTATTTTTTATTGTAGTAAATATTTTAATAGGCATTTTTTAAAATAAGAAAAATTAATAAAAAAATTATTTGTGGTAAATTTTAGTAAGAATTTTGTGGATGTATAGCTAAAGATAATTATCATATAAATTTTTAAATAATAATATGTTAAATGACTACTTTATATTATATTTTATTTTTTTTGTCAATACCAAAATATTACTAACTTAAAGCTAATAGTTTCTGATTTCGAGTCCTCTTGTACAAGTCATCACTTATAGCCATTAAATTTCAAATGGTTAAATATGATATTTCCATGAGCAGTATCATTCAACTTTTAGGAACCAACTTTTGTAGAAATATTTTTTTATCTTGTGTTTAAAGAACTATATTCTTCAACATTCACCATATACATATAACTTAGTACAATAATTTAGATTCTGAAATAATTGAAATTATTTCTTATTTGGGATTTTCATAATTATCGCTAAAATTATTTTAATTCATACTTCACAAGAATTATAAAAATATTTTTATTTACTTTTAAAGGAAATAACTAAAACATTAACTCAATAACTAAAAACTAAACTATTTACATCAATATCACAAATAAAAATATTTTAACTAGAATTAAAACTTTGATTTTAAGATAACTCATCTCTAATGAAATTTTTACTTCAGAGTTCAGTCAAAATAATAGAA
The DNA here is from genome assembly GCA_902729315.2 of Spirodela intermedia. NCBI lineage: Eukaryota > Viridiplantae > Streptophyta > Magnoliopsida > Alismatales > Araceae > Spirodela > Spirodela intermedia. Next base: position 2,838,862 of record LR746271.1, read on the forward strand.
ATTGGTTGGTCTAAAAGTTTAGACACATATCTCTAACTTATGGGTGCTTATATAGTCTCTTTATAGCACCATGTCTTTAATTATGCTCTCACCTGAAATATACAGAATGGTAAATTAGATTATTATGCTTAATATGTATGGCAAATATTCAGCTTGGTCCATTTCAAGCTGTAGGCATTTTATTTTCTACAGAAGTCAACTAATATAAGTTGGCTTTAAATCAACCATTATGTGTGGTGGCTGCGTGATGGCATTAGGAGACTAAGTTGTTTTGATGATAACAAAATATATAGAGGGTAATTTGGTAAAACATAAACTATTCAAATTATATACTCAAGTGATCTAGATTTTTGAGAAAAATGATTAAAACTAACTGAAATTCTCTCAAAGGTAAAGTGGTTCATATTTAAACTTTAAATGAATAAAATGATTTAGTGTGGAAGTTGTGTCCCAAAGGTAAGCATGCATATACTCATTTGAAACACAATTAAAGGAATACTACAATGCATTGATCAGCACATAAAAAGTCTGATATTTTGACATATTACGTTTTTTACAAGATCAAAAATTATTTTTATGCAGCACACATGTGTCCCAAAATGAATCAATTAACCAACCATTACAAGTAACCATTGGATGACTTAATACACTTCATATAAGAGGGACATTTTGGCCCACCCTATAGGGGAGTGAGCAAGAGAGAAGAATTAGAAAGATAACTTCCATGTCCACCTTCTTCCCTTGAGGAGTTCAAATAAGAATTATTCATCCTTGACCCCCTAAAGTCATAGAATATCAACTGCTGCTCAAGCCTTGAAACTATTTTCCTTGCACATGCTATAGTAACAAGAAATTAGAGGTATCAAGCTCATGTAGCTTGGATTTCAATGTCATCGTTGATTTATAACTCATTTATTTTGTCCATTTTTTTAATTGAGTAAAGTGGTAAATCTCTCTACTCTAGTCCCCTAGAGTCATAATCTTGAATAGAGGAGTGAACCTCCTCTTTTTTTCCCCCTAAAGCCATGAATGTAGAAGATTACTTCTAGATGGAGTGAGTTGACTAGAACAACTAAATCTAGTGTAGGTGGTTAAATTCTTGATTTAGCGTTTATTTCACCAAATATTCAGTAGAACATAAGGATGATATCTTTATAGAGTAGATTTGGTCAACCATGCCAAATGGACTTGTGACAATTCCCTACCCCCTGCCCTCCTTGTAAAAATTCCAACAGTTTGAAACTAGTAGTGGTCAAGTGGCATTATGTATCTGAACCTTAATGAAAACAAAATTCAGCCAATCACACATAAGATGGGACATAAGAATTTTATGGTTCTTCTATCCCATTAGATAATCAATTCCTCCAACATATCCACTATTTTAGTGCAACCTATTTTATAACTCCAATTCAAACACAAAATCTGAAGAACTTTCAACTTAGACACGTTAGTAACCAAAATGATTAACCTTAATTATAGTTAAAATGGAACATTTGAATAATATGTAGAAAAGCCAAGTGAATGGGAACCTAACGCACTCTCAAAGAATTGGAGAAATGCATAAATATTTAATTTAATGACTTAAAACACTTAAAGAATGATCAATGAATTTCTAGTCTCATTCCTTTAGGTTGTGATATTTACTTCAATCCAAATGAGATAGCTTGAATCTATCTTAAAGAGGTTGCATAAGACATTTTCTTGGGCAAACGCCTCTTCATTTTGGTGACCACCATAAAGTCGACCATTTATCACATTCAAAAACTAGTTTAACATTAAAAATCTTCTTTCACTCTATCAATCATATATTTGGGCACTTATATTTGGTTTGTCCATTCATAGCATCTCCAAAGTCATATTTTTTGGGTTTCACTTCCATATATAATGTCAAATAATATTTTGTATACCAAATCCAATTTATAAGCATATAATATACTATCACATCATTATGGTGTTTATAGTTAGTAGTCAATTTCTGATTTATATGATTTAAAAATCATATATATCATCAAAAAAATCCTCATTTTTTTATAAATTATCATTATTTCCATCATATTTTGTGGATGATGAAAATTCAGAAATTTAACATGATTTATCTTCTCTTTTAATAGGTTTCAGGTTTTTTAAATGAACTCTATCACCACTTTTTTTTATGAAATAATCTAGTGTACTTCATCATTTAACATTATTTATAAACTAAATATGCTTGTGTAAAATATAAAAATCCCTTCTATAATTACTATAAGTGCTTGCAAACAATTGGACTATGTTTGAATAATTTAAGATATCACACAAACTACACAAAATTGACAATTTAAATATCTTGGATCAATGATGTGAACATTCTCGTTGCAATCCCTATTTATGTGTAAACGTCTTTATCTAATCTATCAACAAGATCTCTATTATCAAATTTCATCCTCAAACATTATTCGAATGAAATTGTTTTCCTTTCAATGCTCAATAGATATTTAATAATTTTTCCCATGAGAAAGAGATCAAGTAGGGCTTATGAAGGTATCTTGCCTTTCATGAATATCCAATGATGTGCTTTTTTTAGGATGGTTTGCTTTTCATGAATGGCTCTAAATTATCTACGATATTTAAATCAATACCTCTGTGAATGAACCAAAAATATTAGATAACCTAGTAAATAAAGAAAGAGGAAGGAAATCTAATAATTGAGATTTTTATAATTAAATAACTCTAAAATTTTAGGTTCTACATATATACAATAATTTGCATGTGACAATATTGTAAGAATATTTTTATGTTTTATGGTTCAATTTAAAAGTCTTGAAGTATCTTTTTTATATCACCTGTTTCAGCGCCCTCCCCCCTATTGTAAGAATATTTTTTTGTTTTTTGGTTCAATTTAAAAGTCTTGAAGTATCTTTTTTTTATCCCCTGTTTCAGCGCCCCCCCCCCCCCCCCCCCCTCCCGGGCAACCCCTTCTCTCATGAATCACTTACATTTGCTAAAAAACTTAGTTTCTGAGCTTTTCTCTTTTGTTTAATTGGGTTCGTTTTGTAGAAGTGAAAAAACTTGATGAAGCACACAAACATATAATACTCTCTGGTAACCCAAAGAAACAGAATTATTTATCTTTTAAAAAAATTGAACTAACTTGTATTTTGAGCATTAATAACCAAACTCAATCCTACATGATCAAGCAAGCTATGAAATGTAATTAGACTCAAATGCGATATAAAATCTTACTAGAAACCCATGTAAGAAAATTTTAGAGATAGATTTGATGGAGCCGTTGTGTGGTCGAGAACAAGCAAAAGAAGGTTCATTGAGAGCTCTTTAAATACGGCAGCTGGATAGTATTTTTATTTGCCATAAAATATAATGCATTCCGCTAGATCCACAAAATATATAAAAATAAACCATTTGATGAACATCACCAGAAAGAGATAAGAGAGGTGGCGAGCGGGTGGGGGGAGGGGGGGGGGGGGGGGGGGGGGGGGGGGGGGGGGGGGGGGGGGGGGGGGGGGGGGGGGGGGGGGGGGATGGTGGTTGAGCGAACAGGTCCGGGCGGAATAAGTCAACTAGGGTCATATTGAAATGTCAATGGAGCTCTACACATACGAGAGAGAGAGAGAGAGAGAGAGAGAGAGAGAGAGAGAGAGAATCCATCATGACGGGAGACGGGGCCGCCATGATCGAGCTGAAGGCCCTCTCCTGCCAGGACCTTTCCCTGCCGCTCTTTCAATGGGGATATCCGCCCCCGGTCTACGCCGTCGTGTCACTCGGCGACGGCGGCGGCAGTGTCACCCGCAAGCAGTCACAGAGCACCCCCTTCGATCGCTCCGGCGGTCGGAACCCGGAGTGGAACCAGGAGATCCGCTTCGACCTCGCCGCTGCAGCCGCGGATGGCTCCTCCTTGAGATCCCTCCTCCTCGAGTTTGACTTCGTGGTGCGCTCCGGCTTCGGAGGCCTCCTCGGCGATAAGATCGTGGGGTTGACCCCGATCCTACTTCGTGATCTCGTCGAGGGTTACTCCCGGGACGCTTGCAGCAGCGACAACCGCTTCAAATCTGTGAGCTACAAGATAGATTCCCCCAGCCGCGGAGTCCTCACGTTTCGTTATCGGGTCAGGTCCCACCTCAAGGACAGCAAGCTGCCGCCTCGATCGCCTCCTAACCTGCAATCGCAGAGCTGTGGAAGCCCTCATGGCGGTGAGTACGATGCACCCGTCCCGCCTCGACCGGCGATGCCATCCGGCTTCTACCCACCTCTTCCCCTGTCGCCACCGGCAACCCACCTATACGGTCCTCTTCCGACCAAATCTCCCACGCAGCAGCTACTGGGGGCAACGTTCTACGACTGCTGCCCAGCTCCTCTCCCTCCCTCTCCACCTCCGCCGTCGTCGGGATTGTACAGACACGCGGACTTCGGACTCTGGGGGAGAGAACATCAGATATCGTGGTCGCCGGCCGTCCCCTTTCCAGCCCCGCCGGCTGATCCCTACTCCCCGCCTTATAGCGTCCACGGTTTCCCTGGAGACGGGACCGGCGCTGCGTATCGAGAGGATTACGGCATCCCCCACGCCGAAAATTCTTCCTCCATGTTCCTCTGGAAGATCTCTCAGAATGGAGGGTACTGACCGTCCAATCACCATGAGTAGAGGATCGATTCTCTGGACGGCCCATTGTTGTGACAAGTTTCGATCCTAAGAGGTTTATTTTCAGACTCTCCCTTCAAAAATAAAAACGACAACCTGCCTATACTCTTCAGCTTTTTCCAACTTCATTTAATTTTCAAGTTGAAAAAAATGCGTAATATTCCTATTTAGTCCAAAATTGACCTCATTTTAATAAATCTAAATAAAACATTAAAAACATAAATCAGTTGTTTACCACCTTTATTTAGTTGATTTCCATTTTATTTTGCTCAATTTAGTTCAGTGGGTTTAAATATCCGTTTCCCAATAATTGTAATATATGAATGCATAACATTGTGGAATTTGCAAATAACCTTGGAAGATAATCACTGAAATCATAAAACTCATGTGCACTTTATAAAGGTCCTTAGTGAGACTATCAACTGAAGAGGCGGTGGATTTTTTACAGTAACATTGGTTAACTTCTTGCTCTAAAAGTAACATCGAACACCACAATATTAAAAGTTAAAGTTGTTTAGTGAGACCTTAGCTCGTTCTATGCTAGTACCTTTCTTCTATATGTCTAGTTGACTTCTCCTACCCTACTACATGTTGGCTTTTAGACATGCAAAGCCTAGGTTCTACATTTGAAATGGACTTAAGAGTAAGCTTGTGCAATTCAAGAGGAAAACATAGACAAAATACTCACAAGGTCATTCAAGGACTTATTGTTCACTTTTTGAATTTTGAAGATGCAAACTTCAATGGAGAAGGTCCTTGGAAAAATCGAAGAATTTTAAATTGATTGCTTATAAGGCTTGAAAGTTCAAACATGGAAATATTGCCAAAAAATTTCCCTTTAATCTTTCATAGCACAAAACCCTTTAGTGTCACAAAAAGTGATTCCTTTTGTAGCCTTTCTAGTTTTTCAGTTGAAAAAATATATGAAAGGATAAAATAATAAATTCTACCAAGGTTATGTTTATTACTTGTAAAAACGTTGGTAAAAAGTTTTACATCTGTAAGAAATTTCTGTGATTTAGGAACTGTTTGTGAGGCAGTCTTATTCTCAAGGAAAGGCTTGACACATGATTCAACTCTATAAGATGAGTCAACTCACCTCACATAGTAAGAAAGGTACTATGTAAGGCTTCACATTATAAAATCATTCATCCTTGAGAACTTTATATTCTAACTTAAAATAGAGTCCCTTACATATTCGGATTTTTTTTGGTTCTAAGTTAGTGTTTTTCAGTTCATTGTTAGAAGTGAGACAACTTACTTGGCAGTAAGAGGTTATAGCACATACTGACCAATTTATCATTTAAAGTCGACCCACTTTATATGGAGAAGGCTTAATGGTCATAGGGAAGAAAAACCATAGCATATTTTGAGCCAAATATGTAAAAGATAAATCATAATTTTATAAAAAAAATCTTGTATATTTAAATTACGTTTGAACACATTGATAATATTCTATTCTCACCTTCAGAAAAGCCTTTCAAGATTTTAGGACATCTTATTTTCAAGTTTGGAGTATTTCCGTTCCTTTTAAGAAGTGAATTGTCTTCATATAAATGTTATCGAGCACAACACTATAGAAAAAAAATATAAAAAGACAAAGTGTTATAATAAAAATAGCCATCAAAGCGACTATTGTTAAAAAAACAATTTGACTAATGTAAGCCTAAAGAATGACAAAAAAAAACTTATATGAAGATTAATCCCTCCAACATATCAAATGAAGATTATACTCTATACAATCAATATTTCTATATCCTTCCCAAGCATTTAACCTCCTTACCTTTATGTCCATTCATTCAAATCAAGAAAATTATTAAGAAGGTTTGACCTCTAAATTCTTATATTCAAGTATTTCATTATGGCTGACCTAGGACCATCAGTATTGAAGAGGGAGCTATTCTAATATTTCTGCCTAAAACTATGAATATATAAGATGTATTTAAGGAATGCTTAGGTTGGCTAGAGATATCAAATCTAACATAGACTAACTTAAGCCTTGTGTTCAACATTTGTACTAAGTGTTGGTGCAATCTAAGGAAATGATGCTTAAAGACTAAAGTATAGCAAGTGAGCCTTGTATTAATTTTCCTAGTTATTTGGATTCAAAACTTGATTTTTTTTAAAAAAATCTTTTTTTATAGATTGAATGGTGAAATTTCTATTTCACACAACTCCAACTATGTCAACTTATGTTTTAATATTTTCATTCAGACAAACAACTCTAGGTTAACTTAAACATGTCCAACACATGCATCAAGATTGATTAATCTAGGTCATCATGAAGTACAATTAGTACTTGCATTAAATGGTATATCTATACCAATGTGAACTCTTAATAACAATGTACAAAAAATATTGTATTGTATTCCATTTTATTTGGAGCTTCCTTGACCCACCCTTTAGTTTTGGCCTTCAATGCAGAAGTTTGATTTATTTTTTTACTCAAGTGTGCTTAATACTTGTTTCTTTATTGACACCTTTAACTTGGCCTAAGCGTCAAACACCTACCTCTAAATGGACTTACTCTACATCAGCTTGAGCATAATTAGTACCCATGTCATAACATAATCAAACTAACACTTAAATCTTATTCTATTTAATTTAGAATATCCTTGAACATTGAGAATAGGCTTTAAAAGTGAAGGGTTGAATTTATTTCATAATGTTTAGTCCATGGTAATAGCTCCTTAGCGATAACAAATTTTTGTACCAATAAGTTCTGGTAGGGTTGTGTAAAGTATTTTAGTTGATCCTTGTATACAAAATGAAAACTCTACTTTTTAGAGTATTGGATGGTCAAAAAAACTGTTTCTAACAATTTTTCTTATTCATTGTTGTGGCTATCATGTTTGTTCATTTACTATATTTTTCACATAGCTTCGGCCTCATCGTAGCCACATCTCTCTTGATACATGGTAAGTCAACTTATTCCCATAAAAACATGAAAAATAATTTCTCATGTTATTTATCATATTTTCATGTGCAACTTTTTCAATGATTTGTGCAATATATTATTAATGAACTAATCTTTGTGTACCATACTTTGGTAATATAAAATTACCAATATACATTTTTATCTATTTGTCAACATTGAAACGTGAATGCCTCCAATAGCCAATAGTCAATAGTGTCAACATATTTCCTGTGTGCTGACACAATTAATTCATCTTTATGTCCTTCCCAATTGTCATTACTTAAATATCTAAATTATTTCTTAACTTTTCATACAAAATTTATTGTCACAACATATATGACAAGTATGTTTATCTCATTAAAATCAAAAAATTATGATATCTAAACATCATTTCATTTTCAACATGCCTAAAATTCATTTAAAATAAGCTTTAAATTCCTTCTTTACTCAATAATACAGGAAATATTTCCTCACTCTAAAATTCGAAAACCAAAGCTTTCCACTAAAAAATTGAAAGAAATAGATAGAATTTTACTCATTGGTAATAATCATTGAAGCCTTTAAATAATCATTGAAGCCTTTAAATAATCATAGAAGAAAGGGACTAACACATCTTGAAGGAAGATTATCACGAATCACATAAAATGGTGTAATGCATTTGTCATAATTTCATTGTATGTTAGTTACTATGACCGGAGTTTACCTAATAACTCCTAGAAGGAACTAGCTTTTACAAAGCAATTCAAAGAAGAAGAAGAAAATTCTACACAATCACCAGCTTTGATTACACATTGAATTGGCTAAGCCCAGGTTGAATTCGAAGGAGCTATAACCTAGTACGGTAATTTCTAATCATAAATCGACCCAAATGGTTTTTTCCTATGACTATATCTCAAATTTGTCTTCTAAAATAGAAATGAAACCAGACGTTGAGAGATACAATCCAAAAGCTTGAATCCCATTCTCATATCAACATGCTTGCCTTCGTACACTCTACTTTCTAGGCGACCCAAGGCCTACACGCTCCCCTGGCCAGTGGCAGGCCCCCCCGAGCATCCACCGAGTATTTTCAAAAATCGTCAACAAGTTGTCGGATCGGGTCATTATTTGGGCTCGGCCCGTCGTCAACCTATGGCGGGAAGGCGGCTCCCTGGCCCACCTGTTCCGGGAGCGCACCTTTACAGGCCGACGCGGTCTACTTTTCATCTTTCTCGACATGAAATCCGGCTGCGCCGGAGGCTCCAACGGCTTGATCGGAACGTGACAGCCAGAAAAGCAACACCAGACCAACCCGTCTTTTTCTTTTTCTGCGGGGAAACGTTTAAACCAGACTAAACTACACCAGCATAGAACAGGAACTGGTGAGCCCTCCTTCCACCTGTCGCCCACAGCAAGAGCCCACGGAGGACCCTACCCCTCTTACTTAGTGCCCACTCTTCCTCCTGTTCCTCATCCAAATTATACCCACGTCAATCATATAGATATACAGAGAGACACGTATATATAGTGAGGGAGACCTAGATATCTCGGTATAAACCAAGCTTCCGCACTGCACACCTCGTACTTGATGCAACAAGTCTAGGCTACCTTTCCCTGTTTAAGGCAGGCGGTCATAAGGAAATATCTCGAAGAGTGCTCCCGAGAGCTTCAACAGTCGTCCTTACGAAGCGTTTGGACCCCAAGGCTTGTGTTTTCTCCATCCTCCTCATCTGGGAAGAACCGAGGGCTTCGAAGATGAAGAGCAAGGCCTCTGCACTCCTGAAGCAGGTTGTCTCCCTGCTGGTATCCATCGTCAAGGCCAAGTCGGCGGCCGTCAAGACAAAGACGAGAGCGCTCAAGACGCGGCTACTCATCTTCGGCCTTCTCCACAACCACAAGGTCCTCAGCGTCATCACGCACAAAATCAGCGCACTCGTGGGCCACGAAAAGGACGATGCGGCCGCCACCGCCGCCTTTGCGATGGTTCAACGTGAAGCAGAAGGGTTAGAGACGCTGCAGGATCTGGACGCCGGCGGCGGCGGAGAGGCGGTGGAAGAAGAGGATGACGGGTACCCAGACCTCCGGCACTCCCTCTTCGACGATGACGACGGCAGCGGGTCCGTGGTGGAGCTGGTGAAGAGCACCAGGGGGGAGAATGAAGGGGAGTTCGTTCTTGAGGACGAGATCGATCACGTGGCGGAGGTATTCATCAGGAGATTCCACAGGCAGATGAGGCTCCAGAGGCTCGAGTCTCTCAAGAGGAACCAGGAGATGCTCCAAATGACAGCTTAGCAAGGAACCAAGAACTGCAGCAGATGAGACCTTGTGATGAATAGAAGGATGTAAGATGTAAGAACTTTGGCAACTCTTCTGATGTAGACATACTTTCGTACATTTTCCTTCCAACAAATATATGGCTTGTTTTGTCAAAATAGGCCGCTTTTATAATGTATAAGACAGATGAAACGATTGCTCCAGTATGTATGAGATCAAATCCACACTATTACCATCCCAGTAACTGACGTGAAGACTGCAGTTTGATGGCATAAAGATGGGTGATCCGGGGTGGGCATGCGTAAGCCGAAAAGTCCGGATCAAGGCTATATATCTCGTCGAAGAGAGTCCAGCCCGAAACTCAGAACCTCATTATCTCGTTCTCTGAGTAATCCCTCCGCGCCCACCCTGTCTCTCTCCTGCTCTTCCTCCAAACACCAACCATTCCAACAACTATTCGCTCTCCGTAACACCCTTCCTCATCCTCGCCAACTCCATTCCCATGTGACAGACTGGGCCTCGGCTTCAGAAAAGTCTCAGGTTGAATAGCAATAATTCGTACATTTCTAAGAGCCCAGATATAGTCTGTACTTCGCAACAAAATGTCAATTTGGCAAGTTGACACCCCCACTGATTTAAGTAGAAAACATAATTGATTTTAGTAATGGTCTTAAAGTGATCAACAATTAGAATGATAGATAATTTAAGGTTTCATAATACAACTCATTCCAAATACGTCGAGAAACAAATGTCTTATTTAATGAATGAAAAATCAAAATACGTTGTATTATTGTCTTAATAAGAATCAGTGACGAGTTTAGGTCTCAATGGAGAAAATAAACTAAAGAAGTAACCTTGTGCATCATAATCAAGAAAAAAAATAAAACTGGACTCAAAAGTGATTATAATAGAAGAGATCTGTATGAGGCATAGTCTATCTAGCAATTAGGATATTATCCTAAGTGAACATATATTATTGTCTTGCCCGTGTAAGGTCTAATTCTAGATTAACACATTGGCACGCTAAAATTCTCTCATTGTGACTTTAACCGTTTTTCCACTTTGTAAGCCAATCTACATAAATTTGATCTAAGAAGAGTGTTTAGTCAATTTTCTTAGTTGAGTATTTTGATAGGATTGGTGAAACTATACATTCACCAAGTTTATTTAAAATATTCCATTCCCTAGATTCAACGTCTATGTTTATCAGAAAATATATACAATAAACCAATGGCCTGGTACAAAAGAAGGAATATTTGGTTTTATCTCCTCACAAATTGGTTGAATTGTTGCTAGAACCTTTGGGTTTTAATTGTTCCACTCGATCCCCATAGAATTATCAAAGTGTTCACTTTGAGTACCTTGATCTAACTAACTATTTTGGGCAAATAGTTTAACAAATATAGGACTAAATTACCTTCATAATCAAGTGCAATCCATTGTGAGGGGAGAGGGAAGTAGACAAGGTAACAGAAATGGACCTTTGTTGTATTAAAATTATAGAGGAAGAGGAGGTTGTGGAATCTTTCTCTACCAGCCTCCTCTCCGTTCTCCTTTTAAACAGCAACATTGAGGGTATGTTGGTAGTCTCTTTTGTATCTCTCTCTCTCTCTCCCTCTCTCCCTCTCTCCCTCTCTCCCTCTCTCCCTCTCTCCCTCTCTCCCTCTCTCCCTCTCTCTCTCTCTCCCCATGTGTGTGTGTGTGTGGGTGTGGGTGTGGGTGTGGGTGAAGACATAACAACACAGTTGATTAAATGGGTAATCTAGCATTAGTTATATGCTAATGTTAAGTAGAATAATTTAGGTTGAGAAATGCATTAATCAATTGTTTAAACAGAACGTGTCAAGTGACTGTCGATTGTCGGACACTAAATGGCCCGCACCATGAAGCCCAAGCCCAGGAAACAGCTGATGATGGGAGAATTTGGCTGTACCAGCCCATAAGTACGGCCCAATTTAAGAGTTTGACGAAGAAATTATCCGGGCTGAGCCCGGCTGTTCTCTCCTCCCCACCGCGTTCGGCATATCCTGTCGCCGGGGAAGGAATCCAATCGGTGGCCGACGAGAACGTCGCCGTCGGGTAGGAGAACTTCATCAGCTCTGCCATCCTGAACATCGCTGGTGGACGTTTTCCTCGTTGTTTAGCCTAATCCGTCCATTCTGAGGCCTCCGGCCTTCCGGCTCTTACCCCCCTCTCGATCTGCTCCCTCCAGCCTTCAACCCCCTCCATTGGCCTTTCGGCTCTTCCTCCTACCGATCCGCTGCGCCCTCCGCCGGTGGAAGTCTTAGGTAATTTATAAAAAAAAAGTTAGTTTCTCATCTCTGTTACTGATTACCTCTGAGCTCGTTTGGTACATTGCTTTTTATCAAAATAAGACAGAAACTTTATTTTTTAATTTTTTTAATTGCGATTAGTTGTATTAGCTTCTTTTAACCTAGTGCTTCAGATTATAGGTCACAAATTATTAAAATTGAAATACTTTGAAGCATTTGCTATTTTCATTTGCCAAAGAATAATACATTTTTGCATCTTTATATATGTAGAGAACTATTTAAAATAGTTACTTGATCATAGAAAATATGCGGGGAATCGGATGCAGATATTGTAAACTCTATTTTTTTGGAAGTGATTGGTGTACAGGGAAGATATGTCTAAATTGGTGTACAGAGAAGATATATGTAAGCAGATAAAGAAAATTTAATGTGCACATTTTGTATGTACTGAGGAATAATTCAATTTTTGATTCATAGGCCATGGTCAATTCATCCTCCTTATCAAGGCCTAGATGGATTGACTTAAATTATCAGGGATGCCTTATTTTAATTAGTCCGAAGTCATAAGTTCGAGTTATCAGCTAAAGGTTTCTCTTATTATCAGAACTTAACTATTTAGTCCTAAGTCTGACTCTAACCTGTTGTTGGGCAGCCCTATAGACTAGAGCACGACGTGGCATTTTCGAAGGTGATCTGCTGAAATCGGTTCTTATAGTTGAGCTTCCTAAAATTGATATGAATCATCTTTCTGAATGATTTATGTGAATATTTCCTTAAACGTCGAGTCACTATTGGTGAAGAAAATGTCCAATTCCTCTCCATTGTTCCGAGGTTATATCTTCATCCCTCGTATCTGTTCCAGTTTATCACGCTCTCCTCTCCCTCTCTTCATCTCCCCTTCCTTGCAGCTGCCCCTCTCCGAAGAAATTGCCTATCTTATCTGTCTTATTCAAGTGTTTTTGTAAGGTTTTCAATGAGATACGTAAAATGTAGGTGTCTCAGAAGAAAAAGAAGATATTAACTTGATCAGTAAATTTAGGTAATCAATCCAACGTAACCCGCTGAAAAGTACCACTGGTTTTTCATCCTCTTTCCTTTTTAAGAGGAGCGCAAAGATGGTTGTGTGTGGGGGTGTGTGGGTCCTCCCCAACCAAACGTTGATAAATTTACAGAAGCCAGGTTAAAACATGAGGAAGGCTTCTCAAGAAGAAACCATCAATTCTGCACGAAGTAAAGGTGCTATTACATATTTACCATGATATTGATCTTGTTGACCACCAAGAAAGGAAGATATTCCAGGAAAGCAAACACCTTCACGATATTCTTATAGTTAGGATGGTTGGCAAACGGGGAATGCCACTTGCCCTTGCATTTGGGTTCCTTTTTGTGACCCTCTTCCAGTCATTGAAGTAAGGCTCAACCTCTTACTTATGTGACAAATATTTAGTGTCTCCCACTCACCATCTTCATGTCATTCCGCTCATGTTTAATGGCCTCAGAGTTGTCAATTTTCCCTGGCTCATCATCCAGCAACCTTTGTTTTGATAGCTTCTCCGTCCTCACTTTCCATTGGAGTGTTCTTACGCAAATCATCTCCCTTCACTGCATATGGATCTGAATTATTTTCCCTGACATCCTACTGTTTAGCCTTCTTATCATCGTGATCTGGAATTATCTTTGACGGGATCAGTGGCAGCTCAAAATCGATGGCAAAGGAGAAGCTTACCATTTATTCTTCTCACCAACAATCAAGGTCTTGAGATCATTGTCAGCTTTCAGGACGGTAATGCATATAGACATGTATATATATGGGCGAGTTTCAGTAACGGGACGCATGAGAGTATCTGAGTTGCTGCGCAACATATTTACTATTGAGTTTCCAGTCTTCATCCTTGGAGAATGTCAATATGGAAAAAAAATATTAGAATTTAGCATTTAATGCCATTTGTATGAATATGTTTATAATTAAACTGTAGAGTCTCCAACCCTCATCCTTGTTTAAGTGAAATCTACTTCCGCAACATTTTAAAGTTCTCGGTTCCTTGATTGGAAAGAGTCATAACAGTGTTGGCATTGACTAAATCTTGTTCCAGAAGAATTTAACGCTTTCAACTTCTTTAAAACACAAACTGAGATATGTATGTATATATAGATATATATATACGGTTTTTTGGACTCATTGATATAATCTTATTAGTTTCTCTCCTTTTATAGATTGTAGCATGCCCTTGAGCAAAAATATTGAAATTTAATTACTGATTCATGACGTCTCTTACTTGGATTGTTCAGTTGTAGTAAAAGTTGACCAAGAACACTTCATCGTAGCAAATGCTAGAAAAGGAAATGGGAGAAGATCAAAAGGGTAAGAGATTAAAAAGGATTGTGTTTGTGACAGTAGGCACTACCAGCTTCGATGCTCTGGTTCGCGCCATGGATACACAGGCAGTGAGGGAGGAACTCAGGAGGAGAGGTTACACTGATCTGCTCATCCAGATGGGCCGCGGGTCTTATATCCCCTCAAAGGTCAAAAGAAGAATACCTTGGAATCTGAAAAAAAATTTAACTTCACTTTTATTCATTTTTCTTATTACAATTTTGACTGGTGATCAACAGGCATCTATCGCCATGTGCTTCAAATTTTAATATATTTAATCATTGCCCTTTAAGAAATATTTAAAAGGATGTATATTATTCTTATTTAATACTTTATGTATCCTTACACTGTCTGAAGCTTATTTTCAATGGTACTAATGCGAGTCTTTTCCATAGTTTATTAAGATTATTTTTTATGAATACGATGCTGCTATCTGTTTATAAACCGGTTTATATTTGTTTTTGGATTGGTCATCAATGGAAATAAATAAAAAAATCGTTATCCAAGTAATTAGAAGCTGGCGAATTGGCTGTTTGTCTTTAAATTGGACAGAAAGTGATGAGCGTTACCTCACCTTCTACTTCTGTCTGCAGTTTTCAGGGGAAGATGGGCTTGTTGCTGTGGACTACTTCACCTTCTCACCTACCATCGCTGACTACCTCCTGTCAGCAGAGCTCGTGATCAGCCACGCAGGTAGAGAACCATCAGCATTTCTCCCCACTCTGCCGTAGGCCTGTTACACCCATCATCTATCTCTACTGGCGCCATCTATACATCTTTGAGGTCAACAAAACGTGTTGAGACTGGAATCGTCTCACTGGGGGCTCATCGTAACAGGACAAGCTTTACGCCCACTTAGATATGATCAGCCAATCGACTACATCCAAACCGCCGGCCTAATTGGGCATGGATCGTCTTCTCCATCGAGCATCTTCTGATGGAAAAAATTGTGCTCCGTTTTGTAGGATCAGGCAGCATCTTTGAGACTTTGCGTCTGGGGAAGCCGCTTGTCGTGGTGGTCAACGAGGACCTGATGGACAACCACCAGAGTGAGCTGGCAGATGAGCTGGCGGCGAGGAAGCACCTGTTCTGCTCCCGCCCCCAGTCCCTGGGTCAGGCTCTTAGAACCATGGATCTTGAGGCCCTAGTGCCGTACTCTCCTGGGGATGCCCGGCCCGTCGCCACCCACATCAACAAGTTCCTCGGATTCCAGGCTGACTAGCTCAGAAGAACATCTCCTGGTACGTCCCAATTTCTCCGCTGGATTCATCCAATCATGTTCAGAATGAGCCTAGAAGCCTGACCCGGCCGGATCTTGAAGCAGAAGCCGAGGAAAAGGGAAGAGCGGCTTTGAGTTTCCTGGCCCAAACGCTCACTTTCAACTGTATGCCTCCATTTTTCTGCGTCGTTGCTCCTCAGGTGCCCATCCCCTCTTCCTCCCTGTTGTCCCAGTTACCCATCTTCATGTAAATCAAAGAGGCACACCTTCTCGAAGCTATCTCCATATGAACCAAGCTTCCCCCGCTGCCCTCTTCGTACCTGGCAAAACCATAGTTTAAGCTGGCTCTTCCCGCCTAAGGCACACGCCCATGTTAAGGAATTATCTTCAACCTGATGTAAGAATGTTCGTTACTAACAGTCTATTTTCTCAACAATCTATATCTTCAATTATTTGACATAATAACCCACAATATTTTATTCAATAATTGACACGGAATTGAAGACACAAGGGATAGATAATTTCGATGGATGAGGCCTGAGAGGTGGAAGGTGAGGTAAGCTAGAGCTAGAGTGTACAACATCATCCCTCATCTCTTCTAGCTGACGATTGGCGAAACAGGTCGGAAAAAAAGATACAAAAAAATTTAAGAAGAGGTGGAAAAACACAGGACCTCACTACCGGAGGCCTAGTTAGATTTTGAAATTTAAAATCATTGAATCCATAAGCATTGATACAGGCGATCTCCCCTTTAATGTACAAAGAAAATCAGGGTAGATAGCAAAAATATTATTAAAAGTTTTTTTTAAATAGCCCTTTCTTTCTACCCTGCGTGCTTTCTCAAATAAGCATAAATTAGTTCTAGATCCTCTAAAAAATTAAGATAAATGACACAGTCTACTAATAGATGGTGATTTTTATTGGGCTTAGCCTAAATGGTGCTTATTATTGGGCTTTAAGAAACCATCTGACTGAATTAAGCCTGATTGGGGTCCATTGCAGGCTTGCTAAAGAGTTGGATTTCCCAAGACCCAATAATAATAAGCATGATTAGGTATCTTGATTAAATCTCCCCTGAGATTTGGTCTATCAGGCTCAAAAAGCGCTTCCAAGCATCCCCTGAAGTCTTAATTTTAATTTTTATGCACTAAAGTCTTAACCTTTAGCAACCAGCACATAAATTTAGGGTATTCAATAAAATACGGGAAATATAAATCCCCAATAGTACAAGATTAAATTATTTTTATTTTTAGTAATAATAATTGAATAGATAATGAAACAGGTACTCACTCGTAATAATGACTAGGGAAGATTGACAAATGATGTTATGGGAAAAAAAATTAAAAGTTGTAGATAATTAAATATAGACAACTTTAAGCCCAAAAATTGATTAATGCCACACCCAATTTTCTTCGAAATTCAGGCCTTCTCATCGAACCTAAAGAAGAAAGGCAACTCACTATCTAAGTTGTGTCAAAGGTTTGGTACGTCATGACCCGTAAATCATAAATTACTTTCTCTCTCTCTCTCTCTAGGTAGCCCACTCCACTTGCACGAAAGGGTAAAAGATTAGAACCCATCTGGGTCATCTCTAAAGTCAACAACTTGTATACTTTGTCAAGTCACAATAATTGCCCAGCAAGGTGCAAGGTGCAAGCATGACCAGACATTGGAGATAAATCCATTCCTACAGCAAGTAGCATGGCTGCAAGGCGGAACCAGGTGCATTGTGGACCACCCAAAATAATTTTTTTAAAAAAGGTGATGTGAGAGTCAAAGTATGTCATTTTCCAAAAGCTGGGTACTTCTAACGTTTGAACCATCGCCAACGTGGAGGATATGGTGCCGTTTCCCAAATCTGAAAGGCGTAACCGATGACTTTTGATATCAATAAAGAGAAAAGTTCACCCAGGTAATTGGGTATTTATTGGATGTTATATATGTAATATTCTTCACGAGTAACGTTCTTGGCGAGTGACATCTTCTTTTTTTAGAACTAATATCAAATTATATTTTTTCCATCAGGAAATTACAGATAAGTCCTTCGGTGACACGAAGTGTGTCCTTTTCCCCATTGGTGGGGGCCACGACGAAGATTTTTGAACCGCAGTCCGCTCGCTAGGAGGCGTACGGACCTCCGACGGGCACTGCGTACCAGTAGGATCTCCAATTCGATATAGATCATAATTCTCATAATCTTCTTTGCTCATAAAGTTTAAGTAACAGTAGAGCGATGACGATGATGGTCTTCTGAAGGAGGGCTTTATGCGCACGAGCTTCGTAGCGATTCTGGTTCCCGTGATTGCGGGCCGATCCGAGGGTGCGGAAATCGTCCCGCTTTTCAATCTGACGGTCGAGATCTGATTCCGCGGCGGACGGACGGCCCGTGCCGAGGGGTGTCGCCCTCGTGCGCCTGCCCCGAGTTTTGACCTGTATCTTGTCGTCTAGGGCAGCCTCTTTTCTGACTCAATCACTCGGCGAGCCAGTCACAGACGCGCCTCTCTCTCTCTCACTCTCATTTCTGTGCTATGAGCTCTCTCTCTCTAACTTTGGCAGAAGAGACATACCCCGGTGATGGCAAAAAGATAGAAAGCCGAGAAAACCAAAGGATCTCTGTCTTACGTTCTCTTTCTCCCTCTCTATCTCTCTTCCCCGCTTCCGCTTTCCTCCCACTGTTACCTTCCCTTCTTCTGATCTCTCCCCTGTAGATTTCTCCGTG
This sequence comes from Spirodela intermedia, assembly GCA_902729315.2. Lineage (NCBI taxonomy): Eukaryota > Viridiplantae > Streptophyta > Magnoliopsida > Alismatales > Araceae > Spirodela > Spirodela intermedia. The sequence goes on from LR746271.1 coordinate 2,857,247, forward strand.
GCACTGTCAAGCTACACCAAGGGCTTGAGTAGAGCTCAAGAATGCTCATTAAAATATTGGCCTCATAGAGGGTAGAGAGAGAAATAGTGAGAAGGAGGGGGAGAGGGGGATCGTCGGCGCATGAAGATGAATGTTTCCTGTATCAGTTTCGCGAGATTAATTATTTCAGGTGCAAGGCTTAAAACCCTAGCTTTTACAGGGAATCGTCGCCCCCCAGAGAGGAGGAAGAAGGATAGAGCTCTCGACGGGAAACCCATCACTAATCTGAACACAATAGAGGAGAACACCCCCCCCCCCCCAACCATGGGGTCGCTCCTCCTCGTTCAATATTTACATATTACAGGCGACCGCCATCTTCATCTCGCTGCTTCTGTCGGTGAGGAGTCTAAACTCGGAAGCTGAGAGGAGACGGCGGAAATGGAGACATTATGCTGCTTCGGTATCTTCTTCTGCTGCTGCAGCGGCGGCTGTTTCTTCTGCTGGTCCTGGGGATTCCCCCGGTGGGCTTTCTTCCTCCGTTGCCTGAGATCGCCGAGGGCGGCGGCGGCGGCGGCGCCCACCGCCACCAGCCTCCTCCTGCTCCTCTCCGACTCCCTTATGGTCTCCAGCTTCGGTTTCCACAGCCGCACTCTGCTTCCGACCACCAGCTGCTGGTAGTCCTTCACCAGCGCCGCCGTTGTGCAGACCCTCCCTCCCGGCGGCCCTCCTCCCTTCTCCGCGGACCCGTTCTCTCTGCCGATGAAATCGTCGGAGACCCTGATCTGCAGCTTCCCGGAGGGGGTCTTTAGGACGTCGAAAGGACGGTGCAGGAGGGCGAAGGAGGAGGCGAGGGTGACGAAGGAGAGCACCGACTGGAAGAAGTGGAGGGGGAGGAGGAAATAGGCCTGGCCGGGCTTCAGCAGCTCCTCCTCCTGCAGGGCCGGGATCATCTGCCCGATGGTGAAGGAGTCAGAGCGGCAGATCAGGTGCTTCGGGTGCTCCTTCATCAGCTCCGCCGCGCTCATCGGACGGTCGAACACCTCCACTCTCCCGTCCGCCATGATCAGCTTCACTGGCCGCGCGGCGGCGGCGCCGCCTTCACCTTGGGCTTCCGGGTGGCTCCAGGCGGCGGCGGCGCCGCCCAGCACCGGGAAACACCAGGGGATCATTTGCAGGGTGAGCAACTTGATCCCCATGAGAGAACGAGATGGGACGACGATGGAGAGAAGAGGACGGTCGGTCACAGGGAGAGGAGGAAGCGGACGGATGTAGGCGGGTCTCCCATCGGCCAGTAGCTGAACAGAGAGGCTACAGACACAGGGAGAGAGAGAATAGAGAGAGAGAGAGAGAGCAAGCGATTGAAGGTTGGATTCTGGTTTTATATCCCTAGAATAGAAACAAAGAAGGCTTGTGGGCAGCCTTCGCTTTGAGCGGACTGATATGCCGCCAATGTTTATATATAATATCCGTGATAGAGACGGAGACGGAGTAGAGAGAGGGTGGGTACGTTTTAATTGGGTTGTTCAAGGCTAGTATCCGAAGGACTGTTCGGCTGGATGTCGGAGTGTCAGAATTAAAAGAAATGAGTCGGGTGAAAGAGAGAGAGAGAGACGGGGGCGTGGGGGGCCCGGGCGACGTTAGCCTTTCTCCTTCTACCGTCTTTTTTTATTCCCTCTTAAGCCTCTGGCGGAAAGAGGACTGCTCTTTCTGGGTTGAACGAGTTGAACTTGGTTCTTGGGCCACGGAGGCTTTGATAGTTTGACTGGGAATTCCCAAGACCCCGCTTTTCAACCTCTCTCTCTCTCTCTAGATTTGTCCCATGCGCCCTATTTCCGAACCCGTCGGCATTCCGAGATAGTAAGCCTTTCAGAACTTACTCTCTTCTCTCTCTCGTTGATCAAAGTCCTGACTTTCATCTGTATCTCTTTCTACCAGGCGCTGCTAGCACCATTCCGATTTTCAAAGTCTGCGGCTGGAGATCGAAATCCAAGTTGACATTTTGAGTGAAGACGCCCGGTCAATCCAACCTTCTTATTGTCCTCTTAGAGAAAGATTTCACTCCAATCCTACCGCCTGCATGCTCATCGTTCCTTGAACAAGACTCCAAAAGTTGAAGACGTTAAACCCAGCTTAATGGGGATGCTTAAATACTCCCCAAAATCCTTTTGAAAGTTCTGCCCGCTTCTACTTTTTGTTGCAAATTAATTGCAAACTTCATGTTAATTGATTGAATAATCTTACTTGGTATATATCATAATTTTTTGATTTGTTTGTGGGATTAATCATCTAATTGTGAAATAAGCCGTTGCTGTCAATATTATCTCTTGAATTATTTTGTGTCTCTAGATTATTAAAAAAATATTATGTATTATTTTACTGCCGTAGGTTTTATATATATATATATTGGGTATATCCTTATTGGGTAAAAACATTTCAGATAAAATAATAATAACCTTTTAGAGACCAAGAGGGGAAAAAAAGGTAACTTGGAGAAATACGTTAACTTCAAAAATGTGATCACTATTAAAGAAAGTTGCTTGATACCATTTTATATTGCCTTTCAAAGCCATTCTCCTATAATCACTTTTTTTAAGAATATATAGGGTTCCCAAATAAAACTTGTTCATGGTGGGGACGACTTTTCTTCTTTACTGCATGTTGGTGTTTCACGTGGTATTTCTAAATTCCGACAGATAGAGAGAGAGAGAGAGAGAGAGAGAGAGAGAGGGAACGGGGGGGTCGTCGCCAGGCCACGCGGCGTATGATAAGTATGATATGTCAGTCCGATCTCCTCCCACACGTGTGCATGGCGGATGAAACAAGCCCCACATGTCTGACTGACTTGTCGCATTGCATGGATAAGGTAAGACTTGAGTCGTTCAAGGTGAGGTTAACGTGGCGTACTATCCGTCGCCCGTATTAACCCACTAAAATTATTAACTAAAAAAATAGAATTATCATCCGATTGGTTTTGATCGTCGGCTTGAGACATGCGCCTCCATCTTGCCTCCGTCTTGATCGTCGCCTTGAGACGAAGCTAATCTACTTGTGACTGCACAGGGAGGGGGAGAGAGAGAGAGAGAGAGAATCTGGGCCGATTGGTTTACGGGCGACAAAGGATCTGAAAGTTGGGCTTGAATTGGGCCTCAATCTTTCTACGGATTGGCCAATCAGGACCGTCCGATCCCAATCTAGACTGGATCAGACTCCGTTGACCTGATATTCTTTGACTTTTGCTGCCCCTCCACACTTGGGCTTATTGAGTTTGGGTGCCGCTGGGGTGGGTCGGGCCTTCGTAGTGTTCGGTCCATCTAGGGATATCGGGTTCAGATATTTAAAATAAATCAATAATTTCAAAAAGCTTTTAGTTGGGGTTTTCGATAAAAATACGATAAATAAATATTATTAATGCCTCGATCTAATTAAATTTGAGAATTTTTGACAAGATTTTAGAAAGCTTGTTAAATATACGTGCTTGGAACTGTAAAATCCAGGCATTTTACGCAATATCTTACTCTTTGGATGGTTAAAATAAAGGTTTATTCTAAGGCCATCAGACTTTAGATTAACATATTTTTATTCTAATTGCATAACAGGTTATTCTTCCCAATCGCGAGCAACATTAGAAAATTATATTAATCTGAAAATGTGGTGCCCAAATGTTATAAAATATGGGGAATTTTGTTAACCTGCGGGTCCCAGGCATGTGGCAGATATGGGCCTTGTGGAGGCGGAGCTTGGAGGCGGCCCAGCCTATTAATGCGGTCGTTGACTTTTAATGATGGTGTTCCAAACGTGACAGAAGTGTCCAATCTGGTCGTCCTTTCGCTATGATGACGTGGTTCGTCTAAATGCTGACCACGTGTGAGTTCCGTGTCTTGCTTCACATTCGACGCCGACGGTTGGAACAGGCTAAAACCGTGTCGCGTGAAGTCGCCACCAACCCGCGGATATTTTTCGTTTTTTTTCGTGTCGTAAAGAAAAACCAGAGCAGCAGGACGGCTCGGTGGATTTCGACGGCAGCAGTCGTGGTCTTCTCTCGGCGGTTTCTCTTTGTCCCCCCCCCTTCCTTCTCTCTCTCTCTCTCTCTCTCTCTCTCTCTCTCTCTCTCTCTCTCTCTCTCTCTCTCTCTCTCTCTCTCTCTTTCGGTGTTCTACTCTCTGTCTGTCGATCGATCTGTCTTTCTCAATCTGCTCAATCTGCTCCCCATCCGTCTCATCTGATCTCTTGGCTTGCGTTCATTTAAGTGATCTTCGCCTCTGGCTAGGCGGATTCGGGCATCTACACCGATCAGGTATTTGATCTTTATCCTATTTTTTCCCTCGAAATGCTTGCCTTCTAATTTGTTCAATTTTTTTCTTCTTATTGCATTCGGAGATTGTGTTTGTGTGTGTGTGTGGGGAGGGGGGGGGATCGTGTACTTGCTTTGTATTATGATTTTCAACGGACGCCCGGTTTGCGGAGTGTTCGTCTTCTGTTCGGGGCATGTACGATTGAGTTGTCTGAACTTGTCGCGGTTAACGTGCCGTGGTTTGTTGATCTTATAGTTTAGGTTTATACCTCTTCGAAAAATTGGGACTCAGTTTACGTTGTCTAAGGATTGGTTACGCGGAGTAAAATCGGGAGTAGCCCCTGATAAAGGAATGCTCCGTTTTTGTTCAGAACAAAACCATCGTCGAGATTTTTTCACATCACTCGCAGGTGAGAGAAGTGAAATAGTTGTCACCGTGAGAGGGACCATGAGAAGATGAATTGTATTAATAAAAAAAATCAGTGATTATAGCTTGGTGATATTCTCCACCAGCTTCACGCATTCACGCATTCACACATTCTGTTTTTACTCTTTGTTCTTCTGGAAGGCGAGCTTTTTCTTTTTAGCTCGTCATTATTCTTAATTTTTCGAATCTTTACTCTTGTATAAATGCTCAATGTATACTTCATTCTCGAATGTTCCATCTGGACCGTTTAAGATTTTTTTTTCGCAACGAGTTGAAAGCAAAGTTTTCTTAACTCACGCTCGCTCCTACACAGGGGAAAACCTGAATCAAAAGGCAAAGATTAACGTAAGGAAAATAATGCGGCGGTGTCATTGAAATTCTTGTGAATTTTTTCTTTTATCCTATTCTTTGTGAGGCTCCAGAAATTCCAAATCTCACGATGTGCAGCTGATTGTATGAAAACACACATCAAATGCCTCATAATGTTGCTACCGCTTTGGAGGGAAAATGCTTAGCTATCCAATTTCGCCTCTCTGTATAACCTATAGTGATAACTTTTATGAGGTACATGTAGAAGGACGCCTCATATTGAATGTTACCAACCATCTCGAACTTTCTTAAGTTAATGTGTTTTTTTGGGCTTCTAGAGATCATTCAAATATGGAGATCTTTAACGAAAAATTACTTCTCCAAGCAGATATGGAAGAGTACATTCACCCACAAGGCGTTTATATATATCTATACACGTCCATAAAAGCTGGTTATTCTTTTATACTTTATATGCACTGATTGATATCGTCTATTATTTCTGTTTGCAGCTGCAACCTGAAGCTACTCTGTAGTAGTGTATATTATGATGCATACCCAACATGTAGATGGCTGTTCGAGTTCCACTAATACAGATGGTAAAAATGATGTCGAAGATGACCGAATGATTGCTATTGCACTGTCAGAGGAATATACTAGAGGGGATGGCACAGTTGGTAGGCACATTTCAAATTTGTCAGCTATTCCAGTAAGTCACTTCTCATCAATACTTTTTGATTTATATCCCAACCAGAAGATAGTAGAATTTTGAATAAGAGTTTTTCATGCACATGTTTCTATCCTTTATTATTTACTAAGCTCGTTTACTTCATATGTTCAGTCATAATGAAATTTTTTAACTTGGAAGGCCTGAAACACATTAATTTCTAAATTTGTCTATTGATTCTGTTATCGCTTTCCTTTTGAAAGCAGAAAAAGTTAGATGAATAGATACTGTTGTCTTGGTTCATGCATCAATTTCTCAAATTTATTTTGGTGCTTACTTTATTGATGTTGTCAGAGTTTGCGGTTTGTACCTTGGTGCATAATAATTTAGAAAATTAATTATCGTCGTACATAAGAGCACGAGAGAGAGAGAGAATTTTCGGAATTATTAAGGATAAGAAGTTTTGGGCAAGGTCTACTCTGTCCTTCCCAATTTATACTTTCAGCTGAGTTTATGCCATACGAATTCCCACAGAATTCTTCCGACACACGGTGACAGGATTGAAATGACACCAAGAAAGAGAGGATGCAGACAGTTGGCCTTTCGTGATAAGTTTTATTGCTTTGGGCAGATTTTGATAAATTTCCTAGGTGACGTCTGAAATGCAAAATTTTCGATGAAAATTTAGGTGAATAGAAGCAAGGATAGATAATCATTTAATACACTCCAGTGGTTATGCACTGAAAGATTTGTCTCGTGAATAATTTACCAATTCTTTGATATCATTGAACAAAAGATTGTAAACTAACCCAAATAAATATCCTTATTTGGCCTCTGAAGGAAAACATATCATTATTATAGCAATACACTATGTCTAATAAAATTTAACCACTATGGTTCACAATCATATTCGGCGTTCTGTTCCTAGATAAAATTTAATAAAATTTGTAAAGTTTTACGTTCAGCACATTGTGTGGATAGCCTATTCTATTGGTATTCGTGAAACATTTTCTTCCTTTAATTGCATTTTAGATAATCTAAGCATATTATTTTCACTTTTTCCATTGGAATGAAATTCTGTGGATCTGTGTTTACCATTATAACTTGTTTTTCAGTTATTCCGGCTTTTATTGTCACATCATTCTACAATTTCTGTAGAAAGCTTAATACTTCAGTCTTGTGTTCCCGTGTGTCACATGACTGGAAATTTTCAGCATATTAAGGCATCAGTCTTAAATGGGAACCAAAGTTTTCTACAGAAATTGTCGGAGGATGTGACAATAGAAGCAGGAATAACTGAAAAATAAGTTATCTGTTCCCACTCTGGGTTTAAATTTCAGTCATGTATTCCCGTGTGTCACATTTTATCATTTTGGCAAATTGGACGTTTCCCAGAATTTTATTTTTATATATTTTTTATGTCTTCTTTCCTTCCGTTGACATGAGCCATTTAATGTTATATAGTAAGAAGCCCCCTATAAGCATCTATCTATTTTCCAAATGGGCAATTTAATCAGACGCGTATAATCTTTCAACGTTTTTAAGTTTCTATTGTTTCTATAACAGCATGTTCCTCGGATCAACACATATTTTCCAAATTTAAGTGATGTCAGCCTAGAGTATGATCGTCTGATTGAAAGGTTTGTCACTTACGTAGCTTTAACGTTGTTTCTTGTAACTCTTTCATCTTCGTAGTTTCCGTTGTTTTTTAATGATTTTACGTATATTATGACGGCCGCCATGCATACATTTCTTTGTCTGAATTTGGCCATTATATACGTAATGTATATAAATGGCAAGCTTACATGCTTACATGCTTGGAAATCATACAAATCAATCATATCAGACTAAAACTAATTTATAGTGGTGAGCTTGACGTAAAATATTAAAACTAACTTCTTGGTCTTTTCTTCAAGGCTCCAAATATTTATATCTAGTAACTTGGTAGGAATGTGAGATATAACCGAGTTGAACTGAAATTATCTTTTTCCTGGAAAAATCCTTCTAAGTTATTTTTTCTTAGTTTTTGACCCGTCTTTTTTTTTCAGTTTTAAAAAAGAGAGGCATAATGTCCGGGTCAACTATTTTTAGCTACATAAAGTCGTTCATTTTATGGAATTAAAACTATTCATTTACACTGGAACAATATCAAGTCGACAATATGCATTTGTTGGATGTCGGTGATTATTTCATGAACTCTTGGGCCTTATAAATACTATTTTTTCTTAATTTTTTTTGTGTGTTTTAGTTGACTAATTTTGTGTTCATCTTTCGTGGTGCTACTCTTTAGGTTAAATGTTTATGGCTTATACGAAGTAAAAGTTTCTGGTGATGGGAATTGTCAGGTATGTAAGGTCTGTTATGTGTAATACATAATCATTCTTAATATTCTGTGAAGAAATAACTTTAATCCTTGAATTTTATTGCAGTTTCGTGCCCTTTCAGATCAAATGTACAAATCCCCAGAATATCATAAGCACGTGCGCAAGGAAATTGTGAAGCAGGTATCTGAGATATTCTTCAGTTTCTTGACAAGTAGTGTTTTCATGCTGAATCGAATTTTTTTTCATAATCCATGAAGGAGAAACGTCTTGCCTTGTCATCAGAAAATCATCGTTAAAAAATGCATGGTGATGTACTTATTGGAAAACTACGACTATGAAAATTTTTAGACATAATAATCTGTAGATTCCCTTCTTTCGGGGCGGTTTTCATACACATGATTGCTTAATTTTTTTCAAGCTTGTATAAGCTAAATAGGAAGACTGAAATGAGGATGTATTGATGTAATGTGTAAACTCACGAAGTCATTTTTAGAGACGAATGAACTTGGTTTATATTCATGTGGATTGATGGAAATACCTGTCTTAAAAGCTAATAATAATGGTATAATAGGTGTATCGGTGCTCTGGATAAACCGTTAATTTTTATGTTTTCATGTGACATTCTGGAAGCATTTCACTTGTTCGGCTCCCTCATTGTATGTAGATGCCTGTCACTAACCTAGAGCCTTCGTTCTTCTTTTGTGGCGCCTGGATCAGTTCTTCCTAGATAGCCCCGTGCCTTGAGGTGATTGGCCGAATATGGTTGAGGCCTTCCAAGGGGACCCCCTAGCCTCTATATTATGCTGTTTTTCCTCAGTTTTGGTGTTGTTTGGCACATCCTGTGCAAAGAATCAGCCTACGGTTTTGAATTTTTGGTACGAGTTGGTAGGTCCAAAGGGCTTCTGAATCATCGACGAGCTTTAATTGATCATTTTTGGTTGAGCATGAGAGTTCTAGCATTCAATTTAACTGTAGAACAGATGGCAACGGGACCATATGCCTTTCAATTATTGTTGACATATATCAGTATATTATGCCCTGTTTCACCTATACTCATTGTTCACGGTGCTCCCTGAATATTTACGAGAGCAGGAAGACTACCTTTCTTATCTGAATGATTTTTTTCCCCTAAACAACTGTCCTGCTCTAAGAATACGTTTGTTTTCAGTTTTCCTGGGACTGATGATATTTTTATGAACAATCCAGCTCAAAGAATGCCGATCGTTGTACGAAGGCTATGTTCCCATGAAATACAAGAAATATTACAAGAAGATGGCTAAGTAGGATGCTTCGATTCTCTGTTTCAGCATAAACTTGATCTTCTCGTTCAGATTTTTTCATTTTTTAAAATTTGAGATGATGCATATGCCTGAACCCATCTGGAAACTGGTGCAGATCTGGTGAATGGGGCGACCATGTTACCCTCCAAGCGGCAGCTGACAAGGTTCATACTTATCCATTATGTGTGAATAGCTTGTCTCTCCCTGCTTGAAGTATATGGTTCCCTTACGCCGGACTTTCTTATATAGTCTCTGTGCTAATGAGCGGAAGGAAAGTCAGATGATTTCTTACCGTGTTTTGTGGACCACCAGCATGACCATTTGAAATGTCCTACCTCGAATCTTGGTCTCTCGTGTTTCTAATCCGGGAACTAAAGCATGCTTGGATATCATAGCTATCCTTCAGCAATCAATGTGCTAATTTTGGGGCATTGAGGACGTTTCTTTATCAGATGTCTATACGATTATTAGTTTTTGTTGAGAATATTTCTCAATGCACGGCGGGACATAGCTTCACAATAATCAAAGTCACACTGTAGAAATAATTCATTGATTTTTTTTTATTATCACCATAACTCTTCGGGACCAATAATCCTCCTGGCTAATTAAAGACACGCGAACAACTGTTCAGACGATTTCCATCACTCGAGTTGTCACCAAAGAATCGGCCACCTATGAATATACTACATCCTGGGTCTTTTTAAACTGTCTCATTCTGAAGTCAAAGAGAGGAAGGAGTAGGCACTCTGAACTCTTTTGAGCTTTTTTTTTCTCATGGTCTCCCTAAAGTCGGACTTCGGATTTCTTTTGGTGATTGTCTTGAAATCCCGCGCTCGTCGATGAATGAGAGAGTCCTCTGGCCTATGTCTGTGATTGGTACTGGAAAATTGACCGAAAATTGGTCAACCCAATGGCTCCCACTTCACTGTCCATATTATTTATCAATTTTCCTTGCAGAAAATTTAGGACATTAATTTTCAGACTTCGGATTATTGCTCATTTTTTATTCACATTTTTTGGAACCTATGTATTGAATTATTATTTTTATTCCATGTGCAGTTCGGCGCAAAAATATGCCTTCTAACTTCATTCCGGGACACCTGCTTTGTTGAAATCGTTCCGCAGCAACAGACCCCCCAGCGAGGTAAGACCAAAGCCAGGGCATAAGATCCGGAAACAATCCATCCAGAAATCTAGCAGCCAGAGGAGGTCAACGTTTAAAGTCCACGGCTAATCGTCAAATATTGATGGAACTCCAGATCAAGGTGGATTCCGAATGCCCATTTTTGGTATTAATAGAATTTATCTCATCCATCGCAGAGCTTTGGTTGAGCTTCTGGTCGGAAGTGCACTACAACTCAATATACGAGTTTAAAGGTCAGTATTCCGTCGTGCTTTTTACCGCTTTCTCAATACTGTTTTTTACGGTCAGAGAGAGAGATAATGCACCCACACGGCAGCGTTGACTCCCCCACCTTCCGTTGATAGTAGTTCTCGCGTGCCCCTCCGCAGATCTCCCGATTGTGTACAAGCCCAAGAAGAAGCACTGGCTATTCTAGAGGGCATCAAAATGCTTGGTCGGAAGGAGGGTTCACGAACATCTGTGGGGGCATTTGCTGCTGATCGAGGTTCTATTCTTCTTCTCATTTATTTCTCCAGCGTCATTTTTGAAGATGAAGCTCGTACGAGGGAAGATTTCCCATTGACTTCGGCTCCTGCCGTGGGGTTGACCTTGTCCGGCGTCCTCCCATGAACTTCTCAAATTTACCGATCTTGATCAGGATCAGCGGGCTCTGATTCAATTTTGCCGGAAAATTCAACACGGATCGGCAGCCCTTCTTGGAGATCAGCCCATCGTTCGAAGGTTCGACATTAACTCCTCGGGCATGCTGATGTTGGTCGGCATCCGAGGTCTCTGATTCAGTTCCTGGTGATCACCCGATTGTCCTGTGATTTATATAGAAAGACCATTTCTCTCTCTCTCTCTCTCTCTCTCTCTCTCTCTTCAATCCTTATGGTTGGCCAAATGCCAGACCTTAATTCTCATCCGCAGTAGCCAGCCAACGGTCCCTCGCGTCGCCATGAAGCCCGGGCCGAGAGACCCATTCATCATTCCAGGGTCTGCATGCATAACGAGGGAGGATTTGACTAAGAAACGGTCAAACCTTTACAATAATTCAGAGGCTATAATCTTTACGAAGAGACTCTACGTCTTTCTGTAAGTGAAGAAAGCCGGACGCATCCTTTTATAAACGAGTTTTCCTGTTGAAGGGACATAGATAGATAGATAGATAGATAGATAGATAGATAGATAGCGAGAGAGAGAGAGAGAGAGAGAGAGAGAGAGAGAGAGAGAGAGAGAGAGAGAGAGAGAGAGAGAGAGAGAGAGAGAGAGAGAGACAGAGAGAGACAGAGAGAGGTGGGAGAGAGAGGGTTTAGGGGGATGAGAAGACTGGGACAGGGAAAAAATTCCAACTCTTCACTTTAGAAGCCTCGCTGCGGCACACTGCCAAGGAGCATTTTCCTACTATGATGATATGCATGCATTTATAGAGAGAGATGAACCTGCATGCGTAAGTAGATCGAGTTAGAGAGAGTGGGAGGGGAGAGGCAGAGAGAGAGAGGGAGGGGAGAGGTAGAGAGAGAGAGGGAGGGGAGAGGTAGAGAGAGAGAGGGAGGGGAGAGGTAGAGAGAGAGAGAGACGAAAGAGAAAGAAGGGGGGGGATTAGGTGAAGCAGATTCCGCGGAGAGGGTAGGGTAGGATGGAATTTGGACACATCTCGCGCTTGTTCATTCGTATCCATGTGAGAGAGGAAGGCCCCATATCATCCCCACAAAACGACGATTTTATACCACCGCTGTCGGCTCCTCCCTCTCTCTCCCTCTCCCTCTCCCTCTCCCTCTCCCTATGTTCCGTCGGATCTCCACGGCAGCCGACATCCCCTGGCCTCGCACACGCGGGGGAGCCGCAGGGATCTGGCTCGCGCGCTTCTTCAAGGTCTGGGAGCCGTCCGATTCAGGCGAGGGGGCCGGTCGGCGCGTCACAGGACTCGCCAGTCACGTTACAGGCGGCTCCCTTCCACCGGCCCTGCCTGCCCTGCGGCTTTGCCGTCTACATGATAGGGTTTATGGCGTAAATTAATAGGTGGGCCACCGCCAGACAGGGTTCAGAGCAGGGAGACGGTCCTTAATGCCGCCTTATCGCGAAGGAAATACGCCATACAGCTTTTCGCAAAGAAAAAGGCATCTCTTTTATCACCATGGACCACTCTAGAACCTCCATGCCACATCTCTTCTCTCTCCCATTATTCCCTCTCTCTCTAGAACGGTCTCCATCTCATGCGGGCCTCTCTCTAAAATTCTCTCTATAATGCGTCTCACTCTCTCTCTCTGTCTCTCTAAGATGGTGCAAGTAACATGGGTCCTCTCTCAATCATTCTCGCTCTCAGTAACATGGGTCTCTGTCGATCCATCTCCCTAAGGGGGCACCAAATCCTCCTCTCTCTCTCTCTAAAAATAGTCCTTTGAACACGGGCTCTCTTGTTTCTCTTCAACGCAGACCCTCTCTCTCTCGCTCTCGATTTATCTCTGTAGCATGGGTTGCCATCACGTGGGTCGGTCACTTTGACTGTGACCACCAGTGAGGGACTGACTGCGCAGGCTGGATTTTTCCCTCTCGTCTCTCCTTCTTTCCCTCCCTCTCTCTCACATGTGATTTGTTGGCGATGATTCAAGTCCCAAAGCATAATCCCCGAATCCCCGAACGGTCATCATCCAGACTCCATCCTCTTCCTTCCCCCGCCCTTCTTATCCCTACTTGAAGAGCTCGGTACCTCCAACCTCACTCTCTCCCTTAGTGTGTTTGTGTGTTTCTGCAACAATGGGTTCTCTCTCCCCGGCGCTCTGCTTGTGTCTCCTGGGCCTGGCCTCCATGGCCATGGCATCCCCGCCCAGGCGGCCGTTGGATGTCCCGTTCCAGACGAACTACGTACCCACTTGGGCCGGAGACCACATCAAGTACATCAATGGCGGAATGGAGGTGCAGCTTTCCCTCGACAAATACTCAGGTACAGTGAGTAACCCTCACTGCAGATAGATAGATTGATAGGTAGATATATATAAATATATACAGAGAGAGAGAGCTCTCTGATCCCTGTTACGATCTTCATTCTCCATGGAAACTGCGTTTCTGCAGGCACCGGTTTCCAATCCAAAGGTTCTTACCTTTTCGGCCACTTCAGTATGCAGATCAAGCTCGTCCCCGGCGATTCTGCCGGAACCGTGACGGCATTCTATGTAAACCCCTACATGCTCAGATCCGCTCCTCTCACTAGTGCCTCTCTCCTCACTCTCTCTACCTGGTTTCTTCCCCCTCTTTTTCATCGTCTTCTTCTTCATCATCTTCTTCATCTTCTTCTTGTGTGCAGCTCTCTTCGCAGAACTCGGAGCACGACGAGATCGATTTCGAGTTCCTGGGGAACCGGAGCGGGCAGCCCTACATCGTGCAGACGAACGTCTTCACCGGGGGGAAGGGGGACAGGGAGCAGAGGATCTACCTCTGGTTCGACCCCACCAAGGACTACCACTCCTACTCCGTCCTCTGGAACATGTACCAGATTGTGTACGTCTCCCTCCCTCCCCCATCCTCTGAGGGACTTTTTCCTCTCCATCTCTCTTCCTTTCTCTCTTGCATTCTCTTCTCCCATACTATACCTGCTGTGCGTGTGGAAGTGAAGTGACGAGAGCGGAGGTTGGTGGCGGCAGGTTCTTCGTGGACGACGTGCCTATCAGGGTGTTCAAGAACAGCCGGGACCTGGGGGTGCGGTTCCCGTTCAACCAGCCGATGAAGATTTATTCTAGCCTGTGGAATGCCGACGACTGGGCCACCCGCGGCGGCCTCGAGAAGACCGACTGGAGCAAGGCCCCCTTCGTCGCCTCCTACCGTAGCTTCCACGTCGACGGTTGCGAGGCCTCCGCCGCCGCCGCCTTCTGCGCCACCCAGGGCAAGCGCTGGTGGGACCAACGCGACTTCCAGGACCTCGACGGCCTCCAGTACCGCCGCCTCGCCTGGGTCCGCCGCCAGTACACCATCTACAACTACTGCTCCGACCGCTCCCGCTACCCCGCCATGTCCCCTGAGTGCCGACGCGATCGCGACGCCTAGACCCAACCACCACCACCCCCGCACGGTGGCGTGCCACCTAGAGCCTTCCTTCCCTCTCTCTCTCTCTCTCTCTCTCTCTTTTCTCGATCCCTCGATCTCTCGACGGCGATGCGATCGCCGGGAAACGTTAGAAAAGATTGGAAGTCCCCTCCCTCATGCTGCATGTCGTATTTTTATGTTTTGCTCCCGTGGTGGTGCATTGTCTCTTCCCCATCATTGCCCCCCGCATGGTGTTGTTGCTCGAGTGAAGAACACACGATGATGGTGTTGTGATGAGAAATTTTGAGAGAATATAAACCTGTTCTTTTACGTCGGGTCGGTGATGTTTCCGAATTCAGACCACATTGGCTGTACGATTTCTTACAAATGCAATCTACGATCATTTCCGAAACTGCGATCGATCGAGTTTCCCCAGCCCCTGAAAGTCGAATATTTCCGGGAAATAAAACAATTCTGATTTGAGTCTTAGGTGGTCAGGCTGTAGAATGGAGAAAACGATCCGCAGTATAGACGGAAGAAAGAAGAGGGGAGAGACCGGTAGGAAAAGAAGGATAAGCATCGCTTGCCTCAATAGGGAAATCAACTGATCCGCAGTATAGGCTTTCGGGCTAATATCTCGAAATGTAGGCACCGCCGGCCGGGGGAAGCGAAGCGGATGTCAGCCTCGGCGGGGGGTCTCCCTCCGGCCACAATCATATTCTCAGAAGAAGAACGCACCAGCGCCCAATCTCGTTCTGCAGGGGAACCTACGGACAAATGATTTACGGAAGCTCCCTGTGGGGATAGCAAGAATCAATATCATGCTAGTCGACCCATAGACCTACTGGTCAAAGAAAAATAAATATCATGATCGCCGAGGGAGGGAGATTTTAGCGGCGAAGCCGCTATTTCTGCGCCGCATGGAAATCAGCTGCAGCAGCAGCAGCAGCAGGGCGAGGAGGAAATCTCCCACGAAATATCGTGAAGGAAGACGGATGAGCATACTGTCCTTTATTAGACAGAAAACAGGAAAAGGTCCTAAAGCCTGCTTCCACGTTTCATCGATGCCTCTTTGGAGCATTTCAACAAACAGAGCTCAGGCGTGTCAAGCTACTTCCTCCACGAACGCATGCTGCTCCAAGGGAAGCGGGTGCCTTCCTCGGTGGCTACGGCGAGGCCCACCTTGCCGGCGCGGGCGCCCTTACCAGCCAGCGGCTTCCTCTCCTTCTTCTCCCCCGGCGCGCGCCGCCCGTCGGGCTGCCGCCCGCGATGCCCGCCCCGCGTCGGTGCTTCGCCGTCGAGCCAGTGCCTCGGGGCCCCGTCGCCGCCGGCCCCGTCGTCGCCGACGATGCTCTGCCGCTGGGCCTGCTGCTTGGTGCGGACCCTCTCCTCCTCGACGTGGCGGATGGGGAAAAGATCGGGGGAGAGGGAGAGCGGCGTGCGGAGGGTGACGAAGGCCTTCTTGTAGTCCGGCTTGGCGATGAGGATCCCGCCACGCTTCCGCTTCTTGCCCTCCATGTTCAGGGTGCGGACCTCCGCTACCTCGAAGCCGTAGAGGGACTCCAGCACACGGCGGATCTCCACCTTGGACGCCGACGGCAGGGTCTTGATGGCGATCTCGCGGATGCTCCCGAGGGCGGCCGGCGACGTGTCCGCGGGCATCAGGAGCTTGATGGGTAGGTTAGCAAAGTGGATCACCCTCCTTCCCAGGCGGCTTCCCATGGCGGCGGCGACGGCGAGGACGGCGGAGGAGCGAGATTAGTTAGGGCTTCTGCCACTGGGCTCCGACAAGCAGGCAGTGAGGGCTCGAGGGGCCAGTAACCGGAGTCGGATCGAAACTGCCATCTCCTAATCCGCGTGAAGGAAATCCCTGTTTTGAAAGCTAAAGTCTCTATTTTTTATTGTCACTCATTATGAAAAGAAAATTTCTGTTATTTAATCTTGGAAAATAATTATCATTTTACAGGACATCTTCATTATATATATACTTACTTCTTTTTTTAATTTTGCTACTTGTTTTCATAACATATGGTATATTACTTTGTGTAAATCAAGAATTTCATAAAAAACTAGAGAGTAAGATAGAGAGAGGACGATTTTGAAGATAATATCACATTATTGCTATATATTTTTTTTTATTGTAAACATGAGGCTACTCCAATGATTATTCGTACTTTTTTTGTATAATGTTAGAAATTAACATAACATCATTATATACACCCTATTTATGCTGTTTTCATTATCAAAACTTGATCAATGTTTGAAGTTAACATGACTATTGTCATAGTAAACAATCCTTTAAACTTCTAGGAAAAAACTTCAAATGAAGGGTATCCTCCTAGTGAACTGATGATAAGCAAATTAGTAAGACCTTGTTTCAATGATTGCCAAACTATTTTTGAAATAGGTTGTCTCAGAACTAGATCATGGTAACAAAATCATCACATTGTTTTAAGCTATTGGCAGACTTATTAATATCATAGGTTGTTGGTTTAAAATTTTTGATGTGGACAATGTCATAAAAGATAAAAAAATTGTCCATAAATATGCCATTATTGTACTAATTCATAGACGAAGATCTAAATTATTAGAGCTGTTCATTTGTTGCTGTATTAGAGAAAAATATTATCATAAAAAAGACATGCATAGGAAGAAAATTGAAATTAGAAAAAAATAAAAATATTTTAGAAAAATAAGCGAGGTGAAAAATAGTATGTTAGATCATGTGCCCACATGGCAAAAATACCTAAAAGAAATGTGTTTACTAGCTGAAGTAAAGGCAAGAGAAAATATGTATTCCTAGATAAAGTCAAGCCAAATCTCAAGAGACAAATTTTTTTTTTCCAAAATCTCTAACACATCAAACATGGCAGAAAACATAGCACATGCTAGAAGATCTATAAAAGAGCAACACATCATTCATTGTGCATCAAGAGGCTAAAGAAGAATCAGACTCACACTAACATGTCTATAGAGCTACCTAGTTAAAAGCTTGTGAAACTATTGACCTGAGCATGCAAACTCCTTTGTAAGTTGACCTAAGCAATCTTTGACCAATTGAGACCTTTTATAATAGTGCTTTAATGATAGAACAAATCATAAAACACTCTCTAATGTATCTTTTCAAAGTTCTATTACAAGAGAAACCTTGTCAAAACTTTGTTAGGAACTTAGTTACTCACAAAATCAAGGAACTTGTATACTCGACATTAGGATAGGTTTTTTTTTTAATATTATTTTGATGTTAAGACACCTTGAAGAGTGTTGTTAACAAGGAAAGAAAGGCAAGCTAGTGCCTTAACATGTAGCATGAAGAGATAGATCCCTTAAATATATTATGTAAAGTAATTTGTTGATCCCACAAATATCAACTATAGTTCTCCAGGTGAGTGGGAATAATAAAACCCAAGTGTATGAACTCTTAGTATGTGAACCTAGGCCAATGAAGGCATAACCTATGAGCTCTTATTTTAATTTCATATTTACTGTGTCAATCTAGTGTGTCAATCATCTCAAGTCAGCAAATCAGCTTGAACTTAGTGAGTTACTATAACTCAGTAGGTGCCAATCCAACCTACAATGTGTTGAATTAGTACATAATTAAGAATGACAAGCCAAAAATATAAAAAATATAGGAAAATAGTTTTTAAAACCAATCCACCCCTCTTGGTATCTTACCTAGTCCCCTTAAAGAGCATAGTAGGTATGAAAAAATTAAAAGTCAATTTACACGTGGAGTGATAATCAATATAACTCTACCACCACATTGATTGTTAATTACTTTTGAATCAGATCATCTAAATTTTTTAACATGCTTTTAGAATCAATAATTGTTCTTAGGCCAGTGCTAAATCTCATGTTGTTTATTGACAAAACTCATGAAATCAACTTGGATGTCAAGAAGTGTGTTAGGAACAATCTTGCATCATTACTATAAATAGGACAAGAAAATTCTTGATTATCAAGATAAGGCAATGATTGTTAATTATTTTATTGGGAAGATCTTATACTTCAATACCACACCATGATTGATGATCACTCTTAAATATGCACTTAAATTATTTTGTTCTACCAATATGAAAATTTTAAAAATACAAGTTACACGTGAAGAGCTATATTAAGAATAATCTCATCTTAGTTGCAGTTAGAGTGGACTCAATCTTATAATGATGAGGCCTTGAAGGTCATCACCAAATGTTCGTGAGCTAGATAGGCTGAAAGCTTCATTATAAGGAAATCTAGGAGTTTTCTTAGGCAGCATTTGCAGTATTTACTTTGCAAATAACAACTTATACATGAACAAGTAGCTTTAGAGTAGTCCCTTACTATTTACTGTAAGAAGCAAGGTAGATATGAACCTGCCCCCTTAACTCACAGTTGAGGTGGATGCATCAACCACCTTATTTAGGATGAGAGTGGGACGGCGAGATGGGAACGTGCCAATATTTCAGATGCCCACGATCTGCTTATTGACACGCTTTTGAAGAACGATGCACTATGTTACGTGGGGGTCACTTCGCCTTTCTGAGGCTGGTTTCATGTCCACCCGACTGGGAGCCGAGCTCGGCGGCGGACTTGGAAGCCCGGTCGAGCACGCCGGAGAGCCAGATGGCGCTCTTGGTGAAGCAGTTGCTCTGGGCGATCGTCGTTCCCACCCGGCCCACCGCCTGCTCCGCCGTCGTGGCGGCCGTCTTCGCCTGACGGAGGAGCTCCCTTCCGCCCTGCCTCATCCTCTGCTTTTCCCCCATCTCCCCGCCGTTGATCGGCACCCGACGGTAGCCCTTTTTCCATACCCGTCGAATCATGTATAGCGAGAGAGATAGATAGAGATAGATAGATAGATAGATAGATAGATAGATAGATAGATAGATAGAGAGAGAGGAGAGAGAGAGGAGCGAGAGAGAGAGAGAGAGAGAGAGAGAGAGAGAGAGAGAGAGGATACCGTTTCTCCGGAGTTCTCGACGGGGAGTACGCGAACATGGCAATCCGCTAAAAGCGCACCCTTCAAGGAGAAGATTCCTTGGTTATCAAACACGAGCAGAAGATCAGACCAACGAAGTAACGGTTGAATGCGAAGAGGAAGTTGCTCCTCGCTTCCATGTCTTCCTGCTTACGTCAAGGAGGAGAGCAGTCTGGAAGGCGTATGGCTGTCTGAAGCTGACCACAGCGGTGTGAGTCCGGTTCCTCTCATCAGCGCTAGAGAGAGAAACATAGAGAGACAGATATACATATACATACAGAGAATAATATATAGTTAGATAGATAGATAGATAGATAGATAGATAGATAGATAGATAGATAGATAGATAGATAGATAGATAGATAGATAGAGAGAGAGAGAGAGAGAGAGAGAGCTGGGCTGCTACCTAGTGAGCTTGATATCGTCGACGGTGCCACAGAAGGAGAAAAAGGAGGTGAGTTCTTGCAGAGTCACCTTCGAGGAGATGTTGAGGACCCTCACAGTCATCTCCGACGCCCCCATGACGGGATCCTCCGGCCTTCTGCCGAGGAGTTCTCTGGAGAAAGAAGAGACACAGACGGGAGGAACGCAGGCGCAATCGGCGACGAGGATGAAGAGCAGAGAAAGACGGAAGGTTCT
This sequence comes from Spirodela intermedia, assembly GCA_902729315.2. Taxonomy (NCBI): domain Eukaryota; kingdom Viridiplantae; phylum Streptophyta; class Magnoliopsida; order Alismatales; family Araceae; genus Spirodela; species Spirodela intermedia. The sequence continues at coordinate 2,877,263 of LR746271.1, forward strand.
CTTTCTTCCATCATGGATGGTGAGTGAAGGAGACGACCACCACGAGAGGCGGGGAATCTTAGAATTGGCATCTCCACGTCGAGTCCACCGTGCAGACGAATCTATGGGAAAAGAGAATTCCTCTTCGACGACGATGTTTCGTGAGATAGTGTTAGTCTCCTTAGTGCGTCAGACTGATAGCAGGCGCAAACCCCGGTACCCCCTTAGGATAAAGGATGAGGAACGGAAGAAGAAAATTTAGGGCGAGGAAATCCTCAGGTAAGTCAATAGAGAAGAGATTCCCTTTCGGAGGAACAGCATCAGCAGCAGCGAATGTTCTTTTCCCATCTCTCTTCGGTTCTCCGTTATCTATCTGAACCTTGTTTTCAGAGAAACTCGTGTAAGAGTACCTCGAAATTGCGACATATTTACGTCGACCTCAAATCCGATTTAGACTTGCACTTGCAGCGCGCTCCAGATTTGGAGATGATGACCGATGCTGACCACAGAGTAATTATTATCTGATTGATGCTGGCTTCCTCTCTAGCTTATTAGAGGTTGAAAGTCCTAGTGATCTCATTGATTATTAGTGAAACGGTAGAACTTCAAGTTGGAATACGATATGAGTTTTCCTCACACATTGAAGGTTTTTTTAATTCTTGTGCTTCGACTTTTTCTCGCCATTATGTAATGCCAAAATGGGTATCTTGAAAAAATACCTCTGGGTCAGTATTGAGGCCCTGGCAGCAAGAACTAAGCCAAGAAGAATGAGGTCTCAAAGGAACCAGCTCATTCTAGTACTACAGCCTGGCAGCTAGAGCGAAGCGCAAGGCGACAAGACACAGGAACCCGACATCATCAGGGGCAACAATACAGTAGATCCTGCAAGGCAGGAGGTGAGGGCAGTGGAATAATCTGGTGCCGAACCTGCACAAAGGATTAGATCCGGCATTGACAAATTTTGTCATGTGCCGAGTCCCATCAAGGAAAGAAGGTGTCAAGGAACTATGAAGGCTATAAATTAGATGACTCTTGGGAGAGGGAAAAATAGTTGTAAGAAACTTCTTTTGGAGCTGGAGATTGCCATCTCGTATCGGCGACCCCAAGACCAGGGGGTCTTGGTTGTGTTGTTTCCCATTCCGAGTTAGTCCACTATAATCTCTTCCTTCCTTGCTTTTTTCTGCTTTCCTTCCCTCCATCTTTCCTCCCATGCGCATAACCTCTCCTCTTGATAGAGTGATTTGGCAGGTTGTGAAGGATCCAACTTCACTCATAAAGTCCGTGAGAGGATAGATGCCATTTGGACCAGCGGCTATCCATCAGTTGGTATGAGAGCATCATGGGGCCTAAACCCACTAATCCCAAGCTGGATTCTCTTAAGAAAGAGCTGGAGGAATTCCGGCAACTCACCCGCTCCAATCAAGCCACAAATGTAGAGTAGTTTCAAGTGTTATAAGTGGAACAGGTTGACATGTGTCAGCAGCTGGGCTCAGTATCACATCAGTTGAGAACACTTGTGCAAATCATGAACACCATCCGATGTCAGTTGGGGATATCCCTTAGTTGAGCAAGCAAGTCCACTACCCTTATGGAATCTTCATTGGACTGGGCCCATAGAGAGACCAGCATCGGTCACTGGCCATTTGGGACAAAGAAACCCTACTGACGTGACTTAGTCGTATATTAAATGACGCAAATCTAAAATTTATAAAACTAGAAAATATGATTTTTCAGATATGTAGAAGTATTTCTAAAAAAATATATCAATTATAATTTAATAAAACTTTCAAAAAATAGCGGTAATTTTTCAGGTCGATCACAGGGATGTAATATAATATCTAGTAATTATTCAGAATTTTCCTCAAAGAATACTATTTTCTATAAATTTTATACTAAGAAATGAAAAGGAAATATATTTAAAATTCACGAAAAAAAGAAAATAAGGGTGCAGGCGATAGGATGACGTCAGCGCCTGATGAACGCGAATCGGGCAGAAACAGAGTTCCGCCCGACGATTCTTACGTAAGCGATTACAGATGATTTAATTGATCAAATTAAGATCTGTAAAAGCCAGAAGAATCGTAATTGAACGAAGTATATTTTGGTAAATTAAAATCACATAAATTATCACTAAATGAAGCGTAAAGTAAGTTGAAAGTAGGAAAATAGAGTTTCGACATCGCGGCAGCGATGCGTCGGCAATGCACCAGAATCCTGAGCGTTCAGGAGGATCGTTGTGCAGTGTCCACGGCCTCGAAGGCTCTCCTTGGACAAAGACGACGTGGGCAATCTCTAGATCTCCTTTCGAAGTTTAGAGATCAATGAAATGGGTCGTCGAATCGTCTCCAGCGGCTGTCACCCGGCAGAGCGGAAAAACGACGACTTTGCAGCTCTCCGATGGCTGTCACTTGACGGAGAGGAGCTGGATGGAGGTGGGGCACGTGTCAGGGAGCTTCATCCTCAGGTCCGCACAGCAAAAGGAGGCTCTTCATTGCATCTGGTACGCTCTCAGGAGGTGGCGACTCGTCTCCCGGTAGATCGTCCTCTTCCCGACGACGGCTTGTTCGTCGATTAATCAGAGATGATTTACTCGATGAATTCGCGATCCTTTTATCGTGAATCCTTCAGCAATTTTAGTAACATTGCTCCGCGAATCGCGTTGACGAGATTTTCGCCGATGATCCAGCGATTCTAGTTGCTTAATCCTTCACTGGTGATCTGCAGGAAAGTCACGATAATTAGATAAAAATATGAGTTTTGGCTCTAGGAGGATTCGAACCCGCGCCAGTTGCCCCGCCTCTTCTGAGGAAGGTGACGAGTTTAGTCCCACATCAGTTGTGCGCCGAATTTTTGGGCGAATATATAGTAATGTTACATTTCTAAGCAAAGTCCCTTTCTCGCGCATGTACGATCACTCCTTGCCCCATAGTTGGCTGGCCACCGGTGACGTGGAAGGGGAGTGGCGTACACGTGCCTCCATTAGTTTAAGCCGCTCGAGCCCCTGCTCACGGCTCATGCCTGACTGTGCTTCCGACCTGCTTGCGGGCCTGGCTGGCCGGCGGGTCCCCCTGATTTTGCTACATTTTTATTTTAATTTCTTTTCCTTCATTTATCTCAAAAGTAAGACTATAAAAATCGTATAAAATCACATAATTACCCAAAAATTCACGTTAATCAATTGAAAACCACTTTTCACACTTTAACACAAATATAAGTCTATTTATCATGAGTTGAGGCTAAAACTATATTATTTACTAATTATTAACTCATGATAATGAAGACTTATCACCTAGCACTAGGAGGAGCCAATTGTGAACCATCAGAGCCACAACAAACCCATCGACTGATGGCAGCAGAGGAATCTATTGAAACCCAACCTCATCGGTGGTGGAAATTTCTGATATTTTTTGACTCTAACCTAGAAGGATGGGTCTATTATGTGGAGCTATATTTCTCCACCTACTGACTGACAACACCCAAACAACTAGTAGAGGCATGTCATAGTATGAGAGTGAAAGCCCTCTATTGGCTCTAATGGGTTAAATCTCATCAAACATTCCACAGTTAGGAAGATCTGAAATATTGACTATTAGAGCATTACAGAGACAAGTATTTCAGCTCCCTTTGCCAATAGTTCCTTGAACTCAAGTAGATAGACTCGGTAGAGGGCTATCGTGAATAACTTGAAGTCATGTTTGGTGTTCTTTGTGACATACTAGATGTCATATTAGAAGGAAACTTTTTCAAGGGCCTGTGATGGGAGATTCAAGCTAAAATTATCGTTCTCAACCCATAAGGATTAGAGGTGATAATGAGGATGGCCCAAAGGATAGAGACCAAACTACTAACATTGACTAACATGGGATGACTATGGTAGGGTAGAGGGCCGGAGAGAGGCCTTCGGTGTACGACAGGTGCCAACAACATGTTCCGTCAACTGGAGTGAGCAATCGAGAAGGAGGATAGGGATCTAGCCCAACCATTGTGGGTGCTCCAGCCCTCATAGGTGGTGGACCTCCGGTAGATCGTTGACAGCACTTACACCTCACGGCGGCAGAAATCCAGGTCTGAAGGGCCTAAGGCATGTGTTTCCATTGCGATGAGAAGTTTGTGCCAAGCCATTAGTGCAGATGTGAATTGAATATCCTATTCATGTTAGCTGACTCTAACTACCTACAAGACGACAAAAAAGAGGAGGAGCTCTCTTAGGACACCTCTTGGATGATGGTGAGATCATCTAGCTTGAAGTTGCCCTCCACTCACTCGCAAGCCACTCAAAGAGACGGTCCAAGGACGATTGGTCTCTACCTTGCTCAACATGGGGTGACATTCAACTTTATTAGCAATCGCCTGGTTCACGAGTTGTAGCTACCCATCATTAAGATGACATGATACTAGGTGACCACCGACATAAACGAGATGGTTTTTAGCTCATAAATGTTCCAAAGCCTCATTGTGGACCTTTTAGAAATCGTCATTTTAGGCAATTTCCTCTTCTTTCCTCTAGCCTCGGTTGACATAATCCTAGACATGAAAAGGGTGCAGGAAAGGCACAAGCTCGAGCTATACCTTGATGACTAGACCCTGTCATTCCCTGCCAGCACGGAGAAAGTGACGCTCATGGTGGAACCACTTGACAAGGGTACCCAACTCCACCTAGACACCTTGGTCAGCCAACCCTACAAAGGTGAAATATATTTCAAATTGTTCCAACTTGAGTTAGGCAAAGTTAAGGCAATCGATGGATGACAAGCGGTAAAGCTCCAATTGTGTATTTTATAAGTCTTCATTGACATTATTGACCTTCCCCCATGTAGTGACCAGGAGCACTACATCATTGTAAAATAGAAAAGCCAAACTATTCACACTTGTCCCTTTCACTACCCTCACTTTTAAAAAATGAGTTAGAGAAGTAGGTGGCAGCAATGTTGGTAATTCTAGACGTCTGTGGACAAGCTCATTGACGAGCTGCATGGAGCCACGGTGTTCTTAAAGCTAGACATGTTTTCTTATTACCATCAAATTTATTACGTGTAGAGGATGTGCCCAAGATGGCATTCTAGACACATCATAGATATTACAAGTTCCTCGTAATGCCCTTCGGCTTATCCAGCACCTTAGTGACCTTCCAGGCCATGATGAACTTCATCTTCACACATTTTTTACGAAGATTCATGCTGTTCTTCAACGACAGTGTCGTCTACAGTTGGACTAATAACGAACACAAGAGCCATCTTCTCAAAGTATTTCTCATCCTTCTTGAGCATTAATTCCACATTCACCCCAAGAAGTGTATGTTCAATTAGATAAGGATCAGGTACCAAGGTCACTAGATCTCTAACGTGATTTAGTTGTTGTATAGTAAATCACGTAAATTTAAAATTTATAAAACTAGAAAATATAATTTTCAGATATTTAGAAGTATTTTTGAACAAATATATTAATTATAATTCAATAAAACTTCCATAAATAGTGATAATTTTCTAAGTCGATCACAGAGATATAATATAATATTAAGTAATTATTTAGAATTTTCCTCAAATAATACTATTTTCTATGAATTTTACATTAGGAAATGAAAATAAATTATATTTAAAATTCACAAAAAAGAAAAATAAGGGTGCGGATGTCAGGATGATGTCAGCGCCCGACGAACACGAATCAGGCGAAAATAGAGTTCTATCTAGCAGTAATTACATAAGTGATTACATACGATTTAATTGATCAAATTAAGATCTATAAAAGCTAAAAGAATCATAATTGAATTAAGTATATCTTGATAAATTTAAATCACACAAATTATCACTAAATGAAGTGAAAATTAAGTTAAAAGTAGGAAAATAGAGTTCCGACATTGAGGTGACGATGCGTCAATGATGCACTAAAATTTTGAACGTTCGGGTGGATTGTCGTGTAGTGTCCACGGCCTTGAAGGCTCTCCTTAGACAAGGACTACATGGGCAATCTCTAGATCTCCTTGCGAAGTCTAGAGATCAATGAAATGGGTCGTTGAATCATCTTTGATGGCTGTCACCCGGCAGAGCAGAAAAATGACAATTTTGCAGCTCTTCGGTGGCTGTCACCTATCAGAGAGGAGCTGGATGGAGGTGGGGCACGTGTCAGGGAGCTTCATCCTCAGGTCCGCACAGCAAGAGGAGGCTCTTCATCGCATCCGATATGCTATCAAGAGATGGCAACTCATCTCTCAGCGGATTGTCTTCTTCCCGACAATGGCTTGTTCGTCGATCAATCAGAGATGCTTTACTCGATGGATTCACGATCCTTTTATCGCGAATCGTTTAGTAATTTTAGTAACAATGCTTCGCGAATCATGTTGACGAGATTTTCGCCGATGATCTAGCGATTTTGGCGGCTTAATCCTTCACCGACGATATGCAAGAAAGTCACGATAATCAGATAAAAAATATGAGTTTTGGTTCTAGGAGGATTCGAACTCACGCCGATTGCTCGCCTACGTGAGAGAGATTGATATAAGTACTCTAATGCTCTTATAAAATGATGTCATCATGGTATATCTCTATTATAAATAATGGGTATTGTAGGTATTAAAATCATCAAAGCCTTCTAGGGAAGGTGTGATGCAGGTTTAGTCCCACATACTTGTGTGTTGAAGTTTTGGATGAATATATAGTAATATTATACTTGCAAGTAAGTCCCTGACGTGACTCAGTCATTGTATATTAAATCACGCAAATATAAAATTTATAAAACTAGAAAATACGAATTTTCAGATATTTAGAAGTATTTTTGAATAAATATATCACTTATAATTCAATAAAACTTCCAAAAATAGCGATAATTTTCCAGGTCGATCACAGGGATGTAATATAATATCTGGTAATTATTCCAAATTTTTCTCAATGAATACGATTTTCTATGAATTTTATACTAGGAAATGAAAAGGAAATATATTTAAAATTCACGAAAAAGAAGGAAATAAGGGTGCGGACGTCAAGATGACGTTAGCGCCCAGCAAACGCGAATTGGGCAGAAATAGAGTTCCGCCCGATGATTCTTACGAAAGCGATTACAGACAATTTAGTTAATCAAATTAAGATCTGTAAAAGCCGGAAGAATCGTAATAGAACAAAGTATATTTTGGTAAATTAAAATCACAAAAAGTATCACTAAATGAAGCGTAAAGTAAGTTTGAAAGCAGGAAAATAGAGTTCCGGCGTCGCGACGGTGATGCGTCGGCGATGCACCGGAATCCTGAGCGTTTGGGAGGATCGTCGTGCAGTGTCCACGGCCTCGAAGGCTCTCCTTGGACAAAGACGACGTGGGCAATCTCTAGATCTTCTCGTGAAGTCTAGAAATTAATGAAATGGGTCGCCGAGTCGTCTCTGGCGGCTGTCACCCGGCAGAGCGGAAAAACGGCGACTTTGCGGCTCTCCGGCGGCTATCACCCGACGGAGAGGAGCTGGATGGAGGTGGGGCACGTGTCAGGGAGCTTCATCCTCAGGTCCGCGTAGCAGGAGGAGGCTCTTCATCGCATTTGGTACGCTCTCAAGAGGTGGCGACTCGTCTCCCGGCGGATCGTCCTCTTCCCGACGACGGCTTGTTCGTCGATCAATCGGAGATAATTTACTCGATGGATTCGCGATCCTTTTATCGCGAATCGTTCAGCAATTTTAGTAGCAATGCTCCGCGAATCGCGTTGACGAGATTTTTGCCGATGATCTAGCGATTCTGGTTGCTTAATCCTTCACCGGCAATCTGCAGGAAAGTCGTGATAATCAGATAAAAAATATATGAATTTTGACTCTGGGAGGATTCAAACCCGCGTCGGTTGTCCGCCCCTTTTGAGGAAGGTGTGACGCGGGTTTAGTCCTACATCGGTTGTGCGCCGATTTTTTAGGCGAATATATAGTAATGTTAGCTTTCTAAGCAAAGTCCCTTCTCTCGCGTGTACGACCACTCCTTGCCCCACAGCCGGCTGGCCACCGGTGACGTGGAAGGGGAGTGGCGCACACATGCCCCTATCGGTCCAAGCCGCTCGAGCCCCTGCTCGCGGCTACTCCCCGACTGAGCTTCCGACCTACTTGCGGGCCCGGCTGGCCGGCGGGTCCCCCCCCCCCCATTTTGCAATATTTTAGTTTTATTTCTTTTTCTTCATTTATCTCAAAAGTAAGACTGCAAAAATCATATAAATTCGTATAAAATCACATAATTACCTAAAAAATCACATTAATCAACTGAAAACCACTTTTCACACTTTAACACAAATATAAGTCTATTTATCACAAGTTAAGGCTAAAACTATATTATTTACTAATTATTAACTCATGATAATGAAGACTTATCAGTCCCTTTCTCTCGCGTGTACGACCACTCCTTGTCCCACAACTGGCTGGCCACCGGTGATGTGAAAGGGGAGTGGCGCAGACGTGCCCCTACTAGTCTTAGCCGCTCGAGCCCCTACTCGTGACTCCTCCCCAATTGCGCTTCCGACCCACTTGTGGCCCCAATTGGCCGGCGGGTACCCCCTATTTTGCTATATTTTTATTTTTATTTCTTTTTTTTCATTTATCTCAAAAGTAAGACTGTTAAAATCATATAAATTCGTATATAATCACATAATTAGCCTACAAATCATGTTAATCAATTGAAAACCACTTTTCACACTTTAACACAAATATAAGTATATTTATCATGAGTTAAGGCTAAAACTATATTATTTACTAATTATTGACTCATGATAATGAAGACTTATCAATCTCTATAGATGATGTCACTATCAACCTAGAGAAGATTGTTACAGTTCACTAGTGGTCATCACCCATGATGTTTTACAACCTTTAAAGATTCTTGGGTTCCTCTAGTATTACTAACTTTTTGTCTACAACTTCGGAAAAATTTCTTGGCCACTGACATAATAGCTGAAGAAGAAGGCATTCTGCTCCTAATGGTCGATGAAACCTTTTAACAGCTCAAACAGACCTTAACGATAGTTAGCACTGTCAGACTTCTCTACCACATTTAAGCCTTTCAATGGTTTGAGTTAGATGCCTCTAGACATGGCATAGGAGTGGTTCTCATGCAACATTGAAGACCAATGGCATTCTTCAGTTGGGCATTGGCACCAACCCACCACCAAAAGCCCACTTAGGAGCGTGCGCTCACTGTCATTGTCTTAACCACCCTCAAGTGACAGCATTACCTTCTTGGTCACATGTTCTAGATTTACACATACTAGTAGAGTTGAAAGATTTTTCTAGAGCAACAACAGGTCCTTTCAAATTATTAGAAGTGGTTGGTGAAGATTATCTTGTTTGACTTCTAAATATGCTTCAAATTAGGCCATGAGAATTGTGTGGCGGATGTCTTGTCATGTACCCCCCAATAGGTATGGCTTTAGACACTAGCCCTCTTCTGCCTAGAGCTGTTCAACCTCATGGAGATTGCCCAAGAGAATCAAGTTGACCCATATCTTCAAAAAATCATGGACAAACTGTGCACCGAGCCAGCAAAATGGAGACACTATTCGTTGCAATAGGGGCACTTATTCCACCAAGGATGGGTCATGATCTTGGTGACCTTGTGTCTTCTTCCAGCCCTTCTGCATGAGTTCTATGACACAACAATAGGAGGTCACTTTGACTTTCAGCAAACCTACCTCTAACCTAAGTAGAGCGTACACTAGCATAAAATTAAGGTAGTAGTCAAACACAATATGACTATCTGCCCAGTGTACCAAACAAACAAATCAAAGGTGTTTTCTTTGGCTGATCTCCTTCAACCTTTACAAATTCCACACTACTAATGAATCGAATTAGAGGTTAAATACGTCATTGTGATGCAACAAAGTTCATGCAAATAAGATTTATAAAATGTCACTCTTCTACTTAGGATAAGTAAGGGTTGATCCTTAGAGAGTGTGGGTAATGAGAGTACGAATTCTACTTATTTTATTTCTTATATAGATATATATATATATATATGTGAGATTGTGAAGGGTGGAATTAAATGTAAAAAGGTAAAGACAAGAGTTGTGAAAAGCATGAAAAAAGAGAGAGAATTGATCTAACGCAATGGAATGATAGAATAAATGATAAAACTAATTTAAATTAAAAGTTAATCTATCTATGAAGAGGATTACAAAGATGCTCAAATCTGGATCTTACACAAACCTCGTTGTGCACCAGTCCTAGACCGAGTGATGCTTGATCTGTGATGATCTTGATGTGCTCCAGGTAATCTCTTCTCCACGATGATCTTGGGCACGAGAATACCGTTGATTAAGCCTTGATTTCCTTCCTATTTTCTTCAACTAGCCACTGTTAAAGAGAGACAAAAAACACACTCCAAGAGGGGGGTGAGAATATGAAATAAGTAGATAAGAATTCCTCACTGATCTCTACTCGTCAATGACTTTTTCTTTCCTCTATTCTCCTCATTTTTTTCTTTTTTTTTCTTTTTTTTTGATGAATGAAAATCTTAACTCAAACATATACAACTTAGAAGAGGATGATAAAATATTGAGAAAGATGAGTATGGAGAAGAATAAATGACACATGTAAAGAATAAGTGTTATTTGGGGTAACAACCATCATGAGTGGAGATGAAAAATTAATGGAAATAGGGTGGCCTAATTGTGAAAATTTGAAGGGTAAATTTTGGTCAAGGGATAAAATGGTATGGTTGGATAAGATATAGGGACTGAATAATGTATAGTGGATAAGAAATGTATGGATATCATTCTGTACCTAAGATTAAATGTCCTTTCACTATTCCAAAAAGAATTTTTTTGATCAATGAGAATCCATATACCAAGTAGGATTGATTGACATAGGGTAGGGGGTCTAAATTTTCTATCACTCAATTCTCTCCAGTCCACACCAATAGTACTTCAACCTTTTGATTTCTCATATTCCTTTGATGCTCATTAGATATCCCACTCGTAGGAGGTCATCCATTATATAAAAATCCTCATAATTGATCTAGGTCCCATGGTTGTGTCATTCTGAGTTGATCTCAATCTGCTGTAGTAGCCTAACTTCTATGCCCTAAATTCCAAGATTTCTAGGTGAATAGACTCACTAAGGTGGGGTTGATAACCCTTGAAAATATTTTTATGAGTAGATATCCTCCACTTAGTAAAAAAACTAAAAATGCATCAGTCACATGTAAAATTTTAAAATTTTTGTAGAAGACATGTAAATGACTCATACCCCCCACTTCAATCATGCATGGTCCTCAATGCATGTGGAAAGAATTAACATAAGTAAATTTTTCAAACCGAGGGTAGATGCTTTATTTGCAAGAATGGAGATAGCCCTTTGTGACTTTTATGATCATCTCTCTCAGCAGCAAAAAATCATGGAGATTTCAAGGCCCTTCTACATAGAAAAGAAAATAAAAATACAAAACAAAACACACACGAAAGAAAAATACTAAAATGAAAATTAAAAAAAAGTAACTACTAGGCTTGTGCAGTGAAGTTAAGAGGATCATTAGTTTCACGGAATGACTTATTAAAATTAATTGAGATTGATGGAGAAAGTGAATCATTTTCTACAAGGTTTCAATCTTTGTCCATTCACTTTTATATGCTATCCTATTTTTGGACCCTCAATTAAAACAACACCACATTCAAAGACTTTAGTAATAATAACTGGACCATCCTATCTAGATTTTAACTTACTAGAAAAGAGCTTAAATCTTGAATTATAAAGCCATACTTTTTGATTTTCTTTGAATTCTCTTCTTCTTAATTGTTTGTTATGAAATGCTTTCATTTTAGCTTTATAGATCTTAGAATTCTCATGTGCCTCATTTCGAATCTCATTCAACTCATGTAATTCAAGTAATCATTTCTTTTCAGCATCATCAAGAGATAAATTTAATTTTTTAATTGCCCAATATACTCTATGCTCTAGCTCTAAGGGAAGATGACATACTTTACCAAAAAATCATCTATATGGTGACATGCCTAAAGGAGTTTTATATGTTGTCCTATATGCCCATAGAGCATGATATAATCTTCTAGATCAATCCTTTCCATCAAGCTTATAGATTTTTTACAGAATTTTTTTTATCTCTCTATTACATACTTCTACTTGTCCATTGGCTTGTGGATGATAAGGTGTAGTTATCCTATGATGAACTCTATATCTTTTCAATAGGGTCTTAAATTGATAATTATGAAAATGTGATCCTCCATCACTAATGATGGCCCTAGGACATCCAAACCTTAATTGTTATAAATTTAACTACCACCTTTCCATCATTGGTTCTAGTGAGAATTGCTTTTACCCAACGAGACATATAAGCTACTGCCATCAAAATGTATTCATATCCCTCTGAATTTGGAAAAGGCCATATGAAATCAATTCCCCATAAATCAAATATCTCTATTTCTAAAATTCACTTAAGGGGCATATGATCTTTCTTACTCAAATTAATGGTCGCTTGACATCTTAAACACCTTAAACAAAAATCATAAAAATCTCTAAATAAAGTTACCCAATAAAACCCACATTGTAAGACCGTTGAAGTTGTAATTTTAGAAGAATAATGGCCTCCACATGGTGATGAATGACAAAACTCTAAAAAAAATTCTTGTTCCTCCTCTTGCACACATCTCTTCAAAATTTAATCAACTCTTAAATAAAATAATTCATGTTCTTTTTAATAATAATGTGATAATATTTTGAAGAATTTTTTCCTCTCATTGTAGTCCCAATCTAAAGGCAACATTCCTATAGCAAGATAATTTACTATATGTATACCAAGGAATTTTCCTCGCTTGAACTCCTAAAATATGTTCATCGGGAAATGAATCACTAATGGGCTATGAGTCTACTACAGTCATCCTCGATAAATGATCAGCCACTACATTTTCACTTCCCTTCCTATTCCTTATCTCAATATCAAATTCTTGTAACAAAAGTATCCACCTAGGAAGCCTAAGTTTAGCCTCTTTCTTTCTAAGTAAAAACTTCAAAGCTACATGGTCAAAAAAAATAACAATCTTACTACCTAATAAATAAGACCTAAACTTTTCTAAAGCAAAAACAATGACTAGTAATTCCTTTTCAGTAGTTGAATAATTTACCTGAGCATCCATCAAGGTCTTACTAGCGTAATAGATGGTCATCAGCTTCTTGTCGATTCTTTGGCCTAAGACTGCTCCCACCGTAAAATTTGATGTATCACACATTAGCTCAAAGGATAAGCTCCAACAGGGGCCTGCAAAATAGGAGCTTGAATAAGTGCATCTTTAATTTGATTAAAAGCAATCCAAGCATCACTATCAATAATAAAATCAACATCTTTGGACAAGAGATTAGTTAAGGGTTTAGAAATCTTTGTAAAATATTTAATAAATCTTCTATAGAAGCTTGTGTGGCTGAGGAACTCTCTAAGTTGTTTTAAATTACTAGAAAGAGGTAGACACTTGATCACTTCGATTTTGACTTTGTCTATTGATAAGTCTTCATTATCATGAGTAAATAATTAGTAAATAATATAGTTTTAGCCTTAACTCATGATAAATAGACTTATATTTATGTTAAAGTATGATTTGTGGTTTTCAGTTGATTAACGTGAATTTTTGGGTAATTATGTGATTTTATATGGTTTTTATAGTCTTACTTTTGAAATAAATGAAGAACAAGAAATAAAAATAAAAATATTGCAAAATGAGGGGACCCGTCGGCCAGCTGGGCCCGCAAGCGGGTTAGAAGCACAGTCGGGGAGTAGCCGCGAGCAGGGGCTCGAGCGGCTTAGCTTGGACCGATAGGGGCACGTGTGCGCCACTCCCCTTCCACGTCACCGGTGGCCAGCCGGCTGTGGGGCAAGGAGTGATCGTACACGCGAGAGAAGGGACTTTGCTTACAAAGCTAACATTACTATATATTCGCCCAAAAAATTGGCGCACAACTGATGTGGGACTAAACCCGCGTCACACCTTCCTCAAAGGCGGGCGACCGGCACGGGTTCGAATCCTCCCAGAGTCAAAATTCATATATTTTTATCTGATTATCGCGACTTTCTTGCAGATCGCCGGTGAAGGATTAATGATGGCGAGCGGGACCCGTCTCCATCAGCTCAGGAGACACCAGCAGTCCGAGTTCAGCCCGATTGACGTGCGAAGATGAAGGAGCCTGGCTTTCGCTACACGGCCTAGCCCTTTGGGACAACGACATTCCACCTCCATGATGATGACGAGCTTGAGCTCACCCATATCTTTCTTTGTATTTTCATGTTGACTTGTTGGGCCTCGCATTTGTGTGTTAGCGGGCCCAATTCTATGTGTGTGTGTTGTTGTTTGTCTCTCTTACTTTAGGGTTTTATTGGGTCTTTCTTTGAGGCCCAATTAAAACCCTAAGGGGGGGGGACCTATGTGTCTTTCTTTTTTTGGGCCTCTTTTGGGGCTTATTTGGGTCTTTATTTGAGGCCCACTTAAGCACCATAAGAAGGCCCTCCTCTTTCTCCTTTTAGGGGAGCTTATTGGGTCTCTCTTTAAGAGGCCCAATAAGCCCCTTTTTGTAGCCTTTGTGGCTTATGGGCTTGAGGGTCTCAAGTGGGCCCACCTCGCCTTAGCCCACTTGTGGGCCCCCATATAAGGGGAGGTAGGACCCCCCCTCAAGGAGCGCCGTATTTTTGAGAGAAATTATCGTTGTGAGTTATCTTCCTCGTGACCAAGAATAGGGAGGGAAGGAGGAAGAGGAAGGCCGTCGATACCCCCTTCGAGGACTTCGTTCCTCGTGACGCTGCTGCCCGAGAAGTCCCGCTGCCGCCTGAGACCACTGCCGCCGCCGGCCATCTCATTGCCGCCCGGGAGCTCGCCGCTGTCACCGGACGAAACGGTCGCGGTTGCCGCTGCATCCGCCGCCGCCTCTGCTGGAACCCCGTCACGCCGCCGTGACGAAAAGGGCTCGCTTCGCCTCCCCCACGAGCCGTCGCCGAGCACTCCGCCGGAGTCTCTCGACTCCCGGTTCGACTGCCGCCTCTTCCTCCGGAACTCCACCATAAATTCGCCGGAGCCGCCCTCCGCCGCTCCGCCCAGTCGCTGGCCGTTCGCCGACGAACGCCGACCTGCCGCCGACGTCGGAAGAGACCCCGCAGCCGTGCTGACGAGCCAGAACCAGTCCCAGCTCCTCACAGGCCCCCGCCGGATTTTCCCGACGCTCCGCCGCCGTCGCGCCGTTTCCGGCGCCGCTTAGACCAGGAGAGCTCAACCCTCCCTGGTATCGTCGGCCGGATCGTCTCCTCTCTACTCCGCTTCCCGGCGCCGCCAGAGAGGCCGATCCTTCCGGTGACGGTTGGGTTTCCGCCCCAACCGCCGACGCTCGGCATTCCCGCCGAAGCGCCGCTGACGCTCGGCATTCCCGCCGAAGCGCCGCTGACGCTCGGCATCCCTGCCAAAGCGCCGCAGACGCTCGGCCTTCCCGCCGAAGCGCTGCCACCACGTGCGCCCCGCGCGCCGGCTCTTGCGGCCCGCGCGGCCACCTGGCGCCACTGCCCGCGTGCCCTTCGGCCCACCAGCGGGCCCACGCCCACTAGCGTGCCCTTTGGCCCACCTGCAGGTCCACGCCCACGCCGACTGTGCCACGCCCTAAGACGACGACTTCCGTGACCCTCGACCAGGACCGACCGTCGACGCTGAGCATCGCTCTTCACCGGACGTCCCTGCCTTCGTCGGATCTCCGCTCCGTCACGACCCGCCGGGCTACGCAGCCCTGAAGGTTAGCTCCGTACCCCTTCTTACTTAAGTTTAATTATCTTTCGAAGGGTTTTCTTGGCTCGTCTCTACTGCCTTCAGGAGCACGTAGACAGGATAGGATAGGTTAACGGATTGTGACTTCCGACGCTGTGCCAGACTCGTCACAGTTCGTGAGCTGCAGCCCTAGGCTACTTTACGACGACAGTTCTGCCGTCTGTCTGGACGTGGACCGAGAGGGCCTCTCACTCACCATCGTCGAGTATTTCCCCGGGTTGTCCTGGGATGATCACGCATATTGGTATGCCTGCCTGTGCTTAGGTTACGTGGTCAGACCTAGAGTCTAGGGTCCAAACCTTCTTATTAAATCGGTCCGACTGTCCCATCATGGGACTTGAGTTTCATTGATCAGGTATAGGGGGTTCTCGCCCCGTCCTGCATCAGAAGGGTTGCCGCGAAGACTAGTTACCATCGAGGACAAGGGCACCGAATTGAGGAACTCCACCAGGAGGAGAAGGGCGCGGCTAGGAAGGGCGGCACATCGAAGAGGGAGGCAACAGTTGGAGAGAGCCTTGAGCTCTGATACCATGTTGACAATGAAAGAGGAAACCCTAGAATACATCATCGAGAATAGAGGACTATGCGTGTATGTATAAAAGAGGAGAAGAGGAGACAGAGATAATGAACCCTAATGGGCCCTAATGGGCTAAGAGTCTAATGACACTATCAAACATACATATTACTAGCCTAACTAATGGTCTTCCAAGAGTTAATTTCTACCTCAATTTTATATTAAAATATTTAAAAAATAATATAGCAATCATTTAAAATATTAAGTACATGGAGTGTTGATCTATTATTTATGACAATAGAACTGTATTAAGATGTCATTTTTAAGAAAGTGGTCACATATTTATATTTATTGTAGAATATGTTTCTTTAAAAATAATTTCCTCACCAGGACTTTACTAGACAATTTACACATGTTCTAATTATACTTCAATGACAACTAATTCACTTCAATTCCACTTCAATTATGCTGATCAAACATGACTTTCACGATGCCTCAAAACTCATTTTGTCGTTATCAAAATTAGGTAATAATTGAGGAATATCAACACTCTTAATATGCTCTTATAAAATACTTGTTATATCATAATAAGAAGTTTTTGACAACATTTAATGATTTTCCTTCCTCTTCATTTTCTATTCCACTTGTTTTGTTTTCCTATCATTTATGAGATTTCTCTACTCTAAACTCTACCCCTAATGAATAGGCCCATATTCCATAATTCATCTATTATCAGTTTTATTATAGATTCATTTGATATAAATTTTTCTTTTAGAAACGTGCATCTTCCATCTAAAGAAAGTCTTTGTCCTAAAACATTCTTATTAGAAATGTTCATGTGGCACATGAAGAGATTTCAACATCATAAGGGCTTTGACCTTGGCTTCTATATCAATAGTTGGGATATAATCATATTCAAAAAAATTCAATTCTCCAAGGTATTTGACTCTTCTTTCATCCGAAAAGTTTAGAGTAAATGTTTTAAAAATAACTTGGTTGTTAGAGATTGTCTAGTTTCGTTCACCACCTTGGCATTGAGTTTTCATAAGACTCCTCACATATCTTCCATGCAAACCTAAATGCTGTGATATTTTGCACATACCCTACTAAATTAATAGATCTTTCATTTTCCATTTCCTCACTCCAAAGTACTCATTTTCATAAATGTTTTCATCTTTTGAAGTGATTACCTTTCATGTTGAATTTGAATATTACAAAATTGAACTAAGTACTTTGAAATCAATTGTTAGAATAATTCTAATCACTAAGATCATCCATCTCCACACAATATGCACTTATAGCCACAACTCAACAACATACCATTATACAATAAATTTACCTGCCAAATCTCAAAATATGAGAAACAAAATGATAGGAGGAAGCAATCCCTGTCACGCTAGCATCTTTAACTTTGATTACACTCAAAGTCTACACACACCCTACATGCACATATCACAACTCTGGATTTCTGCATTTTCCCTTCTGCTCAATCAAACATTGCCCAAAGATAACAAAGCTCCCCATTGATAGGAAGGTTGAAGTTCGACTTATGAATACCCGCTGGTTTGAATGGCATCTATCCTCTCATTGACTTTATGAGTGAAGTTGGATCCTTCACAACCTTCCGAATCACTCTATTGAAAGGAGAGGTCGTGCACACATGAGTAAGGAAAGAGGGGAAGGAAGGGGGGAAAAAGGAAGGGAGGAAGAGACTAGAGTGGACTAACTCGGAACAAGAAACAATACATAACCAAGACTACCTTGGTCTTGGGGTTGCTAATACGAGATGACAAATCTCCAGCTCTAAAAGGAGTTTCTTTCAACTGTTCTCTCCTCTCCTAAGAGCTAACCCCTCTAATTTATAACCTTTGTGGTTCATTGACGCCCTTCTTCCTTGATGGGAATTAACATATGACATGATCTGTTGATGTCAGATCATGCCATTTGTGTAATTTTGCTGCTGGATCCTTCTACCGCCCTCACCTCTTACCCAACAAGATCAGTTATATTGTTGCCCCTAATGATGTCAGTTTCCCATGTCTTGTTGCCTTGCACTCCACTCTAGCTGCTAGATTGTAGTACTAGAATAGGCCGACTCCTTTAAGATCTTGTTCCTATTGGCCTAGTTCTAACTATCAGGACATCTTTAACTTCAATTACACCCCAAGTTTACACGTGCTCTACATGCACATATCACAACTCTAGACTATTAATAATTCCCTTTGCCCAACCCAACATTTCCCAAAGGTAACAAAGCTCTCTAATAAATAAAAAATTTAGCGTTCGACTAATGAATACCCACTAGTTCAAATGATGTCTATCCTCTTGTTGACTTCATGAGTGAAGTCAAATCTTTTATGACTTGACAAATCACTATATTGAAATGATATGTCATGCACTCGAGATGAAGGATAGAAGGGAAGGAAGGTAGGAAGAAGGAACAGAGGAAAAGACTAAAATGGACTAACTCAAAACGAGAAACAACACATAACCAAGACCACCTTAGTCTTGGGGTCACCAATACGAGATGATGAATCTCTAACTCTAAAAGGAGTTTCTTACAACTGTTATCCCCTCTCCCAAGGGCCATTCCCTCTAATTTATAGCCTTCATGGTTAATTGATGCCTCCTTCTTTGATGGGACTTGGCACATGACAAGATCTATTGATGTTAGATCATGTTGTTTGTGTAGGTTCACCGCTAGATCTTTTTGCTGCCCTCACCTGTTGCCCAACATGATCTGTTGCCCCCAATGATGTTGGGTTCCCGCAATTCGTTGCCTTGCGCTCCACTTTGACTATGAGGTTCTAGTACTATAGTAGGTCTATTCCTTTGAGACCTTGTTCTTATCGATCCAATTCTTACTATCATACTCTCAACAATAGTCTTCCCCCTCCCAAATAGAGTTTCTTACAATTGTTCTCCCCTCTCCTAAGAGTTGTCCCCTCTAATTATAGCCTTCGTGGTTCATTAATCTCGTCCTTCCTTGATGGGACTTAGCACATGACAAGATTTGTCGATGTCAAATCATGTCATTTTTGTAGGTTCACCACTGAATTCTTTTGCCATCCTCATCTCCTACTTAGTAGGATCTGCTATATTATTGTCCTCAATGATGTCAGGCTCCCACGTCTTGTCACCTTGGGCTCTACTCTTGCTATCAGGTTGTAATACTAGAATAAGTCAGTTCCTTTCAAACCTTGTTCTTATTGACGCAATTCTTACTATAAAGGCCTCAACAATACTCCCCCCTCCCCTCCAAAAAGAGTTTCTTACAAAAGTTTTCCTCTCTACCTAGAGCCGTCCCTATTAACTTATAGCCTTTGTGGTTCATTAATGCCCTCCTTTGTTTATGTAACTCGGAACATGACATGATCTGTACATGTCAGATCATGTTGTTTGTGCAGGTTTGTCGCCGGATCCTTTTGTCGCCCTCACCTCTTGCCCAACATCTTGCCACTTTTGCACTCTGCTTTGGCTACCAAGTTGTAGTACTATAGGAGATTGATTTTTTTGAGACTTTGTTCTTATTGGTCCAATTTTTACTATCATGGCCTCAACAATACTTCCCCCCCTCCTATAAAGAGTTTTTTACAATTGTTCTCCCCACTCTCAAGAGTCATCCCCCCTAACTTATAACCTTTGTGGTTTATTGACACCCTCTTTCCTTGATGGGACTCGGCACATGACAAGATCTATCGATGTCAGATCATATAATTTGTACATGTTCACTGCTGATCTTTTTGCCACCTTCACCTCCTGCTTAACAAGATCTACTATATTATTGCCCCCCAATGATGTTGGGTTTCCACATCTCATTATCTTGTGCTCCACTCTAATTGCCAAGTTGTGGTACTATAGTAGATTAGTTCCTTTGCAACCTTGTTCTTATTGGCCTAGTTCTTACTATTAGGGCCTCAATAATACTTCCCCCCTCCTCCCAAAAAGATTTTTTTATAATTGTTCCACCTTTTCCAAGAGTTGTCCCCTCTAGCCTATAGCCTTCATGGTTTATTTATGCCCTCCTTTCTTGATGGAACTCAATACATGACAAGATTTGTCGATGTCAAATCATACAATTTGTGCAAGTTTGCTGTTGGATCCTATTGTTGCCCCTAATGATGTCAGGTTCCACATCTTGTCGCCTTGTTCTCCACTCTAATTGTTAGGTTGTGGTACTAGAGTAGGTTAGTTCCTTTGCAACCTTATTCTTATTGGTCTAATTCTTACTATCGTGGCCTCAACAATACTTCCTCCCTCCTCCCAAAAAGAGTTTCTTACAATTGTTCTTGCTCTCCCAAGAGTCGTCTCATCTAACTTATAACATTTGTGGTTCATTGATGCCCTCCTTTCTTAATGAGACTCAGCACATAACAAGATATGTTGATGTCAGGTCATGTCATTTGTACAGGTTTGCCGTTGGATTCTTTTGCCACCCTCACCTCCTGCTTGGTAGGATCTACTATATTGTTGTCCTCAATGATGTCAGGTTTCCGCACCTTGTCGCCTTGTGCTCTACTCTAACTAATAAATTGTGGTACTAGAGTAGGCTAGTTCTTTTGTAACCTTGTTCTTATTGCCTGGTTCTTACTATCAAGGCCTCAACAATACTCCCCCCCCCCCTCCAATTATGCACCTAGTCCTCAAGGTGGAAGGTAGAAAATTGTCGGTAGATGTTGTGAGCTAGTTCCCACATGGTGGCATTGGTCGGCATTTCCTCTTACTAGATAAGCACTTCGGGGCCATGAGGATAGTAACAAATGTTTGCGACCCAATCCGGGACCACTGTCTAATGCAGGTCACCATCCATGACTAACTCGGACGTTGCTAGGGTCTTCTATCATTGCTCCACCCTTTTCAGCTATAACATGTGGTATACTTGATGAACTTGGGCTAAGGTGGGGAGGTCTAGATGATACGCCACTAACCCAATGTAATGAAGGACTTTGAACGAACGATAGAAGCAAAGAGCAAGCTTCACATAGGTCCATCATGTGATTCTAGTGTGGCAATAGAGTCGTTGGCGAAGGTAGATTCACTTGCCTACTTGGATACTTGATTTCCCTTCCTTTGTGGTTTGTAAATTGCTTCATTTGAGCTTGAGTTCATTCCAAATCTTGTTTGAGCAATGTGAGGATCTCATCAAGTCCCTACAGCTTGTGCTTCATATCTACCGACATCATGGGTTTGCTAATGAAATGGATCAAAGTTGACAAAGATCGTCCATAAACCTCTTGAAATAAGGTCACAATCATAGTATATCTCAGATGCTAGTCCACAATTGACCACCTTTGACTAGCCACATGCTAGTCTACTTAAGCGTTGTCTGTTGTTAATGAAAAAGGGCTTACTAAAAGGAGCTTATGAAGGTTCAATCTTGATCAATAAGGATGGATGTCAGAAATTTATACAACTAGATGATATGTCAGATGACGACTTTTACTACTGTCTAGATTGTAAATAGATGATGAAGCGCAAAAACATGGGCATACTTACTAAGTCAGTCAACAATGATCAAGATAGCATTCCAACTATGAGAGACTAGTAACCCTTCGATGAAGTCTATTGTCAAGCTTTCTCATATGCAGTTGAAAATTATAAATTAGTAGTTGTATCTATGCATTCATATCTTATATATAGATGCTAATTAATGAGTAAATAATACTATTATATATGTGTTACCAACTCATTATGACATTTATAATATTTTATCATTTAAGTCCTTGTGCATATTATTTTAATTATTTTATTTATATTATAAGACTAACCCCACTTTTATGAAGTCAAGTGGTGATTCTCTCACATTTTCTTGATAATTATTTAATTGCAAAGACTTAGGTGAGTTGTTAATATGAGTTGGAAGTAATAGAAAAAGCCCAAGCCTTCAACCCAATGAAAAGTTTAAATTTTATGAAGAGGGCCGGCCTAATATGTTTATGGGCTCAAAAGAGGGCATCACTTTGGCCTAATCCATTTGGACTTAAAAGGACTATCGAGAGATAAGATCTAAGCTCTCCATCTTAGGGCGCTTTAAGATGAGATTAAGAGAAGGATTAGAACGCCACCCTCATTGAATGATTTGGACCATCCACCAAGAGAGTCGATTATTAATCATAACCGTCCATTAGAGGGGCCTAACTTTCGAAAGGATTAAGGCATTTTGCCTCCCTCTTGAAAGGCACTTTTGGCTCTCTCTCTAGTAGTGGCTAGCCGAAAGAAACATGAGGGAAATCAAGACATGATCAATGGCATTCTTGTGCCCAAGAACATCGTGGAGAAGAGATTACTTGGAGCACATCAAGATCATCACAGATTGAACATCACTCAGCCTAGGACTAGCGCACAACAAGGTTTGTGTAAGATCTAGATTTGGGTGTTCTTATAATCTTTTCTATGGATAGATTAACTTTTAATTCAAACAAGTTTTATCATTTATTCCATCATTCTATTGCGTTAGATCCATTCTCTCCCATTTGTAACACTTTTCACAACTATTGTCTTTACTTTTTTACATTTAATTCTGCCTTTCACAATCTCACACACTTATATATATATATATATATATATATATATATATATAAGAAATAAAGTAAGTAGAATTTGTACTCTCATTACCCACGCTCTCTAAAAATCGACCCTTATCCTAAGTAGAAGAGTGAGATTTTATAAATATTATTTACATGAACTTGGTTGCATCATGACGATATATTTAACCTCCAATTCGAGTTCATCAAGCTGACGTCATTGATGGGGAACTAGGTGTCATTGAGAGAATTAAATTTTTCCTTTAGTTTTCTTTCATCTTCTCTTTATTTTTCTGTCATTTTTTCTTTCTTCAACGAACAGTTTTTTGAGCCATTGATTGAGAATTTTTCAAGAAAAATATCACTTTTCAATTATACAATTTCGTGAGATTTTTCTTTTCTATAGCCTCTCTTTTATTACAGAAATTCATCAAAGGAGGCTTTCAAAAGGTATATCTCTTACTTGAATCCTTTGATTATTTATGCACGGCACTAGATCTAAGAAATCAAATTTAGTGGACCTTGATTCAATAGGAAGATCTAACACTCTTGAGGATAGAAGAAGTTGTGAAGAGATGGACCCACCACAGAACTCAAGGAATAGAGATTTATCTCTAAACTATGATGATAGAAGAATGAAAATGAGAAAACATTATAATCCTATGGGGAGTAAATCAAGTGCTGAAATCTGCCCACTTTTGAGAGGAGTGAGCTTTAAGATAGAAAATATATTTATTAATTTCTTACCTAGTTTTCATGGTCTATTCAGTAAAGATCCTTATGCATACCTAGAGGAATTAATTGAAAAATATTCTTTGAATCAAATTTTAGGAGTCACTAGTGAAGTTATGAAGATGAAAGTTTTTTCTTCGACTTTAAAAAATAGAGCTAAGGAATGGTTTAATAATTTAAGAATGAGATTTGAAAGTTAGGAAGAAATAGAAACCTGCTTTCTTAAAAAAAAATATTTCCTAGGGAAGACTAATTCAAATAGGAGAACCATACAAACATTCACTCAAGGAGATGATATATTTGGTGAAGTTTGGAAAAGATTTAAAGATTTGACTAGGAAGTGTCCTCACCATGGGTATAGTAAATGGCAATTGATTCATTTTTTTTATAAAAGGTTACATAAAAATGCTAGAAATAAAATTGATATGGTATGTGGGGGATCACTTTTAGATAAATATGATGATGAGGTAGAAGAATTGATTGAACGATTGATTGAAAATGACAACCATCACATGGGGTTGAGTCAAAATGAGAGAAATGTAGGACCCAAGAGAGGAGGAATCTTGAATGTAAAAAAGTATGGAACCTGAAATTGAGAGCGATATGACCAATAGGCGTTTAGGAAATGTTGAGGCATCCTTAGGGAAGTTTACTGATATGATGCAAAATTTATTATCTAACCCTACTATTTTACATGTTCATAATACTCCATGCTCTCTATGTTTTAACAAAGGACATGTAGATAGTGAATGCATCGACACTAGTGAAGTGAATGTGATGAATCATGCACCACTTGAACTCATAGAATGGGCGAGGCAATACAAACTTTAACAAGGAATCTCCACCCTTCATTAATCCTCACGACTTATACAAATTTTACAAGCAGTTCAAAAGAACCAACATAAAACAAAAGAAGCAGTGCGAGGCATGGTGAGAGATGTGGAGCAGCTCACGACTGATGTGGAGAGGCTGAATCAAGTCAACTCTAATGTTAAAAATATGAAAGGTAAAGGGAAAGAAGTGGACTGTGGTACAGGTTGATTTCCAACTCAGCCCTCCATTAATCCACGTAATATTATTTCTATAAAATCTCATGTATCTTTTCCTTCAGAAAATCATGAATGCATTCATGCCATAACTAAATTAAGAAATAGGAAATATTTAGTTGACTATTATGACAAGAATGAAGAGGGAGAGCAAGAGAAAACGTTAAAGAAAGAAGAGAAAAAAGTAGAGCTGAAAGAAAGAGAACCAACCTTAGAAAAATATTAACCACCTTTTTTTTTTCAAAAGCTTTAAAAATTACCAAACCTCTCATCCAAAATAATAAACTCTTAGATACCTTTAAGGAGACCACAATAACCATTCCCTTAGAAGAAGCAATTAAACATATTCTTTCATTCTCAAATATGTTAAGGAACTTTGTACTCTCAATAGGAAACCCAAGAGAGTCAGATTGTCTAAAAATGTTAGTTATATCATATTAAACCAAATTCTAGAAAAAAAAAAAGATCCAAGTGTACCCTTGATTACTTGTGATATTGGAGGAACACATTTTTCTAGATCTTTATTAAATTCTGATGCTAGTGTCGATTTCATGCCAAAAGCCTTATATGATAAATTTAAATTTGGAGATCTAGAACCAGTCCTCTTAAAATTACAACTTGCAGATGGATCTATTAAGCAACCATATGGTATGCTGAAAGATGTGATGGTTAAGGTAGAACATTGCACATTTTCTGTTGATTTTATTGTGGCTGATATGAAAAGACCTGAAAATTGGAGTAGAGCACCAATAATTTCAGGGAGACCCTTTTTAGCCACTGCCAAAGCCATAATAGATTGGGAAAAAGGGATAGTAGTATTAAGGGTAGGAGAGGAGAAGGTCAAATTGAATATTTCGAGATTAATGAAATATCCTAGTGTTAGCCATGAAGAAGTTAGCATTTGTGATGTCTTTGATAAAGATGATGAGCTAGGAGAAAATTATTTTGAAATTTGTGGAGTAGAACAAAAAGAAGAACTATTAGAACCTCCAAAACCTTTTGCTGCCCCAAATTCAGACGTAAAACCTTTACCCTCTTCATTAAAATATGCATTTTTAGGCCCTAAAAATACCTTACCTATTATTATATCATCAAGCCTTACATCTAAACAAGAGGAAAAACTCATGCATGTATTGAAGGAAAATAGGACAGCAATAGGATGGTCACTTGATGATATAAAAGGAGTACCTCCTAATATGTGTGAGCATAGGATATTTATAAAAGAAGGCTCTAAGCCATGAAGAGAAAATCAAAGGTGCCTAAATCCTCATATGCTAGAAGTGTTAAAGAAAGAAATATTGAAATGGCTTAAAGCCGATATGATTTATGCAATCTCGAATAGCTCTTGGGTAAGTCCAGTCCACATGATACCAAAGAAGACCAGCATAATAGTGGAAAAAAATGATAAAGGGGAAGAAGTGCAAACTAGATTAGCCACCAGCTAGAGAGTATGTATAGAGTATAGGAAACTAAATCTAGTAACTAAAAAAGATCATTATCTCTTGACTTTTACTGATCAGATTTTAGAAAAATTAGCTGGCCAAAATTATTTCTATTTTCTTGATGGTTATTCAAGGTATAATAAAATTAATATTCATGTGGATGACCAAGAGAAGACCACTTTTACATGTCTAGTAGGAACATTTACTTTTAAATGAATGTCATTTGGTTTTTGTAATGCTCCTGCTACGTTTCAAAGATGTATGAATGTCATGTTTACCAAATTAGTGGGCGATGGATTAGAAATTTTCATGGATGATTTTTCAGATTTTGGTACATCATTTAATATGTGTTTATTTAATCTGACATAGGTGCTACAAATATGTATCCAAAATAATATTGTATTAAGTTGGGAAAAATCTCATTTCATGGTGTAGGAAGGAATAGTTAGGACATTGAGTCAGCAAGTATGGGCTGGAGGTAGATGACGTGACTTAGTCGTTGTATATTAAATCACGCAAATATAAAATTTATAAAACTATAAAATACGACTTTTTAGATATTTAGAAGTATTTCTGAACAAATATATCAATTATAATTCAATAAAACTTCCAAAAATAGCGATAATTTTTCAAGTCGATCACAGGGATGTAATATAATATCTGGTAATTATTCCAAATTTTTCTCAATGAATACGATTTTCTATGAATTTTATACTAGGAAATAAAAAGGAAATATATTTAAAATTCACGAAAAAGAAGGAAATAAGGGCGTGGACGTCAGGATGACGTCAGCACCCGGTGAACACGAATCGGGCAGAAACAGAGTTCTGCCCGGTGACTCTTGCGTAAGCGATTATAGACGATTTAATTAATCAAATTAAGATCTGTAAAAGCCAGAAGAATCGTAATAGAACAAAGTATATTTTGGTAAATTAAAATCACAAAAACTATCACTAAATGAAGCGTAAAGTAAGTTGAAAGCAGGAAAACAGAGTTCCGGCATCGCGACGGCGATGCGTCGACGATGCACCGGAATCCTGAGCGTTCGGGAGGATCGTCGTGCAGTGTCCACGGCCTCAAAGGCTCTCCTTGGGCAAAGACGACGTAAGCAATCTCTAGATCTTCTCGCGAAGTCTAGAAATTAATGAAATGGGTCGCCGAGTCGTCTCTGGCGGCTGTCACCCGGCGGAGCAGAATAATGGCGACTTTGCGGCTCTCTAGCGGCTGTCACCCGACGGAGAAGAGCTGGATGGAGGTGGGGCACGTGTCAGGGAGCTTCATCCTCAGGTCCGCGCAGCAAGAGGAGGCTCTTCATCGCATTTGGTACGCTCTCAGGAGGTGGCGACTCGTCTCCCAGCGGATCATCATCTTCTCGACGATGGCTTGTTCGTTGATCAATCGGAGATGATTTACTTGATGGATTCGCAATCCTTTTATCGCGAATCGTTCAGCAATTTTAGTAGCAATGCTCCGCAAATCGCGTTGACGAGATTTTCGCCGATGATCCAGCGATTCTCATTGCTTAATTGATGCAGGACGGGGCGAGAACCCCCTATACCTGATTAATGAAACTCGAGTCCCATGATGGAACAGTCGGACCGATTTAATAAGAAGGTTTGGACCCTAGACTCTAGGTCTGACCACGTAACCTAAGCACAGGCAGGCATACCAATATGCATGATCATCCCAAGACAACCCGGGGAAATACTCGACGATGGTGAGTGAGAGGCCCTCTCGGTCCACGTCCAGACAAACGGTAGAGCTATCGTCGTAAAGTAGCCTAGGGCTGCAGCTCACGAACTGTGACAAGTCTGGCGCAGCGTCGGAAGTCACGATCTGTTAACATATCTTATCCTGTCTACGTCCTCCTGAAGGCGGTAGAGACGAGCCGAGAAAACCCTTCGAAAGATAATTAAACTTAAGTAAGAAGGGGTACAGAGCTAACCTTCAGGGCTGCATAGCCCGGCGGGTCGTGACGGAGCGGAGATCCGACGAAGGCAGGGACGTCCGGTGAAGAGCGATGCTCAGCGTCGACGGTCAGTCCTGGTCGAGAGTCACGGAAGTCGTCGTCTTAGGGCGTGGCACAGTCGGCGTGGGCGTGGGCCTGCAGGTGGGCCAAAGGGCACGCTAGTGGGCGTGGGCCCGCTGGTGGGCCGAAGGGCACGCGGGCAGTGGCGCCAGGTGGCCGCGCGGGCCGCAAGAGCCGGCGCGCGGGGCGCACGTGGTGGCAGCGCTTCGGCGGGAAGGCCGAGCGTCTGCGGCGCTTTGGCAGGGATGCCGAGCGTCAGCGGCGCTTCGGCGGGAATGCCGAGCGTTAGCGGCGCTTCGGCGGGAATGCCGAGCGTCGGCGGTTGGGGCGGAAACCCAACCGTCACCGGAAGGATCGGCCTCTCTGGCGGCGCCGGGAAGCGGAGTAGAGAGGAGACGATCCGGCCGACGATACCAGGGAGGGTTGAGCTCTCCTGGTCTAAGCGTCGCCGGAAACGGCGCGACGGCGGCGGAGCGTCGGGAAAATCCGGCGGGGGCCTGTGAGGAGCTGGGACTGGTTCTGGCTCGTCAGCACGGCTGCGGGGTCTCTTCCGACGTCGGTGGCAGGTCGGCGTTCGTCGGCGAACGGCCAGCGACTGGGCGGAGCGGCGGAGGGCGGCTCCGGCGAATTTATGGTGGAGTTCCGGAGGAAGAGGCGGCAGTCGAACCGGGAGTCGAGAGACTCCGGCGGAGTGCTCGGCGACGGCTCGTGGGGGAGGCGAAGCGAGCCCTTTTCGTCACGGCGGCGTGGCGGGGTTCCAGCAGAGGCGGCGGCGGATGCAGCGGCAACCGCGACCGTTTCGTCCGGTGACAGCGGCGAGCTCCCGGGCGGCAATGAGATGGCCGGCGGCGGCAGTGGTCTCAGGCGGCAGCGGGACTTCTCGGGCAGCAGCGTCACGAGGAACGAAGTCCTCGAAGGGGGTATCGACGGCCTTCCTCTTCCTCCTTCCCTCCCTATTCTTGGTCACGAGGAAGATAACTCACAACGATAATTTCTCTCAAAAATACGGCGCTCCTTGAGGGGGGGTCCTACCTCCCCTTATATGGGGGCCCACAAGTGGGCTAAGGCGAGGTGGGCCCACTTGAGACCCTCAAGCCCATAAGCCACAAAGGCTACAAAAAGGGGCTTATTGGGCCTCTTAAAGAGAGACACAATAAGCTCCCCTAAAAGGAGAAAGAGGAGGGCCTTCTTATGGTGCTTAAGTGGGCCTCAAATAAAGACCCAAATAAGCCCCAAAAGAGGCCCAAAAAAAGAAAGACACATAGGTCCCCCCCCCTTAGGGTTTTAATTGGGCCTCAAAGAAAGACCCAATAAAACCCTAAAGTAAGAGAGACAAACAACAACACACACACATAGAATTGGGCCCGCTAACACACAAATGCGAGGCCCAACAAGTCAACATGAAAATACAAAGAAAGATATGGGTGAGCTCAAGCTCGTCGTCGTCACGGAGGTGGATTGTCGTTGTCCCAAAGGGCTAGGCCGTGTAGCGAAAGCTAGGCTCCTTCGTCTTCGCGCGTCAATCGGGCTGAACTCGGACTGCCGGTGTCTCCTAAGCTGATGGAGACGGGTCCCGCTCGCCATCACCTTCTCTGTGCCGCCTCTACTTCCACCCCTTTCCAGGATGCCACACCACTGCTGGCCGCTCCTCCAAGCTGCCACGCCACTACTGTCATGGCCTCCTCTGGTCGCTCCAGGCCACTATGCCAAGCATGCCCTAGGTGCTGCCCCCTCCGCTTGATTGCCACTGCTGCCGAAGCATGTCCTAGGTGACGTACTCTACTATTGCAGCCTCTGCCACCACCATGGTCTCCGCCACTACTGCAGTCTCCCTCCAGCCATGCCTGAAGGTCTCCATCATTGGTTGTGTGCCCTCGGCCAGCATCCTCCCATGCCTTCCTAGCGTGCCCCTCTTGGCCGGTGCTCGGCTCCAAGCTGTGACCTCCCTATGTCATTCCGGTGCCGTCCGTGCTCCACCGGCACCTGCACATTCATGGCCTCCTTTGCGGCATCTTCGTTGTCCCCATCCCCACTTGCCTTAGAGCTCCTACTGGACGATGTTCTACCTCCTCTGGTTGCCCCCCAGCATGCCACTCTATTATGGTGCAACTCACTCGGCCCACTTATACATTCAACAATCATAATTACGCATCATGGGCACCTGGCTTTGAGCTCTTTTTGTAGTCTCATTACCTCCTTCATCATCTCCGGTCTCACTCATTCCTTCAAACGTCATTGCCCCAACTTTCAACATCAACTTGACGTCTGTAGAATACGATGCGTTTTGCTGCTATGTCAATCTCTATAGTCCTAGCAGTGCCTCTTCTTCTACCAGCCTTGCCTTACTTCTAGCTCCCTCTACGTCAAGTACACATTCTCTCATTACTTATTCTTCATTACCATGTATTATTGACTCGGGGGCTTCCACTCATATGACTAGCACTTCATCATTTTTATCTTCATATCAACCTACCCCTTCTCATCCTCATGTCACCATTGTCGATGGCTAAACTTGTTTGGTCAAAGGCCATGGCACTACCTTTGCCACCCCTAACCTTCTCTTCCAGCAAGTCCTTCACATTCTTGGCTTTCTTGCGAATCATCTTTTGATTAGTCATATTACTCGTGCCCTTAGTTGTACTTTTTTTCCTTTTCATTGTACTTACTAGGATCTGCACACCAGCTAGAGGATTGGTTTGGGCTGTGAGAATGGGTGAGATGTCTATGAGCTCATTTCAACTGAACCCTCTTTTGGACTTCAGGCCCTTTTTGTTGCCTCTACCACCACTTCTTTCCTTTTATGGCATTGGCGGTTAGGTTATCTTTATTTTGAGAAATTTCAAAAAATCTTATCATGGTTTTTTCTTAAGAAGTTTGTGTGCGAGTTATGTTAGTTGAGTAAACACCACTATTCTTCCTATCTCAGTCGAGATGGTATTCCCTCTTCTGCCTTTTTCGATCTCATCGATTGTGATGTATGAGGTTCTTTTCGTACTCTTTCTTTCTCAAGCCACTGATATTACATCGTTCTTATTAATAATTACACATGTGTGAGTTGGATATACCTTTTACACAACCGCTCTGAGGTCGTCACTATTGTTACCCACTTTATCATGGAGGTTGTCACTCAATATTTCACTATGTTCAAAATTCTTCTCACAAACAACGCCCTCAAATTTGTCCAAACCTCTCTTTGAACCTTCTACACTAATTGTGACATTATCAATCAGACCCCTTATCTTTATACCTTGTAGTAGAATGGTGTCATTAAGCGCAAATATTGTCAGCTTCTTAACATCACCTGCACTCTAATTCTTGAGATGAATGTCCCACACTATTTGTGGACTAATGCCCTCATGACGACCACTTACTTTCATAATTGACTTTCCTCCACTCCTCTAGGCAGAGACATTCTCCTTCAATGCATCCTATCTTCCTTGCCCATATTTTTCCTTCCTCCTCGGATCTTTGGATACACTACCTTCAACTAAGATCACTCTCTTTCCCTATCCAAACTCGTCCCTCATGCTCTCAAAGGGGTTTTTGTTGACTACTACTGAACGTAGAAAGGTTATCGGGTTTACTTTTCTAACATTTGTAGCTATGTTTCTTCTTCTCTACCTTCCCTCCTCCTTGAGCTGTTGCCTCTCCTCCACCTCGTTTTCCCTCATTGGTGGTCCTTGTAGATTCATCTCCTTCGACTCCCTCCTATCCGTCTTCTCCACCATCACCTCTTCCTCTTGGCTCCCTGTCTCTACCAGCCTCCTCTCTTTTGACTACAGATCTATCATCCCTTTCCTCCACTGAGCTGATTGTGCCTCCCACCAACGTCCCCAATGCTCCTCAAGATGATATTCATTGTCCCACCACCCCCTACACAAAGGTGTTCATACTTGTACTTAACACCCCATCTCTCACTTCATTTCCTATGCCTTTCTCCCTCCTTTCGTACCTTTGCCCCTATTGTGATCTCTGAGTTGATTCCCCACTTGCATGTTCAGGCAGCATAGGTACCTGAGTGGAAGGCAGCTATGGACTCTAAAGTGGACGCCTTGGTATTTTGAGGGACTTGGATACTAATTTTTCATCTAACAGACGTTAATATCATCACATGCAAATGAATGTTCACACTCAAATACCATCCAGATGACACTATTGCACATCACAAGGCTTGTTTGGTTACTCATGACTTCACTTAAGAGTATGGCATCAACTACACTGAGATGTTCTCTTCTGTCATTCGATTCGCTTTCATTTGAGTGTTCCTCTTTCTTGTCATAAATCAAGCATGGTTTCTCTACTAGTTGGATGTTTTTAATGTCTTTCTCTATGATGATCTCGAGGAGTAGGTTTTTATGAAACAATCATCAAGGTATGTTGCTCAAAGAAAGTCATCTAAGGTATGTTTCTTGTAGAAGGTGATTTACAAGCTCAAGTAGAGTCCACAAACTTAGTTTGTCAAGTCCAGTGGTCTTCTACCACATTTGGCTTCTCGTCGTATGCTGTGGATCCCACTATACTCATAAAGAAGATTGAGGGCAGCCTAGTCATTCTTGTAGTCTACATCGACGACATTTTTGTGATTGGGAGTGATGACACAAACATTCATTCTACCAAAGTTTATTTGTAGCAGCACCTTAGCATCCGTGACTTGAGGACTCTAAGGTATTTTCTTGAGATCGAGTTTGCGTACTAGGACAAAAAGCTCGTCATGACACAACAAAAGTATGCTCTTGACATGTTTTAGGAGACTGGACTCTTTGGGTGCAAGTTGAAGACTTTGCCCATAGGAGCCCATCCGTAGTTCTAGGACACTTCCTCTCTACTCCTTGAAGATGCTAATTAGTACAAGCAATTATTGGACAAACTAACATATCTCACCTTCACTCACCCCAATATCGTGTATATGATTAGTGTTTTGAGTTAGTTCATGTTGGAGCCATGACGAGCTCATTGAGAGGGAGCTCTATGGGTTCTAGTATACGTCAAACAAGCCCTAAAAAAAGGCTTATCTATTGGCGACATGGCTAACTCCGTGTCGAAGCCTATTATGATGCTGGGTATGTAGGTGACTGACGTGACTCAGTCGTTGTATATTAAATCACGCAAATATAAAATTTATAAAACTAGAAAATACGAATTTTCAGATATTTAGAAGTATTTTTGAATAAATATATCAATTATAATTCAATAAAACTTTCAAAAATAGCAGTAATTTTCCAAGTCGATCACAGGGATGTAATATAATATCTGGTAATTATTCAGAATTTTCCTCAAAGAATACGATTTTCTATGAATTTTATACTAAGAATTAAAAAGGAAATATATTTAAAATTCACGAAAAAAGGAAATAAGGGTGCGAACGTCAGGATGACGTCAGCGCCCGGCGAACGTGAATCGGGCGGAAACCGAGTTCCGCCCGGTGATTCTTACATAAGCGATTACAGACGATTTAATTAATCAAATTAAGATATGTAAAAATCGGAAGAATCGTAATAGAACAAAATATATTTTGGTAAATTAAAAACACAAAATTTATCACTAAATGAAGCGTAAAGTAAATTGAACGCGAATCGGGCGGAAACCGAGTTCTGCCCGGTGATTCTTACATAAGCGATTACAGACGATTTAATTAATCAAATTAAGATATGTAAAAATCAGAAGAATCGTAATAGAACAAAATATATTTTGGTAAATTAAAAACACAAAATTTATCACTAAATGAAGCGTAAAGTAAATTGAAAGCAGGAAAACGAAGTTCTGACATCGCGACGGCGATGCGTCGGCGATGCACTGAAATTCTGAGTGTTTGGAAGGATCGTTGTGTAGTGTCCACGGCCTCGAAGGCTCTCCTTGGACAAGGACGATGTGGGCAATCTCTAGATCTTCTCGTAAAGTCTAGAGATTAATGAAATGGGTCGTCGAATTATCTCCGGCGGCTGTCACCCAGCGGAGCGGAAAAACGGCGACTTTGCGGCTCTCTAGCGGCTGTCACCCGATGGAGAGGAGCTGGATGAAGGTGGGGCGCATGTCAGGGAGCTTCATCCTCAGGTCTGCGCAGCAAGAGGAGGCTCTTCATCGCATCCGGTACGCTCTCAGGAGGTGGGGACTCGTCTCCCAGCGGATCGTCCTCTTCCCGACAACGGCTTGTTCGTCGATCAATCGGAGATGATTTACTCGATGGATTCGCAATCCTTTTATCGCGAATCGTTCAACAATTTTAGTAGCAATGCTCCACAAATCGCGTTGACGAGATTTTCGCCGATGATCCAGCGATTCTCGTTGCTTAATCCTTCACCGGCGATCTGCAGGAAAGTCGCGATAATCAGATAAAAATATATGAATTTTTACTCTGGGAGGATTCGAACCTGCGCCGGTCGCTCGCCTTTGAGGAAGGTGTGATGCGGGTTTAGTCCCACATCGGTTGTGCGCCGATTTTTCGGGCGAATATATAGTAATGTTAGCTTTGTAAGCAAAGTCCCTTCTCTCACGTGTACGACCACTCCTTGCCCCACAGCCGGCTGGCCACCGGTGACGTGGAAGGGGAGTGGTGCACACGTGCCCCTATCAGTTCAAGCTAAGCCGCTCGAGCCCCTGCTCGCGGCTACTCCCTGACTGCGCTTCCGACCCGCTTGTGGGCCCGGCTGGCCGGCGGGTCCCCCTATTTTGCAAGATTTTTATTTTTATTTCTTGTTCTTCATTTATCTCAAAAGTAAGACTGTAAAAATCATATAAAATCACATAATTACCCAAAAATTCACGTTAATCAACTGAAAACCACAAATCATACTTTAACACAAATATAAGTCTATTTATCATGAGTTAAGGCTAAAACTATATTATTTACTAATTATTAACTCATGATAATGAAGACTTATCAGTAACAAGGGTGACCGGAAGTCTACTATGAGTTATTACACATATGTCAGAGGTAACCTCATCACCTAGTGATAAGTCTTTATTATCATGAGTTAATAATTAGTAAATAATATAGTTTTAGCCTTAACTCATGATAAATAGACTTATATTTATGTTAAAGTGTGAAAAGTGGTTTTCAATTAATTAATGTGATTTTTTGGATAATTATGTAATTTTATATGAATTTATATGATTTTTATAGTCTTACTTTTGAGATAAATGAAGAAAAAGAAATAAAATTAAAATATTACAAAATGAGGGGACCCGCCGTCCAGCCGGGCCCGCAAGCAGGTCGAAAGCTCAGTCAGGGAGTAGCCGCGAGTAGGGGCTCGAGCGGCTTAGCTTGGACTGATAGGGGCACGTGTGCGCCACTCCCCTTCCACATCACCGGTGGCCAGTCAGCTGTTGGGACAAGGAGTGTGGTCGTACACGCGAGAGAAGGAACTTTGCTTAGAAATGTAACATTAGTATATATTCGCTCGAATAATCGGCACACAACCGATGTGGGACTAAACCCGCGTCACACCTTCCTCAGAAGGGGCAGACAACCGGCGCGGGTTCGAATCCTCCCAGAGTCAAAATTCATATATTTTTATCTGATTATCGCGACTTTCTTGCAGATCGCCAGTGAAGGATTAAGCAACGAGAATCGCTGGATCATCGGCGAAAATCTCGTCAACGCGATTCGCGGAGCATTGCTACTAAAATTGTTGAACGATTTGCGATAAAAGGATCGTAAATCCATCGAGTAAATCATCTCTGATTGATCGACGAACAAGTCGTCGTCGGGAAGAGGACGATCCGCCGGGAGACGAGTCTCCACCTCTTGAGAGCGTACCAGATGTGATGAAGAGCCTCCTCTTGCTCTGCGGACTTGAGGATGAAGCTCCCTGACATGCGCCCCACCTTCATCCAGCTCCTTTCTGTCGGGTGACAGTCGCCAGAGAGCCGCAAAGTCGCCGTTTTTCCACTCCACCGGGTGACAGCCACCAAAGATGACTCGACGACCCATTTCATTAATCTCTAGACTTTGTGAGAAGATCTAGAGATTGCCCACGTCGTCCTTATCCAAGGAGAGCCTTCGAGGCCGTGGACACTGCACGATGATCCTCCCAAACACTCAGAATTCCAGTGCATCGCCGACGCATCGCTGTCACGACGCCGGAACTCTGTTTTCCTGCTTTTAACTTACTTTACGCTTCATTTAGTGATAATTTTTGTGTTTTTAATTTACCAAAATATACTTTGTTCAATTACAATTCTTCGGGCTTTTACAGATCTTAATTTGATTAATTAAATCATCTATAATCGCTTACGTAAGAATCGCCGGGTGGAACTCTTTTTCTGCCTGATTCACGTTCGCCGTGCGCTGATGTTATCCTGATGTGCCCACCCTTATTTCCCTTTTTCATTAATTTTAAATATATTTCCTTTTCATTTCCTAGTATAAAATTCATAGAAAATCGTATTCATTGAGAAATTTTTTGAATAATTACCAGATATTATATTACATCCCTGTGATCGACTTGGAAAATTACTGCTATTTTTGGAAGTTTTATTGAATTATAATTGATATATTTGTTTAGAAATATTTCTAAATATCTGAAAAGTCGTATTTTTTAGTTTTATAAATTTTAGATTTACGTGATTTAATATAAAACGACTGAGTCACATCAAATTTTAGTGCCGTTGTCGGGGATGTATTGCATAATATTTAGTATTTTTTTGTTTTTCTCTTAGAGTACACAAAAAATTTAACTCTTGTTTTATTTTCTTTTTGTCGATTTTTTTTAAGAAAAAGGGAATGAAAAGAAGCAAGGCAAGGGCTGGAGCATACTAAAGGAGGGTAACAATTACTAAACTTTTCCCTCGAATTTATTGATTTTTTATATGCATGGTAGAAGATCCTTGCATCCAAGGCTAGAAAATCCTTTCATTATTTCATTCAAGACTAAAAATCCGAAAGAAAAATTAAGTTTTGATGGATCCTGAAGGAAGTACACGTCAAACTGAGAACAATCCTATGGCCATGAAAAATCATTATATCCCTAATTCATTTCAAAGAGTATCAAATATTAGAGTCCCATTAGCACCCACTATTAAATTTGAAATAAATCTAGGAATTTAATTTTCATGGATTGCCTTTAGAGGAACCTCATCAGCACTTAGAAAAATTTCATATGATTTGTGATTTAGTTAATCTCCCTCAAGTTACACCAGAAATTATTAGGATAAAATTATTTCCTCATACACTTAGGGACAAAGCTAGCCATTGGCTATCCACATTAGATAGAGAATTAACCAGCCAGAAAGACATAGAACAGACCTTTCTTTGAAAATTTTAT
This sequence comes from Spirodela intermedia, assembly GCA_902729315.2. Taxonomy (NCBI): domain Eukaryota; kingdom Viridiplantae; phylum Streptophyta; class Magnoliopsida; order Alismatales; family Araceae; genus Spirodela; species Spirodela intermedia. Next base: position 2,914,537 of record LR746271.1, read on the forward strand.
CCCTTAGGAAAAACCCAAAATATGAGAAAACATATATGGAGTTTTTCTCAAAGACCAAGAGAAACTTTACATGAGACATGGGAAACATTCAAAGATTTACTTAGAAAGTGTCCTCATCATGCTATACCCAAGTGGCAGCTCAATAGAATTTTTTATGATGGATTATTAGAACAACATAGAAATATGATTGATTCTATATGCGGAGGAACTTTTATGGAGAAAACTCCTGATGAGATTTACAGTCTTTATGAGAATTTAAGTGAAAATTCTAGAGATCAAGCCTCTTTTGAATTATATGATAGGGATAAGAAGAGAGGAATTTATGAATTGTATCATGATGATGATTCTAAACTTAGAAATGAGGTTAATTAGATTAATCAAAGATTAGAAAAACTTGATTTACTTATTGACAATATTAGAAAGCCTCTTAACCCTCAATTTAATTCAAATAGTACATGTCCTATGTATGGTGAGAATGATTATTCTGAATTTCAATGTTATAATTTAGATCAATCATTTCACCCTAAGCAAGAACAAGTACAAGTAGCTCACGATTTTAATAGAAATAGGGAACCTTTTTCAAATTCTTATAATCCTAATTGGAGGAATAATTTTTCATGGAGAGACCCAAATAATATTCAAAATCCAAAAGCACTTAGACTCAATTCAAACTCTAAATTTTGTCCAAAAATAAGAAAACAGATTTCAAAAAAATCAGCCCTCTCAAACCCAACCTGATACTATGGAAATGATGCAGCAAATGAGCCAAATGATGCAACAAACTATGAATCAAATGATGCAGCACCAGAAACAAATTATAGAGGCCCTTGGGAATAAGAGAGAGGAGGGACAGCTACCTAGTCAGTCCATAGAAAATCCAGGGAACCGCCCAACAATAAGATTTCAGTAAGGGAGTCTAGTAGCATGAATCTAGGAAAAAACCCACGAAATAAAAATGTTAGGACAGTGAATGCATTAAGGAGTGGTAAGATCTTACCTGATCCTTATCCCCAAACATTAGAAGAAAAAGAAAACGTGGACAACCCAAAACAAAATCAAATAGGAGTAGAAGAGGATTTTATAGATTCTACCAAGGACAACCATTCCATTTCCTAAAGCTCTAGAGCCTAGACAAAGAAAGAAAAAGGAACACAATGAAGAAATAAAGAAAATTTTACAAGATGTGCAAATTAGTCTTCCTTTACTCACTACCATTGAACATATTCTTGAATATGCTAGAGTTTTGAAAGAAATGTGTACACCAAAAAGGGCACCTAGAGTAGAAAAATTATCTATGTATGCTAGTGCATTATTATTAAATCAATTACCATATAAATTGAGAGATACAGGTGCCCCTTTAATTTCGTGTGATATTGGTGGATCCATTTTTCAGAATGCATTACTTGACACCGATGCTAGTATTAATTTATTACCTACAAGTATTTGTGATAAATTTAATATTTCTGATCTTAAACCTTCTACTGTTACCTTACAATTTGCTGATAGATCTATAAAACATCTTAAAGATATTTTAAAAAATGTGATAGCAACAATTAAAGGGTGTAAATTTCTAGCTGATTTTGTAGTGCTTGAAATAGATTTTAATGGACAGTTTTATGATACACCAATCATCCTAGGGAGACCATTTTTACATACAGCAAAGATGAATATTGATTTTTCCACAAGTATTGCAAAAATTTCATGTGGAGATCAATCAGTAGAAATTAAAATTTTTGAGGTACCAAATGATCTTAAGAAATCACAAGTATATGATTGTCATACCATAGATCTTCTAGATGATTTTGATGATCCAGATGTTATTGATGACTGTGTGCTGGAAGAATTAGAGGAAATAGAGAATATAAATTTGGGAGAAGAGAAAGAGGAAGATCATCTGAATTTAGAGTTGAAACCTCTTCCCTCTAGTTTAAAATATATGTTTTTGGAGGAAAATAATTCATTTTCTGTTATTATTGCAACTGATTTGAGTGATGAACAAGAAGAAGAATTATTAGATGTACTTCAAAAAAATAAGAAGGTTATGGGCTGGAAAATGGACGATCTAGGGGCATTGATATGAGTGTATGCATGCATAGTATATATCTAGAGGAGGGGGCTAGAACTAGTAGGGAACCACAACGAAGATTAAATCTTAACATGATGGAAATTGTAAAAAAAGAAATTTTAAAGTGGTTGGCTGCTGATATTATTTATCCTATTTCAGATAGCAAATGGGTTAGTCTTATACAAGTAGTGCCAAAAAAATTAGGGATCACGATTATAAAAAATGAAAATGGAGATGAAATACAAACAAGATTAACTATCGGTTGGAGGGTTTGCATTGATTATAAAAAATTAAATTCAGTTACTAGAAAAGATCATTTTCCCCTACCATTTACTAATCAAATTCTAGAAAAATTAGTTGGAAAAAACTTTTTTTGTTTTCTGGATGGATACTTTGGTTATAATCAAATTTATATAAACCCTTTAGATCAAGAAAAAATAACTTTCACTTGTCCATTTGGTACTTTTACTTTTAAACACATGCCTTTTGGTCTGTGTAATGCTCCAGCCACATTTCAAACATGTATGTTGTCTATTTTTTCTGATATGATTGGAAAATGCATGGAAATTTTTATGGACGATTTTTGTGTTTTTGGTGAATCATTTGATGAATGCTTAAATCATTTATAGCATGTACTTGAGAAATTCATAGAGAAAAAATTAGTTTTGAGTTGGGAGAAATCACATTTTATGGTTAAAGAGGGAGTTGTGTTGGGTCATATTGTGAGTAAAAGGGGTTTAGAGGTGGATAGAGCAAAAATTGATATTATATCTAAAATGAAACCTCCAAATTCAGTAAAACAGATTAGATCTTTCTTGGGTCATGCAGGTTATTACAGAAAATTTATTCAAGATTTTTTGAAAATTTCTAAACCTCTCATCATGCTATTATCTAAAGATGCACCTTTTAATTTTGATGAGAAATGTTTTGAGTCTTTTTCTGAAATAAAAAGATTACTTACTGAGGCACCCATTTTACAAGCTCCTGATTAGTCCCTTCCTTTTGAAATGATGTGTGATGTATCGAATTATGCAGTGGGGGCCGTTCTAAGACAAACAAAAGAGTCAAAACCCATAGTAATTTCATATGCTAGTAAAACTATAACCGATGCTCAATTAAATTATACCACGACTGAAAAAGAGTTGTTAGCTATAGTATTTTTGTTAGAAAGGTTTAGATCATATATTTTGGGAGCTAAAATTATTATTTATACTGATCATGCAACATTAAAATATCTGTTAAATAAGAAAGATGCAAAGCTACGTTTATTAAGATGGATTTTATTGTTGTAGGAATTTGACTTAGAAATAAAAGATAAAAAAGGTTTCGAGAATGTTGTTACTGACCATCTTTCTAGATTAAGTGATATAGGAATAAATGCAGCACCTTTACAAGACGTATTTTCGGATGAACAATTGATGGCAGCTCAACATCAACCATCACCATGGTATGCACATATTGTTAATTTTCTTGTTTCTGGAAAAACTCCAGACTAGTGGGATAAGAACAGAAAACATCATTTCTTTTCTAAGATTAGAAATTATTTTTGACATGATCCTGATTTATATTACTTGGGCAATGATCAAATTTTAAGGAGATGTGTTCCTGAAGAAGAATATCATAGCATTATTAACATGTGCCATTCATCTAACTGTGGAGGACATTTCTTTGGACGAAAAACAGCTACAAAATTTTTTCAGTGTGGTTTTTATTGGCATACAATCATTAGAGATTCTATAGAATTTAGTAGAATTTCATGCCAATCTATAGGTAACATGAGTAAAAAAGATGAAATGCCCATGAGTAACATGTTAGTAGTCGAAATTTTTGATGTATGGGGAATAGATTTCATGGGTCCCTTCCCATCAGCTGAAAAGTATGAATATATTTTGCTTGCTGTTGATTATGTGTCGAAGTGGGTGGAAGCTATTCCTACTAGAACTAATGATCATAAAATCGTGATGAAATTTGTGTAGGAAAATATTTTTTCGAGATTTGGATGTCCTAGAGTGATTATTAGTGATGGAGGAACACATTTTACAAATAAACATTTCAGAGAACTACTGAAAAAGAATGGAGTACACCATAGAGTAGCCACTCCATATCATCCCCAAACAAATGGGCAAGCTGAAGTAGCAAATAGGGAAATTCAGAGAATTTTGAGAAAAATAGTTAGACCAGATAGGAAAGATTGGCCCACGAAATTACAAGATGTATTATAGGCTTATAGAACAGCTTATAAAAATCCCATAGGTATGTCCCCATTTCGTTTGATTTTTGGAAAGCCATGTCATCTTCCTATGGAAATAGAGCATAAAGCATTATGGGCTATAAAAATTTTATGTATGGATGAAAAATCAGTTGGTGGGCATAGAATTTTTCAGCTACATGAACTAGAGGAGTTGAGGAATGAAGCTTATGAAAATCATAGAATATATAAAGAAAAAACTAAAACTTTTCATGATAAATACATTAGCAGAAAAAAAATTGATGTTAGACAAAAAGTGTGGTTATATGATTCTAGGCTGAAATTATTCCCAAGAAAATTAAAATCAAAATGGAAAGGGCTTTATGTGGTGGAAGAGACATATGATCATGGGGCTGTAACGATTAAAGATCCTAAAAGTGATCATAACTTTAAAGTAAATGGACAGCAGCTTAAACATTACATAGAACATAAATGTCTTGCAGAAAAAGAAATTTAATTATTAAAAGAAATTCAAGAGTAAGATCAAGGAGTCTAGTTGGAGACATTAAATGCAGCGCTGCATGGGAGACAACTCACGGTTTTTATTTCATTCTGTTTGATTTTTTTTTTAAGCTCTGTTTTTCTTAGAATTTCACAATACTTGTTTCTATATTTGTTTTTTCGAAAAAGTGCAGGAGGAGTGTAAGATGAAGTGGAAAATTAAAAACGAGGTTGAGGTGATGTCTTTCTGAGCTTTATCATTTATGACAACATTTTTAATACTTAACTTTGCATATATGCATGTTTCACTTGAAAATTATATTTTCTGCATATTCTGTTTCGAGTTTTCTGTGTCATTGAGAACAATGTCATTTCTAAGTTGGGGGGTGAAATATTCATTATTAATTTATGCTGTAGGACGATTAAGAATATGTGTTTGCATTAGAACAGAAACTGAAAAATTAAAAAATAAAATAAAATTTGGAAAAACTACAACATCTGTTTTCTGGTTTTTTGTCAGGAACAATAGACTGTCAAAAACAGCAGACAAAAAAAAGCCCGAAATTTGAAATTCTAGAGACCCTTTTCTCACATTTCAATCCCCGAGACATATGTTACTGAAATTCAAAATTACAGCTATAAAGACGATAGTTTTGATTTATTTTTGACAAATTTATTATTGCTAAAAACAGAACTGAAAATAGAAAATAGAACTGTCAGAATATCTAATTTACAAATTTTTTACATCATATTGCATGCATGAAAAATTAAATCAATTAGATTGATTGATACCAAAAGACACTAGGAAGATTATTATTGAGTCAAAAGAATGATCTAGTAGCATGAAATGTTGGAATACTCCTTGGATACATGATAGATAACATGGATTTGATTTTACAGATTTTCACTTCATGATCTTGATGGATAGTATTTACTTGATTTGAAAATTTGATTGATCATTTGAGTTTAATAGAGATTTTTGCACCCAGATCTATAGGACTTGTGAGGAGAAATCACTTATTTCGAAAAAAAAAGAGAGAGCAATGTGAAAAATCTAGAAATGAAGAGTACACATGGAGGGTGTGAGACATCATTCTCATTGTCGAAAATCGTGTATAGAAAAACACTTGCTGCAAAATAAGTGGATAAAGTGAAAGCCCTGAAAATTAAAAGTACACATAGAGGGTGTGAGACATCATTCTCATTGTCGAAATTTGTCTACAGGAAAAGCTACTTATCCACTATAAAAGAAGGAAGAAATATAGTGCAAACTTCAAAAATCAAGCCATGGAAAAAGAGAAATGTAGGATCAATATTATTCTTGGATGATTATTGATAATTGGAACATCTTGTAAATATATCTATGAGTGAAGAAGTGATAAAGATGTGAATAGAAGAAGTGAAGTCTAGATTGTTATTCTAAAGAGTACTTAAACATTTAAGTGCTTGACATCATTCTTAAAGACTTGATATAAGAGTCTAAAGTGTCTAAAGGTACATCATTTATAATTGTATTTTTATTTTTTTTGTATTGAAATATGATGTTTGAGATTTGTAAATTTTTATTTTCGTAATTCTATTGCTAAGGGACTAGCAATGATTTAAGTTGGAGGGTGTGATAAGTCTTCATTATCATGAGTTAATAATTAATAAATAATATAGTTTTAGCCTTAACTCATGATAAATAGACTTATATTTGTGTTAAAGTGTGAAAAGTGGTTTTCAGTTGATTAATGTGATTTTTTGGATAATTATGTGATTTTATACGAATTTATATGATTTTTACAGTCTTACTTTTGAGATAAATGAAGAAAAAGAAATAAAATTAAAATATTACAAAATGGGGGGACCTGCCGGCCAGCCAGGCCCACAAGCAGGTCGAAAGCTCAGTCGGGGAGTAGCCGCGAGCAGGGGCTCGAGCGGCTTGGACCAATAGGGGCACGTGTGCGCCACTCCCCTTCCACGTCACCAGTGGCCAGCCGACTGTGGGGCAAGGAGTGGTCGTACACGCGAGAGAAAGCACTTTGCTTAGAAATGTAACATTACTATATATTCGCTCGAATAATTGGCACACAACCGATGTGGGACTAAACCCGTGTCACACCTTCCTCAGAAGGGGCAGACAACCAGCGCGGGTTCGAATCCTCCCAGAGTCAAAATTCATATATTTTTATCTGATTATCCCGACTTTCTTGCAGATCGCTAGTGAAGGATTAAGCAATGAGAATCGCTAGATCATCGGCGAAAATCTCGTCAACGCGATTCGCGGAGCATTGCTACTAAAATTGTTGAATGATTTGTGATAAAAGGATCGCGAATCCATCTAGTAAATCATCTCCGATTGATCGACGAACAAGTCGTCGTTGGGAAGAGGACGATCTGCCGGGAGACGAGTCGCCACCTCTTGAGAGCGTACCAGATGCGATGAAGAGCCTCCTCTTGCTGCGCGGACCTGAGGATGAAGCTCCCTGACACGCGCCCCACCTCCATCCAGCTCCTTTCCGTTGGGTGACAGCCGCCAGAAAGCCGCAAAGTCGTCGTTTTTCCACTCCGCCGGGTGACAGCCGCCGGAGACGACTCGACGACCCATTTCATTAATCTCTAGACTTTACGAGAAGATCTAGAGATTGCCCACATCGTCCTTGTCCAAGGAGAGCCTTTGAGGCCGTGGACACTACACAACGATCCTTCCAAACACTCAGAATTTCAGTGCATCGCCGACGCATCGCCGTCGCGATGTCAGAACTTCGTTTTCCTGCTTTTAACTTACTTTACGTTTCATTTAGTGATAATTTTTGTGTTTTTAATTTATCAAAATATACTTTGTTCAATTATGATTCTTCTGGCTTTTACAGATCTTAATTTGATTAATTAAATCATCTATAATCGCTTACGTAAGAATCGCCGGGCAGAACTCTGTTTCCGTCTAATTCGTGTTCGTCGGGCGCTGATGTCATCCTGACGTCCGCACCCTTATTTCTTTTTTTTGTGAATTTTAAATATATTTCCTTTTCATTTCCTAGTATAAAATTCATAGAAAATCGTATTCATTGAGATTTTTTTTGAATAATTACCAGATATTATATTACATCCCTGTGATCGACCTAGAAATTACCGCTATTTTTGAAAGTTTTATTGAATTATAATTGATATATTTGTTTAGAAATACTTCTAAATATCTGAAAAGTTGTATTTTCTAGTTTTATAAATTTTAGATTTGCGTAATTTAATATAAAACAACTGAGTCACGTCACCTAGCAGTCTTGAAAATAGTAGGCGGTGTCTTGCTCTAGTGCAGAGTCTAAGTATCAAGCCATGGTTGAAATTGCACGAGAGATGATATGGCTTCAATCACTTCTTGAAGACCTTGACATCTCTTCTCCTTTTTCAATGTCCAAACATCATAACAATCAAGTTACTATCTTTATTGTCAACAATCACTTTAACCTTTCATGAGCATACAACGCATATTGAGATTGATTGTCACTACATTTGAGATAATGTTATGTTTGGTCCCGTTTCTACTCTTATGTGACCTCATCTCATCAACTCGCAAATGTCTTTATGAAAAGTTTGGCCAGGATCTCTTACAATGCCACATATACCAAGTTGGGTATGTTTGACTTATATATTTCAACTTGAGGGGAAGTGTTCAATAGTATCATCAAACTCTCAACTCATTAGGGCCCATTAAGGCCCATCATCTATATCTTCTCTTCTCTTCTTCTATATATACACATGTAGTCCTTTATTCTTGATGATGTATTCTAAGGTTTTCTCTTTCATTATCAACATTATATAAAAGTTTTTCTATCACCTAATCTAAGGTTTGAACATGATCTTGTGCGCTTCTCACCATCAAAGTATTTGTCTTTATAGAGCATGTTCATTAGTACTCTATATTGCAAGCATATGAAATAATAAGAAATCAACATGTACTTGTGTCCTCAGCAACTCTACTTTGCGTCTTATACTGCCCAACCTACTCCAAATTTATTTTAACCAAAGTGAAAGTGTGTGTTACTAAAGTAAGGCCTGTTCATGCCATCCTCATTCTAGCTTAGTTGAATACCTCAAGCATCATCAAAAGATCATTAGAAGTCCATGTTTATATCCTCAAATAAGTAATTGACTCCACTGGTTCAACTAAGGTAATTAGAATATTTAATTTTTGGTAAGCTTGATTCATTCCCAAACTGGGATAACCAAAGGAGGTGATGGCCTCCAATATAGTATTTTGGCCCCATTAAACCTTCAATGGTAAGCCAAAGATTTTTGGGAACCTTCAGTTTGCTACATTTGACATATTCCCTAATCGTTAAGGTGAGTGGGTTGTTGAAGCCATGAATCTTCAGCTTATATATGTACTTGAATGATATATCATAGTGTAACTTAGAAACAAGTTCTTGAGGTGGAGGCAGACCTAGCACCACTATAAAATCTCCTATGTTAATTAAGTTGAGTGTGAAGACTGATTAAATACTATAGAGTGAGAACAAATAAAAAGTGAGTGAAGGAGCTGAGCAATTAAAAAATAAGGATTGCTTTTAAGGGTTTATAGACTATTACAAGTTTTCACTAAATCACCCTCCCTATTGATAGTAAGTGCAGCCATACAACCACCAACCTTATTATATTTCTGATGTGAAATATGAGAAATATTTGAGAATATTTCATAAAAACTTGATAATGATGGATTTTATCCATTGTAAGAATAAAGTAGATTTTAAAATAAGTTAAAAGATGATGGAAAAATTGTTAGCAATAAAGATAGATTAGTTTCACAATGATCAAATATGGAGAATAGCTAATAATGATCAAATAGAAATCAAAGAGGAACTATATGTGACTCAACTAGTTGATTTTATAAAGAAAAAAATCATGATTAAGGTTTTAAATTGTTGATAGAAGTGTAGTCTTAAGCAAGTTTTGAGAGCATGGTATAAAAGATTGACCTCATTTTTGGAGGAACATGAACTTGATAGAGGAAGTATTGATACTATTCTATTTTTTTTTAAAAGATGAATATATACTTATTGTGAAAATTTTATTCGTGATATTGCCTTTGGATCTACTTCTAAAAATGGTAAAATAATTTTCTAAGATCTAGAAGGATATATTTTAAACAAGCATGATAGGTGCTTAATTATTTCCTAAGATTAAAAATTAAATAATTGGAAGATAGAATCACACATAATTATTGTCAAAAGGATTTTTAGATACATATCAAATAAACCTAACTTTAAAACTTAGTTTCCAAAATATTGTGACATGAATTTAGTTGTTTACAATGATTCTAGTTTTTTCTGAAAAAATAACTAATCATAAAAGCATCAGTGGGTGTTACTTACTTTTAGGTAGATGCTTGATTTCATGGACATCAAAAAAATAGGTAATTATTATATTGTCAAAAACTGAAGCTAAATATAAAAAGATAAAATTAGGTTTTTTTTATATGTATCCAAAAATCCTTTTGACAACAATTATGTATGAATCTATCCTCCAAAAATTCTCATTTTTGGTTTATGAGTGTATGTGTTGACACAGATTCTCATAGAGCTTCCTCATTTTGAGTACTGGTTTACTCAAGGCTCTCTCTCTCTACATAGGTTTTCTTTTAATTCTCTATCACCACCAAGGACACAATTGATTTTTATACTAGTTCACCCTCACTTAACTACTTCTAGTTCTGTAAGATACTTTATGTTAGAGATAATTATTTTCTATTGAAAATACATATTGATTTCATGAGATCATAAGTCCAACCACATTAGTTCAATCTCCTTAGAAATCACACATTTTATAGGCACAAGGAGGGTCTCAACACTACATGTTTTTGCCCAAACTCTTCTCCACTTACAATCTAAGTACCTTAGGGTTAGATGGAGAGTTTTAGCTTTTGAAAGAATATTTTTTGAATCACCGATAGTGAATTATTTTTCTTGGGCTTTTATTCTATTCTTATTTTTAGTTTATGAGTGGATGTGTTGACATAGATTCTCATAGAATTTTCTTGTTCTGAGTATGGGTTTACTCAAGACTTTATCTTTCTCTACACAAGTTCTCTTTTGATTCCCTATCACCACTAAGGGTACAAATGATTTTCATACTAGTTCACCCCTCACTTGGCTACTTCTAGTTCCGGATGATCCTTCATACTATAGTTACATATTCTCTATAAGAAATACATATTGATTTAATGAGATCATAAGTCGAACCACATAAGTTCAGTCTCCTTAGAAACAATGCCTTTTACACACACAATCAAGCTCTCAACACTACATGCTTTAGCCCAAACTTTGATACCTTGATTTTTCTTGTATTCCTTCACTATGATTTTTGACTTGTCATGATTTAGGTTCCAACTTTGATACTTGTCAGTGCCTTTCATATTTTGTATTTTTTAGTATTTCGTCGTTGAGGCTTCCAACTTGTTGTCATTTAGGTTCTAAGTTAGAATCATGCACATAACTTAATATTTCTTGACTTTCTATCTGTTTTTCTCTCTGAGGCTTTTGACTTTTTATTATTCAAGTTCTGAATTAAATCTTGTTAATGAATCTGATATTTCAATATTTTTAAGTATTTCATTATAAATGTTGTCAATGAATTTTGTATACTTATATTTGAACTCTAGAATGTTACACTAATTTCAACATATAAATATATCAAAGCATAACTCATTAAAATCATTTGTTAGTCAAAAGATCACACACATCATCATTATATATGCTGAAAAACCCTTTAAAATATTAAATTCCTAACATAAGTTTTCATAAAGTTTATTGAAAATTCAATAAATAAATATATATATATATATATTTGTAATATCAAAATCAAAAGTATCAACAAAAACTACTATAATTATTTTGACAAAGAATCCCATCATTCATTTAGAACAAAGCATAAAGATATCAGAAATCATTCTATTTGATATTGTGTGAATAAAAATAATATTTATTTACTTTTGTTCTTAAGAAATCATAATTAGCTTATATTTTTATGAAACCTTTGAGTATATAATATGTAAGAAAATAGAGGTACATGATTCAAAATAATTTATGTTTTAAATTCAGAATTTATTTTCAAAGTTTAAATAAAATCATTTATAATTTGTTGAAATTCTATATTGAATAAGTTATTTATATTTGAAAATTCAATGATGAATGTTGTGTTATTCTTGAATCATATAATTTTGGGTGAATTACAAAGTTAGAAAAAATATCATAATGGAAAAAATAAATACAAATTTAGAAAAAATTGAGATATATTTTAAAAACATTTTAAGGGGTAGGATTGAAACATATATTCTAGTTATTGATGAAATTGACATTAGGAAGACTTATTTTTGTACTACAATTCTATTGCATCAAACTCTTATTTTTCTCATTCATTCTTGGCCTCACAAAAGTTAATTTTAACAAGCCCTTGAGCCTAAATGATAGCGGGAGTAATTTCAAATATTTTGATCAAATCTTAATCTCATGTCTAACTGTGAAAGTTGATGCACATTGATTATTCCTATTCCACTAATTATAATATTTGTTTTTCCAAATTTTATTGGTCATTTGATAAGTATTGGCTCTAAAATGGGTTAAAAAGGTTCCATTAGAAATCTAGAGGCTGTAAAAAAAAAAAATTACTAATTCAAGATATGTACAACATTGCGTGGTGATGAGACCTAATCAATTGATCTTTTTGAATAAAACATAATATGTTAGGACTGATAGATGAGTTTTAAATCCTAATTTGGAATCATAATATGTCGTTGACATTAGAAACAATAAGTTTCATCAATGATAAGTCAGTTGTCAATGATTTTAGACTGTTCAAGTTGACTAATTTTAGGGTTAGGCCTTTCTTCTGCCTCATCATAGTCAGAAATAATGATATAGTTCAAGTAAAGTCTGTCTAAACAATCTAAATAGATTGTTTAAAATTATACATGACTGACAATGGAATCAATTTGAGTTGGAAGAATTGGCCATGTTTTAGAAGAAAATGTCTTAAAGACAAAAGATTTGAAAATGAAAGAGTTCTTGTGAATCAAAACAGAACAAAATATGAAATGATCAATGTTTGTGTTCAAAATAGGGCTGTGATTCTTAAATTTCAAATAGTCAACTTGAGAGGGATGACTTCAAGACACCACTTTGCTTTTACAAGATGATGAAAGCTAACTTTTCAAGGTTAAGTTTAATTTATATGTAGAACTTGGTCTACATGTTATAAAGCCCATGGGTAAATAGATTCTTCATTGAATAACTAAAACAAAATAAAAAAGATCAGTCACAGAGTTCTCATTTTAAGATATTTTATAGACAGGTGTCCCGGCAAATTTCTAGATGATGAACTAAAAAACACGACGGATAATAGCAGTGTATATGGAAAAAAACATGATAATGGCAGCTTGCGGAGTTCGATACCGTCGACTGAATCAACGGGATGGGCCAATCTGGGAAGGCCACTGCAGGGTCCGCCGGTCATAGCTTGGCGTCCACAACGGAGATGTGGACGGCGGCCATGGGCGCCTACGGCAGCGTCCGGCAGCGCCACTTGTTGGGTGCTTAGGATCTTCGCGTGGGAGGGAGGTACGGAGAACCGCGTGGGCGGTAGCCAAAGCCGCCGATGGCGCGGCGGCGATGGAGCAGAGCCGAGGAGGAGCGGGTGGTGGCGCTGGTGGAGAAATGCCGCCTCTCCCGCCGGAAGCTCCAGCAGGTGCACTCGCACGTCCTCGTCTCCGGGGGGCAGCACAACAACTACGTGGCGGCGAAACTCGTGCGGGCTATGGCGGAGCTCGGGCACCTCCGCGATGCCCGCGAGCTGTTCGACGCTATGCCCGATCCGAATGACTTCCTCTGGAACGCCCTCATCTGGGGCTATGCAAGACCCCCCGACCCTGACTGCGCTGGGGGGCAAGACTGCTGCTGGGAGGCGCTCCATTCGTACGGCCGGATGCACCGGTCGCTCTCCTCCTCCCCGCGGCCGCTTGCGTTCACTCTCTCCTCAGCTCTGAAGGCCTGCGCGAAGCTCTCAGCCGTGGAGGAGGGAACGCAGATCCATGCTCACGCGTTCAAGTACGGCTTCCAGTCCGACGCACGGGTGCAGACGACCCTGGTCGACCTCTACGGCTTCTGCCGCCGCCCCGCTGACGCCCGCCGGGTCTTCGACAGGATCGTCTCGGCGAGCGGAGGAATAGGTGACGTTCAGGTGTGGAACACCATGATCGCCGGATACCACCTCTCCGGGGATGCAGACGCTGCTCGGCGCCTGTTCGATGAAATGCCCGAGAGGAATACCTTCTCCTGGATGGAGATGGTCCGGGGTTACGCCGCTACCGGACGGCCGGAGGATCTCCGTCGGCTCCTCAAGGTGCTACCTCTGGCTCGGGATGACGTCGATAGGGTGGTCATCTCCACCGCCGTGATCACGGGCTTCCTGAAGTGCGGGGATGCGGCCGCGGCCCGAGTGCTGTTTGATGAAATGCCCACCCCGGATGTCGCAGCATGGAACGCCATCATCTCCGGCTATGCCGGAGCGGGACTGCCGGAGCAGGCGGTCGACCTCTTCCGGCTCTTGCTGGAGGACTGTACGGTGAGGCCCAATCGAGCGACCGTCGTCGCCGCCGCCGCTGCCTGCGCCCAGTTGGGTTCGGCAGAGTCGGCAAGGTGGGTGGCAGACTGCGTCGACCGCCGCGGCGCCGAGCTGCTAAACGGCCACGCCGTCGCCGCCCTCGTCGACATGCACGCCAAATGCGGTGACCTGCGGCGGGCGTGCGGCATGTTCCGGCGGTGGAACCCGAAGGACCTGGTCTGTTACAGCTCCATGATAGCCGCCTTCGGCGTCCACGGCCGGGGGAAGGAGGCTATCGAGCTTTTCGGCGAGCTGCTCGCCGCAGGGTTGAGGCCCGACGGCGTCTGCTTCGTCTCCGTCCTCGCCGCGTGCAGCCACGCCGGGCTGGTGGACGAGGGCCAGCAGATCTTCCAGTCCATGAGGCGCGACCACGGCATCTCCCCGGCGACGGAGCACTACGTCTCGCTGGTGGACATGCTCGGCCGCGCGGGCCGCATCGACGAGGCCCTTTGCACGATAGCCGAGGAGATGGTTCCGGCGGTGGGGCACCATGCCGGCGTCTGGGGCGCGCTGCTGGGCGCCTGCCGGAGCCACCGGAATGTGCCAGTGGCGGAGGAAGCCGCCCGCTGGCTGATGGAGCTGGAGCCCAACAACGCCGGCAACTACGTGCTGCTATCGAACGTATACGCCGCCGCCCGGCGGTGGGAGGACGCCGCCCGGGTGAGGGGGCTGATGAGGCAGCGGGGCATGCGGAAGCCGCCGGGGTGGAGCTGGCTGGAGGTGAGCGGGAGAACGCAGAGGTTCCTGACGGGCCAGTTGGACGAGCACTCCGAACTGCAGCCTGTTTTGGCAGTGTTGGGTTGGGAATTGAGTGGCGAAGGGCTGCCGCTCATCTTTCCCACTGAAGTAGAGTGAAGATCACCTCACTTCCGGCGCAAGCTATTCTTTGTAGATCTCTGTCTCACTACATTTTAGAGAGAGAGAGAGAGAGAGTCTAGTTAGATCCTATGCGCTTAAGAGCAATAAACATTGCATCAAGGAGGGATAATGGGCTATCCTCATTCCACGTCATATTGGAAAATAGAAGCATTCTATTTTTGCTAAGATGTATCGAATGCTCTCCTGTCTTTCCTTAATTCCATTAGAATAACAACGATGTAAGACACTAAAAGCCAGATTCCGCCATTAACTGCTCCAGAATCGGATACCATAACCCCATTCCACAAACAAGCGGAGGCTAGCTGGAGTCGAAACAAGTCAGAAACAGGCATCCATATCGAAACAGGTTCAGAGCGAAAAGCAACCTAATCCCCTAATGAAACTTCTGGACTGAACCGGGTTAGGGTGAGGGCTTAGGTTGCTTTTACTGGTGGCAGTAGCTAGAAGGTCAACGAGGGAGGGTAACGAACGGGTGACAGTCTCTTAACACTCCCGTCCCTCACACTTGTCCCTAATCCAGCTTCCTCAGACATGCTGAACATGGTCAGAGCCCTACCCCGGATCCCTTCCTTTTCCCATAGGGTATCTCCAAAACTCCGAATCAACAACCAGGGGACGGGGCATTCCTCCAAGTTCTCTAATGAGAGAGGCAGACCACCTAGTACCCTCCAAAGATCTCCTACCATATTCAGAGGAAGAGAGAGAGAGTAACCAAAAGGAAAAGTATCACTCACTTTCAGACCCGAGAAAAGCATTTTTCCATATACAGTAAGCCAAGAAAAAATTATGAGAATGCAGCACCGCTGATAGTATCCGAGGGTAATCAAATGAAGAATTTATGTGCATATCTACAAATGTATACCCATTTTCACGATGATATTCCTATCTACAGTGGCCGAACACCCTCCCCCAGGCCCCAGAGATCATAGAAAGAAAGAGCTCTAGTGTGACTGGGAAGTGCAAATAAACACCTGGGTATTATAATGAATTTACCATAAGTGATTAAAAAGTAAAAGGGATAAGAATCTTAGTCAAATTGGCGAATGATGGGAACAACGAAATCCTGTCCTCAAGTCCAAAGAGAATCGTACCAATTACAATGAGGTTGCTTTGGAGGAACGACGTGCTATTTGTTCTCCACCGAAGATTTGTCACTAGCCATGGCAAAAAACTCACTCAATCCCAGATTGCTAAACCATCGGACTCCCTATTAAGGATCTCTCCAGTGACCGGTTTTAAGTAGTTTTCATCACTCTCTTCATGCTCAGAACACTAAGATGGCAATGGGGGAACTGTGCAAGAACTTTGGAGTATTAATGTCACTGGGTATTTTGATAGGCAGACACCATGGAATAATTTGAAGTTCAGATCCTCACTCCTTCTGAGGTTATTACATCTCCACATAGTCTTTACACTGCTAACTTAATGCTAACCTCAACCTCAGAATATCTTCAGATGAGATAACCAGATTCCTAGTGCTTCCTCACAAAAAATATTCTAACAGCGTTAAAAAAACCTTTGCACAGTTCAAAAGTCAACGGAGCTAATAGCTTCTAAACTCAGAAATATCAGATTTCTACTTCACAACCAAAAACAAGGCATCAACAGCATAAGAGGGCGGCCTAACAAAATGAGAATCAGTAGGCCTTGAGGTGTAATTGCGCTAATAACATGTTATTTTCTAACGGCCTACAGACGCATGAGACACATGAGGAGTTTACCATGAGCTTGCAATGGAGAATTGTTGAAGGATCATCGTTTCCTGCCGATCATCACTGCTAAAGTTTATCATCAAATGTAGATGGAGAAGCGACCTTGGAACTGATAACCTCGAGAGTGAAGAGATTCCAATTTAGGTTCACACACGAGAGTCTCCTTCTGCACAGAACGGGTGGGGCAGCTGAAAATTGTAGGCAGGGGGAAATAGCAATGGCAAACCCTCTGAGCGTATGATTCGAGGCAGTTTGTGGTCCGATAGAAGGTAACAGTCGTTCTTTATACAATGTGCAGGTTACAGTCGGTCGCGAACATGAAAGCAGGATCTGGAGATCTTCCGGGACGAAGAAAACGAATCTGAAGAAGCCTAAGAAAGAAGGGGAGGGAAGTGGGGAGAGATGGTCAAGCCTGCATCGCGTTCTTGCCGATGGCCTTCATCTGGACCTGATCCATGTCGTTGAGCGCGCCACCAGAGGATCCAGTGGGGAGGACCTCATACGATCCCATCTTTCTCAAGGATCCAGGTCCGACGCCAACTGCCCTCGCCACCGCCGCATAAATGAGGACGGCCACCGCGGCGACGAAGATTGTGTGCATCACAAACGCAAGGTCGAGCAGCGCGGCCGCCCGGAGTCGCGATTCCTCGAGCTCGCACTTTGTGGAGCCCTCGATTCCTGCCGCCACATCGAGCAGCCGGTGGCAACCCTCAGGGATGAAGGCCTCGGCGTAAAGCGACAGCCCCGTCTGGAGCGACCAGAGGCCCTGAAGGGAAACGGATGCCGCGAGGGCGAGCTCGGCGACGAATAACCTCGGGAAGACAGCGAGGGAGAGGCAGAGAGCGGAGGAGGCAGCCGCGACCGTCGAGGCGACTGCATCGCATTTGGCCGGGAGGTCGTCGGGGTGATCGTAGGACGCAGCTGAGTTGGCGGATGAGGCAGAGTGGAATCCGAAGGCGAGGGCGGCGAGGAGGAAGGAGAGGTCCGGTGGGAGGTGGAGGAAATGTGGACGGGAGTGGGCGACGAGGAGAGAGGCTGCAATGAGGAGGAACAGGAGGATGATGACGGTGGACTGGAGGGCGGCGAGGCGGTGGACGGGGGTCCGGCCCCGGAGGAGAGGATCGGGGGCTGCAGACGAAGCGATTAGAACCTGGTTGAGGGCCGCGAGGACGAGGGCAAGCAAAACGAGGTAGATGGGAAGATGGCGGAGAACGTGATGGCCGTGCGGCGGGAGCGGGAGGGGGTGGTATGGCCGGGCGGCATAGTCGCGGTGCTGTTGAGATTTGAGGTGAGCGCGGCTGGCGGATACGAGGTGGTACAGGCCGTACGAGAAGAGCGCTGCGAAGGAGAACACATGATAGAGCAACGCCGCCATGGGAGGAGCCGAGGAGGTTAGGCGATGGCGAAGGAGCGAGAGAGAGAGAGAGAGAGAGAAGGGGGGGAGGTAGGGGAAGATGTTGACCAGTTCACGGAACGAGGGGGAAGACTTTAGTTGGTCCAAAGATTGTTTAGGGTATTTAAGATTAAATAAAATAAAGACTACAGTTCTGATCTGGATTCCAACTGCCACGCATTGCGGCAGCCGATGAAGGAGGATGTTGAGATCCCTGACAACCGAAATGGGCTCAACAGGAAAGAGGTCCCGAAGAAGTCGGCCCAGACCAGGAACGAGGCAAGGCAAAAAAGAGTCAGACGCCGAAGGAGATAACCGCAGGGCCGCCGTCTAATCTGCAGGTGGGGAGGCGTGTGCGGCGGACGGAATTCGGCGGGGAACCAAGACAGTGGCAGGACCCAACACCGACGGAGCACAGCAAGTCTCAGGTCCCGTCGGATCCGACCGCTAGACGGGAGGCGGTCGCTGAGACGGGCGGACTTCGGCTATAAATACGGGTCGAGGGCCATGGAAAGAGGAGGTAGGAAGAACCTTGTGAAGAAAATCCATTTGGAGCTGGAGACTCGCCATCTCGTATCGGCGACCCCACGACCTGAGAGGTCGTGGTTATGTTTGTATTCTTTCCCTCAGTACCCTGTGGTCCTCGTCGAGGGCTCTCTCACTCTCCCTCTCTCACTCTCTCGCCCTCTCTCCTTTCGGTACCGGGTCTTCCGGCAATAGGTGTCCGGAGCTCTGGCGATTGGAAGTTTTTGTATTAGACAGGGTTTTATTTGAGTCAGTGAAGTCTTGTTGACGCCTAAGCCAAAGGGTCGTCATCAGAGGACTCCTCGCGAGCCGCCACCCGGGAGGAGGGATGCTCGATTGTCCGCGGCGGCGGAGGGTTTCGTCGCATGTGGTGAAGCCTCTGGGACTTCTGAGCCGCGATCCGGACGCTTCCTCGCAATTGTAAAATGGCGACTCAAGCACTCGAGTCTCCAGGGGAGAATGCCTCAGGGAAACGAGGCCATAAGTTCCTTGACTCTAGAGATTACTCGACCTCTCCGAAGAAATCTTCGAACAGACGAAACGAAAGCTCCGTCCTTCAATGGAAACAGAGGTAATCACACTAGCTGCCCGACCTGAGTTTCCATACTACAGCGGGGTTGAAGATCCTAGGATCGGCTTTCTAGTGTAAATGGATTTTCAAAGTATCAGCGACTGATAATGGATGCCGGTATCTGTGATTCATCTCGAGGGATTAACCTAACATGTATCGCTGGTTCCTAGGAGATCAGACGAAACTTCCCTGGCCAGATTTTTGTAATCGGTGCCAAAATTAGATTCTTATCCAATGAATATTTATCCTGTGAGATCTAGCAAAGTCAACACTGGCTGGAAGCTTTCTCTGATCATTTGGCGAAATTTCAAATCATCGAACGTCCTGAACTACTCTGGTCTGAAGAATATGAAATCTCATAGAAATGTTTTAGGATCAACTGGAAACCATGGAAAACTTGTAAAGAGTTATAGTCTATTAGGGTCGAAGAACTTAGGAGCACCCATTCAGGAGATATCGCTGCTGCGGAGTTGTTGGAGAAACGGAAGGCAAGAAAATTTTGAATCAGTTTAGAATTGCTCGGCCAATGCAACTTTTCAAGGAGCTTCATGGCTTGCGAATGTTCAGCTGGATGGGAGCTTTGGGTGGGTTTGCACTGGTCAGCCGGAAAAGGAGGCAAGGTAGGAAGGGGCGGAGATGGATCTGGAGGCGGAGAAGAACGGGTGAAAGGTAGGAGACGATGGGACCTGCTCGCTGGAGAAATGGTGATGAGTGGGAGGGAACTTCCCCGGAGGGTCTGATTCATCCGGGCACTGACACTGATGTTTTCATCAACTATATATTTTATATGCTCCTATTGTAAACATCTTTCAGAGTGGAAGGTTTCATGGCCACCGGCGGGCCTCATATCCATTGCTGTCAACATCATCGCTTCCTTTCCCGGATCGATGGAGAAGAAGAGTCCTTCTCCCACAGCGGCCCGTCCATCCAGGTGCAGGGAGGTTCTCTTGTAAGGTGATTCAGATCTCGTAGGTCATGCCGACCCTCAGGAGCCTCCCGTGGGGGACCGGCAGCAGCTCTATGCCTTGCCTGAAATTCCTCCGCAGGAAGTCGTAGAGGTGATCGACGAGAATCTTCTTGAACAAGGGGGAGTTCTTCGCCGCCACCACTTGTGCCTCCCCCAGCAGGTACACTACCACGTCCTCCATTGCCCTCTGTACGAACTGCTTCTCCTCCTCGATCCCCTGGATCGAAGCTGCGGCGAACCTGCCGGCGGAGCGGTCACTGTTGCCGCTCTGGATGGACCCCGAGGAAACGCGAGGCGGGACCACACGGCGGCTGGCAGCCTCCTCGAGGTCCACAGAGGGATGGACGAGTTTATGATCTACGCCCGCTTCGCGAGGGGGGCTCGGCGGTTTCGCGGCCTCAGGCATGGATGGCGAGAGTTCTTCGGCTCCTCCGGTGACGAAGAACTGGTGGTGGATGAACAGCTTCAGGTGCTCCACAAGCTGCGGCTCGAAGGTCCTGGAATCTCCGAGGACATCCTTGTAGCCGCAACGCACAATGCAGCGGAACATCCTGAACTCCCTCGGCCCGACCTGCCTGAACAGGAAGCGCTCCTCCAAGGATACGCGGCTGATGGGAAGGTGCTTTATGGACACGAAGACGAGGACCGAGTGGATCGAGGGCACGTTCTGGATGAAGTGGGGGAAGATGGGGGGGATCCCCTGCACCAGCTCGGAGTAGAGCAGCCCGATTCCTGGTATCCTCCTCACGTCTGGATTAAGGGCTACGTCGTTTAGGTAGCTGCTTGATACCTTGTTCTTGAGCTCGAAGAGATACTTCTCTCGGTGGACGTAGTGCCATATGGCCATGATGCTCATCAAGAAGAAGGCTAAGACCAGAGGAAGGAAACCTCCCTCTGTGAACTTGTACAGGGCTGAGGATATGTACACTGCTTCTATCCCTCCAAAGACCAGAAGGAAGAGCACAATCCGCCAGATGCTTGTCTTCCATATAACCAGCATTATGATTGAAACCATGAAGGTCGTGATCAACATCACAGTGATCACCGCAATTCCTGCACGAGGTAAAAGCCTATCAGGGTTTTGCGATTTCGGTCTTTACACCATGGAAATTACTCATAACATTTCTCAGAGGGCAGACTCCATCCATTCCTCTGAAAAAAGAAAAGGAAAACTGAAAAATATAGTGATTGGTTGTTCTCTATTTAAGGCCTCAGTCTCTATGATTTTTTTCCGCACAGCTGATGTTAATTTTACCCCTCTAAAAAACATGGGGGCTGTGTTTTCTCTGTCAAGTGGCATTTTTTTTGAGTCTTGCCCGTCTGTCATCTCTTGGCTCCTAGTATCAATGCGATGAAAAGTTCCTTGATCATGAGGATTCAAATGAGCACACTATGTTGACAGTTAGCTTACCATATGCATGGCCAATCTTCTCTGTTGTTTTGAAGGTAGCCGTCACTATGATGCAGGCGGCCATCAACATGTAGTTTACCTCTGGAATGTAAACCTGTCCTTCATACTTGGCAGAAGTGTGAACGACTTTAACTCTTGGGAAGCAGCCTAGAGCCAAAGACTGAGATATGATTGCAAATGCCCCAGATATCATTGCTTGGCTGGCAATGATGGCTGCAGCGACCGCAACCACAAAGGTTGGCCAGTAAAGGGCAGCTGCAGTCAATTGGGTATCTCTGCATTAGTCCTGTGAGAATTCACCTGTGTTCCCCTATAGTAAATGAAAAACTTTACCACTTACTTGGAATAGATTTATAGAAAGTATTTGAGACATTGTCGGGGAACTTGGTAAGATATGCTGCTTGCCCAATGTAAGCTAGAGTTACAGAAGGAAACAAAACTGCTGTGAAGCTAATCTGAAAGTGAAACAGAAAAATAAGCGAGCCATGTTAACAGAAAAATTTAGAACTATGAGCTCAAACTGAAACTCTTATCAATGCCTCATAATCTGATGAAGGATAAGGTAAAGAATCTTGCTTCTGCAATCCTCATGTATGAAAAGAATGGGTGCTCATTATCCCATGCCTTCCATGGCCTAATATTAATACGCCATACAGATGTCTGCATGAACGAGCCCTTGATATGTGCTTATGGAGAAGTTATGGTTAGAAATTGCATTTCACACCTGAACAGCTCTGAGGTTGAAATGGCCCAGATCAGCAAACATGGCCTCAGTACCTGTATCATAAGGTTTTCTCAACTATCAATTTGAAAGCAGGGTGTGGAGGACAATGAACAACAATGCTTTTTTAAATGAGGTACTCAAGAAATTCACCTGTAATGCACAATACCACACCTCCGAGGG
This sequence comes from Spirodela intermedia, assembly GCA_902729315.2. Taxonomy (NCBI): domain Eukaryota; kingdom Viridiplantae; phylum Streptophyta; class Magnoliopsida; order Alismatales; family Araceae; genus Spirodela; species Spirodela intermedia. The sequence continues at coordinate 2,937,286 of LR746271.1, forward strand.
AGATCCATCCTTTTCTTCCATTTCTCTTGAAGTAGTCTATAACATATTTTGGATTGAGTGCACGCAGAACCTTCACATCGTACTTGAATAAGTTGTAGAGTCCAATTCCGCCAATGAAAGTGAACCATGTTAAGATTATGGGGGCAAATGAGTATCCCACTTTGTTGGTTCCAAACCGTTGAACGGAAAAAAGCAGAATCAGGATTGCTATGGAGATTCCAATGACGGCACCTTCAGAAAAGAAGATTGATCAGTGTTCCAAGCGTGAAATTGTGAAGATGCATATGTCAGAGAGAGTTAGAGAGAGAGAGAGAGCTCTTTTTTGCAGGGAGACAGATCAATCTCTCGCTGTCCATTCAGATTTTTGTCAGTGTTTGATAGATTATGACCCATCCGATCTATTTTTATTCTACTCTGCAAGTTCAACTTGCTCCACCTTGTTCTATCACAGGTCTTCATGATTTACAGGGAAGTTCTTCATATCGTTGTGCAGTTCGATGGTATCTTCCAGACTCACTGCTTTTACAATTGACAAGAAATCTGACTAACTCTCTTACCTAATGTCGTTTTGCATTTGGTCATCTTTCCCGTGTCTTTTCACTTTGTTCAAATCATGAAGACTGTTGATATGATCAGCTCCATAAACTTCAAGATCGTCAGAAAATCAACATATTCATATTGATTGCTGATGATAAATTGGAGTCAATACACATATTCTTATTAAAAATTAGACACTGTTTACGAAAAAATTTCTCTCACCTGTCATCTTCCCCTCTTACCCAACTTCAGGGAACAAATCAACACGATACAGATCAACTAATATTTGTCATCTCGGTACTTGGTAACCGAGAATGGTATGGAAATCTTTTATATCTTGATTTAAATCCATGCATGCATGTAGGTATGTATATTTGTATACGCACCCTTTAAAACAAGTTTTTCTTCATCTGTCTCCTTGCCTATCAGCTTACTTCAGGGAAGAAATCAGCATGCTATTGAGAAGCTAATGATTTTCATGCAGATGGTTCAGTAACTGAAAATGGTATGGATATCTTTTATACCTTGATCGAGGGAACTCGATTCCTTGATCCCACTGACTGCAGAAAGCACTGCAAGGCAGATATTTCTACTGAGACTGTGCACATATATGCCGAATAAAAGGTGGTATCTTTTGGTACTGAAGCTCAAAAAAACAATGACAGAAAATCAAGAAAATAAATAAATTAAGTCAAGCATCAAATTTTTAATTTTCGTTGGTTACAGTAACCTATGCGTGTGGATTTCGGTCAGCTAGATTGGCTGGATATCATTCAAACAGATTGGAAGTGGACTTCTCAGTAATCAGCCAGGAATCCATTAGAAATCAGCTGATTCTGTGACCTAACCCTGACCCTAGATGTGTATGCAATATGGAAGGGAGAGAGAGAGAGAGTAGAATACATTTTTTGCTACGAATGGTTGTTACATACCAGAGATGCATGGTGTTAAGATGCCATCGCCAAGCACCATTGAAGTTGCGAGAATTGTTGTGACAAAGAGCGCAACCTTAGCTGCATTGCTAGTCTCCATCTTCTCTTTTATCCACTCTGCCCTCTTCATGTTTCTTGTCGGTGTTTCCAATTTGTAATTTGACACCATCATGTCCTCCACCTGCTGATTAGGAACCAGACCCACTCTGGAATAGCGACATATCAAGGAGTACAGGGCAAAGCTTCCACCTGCAAGAGTAAGAATCATGACACTTTTCTGCGGTAGATCCTTTCTCTGCATATTATTCAACACGTTCCTTCATTTTTTTCACATAATCTACAGAATTGATATTTTTGTTAGCATAATATATAAACCTCCTTGGAGAAAGATGTAAACCTTTCTCTGTACATGTACATGATTTGGCAAGATATACTATTTTTCTAGGATTTTTCATCTACCATGTCAACTGCCAACCGGATTCAACTTTGAAGCGACCAAAGTTAGTGGGGCCATGCTCGTAGGACTATCAAAGCTTTATGGGTGGATTTTTATGTTTCATACAGAACCGACTTTGGCTGCTTTGACTCACCATCACCATGGTCGTTGGCCTGCAGTACGATGAAGACATACTTCAACATCGGTATAAAGATCAGTGTGTAGATGATCAGGGACAGGACTCCCAAGATATCATCTTCCTCGCCAATCCCTTGACTGAAGGTGCTTGCATAGACATACAGCGGGGACGTCCCGATGTCACCATATATCACTCCGATGGCCTGGAATGCCAGGTGAAGCGTCCTTGCCCACTCATCCTGCACGAAGCAAAACAGCCCATAAATTCATCATTCAACACCTGTGGAAACAGTGGAGAAATCGTCCCATGCTCGAATTTCTTTCAATGCTCGTTAGAGTCAAACTTCTATTTTTATGCCAATCATGTCTGATATAGTATTCTCACAGAAGCAAATATCTCCTTGCATGCCGGGAAATTAAAAAATTTAGACAAAATTCGGACCTTGGCAGCATGGTTCTGGCCGGATGGAACTCTGCCCGCCTCCAGATTGAGGGAATCAACACGACAGAGCCTGCCCCCAGGGTCAGATTCTGAATCACTTTTCTCCATTTCATCAGCTTGCCGCATCCTCGAGGCCTGTATCTTCTGCTCTGCTGCCGTTGGGGGCTCTTCCAGATTTCAATTTATAGGCGGCCTGGTGCGCCCATGGCCCACACTCCTATTGAACGTATAGAGTAAATGGTAGGAGGCATTTTTTTCCCTTCAAGGAACCCACCAAGAAAAACCACGGGAACCCAGTCTCTTTCACAGTAAAAGCTCCCCGAGTAAACACCTCCCGAGCTCCTGTGATAAGTCTCTGACGAATATGCTGATTCCACGTGAGTTTTGTAAGTTAGCACTCATTGTTAGTTTTTTAGAGGATGATACTATCCTTTTTCTTTGGAGTAGTGAGCTAACACCCTCTTGATAGCTCATGGAGTGGACCAGTAGCTAGAGAGAGAGAGGAACAGGTCTGCGATCACTAATCACGAAGGGCGATTAGTGACGTACCAAGGGAATCCCTTGCAATAGGGTGAGCCTCTGCTAGTTCGCTTATTAGAATCCAAAGTGGGGCATTTTTACCAACCATATAAAGAAAGACTACTGATTTACGAAAGCGGCCTTAATGTTTCTCTGGTTCTTCCTGACGTCCTCCCCGGAGACCTTTCGATATGTACTTCTCACTATCGTTTACTTAACTTGATCTCCATTATTGGACCTCTACAATCTTCTGATTCGTCGATAAAATCGCAATTATTGGGCTACTTTTATATTTATTCCGCCGTGTCAGCTCCGCGTTGATGTGATCGTCGGCTGCCCGCGGGATTGCCGCTGGAGGAGCTCACGGGAACTCCGCCGAGAGAGGAGGGGGGGAGGGGGGGGGGGGGGGGGCATTGACTTCCTCTTCATCGGCTATCGCAACATTATTAGGGTATTTTATCGTGAACCCACGCCGGAGTCGTTGATTTCGACCGCAACTGGATGCCACCTCCCCCGCTCGAGCTCTTCTGCAGCGGTGGCTTCTTCCGGCGGAGCTGCTTCCTGCCGCAGGTGGGCTGGCGGTCTCTTCAGCTCGTGCCTTGCAAAGCCCTCCGATCCTTGGGATGTATGTTTCTACACTCATTTACCTGCAGATTTCTCGATTTTTCAGAAAATAGAACACATATGTTTATAACGTTCAAACTTTATAAATCGCGCTTAAATATTAAATATTTCATGAGAATATTACAAATGTCCACGCTGATGCACGGCGAACGAATCGTGAGTTATTTAATCAATTTATTTTTAAAATTATATTTTAACTATACTTCAGTGAGGCCAAGGGACTATAAAATAATATTCTGATAGTTCTCAACTTACGAGTTAATGGGGAGAAAAACAATTACCTCAATTAAGTGATTATTTTATTAGAATTTTTTAAAAATCGTATATTGTTTGTAATAAAAAGATTTAAAACGGAAGTTTATGGAACGTTGTGTGCCTCCCTCAGCAATTTCCACCGCAATCCAGCCATCCGCTGCACAAACGGCCGCCGTCTGCGTGACTTCGCAATGAAGTGAACTGATCAGCCCTTTTGAAAGCACAAGTAGATTCTATTAACTTATTGAGCTAAAAGAGAGTCGACAAGTATGAGGAACTATCGAACCCTTAACGAAGAAATACTACTACAAGAACACCTTCCATCTTTGGTCATTCACCCATCGACCTACGTTTGCAACACCGTTCTTCTTCGACGCCAGACAAGTCAACACTTCTAGCGATCTAACTGATGTTGTCTCTGCCAAGGAACTTGCGGTTTACTCTGCGCGATCTTTGACGAAACGACGATCTTTCCACAATGATAGGGAATTTCCTTCCTTTCTCCATTTAGATTTGTGAATTTAATAAATATGTTCTCTTGCTCTTTGTTGCTTGAGAGACCATAGGATAACTAGTTCTTGATATTCGGCAGATCTTAAACCGTGATAAGAATATTTTCTGACGTGATAAATCTAGGTGTCCTATCAGCAGGTTTCTTAAATTATAGATCCTTTCGTTTATTCAATTGCGGGTGTTTCTAGATAATTTTAAAGTCCACTCACATTCACTTTAATTCTTGAGTGAATCTGCTTGATTTTATAATCTTCACATTCTTTTAAAATTCTTCCGCATCAATTTTGGTATCAGAGTCAGATTAGGATACCCATTAGGTCTCATAATCATGATTTAGATCTTCCAACTGCACACCACCACGAGTCAATTTCATGCCGACCCGTTCTGGTACGTCCTACACCATAGAAGAAAATCATCATATACCTCAAATGGAGGAGGAAATTCCACAATTGACAAAATTACTTATGGAACAAATGAATATGATGAACCAAAGATTAGGAAGATTAGAAACTCAAGAAAATCTCAGATTTCCTCCACTGCAGCAAGACAATCTTAGGCGGCATAGAAACCCCGAGGAAATCGTAGATGCTGACCCATCACATAGGAATGTCTGGATAGATGTACCTATGTTTGAGGGGGGAAAAGACCCAAAAAATTATTTAGATTAGGAGGCCACGATAGACATCTATTTTGGATGGTCTAATATGTCTGAAGTTAGGAAAATACGATTTACTGATCTTAAATTATCAAGTTCTGCAAAAACATATTGGAGAAATATTATTCGATTATTAGAACTAAGGAGACAAACTGATTGGAACTTGAGAAGAGATGAAAGCTAAATTATGGGAGAAATACTTACCTCTAAATTATACTACAAAAATATTAGATCAATGGAACAGAATTTCCCAAGGTAAATAGACCAGCCACAGAATATGTAACTCAATTTGAGGAGTTAATGCTCATATGTGGGATAAGTGAAGACTCTAAGGTTACTTTATCTCATTTTCGAACCGGTCTTTGAGAAGATTTTCGAAGAGAACTTAGTCTGTGAAATATTCTATAAACCCATACCTCATTTTAATGTGCAGATACCATTATTACAACCTCCAACCCCCACCTCACCCAAGGTAGAAAGAACTAAGCAAACCACAAATCATAGCTCCTTATACAAAGAAACTTGAGATCATGGGGGTAGAGAAATGAAAAAAGATTATGGATGCATCAACAAGTATGAAAATTACATGTTTTAAGTGTAGAAGTCTAGGCCATTTCGCAGCTCAATGTCCAACGCATAGCTTGCTGATAGGTGAGTCAGAAAATTCTGAAGAAATTTTAGAAAACAAGAACCTTATAGAAGAAGAAGAATATGAAGCTGATCCCACATTAGTCCTTGATTACACCAAAGATGCAAGATTAGGAGTTGTGAGATGCATATTAACCCAACCAAAATTCAAAGAAAATCCTCTTCGCACCTCTATCTTCTACACTTATGTCGAGATAGGTTCCCATACATGCAAGCTTATCACTGACAATGGGAGTACCATTAATGACAATTCTCAGGAAACTGTTAACAAGCTTAGATTGAAGTCTACTACCGATCTCAATCCTTACAAGGTCTCATGGATTAATTCTACTAATAATCCTATCCAATCATAGTATTTAGTTAATCTAAAAATGAACTCATATGAGGATAATATACTCTGTGATATATTACCATAGATGTAGGAAGCCTGATATTAGGACAACCATGGTTATATGATTTAGATGTGCAACAACAAGGAAGATCAAACATCTATTCTTTTGTCCATAAAGGAAAAAGAATAGTCTGGCGTCCTTTTCAACCCAAGACAAATGTGAGAGATGACACTAATCCAAATCCTAACATTAGTCTAATTAGTGCTCGATCCGACCAAAAAGAATTAGAAACTAGATCATTAGTGTGGATAACACATTTACGAAATATAGAACAAAAAAAATATAGATGTACTTCCAAGAAAAGTTGAGATACTTCTAGAAGAATACCAAGACATTTTTTCAACATATCTTCTTGACCAATTACCTCTGATGAGAAGCATCTAGCATGCCATTGATTTAATTCCAAGATCCATTTTACCAAACCTCCCATATTACCGACTCAGTCCTAAAGAACATGATGAATTACAACATCAAATTACATAATTATTACTAAGAAAAAGATTTGTTCAAGAAAGCTTCAGCCCTTGTCCAGTCCCAATCCTATTAGTCCTAAAGAAAGATGAAACATGGAAGATGTGTATTGATAGTCGTGCCATTAATAAAATCACCATAAAATATTGATTCCCCATCCTCAACTAGATGATTTATTAAACATGCTAGATGGAGCTTCTATATTTTCAAAAATAGATTTAAAAAGCGGTTACCATCAAGTAAGAATTAGACCTAATGATGAGTGGAAAACAGCTTTCAAAACAAAAGACAGATTATATGAGTGGCTAGGCTGGTAATACCACCATTCGGATTATCTAATGCACTAAGCACTCTCATGCGATTAATGACTCATGTGTTGGGATCTTTTTTAGGAAAATTCGTCGTTATTTATTTTGATGATATTCTAATTTACAACAAAACCATCAATGAACACTTTACACATTTATGTATGATCTATGATACCTTGAAGAAGGAATCATTGATTGCCATTCCACATAATTGCATTTCTTCACTAAACAAGTTAATTCTTTAGAATTTGCAATAACATCTCTAGGAGTCACCGCAGATCCTCAAAAGATTAAAGCTATTGTGGAATGGCCTGAACCTAAGAATATACATGATCTTAGAAGTTTTCATGGCTTGGCCTCTTTTTATAGATGATTTATAAAAAAAATCAGCATGATCATGGCCCCGATCACAAATGGGATGAAAGCAAGACAATTCAATTGGATGGAAGAAGCATCTAGAGCTTTTGATTATTTAAAACAGAAAATGACTACAGCTCCTATTCTTAGGTTACCTAGTTTTTCTAAACCTTTTGAAATGGCATGTGATCCGTCCGGAATAAGAATAAGAGGGGTGCTTAGTCAAGAGGGACATCTTGTGGCATATTTTGGTGAAAAACTTAATGAAGTTAAGAAAAAATATTCAACTTATGATAAAGAATTATATGCGGTAGTTCAAGCTCTTAGATATTGGCATCGTTAACTCTTACCCCAAGAATTTATTCTCTTTTCAGACCGTGAAGCCCTTCGTTTTTTACAATCACAACAAAAACTCAATGCTAAGCATGGTCGTCGAGTTGAGTTCATATAGAGTTATACATTTGTACTCGAGTTTAAATCAGGGTGTGAAAACCATGTAGCTGATGCTGTAAGTTGATAGATTACCATACTAAAAAAGACTCATGTGACAAATCATGAGATTTGAACATATTACAGAAATGTACCCTGAATGTCTAGATTTTTTTGAAGTTTACTTAATACTTACACAAGGACCATCTTTAGAACATCAATATTATTTAATTCAAGATGGTTATCTCTATAAGAATAACCGTTTGTGTATTCCACAAGCCTCTATAAGAAACTTTTTGATTTGAGAAATACATGCAGGGGGTTAGCTGGTCATTTCGGAAGAGATAAGACCATCTTTTTAGTTGGAGAACATTTCTTTTGGCTAGGATTAAAAAGGGAGGCAGCTAAAATAGCTTTTCAGTGTCATGTTTCTATTTTAGCTAAATTTCCTAAACAAAACATAGGATTATACACACCTTTACCTATTTCACACTATCCATGGAAAGATGTCAGTATGGATTTTGTATTAGGTTTGTCACAAACATTAAAAAATAATGATTCTGTCTTTATTATAGTTGTAGATTCTCTAAGGTGGCTCACTCTATTCCTTAATCAAAGACGTCTGATGCTTCAAAAATTATTCGGAGTTATTTTAATGAGATCATAAGATTGCATGGTATTCCACAAACCATCACGTCTGATCGTAATTCCAAATTTTTGAGCTATTTTTGGAAAACTCTTTGGTTCATGGTGAGCACTAAATTACAATACTCTACCGCATTTCATCCTTAGATAGATGGTTAAACTGAAATAGCTAGTCGTACCTTGGGAAGCTTGTTAAGAAGCTTCGTAGGTGATCTCATCTAGGAACCTGAGATCAAATCCTCCCTCTTGCAGAATTTGCCTATAACAGCTCTGTCAATCGTACAATGGGATCTAGTCCCTTTCAAATTGTCTATAGAAATCAGCTTAGAAAACCTGTCAACTTATGTTCACCTAGATCACAATATAGAACCTCTATCTTAGTTGAATCTTTTGCTAAACACATACAAAATTTACATGAGGAGAAACATCACCGCATCAATACTAGCAATGAAAACTATAAAATAGGAAACAAATGAAAGAGATTCAAAGAGTTTAGTGAAGGGGACCTCGTCATGATCTGATTACATCTGAGTCGATTTCCTACTAGAATTATCTCAAAGCTTCATGCTCGAGGAGCAGGACCTTATACTATTGTTAAACGAGTAGGATTGAATGCTTATGTTTTAAATATTCCAGCTGAATGAGAAATCAGTCCTATTTTTAACATTTTAGACCTTATTCCTTATCATGGATCGCCAAATATTCCTAGTGAGTTATTTGAGACTAATCCATTTATTGTGAGTGAAACCACACTTGAATGTCCACCAGTTAATTTTCCTATGTGACAAGAGCAAATAGAGAATATATTAGATGGACAAATGATATCTGATCTTAATGGAGAAAAATGAAGGTTTCTTATTCGTTGGAAAGATCATCCTCCATTGGATGATTCGTGGATTTCAGGTGATGATTTATAGCAACTACATCTGGATTGGTGGAAGCATTGTCAACATATAATGGACCATAATTCGATGGAGCCGAGTTCTTCCAACCTGGGGGGAGTTGATGCAGTATCAAGTCATTCTCAGCCGGGTCATCAGCTAAAAGGAAATGGAGGAACTAGTTGAAAGGAACAACTTTAGTAGAACCAATCTTCGACATAACAGCTCAACGAGGATGATGGCAGAAAATCAACTACAATAACTGAAGAACAGCTCTAGAGCGCTCAGTGTCCACAATGGAACCATAAATGCTCCAAAAAGAATGATTTTTTTTTTACTATTAGTTGTATTTATGGTTACTATTTTAAACTATAAAATAGGTACGAGACTCTAAGACAAAACATAATGTTTTTGTTTCAAGAAAGTTTATGATGAGTGATTCATCATTGATCTTTTGATCCCGTCGCCCCGGCTCAGGTTGGTCGAGAGGACCCCGTTACTCCTGATTTGGAGCCTTCCTCTTCTCCAATTCATCTTTTGTCAATACCCATTGACCTTCATTCGCAACATTGCTCTTCTTCGATGCCAAACAAGTCAACACTTCCAGCGATCCAATTGATGTATGTCTCTGCCAAGGAACCTATGATTTACTCTGTGCCATCTCTAATGAAATGGCAACCTTTCCACAATGATAGTGAACTTCCTTCCGTTCTCCATTTAAATTTGTGCATTTAATATGTTCTCTTGCTCTTTGTTGCTTGAGAGACCGTAGGATAGCTAGTTCTTGATATTCGGCAGATCTTGAACCATGATAAGAATATTTTATGACGTGATAAATCTAGGTGTCCTGTGACCAGTTTTTTTAAACTACAGATCCTTTTCATTTATTCAATTGCGGGTGTTTCTAGATAATTTCAAAGTCCACTCACATTCACTTTAATTCTTGAGTGAATCTGCTTGATTTTATAGTCTTCACATTCTTTAAAAATCCTTTCGCATCAGTCTCCTTGCTGTCAACCATGAATCTCACTGGTTTGCTGCTGATGGTAGCGTCCAGTATGGGAGCCCACACTCACCTGAATTGCAGGTTTCCTGCTGCTGCTGCAAGGCTCTAGCCAATTGAAGAGGGTTAAGCATAGGGATAACATGGAAATTCCACATGTAAACTTTGGCATAATTTAGACAATTAACATTTAATTTCATGCAAAATGACATTTAACTATGCATAAAATAATTGAAGCACAATTTATAATGAATGTTCAAAATACATGCTTAATTTTGTGAATTTTCTATATTTTATATAGCATATGTATATATTTTTTCATATACTTCACTTGAATAATAAGTATAAAATAAATGTCATTTGATGTCTATAGCATGTGTATTTATTTATTCTAAGATTTATTTTGAGTTTAAATAAATATTTTAAAGGTTTTTCTATTTTTTCAGATTTTTCTATTAAATCTGAATTAATATCATTGCTTTAACTCATGAATATTTAATTATAAAACATAGCCCATATGATTTTTATGATTTATCATGCATCTCCTAAGCCTTAAGTCAACTCATGTATAAATGAGTCTATATTTATCATGTTGATTTCCCCTTTACACCTAATTTATTATATTTATTTATTTGAGGGGAAATGGGTTTTATTTTGGTATTATGTTTCAGGTCATACCAGGCGCATGGCCCAACTGGATAGTCTATGTTATTTAAGGAGGTCTACCAAGAAGGAGGTGTTTTCCCTCACCATAAATAAAAGAAATTACCCAGTTAAGTTGGGCGGTTCATTACTTCCTTAATTAGAGGGAGGGGTATGTGGCACCATATGATTAGACACGCCCCTCTCCCTCATTAGACAACCCTTGAGACTATCTCAACCCCTTAATCAACTCAATCCAAGAGTTGAGATAAGTGATAGGGTGAGGGAAGGTGAGAGGACACCCTAGGCACTGCCCACCTTCTTTGTGCTACCCTTGGAGAGAGAAATCTAATCCAAGGGCTGTGCACTCTTCCCCATGATCTAAGGACTGAGAATGGGCACAGCCAAAGAGGAGAGAGAAGGGCATTCTGTTAATTGAAGAGGGACGCCTAAGAGGGAGAAGAGGAGATCTTCATGAACTTCATCTCCTGAGCCAATCTAAGAACTCTAAAGAGGGATCCATTTGAGTGCTCCAAATGACATATAGAAGGCATCTTTCATGTATTCAGTTTGTTTATTATGTATTGTATTGACTTTTATCTCAAATAAATGAGTTTTCTTTTCTGATTACATTCTCTTCTTTTTTTGACCCTTTTGGTGATAAAAAGTTGATTTAGTTGAAGAGTAGGTAAGGATTCAATTCTTTGATCCCTAGATTGACACTAGGTTGATCATAAGATAGAATCCAACCCTTCTACCCTTCTCCTATTTCCCTTGATATATGTGGAGTTCTTGATTTATCAAGATTGATCACATTTTTAAGAGTGAGCAAGGTAGGATAGATTTATGACACTTTAGATCCTTCTTTTGATCCTTCTCTTTTCACGTTATTTTGCTCTTTTGATTTATCAAAGTCAAGTATTGATTCAAAATAAAGAGAGAATAGGAGAGATTAAGAAATAGTTTAGGAGTAGATTAATCTTCTTTAATCTTTCTATTGATCTCCTATGTGAAATAGGAAGATCTAAGAAGATTAGAGTTTTATTTACACATATTAAAACTTTAGTCATTTAACTCATGAATTGAATTTAATTATCTCTTGATTTCAAAAAAAAATTCCTTGTAAATTGTTGATTGAGAAGCCAACAATTTAGGTTTTGTGTTTTCCTCTTTTTTGTGTCTCAATAATTTTTTTTCCATCTTCGTATCTAATTCTTTATCAAAAATTCAATCATGATCAAAAGTTAAATCTCTTCTTAATTTAGACAATTACTTGTGGTTCAAGTTGAATACTTCTTAAACTATACTCAGTATCGTTAGGAAGCCATCAGAATATTATAAATTTTATTTTTAACACTCTTTAATTATAACTTTTTGGAGCGATCAGGGCCTCACCTATTGGCTTTTGTTTTCACCATGGCACTGAGGGCCACTGTGAGAATATGGCCTAATGGGCCCACATAAGAGATGAGTAGTCACCCCTCTTTCCTCTCTCTCTCTCTCTCTCTCTCTCTCTCTCTCTCTCTCTCTCTCTCTCCCTCTCTCTCTCTCCCTCTCTCCTTCTCTCCCTCTCTCCCTCTCTCTCTCTCTCCCACGTCCTCCCACATCCTCCCACCTTCTGCAACTTTCTCTCTTCTTCTAGCATCCCTTCTTCCTCTTATATGTAACCTCTAATTTCTCTCTAATGAAGTGCAACAGTTTGTCTCTCTTTCCTTGGCGTCTCTTACTCTTCTCCTACTACATAGTATCAAAGCAAGGTTGATCCTGCCTCCGATGCTGCTGCTGCCTGAAGAGGAGGCTTTATCTCCTGCCACCACCACCTTAGCTTGAGTTTGTCAGATGCCATCCTATTTTCTGTCGTCTTGCAGCACTTACCAAGTGTCGCCATTGCCTCTCACCCCACCTCTGTAGGCGCTGCTGCCACCACCACCTCTTGCCGTGTCTCTTTCATTGTTCTCTCCACCCTTTTGGTGCTGCCACCACTACATTGCAAGTCGCCGCCTCCTTCTAGCTTCAACATCAGCCGCCTTTTATGGAGACAGAAATTCTTTCAGCATCTCCATCTGTCTCTACCGACTGCAAGTAGATTGTTAGTGCCTCTGCCCCCATTGTTCTTATTATGTCGATGAATCCACTCCTTAATCAGCTTCACAGTCTAAGTTTGCCTCTCACCGAAGACATTACTACTCTTGGAGTGGGTCATGGTGTCTCCTCCAATCGTGGTCATAAATGGGGTCATGGGCGTGCTACTCTTCCTAACCGCAATAGCTTTCCTTCTTGTGAGCATTGCGGCAAAAACAACAATTTCGTGACCAAATGCTTCCAGAAGTTTGAGTATCTAGTGGATTAGCCTCACAAGCTTCCTCCTAGTAGCATCTACTCCAATGCGGCACTGCCTACTTCTACTACTCCTGCGTTGCTATCTAGACAACCTGTTGGATCTACTCTTCCTCCAGCATCGACGACCAAAGTTATGATCACTACCTCTCTCGAGGAGTATGACTAGTGGTCAAAGTCTAGGCGCTTGCATCGTCTTCTTAAGTAGGTACCGCTCTCTTAACATCCTCGCCCACCAATGAGACTTGGGTTATTGATTTAGGTACCTCAGCCCATATGTGAGGTACATCCTCCCTCCTCACCCGTCTTAAGACCCTCAGTTATCATTGTGAATGGCCACCCTTATTCCATCACTAGCAAAAGAGGTGGCCGCCATTACCTCTTCCATATCTCTTGGAAACGTTCTTTATGTTTCCAACTTACATGTCAATTTCCTATCGATTAGCGCCATCATCAAAGCCCTTTATTGTTCTATTATATTTTTTTCTTATCACTTTGTGTTTCAGGACTTACGGACAAAGAAGAGAATTGATTTGGGTAGAGAGACTGATCGAGGTCTCTATAAGTTGATACTAGATATACCTTCAGTTGGATTGTCTTGTTTGTTTTCTTAAAAGTCTTCTTTGTTGTTATGGCATCGACATTTTGGTCATGCAAATATTTTAAAGTTATGTGAAATTTTACTAGACATTTCTCTTTCTGAGTATCAATATAAATCATATCAACTTAGAAAATATTTTCACTCTACATATCCTCATCGTGATGGTTTACCGTGTAAACACCAATTTGAACTAATTCATTGTGATACTTGGAGTCCAACTTGTGTGGTGTCTATTTCTGAATTTCATTATTATATGATTCTCATCGATGACTTCTCTCAAGCTTCTTGGGTTTATCTACTCAAAGACTGCACCGAAGTTTTTTTCTACTTCAAAGATTTTCTCCAAGTGGTTCGTATTCAATGGTATGTGACACCAAAAATCTTGTGGATAGATAATGTACTCAAATTTACTCAATCGGCACTTCAGGAGGTCTGTAAGAATTTTGAATTATTCATCAAATGACGTGTCCATACACATCGCAACAAAATGGTGTTGTTAAATGGAAGCATCATCATATTCTCGATATAACTCGTACTCTACTATTGAAAATGAGGGTTCCAAACTATCTTTAGGTAGATGCGGTCCTCACCTCAATGTACCTCATCAACCATCTACCATCCTCTCTCCTTGACGATGAAGTTCTATTATGACATCTTCAACCTAAGGGTAACTTGTTTTCTCTTGCTCTATGAGTTTTTAGGTGTGTAGCTTTTATTCAAGATACTACTCTAAATCTCTCGAAACTTGCTCTATGAGCCATCAAGGGTGTCTTTGTTGATTATTTTTGCACTCATAAAGGGTACCGTGTGTATCTACCTTGCAAGCAAAAGTATGTTGTCTCAGTCGATGTCACTTTTCATGAGTCACGATTTTTTAATGTACTATCTTCACTGTCCATGCCTCTACTAGAAACTATGCTCACTACTCTACTTGTATCTACCCTAGATCTGGCATCTAACACCAGTCATATTCATACTCAAGTTCTTTTGTTATCACCTCTCGTCTCAGCTTCTTCATCACAATCGTCTTCACAACCACATCTTTCATTGTCTAAAGCTTCTTCATCGGCTGCCCTACATAGACCAGTCTCTCTGCAAATCTCTTCACCAGCTCTTGATCAATTCTCATCTCCTTCTTCAAGTTCAGCTCCCAAAGATAACCTTCATCTTCTCATTGTATTTCCCAAAGGTACCTGATTCTATACCCTACATCCGAATATGGTATGTCACTCTTTTACCTCTCATCCGATCATTATTGTGGTTTCCTACAACTATCTTTCACCTAAATATCGTGTCTTTGCCTTTTCCCTAGCTGCTGAATCAATTCCTAGGTCTCATGTGGATGTTATAGTGATACCTCACTGAAAGACAGCCATGGATGAAGAATATGCCACTCTCATCCGTCAAGATATGTGGGAGCTAGTTCCTTGGCCGTGTGGTGCTAACATTATTTCTTACAGATGGATTTTTACCCTTAAGTACCTTCTTAATGGGACGGTACACCCATTATAGGACACGACTGGTAGCTCGTGGGTTTTCACAAAAGTATGGCATTGATTATTTTGAGACATTCTCCCTAGTGGTTTGGCTTACCACAATATGCATATTAGTCTCTATGGCGGTGAATTGTAATTGACTACTTCATCAACTTGACGTCTCCAATACTTTCCTCTATAGTGACCTTGATGAAGAAGTTTATATGGAGTAACCTCTTAGGTACATGTTGCTGGCCGAATCATTTAAGGTTTGTCGTCTTTGGAAAGTTATTTATGGGCTTAAATAGAGTCCTCTAGCTTAGTTTACTAAGTTCAGCGTGTTGATTCACCAACAGGGTTTTCAAGACTGCAACTCTAAGTCTACTGTCTTCATGCGGTCATCCACCAATGGTTGCTTCTTTTGGCCATCTATGTCGATGATATGATTATTACTAGAGATAATGTGGCCAGCATCCAGGATACTAAAGTATTCTTTGAGGAATACTTAGATATCAGTGATTTATGGACTCCCAAGTACTTCTTGAGGGTTGATTTTGCTTGCCACCCTAGTGAGGTGGTTCTTACCCAACAGAAGTATGTTCTTGATATTTTGTAAGAGATGAGCCTTCTTGATTGCAAGCCTCATATATCGCCAATCGAGAGCCACCCAAAGTTTTGGGATGAGAAATCTACCTTACTCAATGATCCCCAACAATATTAGCAATTGGTAGGGAAGTTGATTTATCTCATAGTTACATGTCTAGACATCATCTTTACTATGAATCTTCTCAGTCAATTTATGTATGAGCCATGCGAGATTTATTAGGATGTTGTACTTCATCTTTTAGCCTACCTCAAACATGCTCTTAGGAGAGGATTAGTTTTTCACCGACATGGGCATCTTCGTGTGACAAGTTATTTAGACTCTAATTTTGTGAGGGATCAAGAGGACTAAAAATCTACCATTGGTTATTACATTTATGTTGGTGACAACCTAGTGACCTAGACGAGTCACAAGCAGTGTACTCCATCTTTGTCCAATAGTGAGGCGGAGTATCGAGCCATGCATGAGACGTCTTCTTGTATGCTCTGGATACGTAATCTTCTTGAGGAGTTGGGTTATTTCGTACAAGACGCTATACCTATATACTGTGATAAGGAAACAACAATGTTTATTATAAATCACAAGATGTTTCACCAATGTACCATGCACATTGAGACAGTATTCCATGTTATCTGTTGGTGAATTCTTGAAGGTTTGATCTCTACTTTGTACGTGACATCTTCAGACCAATTGACAGACATCTTTACAAAGGATCTTAGCATCTCGTCCTATGATGATTTCTCAAGTAAGTTGGGATGTGGGTAAGATCCCTAATATAAGTGAGTGTGAGAATATGGCCTAGTGGGCCTACATAGGAGATGAGCGGTCGTCCCCCCTCTCTCTTTCTCTCTCCCACGTACTCCCACCTTCCGCGACTTTCTCCCTCCTTTATGTAACCTCCTCTAATTTTTCTCTAATGAAGTGCGACGGTTTGTCTCTCTTTCCTTGGCGTCTCCTTCTCTTCTCCTACTACAGCCGGCTTATTTGCTCGACAAGGACAGTCCCGAGCTCGATGCAATTCAGCACAGCATCAGCTTTGGGTCGACCTTGACCCCTCCTCGACCGCTGTCCTTGAGCATTATCACGGAGGCCGTTCTCGCTGATACGATCCCGCTTAGGTCGGAACCCTGGTGGTTGCTCGACTTGCGGCTCCTTCTCGAGCCGTCTCGTCTTTGGCTGCCATCGCCTCCATCTCCATGTTCGGAGGAGCGGTAGTCCACTGGGGCATCGGCCATGACCATGGCCGACTAGACTGCCCTTGCACCCTGGCGATGCAGCTCCACCTACGCCCAGTTCTGCAAGCCGGCCATGAAGTTGAAAAGTTTATTTTTATCCGACATGACGTCCAGTGGTAGTGAAACAAACTGCTTCACGTATTCTCGCACCGTTCTGGTGTGACGAAGTCGCCGGAGTGCCTCTCACGCTATCCAGGCGCTGTTCGTGGGGAGGAACTGCTCCTTAAGCTCGCGAGCAAAGTCTTCCCATGAGTGGATGGGGGGACGAGCTGGATCTTCCGTTCGTGTGCACCACCATAGCTTCACGTCGCTGGCGAGATACATGCTCGGCAGCTTGACCTTCTCCGCGGCGGGCGTATTTATCGCCCGAAAATACGGGTCCCGATCCCACAGGAAGTTTTCGAGTTCCTTGGCATTCCTGGCACCAGCAAATATTTTCGGCTCAAGTAATTTGACCTAAGTCGTCGTGCCGCTCTCTTGTGTACGCGGGAGAGCGCGTTACAGGAGGCAGACTTCTGGTGCCAATGCTTCCACGGAAGCCCGAATATACGCCATCTCATTTGCGTCGGCCCACGATACCGAAGACTGGCCTGCAGCCTCCGGCGCTGCAAACTTCGTTGCGTCCAGCCGTTCCTCCACGGCCGCGAGACCCGTTTCCATGGTCTCCATGGAAGGGAGAAGGCGGGCGAGTTGCTCCTCCAGTCGAGCTATCCTCTGCCCCTTCGTGCCGCTCTCCGTCGCCGTAGCGCGATCTGACACCGTTTCTCACGAGTGAAGAGTCCGTCCCGGCTGCTTCGTGACCCGGCCCCCACCATTGCCCAGTCAATGTCGGGCAGCCTTACGTCACTGCAACTTTGCCTCCCCAGAGGAACCCGCTCTCTAGCCGACTGATCCTTTTTAGAATATAACTGGGAGGGAACGTGTCACATTAGGTCATCTACTTCTTGTGCTTTGATCGGCAGAAGAAATACCACTCCTAGATAGAGGGAAACTGCCAGTGTCCTTAGCGAAATTCAGACGAATTGGCGAAGTCTATATACCAGGGTTAATAAGACTTCGCCATTGAGTAAAGTGATCAGCCGTACACAAACAAGAGCCTGGATAGGTCGAACTATTGGAAGCAAATGGAAAAGGAAGACCGAGTGGGATCAAAGAAACTAGCGGACTGATCACTAAAACCACTGACGCTACCGCTTGACACGACAGCTCTCTTGTCCGTATGCTCTCAGCCGACTCCAAAACGGCGTCCCGCCGCTACACCGGCGCCACCTGTACACGTAATCTCCTCCTCGAGAATTCCCCCACTCCTCCGACGAGACCTCTCTCCTTTAAAGCTTCCCTTCTCACCTCGACTTTCCCCCTCTCTGTCACTCGAAAATAAAGTTGGCCTCTTTAAATACAGGGAGAGGGGAATAGCTTCCTCCGTATTATTCTCCTCTCCCTCTCTCTTCTTCGGCCGCGTCCGGAAAATCTATCGCCGGATTATCCTCCCTGCGTCCTCTTCTCAATAGAGGGGTTCTTCCGTCTGGTTCAGGTCTCCGATAGATCCGGATGGCTCGTTCCAGATTTAGGTGACTCGCTCCGCCCAGTCCTCCGTGCGGTCCGCGCGTGAGGCACGTGAGTGAGATGCCCGCCTCCGGTCGCGTGCATCTCACGTCGTCTCTCCCGGTTCAACCCGGTCGAGAGGTTCCGGGGTGTCACAACGAGGGATCCGACCCCGGAGGAGAGGATCGGGGGCTGCAGACGAAGCGATTAGAACCTGGTTGAGGGCAAGTCGCGGTGCCGTTCAGATTTGAGGTGAGCGCGGCTGGCGGAGAAGAGGTGGTACAGGCCGTACGAGAAGAGCGCTGCGAAGGAGAAGACATGATACAGCAACGCCGCCATGGGAGGAGCCGAGGAGGTTAGGTGATGGCGGAGGAGCGAGAGAGAGAGAGAGGGAGGGGGGAGGTAGGGGAAGATGTTGACCAGTTCGCAGATTGAACGAGGGGGAAGACTTTAGTTGACCCGAAGATTGTTTATGAAGTTTAAGATTAAAGAAAATAAACACGACATTTCTGATCTCGATTCCAACTGCCACGTACGGCATCGCCGTCGCTCCGGCGATCGCGAGGAAGCGGCTGCTGCTGCAGACGATGAAGGAGGACTCTTCGCGAGCCGCCACCCAGGAGGGATGCTCGATCGTCCGCGGCGGCGGAGGGCTTCGTCGCATGCGGTGAACCTGTTGAGACCCTGACTACCCAAATGGGCTCAACAGGAAACAGGTCCCGAAAGAGTCGGCCCAGCCCAGGAACGAGGCAAGGCAGACAGGAGTCAGACGCTGAACGGGACAACCGCATGTGGGAATCTGCAGGTGGGGAGGCGTGTGCGGCGGACGGAATTCGGCGGGAACCAAAACAGTGGCAGGACCCGACACTGACAGAGTACGGCAACTCTCAGGTCCCATCGGATCCGACCGCTTAGACGAGAGGCGATCGCCGAGACGGGCGGACTTTGGCTATATAGGGGTCGAGCGGTCACGCAAAGATGAGGTAGGAATCGGAGCTCGAAACTCGCCATCTCGTATCGGCGACCCCACGACCTGAGAGGTCGTCGTATGATTGTATTCTCTCCCTCAGTACCCTGTGGCCCTCGTCGAGGGTTCTCTCTCTCTCTCTCTCTCTCTCATCCTCTCGCCCTCTCTCCCTTCGATACCGGGTCTTCCGGCGATAGCCGTCCGGAGCTCTGTCGATTGGAAGTTTTTGTATTAGACAGGGTTTTATTTGAGTCAGCGAAGTCTGGTTAACACCCTAGTCAAAGGGTCGTCATCAGAAGCGCCTCTGGGACTTCCGAGCCGCGATCCGGACGCTTCTTCGCAATTGCCGGAAACTCCTTTTGTAGAATGACGACTCAGGACTCAAGTCTCCAGTGGAGAACGCCTCAGGGGGACGAGGCCGCAAGTTCCTTGATTCTAGAGATTACTCGACCTCTCCGAAGAAATCTTCGAAGAGACGGAATGAAAGCTCCGTCCTGCAATGGAAACAGAGGTAATCACTATAGCTGTTCGGCCTGAGTTTCCATACTACAGCGGGGTTGAAGATCCTAGGATCGGCTTTCTAGTGTAAATGGATTTTCAGTAGCAACGACCGACAATGGATGTCGATATCTGTGATTCATCTCGAGGGATCAACCCTAACATGTATCGCTGGTTCCTAGGAGATCAGACGAAACTTCCCTGGCCAGATTTTTGTAATCGGTGCCAAAATTAGATTCTTATCCAATGAATATTTATCCTGTGAGATCCCTAACAAAGTCAACACTGGCTGGAAGCTTTCTCTGATCATTTGGCGAAATTTCAAATCATCGAACGTCCTTAACTACTCTGGTCTGAAGAATATTAAATCTCATAGAAAACTATTAGGATCAACTGGATTGTAAAGAATTATAGTCTATTAGGGTCGAAGAACCTAGGAGCACCCATTCAGGTGATCCCTGCTGCGGAGTTGTTGGAGAAACGGAACGCAAGAAAATTTTGAATCAGTTTAGAATTATTCGGCCAATGCAACTTTTCAAGGAGCTTCATGACTTGCGAATGTTCAGCTCGATAGGAGCTTTGGGTGGGTTTGCACTGGTCAGCCGGAAGAGGAGGCAAGGAAGGGGCGGAGATGGATCTGGAGGCGAAGAAGCAGGGTGAAAGGTAGGAGACAATGGGACCTGCTCGCTAGAGAAATGGGGATGAGTGGGAGGGAGCTTCCCTGGAGGAACAGGAAGAGAGAGAAAGGGGACCTGATTCATCCGAGCATTGACACTGATGTTTTCATCAACTATTTTATTTTATATGCTCCTATTGTAAACATCTTTCAGAGTGGAAGGTTTCATGGCCACCGGCGGGCCTCATCTCCATTGCTGTCAACATCATCGCTTCCTTTCCCGGATCGATGGAGAAGAATAGTCCGTCTCCCACAGCGGCCCGTCCATCCAGGTGCAGGGAGGTTCTCTTGTAAGGTGATTCAGATCTCGTAGGTCATGCCGACCCTCAGGAGCCTCCCGTGGGGGACCGGCAGCAGCTCTATGCCTTGCCTGAAATTCCTCCGCAGGAAGTCGTAGAGGTGATCGACGACAATCTTCTTGAACAAGGGGGAGTTCTTCGCCGCCACCACTTGTGCCTCCCCCAGCAGGTACACTACCGCGTCCTCCATTGCCCTCTGTACGAACTGCTTCTCCTCCTCGATCCCCTGGATCGAAGCTGCGGCGAACCTGCCGGCGGAGCGGTCACTGTTCCCCCTCTGGATGGACCCCGAGGAGACGCGAGGCGGGACCACACGGCGGCTGGCAGCCTCCTCGAGGTCCACAGAGGGATGGACGAGTTTATGATCTACGCCCGCTTCGCGAGGGGGGCTCGGCGGTTTCGCGGCCTCAGGCATGGACGGCGAGAGTTCTTCGGCTCCTCCGGTGACGAAGAACTGGTGGTGGATGAACAGCTTCAGGTGCTCCACAAGCTGCGGCTCGAAGGTCCTGGAATCTCCGAGGACATCCTTGTAGCCGCAACGCACAACGCAGCGGAACATCCTGAACTCCCTCGGCCCGACCTGCCTGAACAGGAAGCGCTCCTCCAAGGATACGCGGCTGATGGGAAGGTGTTTTATGGACACGAAGACGAGGACCGAGTGGATCGAGGGCACGTTCTGGATGAAGTGGGGGAAGATGGGGGGGATCCCCTGCACCAGCTCGGAGTAGAGCAGCCCGATTCCTGGTATCCTCCTCACGTCTGGATTAAGGGCTACGTCGTTTAGGTAGCTGCTTGATACCTTGTTCTTGAGCTCGAAGAGATACTTCTCTCTGTGGACGTAGTGCCATATGGCCATGATGCTCATCAAGAAGAAGGCCAAGGCCAGAGGAAGGAAACCTCCCTCTGAGAACTTGTACAGGGCTGAGGATGTGTACACTGCTTCTATCCCTCCAAAGACCAGAAGGAAGAGCACAATCCGCCAGATGCTTGTCTTCCATATAACCAGCATTATGATTGAAACCATGAAGGTCGTGATCAACATCACAGTGATCACCGCAATTCCTGCACGAGGTAAAAGCCTATCAGGGTTTTGCGATTTCGATCCTTACACCATGGAAATTACTCATAACATTTCTCAGAGGGTAGACTCCTTCCATTCTTCTGAAAAAAAGAAAAGGAAAACCGAAAAAATATAATGATCGGTTGTTCTATATTTAATGCCGCAGCCTCTATGATTTTTTCCGCACAGCTGATGTTAATTTTACCCCTCTAAAAAACATGGGGGCTGTGTTTTCTCTGTCAAGTGGCATTTTTTTTGAGTCTTGCCCGTCTGTCATCTCTTGGCTCCTAGTATCAATGCGATGAAAAGTTCCTTGATCATGAGGATTCAAATGAGCACACTATGTTGACAGTTAGCTTACCATATGCATGGCCAATCTTCTCTGTTGTTTTGAAGGTAGCCGTCACTATGATGCAGGCGGCCATCAACATGTAGTTTACCTCTGGAATGTAAACCTGTCCTTCATACTTGGCAGAAGTGTGAACGACTTTAACTCTTGGGAAGCAGCCTAGAGCCAAAGACTGAGATATGATTGAAAATGCCGCAGATATCATTGCTTGGCTGGCAATGATGGCTGCAGCGACTGCAACCACAAAGGTTGGCCAGTAAAGGGCAGCTGCAGTCAATTGGGTATCTCTGCATTAGTCCTGTGAGAATTCACCTGTGATTCCCTATAGTAAATGAAAAACTTTACCACTTACTTGGAATAGATTTATAGAAAGTATCTGAGACATTGTCGGGGAACTTGGTAAGATATGCTGCTTGCCCAATGTAAGCTAGAGTTACAGAAGGAAACAAAACTGCTGTGAAGCTAATCTGAAAGTGAAACAGAAAAATAAGCGAGCCATGTTAACAGAAAAATTTAGAACTATGAGCTCAAACTGGAACTCTTATCAATGCCTCATAATCTGATGAAGGATAAGGTAAAGAATCTTGCTTCTGCAATCCTCATGTATGAAAAGAATGGGTGCTCACTATCCCATGCTTTCCATGGCCTAATATTAATACGCCATACAGATGTCTGCATGAACGAGCCCTTGATATGTGCTTATGGAGAAGTTATGGTTAGAAGTTGCATTTCACACCTGAACAGCTCTGAGGTTGAAATGGCCCAGATCAGCAAACATGGCCTCAGCACCTGTATCATAAGGCTTTCTCAACTATCAATTTGAAAGCAGGGTAAGTGGAAGACAATTGAACAACAAGGCTTTTTATTATGAGGTACTCAAGAAAATTCACCTGTAATGCACAATACCACACCTCCGAGGGAGATCCATCCTTTTCTTCCATTTCTCTTGATTGAATGCACGCAGAACCTTCACGTCGTGCTTGAATAAGTTGTAGAGTCCAATTCCGCCAATGAAAGTGAACCATATTAGGATTATGGGGGAAAATGAGTATCCCACTTTGTTGGTTCCAAACCGTTGAACGGAAAAAAGAACGATCAAGATTGCTATGGAGATTCCAACGACGGCACCTTCAGAAAAGAAGATTGATCAGTGTTGCAAGCTTGAAATTGTAAAGATGCATTGGTCAGAGAGACTGTTCATATGATCGGCTCCATAAACTTTAAGATCGTCAGCAATTTGAGCTGTGAATGGAATTCATGTTTGTTGCTGATGATAAATTGGAGTCAATACACATATTCTTATTAAAAATTAGACACTGTTTACGAAAAAATTTCTCGCACCTGTCATCTTCCCCTCTTACCCAACTTCAGGGAACAAATCAACACGATACAGATCAACTAATATTTGTCATCTCGGTACTTGGTAACCGAGAATGGTATGGAAATCTTTTATATCTTGATTTAAATCCATGCATGCATGTAGGTATGTATATTTGTATACGCACCCTTTAAAACAAGTTTTTCTTCATCTGTCTCCTTGCCTATCAGCTTACTTCAGGGAAGAAATCAGCATGCTATTGAGAAGCTAATGATTTTCATGCAGATGGTTCAGTAACTGAAAATGGTATGGATATCTTTTATACCTTGATCGAGGGAACTCGATTCCTTGATCCCACTGACTGCAGAAAGCACTGCAAGGCAGATATTTCTACTGAGACTGTGCACATATATGCCGAATAAAAGGTGGTATCTTTTGGTACTGAAGCTCAAAAAAACAATGACAGAAAATCAAGAAAATAAATAAATTAAGTCAAGCGTCAAATTTTTAATTTTCGTTGGTTACAGTAACCTATGCGTGTGGATTTCGGTCAGCTAGATTGGCTGGATATCATTCAAACAGATTGGAAGTGGACTTCTCAGTAATCAGCCAGGAATCCATTAGAAATCAGCTGATTCTGTGACCTAACCCTGACCCTAGATGTGTATGCAATATGGAAGGGAGAGAGAGAGAGAGTAGAATACATTTTTTGCTACGAATGGTTGTTACATACCAGAGATGCATGGTGTTAAGATGCCATCGCCAAGCACCATTGAAGTTGCGAGAATTGTTGTGACAAAGAGCGCAACCTTAGCTGCATTGCTAGTCTCCATCTTCTCTTTTATCCACTCTGCCCTCTTCATGTTTCTTGTCGGTGTTTCCAATTTGTAATTTGACACCATCATGTCCTCCACCTGCTGATTAGGAACCAGACCCACTCTGGAATAGCGACATATCAAGGAGTACAGGGCAAAGCTTCCACCTGCAAGAGTAAGAATCATGACACTTTTCTGCCGGTAGATACACGTTCGTTTATTTATTTCACATAGTCTACAGAATTGATATTTTTGCCAGCATAAGATATAAACCTCCTCGGAGAAAGATGTAAACCTTTCTCTGTACATGTACATGATTTGGCAAGATATACTATTTTTCTAAGATTTTTATCTACCCATGTCAGCTCCTAACCGGATGCAACTTTGAGGCGACCAAAGTTAGTGAGATCATGCTCGTAGGACTATCAAAGCTTTATGGGTGGACTTTTATGTTTCACACAACCGACTTTGAGTGCTTTGACTCACCATCACCGTGGTCGTTGGCCTGCAGTACGATGAAGACATACTTCAACATCGGTATCAAGATCAGTGTGTAGATGATCAGGGACAGGACACCCAAGATGTCATCTTCCTCGCCAATCCCTTGACTGAAGGTGCTTGCGTAGACATACAGCGGGGACGTCCCGATGTCACCATGTATCACTCCGATGGCCTGGAACGCCAGGAGCAGTGTCCTTCCCCACCCATCCTGCGCGAAGCAAAACAACCCATAAATTCATCATTCAACGCCTTGTGGAAACAATGGAGAAATCGTCCATGCTCGAATTTCTTTCAATCCTGGTTAGAGTCGAACTTCTATTTTTACGCCAATCATGTCTGATATAGTATGCTCACAGAAGCAAATATCTCCTTGCATGCCGGGAAATAAAAAATTTAAGACAAAATTCGGACCTTGGCAGCATGATTCTGGCCGGATGGAACTCTGCCCGCCTCCAGATTGAGGGAATCAACACAACAGAGCCTATCCCCGAGGTCAGATTCTGAATCTCTTTTCTCCATTTCATCATCTTGCCACATCCTCGAGGCCTGTATCTTCTGCTCCGCCGCCGTTGGGGGCTCTTCCAGGTTCCATATTTATAGGCGGCCTGGTGCCCCCATGGCCCACACTCCTGTTGAACGTATAGAGTAAATGGTGGGGGGGATTTTTTTTCCTTCAAGGAACCCACCAAGAAAAACCACGGGAACCCAGGCTCTTTCACAGTAAAAGCTCCCGGAGTAAACACCTCCCGAGCTCCTGTGATGAGTCTCTGACGAATATGCTGATTCCACGTGAGTTTTGTAAGTTAGCACTCATTGTTAGTTTTTTAGAGGATGATACTATCCTTTTTCTGGTGAGTAGTGAGCTAACACCCTCTTGATAGCTCATCGAGTGGACCATTAGCTAGAGAGAGAGAGAGAGAGGAACAGGGTCTGCGATCACTAATCACGAAGGCGATTAGTGACGTACCAAGGGAATCCCTTGCAAGAGGGTGAGCCTCTGTTAGTTCGCTTATTAGAATCCAAGGTGGTGCATTTTTACTAACCATATGAAGAAAGACTACTGATTTACGAAAAGCACCATTAATGTTTCTCTGATTCTTCCGGAAGTCTTCCCCGGGGCCCTTTCGATATGTACTTCTCACTATTATTTACTTCCTCAACCAGATCTCCATTATTTGCCTTCTACAATCGTCTGATCCGTCGATAAAATCCCAATTATTGGGCTACTTCTATATTTATTCCGCCGTGTCAGCTCCGCGTTGATGTGATCGTCGGCTGCCCGCGGGATTGCCGCTGGAGGAGCTCACGGGAACTCCGCCGAGAGAGGAGGCAGGGGGGGGGGGGCATTGACTTCCTCTTCGTCGGCTCCCGCATGATTGGGGTATTTTATCGAACCCCCGCCGGAATCGTTGATTTCGATCGCAACTGGATGCACCTCCGCCGCTCGAGCTCTTCTGCAGCGGCAGCTTCTTCCGGCGGAGCTGCTTCCCGCCGGAGGTGGGCTGCCGGTCGCTTCAGCTCGTGCCTTGCAAAGCCCTCCGATCCTTGGGATGTATGTTTCTATACTCATTTACCTGCAGATCTCTCGATTTTTCAGAAAATAGAACACATGTTTATGAAGTTCAAACTTTATAAAACGCGTTTAAATGTTAAATATTTCATGAGAATATTACAATCTCCACGCTGGTGTACGGCGGACGAATCGTGCGTTATTTAATCAGTTTATTTTTAAAATTATATTTTAAGTATAATTCAGTGAGGCTGAGAGACAATAAAATAATATTCTGATAGTTCTCAAAGACTTCCGAGTCTGATGGGGACAAAACAGTTACCTCAAATGAGTGATTATTTTATTAGAAGTTTTTAAAAATCGTTTATTGTTTGTAATAAAAAGATTTAAAACTGAAGTTTATAGGTATAAGTGGGAAAATATCCAAAGTCTGTAAAAACTGCGAACAAGAAGAGCGCGAGCTACTTGTATGGGAGATGACACGTGGGAAAGAAGACAGCGATGACCAGGCCGCATCGGCAGGTCCTCACGGCTGCCAGCTCCGCCGTCTTAGTGGGCGCGGGGGCCAACCCCAACGGTCTTGAGGTCCTCCACTCTCCCAGCCCTGCAAGCACCCAGCCTTCATTATTCACTGACCCCATCACACCGAAAAAGAGATAAAGAGACAGAGAGATTACTGAGTCGACGAGGGAATGGCGGGCCGGAAGGGATAGGAGACGGCGGAGGCTGGGTGGCGGTAGTCCTGGAGGTGGGCGAGCCGGCGGAAGATGGAGTGGCTGAGGAAGAGTTCAGCCTCTGCGATAGCCCAGTCGGGGTCCTCCACCTCCGGCACCATCTCCCGGCGCTTCTTGCTCACAAGTACGCTCGGCGAGTACACCAGCTGCCGCCTCGCCGCGTACAGCCCCAGCGACGCCGACAGCCCGATCAGCCCCAGCGATACGCACACCGGCACGTACTCCCCCTTCACCACCACCCTGCAACGCCCAACAGACCATCATCCTCTCTCTCTCTCTCTTTCTCTCTCTCTCTCTCGGTTGGGATGTGGACCTTCGTCCATGAGGTTCGTGGATGAAGTCGGGAATGGGGAAAGAGTAGGCCTTCGTCTTCACTGCCGTGGACGTCACGAAGCTCCTGCGGCCCGCCGCTGTCGCCGGCGCAGCTCGGGAGCACTTCTGCGGTGCGGTGGAGAGTGCTGTCAAAGGAGAATCCCGCCGTCTAGGACGGTTGGGCTCCGGGAAGAGAGAGAGAGAGCTTACAGTTACCGCTGCTCTGGTGGCCATGGTGGACAGAGTGGCGGCAGATCTTCTCGCAGGCCTCCGCCAGCAGAAGAGCAACTCACAGAAGAAAACTCCGGCGGCGAAGAAGGGTAACAAGGAGGTAGAGAGACGAAGAAGAGAAGTGTAACTGCGGCAGGAGGAAGAAGATGAAGTCGACGAGATTTTGGATGGCGTCGCTAAAATTCGTAAATACGCGTGTCTTCATGAATTATTACCACGTGGCTACGGACCCCGAACACGACACGTCGCGTCGGAAGAGATTGACGATTCATCGGGAGGCGGACCGATGAATTCAACATCGATAGAAGGAATGGGATAAACGGGCCTCTGGTTCTCGGGTCCATCAAGCCCAGCCCGGAAAGAAATAGCCTTAGTTTTTTAATGAGCCCCATTTCGATGCCCAAATCGGGCAAGCCTGGGCCGAGCTAGTCAGAGGTAGCTTTTTATTTATGGGCTCAAATTGATCCCACTGGCACGACCACACTTTTGTCTATGACAATTTGGCGGGAATGCATGACTAGAAAAAGGAGGCGAGGAGAAAGAAAGAAGGCCAGAAACTGTAATGGCGGAGGCGGAAGGGGCGATCGGTACGGGCGTGGAATCGGAGTTGGACGAGGAAGACTTTGCGTTCTCGCGGAGTTACTTCCTGGCAAAGGAGACCGGGGGTGCCTCTAAGAGGAAGTCAGCGCCGAAGGTCAGCGACATAAACCCCGTCGACGAGCAGGTAAGCCGGCAGTCCCGATCCCATCATCACCAGGGGGAGTCATTTTCGGGTGAAAATAAATAGTCGATAGATGATTCCGTTCTCTGGTTTCTTATTCGACCATTTCCGGTCAGTTATTACCACGTTCTGGGGGGGGCATGTCGTCGAGCAGGTAGAGAACGTGGATGTGTGTGATGTCGTCTGATCTTTGGCAGACTTCGCTTAGTGCTTGGTCCTTCAAAACTTCTTGGTGAATGATGCATTCTTTGACGCCGAATGGCTTCATCCGAAGGAATCTCTCTGTGAACTATAAACTCAATATCCGAATGAGATCTTATGGGGTTTCCCTCTGAAGGCCCCGGTTTGGTAGCACCCCGGTAGTCCTTATACAATCATTCACTTTATCATTGACATAGGCATGTACGAAACAAGTCAAACCACTAATTCAACATCATCTGCGGCTTTCTATTGCTGCATGAAACATGGACTTGCCGTTCTTTTCTCTCATTAAAGTTTCAAAATCAAGCTTGTTAAAAGAACGTCCCCGGAAGGATACTCATTTTTAATTTTATTAATCTTCTATCAAGGTCCCTGGTTTGAATTCTCTTGAAGAAGTTGTTGATACATTCATGTCTGAAGACACGGGATTTCTTTCCAGGTCCTGAGAACAACATTGTCTGGACTTCCAGTAAAACACGGGAAGGAGATAAAAACTCTGCTGAATAGCTACAAAGATCTATACCCAGAGTGGCTTTTCGAACTGAGGTTTGTTCACTTTATACCTCCAAGCTATGGGTCAAATTTTAAATAGCATTTGACATCCATTCGTGTTTGAATTGAAATAAAATCTCAATGCTTGATTCCCTTGATCTTCATTTTCTGCAATCTGAGCCGATTTCTTAGAACTAGCATTCAGTCGCCTCGTGCATCGTCTTCTTAATATTCATTAGTGGTTTAATGGTAGTCAGCAATGTTTCGATGATAATGATAAAAAAAAATATATCAGTAGAGAAAGATACCTACCCTTCTTTCTTCAGTATTCATCTTCTCATCTATGTTGAACTTTAATGCATTTCAGAAGAAATTAATCCTCAGAAGAAACTTAGTTGCTCTCGTGAAAGCTTTTCATTCAGACAAAACTGACCCTCATGTTCTTGCTGTTAAAATCATGCCCATAAAGCAAATGTTTTTTCTTGAATGTTTGTTAATTCATCTATTTTGTGTTTCAACCATAGTTTATCTCTGAAGGCGTTAACTTGATGTCTTTATAATCGATCTTTATGATCATAATTGATGATTTTTTGTTTAGACATGAACCTGGGTCGTATAATGTCATCTGCTCAAAGTCAGCTCCTCAATAGTTGTTTCTGGTTCTGATTGACCATTGTGATTACGTGGTGGTTAATGGCATGCGCATGAGAAATATAATTTAGGGGTTGAAACACTAAAGGATTTTGCTTCATATCACTGTGATTAATAAATCATCTACATTCACCTCAATATCAACACTCTTTAACTCACATTTTTCACCAACCAGAGGTCGAATCTCAAATTTTCTTCCTACAGAGTATCCTTTTGGGAAAGGTCTACATCTTCTGATGGATATCACTTCCAAAATAGAGAAGGGCAAAACGTTTTTGACCCTGGTGGCCCAAAAATGGTTGGCTAGCATTCCGAAAACTTGAAGGATGGGCTACAAGGATGAGGTGGCTCAAAATCAGATTAGGCCCATAATTGGAGACGTAAGAATTACATCAATGACTAGTTAAGTTAATTTTTTCGTACACTTTAAATCTATTTTAAAGTACTTTTTAAAGCATTTGAATGTTTTTAAAGTATCGTTAACATAGATCCATTTTATTAAAGAGATTCCAACTGAAATTCGGCATATTTAAAGCCTTCTACACTGAAACCCCGGAGGCATTTTGAGTTAGTACGAATTCTACTTGTTTGAGGTTTCCTCTCCATATGTTTGTGGATTCAAGCACCCCCTTGTGGATTCAAGAGAATATCGTGATCCTTATGAATCCATCAAGTTCTTGAGGACTCAAGGATTAGGGTTCTGTGGATTTCTTCATTGAAATTCTGTTTTTTGTAAATTCAAGGGCGAAATTTCTTTTTCACATAACTCCCTTTTCGTTAATTGGTATCAAAACAAGGTTTCAGGGCCTCCTAGCATCAAATGAGGAGTTTTATGATCCATGTGGACTGATTGTCTAGGTCATTCCTTCTGGATTCAAGGATTGAGGAAAATTTGTGCCTTATGAATTCAGGCCTGACTCTAATTATTGAAAATCTTTCATGATATGATGCACCGTTGATGATATTCTTTCTAAGTCTTGGACCCGAGAAGACCATCTCTTCAATCTGAAAAATGTGTTTAATCACCTTAATTAAACATTTCAGTATAGGCTCCCGATTGAACCCTAAAAAATGTGTTTTTGGAGCAAAGTCCGGAAAACTCCTAGGAATCTCCATTAGTCGGAGAGGGATTGAGATTGATCCGAGTAAAGCGAAGGCAATCATAGAAATGCCGCCACCAACAAACGAGAAAGAGATTAGGGGATTTTTTTGACGAATCCCATATTTGAGCTGATTCATTGTACAGCTTATGCCGATTGGTGAACCGCTGTCCCTTGTGGATTCACGACTGGACTTGTATTATTCTGCAAATTATGTTGCATCAAGTATTCAAGCCTTTTTTTATTTATCAAGGTTTCAAGATTCGATGGTTTTCATGTTGTTCATGAGGTATGCACCATATAAACATAGACATTTCCAAGTTTTATTAAAGTCTGTTAGAACTTTCCAGATGTGCATGATACATTGATATAAATACCTATCAATGAACATCATTTATATTTTACTATTAGTAATCAGAATGATAATGAGTTGAAACGTTGGGAATTTCATTGGGCATAGTAATATGAATAATAAGTTTGAGAAGAAATATGTAGAAGAAGATATTATAAATTTACATTCTCATTTATTGGTTGTGAAGAAGCTCATGTTTATACTGAAGGAAGATGACCAGTCTCATCATCACAATATTGCTAGAATGCAATCCACTATTAGTGAAAAATTACGTGATGTTATTATTTACAATGAAAGTAGTAAAAATTATGTTTCTGCTGTCGTGAGGGTTTTATAAATAAACCCTGTACTTTCATATTGGCAGATATGCCCTGAATACTTGGAATCATGTACTCTCAAGGGTATAATATAATACTGGACCCCATCTGTCTTGTAAAACAGATTCTTGTTTTTTGTTGGAAATAGAGAAAAAACCTTATCACAAAGGACGGAGGGGAGAACGGCAGAAACCGCCTCAAGATTCATTCAACTGTAACCCCCATTATATAGGGAGTAACGATACACAACTTTTACCAAAACACCCTCAACTAATTACACTATTTCCCTACGACCTAAAACTTCCAACACCCCCCCTCAAGATGAACTTTGAAAAATTCATCCTGACTTGTTGGCGATGACAAAGATCTGTTGTTGCAGCAACTCTCCCTTTGATGGTAATCACAGATGACTGCCACTGAGGTTGTGGATTCGCCAGCACCTTTGGCTCCTCTGATGTTGTCATGCCCCAAAGACAGCTCACTTGCTGCCCTTGTACACTTGCTGTCCAGATTCTTTGAGAGATTCCAAAAAACTGGTTTGTCCGCTGCGTTTTACTGAGTTTTATACCAAGACCTTTAGGAGGAGCATTGTAGGTGGACGACCTTTTGTTTTGCTTGATAAAGATTCAGTATCAGTGCTCAAGCCAAACTAACCAGTGAGCTATGGACATCAAGGTCAGAATGGGCCATATCCCAGTGCAGAAGAGGCTGAGAATCAAATTCTTCTCTTCTCACAGGATGCCAAGCAGTGTCCTCTTGTAGCATGTTCGTCTTGGCATGGTGTTGATCATGCTTAAATCGCCATGGTTCATAAGGATATATGAGGGGCAAGAACGCCAAGTTCCAACAATATCTTCCACTAATTTATTGCGCGAAAATGACTTGTGAGCGCAGTCATGGCCTATCACAAAAAACCCTGTCACTGCTGTGCCAGTCCATGCCCAAGCCAGAGGGAGAAGATACCATGGAGATTTAGAAATCATAAAAATCCCCAATGCATAAGAGGTGACTGACATCAAGACGGATTTCCAAGCTTCACATCATGACTCTCCATTTCACAATATTGCCTGACCTGAGTAACAGTTGCATTCTCCTTGTTTCCAAGAGAGATAGCTTCATCAAAGGCAAAAAAACAGATCAAATGCACTTGTGCAGATACCTTCTTCATCAAGATAGGAAGCATACTCAGACACAAGTTTTGATAAAAGTTTCAGTGTCTCCAGATCTTCAAGAATGTTGCTCTGCTTGTTTGTTACGAGTATTAGAGAGCTTCAATCGGCTGGTAGACATAGCATACACTTTCCATCTCAACAAAGGTATGCTGCTTTCCAGTACCAACAAGCTTCAGAAATGCTGCGAGTAGGCCCTCTATCCTTATTCGAGCCATATCCACAAACTGCCTTGAGACAAGTGCTTTCCCAGACTAGACTTGCCTATGATGGAAGCCGCGAGGACAACCATCTTGGAAATCTGCATAGTGTCAAAATCTGACGCAAAGACTCTCAGCTATTACAATTGATTTGATGATGGGGCTTAGCTCTCAGGAGAGGTGCATCTCAGCACCCCTCCCACCGATCGAGTAATGAGCTCGCAGAGGAACTGGAAGGTGAAGACCATTTCGACGAAAGTAGAGGTGAGCAGACAACACCAGAAAAAATAGACTATAGCAATGTGAACTGTGGAGAACTTTGGTCACCAGACTAGGGAAGACATAGAACTAATGCTGAATAGAAGGAGACAAACTAAGGAACATGGAGTACGACACTGGATAGACCTAGATATTTATTCAGCCTCTAGACAGAAGGCTTGATGCAGACAGAAATGACGGCAATGAATTTGAAGATGTCGTTGACAAACCTGCTACTGATGAACTCAAATATACTGTCAAATGACAGATGAAGATCAGTGCTCTCTCGTCGTAGAACTGCCTCGCCGGCAAAGAACCTCGTCGGAAGAGGAGATGACAGTGAACTCGTCGTCCTAGATTAGAGGACTGACGAAAGTATAACCGCTCTAAATGGCGGAAAGAAAACCTGCTCGAAATGGCAGGATATCACGCCTTTAAACGGCGGAAAGATAACATGCCTCCAATGGCGCAATAAGTGCATCAAGATGACGCCAGAAAGAAACTCGGCAGAGGCGGAAGGCCTCGCCGCAAAGACACTCGGCAGAGGCAGAGTGCCTCGTCGGAAAGATACTCAGCAGAGACGGAATGCCTCGCCGGAAAGATACTCGGCAGAGGCGTAAGGCCTCGCCGGAAGGATACTCGGCAGAGGTGGAAGGCCTCGCCGAACAAAGAGGGGTTTGAAACCCTAACCTGTAACCTGTCTGTCGCCAGATGTTAGTGGTGGCGTCGACGCTCCCCTAGACAAGCGACGTCGAGCAGAACCGACGCGGAACAGAGCTGGCAGCAGCAGCAGTGACGCTCTCTCAGGTAGGAGACGCCAAACAGAGGCCGCAGCAACAGTGGTGGAGGCGATGGCACTCCCCCAGACAGAAGTTGGACAGAGCGGACGAACCTTAGCGGAACAAACCCGCTCTGATACCATGTTGGAAATAGAGAAAAAACCCCGTCACGAAGGACGGAGGGGAGAACGGCAGAAACCGCCTCAAGATTCATGACTGTAACCCCATTATATAGGGAGTAACGGTACACAACTTTTACCAAAACACCCTCAACTAATTATGTATCGTAGGGAAATAATGTAATTAGTTGAGAGTGTTTTGGTAAAGTTGTGTATCATTACTCCCTATATAATGAGGGTTACAGTTGAATGAATCTTGAGGTGGTTTCCGCCGTTCTCCCCTCCATCCTTTGTGACGAGATTTTTTCTCTATTTCCAACATTTTTTATTCAATAAAGTTCTTTCTTCCTCTCCAAATGTGTTGCGGGATCTCCAGCATACTAGATTGAGGACTACCATTCTACATTCAACTATGGTTAAAAAATTAGGACTAAAGATTGAGAGGCACCCTCATATTTTTAATATTGGGTTGATAAAAAAGAACTTTGAAATAAATATTTCATAAACTTATTTGTTAAAATATTCAGTTGGTAAAAAATATTTTGAAGTTCAATGTGATTTAGTTGACATGAGTACCTGTCACATGATTTTAGAAAGGTCTTGGCGGTTTGACATTGATGCCACATTTCATTACAAGAAGAATCACTATTTATTTTATAGAACTGGTGAGAAAATGATTTTATGCCCAATGAAGGAGAGTGATTTCTATGTCAGTTGAAAATAATGTTATGTCAGTTCAAAATAAGGAAGATTTTAGAAAAATTTAGAAAAAAATATAAGAACATATCAGTGTTCAAACTTCATATGCGAGTGATCAACAATTACCAAATGCTTTTTTAACTCTTATATTATTTTAGATTCGTATTACTATGACCCTTTGTGACACTGGAGAACATAATGATTCAGTTCCAATAACAAGCCTACCTGACTTTCAATATGAATTTTGAAAAGAATAGAAATTCACATGATATAAGATTTTTTTATGAAAAGGTTTAAAAGACATTACGAATCCATGGGCATTACATGTTGGAAAGAGAGAGTATGGTTTTTATTATCCAGTTCTGGATGATATGTTTGGCATAGTATCTATAGATCCAAATATTTCTCAAAAATTGACTCAGACAGTAGTTCTCTTCAAATCAAGATCTGTTCATGTGAGAGATGGAATTTTTTTTCTCAAACAATTGCATGCTTTTTTCAAATCATTTGCATTGTTTGCCTTGTCTAATATGAGGATGATGAGCCTAATGAATTTCTATATCAAAAAGTATTTTGTCTCTTGTTTCAGTTATACATTCGGTTACAAAGGTCTAGAAGAACATATGTTTTATTTGAAAGAGGTTTTGAGAGTTTTACAGCAGAATCAGCTACACGTAAATTTTCAAAAATTTAACTTCATCACTGGAAATATGATTTTTTCGGGATCAACCCAAAGAATTTTACCAAATTGTTTTTAGAAGGCTCCCAAAATTGGCCATCAATCTGGTGCATAGTTTTTATATATTGAACCATCTGTAGCATAAATTTCTGAAAAATTCTGCTTCTAGCATCATATCTATTACTGAATGTATGAAGAAAGAAAATCTCAGTTGGACAGAAGCATCAATAAGAAGATTTGATCTCTGTAAGCGATTTGAACTTTCCAAGAGATTTTATCCATTGTCACTCCCAAACTGAGGTTATAAATGAGACGCTATGCCGTTTTGATTCATTCCATTTCAGAAGATAAATCAGGAGAGTAGGATTTGACCTTGGACTTTGGTAACATGTCGCATCATTTCAATCATACAACTTCAAGAAGTCGTCCTTCACTCAGTTACCAGAATGATTTGGTAGGATTAATCAGAAACATGAAGAAAATGTTTTTGAAGGCAATTATTTGATCATTATAAACTTGCAAATATACAGATTTCAGTTGGAAGCTATAACGAGGAGTTAAGGCCGATGATCCTATTTGTGAACCTCTATGTGTCTCATCTTGATAATTATGATGAGAGTATGATGTTAGACATCACTTCCAAAAGAGAGAATGGTGAAAAGTTTTTGTGGGCCAGACGTTCCGAAAGCTTGAAGGATGAGGTGGCCCAAAATCAGATTTGGCCTATAAGAAAATCGTGAGAAATGCTTTAGAGATTAGTTTAAGTTAATTTTTCTCTTTTGGTACACTTTAAATCTGTTTTACAGCATTATTTTTAAGCGTTTTGATTTTTTTTTAAAAGTACCATTAAAACAGTTTGATTTTGTTAAAGGTATTTAACAGAAATTCGGCCTATTTAAACCCTTACGCGTTGTAAATCCGGAGGCATTTTGAGTTGGTACGAATTCTACTTGTTTGAGGTTTCCCCTCTCTATGCTTGTGGATTCAAGGCAATATTGTGATCTCTGTGGATTCAAGGGTTGTCCCATCAAGTCCTTGTGGATTGAAGAATTAATGTTTCTATGTTCTATCTTGTGGATTCAAGAACGAATTTTCTTTTTCATGCAACTCCCACTGAGTCACCTTCACTGTGTCTTGTCACAATTTTTTGTCAAATAATCTAAAGGAAAACAAGCTGTCAGATGGAAGTCAAACTCTCGAAACGTCATGATAAAAAAGTGCCCTCTCTCTTTCTTCCCCAGGTGTTGCCTAGGAGTACTAACTTACGGTTTTGGGTCCAAAAAGACACTCCTTGAAGACTTTGCAACCTCATCGTTGACCAATCTTGGGGCGGTCGTCATAAACGGATATCTTCCATCAGTCAACCTGAAGCAGGTCACAACCTCTTATCTTTTCGTTCAGTTGGGTACACTTTTCCCCTGAGATGGATCTTCTGCCGCAGGTTGTGCTTGCTTTAGCAGAGCTCTGGTGGGCCCAGTCCCACGGCAGGCGGAGGAGCTCAGCTAGGGAGCCTTCTGGCGCGCAATCCATGGAAGATCTCATCTCTTCCCTGGACGAAAAGCCCACAAAAGATGTGGAGTCCTTCGTGTGCCTGGTCGTCCACAACATCGACGGCCCCGCCCTGCGGGACACTGAGTCCCAGCGATATCTGGGACGAATTGCTGCTTGCTCTGCCGTCCGGATGATTGCGTCTGTTGATCATGTCAACGCCCCCCTCCGTCAGTACTTCTAGCAACTCCACTAATGATGTTGTTGTTGATGAGTAGAGAGAGAGAGAGTGAAGAGGATAATGTGTTGTGATGGTTTGGG
This sequence comes from Spirodela intermedia, assembly GCA_902729315.2. Classification (NCBI taxonomy): domain Eukaryota; kingdom Viridiplantae; phylum Streptophyta; class Magnoliopsida; order Alismatales; family Araceae; genus Spirodela; species Spirodela intermedia. The sequence goes on from LR746271.1 coordinate 2,974,726, forward strand.
TGATTTGGTTGCAGTGTGGGACAAGAAGATGGTTCACAGGGAGTTCAGGTGGTGCTGGCACCACGTGCCGACGTTCGAGCCGTACAGAGCAGAGGGGGTCTTCTTCCCCCTCGTCCTCGCCAGCGGCCATGCCGCGCAGACTGCAAGGACAGCCCTAACCGTCCTTCAGAGCCTCACACCGAATGCTCAGAGCGTCTTCAAGGCCCTCGCCGAGTATCAACTGGCCCATCCTAAGGAAGAGGGTTAGTCCCTGCTCTCTCTCTCTCTCTCTCTTGCTTGACGCATCTTCTCTACCGACATCTCTTTCTCTCTCCCTCTCTCTCTCGTTCAGGGATGCCGGGGAATGCTCTCTACGGGATGTGCCGCGAGCGGTTTCTGGTGAGCAGCCTGGTGACGCTGAAGTCGCACTTGGCGGAGTTCAAGGACCACGACCTTGTGAAGGTGAGGAGGAATTCCGAGGGCCAGGAGTGCTATCACGTGCCACTTGCCGACGACGCCCTGGAGAAGCTGCTACAAGAACTGAATTAGACGGCGCGTCGACTGCTTGCCAAAGTTGTGCTGCCTTTACTGAATGGGAGGGTTGACTCCCTCCACCCACCCACCTCAACCCCCACCTCAAAAAAAAAGAGAAAAAACTCCCCCAAAAATTATTGCGGGGGTGTAAATTATGCACAACCTTTTGCCTCTGGACAGCTCTGAGGTGAAGTTGACTCCTGTGATTTCAAGGAGTTGACTTTGTGAATGCCTTGCTATCGGAGACCATGATGTTTGCAGAGACTACCCATTTTGGGGCCTAGCCTGGGGACTCATGGGCCTTGAGACAGCAGAAGAGGTGAAGTGCCCAGGAACATCTCTTCCTGGATGGTACTATGGGCGATGTTCTTCCGCACCTGCCTCTCCTCCATCAGCTTCCTCACGGCGGCGACGTCCTCCCACCTCCTCGCGTTGGCATATATGTCGGCCAAGACGGAGTAGATCCCGCTGTCCTCAGGGTTGAGTTCCAGGAGCCGCGCGGCAGCGACCTCCGCCGCCTCGACGTGGCCGTGGATGCGGCAACCCCCCAGGACGCCGCCCCATACGTACGCGTCCGCCGCCATCGGCATGCCGTCGATCATGTCCATGGCCTCTCCGATCATCCCGGCGCGCCCGAGGATGTCGGCCATGCACCCGTAGTGCTTGAGCTCGCGCTCGACGCCGTGGACGGCCACCATGCCAGCGAACAGCTGCCGCGCAGCGTCGACGAGGCCGGCGTGGCTGCAGCCGGCGAGGACGCCGAGGAAGGTCACGCCGTCAGGGCGGACTCCGGCGAGCCGCATCTCGCGCAAGTACTCCAGGGAGTGCTCGCCGTGGCCGTGCATGCCGAGCCCGACGATGAGGGCGTTCCAGGTGAAGACGTTCTTCTCCGGGCTCCGCCGGAAGACGATCACAGCGGCGTTTATGCGTCCGCACTTGGCGTACATGTCGACGAGGGCGGTGGTGAGGAAGACACCGCTGGGCCTCCCCCTGCGGCGGCGCTTCTCGATGTAGGCGTGCACGGCCCTGCCGCGGCCCAGGGCTCCCAGCTGCGCACAGGTGGAGAGGGCGGCCACCAGGGATACGTCGTCGGGTTCTACCCCCGCAGCCATCATCGCCTCGAAGAGCTCCAGCGCCGCCTCGCTCCGGCGGGTCCGCGAGTACCCGGCCAGGAGGGTCCCGTAGGAGACGACGTCCCTCTCAGGCATCCTTTCGAAGATCCCCCGCGCTCGATCCGTCTCGCCGGCCTTCAGGTACCCGTCGAGGAGCGCGTTGTAGGAGACGACGTCCCGGCGGGGAGCTCCGTCGAACAGGTGCTGCGCGTCTGACATGGCCCCGGAGCTCGCGTAGACGCTGATCAGTGCGTTAATGGCGAACTCATCCCCGCCGAGCCCGACCTTGAGGCTCTGCGCGTGGAGGGCGCGGCCGAGGCGGGGGCAGCCCAGGCGCGTGCTGGCCTTGAGGGCGAAGGGGAAGGTGTGGAGGTCGGGCGGCACGTCGCGGCGGCGCATGGCGCGGAACACGCGGAGAGCGGCGAGAGGGGAGGCGAGGAGGGTGAAGATTCTCATGAGGACGTTGTGGGGGAAGGTGGAGGGGCGGGGGATCTGGCGGAAGATGGAAAGGCCATACTCCGCGGAGGAGGGCGCTGGGATTGGTTCGACCAGGGAGAAGGCATACAGCAGCCGGGAGAGCGTGCGAGAAGAAGGGTCAGGCGAGGCGGCGAGGAGGCCCGACGTAGTGAGCAGCGCGTGCGCCGCCTTCAGAAGCTTCAGGTTCCGGCATTGACGCAGAGGAATGAGAAGGGTCGACGGACACAGCCACCGCCGCACCGGCGCCGGTGCCGGCGCGAGCATTCACCTCGGCGCCGGCGTCGGATAAGGCGAAAAAGCACGTAAGACGGCCTCGAAACAGAGGAGAAGCACGTGTCTGCTGGTTTTGCGAGCGTGCGAGCGAGCGAGCGGTAGTCCACTGAATCGGTGCTAATTCTCCACACTAGTAACGAAAATTGTAAGACAACCTGAAAGGACCCTTCTGCCCTTCACTCAAAGTCAAAGAGCCATTTCCCCCCTCCGCTGTCTACAGGGGTGGTAAGACTCAATTGCATGCACGAGTGGGAGGAGAGCCTCAAACTGAACAGTGGACTTTCTCCAGGTCAAAACCATTTATATTGTGTAAATTATTATTATTATTTTATTGATACAAAAAAATAAATTTAATAAAATACTAAAATTAAAATGTCTAATGAGATCTTAATAAAAAAAATTAATACAAAAATAGCAAGCGTGATAATCCATTTTATGAATGGACAACTGAATCAATAGAGATGATGATTATAGCATTGGTGATGATCATCAAACTATACATGAGAAAATATGTACATACATATTTTCATATGGATAAAGGCAGAAGATATTTTTCTTCAACTTTGAAGTATTGTATTATTTATTGATACTTTGATATACGAATAGTTGAAGTAGATTCGCTGAAGAGGATGGATTATGTGTATATATGACTTCATCCGCCACATGGAAGATATGTTGGTTCTCTCGAGGAAAATATTTTCCATGATCACACCCGAATCCATGTCATGAATGAACAGGGGGTCCATAATGTGACATAATCTAGTATTATGCTCTATCTATTCTACTTATCTATAGTTTATAGTATGGAAATGCATCCATTTCCTTTGCATGCATCGAGATAGGCTATCGGAGTTCTACTTATCTATAGTTTATAGTATGGAAATGCATATACTTATCTATAGTTCATACTATCGGAGTGAAATAAGGGATCTAAAGAAAAAAGGCTAAACTTTGTTAGCATTACGTAAATTCTTTTCATTGAAGAAGCCCACGTGGGCTTACGAATTTGTAGCTCACCGAAGTTAAACCGTGGTGGGAAGAAATCGAGCGGGTCGATCATGTACCAAACAAAGCCGAGGGCGGAAATCACAAGAAATGGAGAAAAGGTGGTAGATTTATCTCGTAGATGAACGGAGATCATGGAGAATCAGGAAGAAATTATTGTACAGAAGAACTGGCGAAACAGAGAAACCACAGCCATTCAAGGATTTTGGCGGCGCCGGAGGCCCTCGCTCCTCATGGTCTAATCACTGGCCCTTAGAGCAGCAGAGCATCGAGTGAATCTGCACAGGACGGCTCGACTCTCCTCTAGTCTCCCTTCTTTCTGAAGGAACAGCCCTCGGTGAGCCTGGCCTTGCCACCGGTGGGCTGGCACAGGATGGTCTGGCAACCTCCGCACACTACCACCGTCCGCGAGTGGCTGAAGACGGTGGTTCTGCATCATTAACGAGAACGATCCACCGCCGAAGACGAGGGTAGCTCGGAGTAAGATTCGGCAAAGTAGGAATCGAAGATATTCGAATTTTGAAAACGAGGAAAGACAGAAGTGAGTCGGAAGTAGGAAAACTCACATGGTGAAGCAACCCTGGCACTTGACATCCTAGGAAGCGATGAAGAAAAAGAGGAATGACAAAGAAAAAATAAGGCTCAGATTCGCTAAAAATTACAAACCGAAATGATCGAAAGATCGAGAAGTCCATTAACAGAGACATCTGTAACGTCCTATTCGCGCGGCATATCAGATTAATCTTCATACCATGAAGAAGGAATTCGGCGACTGGACGAGGCGCTTGAACTTGTGTCGCCTCTTCTCGAGCTCCTGCGGTGGGTGCAGCAGGTCGATATCGTTGGGGAGAACCTGGACACGATTTTCATAATCAACAAAATTAAGAGCCAAAATTGAATTGATCACAAGCCGAGGACAGAGCCCTGCGCAGATCGTCGCGCGAGGAAAAACAGAGCCGGAAGATTTGAGGAGGGCGACAAAACTTCGAAGAAGGCAGCGAGGAAGAAAACAGAAGGACGTAGAGGACCTGGGAGGGGGAGCTCACCATGTTCAACACGAAATGGTTTGACGAAGGGAGAGGAGAGGGAGCTGGATAGAGCAGGGGGCAGCCTAAAGAAGACAGGGAGGGTGAAGGAAGATTTAAACCCTAATCCGCAATCCTTATAAAGAATGTGGGAAGGCTTCAGCGCAAACAAGAGACACGTCTTTAGAGGCAAAAATTCATGTGGACCCCACGGCTATCTTACTACCCAAGAAATCTACAACATTTCAACGAAATCCCCCCTCATTGACTGTCGTCTGTTAACCCATGAATTGTCTTTTTGTTCCCCCCCATGGCTCAGAATTTTGTTAAATAATTTATTTAAAACATTTCACCAACGTACCAATATTTTTAACAACATACTTTCTAGTAGCTTTAATTCGGTCAACATTGAGACACCCTATGCTACATTTTAGAGCTTTGCTAATAATTTTTGAAAGAAAATCTCTTACTATAGAGAACTGTAAATATAGGATAGCATGCTATTTAAAACATAGCATGGGATGGTATACAATAAGAGCTTGGAGAGAATTTGTCTGCTTTTCAAAGCATGGCACGTCACATAAATCTATAATTCATGTTTTTATATGCATAAGTGCATACGGTTGATGCCTAGTCACATGTTGGTCACTTTTTCTAGGGACACAATTAAATTATTTTTTATAATTTTGGATTTCATATTTCTAATGAATCGCAATTATCATAGGTTTTTAATATACAATTTCAACCGAATTCAACAAGGCATTGCTTGCAAATTTATAACATTTATTGTTATCTCAAAATGATCTCCACAAATTTAGGATAAACTTTGGATTTTATTTTATGGTATAAAATCTTTATGTGAAGGAAACTACTTTGAAATAACTCATTCCTCTTGAGTAAAAAAGACAAAATACTGAATTAATTTCACTTTATATGAAGGAAATTAAATGTTATCAATAACTAAGAAAGTAAGTTGACTTTGCTAAAAAAACTTAGAACCTATTATGACAAAGTTATCACTTAAATGGAGTGAGTAGACTCACAAGACAAGAATATGAGACACAATGTCATCGAAGTGGATACAAAATTAAATTATTGATATATTTTAATTTCAATAGTTATTTTAAACTTCTTAGTTGGAAGTGAGTCAACTCCATGGTGAGAAGAATGCTGAGGGGTACAACTCCTCATAAACAAATATAGAAAGTAGAAGATTTTCATATTCTTAATTAAGCATTCAAGTAACCTATCATCCAAAGAAGCTTCTACACCATCATGCCTTGTATGTGAAAAGAACTAATGTGCTAAATTATAATAATTTATTTTTTGATTTCTTGTATTGTATTTGAGTACTTATATTACTCAAGGTAATATAGACCTATTACTTTGAAGTAGATTAGGTGAGGGCTAACATTGGTGAGGGCTAACCTAGTTCCAAATATGATAAGAAATTATATTTTAATTTAAATTTTAAAAATACATATTTATTCCCTCCCCCTCTTTTATTTCTCTTATGGTTTCCATTAAAGTTGTATTAATTAACATAAACGTAATACAAAGGCTCAAACTTGGTCATTGTGAGTTATATAAGAGTCATATGATACAAGACAAGATAGTAAACTATAGTGTCAACCAATGATCGCTTAAGATCAAACCATCCATCTGTAAAGACTCACAAGAGTCAACATAAGAAACATGTAAAAATAAACAAGTCATACATACTAACATTAAAAAAAATAATGCATAAGAATCATAGTTTTTGATTAGCTATGAAAGGATTATAAAGTTAGGGCAATCTATTTGAGATGATGGAAGAAAGTAAGAAGGCACAAGATAATGTATTATATATAAGTGACTTAACTAAAAATAAATCCTGAGTTGAGTAATTCTAGCTAAGGAATAGAGTAGAAAATGCGTGACTTGAATGGGTGAGAGTTATGGTTCACTATGATATTTAGAGCAAGATATATTCATGAGTAGACATGAGTGAATGAGAATAGGCATGAGACTAGGTATATATGTGTTGGCATAAGATTTAAGTGTGATGATGGGCACTCATATGCCAATAGATTAATATATGTTAACACAAATAAGCACACAACATGTATATAAACAAGCATATGGGTCAACACCCCCATGGATGTGCAGATAGGTGCATGGCCTCAAATAAAATGAGGCATGGATGAGCATGTGACTAGGTGCAGATGCTAGTGTCCAACCCTCTTTTTTTTTCTTTCTAGTTCTCCTTGTACAAATTGTATTCTTATTTTTCCTTTTTTTAAGGTTTTATAATTCTTGACTTGATTTATACATGATAATAGGTGCATTGGGATAGCAAATGATCTCTCCAAGTAGGCTAACTATTAAAGCTAGATTTTTGTGTTTTAATTAGTGTTTTTATTTTATTTTATTTTTTAAACTTATATAATAAATATAGGATTTTTTTTTAATTTTAGAAGTCTAAAGTTAAAATACTTAGCATAATTTTAGATTATTTAAAAATATAAAAATATTTTATCCGTTGGCAAGCTAGCACTCAATAGTTGACCGAGAGGGGCGCTATGGTTGAGTGGGTAGACAGAGACCGAGGGAGCCACAAGCTGGGCTCGAGTGACGAAGGACTCACTCTGTGCATGTGTGTGTCACTCTCCTTCCACATCTTGGTAACCAACTAGTATGGGGCAAGGAGCGTCCATACACACATGTGCGTGTGAGGGCTGACCACCTTTTTGCCTTCTCCCAAGATGGTCCTATGCATTATTTTATTTCAAGAGATAGGATCTCTGATGACAAGCTGTAACTTTGATTTATATTTGGCTCATGCTTCTATAATATTTTTGATGTGGGACTAAAAGTTTTCGTCCATCTCAGATGGCCATCTGGAGTGTAGTGTGATCTAGCAGTATTCAGCAAGCCACATCATCAAATGAGTCAAATCCTAGAACTAGCAAGCTGCCTCAATACTAGATGCATAAAGCAAACTATCGACGATTCGTGAATCCGACACCGCTCAACACGCACATAACCTTACAAGATGATCCAACAAATGACGAGCCGCCATGGTACTAGGGACTTAAGTTCTCGATTGATACTGGTTTGTGGCTAGTTGATCCTATGTCACTCAATGCGCCACATGACTAAGCATATTTGATCTAGCGATTCACGAAGCGCCATGATATTAGGAACCTAAGCTCTCACATGTATCATTGTTAGGGATATAAAGATAATAATAAACTATTATTTGATAAAAAAGAAATATTTGATTACCTTTAAATCCTGACGGTAGTCACGAATACAATAATTTGTTCTTTCCTCCTTTTGTGCGATTGATGTCTCTAGCAATCAGCAAGCTCATTCCTTCCTCCCCTAACTACACTTTAGGCCTCCGATGAGTAGTCAACTCTTTATTTCTTCCCCCAGACGACGATGACAACATGGTTGACCTCTCTTTCGGCGGATCTCTCCAACAAGCGGTGTAGCATTTCCAGATGATACTTCTGCGACTTTTGACATGGTGTGGCATGTCTGAACAAAACCAAGTCACCACACCTGTCTCTAGTTGTCCTAGAGATAAATCAAACTTGGGCAACAATTTATTTTCTACTTTCAATATTTACTTACCTATTTTTATCATTTATTTATATTTTAAGACAAATTATTTTCATTTCATACACATTTCGATTGAAATGAGTAGAACTAATTCAAAACTTGATAAATGATCTTCATTCTTCTTATAAATCCTCCAACACTTGTTTGAGATCAAGTTAAGATCATTTTCAACTTATTTTTTTATTGATTTTCACAATTAAATTTCAATGTATTCATATTTTAAGTGTCCTAAGAATAACGAGTATTTTTCTATTTTCTAATACTAAATTACCAAGATTAAAGGCTGATTAATGAACGTTTAATTGTTAAAACAAACTGGAGACATTCACGGCTGACCTCATATCATGTGTGTGAATCTTTGAGTACATATTGAGTCGAGAATAATAGTCACTGTAGAAATGGGTTGACCGTATTTCTCTCTTTCTTTATTTTAATTTTATTTCTTTCTCTCCCTCTCTCGTGAAACCTCTCTTTTCTCTCCATCTCTCATGAGATATCTCCCTTTTTATCCCTCTCTCTCTATTGATCTCCTTCTCTTTCTCTCTCGATCGATCTTCCTCTCTCTCATCTCTCTCTCTCGTGAAACTTTTATCTCTCTCTCCATCTCACGTGAGATTTCTCTCCTCCTCTCTCTTACTCTCCCTTTTGAAGAGTTCATCCCTTCTCTCTCTCATGAGAGCTCTCTCTTCTTTCTTTTTCTCCTTTTCTCTACTTCTCTTCTTTTATTCTTCAGACCTCATCTTTTTATTTTATTATTTATATTAAATAGAGATAAAATATTAAAGTCACTCTATATATAAATTAAATTAGCTTTCACAAGGGATTAATCAATCTCCTTGTGTTCGACTTGAGACATACTTCTATAATAATATTTTATTAAGTCTTAGTTATAAATATTATTAAATAATGTGCATTTAAACACAACAACAAGTGCACATCAACAACTCATTTCTCATCCTATCATAGAGGTGGCATTGAAGAATAGATAGGTTCATTTTTCTATTTCCATATCACATCTTTAGACCAATTGTTCATATTAGATTTGCATTGTCTAATGAAAATGTCTATTTGGCAATTAACATGCATCTCCTAGAGTCTTAATGTTCATGCAATTTAATGAACATATTTGCTTACCATTTGACTCATGTCTCTAACTTGATGTCACCACATCCATAAATCATATTTATTTCAGTCACCTCAATGAAGAGTCTATTTAAAGTTTGCATTATGATTTGATAAATTAAGACAAACTGGTGATCTACTTATAATTTTTAACAATTTAATACATCACAATGGTTGGGCACATTTATTTGTAGTTATCAACAATCTGATCTATCATGATTGATGGACAAATCAGTTTTAAATTGTTAACAATCTAATCTATATCATGATTGATGGGTAAACGTTTGTGATTGTCAACAATCAGAACTATAAAGACTAATGGGTAAATATGTTTGTAAATCATGAGTATGTATCTAGCAATCAGATTCAACGCATCTCACATATGCGTAACCCAACATCATGATTCATGGCAATTTTGGACTTCAATCAAATAACCTATTTTCTTCCTTTCTCATCATTTTTTCATAAAGTAAATCAAAGTAATATAGAAATCTTTGACAACTTTAACAAAATAATTTTCCGCTTCCAAGTACATTAACTGCTTGATTGGATTTGTCAAATGTATGAAAAATCTTAGTTTCAAATGCTAACAGTGCATCATTCACATATATCAAATCATGAATAAACGTATTCTCATAAATACAATGATCACCATGTTTAATAATACAAAATATAGAAATCATATTTAATTGATCTCTAAGACTTGTATGCATTATTTTTTCATTGCTAGAAGGCGTAGATTGTTGGAGCATCAAATGAATGATAGTTTGATGATAACAATATTCATAAGATTACTTAAAGTTACATCTAATCTCAAATGATAATATTAAAGTACTCATATATATTTAATATAATATTATTATATATTTATATGAGAACTGATTGAACATAGTTCTTATCAGTAATGTTGAATTTATATATTTAATTGACTTCATCGTATAAAATTACCATGTTACATATTGTTGTTAAAAGTGTCGATATTTATATAATATGACATAGTGAGAAAGTAATGATAAGCACATTAGAATCAACAAGATAACAAGAAGTAAAATATGGGTATAAAATCTTAATCAATCTACTTTTCACTTGTGACATTAGCTCATTACTTTTAAGTGGTTTTGATATTGTTTCAATCAATTGGATTCATATGACTTACTAAATTTAATGTGATCTTTTAGATATTAAATATAGTATTTTATAAAATTATTTTAAATATCATGAATCACTAAAATCATAATTATAAATATTGAGATCACAATTCAAGATGTTATCTTGATGATTTTATTTTATCATGATCTATATTGTTTGTTCCATTTTAATGATATATGATCCTTTCTAACCTTTGATTATATCAATACGACTCAGATATTTATAATGTTCTTTAAAAGTATTACATATTGATTTCTTTTAAGGATATCCAAACTTATAAAGGGCATATTGTATTGCTTTTCTAGTAATTTTAATTTATATTCATTTCTAGAAATATTACCATTGTGACATAAGGGAAAATATAGAGAAACATCAAATCACATGTTTCTATACATGTACAGCTTTCCAATGGCTAATTAGACTTAAACATCTATCTTTAACTCTTTTACAACTGATAAGTCTTCATTATCATGAGTTAATAATTAGTAAATAATATAGTTTTAGCCTTAACTCATGATAAATAGACTTATATTTGTGTTAAAGTGTGAAAAGTGGTTTTCAGTTGATTAATGTGAATTTTTGGATAATTATGTGATTTTACATGAATTTATATGATTTTTACAGTCTTGCTTTTGAGATAAATGAAGAAAAAGAAATAAAAATAAGACAAAATGAGGGGGAGACCCGCCGGCCAGCCAGGCCCGCAAGCGGGTCAGAAGCTCAGTTAGGGAGTAGCCGCGAGCAAGGGCTCGAGCGACTTGGACTGATAGGGGCACGTGTGCGCCACTCCCCTTCCACATCACCAGTGGCTAGCCGACTATGGGGCAAGGAGTGGTCGTACACGCGAGAGAAGGGACTTTGTTTAGACAGCTAACATTACTATATATTCGCCTGAAAAATCGGCGCACAACCGATGTGGGACTAAACCCGCGTCACACCTTCCTCAGAAGGGGTGGACAATCGGCGTGGGTTCGAATCCTCCTAGAGTCAAAATTCATATATTTTTATCTGATTATCGCGACTTTCCTGCAGATCGCCGGTGAAGGATTAAGCAACGAGAATCGCTGGATCATCGGCGAAAATCTCGTCAACGCGATTCGCGGAGCATTGCTACTAAAATTGCTGAACGATTTGCGATAAAAGGATCGCGAATCCATCAAGTAAATCATCTCTGATTGATTGACGAACAAGCCGTCGTCGGGAAGAGGACGATCCGCGGGGAGACGAGTCGCCACCTCCTGAGAGTGTACCAGATGTGATGAAGAGCCTCCTCTTGTTGTGCGGACCTGAGGATGAAGCTCCCTGACATGCGCCCCACCTCCATCCAGCTCCTCTCTGTCGGGTGACAACCACCGGAGAGCTACAAAGTCGTCGTTTTTCCGCTCCGCCGGGTGACAGCCGCCGGAGACGACTCGGCGATCCATTTCATTAATTTCTAGACTTCGCGAGAAGATCTAGAGATTGCCCACGTCGTCTTTGTCAAAGGAGAGCCTTCGAGGTTGTGGACACTGCACGACGATCCTCCCGAATGCTCAGGATTCTGGTGCATCGCCGACGCATTGGCGTCGTGACATCGGAACTCTGTTTTCCTGCTTTCAACTTACTTTACGCTTCATTTAGTGATAGTTTTTGTGATTTTAATTTACCAAAATATACTTTGTTCTATTACGATTCTTCTGACTTTTACAGATCTTAATTTGATTAATTAAATCGTCTGTAATCGCTTACGTAAGAATCGTCGGGCAGAACTCTGTTTCCGCCCGATTCGCGTTCGCCGGGCGCTGACGTCATCCTGACGTCCGCACCCTTATTTCCCTTTTTCGTGAATTTTAAATATATTTTCTTTTCATTTCCTAGTCTACAATTCATAGAAAATCGTATTCATTGAAAAAAATTCTGAATAATTACCATATATTATATTACATCCCTGTGATCGACCTGGAAAATTACCGCTATTTTTAAAACTTTTATTGAATTATAATTGATATATTTGTTCAGAAATACTTCTAAATATCCGAAAATTCGTATTTTCTAGTTTTATAAATTTTAGATTTGCGTGATTTAATATACAACGACTGAGTCACGTCAACAACCAAAGAATTTTATTTATTTATTTTATAGAAAAATATGAGGAAAATTATGATATATTTTTTGGTTGATCAGATTGTATCAAGGCACTAAGTAACATTACTCAAACATTTAGTGACCAATCTCAACTAATTTAAAGGGAAATGCCTTCCATCTTCAGCTAGCATTCTTACAAGAAGAGGACTACAAATATCATGTCCTGGTCATCATCCTTTTCATCAACATTCCTAACTCACTCCAAGTCAATATCATTTCCAGAAATCATACCATATTGAGATTTTTATTATCTGTGGTGAGATAAATGTGATGCAAAATACTTATTTATCATGTGTGGGAGGATTCTCTATTAACACTAATGTGGCCTCTTAGAGTCATGAATTTATAAGAAAAGTTGGATATAAAATTTCTTAGGAGCTAAGCCCCTATAATTAATGATATGACATTCTAGAGCTATGAATCTAGGAGGGAGATTATACATGAATTTTCAAGAGGGTTGATATCATTAATCATTGATTGTAGTTGGATAATCACAATTAGTGTAACCAAAGAATAGTTATGTTCTTGGATAGTGGACGTAGGTAATTGACTGATGACTACTATAAAAACATAGTGTGTTCTAAGTTAACTGATAAATCCACTTATTCATTATCTTAAGAGAAGAGTGAAACTCTAAAAAACATTATCTAAGAATGAAATAAGAAAATTAAAAACATAGTGTGTTCTAAGTTAACTGATAAATCCACTTATTCATTATCTTAAGAGAAGAGTGAAACTCTAAAAAACATTATCTAAGAATGAAATAAGAAAATAACATATCAATTTAACCCCCCCCCCCTTCTTGATCTTAGTGTAGGCCAAAACGAAATATACATAAGAAAAAAAAATTAAAAAGTTGATATAATAACTAACACATTAAGATATAGCATATGTTGGAGCTCAATCTGTAGACCACCATTATCAATAGATCAAATTATGTTCTTTGGAAGAATCAAATGGAGACTTTCATCAAAGGTTTAGATTAATAATTATGAGAAATTATCATAGATGGACAATTGGAAGTAAATAATGATGCTCCTATAGAACAGCAAAGAAAAACTCAACCCATAAATATTAGAGCTAAAAATGAATTCGTTAGAGGGTTATACAAAAGAACTTAATACAGTCTTTACTTGTGAATTTGGAAAAGAGATTTGGGATAAACTATAAGTTACTCATGAAGTTGAAATAGAATAAAGCAGTAAAAAAGTTGTAGTTGAAAGCAGAAAGAGACAATATATAACTCTATAAAAAATTTAGATGAGAAATAAATGAAGAAAGACATGCTTCATCACCACTAAATTAGAGAAAAATGACTTATTTGATGAAGAAGCTTCAAGAAAGGAATTTTTAGAATGCCTCCTGAATCTTATAAAAGAGAAGGCAAGTCATGAAAAATCTAGAAAAAAAATCATAGAGTTGAAGGAAAAAATGAAAACCAAGTATGAACATTTTGACAGAAATTAGAAATACATAGATATTTTGAACCATAAAATAGAAGAACTATCTAATGTTAATTGAAGTTAGAACAAGAAAAACTTAAGAGAGGCACATTTTCTGAAAAGACTGATAGTAGAAAGAAAAATAAAGAATATGGGGAAAAAAACTAGAAAACTATTTTATGAAAATTAGAGACAATCAACAAAAAACAAATAGTCACACTATTCATAGTGAGAAATTAGCAGAAAGAGGAAAAAGAAATTTGGAGAACTATTTTTTGAAGTTGGATGACAGCCAATGAAAATTAGAACTGTTGATAGGAAATCAACATAGATATGTGAGTAATAGAGGAATACAATATGATGAACAACATAGAGAAGTAAAAGCTGAAAAACAAATCAAATATACCCATCATATTAAGTTGTGCAAAAATAATGAAATAAGTAAAAATATTCATGTTTATGCATATCTAGTGAGGAAACTTGTCAACCCCAAATGATTAATGTCAAGAACTCTTAAATTTATTATAGAAAAATAAAGAACATTTAGGCAAACTTTGAGAGAACATATAAAATCCTTAGGACTAGCTACAAAATCTTTGGAAAGTCAAAAGTATAAAGAAAACATGAGGATTCTAGCGAGACTAAAACTTACGTAAATATGAATCCTTAAGTTAATAACTAGAAAACTGTCAAGAAGACAAAAGTTCATAGGAGAGTATAAAGAAGACTCAAAACAGAAAATTAGGCAAGTTTGGGTCCCTAAACCAATACTAGAAACTTTAAGAATTTAAATCCAAATTATATCTGGATCACTATCACAAATTAAAATGTTATTTATTGAAACAAAAGAGAGAAGGTTGTTTGCCTCATTTATTGAAAAAGGAGGTGAAGTAGCCTATAAGGGAAATAAAATGAAGAATAAAAATAACATATAGAACATACAAATAGAATGAAAGTTTATATTGAAGTTGATTGTTATCATGTCTTGAACACATAAAGTAATATGTTTGTTATTACTATTTTATGAGAAAATTCCATGTCACTTATCTTTAAGATCTGTTGAAATCAAACATATGTTTAGTGGTATTGATGATTTCAGAAATTTAGGGAAGATATGACATAGACGAGTGATACATGTAAATATTAGAACAATATTGAAAATCACATAAATTAGAACATGTGCAATGATTGTTAAACTTATGATTAGATAAATCTTTTGATTGTGATATATGTCTTAGAAGAAAATCACACAAACTAAAGGACATGATCAAAACCAGTCAACTTCTAAAATTATTGTATAAACATTTTCAAACAAAATCAGGAGTCAAAGTGGAAAAAGATATAAGTTTATGATCACTCAAGATATATATGAGCATTCTCCTTAGAACAAAGATGACATTTTTTATGAGTTCAGAAAGATCACCAAGGGAATCGAAAATGAAATGTATTCATGAATTAAGGGAATTTTAGAAGCGATCATTATGAAAAATTTGAAAATATGAAATAATCAGAATCTTTGTGAGGACCACAGAATTACTCATATGTTGTTGAGAGAAAAATATAAGACATATTTGTTGAATGTTTCTATGAAGGTGTTTGTATAAAAATAATGTGCCTAAATACTTTTAAGTTAAGGTAACAAATATGACATATTATATCATGAATAGGAGCATGATCTAACCAATTATCAGTGAAACGTTTATGAGTTACTTGAAGGAAATCAGAAAGAAGTTTCACCTAAGGAAAAAGAAGAACTGTTAGACACTAATTTCAGAAAGTTTCAATCAATGATAATACATGGCTCTCCCTAAATTAGAGAAAAATCTTGAGAATGAGACTCTTATGAGATAACGAATACATGTTTAGAGTTGTCCAACATAGCAAACTTTAGGGATGTTAAGAAAGGAACACATGCATGACCTCTGTGAAAAATACAGAAACTTTGAGTACATTGATATGCCTAAAGAACATTGAAAGTGTTTTGAAATATGAAAATTAGACTGAAGTTATGATTGAGAAATTAAACAAGTCTTAAGAAACGAAAGGTTTGAAGATTAGTACTCAAAGGTCTGAAATGTCTATCATAAGAACTAAGGATGTTTAACAATAAAATAAAAACAGAAATGAAATATTATGATAATAAATGTGGTATAGTGGATAAATTATGATGTACTGAGGAATCTGTCAGCCTATGTAATCCATAAAAGTATTACCTCATATCAAATTTGTGTAGAGAATATTTCTCAATAGTGAAACTAGAAAAGTATGTGAGTCGATCACCTAGTTTTACAAATTCATAATATCTCGATCATGTCTTAAAATTATCCAAAGCTTTACATGATAACATAAAGAAGCTCTAAGATCCTAGTGTGAAAGATTGGCATCTATCTTATCAGAAGATAGGACTAATAGAGTAAGTATTAATACTACTTTATTAATCAAAGAAAATGATGAACATATACTTATGGTACAAGTGTATGAAAATTATATAATCTTCATATGAAAATTCATTACATGAATTTTGAGAGATCATAAAGAAGAAATTTGAGATCAATGTGATAGGTAAACTTAATTATTGTTGAAGATTTCAAGTGAACTATTGGAAAAATCTAATCATTCAAGAAGAATAGAAAAGAAAACTCTTAGAAAACTCTTAGAAAACTTTTATGAACAGTAAGATCAAAATCAATCTTGATAGAAATGTAATTCTATACATAAGAAAATGTATGGATATATGGTAAGACCTCTTTGATATTTAACCTTCAGCAATCTTGTCATAATATTATGTGTGCTGATGTACTCAACTTCAAGATGATCAAAGGAATTATAGTTGACAATCATAAATAAAAAAATACTTATATTTAGCACATATCTGATTTAGGAATTTAGTTTCCTAAACTAGTATGACTTGAGCTTACTTCCAACGACTTTGATTCTGTTGGAAGTATAAAAATAAAAAAAACTAGTGACTAATATTTATTCCTAGGAGGATGTTTAATTTCATTGGCATCAAACAAATCAACCATAGTTATTTGTCAATAATTGAAGTTACGTGTACTAGATTATGTTTCTCATAAGTATTATGAGTCAAATCATATCTCAAGGATTATGAGAATAACTCAAAAAACATTTCCATTATATGTGATAACATGAGTGCCAAAAATTTAGTAAAAATTTAGCAAATATTTGACATCATTCTACTTTACTTTTTACCAATAGAGATGGTACAACTTAAATACTATTTCCAATAAAATAAATTTCAATTGGCCTCTCTTCATTATATCTTTGAGTATAGATAGATTCATGACTCTCTAAAGAGAAATTACAAAATGCATTAAGGAAGAGGTATGGAAAATAAAAGAAAATTGAAATTATTTTGTGATAAAAAGTCAGTCCAAAATCCATTGAAATTATTGCATACTTATGACTATTTTTTGGATCAGAACCATGAAATGACTCATGATTCAAATTAGTAATGGCCTACCAAATTATTTTCGAAACATACAAGTCAAGTTAAGCTAGAAAATTTAATGTGAAATTATTTATGTTCAGAAATCAGTCCAAAATTTGTTGAAACTTTTAGTTATTTATGGTTTTTTTCAAGATTAAAAGTATTGAGATGAATGATGATTTAGGTTTGTGAATGAAAAATGAATCAGTTATGAATTTCATGATCTATGATAAACTATTGAGACCAGAAAATTAGAAAAACAGAGTGATGGGAAGGAATACAGAAATAAGAAAATCAAACATAAATTTGGAAGCAATTTGGGGCACACCTCTGAAATATTCTTGGGCACTGATTTATTAATGATTATTGAAATTATGAGTCTTGATAGAAGAACAGAAAATTGACAAGTGACATAATTATGTTCAAAATATTGATTTAGAAATTCTAACGACTCCCACTTCTTATGTGCATAGAAATCATGAAACCAAATGTCCATTATATTCATACATGACTGGTCAATGACTGTCCATTCTTATATCCTCTGGATGTGTTATGATTATAAGACAAAGAACTTAGAAAATCAGAGAAATCGAGTGAATGTTAAAAAGATGTAAATGATAGTGAGAATTAAAACTTAGAAAAGCTTACTTAAAATTCCTTGCCAACAATGATTGATAAATGCAATGGATCAATGTAGTATAGAATACAAAGACAGATCTTTAATTCAAAATTCAATTACATTCAGAATATGAATTTTTCGATTGACTTGATCTACATTTCAGTTTAATTGATCCAATCTTAAAGCCATATTGATAGGGGGAGTAATCTTAAATTAGGTTCATTAAATCTTGGCCCTTGATCACTTATCTATGTGTGAAACCTGATTCTAATTGCCAACACTCTGATTTTTTTCGATCCTTAAAAGTAAAATTGAACAATAGAGTCTATGACCCATAGATAGTCTTCTAACTATAAATATGACTAAGTCCTTGAAAATCTTAACTGGTATTTTCTTCTACAAGTCAAGTCATATCCTAAAGTCGCCATCTCAAGATATATTTCTAAAAATTTCAAAACATAGCTCTATTTTTGACAAAAATCTTAATGTGCTCATGTTCTATTGTACTATGAGTTACATGATTTCATCTTGAATTAAATCTCTGATCTATAAAAAAATATTTTTTTAAAAATCATGAGCAGCACATAAATTTCAAATCATTCTCATGGTCATTCACACAAAAATTAAAATAGTTTATTTTCATTTTTAGACCAAATTGTCAAAACTATGCATGAACACAACCAGTTATAATTCTAACAAAGAAAATCATTCTGATGGAAATCGTATGAAAGAAAATTTGGTGATTCTTTCACATGAATGTTATGACCTTATTGAGAGCAATGCTATTTTTGACTTCCAATTGATGTCATAGATTGTACACAACTTCATGACATATTATTTCTGAATTGACATTTAAAGCAAATGAATCAATCCATAAACTTGTTCACTTCTTACTCTGGAAATTTATGTGACTCTCTATCATTACAACTCAATGTTGAATTTATTCTGCATTAACAACAGAATATCTTTGCATTCATGAAGGAATCTCATGACAACCTATGTCTCAAATGCTCATCATTCATTTAAAAAAAATACTTAATCAAACATTGTTAAAATAATAGCTGAAGTCAATATAAATTATAAAGGATGAAATGAACTACAGTCATGAATGAAACATACTTGACATAGATATACAAACTTGTTTAACCATTGCTGACCAAGTTATAGATTATCATTTTATCAAGGTCAAATAGTAAATTTAGTTACTTTTATTTATCTCATAATGAAAGAATACATCTTAAACTTCGAGCATTATATTTATTAAACTATGAAAAAATATTTGATCCCCACTAACGTGTATTTCAAACCCAAAGAATTGACATTGATCAAGCATAATTATCATGTTAACTGAAATACTCTTTAAAAAAAATGGGGTGAAAAAGTGCAAGTCTTACAACATAGAAATTATAGAATTAAGGAGGGAGCATTCAAAAGTTATTGTGATAAAAAAGGGAGTATAGAGAAAGGGTGAACAGTAAGAGAAGGTGAGAAAAACAAGTACAACATAAGAACTCATATACTCTTAGATGAATGATGTTTAAATTCAATATCTTGTTCAAATTTTAGATGTCTTAAATATGTCAATTAAATTTCAAATGCTAAAAATGCATCATTGGCATATATCAAATCATAAAAAAACATATTCTTATGAATGTAATGATCACCATATTCAATAATTCAAAATGTAGAAAGTGTCATCTTCAAGACTTGTATGCATAGCTCTTCCATTGCCAAAAAGAGGGAGATTGTTGGAGCACCAAATGAATGATAGTTTGATGATGACAATATTCATAAGATTAATTAAAAGATCAAATTATATCTAGTCTAGAATATACCCAACATGAAGATAATATTAAAGTATTCATATATTATTTAATATAATATTATTGAATATTCATATGATAATTCATGGAACATACTTCTAATAAGTAATATTGAACTTATATATTTGATTGATTTCACCATATAAAATTACCATACTACATATTATTATGAAAAGTGACAATATTTATATAATATGACATAGTTAGAAAGTAATAATAAGCACATTAGAATTAACAAGATAACAAGAAGTAAAATATGGGTATAAAATCTTAATTAGTCTATTTTGCACTCATGACATTAGCTCATTACTTTAAGTGGTTTTGATATCGATTCAATCAATTGAATTCACAGACTTACTTATTTCAATCTGATTTTTAAATATTAAATATTATACTTTATAAAATTATTTTAAGTATCATCAATCACTAAAATCATGATTATAACTACTAAGATCATGATTTAAGATGTTAAATTAATGATCTTATTTTATTTGAGGTGATTCAAGTAAAATTTGATTGTAAACTCAAGATCTTATCAAGATATAGATTGTTGTTTTATTTTAATGATGTTGGATCTTTACTAGTCTTTGATTTGTGCCGGTATAATTCAGATATTAATAATGTGCTTTAAAATAATTGCATATTGATTTCTTTTAAGGATATAAAAACTTATAAAGAACATATCATATTTATTTTCCATCCATTTAAATTTCTATTCATTTTTAGAAATATTACTGTTGGCCGGTTGAATATGAGACCCGGTATATGTACATACCAGGTCACTTAATGTTAATGGGCTAACAGACCACCATTAGCCCATTAACATTAAGTAACTGCCTGCGTTTAGGCTTTCTATTTTTAGTCTAAGGGTTGACCCAGCTCGAGTTGTATAAATAAAAGGAAAACCCCTATGATTGAAAAGAGATTTAGTTACCTTTCTTTTGTAAATTTTGTTTTCTATTGTCTCCATGTCGGTGTCTCGCCTAGGGCTTTGAGCATTGAGAGCAGATCCAGGTCAAAGAATTACGATTGTGAGATAATAGAAAATATGATAAGACTTTGAATCAGATTTTTCTATACATGCAATAACTTTCTAATGACTAATCAGAGCTGAACATCTATCTTTAACCCCTTTACAACCTCAAGAGTTTAATTTAGTTTTTATATAGAAAAATTTGAGAAAAATCGTGAGATATTTACTAGTTGATTAAATTGCATTAAGTCACCATGTTGAAGAACATTACTTAAGAATTCAGTGACCAATCTCAATTAGTTTAAAGAGAAATGTCTTCCATCTTCAGAAAGTATCCTTACAAGAAGAAGACAGCAAATATCATAGCCTAATCATCATCCTATTCACCAACATTTTAGACACACTCTAAGTCAATATCATCTTTTAGAAATCATCTCAAGATGATATCTTTATTATTTATTGTAAGATAATAGTGATATCAAGTACTTATTTATCACAAGTGAAAGTTGTCCCTATTAACACTAGTGTGGTTTGCTAGAGCCGTGAATCGAGAAGAAAATTTCAGAGTGAAATTTCATGGGAACTAAGCCTTATAATGAGTGGTGTGGTGTGGCATCCTAAAGTCAGGAATCTAGGAAGAAGATTATGGTTAAATCTTAAGAGAGTTAAACCCATTAATCAGTGATTGTGGTTGGACAATCACAATTAGTATAACCTAAGAACAATTATGTTCTTAGAGAGTGGATATAGTTAGTTGGTTGAGTCACTATAAAAACATAATGTATTATAAATAAACTAATAAATCCACTAATAAATCATCTTAAAAGAAGAGTGAAACTCTGAGAGACATTATATAAGAACAAAATAAGAAAAGAGTAGATTAATTCAACCCCTCATTCTTGACCTTAGTATTAGCCAAAATCCAACATTCGTCACATTATTCAAATTTAAACTAAAAAAATGACAACAAAATTGGTATTCATTTGCTTCATCATCTTAGTTTGGTCTAGTGAAGAAGGCATTGATAGTTGGCATAATCTCTGGAGTCTTTGTTCGTAGGAACTTTCGAAGGCTATGCTCCTTGTATCTCTCCCCCTCTGTGAAGTTCTCAAGGATTCCTGCTGCTCTATTTTGCTTCGTAACCCTGCAAGATTTCATTATCTAATTTTTAACTCTCATGGTTTTTACTATTTTTGACAAGAAAATGAAAAACAAATTAATAGTTAACCATTCACTTAATAACATGGGTCTTGTGCATATAGAAAAAGTCACATATGGTTTCCAAGCCATGCTTGTGAATATTCCAAAGTTCTTTTTTAATACAAATTTTCATGGAAAACGAAAAAAACAACTTAATAGGGTTGAGAAATAGGGTAGGTCTACAGGAAAGCCAACCCTAAGTAACGAATAGAGTTAACACTTTTCTGTGGTCAAATTAACAAGAAATTTTAGTTTAATGGATATATAGGAGTCAACCCTAGAAATCATATTAGGCCTCAAGAAAATCCTAACAAAATAGGATGAGGTGGATTCTCATGAAGTTGTTGCCCACTAAAACATTCAATGCACAGAAATTAAAATAAAAAACAAATTAGATGATTGATAAAAGTCGTTCTTATTTTTATAGAGTAAAAGTGTTAATTTCTTATTTGAAAAAAGGACCAGATCGTCAATGGTTGTCGAAGAACGTCTCCGTTTGCAAAATGTCAACGGTCGTTTAGTGTTAAAATACGATAGTTTAAAGAAAATGATAAAATAAGACGTTACCTGACTTCTGGGTTGCCTGTGATGTTCCTCGCCAGCGAAAAGGCGCAGATCCCGACGGCCGCTCCGACGGTCACGAACAGCGGGTAGACCTGCAAGATCGCATCCGAGCCCTCAGATCACTTTATCTTCCGACAAAATCTTGAGAGAGAGAGAGAGAAAGAGTCTTGAGCAGTTCTCTTCTGAAACGAGAAGAATCGAGAAGCGTGGAAACTGCGTGTAAGGAGGAGACGATTCTCTCTGCTGAAGGAGTATCAACAAAGGCCGAACACAGAGAGGAAGAGAGAGGGATAGAGAGAAAGAAAGAGATAGAGGGTCTTCATCTTCTGCAAAAATATTCATGTATAACGAAGCCCTACGTTGTTTGGAGAGGTGGCGGAACAACAACTTCAAGAACGACAGAGACCAGGAAGAGGGATGGAGATCTCTTGTTATATCAAACTGTTAATATGGGAATGAACAGGGAGATATGTCGAGAGACCAGGGAGAGGGAGCGTTGGATTACCTCAGGCCTTAGCCATCTGTTCACGGCGGAAGTAGCCATCTGTTCACGGCGGAGAGAGAGAGAGAGCTCCCTCTATTTCTGGTTCTCTCTCCACTATAGAATAGAGAGGAAAAGAGCCCTTACCCGTCTTCTCTCTCCGTCTCTCCCCCTCTGCCTTCTCCCGTCCCTTCTGACGATCCCTCGTTCTTATAGCGCTGCTGCGTTGCCCTGCCGACCACGACTATTTTGGAGGGTCAAACTCCTTTTCGGTCAACAAAGAACGCTGGTCGGTCAAAATTGACGTGGCAGCTTCTGCACCCTCCGACTGTCGCAACTTTCTTGGAGATTCCAGAAGAAGCGATGTCGTGCGTCAATTGCCCGCCAGTGCATCGAAGCCTTCCACAGCTGGGGATTTCGTCAAAACCCCTTTTATTTAGAATACCCCTTTATTACACTAAAATAAACCCGCAACCATGCATATACTTAATGTCGGTATTGTCCTATTTTTTATTTACTTGAAATCATTTTCCCATATTCTTGAATGTTAAATATTAATGAATTTGTATTTTATTTATTGCTATAATCTATTCATGTTTATAAGTTATTTAAAATTAAACATTAAAAAAGAAAATGCTCAAGATTAGGATGTGAAATCGTCACACAAGGTGGGCAGACCACTGGCAGTCTAAGCCATTGAACCTGACCAACGGCCAAATTGACTGAGGAAATGTCATAATCGTAATTAGATTAGCCTCAGCTAGTCTAAGCGGGACTTAGCAGAGATGGATTAGAGCCAAAGTCAAATGGGCCAGGAACTTTTTGACTTGGGTCGAATCCAAAAGGTTCAAGCCGGACCAATCACCGATCCAGATTCGTGCCCAAAATCAGGTCAATTGACCAAAAATAAACGAATTGCATGCGGATTCAGGGCCAAATTCTGGCTGATCCAGCAGAACCTAGGAGTGCACTTTTGTGGGTCGGTCCAAGCCCTTAAATCCCTCTTAGACGGAATGCATTTAAATTCAATGGCCCAATCTTAGCTCTTAGCTCCCAAAATCGTGTGCATAAGTGTTGACTACAGAAGAAGCTTCTCTTCAGTATGTCAAGGGGTACATACGTATTGGCTTCAGAAGAGGCTTCTCACGTTTAAGTCAACGTGCACATCGAGTGGGGCAACTTCTGACGTCTGTCTCAAGAGCACGGCAGTCAATAAACCCTGAGGGAACACGAACACCTCACGAAGGCATCATTTTCGGACACACCAAGTTCTACGTGGTTAACGACACAAAACCTCACCACCTAGCAAAAAAACACAGAATCGGCGGCAATAACGGAAACAAGAAGCATCTCACGGAGGTCGGGCCATCTCCGGTGAGCTCCAACGTCGAAGCGGTGCTTCTCGCCCGCTGATCTCAGGCAGGCGAACGCGCCGGTCGCCTGAAGAAGCTGCTCGACCGCCGCCCGTCGCGGGGATCTGGCACCGCCAGCCCCTGCGCCCCGAAGCACAGGTACCTATTCACCAGCCTCGTTTTCAGGGAACCCAGCCCCTGGGAGGCAGAGGACCCGCCGCCGGGGGTGGTGGCCGGTGTGCCGTTGACGGATGAAGATTTTGAGCAGGAGGGCGGCGCGTTGGCCTCGTCTTCGAAGCAGACGCCTTTCTGCTGGTCCGAGTGGGCAGAGGCCGACGACCTCGAGACGGAGTACGCCGGCGAACTCTGCGGCGTCGTGCCGTCGGCGAGCTTCTCCTTCGTCGATGGGCTCGGCCCGGGGGCGAGCACCCTCTTGTTGGCATGAAGGGACGGCGCCGCCGGCTGGGAGAACCTCTGCCGGAGGGGCGTCCGGAAGCCCGAGGAGTCGTCGTCTCCCGACTCCCCAACAGCAACCTCTCCGGCCTTCCTCGCCTTCCGGCGAGGCCACGTGAACAGGAACTTGAGGTGCTTCGCCGCGGAGTGGACTGAGCTCCGCGTCTTCTTCTCCTTGTTCCCGGCGGAAGAGCCACCACTGCTACCGGCACTGGAGGGCTCGCTCGAGCAGGAACTGGACCTCCGGCTCCCCCCGTCGCCGGCGTCCGAGCCTCCGAGACCCGTGAAGAGGAACATCTCCCCGTCGGGTATCCTGAACGCGGTCCCCGGGCTGCAAGGAAACCCACCGAGCTGCCGCCGACCCTTCAATTGAGAAGAAGAAGAAGATGAAGAAGCCGCCACCGCCGCCGGCCGGAGCGAGCTCGACACCCCTCCGGCGGAGGCCACCCGCCGGATCAGAATCTCCGTCGACGCCGACCTCGGGCGCCGCCGGAGGAGATCCAACGCCGTCGACCCGTCGACGTCCTGGACGTTCAGGTCGATGGAGGGGACGGCGACCAGCAGCTCAACCAGCTCGGCAGGCACGTCTCCGGCTACCGCCAAGTGGAGGGCCGTCCTCCCATCGCCGTTCCTGGCGTTCAGCATCTCCTCGAGGTTCACCAGGTCGCCGGCGGCCAGCCGCCGGACGAGCTCCAACTGCCGGTCCAGCCGCCGGAAGCCGGAGGTCCTGAAGCCGGCCACCGCCAGGTGGAGGATTGTGTCCCCGCCGTTGTTGGTCGAGGCGGCGCTCGACGGTGACGCCGCCATCAGCGCTTCCAGAACCGGCAGCTGGCCTCGGAACGCCGCCACATGCAGCGCTGTGTTCCCTTCGTAGTCTCTGGAATCGACGATGTCCAGGGACGGCACGAGCCCCTTCACCACCTGCGCCGCCGATGAGCAAACCCCCCGATCACAACCACCACCTCGAACCCAGATCGGTCTGACTCCTCATGGAGGAAAAAAAAAGACTCACCTCGACCTGGCCCCTGCCGGCGGCAGCGTGCAAGACACTGGAGCCATGGACGTCTCTGAACTCGAGGGGATCAGAGGAGGTGGAGAGAAGCTCGAGGAGGATCTCCAGGTTGCCCCCTCGGGCGGCGGCGTGAGCGGCCCGGTTCACCATTTCCCACCTGAAAGCCAAGATGTTGTCCCCAGGGCTCTCCTGCAACGGCCAGGCGGCGCCGCCGGGGGGGCACCTCGGGGAGACGGCGAAATCCAGGAGAAGCCGGAAGACCTCAGAGCTCTTGCTCCTCGCGGCGGCGTAGAGTATGTCCGAGACGCCGTACTCGCCCTCGCCGAAAACCAGGAGGGGGTCTCTGTCCAGCAGTTCCCGGAGGAATCTCATGTCGCCGGCGGAGGCGGCGCTGTACATGAGCCAGCCGCCGTAGCCGGCGCGAATCAGGGAGTTCTTTCCGTTCTTGGTTTCGCACTCGAGAAGGAGGCTCCGGGCGACCTCGGAGCGGCAGCGGGCGGCGGCGGCGAAGCGGGCGTCGTCGTCCCAGACAGTCTCGAGACGGCGGATCCGGCGGAGGGAGGTGAGCTTGATCAGGAGGTTGTTGTCGATGTGGAGGAGCTCGCGGACGAGATCGTAGTGCCCATTGGCTGCGGCCCAGTCGATGGGCGAGGCGTACCACCACTGGTCGCCGGTGCTCTCCCACCGGAGAGGCAGGTAGGAATCACCCATCGCCGTAAAGGCGAAACGCGACGGGAAGAATTATCGGCAGAAGACGATGGGGAATGTAGAAGGTGGAGACCACAGAAATCTCAAATCCGGAGCAGGGAAAACCCAGATTTCGAAACCACGAGGCACCGACGGATCAGCCGGAGAAATGCGAAACTATCCAGCGATCAGAGACGATGATGAAGAAGAAGAACTGTCCAGGAGACCCTAGATTGATGAGATTCAAGAAATCGGGAAGCCTAGTGCCCGGGATTTGAGGCACGCGCTACACAGCACAGACGGCGGCAGCGTATTCCGGTGGGGAAGAAAAAGGAACCACTCGAAGGGACGAAGGGGGGGCGGGGACCCATGAATCTCCAAGGAACAAGGAAGGGAAACACGGAGGGCGACGGCGGGGGCTCTGCAACTGGGAGTCCCTCACCGGCTCCCGGGGAGGAAAAGAATGAGGGCCATTAGGGACAGGTAGGAAGGGAGGAGTGGAAGGCGCAACCAGGTTACTCGACGGCGGCGCCCCAGCGGAGGTCTGGTCTGCAGACAGTGACGTCGACGCCTATCCAGAACGAACAAGAAGAGCAGGATAAGTATGAGGAGGTACCGGAAGAGGTTTACTGCGGAGGGGTAGAAGACGCCATGTGAGCAGAGCTCAGGGGGAGGGAGGTAGGGAGGGGGGGAGATGGTGCGCTCTGAAGATGATGAGGGCGAGTTCTCGCCCACTCCAACTCCAGGTCTGCAACCTCACCAGCACCAGCAATAGCTTGTCGTGATGGGCGAGTACACTGTCCGCGATTGAGATTCCCAGGGCCACGTGAAGATGGCCATCATGGACCTTAATTATAATAGTAAAGAAGGAGTATTTATTAAAGCTGAGCATGTCACGTCGGCAACCCCACTGGCTTACATTTTTTATCCGAAACAAATAACACTCGTTCTTAATTTTATTGAACCCATTTTAATCCGAAATGTATAGTTGTCAGCTTTTTGGGTCGCATATTCTCTGCAAGGCTTTTTCTCGGAAATAAAAATAAATATATGATTATTAACGAATTTATTTCGACCCTTTTTAAAAAGTTTCAAACTTTCAAGACCAAGACTCAAAAATGTTTGTTAAAATCATATATTTAGTCTTGCAGTCGTGTTTTTAAAATAAAATTTAATCTGTTTATCAAGATAAGGCTCCACATGAAGCATTCCACCATTTATCTTAAATATGATAAATATTAAATACTTCTTAATGCAGAGCATGTCTATTGCAGACCTTTTTTTTTCAACTTCACTTATTTATTCAATAATAAATTTATAAAACCATACTTCGGTGGCCACATTTTTTATGTATAATTTAAAGTTCCCAACTTATTGGATTGGTTGTTCTTTGCAAGGCCCTTGCTCAAAACAAAATATATTATTTTAACAAGATTATTTTGTCCCAATAAGTAAAGATCAACAAAATAAATACTCATGTACTATAAAGAAGAATTATTTAATAAAAATGAGACTCTGATTTTTCATCATTATTTAAAAATTATATTATTCTTATTTATTAAAATATAATTCATCATGTAAAATGTTACCATATAGCTTAAGTATATTAAAGATTAGTATACTAGTGCAAATCGTATCACTTCCCCAACCCCACTATTTTCCTTCCAATTTCATTTTTTATGGAAAAAATATAATTTTTATGATTTCATTTCAATATTTCCTTCAAATATAATAACTTTATCAATAATAGCAGAAAAATGAAATAAGAAACATAATTTTAATGGTTTTACTTCGAACCATTATTTTCAATGCTTCCAGATTAAAACCCATTAAATGATTTCGCATTAAACTGGTTCTATCCAAAATCTATTAAAATTTAGAGCTTAAATGAAACAATTTTCATGTTAACACTAAGCGTGAGGTTTGTAGCATTGGATGGGATAGGAAAATCAATTGTACCTTTTAATCGATTTGGAAAAGTCCCAATTCGGATTTTAAAAAAATAACAATATAAAAAGGTAAAATTTACGAGAGACACGTCTTACCAAGTTTGTTAATTAATGGTATGAAAACTATTATGTATCAAGCAAAAACTTTCTACACACACACACATATATTATACACTGCTTCGTGTGAGGGCAGGTACGTGGGGCGGTGGCCGATCTGATGCTGCGTATGATGGGTGGGGGTCCACCGAGGAAAGTTAGAGCGCCGGTAAGTAGATCCAACCGGCCTTATTGGGCCCACACGTTTTATTGGGCTGGTTACAATGGGCTCTATGTCAGCCCGGGCCGGCCGGGTTTAAAATGTCGGTCCGCCGACCGAATCCTACATCGCATTGGCCGGAAAAATTTACATACACGCTGTCCTCTTCCTCCACGTGTAAGAAGCCAAACACTCTCACGCATTCGTGCGTCGCTGCGCCATGTAGGTGATATGGGGCCCTTAGAATTCAACGAATCAGATACGGTGTTTTGGCGATAACGTGACGCTTCGAGGCGTAATACGGTGCATGACTTCATCCCGCTGAGCCCCACACATTGTCGGAGAGAGCCTCCGCTGGGTACAAGTTGAGTCGGAGGATCTTCGTGTGCCACCTGGACAGAAACCTGCTACGACATAACACTCACCCTCCCCCGTGCTCTCCAACCCTGTCTCGTCGTCACGCCATCAGCCTGCTCTCGTTTCCTCTCTTAGACGGCATCTCCATCGTCTCAGTTACTCTGCTAGTCCGAACGACTCTCTCTCTCCCTCTCTCTCTCTCGCTGGCTCTCTGGGTCGCTGGTTCGCTGGCTTTGGTTATATGGAGCTTTACTGACTTCGCTTTTTTTGTTTTGTTTTTTCTGTATGCTTGCTGGATGTTGCAGCATCCGGAAAGAAGGTGAAGATCGGCATCAACGGTGAGTGCACCGTGTTCTTCTCTTGCTGAGTGGTTTCTCTATGCCTGATGTACTCTGGGGGGTCCGATTTTCTTCCTTCAATCTCAGTTGCGCGATTCTTTTTGTCCAACCTGCTTCGGTCCCCCTTCTTTTCCCTCGTTGCGGCGATTAGGTTTTATTTCATCCCTTGCCTTGAAAGATCCCTTCCACTCAATTTTCTCGTAGTCATTCGCTGTGATGCTGTAGGGTTCCGTAGGATTAGCTGCCTGGTGGTAAGGGTCGCATTGCAGAGGGATGACGTAGAGCTCGTCGCCGTCAACGACCCCTTTATCACCACTGACGACATGGTACAATACCTAAAAGCCCAACGCTTCCCTGGTCCTGCGCGTGCCTCTCTCGTAATTTCCGCTCAAGCATGATGATCTTGCGTGCCTTTTGAATGTAAGGCCGCTTCATGAAATGAAAAATGGATGGGTCCTCTTCGATATTCTAGAGTTTTCGATTATTCCGACTCTAGTTTGGAACTTGGTTCCATTGGCTGGTACCTTCTGTTACGGTCTGGATCATGACCCAATCATATATATATATATTCATTCATTCACGAAAAATCCAGATCTTCGTAGAATCTTATCAGAAACCCGCATCCAAAGCCGTTTATGGATTTACCATTTTTGCTAGTTACTTTTGCGGGTTCCTTATTTTTTGAATATTTGGGCCTGTTATTTGGCCTGGTCGTGTGATTACTATTCTAGATGTTATTTATTAATGACAGCGAATAGTAGCTTTTTGATGTTTGCCACCAGGGAGAGTAGAAAACAACGGCACCCTCGTTGGTGCATTCGCACTCTCGTTTACCATTTTTTTTGTCAGTTGAATCCGATTTTCTTAATGGGTTCTTTATCCTGTTAAAATATCCATCGTTTGATGCATCCTCTTTTTCCTCTTCTCTAAGCTACGTGTACTGTTTGATCGATATATCCGTTGACTTGCAAAGTTTCTGAAAATAGCATGTTCATGTTTTATGTGAAAATTAATTATTTGTTTAATCATTACTGTTGGAGCGGATCATTTACTGAACTTTTCATTGTGAAGCGGCTTTTCTTGGTGGTCCATGCCCAATAATTAATGTATATGATTTCAAAAGCTGTGGGCTTCGCCTGGCTCTCACGATCATGTTCTGTCCTAGTCTCAATGTGTGACCAGCAAGTCATGGCGGGCCCTGTTTCAGAAACAAAAAAGAAGAAATTTTAGCTAGTTCCTGAGCCCACTTAGGGTTGTATTTGATCATATGTATTCAATAAAGGAAATACTGGAAAATGTGAGACACTATAAATGCATGTGGGAAACGTGGAGCTACTTGTCCTCCCATTTTCTAAGCTTGGACCAGAGACGTCCATGGCAGAGCATGCCCTGCTAGGCCTGGGTTCTTGAGCTTCTTTGTGTTGCCCAAGCTTAACTTGAATTGCCTGGGCCTGTTGGGTCTCTGTGCTTTTCAAGCTTACAAACTACCTTATCTATCTGGAAATTGAATTGTATTTGCAGATTTTCCTTATCTGAGCCAATAGCTGCTGTTGCTTGTATTTCATGCGCTGCCTAATTGGACTACTAGCTGGTAATCTGCGTTCTATAAACAGATCATTTTCTTTATTGTCTATGGTGATATCTGTTCTGTGCTAGATTTTCCCTTGTTTCCCAATCAATTTTTCTCTCTCCAAAAAGCACAAGAAAAAAAAAGGGAAAAGAAAGAAGATGATTGGTTCCCGTTAAATTCTTGACCAGTGGGAGAACAGTATCGCTATTTTGTTGACTAGGTGTGGGGCCATCCCGTACTGCGAGTAATTGCAGTAAATCTCTCTGATGTGATGGATTTCTCTCTCTCACTGATAACCTGGGAGGGAGGGCACTTCTCAGTAGTTCAACGATCGTGTCTTTCTACAAGGCAGATTGACTTCCATTCTTCTGTAATCCACATCTTGCCTTGTTCTAAGTAGGATTTCCCCATATCTTTTCCTGTTTCTTCCCATTTCGTCCCGTGTTCCTTGATTTTGTGGCATCCCCTGCAGACATGCATGTTCATGTACGACACAGTTCTTGGACCCTGAAAGCATCACGAGCTGAAGGTGAAAGATTCAAGCACCCTGCTCTTCGGTGACAGGGAAGAGTCACCGTGTTTCGGATCAGGTAACCTCTCCGCTCCTACTAGTCTTTCCCAGTTCGTCCGCCAAGGGGGAAAGAAAACTGGGCCGCTCCCCTTGGATTCACTACTTGGTAGATCACTTGTAAAGATTTTCTTGCTCATCCTGTTGCTGAACTTCCTGGATGAAATTAGGAACCCTGAGGAGATCCCATGGGGAGAGACTGGTGCCGGATATGTTGTTGAATCCACTGGCATGTTTACAGACAAGGGTAAAGCGGCTGCTCATCTTAAGGTCACCATCTATGTACAGACATACCCCTATTATCCCCCAGCATCTCCTTCTGCCTTATTCCATTTTATTTATTTTATTTCTATTTCATCTGCATATCTTCAGTTCTTGTATTTCCTAAAAGGGCATGATCCATCCCATGTAAAATATCCTTCTTAATATTTTTCTGTTTACGTTTCTAATCTCGTTTTATTTTTTATTTCTATTTCATCTGCAAACCTTCAATTCTTCTGTTTCCTTAATGGGCATGATCCATCCATTTATCTCAGAACCCCTGTCTTTTTAGGACCAATTCCCTCTTTTATCATCGCTATTTCCGCTACCAGGGTGAGGGCCAAGAAGGTCATCATCTCAGCGTTGGTTCCACCATGTTCTTCGCTAGTGTGAATGAGAGCGACTACAACATCATCGTCTCCAACGCCAGCTTCACCCACCAGCTGCCTCGCTCCTCTCGCTCAGGTCCAGACTCCCCTCCCGTATATATAAAGTCCATATAAAGAAATAGATACATTGACGGGCCGGATGGGCCAGGTCGTTGTGAGACCCAGCCCGGCCCGACCAGGATAGCCACATGCCCAAACTGCAGGGGTCGGCCAAGGGCGAATGCTAGATCCATAGCCACATGGGAAGTGCAGGGGTGGCCATGTGGCAGGGAACATGGATTTGCAGGTTGAACATCCCCAAAGCCGGCCCGGCTTTGAAGCGTGTTTGGTCCCTTGCCACCTCTGGTTACATTGCACATTCAATATCAAGTAAATTGAGATGACAATGTGAAACACATTCTGTCTTTGATGTCAGATTTACGGTGGTAGATCTGAATATTTACAGCTTGGATGCC
This sequence comes from Spirodela intermedia, assembly GCA_902729315.2. Taxonomy (NCBI): domain Eukaryota; kingdom Viridiplantae; phylum Streptophyta; class Magnoliopsida; order Alismatales; family Araceae; genus Spirodela; species Spirodela intermedia. The sequence continues at coordinate 3,007,335 of LR746271.1, forward strand.
CATGGAGGAAGAATGACGAAGGCATTGGTTCAAAGATCTATAAATGAAAGCTCTAATTTCAATGCCAGACCTGGATGAGAGAGAATGAGGAAGACATTTGAAAGATCGAGGATCGCAGGCGATCCCCAGATACAATTCAAACCCAAAAAATAAGGGAAGGAAAGTCAACACAAAGGCACTGGTGGTCCAGGGATAAAAGCCCATGTCAAGTTCACCAAGGGAATCTTCCATACAAGGATTTATATGGTTTACATATATATATATATCTATCTGGCTTTAAATCAGCAAGGAATCTTACCTTTCCAGTAAGGGTAAGCTTTGCACATGTGCGATTCTCTGGATCTGCCCCACCACAAGATCCAACAGCAGGGTATTCACCGACTGTGAATGAAACCACATTTCTGCAATTTCATTACGAGTAACACATCAGAAAGCACTGTTCTTCAGGAAATTCTACTCTGCTATTATTCTTCAGCATGTCAAGATTACCCGAATGGGGTTCCTTGTAGATCAAGCTGATATTGTGCTGCAGAAGGAAAAAAAGAAGGAAGGTTCAAGATTCACAGTGGATGCACTATTGATCTTACCTAATTACTAGTACCCACAAGAATGCAAGATTCACAGTGAAAGTTTGTTCCCAAATTTTTTCAAAGGAATGGATGGAAGGAAAAAAAAACTGAGTTTTTTTACATCAAGAAGGAAATGAGATAGTAAAATGGTAAAATGAGGGGGGAACACACTTAATCAGATGAATAAACGCTAGTGGAATGTAAACGACAGTTAATAGATACGTAGTATGTATGAGAAGGGAAGATAGAGGCAAGAGAGAAAATGATCATAGGACGAAGGTTCAAAAACGCTTTGAGAAAAATCACAAAGAACCGCAAGAATCCACATAATCATCCCCCAATCGTGACGCCTGAAGGTAAAAAAATCAGATACAACGGATTGTGTTTACTAAGTTTTATCACTTAAAAGTAAATATGATTTCATTAATTCTGAAGATCCTAACTCAGAGTGAAATTGAAAGCCTAAGAGTATCGCCAAATGAGAAATGGAGAAGACCACAGAAAAGTTTTCTGCGGCCGTTTCAAGTCAAGCACAACCAAACACCATAGTTGGAAACAGAAGCTCACCTGAGGCACCCCGAGAGTTTTGCGTGGCAAGCCACCAGGCAGTGGCGGCAGCAGGAACTCGGGGCATTGGTGGCATTGGGGATAGTGGTTGTTCGTGGCATATGAAACAAGGATGTGTTAATTAATATAGCCTAATCAAAACTTGATCTCACTCAACTTGGTTAAAGGATCACCAAAGGTAAAGATGAGTTAAATTTTGTATGAGATAGTTGTATAAAAGGGAGGCAAACTAAATAATCCTTCAAATCTTAAGTTCACATCACTTCAAAGGGAGGCAACCATTAGAATTTCTATGCATATTTATTTAGACATACTATGATGGCAAGTCTTGGTGGAAAACATTCTTTTTTTGTAATCATTGATTATTACTAATGATACACATGGACGTATTTTTTAGTCTCCAAGGACAAATTTTTCATGTTTTATAAAATTCAAAATGAATTAAAATTAGAAAACTGTACCATAACAAAATGTAGTACGAAAATTTAAGTTTGTTGAAATTTTGTGATAAAAACAAAATGGAGTAGTGGAACAGAAAAATAGATCTTTATTGGATATTTAGGACCATATTAGCTAAAAGCAACTTACCTAAATACTTTTGGGTAGAAGATATAAATATTATTGGATGTGTTATGAATTTGCCACTAATATTAGACCCAAAATTAGAAAAATCCCATAGGAATTCTTAAAGAATAGAAAACCAATTGTCGCATAATTTAAACATTTTGGATACAAATATTTCATGTTGAACAATAATAATGAGGACAATCTTGAAAATTTTGATCTTAGAGGTGATGAAGTCATTTTTCTCAAATATTCATAAAAGTCTAAAGGTGATAGGATAAAAAATAGAAGAACTATGACAGTAGAAACATCTATTCATGTGAAGTTCATAAAAAATCCAAATCAGTAACAAGTCGACATGATATCTCTGATTTATCATGAATCTTACATCACATGAATTGAATTAGAGAATATTGGTCAGTTGATGTATTTTTATAATAACGAGCTAATACTTTTGTGGCAAAATTTAGGTTGTAGATATGAACTTTCAAATAATCAGTGGAAGGCTGAAGAGGAGGAATTCAACCCTCCAGTCAAATTGCCAAAATCTCAAGCTCAAATTTTTATATGAATTTAATAATATGCATGAAATTAAAGTGTCGCTCAAAAATTTCATGTGTTCTCTTTATGTTCATCCGACACAAGCCCCGCACTTAATCTTCACAAGCTCCGAGCGCCGCCACCTTCAGCCGCAGCTTCTTCACCAGCCTGAACCCCGAGCTTCGTGGCCGCCTCAGTTCTTGCGCAGGGACCATCAGCTCCGTCACCATTGGCGGCGTCGGGGCCACCCTCCCAAGCTCCCTCCCTCCGCAATTCATGGAACCTCACAATGACCGAACCCGTCCCCGGCACTATGAGCTACAGAGATGGAAGAGATTCACGTCTGAGAAATATTTCTGAACTATTTTTTTTATCTCTCACCTCACACAAATCATGTTAACGAAGTAGACATTCAGTTCTAAACATCATATAATTTATCTTTGCCCTCTTTTTTTTCTTCCAAGTGTTTTAGTTTTTCATGATGGATGTAAACTTTATGCGATCATTTAACCATTTATCGATCATAATTCGTCACGAATCATCGGTTGCTTGGTTTATATGTTTCAAATAATTAACTGGAGGTTTAGTTATTTGGAGGTGAGGAAGTATCATCATTCTGTAGAGACGTGCCAACTACAAGTACCCATACTTCACGGACAGCAGTGCAACTTTGAGAACAGCTCGGAGTCAGAATCCACCTCAGCTACCAGAACCGAAACTGAGCAAGAAGGGAACTCAACTTCCCTGGATGGATTGCCCTCTGTAGATAGACCCGCCAGTGCCGGTCTGCCGGATTGGCCTGTGCTGGTCTCAGTTGAGTCTTCTTATCTGGTTCTTTGCACCAAGAAATTATACCTGCCGTATAATTTTATGAAAAAGACGACTACTCTGATCATATAAATTTGTCTCCGTCATTGACTTTGACTTTCTCTGTTAGGAGATCGCGCGTGGTTGACCTCATCCGCCACATGGCCTCCACCCACCCAGTGAAGGGGAGAGAGGGAGAGAGAGAGAGAGAGAGAGGGTCGTCGGGTGCTGTTCTCCTCGGCTCTTTTTTGTTTCGCTCTCATATTCTGGAAAAGTAGGACCCTTTTGCTGGATTAGGGTACTATTTGTGTTTCTCTCTCTACTCTCTCTACTCTCTGAGACTGCAAATCGACTCTTCTGTCTTCCTTCTCTCATTTCTCCTATCTAGATAGAGTCCTACCCACCCACCCCCATCCCTCCCCCCTCTCGATCTCCACTTCCTCTTTCATCACATCCCAGCTACGACTGTTCTCCCTCTCTCTCTCTCGCTACGTTCCCTCTCTATCAGTATTCCGGGCTTTTTAGAGGGCCCATTTGAAGCCCGCATACATACGATTCTCCATAGAATCAATTCCGAGATTCGTGGGGTGATAATTGATGCATATACCTCTCGTGACAGCCATCTACGAAAATTCCCCAATCCCGCGAATAACCTTACCTCTTTAGTTACCAGATGAACAGATGGAATGACCTCACCGCACCGTATGTATCAGGTCACCGCGATACCAAGAGGAAAATTCAAACAAGCTGACCGTTGGAGGCCAGAACCGGGAAGAAATAGCCGTTGCGCTTCTCGTCTTCTAGGAGCTTCCGTTCCTCGTACTCTTCGTCCCTGCTTCATCCTCCTCCTCTTCCTCCTCCTTTCTGTTCCCCCTTCTGGCATCAGATCTCCTCCTCCGTCCATCCTTCGTCCTCTCTCCTTCATCAAAAACCATCCGCCGCTCGCTCGATCAAACCAGAGCACGCAGAAAATCCCCCAGAGAGGAGGTGATCCAAGGTGAAGCAGGAAAGATGGCATCAAGAACCGTGACCAAAGACATCATCACCCTTAAGGGCTCCGCCGCCATTGTCAGCGAGTTCTTCGGTTCTCTCTCTCTCTCTCTCTCTCTCTTCTCCGTTCCTCTTCTCCGTTCTCGATTCCTTCTAATCACTGCTTGATTTCCTTCACTGTTCGTCTCGTATTGGTGCTCGCGGAATAAAGGTTATGCGGCGAACAGGTAAGATGAATCATGAATCCGTTTCCACTCCTCCTTGTCCTCTTCGATCCGATTCTAACAACGGCGTGAATCTCATCGAGCAGCATCCTCTACAATCGCGGGGTCTATCCAGAGGAGTCATTCGCCAAGGTGAAGAAATACGGTCTGCCGATGCTGCTCACCCAGGACGACGGTGTCAAGTCCTTCCTTACCTCTCTCACCACGCAGTTATCCGGTAGGGTTTCCCCTCAAACAAGAGTCTCCCGATTAGCCTCCGCCCCTTCCTCCGGGACGATTATCTGACGAGTTCTATCCATGGCAGAATGGCTGGAGAACGGAAAGTTGCAGAGGATCGTCCTCGTGATCATGAGCAAGGCCACCTCCGAGGTACTGGAGAGGTGGAATTTCAGCGTGGAGACAGATGGAGAGGTCGTTGAGACGGGGTGACGACAGATATAACCAACCCCCTCCTCTGCTAGGGTTAGTTTTTTCTCCTGAGAAATTTTCTTACGGGGGTTGTTGGTGGTGGATGTGGATTGTTTTCTTCAGGGTCCCGAGAGAGAAGAGTGACAAGGAGATAATGAGGGAGATCCAGGTGATAATGAGGCAGATCGCCTCCTGCGTCACTTACCTGCCGTGCCTCGACGAGCCCTGTAAACCCCAAACCCTCCTTCCTGATAACAGCCCTGTAAATCCCAGTGGTGGCAGATTCTCCACTGAAACTGCCGCAATGAGGAGTTCCTCATCTTCCCGTGGATGATGTTTCAGGTGTGTTCGATGTACTGGCCTACACGGACAAGGACATGCCCGTCCCCTTCACCTGGATCGAGAGCGACGCCAAGCTGATAAAAAACCCGCAGATGGTCAAGCTTCATTCCTTCGACACTAAGGTCAGTTGCTCTCTTCTCTCTCTCTCTCTCTCTCTCTCTCTCTCTAACTACTGCCTCCGTTCGCGCAGATTCACAAGGTGAACACGCTTGTTTCTTTCAAGAACGACGAATGGGACGAGGAGTAGACCAGCCCACTGTCTATAGAATCGGAAAGGTGGCAGACGGCGATGGGGGGGACGGGGCGTACTTCGTGTGAATTGTGCATTCACAACTCTCGTGGGGATCTGCTCTTACAGTCTCCTCTCCCTCTCTCTCTCTATCTCAACGAAGACTCTTTGAAATGCACCAAAGGTTTCATTCTTGAACGATTTTGACAGCTCATAGTCTGTAAATCTCCTTCCGACAAGGTCCAAGGAGGCGGCGGAGCCGCCCTTTCGCCGGCGGTCGTCTTTCCTGTTGTCTCTTAATTTTCATGCACCATCAACCTTGAAATCATACGCATTAAGACACTAAAAAAAAGGGGGTAACAAATTACTTAATCTATGTCAAAAAATTCCAGGGAGGAAAAAAGCCCTCCCTTTTTCAGTGTGCATATGTGGATGCCTTCGTACCCAGATTCTTCTATGATCTTCTCACATGCTTGCTTTTGGGTCTTCATTGAGATATGGTGGCTTATAAACCCACTTTTAATCTCAGATGAAATTATTATCGCCGGAAAATCAGATCAACTGTTATTTAAAAAAAATTAAAATGTCAAACTCCGATATCGGCAGAAATATGAGCTTCTTTTGTGCAGTGTGCATCGGATTTTGACGCCTCAAAACGTTGTATCTCTCTCTCTCTCTCTCTCTCTCTCTCCTCACTCCCCAGCCCCCCCCAGATGCGGGTTTCTCTCTGCGAGCGGACTTCTACGCTTATATTTTTCTGAATTTTCGACCGCTCTTCTGGTGTGTGTTTGGATAAAAACACAAACTTTGGAATTTCGCGAGATTTCTGAACAAAACGTGCAGATGGCAGAGGTGCTGGGCAAGGATTTCACGTAGCGTGAAGAGGGCGGCCCCATACTTGGTAAAACTGAAAATATCCTAGTTCAACATAATCATTCACCACTAAAGCTACATAATTATTACAGCCAAGGTTGATCCAATCCCCCATGCTGCTTGCTCATCATATGCCTGCCGCCCCTGGAATTTCATCTGGTTCAGATGCAGCACTCCAGCGAGGGGGAGACGGCAATCTGGTCCATCTTTTATTGCCACAAAGTCAACTGCGGTCAACGGCAGTCCTCCCTGTTCCCCCGTGGAACGAAGGATATCCCTGAGGCTCACTCAGCATTCCATTTATAGCGTGGGTGGGATCCAAATGTAGCCGTGGGTCTGGACATATCCCGCCTTGGCGAGCAGCTCGTCGGCTTCAGCGGGTCCACGGCTGCCCGGCTTGTAAGGGAGGGACTTGATCTCTCCTCCATCTATTTTATGAAGCAGCGGGGTGAAAATTTCCCATGCGGCCTGTTTTTAAATGGATAATAAGTTAATCCGTGTATTTCTCATAAATATTATTTTTTTACTTTATTATTGAAAAAAAGTTATGGGTACCTTCAGCTCATCCCTGCGGACGAAATGCTGCTGATCTCCTCTTATCCTGCAGAAAGAAAAAGAGGAGCCGCTGGTCTTTAAGTTACTGTTTTTGGGTGGATTTAATGGATGAAGATGAGGGTAACTAGCAGGGTTTCGAGGCCCACGTGTCAAGAATCAGCCGTTCATATGCCTCGGGGATCTGGACACCTTGATATCGTTGCCCATAAGAGAGATCCAGCTCGCTCTGGATGGTTGACATCTCCAGTCCGGGCTTCTTGACCTACAGAAAATAGGAATCTAAGGTCAGAGACCCAATGCATAATAATTCAGGCTAAAATTATATGTTTCAATCAACTCAGAGCATAAAATGGAGCCCATTTTGATCCCAAAGTTTGCTTTTTAATTAAATTCAAGGAACTTACTGTAAGTTTCATGTACATCGCTTCTGAAGGCTGCAGGCGGATGACAAACTCATTCCTGCCTTGGGATTGACCTGCATGGAGAGATTCGAGTTTGAATGCACAACCAAAGAAAAATCCAATTCCGATAGGAAATAAAGTAATACTTAAAAACTTTAAATCCCAGATTATTTTTTTTTCAAAAAGAAGGAAAGAATAGTAAATATTTAAAACCACACAAATACTGGAAAGGTAGATGTTTTATGATTGAAAAGAGTAAATACCATAGATTTTTAAAGAAAAGAAGGCTCACACTTAAAAATATCACCGGGAACATCCTTGAACTGGACGCGAATTTCCGCTTTCCTTGAATTCAGGGCCTTTCCTGCCTTGAGAATGAATGGAACCCCTGTGGAGAATGGCACTTTGGTCAACGCCAGTAGAAAATAGAATAGAAGCCAGTCTTTTCTTCAGGAACCATTTGACTGTGATAATCAATCTAGTGGGAATACTCATCACACCTTCCCATCTTTCGTTATGAATCCGCAGGACGACACTTGCAAAAGTTGGCGTGTTTGAATCTTGAGAAACTGTCGGGTCATCTTTGTAACCATCGTATTGTCCAAGAACAACGTCCTCCGGGGCAATGGGCAAGACTGATTGAAGAACCTGAAATAACAGCGCTAGACGATATTTAACGTTGAAATATTCAGGATTCAGACATTATTTACTGATAAAATATGATTTTTTGTTACCTTCACTTTTTCATCTCGAATGTACTCAGGCTTCAGAGAAACGGGCTTCTCCATGGCAACCAAGCAAAAGACCTGCCGTGGATTTACAACAAGAAGTATGCCATATTATGATTGAATTTCAAATTGGAAAAAATAACCATAACATTGTAGAAACCGAAGCGCAAAGCAGAGGAACCCGTGGGTTGACGAGGATTATCAAGGCCCACTTCCTCTTAAGGCATATAAACATATATCTAGTCTTCTAAGAGGAAGTGGGCCTTCCTCTTAAGACTTGGGCAAACGGAAAGATCCACTGAGATTATGGCCCATATCTAGTCTACTCCCATCCCATCCACGTATATCTAGTCTTCTAGGGTCCACCTCTCCTTGCTTCTTGGATGTGGGTGGACGGATGATGTTCTCTTACTTAATTCGATGGTCATTTAGCTTAAAAACTAAATTAATGTGCAAGCCATATCAGATATGGGCAGCGTTCTTTTATTCTGCCATTAACATGTGCCACTCCTTCCCAATATCCCAACGGGAAATCATTGCTGTGCCCTAGTTCAGATTATTATTGAGCCTTTATGATTTTAGACCAGCTCATTTCTTCGAAGGAGATTTTTTTTGCAAAAAGGATAAAAAGTAACACCCGGAAAAAAATCACAATAAATCCAACCGACCTGCAATAAGTGGTTTTGTATAATATCACGAATTATCCTGCAAAAAAATGGGTTCATATAAGTCAGCCACCGTGAAATTCATGTTTAATGGAACTACCAAAGTAATTGGACCAATTCATGTGAAAAACAAATCAGAATATATGAATTAGAATACTGATTATGGTTTCCAAATCAAGGAAATTATTCTAATTCGTACCCATATTGGTCAAAATAGCCGCCTCGCCCTTCAGTTCCAAAATCCTCCCTGAAGACAATCTGAAGAAAGACAAAAAATGAATCGTGCAAAAATCGGTTCTCATGCAAGGTGACGCCGAAAAAATGAACATATTAAGACGCTACTATTAATTCGCACGGCTTAAGTCGCAGTGACTCGAGTCCAGATATTAAAGAAAGAGTCGGACCTGTATGTTAGCAATGTTGTCGCGGTTCCATAGTGGCATAAATAAGCGGTTGGCAAAGCGAAGAACCAGCTGCCAGACAAATTAAAATGGGTAAATGGATTGATCATCATATGGGATGAAGATCAAGGTCAATCAAGAGACAAGTGCGTACCAGATTCTGGACCAGCTCCTTCCCCAGGTAGTGATCAATGCGGTAAAGTTGGGATTCAGTAAAAAGCTCTCCAAGATGTGAGCTTAGTTCCTCCGCAGAGCTCAGATCCTTTCCAAAAGGCTTCTCAACGACGATCCGGGTCCACCCACCAAGATCAGCTGGTAGGGGAAAACAAATTTTAAATTCGAGGATCGATGTAAAATCATGAAAGTGGGTACTCGTGGTAGAAAAATAATATTTACTCGTCAGTCTAGCATCAAGAGCATACTGAGGTGGTCGGAAATGCTATGAAAGTAGGAAAAAAACGTAATTTTGAGAGTTTGATCCGTAATGGAAATCGTACATGGAGTTGGTTCCTTTCTTCCCTTTGAGAGAAGTGGAGCACAGGACTCGTACTGAGTGAAGAGAATGGCCATGCCGTCCATTGAAGAAAAAGTAGAGGGAGTTCAAAACTTACACTGATTCATACAGTAGCTCCTGATCATCTTGCAGACGGATGGATAAACTGAGGGTGGAAGAGCAAGATAGAAGAGCCTTCTGGATGTTCCTACTTGGATGTTTCTCAACGACTCGTGTCGAGATATTTCCTTGTCCAATAATACGAAGCCCTCCTCCTGGTCGTAAGATCCGCTGACATATTTTATCTGCATGTTTTAACTTAAAATTTTAAGTAGAATCCTCTCACACGACAGGCAATCGTCAAGGAGAACAGAGGGAAAATATACCAGATGCAGGAAATTTACTAGGTCTTCTGACTCCCCATCTTCACCTTTGCTAAGATACCTGGGAAAATATTGCCCCCACGTCATGCCATCAATATGTACACACACAGATATATATATATATATATATATATATATATATATATATATATATAGAGAGAGAGAGAGAGAGAGAGAGAGAGAGAGAGAGAGACACGGAACCAGATGCAAAAACTTCTGCTTAAGATTACCACCGATGGTTAGATGGGAGCTAATATTTGTTCACGACGCCAAAAATGCACTAAAATAGGAAGAATATTCCGAGGATTCAAATAATAAAAAATGCGTCACTGCACATTCCTTGAGATATCATATTTGATGATCGAGCACAGTTTCAACAAAGAAAGCCATAAAAGATAAAGGGGACTGACTTATGGCATTATCAAGCTCAAAGTCAACACAACCGACTTCTTCCTGAGGGTGAAGGAGACATAAAACAGAGAGCTGAGATGCGTTCTTGCTGAACTGGTCTGTCTAATGTTTTGTTGAAGAATTCTGTTATACCAAAGGATACAGGAAGAACATTCATTCATCAGTGCTCCGCATGAAGCCATTAGACTGGTAAACCTTTTCAATGTTTGATCGGTTGATCCGTTCAATCTTCATTGAAAGGACACACACTATTGTTCAATGTTTGATCTGTTGTATGGCTAGTTTATCTCACAAACCCTCCCCGAAGAGCAAAAAATCATCACTAGATTTCTAGATTCGGTTCACCTTATCAAACCATGGGGAATGATAAAACTGTCTCACCTTCCACTTCCAATATCATTCCACAAAAGTAAGAGGTAAATACAGATGATAGAGTAAATATCCCTTCGTTTTCGTGTATCATTTCTGGATGAAACTCCACAGAAACATTGAAAAAAAAAAAAAAAAAACCCTTACCCACGAATCCGATCTCTTAAACCTTCATCTGAGAGCTTTGTCCGCGCATACCCAAAAATATGAACTTCGTGAGATTGCAAAAATCCCTACATAAACGGTCAACCAACATAAGAGGGTTATCATGAATGTACATATTTATTTATGCATATACTGGCGGTGATTCTTGGGATGCACCACGAGTCAAAGTAGCAAGAAGGCGAACCTGCTTGAAGAGATGATAGAGTGCTGGAAAAGTCTTCTTCTTGGCAAGGTCTCCTGACGCACCCAGCACGATAATCGATAGGCATCCGGTTTCAGGAACAATATCCAAGTCTCTGTCATCTGATGGGGACCTAACGATTGCTGTTGACATCTCTAATTAGGCCTCTGGATCCTTCACACTTGATGTCAGTGGTTCACTGTACATATTATTATAGGCGCAGCTCAGTGATTGATGGCCTTGAAACTGTCAGGCAATTAAGAACCCCGGAGATTCCCGAAGCCATTCAAGAAAAATCGACAGATTTATAGAAAATAAACCCCATTGTCACTATTTTGAATAAGTAAATCAGTAAATTACTGAGCCCAAAGGAACATCAACGCTAAATTGATGTGCTGCCATTTGATAAGAAATAAAACATCGGAGATTAATGACTCAGAAAGAAGTTGGAAAATTAAGAACCGCGGGATATTCCTCTAGCCATTGAAGAACAATTGACAAAGTCATAGAAAATAGATCAGACTGTCAATGTTAAAAGTAAGTAAAATAAGTTAATGAAACAAAAAGGAACACCAGATGTATATTGATGTGCTGTTCAAGGATGATCAGATGTCAAAAAGGTTTGCCATTGAGAGATGGTCCTACAACTGATGTAGACATTAAAAATCAATGTTATCTTCTTTTTCTTTAAAATCAGCTGAACTTTTCATAAAGTTGGCGTAAATTTCTTTAAAAAAACCTCCAACAAAGATTCAAGAAAAAACCAGACATTCTCAGTTGCCGAGAGGAAAAATATTAGGCCAAATGATCGAGGAGAAGATGAGGTGATGGAAACTATCTGGCTTCCACTATAACAGCACAAATCTGCCATCATCATCATAATATTGATGGTGAATTTTTACTGTGCATAATCTTCCGCACTAGCCTCTCATTTATTGGGAAATAAGCGAAGAACCAAGAAAAATTTAAGCGTCCATGGTAGAGGGGACTATAAATCATTTCTTCAATCACAAAGGGGTCAAGAATATCTACTCTTTCAACACAGAGATAAGTCAAACACATGGAGAGAAGAAAAGATTTCCAGCAGCCAAGAAATACAAGCGAGCAGGACCAGATATAATTAGGAATTACCAATTAAGCACGAAATTAATTCTTCCACGGCAGAGGACTCGGCGATTCTAATCGAACGCTGAGAGAACATTTATGATATGCTGGTCACCGAGATAACTGATATGGGGAACGAGAGAGCCGAGCAATTCGGGACCCAGAGGAGATGATAAAGAGAGAGAACGGATCGATGAAGACCGAGAACAGAATTAAAGAGGACCAGACTTACCCGATAGTAGAACAGGAACGGAGAGACGAAGAACAAAGCTAAGCCTCTCTCTCTCTCTCTCTCTACTAGAAAGAGAGGTTAAGATGCCCAGATCACGGGAAGCACCAAATGACGCGAGGACCGGGAGTCTTCTAAGTTGTACAAAAAAATTTAGAGTCCCGATCGGGAAACAAAGAATTCGGCGAGAGAGAAGTTTGGTGACCTCACCTCTTTTTCCCTCCAGCCTGATCCCCGCGCTGGTTCCGGATCTGTCTTCCCTCCTGGATAATATAGCGAGACAAGTCCCGCAGAGAGAATGGGTGATGGGAGTCAATGATGCTGAAGGGGACCGGGGGGGTGGGGGGGGGGAGACAGACAGATGGGAGGGGAGAAAGCGACTAGGTAGCCGTCCTCACCTACCCCGTTTCTGCCTCGCCGCCTAACGTGACGTCGTCCATCAGAGTACAAGGGTGGAACGAAGGACAAATCATTTTTTTTTTATCATACTAATATCTGATATCTTCACCCCGGATATACCGGTCCCCCGTCTCCCGTCGGAGTTCTAAGCTTCTCACGTCTGATATCTGATCTCCTCTCGCATTGGGGGGGGATCCCCGCGGTATGCGGTTATGAGACCGAGTTGGCGTGAGCGTGCGCCAGCCGTTGACTGCTCCCGGTCAACGTGCTCCCAAGGGGAAGGAGGAACACATTGGAAGCTTCGATTTTGACGATCGCCAGTTGACGAGACACCCACCGGAGTCCCTGTCCCTGGGGAAGATCTTATGAGCCCTCCGGGCCCACATGGGATCGAGGGAGAGAGCCGGCTCATGATATTTTGGAGCTCTAGTTGTTTGTAGCCCTCCTCCGGTCTACGAGGCGGCGGCTCACGGAAAGTCAAAGGGAGGCACGCTCTGGAAATCACAAAATGATGGAAAAGGTGAGCGGCGTCAACGGCCCGCCCCGAGCCAGAAACTGTAGCCCCCAAGCTGAGCCATTTCTGGGCTAAGCCCGAGCCCAGGAAAACCGGCCCCTGCCAGCTGGCCAGTTGGGACCCCAAGAAATAGGTGTTTTTCCACCATGTTCGTGAATTTATTTTATTTTTTTGATAACGGTAGAGGACAGCGGTTTACCGATAATAAGGAAGAAAATTCTAAAATAATTTCCTTCTCTGAACATGCACGCGGGATGGTCGCTCGGCCGGTCGGCCACGCCGTCCACCTCAGATTTGCACTTTTTTGGTGTGCGCCCACGTGGAGATAGATGCCTCGGACGCGTGTTCCACTTCCCGAGCATCTCAGCAGGTCTTCTTCTAGGCGCCGTTGACATGTTGACCTTCCAGAACGACCGTTGTGGTCCGGGTCCACTCCTTGAAGGGCGTGACTAATCTGTTGACTACATTTGACCCTCATTAGCTAGCTTTGGCTGAATATTTTATGTACCGCAAACAACATAGTTTAGTAATTTATGATGATCTCTCCAAACAGGCATAAGCTTATCGGCAAATGTCTCTCCTATTAAGAAGACTTCCGGGTCGTGAAGCTTATCCAGGAGATGTTTCTTTAGCTTTCTTAGATCGGAGAGAGATGTACATCCAGTCTTACTCTTAGCATCTGTCAAAGAAACTTTGTCAGACACAACATAATAAATAATATGAAAAATACATGCCACGTGTAAAGGCCCGATAAAAAAATGAAAATGGACTTTGGGCTCGTCAATCATGGCTAATGTGTGGAAACAACCACTTACTAAGTCAATATATTACTATTATTATCTTTAATAATAATAATAGCAATCTCTATATGGATCTATCAATCTATCCATACATAAATGCATTAAGATATAGGACTGTCAACCATAAAAATATTACAGGAGAGAAGAGTACTCTACCTTATATATATATAGAGGGAGAGAGAGAGGTATAATAAGATATAATGGGCCTATTAAGCCCATTAGGCCCATACAGTTCACTCACACTCAAACTTAGTACAAAAAATATTATAGGTCACTCAAACTTTTATGAAGATATCCATTAGTTGCTCTGAGGATACAACATGTGGTATTATAATGAGTCATTTAAGCTTTGTTGTAGATATAATGATAATCCACCTTAATATGTTTCATATGTTTATAAAATATTAGATTGATTATGATGAAGATTGCCACCTAATTGTCATAATACATATACATAAAAGTACAGACAAGAAATTACAACTTCTAAAAATGTAATCATATCCACATCATTTCACATGTCATATATACCATAACTCTATATTTAATTTTAACATTAGAATGAAAGACCAAGTTTTGTTTTTTACTACACTAAATGACAACATTTCCTCTAAAATATGTGTAATACTCAGATATAAATTTTTAATCACCCTTGTCATATGCATAATAAAAATTTAAGTCTATGTCATTAATATAACCAGCGTCATTTTAGAACATATTTGACATATGATAACACTCTTAATACTCCTAATTAATATATTTGTCATGACTCTTACATAAACTAATTGAGAAGTTTCATAGTGTAAACAATGTCAGGGCAGGTGACTATCAAGTAGATTAACTTCTCAATTAATTGACAATATCGATTGACATCCTCAAGAAGAAGAGAGGTGATGTCTTAAAAATTGAATTGTGAGTCAATCAATGATAACTTAGGTTTGCACCTAAGAGCAAAACATCTTTTAACAAATCCAACATATACTTACATTGAGATAGAACCATTCATTTACGTTGATAGGTGAACTCAATCCATAAGAAGCAACAAAGTTTATCTATATCTCGAGTGACCAAATGTTCATATAAAAGGGCTTTGCTCTATGTAATGTCATCCGTATCACTACTTGTGAGAAATATGTCATCAACATGCATAACAATATGTTGAAATTACTAAAGATGACAAGGTTCATAATAACATGCCCACATATCCTGAAGGTTGCTCCATAAAAACTTGTTAAGTCTCCATAAAGAAAGACATTAAAAATGTCAAATTTTGTGAACATCCACCTTAATTACATGTGTGACAATGTGTGACAATGTCAAATGACAGTGTGCCCCCGTGTGGCGAAGATGTGCCAACGGCACCGGTGTGCGCTGCTAGTGAGCACACAACATGCAAGGCATGCACCATTGGAGGAGAAAAGACAAGGGCCGGCAGGGGGGAGGCCAATGTGCCTTAGTATGAGGTGGGGCAGCAGGGAAGGACCGGCGTGCCCCAGAATTAGAGGGGGCCCGGCAGGGGGAGGCCGACGTGCCCTAGGATGAGACAAGGTGGCAGGGAAAGGCCGGCATGGCCTAAGATGAGAGGGGGTGGCAGGGAAAGACCGGTGTGCCCTAAGATGAGGGGCCTGGCGGCATGCCCTAATGCGATGTGAACCGTAAAAAGGTGTACAAGGAGAGAGAGTCCTCTACCCTATATATATAGGGAGAGGGAGGGAGAGAGAGAGAGAGGGAGAGGTACGATAGGATATAATGCGCCTATTAGGCCCATACTAAGCCATTCCGGCCCACTTGTTTGAGGACCAGATTTGAAGCCCCCCAGATGCAACGAACGACCCAATCTCTGGGTCTCCCACCCTTGTTCGTTGACCGTTGGGGAGGGGGGGTTTCTTCACATCTTGAACCACTTGGGCTTGGTCGTCTTCTTCTCTGCGGGCCTCTGCAGCTCTGGATCGGCGGCGACGGCAGGGGTTCGCTCCTCTTCGGCAGGGGGCTCCGCCTCAGGTTCGGCCTTCTCAGCGGCGGCGGCTTCCACAGCGCCCAGAGAGAGGATGTCTTCGCGGAGGAACGGCACCGATTTCTCCTCTTCGCTTCCTACGAAGTGTCAAACACAGACAGACATAGAGGGGAAGCCCTCTTTACATAGTCATTCTTAGCGAGTGAGAGAGAGAGAGAGAGGAAGTGATGTATATGCATATAGATGTGAGTGAGTCTATCAGTCTGCCCCTCAACCTATCCATCTGTTAATTATTATCCTGGAGAGATGGAAGGAGTAGACAGCACCTTTGGGTTGGTCGTAGGAGAAGTAGACGATAGCACCAGGAGCAAACCCGGCAGAGTAGAAGTCCACGGATGCATCCTTGATCCGCTGCTTTGGGGGCGTCGTATCTGCATCAAGATAATGCGAGTTCTTGAGAATGGGCATCCACGGGGAACCCCAACTCAAAGAGACCATGAGGGATGGCACAAGAGATCCACACAATAAAATAAAATAAAATCCAACTTCGCCCCATCATCAGTATTGACACCGAAATGCAGCCGCCTCCAGCACGAAGAAAAGGATGAATAATGGGTAAAGCCCATCATCTCGATGGAAATCGGGCATTACTAACATAGGTAGAAGGGCAGATCCGGCCTGGCAACTGCTTTAAGGAGAAGATCAATTAAGCTCTGAATTGTCTCTGAGGGACGAAAGGTTGCCTCCAGCACATAGTTATCTGGGAACTTGACCCTGATGATAGCCTAGAGAAAATCAGAGAGACATGAACCAGTCATCGCGGCATCCCAACCGGTGGCAGCTAGCAAAGAAACAACTAAAACAACGAAGGTTGTGAAGTGACAAAAACAGTGAATACAAACAATTGCTTAGTAGGTAATGGAATAATGGCTCAGCTTATTGAAGGATTTCATCCCCTACGTCACAAAAACTTTTATGTATTGATTAGACCAAGCATCGATGACTCATGTTTCATGGACGACCTCAAGAAGAACATCCATGGACTCATCAGTCAAAAGAAAAGGATTTTATACCCCTGACGTTGAATGAGTCAAGAATATATGATTTTTCTAAAGATGTTTCCCGTTTTAAGATTTAAAAGCAAGTCGGGATTCAAACAGGTCACACATTGGTCAGTCATGCCGAGGGGGTGCCACAAAATTACTAAGGCAAGCAGAGATATGAAATCAGATCTCTACGGTTTAATCTGTAAGTAAACTCGAAAATGAAAATGACGCATAATACAGCTCTATTCTGTGTGGCATCACCTTATTGGCACAATTGAGTTACACTCACTAGAAAGAGCATAACACCAGAAGGGACCGTTCTAATACACCAAGATATTTAATCTGCATCGCATATAAAATGCCTATTGTTTTTATATTTTTTAGATATGCTATCATCATAGATTGCACAAATCCAACCGAATTTCATCCTGATAAAACTTGCATAAAAAACCCTCAATTTATTCAAAGTAGCTATGCATCCCACTGACAGCTTTTACGTGATTCTCTCTCTGAGGTAGCATTTTATACGGCTTAAACATTAGACAGAACTCGATATCATTTCCCAGATTTTTTCCAAGCAAGACAACGAAACACAGCTGATTACTGTACACTTTTTTAATCAAATGATAGCAAAAAGAATCTATATCAGGTCCACTTCTATTTCTCTTAGAGTCTTTTGGAATCGTTTAGTTCTTGGTATTAGTTCTTTAGGAATCCAAACATGAGAACAATGACATTGGAGCTTGAAATAAGATAATTTCCTTTTCAACCACATGGAATTCAGGAAGAAGAATCCTGAATCTCATAGAACCAGAAAAATAAAGGTAATACCAGAGAAAGTAGATGAAGCACTGGACGATTATCGATCACACCTTGGTTATTCTTGCCCTACGTGCAGCAGACTCTGCTTCGCGAATCTTGCGAGTCTTCAAAAACTGATCTATTCGACACCACATGGCCCATGAAACAGTCAAGCTCTCAGAGAAATAACAGCGGGTTACAGCAAAATTATTATTAACCAAATGACTAATTCATGACCTATGTCCAAGGGAGCTGATGGTATTAAACAATCAACAATACCTCTAATTTTGGTAGACACAGTTCTGTAATAATCATCAGCAGTGAATTCGTAGAAATCATCATCCGGTTCATCTTCTACAATGAGCAAATAGAATGTATGAGAATGGACACGAAAACGCCATTCAAAGTGGTGTCTCTATTTGTGGACGCTATGCTCATGGATACAACTGATGACGAATTAAAATCCGAGTTAGAAAATTAGAAAGATGTCAAAATATTAAGGGTTTCAAGGTTTATAGAAGGGAATATAATTATAAGAAAAAGTGAACTTCCCATTCAATTTTAACAATTGAGGGTTAACTTAAAAGAGTATTTTAATCATTTACATTTCATAAATGAATCATTTATGAAAATAAAACAGACAGTAAGGTTTTGGTCCCATGGTTGTTGTATTAATCTGAAATCGAAAGAAATGTTATACAAGAAAGCTACAATGTATCTGAACAGAGGGCTATGGAGTTAACCAAAAAAAAAAAACTAGAAATGTGGAAGTAACTACATGAGATAGTGCCTAGCCAACGTGATGAAAAATAATGAGGGTATATCGAGTGAGTTCAAAAAGAGAAAGTAGGATAGTTGAGAGCCAGAAACAGGTGGCGGCGAATCCATGAAACTGGTTTATATGGCGTGGAATCCTTCAACGAAGCTGAAATAAGTACTTACCAAAACGTATGACCATTATTTCTAAGAAAGTTATAACAGTAGAAGGGTAAGACTGAAATGCATAGACATAAATAATGAATAAAAAGAGATTTGTATATTGTATTCAAATACAGTATAGGTCCATGTACCCAACCTCAGATATCTGAAACTGAATCAATGATGATAATGAGATGAGTGTCAGGGTAAAGTTTTTGCAAGTATGATTATATGAAAAACGAGGTCGAGTACCCTTTTGAGATGTAGAAGTAGCTGACGGCTCAGATGCTGTGGGAATTGTGAAAACACGTATTTCACGTCCAAATTCTTCAAACACGGCTGTACGCTTGGCCTGAAATATTTTAGATATTAAGGTTTTTTTACAAATTTATCTCACATAGAAGAAAATACAGAATCATAGAAAGAAGGTATTGTACATGAACTTTACAAACAATATTTCCCTTTTTTTTTTCCTCTTTATCAGCATTAGCATGTCACGTGGAGTATCTTGTTCAAGAAGGGTCCATTTTCAGGTGAATGTTCTTACTTAATTCATTTTTACTGGTTTTTGTTAATTTAAGACAACACTACCCTTTTTCCATTCTTATTTTGGCTTCCAAGAAGAATGAATTTTTCCCCTTGAGATATCAGGTATACAATATATTATAGAAGTTTCTAACCAGTTTTCTTAGCATTTAGACCTCCAAATACCCGTAATAATTGGGAATGTGTCTTGAAGATGATGATAATAATGAAGATGAATGCACATAAATAAAAAAATAGATCATGCACATATTATGCTGAAACACACAAAAATGCAAAACAGATCATCTATATATGATGATGGAAGACAGAATGCTTTCCAAGCCTGTCAACTTTTACTGATCCAAAAAATGATCTCCTGCTGGGTATTCATCCGTATTTTTCAGTAAAATTTCACTCTTCAATAAAATAATAAATTATTCAGACTAAGGAAGACATTAACTTGAGTGAAATATATATGGAAGCAAATGAAGCATACGACACACTAAGCTATTTCTGTAGAAGACATGAATTTCCCACATCCCCCTCTTACCAACCAAATACTAACATTGGGTACACGATAAATTTCCTTGAACTTTATAAAAGAGAGTTAATCTTTGAATTAAAACCTGATCTTCAGACGGGACATTACTAGTCTTCCTGGTCCTGTTGGTGTATCTAATATTTTGGCACATACGTACTAAATTTACTTGAAAAAAATTAAAGAAAAATTTCAGAAATAAGTGAACCAAGAATTCAGTTTCCTAAGCTATTATAATATATTTGGTTAGTGGTATTTTAATGATCTCCTGAAAGAAAGATCGTTCGACATCCCTCAGTTAGCATTCCCATCAATGTAGGGATAAGTACACTCAATGACGAACAAAAAGAGATAAGTAATAAGATGTAATGGAAACCATAATTCACGGAGTTATGAAGGCAGAAACGATGTTTGCTTCACATCCATAAAGATTTCTAAGGAAATAAATGAGAGCTATAGCAACAACTGTATCATACTAGGAGATAACAGCTACCTCTAATCTTTACAGAAAGTCAAAATTATAAAATCTGTGGTAATGGGAGAGCCCTCATTTCCTTTCCACAAGCATATCACTAAGTTTAAATTACTTGGTGCATTTATTATCAACACGCCGAGGTAGAACGAGAGATATTATCTTGTCCATCTTACTTCCATTTCAAAACTCATTATCAATTAAGATACGTGAGATGCAGATGAATTAAGCGCCCGTCTCAACGAGACGCGAGTCGAGGATCACAACTCAGAAAACCCAATCTTTAATTTATACTTCGTTTCTTCTGCAGATCCCTCCACCCATCAGTAGCGAAGCCCAAAGGTCATCCATATATTCTAGATATCAAGAAAAATAACCCAACGCATAAAAATTTACAACGCACCCCCTCTTTTGTTTTCTTCTTCCATACACCGACAATCTTCTGAGATCACAGACCAAACCTCGAACCAGGCCAGGATTCTACACTAAGGAACAAACCCAAGGATAAAACACACCATGCCACACCTCAATTTTTTCGATTACCATGCACAGCCAGCTCCCCCCTTCCCCCAGCAGGTACCAAAATCCCTCAATCTCTCGCGAAGCAGCATTGGAAGCAGGTCCCGACACCAACGGATCCACAGAAACGGGATCGAGAGCGGTAGCGCGGGGAACACATGGGAGCATCAGAGGGAGAGGAGTAGAAGCCCTACCGTGGTTTCCTTGGCATCCATGGCGTCGCACCTTCTCCGACTGATTAGCTCACACGCGTTCAATTCCTGAATCGAGGAGACGCCCTTCTGCAAGTTTCTAGAAGGGCCCTCCTGATGCATTTGATGAGCACCGTCAATTTGAGAAAACCCTCAAAGGTTTATTGCTACTTGTGAAAAGACCCTTTAGAATTCTTTTATTTGGCCAATACCCCAAATGACGCGTCGACATGAATCGGGTCTATGCTGACCGATATGAAGAGACCTATATGTAATTGAAGAGAAGTCTAAAGCTGAAGGTCTAGCCGCTTTGAAATTGGAGCATAAAGATGGTAATAAAAGACGACCTATAAAGACGACTCAATAAAACACAAAAGTTAATTTTTATTTGTGTTTCAAGGATTTATTTTGATTTTTTCCGTCTATTTTCTATCATTTAAAAAAATATATATTTTCTTCAAAGTTTATTAGATCTGTTTTGGATTTGTTCTGTCACAGTTTATTTTCAAAATTTTATTCTGTCACAATTTATTTCAACATCTGTTTTACCTTTTAGGTATGTTCCACTTTTGTTATAGACACATAAAGCAACCTCCATTGTAACTTGAGGATGAATCAAAGTACTATGAGTTTTTTTCTCTTGTGAGGTTGTTCTCTCTTTGCTTGTTGATTCAAAGTTTGAAGTTTTCAGTATTATAAATTTTCAGGTTGATTTCTTTTTTAAGATTTATGTTTTATAAATTTAAACATGGATCTTACTATCATTTATGTATCAACATTGTGTCAAGTGATATCATAATAAATTTTTCATTCAAATATGCCTTGAGGTACAAAAGCATAGATCAATGAAGATAACACTCCTAAGGTGTGTGTTTTACCATGGAGAGAGTTTAACAATTTTCAATAACATCTTAATTAAAGTTTAAAGATGTAAATGAGACACTAAAATAATTTTTAGTATGCATGACAATATTGAGAAATCATCCTCATACTTACAAGAATATTGAGTTTAGAGATGAACTAGAAAGTTATTTTCAATGATAATTCCTCTACATTTATTCTTAGAAATTCTAAAAGTTGATGTGAAGATGCCGATCATCAAGATTTTTGTACAAAAATTTATTTACCAAACTTTAATAATCATTTGGAAATTAAAGAAATTTTCAATTGATTGGCCGAAATTGAATAATTTTTTGAGTATATGAAGATTTCATATGAAATATAAGTCAAATAACTTGCTTATAAATTGGTGGAGCCTGTACATGTTGAGAGTAGATAAAGTCCACTCTTGCCAAGTTAGGAAATGATTTTAATCACATTTGAGGTAAAATAAAGATATTATTTAAATATCAATTTCTTCCACTAGATTGTAAACAAATTCAATATTAACAATATAATATTGTAAATAAGATATTAGATCAATAAATTGTAAATTCAATAATGCATAAGAGTTTTACAAATTATCCTCATGAGTTGATTTGACAAAAGTTTGAGTCATATGATTTTGAGATTTAAACGTGACCTAAGATGGGATATAGAAGAAAATACTATATATTTTTTGTTTTGAAAATTGAATGTAGTTATTACCTCTGAATAGGTAGACTGTTAGAGAAAAGTTAAACAAGATCGAAAAAGTTGAGTAAAAAAAATTGAATGTTTAAATAGATAAGTTCAAGTCAACTATTATTTTCTTAGTCCTTACTAGATAGGGGGTGACATTTGCACCAAAGCTAACCAAAGTAGACTCTTTAGGTAAACTTCTTTAATCAAAAATATTTATGTCCTTAATGTTACTCTAAAATATTTATCTCATTAATGTCCCTAATGTTTCAAGTCCAATGTGTGGCCAAAATGTGGCTTATTAAATTTTACGAACTCTGCATTGAAGATAAAAGAAAATCAAGAGCCAAAATACCGATGTGAGCTTCAAGAAAGTTTTATTGAATCTGATAGTTGTGACTTGCTATCTCATTTATTGATGCTAATACTAGTTTTTCAAAATGCCGTGCAGAATGAAAAGCAAGTTCTATGATGTTATTGTTGATGATGATACTAGTACAAATATTGTTTCGTTTAATATAGTTTGAAAATTAAGATTGAAGATATTTACGCTAAATTTGATTGAATTAAAAAAGATAAAATCGAAGACTTTGATTGAAGATAAAGAAAATAAAGAGTCAAAATACCAAGGTGAGCTTGACATTTTTTTTATCGAATTTGATAATAGAGACTCAATATCTCATTCATTGATGATAAGAAGAAGAAGGTACATAGCAACATTTTTTTTCAGAGTACGGTGCATGGTGAAAAATAAGATATATGATGTTATTATTGATAACGATATAGTGAAAATATTCTTTCATTTAATATGATTTGAAATTAAGATTCAAGACATTTATATCAAATTGACTGAATTAAAAGTTTATGAAATGAAATTTCTATTGAAAAAATATTTATTGAGGAAGCTTAGTAGAGTGTAGTTGAAATAGAGACATGTCATATTATTTTGAGAAGACCTTGACCATTTGATAATGTTGAATATACTACAAAAAATATAATATTTGTGTCTTCTACTAAGATGACAAGAAATTTGTCTTAGGGTCAATGAAGAAAAGTCATATTGTGAAAGATGAAAATAAAAATAAGTTAGCTTATGTAGATTAATTAAAACGAATTTCTTAGTAAGCTAGATGTCTAGTCTAAATGATTTCTTATTCAAAAGTTAGATTTAACATTCCAATGGACAAAAGATAATACAGAATCTAATTAAAAAGTATTACTTGATTTTTTTAATATATAAGATATGCATAATCATCTTTTTTTATATGAGATTTCAAGTATCATATTGATTTTTATTCTAAAAGCAAGTTTACCTAATTTGTCACATTATAAGATGAACCTAGAGAAAACGAAATTTTATAAACATACATTGAGCTACTATTGAAATGACTAATTAGAGAATGCATGAGTCCATGCTACATTTTTACTCTATTGCCCTTGAAAAAAGATGAAAACTAGAACATGTATGTCAATATTAGAACTATCAACAAGATCTTATTAAAATATTTCCTTCATATCCCATGACTAAATAATATATTTGATATGTCCTGTAATTCAAATTTCTTTTTCAAAGTTGATTTAAAAACTGTATCATCAAAATAGAATTCTATCTAGTGATGAATAGAATACCACTTTTAAAATAAAAGGTCTATATGAATTGCTGGTTATGCCTTTTGATTTATCAAATACCCTCAGTATTTTTATGAGAATGATGAACTAGGTTTTAAAACTATATATTGGAAAAATATTATTCTTTATTTGAATGATATTTTGATATAATAATATTTACAAATAAGAACATATCAATCACCTAAGATCAATATTTCAAGTTCTATATGATAATAAATTATGTATAAACTTGAAGAAATACAATCTAATGACCAAAAGTTTGACATTTATGGATTATGTGGTAAGTGTAGAGGATATTGAGGTTGATGAAGAGAAAATTTGAACAATTAAAGATTGATCATCGCTACATAATATTAGTAAAATATGCAACTTCTATAGATTAACATATTTTTACATAACTTTTATATGAAATTTATGTTTTATTGTAGGACCAATTACATAATATGGAAGAAATAAAATTTTCAATTGGATTGACAAGAAAGGTAAAAGTTTGAAGTGATTAAAGCAAACTTATGTTAGTCCTAATTTTAGTACTAACAATTTTTGATAAATTACTTGAAGTTGAATGTGATGTCTTTATAGTTGGGGTAGCAAATGTGTTATCCAAGAAGAGACACATTTTATTTTTTATAATGAAAGAACTTCTAATGCTAAAATAATGGATTAACCATGAATTCGAATTTTATGTTGTTGTTTGAGTGTTACACACCTCAAATTATTTAATTTATGGAGAATCTACCTGATTTACTGAATTTTAGTGCTAAAATTAATTAATTATCAAACTACTATTAATATAATGCATGTTAGATGGATCTCTTTTATTCAAAAAATTACTATTATTATCAAAGGTAAGTTTGGTAAGTTTCTATCCTAAAATTATTGGTTTCATATATCTCAAGGAATCATATCAAAATGACAACAATCTTGCCCTAATTTGAATGCTTGTAGGGTTAATGGATTAAGTAAGGATTTTACATACAAAATAATTTTTATTTCGTGGAAATTATTTATGCATGTTGAAAATATACTTTCAGAGGATTTGGATGGCATTTGGGTCATAATAAGACCTTACATTTGATTGAAGAATTATATTATTCACCTTAGTTCATAAAATATGGGGAAAATTTTGTGCAAAAATGTTAGGTTTGTTAAGTAAAAAAGGTGCAAAATTAGAACATGGATTTGCATATTCAAATACAGATGTTAGATTGACTATGGGTTGACATTTTAATAGACCTTGGTTTAGGCCTACCTTTAGCCCAAGAGGAATAGAATTAGTTTTCATGGTTGTGTATAGATTCATCAAAAAAATGTTTATTTATGTGATGTGTCTAAGTCTATTATTCATGATAGATATTTGAATTTTTTTTGTCACTTTTTAACAAACTCTTTGAAAAATGTTTGACACTTTCTTAAAATTCAATAGTATTAGTCATCCACAAACAAATTGTCAAATAGATTTGGTTAGGATGACACCTAGAAAATTTATTTCAGTGTATTTTGATAGAAAAACCAAGATAGTGAGAATTTAATTCAATATGTTTATAACTTAATGATTAATTAGTCAATTAATCAATCCCCATTTTATATTTTCCTCAGATTATGTTATATCTACTTAATATATTTAGACATGCAAGAATGAGTATTCATGCGAATGATATAACATACGACATCAAAATAATCCACAAAGCAGCCCTAAAAAATCTCTCGACAAACAACGATGATGTATAACAGCAATATATGAGAAAAAAAGGAAGAAAACATTTGATGTGTGTAACCTAATTATGGTCTTCTTGTAGATTGAGTGATTTCCAACAGATATTACAAGTTGAAGCTGAAAAAATATAAATTGTTTAGAGTTTTACACAAAATTAACAAGAAAATTAATCTTTCAAATGATATGACTATTTCAAATATTTTTAATATAAGTGATACATATGACTAATATGACACTTTAAATGAAGATTCGAAGATGAGTTCCTTTCAAGCAAGAGAGACTAAAGTAGTGTAAAATGCATAAGCTAAAGAAGAGTTCAGAATTAGAGGCTGAATTATTTTAGAATTGGACTAAAACCTATGTGGGCCCCAATAGAGCATTTGTTGAAAGTATGTTTAAAATTTACTTTCTATCATTTTAAAATCTATTTTGATTTTGTTCAAAGTTTGTTCTAAGATTTGTTCTTGATCCTTTGCCAATATCTGCTTAAGATATGTTTAACCTTTTGGAAGCATCCTGCCTCTGTTTTGGATATATAAAGGTTTCCTATTGTAATTTGATGAGTAGTTAAAATATTACTAGTTTTTTTTTCTTGTGAGCTTAACCTCTTTATGCTTACGGATTCAAGCACCTCTTGAAAATTAAATAGTTCCTTTTTTGATAATTTAGATTTAATATCACTCTTATAGATTTAATGGTTAAAGTTTCTAGTTATGTAATTTAAAATATATTTTTCTTCAAGTTTCGTGATTTGTGAATGTAAGCATAGATCTTATTATCATCTGCATCAACATTGCACCATTTATCACTATAAAGATGAAGTACGTCCCCCCCTCTCTCTCTCTCTCTCTCTCTCTCTGTTACTTTTAATAATGTTAATTTAGAACATAGAAAATAAAAGTTTATACCGGCTTAGTAGACTAAAGATGACATGTTAACGCAAGATATGAAAAGGTCAGCTCTTCTCCCTCCCTCAGCTTTGATTTACGTCGGATTATGTACCTCCCTGAGTTACGTTGACACTCAGCGCAGCTAATGTAACTCTGGGTTGACCCAACCATAGAATATGCCAGGTGTTAACAAGGATCTGCCAATCCCAGTCGCTTGTCCCAAGGGAGGAAGTGAGAGCATCAAGCAGAAGAGAAATGATGTCTCCCAAGAACGAAATGGAAAGAAAGGACCGACCAAGCAAGCTCCACCTTAAGACCTAGACTTCTTCCTCCCCTTCCCCGAGGTCCTCGCCGGCTCAGAGCTGGCCGCGGAGGCGCCGCCGCCCTTGCCAGCGCTCACTCCACCATGACCTGGTTTGGCGCCGGAGCCACCAGTGGGATTGACGCCGGCGGCCGCGGCGGCTTCGTTCTTCTCTCTCACGACGGCTCCCTGGGAGCCCCTCACCTGGTGGCGTTTGTCCTTCCTCTTGGGGCGATAGGTGGACCTCTCCCTCCTCGGGAGCCACCTCTCGGGGTCTGGCTGCGGGCCGGGGTTTGCCGGGTCGAAGCCCTTTGGGTACCTAGGCTTCCTCTTCCTCTTCTTCTTCCTGCTCCGATCCTTCACAGCTCCTCCTCCGGCGGCCTCCTCCACCGCCTTTGTCCCCCTCGGCACGGCGGTGCCGTCCACCAGCTTTGCCCCGGAGGTCTTCTCTAGGCTCTCCACGTCGATCCCCTTCAGCCCCGGCAGTGGCCTCAGACGCTTCTCATAGGCCTCCGCCTTCCCGGTGTCAGTGCGGGCCACCGTCTTCACCAGCCCCGCCAGCGCCTCGTCGCCGCCGCCCTGGCTCGTGAACAGCTCCTCGTAGAGCCTCGCCGCCTCCTCCTCCCGCCCGTGGCCGAGCTTGTAGGATGCGGCCTCGTGGGTGAGCACCGCCAGGGCAGTGGCAGCGCCACCGCCCTCCTCCGTCATGGCGTTCCGCCACCACTCAACGGCCGAATCCAGCGCCGCGGCAGCACCGACGAGGTCACCGGCGCGCTCCCGGAGGGCGACGATGGTGGCGACGGTGGCGGGCATGTGCTGTATGCCAGGGATCCTAGCCAGGGACTCCGCCGCGAGCTTGGCGTGGCCGGCGGCGGCGGCTATTTGGGCTCGAGCGAGGAGGGCGTGCTGGGCCTTTTCCGGGAGCCGGTCGGCGAACTGCCCGAGGACCTCCTCCGCCTTTAGGATGTTCTTCCCTCTGACGAAGACCGCGGCCTGCAGCAGCACCGGCGAGATGCACTCGGGGAAGGTCGACGATAGAAAAGATACCAGCTCCTGAGCCTGTAAGAAGAAACACACATGAATATGGGGTGAATTCCAGACTATAGATAGGTAAAGATTGCAAGTGATATATATCGTGGGGGGAAAAAAAGGGATGAAGAAAAGGAAGTGAATTCTGCAGCATTAAACGACTGGAACTCCAGAATCTAACTAGCTTGCAGAAGAAGAAGCAACCAAACCTGATCCAACTTGTTAGCCTGCAGAAGCAGAAGCACCCGATTCGAGTAAATAGCTTCCTTTTGCCGAGCAAAGAGCTTGAACTCAAGACCGTTAGCAAGCTGGAAATGGCGTTTGGTGTCATCTTTCTTCACCAATTGATCGAGCTTTCTCAGGCTGTCCGAGACCTCCTTGGTGCCCTTTAATGCGATAAGGTTGTTCGTAGCCACTGCAATCGATGAAGCATCGGCTACCTTGTTTACTATATCTGAGTAGACCTGAAGGGCTTCCTCAGGATGCCCCTGTAACTGAAAAAAAAGAAGAAAAGAAAGACAAAAGGTACTTCAGCATCAGAGATTATCATCATCTTTTTTCAGTTTTGGAGAGCAACTAGAGAGAACATTCACCTGCTGAACATAAGCAAGCTGGACGGCTATAGGAGCAAGTTCGTTCTCTATCTCATCATCCATGAAATCGTCCTCCATTAGCGTCTCTTGACCAATTCTAACAAGAGCAGCCCACTTTAGAAATATACACATAAATTTAGATTATTTCTCTCGGAATTTTCTCTATGACACAGAAATAAATCAATGCACATATAGCTTATCAAGAATAAAAAATTATTCAAGTGTCAGAACTGTTCTAGGCTAAATGAAGGGCTCAAAACTGTCTCCATGTCGCCAATTAATCCAGAGGAGCAGTTAGTTACCTTCGGGCCGAAAGCAACATCTGTTCAGCATCTGAATATTGCTTCTTTTCAATCAAGGAGCATGCAAAGTTATATGCAATCTCGAAGCTGCCGGATGGTTTAACCTTGAGCGCGTCCATCATTTTTTGTACTTCAGAGGCCCTTCCAGCCGAAATTAAAGCGGCTATTATGTTTGTCTTTAGATCCAAAGAGTCGATCTTGAACTTACGAAGCTTCTCATAGCTCTCCACACAAACGTCCATTCTCCCCAACCGGTAGAGGATCTGTGATTCTAATTGGAGATGCATAGAATTCTTCTCCTGAGCTTCTAAACACTCCAGAGCTTCATGTAGCTTGTTCTGCCTGTACAGGCAGTAAGCCTAGAACCAGCAACAGAGAATGAGAGGGAAGATCCTTGTTCACAGTATAGATTTAGGACAGTGCTCAGAGGCCAAAAAGGCAAATCACAGAAACTAGTTCAGCAAAATCAAGCTTAAAATGCCTTGAAAATAGGAGAGCACTTCATCGCTTAAAGAAAAAGGCGAGGGAGGCAGACTCGAATTAGCATATAGTAGTCGTGAAATGCTTTTGATGATGGATGTAAATCCATGGTTGCCCTCATTTAGTAAGCTCATGGGTCCCTGCCATTTTGTGCCATGCTCGGTTTTTGAGATTTTGAACTGCTCTATTAATTTTCAATCTTCCAGACACGGCCATGAAACCAAAAGTGAATAAAATAGGAGCTGTTCTGTTTAACGGAAATTTAAAACAACACGCTATCTCATATCAGGTAAAATTCAAAAACAGGCATCAGGCCACAAAGGTTTCCTTAAAGAATGATCCATGCTAACAGAAGGCAGGCAGAGATGAACTGCTTCTACAGCTTACGAAATTTTCAAAAAAATGTGAAGATCAAGTTAGATGAACACAACTCAGGATAAAGTTTGAGTGCGGAGCTTTTCATAATCTGAACTAATGATTCTTATATTGAGTTTTGAAAAAGAGCTTCGACCAAATATTGTGGATCTTCAACTGCCTCTCTTCTAGCTTATACTTATCTGAATCGAATCAGATAAAAAATTATAAATTGAGTTTGTATTTTCAAGCACCAAGGTGTAATCCTCAGAAACCAACCTTGATGAGCGAGTGCAGCTTAAACAGACATGCCAAGGATTTAGAAGGATGCCTAATTCCTGTTGAAGAAGACTCTGGGCTCAAAACTTAATCCTAAGAAGGTAGTGTAGTCAACATAGCAAAACAACAAACCGCATTATAAGTTGTGGTCAACAAACCGCTCAAAATGAAAATCAAGAATACCGACATTCAACCCCTGATCAGGATGAAGTATCATCTCATCGTTACTGACATGTGAAGGATATTAACAGATAATCTATTCAGTAATCTCAAATTTTAACTACATCACGGTTAAAAATGTGGGAGATAGGATGAATAAGTTTCTTGCATGTCTAGTAGATGAAATGGCATATTTCACTAACAAAAAGTGAAACCCACTGTGCGTGTCCTTTTTTAGAAAGAACTATATGTATACAATAGTAGTCATAGCCCTCACGATTTTTCTTATATTTCAGTGATTGGAAAATCATACATCACGTGATTGTCTCCCAGTTTCTCTCGAAGAAAGGGAAAGAACATCCCTCACAATATATCGGCAAGTATATTTTGTATCAACAGAAAAATAGCCATCTCCATTCCTAGAAGGCAATATCTTTCTCAGGCGGTGAAGGCAGAAGACTTACACAAAAGGAGAACAAGGCAAGCGCAACTACCTTAGCGTTTCAGACGTAATATAGTTTGTCTTGAGGAAGCCATTGTGTATGATTTGCTATATGAATATTTATATATACATGCATTAGAGACTAATTTATATAAACAAACTGATCCAACCAGGGCTAGGTTTCTATAACGAAGTAAAATAATTCGAAAAATATGACCTGAAAGAAGAAAATTATAAAATGCCAATATTTGTGAAGCTAAAGGTCTTACCTTTAATGGGAGGCTAATCTGATTAAAAAAATGTTTTAGATTCAACTTCAAATAAGAAATTACGCACCGTGTGTATGAATAGAGTAGCGAATCAGTCTACAAAAAGCATAGAGTGGACAAAAAGTTTTGAACTCAGAAAAGGCCATTTCACGTTTTAATTCTCAACAAAAGAAATGAGACAGAGCATTGCATTTATCTGTATACATCTCCTCTAGAAAGAAGAACTATTTGCAAATTCTTCATGCGTGACCAAAAGAAATAGAAAGAGGCATGCGCCAATGAATCTTATAAAAGATTCCTATTAAAATAAGGTCGACCTCCAAACGTTTGCCAGACAATTAAATCGAACCTTCTCACCAAGAACAAAAAGCAAAAATAACGCATCGGACAGATCTCCACTTGCATACCTTGTAGAAGCCAAGGTCCTGGAGTCCCTTAGTTGTATCCGCCGGAATAGACAATAGCGCACGGTCGATGGCATCGGCCTTGATCAGAGCCACCACCTTGCACCGGAGCGCATCCTCGTCGCCTGGTACCGCCTCCAGCACTAGAGAAGGAAATGGAAAATTGAGGGAAGAATTAAGGTGATACGAAGAGAAGTGATGGAATCCGAGGCGAGGAGGGAGAAGAAGAGCAGCTGCCGCCGGGCCTGCATCCGGCGATACCTTGATCCGCGACCTTGGCCGCCTGCTTGTACTCAAACGCCTGGATGTGGCGGTGAAGGGCAGAGAAGAGGTCCTCCACTTGGACGGCCGGCGCTGCGGCTGCGGCCGCCGGCGCCGCTGGCTTCGCCTTCCCCTTAGGCGGCATGGTTGGGAGCGAGAGAGAGAGAGAGTCTGCAGTAAAAGGATCCGGAGTGGATGGGAAAACATGGATATCTAAATCGTCATCTACCGTCGGATCTGAAGATGAAGGCATGATAGCAAATAAACAATATAAGAGGTTCGAACGAACACCACTGCCGGGGGGACATTACTACGATAAAAATACTTCGAGTTACCGTCTCCCCGGGACAAAAAACTAAGCACATCTTTCTCTCTCTTACAAATCCAACGGTGGGCATTGCATTCGGATCCATCGTTTAATGAGACCAGAGTCTCTCTCTCTCTCTCTCTAATAATCAAATGCCGGCTTGAGCTTAATGTGAGGTTCATATTCCAAAATGTGTTTTATTGAGGCAATTAATAGGGTTTTGGCCCTCACAGGACGGAATGTTTACTTAGTATTTACCTGGTTATTTCTATCAGCTTTTTATTTTTTTAAAATCCGAGCAGAATATTTTAGGTTATCTAAATTATTTGTTTTTTTAGTCAGATTATTGCGCGTTGGAGAGAGAGAGAGAAAGAGGGAGTCCCTCTGTCGCACGGCGTGGATCTGTGTGGGCTCGGGGACGACCCGCTTTGATAACCGGACGACGACGAGGGGGAGTTGGTCTTCTAGTTCGTGGAGGGGAGAGCCGCCAAACCCTCTCTGTCCTCGGGTTTTAATTCTCAGAGCCGGCCAGGCCGTGGAAATCGTCCTCTTCCATCCCGGGCAACTGCTCCTACGTCGACCTGCAAGTGATCCCCCCCCCCCCCCTTTTCTCTCTCTCTCTCTCGCCCTTTTCTTCCTCCGTAGCACATCGTATCAGAAGCAGCGAGGCGGCGGCAACCTGAGAAGGGCGTGGAGTCCTTCTCGGGTGGATCGAAGGGTTGATTGTTAGTTATCGTCTTCCGCTATGAGGGGGTGAGGGGCTCTCCAAAACGACGAGAATGGAGCGAATGGAAAGAGCATCCCTTCTGCTCTTCTGACCTTTTCCTCTCGTGGGTGGGCCTCTTTAGCCCCCCTCCCCTTCTTTTTCCCCCCCCTTAGTTCTGTGTCTGAGATATTGATGCCCCGTTCTATTTTCGGATCATCGGCAGATTGGCCTTGCGCGGCGCCTGATTTCCTTCTTGGAGGTTGGGTTCTCGGCGGCGGAAGCTGAACAAAGAAGGCGGACGAGGAGCTCCACCCGATTCGGTCGGTGATGTATCTCTTCCCTTCCTCGATTCCCGTTTTCCGCGAAAAATGGGGTTTATCTCTGCGGCGAGTTCGGCTCCTCTTGATCCTCTGAGAAAATGGTGTCCTGTCCTTCACAGGTTTCGGGGCCTTCACTCCCTCTGTTCATCTTTTCTTTCTCCGCGTGAGAGGGGGTGGTTCTCGCCTCTCTGGAGGAGGAGGAGAAGGAGGAGGAGGAGAAGAAGAAGAAGAAGAAGGCTTAATACAGTGATTTCTATCCCTGATGGACTGAAGGATGCTATACAGCACGTAGAGTCTTCGTCTCTCTATTGAAAGCTCGCTCAGAAATGGCTGCTGCTCTCACTGTAATGGAAGCTTGATTCGATTGGCAGCAGAGAGCTTTCGATTAGCAGACTTCGGGCTCTTTCTAAGAAATCCTCTTGCGGAAATGATTAAACAGATTCTCGGGCGGCTTCCCAGGAGGCCTTCCAAGTCCGGGGAGCATCGAGACGCCGGCAGCGGACATGAAGCTTCACTGACCAATGTTCCCACTAGTTCCAGGAGCGGCGATCTTCTGCGGAACCGGTCAACGAGCCAGAGCAATCCAGCCGCCCCTGGCTCCAGCTCGGACTTGGAGCATGGGAATAAGCACAATCTGGGCAATGATCCCAAGTCGAACGGGAACTCAATCGCCTCAGCTTACGAGGCGCTGCCCGGATTCAGAGACGTCCCGAACTCCGAGAAGCAGAATCTGTTCATTAAGAAGCTGAATCTGTGCTGCGTGCTGTTTGATTTCACTGACCCGTCGAAGAACCTCAAGGAGAAGGAGACTAAGCGGCAGACCCTCCTGGAGCTGGTGGATTATGTTACCTCCGCCAATGGGAAATTCACTGAGACTGTCGTGCAGGAGATCACTAGAATGGTCTCTTTGAATCTGTTCAGGGCCCTCACTTCCCCCCCTCATGAGAAGACGATGCTGGACGCCTTTGACGTTGAAGAGGAAGAATCTGTGATGGATCCGGCGTGGCCGCACCTGCAGGTAGTATATGAGTTCTTCCTAAGGTTTGTGGCATCTCCCGAGATCGACTCGAAGCTGGCCAAGCGGCACATCGATCATTCCTTCGTTCTTCAGCTGCTCGATCTCTTTGACTCGGAGGATCCCAGGGAGAGAGAGTACCTGAAGACGATTCTTCACCGCATCTATGGAAAGTTCATGGTGCACCGCCCATTCATTAGGAAAGCCATTAACAGCATCTTCTATCGATTTATCTTTGAGACCGAGAAGCACAATGGAATCGCAGAGCTCCTGGAGATTCTGGGAAGCATAATCAATGGCTTCGCCCTGCCGCTCAAGGAAGAGCACAAGCTCTTTCTCGTGAGGGTGCTGATTCCCCTCCACAAGCCCAAGTGCATCCCAATGTACTACCAGCAGCTGTCTTACTGCATAACCCAGTTTGTGGAGAAGGATTGCAAACTTGCTGATATTGTTATCAGGGGCCTGTTGAAGTACTGGCCTCTGACGAACAGCTCCAAGGAGGTGATGTTCTTGGGGGAGCTCGAGGAAGTCCTGGAGGTGACTCAGCCTGCCGAATTCCAGCGTTGCATGGTGCCGCTCTTCTCTCGGATCACCCGCTGCTTGAACAGTTCGCACTTCCAGGTGAGACAAAAAACGAATTCTTACTCTGTTGCCATTACAGCCACTCGAGGTTTGGGACCAAAGTCTTTTTCTTTTTCAGTGTTCATCTGTTAACTCTTTAGAAATAGTCTGCCAGATCCGATGCCATGGAGCTTCTTGATTACATGCTTCTACAAAAGTTTTTTGCCTGTTTTCTATTTAGGATGCTGTTCCCTGTTCTTGATGAACTACGGTCAATGATTGATGCTTTTTAAGTGCATTTGTCGACCATTGCCTGTAGCGTTAGGCTAGGATTGGTGGTGGCCTCACAGTTTTGTGGAACATCACCTTCACATGGAAGTAACAGAACCTTGGATGATGGCTCTGGAATTGGTTGCTGATGCCATGCTACTATCTGATGTGGTATCTCTGTGGATGACGACATCCATGGAGGTGCAGCTCTTGGGCTGCCTTTGGGACACCTCCTATCATGATCAAAGGGAGGAAGGAGGTAATTGACAATTTGGGATACCTCCTCTCCTCTGTGTTGATGATGTTTTTGATATTGGTTGATGTATCAGCAATCAAAGTTATTGTCTGAAAAATGCCAATCAGGGTTCTTCGTTTTGGTGACAATGACTTCACCAAAGTGTCGGAGTTGTCGTCCCTCTCTTGGTGGATTCAGCTGGTAAAATATCGGTCGATGCAGTCAAGGTTGACCCATTTTATGTCCCTTTCTCTTCAGGCAACCTAACATGCTGATTTTCATAGATTGCTGCCCATGGTATCGTCCCCTACACCCAGTGTTCACTTGAAGGGACTGTTCATTCCTGCCCTAAAATAGACTGCTCAGCCTGTAGATGTGCCCAAGGACATCGAGGCACATGCTGCTAACCAGATGGTCGATGCAGTTCAAGATTTCTCTTCTTTGACTTTTACCCATCTGGCTTCCTATTCCAAAGGTCATAGCCTGGAACAGAAAAGGTGGAAATTGGATCGGCCGCAGCTGATCCAGTTTCAACAGAAGAAATCTCATCCCAGTTCCAATTAAGGAAAATACGAAAAATATGCTCCAAGTTGGGGGATCCCTCTTTGTTCTCCCAATTCCCATGCTTCATCTGCTGCTCGAAAAAGGGTAGGCAAGGGCAACAGGTCGGAGGAAGAAGAACAGGCTGGTTTTGTCTGCCAGGCAGTCGTTGCTTTCCATTTTCTCCATGAGTTAGTTCCAGTTTTAATTTCCCAGCTACTTGTTTCATGGCTTTTATTTGAGCCGCGGATCCTACCCTAGAAACGGAAATACCCACATTAATAGCAGGTCGTATTCCAGCATTGAACAGATTAGCCGATAAGAATATTTGTCCATCAGGGGGCTCTTCCTCCCCAGCATTGATTATTTAGAATGAATAATTGATCGGGGTCAGTTGACTTTGCCCTCAATCCTGGAATTTTATAAAAGAGAAAAAGATGATGATCATGTCGTTGACCTGTTATTATATTAATTTCTGCCGTCGTCTTTGGTCGCCGCAGGTTGCAGAGAGGGCCCTTTTCTTGTGGAACAACGATCACATTGAGAACCTGATCCGGCAGAATCGTGTCGTTGACCTGTTATTATATTAATTTCTGGTCGTCTTTGGTCGCCGCATTGCAGAGAGGGCCCTTTTCTTGTGGAACCGATCACATTGAGAACCTGATCCGGCAGAATCGGAAGGTGATTCCCGATGGCCCTGGAGAGGAACACGACGAGCCACTGGAACCAGGCAGTGCAGAGCCTGACGATGAACGTCCGCAAGATCTTCACCGACCACGACCCCGAGCTGTTCGAGGAGTGCCTCCAGAGGTTCCAGCAGGACGAGGCCAGGGGCCATGAGGCCCGAGCGAGGCGGGACGCCACTTGGCGGCGCCTGGAGGAGATCGCCGCCTCAAAGGCCGCCAGCAACCAGGCCGTCCTCGTCCTCCGGAGCCCGCTGGGGCCCTCCCCGTCCTTCAGCTAGAGAGAGGCCAGTTGCCGGTGTTTTTTTTTTTTTTTTTTTAATGTGGGTCGAGGGCTCGTCCTTTCACTCCTGATTTCTTCTGGGTGCGCACGAAATCGAGCTGTCGTTCTGTACATAAAAAGGAAGGGCATGTGAAGCCTTGGGGAGAGGGGGGGGGTTGACTGGTGCCTCCTGTGTTTATTTATACTACATATTTAGATCTTCTCTGGGTGGATGTCCGGATCTTCTGCCTCCCCATTTGCAGGAAGTCTGTGCCTTTTTCCTGAACATCGTTGACCGCATTGTCCTCGAGTGGAAGTTCTTCCTGCTTTCGATGGCCCTTTCTGATTTTCTCTCACCGTGGCATTGCGGATATGGAGAATCCAACGGTCCAAGACCCATCTGGATTTCTTGATCAGCCGGCTCCGGTCCCCTCTCGCCTCTCCTCGCAGCGCCTTCCTCTTCGACGTCCATAATAGAGTGACAATGGATAGATGGATAGACAGGTAGAGATATAGATAGAGAGAGCGAAGGGGGCGCGGACGGGGAGGAGGAAAAGAGGAGAATGGACGCCATTGCTGTGCTCGGGAGCTTCCACTCTCTGCTCCGTCTCGTCCCGGGGACAAAGGAGCGCGGTGCCACCCTCCCAGCGCTTGTCGGCGTTGCAGCATTCTTCCCTGTCCCTCGCCGTGGGCCACCGGCTCCATGGCCGGGCAACGCGGGGGTCGCCCCGATGGGAGCCGCGCATCTTTCTTCCCCATCTCGTCGCTTCCCTGGTGGGTGGTCTCCCCCCTCCCCTCTCGCTCTCCCCTCCCCCGGAGCATCAGCCAGTTCTAGATTTGATGTGTGTTTATTTTGTCTGGCCTACTGCTCCTCAGGTGCAGGTGGAGGAGACCTACATTATGGTGAAGCCGGACGGCGTCCAACGGGGTCTGGTAGGCCTCCCTGAGAACTCTCGTTTTCCACACGTTTTTGGTGCTTATTCTGCTACCAGCGGCCGCGGGGAAACGATGGACGAGCCTCGGCTTCGGCTCTCGTCTTGTTCCTTCAGGTTTTCTAACGGGATCGGATATGGTGCTAGGTGGGGGAGATAATTTCCCGTTTCGAGAAGAAGGGGTTCCGACTGAAAGGGCTGAAGCTTTTCCAGTGTCCCAAGGAGCTTGCCGAGGTCTGCGTCTTCATCGCTGATGGCCCCTTTTCCAGTTTTATAATGTCGGAATGGAAAATTTTAGGGTTCTTAAGAAGGAGGGGGAGGAGAAAACCCAGTATGATTTCTCTAAACTAGGAGTGTGGTCATGCCTCAACCCTAAACTCCTTCGTCAATCCTAAGAAAAAAAAGTTGGGAGAAGCAACGAAAGTGCCAATACTTTGGATGGCGTGCTCCATCCCGGTATCTTGCTCCGCATTGAGGTGAGAGGCTAGAGGAGAGCAGAGCCACCGGAGTCAGCATGGATCAGGTCAAATGGGTATCAGGCAGCATAATTAAATGAATGCTCATGATACGATCTTCTAACATTAATTGAATCCCACATAATCAAACTAGACTGCCGGCAATCTAATGAACTCGTTCGTCTCTGCCTCGATGTAATTCCCATTATTTCTCTGAATGTGGTGCACTTTATTCTTATGCCATGCGATGGAATATGATAGGCCAGAAGTCTTTTCTGTCTCTACTAATGTCGAGTCAGATCTCTGACTGACTGGGTTCTCCGACTATTTTAGGAGCATTACAAGGATCTCAAGGAGAAATCTTTTTTTCCCAAACTGATAGACTACATCACTTCTGGGCCCGTCGTGTGCATGGTAATATCCTATGTGTTTTCCTTTTTCTCTGTTGATTTTCAGAATGGATGGAGGCTAGGGTTTCTATTAATTTGTGATCTTCATCGTCATCATCATCATCATCATCTTCTTCTTCCTCTTTTCTTCTCATGTGTGACTCATGGAAGGCATGGGAGGGTGTTGGTGTGGTGGCATCAGCTCGGAAGCTCATAGGAGCCACAAACCCTCTTCAAGCTGAACCGGGCACCATACGAGGAGACCTGGCGGTTGAAACTGGAAGGTAGGCACTTTAGCTAATTCTTCAGAAATATTACATTTTTTGGGTACCCAACTTACCATGAATCTGATTGGTGCAGAAATATCGTTCATGGCAGTGACAGCCCTGACAATGGGCAGCGTGAAATTGGTGAGTTCCTGAACTATTAAGTGTCTTTTGATGATCTTTTTTTCTTAGATCAAGTAAAATGGGTTGCATAACAATTTTTTTGCTGAAAACTTGAGGGTATAATTGGAAGAAAATAAAGCTGACCAGTTCTTATTGACCTATCCTAGTGATAAAAAATATTTTTCTTTAGATTTGTAATCTGATTTATGAGTGATATAATATTCAGCTCCTTTCAATGATATGCCTATTCTTAAAGCGACATTTCATTATAATAATAGATAAAGGAAAAACAAAATTCATCGATAAAAGTGCTCGTATTTTATTTTGGATTAAAAATAAATCTTGACACATGGTGTCCTTCTTCAGATTGTTCCCATGCTATAAATATCTTTTATTTCATTTCTTCTTCTTTTCTCCCGTATGAAACGCTCTGCCACTAACAAAGCCTTCTCTACAGTTCTCTGGTTCAACGAGGGTGAGCTGTGCCAGTGGACCCCAGCTCTCGCGCCATGGCTCAGGGAGTGAGCGATCATCGGCTTGAGGAGAGAAGCGTTTTTTTTTTCTTTCTTTTATTTTTTGGCGATATGTTCCTGCCAAGTTTCATGGTCTCAGATGCATCATCTCACGCTGCTGGGTGGATGCCTCTCATTTTGTCGCAAAGTTCTACTTCTAGAATGGCGGAGAGTCAACCCTTGTGCAAAAGATTTCTGTGAAATAATGGAGTGAGATGATTTTTTCTTAAAAATCTTGCGATGATGGTGTAGATGATTTTATTGTGTATGGTTTTGATGAATCCTGTTAGTTCGATCGTCGGGTTTTGTCTGGTGAAATCTCCAATTTTTCTTTGGTGAAGTAATGAACGAGTTCTGCAGCTTAGATACTGGGGTTTGATGGATTCTTAAAGTGATCTGTCCATGGTTGATGCATGGCGGCGGTGGCGGCGGCGGTCTCATAGGAGGTGTTCCTATTTTATGGAGGAACCCGTCGGATGCAGCAAAATCGGCCGTGGTGGCTGCCGCCGCTTGGGAGCTCCAGCGGGGCCGATCGGAGAGGCACGATGACTTACACATTCCAGGCAGACTGAAGATCCGTCGCGCCGGGGGAGGAGGGGATGGGGGCGCGCGCTTGTCAAAGTCAAGGAAGGGGGGAATCGCAACCGGGAAGGCGAAGTTGGCCGCAGGGTCGGAGGAGCGGTATCTCTCTCTCTCTCTCCCTCTCCCATGTATCTCTTTCTCTAAGGTCTCTTTGTCTGTCTTCTCTCTCCCTCTCTCTCCCCTTTATCTCCTTCTCTAAGATCTCTCTCAGTGTAAGTTTCTATCTCTACCTTCCACACGAAGAAGCTTTCCGATGAGCACGAGGAAACGGCAAGCTTGTGATAGAACGGAGATGAGGGAAGAAGAACGATCGCAAGCGTCAGATCATACACCAGATACACCATACAGACTCTCTCTCTGCACCCTAGTGAGAGAAAGACGAGAGCACCCCGCCCGCATCCTTATTCCAGAAACCAGAAACAGATGAACAACGAGCCCCCGTCCTCGGAAAGAAACGAGAACATATACACAAGAATCCCAATCTCTCTCTCTCACACACACACACATAATCTGTGCATGTCTTCCTGTCAGTATGTCTCCCAGTCTCTCGCTCCACCCCCTAGTGGGGGAAGACGAGGGCCACTAGCGCCGACGTGGCGACGAAGGCCGCCGCCATGGGGAGGCCTGGCGCGGCCAAGCTCTTGTCGGACCCGGGAGTAGGCGGCTTGGCGGGACTGTGGGCGCCGTGGTCAACGCCGTTGTGGGCCATCACGGCGGCGCTCATCTGCGCCACCAGGCACACCACCAGCAGCACGGCGGCGCCCAGGTAAACTCTCGCCGGTCCGGCCATGATTCCCTTCCCGACAGAAGACGCCGAGGACGACGACGACGACAGATAAAATTCAGCGGGAGGGAGCGGAAGCCTGGTTGTTTCCGCCCTTCCGGGGGCCCTTCCGTGTTTATATATAGTCATCGCATGATTGGGTCCGACAAAGTATTTCAGGCTACAAAAAGGGAAGTCGTCGCCTCCGTTCTCATCTGCCCAGAAAATTCAGGATTAAACTATTCGTTAAATAAATCGGTAAAATCACAGGGCCCGACGGATCCTGATCGGGCTTCGAAGCCCGTTGAAAAAGCCCGAAGCTGCAGTTTGGGTGTGGGGGAGGAGAGGGTGGGAGAGAGCGTTGACTTGGGCTCGTGGAAAGGTTCGGGCTTTCCCCGCCCATCTGGATCTTATCAAATTCTGTGATTATTATTGTCCCTGTTAACGTCGGGGAGATAATGAGTTCTTTTCTCGGAGGGTGCCGCCGTTGACCTGGGGGGCGTGCGGAGAAACGCGTCCGGGCTGGCTGAAGGAGCTATTTTGTAGTACAATCGTACTGACGCCACAGGAGTTGCAAAAGTCAATGCGTAGTACAAGCACGCGGGGGGGGCGGGGGGGGTGACCGCGCCCAGGTTGGCGTTGACGTTGACGATGCTCATGGGAGGAGCACGGGTCGAGATTGTTTCTGAACCACCACCCCGTCAAGCTGGCAGGAGAGAGATGGTGTACAGAGAGAAAGAGAGAGCGAGAGAGAAAGATGATCATCGGAGAAGATGACGAGAGAGAGAGAGAGAGAGAGAGAGAGAGAGAGAGAGAGAGAAGTAATGAATTGAGGGCGGAGCTGGGGCTGAAATCAATCAGACAGGTTTTAACAACCCCATGTGAGGAAGATACAGGCACGAGACAGGCAGGAGGAGCTGGGGAGTAGGAAGAGACACCCCCTCCCCACCCGCAATTCCTCCCCTCTCAACGGCAGCACGCCCGCAGCTGGGACCTACATCCCCCCGCCGGCGGACTCACCCTCTCCGGAGCATCCTCCTCCAGAATCCGCGTCGCCGCTCCAGTGCTGAAACACCGCCACCGCTCTTAGTGATCAGGCGTGGGTCAGGGGGTAAAGATGGAGGTAGAAGAAGAAGAAGAAGAAGAAAGACCTTTCAGCCGTCCGGATCTGCGCAAAGCCTCCTCCGCGATGGGCCTCCACTGCTCTGCGCAGGAGTAGTTGATGCCCAGGCCGGAGCTGAGCCCTCGAAGCAGCTGGATCGCGCGGAGGACGAAGAACAGCTCCTCGGGGAAACTCTGCATCCACTCAGAATTCAAATCTGAATTCCAGACACTCGATTCAAATACTTCACGGAATATAAGATTTTCCCAAGCTGTGAGCATCCAGAGGAACCCATGAACCCACTGCACAATCTTGGTTAATTTTTATTTTTTTTCCTGCCATCTGATAGATGTTTTCGATACAATCAAGGCAATGCAAGAGGACTGATTGACAAAAGAAAGCTGGGCACGGAATTTTTAGAAAACTAAAATTAAAACCATCGGATAATCTTCAAACATGTGAAGGGTTTTTTGATTCAGCAGCTCCACCAATGAAGAATCTTACAAAAATGGTTCGGTAATGTGGAAGATTTTGGAGGAGCTTTAAGATGTGAAACCACTTTGGAATCAATTACCAACCAATTTGAAAAGCTTGGACATACTTTTTTAAGTATAGTGCACAATAAATGGGAAATTGGAAGTATATTCAGCTGGATTTGAGTCATGATGTTAGGATAGCGATCATCATTATTTTTAAATTTTTTAATAATAACGATAGAGAGCAGTTCCATACTAGTAAGTTTACAAACGAAGCTAGGATTATAAAGCATGATGCTTTAAAAATTAAAAAAAACAATTTTGGTGAAGATGGTAGCCAGAAATTTTCGTTCGAAATCAGATGTGTTTTCTATACCATGGTCCACGTGAACAATGAGAATACCTTACATAGTCTATATATGGATGGTATAATGATTTTTCTGAATACCATTAATGGTATGATACCAATTTTGGAGGCTCAAACATTTTATGCAAATATGGTACATTAATATGCATTTACGATACCAGCCATTATTTTTTTAAAAAAAGGCCGTAGTTTTTCTGAATTATGAAGCAGAGAGAATAAATTTGCTAGTAAATACCTCAACTCCGACAGTCTTCAGAGAAGAATCATCTTCAAAGGGTGACATGACCTGCACTCCTGGGGGAAGCCTGGTGTCGAACATTCCCCTGGCCAGATTCACCAGCTCTCCCTGATCTGCACCACATGTCCCCGTTTCTATCCCCATCTCCCTGAAATTAAGTACCATTTAAAAAAAAACCATATAATTCAGAATATTTTTTTGGAAGTAACAAAATGGATTGGGAAATTATCCTCGTCCCATTCACATTCCCTGATGATCACTCAAACAGATGGTACATTATTAGAAAGGAGGGATGAACAAAGAAACAAAAATAAATAAATAAATAATATAGAATAAATTATAATAAATAAACAAAATACTACTTGAAGCTTTCTGAAATCCTGGCAGGATCGGTGTCAGCCATAGCAAGAACTAAATTTGCATATCCGAGCCTGAGGTTTTCTGGAAGATCCTTCACTTGACCATAATCTAACAGTGCGATCTGGAGAAAAACGGAAACTTAAATACCCAAAATTTAGGATGAATTAAGTAAATAAATAAATAAAAACCAAGCGTAACTTTTAAAAATATGATTTCTTTTCCCACAATAGCAAATATATGGAAAAGAGGATTCGGAAAACTTAATAGCTAGCAAGCAAGGAAAACATCGCTGATTATCGTAAGATGAGCTTCAGATGATGACTGCATGGATCGTCATATGAGCTTAGAGTTTACTTGCCTCTGAGCCCTTGCATATTAGGATATTCCCGGGATGAGGATCGGCGTGGAAGAAGCCACTCCCAAGGATCATTTGCCCATAAGCCTGGGTCAGACTTTTCAAGATGCTCCTGATCAACACAAATCCATAAGTGGGAGTCAAGATCTTGCCCCGCCCTACAGAGGGAAATCTCGGAATTTTTTGGAAATAATTCGTCACGAAACCCAATAAAAGGAACTATGTGGAAGTTATTTCCATATATAAAGAGGATTGAGTGATTGAATCAGACATAAAATGTCCATTTAGTCAAAGAATTACCATCGCCGATGAAATCCAATAAAACAGCTATACATTTGACAACAGGTTTCTCTTCTCTTGGAATTATGAACGACTGGTATTAATTTTATAATCAGTCAATGATAATAATTAGTATTATTATAATCGAGCACATTTAATAAGAAACATTAAGAGCTGCTAACGGTACCCAAATGTTCATAAAATGAACAGTAAGAAAAATGAAACACCGTATTTATTTATAGGAACAAAATTACTTCTATGGCAGTTGGATCAAGTTGCAACTAATTGACATTTTTGGTTTGACATAAAGGAAAAAAAAGAAAAAAAAACTAAAGCCATCAACTAAAAATATTGATCACTCAGATTTGCATAATTATTTGCACACATAAATAAATGTGTATAAGGTTAATAAGTAGAAACACAAAAATATGACTCAATGAAGCATTTCCAAAAACTTACTGCTTTGCTGCCACTGCAATCTTACCACTCGGATTTATGCCTCTCCGAGCCATCTCTGCGCCAAGATTCATAATTGGAATTCCGTCAAAAAAATCCATCACCAAGACCCGCCTACAGCAAAATTACAAATTTGGAAAATAGAAATGTAATTATATTGGGTTCGATAGAAATCGCACGCAGATATATGAATGATTCCATCAGATATTCCACACTCTAGGTGTAGGACTGACTCAAATTAGAAATAAGGCATGAATGATTTGACAGGTTGCATCAGTGCGAAATAAACCCAGATCGTGAATTAGCTGGTGCCA
The DNA here is from genome assembly GCA_902729315.2 of Spirodela intermedia. Classification (NCBI taxonomy): domain Eukaryota; kingdom Viridiplantae; phylum Streptophyta; class Magnoliopsida; order Alismatales; family Araceae; genus Spirodela; species Spirodela intermedia. Next base: position 3,051,744 of record LR746271.1, read on the forward strand.
ATCTGATCTCATTCCTCTCATAAATTGGCTCAGGTTGACCAAATCAACTAGCACTTAGAAAATTAGAAGAAGAACTCTGAAAACAAGAATGAACCCATATCACTTCCAAATCTTAAAGCTACATGACTCTCAGTCAAAAAGGAAAGAGAAAGTAACTAACGTGAAAAAAATGAATAAATAGCTTGGTAATTTCAGGCAATGATATAAAGGTCAACATGAAGAAATGGAGATCATATCTTAAGCAGAAAGCCACTCGGGCAATTTGGTTAAATTTTCAAGCACATTCCAAAGGGGCTGAGATCTAAATCCCAGACAATAGCTCATGTAGACGAGGCTCAACAATGAACAGTGATCCGAAGGAGTAGACCTCACGATGAAGTGCCCCAATTCCAATCCTCAAAAAGTTTTAAAAAACTATTATATCATACACACGAATTAATGGAATCCTCCATTAAAAAAATGTAATAGCTGTATACCGTACCTAGTCACCAGTCCACGAAATACACGCGGCACCAAAACAGGAGACTTTTTGTTCTTGTAATGCAGAAAATGGTGTATCTTCTCCATAGAATCAGCTTCCCTCATGAAATCAAATTCAAATTCAACCTTAAAAATAATCAAAGTTCTCATCAGCAAAAGATCATTTATTGAAGTGCTTCAAATTATGGGTAGAAATTTTCTACCAGAAAAATTCAACATCTTAAGAAAAAAAGATCAAAATTCGCAAATATCCTTGACAAGATGCAGTAATTCGAAAGGAACAGACGTAGGGACAGACAGCTGAGAAAGAATGTTGGATTTTGTTTCCCACGGTAACTGTATAAAAAAAAGGTATCCACATATTCAGGATCCTGAATCAGCCGTGGATGGTCCTCATGAGGGAAGCTAAACATGACAGATTTTATGGAACGGAAGGTCTATACTTACTAGCACAATTTTTAACAAAACGTAAAAGATATAAAACAGTTCAAAACTTGAAATTGAGAATTAAAGTAAAACATAAAACAAAACGTACTCCTTTGTGTTTATTTCCAACAGAGGATCATTGATAAGAGAAGACTATAACAGGATGATCATTGATAAGAGAAGACTATAACAGGATGATCATTGATAAGAGAAGACTATAACAGGATGATCATTGATAAGAGAAGACTATAACATGAAAACGACGTTTCACAGGCTAGCCAGAACAACTTTTAAGGGGCATCTTAATATCACAGGATGATCTCAATCATATAAGTAAACAGCAAATCAACATGTAAACAATACTATAACGATCTATTGAAATAGACGGTGCAGCAAAGAACTATCAAAACCTGTTTTTCAACTTCCTTTGTGGCAGAAAAGAGATCAAATTTTATCTCTGTTTTCTGCAAGAACAAGGCAAATGCCTGCAGGTTGTGAATGTCTGTCATCATCAGTCGATGAACACCAGGATGTTGTACCTACAAATGAACATGAAATAGGACATTATTCTTTCCTGTCTTTTACTGATGGAAAGAAAAAATTCTGAAATTTCCTTGCCTTGACTGCAACATCACTCTTAGCACCTCTCACTCTTGCTCGATGAACCTATCATCGTGAATGAAAAAAATAAATTCATCGCTACTCAATTAGTGCAATTACCAAATGACATCGAAAATAAGTGTTTCTGGAAGCAAATAGACCACTCAAAATAGCATCATGCACTACGGTACAATTTAAACCTGAGATGGAAACCAGAATATAGTAAAACAAGGTTAGCTGTTTGCCAACCCCCCTCAGGCTTCAATCCTCAAATATTCCCATTTCATGAGAAAAAAGGAACATTCAGCCTAAAAACATAATGCTCCCAATGTTGTGTTTTCCTCCAGGTACATTTGTGCGAATAAAACGATCCACGAGGTAAGCAACTCAGTGATCTGTGATCGACATCATAAGTTCAATGGAGAAGTATGACCCACACGATTTTGCTTACATAATTTATAGTATTTAGATAATACGACTAGTTGCAAAAAAAGGAGGAGAAGAAGAAGCGGGGGGGAGGGGAACATACTTATTTAGCCTAAAATTATACTCATTGCATAATCAAAAATAGAGGTGCTAGACATGGGTTGCTGTTAGGAGTCTATAAATATGTCACTATCCAAGTCAATTTTTACATTGCTTTTGCATGATTATATCTGTTCGAAGATAAAAAGGAAATCTTTGGGTTTTCTACCAAAATGTTCTGTCTCATGCAAAGTAGCACATCACTTTAACTAGATGGCATATCCAAAATAATGTAATACGAACAGGGCATTTCTCATTCAAATACATGATACCACTTGGATTCAAAAGTATTATTATCATTGAGTATCGACTTGTACGCTATATTGAGACTTATTATGAGATAAAAGAATGTTTATTCTACCTCAAAACCTATACTCTTATGAAGTTTCAGCATCGGACTCCATTGCAGAATTATCAGAATAATGTCAATTTTGTAAGATGGATCGTATATTGTAATAAATGAAAATATTTCTAAAAATTATTGGACAAGAAAAGAATTGAATGAAAAGCATCATCACCGAAAAACAAATACATCCTCGAGTATGTTAAAAAGTAGATAAGATGACAGAGGGAAAAAAACAAAGAAAAAAGTTAAATACCTATTTGACAGTTATCACTGACCAGTAGAGGATCAACATAATCATGATGTCTTGAGTTGACGTGTTGCCTAAAGTTGGATGAACAGAGAAATTTGACCAGGAAAATATGAGCTAGATATTTACATCTCTGAATCCCCTTTTCAAAAAATATGAACACGTATGTGCAACTATGCCCTTCAAATGAAGAAACAAAAGTGAACCACAGATGGGTATTTCCCTTCAGATATGCAAGGTTCAGACAAAGTCTTGTGGTAGGTCGACCGCATTTCAGGAAGACTCCAGACAGATGGTGGCATAATGCGTGCTCAAAAAACAGTGGAAAAATACGTTCAAACAAATATGATAACTCAACTTTTAAGGGACCTAATTCCTAATTCTTTTTTCGTGTTACTGACGTGTTCACTTTGTTTGGTAAAACCATAAATCAAAGGGTATTAAAAACATTTGATTCATGAACATTAGCACCTGTGCAATTGAAGCAGAGCCCAGGGGAACTTCGTCAAACTTTTCAAACATCATGGAGAAGCTTTGACCCAGATCCTCCTCCAATATCTTCTGAACGACTTCAAATGGTGTAGCAGGTGCTCTGTCACACAATGTGACTAGCCTTCTCACCCAAGCTGCTGGAGCCAGGTCAGGTTTACCCACAAGTTGAGCAGCCTAATTTAAATACCAAACTCAGTACATGTGACCTTGAACGCTTGTTTCCTTGGAAGAACGAAAATTCAAGATATACGCTAACAAGAACAGGCACAAAGGTAAAATAAAGTTAGCAACATCTATATGGCACCACTGTGATCATAAGATCTTCGTCCGAAATGATATTGGAATATTATACATGTAACTCGTCATGAAAAATAATGGCACGGAGACAATGCAGCAAGTTTGAAGCTAACCAAAAAAATCCACAAGAAAACATTAAAGATGATTTAGTGTATGTGAAGAAAACCAATACAAGTACAAGTCGGAAATAAATATTTGATCTTCATCATTGTGAGGGGACTCAAGAGGTAAAAGGGAACACTAGAAGCGCTCAGAATGGCATAATAATAGGTCGGTTGGCCTGGCATATGATAGAGTGGAATGAAAAATGAGATATTTGTCCATAAAACTTGACTAGCTGCGTTAAGATCAATAGGAATGATGATCATGGTTTAGAAAAGTTTCAATAAAATAAAAATATTTTAAAAATTTATGATAATATGTTACTTGATTATAACTTAACCAAACAGTGGACAGGTGACCAGAGCCTCAACTTTTTTACCCTTTTCACATTAGGAAATACTTTCCCATGGGTAAGTTTAGTTTTATTCAAATATATGGAGATGAGGGAATTAAAAGTATTTAACACTAAAACCTTTTGTACGTGTTTTCAAGAGACAGATGGAGTGATCAGAATCACACAATGCCATTTCTCAGGGGCAAAAGAAAACTATCGACAAGAACCGGATGGAAAAATCAGTTTGAACATTTATGGTTCGAATTCAGTAGTTAACATGGAAAAATAATTCCCATGAACCAAGATCACAATTTCACCAATCAACGAACTGAATACTTCTTCTACGACCTTGAGGAAGAAGCCCCCCATTTCGTAGCACATGGTGTATAGCTTATCGGCGGCGAGCTCATGCTGCCTCTCCCACATTGTCTCCCGCTCTCCAGCATCTTTGGTCAACCCAGCCCGGAACTGGCAGACCTGGGCGAAAAAAAGAGAGGAAAATTTCGCGGAGAACAGCAATGCCGGCAGCCATAAACCCCTCGAAAGATGAAAAGCAGGCTCATGCAAACCAGCTGACCTTGTATCCAGCGTAGACATCTGCAACGCGCACCCAGAATTGGAGGGAGCGGTGCCACGGCTCGAGCTGAATCGAGAGCTTATCTCGGAAAGTCGGGCCCGGGGATGAACTCATCTCTCTGCCGCTCTCCTGATCCTGGAAAGACGAAGAGGTCACTCCCGACCCACAAAAGAGCGAGTGTGAGAAGCGATGATATGGAGGGAGTCTGGGTGGCGGTTTCTCTCTTCGGTCGCGTGTGGTGGAGAAGGTGGGTTACCGTCTCGTGGGGCTAATTGAACAGAGGATACGGAATAGTCGGCGGAGAGAGTACAATGGTTTCCTAAGTCAGAGCGCTCGTTCCCATGAATGAACAGCTAAGAGAGAGTAAAAAGACCAGAGAAGGGTATAAGGGGGAGTGATCATGAATTGAAGATTCATATTCTGCCAAGTGAAAGTCATCTGAATAGTAGGAGGAGATGCCGTAGAGTAAATCATGGATAAGGTCAATACAAGAGCATCTGAATGAGTGTTAGTGATAATAATTTGAGCCCACTCAAGTTTACTAAATTCCTTCAAATACCTGTTTAATGTGTGGCTCGGCTTACTATAATAAAGACATGGTGAAAAGTCATTACAGCTTTTATCTTTGAGAGGACGGCCACTATCAAGCTTTAGGCTACGACCACCATTTAAACTATGAAGAGTAAATGCAACTTGAGCAGATGAAGTCGATATGACAAATGGTTGAGTGGTGCTCGATTGAACAGTAAGAGTGCCCGTAGTCACGCAAAGTACTACAGAAAAAATTGATGAAATTTTTTGACACATAATCACTTTAAAGAATATGGCCATAAATATGTGTGGTAATGTTTAGATGTAGACCACTAAGATGTACATTAATGTAAAAACTCTTGGTAATACCGCTCAAGAATCTGAAGGTTAATTGTCAGAGGTTGGAAAAGAGACAACTCCCTGATAATCACCTGAAGTTATTCAAAGTATATATAAAGTGAGAGATCACCTGATAAGTGAAAAGAGATTTGAATAACTACATAGTACATTGATATTTGTTTTGTTGGCATACATGATCTTCATTGCGAGCCAAAATTACTTAATGGGCCTGATACAAGCAAAGAGTTCGATGACAATCTGCTCAATATTTTAAAACATCTAGGTGGCTTATAATAAAGTCAATTTGAGACCAAGAAGCACATGTCGGGTCAACAATGGTTGATGAATCATTCATTAGATGATGAACCAAATTGTGGGATGTAAAGAAGTATTAGAAACCAAATGACTATGGTGTATAATTAAGACCAATGAAAATGTAAGCCGGCCAAGTCAATTGTACCATGATGAAGTGCCACGGGGGAAGGAGAAACGATGGCAGAGGCACTTTGACTAGAAGGGGGGCCATGGGCCGAGGTCTTTGAAGTAGAGAAGATGTATCTTGGTCTGTAATGATGATGATGGAAAACAACGTATTGATGTAAGTGCAAGAACGTGCATCAAAGGGCGACATGTAGCAAGAGATGTCATGTGACAAGAAGATAGTGCGGTAGGAGGCGATGTAGTAGGAGACGATATCAAGAGATACCGAGAGACATTATGAGATACTACAAGATACCATGGCAGCAAATGCCACGACGACAAGGGCCATGGTGAGAGATGTCACAATGACATGGGCCACAATGGCAAGGGGGTTGGGGCGGCAAGGGGGCTGCAACGGCTAGGGGGTCGTGACGACAAGGGCCATGATGGTAAAGGCCATGATAGTAGGGGGCCGTGGTGGTGGGTGCCATGACAGTGGGTGCCATGATAGTAGGACAGGCACCAGCACACTGGTTGCGCATGGTGCAACAAAAGATTTCAGCAGTGTGGTTGATGGTGGCACACACCAAGTGGTGGCATGCAGCATGATGGAAGTAACGGCAGCTAAAAAGAACCCTTGGGCTCTAATAATACATGTGTTTATATAAGTGAGAGAAGAGAGAGATAATAGGCCCAAGTGGGGCACATTGAGTACTATTTTCAAACATTACACATATTTTGTAAGATTTAACTTTAGGTGCTTATCGAAAATAATGATCTGATTTTTTATGGTCTAACGATCTTGATGTTGATAATTAATCATATAAACAATAAATAAAAAATTCCATTGAACATTTTCAGAGCTACCATTATATCCTATGTCGGAATACCTGAGGTTTCCCTTTTCGACACAAAAATCAGGTGGGTGGGTCATAAGCCCTTAAAAAGTGAAAAGTAATAACTAAGATCAGTAAGTCGGGACATCCCATCCCTCCTCATCCCTTAAAAACATAGGACGCATGAATCATTAATCCTAGTACTGAGTGAAAGAGAACGTGTGTCCCCTAAGCCTATCTACACAGAAAGCAATTCCCTTTGCTCCCTAGTGAGTGTTTTAGGAGACTTATCTACGCATTCCCGATCTCATAAAACTAACCTTTGATCGCCCCTCCCCGTCCATTCTCATGCATGCTTTGATGCTTCACGTACATAGGATTTAGTCATTTGAAGGATGTCTGGAGGAGGAAGTTGAAACGGCGAGGTTAATTTGCCTCCTGCTGCTGCTTCTTGCGAAAAGTCAACTAAAGAACTCGAGGGGGGGGAGGGGGGTGACTGCTGCCTCCTGTGTTTATTTGTACTACGTATATAGACTGGCCTCATGCCGCTGCTTCTTGATCAAGCCGGCTCTCGTCCCCTCCCGCCTCTCCTCGCAGCGCCTTCCTCGTCGACGTCCATAATAGAGCGACAATGAATAGATGGATAGACAGGTGGATATATAGATAGATAGATAGAGATAGAGTGAGAGAGATATGATTTCGTGGGTTTTGATTTCGTGTTTAAGTGTGAAGCGACAAGTTGCGATGTAGGCTAGTTTCACATCTTTTAAGAGGCCAGAAAAATCAGTTCTCCGAGCTCAAATTCTTAATTCAGATATGATTTATTTTCAACCCCAAAAGTGGAAAATACGATTTATTTTTTCAAGTTTTGGTTACATAAAGTTTCTTATTTACATGAAATTCTTGCCCCTGCTTCCTCGTGGGACTAATTTAACAAAGGGCACGGGATTGATGGCAAAGAGAGTAGTACTATGGTGTTCCCATGAATGAATAGCTAAGAAAGAGTAAAATTAGAAAATATAATCCTAAAGATAACATGCTATTGAAATATGAATAAAAATTAGATGATTACCATGATTGAGATATATTCACCCATAGTTCCTCCAATGTCATGATGCCTTAACAACCTTCTTAAGTGCGTGAAACATGTATATTAAAATGAATAACAATTAGTATTTAAGCATTCATGCTCTCAACTTCATGAGTAGATTTATAGGTGTGGCTCTCTTTCCTTCTCTTTTTAGTATGGTATGAAGTCTTTCTTTATAGACGGCAACTTAGAGGAGTGTGGTTCTTCTCCAACAAATATAGATGGTGGGTAAAAGAATATAGTATTACGTTAAAAAAGGATTTTGACAAAGTACATATTGTTATAAATTAAATATTCATGTCAATACTATGAGTGTTTTGTGTAATATTTTTTCCATATAACTTGTCTTTAGAATGGCTTTTAAAAGCATTTGCACACCTATATCTACAACTATAATTCAAGAATAATGCAATTACAATGAGTATAATGTCAATTCTATACTTAATCCATCGAGCATAAATAAAATATTATGTGATTACAGATAACATAGTTTATCAACAAGCAGTAGATATAAGGGTTGATTATTTAATAAATCATGAAAATCATGTGTGTGGAAGTCACGTTATATGAGCATAAATAATATAATAAATCAATGAACAAAATGTTTGAAGCTAAACAAGACAAAATAGGATTGTAAAAAATTTAGTATATCAATGAACACAATATACAAATACATATAGAATAGCATATGATTGGGTATCACAATATATTTGTGGATACAATAAAATATATGGTTTTAGTTATGACAATGTGTAAGTGAACATGATATATGAGTGTATATATATATATATCCAGATGAACTGGAAAAAAGTATTAGCAATCAAAGAATGGCCGATGTCCAAAAGGGTGGCCGATATATATGAACGCTGGTAATAGAGTAAATGATGCTAAATATTTAAATATATTTGTAAACATTATTGACAGTAGATGTCATTGTATATCAATTAACATAATATGTAGCCATTTTCTTAATATAATGTATGACTAGAAATAGTATAGGATCTTAGTGAACAGAATGAAAATAACACAATATATAATAATAGATATCTTGATATTTTAGTGAACACAATGTGAGAATGTGGATATAACCACATATGCATGTCAATGACACAATATATAACTAATGCAAACAATAAAATACATGCATGGGGGTAGGGTGGTATATATTGTGAACATGAATAGTTGTGTATGGGAATTTAGATGATATAGTATTTATGGCAAACATGAAGAAAATTGTACATGCATGTCAACCATATTGTGTAAACAATTTTCAATTTATTCATTTGGATGACATAGTTTATCATGAGCAAAAAAAACATGGTATATGAATGAAAAAAACCTTGTATTTGCATGACATAGTATATCATGAACACAAATAACATGGCATATACATGGTGATAATGTAGTTTGGGCACATCGTTGATTGTGTATATCTTGAACACAAGTAATAGCATATGTGTGATGACAACATAGTAAATTAATATCAGTAGCAAAGTACATTTTGAATACAACAAACAACATGTATGTATGACTACAATGTAGTATATGAATATCATTAACATACTATGTCATGAAAAAAAATAAAGTATAAAGATATGATGATTACATATGATATGAATCATTAAATGAGTGCACACTCCTCTGGATATTTGAGATTTCGTTTCGTAGGCTAGTGTATGCTCTTATTAGTATGACTAATAATGTTCTTAATAATATGAAGAGTGATCTTCTATGCCTAAATATTATTTTTTGCATACCTCAGGATCCCTTCATATGCAAGCTGAGGAAGAGGATAAGATGTGTTTAATCAGCTCGATGAAAGGGATTTTTATGATCAAAGCACAATCATCTCCTAGTGGAAAGAAAAGTAGATTAAAACTTTGCCAAACATAAATATAGGTGGAAGAGTACCACAAGCCATTATACATCTTGTGGTGGAAATCATACTAGTTGTAGAAGAGGCAAATAGTATGCACTAGATCAAGGCAAAAGCACAACATCAAACGATTATTCATGTAGTTGATGGCTAGTGATTGATAAATGTATATTTCAAGATGTAATGATAGGTAATAGCTTGTGTAATAGCTAGTGATTGATAAATATTTATTTAAAGATGTAATGATAGGCAATAGCTAGTGTAATAGCTTGTGATTGATAAATATATATTATTCGTCTGGAGCTAAAGTTGTCATTTGGGTTTTACTGCAACACCAACGTAATGATTAATAAAGTTAAACCATAGTTAGTGAATGGTAGGCAATAGCTAGTGACGAATGGCTCAACTCTCCTTAGCTTAAATTTGCAGAGGCATTTCTACTATTTGAATCAAAGAAGGTATTTTTTCCTAGTTCATAGCGTCGCGGGAGATCACGTAGCTATTGCTGATCGTATGGGTCATTCACACGAAGAAGAACCAAAATACGTCTCTGAAATGTACATTACACGACAATGCTGCTTGAGGGAGCGAGTGGCACATGGACTGCGCATGATCCGCCACGCGTCACGGCCGAAGTGAGACGCTCTCTTGTGAACTTGTGGCTGGTGAGCGATGCGGGGCCGCTGAAAAGGCTTACGGGAAGTCCCGCGGATAAGCAAGCGAGGGAGAAACAGAGAGAAAGAAAGAAGAAGGGGTGGCGACGGGTCGCTACGCGCCGGAGCGGCTCCATCTGGTTTCCTTTCCTCTAGGTAGGAGTACAAGCGCGCGCGTGTGCGTGCGCGAGGGAGGAGTGAAAGGGAGGAGATTAGAGGAGGAAACCTGAGGTGGTCATGTCTCTAAACGCTCTGGTTCGGCTCCCGCTGTCCTCCTCTGGCGCGAGGAGGACACAGTTGGATGACGCCTTGATGGGTCGGTGTGTGCGGCAGCAACAGCAGCCGCAGAGAAGGCAGCAGACCATGGTGGTCGAGGCCAAGGGGAAGAAGGCCATGCCCCGCCAATTCCAGCGGCAGGCGCCCCCGCCCTTGCCCAAGATCGAGGACGACGGCAACCCTCGCTTCGTTATCTTCATCCGGACTGCTAATGTCAGTTCCGTCTTCCTTGCTACTCTTTCTTCCATTTCGGGCATGTTGCCGCTTCATACTTCCCTTTCTATTTCGTTATCGTCTTTCCGCTCTCCAATCCTCCATTGAATGACTACTCGTGAAATCCGCGATCGCTGTAGATTCTTTCTTTTCTAAAAATCTTATTATTTCTCAGCTTTGACATCTGCTTAGAGAGGTGAAGAGAAGAATAACTTGAATTTATGGGAGTCTAGGAACTTTCTTCTTGCTCTGATGAGTATAGCTTGATAGCAATTGTGGGCACCTTCCTTTGCTAAATTTTAGAATCTCTGATTTTAAATAGGTCCGTCCATTTAGCTACTGACTTTTCTGCTCCTTGCCCTGTTGTTCACACGCAGCAACATTCAATCAGAAGTCAAGCCACGGCCTGATTATTGAAAATTTGGCCCGTGTGACTTATTTGAAAACTCAGATAAGTTCTATGTTAGGGAATGGATTATAACGCAAACTTTTACCTTGGACCCTTCACGTAGTCAGCTTAGTCCTTGAAATTTTTCTATATCCGTTGTTGAGATTGAGCAATTAGATAAACCTGCACCAAAATGGTTTTTCCTCTTGTTTTCTTTTATAATTTTCAGGACCTTAACGTCTTTGTTTAAAAAAATTAATTTTAATTTATAGGGAAAAGTCTGTTATCTCTTAACTGGTTTTTTCTTGGTTTTGTGCATGTTGTAAATTATGCAGATATATTTATGGTACCCACTAAGTGTTGTAACTGGGGGTACCACTGCAAAGATTATGGTTGCTGCGAAGGATAATTTTCTTGGAAAGTACATTTACAAAGATACAATTGCCAGGAATCTTGCTGCTGTAATTTATCGAGTAAGACATTTATTCATATTCTCTCTTTTCTTTTTTCTCGTATTTTAGTCGCTATAATTTCTTTTTTTATACGATACGGGTATTTAGCTTAATTACATCTATTTCTCAATAGGTACAGAATATATATAACATTTTGATTTTTCGATATTCAATTGACGTTGTGACATCTATTAAAACAATAATCACATAAACTTGGTATTTCTGGAAATAGGATATTTTATACTTTTTCCGCAACATAGCTATGATGCAGCATCTTGATGTATGAAACATGTCCCTTGATCATTTAATAAGCAAGGGTTTCCAAAGGATGTAATTGCAGTACTTAAATTCTAGAGTTGGCGTCCTTTGTTTACTTTCATAGAGCCTCTCCTTCAGATCACTCTATCAATGGATGGGCTCTTTTCAAAGTGTTGACCTCTTGGTTTCTTTCATGGAACCTCTGTGGAGAGAAAATATACTAAGAATTAAGTTTGCTAGAAATGGAAAACTATATCTTCATGGATGCAAGTCCAGAGGTCTTTCCCACAGCAATGAAATGCTTAAAGACACTAGAACAAGGAGCATATATTTGAAATGATCAATCTCCTCGGCTGTTTTTATGGTCTATTAATGCTGAGATTAGAAATGTGTCCTGCTTCTGTTGTTTCGAAAACAAGGTCTCTAGCTGGTGAAACCTTTATAGAGCTTGATGAGTGGTCTGGGATTGTGTGATCCGGATTCCAATTCCAACGAATATGAAATGCCAACTTACACACAGAAAAAAGTGCCAGCAAAATGGTGATCTGTTCATTACTCATGATAGTGACTGTTCTGAAAGTCAGATTTTTCGGAAGCAGCTAGCAATAACCCGTGTCTATAGCGGTCCCAAGGCTAAACCTGGGCGGGTCTGAGCCCAGGTCTTGGTCAGATCTCTTTGTTCCTTTGGCTAGGGCTCATGTTATCAAGAAAGAACCCTACATCTCTTGAGAACATCACCCATCTGTCTTGTATCCTGATATATGTTCCTCAGTGACTCAACAGAAGATTTCACGGCAAGAATTTATCCTGAGGACTTGCTCAAGGGGGTTGAACTGCCTTTGTTACAGGTGCAGGTTCTCCTGAGCCATGAAACATAGCTGTCGCCCCCAGATTGAGTCCTGAGTATTCAGGGGGTCAACTGCTGCCCACGGCCAAGAGATGCAACAGCTGAGTGTAACCCAGGCTTCCGAGTTGTAGTGATGGCACTGTATCGTCTTCCTCCCTCTGAGCACAACGGGGGAAAGTGTGGAAACCTCTTGAGACACGTTGTGTGGGATTCTTCTTCATTCTTGAAGAGCAGAAAACCAGAAACACCAATGGTGATTTATGGGTTGCTCACTGTCATCGTGGCACCTTCTTGGTTCCCAAGGGCTTCCTGGGTGACTGTCTGTGATGAAGCATTTCTTCTCCGTTTATGGATCGGACTGGCTGATATGCCTAGCTAGCCAGGTTGCTATCCTGCCAGATGTGGGTAGTAAACCTGTGTAAGGGGCAAGCACAAGGCCGTGCAAGTAACATGACACATGAGAAGGCCACCGATATTGGCATAGTAGGGGACTTCTAGGAGCTGCAGTGCCCATGGACTCCATCTTATGGAGCATTCACCAAAGTGGTGTCTCAGAGAAGTCCAATGCTAGAGAAAAGTCTGCAAATTAATACAAAAAATGTAAAGACTCTTTCCTATGAATCAAGAATGTGCTTAGAAGGAGATGGTAGATTGTAGATGTCAAAAGCAGGTGAATGTCCCTTCCCTAGGTACTATAAATGTGACTCTTTTGGAGCTGTATACAGAAAAAAGGTTATGTTTCAACTTTATTATGCGATTGACTTGTTCGGATATCAAGAGAATCCTGTGGGTAGAGCACAAATTGAGGCACAAGGAGAACGATCTTACTTTATTTGGTCATCTTAAATATAGATGGGCATCTTTAACTCAGAGAGGCATTTTGCCTACACAAATCAGAATAGACAAGATTAGCATCGAAGAATACCTGGATGGTGTCAGAGAGACCAGACATAGAGGGCCAATATCCGAAAATTTGGCTCTAAAGAGGAACTATTGAAGGTGTAAGATTGAAATTTCTGATTGCAGGTAATGCGTAATTGACCTCTTATATTGCTTTTTTAGAATCTGATCCCTTAGGATGGATTGAGACTGTCTGTGTGCTTTTGTGCGTGTGTGAAAGAAATGGGGGTATACTTAATTGTTGCTTTTTGCCACAAATGAAAGGTATACTCAAATAAAAGTATGGTTGCATAATTACAATAGATTTATCACTTGTCATCTCACCTCATTACGAATCTGGGATATTTTCACAGGGTAGCCCATCATTGCCATTAGCACCTGCCTGCTTATGACATGACAAATGGCAGGCTTTCAACAGGCTGACAGCTTTCCTGAAACCTATTCCGGTCGTTTTATTTTTCACGTAACTTTTCCCGTGATTATGAGGCTTTAAGACTGTTATGTGATGTCGCATAGTGAACTTTTCGTCCCCATTAAACTCATATATTTTTCGCAGTAAGTTTGTAAGAATGATTTTGTTTATATTTTTCAAGTCTCTTTCATCCAGCAGTTGGAGCTCTGATCTCATGAATTACTGACTGACTTCATCAGGTGGTCTAATTTAAACAGGATGAAAAAGCATTGCAAAAGACAGCATTTAAGCAGTTTCGTGTGCTTCGCACAGCCACGTCATTCAGATATGGCTACAAGCTTGTTGTATTTCTCTTGGCCTTACACTTCTCTACAGCACTATATGTTTGAAAGAGTTATATAAATATTTTCTAGTGAATTCTACAGGAAAATAACAACCTTAGAGCTGCACTTTCGACATCAGATGTCATTGAAGTAAAGCCTTTTCTACCTTCCATTTGAGCTAATTTATGTTTTCTTCCTAGGGTTTATGTACCTGAGATATAATATTTCTTTCTAAAATTGACGCCATGTAATATTATCTGACGTGCGTTTGTGGGCAGTATATCGGATTTTTCATCACATCTTGAGTTGCTTCATTGCTTCTAGGAGTATGAAGCGTGGCATGTAAGAAATTTTTTGTAGATAATTCAAAACATCAAAGTCAACGTGGTGTACCTTAGTAACTCTGGTGACGATTCTTTGGGCGGGCTAAAATTAAATGAGAAAAAGTGTTGACTTGTCCCAAGTAGCAATATGAATGGAATGGGAGACACAAAAAAGGGCAAGACCTTAGGGATCCCAGTGCATCCAGATGTCTGGATTTGATTCTTATAATACAATCAACATCAGATATACTGCTCAACACTATGTGTTCTAAGGCCCATGAAAATCATCATCAATAAACCTATTCTCCCATTTTTGTATGATTAAAATTGGGTGTCTACTTTGCAGAATCGCTTTGATGTTCCTTAATAATCATATTTAAATGCAGAAAGAATAACTCCTTTTCCCATGATCGACTGAAGCTTTTGTACTTTACATCATTGACACCCTACGTTAATATTTACTATTCATTTGACCCCTTTTCTACTTGGTGGCTTATTGATTTCAAAGTTTATATTGTTGTCATCCTCTTCCCGAGTATATCTACTTTGCTGAAGACGTGCCATATCCTCTTCTCCACATATCTGCCTTCTTGATCTATTTCCCCCTATATCCCTAAGTGCCCCTAAATTTCAAATAATGAGAGAAATTGACCAGCTCTTCGCATGCTTTTGTCACAAAGCTTGCACAATTTATGGGCAAACGCCTTGGTTGATTTCAGTGTAAAAATGCCATGATTAGTGTCACTGTATCAGAAAGTTCCCTCCCCTATGAGTTGATTCTGGTTGATCTAGTTTGGGATTAGAATTGACGCTGTGTCATGCATCTTGCTGATATTATTTTTAATTCCTTGGCTCAGAGAGCATCTCTAGATTGGCCATATTATGGAGAACACTGACAAGTAGTATCACGAGTAGGGTCTTTTGGATCGTCTTTTGGCCCCTTAAGCATAGTTAGTGGGTTTTCCAAATGCTTTTAGGAATATTGGGTCTTATTTGATTCTTTTAAAAAAATGTTAGCAATATTTAATATTACTCATATTTTTGCGATGAATCAAACTCAATGATATCTTGTCTGACTTATTGAGAACAAGTTCGCCATATCTTTGCAAACAGGTTACTGTAGGACTTAGGAGTGCATAAATAAGGGATTAGTCATCATAAGTGTAGATTTTTAATGTGGAAAATGTTCGGAGATTTGCTTCCTAGGCTGCTTCCCCCCCTAACAAAATCTCCTTTATCAGTTGCTTCAGTTCATCATCTCAATCCTCTATATATTAGTGTTCATACAACATTGAGAAATCTCAAAAATATCGAATTCATTGCCCCAACTCTACTTGGCTCAAATTTCATTTCATAAAAAAACTTGCAAAGGCTCTAGTGTGAATTGGTCTTTCCATAATTATGAGATTTGCTAAATTATGTGGAGAATGGTTTGTTGCGAATCCAAAGAGCTGCATGAATTCGTTGGATTATCAACTTATCTTGTATTTTGTTTGCTGTAGTTGTCACTTCAACAGTAGGGACAATCTTCAATCTTTGAAGGAGAATCCCGGTCTCCCTTAAAATTTCTTCAAAAATAAAGCTTAACTGATACCATTTAGATCGACAATACATTGGCTGGGCCACCCCCTTGAAAAGTATGTTAGTCTTGCCTTTTGTAGAAAGAGAAGAAGAAGCTAAGAGAATGCCGCCTACAATTAGCATTTTTATACTTTTTTATTTTTTTTTCCAGAGTAACAAGTTGGTGATCGTGTGCAATGTTTAATATTTTATCAGATCTCATAGATGAATGGTCCATCAAAGTCAATGACAAAGGTAGGTGGATAGATCCAATTGGCAATGTCCCTATTGTCTAGCATCGGGGCTTTTTTCTCACTCAATTGTGCAGTCTACTGGTGGGAAATGAATCAAGGGCTATTTCATGTGGCTAGCTTTTTTTTTTCCTATAAATTTGGTTTCCATAAGTGAATTTTCAGCATTTTCCCTGTCTCCTGAAAAGTTGTAAATTAATGCTCTCATGGCTACTGTGTTGTTGACAAGGTTTATATTCACAAGACCTGGTTGTGCATTAATGACATGATTCAGGCATTCTTGCGTTTAATATGTCATCTCTAATCATACTGCTGTCTTTTGAGATTTTTTTTGTTGTTATTCTCCTATCTTTGGTGTTATAATTTCCTGATTTGAGACTAAGCCCCTGCTATTTTTCAACATTTGTAACCTTTTCAGCTCCCGAAAGAGGAAGAGCTCAAAACTGTGTTTGACAAAGTGAAAGATTTCTTTGGGGATGCAGGCAAGAATGCCAAAGAGTCATTTGGAAATATCACATCCCTTTCTTCGGAATCTGAGGCATCAGAGCTGAATTCCGAGTCAAAAGGCTGAGTAAGTTCTAGCTAATTGTTCGGACTGAAGCCTCTCTCTTTCTTCCTCGTTACTCATTCACAACGGTTTGGATTATGGATTAATCTTGCTGTCTCTGCCGATTGAAATAGCTATGCCATAGACAGAGATATAAGCATAATGCAGGGCTAGCATTATCCGTCGGTCGTCTATGTAGGATCTACATCATTTTCCAATAAAATAAATCAACTTTAGGCGTTAGAACAGGTTCCCAGAACCGCCCTCAACCCCGAACCTAAGTATTGACCCCAAATCATGGATATTATGTTGTTAAGTGCATGTATCATGTCAGAGGTACTACCATCGATCAACATTTCTCCTTTTAAAATTCAGTGTATGAGTTCATGTGCAGGAATGAATGGCTGAAGGACAGTGAAACGAACTCGGTTTTGATGCTACTTGAATCTTTGGATGTCTTATGCTTGGCATGTTTGTCACCTTGCATCATATTTGTCTGTCTTGGTTTCAAAAGTGTGCTCTAATTGGGAAATATTCCGACTTGGTAACTTTATTATTGCCTATCTTATGATAAATCCACAAGGGCTGACCCATTGATTGTTCTTCATTTTCTTCCCGCAGGACCTGACCTGAGACCAAGATTGCAAACTCGTGGAGCTGGGTGAGGGAAACGAATGAGGCAGAGCGAGGGTTGGTTTCGATTTTCTCGGTGTTCTCTTCTATGGCGTTTCTATGTTCATAGGTACATCGTCCCACGGCTCTGGTTTTCCTGAACGTCGGGCATGGTTTCATCTGTCATATCTTCATGGTCGCTGTGAATTACACTGTGCATTAGGTAGGTTATTATTTCCCATAACTCAGCTTCAACAATTTCAGGCTCGACTAGAAGTTCCTACGAGAAATCATATAAGATAGAAATGGTAGGAGGCTCCCTTCGACATTTTCAAAGAAGGGACGCGCCCTGCTCCTCATCTTAAGGCACAACCATTTATAGTACGCTAGTCAATTTCGATATTTTGTAGCTGCAATTCACTCAACAAACGAAGAAGGGTGAGCGACCGCCCACCTTGAGGTCAAAGATGCCACCTTTTGGAATTCTAATCAAGACACTCTTTTGGCGTAGCGAACTGAAGGATCTGTCGCTAATAATCAAAGAAAGATTTTATTTTGAGCAAGTTGAAAAAGGGTTGGGTACCTAAAACTAAAAAGGGATGTGATTCTAGTTTTTTAATTCATGGTCTCTCCATCAATGATACAAATGTGCCCGTTTACAGCCATCACCACTGATCCACTCTTCAGCCAGGGCTGGCGACGATGGAGACTATCCCGCCCAAGAGGTGGGATGGAGGCTGAAGGCCACAAATTACAGAGAAGTTGGTGCTGAAGGAGGGAGATCTTCATACTACCAACCCTTTTCTGAGGGGATCCCGAGTCAGGCCATGCTTCTTTAAAGTTTTGATGTAGTTCCTCATTAGAGAAAATTTGTTGGTACCCAGATGGTGGAAGTAATCCCAGGTGTAAATTCCAGTTTTGTGAAGATCATCAAATATAAGTCTGATACCATAGTTCCCAATAGGTTCTGCAGACATGATTCCTACATGCCGTCGGCCAAATATTACCTGGTTTAACACGAATCAAATTGTTGAGGCATGCATGGTATGCAATAATTCAAATTAAGAAAGATAATCACGATACTTTGCGGTGTGATTGAGGTATTAATTCCTATGGAGGGTTAAAACCATAGGCAGGACAAAGAGGGAAGTGCAAAAGGAAAAAATTAGATGAATTATCCACCTTGTGTACAAAAGATTAATGTCGCCCTGTGAGCTAAGCCAAAAGCATGTGCTTTCCGTACTTGGCCACTAAAAGCATTCAAAAGCATGACTGAAGAATGAAAAAATAAAAACATTCATACTAATACGATTTTGATGGCTCAGCTTAGGCAAGGAAAATGAATTATCATGGAGGATGCGAGTTTGCAAAAAAAAAGCTAGGAAGGCATTATGTCTTGATCATGTTATCTTATCAGAAGTTCAACAGTTGTGTGGATGTCTGTGGGCTACTACATGATTTCATGATGTGTGGAGGGCCATCCAAATCGTTTTATCTCATTATTCATTATTCAGCATGAGAGATGTGAACTGTTCTAATAGTATGACTAACTAAATAAAAAAGAAAAACATTCATATGCTACACCATTGGATTAAAAAATAAAAAGGGGGAAAGCCTTCAACTAGATATGAGAGATGTGAACCGTTTTCATACTGAATAATGAATAATGAGATAAAACCATTTCAATGGCCCTCCAAGCATCATGAAATCATGTAGTAGCCCACAGACATCTACACAACCGCTGAACTTCTGATAAGATAACATGATCAAGACATAATGCCTTACTAGCTTTTTATCTGCAAACTCACATCCTCTATGATAATCCATTTTCCCTACCTAAGCTGAGCCTTTAATACTTAATCTAAAGCTCGAAAGAGGTGGATGCCCTTCACATTCTTAAGTAAAATAAATACACAATACTTACATGGATCTAACTGAGAACTTTTTATGCCACAATGTAACTTATTTGAACCTCAAGCCACCATTGACCTTCTAGTAAACGATGGTCAACATTACTACAGTGTCATGACAATGTGAAAATACATGCATTATGTCACCATGATGTGACATAAAGCTGGTTCAATGATACAGCAGCAGTAATCCCACATTCCAACAAGCACTCATAATTTATATGCATACCAATACAAGTATCTACATGGACATCCACATGTCCACCGACCCTTCAATCTCATATAGACATAATGTAAATTCTTCCCGGAAATATCACATCACAGTGGATAATAATTAAACGAAGATGTAAATTCTCATCGATGCTTCCAAAATCCTAGATGGTGCATGGAGGGTAACATTAGGCAGTGAATATTGATTTCAACTCCAGAACTTTATAGGCATTTGGAAGCTTTCAGGAAAACCCAGTTCCTAATAGCTCTCAACAGCATAATTCTTCTCCCACGCATGTCAGTTAGCCATTAGCCATGGTATGGTAGACCGTTTTATGATGTTGTATCATACTAGTCATCAAGTACGCATTGTAAGAGAAGATCTCTACAGAGCTGACATTATTAGCAAACTAAACAGATGATGATTTCAAGAGCCTGAAAAAATGTGAACGTGGGGGATGAGTACCCTGAGGATGAAGATGCTTGAGTGTGCTTCTACTGTAAGATCGTAACTGATAGGACTTCAATTGCATAAGCACACAAGCAGACAAGAACTGCAATTATTCATCTCAGCTGAAAACTTATAAAATCTTTTGGGGGCGATAAAGAAAATTTGTCCAGATATTAACACATTCTTTATCTTTGAAATCCTACTCGAATGCCAGAGAAGTACAGTAAAGCATGATGAACTAGTTACTAAATGATTAATCTGAGGATTACCTTCTCGCCCCCTACTGAGCGAACCTTGCTGTTGGCAGCAGGGCTATGTATTCTAAGGAACTCGGCTGAGAGATTAAAAACATTTCCATCAGAAAATTCTAACTCAACCTGAAATTACAACATTAAAGAGAGGAAAATTTAGCAAATTTTAACCTTAAAAGCGCAGCATATAAACTTATAAACAGAGCACGAAATTTGATAGCCAGAGCAAGTACATTATGTAGAAGCTCAGGACGGGACGAAAATGTGTGGTTATAATAAGTCAGTGATTAGAAATCCATAGAGTTCCGCTATTATTTTTCATGACGCAAGGAAATGAGAGGACAAGTCGCAGCATAAGTGACCCAGCGTGAGGAAGAAAAATAGTAGATGTTCTATTTACTTTGCAATTTTCAGATGATATTTTTCAGCCAAGGAGAAAGCACCCTGCTTGTTATGTGAGATCCCAACTTGTACTAGTATCCGTGTCGGACGAAATAATAAGAGAAGAGATTTAGCTAGATGGTGCAAAGGGTGAAATATTTTGCAGGAGGCAGGGCCGCCAGGGTCGCGAATCACCCCGCACGAAAGGTGTACATTAAACCTAATCGTGCCGTAGATTATACAGGGTTCAGTTACCAGAAACGATCTGGAGAGCGGCTGAGGAGGATAGAGGGGGAGGAGAGCAAGAAGATGAAAATGCAAATCGTGGTGGGAGAAGAGAAGAAAAAAGAAACTTCTGTACCGACCTAATCACCAGGAAAAGCCACTATGGAAGAGAAAACTCGAAAGCTTGAATGTTACATAGGTGGAGAAAACTCATTACAAGAAGAAGAGGAAATCACCGCTGATACGGAGAGAAGGCAAGGAGAGACGATTACGTATTTAGGGGCGTGAAGGCAGAATTTCCTTAGGCGGGGAGGCTGCACCAGCGTCTGCAGGAGGCGTCGCCAGGACGCCGACTTCACGGCTGAAGCCGACATGCGAGGAGACGGCTGACGGTCGCGCCGAACAAGGTGACTGTATACAGCTTACTGGTTCTTCGGCCCCATCCCCAATCCTTTAACGAAACCATCGGAGTACGAAAGGTCTCCGCCAATAATACTAATTTTTCTTTATTTTCCATGTACCAGAGACTTTATTTTACGCAAAGTGCTGCGACAAGAACCACCCCCCCTCCTCTCTCTCTCTCTACTCTCTTAAAGCTTTGAGAGAGTAGAGAGGGAGTAGACAGAGAGAGGGTAGGAGGCTTAACTACTAAAGATCAGAGAGTCCATTCTACACGTGTGCAATGAGTTGTTTCCTCTCAATTCCTCTTGTTCTGATCTTAGTGGGATAAGACATGCCACTTTTATTCAATATAATTTCAATAAAGGTAACGGTGCAATGGGTATAAAGTTTAACTTTATATTTTTTTAAGAGCTAAATTTTAAATCTTAATTGAAGAATTTCCTAAATGATTGGTTATAAGTTATGAAAATATATGCCAGAGAGGTGGGGGAGGGGCGGGGATCTCAGCGTAATTTCGTTTCTGGCGGCAATGAAATTCAAATTTCGAGAGTATATATCTACAAATACCTTTTTTGTATAGTGGTAAAAAAAGTAACTTCATTTACCGGGAGAACATGCAAAAATGTCTTCTTAGGATTTTACCAGACCTTCTAATCCCTGAGACTCTTCGTGGACGAGAAAAACTAGAAAAGACGTGCTCTTTGTAGAAGCAACGTAATGTCATAAAGCACCTCGTCTTTCCCAAAATTGCACTTTCATCTCCAGTGCGCAGTCTCCGAGACCGAGAATCCCAAAGCAGACGTATTTCTCTTATAAATTCCTCGTCGCAGAGAAAACTGTTTCACACCCGACGAAGAAATAATTAGATGTATACTCCTGCTTTTACTGTTGATCCTTCCTGCTTTTACTGCTTGAGCCAGGAGGCTTCAATGGATGAGGGGCATAAATAAAATTCCAAAAATTGTCTTGGGGAGATGTCTGTGCTGCGCTCATTATCGAAGCTGCAGAATACCTGGATTCGATTTTACATACACAGTTAAACAAAAAAGAAGGGACGGCTCCACTCTCCTGTGGCTGCCCCTGCGCCGGCCAGAGCCGGTGACGAGAAGGGCAGGGGAGAATCCGTGGGTCGGTGATGATCTTGGTTACTCATCTGCGGGGCCCTTATCATCCGTTTTATGATCTTGCCCAGGTCTGTCTCCCTGATTTTTCTGAATTTCTTCTGAGCTACGTGTTCTCAGGATCTAGGTTGGTTCTCGGGCCTGCACCGATTCCTTTTAAAAGTACTGAGTTGGGATTTGATCGAAAGTCCCTGGCATTATTCATTGACCCCGAATTGATTCTTAATCATGGAACTAAAGCTTAGGACAACAGCACTGACATCATAAATATTCTATTTGAGCATAAATATTCAAGCAACATGAGTCCAATCATCAATGAATGGCACACACCATTAAGCCCCGGCAACACTAGAAGCGGTAGGACCCCATACATCATTATGACTAAGATAAAGGAAAGGAACAAAAATTATTGGATTAGTAATTGAAAATCTACTAGTTTATGTTTAGCAAGTTTGCACAAGTCACAATGAAAATATTCAACACTTCGGCCTTAAAATAAACAAGGAAACCAAATTCTAATATCGCCAAGTGATGGATGCCCAAGTCTGTGATGATGAAGCCAAATCTCTCTCCTTATTGGATGAACAAAGGAAAAAAGAAGAACGTAATTTTCCCTTTGCAATGTCTGATTAGTCGATGCTTCAAACTAGTAGACTAAGCCCTATTTTCTAGCATGTCCAATCATCAACCTGAAGTCCTTTTCACATGATGAATACTACATTGTGATATAAACTGTAAATTTTGGATGGACACAAGGTTTGTGGACAATTCTGAGAGATGAAGAATATTTTTTAAAGCCAGTGTTTATTTTAAAATTTCCTACACCTGATATAGTAGTTAATAAACCATCAGCTATGCTTATTTTCCTACTACTTGGTTGAGGAGAGTATGTGAGAAGGGCATTTGGTGAATACGTCATATGGTCAATAACTTCAGAATCCATTATCTATTAGTGGCTGAAGATTGTACTTGAGGCATTTAATCTAATAGATGACGGAAACTCACTAGAATATGCCAATGGAGAAGAATCTGTGAGTTTGTCAAGTTTGTTAATGAAAGATCTCACCCTCTCAACTTCCTTTCGGTTGAGACCACCAGACTTCGTTATTGCTTCTTCATTCTGTTGTACTGTCGTGGCAAGAGCTTGACCATTGTTCCTTGGCTGCTCTCATTTCTGCCCCTTTCCTTGATTCTGAGATTTTCCATGGAGCTTCCAACTCTGCTCACGAGTATAACGTGGCTTTCTTACACTAGGTGCACTATATCTAGATAGAGAGATCCGCAGCGTGAGCAACCCGACTGTGCGTGACTATTCTGATGGTCGTTCTAAGCAACTTGTGTTCTCTCCACATTTGTGGCCGAGTAATTGCCACTTACAGTCACCATAGTTGAGTTGTACATGCTTTGTGGTTCGAGCATCAAGCCTCTTCCGTTTCGCTCTCCTCAAATCCATGCCACTACCTTATTAAGGGCCGGAATCTTCTGTTTGCCAATAATCTGAATCCTCACTGGATCAAACTCTGGATTAACCCAATGAGAAAATGATAAACTGTCTTTCTTGATGAAATTTTTAAGAATAGCTGCATCCTCAGGATATTTGATTTCGATCACCCTGTAATGGTCAAATTCTTGCCACAAAGCTTTCTATTTATTTGCAAATTCTGTAACTTTTTTACTTCCCTGTTTTGCAGGAATTATTTCCACCTTATCTTTATATACTTGAGCCGCATCTCTAGCTTTGGAATAACTCTGTTCGATTGCATCCCACAGAAAGTTTTTCTGTCACCTCTTCGAAGTGAAAATGGTCCAGTAAATTACAGAAAGTTTGGCAGTGTGTTTTGAGGGTTGTACCTAATAGTAGAACCTTCTTTGAAAACAGAAGAAAAACAATGGTTCTTGTTGGTATAGTTTAGGCTTTGAGAGTTTAATTTCAGTTGTTATTGAACAACGGTTGAGATTAGTTGTCACCCTAGTTCAACTTCTATTTTACGGCTTGTACTTTTTTAAGCAGAGGGACTACATAGGCCGAGATTTTACCTATATATTGTATGTTAGCCGCACTGAAAAAGAAATATATTATTTTTCAGATTCTCCTCAATTCGTGTCCTGTGGATGAATTCTCTGAAAAGGAAGGGTGGCTTTCTGGCTTCTTAGATCTCTAACTGACATTTATCTCACTCTTATGAGCTTTGTTTGTAATCCCCATTTGATTCCGGTCTCTTTCTCCAGCTTCTAGCAAGGATCCAAATTTTATTCTGTTTGTACAGTAAAACTTAGAAAGCGTGCGTTTTGTTTGAGGAAATAAACTGTCTTGTAAATCATTACTTTCTGCATAGTTGGGAAAATTTTCAACTAGACTGGCTCTTGATACCGTCATTGTTTGTTTTGCAGAGAATAATAATAGAACTTACAAGATAATGAGCGGGAAGGTAATGATGAAGCTGGGGAATGCTGGAGAAGTTCAAACTGATGTTGGTTTTGATTCTCTTCCTATGTACCTGAGAGTCAGGCAGAAGAAGCATCTATATTCCAAGGAAGAAAAAAAATCAAAGAGCTCAGAGAAAGATTCCATGAGATTTATTCATGCACTTCCTACGTACATGAAAGACAGGAAATCAAGACTGCCAGAGAAAACTATGTAAACTCCAAGGAACAAATGAAGCTCGATAGAAATGTATTTGAGGCCTACTTGGAGTGAGTTTGAGAGTCCAATGGTTGCTACTCAATCTTTGTGATGTGGGTATGATTGATGATTTATTTGCTTTTTATTGTAGGTATTTGTGGAGCGGTATCTCAGATGATACAAGGACTTCCTACACCTACTTTGATTGCTAATGGTTTTCATTGTATAAGAAGGGGCCCTCACAAATTAAGGTACTAACGTGGATCAAGAAAAAGGAGATATTTTCAAGGAAATATGTTTTTGTTCCAATTGTCTGCTGGTGAGTGTTCTTTCTGTATTCAACCTTCCTCCTGCAGTATTGCAGCAATTAATCAATTAAATTCATGAAAGCATGATAGGAGACATTGGAGCCTTCTTATTTTGTATCATTTTGGAGAAAGTTTCCGCTCAAGAACCACCAGGCCCTGCATGTTGTTACTAGATTCACTCGAGAAGAGTAATCCAAGGAGCCTTGAACCATATATAACAAAGTAAGTTTCATATTGATATTAGGTATACATTCCTGTAACCATGAGAAGATCTTTGAAAGAGAAATTCGTCACTCTAATCAGGTTTGTGTCAGATATATACAATTCGGAAGGTTGTGAAGACAATGAACATTCTATCTCAAAAATTCCACTTCTTGTTCCTAAGGTGGCTGCATTGCCTTTTCTGTGACTATTCTCTACACACAAGTTCTTCTTTATGCGAGGTTGTAGCCTGTTCACAGGTACTGCAACAGAAAAATGGAGAGGACTGTGGCATTTTTGTCCTTTATTTTATACATCTGTTCATGCTAAGTGCTCTTGAGGCCTTCCACCAAGAGGATTACCCGTACTTTGTGAGTTCCCTACTTCATAAACTTGTTTAATGATATTTTAGTTATGCATGCTGTGTTTATATTAAAGCTGTTATTTCTTTATGGTGACTCTTCATCTATTTTAATGTATCAGCTTACAGAAAGCTGGTTCACTTTAGCGGACATGGAAATTTTCCATAAGGACATCATTCATTTTGCGTGTAGGTGCAACTTCTATTCAAGATTTATAATGTTTTCTTGCCTTTGCTTGTAGAATTTCAGAATTGAAGGATTATTTTGTACAAATATCCCATTATCTTTGATCTACAGAATTCGTTAAGGCAAAAAATATGTATGGTTACAATTTAAGTGCAACATCTTAGAAAGAAATGTTTGACTCATTCAGCGGTTTAGTTTGACTGGACTGCCATGCAGCAGGCTCAACGTATATCAAAATTTACATTAGTACTGCAATGGAATTGTATCAGTTTTCAAATATGTTTTGTGCCTAAGGCCATTTACTTACAAATTGGAACACGGTTTTGAGCGCCTCTCAAAAAAAAAAGAGGCTTCCTTGGAGGAGCTGTTTAATTTTCAAAATATAAAATATATTCAGTCCAAAATCATTGTCTAACTATGATGGAACATGAGCTTGTGGCAAATACCCTGCTGGGGGTGGTTTGAGAGGGTGGGGTGGTTGGTGGGGACGAGCTTTGTGGACCATGGGACGGGTGATGTTTCACCCATTTTCTATTTAACTACTCTTAAAACTAAAGCCCATAAGACCACTCCTTGGCAAAAGAAGGCTACATATGGGCCTGCCTTGATGTTTTTTCCCAGCTTTTGTCAAAAGGATTTCCAATTCCCATAATAGACTGCTTCTGATAGTGGATCTGAACATTTCTTCCAAGTCTGACCCCCCCAAGTCCTTGTTTGCTGAACGTCATTTCTTCATTTCCATTAAAAGTTGAGATCTCTAGCCAAGTTTCCTAACCTTAAATTTTGGCCCCCAAGAAGTCACAAGTTACTAAGAGCTGATACTAGTAAGTTTTAAGAGGCTGTGGTTTCTGGAGCTATAGTTTTATGGTGCTGGGGGTCCCTTCTACATTTTCTTGAATTTGTTTTTTTACTTTTTATGGAAATGATGTGAGCTGACAACTTCCACTGATATAAGTTAATATTTTAGTCAGTTTGTTAAAATAGCTAGCTGACTTTCAAATTTGTATCAATTATCTCCAGGTTGAGCTTATTTGACTTTGATTTGTCAAATTGTCTACATTTTCCAGGTCAGCTATTAAACTAGGTGCAATGATGGGATTGTGGATTGATGAATATTTCTCATCTTCATTTCTTTTCTTGACATCTGGGGTCCTAAACCATGCTCTCAAAATCGATGAGACCTACCCTCAAATTAATATGGTTCAACTTAGTCCTTGTTTGGGTATGTCTTGGAAGCTTATATGTAGGTGTTATAAAAATTGAAGAACTCTTATGCAGTTAAATTCCCTTTGTGCACTAGTTGAAAAATATAATATGACATCACTCATCTTATCATAGGCTTCTTTTGTGGGTCATGCTATCAATTATGAGGGGAGTGCTAGCAAGTTTGGTTCACCTAGCCCATCAATACCTTATGAATTAGAGGGTTTTTTATACAAACCATGAACATAGTAAGATAAATTAGAACTTGAATGGAGGAATAAGGGTTCGGAGATATAAAAGCAAGAGTTAGAGTTCTGTCAAAACCCTATATCTCTCACGATAGATGAAAGGCTGCAGCCTCTCCTGTTCTTTAAATAGTCGGTCTCTCAAATGCCCCTTCTCTTATCTTCCCCTCATACTAACCCAAAGCCTTCTAAGGGTTCTCCTTTTAAGGTTCTAAGCTAAGTCAACCCAAAGCCTTCTTCTTGGGCTGTTGGGTTGGGGTCGATTACTTGATGGGACAATCTCCTTAGTTAGAGATAGATGTGAATGGGAGTTGTATCAATACTTAAGATGAAGTAATAAAAAGGAAGGGAGGGTGACAAGTCTTCATTATCATAAGTTAATAATTAGTAAATAATATAGTTTTAACCTTAAATCATGATAAATAGACTTATATTTATGTTAAAGTGTGAAAAGTGGTTTTTAGTTGATTAATGTAATTTTTAGGTAATTATGTGATTTTATATGAATTTATATGATTTTTATAGTCTTATATTTGAGATAAATGAAGAAAAAGAAATAAAAATAAAAATAAAGTAAAATAGGGGGACCTGTTGGCCAATCAGGCTTACAAGCAGGTTAGAAATAGACTAATAGGGCTCGAGTGGCTTGGACTGATAGAGGCATGTGTGCGCCATTCTCCTTCTATGTCATTGGTGCCTAGCCGATTGTGAGGCAAAGAGTGGTCATACACATACGAAAAATAGACTTACTTTCAAATATAATATTATTATATATTCGCCTGAAAATTTGGTGCACAAATGATGTGAGACTAAACTTGTGTCATACTTTTCTTAGAAAGGGTAGGGCAATCGGTGCGGGTTTGAATCTTCCTAGAGCTAAAACTCATATTTTTTTATCTGGTTATCACAACTTTCTTACAAATTGCTAGTGAAGGATTAAGCAACTAAAATCGTTAGATCATTAGCAAAAATTTCGTCAATATGATTCACAGAGCATTATTACTAAAATTACTGAATGATTCACGATAAAAGAATTGTAAATTCATCGAGTAAAGTATCTTTGATTAATCGATGAACAAGTCATCGTTAGGAAGAGGACGATCTGTCGAGAGATGAGTCACCACTTCCTGAGAGCGTATCAAATTCGATGAAGAGCCTCCTTTTATTGTGCGAACTTGAGGATGAAGCTCCTTGACATGCACCTCACTTCCATACAGTTCTTCTTCGTTGGGTGTCAGTTGTCAAAGAGCCGCAAAGTTGTCATTTTTTCGCTCTATCAGGTGACAGTTGTCAAACATGATTTGACAACCTATTTCATTAATCTCTAGACTTGGCAAGGAGACCTAGAGATTATCTTCGTCGTCCTTGTCTAAGGAGAGCCTTTG
The DNA here is from genome assembly GCA_902729315.2 of Spirodela intermedia. Taxonomy (NCBI): domain Eukaryota; kingdom Viridiplantae; phylum Streptophyta; class Magnoliopsida; order Alismatales; family Araceae; genus Spirodela; species Spirodela intermedia. Next base: position 3,080,741 of record LR746271.1, read on the forward strand.
AGGTTATGGACACTACACGACGATCCTCTTGAATGCTCAAGATTCCGATGCATCACCGACACATCGCCGTCACAACACTAGAACTCTATTTTCTTACTTTCAACTTACTTTTTACTTTATTTAATGATAATTTGTGTGATTTAAATTTACCAAGATAAACTTTGTTCAATTATGATTCTTCTAGCTTTTATAGATTTTAATTTGATCAATTAAATTGTATGTAATCACTTACGTAAGAATCGTCAGGTAAAATTATGTTTTCACCTAATTCACGTTTGCCAGGTGTTAACATCATCTTGACGTTTGTACCTTTATTTCTATTTTTTGTAAATTTTAAATATATTTGTTTTGCATTTCTTAATATTAAATTCATGGAAAATAGTATTATTTGAGAAAAAATTCTGAATAATTACTAGATATTATATTACATCCCTGTGATTGACCTAGAAAATTATCGCTATTTTTAAAAGTTTTATTAAATTATAATTATAATTTAAAAACTTTTATTCAATTCTACATTGTGTTATGAATAATTTCTCTTTTAAAATCAAAGTTTAATTTGAATTATTTTGACTTTGATTTTGAGAAATACGAGTCGACATATTTTTAGTGACTCTAATTTGGGGGTGTTCTTTGTAGATAGACATCTGATGATGTCATAATCCCTAATATAATATTTTTTTATTAATGTTCATAATTAAAATTCTAAAAAATTAATCTATCAATTGAAAATTATAAATATAACTAATAATATTTATCTTCCTTGTGTTTAATTTAAAAAGGCCCTATAAAATTAAATATTTCTAAATTGACTTATTTTGTAGCATTTATAAATTTGAAATTTGTTGAATTTTCTTAACAATGACATAATATATTAAAAAAAAATTGGCACCACTGTCAGAAAACAATTTTTAAAAATTAGTGTTATTTATGATGCATGGGAGAGATAAAAAAAAGGTAATTTATAAAAAAACTATGGTAGTTGCCTTCGTTTATTCCTTTTCTATTCTTATTATTTTATTAGTTCTATTATTTGCTATATTTTATGTGGTGCATGCTAGGATGGGGATCATTGAACTCAAGGCTAGATTTTTTTGAAATTAAAAAGAAAAGGTCTTATACTAGAAAATTTAAAACTATGAATTCTCAAAATGTCAATCAACCACCTAGATTATTGAAGGATAATTTCACCCCATTTCCACGTGAAGACCTATTACAAATCCCTATTTGTGCCAAGAAATTAAACCTAGTGTCTTTCAAATGTTACTTACTTTTTGTGACTGCCAATATGAAGATCCTTATGCTCATCTTAGAGAATTTCACAAAATTTGTGGTAGCATTGAGGAAGTGGATGATTTTAAGAGATTAACTTTATTTTCATTTTCTCTAAAGAATGAAGCTAGTTATTAGCTTTCTACTTTAGATGGAAATAATAAAACATGGGCTAACATTATTGTAAATTTTTTTGAACATAGTTTATTCTAGAGGGAAAACTAAACTCACGAGGAAGACAATTTTAAATTTTTCAACAAATTCTGGAGAAGCTTTTCATGAGGCATGGGCTAGAATGAAAGACTTTTGAGAAAATGTTCAGATCATGGTATTCTTAAAAGTCAAATAGTTGAAATATTTTATGATAGATTTCTTCTCACTTTTAAGCAAATAGTAGGTGGAGCATGTAGAGGATTATTTTTAAATAGAAGTGAAGTGATTCATATAATTTTTCAGAAATTGTGAGTGAAAATTCTATGAATCATTCTTTTGCATCTAATTATGATAGAAGTTCATTTAGAAGGGGAGGAATAATTGATATAAGAAATTTCGAGGATATAGAATTGAAATATAATTTGAAAGAGATTGAAAAATAAATGAATGATATGAAATCTTTGTATGAAAAGTTTGATATTTTCATGACTAATAGTATTTTTAGTTCTTCTAATGTGTTATATTTAGACTGCTCAATATGTGTAGATAGGATACATAATGCAGAAAATTATCCCAATATTGAAAAACCTAAATTGTCAAATATAGCTGAAGTTCAAGCTACATATGGATATCCTAAATTATCCTAAATTTAATGATCCTTCCAATGAACATAATCCTAATTCGAGAAATCATTTAATTTTTTTTAGAAAAATCTAAATAATATTCAAAATTCAAAAGCTTTGAAATCTCAATTTCCTCAAAATAAACATGTAGAAAATAAATTTAAATTTAAGCAAGTTCCTCTAATTAATTTCTGTAAAGTTTCATCTCTACAAACTAATCCTTTTATGAGCATGTTGCTGCAAATAATGAGTCAAATGATGTAGAGTCAAATGAGTTTCACCAAGAGTTGCAATACAAATTTGAGCAGCAACAACAACAATTTCAAGAAAGTATGATGCAAATATGGAAAAGGATAACTTCAAATTCAACAAAAGAGGAAACAAGTCAACCAAGGCAACTTCCAAGTCCAATGTTACCAAATCCAAAGAGTTAACAACAAGAATCTTAGCAAGAAGAATCTAGTTGGAATAACAAGTATAAAGCACCTCAAAATGAACAAATGAAAGTGGTCACCACATTTAAAAGTGGAAACATTCTCAACAATCTATATGAAGAGAGAGTGAATATAGAAAAAGGAACAAAATATGTGAAGGAGCACAAGAAAAAGAAGAGCTAAAATAGTGGAAGATGAAGAGCATGAGCAAACACAACAATTTAAAGAGATGGTGGAGAAACTCCACTAAGTCTAAGAGTGTCTCATCTCCATATGCACTGAAATCAAAGTAGAAAAAGAAATCTAAAGTCAATGAAGATTTAAAATTTTTTATTGAAGATGTTTATATAGTTGTTCTTTTACAAGCAATTGAGGATACCCCAATATATGCAAAATTTTTGGAAAAACTTTACACATCAAAAAGAGCACCAAGAACTGAAAAATTATCTACTCATTTAAGTGTCATGTTGCTCAATCAAAGGTCACAAAGGCTTAAGGAACTAGGTGTGCCTATAATATCTTCTAATATTGGTGTATACAATTTAAAAAATATATTATTAGATTTAGTTGCTTGTATCAATTTGTTACCTACAGCGGTTTGTGAATATTTCTAAGTTTCTAATTTAAAACCATCCTATAGTGTCCTTTAATTGCATATTTATCAATTAAAAATATAAAAATAATGTTAGAAGATGTATTTATAATTGTGAAAGGTTGTCCATTTCTTATAGATTTTGTGGTTTTAGAAATGAATTCACATTCTAAATTGAGTGAAAATGCCCATTATTTTAGGTAGATAATTTTTAAATACTTATCAAATAAATATTGATGTCCCAGAAAGAATTAAAAAAATGTGGAGATCAAATTATGGAAATTAATTTTTTTGAAAGAGCAGAAAATTTAGTAAGTACAAAGAAATCAATCATACGATATATTTGATTCAAGAGCAATTTCAAATAATATTAGAAGAAGCTGAAAAAAAAATACAGCAAAATTAGAAGAACTTTCATATTTGAGGAAAATCATAGTAAAAAAATTAGTCCTAAATTAGAGCTTAAATAATTTCCTAATAAATTATAACATGCATTTGTTGGAAAATAATAATAATTAAATGTAATTATTGATGTAGATTTGGAGAATACCAAGAAATGAAACTACTTAAATTTTTCAGGAAATATAAAAAAACAGTTGGTTCCATAGTTGATTTGAAAGGGATAAATCCAGATATATGCACACATCATATCTATTTAGAAGGAATTAAACCTAATAGATAACCTCAAAGAAGATTAAATCCACATATAATGGAGGTAGTGAAGAGTGAAATTATAAAATTGCTTGATCCAATTTTGGATATTAAGTGGGTGAGTCCTATCCAAGTACTTCCAAAAAAATATAGATTTGACTATAATTAAAAATGAAAAAGGAGAAGAATTTCAAACAAGATTAACCACTAGTTGGCTAGTTTGCATTGACTATAGGAAATTAAATACATCAACTAAAAAAGATAGTTTTCCTTTACCATTTGTGGATCAATTTTTTAAAAAGTTAGCAGGTCAATTTTTTTTTTTTTTAGATGGATATTTAGGTTATAATCAGATTTGTATTTCTTTAGATGATCAAGAAAAGACATATTTCATGTCCTTTTTGTGCATTTTCTTTTAAGAAGATGCCTTTTGGTCTTTGTAATGCATTGACTACTTTCAGTGATTTATGATTTAATTTTTTTTTGAAATGATAGAAAATGCTATAAAATTATTTATCCATGATTTTTGTGTATTTGAGAATTCCTTTGATGAATACTTGAATATTTTAGAAAGGCCCTTAACAAATGCTTAGAAAGAATTTAGTCTTGAGTTGAAAAAGAGTCATTTTATCGTAAACGAAGTAGTCTTGGACCATATAATAAGTGCAAAGGGATTAGAAGTTGATAAAGTTAAAATTAAAATTATTTCTAAATTATAACCTTTGACTTCCATTAAACAAATTTGTTCATTCTTAGGTCATGCTGGAGTTTACAAGAGATTAATCAAAGATTTTTCAAAAATAGTCAAACCACTTCACTCTTAGCTAAAGCTGCACCATTCATTTTTTATGAATCTTGCTATGTCTTCAATTTAATTAAGAAATTATTGAATGAAGTACTTATTTAATAATCTCTAAATTGAACTTTACTATTTGAAATTATGTATAATGCATCTAATCAAGCTATTGCAGCTGTCTTAAGGCAAAGAATTAATAGAAAATTAGTGATAATAGCTATGCAAGTAAAACAATTGATTCTTAATTAAATTATACAATCATAGGAAAAGAATTATTAACAATAGTCTTTGCATTGAAAAAAATTCAGATCTTACATTTTATGATCTAAAATTATTACTTATTCTGATCATGTTGCACTTAAATTTCTTCTTACTTAAAAAAATGTTAAACCACATCTCTTAAAATGAATTTTATTGCTTCAAGAATTTGATTTGGAAATTAAGGATATAAAAGGTTTTGAGAATGTGGTAGCTGATCATTTGTCAAGATTAAGTATTACAAAGGCCGATATTATTTTATGATGAGTAAATTTGACAATTCAGTAATAGAAACATTCATGGCATGCTCATATTGTGAATTTTTTATTTTAAATTAGTCATTAGAATTTTGAGAAAAATCTAAACATGATTATTTCTTTGCTAAAGCCAAAAGATATTTCTAGAAGGAAATAATGAACTATAGTAAGAAGGTTTCTTAGGGACTGAATATAGCTCAATAAAGGGTAAACTAATATAAAACTCATGTTTTTCATGGTGATGAGTAAGGAGAGAGAGACATAGAGTGAACCTATGTAGAAAGTAAATTGATTTAAAAAAACCCACACACAGAACAAAGAGACGCTTGTTAAAAATGAATGCTTTAGTGGAATAAAATGAACATATTTAGATAATCTATCTAGCATGAAGAAAATTGAGTTGAAACCCACTAATGATACTAACCCTTCAAATAAAGTCTATAGTAAAATTATTATATACCTAGTCTAGGACTAGGGGATTGAAGGAGGCCAACAAGGGCTAAGAAGGATGATTTGCTATGCAAGCAAATCTCAAAAACATCTACATGTGCCTAAAACATCAACTTGATTTCGACCCAATATAGTTATTGTGATATTTTCTTGTAAGTCTTCAAGAATCTAAATGACCACTTATTAGACTATCGTGACATTCTCGAAGGATATGTGAAACCACCTAAGAGTTGGAAGGGATGACTAGACATCCTTTGTAGTAAGGAAATCACTATTTGGTACTATATGCACTATGATCATAAGTTCATGCTCATAAGCTAACTTGGATAAATTTCTTGGAGAAAGAGACCAGCTAAAATATGCAATCAGTCTCCTATGTTTTATTAACGCTACTCCAAGCCCATAACTTGAGGTGTTGGTCTCTAATATAAATTTAGAAGAAAAATTGTAGAGGGTCGATGTTAACGTAGAAGTGAAATCACCTTTGTGTTAATTGATGTGGCTTAATTATTGTATAGTAAATCCTGTAAATTTAAAATTTATAAAATTAGAAAATACTAATTTTTAGATATTTAGAAATATTTTTGAACAAGTCTATCAATTATAATTCAATAAAACTTTTAAAAATAGTAATAATTTTCTAAGTCAATCAAAAGGATGTGATATAATATTGAGTAATTTTTTAAATTTTTTTTAAAGAATATATTTTTTTATAAATTTTATACTAATAAATAAAAATAAAATATATTTAAAATTAAAAAATGGAAGATAAGGGTCTGGACATTAGGATGACGTCAATGTCTGACAAATGTGAATAAGACGGAAATAGAGTTCCATCTGATAATTCTTACGTAAGCAATTATAGATGATTTAATTGATCAAATTAAAATCTATAAAAGCTGAAAAAATCATAATTGATCGAAGTATAGCTTGATAAATTTAAATCACACAAAATATTATTAAATGAAGCAAAAATTAAGTTGAAAATAGAAAAACAAAGTTTTGATGTTGCAACGGTGATACGTCAGTGATGCACGAAAATCTTGAGTGTTCAAGAGGATTGTTGTATAGTGTTCATGGCCTTGAAGGCTCTTTTTTGACAAGAACAACATAGGTAATCTTTAGATCTCCTTGCAAACTCTAGAGATTAATAAAATTAGTCATCAAATCATTTCTAGTGACTATCACTTAGTAAAGTGAAAAAATAATAACTTTGTGGCTCTCTAGCAGCTATCACCTAACGTAGAAGAGTTGGATGGAGGTGTGATGTGTGTTTGGGGACTTCATCCTCAAGTCCATGCAACAAGAGGAGGCTCTTCATTGCATTCGGTACGCTCTCAGAAGGTGATGACTCATCTCTCGGCAAATCGTCTTCTTCCCAACGATGGCTTATTTGTCGATCAATTAAAGATGTTTTACTTGATGGATTCATGATCCTTTTATCACGAATCATTCAACAATTTTAGTCACAATGTTCCATGATCGTGTTAACAAGATTTTGGTTGATGATCCAACGATTTTGATGACTTAATCTTTCACTAGTAATCTATAGGAAAGTCACAATAATTAGATAAAAATATAAATTTTGACTTTAAGAGGATTTGAACCTACGATGGTTATTCACCTACATGAGAGAGATTGAAATAAGTACTCTAATACACTTATTAAGTGGCATCATCATGATATATCTATATTATTAGTCTCACATCATTTGTGCGTTGAAGTTTTGGGCGAATATATAGTAATATCACATTTACAAACAATGAGTCTCTTTCTCCCACATGTACGATCACTTTTTGTCTCACAGCCAACTAGTTACTAGTGACGTGGAAGAGGAGTGACGCACACGTGCCCTTATTGATCCTAGTCAATCGAGCCCCTGCTCATGGTTCCCCTCGACTACACTTCTGACCCTTTTATAGGCCCAACTGGTTGGCAAGTCCTCATCTTTTGCTATATTTTTATTTTATTTTTTTATTCTTTATTTATCTCAAAAATAAAACTATAAGAATTATATAAATTCATAAAAAATCACATAATTAGCTAAAATTTCATTTTAATCAACTAAAAATTATTTTTCACAATGCAACATAAATATAAGTCTATTTATCATGAGTTAAAGTTAAAACTATATTATTTATTAATTATTAACTCATGATAATAAAGACTTATCATTATTTCTTTGAGCTATTGAGTCAAAAGGTTGATTAGTGTTGCATAAGTGTACCACATCATGTGATAATTCTATTAACTTGATAGGAGTTGGTCACTTTATTTTTCCTTTGTCAACTACCACCCCTATTATTGAGATTATATGATTGAGGTACCTGAATTTTAAACAAATAGTTATCTATTTTTTCTTGTTGATATGTAGGTGATGTTACTACAAAACTCCTAAAACATGTCTTAAGTGTAGAAGATGATGTCCTTCATCCTTGTTGTAAATTAAGGTGTCGTGAAAAAAATCAATACACATGTGGAGAAATGGTTTGAAAATATCATTCATCAATGATTGAAATGTGATGGGTGCATTTACTAATCCAAACAGCATGAATACAAACTCGTAGTGACCTTTGTGAGTCTTGAAAGCTATCATGTGAATATCTATCATATTTATCTTGATTTGATAGAAATCAAATTTTAGATCTAGCTTAGAAAAAATAGTAACATCTTATAGTTCATCTAGTAGCTCTTCCACCACTTGTATATGGAACCTATCGAGGATAGTGAGTTTATTTAAACCTCTATAATCAATGTAATGTTGGGTTTGATCTAGTTAAGTGGACCACTAAGAGAAAGAGGTGCATTAGTTTCCTACATTTTCTATTATATTCTATTATTCTATCTACCTTATATGTGTCGACACACATTCTCACATAGTCTCTCAGCTATGTATGTGGGTTCAACTAAGTTAGTTCTCCTTTCATCATGGGCTCACACTAGTCTCTCTCTCTCACTTGTAATTGTGAGGGATGGAATTTTTTTTATATTGACTCACTCTTCACCACACTATGTGTAATCCTAATGGCTCCCCCTATGAGATGAGTATCTTAAGCACATGTCCAATCTTTGTAAAGATCACACCCCTTATAGGTAAGTCTTGACTCTCAACACCACATGTTGAAGTTAATACACTAGTTTCCTTAGAGACTACATACTTATTAGATACTTTCAGGCTCTTAGCACCTTGTGCCTTAGCCTAATCCTTTCTTCACTAATCACCAAAGTTACCTTAGGGTTTGACGAAGTCAACCTTCAATGTAGTTCATTGACTCATATCACCATAGTTATGTAAGTATAACGATAGAGTTTTTGATTCTCTCTTCAAGTGTTTGGTTGTTTCTATTCTATTTGATGGAGTATGAGCTTCTCAAGCTTTAGTGGATGAGATAGAAGTATCGTTAATCTTGGTTTTTCATAAGCTTGTTTTATTTAACTTTTGATGTCTCCTTGTCATTTCAACATCTGAAAATAGTCATATAAATTCAAAAAAAATTCTATTGTTTCATCAACATACTAGTTGATAAGTCTTCATTATCATGAGTTGATAATTAGTAAATTATATAGTTTTAACCTTAACTCATGATAAATGGACTTATATTTGTGTTAAAGTGTGAAAAATAGTTTTCAGTTGATTAATGTGAATTTTTAGGTAATTATGTGATTTTATATGATTTTATATGATTTTTACAAACTTACTTTTTAGATAAATGAAGGAAATAAATTAAAATAAAAATAGCAAAATGGAGGGGATTCATCAGCCAGCCAAGCCCCCAGGGGGTCGGAAGCACAATCGTGCAAGAGCCACGAGTAGGGGCTTGAGTGGCTTGAATTGATGGGGGCATATGTGCGCCACTCCCTTTCCACGTCACCAATGGCCAGCCGACTATAGGGCAAGGAGTGGTCATACACATGCGAGAAAGAGACTTGATTGCAAATGTAATGTTATTATATATTCACCAGAAACTTTAGCAGACAATCAATGTGGGACTAAACCTACGTCACCTTCCCCAAAAAGGACAGGCAACCAACATGAGTTTGAATCCTCCTAAAGCCAAAATTCATATTTTTTTATCTAATTATCCTGGCTTTCCTACAGATTGCTAGTGAAGGATTAAGCAACCAAAATTGCTGGATCATCGACGAAAATCTTGTCAACACGATTCGCAGAGTATTGTTACTAAAATTGTTAAATAATTCGCAATAAAAGGATCACAAATCCATCAAGTAAATTATCTCCGATTGATCGACAAACAAGCTGTCGTCGAAAAGAGGACGATCTGTTGAGAGACGAGTTGTCATCTCTTGAGAGTGTACTAGATGCGATGAAAAGCCTCTTCTTGCTGCGCAGACCTAAGGATGAAGCTCCTTGACACACGCCCCACTTCCATCCAGCTCATCTTTGTCTGGTGACAGCCACTGGAGAGTCACAAAGTCATTGTTTTTCTACTCTATCGGGTGATAGCTACTGAAAATAATTTGACGACCCATTTCATTGATCTCTAGACTTTGTAAGGATATCTAGAGATTGCCCATGTCGTTTTTATCCAAGGAGAGCCTTTGAGGCCATAGAAACTACATGATGATCCTCCCAAATGTTCAAGATTCTGGTGCATCGCTAACGCATCACCGCCGCAACGTCGAAACTCTATTTTTCTACTTTCAACTTAATTTTTGTTTCATTTAGTGATAATTTATTGATTTTAAATTTACCAAGATATACTTTATTTCATTATGATTCTTCTGGCTTTTATAGATCTTAATTTGATTAATTAAATCATCTGTAATAACTTACGTAAGAATCATCAGGTAGAACTCTATTTCCACCCGATTCGCATTCTGACATCCGCACCCTTATTTTACTTTTTTATGAACTTTCAATATATTTTCTTTTTATTTCCTAGTATAAAATTCATAAAAAATATTATTCTTTGAGAAAAAATTTAAATAATTACTAGATATTATATTACATCCTTGTGATTGACTTGGAAAAATACTACTATTTTTAGAAGTTTTATTAAATTATAATCAATATATTTGTTCAGAAATACTTTTAAATATCTAAAAATTTATATTTTCTAATTTTATAAATTTTAAATTTACATGATTTACTATACAACGACTAAGTCATGTCACTAGTGACTTTCAATTATTCTACAATTTCAAGTTTTATATTCTTTTATCAGTTGTTCTCAATATTTCAATTTTGAATATTTGTAACTAATCAACATACATTTTCTCTTTTTAGGACCAGATCAGAGGTGGTTGTTTAGCTTGTCTTTAATCAACATATTATGTTGGTGTGTTCTATATATAATTTGTACTATTGACCTTTAGTCATTTTTCAGCTCAATTGTTTATGCTCTCATGTAAGTTGGCATTGATATTGTATTTGGAGGTATGTAACTAATCAATAGACATTTTTGTCTTCATGGTCAAGCTCAGATATGATTCTTGAACTTGTCATTTTATTCATGTACTCTATTGATGTGCTACCATCTAGGGTGTGTACATTTGACTTTGGGTTCTTTCTTACTTTAAAATGTGTAATTATCCCACAAATGATCTTTTAAGTTTCATTCTAAAGATTTGTGAGTGATACTTTAATGGACATTTTTAGTTTTGAGGTTGAGTTGAAATAGATCATTTTACTCTATTGTTTTCTCCACATAAATGCTAACTTGTTACCATGCAAGAGACATGATGGAGAATTCTCTACTTTCATGAGAGTTTCATACAATCAGTCTAGCTCAAGCACTAAGTAGGACTAGAGTTCAATTCTTACTTCAATCATTGATCATATGATTTTGTTTTGTATTTTTTAATCAGGTTTCTAGTATGTTAACATAGAAATCTTGATTTTAAATCTCACTACTGCCTTGATCATTATGATATTCAAATATTTTGGTTGTCATTTTTTTTCACCTTTGCATAGCTTGTCTTGAGTTCAAATCTCATGTATGACTGTGTCTTTGATTTTTCAAATGTTTTTTAGTTAACATTTCTATCTTCACAATGCTTAGGTACTACATTTGAATCATGTAGGTAACTTCACCTTTCTAAATTATATGTGAGACTCATCACACATGTTAACATATGTTACTATATACTCATATTGTTGCAATGTGATGTTGCATTATTTTAACATAAAAAATATCTCAAGAGAGTAAATTATTGAATTCATTCTTAACCATAGGATTATATTGAGCATCATCAATATATATAATCTAAATAGTTTTTAAACATAACTTGAGATATAAACTATCATGATACATATTGATGGTTCAATAAATATTTAATATAGTATTTATAAATAAATCATAAATACAAGTTCCAATATAAGTGTTGAAACCAAGGGTATCGACATGTAAAATCATCCTCATTTATCCTTCTTCTTTACTAACAGCACATTTCCTAAACCAGCCACTCTATTTTATCTTTTTAAATATGAGATTATTTGAAAGAGCAAACATTTACTAGTCTAGATCCTTTGATGAGTTGAATGGCAATGCTCTATATTGAGGGAAGTGTGTGGGTGAGGTTGAAGACTTCCAAGAAGTCGGCCTCAAGACTTTTCTCTAGCTTGGAGGAAAAATTTAGGCATAGGGGGGTGAGTCTCCTTTGGAGGAGAGACCTAATGCAGCTCTAGGGTCACTACCCCTCCTACTAGTAGCTTGGTCAACGATTTTAGGCACACCCATGCACGAGAGAGGATCCCTCTTAAAGATGGTTACCACATCCTTCATAGAGAACTTCATAATTAGCTTCACCCAATGGATATGGGTCATCCCAAGGGTTCAAAGCAAATTCATCCCTAATATAACCTTTGAGGTTTCCAATGCTATGGTGTAGAAATTCCTACATGATGGTTAGACATTAGATAAGACATGAGACTCTCCTATAGACTTTGAGACCTCTCACTACAAGGCCATTGCCCAATAGTATACCATATCTAGGAGTTTCAATTAAGTGTAATTTCATCTCCTTCACTAGCTCTTCACAAATAAAATTGTGGGTAACCACAGAATCGATTAGTACTATGACCAGTCTTCTTTTGATCTCTTCCTTTATCTTTGTAGTCCTTGGATTGGTGAAGCCCAAAATTGAGTTCAGTGATAGTTTTGCCATCTATGAGAACTCTTCTTCCTTGTCTTCAAGAGCATAAGTCTCACCTTCATTGTATTATCCCACACTTTGGTCTTCTTCATGCACAATTATGTGTATTTACTCGCAGCAATGACCAGGCCCATAGCTTTCATTGCAATAGTAGCAAAGGCCTTTCTCTCTCCTTTCTTACACTTCTGCTCTTGTGACATTTAATTTTCTTCTGCCTCTGGACCTCTGTCCCCCCAAAGTGAACCTTGAGTTCCCAACTTTAGAATCGTAGCTTGAACTAATTGGTTTGTTCATCTCTCTCCCTGTTGGTTTGAGAATTTGGTGATATGTATTTCAGTCCCTCTCCTTATGTCTTGACCCCAAGTATGATGAAGGGTAAGGTTTCTGAGAGCAGTGTAGCTATGGGCTCCAAGCTAACTAGTGCCATTAGTGTTTGGCTCCAGCCACTAGTAAAAGGTCTATAACCTCTCACATCCCTTCTAGTTTGTTCATACTCAACTTTGCTTGCACCTCACCTTTCAACCCTTTGACATAGTTATTTTCCATGACTTCTTCCAAAATCCCTATTAGAAATGCTAATAATGCATCAAAATCTCATCTATATTTGGCTATGGAACCATTTTGCTTGAATATCAAAAATTATTTGACAATGTTGTCCTTAGAGCATCTTTCAAAACATTTAAGAAGCTATAGTTGGAGATCTTACCATCCTGTAAAAGGATACCTTTTGTTGTTCTAGTGATACTATAACCAAGCACATCCCCTTCTAGACTCATGTTCCCTTCGTTCAAAATGTCTTCTTCTAGGACATTGTTCACCTTGAAATAGAGCTTAGTGTGTGATAACATGATTTAGGGTTTTCCTTGTCAAAACTTAGGATAAATAACTTTCTTTGGACTTTGTAACGCTCACTTAGGAAAGGGTGTGAGTTGACCTCTAGCAGCCCTATAAGAGGAGATGAGACCCTAATGTGATTTTGTTGTCATTAAGAAGGTTCCCTCTTTTCCATAGTGAAAACACAATCTTCCATCTAGTCAAACCTCTATAAGAGATGACCTACCATGTTGGTGATGTTGTCCATTGCCTTCTTGGTTTTAGCCAAACCCATTTCTAAGTCACTCCTTATGGACTCGACTCTAGACTCTAGGAGGTTTGACTCATTCTCTAAGCTTTGGAGTCATGATAATCAGAACTTAGCTCTAACACTAGTTATATGAACCACAAACATGGTAAGAGAAACTAGAACCTTAATGGAGGAATAAGGGTTTAGAGATATAAAACCAAGGGTTAAGGTTCTACCAAAAGCCTAAGTCAACAACAATAGATGAAAGGCTGTAGCCTCTCCCACTCCTTAAACAACCGATCTCTCAAAAGTCCCCCTCCTCTTCCCCTCAATACTTAACCCAAATCCTTTAAGGGTCACTTGATGAGGCAATTGGAGACAGGTGTGAATGGGGGTTGTACCAGTTTTCTAGATTGATGAACATCATGAGATAGTTTCAGAACTATATCCATTAGTATATATCATATATGTTCTTCCAAGTACTTTAGAGTATCTGGTATTTTTTTGGAATTATTTTTTATTCATATTTTTCACTTTCCTTTTATGTGAGCCTTTTTTTTATGTGCTTGATTTTTAGGAATTTTAAAAATTGTAGGAAAAAAATTATCCTAGTCTTATAATATTGTAAACGTTACATTCTATAAGCAGAGAAGAATATAAGGTCTTCATGGTATCAAATTATGTATTTGAGAGAATGATATAAGGAAAATATTCATCATGGATTTGAGAGGAGCATTCATGAAGATTTTCACCTGGTTTTGATGGAAAAATTAGGTCAAATAATGTGTGTTGACAAAAGAAATATTGGTTGAAGTAGTTACCTCAAACATGGCTTGAGGGATTTAAAAAATTTATGCAGCATAATGAGAGGAAATGTGATATAGGTAAAGGCAAGGAGAATATATGGGTCAAGGAGATCATATACTATTTATTAAACATTACCAAGGGAGGTGATGTGACCTTTATACTTTCTTTTTGATGATATAGTTGTTGCTAAAAATGATAAAATCAAACAAAGGAATGTCAGAGATCTCTTAGACTGTGAATTTGAAATGAAAGAGTTTGCAGACCTAAAATGTTTCCTTGGGATTGTTGTCTGCTTCAAACGAGGAATCTTCATTTCTCAAAGAAACTATGTTTCAGATTCAAGTGTTGGGCGAAAAATCAACAGGATATGCTGTTGATGAAGGAAGCAATCAAAGGTTGGCTGAGAAATCAATTTACCTATCTCATACGAGGCAAGGTAAGTCAATTCATTCATGACTTTAATGAAGAGCATTTGCAAACTGATCGTGGAATGCTGTATTATCTCAAAACCATAGGGGGGAGAGGACTGTTTTTGAACAAGATGGAGAGCTAACCTTGGAAATTCATACAGACGTAGACAATGTAAGATGATTTGTTGATGGAAAGTCCATTACATGTTATTATATGTTCCTTTGAGGTAATTTGTAACATGTAAGAGGAAGAAAGATATGTGATTAGTAGATCAAGTGTTGAAGCCGAATTCTAGGCCATGGCTCATAGAATCTATGAATTAGGATTGCAAGATGTGGGCGTATAAATCTAATATCAGCATTGTGATAATAAACGTTCTATCAACATTTCACATAATCCAACCTGATGTGATAAAACTAAGCATATAGACATTGATAGACACTTCATTAAAGAACAGCTTGAACTTAGTGCTCCCTTTGTGTCATCATGCGGCCCGCCAGTAGCTGTCCTAACTTTAGGACCACTTGTTGCACGATTTCAGGAGCTAATAAGTAATGAGGGAATGGAAGATATCCCAATATGCACAAGTGATGAGTATCATTAAATATTTCCAGTGATGTATTCCTAAATAGAGATTTTTACTTGGGGCTATCAGAGATTTTTTTTAGTAAGGTTTGCTTTTTATGCGAGCCTGTTCTTGGCGTGGTAAATTACAGGGCTTCCTAGAAAAGATAGCTAGAGGGAAGCTCTCCCAGCCCCTAAAAGTTAAATTCAGTTAACCAGGGAAGAGCAATAAGTTCTCTTCATTGATAGATAGATAAATAGTTTCTGCAGAGAGTGGGAAGATTTACAAAGAGGGCTCCCACATGCCTGGACCCATCATTCCTGTTCTTATCCTTAATATTATGCCGATTTTGCAAGGGCATGTCAAAGGCTTCAGCTGAGTCAGTCTTCACCGAATTCCAGAGTTGCCCTTCCCCTACACTCGGTTTTCCTTGAGCTCCAAGCTTACTACATCTACAAGCACCCTTGGGATTTTTACTTGTTCTGGAATTCATTCCCTCGTGGCAACAACTCTTCATGTCTTTTGTGTAGCATGTTCTCTTTTAGCAATTTCCGACTGAAACAGAAAGGAAAGGAATCATATTCACTGCAGTGAACTTTCCACTGAACCCAACAAAAGAAATATAAAAATAAAAGGTAGCCACTTCATGTTTGCCGCTCAGATTGAAGATTGCAACTTATACAGTGTAGGGCTAGGAACCCTTTAAATGATCGCGTTTCAACACAAATGTCAATGCTGATGGGAGTTGGTCAACCCTACACGGATCAGGCTGAAGAAAAAGTATAAGAAGTACCTTCTTAGCATCGTGAATTATTTCAATATCGGATGAAATCTTGGAAGCAGAAGGGGTCCTTCACATTTTATTATCATTTTCTGCTATATTGACGATTCACTGATAGGAATAATATTTGAAAACCCCATCTAAAACCCATAAACTTCTCCCATAATAAAATAATCACGTTATTATTGCCTTCAACAGTAGCCGGGCCCTGATTTGAAACGCCGAACAAAGAAGATCGCAATATTTTACTCGGAATCATACCAAGTTGGTTCCATCGTATTTAATCCTCCTTTTAGAAGAGGATTAGAATGAGATGAAGTGATTCTGGCCAGCACAGGAAACAGAGTTCAAAGTTGCACAAGGTTTTGACCAAGATAAAGATGCGTTTCAGCCAGTGGGAGCACCATGGAAAAATGATACAGATGGGTTTTAGCCGAGTGTACAACCGTGAGAAGAGAAGGGATTAAATACTGCATGTTCCCATATGGGATTATCCTCGAGCTGCCCTCGTCGAATGACAAGTGTCCTCACCCAGATGAGTGCGCCACCACTTGTTGGAGGATTGTAATCAAAAGAATTCTCAATCATTCGGTGCCAAAGTATCGATCACCGAACTCACCCAGACCAGGGATGACACGGAACTCCTCATTCAGCCCCGCATCGATCTCCGAGGTGACAATCTTCAAGGAAGGGAATCGCCTGCAGACACTGTGGATACCTTCGGGTGCCTGGATTCATCACACCATCAAGCGAGAGACATCACTGAGGCTGATATTGAAAAGAGGGGGCGTCTGAGGAACTGCCCTAATCATGGTAGGGGGGCCTTACTGAGATGAGGTTGAGGAAGATTATTCGTTTCTCAGGAACTCCCTTCTGTATGAGAAGTTCGATCGCCTGGTTTGCGGAGTTTCCTACACACAATGCCATTTTTTGTGTACTCAATCAAACAGTCATGTGATCAAAAGAATTGGTAACTTGCGACCATATAATCTCCAAATATCATTCAAGATGTGTGGTAGCAGCATGAATATATATATATATATATATAGCTGTGAAGCATGTAGATGAAGAAATCCAGAGCGATAATAGGAGACAAAAAAATTCCTGTGTCATGATGGTACTAAAAATTGGGAAAAAAAATTGGGGGTACACTCTTTATCCAACAGGGGGCCAAATCCATTTCCCATTTTCTTCCACGCATAATTTAGTTAGAGTTATCAAGTTATATGCATAAAGTGAGGTCGCATTCCTCTGTTTATGCTGTTTAGGATGCATTGCTAATCGATAACTGATAAACTATTTCCATGCAAGTGGAAGAACATACAAGAGTATATTAATAACGATCATAAAAAGAAATTAATGATGTCTCATTTTTTATGTATGAAAACAATTAATATCAGATGGCCACAATCTTTGCTGCTAACCGCAAAGAAAAGGAAACGATCAAGACTTGAAGATATCTGAATAAAACCAAGATATCCAAATCTTGCAGATCCCTTTATTTCTCGGTATTCCTGCATTAGATTTCTGATCAAATTGTGCATTGCAAGAAAATCACCAAGAAACATCCAAAACTAAGTTAATCATTGTCCAAGGAATATTTTTCCCAGAATAAACATGATTGGTATCTTACACCATTCTAAAAAAGCTATTAAGATATACGATTCTAGCTTGAAGGTCCCAAATGTGGGACCCAAAAGGCTGTGAACTCGTAGGAAAGTGCATTAATTCACGAGTTCCAGCTATGAAATGTAAAAATAAAAAATGATTGCCCTAGCTATAAATTCTTGCAGTTACTCACATTAATCACGCAAGAACAGACCCATTATCAGCACGTGGATCAATTATGCCACTTAACTAAAGATAATTGCTGAAGAATTTAACGGTTGGAAAGAACTGTTGATGGTGTCTCAGAATGTACTTACAAATCATCAAACGTATCAGTAGTCAATGAGCCCGTTTCAAACGCATTTAGAATAGTGACAACATAGGTTTTGGACGTTCTATTAATTCTTAAAATAAAAAGTCTCGCTGAAATAGCTTTTTAAAAATAAATGGAAGTGTTTGTCAGACACATGGAACTCACCAGTGCCAAGAACGGGATCAAGAAGTAAAACATGCCGCTCAGAGATATCTTGAGGTAACTTTTCATAGATAAGCTGGTTGGGAAAAAAATAACAATCATAGTAAAAAAAAATGAATAATCAGCTTTTCATGTAGCACGAAAGAACTAATCAAATGCTTACCTGCTTCCCATCATCCCCATCACGATGAATCAATATTTTTCCTATTTTTATTCCCTTACAGCAGGCACGTAGAGCATTTTCCATGCTTTCTCCACTGCAATCAACAGAAAAATGAGCGTCATTCCATGAAAGGAACTGTTTCCCAAAATATAAGCAATCTACAAACTACAATCATTACACATACAAAAAAGATAACACAAAATGTAACAGCTTAAAAGACTGCCACAAAAACACGAAGTACACGAGTTATGATTGGGACTCATCTTCATGCATGAAAAAGAAACAGTGTCTAAGTGAATTGGAAAGTTAGTTTTGCCCAAAAAGGCATGAACTTGTCGCTAGCATCATATTTACGTATCAGGGATTGTTTACTAATTTTTTAAAATACACCTCTGACATTCATAAAAATACCATCTTTTTTAAAAAACACCTTTGAAGGTTATCAATACAGCTCATGCGACACGAGTCCATCCAACTGTGACCCAGCTTTTTGTGGTAAGAGTTAGACATTTAGACTAGGTTAGCCAAAAGTTACATACGAAAATCAAAATAAAGAATCCATGATCCTTCAGATGTATCTGGAAAGAAAGAAGCTCTCACCAGCCACATTACAATTACAATGTATCTTGAACTAAAAGTTACATGGCATAGTCAGCGGTGACATGCGTTCAGAATGGTAACAAGTGGAAAAAAAATCACCTTCGAATGATGGACACGCCACAAAGCTTCTTGCAAAAATCAACTCCAGTGTACACTGACCCTGAAAGACAGCATGGTTGAATACATAGTAGGTCAATAACTTCACTATCAACTTATATGATAGGTAGGATTCGAAAGCAAGTCAGGCAAGCGGTAGAGTACTAATCTCAGTCATATATATAGTGAAAGTACCATTAGTAAAGGAATTTTATATTTCTTGGGAGCAACGTAGAAAGTAAGCATAAATATAAAGAAATAAAGAGCACGACGTATGCATGCACATGTAAAACTAATTAGATCCTAATGAAGAAAACATCAATGAATCAACTAAAGGGATAGATTTATCTCGACGATCGCACAGAAGTTGGTATATGCTGGTCAAAAGAGAGAAATATGCACGTGCTTGGATAAAAGTACGCTTTATAAACCAGTAAAAGTGAAAAGGTTCGAAATCAGAAAATTTAGAATGGCCCAATCTGGACAGGATTGACTGAACTGGATCAAATATTGAAGGAAGAAAGAGTTATTATTTCAAGAGCTATTTTTGGGATACACACACTGGTTTTTCAGGAATTATTAAAATATGATGGGACAATTCAAGGATCTTTGTGTGCTGAAACCCTTGAAGAAAATTCTGTGGTTTAACTGGCGCATTGGGATATCATGAAAAAATTTCTGAACCTTTCTTTAGTCCGCTGATGTTCCTAGCCAGTTTGGGGTGGAGGTCATCCTCACCAATGCCCATGCAAGTGATAGAATATCCCCTTGATTGTCATATATAATTTCCCTTTCAAAACTAAAGGGAAAGTCTCCTGGTGATTTTTCATTGAGGGGTTGCATTCGCTTGGTGCTTCTTCCTTAAAATAACAGCACCAAAATATCCACTCACTCAACTATGTAAATTCATTTTTATGGTGACAGACAAATACGAAACAAATAATGTCATCCAGTTTGGTCCTGCCTTCTTAAAAGGACAATATCATTTGTGTGTCCTAGATTTGTTTGCAGTTGGGCACTACAACCCAGCTTTTGGTTCATCCAGCATCACAAGTTTTTCTTCCCAAGAATGACCCACTTTGAGCTCTCAATTCCATGGCATTGCTCAGAGGAGCAGTTGCAAGGTCCTACCTATTTAAAGTTTAACAATAGGTCAAAGGTGTTGCCCCCCTGATGCCTCTAATTGTTGGCTTTCTGCATTAGAACTCATTCCTGAGCTCCACCCATCCCAAGGAAAATTGCGGCATGAACTAAAGTCAAACAAAGGATTTGATTTACAAATCAATATTACAATGGGCCTCAACCAGAGTTTCTTCTGGCTTTGCTTCGCTCAGTCACAAGCATCTTTCAGGCCTCAAGGTCCATGCTCCACTCAAAACCTTTTTGGCCTAGGATTTAAAACTTTGAGACCTTTTGGCTCAAAACATGGACCAGAAATACTGGACTAACCTTTGCAGGATCAAAATTTCAAATTTAGCTTTTCACTTGCGTTTCAAAGCTTAAGGAAATTGACTACTGGAAGTTCTGTGGACTGTGACTGTCATATATATCAAGTAAAAGCATCTTGTCACTCACGCTCCCAGTTCAAATTTTAAAAGCAGCATGACCGGAGGGAGATATGCTGAGATGATGTCGTATTGGTGAAGACAAACTGAATGAGAATATGGACTGTTAGAATAGAAATGAATAAAAGGGGAGAAAAGAAATGAAAAGAATGGTGGTAAGTGTAAGGGAAATGAAATTTAATTATATAATTAGCCTGATCATAGAAATAAGCTTTATGATTTCCAGTTGAAAATAGAAGAGAAGAGGAAGAAGAACGGAGAAAAGGAACTAAAATAAATGCTTTGGGTTCAAACGGAAAGGGAAGAAAATGGAGTCAGGGAAGTGAAAAGGTCAGCGAGAACAGAGGAAAGTGTCAACTTTGGACCATTCATACCACAAATATGAAATGGAATCTAGAAATGCCAACAGAAAGAATTTCCTCTTTCAAGACTACTTTGACCTTGCAAGAAGAAACCTTCTGTAAGACTTCCATTGATTACCTAAAAGACTATTCTTCCCTTAGAAAAAAGAGAAACGTCAAGTGTACCAGTAAAACAGCCACCTCAAACTAATGATAACCTGAGAAGAAAATTTTAGTGCATCATTTGGAAAATGCTCTCACCGTACAATAAAATGACAGTCAAGGATATCATTTTAACATCCAAGAGAAAAAGAAGTTCGCTGGTCATTGACAGATCGTCTTCCAAAAAAGGGGTTGATGGAACAATCCCATAATCAGGGAATGTGAAAGTGCGGTATTCCAGCAGAAGAACATAATAGTATCATTTCCTTCAATGAAAAGAACAGTCTTCAAAATCCTAATTGCCAAATTTAAATATTACACAGTTCTACAATGAAACATAATAAACCACACATTTGCACCTACGAACCTGTCGGAGTAACCACCTGCTTCTCAGTAAATGGCAGATGACCAAGACCATGCTCTACAACCTAACAGGAATTCACCACCGGGATGAGATACAATCAAAGAGGGACTTGGTTCCTAACTTATCATCTACTGACATTAGGAAAATTATAATACAAAAGAAGGAATACCAGTCGAATAAGGCGATCAGAGTAGAAGACAAAGTCAGGTGTTGTTATGTCCCTGTCACGAATAAGAGTATGCATTCCTCTGATCTGTCCAGGTTACAGCAGGAACAGATTGTGATGGAGAACTATAAAAGGTTGTCAAAAACTGGTACTGATCATACGGATAAGAAATAGGGAAACATGAGAGCGAAACCTGAAATGTTGACTGGATGACATAAACATTAGGATATATTTTGCATAGATCATGCTGGCCAAGCTTGGTCCGAATATGTTGGACAATCAAATCAATCGCAACGTGGTTATCACCTCCCCGAGGTATTATAACATCAGCATACTTCTTTGTCGGTAGAACAAAGTCATCAAATGCGGGCTTCACGAACTTAGCGTACTGCATGAGAAATTTGATAATGTCATGTCCAGGAAGCATCAATATTCACATGCTAATTAACTAAACACACGGCATAGCCAAATTGATGAAAAGATTCACAGTGGACATCAATCTTTGCTTTGATACTTAAACGAGATAATACAAGGTATAATACACTATTAATAGACAAGATCAAATAGTAGATGATCAAAATGATATAGGCAATAACAACTCTTTCATAAGAGGAGGATAGAACCAATTTTCATCGATGAAGTCATTCCATAAATACAAGCACGGAGCTAGGTCCCAAAAATGTACTTTCCCGTATGAAGCTATTCCTATTTCTCATATAAGTGGATGAGGATATTCTCTAAAGAATCTACTTTGGGCCCATCCTTGCAGTCTAGGAATGAACAATGAAACCATATGCGCCATAAAACCCAGAACACATCCTAGTGCCTGCACGTGCAATCTTAATGACCGCTCATGTTCACAATGGTTCTCATCTGCCGTCAGACTCTAGAAACCTTTCTGAAGAACTGAGCTTTCTACTTTCAAATATAATGAACTATAGCTTGCTAATAGTCCAACACCTTTCTCCTCTCTCCAGGAAGGTGTCGTGCATCATGTCATCCACCCTGCAGGTCATCAAAATAGGCCAGACAGTGTGAAATGATTCGCGAAATGCAAACCAATGATAACGAATAAATCCATAACACTTATCATTGTCATAGGATTAGTGCCACCAATTTTCATAAAAGAAAATTATTCTGTAATTTTCGCAAAGGAAACTCATCATTGCCAGACCCCTGTTGCAAGAACAATCATCATATATTATGATGTTCAAGAATGCAAAATTGATGGCTTCTTTTAACTGGAGCAGAAATGGTTAGAAAGAATGAAAATCAAATGAGACAATCATACCTGTTCAAGAACCGAATTTACATCTCTTCCCCTCTCAACTGTGTCACGTCTTATTCTACGAGCAAGTCTTATGTCAGCATCTATAATTGAAGAATGAAGATTAAGAGTTCTGTAAGTGAAAAGCCAAAACAAAGGATACTAAGTTGATGCAAAAGAGTAAAGGTTGTATCTATAATACGATTGTGAATTAAGCACTGAAGGGTCTGACCACAATAGATAAAAATATGTTCAGGAAAAAGTACGAGAGTAAGTAAATCAATACACTAATGGATAAATATAAAAAAAATAGTGCCTTTTCAAAATGTGGTTTTGATTTCGAATTTATTTTTCCTACGAAAATGGATGAAGTTAAGTCTGCAATAAATGAAAAGAAAAACAGATGTATATGCTTTAAAAGACCCCAGTGTACAAATATCCCTACGTTCTACTAAAAAAATTACTGCCCTTCCTCGAGAAATATTGATTAAGTTGCAGAGTGAAAAGATAAGAGCAATAAATCACCTGTGTCAACAAAAATCTTCATGTCCATCATGTTACGTACTCGAGAATCATGGAAAACCAAGATACCCTCCAAAATAATGACATCAGATGCATTAACCTGGAACGCCAACTCACGTTATTTCCACATAGGAAAACAATGAAATGCATGCAAGGTTGTACTTGATTAGATATGTCATATAAATATTTCAGTAGCTAGAGTTGGCAGCTTGCAGTGCAGGTATGCATGCCTTCAACATCATAGCAAAAGTCGTAGGCTATAAAACCACTTTTCATCTAAAAGATAAATGAACGTGGACGTGACCACAAAGGAGCCGAATTGCACATAACCATTCCGAAGTAGCTAAAGGACTGACTTCTTAGACATAATCGTAGAGAAACAAGTAGTACAGAGGCATAACGAGTCAGTGGCATTATCCATACGGAGAAAGGGTATAAATCTCTAAAGATACTACATCAGAATTCCATTTCACAGAGTTGACGTGAAGGTTTCAATTACTCATAGTGAGGGAAGTAGAATTCTATAATTATATTGTTTACAAAAAGCCATTCATAATTTTTTTTTAAAGATGCAACACATTGTTGTAGAGGGAGAAATAAAAGAAACTAAGGAACCGGATGGGAAGCAACAAGAGAGAGCTTGCTACTATCTAAGATCTAGAGAGAGGAAAATTAGAAAGTGGCCAGAGAAGGTGGAAGGGGGAAGAGGCATCTGCGATATAGATGTAGGTCCAGTCCAGTTATTAGAAAGCAAAAAAGAAAAATATGAGAATATGGGGGTAAAGGGAAGGACATCAGTGAGTTTAAAGAATCGCCATCAAGACATTAAATCAGATTTGTTAAGGAATCACACACCCAAAACTAGGCAAACACACAAAACTTGATGATTGCTCCCATCAAGTCTTACCTTTCGGAAACTCTCAGAACATCGCCGGTGATTGGTGAAGTCATAAATGGGAACATTGACTGCTAGTCCACATCTAAGTTTCTCAATGCATTCAAGAAGTTGTTCCGTGTCAAAGGCATCTACAAGAACACTAATATGTCATTTATCAGCACTGCCATAATTAACAGAGCAGACAAACAGAAACAGAACAAATGAAAAATGTTATTCATGGAAGCATAAGAATTATATCCCCTTCCATTAAAAAAAAGAATGTTAAGAATATTACCAGGATGATCAAAATTATACTCATGAACATATTCTGATTCTTCAGCTGTCAGACCCCGGTAAAATGAATCCTGAAAACGCCAAATCAGTGGTGAAGCTTAAAAAAACAGATGATGGTAGTCAAAGACAAAAAAAATGATGACTGGCTTCCTCATACTGTTACCAATGACACTATAAATACGGAAAAATTAACTTAAAAATGAAATAGCCATTTTTTTTAAAATTAATTGAGAGACATTTCTATTGAAAATAGATGCAACTCAAAATAACAAAACCTCTGTCGAAATGAAGCAGTCAAAAAATTTCAAAAACTAATACTCTATAACAATGGTAAGATAAAGTTTTGTTCATCTCACACGTGTTACTCTGTTTTAAAGGAAAAATCGCGTCAATGAGTTAAAACTCGTGCTAGAAAGATCACTAACCTTTTGAAAGTTACGATTTACCAAGGCCAAATTTTTTATTTCCCCATTGTAAGCACATTCAATATTCAATCTGATTTCGACAATCATGCTGTCTAATCTAAAATATTTGCGAAAATATGGATCAACCATGGTTGCCAACCAAGGACAGGAACTAGCAATTTTTTCAAATGCTCCACTAACATTAGTGATTGCCAACTAAACAGTATGCTGACTGCGAGATCATAAAGCAATCGTAAGAGTGTAGAAAAACCCCCGTATTAACGTATTACTTTCTACGTTCATATTCTTCAAATAAAATATTTTAATTCCCATTATAGCTTTCATGAGAGCTCCATCCACCAGACTCCAACATGTCACCTGGCCACGCATCCGAATCCTCTTTCGTCATGTCTTCTGTCTCCCAGAGTACTATCAGCTTCTTAAAAGAAGCCACATTTGCAGGCACTACGTACTAAGGAGCACTAATAATCACGGTAACCCTTTCTTTCATCACCACCCATGTTCACCTGATTGACAAGGACCACCCGGTGGTCGTGCAGCTGCTGAATGATCATGTCGCATACCGTTGTCTTCCCGGATGCTGTGCCTCCTGACACGCCTGGAGACAATTCAAAACGTGAACCCACAAATCCGTCAGAAAGCAAGAGAGAAAGAGAAGAAGTAATCCAAGGAGACAAGTTTATTCCGGCAAGGCCGAAAAATGGGAGGGGGACGGGGCATGACCTATGACGAACGGCTGCCGGGGCCCATCGTCGGCGAGCGGAGAGCCCACGTGGGAGGCACCACCGATGATAGGAGACGACAGGAAGGACTTCCCTGCGGTAGGCGAAGAAGACGAGGAGGCGGCGGAGGGGCTCGACGGGTGGTGGATGCCGTCGGGAGAGGCGAGGCGGAGCCCGCTGAAGTGGGCGCGCGACGCTACCTCCATCACGTAGTCCATCAACGTCGCGAGATGCGGGCCGCGGGCGCGATCCCTCTAGACTATACTCCACTCCACTTCTTCGCCTCCTCCTCCGGCGGTTGGTGGTCCTGCTGCGCTCCTGCTGCGCTCCTGCTGCGCTTGCGCTAGTGGCGACCGGCGGCGAGAGAAGGTAACCTCTCTCTCAGGTGGGCCCGGAGGCGATCGCGGAACGAAAACCCGCGATTGGTGCGGGGCGGGGGGCGCGCGTAAGGCGCGTAAAAGACCTTTATATTTAAAGATTTTTCCTCCAGGCGCACACTTGAAAAAGCTCGGGGCTTTTCAATAAAAAGTGATCTCTCTCTCTCTCTCTCTCGCTCTCATAGAACAGAAAAGAAGGGGGAATCTCCATGGGGTAGATCTAAGGGGAGCCGCCATGCGGTGACAGTGACCGTACATTTTTCAGGTCCAAGCGCTCAGGACCCGCAGCCAGCAATTCGATAAGTCAAAGCCCCTATAGCGACTCCCGGAGGTCAACGGGCATGACTAGGAGAAAAACCAGGCGAAACAGCATGGTTGCTATCAGAAATCTACGGAAAAAAGGAACAAAATCAGGTAATATCCCCTATTAGTCAATTTCGCGTCCTCCCTTCATTAATATTTTTTTATCCAAAAGAGTAATATCTCGAGTCAACCACGTGATGGAGAATTTACAGGCAAAATAAGTAAATATGAATAAAAAATTCAAAAAATAATTAAAAGCCTAGACCTAATAAATATGAGATTATCAGCAAATGCTCTGGAAACTAAAAGCTCCTGCTCGGAAAGGGCAGCACGATTTCATTCGTCTTTAATTGCGCCGTGCCTGCTCTTGATGCGAAACACGCGGCTGACTCGAGGGCCCGAGAAGCTTGAAGGGTCATCTCGGCGTGGAGTTGAAGGCATTTCATAGCCATCTGCACCAGAAACAA
This sequence comes from Spirodela intermedia, assembly GCA_902729315.2. Taxonomy (NCBI): domain Eukaryota; kingdom Viridiplantae; phylum Streptophyta; class Magnoliopsida; order Alismatales; family Araceae; genus Spirodela; species Spirodela intermedia. The sequence goes on from LR746271.1 coordinate 3,107,764, forward strand.
TAGCGATAACTTTGCAGTGAACAAAATGGCGCGTTGGATTGAAGCTGAGAGCGTAATACGGAAGAGAAAACGAAGACAAAAATGTTGGACCCAGACCGAATAGCATTCAGAGTCCGAGTCCGACTCTGCGGTTTGGAGGGCCCACATGCGGACCCACTCCAGCCCACTTGAGACCTCCTGGTTGCCTTCAATCAGAGCTGAAGCCACGTAGGACGGATGCAGTGCCACAAGGACGCAGGACGCAGCATAGAGAACGGATCTCCTGACATATGCTTCCAAATGATACGAAATCTCCCTGCATAAGGGTGAGGCTAAGTATTCCGTTTAAACAATATATAATTGAATTCAAGGACTGGGCAATCATCTAACTCAAAAACAAAATTAACCATCCATATATATTTTAAGCAAGTTTGACCTTTGTCATTTTATGAAGGATTACTAAAAAAAGCAGAGTATGATTGTTTTAGCCCGCTTACCGAGATCTCAGGAAATCAAGAAGAGCAGGAGCCAAAGCCAATGCTTCTGGGTGCCTAGCCATGCATCTCATGCAGGTACCGAGCATGTAGATGAGCTTACCGAGAACAATAAAATCTTGGCCCAGCAAGTCAACGCCCTGTCTTTTCTTGTCAAACCCTTCCATTGCGGGGAGCATGAAGGTAGCTGCATAGAGAGGAAATCTGTTCCTCGACACCTCCTCCCCGTGATCCTGTGACGTTGCGGTTTTGAGGCTCCACCTGCGCGAGGTCCCCTTCCTGTGGCCAGGCTTAGCGGGGAGCTCCCTCTCATAGTTATGGGACCAACTCCAGTACGGCCCTGTTTGAGAGGCCTCCTTCCAAGGCCCTGCCCCTGGTGGCCCTCCACTGCCGGGAAGGAACCAAGGCTGCCTCTCAGAGATGGGCGATATTAGTTCTGCACGCCAAGTCTTTGATCTCAGGGTCTTAACATCAGCGAGCTCTTGGGCAGCGATGGTCATGACGTCAGTAACGAGGATGCGCTGGCTCAGGTCCACATTGGGCGAATAAATTAACTTGTTCAGAACAGCTAATGATTCGAATGGGCACATCACAAGTAATGCCACAAGTGCCTTTTGTCTTCTTTCTTCTGCAGATTCTTCTTCCCCTTCGACAGAAAGATCCGAGCAACGGAGGCGGACCAGGGAACTGACAAGATCACCAGCACTGTGAGGGAGTTCATCCGGTGATGCTCTCACAAGGGTTTCAGCCGCATCAAGCGCTCTTTCCACCTGAAGAGAATATCGTTCACATTATAAAACTCACCCTTGATTCGTAACAGCAGGTTAGAGAAAATAAGAGTACTTACGCCATCTAGGTCATCAGGCTTCCTAAGTGCGGTGATTATGTCACCCAACTGAGAGAACTTTCTCTCCAAATCTGTGTAATCGTCTGTCAGGTCATATGGCTTTAAAGATGAGTCACTTGAACCTTCAGAAGTCCCACTGAGTGAATCATCATCCACACAGCCTCTCTGAACTTGGAAACTCTCATCATACAGCACCACTGGGTCAATGATTTCATCGGGATCAAGTAATCTGGATTCTGGAATACGAAAATCATCACGTTCTAGATTATTGTTCCTACCCTTGTGTCTCTTCTGACTAACACCACTGTTCGATTCACTGGATTTCATCGATTCTCTGCCAGAGGGCGTTTCAATAAGAGAAACAGAGGACAGAGCCTTTTGCCCAAATTCCCAGTCGATCACATCACCAAAGCTATCATCAAGGTAAAGGGGCTGTTTTGGATCGATAATTCTAGAGAAAACAAGAGCAATAGCACTAGCCATCTTCCGCACCAGATTGTCTGGGCTCTCAAGCCTACCTGTGTAAAAAAAAAGAAGAGGGGAATTTTGAAAAATTAACGTGGCTAGTAGGAAGATTATCATTCATGGTTTGTGTTCAGAAATTACAGCTAACTCCCTCAAGAATTGAGTGCAACACGTTTTTAGTGGATTCTAACTCTTCTTTTGACATCCTCTCCAGAGATAAGCCGACAGCAGCAGTTAGGTCTACAGTTTCAAGTTAAAGAACTTAATTTTGGAATGGATCAGAGGGGGGGGGAAGGTGAGCAGCTAAAAAGGATACACGCTTGCTGTTCCATGGAGGTTGATTGAACAAATTCACGTTTGGACCACAAACCAATCATACACTGCACAATCTCCAGGAATCTTTCACTGTTTTGCCCCATCCTCTCAGTACCAACAGATGGGTTGCATTCAAGAACAGAAAATTGAAGAACCCATTTGAGACAACGTATAGGAAACACTTTCCAGAGTAGAAACTTCTCAGAGAACATAGCCCTGATGGAAATTTTCAAGATGAGTCTCTGAAGGTAACATTTGGGAGTAGAAATAATGATGCTTAAGAAGAGCTTAAAATAATTTAATGCATTCAATGTAAATGTGAAATCGCGATTGATCTTCAATGTACATTCAACTTAAGTTAATAAGGGATAAATAATTCAACACAACAAAAAATAATAATAATAAAGACAACAATATCCCATATAATGAAGTTAATTCACAGGGGACAAAAGACCAAGCAACAGCTTACATGTTAGATACTTTATTTGACTAAGAAATAAGACTTGAAAATTGGGTGACATAAAGTAGATGCTATTAAATCAGTCATCACTGTCGGTAAATAGCAGAAACATCTGCAGTATATGTCCTTGACTAACTCAGGCACAGTTCCAGCTTCAATAACCATAGATGCTAAGTCAGCTCAGAGTATGAGGGCCCAACTGTTAGGAACACCACTAATTAGAAATATAGATCCAATCCTCTTACTTATTGCCTTCGTGGGGTTTTTCAGGGTTTTTGTTTTTCCTCTCTTTTTTTTTCTTCCTGGTGACGATGGAACCATAGAACATGGGCAATACGAACAATAAAAGAATATGTAGAGCAGGGTGGGTGCGTAGATGAGAAACCAAAGAGGGTTCACAACAAAAGAAAGAGAAAAAAAAAAAGAAGATGCGAATCTTCATATCCCTCCCAACAACATTGGCTTTGCCAGTTACTTTTCATTTTTATTTTCTTCCCCCTCTTTTATTCCCTCCATTGACAGCCATAGTCTTCCAAGCGAAAAATGTCAGCATTATACTAATGGCTTACATGGCACTTCATAGCAATTCTCCATTTTCCATGGATGAGGCATCCAAGAACACAGAAAGGTGCCAGCATCTTAAAACCCTCTTCATTTAGTGTTATCGACGTCATATCATGAATTTTTAGAAACATTAAATCCACATTGGGATCAATGCATAAACATGGAAGCTACCTTTGAAAGGAAAATTCCATTTTAGTCTCCACATTGGGGACGCCTAAATTAAGCATAAAGGAAACTGGTTATCTTCATGGATTCCCCTTCTCCACAGGTCATAAGACAAAACTCAAATTTTTCATAGAGGTAGGAACTTCTACTGCCATTTTTCTCCAGGTTATCTATGTCAACTCAGAAAAAACTCAAGTTTGAATTTGATAATCATCTTGGATTCATTTCATAACTCACAAGACAGGATGGAAGACCAGACGAATTCATTGATCTGTTATACCAATTGGAGAACTTAATAAGTGGCTGATCCATCATCAATAAACCTCCAGATGTCCTCTGTGATTTTCCCACTACTGAGATAGCAACCATAAAACTTCCGTTTTGCAAGCACAAAAGCTCAACCTCCTGCATAACTATTCTCTTTTTTCAGAACGCAGATTATGTGGATCCGCCCAAAAGTATTTTTCAGGTGAAACCTCTATCTAGAATGTCTGCACCAGCCTCTTTTCACCTTGAATAACAACATCCTATCCTCCATTCATTCTATCCCCGTTACATTCACACCCACAGCATACTTTATCATGCAGTACATTGATTGAATTTCCTCCCCAAACCACTGCACAGATGAAGAGGTCAGCCTTGTCCGTCATTAGATTCAGTATGACTTACCAACGTTCATTTTCTTTAACACAGAAGTTGAAAGAGAGAAGTTGAGATCATAAAAAAAAGATTATTGTCAATGAGTTGCAAGGGCATAGAATAATTGACCTATCGATGTGAAGGTTAAAAGATAAATATGAAAAAAATCCCATGCTAAGCTCATTCAGAATAAGTGATGTGAATAAAACTACTAGCTGGCAGCATTGTAACCAAGTTGCACTTCAGTATGCCGAAGTGGCCCAGTTAAAGAAAATGAAAACTATTGTAAATAGTTGGGAAATTATATTGACCAACTCGTCGCCAAAAACCACTAATTGAGGAAAAAGAACAGAAAAAATGCAAGCATACCTAGTAGCTACATTGTTCTTATAGGTCCGGTGAAACAACATCCAAAGTATCCAATATGCTTCTTCATCTTTGATATTTTGCGTAGCTAGCCGGTGAAGCAACATTTCAGACAACCTTTCTACAGCATATGAGTCTTTTATTTCCTCCATTAGCAAGAACCAAAATACAGACTCAGGTCTAGATTCAATCAAGTCAGATGCACTAGAATCACAACATGATGAAAAGCAACTCCGGACATGATCAAGCATCATTGGTGTCACAATAAGAACCAGGACATCTGGACAAAGAACATTAAATCATCAGAAAATGTAAAATAAAAACAATTTATGCCAAAAGGATAATGAAGTGTATAAAAAACAAAGCAGTTTCCACTGAATCAAAACAGGTTAGATGTTACAGGCATTCAATAGCTGATGAGGATAAAATTTCAGACATTATTTTGATATGAGCTTCGTCTCAGATGAGTTTTCGAGATATTAAAATCAAATAATTTGAGATAATCATTGAATTTTTCAGCATAAATTTTTGAACGCAGTTTGGTGACGAATCTGAAACTGCAAAAAGTATATAGTATTACTCGATATTTCACCGAACTTTGCATGGGACCAAAATTACTGTCTGTCAAACACGTCATTATTTGACAAAATATCATATTTGATGGAAGAAAATAGGTGTGCTTGGACGTCTTTGATCCTAGTACACTATATTTTAGGTAATGTTGATAGTCACATAACTATGAGCTAGAATAATACAGTATGTAAAAGAGGAATGCCCAGAATGATGATAAACAGATTGTTACGTGTAGTTGGAGGTAAGTGGTGAATTTTCACTAAATAATTGCAAACAACACATCTAAATCCCAGCACATGGATCATTCAAGAACTCTTGAGTCCATACATCTTATTGATGTTTAAAACCATCAAACTAATGTTGAGGTTTATGACACTTCTCCTTGCACATGAAACCTGCTGGTCCCTGATATTCATTTGCAATTTGAGTTTTGTAAGGACTAACGTACAACAGATTCTGGCAATTATTGAGTCAGGCTAACTATATTGCACTAGACAGAGTACACATGCTAGTGTGTAAGAGCACCTGCAGATCCACGTCGACATATTCTTGCAAATGTTTCACCAATAAATGCGAAAGTGCCATTGACAGAAGCTTCATCCAGGCTGTATCTTTTATCATGTATCTGTAAAGCCTTTTCATATGCTGCAGACAGAAGTTGAAGTGCAATATGCTTGAAGAACAAGCTAACATCAAGTCAAGAAAAAATTCAAATGAAAGAAAAAGGGTAGTCATTAGTGTCCATTAGCTTCATCCGCTGGACTGAGGCTTCTGAAATTGTGCAAGACTTCAAAAAGACTTCTAACCTTCTGATGTTCCTTTTTTGTGAGCATGCCTAGTTATATGTCTTGTTAAAAACAGCTAAATGGTTTGATGGTCGTGCAATTGTATATTTTCCTATTGTCTCGAGTATACATTCTACAGAGTATGCAGTCCGCCTCAAACAAGTTGGATTGATATTGGCATGTCCAAGATAGGACTGCATTCGCAAAGTCCCAATGACAAACTTGTCATGTCTACATGCTGCAATCAGAATTGTATCATTTATGAAGGAGAGGATGGAGCAACAACACAGTTCACATCAGGCAGTAACTGATAAACTTTTTTCCAGTCCAAAATATTTTCTTCTGAAACTCAACTGAATCTATGTTGTTGAGATAGGATTGCACTGACGACGATGATGATTATATGGAAGATGAAATGAACTTTATTCCAAGGATGCACAAATAAAAATGATAAAAATGCCAACCGCAACTAGTATACATTACATACAACAGAATCAAAAATCCAGCCATGCTGTGCCGTTGGAACTTAGAAACTCGGAATCATCCAGAAGGAAAGATGATGAGATATGCCAAGCTATAGAGTGCAGCTCCAAGTTGATGAAAGATCAAGATAACGATTTTATACAAAAACTTTTAGCCGTTCAAGGATACTGTGCAGAAAGTGTGTCTGGAGCCCGTGGTCTAGCTTTATCAGGAACTGATGCAAGAAGTTGCGACATCCTAGATATTGATGTTGATCTATTTTGTTTGAGAAATCCATAGACATATTCCTCATTGCCACAGGAATCTCCAAATTCTAAAGCAATGCTGTACACTCCATTTTTAAGCAAGGATAGTACCAATATCCTGTGAAGTTGCAATTCGAATACATACATTATTATCTGATCTATGCAGCATACCTCTAGTAGAAAATATCACATACAGAACAGAATAAATATAACAACCGATTTTTCAGAAAAACAGCAGTTTATAGACAATAAGCACAGATAATAGACGTTATACATATGTAGGTTCACAGCATTAGGAGGATCCAAACAATCACAGTCAACTTTGATTAAGGACAATCCTTACTGTTCCCCAACATTCCCACAATAACAAAGATTACATCATTGCCTTAACATTTAGAATTCGTCCAGACACCCTCCAGTAAATATATCCTTCTTCACTGAATAGGGAAAATATTTAACGTGACTCAAGGACCATGGATTCGTCTCCTTGAAAGGGCCCAGGAATAACGGCATACAAATATAGACCATACACGTGTCCAATCCCCAGTCAGCAATAAACTCTAAGACACATGATAACAAGAGGTCATAGGAATGACGTATGAATGATGTAAGGTGATAATTTTATTACAATAAGAGATTTCACCACTTGAGATACATGGAAATAAATTTCATGGACAGAAAATGGTTATGCAAAGCATAGTGTAAGACGGCTTTAATGACTTGTGAGCCAGTTTAGTTAACCAAAACTGAGATACCACCCTCAAGCAAGTGCTAATATTACGAAAATCATATTTGGAGGGGGAAACATGAAGAGATGGAGTCCAAAACAGTATTTGGACTACATCAGTCCACTCAGAATCGACTATAACAGAAAGTGCAGTGTTCTACAAAACTGAAGAAGACAGAGAGCAAAAGAAAAGTAGCAACAACCTAGAAAAGATCAGCCAAAGAAAATTAGTCATGAACCCTCAAACAGAAACATCCCATAAAAACAAGAAAAACACAAAGGTAAAACGTTAGTTCACGGCCTACACATTCGTGGAACCTTCAAATCGCAACTTGCGAAGTTGCTCTTCAATTCAAATTACTCTCAACTGGATCACCATTGATAAATCTTCTTCAGGATAAGAACAGGTTCAATTGTTGCACACCAATGCTTCCAGCTCTTCATAAATTTTCTCACCTACCTTCCAGTGGTATAATACCTTACAGGTCAATCTTTTGAGCCCAGCACACATACTATAATACCTTCAAAAACATCATACTTGCGAAACTACAGGAGAGATGTGAATGATAGAATGGAGGGGCAGAATTTTCATGAAAAATAAATTACCAAAGGAAAATGTTATTTGATTTTTTTTCCACATGGTATTTTTGACCAAAGGCTAATTATATCATATAAACTTAAGGAAAATTACAGATAAAACTCAAATAGACAATAGCATTGTAGATGGTCAATACCGCTCAATATTGGAGCAGACAACATCAAGATTAACATCTTCAACAGATCTACTTGCACTAAAACTGCAGATTAAAGCCTCCACACTCTCACAAGCTGGTCCTTTGAGAAAGAATGAATCATAAATTTGCTCCCTTGCTGATAAAGGAAAGCATGATAGCCAATTCGAGGCAATATCTGTCAAAGAAAAATATCATTACCAGTCATTTTCCACATTTGAACTAAAGAAGTCCATCAATTCCTTGCAATCTTGAAATCTGGAGTACAATAGTTTAGTCCATTTCATCATTGTGAAATTTATTTGGAAGAAAAGAAACTGATGCCTTTTCAAAGCAGTCTCCAACACAAAGGGGAGGAATAAGTGGGGCATCTATTCTAAGGTCTCTAGAATAATAGCAGGGGAGCCTTTTATCATGTCTTTTACAACCCAGTTTGTTGGGGGTAATGGAGATGGGCTATTTTCATGTCCCCCGATATTATTATATATTATGTTTCCTTAAAAGTGCAAGAATAGTTAGTGTGGTTTCCTAAATGACAACAAAAATTATCCTATTTCATCAACTTAACTCATTAACTGGTAAACAACGAAAAAATATTTATGAGTGCTATTCTCCAATATCAGGATTACATCCTCCAATGTTTAATAGCCCTGTTACGATCAGAGTTGGAGTACAAGCCTCTTTCCCTCTTAAAATGCATAATTGTACTCTGGATTTTTAACAATACGAGGACACATCTGAGTTTTACACAGTTATTTAGGACAAACGATTCCCTAGGTATGGCATACATCCATCTCCAACATCATACCATACCTTCACAAAATTCACTAGCATAGAATAGATAATCGGTATCATAATGACTAGGTTATCGGAGATTCCACCCTCTACCTAAATAAATCAATTATTGGCGCAGAGACTCACCTGGAAAGAAGCAGAAAATCTACCACAGTGGTAACTGAGATATCATAAAAGCTGCTTGAGCTATGGAGATTTTATAATGACCGCAAAATGACTACCAAAAGTTTTCTATCATCGATAAAAAAATTGGGTAAAAAGCCCAAAATTTGTTAATTTTATCCACAGTTAAAAAAAATAAAAATTGCCGCATCTGAAAAAAGGAAGGAAGATATGAAAAGATAGCCCAAGAAGGGTTCTCTATTCATCAAAATTATGCGATGAAATACAAATTTCCATTTCTATCGCTAATTTATGCCAGGAAGACAGATTGAAGAGCAACCCCAGCCTCTATTCCTTGGGATCAAAACATCAAGAAGATTGGTCGCTACTGACTTACTGTAAAGTAAAATCCTTGCCATTGTTGGAAATGAAACTCCTTGATAAAAAGCATGGTAACGTTCATCCCTTTCAACCTCGTCAGGAACCTGGGCACAGATGATCTGGAGAAAAATATATAAAATAAGCATGTTTCTATGTATAAAGCTGATGTGAGAAGAATAAATACTTGCATAATTCAAGGCAATACTGACTCCGATTTCCAAAAAAAACAAAAAGAAAAAGGAGAAGGAAAGAGTAGGCCCATATATCCTCCCCCACCCCATTGCCATGGATGAAGAGGAAAATAAACTTCCTAGAGCGTCAGGCAACATAGGTAAGAGAGCAGAGTTCAACAAAAAAAATCGTGTTGATGGAAATCTTGCCATTGAAATACAAATGGTAAAACTAAGCAAACAGGATTTGTTTGAAGCACTGTAGACTTCACGGGAGTTCAAAGATCATGAATGAATCCATTGAATCGTCCTTCTTTAGGGGAGGGAAAAAAGGAAATTCTTTTGAATTGCATGCAACTAAGTTAGAGAAGTAGAGCTCAAAAAATAGTTCCTATGCAATATTTTAATCGCACATAAACTTGGAAATTATGTTCTCAATGGATCAAGAAGAAGAATTTGAAAAAACAAGAGAAGAAAACAAAGCAAGGCCGGCGATATTCAGTAAGATGTTGGAGAATGACTCCAGAAGGCTGAATGATCGGCAGTCAACTTCCGTAAGAGAATCATCTTCATTTGAACCGCAGAGATCCCAGAATCAGCATACGGAGAAAGTATAACCAGTACCTGATTCCTGTGGTGCTCGTCGAGGCAACCTGGAATTCCAAAAGCACAATAAGGTGATCCGCTGACCTCAGGGCAAGCTAGGACACACACCAGGCAGTGAAGCGGGCGGAGCTGTAGAGAGGGAGGGTGGGATTCGGACCTTCCACGATGGCGGAGTCGACGGGGAAGAGGGAGAGGGCCAGGGAGTGGAGGGCGCAGATGACATCATCCACTCGTCGCGCAGCGTCTAGCGCCGAGGAGACCTGCTCGACCTCACTCAACAGCAGGGCCTCCAGCTCTTCCCCCCTCCTCTTGCTCCGAACACGCCCACCCTCTTCGCCATCGCCTTCCATGGCGTCGTCCGGCCGGCGAATCCTAACAGGCGGGACGACTTGTGCTCAACACCCGCTGAGCGACTCTTCAAGAACCGGTGGCCCTCGCAATCTACAACACTTTTATATTAACTTATTATAATATATATTTGTGTATATACTTTACTTAGAGCATCAATTTTAAGTTACTCCTTCTTTCGAACACGCTCCTACCTAAAAGCCCAGTTGTGCTTCAGACTAAACGAGAGAGAGAGAGAGGGAGAGAGGGGGGAGAGAGAGAGAGAGCGGGAGAGGAGAGAGAGGGAGAGGGGGGGGAGAGAGAGAGAGAGAGAGAGAGAGAGAGAGAGAGAGAGAGAAAAGAGAGAGAGAAGTTCAGAGATGAAAGATGATAGACACACAATGATGTATTATGTGAAAAACACAATTCTAGTGGTAGGGGTCTCCAACAAAAGACTTGAGCCATGCCATGCAAAGCTGGGAAGGTTCTTGAGCGTCAGTCAACTACCAGGCTTACTGTGACAAGGCTGTGGAGGAGGGAGCATCCGTGACAACAAGTCCAGTCGAAAGCCATGGAGATTTGCAAGTGTCACGCATCCACTTGATTGCCTAAAAAGGGCATCTTGGCATCCCGAACGTTATGTTGGCATGTGTCTAGATTGGCAGACTTCTAAATAGTTGGTCAGTGGGGTGGGTTGACCTTTGTTCATGACACCCCCATTGATAGCCTCCAGATGACCATGGATCTTGGAGCAGTCTGTGTGCAAGATTTACACACAACAAGTTCACATGAATCAAGAGAATGCTATGAAATGGCCCCACGTACAATGATGAGTTATACAATCTCATCAATCCCAAAGTTCTCTAGACAGATTTTGTGATTGGATGCTTAATGCTATTAATAGTAAAGTGCACTAACATCTTTCACAAAAGCATCATGATACAATGGGTACTTTGCAGCTCTAGTGACCATGGAGATAGTCAATCAGCCATGTGGAATACTAATCATCATGATGATCATTGCTTGTGTTCATTCATCCCCATAATCCTATCTTGGGCCTTTGACATCTCCTATTGATGGTAATTCCCAATACTAAGTGATGGCTTCAATCTAAGATGGAAAATGAGTGATCCTCAAGTACTGGTGACTTCATCTTCATGGCAATCATTAAATTTGATGCATCAATAACTTATATATGAAGCAATTTTTGTGGATGTTGCCTTTGATCTTATTTCTATGATTCCCATTTGTAGAGCTCTACTGATGTTATGAACAAGCAAAAATCAAATGAAAGGGTCAACCAATCATGATTATGAACTTGTTTTTTGAAGCTTTATGCTGAGAAATCAATATTTATTCATGGTATGTTGGTAGTTAGAGAGTAGGATATGTCCTTGTTTGAAAGAAAGAAAGCATGGCTCCTTGTGGCTCATCAGCCATAACTTATAGGGGTACAAATATGTGAGATGCCAACTTACATCTTATGTGACCAAATGTCCTCCTAATAATTACATAAACATCATATGATGATTTTTGGAGGCCATGATGGTAGTTCCACCATCATACATCAATGATTGAAGATAAGAAACATCTGCAAAGATCATGAGATTCACATACAAAGATGATAAATCTTGTAATTAAAAATTTATGATAAAGATAAAATTATTTTCTTAGAAAAAAATCAAAGTCACCCAATGTTCGGGGGAATAGTTTTTTTTCTTCCTTGGAATTACTTGAAAATTTCACCTTGTTTATATTCCACATATTTACTCCATCAATATCAAGCTACCCAACAAAATTTGTGCAAATGTTGACATCAAAGAGCCTAAAGAAAGTATGATTGTGCAACCAATTTTTTTTAAATACCATTTTTCTAATCTAGAAATAAAATAAATATTTATAATGATGTAACATAAAAAGTGATTACTTTTTAACAAGCGTGATCATTATCTTTGACTCTAGAATCGTGATTTTTTGTATTTTACATCTCGTATTAGGCTTTAGGTTTTAAGGAGGGTTCTACTGAAAATAAGTGTGATGGGAAACCCATTAGAAAATTTGAGTGCATTTTTTATTAAAATTATCAAATATTTGAATATTCGTTAAAATTTAAAGTTTTTTAAATATGGAAATAATAAATTAAAAGAGGTTGTGTGCGAGAGACCTAACCAGTTTTCTGTTGGCCCAGAAGGCAGTGACAATTCTCTTTTTTCCCTCAAAACCCCTTCCTCCTCTCTCACCCTTCTCCCTCCCGCCTGCGCACTCGCTCGCTAGAGATCAGTCTGAGACATGGCGCCTGCTGCGCCGGAGGTACGGAGGAGGCCCGTGCCTGGGCGGGGAGGGGTGGCGCCCTCAGCCTTGGCTCTCACGGAAGAGGAGGCCCGCGTGCGGGCTATCGCGGAGATCGTGGCCGCCATGTCGGAGCGCTCACGCGGCGGGGAGGACGTCGACCTCAATGCCCTGAAGTCAGCTGCCTGCCGCAAGTACGGCCTCGCGCGGGCCCCCAAGCTCGTGGAGATGATAGCGGCCGTTCCGGAGGCGGACCGGGCGTCACTACTGCCCAAGCTTCGGGCGAAGCCCGTGCGCACCGCGTCCGGGATCGCCGTGGTGGCCGTGATGTCGAAGCCCCACCGGTGCCCCCACATCGCGACCACCGGGAACATCTGTGTCTACTGCCCCGGCGGCCCGGACTCGGATTTCGAGTACAGCACGCAGTCCTACACGGGCTACGAGCCCACAAGCATGAGGGCTATTCGGGCTAGGTAAGGAGCATTTTTAGAAGAATTTCCCAGATATATATATTTTTTAGTTAGCTTTAATAATTTTAGCTTTTTATTGTAGATGCTACTATTTTCGGGCTCATTTTGTGTTCTTCGTTTTCCACTGGATGTCTTTGTTCTGTAATTTACATGTACTCATGCATCTGGTTTCTGCTTTGGGTTAAACAGACTGCGTTCAGTCTTAACAGAATTCTTTTTTTACGAGTCATTTTGTGGTTAACCATGTGTTGACACTGGCTTTGTGTTCTTTAACTTAACGGTTGCAGATACAACCCATACGTCCAAGCAAGAAGTCGAATAGATCAATTGAAGCGGCTAGGCCACAGTGTAGATAAGGTTTCTTTTTTATTATTCAGTGGAATCAATTTAAGCTAGTTGGAAGTCATCCTTGTTACAAATACCAAGGCTTTTGCAGGTTGAGTTCATTTTAATGGGCGGCACATTCATGTCATTGCCACTTGAGTATCGTGATTATTTTATACGGAACCTTCATGATGCTCTATCAGGGCACACTTCCGTCAATGTTGAGGAAGCTGTCTGTTATTCTGAGCATAGCGCGGTAAAATGTATTGGCATGACAATTGAAACGTGAGTGATTTCTTTTGTCTTGAACTGACAAAGCTATTGTTTCCAAAAGTTATATGTAGATGAGAAGATTTTTGATTCCTTTATTCAAGAAACAGTAATTATTCTACCCTCCGTTTCATATGTTGATTTCGTCAATCAGGAGGCCTGATTATTGCCTTGGGCCACATTTACGCCAAATGCTGTCTTATGGCTGTACACGATTGGAAATAGGAGTTCAAAGCACATATGAAGATGTTGCCCGTGACACAAATAGAGGGCACACAGTAGCTGCTGTGGCTGATTGTTTTTGCTTGGCGAAGGATGCTGGTTTCAAGGTGATATATTTTATTCTTATCAATTTTATTGTCTTTTCCGCAGTTTTCAATGAGCTTGCGGCCAATTTTTAGATACCTCTTCGATTTGGTTACCTACCTCCACATTTGCAGAAAATAGTACGCTCTAAAGGAATGCTGAGAAGACCATCGAGAGAATCTCAGTGAGAGCGTGTGTATAAGTTCTTGGGACAATGGGTCTCCATGATTGGATCATTTAGAGGCCCAAGACGTTCCATGAAATTTGCGTCATCAAAATCAAATTACTATTTTCAACCACAGGCATTAAAAGTTGATTGTGTGCACTACCAGAAACATATGGACAATATGTGGGTCTGTCTTTGCTTTATGCGGTCTGAAATAGAGGAACTAATTACGGCACCATATGCTTGATGAATGCACGGTTCATTCATGATGATGTACTATGTGGGTGGAGAAAACACATCTCAGGAAGAAATATCAAGGCTGCAATCCATCTCTGAATAATGATTAATCAGCCATGGCAGGGTATTGATCAATGCATCGGATGTGATGAGACATGCAATTGCCTACCTAGTCAATGCTAGCAATGGATACTTGTTGTAGAAGCAAAAAATACTTCATTTGAGTGTCGATAGTTACAAAATAAATAAAAGAGAATAAAATAAAAATATACGCATGAAACCAAAATTTCTTTACTATTTCCATTTATGTTACTAAGCACAATGGGAGATAAATTGTTGTGTCTTTGGATCCTAGCTTGATGTCATGTTTATACTGTATCCATTGTAATCATTGCTCGCAGAAAACTTTTGAATTTCGTCTTTATTAAATTCATGATCATGATCATCGTGGGTGGATGACTTGGATGCCTTATTGTCAATCTTTGCTGTTGTAATATAATTTGATTTGTGAGCATTATCCTTTGTTTATAATTTGGTTTAGATTCCTTGTTTCCTTGTTAATTTAGTTGAAGTGGTTCCAGGTTGTTGCACACATGATGCCTGATCTTCCAAATGTTGGTGTTGAGAGAGATTTGGAAAGTTTTCGAGAATTCTTTGAGAGCCCATCCTTTAGAGCAGATGGTCTAAAAATTTATCCAACACTCGTCATTCGGGGAACTGGACTTTATGAGCTCTGGAAAACTGGCAGGTTGAGTTTCATTCAGTTCATAGTTTCTCTCTACTTTTCTTAGAACTGGTACTCTGAATTTCTGTACCCTAGGTATGGTTCCGTATGCCTTCACTTTTATTTTCTGTCATGGCTTTTGCGCATTTCGTATGCTTCATTTTGGACCTTGGGCAAAGTTATTTTGTTGTCTTCTAGAGATTCACCCGTGAGGTTAATTGAGCTGTCAATCATCTTCTCACAAAAAATCTTGTTGTTCTCACTGAGGTCTAGCTTGACATGGCGATTCTGGTGGCTGCTAACATTTCTTTATTTATTCCCTACTCAGGTACAAAAACTATCCACCAGATCTCCTGGTTGACATTGTTGCAAGGATCCTTTCCTTGGTTCCTCCTTGGACACGTGTTTATAGAGTTCAAAGGGACATTCCTATGCCACTGGTCACATCTGGAGTAGAAAAAGGTAATCTTCGTGAGCTTGCTTTGGCTCGAATGGAGGATTTAGGATTGAAATGTCGTGATGTTAGGACACGTGAAGCTGGGATCCAGGTAAAACCATCTGTAGTTTCCTTTGGTTTATGGAATCAATTTGTTTTCAGCGGTCAGGGATCAATTATTTATTCTTTTATCTTACCGGAGTAGAATCATTTATAGGACATCCACCATAAAATAAAGCCAGAAGAAGTAGAGCTTGTTCGCCGTGATTATACAGCTAATGAAGGCTGGGAAACTTTTCTCTCCTATGAGGATACAAGACAGGTACCCCTCCCCTCCCCCCCCCCCTCTTGTGGCATTACTCAAAATGCTATATCGATAAATTATTTGTAGTTACTTATTATGGTGTATTCGGAATGGCTATGATATGATAGTTCATAACTGAAGCCAGGTTAAAGTCCAAGTCACTAAAAGCTCGATGCTGGACTTCCTGTCTCAGCATCGAATTACTTTGAAGAACTGTTGTGCCCTTGTTTGTTCTTGTTTATCTGTTATTATATATGGAAATAGGCAAAAAACGGTATACAATCAAGGATGAAGGGGCTTTAATGATGAAACTTATTTAATACAATAAATTTGTCTTATTGCCCCCTCCACTTCCATTTAGCCTGACTAGGGCTTGCAGTAAAAAGAGGAAAGGAGACCATTGGATGATGACTCAGAGAGAAGATGTAAATGAAAAAGGGGAAGGAAAAATGAAACAATACTATTATGTATAGTAAGAACCATGTTAAGTTGCAAGGTTCCTTTTTAGTTGTTGTTGTTGTTGTTGATTTCATCACAACCTGCTACTCAGGATATTCTCGTCGGCTTGCTACGCCTGAGGAAATGTGGGCGTAACGTGACTTGCCCTGAATTAGTTGGGAGGTGCTCGATCGTTCGTGAGCTCCATGTCTATGGGACTGCAGTACCCGTGCATGGCCGTGATGCCAACAAGCTGCAGCATCAGGTAAGCATCAGCATGCCGTTCTCATTCCCTTTCTCTCGGATGAATTAATACTTATTTATCATCTGGCTTCCATCGTGTTTTCTCTGGAATTGATATGGCCCAAGCCTAAAAGCCCCAAAGCCCCAACTGTCCTATAGCTTACCTCTTTTAGAGAAATCAGCTGATTGCTACTATTACTTTTCTGCCTTTGGTTTCATCTGTTGAACTGTTTATAAATTACCCTTATGCTCTCTGGGACAAGCAATCCAGTTGCAGTAGCCCAACTAGAGGAAGGCGAACTATACGGTCTTAATCTTGATCATCTTGTGTGAGGGATTTATTATCATCACTTTGGCAGTCATCTTGTGTGAGGCATTGAGAAGCATAATGATGCATCTGTCTTAAGAGTATGGAGTATCAAGCAGGATTTGAGACTTTCTTATGCGAACTATATGGTTGCGAGTGCAAGGAGGCCTTGAATTGCAGTCATTTGCCATTTATTCTCCACACTCTCTGAGATTTGGTGGACAGCCTTTGGTCTCTTCATTGGCATTCATTCACCTCTCCCGGTCACTCTGGACTCAGGAAGAATAATGTGTTTAGTCTGGGTGTTTGCTTATGTGTTCAGGGCTATGGGACTCTTCTCATGGAGGAAGCGGAGCGAATCGCCAGAAGGGAGCACAGATCAGCGAAAATAGCCGTCATATCTGGAGTAGGCACTCGCCACTATTACAGAAAGCTCGGGTATGAACTCGAAGGCCCCTTCATGGTTAAGTGCTTGGCGTAGTCCTGGTCTTAGTTCGGCGGGCATTCATCTCTGTACCATGTATCATTGCGGGATCTGTTCCCACTAAGGTAATTGCATAAAGCCATGGGATCTATCGTTTCCCTTTTAAGGGAAAAAAGATGCCATTTAGGAGTGCCTGCCCTACGGATGTTTTGGAAATGATACCTTGGGACGGATGTAAAGCTAAGCAAATTGCCTCTGCTCCGAGAACCGAGGACTGTGTAGGTTGTAAGAGATGTGAAATTTTGACTAATATAAAGTTTCCTGTCTATAGATGACTAATAGCAAGTCTAAAATATGGACATGGGATTGACTTGAAGAGTAAACACAGTATAAACCATGAGGTTTAGGACATAATTTGGGTGTCAATAGCTACAACTTAGGAGTCAACTGACGATTTGTCAGAAAAATTATTGCATGGTTCTCATTAAAAGGTTTCAATCTGCATTACTGCTGTGAGATTCAATTCATTGCTTTATAAAAACTTGCCTTGTGAAGATCATCGAATGATTCCACAAGTTCTCAAGGGCAAGCCCTATAAGATTCACTTCAAAACCTCACACATCTTTGCATACTCTTCTCAAGGTTCAAATAGGTTCTTCAAGCCCGTTGTTCTGCCCTAAACATCTTCGATTGCTTTGTGAGTGATTTCATTATGCTAAGTGTTATGCCAAGTGTTATGCTAGCATAAAAGAGTCTAGGTATCATGCTGGAAAAATTGAATACCCTTGGGAAGACTGGGAAAGTGAAGTCTTATAAGATTAGATTGAACCGTTATAAGCTTTTTGATGTCAATGTCTTTCCTTTATTTCCTTGTGGTATGTCTATAGAAAGACATATACCCATATATATATGTATATATATCATAAAAATCATCTATAGTATAGAGATTTCCAAACACCATTAATATAATTAAGATTAAGATTATATAATTACACAAATGAATCTGAAAATATAACACTACACAGTCAAGCATATATCCAGGTGTTTTCATATCCACAAAAAATAATCAGATATGTCGTCTCACATTAAAATTCATTACACATTATGAAAACAATTAAAATAATCAGGTTTTTGTTATATAGGCCACTCAATGTATGGGTGATCCCTCCAAGATTCTGCAATCATTCATACTGTCAATCAAGCCTTTGTAAGTTACACTATTTTGATTCATATTACATTTTCAACCTTTTGTAATGCTTTGGCATCCAACTTGTGACAGGTGAAATACTTGAGAGGTTGGGGGGATGGAGTAAGTTGTGTTTGATAAATTGGATAACTATAAACCTAATATGGTTAGGAGAGAGAGTAACATGCAACAGATAGAGGGAGGAAAGTACTTAGGGAAAGCTCAAGTTGTGAAATAAGGCAATAGTCACCAGTTACATTGGTTTAATGGGCCACTATGATGAGTTATAAATCACCTAAATCTAACAAGGACTCACAGTTCCAAAACGATAGCACACATCAAGGGCCAGAGGTAAACAAGGGTTTATCCATTATTCAACTAGCTTGCAGGGTACAAATCCACACCAAAAACATGAAACGTATAGT
Organism: Spirodela intermedia; assembly: GCA_902729315.2. Classification (NCBI taxonomy): domain Eukaryota; kingdom Viridiplantae; phylum Streptophyta; class Magnoliopsida; order Alismatales; family Araceae; genus Spirodela; species Spirodela intermedia. Next base: position 3,126,532 of record LR746271.1, read on the forward strand.
GCTACATTATGGACACCAGACCCGTTCCATTTATAATAGAAATTGACTTATAGTTCGTTGCATTTGCCATCTTTGAGTATTTCATTTGACAACAGAGCCAATTATTTTAACAAGTATGATCACAAGATCAAGCAATATATATTATTTTATTTGTTTGTTAAAACTTTAATCCATTCTAGTTGCAGATTCAGATTGGCTGAAGTGAAAATCAGCCATACCATATCCTTCTATCCTATTCACACTTGGGCTTTCAATTTCCATCACCCGATCCATATTTAACTGTGTATTTCTACACGAGTCTCAATTACTGTTTAGACGACTAGCAAAATACCAATAATAAATTTTGAAGACCTCTCACTCGTTGAAAATCATATTTTACAACAGTTGGACCTAATTTTGATGCTGGAACAGATCTCTAGTACGTTCTATCAAACTAATAGCAACGACTAAATTGCTTCAGATACCGTTTTAAAACTCAGCCGTCATTTCACTCAGGTGCATATGATCCGTCATATCTGATTCAAACTGGCAGATGCAGAAGGTAAAGTTTTGCTTTAAGCTTACGTTACAAGAATTCCTAGCAAGAAATGGGCAATAGAGTAGAGTAATTAGGCTAATTATAAGCAATTTATTAGCATAAGAGAATGACATCAGATGGAATAAAATTATCACCTCCCAATGATAAAATTATTTAAAAGCCAGCTCCAGATAATCCAATAAAGTTTTACTTCTAGAACCCAAACATGGAAGAGAACCCATAAGAGCAAGACCGCCTTTCGATATGCCCTTCTTTAATCCCTCATGTTCCTCTATTTAGCCACAGTACTGAGGTTTCACTATGTCCATGAGTTACAAATCATGAGAGAAATGACAAGAGTTGGAATCAAAACTAATCGTACAAGGAACATGGTTGATTGATCTAGAAACATAGGCACAGAAAACCATACGGTCTAAATCCACTGAAGCAAACAAGACTATCTTATGTCCAGTGAAATATCTTGCGAGGTAGGAAACCACATGTTCTCACCCATATCGGTATCATGCACTTCAGGGCTCTAAAGAGAACACTGTTAATAGCATTTTCGTGTTCTGATGTGCATGAGTGACAGTACACGTAAATGACCGTGGATATATAACTAGAAGGAATCAGCAAAGGAGATTTCGTAGGAGTTTGTTTCCTTTCCCCAGGAAGATTCTTCGCCAGCAGACCCAAAATATTTTGTGTACAACACACCAGCAAATATATCTAATTGCCAAAGAGATCCATGAGATTGAGTTAGTCCTTTTAACTTGGATTGGCTTCCAGGTTACATGCATACCAAGATTCTTTTACTGGGACAGTCCACTGCCTTCTTGTTGTAATAAAATATTTCAATGGGCGGTGCAGGGCATAATTTTTTTTTCTAAGCAAATATGTCTCAACATGCAGATCATCTATGGGGCTGATATAGAAATCTGAAGAACAGACAGCGCGAATTAACTATGAATAGACGTCTGCCAGTGATTAGCTTTACCTGAACGGTCATGACTCTAGCCTCCACAGATTTTCGTACTAAAGAGATAAAAGACTCTGCGAGAGCTTACAACATCTTATATTGAAGACTCTGTTAGTTAACATTTTGATGTCATTACTTCAATTATCACAGATCAACACTAATTCCCATATGCTTCTGTGTTCATATGCAGTACTCTCTCAATTGTTTCATACGATATATTTCTAGCGTTCTATACTTTTAAAGAACTGCGTGGGAAGATGTATGACTTCAACTGGGAAAAACACCAATGAGCTAGGAAAGTAATTCCTAACCATGTGGCCCATTGGTCATTATCTATCCGAAGGCAAACTTGGAAGAGATCGCATTGCAAGCAAGCCCTCCATAGGTCCTTCGCAAGTTTCAGCTCTTGAATACGACGCCAGTTTCAGCACATTTCTAAAGCTTTGCTCGGTTTAAGAATTAGCATAAGCCATAAAATGGGATGGAAAAGAGGAAGTCGATTTTCAGGTCTACTGGATGAGAACTACAATCTTTCACTTTTTATTCATTCGCTTTGTTACTAAATTATTTCTCAAGGACGGAATATGTTGACGGAAATTGCCACTCGAAAGAAGTAAAATGAGCTTAAACTTGAAGTGACAAGGTAAAGCATTCTTTGACTGTGAGGAATTATTCTTCTTGATCCTCTGTTTGATTCACTTCCTATGATTCAACTCAACCTATGCTCATTAAATCCAGATTCAGAATTGTCCGAGACGGAGTTTTAGGAAGAGAAAATGTTGGAATACAGATCCCCGAGATCAGAATATGAATTCCGCCCATTGAACCATCAGTCACTTGCCATTCGAAGGCAAACTTGGATGAGATTGCATTTCTCTACGGAGCAATATCTCCAAAGGTCCTTCATTGCGTTGATAAAACAAATCAGAGATGGAACTAGTGTAAAGGCTGGAAAATGAAAATTCAACAGAAGACAGAGGGAGATGGGAAATGGAGACATTCCTGAATTATAAACATGAAAAATGGTACCCTTTTTAATTTTACGAACTTGGACCGAAATATCTTGCCTTTATGACATGATCATGAACACACAATTTTTGCAAATAGTATAATTAGAAGCCAAAAAATTAAATGGGTTTCAATGAGAAAATCGAATTAGTAGACGAAAACTATACACAGAGCAGTAGAGATGGCCATAGAAATACCTAGACATTACCCTGCCAGCGGCTTAGAGATCAGAAAAATAGCCGAACCATACGAGGCCAACCAGAAGCAGGAAGGTCATCAGGAAGACCTATTTTAGCAACATTCCTACAATAGCTGAATCCCATCAAATCCCCAACCGACAGTCCAAACAAAAGGGCGGGGGGAGGATACCATTATCAAATCGTACGACGGGACTCTCACATTCAAATAGAGATGACGATTAACCCAGGGTAAACATCACATCGCACGTCTCAAAAGACAGGCAGAAGGAAGCGTCGCTGCAAGGACCCCGTATCCCCCGCCTGTAAAAACCTCCCTCCATAATCGTGAAGCAACCCCTCTCTCCTGCCTCTGTCTCATCACGGCGCCAGTATAAATAGCCTCCAGTCCTCTGAACCCTAAACCCTGTCTCTCTCTCTCTCTCTCACTCTCTCTCTCTCGGCAGACATGCCAGTCTGAGCCGTCAGATTTCGCTATCTCGGTGGGCTGGAAATGAACCGAACTCAATACTAAGTTTGGATCCGGCCGATTTTCAACGGTCCATTTATCGATCGCCTCACTATCGAAGAGAAACGAGGCAGATCGCCGGTCCACATCTTGCACTGGGCCAGTCGGTTCGGCCCTTGTCTCCGCACCTTTGCGGTGTCCCAGTTAGGCCCATAGTCTCAGTTTTATTTACTAGAAATGACAACCAGATTATGGCACCAGCCCAATTACATTGAGTCTAAATTCGAGCCATTATAGTAAATATTTAATAAAATATTATGCCTGTATATGATGATTATTTCACATTGGTGACCAACTATCCTGGAATTATAATTTTTTTAATATGAAAACCAATGAACAATGCGCGTATCATGACTATGTGAAGCTACCCATAAAGTTCTAGCTTTGATACTGACCCCTGAATGGTGCTATAAATGCGACGGTTGTGAGGAACAATTATAAAGTTATAACTTTATTGACATGCAATAAATTAATGACATTACTACGACCCAACAAACAAGTGTGTATCATCTTCTACAAAAGTCAACTATCAAAACACAAATCGTGAAAAGGAAAAGCTTTGGCGACCATTAGTCATGCATAAACTAAAACTAGGGAACTAACGAACTACCAAAAACCATAGTCTTAGACTGTCCTTGCAACCTTCCTCACACGGTGTAGTGATGCTGCATGGTGTCAATGTCGAGCCCCTTCAGCTTCACGACGCACTCGATGTGCCCCTTCAGCGTATGACGCTCCCTCAGCCTGCATGCAGAACGGGGAGACCAGCGTAACCTTGAGCATGTAAGTGTCGGGCTAAAGTGGAGCTATCTAGGATAATATGGGAGCATTTTGATCACGGGAATTTGATTTCTACCAAAACTAGAACGGATTTCTGCATGCGTGTATGGGATTTAAGGTCATGCCTCTCTAACGTGGGACGATTAGTTATGAGAGAGCGGGGGAACGGGGATTAAGGGGAATGGTTCTGAGGGGCGGAGTCACCTGGCCACCTCGGCGCGGCGCTTGGCCTGGTCGGCGATCTCGGAGAGCTCCCGGTGGCTGTTCTGGTCGCCGGACGAGGACTCTGGCGGGTGGAGGCCGTGGATTGTCCTCTGGATCACGGCCCACTGTGCCTCCCTCTCCTCCCTCCCGCAGTCCTTCTTTGTCGAGAAGGCGATCTGCCGGGGTGGAAAAAGGCAAGGGTGTTAATCTCCAGATAAAGGAAGAGGAGGGAGAGAGTGAGAGAGAGAGAGACCCTGTTGTGGAGCATCTGGTGCCAGGCCTTGCCGCTGAGGGCGTAGCGGATGGCGAACTTTAGAAAGTCGAGTGGAATGTAGGTGAGGACGCTGTAGAGCCAAATCGCCATCGTCCACTTCCATCCGATTGAGTGAAACCTCGCGAAATCCATGTCGATCTTCGCCGTTATGCACGTCGCCACCTGCCCCCGCAGCCGTGTTATAGTGAACCCAGCCAGTGCGAGACAGAGTGAGGTCAGAGAGAGAGAGGGGGAGAGAGAGAGAGAGAGAGAGCGAGAGAGAGAGAGAGAGAGAGAGAGAGAGAGAGAGAGAGAGAGAGAGAGAGAGAGAGAGAGATAACGATTTGAGCGAAAATGAAGGCGGAAGCGAGAAGGAGGCCCGGGCGCTCGGAGTAGGACCAGCTCTGTGACCTAGTGACGAAGATGAGGGCCTGGCTTATGATGCTCACTTGGAGGTACAGAGCCGCGTTGAGCCGCTTGTGGTTGCCCCTTATCGGCCTTAAATGGAAGATCTCCTGCAAGCCAATCGATCAACGGAGGAAAAAAGATCGAGGAAATAGTGAGAGGGACGGCGGCGGCGACTGCACTCACGGTGAAGAAGTCCGTGTCGTTGGCAGCCCAGAAGAAGATGACGGTCATGAGGGCAAGGTAGGTTCCGAGGAGGACGCCGGTGACGAAGATCTCCCAGAGCTTCCACGAGTCCGGCGCCGGCGACGGTCGGACGATGTCCTTGGAGATGGTCATGATGGTACCGTCGTTGAGCACGGCGATGACCAGGACCATGAAGGGGGAGAAATCGAACTCCCATACCAGGGCGAGGAGGAGGAAGCCGAGGACGATACGGATGGTGATAGAAACGGCGTAGATGGTGTAGTTCTTCATCCTCTGGAATATTGCCCGGCTGGTCAGCACTGCGCTGATGATCACGCTCAGCCCCGGCTCCGTCAACACGATGTCGGAGGCGCTCCTGGCAGCGTCGGTTGCGTCGGCGACGGCGATGCCAATGTCCGCCGCCTTCAGGGCAGGCGCGTCGTTGACCCCGTCGCCGGTCATGCCGCAGATGTGCTTCCTCTCCTGGAGCTTCTTCACGATGTTATACTTGTGCTCCGGAAAGACCCCGGCGAAACCGTCGGCCTTCTCAATGAGCTCGTCGACGGGGATGGCGGCGATTGACTCGTCCCTATCATCGCCACCTAGAAGTGAGGAGGAGGGGTACATGTTCGTGCCCATGCCGAGGCGGCGTCCAGTCTCCTTGGCAATGGCCAGCTGGTCGCCAGTGATCATCTTCACGTTGACTCCCAAGTTGAGGGCTCGGCGAATGGTCTCAGCGCTGTCGTGGCGCGGCGGGTCGAAGAGTGGGAGGATCCCGACGAAGTCCCAGGGTCCGCCGGCGCTCTCTTTGCTCTTCTCCGGGACCGTCTGCCTCGCCACCGCCAGGGACCTCAGCCCTCTCTCAGCGAACTTGGCAATGATGGCGTGCGCCCTGGCTCTCGCCCCGCCGCGGAGGTTGCATAGGTCGATGATCTGCTCAGGCGCTCCCTTGCTGGCCCGGTGCCAGCTGCCGTCAACGGCGTCGACGTAGGTGATCGCCGTCCGCTTCTCCACCGGATTGAACGGGAGGAAGTGCAGCTCCTGGATTCCCGCCCTCGCCTGCATCGAATAGCAGCGAGGATTAATTATTAGTAGCTAGCTACTCTATCTACTCCGGCAAGGTTCAAACTGCGGGCGAGTTGCGTTACCTCCTTTGGATCGGCGAGCATGTTGACGATGGAGGCGTCGATGGCGTCCTGGTTCTCGAGTCGGGAGGCCCTGGCGGCGAGGAGGACGGCCGCGTCCCGGTCCAGATCTCTGGGGAAGACCTCGATCATGGCCTTGTCGACGGTGAGCTTGTTAAGGGTGAGGGTGCCGGTCTTATCGCTGCAGAGGACGTCCATACCGGCCAGCTCCTCGATGGCCGTCATCCTCTTCGTGATGGCACCGTGGTTAGAGAGGTGGTGGGAGCCAATGGCCATGGTGACTGAGAGCACCGTCGGCAAGGCGATGGGGATGCCGCCGATAAGTAGAACGAGAAGGTTGTCTATGCCTTCCCTGTAAGGGCGGCGCTGGATGGGGTACATGACGATGATCTCCACCAGCATCCCAACGGCGATGGAGCAGATGCAGAAGTTGCCGATCGCCGTCAACACCTTCTGAAAGTGGCCCACGTTGTTGGTGTTGTCGACAAGGTGCGCCGCCTTGCCGAAGAAGGTGTGGACGCCGGTGGCGATGACGACGGCCTCGATCTCCCCTTGCTTGCAGGTCGACCCAGAGAAGATCTCATCGCCAGGTTTCTTCGTCACGGGGAGCGACTCGCCGGTGAGGGCCGACTGGTCGATCTTCAGGGGGTCGCCCTCGAGGAGTCGGGCGTCGGCGGGCACGATGTCGCCCAGCTTAACGGAGATGATGTCTCCAGGGACGAGGATCGCCGCCTCCTGCTCCGACCACCGTCCATCCCGGAGAACCTTCGTCTTGGGGGCAAGCCCAGCCATGAGAGACGCCGCCGCGTTGCCGGCGTTGTTCTCCTCGACGAAGCTGACGGTGGAGTTGATCAGGAGAAGAATGATGATGCCGAGGAAGTCTGGCCAGTCTGGGGGCTTGCCCTGCGCCAAGTAGAGAGCAGATAAGAAACTAGGAGCCTCTGCGACAAAACCGGTGGAGAAAGTGACAATCTAGGGTTTCTATTACGTCTCCGTTGGCGAGGACGATAGCCATTACGGCGGCGGTCTCCATTACCCACGATAGAGGATTCCACATGAAGCCCAAGAACTTTAGGAATTTGCTCTCCTGGTGATGAGTAGAACAGAATATCAGAGAGAACTCCGTCAGAATAAAGGTTCAGAGAGAGCCTGCGACAGATCTACACTTGGGAGAGAAGGGTTACTGTTAGGGTTAGGATTTTTCGTCGAGATCTAGGGAAAAGACAACCATCATTAAAGATTAATGCTTCGGGATTCATCTGAAGTCATGAAGACAGAGACTCGGCGGGACGTCCGGGTCAAGCTTCGACGGCCGGGATACCTTTTTCTCCTCAAGCTTGTTGGGCCCAAAGGTCTGGAGGCGCTGCTTCGCTTCCTCGCTGGTGAGGCCTTCCTTCGAGCACTTAAACAGCTCGAAGACCTCCTCGACCGGGATCCTCTCCTGCGGCAACCCACCGCCGACAGAAGAAATCAATGACAGGAGTATAGAAGACGACGGGAGGAATCAGCCAGCTCACCAGGTCGACGTTCTCGTTGCGGATCTCCTCCAGGGTGATGGTCGCCATCGCACCCCTTGTGGAGTAAGAGAAAGAAGATGGCTCCTACGACAGCATCATACTCTCTCTCTCTCTCTCTCTCTTCTCTCTCTCTCCCTCTCTTTCTCCCTCTCTCCTCTCTCTCTCCCTCTCTCCCTCTCTCCCTCTCTCCCTGCTCTTTCCTCCCTCCTCCCTCCTCCCTCCCTCCCTTCCGCTCAAGCTCTCTCTCTCTCTCTCTCCCCCTCCCGCTCAAGCCCGCTCTCCCTCTCTCTCTCCCTCCCTCCCGCCCACTCGCGCTCTCTCTCTCTCTCTCTCTCTCTCTCTCCTTCCCTCCCGCTCAAGTTCTCTCTCTCTCTCTCTCTCTCTCCCCCTCCCTCCCGCTCAAGCTCTCGCTCTTGCTCTCGTTCAGGCTCTAGCCCTCTCTCTTGATTGGCCAGAGGAGGTAATGATGCCCTCCCGGGCCCTCACCGTTTATAAGGCAACCATCGCAATGCGAGGTTTCCGATGATATCTCCTTCCGTTTCTTTCCTCTATCTCTCATTATGCGACATGCAGAGTATAATGAGGAGGTGAGACCGGAGAATGAGGTGGCCGTTAGACCGTTGAGGCGGCGTTAGAGGACCCACAAGGAATCGGGCTCAGTTCCAGCTTGCTTCAACACGTGTGCGCATCTTCGCCGCCGTCAAAGTCATCGCCGCCGGATCAGCGCGCACGTGTTAACTGTCCTCGTCCCTCGGGCGAGATCATCGTCTCCAACGGTTATCGATAAAAGTACCATTCTACCCCTGACAAACCATCCTCTAACCGGCCGGCTTCCTTTGTCCAGGCTCAGCCCTCCTTACCGCAGAGAAAATAAAACCAATGAATGCTATAAATAGTTATACTGAGCTTAGTTGAGCAGAAGATATAAAAATAAATACCCAAAAAATAATATATTGAATAAAAAGAACACGAATATTCTGGATTTAATATTCGACTACTTACCAGCAACCCCACCCTATGGTCATCATAGGAGAGGCAGACGAAGGGGCGAGCGCCGGTGTGAACCCTACTGTGCTCCGTTGGCCCCAGCGGCAATTTGCAGGTCATCATGCAGCCCTTCCAGGGACAGTTAATCGAGGGGGCGGTCGTCGGCGCCTTGGACGCGGCGGTGCTGGAGCAGGTAGTTGTGGGAGAACGTCCCGCGTCCCTTCGCCGGGAAAATGCTCTGCTTGTGCAGACCCAGATCATCGCGGGGATTGAAGCTCACGAAGTAGCTTCGCGAGTGTTCTCCTTCCTCGTCCACTCTCTGGGAATTAGCCATCATAGGTTTCTTCCATTTCCCTTGTTCTTCATCTTCCTCTTAGGCTGACTGGTCTTCGAAATCTGGCTCAACTGCCACGTCAGAAGGATTTTGTTTCCTTCCTCGGGCCGGTGCTTTGGATCTGCAGCACCACCGTCTGAATTTGGTCCATTAAGGCTCTTTTCAGCCATTCAAAAGGGTTTCCCAATGGGCCTCATCGACGAGGTTCCGAGGATTCCACAGGCGCCTTTCTGGTCTTCTTCGAACTCGGCAACCTTGACGATCTCTTCCTCTTCTTAGGAGACATCAGCATTCTGGTCAGCCACTGGCAGCGGGTGCCAGTCAGTCTTCCAATGATCTCCACGCTGAGCTTAAGATCAGCATCTCAGTCGATTCTCTCCCCATCATCTTCTTCCTCCTCTTCTTCTCTATCACTGTAGTGGGCCATGTATGGTTGGATCTGATCTGACATCTGAACCCCACCACACCATTTGTCGGCAGCAATGATTTTCTTCCGCATTACTCGAACCTCCCTCCTCCCAGCCGAATGGTTATCTTGTGTGGAGAGAAAATGAGAAGAGGGGGCGCATCCATGTGCGGTCCCATGTAATATCTACTTCTTTTCCCTTCTTCTTCCCCTACTTCTTTCTCTACTCAATCCTCCCTCTAGTTCTCCATCACCTCTGCAATCTTCAGTGGATCAAATACCTTAAGAAGAGTCTTCAAGTTTTATTAGACCATAGGCAAATTAGGTATCACTAAAGGTATTGCAACTTTCTCATCTTTGAAACTGAATTTGATCTTCATCCTAGTATCCTTGCTCTTGCTCCTTGTGAGAACATAGGATAGTTAATAAATTACTTCTTACATAATCAATCTCTCACTGATGAAGATTTGATCTGTTTATTAAAATTGAACATCTTAAATGAATATATTCATTTAAAGTTGTGAGAACAACTAATTCTAAGCTATCTTCTTTCATTGACTTAAACAAGTGGGTTTCTCTATTCATATCTCTAAACATAATGGACCGCTCTAATTGGGGCTGCTTTCATTCCCTATGAGAGAGTTGAATGTATAAAGACATTCTCTCCCCCTATTGAGGGTCTGCCCATTGAAGCACTATCACGATCATAACAAGTGGTATCAAAGTATGACTTTGGCAAATGTCAATGCTAGGTTTGGATGCAGTAAGATGTTCATCAGAGTACTCAACAAGCACCTGATGTCATGACACCAGGACAACATGGCCCTTATGAGCAATGTAGGCTCACGTGTTGGAGCACATGACCAAGGTGAATGACAATGCTAGGTGTGGACTAGCTGAATGTGATTGTCAAAACACAAAGATGTATGACAGCACAACATGATAATGATGTGGCACACGTGAGCAATGAAGTCACATAGAGTTGCAAGTAGTGGAATGTTGATGGTGTTGAGGCGTCCTCTAATAGCAACAGCTCCAAGCGGTCAACTTTGACCATAACTGCCTCTGCGTAACTGCCTGCAATTCAAGTCACATAGCTGTCTTCCCACTATATAAGGGGGGAATGATCTGAGGCTATGGAGGGTGAGCTTTTTTCTCCGTCCTCTAATTCATCTCCTCTCTATTTTTGAATCTCTTCATGGTATCAAAGCCTCTGCGTTTAATAGTTTCTTGATCCATGTCCTCTCCTACATCCAAAGATGCAATAGTTGCGAATCCTGAAAATAAGCAAATCCCGATTACTTCTTTGATGAGCTCTGTTGCAGCGCTCATCGCCACAAATCACATTGGCGGACAGATCTCGATCAAGCTCATGAGAAAGAATTTTCTCTTATGGAAAACTCAACTACTTCCTCTACTAAATTGCTATGACCTCGCACATATTCTCGAGCAAGATCCACTGAGCTCGATGAAGCTAGGTCCCAATGGCACACTCCTAGTCAATCCGGAGTATCAATAGTGTTGGCATCAAAATCAACTAGTACTGACACTGATTGTTACCTCTCTCACGGAATCCCTTCTATCATGCGTTGTTAGTAAAACTTCTACCAAAGAAGTGTGGATTGCTCTCAACAAGAATTACTCTTCCAAGAATCCGTCAAGGATTATGCATCTGCACAACAAGCTCCACAACATACCAAAGGAATCAGATCAGTATTTGATTATGTGCAGGATCTTCACAATACCTGTAATGAACTCATAGCAGCGGGGCAACCAATCCAAGAAATCATTGCCATCACATCTATGGGGACTAGGCCCCTCCTATGCTACTTTCAATACAGGAATTACCTCGCATCTGCAGAACTTGAGTTTTGAGAAAGTCGTATCTTAGATTCATTCACATGAAGACCTAGTCAATCTTTCAGTAGCAACCAAAGAATCAACTGAATTCCCTCCTACAGTGAACCAAGTTCAATCAGTAGTTTTAGAATGAGGTAAGGGTCGATTTGGTGGGCCATCTACCTAAGGACGAGGTAGAAATGGTGGGCGATACACTCAGATGCCAAATATGTGATCAATTTGGGCATTGAGCCCAAGATTATCAAGAACAATTCAATTAAAGCTTCTTTGGTTGGACTAATTCTCCAATGAAAGAACCTCAACCATACCAACAGTCGCAAGCCTACTCCCTCACATCAGACCAATCCAGCCAGCATGGAGCCACCTCACTCCACTGCTTGGTATCTTGATAGTGGTGCCACTCACCACTTCACGAATGAGCCACAGACTCTCATAGATCTAGTAGTCTACCAAGGCAATGATCAGCTGTAAATCGACAATGGCATAGGTTTGAATATCTATTCTACTGGAAATTTAATTTTGCATTCTCATCACAGATAATTGAAGCTTCATGATGTTCTCCACATACCTACGATTGCCAAAATTCTTTTGCCAGTCCATAGATTGATTAATGATAATAATGTTTATGTGGAATTTCATGCAACGTATTGTCTTGTGAAGGACAAAGCAATAGGGACTCTTCTACTATGGGGAATAATTAAAGATGGCCTCTACTTCTTGTAGAATTCCAAGTTTCTACAAGCGTACCTCGGACAAAAAGTATTAATGTCACATGGCATGAGCAGTTGGGCCATCCAAATCTCAAGATTTTACATCACATAATAGCCATTTATGGACTGCCAATGTTGAAAGACAATAAAGTTAGTCCCTCTTGTGATGTTTGTCTCTCTTCCCAAGTTCATAAGCTACTCTTCTCTAAATCAATTTATTCCACAAGCAAACCCTTGGAACTAATCCATCAGATTTATGAGGGCCATCACCTATGATATCTCACCTAGGATACAAGTATTATGTGATCTTTGTAGACGATTATTCGAGATACACATGGCTCTATCTATTGAAGTGAAAAAATGATGTCCTTGAAGTGTTTACAAACTTTGAGAAGAGAGTGGAACTTCAGTTGTCACTGAAAATTCTGAATTTTCAATCAAATTGGGGAGGTGAGTTCCAATCGCTAAGTAAATTACTCAGTGATCAAGGCATTAATCATTGAATATCATGCTTATACACACTTGCTCAAAATGGGACAACTAAGAGGAAACACTAGCATTTAATCAAAACAGCACTCTCCCTTCTTAAGCATGCCTTGATGCCACACAAGTACTAGGATGAAGTTGTGGCAACAGTTGCCTTCTTGATCAATCACATGCCAACACCCATCTTGAAACATAAATCTCCCTATGAGTTGATCTATTAGTGCTCATCTAACTATCATCTTCTCAAGAATTTCAGGTGCTCTTGCTATCCAAATCTCAGACCATATGCATCCACCAAGCTCACGTCCAAGTCTGAATGATGCATCCTCTTGGGCTACAATGCTTTTCATTGAGGCTACAAATGCCTCTCACTCACTTTAGCGAGTTTTTGATCTCGAAGGATATGGTATTTGATGAAGAAGTGTTTCTCTTTTAAAACTCACCTGATCCATTTGTCTCTCTTCTGATTCTTAAGCCCAAGGAGTACTAGGAAAATCTCTGTCTAAGTCTAGTATTTCTCTTCTCCTCTTACAACAACTATATATATTTCCCATGACAAAAACACTTGTTACAACACAACCTCCCACGCCTATTGCCATCTCACCTACTAGTATTGAGCATTGTATTACCCAATCCACAAACAACTCTCTTGTCAAACCCCTTGATCTTCCCTCTGAACTTGCACACAGTAGTCATATTCCTTCAGCCGACCCTCTCTCTCCCTCCAATCTTGACCAGTCAAGCCCCCCCTTGTCCCCAAAACTCACACCCTCTAAGACATCTATGGCAACACTCAACCTTTATCCTTGACAACTAACCTCAGTCACACACATCTTATACCCACATGTCTTGCAGCTACCTCTTTATGCGAACCACACTCCCTTTCTCAAGCCCTCTGTGATTTAAATTGGGTTGCTGCTATGCATCAAGAATTTCATGCTCTAATTCAAAATAGAATATGATTTCTTGTCCCTCGACCAACTTCACACCCTATCATTGGCTACAAGTGGATATTTCAATAGAAATTCAAACTTGATGGCAATATTGATCACTACAAAGCATGGTTTATTGTTAAAGGATTTTATCAATAGGCGGGAATTGATTTTCATGAAACCTTCAGCCCTGTGATCAAAGTTGCAATCATACATCTTCTTCTCTCTATTGTCGTCAGCTGCAATTGGTTCATTTTGCCAATTGGACATATCAAATGCATTTCTCTAGAGAGACCTCACTGAATTGATCTATATGGAGCAACCCCAAGGCTTTAAATGTCCTCAATTCTCAAACTATGTATGTCAACTCTGAAAATCACTCTATGGCCTGAAGCAGGCCCCGAGAGAATGGTTTCATAAATTCACCACATATCTCATCAAACTTGGTTTCTTGGGATCTAAGATAGAAACTTCATTGTTCTTTTACTAGTGGTTCCACTGTCTATATTGGACCTAATCTCATATCCTAGAGCTCGAAGAAACAATCAATGGTGGCACAATTCAGCACTGAAGTAGAATATAAGGCTCTGGCCAACGCTCCAGCCAAACTTATTTGCCTGCGATCCCTTCTTTGAAAACCAAGAATCATCACTTCACCACCTACAATCTGATGTGACAACATTGGGGCAATATATCTGGCAGCTAACCCTATCTTTCACGCATGGATAAAATATATCAAAGTAGATTTTCACTTTGTTTGTGAACAAGTCTCCTTGTGGCAATTGCACATCAACTTTGTCTCTAGTCAAGATCAATTGGCAGATCTCCTCACCAAACCTTTGCCCAAATCTTAGTTTCTTCTTCTTTAGTCCAAACTCAACGTTGTACTAGCGCTTTGCTTGTAGGGGGATGTTGAGGCATCCTCCAATAACAACAGCTCCAAGCAGTCAACTTTGACCATAACTGCCTCTACATAACTGCCTGCAATTCAAGATATCGGAATTACTAATAATAATTGTCTTCCCAATATATAAGGGGGGAACAATCTAAGGCTTTGGAGGGTGGGCTTTTCTCTCCTTCCTCTAATTTATCTCCTCTCTATTTTTGAATCTCTTCATATGGGACCCTATACTTGGGTGGTGAAATAAAGTTAGAGAGAGATCTCGCAAAGAAGAGAGTGAAGACCATCGAATAGAAAATAAAGGGGGATTCTTTTATTTCATTACAACTATCAATGCTGAGTGCACTCAAGAACCAAAACCAACTACAATAAGAAAAGTGAAGGGGAATAAAGAAAAAGACTCCAACAAAATTGACAGTGTAATTCTCAACATAGTATTTAAGGAACTAAGGTGATCACTTTGAGAGGATTGGCCTCATGCTAAGGTGCTTCCTACTTCCCTCTTCCCCCTCTACTACTTGTAAGTTGCTACCAATGGCCTTATATGTAATTCCTAAAATTTCACCTTTCTAATTCTTTTAAATTTCTTCTATAATAAGCATTGTGGCTTTCTTTATGTTGATGGCCTTTGCATTCTTCTCCTTTCCTTGTCTCATGGAGTGATGCCCCTTGTTCAATTGACTAATGGGAGGATTATATCAATACTCTCCTCTAAGAGAATTACCTTGTCTTCAAAGGGAAAAATGAGAAATTATTGGCAGACCTTTGTGTCATCCTCTCAAGTTATTTTTGAATCTAACATACCTTCCCATTGAATCAAAACCTCTAACCTATAGGACTGTTATTGAATATGAAAGATGTCTTTTGAGGTGACTATCCAAGTGGTGTCCACATCCATATGTAATGGTAGGGCTGTGATGCAAAAGAGAGCTCTCGATGACACATCGGATGGAAACTCACAAAGGTGGACATCTCCAAGCAATAGGCAGCATGACTAATGTGCTTTGAAATGTTAAAGCACCAAAATAGTAAGGGGAAAGCTTCTCATTTGGCCTATGTCCTCATGAATTTAACCACAATCATAGGAATACTATATCACCCACTACAAACTAGACTTCTTTGCCGTTCTTATTAGTGTAAGCTTTCATACTAGCTTGGGCTTGCTTCAAGTGACTCTTCAATTAATTGGGCACCATGCCCCATTTCTAGAGGAGATGATTCATCACTTCTACTATAGTTTGAGATTTGTCATAGAAAAATAGAGCTTGGGGTCCCATTTGTAGATGACTTTGAAGGAGGAGAGTCTAATGGATGAATTGAAGTTTGTGTTATACCAAAGTTCTACCTAGCTAAGCCATTTGCTCCATTGTTGAGGTTTATCACAAGCAAAATGCAAGACGTAAGTTTTCAACCCATGCTTGACTACTTCCATCTATTCATCAATCTGAGGAAGGTATGCACTATTGAGATGGATTTGGGTTCCTTGGCACTTGAACAATTCATGCCAAAAGAGGCTTATAAAGATTCTATCTTGGTGATTGAGGATGGATGCAGGAAAGTTGCGGAGGCGAACAATATCCTTGAGAAACATAAGCACCACATATGGAGTTAAGAATTGATGTTTGAGTAAAGAGAAGTATGCATACTTGCTGAGATGGTCATTAGTGACCAAGATCATTTTGAACCCTTCAGACTTCAGCAGCCCTTCTATGAAGTTCATGAAAATTTCCTCCAATACTATCTCAAGAACGTTGATTAATTGAAGTTTAGCCAATTGACAATAAAGATTTCATCTTGTTCCTTGGACAAGTTGGGTAATCTCAAATCTAGCTATAGATTGTCTTCTTCATGCCACTTTAATATATGTTCCAACTAATTCTCTTGTAAGTATATAGGAAGTTAGAGTGGACACTGATGGCCAAATCATGGAGCTTGCATTAGAGGATGAGGCCTTGGTGGTAAGAAACATTTAGAAGCTTAAACATATCAAGTTAGACTTCTATCATTACTATCCTCAAACAAGGTTCGGCTTGATTTTTGGTGGCAATTAGCTTGAGGTCAAGTAGTTGTGAGCAAGTAACTTTGGTTTGCTTTAAAATGGATTTTAAAGTCAAAGGTCATGATCTCTGAAACTCATCATTAATACTCAAGCAGCACTTGTCTCTATGATGCAATGAAACTTGTAAGGCAAAAGACTTAGGTTAATTGTGAACAACTCTAATGTTATAAAGATTTAAATCACATCGTAAATACTCAAAAAAATATGATTATGTCAGTGTTTTATCGTCCTAAATCTGCAGGTTGTCCAACAATAGACAGACAATACTCTAGAGAGAAAAAATTCACAAAATTTATTGATTGAAAATTTTAATACCTCTTGGGTTATATGGGGTACCTTTAAATAGGCCAAGTTCTTTGATTTGTTACCTAAATTTGAGTTTCAAATGAAATTTAAAAATATAAATAAAAGGAGAATAAGAATAGAAGGGGCAATGAAAATAGTAAGATTTCAAAAATATAAATGAACTAAAAATAAATAGAGGATTAAAAAATATATAAAAAGATATAAGGGGAATACAAATAACAAGGACTAAAAATAAAAGGGGGTAAAAATAGAAATATGAAATGAGAAAATCTAAATATGGACGTCCTAAAATGTGTTTTTTTATAGGCATTATAATGTTCTTTTTTCATATGCAGTGGCAAAAATAATAGAATGTCGCATGATTCTCATGAAAATGATATAAATTTGGTGAAAAATGTGATATATAAACTTTTATTAATATTTGATAATTTTTTCAAGTTGTCTAAGTAGAATCCACTCATGAATAAACACATACATGAATGCATGAGTTGATATTCGATGGAAACACAATCTTTGCTCTAAAATAAAAACATAAAATTTTTAAAATATATCTTATTTGAGTTTTATTATATTTACTACGTCCTAAAAGTCTTGAGAAGAATTATATGAATTTTAGGAACAAATAAAAAACTCATTTTCACGAGCTGCTTCTAACTCTATGAGAAGTACTCAAGCACAAAAAGAGACTTCATTCAAGACATTGAAAAACTCATTACTGAAGAGTCAAAAGAGCAAGTGGAGAGTTATAAGGAAGATCCACTAAAATAAGAGGCTATTATGAACTGTAATCTTGAAGGAGGGGGGGGGGGGGGGATCATTCAAGAGAGGTGAAGAAAGAAGGGAGGAGAGAAAAGAAGTTGGTTGATTGGTGGAGAGACTAAAGGCATGGAAGAAAGTTGAAGTGCAAGGCAAGTGGCAAGACCAAAGGCATATGTGTTCAACAAAGTTCTTTGCAATTTTAATTTAATTTTTTATGTTATTTTATTTCTTTTATGTTCTTTGGGTGACATACATTGAACAAGGGGAACTTTTCTTGAATTTATTCAATCTAAGAATTTCATTCATCTCATTTCCTTAGGTGATAGCTAAGAAAATGAGAGAGCTTTAACTTTCATTAAAAGTTATCATCATTTCGAATTTAATTAAATTTAAATTATAATTTACTGTAATCTCTTTTCTTGTCCTTTGGGTGAAAGATAGGGAAAGGAAAATATTTCCATTCAAACTTTTATGATTTTAACTAATAGCTTTCTAAGGACTCTACTATGTGACAAATAGTTTACTCTTTTCAATTTATCCTTGATTGACAACCATGGTAGCTCTATAGTTTATTTATTTCAAATCTTATTTTCATCAATATTTCAAAACTTTCTTCAAGTCAATAAATTTATTCTATTGATAATCACTCTTCTCATCTTTCCACATCATAGTTTCTAAACTATTTTTTTATATTCGTGATTGTATCATCTCATCATTAAAACCCTCCATCTTATTTCTAGATATTAAGAGAAATAAACATATGAAATTAATTGATAAAGGAGGCTAGTAAGTAACAAAGAGAAGTTTTCACCACTCACCTCATCTCATTTCATTTTTATTCTTTTATGTTGAATAATCCTCATTGTTAGAAAATTAAGAATATTTAAAACTAATTATCATCACCCCTACAGATTAACTTAACTTATACCAATACTAAAATTCATTTAGAAGATTTAGCTGTAAATATTGTAAATTTAGATGCATTAAAACATGACAATTAATATCCAGTCAAGGCCTAATTTCATAATTAAGCTAACTCCAACTTAAATGGATTTTCAGGTTGTTTGTGATTCTATTCTACTTAATATAGACCTTAAATAAGCTCCATGTCACTGGTGACTTATTCAGGCCCTTTTTCAATACTATTCACTTTATGGCTCAAATTCAGAATAATTTAACTTAAATTCAAAGTTGGGCCTCTAACTTCTGTCTTAAGCTACATCACTCTACTCTACTTGGAATTTAAAACTCCTTTGATCCATGTAGATGATGAACTTTCAATTGGGGTAATGCCTCTACTTTAATAGGACAATAACTACGATCATAAATTTGTGCTCATAGACATATTTTGACTATTGAATATTGATATGATTTAGCTAAAGAAGGTTTAGATGTCCTTAGTTTTAAAACAGATTATAAAATTTATATAAAAATTATTTTTGAATGATTTATTTAATATCCATTGAATTATCAACATACATCATGACTAACTAAATTACAAGTTAAATATTCTTGACAATCATTCAAATCATGCATACTAATGATACTCAACATAATCATATGGATAGTAACAAATACAATGAGTTATACCTTTGAGGTATCTTTTTATATTGAAATATTAAATTATAATATTCTTGAAATATAAATATAGAATAATGTGTCAACACATGTGAGAAAGTTTCACTTATATTTTCAAAAGTAAAGTTATATGTAGAATTTGAATGAAACACTTGAATACTATGGAGATAGGAGATTTGAGTGCTAAAATATTTGAAATATCAAAAACCTATAATGTGAGACATAAGATTTGAACTTAAGAAGCAAGCTACATAAAGATAAAAAAATAATGACCAAAATATTGGAACATCATATAGTCAAACTATAGACATAATGTGAAATCGAGATTACTATAGCAATACAATGAAATGCTAATGAAATATTCGAAGTAAAATCACACCTTTAGTGACTAAAGTAGGATCAGTTTTTGGTCCTATATGGCAACTGAGTTGAACCACTCATGCAAAACTATTAAGGAAGTGGAGTAGTCTTCACCACATAACCTACATTGTGGCACATCATAATTTATATTGAGAAAATGACAAAGAAAAATGACTAACTTCAACTCAATTCAAAAACAAGATTATCTGAAGTGTCATTAATCTTCAAAAAGAAGTTTTGAAGATCATTTGTGTAAAACCTACACATTTGAAAGTAAAAAAGAACTCAAGGTCAGTCTCATACACCTTGGATAGTAACATGTTAGTAGAGTACATGGAGAAAACTACAAACTCAACAATCATATGTCAACTCAACCTTGAAGAAAAAATATGTATGTTGATCAATTTAGGACCTCCATACACATTATAAAAAATAACTTGCCTAAGGGTAGAAAGATTTGAAATGAAATATGACCAAAGGTGGAAGCATGAATACTAGATGAAGAGCCAAACAACCACCTTTGATCAAGACCTCAAAATAGAAAATATTCATTGATTATTTACGAACATCTATGTGATATAGCACAAACAAAAAACTCAAAAGTAAAATGTTTGGTACTAGAAAGCAACTAAAGCTCATTGATATGCCAATTGACCAATGGGAAGATTTTCAAACTCATATAACTATTTTCTAATGTTCATATGACAACAATATGTTGGAGTATAAAAAAGATTGATTGAAAACCAGGCAATACTAATGTTGAATGAAGAAATTTTCATGAACATCATATCACTCAAGTTTGAGTAAAAGATCCTACTAAATCTTCAATAGTAAAATAATCATGTGTCTTAAAAAGAGAATTAAAACTTTATCATGTTTATTTATCTATGGTGGTTTATAAGTCAATCAACTAAGTGAAGGTTGTCTCTCTCCAATAGGCCCTAAGGTAACATAGGTGGTGCTGTGGCTTAGTCGTTGTATAGTAAATCATGTAAATTTAAAATTTATAACACTAGAAAATACTAACTTTCAGATATTTAAAAGTATTTCTGAACAAATATATCAATTATAATTTAATAAAACTTCTAAAAATAGTGGTAATTTTTCAAGTTGATCACATAGATGTAATATAATTTTGAGTAATTTTTTAGAATTTGTCTCAAAAAATATGATATTTTATAAATTTTATATTAAGAAATAAAAATAAAATATATTTAAAATTCATAAAAAAGGGAAATAAGGGTGCACACATCAAAATGATATCAACGTATGACGAACGCAAATTGGGCAAAAATAAAGTTTCACCCAACAATTCATATATAAGTGATTATAGATGATTTAATTGATCAAATTAAGATATGTAAAAGCTAGAAGAATCATAATTGAATAAAGTATAATTTGGTAAATTTAAATCACACAAATTGTCACTAAATGAAGTAGAAATTAAGTTGAAAGTAAAAAAATAAAGTTTTGACATTGCGGTGATGATGCATTAGAATCCTAAACATTCGAGAGGATTGTCATATAGTGTCTACAATCGTGAAAGTTCTTCTTAGACAAGGATGACATGGGCAATCTCTAGATCTCTTTGTGAAGTCTAGAGATCAATAAAATAAGTCATTGAATCATATCTGGTGGCTATCACTTAATAGAACAGAAAAATGGGGGCACTGTGGCTCATTAGTGGCTGTCACCCAACGAAGAAGAGTTGAATGAAAGTGGGGCGTATGTTAGGAAGCTTCATCCTAAGGTCCGTATAGTAAAAGGAAGCTCTTCATCACATCTAGTATATTCTCAAGAGGTGACGATTCGTCTCTTAACATATCGTCCTCTTCCTAACGATGACTTGTTCGTCGATCAATCAAAAATGATTTACTTGATGGATTCATGATCTTTTTGTCGTGAATCATTCATTAATTTTAGTAACAATACTTCGTGAATCGTGTTGATAAGATTTTTGTCAATGATCCAATGATTCTAGTAGCTTAATCTTTCACCAGCAATCTATAAGAAAGTCATGATAATCAAATAAAAATATAAGTTTTGACTCTAAGATGATTCAAACCTATGTCGGTTGCGCACCTACATAAGAGAGATTGAAATAAGTACTTTAATACCCTTATCAAGTAATGTCATCATCATATATCTCTATTATAATGTAGGGATAGTTTAGGTATTAATATCTTCAAAGTCTTTTGGGAGAAGGTGTGACATAAGTTTAGTCCCACATCACTTGTTCGTCAAAGTTTTAGACGAATATATAGTAATATCACATTTACAAGTAATGAGTCTCTTTCTCTTACATGTATGACCACTCTTTGTCCTACAACTAATTGGCCACTAGTGACGTGAAAGGAGAGTGATGCACACATGCCCCTATCGGTCCTAGTCACTCGAGCCCTTGCTCGAGGCTCCCCTTGACTATGCTTTTGACCCGCTTGTAAGCCCAATTGGCTAGCAAGTCCTTGCCTTTTGTTATATTTTTATTTTAATTTATTTTTCTTTATTTATCTCAAAAATAAGACTATAAAAATCATTAAATCTATAAAAAAATCACATAATTAATCAAAAAATTATGTTAATCAATTGAAAACTATTTTTCACATTTTAATACAAATAAAAGTCTATTTATCATGAGTTAAAGCTAAAATTATATTATTTACTAATTATTAACTAATGATAATGAAGACTTATCAAGTGATAGATGGTGAAAAGGTAAGAATAAGACATGAGGTACTAAGAGTCAGAAGCTACTTGTGGGAAGTGTTGTTCTCTAAAGATAATTATGTATTGACTTAGGCATGTGATGCTGAAAGTCAAGACCTGACCATGAGGGGTGAGATCTTTGTAGAATCATCAAAGACTAGACATACCCTAATGAATAGTGAATTAATATAAAAACTTAATGTCCCTTTTAGTTATGAGTGAGAGAGATATTCGGGTGACCTCATGGCAAAAAGAGAAGAGACTTAGAAGCATCTACATATAGATTTGAGAGACTATATTAAAACATGTGTCAACACATGTATACATAGATAAAACAAGAAAATAGAAAAAAAAATGTAGGAAGTCAATTCAATCCCCCTCTTGATATTTCACTTAGTCACATGAAACTCAATAATTGGTATTAGAGTAATATATCCATAAATAGTAAAACACCTCAAAGAGTAAATTCTATGGCTAGTGAACAAATTGAATCTTCAAGCCGTCAAATAGTCATATTCAATGAAATGAATTATGTATTATGGAAGACTAGGGTTATAATATATGCAATGAGTTAGGGATTGAAAGTATGAAATAGGATTATAAATGGCCCACAAAATGCTTCAAATGAACTGCATAATAGAGTTCATCATTAAATGTTAGAGTCATGAATATCTTACTTACCATTAATATTTCTGAATTTAACCATGTATCTAGTATTGAAATATCAAAGAAAATTTGAGACAAGTTAGAAATAAAATGTGAAAGTAAATCTCAAGTGAATGACACTAGGATTGACATTCTAGTAGAAAGGTATGAATTATTTTATATGAAAAAAAGAGATTAATTAATGAGTTCATCAAGATATGATGAGATGATTAATGATATCAGAAATCTAGGTCAAACCTTCACAAATGGGAATATAAACTAGAAATTACTTTGGGCATTGACCGATGACTAGATGGCAAAGGAAACTACAATCATAAAATCTAAGAACTTGAATACTATTTTCTTAGATGAAATTTTCAATTCATTAGTAACCCATGAAATAGATGTTGAACTCTTTCAGGAAAACGAACTGGACATATTGCTCTTAAAACCACAAAAATGTTCAACAAAGATGAAAAGATTGCTCTCTTATTTAGATGGTTGCCAAGCTCTAGAAAAGAAAGAAGAACTTCTCATACAAGAAAGTTACAACTCAACTCCTTGAAAATTCTAACCACTTATGCTATGAATATAAGAAACAAGGACACCTCAAGTTTGATTACCCACTACTCAAGAAGAAAAATTCAAGACAGACAACAGGCAATTATAGCTTCTTAAAGTGTCAATGACTATATTACATATGAGGAAATTAAAACAATTATAGGGAATTAGATGAATTATAAGAAAAAAAAGACCTATGCCTAATAGCTTGGGCATGATCCTAACTATTACCTATCATATAATCAATTATAAAATGATTTAGATGAATTAATGGATGCATTTCAAGACATTATACTTAAATTGAAAGCATGACAGAAATAAAATCTTAGACTTAGAGAGTCAATTAATTCCTTAGAAATCAAAACTAAGAGTGATGCCATTCTTTTTGAAACCTTAGAAAATGAGAAAAAAATTCATAGAAAGAATCAACAAATTAGGAAAATAACTTGATGCTACATCTTCTAAGGCAGACATACCCACTATCACTAAAAAGAGGACAATACATAGTCTTCATGACAATAAAGAAGGTAGAAACAAACAATGAAATTAAGAGCCAAAGCTCCATGAAAAGTTCACATGGTCATGCCACGAAATATCTTGCACATGAAAGTGTGATCTAAGAATTAAGTTTAAAAAATTATGGACTGAGAAAGAAGAATGACTTAAGTACAAAACTTGAACCATTGTTCATGCATTAGTCATTGGTTTCAATGCATGTAAATTTAACAATATTTATAATTGAACTCTCTAAAATGCATGTGAAAGTTTAGGTCAATCCTCAAGGATGTTGAGAACTAGTTTGGATGAATTTCTAATTTTCAAACATAAATAATAACTTTTAAAAAAAAGAACAAGAGGAAATGGGATGAGATAAGTAATATAATATTTTCTTCAACACAATATCCTACTTCTCTAATTAATTTTTTATTTGTAATCCCCTTATTAGCTCTAGAGAATAAGAAAGAAAGTTTCAATAATGAGATGATTAAATAAAAAATAGAGGAAAATAGAATAGAGATGAGCAAATAGAAAGAGGAGAAGGGTGTTTGCCAATAGAATAGAATGACCTCTATTATTGTGGAGAATTCTCTAAAATAATTAAAACTAAGATCTAAAATAAAATCTGAATAAATAAAATGCAGAAATACCTTGTTTGTATATCAAAAGTAAAGTAAAAGAATTAAATTCGTGATCAAAAGTAAATAATAAAACTAAAATTGAACTTTTTTGTTCATCACACAATGAAGTCATACATAACTAAAAAATCTTTTAAATATTGTATTAGATCTTAATCAAACCTTATAATTTTGAATGGAAATTTTTTTCTCTAATTGTTTGTCACCTGAGGATGAGAAAAAAATATTACAATTAATTAAAATCATAATTATAACTAAATTCGTATTGATGAAGACTAAGAACAAAAACTAAGGCTCTCTCTTTTCCTTGTCTACCACTCAAGAAATTGATAAGAACGAAATAATTAGATTAAATGAATCTAGAAACAAGGTCTCTCTTATTAGTGTCTATCACCCAAAGAATATAAAAGGCATGAAATAAGATAATAATAAAATTTAAAAATACAAATAATTCTATTGATCACTACTCATTGATTTTGAAATCCTCATCTTTCTTCCTTACTCTCCAGCCTCATTCTCTTACCCTTATGATGTGACTTAGTCATTATATAATAAATCACCAAAAAATAAAATTTATAAAATTAGAAAATATTAATTTTTAGATATTTAAAAGTATTTCTAAATAAATATGTCAATTATAATTCAATAATGTTTCAAAAAATAGTGAAACTTTTCAAGTCAATCATAGAGATGTAATATAATATATAATAATATTTCATAATTTTTCTCAAAAAATATATTTTTTTATAAATTTTAGACTAATAAATAAAAATAAAATATATTTAAAATTCACGAAAAAGGGAAATAAGAGATGTGGACGTCAAGATGATGTCAGCACTTGATGAATACGAATCAAGCAAAAATAAAGTTCTACTTAGTGATTCCTACGTAAGTGATTACAAATGATTTAATTAGTTAAATTAAGATTTGTAAAAGTCAGAATAATCGTAATTAAATGAAGAGTAGTTTGAAATTTTTGAATCACATAAATTCTCTCTAAATAAAGTAAAAAAAAATAAGTTAAATGTAGAAAAATATAATTCTGACGTCATGGTGATAATACATCAACGATGCATCAAAATCTTAAGTAATTGACATGACTCAGTCGTTGTATGTTAAATCACGCAAATATAAAATTTATAAAACTAGAAAATACGAATTTTCGGATATTTAGAAGTATTTCTAAATAAATATATCAATTATAATTCAAAAAAAATTCCAAAAATAGCGGTAATTTTCCAAGTCGATCACAGGGATGTAATATAATATCTGGTAATTATTCAGAATTTTTCTCAATGAGTACAATTTTCTTACGAATTTTATACTAGGAAATAAAAAGGAAATATATTTAAAATTCACGAAAAAAAGGAAATAAGGGTGCGGACGTCAGGATGACGTCAGCGCCCGGCGAACGCGAATCAGGCGGAAACAAAGTTCCGCCCGGCGATTCTTACGTAGGCGATTACAGACGACTCAATTAATCAAATTAAGATCTGTAAAAGTCGGAAGAATCGTAATTGAATGAAGTATAGTTTGTTAAATTAAAATCAACAAAGTATCACTAAATGAAGCGTAAATTAAATTGAAAGCAGGAAAACAGAGTTCCGGCATCGCGACGGCGATGCGTCAGCGATGCACCGGAATCCTGAGCGTTCGGGAGGATCGTCGTGCAGTGTCCACGGCCTCGAAGGCTCTCCTTGGACAAAGACGACGTGGGCAATCTCTAGATCTTCTCGCGAAGTCTAGAGATCAATGAAGTGGGTCGTCAAATCGTCTCCGGCGGCTGTCACCCGGCGGAGCGGAAAAATGGCGAGTTTGCGGCTCTCCGGCGGCTATCACCCAACGGAGAGGAGCTGGATGGAGGTGTGGCGCGTGTTAGGGAGCTTCATCCTCAGGTCCGCGCAGCAAGAGGAGGCTCTTCATCGCATCTGGTACGCTCTCAGGAGGTGGCGACTGGTCTCCCGGCGGATCGTCCTCTTCCCGACGACGGCTTGTTCGTCGATCAATCGGAGATGATTTACTCGATGGATTTGCGATCCTTTTATTGCGAATCGTTCAGCAATTTTAGTAGCAATGCTCCGCGAATCGCGTTGACGAGATTTTCGCCGATGATCCAGCGATTCTCGTTGCTTAATCCTTCACCGGCGATCTGCAGGAAACTCGCGATAATCAGATAAAAATATATGAATTTTGACTCTAGGAGGATTCGAACCTACGCCAGTCGCCCCCGCCTCTTCTGAGGAGGGTGTGGGTTTAGTCCCACATCGGTTGTACGCCGAGTTTTCGGGCGAATATATAGTAATGTTAGATTTGTGAGCAAAGTCCCTTCTCTCGCGTGTACGACCACTCCTTGCCCCACAGCCGGCTGGCCACCGATGACGTAGAAGGGGAGTGGCGTACGCGTGCCTGTCGGTCCCCAAGCCAAGCCGCTCGAGCCCCTGCTCACGGCTTACTCCCTGACTGTGCTTCCGACCCGCTTGCGGGCACGGTTGGCCAGCCGGTCCCCCCATTTTTGCAATATTTTTATTTTTATTTCTTGTTCTTCATTTATCTCAAAAGTAAGATTGTAAAAATTGTATAAAATCACATAATTACCCAAAAATTCACGTTAATCAATTGAAAACCAAAAATCATTCTTTAACACAAATATAAATCTATTTATCATGAGTTAAGGCTAAAACTATATTATTTACTAATTATTAACTCATGATAATGAAGACTTATCAGTAATCATGTAGTATCCACAGCCTCAAAGGCTCTTTTTAGATAAGGATGACGTGGGCAATCTCTAGATCTTCTTGTATAAAATTAGATCTTCAAATCATTTTTAATAGTTGTCACCTCGTAGAGTGAAAAAATAGTGACTTTACAACTCTCCAATAATTGTCACTTGACGGAGAAGAGCTAGATGGAGGTGGGGCGTGTTTCAAGGAGCTTCATCTTCAAGTTTGCATAGCAAAAGGAGGCTCTTCATCACATTTGGTACGCTCTTAGGAGGTGGTGACTCATCTCTTAGTGGATCGCCTTTTTCTCGACAACAGCTTGTTCGTTAATCAACCGGAGATGATTCACTTGATAGATTCATGATCCTTTTATAGCAAATCATTCAACAATTTTAGTAACAATACTTTACGAATCACGTTGATGATTTTTTTATTGATGATTAAACGATTTGGTCATTAATCCTTCACTAGCGATCTATAGAAAAATCATGATTTAATTAGATAAAAAAAATGAGTTTTGTCTCTAGAAGGATTCGACTCGTGCTAGTCACTTGCCTACATGAGAAAGAGAAAAATAAGTACGTAAATACCTTTATAAAGTAATGTCATCAGGCTACCTCTTAATAAATAAGAGGTATTTTAGGTATTAAAATCTTCAAAACTTTCTAGAGAAGGTGTGACATGGGTTTAGTCTTAATTAGTTCAATGCCAATGTTTTGAACAAATATATAATAATATCAAATTTAGAAACAATGAGTACCTTTCTTGCATATGTACAACCATTCTTTACCCCACAATCAAGTAGTCACTAATGATATGAAAGAGGAGTGACACACACGTGCCCCCATCGGTCCATAGCCACTTGATCCCCTACTCATGGCTCTGCCTTGATTGTGCTTATGACCCACTTACGAGCTCGATTAGTTGTTGGGTCCCCGTTCCCTTTATTTATTTTTTTATTTTATTTTTATTTTCTTTATTTATCTCAAAAATTAAATTATAAAAAGTATATAAATTTATATAAAATCACATAATTAACTAAAAAAGCACATTAATCAACTAAAAACTACTATTCACAATTTAACATAAATATAAATTTATTTATCATGAGTTAAGGCTAAAACTATATTATTTATTAATTATTAACTCATGATAATGAAGACTTACCACCTTCCTTGCCTCTTAGCCATACGGCTTATAGCCAACTATTTGTCCCCTCCTCTAGAGGAGTTTCCACCGTCCTTTTTTGTTCCTCCAATTTGAAAATCTCTCATTTTATTTCAATTTAACTTTTTTTTTCTTCTTTTTCGTGTTTAGTCTTTGAGTCTTGTTTTCCACTCCAATTCTTGCTAAAAATTACTTTTTAAGGATAACCATTCAATAGTAAGTAACATATTTTCATTTCAAATTTTAGATTAATCAAACAAGTATATGCGAAGAAATCATAATTTCCAGATCATTGTTCATTTAGTTATATTTTTTCTTGATTTTTCCTTGTATTTTTTCGATTTTTCTGATCAGTTCATCTGCTTATTGTAGTTCTCTAAGCATTTCCCATATTTTTCAAGCATTTTCACGGTTTTCCAAGTATTTCCCATTATTTTCTGCTGTCTTTTTCCCATGAATCTAGCAAGTTAACCAATGGATGACATGATTTGACCTTGGGTCACCCACGCAACAAGCAAGTCAATCGTTGAAGCAATGCTCACCAAACTAGGGCTCCACCAAAGGTTAGTCCCACATCAGTTATTCCTACAACTTTCACATGAATATAAGTCTAAGTTTACATAAGCTATCAATTCCCTTGTCCCAAAAATAAAATGGACAAGACCACTTGAGGAGAAGAGTAGACAGGTGGTCCGCCCTCATGCACATGTATGAGGAGATCATACCTTACCCCATGAATTGATTTGGCCTAGTGATGTGGAAGAGGATTGACACACATGTGCTCTACATGGGTTCCTTGAACCACTTAAGTCTAGCTTGTGGTTCCCTTGACCTAGGTCCACTTGCTCAAGCAATCAACCACCCAAGTACCTTAGGGCCCAATGGAGAGAGGTCAAACTTTGACAATAGTTGACTTGAATCATCATTGTATAATGAGTTTATGAAATAGCTTTCAAATATTTCTTTGAAGCATGCAATAGCTTCATTTTGACAAATCTAATAGTTTCTTCATTTGAGTGTGAATGAATGTGATAAATTACTTTCTTCTTTCAGATTTAGTATGTTCTTCATGAGACCCATCCTTATATTCTCCCATATTTTTCTGTCTTTTAATCACCTGAAAAATAGTCATGAAAATTTAAATTTCTTTCTATTACTCTATTGGTATGTCAATAATCTTTGTTTATTCTTCAATTTGAAGTTTGTCATTCTCATGTTATATCCTAGATACTTTCTCTAGATAATGATAAATATCAGTGGATACTTTTACTTTTAAGGTCAGCTTAAACAAGGTCATTGAGCTTGCCATTTTGCCCACATATTCTACTAACGTGTTATTATCTAGAATGTATGCATTGACTTCCAACCATTTCTTGCTTTGAGGTTTGTTGCTCTCTCATAAATTGTGCATGAAGCTTGATCTAGAGATACATTATTTATCAACAATCGTCTTTACTTCTAGGGTTGAGTCAAAGTTTTGCCTATTTAGTATGTCATTTCTCCACATATTTTGTTGATGTGTTACTATCTAGGGTATGTGACAAAGACTTCTCTCCTTTTGTGATGATTTCACATAAATGCTTCATTTTTGCTGATGGGTAGGTCTCGAGTTTGAATATTACCTTAGACATTGATCCTCAGATATTTCTTCATATTTCTCTAATCAATTTTCCAATGTGCCGTTGCTAAGGTCCTGATTCAACTCCCTACTTGTTCATGATTTTTAAGTATTATGGCTGTTGAGAGTTTCATCTTTTAGTTATTTGTCCTAAGTTCAAATCATGCACCTCATTTCATATGTTTTAATTTTTCATGTATTTCTTAATCTTTCAGAAACTTTGTCAAATATGTTGACATTTGTTTTTATGTACTTATGTATAAACTTTGACGATGTATTGTATTTAATATGAAAATATCTCAAGGAGATATCTCCTTGGATTCTTTGTTAGCTATAGGATAATTCAAGCATCATCAATCTATACTTCGAATATTTCTCAAAGACATCAAACTTATAACATATGTTTTTATGAAATCAATGTACAGTTTAGTAAATTTTAGATAAACATTCTAAAATATTATGTGAATTCATTTTCATTTAAAATTGTGAAAACCTTGGGCATCTATAGAAAGGAGATAAATGGAGTAGTCATCTTATTACATCACTTGTTCTTGACATCTGGCATGGTCAGTTGCTCAGCCATAAGGCGTAGGATTCACTGTTGGATTGTGGAGCATCTGAAGATGGTGCTGCAAAAGAGGTAGATCGACTGGGTGCCTTTGATAGAACCCCTTCTTTGTAAATGGGCCGAGATTGGTTGGGATGTCAACACAAGTCTAGTAATACACAAATTTTCTTATAATAAAAATTAAAAACAGAGGAGAATACAAGCAAAGGAAGATGAAAGAAAATGAGATAAAGAGAGAAGAAAGGATTATAGATGGATTCTCCTTGTTGACACATTGAAACTATCTATCTCCTAGCATTCCTGAAGAATACACCAAATTAATCATAAACTCTACTCGTGTCTCAGCACTCATTTATATTATCGGTGGGCCCTTGGTCGTGGCCCTCATCCCCTACGTCCCACATCTATCATCCACCTCCACGATCTACCATTTCTTTTAGATAGTCTTCAACAATCGTTGGTTGACTTTTTAATAGAATGGTGGGAACCCTCTATCTCTCGAGTCCATTTCTGATGTGGATGAGATGATCGATTGAGGATCTCAGCAGCCTCACCGCTAGAGGGGGCAGGGCAAGGTCACTGTAGCAGGAGCAGGTGTGATGTGGCATCTACTTCGGACATGATGGCCTTCCCGTCATCAAGTTAGAGCACCTCTGGAGCCTAGAGAAGCCAGAGCCAGATGAGTGGAGCTTGCAGTATTTGTCCGGCAGATAGAACATTGGTGGGCCGTCAAGGACCAGCTAGCCATCCAAGCCTTCTAGCATGGCCAGATCCTTGAGGGTAGCATATAGGCAGCTGTCCAGCATCACCGTGACATTACACGCCAACATGTGAAGCCCAAAGATTGGTTCAGTTGGAGAAACAGAAGGACTTGTTAGCTACCGCAATTGAGATGGAGGAAGCCCTCTCCTGACATGGAGAGGGAATGATGAAGACAATCACTTCATGTTTATTGTGATGTCACTCTCAGCCCTCTCATCTATTGGGTCCTAACAATTGGTATCAGAGCACCCCATGCTCTTTGCTTCAGAAATATGACTCCTAAATAGGCAAATAATCGTGTCAATGCCCTTAAGAAGGATGTCAACAAGCTACACAAAACACATGCGTACCCACTAATGGTGGGCAGACATGGGTACGAACCTGCCTGGGGAATAGGAGGCAAAATTGAAACCTTTTTTCACTATAATTGATGAAAATATTTCACTCCAAATTTCTTCAGCACACATTTATGTCCGAAAAGTTATAGTTTTGGCTTCTATTATCATTAAGGTTGTCTTCTATTGCATAAGGCAGGCCATTAGATGATTGTATACGCTCCTAATCTTGGATTAAAGGCATTCTTTGAGTTTTTTTGCACTGTGTTGCATTGTATACCCACTCTTTGATGTTTTAGTTTTTTTTATCCTATTAGTTTTTATAGAGATTTTTCTGCCTTTCGATTCAGTTAGATTGGCCTTCATATCCTTGCTTTGTTTCAGTTCTGGAGGTTGACTAGTTCACTATTATAATCGTTTATAGTTCCTCAATAAAGCAGCAACTAAATATAATATTAGAGAAGATGATTCTATCATTTTCCTCCACCCCTTGTGACAGGATTATAGGTGAGCATAAAGGCCAAATCATCTTCAATAGCAGTTCTATTAGGCCATGCAAAGTTAGTGACTTTTCTTCCCTGTACCCCATCACTCTAGAATCATAATGGCCTTAGACGAGTGCCTCCCAACTCCTTTGCTAGAAGAGATTTATTACAGATCTCAAAATAAATTGCATGTATATCTCCTTTGTTAGGCATTAGCACTTGTTTTAAGGTGTGGAAAAGCTATCTTCTAATCGGACTTTGAAGATAGACGTTTCTATATTCCTAATCCAAACATCATCACTAATGATAAACTGATCTACCTCATCTTGATGTTTGTCTTTCCAGCATTCTAATATTCTAAAAAACTTATGCAAATTTTACAAAAGGATTGAAGAAAAAATGAAAATCCCTTGTCTCACTCTTCATGTCGTTAATTGTAAAAGCATAAATGAAAGAATAAATTATTTTATATTTTTATTGGCTTGTAATAGGTTCCATCTCTATTTTCATTTCCTCCCTATAATAGATTTCAAAATAAGATCCAAAAAACCTTCTTTCGTTATTTCCCCCATTTTATTTGTTAATATATATATATATATTCTCTCTCTTCTTTCCAAAGTTGTGTAAGCTGAAAATAATCCTAGATATCAAGTTCTACCTCAAGATGTGTAATTATCCTTGAATTTCCCTTTTCTATTTTACATATACATCACATATATTCTACAATTTCCACCATTTTATATTTTTTAAATTATTCACCCTATCTTCATTTCTTCCTTTCTCACTCTTTTCTCTCTTCTTAGTTTAGACATGGACCATGATGTGAGAATTTCCAGCAACTGTCACTATATTAAATAGTTGAATGGTTCCTTCTGCATTCTTAGCTATTCAAATTTTACAAAGATTTTGGTTGGTTGTTCTCAAACATTCAATAATAAGAAATGTGCTTGCACAAATCATACGTGGCAATTTAATATGTGGATGTTTACATTGGAGGCCTAAATAATTTTTACATGATCAGGATAACACACAGGACGAAATGAAATGAACACTTACAAACTTCCAAAGTTATTAAAGGTTCTTATGCTTGCTTCATATTATTCTCTCTCAAATGATTACCAACTAAAATTCATGGGTTTAGCAAAAAACTCTTTGGATGATAGATTTTAGCTGTCCTCACTTAAAAATATCAAAAGACGATTTACAAATTGATTCTCAACATGAGAAATTGAGATTTATTAATTTTGAGAATGTTTTGGATGCCCGAGGAAGTTTTTGACTAAGTTGGGCTTTTAGAAAAATATTGATGATAGATTTTAGAACGAGTAAGCTAGATTTTATCAATCATTGCACATGATTTTAAAACTCATATAATGTTCTATTATTTAGCCTAAAAATCCGACTAATGGATTTAAAATTTTCAAGATTTAACTAGTCAAAGTTCGTTTGGGTCAACACGTTTACTTACCAACAATATGTACCATCAAGTTGACAGTTTAGTGTGCTTTTGAAAAAGTCATTGTGGAAACATGACAATGTGATATTTTAAAAACTTTTCTTCAAAATATTATTTTTTCATACGCTCTCTGCAGTGGACAGACACCCAAAATGCCGGTGCACGTGGTGAAGCCAAACTAGAACGGCCAAGAATAGAAAGAAAATTGTGTGCCTTGATTGCTAAAAGAGTCTGAAAAAGTTCACATTCTCTCTCTCTCTCTCTCTCTCTCTCTCTCTCTCTCTCTCTCTCTCTCTCTCTCTCTCTCTCTGTGACAGAGCTACTGTAATGCCATTCAAATTTAGAACCATCCAGCTCCACCAAGCATCGATCAAAGTGACCCATAAGAAGTTGAGGAGAAAGTCCGTTTTACCATTAAGCGCCGTGGACACTTGACAAAAAGAGCTTCTGAAAAACCCAATCACATGAAACTTGGTTTGACTGTCTCATGAAATCCCCACCTCTTGAAGCTTTCAGACAACAAACGAGGAAGAGTGACTGCTCATAGGATGATCATACATAGCGTCCCCAGAACGCACCATTCAAGTACTCGCAGCAGTGGCCGAAGAAGGCATAGCAGGAAGAAAGGAAGGCAACAGCCAACCGTTTTCCTTTGCTCGCTCCACATAGGACAGAAACTTCACCCGGGCGTTGGGTATGTCAAGAGCCAGGTCATCAAGTGAATCCCTAACCCTAGAGAAGCCCTTGGTGATCTGGTTGATGGTGATCAGCCCTTCGCCAAAGCACTCCTGGAGGAGATCCAAAATCCGATCGTTCTTCTTTTCCATTGCCATGACCAGTGCTTTCTTCACAACCTCATGGTTGAAGAACGGCATCCCTAGATCTCGAATGCACTGGCAGGCCTCCCCTACATCACCTCCGCTTTCGT
Organism: Spirodela intermedia; assembly: GCA_902729315.2. Lineage (NCBI taxonomy): Eukaryota > Viridiplantae > Streptophyta > Magnoliopsida > Alismatales > Araceae > Spirodela > Spirodela intermedia. Next base: position 3,160,999 of record LR746271.1, read on the forward strand.
ACTCCTCCAGTAGCTTTGTTATCTTGTCCTTGGCGTCCTCTACAGCCCAACCGGTGCCACCTCCCCAGCATCTTAGGAGCCGCTCCCCAGCATGGCTGGCTGAGGCCAGAGTGCGGGCCACATGAACAGTCTCACTCCCACTGCAGTTTGGTGGAAGCTTGGAGCCAATCTCCTCCAGATTAAGGGGGACCAAGATGTCATCTATCACCGCCCTGGCAAGAAACAGAGCCAGTTCATTGGAGGCATCGAGTATATCCAATGCTGTATCCTCCGCAGATTCCAGAAGCATTATGAAACCGTTCATGATGTCCTCTGTCGAAAATGTATCTTCCTGGAGCGCCGATAGCAGAACAGAAGCCATCTCCCTCTCCCTGTTCTTCCTGTCCATGGCGAGCGTTATCAGTTTCTTTAGGAAGATGGGGTTGTATTCTGGAGCAGCAAGGTCTTCCAGACTACGAAGGAGCTCAGGAATGTCATCAGAGAGGAAATATTCATTGATGATGACGACGGCCTCTTCCTTGTAACGCATCAACTTCTCATCTTCCCCAGTCGTGTACTCTCCTCCCACTGGAGCAGAAGACTTCAGAAGTGACGGCTCAAGCCAGCCCTCTGACAAAACTCTTGGAACCAGCGACTCAAATGTGGATTTTGCGGAGGGAACATCAAGGGAAAGATCATCAAGGCTTTCGGCAAGCCTAGCAAAACCCTTGGCCATCTGACTCGAGCTGATCACACATTCTTCACCAGATTCCTTTAAAAGCTTCAGGATAAGTGGCTCTGATGTGGGAATCTCGAGGGCAAGGATGAGGGCTTTCTTTACGACCTCATGATGGAAGAATGGAACCCCCAGCTCCCGTATGCATCGACAGGCCTCCACCGTATCACCGTTCTCAAGGTATTCACGCAACAGATCTGCAATTTTCCTCTTGACCTCTTCTACAGTCACATGGGTGCTGCCGCCCCATCGTGATTCCACTAATTCCGCATGGTGAGGAGCAGATAGGTAGCTCTTTTCAGCGGTCTGGATGACCTGGAGGCCCTTGGGTGATTCAGAGACCTTCCTTGCATTAGTGAGGAAAGCCGGAGGCAGGATGTCATCAACAATTGCCCGTGCAATGAACAAAGCCAGAACATCAACCGCATCAACTATGTCTAGTGCTAGATCTTCAACTGACTCCATAAGCATCGTAAATCCTTGGCTAATCTGAGAAGAATTTATAGCATCTGCATATAGAGAAGACAAGAGAACAGAAGCCATTTCTTTCTCTTTGTCATGTCTATCCATTGCCGTGGACACAAGTCTCTTCACAAAGTAGTGGTGGTACTCATCAGACTGCAGATCTCGGAGATCAGAAGCAGCAAGCCCAACATCACCAGTACTGAAATATTCCTCAATGATTGGAACAATAGCCTTTTTATATTCATCTAGAGGTGTAGAAACGGTAGCACCTACAAGCTCGTATGGTTCCTGAAATCAGAGAGGGCATTTAAATCAAAATTATTAAAATCATCCAGAAATAGACCACTTTCACAAAATTTGGTCTTTGTTCTGTTCTGTCTGCTATAAGGGATATAGGATGCAGCTGCCATAATAAACAGATCATATTAACTCCAACTGGATTCTACTTTTACCAAATGATAAACTAATAAATGACCGTACCTGGTTCCCAAAGAGGAGGGGAATTCATACCTCACAACTGTCATAATTTGGATCATTCCGGTCAAGATGTGAATCAGCATCAGTATCAAGTAGTTTACCCCATGTCCCTTTCCCACCAGCGCCATCTATTTATCAACATTTCAAAACAAAAACGGATAAATTCAACATCAGGGATCCACAATCATTTTAATCCTGCAAAGAACTGAAACTGAAGCAACTTTGCATTGGACCCGAAAGTATTATGAGAGTGATGATAATTATCAAAGGAAAGTCAGCCTCCCCTAGATGGGGAACCACTTAACAACCATGGAACACAGTGCTCCCCTATTATGGTTGCCAATTAACAACCATGGAACCCGAGGCCCACCTACCTGCCTTGCCACCTATCAACTAGAGAACACTAGTCTCCCTAGCCTCCTCGCCACTTTAACATTAACTGTTAGAAATTCTGTAAAGAGTTGATTTAAGCAATTTTTGCCAGATGGTCTGAAGTGACTTCTAGAGATATGCCTAACATGAGAACTAAATTCAGAATATAAATCGACACCTAAACTTAATCATTAGATAGAATTTGGAAGAAACTCAAGGAAGTAATATAATATGCATGGCACTGAACTTGTAACTGAGAAGTTAACAATTTTTGCATGAAAACCTACTGTACTAAGAAGTCAACAATCAGAAACAAGATGAAAGCTTCCTGTTTGAAACAATAGGAATTGCCATAGATTTTCCCTGGGTAGCTCTTGTACCATACTCACAAAATCCAAAATAAACTGAATCAAACAAGCTACAAAAAGAAAAAAAAAGAGATAATCGAAAAGTAAAAATAAATAAATAAATAAATAATAAAGAGGGAATAGAGAACCGTTCCAACCAAATATAACGATTGAACTTGCCTATGTGAAATTCATTTTCAAGGAGCACAAAAGATAAGAATGGTAAAGATATTTCAAAATGCTACAAAGAAAAAGCGGCAGTACTTGCAATAAATCTTAATATTCCCTATCACCATTGTCACATACTGACACAAACTTGCATCAACCGGATGCCTGATCTATAACAAGAACTCCACATTTCATCAATGAAGACTGCTTCTCTGTAGAGGGGGTATCAAACTAGCTCCGGTACTAATGTGAGCATGCACATGGGCTTCTAGTAGCATATCCCATAACAGAAAACAGAAGACGAGAGCAAACATCTTCATTGAGTTCAAAGACGAATTTTACAGCGCCAAATGAAATACCCAGTAATGTAATCAAAATTGTTCTTTAAATAACGACAAGCCGGTGCAAGTGTGTAGGTGGACAATGCGACTATAATTTGCAAAGAAAGGAGCAGAATGGCCAAGGAGCTTTTTGAGCTGTTATCCTTGTCAACCATAAGGTGGATAAGAAAAGGTCAACTTTCCTCAGATTCATGTTGGACTCAAAATCAATAAAAGCTCTGGTTTGTTGTGCCTTTTCAAAAAAGTACTCGTGGTGGTCAGATCATATGACTTTCATCTTGGCCTCTCGGATGTTATGAAGAAGGTTAAGCTCGCAGGGTAGACAGAAAGATCCTGGAGATTTTCCCGCCAGGAAGTAGATCCAATTGAAGCCACCTTTGTATCTAGATTCCATTGATGCAAGTTGTTAATTTCTGTAATGAAGGAATACCTATACAAGACCTTAACTGTAAGGATTAGACACACTTTTATGGTGGAAAGTGAGAAGTAGAAGTCTATTTTCTTGCATCATTCACATGTATTAAGAAGACTCATAAAAAAAACCCAGCGTAACAATGAAAAAGGAGCACTCTGAGCATCAGCAAATTAGCAAGCACTTGATATATATAGGGAGTCAGACCAACAGGCAGACAGACACAAAGAGGGAGATGGAGGGAGGGAGATTTTAAAAGATATTCAGGTGATAAGAATGGTGACCTAGAAGTGTCTGATTATTTTTATTCTTTTGTCAAACAAGGTGTCATCTGAGACAGCAGAAAGCAAAATCAAATACGGAAAAATACCAGTGATCGAGATAAACACAACAGAACATCACAGAATACAGACAAAGAAGCATAAGCCAAAGTAGACATCTGCACAAAAAATAATTAATGGAAGTAAAATCACCGTTCTAAGAGGAATGAAATAAAAATAGCTGCACGCTCATCATATTCATTGGTACATAGGCGGAATATAGTTGAAAAACATATAAATGAAACCTCTTCATGATAGCATTTGTCATGACATTCAAGGATCAAATGCCATGTTACATACTTTCCAGAGAAGTTAAACTAGATATAAGGAACTCCATCAGATAAAGAAATCTAGCATGTTATCTGGTGCATGGAGTAGAGAGAACTAAACAAGGAGGATATGCCATCAAAATTTAGTACAAAAAATTGTCCGTAATGAGAACAACGAATATCTTATCAAAAGGAGAGTCATATATAATCAATTTCCACCCATTAATGCAAATCATAGTAATTATGAGAATCATATGGAGAATAATAAGTAAAAAAAGTAAAAATGATAAGTCGTAGAGCTGAATCTTTTCCTATGAAAAGAGAAGAGAACAGAATAAAAAACTGGTGAATGCAGAGCATTCGAGCCATCCAATCTATCTTAACACCATTATGGCCCTCCCTTTATTGTGCATGTTCACAAAAGCGAGAGTAGGAGTAATAAAGTGTTGAATTGATTCTGATCTTCCATTATCCATCCTCTAAAGATTTTTTCCTTCCCTTCCACATACAGGGACCTCGTCCTTCACATCTGTTAAGGCCATTGCAAAGACCTTGCTCCAATCATGCGCAGCTTATTATTGCCCAGTAAATCAAGCAGGATTCACAAACTTGACGTGTGGCTAACATGAAATCTCTTTTGATCAAAGGCTGCTCTACAGCAAGCAGAGGTAGCAACTATGCCACCAGCCAAGTCTGGAAACTATACGCCTTCAAAAAGCAGCATTCCTCACCAGTGAGGTTGCGTCCTTTCAGATTCCCCAGCTACTTGGAATCTGTTCCCTTCATAAAAATATATATGTTCTCAACTAATCATCAGTTATTCACAAACACTGGAACTAGTTTACCAACAGAACCCTATTAGTTCTCCATAAAATCCAGAAAATTTTCTCGCCGAACTCAATAATTTCGGGCCAAACCCCGCAAAACACTCATACGAAGGGAAATGCGGGTAAGGTGGCCTGATTCAACGTTTGTATAGCACAAAACATGCGGAAATACCACTCGAGCGCAATGAGACGAGCAATCGAGGAAACGTCGCAAATAACAAGCCAGAGGAAAAAGTCGATAAAAATTAATGGAAGAGTGCTACGATCGCTAACCTTTCTTCACGCGCACTACCTTGCCCGAGTGCGACCGTCGCACATGCCGGACGGCGGCTCCCTTTACATTCGCCTTCGAGCCGCCCGTCGCCTCCTTGAAGTGGTGCTCAGGGAGCATTGTGGATGGCGATCTCGGGGACGAGGATAGTCCCTCCGCGTTCTGCACGGCGATCTTCAGCAACTCTCTCTGCTCTTCAGTCAGGAATCCCTCATTGCCGTTCTCCGCCATACCTCCCACCACTCCAGAAAATCAACCAGCTCACCGTCCCAAGGGGAGAGAGAAATCCAACGTGAGAGACCGAGGACAGAGACGAATGACCCTCACGAAACACGAGCACCCCTCGCTCAGGCAAGCATTGCAAGGAGCCTCTCCCTGTCCGTTCCACCGCGGCACCGTCCTATCCTCCACGCCAGCCTCCCCCCGGAATCTCCGCCCAAGACCGGTGGAGGGGAAGGGAAGACAGGCGGAAACCTAGGGACCAGCCGAGGGCGGCGCAGTGACTGGGCAATCTCTCTCTCTCTCTCGCTCGCTAGCGCCGCTGGAATCAGAAGGGTCTGAACCGGAGAGGAGTGTGAAGATCGTCGGTTCAACACACGTCAGCAAGCCCCCCACCCCCCCCCCCAGTCTAGGTATTGTTCCGTGGCAACGTACACAGTGAGTTACCAATTATAGTTTACCACGTCAAGATTCTGTGGAGCAGTATCATACGTGGCGACCTTTCAATGGGTTGGTTCAGCTTGGGATTAGATCGGGTGGAGCGATCTTTCTGTTTTTGAATGACTTGCTTACGTGGCACTCTGTGGCGGTTTTCTTCCCCCAGGACGTGACGTGGCGCCGAGCCCATCGAATTAGGGTTTTATCCTCCTCCCCCTTCCGGTCTTATCCAAACGAAATGGGCGGCGTCACTTTCCCCCGGGACAAGTTGCGCGGAACCGGCCGGAACAACGACCTAAACGGAGTCAACTCGGTCCGAGTCGGGCCTCCTCCCCCCAGCAAGTTTCTAGTGCGATATCAGTACGGAGGAGAAATTGAGAAAACAAATCAATAAATACGGGCAAAATTTTAAAAGTTCATTAAAAAAAGATTAGATCACAATTTTCATGGGAAAGAGCATAAAAAAATAAATTGATTTTTTTTATAAAAATAAAATAATGGCCCGCATATTATATCGGGGGGATTTTGAATGGGCGACACGCAGAGCATAGTATTTTGTGATAAAATGCATAGTCAATTTATTTGCCCATCCGTAATATATGCAAGTGAGGGCCATAAGCTGCAGCAATTATCGTATTTTTTTTGCATATATTTCTATTAATAAAAAATTAAAAACTTTTTAATTCCAAACACTAAGCGTTAGCTATCATGCGAACATGTCTACTCTTAGAATTAATATATTTAGCCAAGAGCAGTAACCCGCCAACACAGGAAATGGAGTCGCTCAATCCCCCCATTAGATTGAGAGCGGCGATCCCCAATATAAATTTAGGGGAAACTTAGGAGCTAATCTAGGCTCTGATGATTAAATAATCATCACTGGTTCATGTTTTAGGAAGGGAGAAGGTGGTCATCTGGTCATGGAGTTGGGCAGGGGCACCAAGGAACATTCTCAGAGAAAGATAAGGCAGAGAGGATGAGAACCTTCAAGAGAGAAGACTGTGGAGATTTCAAGGGCACCATAGACAAAATTCTCATTTTCCTGATACTCTGTTCCCTGCCAACTCCTGCAGACTTATGTACATAATTTCCCAACTATCGAAAGTGCAATTCAATTGTTCCTATAATGCTGAGACAGACACAGATTGAAATTTTAATCTCTGTTAGGTGCAGATATCTGTGATCAAGAACATATTACCAAGAAAAAAAATATTTATAAGAAGCATGAACTTGACACCGAATGAAAACCCATCTTGACAAAAAAAAAAAGGACTTAGAGGAAGAAAGAGGGATGTCTTTACAGTCATGAAGACAATTAGCAACTATGCAAAAGGGCGTGGGGAAAACATCCTGGTTTCACCCACAAAGCTGCCTCAATTCATTCTGGCATCCCCTCCACATTTAAGAGAAAAAAATCAAATCAAACTTTATCACCGTCAACAAAAGGAATTATCGAAAATTTCACTATTATACATCATATTTGACCCAACTTTTCTTGAAAACAATTTAATGTACAAAAATATTGGTAAGGCTCTAAACGGGTTAATTGAATTACTGTAATCTTACAAAAAACAGATTTTTGCACAATTTTGCGGATTCAACAACTGTGGGGCCAGGATTGGGAGCAATCCTCGGAAGTATTTGGCAAAGGACGCCCTTCAAAGCCATTGATGGCCCCGGTGCATCTACCTTGATGAAGGAAATAACTCAGATGCATCTGTACATCATACAGCCACCAAGCCAATGAGCATAGGCTTATTAAGGAAATCTTAGTTTTCAAGAGAGGACTCAAACACTCACGTCTCACCTGCTTCTCATGGAGTTTTATGAGCGCTTTTTTCATTGATTTCTTCTTTCTTAACTCTGTACCAAAACAGCGTATTACAATAGAAATATTATGAACGTTCACCATCAAACATGTATAAATTTTCGTTTGGTCAGTCTAATCAATAAGGCATGGCCTGCGTTAAGTCTGAATTTTTTATTAAAAATTAATCTTCAATGATGTAAATTTGGAGAGATACCATAGTTTAGTGTCAACCACTTTCAGGGGGAAAAGACAAGTTACTATGGCAGAGCAAACTTTTTAATCATAGTTGATGCATGTGTCATCAGGAATATTCAATGCATCAATGATCCACAACGAAAAATGTAATAATTTTCAATCACAAAAAAGGCACACCTAAACCAAGCGGGGCCCCATGCAGTCCACATGAGCATCTTATTAGGATGCTTGCCCAGGCAGACTAAACGTCTTGGCATGTTTACGGACATTGAGATAAACGTCAAGTGAACATATGAAGCCAGACACCTAGATCAACCCAAAGATATAAATGTCAATAAAACCCTTCTTTTTATTTAATACATTTAGTTTTAAGTCCCTGTAAATGTTTATATGGTGGATAAGCTCTTGTATTTATTTTCTTCAGTGTTTAGTCCTCCAAACATACCGACTAAGCACCGGTACTGAGTTTCAATGCTCTGAGAAAATGACAAGTTAGCACGGAATATTCCATCAGAGGTGAAAAAAGAAACTCTCAATTACTGCTCACAACCCCCCCCCCCCCCCCCTCAAGCTATCTACCCTCTTCCCATCTGGTGAACCGTACACTCATCGGCCTGGTTGTCCCCCAGCATCCAGCGCACCTCCCCCTTACATTCTATACATCCCACATGCACGATAAGGTTGAGATAGGAGCATAGGGCCGTATTCAGAAAAAATGTCATTTGGTCCGTTGCTAACCATGGTAAAGTCCAACTCTGATGGACATAACAAAAGGGATAAAAAATATTTGGAGAACTGTCTGTTAGAAATCAATATGGAGCTTATGCATCATTTTGGGGTAAAAAAATATACGTAAAATAATGGTATAATTCCAAAGTTCAACAATATAAGTCTGGATATTGCTCATAAACAAATAAATGATATATTAGTCTATGCAGTACAGGCAATCAATTAGAGGCAAGAACGAGAAGACTCCAGCAACCTCAAGTTGTTGCACACCATATGAAATCGTCCGGTATCTTAGGATTTAATTCTATACAGCAAAGGTTGATATTATGAGGCGAAAAGATGATACAGATTTTTTTTGACTTGATCAATACAAAATAATTTATTTCGAAATCAAGCATGTTTAAAATTTGTATCATAAATAGTAATATATACATGTGAATAAAATAGTAACACTTACGTGAGCACATCATTCAAATGCCGTGAGAAGTGAACCATGAACGCTGAAATGAAGTCTGTTATTGTTTCCTATATGTCTTTACAGAAAACATGTCTTCGCTAACAAATGGTTGACCTCTTCTAGATACATCTGCTAGCTTATTATAGATCTCTGGCAGTGTCTTCCCAGAATTCACAATATTCCTCATTTCTGGAGGCCGAGGTCCTAAAATGTCTATATCAATACTTGCGCCATAAAGCTGACAAGATCTCATCACAGCATCATAAGCCTTTGCAGATAGACAGAGACCCTCGTTAAGGGCCCTCAAGTACATCTCATAGGCAACCCTCGGTTTTCCATCCCTTGATAATGCTTCAATCAGCATTTCATAAGTTATCTCATTTGGTATGATATTCCTAACTTTCATTCGGTGAAACCACTCAAAAGCAGCACTTCCTAAATTGTTTCTCGCACATCCACTAATAATCGCATTGAAAGTGACCACAGTTGGATCAATTCCTGATGAAGTCATGTCACGGATAACTGAATCCACCAGCTCAGTCCTTCCATTCCCAATGTAGATAGAAGCCAAGATAGTGTATGCATACAAATTCGGCTTGATTCCCATTTTACACATATGATCCCACACACGAAGGGCCTCATCATAAAGCTTACCCTTCTCAAGAGCACTCAGCAGTGCTCCATAAGAAACTATTGTGGGCTTCTCTCCGTAGTCAACCATCCTCCTAAATATCTGGACGGCTGCAGAAGTCTCTGATGCCTTTGAACATGCAACAAGAACAGCATTCCATTCTCTAGCTCCTGGTCTCAAGCCTTTGTCTTGCATCTTGTTGAGCAGCCTAAGTCCCCATCTCCAAATTCCTCTTTTCCTGGCAGCAGAGAGTAGAACGTTGAAATGAGAGATGATTAATTCATAGGATAAATTATTAGGTTTCGGTCCCTCATCTAGTAGATCTTCATATATCTCGAGTGCCGTCCACCATTTTTTTGCCTTCCCCATTAACCAAATAATATGGTTGCATACTGATAAACTTATTCCAGTTTCCAGGCTCCTTATCCTCCTATACAGCTCTCTAGCCACAACGTGATGGACGTCACTAGTACATGCCCACGCCAATTTCTCAAATTCTACTCGCCCTCCAGATAAGCCTGCCTTGTCCATATCTGCAAAAAGCTCAAGGATTCTGGAAGTCTGGTTATCTCCCTTAACAAGCCACTGTCGTATCACTTGGTAGCAGATGCGAACGGTAAAACTTTTTAACTTTACAAACTCAAACTCCCAGTCCTCGTTACTGGTTCTCGCAATTTCCCCTCTCTCATATTTGTTTCTCAATTCTGAAAAGAATACAATGGCACCACTGGCATCTCCAGTTTTCTGATAGGTCAGTAAGGCTGTTGAGTAGGTTGCAGGAGATGGAGAAATGCCCTTATCCTCCATGTGAGCTAGAACACTTCGAGCTTCAGCTTGCTTTCCTTGCTCTATGTAGATATACATCAAGGTATTGTAGGTTACAATGTTTGGCAGTATACCTTGTTCTGTCATGTCTGCCATTACTCTATCTGCTTGGACATACTCTCCTGACTGTCTCACAGCACCTAACAAGCTATTGTATATGATCACATTTGGAACAATCGCTCCGTTGCCTTCTCTCCTTTTCCTCTTAAGCCATTCAACAAGAGCAAAGGCAGCATCCAATTTCTTATCCATGCCAAAACCCTTGATCATAGATGAATAAACAGTAGGATGGATCTCTTCCAGTTTGCCAAGCACCTCCTCCACATCATCGGCTGTGATAGAGTCCCACAAACTCTGTGCCAATGCTCGGACATCCAATCTTGCCTTCCTGTCGCCAGTGTGTTCTCCTAGTCTTTCGTTCACACTATCTTCTTTCTCCTCCCGAGAAGAAGCAGTTTTCACATCATCCTCTTCACCAAAATTGACCACATCTTTCCCTACTTCGTTCACTTCGGAATAACAAACTGCGGCATTGTCCATTGTCACAGAATCCGGATTGGAACCTTGACTGTTGACGACACCCGCAGGAGCTTCTTCCTCCAACGCCCAAGACAAGGCGAAGGACGGACGGAAGGAACCCCTCCCATTCCCACAAAGAAGGAACAAGCTCAAGTTCGATCCACCGCCAAAAACCCTCTCCTTCGAAACACACAGCAAATGGACGCAGCCTCCACAGGATGGCTCGCAGATTTCCAACCTCGTCCTTGTCCTCCGCCGCTTCCCCAACGACGGACAAGGAACCATCTGAGAACATCCCACGGCGCTCCCCCCGACCGCCCCTCTCGGGTGGAACATGCTCAACGTCTGCATCCTCGGGGAATCAGGAGCAGCACAAGTCCATCACACAGAACTCCACACTCCTGCAACAACGACGACCGGAACAACAACACAGGGAGGGGGGCGAGCGAGGGAGGAGGAGCTGCTTCATTCGTACCTCCGTGGCCGAGGGGCCTCCATGTCTGGGGATTCCTCCACCTCTTTCCCACTCGTCCTCCGCCTTGGCTGATGCTGCGTTCTCAGCCACAGAAGAGAGAACTGGAGCGACCGGCAAGCTTGTCAGCCACCAGATTGCTTGGTGGGGACCCACCTCAAGAAACAAAATGCGCGTAGAAGGCCCAGCCCATTTTCGGGCGACATCGGCCCACCACGGCCCAGTGTTGGACAAGCATTTTTCATAAATTTTCTCACACGGGTGCAGCGAAAGGAATGAAGGTTTCACACGTGCGAATAAATGTTTGTCGACACTCTTTTTTTTTCTTCGTGTTCAAGTTTATTTAATGAATGTTTTTATGCAATAACAAATGATGTGATGACAGCTAATGGTAATAAACCGGCTTCAACAATGTCGCAAGCTTCTGTCCATTCGATCACCTCATTTAATTACTATATTTATTGGCATGATGATACGCGGAAATTTTTACGATAAAAAGAAATTCATAACCCGATGGCGCGATCATTATTGACGCGATAATGAAGTCATCTATTTACAGATGCCCGCCTCTTACTATAGAGGGCACGTTATTCTCACACCGCCCCAAAATTCTGCACCCGCGCCCCCTCCCACGACCTCCGCGTAGCTAATCACGAGTCCTCGTCCCTCCGCACGAAGCGGCCCTGAAAGAAATGGAGCCAACACGTGTGAGCAGCCGTATCACGTCAGATTCTTCCGGGTTCGGGTCGGTCAGGACTTACCTTGATTCGGGGACGCTTCTCGGCGTTGAGTTTGCGGACCTCGTATCGGATCCGCTTCTCGTACAGCCGCCGCCGCCGCTTCTCCTTGTATCGCATCACCCGCGCCACCCTGTCTTCCCGGAGCTCCACCGGCTTTTCCTCCCCGGCGGCGTCGCTGCCGCCGCCGTCGGGGACCGTCCAGAGGCCCGCTCCGCCGCCGCATCCCGCCACGTCGACGAACACCTGCAACAGAGGCACGATCGACCGTCAGAACTTTAACTATCCTGCAGCGCAAAGAAAGCGACGCTCGCACGTAGGATCCGCTCGTGCTCGAGCAACCGACAGAGTCGGACCCTTCTTTGCGGCCTTCCGACTGGTGGGGTATGGATGGACGGCTGTGATTTATTTCTGCTGGAGTATATGTGGCCCGTACGATGGTGGTCGGTGGATCTGAGCGGGAGCATTAAGGGAGCTGTCCCTAAATATCTTGAAGATATAGAAAAACACCCTGATGAGATATGTATTTCCGCCACAACCCTGGTTTAATATTCGGAAAATATTCCTCATTCTCCTGGGTGGCGAAATCGGACAAGAGGTAACTCGAAGTTATAATATAAAATTTAAAATATAGGAATATAGTGCTGGCGGAGAGGTCAACATCAGAGTCAACGACGGGGAGGCGACGAGGTGCGAGGGGCTCACCGCTGAATAATGGAGGGGGGCGGCGGTGTGGTGGAGATCAGGAACAACTTGGTGCGCCTCCTCCTCCACGTAGAGAGGGCTCTGGTCGGGCCAGGCGTTGAGAACCCTGTCGTAGTCGAGTTTAAGAGAGAGCCGCCGTGAGACACTGGACAATAGATCGGTGCCGCCGCCGCTGGCCACGTCGCCTTCCTCCTCCGCCGTGGCCCACCTCTCCCTCCCCCGCAGCGCCGCCCTCGCGAGCCCGCCGCCGTAGGAGGAAGAGCAGGCGGAGTAGTTGGCAGAGGAGGAGGAAGGGGACAGCGGGTCCTCCGACAGGGCCGAGGAGGACGAGTTGCCGCCGGCGGCAGCGGCGGCGGCGGAGGGGGAGCCGAGAAGGGAGTGGATGGTGACGGCGTCGTCGTTGGGGAAGAAGCGAGAGAGGTGGTCATCTTGGGGATCGTCAGGATGACCGGCGGTGGGATGAAGTGGAAAGAGATCCAGCTGCTGCTGCTGATGATCCGACGGAGACGGTGGCGGCCGCGTATCATCGCAGCTTGACGGCGTGGAAGATGCGGCGGCGGGCTTCATGGGCGGCGCCGCAGCGGAGGAAGCAGCTGCCAGGCGGCGGCGGAGGCTGAGGTACCGCGTTTTCCTCCTCCCCGACGACCTAGTTGTCATGAAGAGCAGAGAGAGAGAGAGAGAGCAGGAGGGGAAGAGGAAAGAGAAGGGAGAAGAGAGATGGGGAAGGAGAGAGAGAGAGAGGAGGGGGGAGGGGGGGAGGGAGAGGGTTCTTCTGTGGAACTGTTGTCGCTGAGTCCAGCAGGAAGGGGAGAGAGGTGGGCGGGGGAAAGATCAGACCAAAAAGCGACGATGGGGAGGACCTTTTAGGACGACGTGGCATCCACGTGGCACAAGATGATTCCGCGGAAACTCCTTATCCAGATTTCGCTCCACCCTCCCTCTCACGGTAAGGCCCTTGAAAGAACTCGGCCATTGAAAGAGCTCACGGGAAGCGGGAGGCCACGACAGCGGAGCCTGTCGGAGATCCCATCGTGGACGTTGGATTTCGATCCAACGGCTCGATCCGCCGGAATTAGGTTCTAATTCACTGCCGTCGCCGTCGCTCATCGTGCCACGCGTGTTGTCGCTTGCGGGGGCCCCACAATGAGTTTCATCTCCGCCATAACAGGCCAATCGCCGTCTGCCAGGTCAGAGATATTTTGTTTGGATCTTTTGGCTTCCATCCGCTGTACTGGGAGAGAACCACCACCTTAGTATACTCCGCCGCAGCCCTTCGATTTCTTTAATCGGCTCTCTCTCTCTCTCTCTCTCTTGGTCAAGATATAAATATTAATATCTATTACACCCTCCCTCTCACATATTTAAAAAATAATCATTCAACCAATAAAAGAGTGAGGAGTTACACCTCACCGCACCAGAAACATCAAAGAGGCCCACCACTCCGGTTTAGGTGTGCACAATAATAAATGGGCTAATTGGGCCAATACGATGTAGACCTTGGCAATAGGGTTTTTCCACTTTTGGTCATATACGGTTTTGCACCAACTGATGCACTTACCAGACATATACATTGCAGTAAAATCAAGTAAGATATTGCATCATTAGGTTACACTGTCTCTTATTAGCTTAGTTTCTACCAGATGAACATCAAGACTTTAGTTACCCTCAACTAGATAAAAAATTGTCCTAGTTGTCCAAAATGATTCTTAAAATACTACTGCCTTTTAGAGCCTCGATACATTTGCTGTTGGCAAAATTCTTAGAATGGCAAAACGGGAATTCGTATAAGAATTATATCAATATAATTTCAAAATACTATCATTATAGAAGTCATTTTAAATAAGAAATGACCTCAACTTGTCATACCATCCTTTATCATGTTGTTTAAGGCTATAAAAAGCTTTTCTAAATCCAAATACAATGTTTGGGATTTTAGGGTTTTTAAAAATAGGTGGCATAGTCCAATACATTATTAGGGTTCTTTGCATATCCTCAAAGATATTCTTACGATTGCTAATAATTTTGAATTGCATGACATATCTGACTTTAAAAATAATTCTTGTCTTTTCTCTTTTCTCTATGGATTCAATGGTTGTTGGGTCCACTCACTCAGTTGACTCACTTATGTCAACTCATGCTCGATCTGCATGAGGCATGAGTTGGTTCACCTATCCTTTTGTGTGATTTCTCACTGAAAAACTATTTTATTTTGTTCCAAATTCAATTTTCTTCATTTGGACCTCCTCCTTGATAAATCTTTATGTATTTATACATGGAAAACATGGTAAAAATGAGTAGGCTAGATTTAGTATAATTTAGATTGACTAACCATAAATACAACATGAACAATTTTTCTTTTAAAAAAATTATTATCATCAAAATATTTCAAAAACATAAAATTCAATTGACTAACTCATGTTGAGTATTAAATATCATGTTTAGAATTTCAAAAAATATATATTTCTATGTAATGTCTATATTATTTCCATCATCTATAAAAATACCATCTATCTATTCATTGTTCATCATGGGCCCACACATTGTGAGCTTTTTCTTGAAAGAATAACTTGAAATAAATTATAATATGCTCCTAGATGAATGGTCAAAGGGATAAGGTCCTTCATTAAATCATCCACTATGGATGATTAATGGGATAACAAGTTCATAGATGCCCTAGAGCCAACTGAAGGTAACTCAAGCTTATGTTGTTAATCTTTATTTTAAGATAGAAATCTTATGATGGTGATTGGACTACATAAGATTTGATCAAGCCACAGAAAAGATGTCAAATCATAATACCTTTTTCCATAAAAGTACTATTATTAACTAAAAACATTTATATAAAGTATTTGATATGATATTGTGATGTGACCCTACTATTAACCTATAAGATGAGAAGGTTTTAGAGAGGGCAACTAGGTGTAGAATTTTGGAAACGTATGGGACATTAGGGGTTCCTTTGGTAATGTTGTTAGTGGGCACATTTTTGGGTGACCTAGAAGTGGAGAGGTGAAGAGACCTCTTCAACCATCTCCCTATAGGTGAACTAATTTTATTGCAGATTTAATTATTTCTATATCTTCTACCTAATTTCTGTCCCCCCCCCCTTTTTTTTTCTCTATTCGCCTCAATCTTAGTGGGATTATATCACATTTTTAGTGTAATATGCTCAATGATAAAAATCTCAAAAATGGCATGATCAAACTCTTAGGTGGTATTGCACTTTTCCCTCTATTTTGAAATAACAATTGTTACAAACCACATATTAGCATTAGACTTGAGATTAGGGGAAAGCAACTAAAGCAACCTGAGAGAAAGTTTGTTATTATAAGTGCATGTAATTTTTCCCTAATAAAGTCACCCCAACATCATTATACAAGGAGGGGAGGGGAGGTTGTTACAAGAGTGACAATTTCTTTCTAAAAAATGAAGAACAAGGACTTGTGCTATTGTGAAGGTAGTAAGATTCTCCAAACCACATAAATCTAATCTGCTACTTTTGTGCTTGTGTTCTCTATCTATGATGTACATATCTTTACATTGTGCAAGGGGGAACACTCATCTCCTAACATAGGCTTCCTAAGGCCTTCATGTTTAATGAAGGTTACTTGATGCCACCAGAGGATAGTGTCCTTAAAAAAAGAACTAGGCTGATTTTGACTGAAGCACTATAAAAATATGGATGATTGGAATTAATAATAATGTATTATTTGAAGAAAAATAAACTATACAAATGACTAATTCAATTCTACTTGAATGATAGTGTTGCCCAAATCAGAACATTAGTTGTTATATATTGACATATGACCCAACTTGCTGGAGATCTTTTGCCATATTTTAAACTATTAAGAGATGTGTAATGCCATATCTCTAAGAGGGTCTTCTTTTTTCTCTCCTAAGATATTGACACACTTTCTCTCTCCTCAACTTTTATTTTTGAAATCTTATTATTTTATGCCAAAAAAATCTTATTCTAATATATAGTTTATTGATGATTCTTTTTAGTGCATTGTGGTTGAAAAATAGAATCAATAACAAATTGACAATATCTTATAATCTAGATCCTTAAAAATTAATGTAAGAATATCATATTCATGAACATTTTACTTTTTATTTTGATGACTATTTGTATACATTAAAATCTTTAAACCAACACAATCTTGACATACTATGTTATCATCATATTTATGTGCTACTATTTATTCACAATATATTTATTATGTTTAAAATATTTCTTTACTATATTATTGTCATACATATACATTGTCTATGATTGGCTCTCGTGATAATAGATCCAGGCTGCAAGCTTAGCAACTCTTTCCATTGAGCACCATAATCAATTTAAGGAACTTAGCTACCTCACCTTGATTATACTGGCTGTCCTGATTATGTATTTAGTGGTCTTCCATATCTATGGAAGACAAGGTACCTTCCAACCATAGCTTTCTCCATGGAGAGAGAATCAGCTCAAGTATTTCCTCAACACAAATAGTTAGGCCTACTCACCCCTCTAAACAGCTTTAGCCATCCTTCAATCCTTCACAAATGGTATTAGTTAGGATGCTAAGTGGGCAGCTCATGGTCCCAAGTTTGGAAGTACTTGGTAAGGTGGAGCTTTGTGAATAATCAAATGGGCAATTGAAGAGTTAACTATGCAATTAGGTCAATCACGTGAAAGTATTGTTCTGCCTTGTGTCAATATTTTACTAGGTAATGTTTTACTATCATACTAATTTGGTTCAAACATCAAACTAGGGCCTTCAATTGGAAGGAAACAATCCAATGGGCCCAACTACCAAGTATAAAATACCTTGAAAAGCACGACCATACTCTCTTGGTCCTAAAGGTAAGCTTTTTGATAAAGACTGAATATCATCTTTGATAACCCTGTGCCCAGCTAGACCAAGAACGTCCAATACTCGTCTCATTCCCATGTAAGTGAGATAGAAGACATTGTAGCCCCACCTTGCTACGTTCATGACAAACTCTAACTCTCATCATCCCACACCTGTGGTTGACCACCATTGACCTGTTTGACTATGAACCTGTTAGCGTTGACCATCAGCCCATTTGGCGAGCCAAAAACCGGTTGGGGGTATTATGGGCACAACACAGGAGTATCACGTAGCCTTGGGAATTACCCCTTTTAAGGAAACCGAAACCAGGATGCTGAAGGGTGGATACCCAAGAAGGACTCGTTGGGATGACGACAGACCGGCGGGGCCCAGCGACGCCGTGTCGGTGCAGTCACGGAGATGCATGTTCTACGTGTGTCGGCGGCACTCGGACGGAATCGGATGCTTCTGGACGAAAGCTGAGGAAGAAGACTCGATACCATTTTTTGATGGGCAAAAGGGAAGCGTACTTGTTAATAAAAACCATTTTTTTATGGACAAAATGGAAGGGTAGTAGTTAATAAACCGAGGGACTCAAATGCTCTCACGTTTAACTACTGAGCATCGGCTTTGGACCGCTTGAGACGGCGGATGTTGTACAACACCAGAGTCACTGTCACTCCATTCCGACGACGAATTACTGCTAGAGAGAGAGAGAAAGACCTTTGACGGCTTTCCAGCGCCCGAAAAGATGCATGTTCTCTCTCTCTCTCTCTCTCTCAACAAACCACTCATCTGAAAACGACAGTGAGCGGGGTCGGTTTTCTGTTGTCTATTGGGTTAAGAAGAGGGAGGAACCCACTCCCTGCGTTCGTCGGTTGATAGAGGAGGAAAAGAAAAGTGTGGTGCTCCCTTTTTCTCTTTCCTTTCCACTTCGTCCTCTGATAGTTGTGTAGGCCGGGGAGATTGTAAAAAACTGCATCCTCTGGAATTGTTGTTTCTGGTGGTGGTAGGGAGAGAGAACAGAAGGCAGACTTCCATCATCTGGCGCTGCAGCGGTGGGATTTTCTGGTGTCGTTCGTCTGCGGAGACGATGGAACCGCCCACGGGGTTGTGGGCTTCCCTCTGGAGCTTCGCCTGCTTCCTGCCCTTCTTCGTTGGACTCCTACTGTTGGGCATATTCAAGGGTAAGGACAATTCTCTCTCCCCTCTCACTCATTCTTCTCTGAGCTTATTCTGAAGTCGGCTGGGTTTTGAGTTGTTCTGTCTTCCCCCCAGAATCTGCTTTTATACCTGACCAATTGCCTCCTATTATCGGAGAACAGAGCCATCATTTATTTTCCGGCTAATGTCATCACATTAATTTGTTCAGACGATGGAGATGGCGAAATTAGGCCTTCCATATTCTTAGCCTCTGTGCACTTGATCAGTGTAAATTTTTATCTCATCCTTATTACTCATAGAACCTGAGATCAGGTTTCATTGTTTATATGCCAAGTTCAGTGAAACAAATCAGAAATTCTCTGCTGCAACCTCCTAGTGGTTGTCCAAACACAGTTTCTAAGCATAGAAATCTTACTGGATTAACCTACTGCAGGTGCCCTCTTTTGCCCATTAATCTGCGTCACAATGGCCGCTGGAAACTCTGCCGTCATCCTGGGACTTTGGCCAGCACATGCATTCTGGACATATTATTCTATTGCAAGGTGCTTTCTTCGTCCCTAGTTTCAGATGAGTTCCAATCTCTCTGCTTCTTGTTGATGGTATTTCCTTCGCCATTTCTGTTTGGTTCCATCAAGCCAGAAGCAAACAGCTGGGACCGGTTCTAAAGATCATTCTCTGCATTGGCGTGACTTTCCTTCTCATTCTGTGGCCATTGGTGGGCATTGTTGGGAGTATAGTGGGTGGTGCAGGATATGGGTTTTTCGCGCCTCTGATGGCTACATTCGAAGCTGTAGGAGAGGGGCGGAGTGATAAGTTCACCCATTGTATCACGGTATGCCTGCTAACTCAACTGCTGGCTTTCTTCTTTTTCAAAAGTTGTATTTTAATGATGAATTTTGATTGTTTTCCCTATTTGATCTGCCCACATTTTGATTGTAGGATGGAACATGGACGACAGTGAAAGGAAGCTTCACTGTGGTGAGGGATCTTACAGATGTATGCTTCCATTCCTATTTCTCTATCATGGATGATGTTCGCCTTTGTTCTCCTCCGAAGGGGCAGCGCTATGAAATTAGGTTTGCTCTAATCCTTTATTGTTCATTTTAGAGGAAATCAGGTTGTCCCAAGGCACATTGTGATCGAAAAAGATAGAATTGAAGAGCTTGCATTGATGCGAAAATTCAAAGTAAGATAAATAACATTTGTACCCTCCCAACCAGGAGTATAATTGACCTGAGCAGCAAAGCATACTAAATGGCTAATATATCGATATTTTTTTACATATAATTTTGTTTCCTACGTGCAGAAATTTAATGTTATTTATGGATGAATTACTTTGGATGACAGTGAAGATGTTAACTCTTTTTCCTTTTTTTAACTGAAAGCATGGTTCTCAGACGAGGAACGAATTACACCTGTTCTAATGTCACTACTGGATGGAAATAAAATATAAACATCGAATTTGAGGGATCACTATGAAACAGCATGGAATCAGGAGGACCTACAGAAAATTGTCAGAATGGGCTTTTTCGATATTTTATTTTCTCATTTATTTTAATTATCTGCATTTTGATAAAATCGATTGAAGAACTTACAGGTTTAAAATTTCCTTGACTCCTTGATCCAGAGAAGCCATTTAAAATTCTTGGATCTTTAAGATCATATATTTCGGTAAGGGAAGGGAAAAAATCCCTCATCCACGCCTCAAATTTTGTGTTGGTTCTCACTCCAAAAACTCGGAATCTTTGGAAGCCGATGTTTCATTTTGAAATTTTTTATTAGACCCAGTGAGCCATAGCATAGAGAAAACACTAGGAGTTCACTGATGAGACGAGTTCCCCAGGTTGTGCATTATTTTCGAGAAGCCGCATCCCATCTCTTACACTGCTGGATCTGTGAAACCCTTGGAATTGCCTAAGAAATCAAGTTTAGAAATCTTGGACGCCTCTTCCAGGGCATTTTTTGGTTTTGGTGGTAATCACAAAAGACGGTAGTACTAAGCCTTAGGGCATAAATTATATGAAAAATAATGTTTCCTCTGCTTTTACTGTGGTAATTTACTAGATCTATTAGAGTACCAACTTGACATGAAGAAAAGAGCGAAACCTTTGTCATTGTGGCTAGGTTGCATCAAGCATGTACGTTTGATATTGAGACATTCGCTCCCACTTACTTAGAAAAAGGGCATTATTTTTCTGCAAAAAGTAGGCTCACATGTACCATCTACACTGGTTTCTTGTGAATGAGAAATAGCTCACATGTGCACAGTAGTCAGACCCAAAGAATCTTTCAGTAAGAATTCTGTGTATTGCGGCCTTGGCTTGATATAATCCCCCGCTATCTTATCACAACTTCATAGGTAAGGAGGAAATATTGCCGAACAGCCCAGCCTATGATTCTCACTGGAAAAGAAAAATTAATATAGTTCCCCACAGATGTCAAAAAGGAAAATGTCTTCTGGTAATTAATATTCGAAAAGGTAAAACAGCCTATGATCAACATCTCCTTTGAACCATGGAGGTTGGCACCCGTGTAGGCGGGAATGATATTTTTTTCCCTTTTTCCCTTCTCAATAAGTGGATTTACAGTTATTTTGATCTTTCTCCTCCCTGCTCCCGCTCTCTACTCTCATGTATTTGGAAACCCCTGCGATCAGGCAGCTCCAGGCCCACTTTTGGAAACCTTCTCTAGCAGTCAATGCAAAAGGCAATACCCAATGGCTCTAGGATGTTTATCATATTTTAATGATGCAAATGACCACTTGTGGAATATTCACGAGCAGTCCGATTTTTAAAATGGCACATAAGTTTAGCATGTTTTGAAAAGTTGATAACTTTGACTTGTTTTTATGGCATTTTTTATGAACGAGGAGTTCACAGGGAGTTATTACAGCTTTACAGAAGCCAAGAGTAATCAATGGGCACATATATAAAAAGATTTGTGTTCCATGGCTTATGTGCTCGATCATTGAGTTGATAGTGATGAACACATTTGACAATGTTGGGAGAAATTTCTTCGATGTGCAGTACATTTTTTGTACTATTCCCCTTATCATTATTTCCCCCTTTTAAACTATAAAAAGAACATTTTTTTACTTTAATTGGCGGCGAATAAAATTCGCTGAACGTTGGATTCCTAAAGAATTTTCCAGAATATGTGGACTATTCTTTATTGATGTCATTCTTAGTTTCGTTCCATATTTATAGGCATATTGATTTGTTTGTATTAGTAAGTCCTTAAGTCATCACCAAGTTCATTATTATGTTCTGCACATATTACTTGGGTGACTGACATCTTGTTTTCTTCCACCGGACAGTCTTCTATATCTGATGGGCTCTCTTCTAGTTGGCTTGGCTGGGATCATGGTTGACTTTTTTGTGATCTCATTAACTGCCTTGTGCAAGTGCCCGTGCATGCTTATCAAAGGATGGGAAAGGCTTATTCACGATCTCATAGGGAGAGAAGGGCCATTTCTTGAGACTGCATGTGTGCCATTCGCCGGTCTTGCCATCATCTTGTGGCCGGCTGCAGTTATCGGAGCGGTCGTAGCTTCCATACTCTCGAGCTTCTTTTTGGGTGGATATGCAGCTGTCGTCGCCTACCAGGTTCGTTCTGCTTTTGCCTGTCGGCAAATATATGTTTCCTCTCTTTCTTCAGAGCCCCAATTGCTTTGGTTTCTGGCATAATAGCAACAATGAGTGTTGATTTCCTATTTCTGTTTTCCTGTTTCTGTCCGTCGACTTTGATGATGAAGTCAACCTTCCAACCTAATCCTTCCCCCTTATTTTCCCCTAAAAAAATGGAAGAATGAGTCAATGATTTTCTAATCTTTGCATATGCTACAAGGTGGGTATTGGTTATTTGATTATATTTTATTCGTTTCATAAGGATGATTAGAAATTGGATCATGGGTCCTTTGAGTAGGGATTTGATGCGACTAGCAAAGAGAGAAGACCCTTCTCTGGCATTCACCTTTGGAAAAAGAGGAATTAAGGAATGTCCCATCCTCCTCCCTTCTTACTGAATGAAATCTGGCGATACCCACTTAGCGCCCTGCTGTGATTTGTGGGGGAGACACCCTTGGCCTTAAAGTCATCCAAACGGACGAGCTCGTTGCCACTTCATTGATTTTTTTTTCTTTTCTTTTTCTCCTTGACTCATCTTTGGCCAAGCGGGCCCAACCCAACCAAATCTCAGAGTCTTTTGTTCCTGGAATACACAGTTTACCCATCCATAATCTCAGAGCCTTAGCTTTTATCAAGCATCTACCTGCTTTCCAAGATGCCATATCACTGTTCCCATCTTCTGCCATGCTGGGTCTGTAACACCTCATGCCATGAAGTGCCGACATCCTGACCTTAAATGGGCATGCTTTGTAAGGGGGACGCCATCTTTGGTTGAATGGCTGTAGACGATATGAAATGCCCTTACTGTGAGGATATGATGATGATGATAACAACGATGGGCAGGAGCGATCGGTTCGCATGGGCCTGCGGTACATCGTATCTTCATTGGCCATGTATGACGAGTACAGCAATGACATCCTTGACCTGCGCGAAGGATCATGCTTTCCTAGGTACCTCGAGTCGTCTATCCTCTTCTTCTTCTTCTTCTTCTTCTTCTTCTTCTTCTTCTTATGGAAAAATTGCAGGCTCGGGTATCGGAAGGATGGACCACACCTTCCTTCTCACTCTCTCTCTAGACGCAGCACCTCCTTACCGACGGAACGGCAAGGCACGAGAGGTCCCCCTTCACGGTCCGTCTCGTTCAAGAATTCCGTCCTCGAATTGAACCCACTTAAGGTACGTACATCTTTGACCCATCGGTCATTCAGGTGAGCGAGAACGCTCGGTGATTTGAGAATAAGAAAGCCACGAGCTTGTTTCTTGTGTGTCTGTGTGTGTGAGACAGGGAGAGAGAGTCACAAGCGTTTTTTTTTTCTGCCCATCATCGAATAGCTGCTTGAGCACCTCTTCGCGGAGTGCGAGCGCTACGGTCAGACTCTCGTCGCGGAAGGAGTGATCACATCTGAGGACGTCCAAGACTCCAAGTCTGGTAAATCCGGCGGCGGTACGGTGCGCGTGGGCCTGCCTGCCTACGCCATCTTGCAGGCCCTCCTTCGCTCCGCCAACGTCGACGCCGACGGCATACTCCTGAGTGAGTCAGTGAATCGCTGGATTTCGTCCTTTCGGGTACAACGGCTTGGAGATAACGACCCTAAGAAGCTCGGTCTCTCACTCGCTCTCTTTCTGTTTCTGTGTGGCGTTGGCAGGTGACGGCACGGAGATAACCACGGCGAACAAGCCCAAAGACACGTTCTTCGACTGGTTCTTCGACCCGCTGCTGATCATGAAGCAGCAGATCCATGCGGAGAACCTCACCGACGATGAAGAGGAGTACCTCTGCAAGCTCGTCCTCCTCGCCAGTGACTCCCTCCGCGTGAAGCAGCTCAACGCCCGTTCCCCCGCCGCCCACGGATGCCGCCGGGCCGAGCTCGACGCGGTTGCCCGCAGGTACAACAAGCACAGCATAAGCCTCTCTCTTCTTCTTGTTCTGTCTCGAGCTTACCGTGGTTGGTTGCCGTGTTTTGTTTGTAGGTTGCAGGGCATCACGAAGTCGATCTCGAGGTACCCGACGTACAGGCGGCAGTTCGACGGTCTGGTGAAGTCTCTCTCGGATAAGCTCGAAGGCAGCATGAACGGGCCGCTGGCCCGGGCTGGGACTAGCCCGGCCGTTTAGCGATGGGGCCCGCCAGGCCGTGGAGAAGAGCTACGACGCGAATGGCGTCTGACGGGTGTGGCCCATCCATTTCTCCAGAAAGTCTCAGTCGCAGGATTTGATCCCGACGGTCAGCAATGTGACAGTACGGAGAACCGGGCGGAAAGCCAATCGGCCCGATAAGACTCTAATGGGCTTGGTACAGAGCAGAAGGAGAGGAATCCCATAGAATCTTCAAAAAGAAAGTTAAAAGGCTTCAAAAGGAAAACAAAAAAGAAATAAAAGAGGGCACAGGGAAGGTACCACACCAAAATTTGCCGTCTCCTAGGACTTCAGTTAATGTGATGGGTTGCTGATGGTCATAGCCGCCCGCCCAGCTCCTCATTTATAAGCGAGATGCGGATTTTAAGGCAGCACACCCTGAAAACCAGAAATTTTTTATAAAAAAAAAAGGCTCTTAGGATTCCGAGGAGCTAGTTTGAGAGGTAGGCTAGCAACCGGAACAGAGTCGATTGTTTGGGGATAAGTCACGGGTGAACCCTGATTTCAAGAGACTTCCATGAAGCCTTTGTTTGGAAAAATAAAACCATTTTATTCGGCTGTATCGCATCACTTCAAGAAACAGAATGAACTTTATACTGCCATTGGGAACAAGTTGAACCAAACTGGTGAATACATCAGCCGATTCTACCTTTTTAGGGATGCAAAAACTTTTGAAAAAATAATATTTAATTAATTTGATGCATTGCTCCTCGATCCCAATCTAATTTTGAGATGTCAACCTATTAACACCGTGCATATGACATCGAGAGGAGCATTTTTATGAAGTCATACGCCTTTGAAAGAAATATAGGAATGCCCTACGAATATGGTTTTTCCCTGAGCCTACCAGATTCCTATATCAAAGCAGAGCAGCTTCCTCATGGTTTTCTTTTCTTTTATTTCAAGCGTCCTGGTAGAAAATTGGTGTTTCCAATGGCAGCTTCTGCTGGTTTTTTTTTTTTTTTTTTTTTTTTCTAAAAGAGGAAGAAAGATAACTCTCAGTGACATGTCTCTCCATCTCCCCCCCCTTCCTCCTCTCTACCAAACCCTAAAATTTGGCACTAAAAAAACCACTTTTAGTTATATTTAATTGATTCTTTCTTGGAGGTAAATATCAACCGACGGTAAAAAATATGTCATGTGCAAATAAATTGAATGCAGAGCTGTCATAACATCTATTTGTGGCAACCAAATCACCCGGAACATACAAATTTAAGTCATGCCATGAAGGATTATGTGGTATGATAAAGGAAACTCCAAAGTATTGGTATCCATTTTTTTTAAGCTAACGGCATCAACACCTTCTATTTGCTTATCAATGCAAATGAAATAAATTTAATGTTTCATACCCATATGTGGAGCTCATTAATAAAAACATCCATCTTTGTCACCACAGAACAGTTCTTCCACATTTAATAATCCTCAGAAAATCATAGAAGAATACTCAAATCAGTACGAGTTTATAGACGTGACAGAAAAATACAGAAAACTTTAAATCTGACTCCTGGGATATCTTTTTCAGGGTATCCACCACCATGAAGAGTGCACATTCAGGTGGAAAATAAAGAATTAGAGTGCCGTGAACTTGCATGTGAGCATGACGTTATACTTGCGATTTTGAAACGGAGGCTTGCAAATGACATGAATGCATATAGAAATCACCAAAAAATCGTTTGCAGTGACAGAGGTAGCATGATACCCAGAAAATTTTGTTTCTTCAATGTTTATGCTGATTTGAAGTTTCTATTTTAAATATTTTATATGGATTCGGGCAGACACCCCTTTTCATCGGAAAGAATAATCTAGTAGATATGAAAATTATCATCATTGCGAATCAAGGGATTTAAAGCCGCATGAGGATGAAGTTCGGATTACCTAGGGAGCTAGGCTCCTGGTTCTAATGCATTTTCCGGTGAAACCTCTTCCAGATCAGCTGATGCTTGTGTTGTGTGAGATACAGCCTTGTTATTGATAACTCCATTACTCTCTGCAGGTTTATCTGCCAAACGAGAGCCCAAAACATGACAGAAAATATCATCTGCTGGTTTCAAAAAAACCTCTGGGTTAGCCTTCTTCAGAACTTTCTCCGCCCTACGTTTAGGTACTTTTCTAACAGCAACACGAAAACGCCTGGTATCATTGATGTCCTCTTCTGTGTTGTCATCCGGTGTGACTAAACCAGGATTCATTTCGCTACCGAAGTCCTCATCCAAATCATGAGTCTGATAATGACTAACAGGATCACTGCTTTGCAGGTCATCCACTGGTGTCTTTGCTTCAGCACGATGCTTCTGTCTTTTCAATTTCGTGTCTGGAGATTGGTCGTTATTTTCGCATATTTGGTGATCCTGTGAGCTTTCAAGAGATGTCGGATGGGAATAAGAAAAAGTGTCACTGGGCGCATCTCCAGTTGTTTGCTTGCGTGATTTTTTTTGTTTCTTTGCTACCAGGTATCTTGGTTGCATGGCACAATCAACGGCATCACTTTCTTCTGTTTTCCTTTTGTGGCTCTCCGTTCTGGTCTGTCCATCTTCATTGTTAATAATCCCCTCGGTCTCCCTTGGACAAAACGCTTCATAAAAGTTGATTATCCCACCATCAGAGCTTAAAATGCCTGTATCTTTGTCAGATTTCTCTGAATCAATTACAGGGACGACAATACGAGGAACATTTTCCTGAGAGGACTTTATACTAGACTGTTTGATTTTTGATGATTTTTTTTCTCTGCGGCCAGAGTTTTCACATATATCTTCTCTGGACTTTTCTGCTTTTGTAGCATGTTCATGAACATTTTCTGCTGAATAAAGAGTTTTATCATCTCCTGAGTTTACCAGCTTTTTTCTGCCCCGATTTGAGTTTGTAATACCATTAGTATTAGGAACTTCAGGCACAATATCAGCAGCATTTCCAAGGCCGGGAGTTTCTTCAGAAACAATGCCTCCATTAGGCTCCATACATAGGTTTTCAAGGTCATATGCTGGTTCATCTCCTGGATTTTTGGAACTCGCTAATTTTATAGGGAAATCCTTAATGTCATGTGCACCAGTGTCATGGTTGGAAAGATCACCTTCTGTTGGTTGCTTCTTGAACTTACGTTTGCTTCTTTTACCATCCTTAGAAGGATCTTCATAATTTGCATCCACATGATTTCCACTTGTTGAATTCGCGGTAGTATTTTCCATGGATGGTTTTTCAACAACATTTGCACGAAGATCAGGATCCGCAGTACTCAAAGTCTTCTCAAGGGTGTCCTCAATGAATTCTTTTGATGGTCCTATCCCAAAAATCGATTCCTTGTTGGTGTCAGTTGCATAGGGACCCATGGCAGCATCGCCTTCAATGTAACACTCAGTAGACTCGCCTTTCCTCCTCTTCTTCCTCTTCTTCCTTTCATGGAGAACAAGTGGTGACGATGGCCTATCATTTAATATCTGACTACGACCTCCACCTGATGTATCAATATTTTCTCTGATGAAATCATTGGAAAGTTTATCCCCTAGTATGTTTTTGTACCCATTCGCTTTCGGATGTTCTTCACCATTGTCCTTGCATGAGTCGGCATTTTTTTTTTCACGCTCTTCATCATGTCTTCTCTTACCAGAAGAAGGTTTCAGTGAGTGCCCATCTCTAGAATTTTTAGCATCATCATTAGGAACATCACCAATAATAGAGCCGCCATTCTTGACATCTATCTTTGGTTGATCAACCAAAATCTCTCTTTCGATCTGAATGTCTGAGTGAGGCATTCTATTTTCCTCAGAGAACGGATTACGCTTTTCTGGGT
Organism: Spirodela intermedia; assembly: GCA_902729315.2. Taxonomy (NCBI): domain Eukaryota; kingdom Viridiplantae; phylum Streptophyta; class Magnoliopsida; order Alismatales; family Araceae; genus Spirodela; species Spirodela intermedia. Next base: position 3,189,263 of record LR746271.1, read on the forward strand.
CATTAGCATCTATATTTATACTATCAACCAAGTTTTTAGAATCACCCAAAGAATCTATAGCTCCAGACTTATTTCTTGATGCTTTGACATGCGTGTCACTAACATGGAGCTGAACAGTGGAGGCAATCTGCAATCTTGGAGATCGGTTGTTACCTGTAACACGTGGATTTTGACGAACCAACGAGAGCATTAGTAGGTGAATCAGGTTGAGTACGACTTAACTTCAGAAGTGAATCAGTTTTACCCAAAGCATTAGCAGGTGAGGAAGACATGGTCCCAAACTCAGTCCTGTTTGCAGTGTCTCCAGGTAGACCACAATCACCAGCAGTAGGACTCACATCCATATGAAGAAACCAGGTCCCTTTGATCCCATCAAAAGCCGTTCTGGCAAGCATAGAATCTGACAAGTGGTAGTATGCAGACCTCCGCATCACCTGTGGTTGACAAGCACATTTCTCAAACCGCTTCAGATGAGGCGAAAGAGAAAAATAAAAAATAAAAGAAACAGCGTTCGCGAATAAGAAATATCTATTTCCAACAGGTTGGACTCTGAAGCAAAAACATTTTCCGCCTTTGCTCTTCGGGAGGTTATTACCTTCAATGCTACAATATTGATGTCCCCTATATTAGGGAAGCAGAAGACATGCTCGATCCTCGCTTTCCCTGAAAAAATATAATCCAGTTGAAGTCAGCTTCTGAAGAAGACTAAAGACATGGAAAGCACACGTGCTAGAGATAAAAATAGATAAAAGATAATCACACGAAGACGCAAGATAAAATATAGTGCGAAGAAGAGAACGTCCATCATTGAGACATGATTGAGAAAATATCAAAAACTGATGAGATAAAGTAGGGGAGTGTTTCTAGATTCGCTCTCACATAAACACTGTGCACCTAACATACGATAAGGATGGGGTGTTTGACATCGGAAATGACATCATCAGAACCACAACAGGATTTGTTCAAGAAACGGAGATCAAAACATGAGATAAAGTGAACGCATGCGGAAGAAAATAAACTATAGAGTGAGAGAGAGAGAGAGGTCAGAAAGTTTACTCTTGAGGTCGGCAACGGTGTCGCGGAGAGAGACGGTCAAGGCAATGTGAGTGTCGATGTTCGTATCGATGAATACCGGCAGAGCAGCAGCCTGCAAGGACGATCCCCCATCTGCGGCGGGGTCGAGAGAGCTCCGCCTCGCCATGGAGACGACTGGCCCCTCAAGCGGCACAGCAACGGCAACCCGGAGAAGAGGGAAAACGTCTAGCTCTTATATTTATACGTACTTCGGCCGCCGTATCGCCGACGACGCAGGCGGAGCCGGCCTGACTTGGGCCCAGCCCACATCTGTCGGGGAGCGGACCAGAATCTCCAAGTAGGCTCAGAAATCTGACCGGGATCTGACCGGGATATGACCGGAATCTCGAATTATGCTCTGAAATATGACCGGGAGCGGACCGGAATCTTTTTCAATTAATTTTAAATCTTACCCTAGTTATGTGTGCCAGTATACGCTGGTATATGGGCTCCAATGTGAGATAAATATACGTGGCTGGTAAGTGGGGAGGAGAATTAGTCTCATATCCTCAAAAACAAGTCAACTTATTGATTGTCTTTCAATTTTTCTAAATTTCTTTATTGGACTTCTCTCTTTACTTCCATCGGCCTATCCTAAGGGTGGAGCAAACAGGACTAGGTTGGCTAGAAAAGGACAATGGCCTCTCTCTCTCTCTCTCTCTCTCTCTCTCTCTCTCTCTCTCTCTCTCTCTCCCTCTCTCCCTCTCTCTCACGTATATATATATATATATATATTATCGGTAGTGGTGGTGCAATTTTTGCAACATCCAAGAAACTTCATCACAAGTAATTGCTTGTATGCATCAAAAAATATTAGCAATATGAATGTTTAGAATGCAAATCATTTTGAGTGTGTGGGGGAGGTTCCATATTTGTGGCCACTTGGCCCACTCGAAATGTTGGCCTATTGCTGTAAACAAGCTAATTTCATCCTAAAGAGCTAGCCCCTAATTTGACATATTATTGGACATAAAGTTTGTCCTATTTTCAAGGATTTCTATGAAGTGAAATCTTGAACCTTGGTGAATAATATAATATTAGTAGGAAATGTGAAAGTCCTTCAAGACCATGGTGTTTTCAAGGCACTAAATAAGTTCAAAAAAATAAGAAGGAATCAGTGAGAAAATACATATTCATTAAAGATAGTAAATGTCAAGGGAGATTAATTTATTATGTTATCCTCTCTAATCAAAATAAGATTCATATGTTGCATCAATTCAAATAAAAAAAATATTATGTAAATAAATAAAATAAAAAATTGAAAGCAATGGTTGGAGAAATTGAAAAAATTATATAAAAAATAAATCAAAAAAGAATAAAAAGAAGAAGAGGAAGAAGAAGATGATGATGATGATGATGAACATGGTGATGATGATGATGATGATGATGATGATGGTTGTGGTTGTGGTTTTGGTACATTATGAGTGATTGTTTAGGTGTATTGAAAATATTAGTTGGCTTGCATACCATTGAATGTTTAAAATGCAAAGAGTTGCGAGTGAGTGTGGCCCTATATTTGTGACTGCCCGGCCCACTCCAAATGTTGGTTCATAATGGCAACAGCTAATTTTGTCCTAGAGAAGTAGCCCTTAATTCCACTAATCATGCATAAATTTTGAATTTTTATAAGAACTTCTGTTAGGCATAATTATACAAACGGGTATTCTTCAAGCCCAACTCTATCTTATCTATACCTTTTTTGTATGCAATGGCTCTCACGAATAGGTTGACTCTCTCTCTCTCTCACACACCCTCTCTCACCCTCTCTCACTTGCTCTCTCTCTCTCTGTGACTATTGTGTGTGAGGATCACCTTACATTTTTTCCAATTTCGTTCAGCCTTGGTTGGTTATGATGGTACTAAGTTTATTCCTTAAATTTCTCTATCTTGATTCATTGATGGGTGTATGTATATTTTTTCTTCTTTTCTTTTCTTTTTTTAATTTGTTCATCAATTAATCTGAGGTTTTTTTATTCCTATTAGGCCAAAAGACTCAGTGGTGTAAGAAAAAAGATGGAAGAGTTTCTTGTTAAAATTAATCTCAATGTGGACAATGTTATATATGAATTATAAATTATGAGGTTATCATTGAATTAATCTCACTAGAAGTGATTCATTAGAGTTTAGATAATTAGGATTACAACCTCTCTCATAAATATGAATATAGATATAAATATGTGTAGAGATCAAATCTTATTCTAATTTTATGATGGACTAAATTAAAAAAAGATACCAAGAGACCAACCACCTCTTGTTTATAAATAAGGGGTTATAGTCCTTAGGTCACACATCGTGAGTTATTCTTAGAGCATCCCATCTCTCTCTACCAAGTCATGAGACAACTCCCTTGTAATGATTTGAAATGACATCTTCGTACTTATGCCTTCATGAATTTAAATATGATTTTAATCTATTCTTATTGTGTTTTATCATTCTCTATCTATCTTAACATTAGATCATTTAGATTCAATAAGTGGTATTAGAGCCCAATGTATTGAGTTTTTAGTGAGTGACATCTTGTTCATAATTTTACATTCATCTTGGTATCATTTTTTATATCTTGTCTTGAGAATGGATTCATACATCTACTATGGAAATCATAAGGTTTCAACCTTACCATGAACGGATTAATTGGCCGTATAAGCTGTACAGATGAGTATGTCAACTTTTCTTCTTTCCCTACAGAGGAGGAGGAGCAGTGGTTTCTGCACATTTTTCTTCCTCTCTTTTTTCGAAAGAAGATTTCAATTTGAAAATCGAGGGCTGTAGAAGGGGCCCAATCATTCCTCTTTCCCCTTTACGTCGTCGGACAAAAGGTTGGAGAGCAGTGGACATCGCTTCCGAACGTCTAGACACCGAAGGGCTCTAGAAGCCGAAGAAGAGGTGCAGGTCGATGCCGGTGGTTTCTGAAAGGTTGTGCTAAGGGTGGAAGGCTGCGGTGCCTTCCACATGCCCCTAACCCTTTTGGTTCTTCATCTTCCTCTCGCCGAAGGATGGTTTCCAGGTCTTCTGAAAATCAGCGGGGATGGGGGGACATGGAGGGGAGGGGCGACCGCTGCAGCTCTATTTTTTCGAATGGAAGGCCATTTTAGGCCGACCGTTCCAAGCCCTTAGGCATCGGAATGACCTGGTATTCCACTCCCCCTTTGGACCGAACCCTTCATGCTATGGTTCCTACGCCGGTCCACCGCGTGAAATGGCTGCACTATTTTTGGCGTGTGCCGGACGGGAGAGGAACCGTTCGTTACATGGCATTTCAGGTGCCAGCCGCCAGTTCGTCGCGTGAAATGGCCCATCATTTTTGGTGCGTGCCAGACGGGAGAGGAATAGTCACATGACGGTTCGTACAGCACGTGTCGGTTTTTTGGGTGCCTGTCTCGGCTTGTGCCGGTTTACGTGATCGGCTTAGCGTGAGCCAGACAGCCAAAACGATGCACTGTGCCGGTCTATAGTGATGACGTCAACATTTGGTCTACTAACATCATGCCCATAAAATTATTTATTTCAGACGTCATTTTATTTTTGAAATATTATTGATGATTTTATTTTAAAAATTATTTATAAATTTTTAATTTTTTAAATATTTATATTTACATTATGGTTAAATGTCAAATAATTATAATGATTCAAATCTTAGTACATGTCTAATATTTTAAAATTATTACTTGAAGGAATATCTTATCAAAGTAGACTCTCTTGTGGATATTAATTTTTGTAACATATGAGACGTTGTGTATCTATTTTGTGGATACTAATTAGCTCAAAAAAAAATTAGTATTTTATAATTTACATACATTAGTGATAATAAATATATGATAATTATTTAGTATTTTCATGTGAATAATAAGTCAATTTTAAAAAATTTATTATTTGATAAAGATATTATTAATATTTATTTATCATACTAAGATATTACTTGTAGTTAATATTACTGTCCAAAGACAAAATATTAATGTTGCACTCAATATCTTATGATGAGAAGTATCATTATTTGAAAATCAAATTATTCATGTGAGCTTTATATGGTTTTTTGTATAATTTTAAGTTCTACTTCTATTATTTCTATCTAGATAAACTCTATTATTATGTTAAATGGCACCAACTTCAAGACAGAAAATATTATGATAATTCCCGATTACATGGATTTAAACATTACATTAAGAGAAGATCATCTCACAAGCTCTCATGAGGATAAGAAAGATATGGGTAAGTGAGATCAATCGAATTGTATAAATATTATGATCATGAAACAAGCCATTTCAAAAACTTGTAGGGACACTTTATTTGAAGAGGTCACTACAACAAGAGTTTTTCTTATAGAACTTGAGAAAAAGTTTTCTAAAAATGATAAGATCGAAATAAGTATGATCTTAGTAAAACTTATCTCTATGAAGTATAAAGACAACAAAAATATAAAAGATTACATTCTTGAGATGTCTCATCTTACATTAAAACTAAATACTCTAAAATGAGAGTTATTGAAAGATTTTCTCATACACAATTTTGATTTCTCTTCCTATATAAGTTAATCAATTTAAAGTGAACTATAGTTGTCAAAGGGACAAATAATCCATAAATGAGCTTATATTGCATTGTGTGCAAAAAGAATAAAGGTTGAAACAAGATATAGATGAACTTATATTACATTTATGACCTCTAATAATAAAATAAAATAAAAACTTATGATCAATGAAATTGTAGGTAGATCACCACTAAAGAAATAACAAATGAAGTAAGATAATGAATCTACTTATTTCTTTTACAAGTTTAGTGGACACATGAAGAAAGATTATATCAAGTATCATGTTTAGCATACAAAGAAATGTAACATTCTCCCTTTAGTTTGTTCAATGGTTAATTTAACTTATGTACCCTTGCACACATGATGGATAAACTCTAGTGTTACTATTCATATAAATATGTCTATGCAAAGTTGACTCTATTGTCGTAAGCCAATTTATGATAAAAGATATATTTATTCAAGTGATGGCAATGTACTAGCGATAGAGATAATATAGACTTTTAGGTTATTGTTAAAGATTGTTCACTATTCGGATTTGATTAAGACATATTATACCATCTTTTAGATGGAACTTGATTTTTATTTTTAATTCAGATAAAATTGATTATAATTATCTATTTAAAAATAAAAAATATAATTTCTTTGATAATTCAAATCCTATTAGTACTGGTATTTTATCAAGTCATGATAACTTATACTTACTTCACATAATAATCCCTTTTAATGAAATCATGCATACTAATTCAAAGAGTACAAAAATAAAATTAATCAATGAGAATTTCACTTCATTATGGCATAAGAAATTAGGTCATATATCTAAAAAGAAAATTGATCAACTTGTGTCTAATAGAATTCTTAACTAATTTGATTACAAAGATTTTGACACGTGTCGAATGTATCAAAGGAAAAAGAATGAACATAAAGAAAATATGTGCCAATTGAGTTTCAAACGTCTTAGAATTAATAAACGTGGATATTTGTGGACCATTTTGTATGGCCTCTTGGAATGGTTAATAATATTTATTACATTCATAGATGATTATTCTTGATTTAGCTACTTGTATTTTATTTATGAAAAGTCTCAATTATTAGATGTGTTCAAAAAATGTAAGGTTGGAGTTGATAATCAACTCAATAAATAAATTAAAGCCATCATATTAAATTATGGTGGTGAATACTACAATAGATATGATGAATCAGGTGAACAATATCTATGACTTAACACTAAATTTTTAGAAGAGTGTGACATCATCTCACAGTACACTATGCCAAGATCTTTTAGCATGAATAGTGTTGTTGAACGACAATATAAAACACTTAAAGATATGATAAAGAGTATGGTTAAAAAATTTACCCTACTAAATAATCTATAGAGAGAAGCACTAAAGACTACAACTTATTTACTTAATCAAGTTACAACTAATACAATTATTAAAACTTCTTATGAGCTTTGGATGGATAGTAAAATTAATTTAAAATAGTTACACATTTAGGATTGTTCGGTAGAAACAAGACTTTGCAGATCTAATAAAATAAAACTTGACTTCAAAATAGTTAGTTGCTATTTTGTTTGATACTTGGAAAGATCTAAGGGGTATGAATTTTATGATTTCACTATTATATTATTTTTAAGATAAAAAAATATTTCTTTTTTTGAAGATGTTAAATTTATAGGGGGAGACAAGATTAGAGACATTGATTTTGAAGAAGAATATGTAAATATTCTTTCTATTACTATTGACAATGATCTTGATGATATCATCTTGACTAACATTGATCAATAAGTAACTTCAGATCAAAATAATGTCATCATGCCTCTCATTTAAGAAGAACAAACTCAACATACTTAAAAATGAATGCCATTAAAAAGATCTACTAGAAAGAAGAGGAATATGATTTCAAATAAATACATTATATTTCTTTCAGAATATGAGGCTAGTATTGAAGTGATAGAAGATGCTTCTATCAACTTCCATCAAATCATGCAAAGTTATAATTCTCATAAATAAATTGATGCCATGAATGAAGAGATTAAATCTATGAAAGACAATGACATATGAGATTTTGTCTTATTACTTGAAGGTGTGAAGCTTATTGATTGTAAATAGATATTTAAAATTAAAAAAAATTTGAAAAGTAATGTAAAAACATATAAAACTTGTCTTCTCACTAAGTGACTCACTTAAAGAGAAAGTATCGATTATATATATACTTTTTCTCTAATTTCATCGAAAGACTCTTTTAAAATAATAATGGCACTAGTAGTTTATATGATCTTGAGTTACATCAATGGATGTAAAAATTATATTTCTCAATAATGACATTGATGAAATAATATATATAGTACAATTAAAAAACTTTATGTCTGAATACCCAAAGAAAATAGTATACAAATTAAAGAAGTTCATCTATAGGTTAAAATAAACTTGTCGTCAATAGTATTAAAAATTTCATCAAGTTATCATCTCATTTAGTTTTAAGATAAATATGGGTGATGAATGTGTATATAAAAAATTCAGTGAAAGTAAACATATATTTCTGATTTTATATGTCGATGATATATTAACTACTAATAATGATATAAGATTATTATGTGATATAAAAAAGTTTTTTATTAAGAAAATTTCAGATGAAGTATTTCGGTGAAGCATCTTTTGTATTGAGTATTAAGATATACTGAAATTGACTTCAAAATATCTTGAAGTTGTCACAAAAGTGTTATATGAAGAAAGTCCTTGCGAGATTTGATATGCAAGGAAGTAAACCTTATGATACATATCTTACTAAAAGAGATAAATTTAGTCTCAATTAGTGTTTAAGAATGATTATGAGATTAAAGAAATATAGAATATTCTTTAGGCATCAATTATAGAAAAGTCTTATGTATGTTCAAGTATGTATGCACTTAGATATTATATACATAATTAGAGTACTAAGTAGATATTTAAGCAAACTTAGTGTGGATTATTGAAAAACAATTAGATAGGTTATGTGATATTTATAAAAGACAAATAACTATATGCTCACATATAAGAAATCAGATCATTTGAAGTTCATTGAGTATTTAGATTTCGATTTTGTTGAATATACTTATAGCAAACGATCTACTACAAGCTATAATTATTTGCTAATTAGAGTAGTTATATCATGGTAAATATTAAATAGATACTCATAACTTCTTCTACTATAGCAATAAAGTTTATAGTATGCTATAAGGTATCTAATCATAAAATTTAGTTAAAGAATTTTGTCACAAGGTTGTGAATTCTAGATGGAATTGAAAGACCACTAAAATTATTTTATGACGAAATCTAAACATGTAGACATCAAATTTCTAATTGTTAAAGAAAGAATTCAAAGTGGTCAGATGTATATAAAGCATTTTAGGACAAACTCTATGGTAATAGATCCACTTACTAAAAGATTACTATCAAAAGTTTTTCACAAGCATATTATTCATATGAGTGTATTACATCACTAGGATATGTAATTTCAATAAGAGTTTGTATCTTGATACTTATATATATAAATATATACTTTGGTTATTTCATATATAAATAAAGTTTATGATTATTGTCACTTTGAATATAATTATTTGATCTCCCTTCAAAGTAAAGAGGACTAAGTTAAAACTGTATATGTATGAGTCACATTTTATGTAATTTTCATCCTACATATTTGACGTGACTCAGTCGTTGTATATTAAATCACGCAAATATAAAATTTATAAAACTAGAAAATACGAATTTTCGAATATTTAGAAGTATTTCTAAATAAATATAGCAATTATAATTCAATAAAACTTCCAAAAATAGCAGTAATTTTCCAGGTCGATCACAGGGATGTAATATAATATCTGGTAATTATTCAAAATTTTTCTCAATGAATACGATTTTCTATGAATTTTATACTAGGAAATAAAAAGGAAATATATTTAAAATTCACGAAAAAGGGAAATAAGGGCGTGGGCGTCAGGATGACGTCAGCGCCCCGGCAAACGCGAATCGGGCGGAAATAGAGTTCCGCCCGGCGATTCTTACGTAAGCAATTACAGACGATTTAATTAATCAAATTAAGATCTGTAAAAGCCAGAAGAATCGTAATAGAACAAAGTATATTTTGGTAAATTAAAATCACAAAGAAATATCACTAAATGAAGTGTAAAGTAAGTTTAAAGCAGGAAAACAGAGTTCCGGCGTCGCGACGGCGATGCGTCGGCGATGCACCGGAATCCTGAGCGTTCGGGAGGATCGTTGTGCAGTGTCTACGGCCTCGAAGGCTCTCCTTGGACAAAGACGAAGTGGGCAATCTCTAGATCTTCTCGCGAAGTCTTGAGATCAATGAAATGGGTCGCTGAGTCGTCTCCAGCGGCTGTCACTCGGCGGAGCGGAAAAACGGCGACTTTGCGGCTCTCCGGCGGCTGTCACCTGACAGAGAGGAGCTGGATGGAGGTGGGGCGCGTGTCAGGGAGCTTCATCCTCAGGTCCGCGCAGCAAGAGGAGGCTCTTCATCGCATCTGGTACGCTCTCAGGAGGTGGCGACTCGTCTCCCGGCGGATCGTCCTCTTCCCGACGACGGCTTGTTCGTCGATCAATCGGAGATGATTTACTCGATGGATTCGCGATCCTTTTATCGCGAATCGTTCAGCAATTTTAGTAACAATGCTCCGCGAATCGCGTTGACAAGATTTTCGCCGATGATCCAGCGATTCTAGTTGCTTAATCCTTCACCGGCGATATGCAGGAAAGTCGCGATAATCAGATAAAAATATATGAATTTTGACTCTGGGAGGATTCGAACCCGCACCGGTTGTCCGCCCCCCCTTTTGAGGAAGGTGTGACGCGGGTTTAGTCCCACATCGGTTGTGCGCCGATTTTTCAGGCGAATATATAGTAATGTTAGCTTTTCAGGCAAAGTCCCTTCTCTCGCGTGTACGACCACTCCTTGCCCCACAGCTGGCTGGCCACCGGTGACGTGGAAGGGGAATGGCGCACACGTGCCCCTATCGGTCCAAGCTAAGCCGCTTGAGCCCCTGCTCGCGGCTACTCCCGACTGCGCTTCCGACCCGCTTGCGGGCCCGGCTGGCCGGCGGGTCCCCCCACATTTTGCAATATTTTAGTTTTATTTCTTTTTCTTCATTTATCTCAAAAGTAAGACTGTACAAATCATATAAATTCGTATAAAATCACATAATTACCCAAAAAATCACATTAATCAATTGAAAACCATTTTTCACACTTTAACACAAATATAAGTCTATTTATCACGAGTTAAGGCTAAAACTATATTATTTACTAATTATTAACTCATGATAATGAAGACTTATCAATATTTATACTTGATCTATGTTATTTATTATATCAATATACATGATTATTATTGGGTTCAATCACGCGAAAAATGTGAATGAAAACTCTTTTAGTTTATATTTATAGAATAATAGATAAAATTGTTAGAAATGTCTTTAATAATGGTAATAAAATTTTTGAACTCATAAAATCATGATGTACAATATCAAATTATCATATATATATTATCTAAATGAAAGTTTGTTAAAATTAATATGACAATGATTCATATAAATTGTATATTATGAAACAATAATTGAATTAATCTCACTTAAAGTGATTTACTAAAATTTAAGTAATTAAGATTATAACCTCTCTTGTAATTATGGACATAAATATTATATAAAAGACCAAGTCTTATTTTAATTTTATAATAGTGTAATTTAAAAAAGTACACAAAATCTCTTTAGAGCAAATCATTAGACAATTTATCTATGTTGATCGAAAAGGTCATCCTCATACTTACATCTTCATAGATTCATATATGATTTTAATCCATTCTCATTATATTTTATCATTCTCTATTTATCTCAACATTAGATCTTTCATATTCAATACTTCTTCCTCCAAGATTTTTATTTTCAACGAATCTGTGTTATGCAATTATGTTACTGAATTATTAGGGAGTGGCACATGTCAGGGGTGGAGGTGGCTCTCTATCAGACGCTATCTCCGATCACTGCCACCCTCCAACAAGCTGCCGCCAAGGTCAATTCTGGTGACCTGTGTCTTAAGTAACTCCTCATCCCCATGACTACACAGCACCTCACAGGGCCTTCCCTTCCTCTTATAAATCTTCCTAGAGCTGGGCTTTATAAAGGCCAATATAGGATGGCCCATTGATATCCAAGAATCAGTGGTAAGCATGAGAGACCTGCTCGACCACCCTGTAGATGTGAACCCTCACCTCGAGCGGCCTAGAGAGCTCAAAGACCAGGACGTCATCACTCTCGAGATTGTGGGTGCTGGCAAACTTCCCCCAGCCGGTGCTGAATCCGCCACGGCCCTCGTAGTGAATATACACGACCGCCCACACCTCCTCAAAGGGGCCTCGAAGCCTGATTGTCCTGCTGGCCCTTGGGAGATGCTTCACCAGCGAGCTTGGGAGGCCCTGCACGCACCCAACCAAAGACCCATGAATTTCAGACAAAACAAGGTCTACGTAAGATACTGAGGAGACGAATTTTCTCCACTTGATGATACATAAAAATGAGAGATTGGGCCAAAATAACACACACTGGCCAGGGGATGATATATATGGCAAAAAAGACCTGTCCAGGCACATACAATCTTCCATGAATGACAGGGTTCAAGATGAAATCAGGCTGAAAATTCCCAGAACATGATGAACAGATAAAATTAGAAGGAAAAACTGTATTGGAAATCCAAGAACCCAATCTATAGAAGAGAAGAAATCCACAAGGAATTGCAATTGCAGGGGAAAAAAATTCACCATGTAATACCCATGATATACATTCGAATCCCGCATCACGGAGATGCCAAAGGGACGCTTTGACCGGAAAGACATTGCCAATTCTAGGGTTCTTGCCTTCTCCTCCTCGGTTATACTTCTTCTGCGTGAGATTACAGACCCCAAACGCGACTTGATCCTCACTGGAAGCATCAAACGGTCAGATAATTTGGAACTGAAAACTCCTTACTCAATATATGATTGCTCTCACTCCAAACCTCTGGGGTGGAGCTCACCATCATCCACGCTCGAGCTGCCCAGACTGGTAGGATGCTCACAGGAGGATTGCTTATTTGCTCTCCTACCCAGCTCATCTGTTGATCCTTCTGGTTTCTTCCTCTTCTTCTGGGTATGCTTCCTCCAGCCATTCCTCCTCTGCCTTGGCTTCAAGTCTCTAGCACATGGATTGCTTGTATCTGTATCCACCCCAGATTCCTAATTAGGTGCAGAGCAGGCAGCTGCGACTAAGAGAATTACCTTCCCTTTTAGGACAGAAATTGATGTGGTCACGGAGCTAGCGGCAATGGACCTTCATCACTCTGGAGCTCTTCTTTCACCACGCAGATCCCATATTGAGGATGATCGCCCATTAATGGGGAGGCTCCAATTTCCGGTGCTGTGGGGTCTGAAAAAAAATGGCCAGATGTTCAGAACTCGGAGGATTCAGATCCAAGAGAACCAAATGAGGAGGAGCAAGCAGAAGGCGAGTTGAAGGACCGACCTAGGTCCCCTCTACCCGAGCCGCCGCAGTCGGCGCAAGGTTGGTTGGAGAAACACCCCCTGCAAGAGCTGTTGAACTTCGCTGGCGCGAGTTTCACAGGGGGAGCCGTCTCAACAATCTCTGCATCGACGATGACTCCTTCCTTCTCTGAGCGCCGCCGCCTCTTGTGAGACTCCCCAAGAATTACCACCTCGGCGCGTGGAATCACGTGGAAGGACTCCTCCTTCTCGCAGGCCGTAGGGTCGAAGACCAGTACAGTGAAGCCCCGGCCGCCGTCGTATTGGAAGACCAGGAAATCGCCGGTGTTGAGGTCGTGGTCGGAGACGAATTCTTCCCAGCCGCTCTGGAAAAAGACGCTGCCGCATCCGTCCCTTACCAAGTCTACGCTCCATGCGTTCCCGCTGGGCCCTCTCAGACAAATGCGGCGATGGATGTCGGGCTCGATGTGGTTGCAGAAACCAGCAGGAATCGCCTACGAGTTGCAAAGCACAGGAGATTAACGACTTGGGAAGACTGGGCCTCCTCGGGTATCACGAGCATCTGGTCAAAGCGATGATCCTACCCAAGGTCAGGGATCGCCGTACTATCAAGCCAATGCTCAAATCCTTTTAACAGAGAGAAATAGAACGAAGTACACGAAGAAGAATGGGGAGTCTCAACATCCAGCCAATCCCGAAGGTTTCCATCCCCTCCTGCGGATCCTAGAAGGCGGAAGAGAACAGTCTCAGGCGGCCATCGGTGTCCCCATAAGGCCCGCCAGCAAGAAGGACATGATCGAGAAGAGAGAGAGAGAGAGAGAGAGAGAGCGGACGTACCAGTCGCTTGGAGCTGCAGTCGGCGAAGAAGACCTTGAAGAAGTGGGGCCGCCTCCCCTTCCTGGCGGCGGTTGGGTGCGTCATCGGTGCCGAGGCAGGAGGTGGAAGAGGAGGGAGGGCGAGGGCTGCCGCAAATTCATATATGACCGCATTGCTGGTAATTTCGAATGTCCTCTTCCCTTTGGGAACCCTCCATTGCAGGAGCTTTTTGATTTATAACTGTTATCCGGTAATTAATAAAAATAATAAAAAAAGGAGCCCCGGTTACCTTCCCTAGTTGGGCTCTCCCTCTCTCTCTCTCTCTCTCTCTCTCTCTCTCACACACACACACACACACACACACACACACACACACACACCCACCCTTGTCTCTCATACATTTATTTGTTTTTTGTTTCAAGAAATCGAATACGGATTTTTCCCGGGGACCAGCTGATTCCAACGCAAATCGGATCGAGCACGGTCGACCCGATCCCGCTTGCCGCCATCCGCTCCTGCTCCTCGCAGTAGAGCTCCCATGTACACATTTACAGGAAGAAAGGGCTTCCTGTGCGACGATAGCGGCAGCACTGTCCTTCGCCATGGAGGCGCCGCCGCCCTTGTCTCTGCGCCTTGCTTCTTCCTCCTCTCTGCGGGCTTCTCCCGTCTCCGTCCGTCTCGGAGTTGGGCATGCCGTGAAACGCTATTCTCGTCTAAGACCTCTAAGGAGGCGCTTTTGCTGTCGAGCTGCTTCAAGTGAGAGCCCTTTTCCCTTTCGTAGTAGGAGATGTAGATTACTGTTAGGATGCTGCCTTCGATATCTAGTCGTAAGCGACCGAGCTGAGCTTCCTCTCTGCTTCTGTTGGGATAATGTTTCAGCTGTCACGCTGCTTGACTACGGCGCCGGGAACGTGCGGAGCCTGCGCAATGCGATTCACCATCTTGGGTTCGATATCAAAGACGTGAGATTTTCTTACCTCTGAAGACTCTTACTTGATAGATCAACTTCGGCGACTCTCTTCTTGTATCAGCCCCGTACTTTGGATTTCCGTCCCCTCAAGTACAACCCACCGTAGGCGTTTGAACGTCGTCTTCGTAAGCATCGAAGCAAAGTTCGGTTGCCCAGGATGAAAGGAGAATATGTGAATAAAAAAAAACAGGGTAGATGATTGAATCGGTGGTGATTTTTTTTCTCTCTACAACTACCTAGGTTTTCCTTGAGTTGCGAGAAAAGTCAACTCCCCGTCTGGTGAACCTTTTACTATGTTGAGTATTGCACCCGCATTCACAAGTTTATTCGGTGAAGATGCAAGCAAAAATTAGATTCCGAAATATTGCTGCTAGCATTTTCTCTTTTCCTAGCCAGCATTTACATTACGGCGCAGCCAAAGAAACTTAGCAAGTACAAAAATTGTCAATTCCAAACAACCTTTGAAAATTGGGAGATTATGCCCTTAAACAAGAGGATGAGACTTCCTTCCTACATGAGCGTGAAACAGAAAGAACCATGATAATACTGCTAATAACACAATCTTTAATTGACCACATGCATGCATACTGTTTTCTATCAATGCCTTTTGCATACTCTTGGTCGGTAACTTTGTTGATAGTTTTCACGAGGGAGGTACATCAGTTACATTTCTAAATGAAAACCAATTTTTTCTGCATTTCTTCAATATTGAAGGGGCCAGACCACATTGTAAAGTCACCTTTTGTGGGGCCTAAATTACGTCAAGTAAAGTTCAACATTTAACTTTCAACATTAGATACCTTGCTGTTGCTTGCTTTGCAGAGTCATTTAAGAAACAAAACTGCAGATTTGACTGAGCTGAAGTTACTGGAGTTTCCCACTTTTTATTCCTTGCAGGTGAAAACGCCAGAAGATATTCTCAGTGCTGATTGCCTTCTCTTTCCTGGGGTTGGTGCATTTGCGCAAGCAATGGAGGTCTTGAATCAGAATAGGTAAGCATCTGTTTCTGATTTCAAAGTTTGTCCTTGCGAGAAAACCAGTGATAACTAGGTTCTCACCTAAACAGATATACAATTTTTTTGCAGATAATGTAGAGACACGTGAATGAAATGAACTATGCCATTTGCCATCTTTTTTATGAGACCTAATAAACGTTTTCATATGCTTGTTCCTGTGTGATATTTTCATCTCCCATGATATTTGTTATCTTATTGTGAAATACCAGCCTCTATGTAGAAAATCTTTGGAGGATCCCTTGAGGGAAATGACTAGTTCTTCATGCATAGCAACCCTTGGGGCTAAGAAGTTTCCTTTTATGTTGTCAATGACCCACCACCCAAACCTGCACTCACACCTCGTTTTGATGCCGCGAAACTAGTTTTCATGGAGTTAAGGCATAAGACACAAGGCACAAGTTTTGAGCACTGTTCTATGGCAAGGCCATCTTGTACACACGATTGGCTTTTAATTAAATCGCCTTTTGTATAAAAGAATTTGATCGATAAATTAAGATGAAAGTATGAGGAAGAGGGAGAAAGAAAAAATGCAAGACAGGCCTAGAGTTGATGTGCAACAGTGGAGAGAACTTTTTCACGCCCATACCATATGCTAAAGGATGCCATATTTGGGATCAAAACAAAGTAGGAGAGTGTGCTCCAGGGATCCATAGGGCCCACTATATCAAGTAATTCAAACATTACGTCAGGAAAGAGTATGGAAAAATTACTTCACCAGTGTGCACATAAAAAAGGCATCTTCAACGTTCCTCTAGTCAAGTGTAAATACCATGGATACGTAGGTTGTTGAAAACTAAATTGAAGTGATCCTTGGGATGCATCTACAACTTGGTCTCTCTAGCAAATGTATGGAATATGGAGTTCTCTGGAATCCAATTTCCATTTCATAAATTGTTAGTCTCTCTCACTGTGCTTAGGGTCTAGGCAGGTGCAATATAGTATCATAGATATTTTATCGATGTAGCATCTTGTCTATGCAGTATTAGTGTACCCCTCAATATATGACTGTCATGTCTTAGGGAAGGCTATTCATTTACCAAGGATTGGCTTGATATACCGAAGGAGTTCATTCTATCCTTTAGTGAGCAGACAAATTGGCCCACTATTATCTGATATACCTATATGTGAGTGTTGGAGAGAAGTTCATCTTTCTTTCCCCTATAGACCATGGTTCAGTTTAATAAGAGTCGTAGTGGATTTTCACCCTTGTTTTCGAATGTTCTCAGAAGATCTTAAACATGTATAGATTTCATCACAAGGTTTAGTTTCTTCAATACCTTTAAAATGCTTTTGATTTTAAAGATAATTGAAATCAAACTCAAAAAGTTCGATTTCAATAGATTAATCTCGTCAGTATCATCACTTGTTTTCTCCATATCATCAAGGTAAACTATTAAGATATGTTTTGTCTTATTTTCTCGTTTATAAAGAAAATAAAAGAGAAACCCAATGAGGCCACCTTTATTAAGATATATCTTGTCAGCTGTCCTGTCTTCCTTTCCTTTGTTAATCTGTTAGCCTTCTTTGCAATGTATTTCACCCTGTAATCATTTTCTTGGCGATTTTCCCTACCAGAATGATCTCACACAAGTTTGCCCTTTCCTTTGTCCCTTTGTGTTCCCATAGGTGACGTGCCTTGAGAGGTGACAGTGTCGTTGATTTAGGATTACATATTTTACTGACCAACAGCCTCTCGGTGCAAAGGCGACCTTTGCTGAGAGCCCTTTGCAAAATGACACCAAACAAGGTCGCACAGAGCCAAGCAATATAGTGTGAAACCACACAAAATACCTGGAGACAAGCAATGCGTTTAGAAGCCATGGCAGAGCCTCATGATGCATCCCAATGCACTATAAGCTCTCACAATGCCAAACAGCGTTTCCTGATAGTATAAATCCACATATTTCCTTTTGATGGGGATGCCATACAGGAAAAACCACCAGCTTAGTGCAAGCAGGCAACCTGGTAGATCTTATAGGCAAAAGAGAGGAACAGATCTCCATCGGAGGTGTGGAGACCGTAAAGGAAGTGTGGTCCTGTGAACATGTTCTGATAGAGGGAGGTCGGTGCACTATGGCGTGCCAGACAGACTTTCATGGAGAAATGTAGCAAAAAGGAAAAATGCACCAGAAACCCAAAGGTCGGTTCACTATGGCGTAGAGGAAGGTTTTTCATATTCACACTAGCACCCAAGGGGTGTCACATTAAGTATTAGAGGTTCCGATTCAGGATCTAATAGGTCTATCAATAGCCTGTGAAAGAATAACAGAAAAGGGTATCAGCATCTTCAACCTCAGTTCAACGTATTGTTCCAATCCAGATTGGAAAAGGCCTCCAGACTTATTGTGGAGGAGGTCGCTATTTAGGCTTCTATAGATTATCGAAGGACAAACGAGTGCCCTTGAATTGGCAAAACTGGATGGCTGATATAGAACTTTAATGTGCAAATCCAATCCTTTCTCTATCTTCTAATATCCCACCATTTTTATAATTGGTGAAGCTAAGGTCATCCACTTGATTTGTCTATCACGAAGGCTGCAGGCATTGTTGAACTTGTGGTTTGATAGATTTCTTTGATTCACATAGGATTTAAGCTTCTGACCTTATTACGGAGCTCCTGTCTCAATGTACATTCCATGTTATTGACAGATATCCCACAAATAACCCGGAATTTGTAGATCTGGATTCTTTCATGTTTAACCTTGATGAGCCAAATCCTCTTGGATTAACCATAATGAGGAGAATTATCTCCGCCAAAATCTTCATGTTATTAGGTTTGACTTCCTTTTTTTCTCATTCATATATCTCAGTTTAGTTTAAATTAATCTTCTTTCAAACCATAAACAGAAATTTATAACGTTTTTTGTTAAAGATAAGTTGAATCCAGGTTATTTTTTTATTGAATAAATTCCTACAGAAGAAAGTGGTTTATAATAAAAATAATTAATGAAAGTTCGAATTCATTATAATGTCTAGCTTTTGAATTATAGCTCATGCGTTATGTTTATCAGAATTTGATGAGTTCTTTACGTTGTTAGATAAGTCAAATCTCGTTTCGCATGGATCTATTTTCC
Organism: Spirodela intermedia; assembly: GCA_902729315.2. NCBI lineage: Eukaryota > Viridiplantae > Streptophyta > Magnoliopsida > Alismatales > Araceae > Spirodela > Spirodela intermedia. The sequence goes on from LR746271.1 coordinate 3,208,253, forward strand.
ACAGGATGACTGAAGCTCTTTGTACATATATAGAGAAAGATCGTCCGTTTCTAGGTATCTGCCTTGGGCTGCAGCTGCTTTTTGAATCCAGCCAGGAGAATGGTCCAAGTAAGATACGAATGTATTTGTATCATTTTTTTCTCTGCTGGATGCTGAACCATTTGGCTGTAATCTGGTGGGTGTTTGGGGTGACTAGGATCTCGGTCCATTGAGCAAGAACTTTGATCTCTATTTTAGTTTCATAGTTTTTCCCATAACTTAGTCGTAGGACTGTCTTTCTCATAATTAGTTTTATTTCATTTTTTTGTTTTTTAGGCATTTAGGATCCTGTAAATGGGAAATTTATTAGGTCTCCCATTATTCATGAACAACACCCGCATGCTACTACTTTGAATGCTTGGCTTAAAAGTTTCAGTCATCTTTTCTGGGTTAGTTACTCATTGCTTAAGATAATTGTGGTGAAGGGAAATAAACAGGTGCATTTAACACTTTCGAAGGAAGAAGTAATTTAGAACATTATTTACACACATATGTTGGACACAATGAGAGTCAAACATAGTCTGAGGATTTTATTTTCCTCCATTTACTAAGCCTTTCCATTTTAATTGGCTAACCCTTCCTCACGAATTTGTGCAAAGTAAAGAAAGGGTATAGAAAGTTTGTGCACTCAGGGTTGCTGTTAAGTTGTGTTATAGCCCTTGGGAAAGAAAAGGGCATTGAAGGTGGGAGAAGGAGATGGACCTTTTTCAGGAAATCTATTAGGACATGTGAACTTGGAACGCTAGAAGAGGAAACAAGGCCTGAGAAGTGAATCCCAAAAGGCCCAGAAAGGATGAAATGTGGACGGCCCAAAACGTAGCGGTGCATTCCTAGTTTCTCTCTTTTTTTTTTTTTCATGTTCCATTTTCTAAGAAAAAGCTAACGGTAGTTCCTAGTTGTACATTTAACAGTGGCTAATCTAATATAAGCTTCTCTTGTTTAATGAAGGGATACCGTAGAAGGGCCCCGTTATCAGCTTGTCATTATTTTTTATCTCATTGCCTCCTTGCAGATTCATAGTACCTCTTTTTCATTCCTCATGACTTCAAGTCTCTTTGTTACTCTTTGGCCTACCCGAAATCAGAAGACGTGATATTTCTTTGTCACTAGAAAATGTATATGGTTCAGCTTTCAGGTGAACACAATTGGTTGGATAGACGTCTGGTTTCTACTGGCTACATGCAGGCATCTAAAAGAGCTGAAGCTTCAGTTCGTGCCAGACTTATATCTAATCTATGGCCTACTGATAATAATTCGAATTAGCTTGCCTGAAGATCCAAGAGCTCTTGAGGAAAAATGTTCAGTAAAAGTGTTGGGAGGAAGCCCCAAAAGTAGTCACCATTTTTGATTTTTCTGTCGAAAGTTGGATAGATAAGAAGGAAAATGAGAGAGTGGAACTAAATGGAAGTTGGAGAAGCTAAAAACAAGGGAATAAAGTTGGTCACTCTATATTGGTTGCTTTACAGAATATGAACAAATAAAACGAAGATGAGATGTAAAGGGCAGAAATCCAACAGAACGTTCTCTCTAAGATTAAGGATGCAGCTGACCATTCTCCACAGAAGTCAAACAGATGTCAGTATGTTTTTCTTAGGATTTCTAACACTTTTTGGGAAATAATGAAACATGAACTTCTGGATTTTGTATCGGAATTCCTGGAGAAACTATTTTACATCAGATATTTTAATGCCGCTTTAGTGTTAGGTCAGCAAAAAATAAGGGATGTAGATATTAGTTTATTGAATGGTATCTAATTTGAATTAAGACATTGATTAGTTAGAGAGTGTCATGAATAGAAAAAACCTTAGGTGTTATGAACAGAAAAACCCTAGAATGCCATGAATAGAAAAAACCTAGGTCTTGTGAAGAGAAAAACTCTAAGCGTTGTGAACAGTGGAGGAAAATATATTGTCAATCATTAACCCTGGTTTAGGTCTGGTTTATATACCAGACTCTAGTAAAAAAGTGAACCTGACCGCCCAACATTGAACCCGTCTAACAAAAATCAATTCGTTCCCACACTCCCCTTCCAGCTGGTGAATAGATATTCTCCAATCCCAAATTGGATGCAAGACTATGAATTTTTGGGCTACTCAAGCCTAAGTACATCCTCAAGTTGACTGTGTAGTCACATAAGGTCTGCAAGCCCCCCTCTCTCCACCTTTTTTTTTGGTTAAGTGTTTGTCAATTACGATGTGTTTTGTTTGATCATATTGTATTAGATTATGATCTATGTTGATTGCAGACTTGTTGTCACAAGAAAGTCTCATTAGGTCATCCCACTTAATTTTTGGGTCTTCTAATATGATCTTCAACCAAAGTGGTTCACATAGACCAGGAGTCATTTCTTGGAATTCAACTTCTGTACATAGTCATGCTACCACATCCTGTTTCTTATACAGAGGTAGATCTCTTGTCAACCACTGACCCTGAATAATCAGCATGTGTATGCCTCAAGTACTAATCTTCCATTTCTCCTCAACGTAATATATTATCTTGGTGTCCCTTTGAGATATTATAATGCTCAGTGAGCTGCCTGCTTGTAGATTTCATTTGGATCATCCATGAACTAGCAAATTGTTGGCGGGATGTGTCTGGTATATTCCGAGTTATGTGACTGTGTCTAGAACCTTCCGGGGTCTAGAACACCCTCTTTGAAATGTAATTTTTGGTGTGTGTCCCTTTCGAATAAGGTAATACTTTTCTCCAGGGGTTCTGGTGTCACTATTCAGCGCACCAGACCTGATTTTATCTCCAAAGCTAATCGCACACACTGCATATGCTATATATGATCATGTAGAACCAGGAGAGTTGGGAGTGAATAATGCTCGAATCACAGGAGGAGAATGCACAAACCCAATGTTGTCCACCTCTTTGTGAAGGCGCCCTGTGATGGAGGTGTCTTGAGCCAACAGAACTTTCTAATCAGACCTGGAACTCTGATACCATGTTGTGAATAGAAAAAACAGTGGTGTCATGAACAGAAAAACCCTAGGCATTATGAAAGTAGAGGAAAATTGTCAGTCACTGTCTGGTTTGGGGTTGGGTCTGGTTTATATACCAGGCCCTAGTACAACAGTGAACCGGCCCGGTCCAACAGTGAACCGGTCTAACAAAAACCGGTCCATTCCCACACAGAGTAATGGGGAACCTTGCGGGAATCAATCTGCATTTATTTAGACGAAATATAGATCTATAAATTAGAGAAGTTTGTACCCGCCTGAGGCAATCCTTGGTCAAACAGTCAGAGGTAAAACTTGTTTTAAAAACTGACTTCAGCATACTTTTTTGTGGCGGTGAACATGGCAGTGACTAGCTAAATCCCAAGGCATTATATGACACCTTTCTTAAAGTATTTAAAGCAACTAAGTGTAACACATTTGTAAAATTTGGATAAAACACTAGCTGTTGTGCAACCATAGAAAGAGCTATTCAGAGAACATTCGTTAAAACGCTGTACATAGTAATATGACTAATAAATTGTGTTTCCGCCAAGATGTGACTAGCTGTTGTGTCACTCGCTTAGTATACATAAACCCTAGTGCGTTTGCTAATGCTGTCTTGATGGCCTAAAGCTGGTGTCTCATGCCAGATCGTCTGGGGAGCACTTTTTTGGGTTCCTCCCCCAGACGTCATAGGGGTCTTGGGTATCTGGGTGACCTAGACAACGCCCTAAAAATCATAATTTGGGATAACTCATGGCTGTGCTATAGTTTAGAATCTATATTGGTCGATAATGATCTGCACTAGTATCATTTGAATTTATTGGCTAGAAGCCCTGAAGTTCAGTAGGTTTGGGGTTGCCCAGTGATGACAACTGCAACTGTATCAGTCCATTCAACACCTGGCCTTCCTGTCTTGAAGAAACGTTGCTGAACCTTTGTTATCTCTTTCGTTACAATTTTTCATAAGGTGGAAACAATGGGGACTTCTTTCTCATACATGCTTTATTCATCATTCGAATGCAATAGTTCATTGAAAGTTCTGATTCCTGATGCTTTTCCTGCTATTTTATGATCCGAAATTTGTATGCGTTGTTATTAGCTGTGTGCACTACTATATATGCTCTTTTTATTTTTTTGGATTTTTGACTTTTACTGCTTTTTTCCTGATGATTGCTTGCAGTAAAAGGTCTTGGATTGGTGCCTGGTGTAGTCGAACGTTTTGATTCATCTGGCGGCATAAGAGTACCACATATTGGTTGGAATGCAGTGAACATCTGCAAAGAATCTGCAATTTTGGATGAGATTGAAGGCCGTCATGTCTATTTTGTTCACTCATACCGTGCATTACCTGTATGATATTTCTGTCAATATTACTCTTCTTTGCACATATTTTATGTGGCTAAAAGAGTTAAAATGATTGGGGTAAATTTTGTGTAGTCAGAAGCCAACAAAGAGTGGATTTCATCGACATGCAACTATGGAGAAAATTTTATCTCTTCTATCAGAAGAGGAAATGTACATGCAGTGCAGTTTCATCCAGAGAAGAGTGGAGGTATTACGCTGCTGACTGTTTCTTGTTAATCCTTTGTGGCCGTCCTTGAACGCCTCAAGCCCTTTTTTGCACCTTGTAATTGTACTCATGCGTTACATATTTTATTCTCAAGTCGTGTGTGGTTGTATTGGACGGAAATCATTTCACTTGTTAAGTTTATTTTGATGCTCAATGTCAGCACGATTCGAGTTTATGTTATTTTTGTTATTATTGTCATAAATTTCTTGTGACTGGGATCACCTGGCAGCATTGAAGGATTTGAGCTTTTACTTCCGGTTCTACATTGAACAGATACTTCCATCTGATACATTTAACCTTCTAAACTTAAAAGCATCCAAGACAAGAAGCTTTCTGCTCTATGTTTATCAATGCATGGGTTTTATAGTCTTCTGACTCCAAGAGTATGGCCAACTCCATCTGCAAAAATAGTTTTTTCATTGTGAATAGGCCAATAAGTGATATTTACTGAAGGCATGTTACTGAAACTAATTTTCAGATGTTGGCCTTTCTATTTTGAGAAGATTCCTAAATTCATATGGATCATCAGTGGTAAAGGTAAGTCGTGTCTAAATAGTGTGTGCTATTCCTGAATCTTTTATATTCTTCTTATATTGTTTGATGACGCGGATTTTTTTCTTGTAAATAGAGGTCAGGTAATGGGAATGCATCAAAGCTTGCCAAGAGAGTAAACTTCTTACACCTGGAAATATTTTCTCAATATTGTTTTTATAGCAATGCTTTCGCATATTGGAAATGAAGATGTTTTTCGCCTCATATGTCAAATTTCTGTTTTGTTTTATTTGGATGCTTCTCTGAAAAGTAGGTAATAGCATGTCTTGATGTGCGGACAAATGACAAAGGCGATCTTGTTGTAACAAAAGGAGATCAGTATGATGTAAGAGAGCATACAAAGGAAAATGAGGTATTCCTTCAGTTTTTTAGATTCACAAGTATTCCACTGTTTTAAACCCAATGACACTTATCATCGAATCCCTTGGGCATGTTCGTTTCCAAGGTGTCATGCATTAATTTTTATTATTTAACTTTCAATTCTGAATATTTGAGTTGGAGGCAGCTGCAGTATGGCAAGGAAAATTTGCCAACCACTGCCAGACTGATGAGAAATGAATTAACGAACAAAGTGAATGCTACATTGATTCCATGCACCCAATCATGATTCAGTCACCCTAATATATCCCTGATATATCGTTTCTGATGGAGGGATCAGACTTGATATATCTTGTCAAATCTGGGGTTTAGTTTTTCACATTTTTAAAGGGAACTTTTTGACGTGGAGAGCTCAATGTGAGAGACTACGCACTTGTGATTGACTTGTTCTCTTTATGCCCAACGCCATGATCTCTTGCATCTTATGTGGGGCGGAGACATTAGATCACTTGTTTCATGGGTACTCATTTTCATTGGAGTTGTATCACACTGCATTACAAATAGGTACACAGTAGGAGGATGCAATGTCATCCAATTATATGGGCTTTCAAGTCTTAAATTCTAATAGTATTTATTGATAAGCATAATGCGGCTAAGGATATTTACCTTGCTGAATAAAATAGCGAAACTATTTTTTTTTGGTCCCAATGCATGATCTTTTTGCATCTGTATTCGTGAGAGATCTGAGCTTGCCAAGATTTGACATCTTTGTGTACTTTTCGAAATATCTACTTTATCTGATGTTGATTTATTGAGCTGAATATTGATAGTTTACTTGAATGCATTCTCCTTACTGTTTAAATGTGATGCCTAGATGCCAACTTCTTCGCCTCTTCTTAGATTGCTATCAGATATTCATCTTTTTTCTGCTACTAATCATTAACGGTTAAGGGCAGTTCTCTGGTCTGTTTACCTTCTGAGAGTGAAAGCAAAGTCCACTAGGCTTATAGCTCTATTGTCTCTTTTATCATTTACTTCTAGGTAGCCAGTTATACAAAAATAAAGTCTGAAGCCTTCATCGAATAAAAGGCCGAATTGCTGTCTGACACAGCTTGGTGCGTGTGCTCATATGATTTCGCTTTACACGTGATACATATATTTCTTGTCAGGATTGAGAACCATTGTCATGCCATTTACGAAGATTTCTTTCGATATTTAGTTGCAAGATTTCAGTGTTTTGTGGGCGTATGCATATTTTTCTCTTAGTTGTTAGATATTTAGCATTTGTATTTTAATTTTTTGTTACGATATTTTTAAGATCGTGTCATTTAAGCAGTTAGGCACTGGACCATCGGCTTACCTTAAAACCATGTGATTTTAGTTGCCTATTCCCATGATTGTATCATGCATTATTGTTTGGTTTGTTATCACCGTCAATATTAATTTATCTGGCTACACTGCTAAGCGTTTTTGGGGATGCTGTATGAAGGTGAGAAACCTTGGCAAACCAGTGGATCTTGCTGGTCAATATTATAAAGATGGGGCTGACGAGGTAGACGCTTCTTCTCTTTCTGGTTTTATTTATTTTCCATGTAATTGGTTATACACTTTACTGAAGTGTCCAGATTAAACTGCGTTTCAGATTAGCTTTTTGAACATTACTGGCTTTCGTGACTTCCCCCTGGGAGATCTGCCAATGCTTCAGGTGTGAGCTGCAGCTCTATCTGTTTTCTACACTCTGAGACTCGTGCATTTAACTAGTAGATTGATCTGAAATTGCTAATTCTACTCGTTTTAGATACTCTCTGAATATACTCCTTCATGCTCCCGACACTGACTTTCATCTTTCTATGTTCCTTAGCATGTAATAGTGGGCAATGGTGTGAACCGCCTAGAAAGTGTACATTAAAGGAGAAAATATAGCCTTAGCTTATCAAATTGTGTTGTAAATACTTTTCGTTTGATATGCTTTCTAGGTCTTGCGCAAGGCATCAGAGAATGTTTTTGTACCACTTACGGTCGGCGGTGGTATCAGGGACTTCACAGATGGAAATGGGAGGTGTGTTTGTGGCCTTTACCAGAAAGAAAGTATTTGATGGTGGATGTTTCTACATGCCATAGATTTTTCTTTCTCTTTGCTCCCAAACAAGTCCATCCTGTGGAGCCCATTGATTCTTCTTATTCAAGAATGATGTTGCTGATGTCAAGCAAGGTGATTTAGTATTTTAAGTTACCGTTGTGCATTTGTCTTCTGGCAGGCATTATTCAAGTTTGGAAGTAGCGTCAGAATATTTCCGCTCTGGGGCAGATAAGGTTTCCATTGGAAGTGATGCAGTTTATGCCGCAGAGGAGTACCTGAAAACCGGAGTATGCATAACTACGGCAATGCCTTCATTATATGTATATGATCACAGATATCAGTTGTAGCTACTTTAACTTTTCCCAATTCGAACCTCATCTCTTAAGGTAAAGACGGGAAAGAGCAGCTTGGAGCAAATTTCTCGAGTTTATGGGAATCAGGTAAGACTCTGACCACCTGTCATTTGTAAGTTTTGACGTCGTACCTAGCTGCATGATCACATAGAAAAGTTTGCATGATTTTCCAGCCCATTAGTGTGACTACGATTGTCATGAAAATAACATAGATTGTTGACCTGGCCCTGCTTAAAACGATCAGATCACTTTACGGATTTTCTCAGCCCTGATCTGCATGGCATCAACCGAGCCAGCCACTCCATGTCTGGACCTGGACGAGAAACCCTACCACAACCAGCAGATCAGGCCGATTCGCTAGCGAATTGTTCTGATTCATAAGGGAATCAGTCAGAACCTCTGCATTGTGCTCACCTGAACTTCAATATTGTTTCATTCACATGACTATGCTCACCTGAACCTCAGGGTTGTTAGGGAGGTTTTTACTAACTTTCCTGCATTGTTTAACATGGTATTTATAAAATGGTTGGGAATTGATTTCAACCCATTGGAAATATTGATTGAAATATTTCTAATCAAATTCGAGGCTCATGAAATATAGAACATAAGAAATTTCAAAAATGGAAAGAGTAGAGGCAAATTGCATACATTGATGTAAAACTTTACACAACTATCTTACTAGTATTTATGCCGAATGTTGGGTTTGGACTGGATTCTGACGTTCTGTTGTGCATATTCTTTAGGCAGTTGTTGTAAGCATCGATCCTCGTAGGATATATGTCAGGAATCCTGATGATGTACAATTTATGGTCATCACGACATCGACTCCAGGTTCTGTGATATTATTCTCAACTTGTCCTCCTAGTATCTGTACCGTCCACAGTTGGGGCATTTTCCTCATGCTACTTTCCATCCTGTGATAGTTTCAGGTCCTAATGGAGAAGAATATGCATGGTACCAGTGCACTGTAAGTTTTTATCCAATGTTTTCCTCTTGACTATTTAAATGATTTTATGGAACTGTATGCAAAAGTTTCATATTTGGAAATAGTTTGAAATGTGCACTGTGAGGTGCCTTCTGCTTATTATCTCAAGATCTGGGGAATCGTTTCTTTGCAACTTTTGGGGCATGTTATCTTGCTAGTTGTTTCATAAGTTCGATTGTGCAATCCGTCTGTGCCTGCTGTTGGCTGGCAATATCTTGAGGCTAAGAAAGGCTAGCGGTGCTGGACGGCAGGGAAGTAGGCTAGAGACTGGACCTAGTTTAGGCAGTGGAAGCCAATGATATAACCTGCTAGACGTAAAATTCATTGTGATAGATGCTTATAATTTTTACAGTGCTAACCTGTAAGAAAGAATAGAACTTAGCGCCTTCAGCAGCTTCTGAAGAGTTGCTTATCATGGTTATAATTATGGGCAGGTCAATGGTGGGCGAGAAGGTCGACCTATTGGAGCATATGAGTTTGCCAAAGCTGTTGAGGAGCTGGGAGCTGGTGAAATACTACTCAACTGTATTGATTGTGATGGTAAGACGTACCCTCCGACGAACAAAGTCTTTCGCATGCCATGTGTTTGTTTTCTCTGTACATCGATATCATCAAAGGTGGAGGCCATTAAAGAGACGTTGTGATGACCAGGCCAGGGAAAGGGCTTCGACATCGACCTGATCAAGCTGATATCAGATTGTGTCACTATTCCTGTAATAGCTAGCAGTGGTGCTGGTGCGGTGGAGCACTTCTCGGAGGTCTTTGAGAAGACGAATGCCTCAGCTGCACTAGCTGCTGGGATTTTCCATCGCAAGGAGGTGCTATTCCATTCCGGTCGTCTCTTTTTCAATATCTTTGAGCCATTAACTTCAAATTTTAGGCGTACATTTCGAAACTGCATGTCATTCCTGAGGTTTGCCATCTTGGGAAGTAGGAAATATTTTTAATCATACAGTCTCTGGGTGTCCTCATTCATTTTTAATAAAGGTTTAATTTTTATAGGTTGATCTAAAGACCACCAATTAGCAGCTCTCCTTTTTTTTTTCCCCGTACCAAACATCTTTTTTCTTCTCAGCATATCATAGCAGAGTTTGCAATGGATTTCTGGCTTGTCGAAGATCTTAGTTGATTCAAAGAAATTCTCGAATCGTTTGCCATACGGAAGCCTCCGTCTGTGATTGTGGAGACGACTTAGCTTGTGATGTGTCTCGTCTGTGTGCAGGTTCCTATTCCATCTGTGAAAGAGCATCTGTTCAGGGAGGGGGTCGAAGTCCGATTGTGAAGGAGCATCTGTTCAGGGGGGAAGACTGCGAAGTTTGTGTGCGGGTCCCCATTCGGGATGGTTCCTCCCCGATTATTATGTCTTCGAGGAGAGTCTTAAGTCAAAGGGGGGGCCTGGTTTTGCGGCCATTTTCAAGTAGTCGGCTTCTCCAGAATTAGGATTTCATATGCTTTTGCCTTTTCTCCGGCGGGGTTGATATGCTGGCTGTTTCACATGAGAAGGACCAGTCTTTTTTGATGCAACAATGAAAAATAGACCTTCCTAGCGCGAACGACAGAGATAAATGGGTGGGAAAGACAGAGATGGGCCTCTCCTGGCCCATTTGAGCTCCCTCTCCGCCGCTGGAGTATGCCCTCACGCCCACGCCGGCGGTGACGCCCGTAACGTTGCCGAGCGCGGCGGCGTTTTCGATGAAAACTCCGCCCGCTTTCTGTCATCGTCTCGTCATTGAAGTCGTAGTCTCCCCTACCGTTTCTTCGGCGGCAGCGGCATCCGAATGATCACGCCCACGTCGTTGTTGGGCACAGCATGCATGCTGTGGAATTCCTACCAGCCGCCGCCGTCGTCTCCTCCTCCGCGTTGACCTGGATAGCTGCGGATTCAGCCGTCGTCCATGAGACTAGCCTCCACCTCGTGTTCCCAGGGGGATCAGACTCTTGAAAGGAAGAAGCTCGTCCCTCTGCGGACGAAGCTATCATCTTCCTCTCACATTACGTACAGTCCAGAAACCTTATCCATTTTCGAACACAATTGCACGAGAGTCTATCGAGGGTTTCTCGGCAAGATTCCATTTAAGAAGAATCATTAAACCAACTGAATCTGCCGTCGAGGAGTTTAATGCAACGTATAATTATTCAAACGTCGGGAGAATAAAGATGAATGGGGTCGTAGGATCATCGAACGGGGGGAATAAACCAGGGGTGGGCATGTTCAAACCAGACGCCACCTCCCCATGGCGCCGCCCCCCCCGCGTCGTCTTCCTTCCTCATCCGGGCGAGGTGGTGGTTGAGCAGTGCCCGTCCCGGCCACGCGTGATAGCAGGCGCACATGCGTGCTGCAGCCGGTGGGTGGAGGGTGGGGGTGGGGGGGCGCTCTTACCAGTAGAGAGAGAGAGAGAGAGAGAGAGAGAGAGAGAGAGAGATGAACGGACACGTCGAGGACCGCGGCGGAGGGGGCGAGCTCCTGCGCGTCCCCGCAACGCGGGGATTGCGGTCGGAGATCCGGCACTCCATTGCTTTGACTTCCGACGGGAGAGGGAGGAGGTCACCGACAACAGCCGTGTCTAATCGCGCTGAGAATCCGACTCCGCTGAACGTGAGATTCGGCGTCGGTGAGAGAAAATCCAGTGGCCGTCACGGTAAGTCGTGCCGGATAAATTTTTACAGCCAACAGGTGGTGGACCACCGCCCTGTCCCGTCCTGCCGACCACGGAGGAGAGAGAGAGGGAGTAAGTCCGTTCCCCACGTAGAACGAAGGGCCGGATGTGGGGGGGCCGCAGCGCTCCAAGCATATCGTTTTTCAGGCCACTTGAGAAGGCCATGTGCTTAGATCTTGCCTGGCCAACGAAATGGATTGGTTTGATCGATCATCCAGAGGGGAGGGAGAGAGAGACGGGAGGTGGAGGGTTGGAGAGAGAGAGAGAGGACAGAGAAGAAGAGAGAGACGGGGAACCCTATTAGTCGCCATCTGCGGGCTCCTCCTCGAACCCCATCTATTTCCATTATTCGAAAGGGACATGAGAGTTGGGGCGCACCCAAAATGGGCCACCCTCTCTCTCTCTCTCTCTGTACGCGACAGTGAGATTGGAAGCGTACTCATTACTCTGAAGGCCTCACCTTCAGCAGTACTTGAAGAGAGAGAGAGAGAGAGGGACGGGGAGAGCGATCGCTGGGTCGTAACCAGCCGGATTTTTCCGCCGGGCGGATGCTCGCGGCGGGCGACGGCGAGCCGGGGACATTCTGAAAGCTCATCTCTTAAGCTCCTAACATTGGTCGACGATTAACGGGAAGTCCCTCCTCTCCCACGCCGGGATCCATCGAGGAAGCCGGTCGCGGGAGCGTTTCCCACGTACAGGATTTGATCCTTTCGTTGTCGGTGTTTCTCGACCGGAGAGAAGTCTCTCTCGCTCACGCCTGCTCCTCGTTGCCCGCACGTCTAGGTAAAAACGTGAAAACGAGGGGGTCGCAGAAAGCTAGCAAGCTCTAAGAGCAGACTCTAGAAAGCGCCCGCTATTGAGCTAGAACCTTCCCGCCGTCGGCGTCCCCGGTAATCCCTTACCTTCCGTCTCTGGTGAGCCGGAGTCACAGAGAGAGAGAGATAGAGAGAGAGAGAGAAATGGTTCTCTTCCTCTTATTCGTCGTCGTTCTCCGGAGAGCCCCCCGCCGGTGCGGCGGCGGGGAGCTCAGAAATTTCGAGATCAAAAGTAATAAATGATCTTCCAATTATTGCCGGAGGAGAGGGGAGGGGGGGGGGGGGGCTTGCTCGCCGAGCATTTCACCGACACAGCGAGAGAAAAAAGAATCCACCCGCCCGCTTCCGGACGAACTCAAACCCATAAAAGACTGATTTTTAGTCTGATTCTCTGTAATAATCAAATCCCATGGGGGTTTCTGCCCCAGATGAGCAAACAAAAACTGCCTTGTTCAAATGATGCCGCTGGAAAGCCTAGGCAAGTGGGGAGTTAAGACGCCAACTGTAAAGGTACAGTGGCAGCGGCGGCAGCTGACAGGGGATCTAACGCTATGACTGGGTCTTCTTCAGGTACTCATAGAGCCCATGCCGTGTCGGAGGCATAGGACCTAACAAGTTCCTCCTCGCCTGACGACAAGGCCCTGCTTGTCTGACGGCAGCTTCTTTTGCTATTATCCATGCACGGGGCCGCCGCCCTATCTCGCCCGGCCCCAAGGCAGCCATCCTCGATTTATACCTCGACGCAGTCCAGGTCGACGCAGCTCATCGACCTGGCATTCCCCACCACCACCACCACCACCACCACCGCCGCCCCGCCCCCCCGCCGCCACCGTCCACCATGGCCGCCGCTCCCCGCCGAGAGGACTCGGAGCTCCTCGGCGGAATGCCGAGCTCCTCATCCCATGAAGCCGGCGCTGGCAAGCTGAACAGGAAGAGGAGGCCCTTGCTCCTCCTCGCCTCATTGCTCCTGGTAGCCGTGGTGGCCGGCGTAGCCGCCGGAGCCGTCAGAGCTCGACGGAGCCGTCAGACGGCGGCGGTCCACGGCGTCCTCCGCGCCTCCTGCAGCTCCACCCTCTACCCGGATCTCTGCTACTCCTCCTTCGCCGGGCAGCCGTCGCTCCTCGCCGCCGTCACGGACCAGAAGGATGTCGTCCACGGCGCCATCAGCCTGTCCAAGAGCTCTGTCCACCACATCTTCTCCACCGTGCAGAAGATCCGCGCTTCCAGGGGCGGCAAGCTGACGGAGCGGGAGCGGTGCGCCCTCCACGACTGCCTGGAGATGTTCGACGAGACCCTCGAGGAGCTGGGGGAGGCCGACGCCGACCTCAACTCCTACGACCGCGGGGCCAGCTCGAGGGCACTGGCCCGCCACGCCGCCGACCTGAAAACCCTCCTCAGCGCCGCCATCACCAACCAGGACACCTGCCTCGATGGATTCTCCCACGACAGCGCCGAGCGGCGGCTGCGCGACGAGATCCGGGAGGCCATCACGCACGTGTCCCACATGTGCAGCAACGCCCTCGCCTTGGTCACCAACATGACCGACGGCGACATCTCCTCCAGGTTGGAGGTCGAGCAGATGGCGGCGAGCGGCGGGGTCCACCGGAAGCTCCTTGAGGTGGCGCAGGAGGAAGCCGTCTACGGTGTAGACGAGGAGGGGTTCCCGACGTGGATGTCGGCGGCGGACCGGCGGCTTCTGCAGCAGAGCACCGTGACTCCCAACGTGGTGGTGGCGGCCGACGGCAGTGGGGACTTCAAGACGGTCTCAGCGGCAGTGGCGGCAGCGCCATCGGGGAGCAGCAAGAGGTACGTTATCCGGATCAAGGCCGGAACCTACAGGGAGAACGTGGACGTGCCCAAGTCGAAGACCAACATCATGTTCGTCGGCGACGGCCGCGGCAGCACTGTCATCACCGGCAGCCGCAACGTCGTCGACGGCAGTACCACCTTCAACTCCGCCACCGTCGGTAAGCGCCGCCCGCCCACTCACCTTCGACTTGAGAGGAAGTTGAGTTAAAACCGCCTCCTTCGCTTGCGAGCTGACGACCCTCGTCGCCGACGGCGACCTGCAGCCGTGGTGGGTGGGGGATTCCTGGCGCGGGACCTGACGTTCCAGAACACGGCGGGGCCATCCAAGCACCAGGCGGTGGCGCTGCGGGTGGGCTCCGACCTGTCGGCGTTCTACCAGTGCAACATCGTCGCCTACCAGGACACGCTGTACGTGCACTCCCTCCGGCAGTTCTTTCGGGACTGCTACATCGCCGGGACGGTGGACTTCATCTTCGGCAACGCGGCGGTGGTGCTGCAGAACTGCAACCTCCAGGCCCGAAAGCCCAACCCGGGGCAGAAGAACATGGTGACGGCGCAGGGGAGGGAGGACCCGAACCAGAACACCGGCATCTCCATCCAGGGCTGCACCATCAGCGGCGCCTCCGACCTCTCGTCCTCCACCCGCACCTTCCTCGGGCGGCCGTGGAAGAAGTATTCGAGGACGGTGGTGATGCAATCGACCATCACCAGCGTCATCGACCCGGCGGGCTGGTTCGAGTGGAGCGGCTCCTTCGCGCTGGACACGCTGACCTACCGCGAGTACCAGAACACCGGCGCCGGCGCCGGCACCTCGGGGAGGGTCAACTGGAAGGGATACAAGGTCATCACCTCCGCCAGCGAGGCCCAACAGTACACCGTCGGCAACTTCATCGGTGGCTCCGGCTGGCTCGGCGCCACCGGCTTCCCCTTCAAAAGCGGCCTCTGACGGCCCTCGTACTACATCATCTTCCTCTCCCCTCCCTCCCCTGGAATATTCGAATAACTGGGTCCCCCTTGTCTCCCAACTCTGCTGCAACCAGCGGAGGGAGGGAGGCACACGTGTGCAATTGAGAAGATCGACGGCCGAATAACAAAAACAATTCAGGGCCTTCTTCTTCTGCGTCAACGCCGCAGTTCCACCCACCCCAAAATAATCACTGCGTCCAAGAGAAGGGGGAGAACTACAAAGAAGAAAGTCCCAAAGATGGCATTTTTTTTCGCTTTTACAGTACATAAAAAAAGGGTTGACCGAAAACGACCGTTCAAAGGGCAAAGGGTTGACCTTTCTAAGAAGGGGACGAAGAAAATCGCGGAGCGGTGTCGGTGAGATTTCAAGCAGATCTGCTTTCCGCAGCCGGTACCTCTCTGCGCGTCAGTCAGCATCCATCTCCTCCAGAGCTGCCTTGGCGGCTTCCTTGGCCTGCTCCAGGAGGTCGTCCGGGACCTGCAGCGCGGCAGTACCACAGTTTATTTACATTTTTCCCCCCTTCGTAAAGAGTTCACACTTCGACGAGGAAGCAAGCAAGCAAGCGAAAAAGGGTTGGGACGGGGAAAGCACCAACCTTCTGGTGCTGGCGGTCGGATTCCTCGCAGACCCAGCTCATTTCCAGCTCGAATGCCTTATCCTTAGCCTCGTCGTGTATGCCATAGATGCTGCCACGCCACGACAGAGAATGGGTTAAGAACGCCACTGTGCGACTCTCTCTCTTTCTCTCATATTTATACATATACTAAGACACGTGAGGCAAATTATGTGTGGGCTAAATGACTAAATGACGCGTGGGGATGTCCTCTTCCTGCTTCCTTGGATGATTCCATTAATGACGCGTGGGGATGTCCTCACCGGACACATGGGGGGTTGTGTACAGAAGAAGGGCGAGGAGTCCGTACCGTCAATGAGTCGGAAAAAAAGCGATGGCTTAAGATTTCATTAGGGGATGAAAGCGGTGTCTGAGAATCTGAGGTCAACAAGGGCAGGGGAATATGAGAAGGGAATGTGATTTGACGGGGTTGGGAGATCTCAAGAAGGTGGGTGGTTAGGTAGACTCGGTGAATGAGCAGATAGGGAACAGGTTAGGTTGCAGGCACCGAGACAAGAAGAGCAAGTATGGTAGAAACCCATTTTTAGTTTTTCCACCCTAAAACCAAAAAATCATCCTTCCTACCCTTTTAAACACCCACGTAAAGTGGAAGGTGGATCCCCCCTCCTGAAGATGGTGGTAGCGACAAGGGCATTGGGTGATTATCTCTCTCTCTCTCTCTCTCTCTCTCTCTCACTCTCAAGTGGGTGGGCAGGTAGCCTAGGTGAATAAGCTGATGGTGAACAGGTTTCAATCCCCGATAAACGAAGAGGAAGTATGGCAGACACCCATAATTAATTTTTGCCTCTCTAAAATAGAATAACCATCCTTCCCACCCTTTAAACAACCGCGTAATTTATTAAAGTAATTAGCACAAGATGAAAAACAGGGAGATTAAATAAAACAATACTGTAGAGCTAAAATGTACTTGCATGCACGCGGGGGGGAGGAATACTTACATTTTAGCAACCTCAATGACCCCTTGCCTGCATGTTAGCTCTGATAACTTCAGCTTCTCTATCTCCCTGTTCAGTAGACAAGAGTTTGTAGCATCAAGAGTGGAATCTATCTTAATAGGTACACACGGCAAGGCATAGCAAAGAAAATCTTTAAGATACTAAACCGAAGATGACGGCCTGGACTTGGCAAAATATCCAGTGCAGGCCCAACTTACTGAAATTGATGGACAAGCAAGGGGCAATGGAGTTTTTACATACAAAGGAAAACGAGGCGCATATATATGTGGTTTCAAATCACCCTCATAATGGCTCTTCGACGCTCTAGAAGTACAAGTCAAAGAAGGGAATAGAACAGAAGAAAGGCTCTTCGACGACTTACGTTTTTGCAGCCTGTCTCCCTTTGCCCAAAGCAGCCCCAAAGTATCTCTGGACACGTTTCAAGAGATGAAGAAAGTAAACAAAATTGAAAGTACATATGCAACTACAAGATCATTGATGGTATGACACATAGTTTTGTGAAGTATGTGAAATAATAGAGCCAACCGGGCTCACACAAAAAAGGCTTAACTGACTCTTATCTGATCAGCTACTAATGAAATTACAATCTTTCATGAGTAAAACAGTAAAAATTACTTATTTCTTAAATAATGCATCAGATGACGTTGTAAACGGAAGTCAACTCACGTATGAGATACCAGAAGGTTCAACCATGTACAGCTGCGGTCCATCCCTGTCATAACCTCCAACAAGAACACCACAACCAAAGGGTCTGCAACATAACAACCTCTCTTAGCGAAGTATGAATGACTTAGAGAGGTTTCCAAGGAACATCTCATGAGTGATGGTTATAAATTAACCTCATCCTACCTTAGCCACCAATAGAGTGTGCAAAGATGAACATAGCTAGCAACACGGTCTGCAAGTTCTTTCACAGGTATAGGCTCACCATAGATCCTGGATTCCAGATGTTTAGAACAGCTCAAAACACGCATTCATGAAGAAAAGATCGATGAAAACCACCATTTTCTTCCCAGTATTGCAAAGAATAGATGGACCACAGAGTGCTCCAAGAAACAACATATGAAAAACGAGGCTAATTGAAAATGATGGGCACAATCTTCATGTAAATCGGAAAATCCCAACGTTTAAGTGGAAGAAAGCACAATATTCTAGAGGACTGTCACAATAATGTATTCACTATACGGCTTCTATGAGGTGGTACATAACAGCTTTCTCCTAAGTTGGAATCTATGTGTGTCGAAAAACAAACAAGCATTTAGAGATTCTTTATTGCAATTAAGGTAAAAATAAATAAATAAAAACTAAAGGAGGCAATAAAAAGATAAGACATTAGGCATCTTAAATATATCTACACAAATGACATGTAACACAGTGAAGTTATGGTAGGATTCAAGCTCCTGATGATTATTAGCTGTGACACACTAGATTTATGTATGTGTGCACGCGCCTTTGCGTGTATATGTAGTAAGCTGTGTGAGGAATTTATTTAAACATGGTTATCACCTTCCTTCATTAACTACATAACCTGCAAAAATCGCTCGCAAACTGCATTCCGGTTTTTGTTTATGACCGCAACCAAGTTAATATGAGATTGTAGTGATATTTATAACACAAAGCAACGCCCAAATAAGAATGTAAAAAATTAGAAGATGATAGCTTCAAGAAATAGAATCTTGCAGACAATAAAAGTCCAAACCTTTCATAGTTAGTGGCTTCAGATTTGGCCCGGGTAACAATTTGCCTACCATCTGCAGCTAATCCAGCAACAGCCTAAATATGAAATTCATGCATGATAATAAGAAGGATTACATGACCTGGTATTAAGATTAAAATTTTTCATGCCTACAAAGGTTAAAAATATCATGCATACAAATGAAAATTTTGAAGTAACGTTCAGAGATAATGGACCTGAATTAAAAATCAGGCGCAAAAGAATTTTTTTCCCAATCCCCATCTTTTCTTTCAACTAATTATTGAATTAGAAAATAACCACAAAAAATGGAAGAATATATTGCATAGCGATATGACAAAGAATGCCCTGGCCATATATTAGCCACTCACCAGCCTTTGAAAACATGACAACAAAAATGAAAGATCTCTAGACATGAGAACAATTCGAGGGACAAAAGTCTTTTCTGTGCTCTTCTCTATCCTTTTAAGGAAAACCCCAGGTTCTTTGGGCAACAAAAGGGAAAATTAGGTGGACTCCACCCCAAGTGCATAGAAGAAAGGCGAAGGCATTTGGGAACATCGTTTTTAATCAGAATATTATCATTGAAAAAAATGTGTATAAGTACAAAGTAATAAGATTATAAAATAGCGGTGACATAACTTTTGTAAATGGTACTAACAAGTAAAAATTGATAGTTACGAGTTACATTACGAAAGTTTATGCATTCAACCGAAGTGATGTTCATGCAAAAAGCCAATAAGCAGACGTTCAACCCGTTCCTGACAGGGAGTAGTTCCCTGGCTTAAGTGAATGACCGAATTATTGCCCTGCTCGCAACAGCAAATGGGCATGCATTGGCAAAGGAACATGCTTTTACTCATGAGGAAATACCTGTTCACTTGGTTGCGGTAAAAAATGCAACCAGAATCTGTGATTAGCTACTCACCTAGTCAAGACAGGTGCCTTGTCGCAGAGGCGACATTTTAAAAGGCTATGAGAGCAGCTACATAATTTTACCGAACACCTTGGGATGACTTGTATGCAATCATCAAACAACAACCATTTAAGCAAGGGTTCAATAAAAAACAACCACAACCTTTAAGGCACTGAGGACGAGTGAAAGACCAAAGCACTGTGGTCTGAAAAGATTGATATTGGCTTTCAGCAGAATTTGGCACAACTAAAAGGTGGTGTGGACCTAGGTAACCCACATCCTGTCAGAACTGAAAATTTTCATGGACTTTTGATATTACCATTCGTAATTCACAAAGATGCGCAAGGAAGTAATTTAGTGAATAAATATGGATAACTTAAAAATAAATATATCCAGTTGACTACTAAGGACTCCATCCCATGATCATCCACCGAGAACAAGAAGCTACAGTTACAACCGCCAATCATCAATATTCCAATTAGATATTCTCCACCACAAGTATCTCGTTCAATTACATCAGGTACCATCAGTGTGTTAACTTTAACATCAGCTTCCGTAGTGTATAACAATGCAATCGGTTAGAATAAAGATTGGTGATCCAAGATAAAAAAAACTTCTAGAATGCTCATGGAAAGAAGTGTCCGTCATGTTCTGGAGTTAATTTAGTGGCATTATCGAATCTCCATAAATAATAATAGCAGGTTGCATTAAAATGAAATCAGTTCACGAATTCAGACTTCAGAATCGAATTTCGATTCCCAGTCATGCCAGGTCCAACCGTGATCTCTGTCAGACAAAGGTCTGGCCAGGGCAGAAACTGGCCAATCTCACGTAGACCAGTTCCCTTCTTTTCTTATATTTTCGCAATCGGCTGATTCTACATAGTTTAATCAGTTAACAACAATGATTCTATGTCATCAACTGGATGCGCTTTAATCCTTAGGCTAAACTTAACCTGATCACCATAAACCCAGAACAAGTATACCAGGGCCATGACTGCTGGAATCACAACCAGATCCTTTGGAAAATGAGGACAAGACCAAAAGCCAGCAGGATAAATGTAAAGATGAAAAAGCGTAACAAGCAGAGAGCTGGTAGGAAACTGCTTTAACTGTTTCAGGAGGGTAACTTCTGTATGTCACTTTAGGAATTTTGAAGTAAAAAATATACCAACAGTTTCCAAGTTTTTCTGTAATAACCATAAACAGAGGCTCAAGGATAGAAACTGTTACCATTTTTTTTAAAGTTCTGTATTAAGTAAAGTCGAGAATAATGCAAAATAATATAAGGTGAAAATTTCAACCGGGATTTTACATTATGAAGCATATATGCTGCCTGAACACGAAGAAAACCACTAATTGCTATTCATCCCAAATTCAGGCCAGCTTTCCGAAGTGTCAACGACAGACATGAACTCCCAAGAAATGTCAGAGGAGTCCATGTAAAAGGAGAGAGCTATCATATATTCATTGAAAAGTGTTATCACTTAGTTTCTGTAAGGACTCGAGGATTACGAGGAATCGGGCGGATTCCCCAGGTCCAGATATTACTGTAACATTCCTGACCATTTGTTACGGATAGAAAGCACCGATGGAATTAACATTTTGGCAGGATAGTAACAGCACAAACACAAATAAGAGAACAGCCCAGAAACAGCACCGACGAAAGTAAGATTTTTGGAAAAGGTCCGGTAAGTTAAATGAATGGAAATATGACATCAGCTGCGACGTAGCATACCATGCCGGAGTGGCGGTGCACAGAGTGGATCCTCCTGTTCGATCCGGCCAGCAGCATTTTAGAGGCAATCAATTTTTCCACGCCCTAAGAGCAAAAGAGAGTTAAAACGAACCAAATAAGTAAACAAATAGCAAAACAACTACGGAACACTATTTAATAGCCACCGCCCTTAAACAAGAGCTGCACCCCCACCCCCCTTCCCTTCAATAGCCAGAGAGTAGTCAAGTTGAGGGAGCATAATCTACCATGACGATCCCATCCTTGCACTTGATGCCAATCACCGTCCTGACAGGAAGAAGCAAGAACGCGAACAACGTCGGTCCAATCAGCACCGGCGAGGCCGGAATTAGGAAACTACGGGAGAAGATGTAATGGACGAGAAAGCTCGAGATGTGGCAATTCGCTCACCCGCTGTTGTCTACGGCCTTGGCGGCGTACTCGATCTGGAACAGCCGGCCATCGGGCGAGTAGGTAGTCACGGACAGATCGTACCCCGTTCCAATGCTGCTCATCTTCTCCGCCTACCCCGAACCCCTCCTGTCTCCGTCTATCCGCGCTTCTCCACTGCAAATGGGAGGGCAGCAGCAGCAGCAGCTGTGTAGGTCGCCCCTCTGTTTCTTGCGAGAGAAGTAGCGCCGATGGGAAGAAAAAGAGGGTGGGGGGGAGAGGAATACCCGGTTCGGATCCGAACCGACTTCACAACATTAAAATTTCCTTCCCCTTTCAAAATGCGGCGCCACAGAGAGATAACGGGGGGGAATAATTTCTGTTTTTAAGAATTGGTGAAGGGAAAGAGTACCTTTCCAAATAAGATTACTTTATTCGTAAGAAAAATGGAAATATACTCATATTTTCTTTTTTTTTTTAAACACATGTATACTGGGGGTTCGGCCTACTACTGCACCGCGCTGTGCCCTGCAACTCGAGTCGAATGCGGAGTTCCGCCGCGCTGCCCCACCGCCGGTGGTTCTTCTCCACCGGCCCCAGCGCTTCCTCTGGGAGGCCCAGATTACTTTGTTGCTCTGCCCCGCCGCTCCCAGCCACCGCCGCCCCCTATGATTTTACTCCTCCCTCGGCGGAGGTGGGAAGACCCGAGAATGACTCAGAATCCCTCGTCGACCACCGGACCTCGCCGGTGAGTGCGCTTCTCGGGGAACCCACCTCGAGTTCCAGGGTCGCCGCCAATGCGTTGCCGGATGGAACTAACTGTTCTGAGAAGTTTGTTTCGGGAGAGGGGAAAAATGCGCAGTCGGCTGTTGAGAAGGCCGACCCTGTGAGCCGACTCTCCCAGCTAGCCCAGTTGTTCGCTTCCTCCAACTTATCTTCCCCGCGAACGCGCGAAGAAGGTGCTGGCATCGTTCTGCGGGACAAAGGTTTTACTCTTCCCGATAGGTGGCTCAAGAAGAACGATTGCTCTGCAGAAAACGATGTGTCCCTCTGGCGGATACCTCAACCTGTGCCGCCATCCGACTTTTCAGAGGAAGACGTCATCAACTCTCTGTTGGAGAAGCAGCTCAAACCGAAAGATGCCTTGAAGTACTTCATGTGGATCAAGGAGCACAGTAGCTCTGTATGCGGAGTCGATTCCCTCTGTGTGCTCCTCCAGATCCTGGTGCAGTACCAGCATTTCTTGGGCGCCCGAGAGCTTATGATTCGTTCATTCTCGGCGCTGGGGGCTCCCGACCCAAGCACCCTGATTGACCGCCTGATAGAGTGCTCTAAAAGATACGGCTTTGATTGTGATTCCAAGGTCCTAAATCAGGTCTTGAGCTGCTATGTACGTGTTGGTAGGGAAGAAGATGCTTTGAAGACCTTCTACCATATGCTTGGGCATGGAATTGTGCCATGCATCACGGCAAGGAACTGCCTGTTAGCTGGCCTGGTGAAAAAGAACGCTACAAAAAAGGCTCGAGACTTGTATGTCGAAATGCGCCAGATGGCCATGGATTTTGACTGCTTCACGATCGATATACTAATGCAGGCCTGCTTGAAGGAAGGGAAGGAGAAGGATGCTGAGGAGTACTTTGCTGAGATGACGGCCGAAGGGTTGACACCAGATGAAGTGGCCTTTGCCACCGTGATCCAGCTAGTCTGTAAGAGGCCTGATTCCAGGAGAGCTTGCCAGTTGCTGGATTTGATGAAACATTCATGCCTGACTCCTTCAGGGGTGATTTACACCTGGGTGATCAGTGCCTGTGTGAAGGAGAGGAATATGACCCAGGCATTGCAGTTGAAAGATGAGATGCTGACCTGTGGCTGGAAAATGAATGTGTTTGCTGCCACTAATCTCATGCAGGGATACTGCCATCAAGGCGACTTCAATGCTGCTTTGGACCTGCTCTACGAAATAACCAGGCAAGGAATTGCTCCAAACAATGTAACCTACGCTGTTCTCATCGAAGGTGCCTGTAACAGCAACTCTGTAGAGAAGGCCTGTGAACTTTATCAAGAAATGAGACAGAAGGGCATCACCCCGAGTGTGTATACTGCCAACTCTGTGTTGAAAGTTCTGCTGGACAGAGATGATTTGGCATCAGCGTCTAAACTGTTTGATGAGCTGGTTGGTCTCGGTGTGGCCAATGTCTTCACTTACAATTCTTTGATGCACTGGTTTTGTCAGCAGGGAAGAACGAAAGAAGCATATGATATATGGGATGAGATGGTGGAGAAGGGAATCAAGCCTAGCAATGTTTCTTACAATAATTTGCTGCTTGGGCACTGCAGACATGGGGACATCAATTCGGCAGCAATGCTATTTGACCATATGTCTGAGATGAAGATCAAACCTGACGTCTTTGCTTTTACTACCATGATTGAGGGGTATTTCAGGAAGGGTGATGTTGAATGTGCTCTTGATCTGTACAGAAATATGTTGGCTGCGGGTGTTTCTCCCAGTGGGTTTACATTCAACACCATTATAAGTGGGCTTTGCAAGGCGGGTCAAGTCTCTGATGCAATTGCTATGCTAAATTTTTTTAAGGAAGATCAGGGATTTGTACCGATGTGCATGACTTACAACAGCATCATCAATGGTTTTGTAAAGCAGGGTAACATGAGTGAAGCTCTCTCTATGTATCGACAGATGTGCAAAGATGACATGGCCCCTTCTGTGGTCACTTATACCATTTTCATGGACGGGTATAGCAAGAGAAGCAGCAGCGACCTTGCAATGAAGATTCGAAATGATATGATAAGCAGGGGTCTCCAGCTAGATACTGCAGCACACAACGCTGTGATTGATGGGTTCTGCAAGACGGGAAACATGGAAGTCGCACATCGGCTTTTTGATGAGTTGCTTGCAAGTGGGTTTTCGCCCACTGCAGTCATCTACAACAGCCTCATATGTGGCTACAAGAAGCAAAACAATATGGAGGCTTCATATGAGTTGTATCGGAAAATGTGCGAAGAAAACATCCCTTGTGACTTGGCCACATATACGACATTAATTGATGGTTCGCTGAAAGCTGGTGACCTTGCCTGTGCATCAGAAATGTTTGATGGCATGCTGTCGAAGGGAATTGTCCCAGACGTTATAACCTATTCCACACTCGTGCAAGGGTTTTGCAGCAATGGGCAGCTTGAAAATGCCCGCAGGATCTTTGACAGAATGAATAGAGAAAACAGGAGCCCTGGTGCTCTCATCTACAACACGTTGATCCAAGGGTACTTCCGGGAGGGTAATCTGCAGGAGGCATTTAGATTGCATGATGAAATGCTGGACAGGGGCCTTGTCCCATTTGATAGAGCATATGATATTCTCAGAAACTCATGCTCTGGTGGAAGTACGCCTATTGTTGGGCCTCAGACTTCTGTGGGCAATTCGTCTCATAGATCTACATCACTCACAATCACCACTTTGTTTGTTTGAGATTCAGAAGGTGATTATGAAAGCCTGATGGAGAAAGGGAAATGGATGTGTTGCTCAAAACTGAAGCCGGCAGATTATTGTACAAGCCCCTGACAACATTCGACATTGTTGGTGCCTTTTGTACTGTAAGATCTGACTGGCTTAGTTTGATTACATGGAGCTACAGATGACAGCTGGTTGGAAGAGACCACTAAATCAAAGGCCTGCTCTCCCCATACGCATACCCATCTCGTGATTCCATGTGATAATGCCCATTTACTTGATTTGGCACTCCATAGATTCTCTGATTTGAAATATCCTTTACAGTTGCAGTGATTGGGGATTCTAACCCTATATTCTTGATAACAGATACCGGTTACTCATTTGTGGTGAATCCCCGATTTTCACTTTTTTTTTTTTTATCACTCATGATAGAATTTGGCGATTGCTGCTTCTTCTAGTCACTAAAAGGTTGATTATTTGGTTATCCGTGTTCCACCATTCCTTCCTGTGTAACGATGTTGTTGGAAGATGCTCGTTGGCCTTCATCTCGGATGCCCTGGATCAACCTGGCAATTCAAGAACCTTGAGTAGCGGGGGCCTTGGGCGTCTAAGGTAGCCTCACCAGTCACAACCTTCGTGCAATTCATTTCTTCAAAGGATGCTGGTACTGCACATCTGCGTATCCATTTCTCATGGATGAATGTATTCCTTGAAGAATTTTATATTCTAACTCTCTTCCTGGTGAATAAAACCAGTCTACTTAACCCTCTAAAACACTTTTCTCCACCACAGATTATCAACGTCAGAGACGCTTCGTCGCTGGTTTTAGATGACTGCATTTTATGCTAGTGATTTAGACGTGCTGTTCTTGTTCCGAAGAAGATGCCAGGGCCATCCTCCAACCAGATAGCCTATGTGGATTACAAGTTTTATGATCCAAGATGCCCATTGCATTTAGTGGAGCTTCTCCTGACGAGAAACAGTGATCGGTTGCTGTGATTATGGTGAATGGGTTCTTTCTCGAACATGTATTTCACGGCGAGTATCAGATATTCCACGGAAAAGAGCAAGTCTTGGCTGCCCAATGGCTCAATGAGGCTTTAAAAGCGAGACAACTCATCTGCAGATATCCTGTAATGAGCTGACAACTTCATCCGCAGTTTTTTTTTCAATTTATTTATTTATATATATTTCTGAAGAAAGAAAAGAGAAGAATTTGAAGGTGAGAAGACAATATGATGGTGGAAGAAAGGACGGCATGTCTCTTCCGGGCACAGGCTTGGTTTTGACTTCGGCCTGAAACTGGTTTCTATAACGTGTGACGTTCAGTTGCTCAGTAACATTAATGGATATTACTCTTTTGCCATTTCCTGATCGAAGAATTAGTTTATTTCTACGGGGGGCGATAATACATTTTTAATATATAAATTTTACGCTAAAGCTGTATTTTCAATCTGATGGCATCCAGGGTGTCGTCGATGGCTCGACTTTGCTTTCGCATGAGGCATTTATGGAATCAAATGGCCAATAATTATTGTTCTCGTTTTCTGTCAATTTATTAATTTCAGAATGGCCCATTTTTTGAAGAAAGGTATCCAGATGAAGTAAGTTTTTGAAAGCTTTTTACCTCTTCCGTTCAGTTTTCTGGCCCCAGAGGAAAACGATTGGTCAAAGGGTTGGGGAGGTGGTGGAAGAAGTTCGGTTAGCCACGTGGCCCACACGTGTGCTCAACCGATGTCGAGGAGCCTAAACGACGGCCGAGCTTGGAGAAATAGAGACCGGTTATGGATTTGAGGCGGAGAGATGGGGCCCAGAAGCCTCTACCAGTGGAGAGGTGCCACGTGTAGGGACGACATCGCTCCGCCGTGAGCGGCGGACGCAGACGACGAGAGAGCTCCGAGGGAGGGAGGGACGGACGGACGGGACGCCGCCGTTGAAAGCTGCGGCTGCGGCGCGTGTTGTCCGTGGGAGGGGCGGGGTGGGGACAGTCCAGAGAGATCTCCTGCGAGGGGAATCGGGCGGGGGGGTAGCTGTGGATTGATTGCTCTGTGAGCATGATGATGGAGAGAGCAAGTGATCCGTCGGAGGTTGGGGGAGGGAGAGGGAAGCAGAAGGGAAGGGAAGGGTGTTAACCTTCCGCCACAGGAAGAGGGTGATCAGGGAGGGAGGAGAACGAAGATTGTAGCCGGGGAGGAAACGGAGGGGATTTAATCGGGCGGGGGCGGGATTTTAGTGTTTTTTCTGCGGAGGATGAGTTCCGGTGAGATCCGCGGCTAAACTCGTCGGATTCACGCTGGGGCGTGTTGTGGGGAATGCGGGGGATCACAGGTGCCAGTTGATATCTCTCTCTCCTCCGTTGTTGGGATCACGGGAGGCCGTGGTAGGCAAGGGCTTTGAGCTTCTTCTTCTTCCGCCCTAGAGACCAGTTCTTCGCCTTTCTGGCGAGTCTGCTTGTGAGCCTGAGACGAAAGTCGTTTTCGCTCGCTTCGACGCGGTTCTAGACAGCTGGGGAGACTGGAATTGGCCGGGCAGGGCGTGGTAACGTGACCAGTCCGGGGTGGCCGTCGTCACGGGAATGCGAATTAGCGGAGGCGGAGGCGGAGGCGGAGGCGGAGGCGGAGGCGGAGGCGGGCGGAAGAGCAGGACACGGGCCTCCCTCTTGCCCTATGACGGAAGGGAGGTGTTTGAATCTGAACGCCATAGTTGGTTAACTGCGGCTTGAGTGTATTGCCTAGGGCCAGGATCATCAAGCAGGATTTCCTAACTTCTTCTGGATTCTTCTAGGTTACTTTTTACTTCTAGGTTTCCGTTGAAGCATCAGAATCGGCGAGACGGAGCCTGCATGCCTATTTGATCTCTTGATTAGCGGTCGGGGAGGTGACCATCTGATTCAGGCTTCGGCCGCAGCAGCAGCCGATGAGGATTGCAGGATGAGTGAGCTTGAGAGAGTTCGTTGTCGATGGAAACTCCTGACAATCGATTCTCCGAGTTAGTCGACTTGGTGAAGGCCTGGATCCCTCAGAGGCCCAAGCCTGCGAATGTGTCTAGGGCCTTTTGGATGCCCGACCACAGCTGTAGGGTCTGCTACGAATGTGATTCCCAGTTCACCGTTTTCAACCGTCGTCACCATTGCCGACTCTGTGGTCGTGTTTTCTGTGGGAGGTGCACTGCGAATTCTGTCTCCGTCCCATCTGATGAGGCCATTGGCGGCAGGGAGGAGGGTGAGAAGATCAGGGCTTGTAACTATTGCTTCAAGCAATGGGAGCAGGATCTAGCAGCTGCCGAGAATGGAAATCCAGCGTCCAGTCCAGGTCTCAGCTCTTCACCATCGGCTACGAGTTTGGCCAGCATCAAGTCTAGTGGAACTGCTCATAGCTCCAATACTATCGCTGGCTCTGTGCCATATGCAACCACCACTTACCAGAGAGCAGTGTTTAATTCCGGTCTTGGCACCCCTGGTCAGTCTGCTGGATTGGAGCCTTATCCAGACAGACAGGACCTGGCGACAGAGGAGAGAAACAAGGATTCTTCTATGGCACTCGTACCAGATCCTCCTCGCAACTCCTTTGGCTTTTGCATGAACAGGTTGGCATATACATTGTTGGGATTTAAATTACTGACCAGACGGGACGTTATTTTTGTTATGAAAAATATAAATATACATTTAAATTACTTGGGATTTGTTATGAACCTCGTCAAGAAATTGGGGTTTACCTTGGTAACTATTATGTATAAAACTCATCGAATAAGCATGCTGTTAAAAAGTTAAATATGGCTTTTGATTTTTACTTCCTCCTTCAGTCTTGGCATTTTCTTGGAGTCCCTATGGTTTTCGCTCTCAGTATAGTCTTTTTAGAATCATAAAAATTTCTAATCAAGCTCTGTGATTGGAACGCATCAGAATTTGGCTGAGGACAGCCTCATCTGACAAGAGTGATTGGTTGAAATAATATTTTGCATGAAACATATAAAAAAAAACTAAGACATCAGAAATTTAATCCTTACATCCAAATTTCAATTATCTTCGAGTCTTCTTCCTCAGAAGCATAAGATTTTTCATGTAATTCGCCACTGAAGGAGACGGACAGTATTCCATGTAGATGTGCAACTTCTAGGATAGTAGACTTTGTCCTCGTATGCATATCGTGCACATGTTTCTGTTTCATGTTCTATGAGTATATATATTTTGAAGACTCTATGAGGTCAACCTCGTGGACTCCATGGACATTGAGGATCAATGATTTTTAATGTTATATTGTATTGAGATAGTATTGGTTTTCGTTATTCTCTGTGCGTAAATATTTCCAAGCAAAAAGAAGAGCGCAGCAAGGGCCTGCCTCACGTAATTACATTTCCTAGTTCTTTGTTTATCTTTCTCTCTCTATAGATATATTCCCTCCTGTCTCTGTCTGATATATTCTGTTTACTCAGTTGTAGAAGTGATGATGAGGAAGATGAATATGCCTGTCGTTCTGACTCAGACACGCGTCAATTTCATCACTCTAATGATTACTATGTTCCCGTTGAGTTTGATGAAGTTGACCATGGATACAGACCAGAGAATGTGCATCCGTCCGAGGATAATAATGATCAGAAATATTTATCATCACCACAGAACAGAGGAACAGAATTTGAAACTTCTTTGTCTGTCGATAAAATGATAGATGAAGCAGGAGGCAATAATATGTATGATTGTGATGCTTCATCTTCTATATACAACATGGAAGGTGCAGACTCTGAACATCCAGACACTGAGCCCGTTGATTTCGAGAATAATGGGTTGCTTTGGCTCCCTCCAGATCCTGAGGATGAGCAAGATGACCGAGACATTGGCCTTTTTGATGATGATGATGAAGAGGATACTTTAGGCGAGTGGGGGAATCTACAATCTTCAAACAGTTTTGGTAGTGGGGAGTTCCGGCTTCGAGATCGTCCAAATGATGATCATAGGAAGGCCATGAAGCATGTTGTTGATGGACACTTTAGGGCCTTGGTGTCTCAACTACTTCAGGTTGAGAATCTACCCATAGGTGAAGAGAATGACAAGGAAAGTTGGTTGCAGATCATCACATGTTTGTCATGGGAAGCAGCTACTTTGCTCAAGCCAGACACGAATAAAGGAGACGAAATGGATCCTGGTGGCTATCTGAAAATTAAATGCATAGCCTGTGGGCATCGTAGCGAGAGGTATTTTCCCTCTGAACATCTCTTTCATTTCGTTTTGTATTGTACTTTCAGTTCTTATGGAAATGAGGAACCTACCTCCCTGTGAAGACATTAATCTGATTTCAAAAAATATGATCGGATAGCTCCTTTTGCAATTTATTTGGATTGTGGGGCTCAAAAAACTGCAGTATGGTTTTCCTGATAAAATTTTTGGCGTCATTTTCCAGTATGGTGATTAAGGGAATAGTTTGCAAAAAGAATGTGGCACATCGGCGCATGACAGCAAGAATTGAAAAGCCACGCTTCCTTATCCTTGGTGGAGCACTCGAGTACCAACGGAAAGCAAATTCACTGTCAAGCGTTGATACTCTGTTGCAGCAGGTGTGATGAATTTTTTGCTTTTAGAATTTTTTGGTCGTTGCTTTTTGTCTGTATGGTCTTCGCTCTTATATTTTTTGTTCTTGCTAGGAAACGGATCATTTGAAGATGGCAGTTGCAAAGATAGATGCCCAACACCCAAATGTCCTTTTGGTAGAAAAGTCTGTCTCTCGTTTTGCCCAGGAGTGCCTTCTTGCGAAAGGCATATCTCTCGTTCTCAATATGAAAAGACCTCTTCTAGAGCGCGTAGCCCGGTGCACTGGTGCACACATAGTTCCTTCTGTTGATAACCTGTCTTCCCAGATGCTGGGTTATTGTGATTTATTCCATGTTGAGAAGCTTCTTGAGGAGCATGGAAGTGCAGGCCAAGGTGGGAAGAAATTGGTGAAGACTCTGATGTTTTTCGAAGGGTGCCCTAGGCCCTTGGGCTGCACTGTAAGTCCTAATCTTTATGTCCTCGTTTATTTCTTCTTGAATGCGAATACTCTGTCCTTTTGGGCTGGGGATAATTCTGTTTATGCTGTTTTGCCAATAAACAAAGATCCTCTATCTTCCAGTGTCTGAGTGTGCAATGTTATTTTAGACCAAGAACTCAGTACTTCGTAATACCTTTTTTATTTTATTTTAGTTGATCTCACCAGTCTTTCAGTTTCTAGCTGAATTTCTTTTAGTTTTTTGGATGGTGAAACGAGTCCACCAATAAAAAGAATCAGAACAGCAATTATTCGTGGCTAACTTATTTGCTCATTTAACAAGATGTTAAATAAGTACGATTGGAGATTATCACAAAAATATGTAACGAGGAAAAAGCTGACTCTACTGGTTTGGAGGCCTTGTGTTTAGTAGTATGACCTGTACCATCTTGGGCTAGGTCACAATTATTTGTTAAGCGGTTTTACCGCACTGCCTATAGGAGTTATGCTTGTACATTCTTTCATTTTTTATTTGTTTATCAGATGATACTACCTATTTTTACAAGAAAATAACATAGTGTTCTTCCCATCCTTTGCCTCGCCAAGACAGTAGAGCAGACAGGTTCTGTCGTCTCCATTCTTTTGGACTGTTGATTATAATGCATGATTATGTTAATAGTCTTTTATAGATCTTAGTAGTATTGTCGAAATATTCTGTTGCTCCTCCACCTTCATATGGTCCACAACGTTGCTGGTTAAGGCACAATCTGTCAGTCAATATCTTTGGACAGCGACCATGTTAACGACTTCAAGAATTCCTTCATTTCTTTGTACGCGCCAGCATTATTCTGAACAGGTTACAATAAAATTTTCTGCGTAACATTCACAATTTTACAACCCACGAATTCAAAACCTGTCTTTTCTGTGAACACAAACACGTGGCCTGAGCTCCAGGAACCTATCAAAAAGTGTTATATTTTTACGGTAAGCTTGGTCTCCCATATTAATCTTGTCTTGCAAGTTCTGACACCCCTTGGTCTTATTAGTGGTTTGTGACCCGATATCTTAAAAAACTATACATGTTCAAGCTGAAGAAGAACAAGGACAATAACAAGAAGAACATGTAGGACAAATACTGCAGCTAAAGGCGACCGTAAAAAAAACATAAAATAGTTTAGAAGTGGCCTGGAATGTGTCTTCATTGCTATTTTTGCATTTTCGCATAAGTGGCATTCAAGGCTGATCACTCACTTTGATAATTTCATTAGTGCAATGTAAGATATGTGTTCCTAGTTAGGTCACTCTTTTGCTTTCTTATCAGCATAAGTCATTATATTTTCTTTTTGGGAGTTGCTTGGTTTTTAAATCTTCTCCCAACCCTGCAGTCTGTTTTAATCAGCTTTTCAGTTCTGCGGATTGCACTCAGCTACACTGTATAGGAGCAGCTCAGTGAGGCAACCATGCAGAGACGCCTAATCCATAGGATTAAAATACACATAGTTTTATTTAAAATTTTAAAGCTATTTGCGAAAAGCTTATAATTGATTTGTTTGTAGAATATGTACATTGCAAGTGAATGGTCCAGATCCTAATCAAGTATGAAAGGAAAATATACGTTAATGTGCTGTTGATCACGCATGTATATCTGTGTTTCCAAGAGCCCTAAGCCAAAGATACCCAGGTGCTTAGACGTGCCTATGTTTCTAATGCTCTCATAATGGTAGAATCAACATCATTCCTCATCACAAAAGATTCTTTCCCGTACTTTCACCCTTTCCAAAGAGTTGGATGAGGGAAGAGACAACATAATTTTTTTCAATATGTTCAAGGATTCAGTTCTGCTCCGGCCCCCTCTATATCTTTTCCTTAGCTGGTGGAGTGTGCCGGCTAATGTCTATCACAACGGAGAGTCTCTGTCAGAGCTGATGTGAGGTGTAACATCTCAGAATATATTAACTTAGTTTTCAATAGTTTGTTTAGTGTTCCGGACATAACAATTGGATGACAAGTGCTGCCCCATTTACCTTGTCTCTCATGCCAATAACATGTTAAAAGTGGTCGCACATCTTTAATTGTAATTTTATAATATTTATTTTGGGTTCATCTAGGTTTTTTGAGCGATAACATTCATTTTAGGGTTCCTCACCATGGTATTCGTTCTGTCGCTTAAATTAGATCAGATTCTTGCAATGCAATGCAGTTGCCCTGAATTTTTTCATGACACGGTTTGTTTTGTTCCTACGCAAAATTTATGGCGCATTTCAGGAATCCCTTTCCAAATTTGTAATCTGAATAGGTCCTCATCTTGTTGTGTTCTTTATGCTGTAGGTTTTGCTGAAGGGCGCGAGTGGTGATGAACTGAAGAAGGTGAAACATGTCATCCAATATGGGGTCTTTGCCGCTTATCACTTAGCTCTTGAAACATCTTTTCTTGCTGATGAAGGCGCTGCTCTTTCTGAACTTCCACTGAATTCTCCAATAGCTGCTGCATTGCGAGATAAACCATCTACCATACAGAGATCCATTTCTATAGTACCAGGTTTCACTATACCCACTGGAAGTATCAGAAAACTCAATTCCAGTGTTCAGATGGTAAACAAGATCCCTGACCTGGATCCTATTACGGGACCTAATGAAAGTGGGAGGTTTGAAAACCCGATATCACCGCTTTCAAGTCAAAGCCATTTCCAGGTATCACAAGATCAAAACTCGTTCCCTAGTGCACAGTTTGATGCCGAATCATTTTCTCTGGAGAAGAGTTCCCAGAGAGAACATGAGACTGAGATGCATGCCTCCATGTCCTCCTATTCTTTGTCTCATTCTGGGGAAGATCACCCTCGCGTTTCTTCCTGTGATCTAAAAGAGAGCATCGAGAGAGAGCATTTTGGGGATGCAAATCTGAAGACAGATTTTCAAACTGCCATTTCCTATCACACCAACCCATCTCACTGTTACAAGACCTTGGAATCCCTTGAGAGTGTCCATTTTGCCGCTAACGGGGCTACTAGCGAAGGTAAACCTTTCGACTTCTCACGTTCACAGTCTCTACAGAGGGATGGCGTTCCTCTGCATGACCATTCGACACTTAAGGAAGACTTTCCCCCCTCTCCGTCTGATCATCAGAGTATTCTCGTATCTTTGTCGACTCGATGTGTGTGGAAGGGGACTGTTTGTGAGCGTGCCCATCTCTTTCGCATCAAATACTACGGGAGCTTTGACAAGCCTCTGGGACGGTTCTTGAGAGACCACCTCTTTGACCAGGTACCCTACTGTCTCACTTCTCTTCTCTTCTGTTCCCAAAGGAAATTGTATCTTTTTCCTTCATGGCGGTTTATGCTGTTTTCAGGGTTACCGCTGTCGGTCATGTGAGATGCCATCCGAAGCCCACGTTCATTGCTACACACATCGCCAAGGTAGCTTGATAATATCTGTCAAAAAGCTTCCAGAGCTCCCTTTGACAGGAGAGAGAGATGGAAAGATCTGGATGTGGCATAGATGCTTACGGTGTCCCCGAGTCAATAAAATCCCCCCTGCAACGCGGAGACTGGTCATGTCTGATGCTGCTTGGGGATTATCGTTTGGTAAATTTTTGGAGCTCAGCTTTTCAAATCACGCTGCCACCAGCAGGGTGGCTAGTTGCGGCCATTCCCTCCATAGGGATTGTCTTCGATTTTATGGGTACTCTCTCTCTCTCTCTCTCTCGCTGTAATTTTCTGCTGGGCGTGTCTCCGTTCTATGACCTCTCGTTTTTGTTGAAATAACTTTTTCCCCATCAAAATTGACCAGGTTTGGGAAAATGGTGGCTTGCTTCCGGTATGCATCTATTGATGTTCACTCTGTGTTTTTGCCTCCTTCCAAATTGGATTTCAACCGCCAAGATCAGGAATGGGTTCTGAAAGAAGCAGAAGAGGTCTCTGGTTATGAATAATTACTCTCTCTCTCTCTATCCAACTCTGTTGTTCGCTTCTCCCCTTTATTTCTCAATTATTATTCCTCTGCGTTCATTGCGAAACGGAGTTTTGATCTCTCTTTTGCGGAGGTTTCTATTATTTTTGAGCGATTCAACTTTTATGCATCAGGTTGCTGTTCAAGGAGAGCATTTTTTCTCTGAGGTGCATGCCGCTCTACAACAAATGGCAGGGAAGCAGCCTAACACAGATTCACTCGACTATGACGTTAAAGCCATGGAGTCAATGCAATGCATGGCTGACCTTCAGGGAAACCTGCAGAAGGAGAAGGCTCAGTTTGAGGTGAAGAAGCCTGGCGTCCTCTGCTCACCATCGATTGCCTTCCAGTTGTCTGAAATAACTCCAGGTCTTTACTGAGATTTTCGTTGACCTTTCTCCAGGAATCTCTCCAGAGGATGATGAGGACGGGAGCGAAAAAGGGTCAGTCAGCCATTGATATCCTCGAGATTAACAAATTGAGGCGGCAGCTGCTCCTCCAGTCTTATGTGTGGGACAGGCGTCTGGTGTCTGCCGCCAGCTTGGGACATACTTCCCCCGTAGGGCACCATTCATCCAATCAGAGTGGCAGAGAGAAGGTCAACTTTAGCGAGAAGCCTGTGGATTTGAATCCAGCTTTGACTGAGAAGCCAGCTGGCCATGAAGGAGGGAGCCGCGATCTTCCATCTCCCAGCCTTCGTGTTGTGAACTCTGAAGTCAGAGACGCGGAGACCGACAGCAATCGTGGAAAGCAAAGTCAACGCATTCTCCCTTACGGCAGTGCAGATTTTGGGGATCAGCTTGGTTCGCCGGCGTTGTCTGTTGGAGTTGTCCGGAGGGCCAATTCAGAAGGGCAGTTCTCTACTGTCATCACGAACCTGTCGGACTCTCTGGATGCCAAGTGGACGGGGGAAAATGGTGCCGCCGCCGCCGCCGCCGCCGCTGCTGCTTCTGAAGTCGGCACGGTGGCTTCCTCGGTTACGTCTGAAGCTGCAACAGAGGGCCTCTCCGACGACCGCGGCGTGCTCGACATGGCCGATCGAGACACATCGTGGGAGGAGCAGCGCGCAGAAGACGTCTCCAAGTGGATGAGAATGCCCTTCACAGGCCTCTACCAATCTTTCAACAAGGTCAACGGCGGCGCTCTAGGGTTCCATTCCCTGGGCGACTACATCCCCATCTTCATCCCTTCGTTCGTGGAGCTGGAGCGCCATGGCGGGTCGAGGCTGCTGATGTCCGTCGGGGTCAACGATACGGTCATCCCCGTCTACGACGACGAGCCCACCAGCATCATCTCCTACGCCCTCGTCTCGCCGGAGTATCTCTCTCAGATGGCCGACGATCGGGAGAGGGTCACCGAGGGCGGGGACCCGTTGACTTCATCTCTGCCGTCTTATGACTCCGGGAGCTATCACCCCTTCCGCTCCTTGGACGAGATGACCTCCGAGTACTTCAGCGGCAGCGTCGCCATGGACGAAGGCGCCAGGAGCACCATCGCGTTGGACCCGCTGCTATACACGAAGGCTCTGCACATTAGGGTTTCTTTCGCAGATGAAGGCCCCCGCGGGAAGGTGAAGTACACCGTCACCAGCTACTACGCGAAGAGGTTCGACGGCCTGAGGAGGACCTGCTGCCCCTCGGAGCTGGACTTCGTGAAGTCCCTCAGCCGCTGCAAGAAGTGGGGCGCGCAGGGCGGCAAGAGCAACGTCTTCTTTGCCAAGTCGCTCGACGATCGCTTCATCATCAAGCAGGTGACGAAGACGGAGCTCGAGTCCTTCATCAAGTTCGCCCCCGAGTACTTCAAGTATCTCTCCGAGTCCATTAGCACCGGTAGCCCAACCTGCCTGGCCAAGATCTTGGGCATCTACCAGGTATGGTTGAAACCCTCCTTCTCTCCTCCTCCCTCCTGCATTATATTTCCGTCTTCCCGGCTGAGGTCGTCGGCGGCGGCGGCGTTGTTGCAGGTGGCGACGAAGCAGCTGAAGGGGGGGAAGGAGACGAAGATGGACGTCTTGGTGATGGAGAACCTGCTGTTCGGGCGGAGCGTGGTGCGGCTGTACGACCTCAAGGGTTCGTCGCGGTCGAGGTACAACGCGGATTCGAGCGGAAGCAACAAGGTCCTCCTCGACCAGAATCTGATCGAATCGATGCCGACTTCTCCGATTTTTGTGGGGAACAAGGCGAAGAGGCTCCTCGAGCGGGCCGTCTGGAACGACACCGCCTTCCTCGCGGTGAGTGATTCATCCATCGTACATTAGTCTACCTGGGCAGCGGCCGAGCCTTCTTCTTCCTCGGCCTTCTGCTCATTGCGGCGGCGCTTCTTTGTTATTCTTCGGCGGCGCAGTCGATCGACGTGATGGACTACTCGCTGCTGGTGGGGGTAGACGAGGAGAAGCAGGAGCTGGTGCTGGGGATCATCGACTTCATGAGGCAGTACACGTGGGACAAGCACCTGGAGACGTGGGTGAAGGCGTCCGGCATCCTCGGAGGGCCGAAGAACGTCTCACCAACGGTCATCTCCCCCAAGCAGTACAAGAAGCGCTTCCGCAAAGCCATGTCCGCCTACTTCCTCATGGTCCCCGACCAGTGGTCACTACCTATCATCGTCCCCAGCAGGTCCCAGTCCGACCTCTGCGAGGACTCCCTCGGGCCGCCGCTGTCCCCCACTCCACACCCATGACCGTCACCTCTCTCTCTCTCTCTCGCTCTCTCTCTCTCTCTCTCTCTGTATATTATTTCTCTTGTGCAGAATTCTAGGGGGTTCGGCCCGCTATTTTTTCCCCATTTTTGTCCTCCATATTTACGCATGCTTTTAGTTGACTTTGGTCGCGGATGATCAGGGGCAAGGCTGTTAGGTCAGATGTCGTCGAAAGTTTTGGCCGGCGACACCCGGAAGAAAGAATTCTCAGGAATCTATCTAACCTGTGGTTTTGTGGGTTCTTTCGGGAAGTTTGACCCAGGCACCTGTCGTGTTGAAGGTCGGGGTCTTTGGTGGTCGCGATGTGTTGACCCGTGGTTGCAGCTCTCGTAGGGGACGGGACGAACGCAGAGGCTCTCGTCCTCCCAGCTGCCCGCCGGGCGTAGAGGGAGAAAGGCAGCAGAGGAAGGGCAAAAGGGCTCTCCGTTGGTGCTGGTACGTGTGCACTACGAAAGGGAAGCGGAGAATCTCCAGAAAGAGGAAGCCGAACCCCCATCCTTCTCGTGTGCAGCCGCTGGTTCTCCATGTTACAATCTTCTCTCTCTCTCTCTCTCTCTCTCTCTCTCTCTCTCTCTCTCTCTCTCTCTCTCTCTCTGCCTGCAGAGGAAGGGGAAAGCAAAAGTGGACGGGGGCGATTAAAATAGGCGGCTTGCTACCCATCTATCGGTCGACGGTGGAAGATCTTCAAGAAGCTTCATTCTACGCCTCTCATCATGCATGTGAGAATGATATTCATCAGCTGGACGCTTGGTCCTCTCTCTTCTCTCTCTAGTTTTTCTCGGGCCTTGGGTGAAACCACTCGGTCAGTCAGCTGGGCTTGGCTTTCGCCTTTGGCTTCAATCACCGCCACAAGCCCTCGGCATGTGGGTAATCTTGTTGTTGTCTTTCTACACAGCCGCCAGCCAATAGAGAGAGAGCATGACAAATGGATGCCTCTAACCAGGGACCTGGTTCCGATCACACGAGGGGGTGGGGGGAGAGAGAGGGAGAGAGAGCGGCCGGGGGGACGGAGAGGTTGGAATGATGAAATATGGTCTGTGGCTGATTAGATGCGAACGGAGTCAGAATGAATGGTGTCAGCAGCGGCAAGTAGGGCCAGCTAAGATTAAAGCATACACTGGCAGGAAAGAAACAACTGGGTGGATATCGAGATCGACTCAGGAGGCTGGTGAGATATACGAAGAGAGAGAGAGAGAGAAAGTACGCACAGCTCGCTCGGGTGGGGCATCGAGAAGCACGAGAAAGGAGATCTCAATTAGCGGCTTTACCTGTTTCTCCGATATTTAGAGGTTTTTATATTTTACAATCTCTCTCCATTCCCTGTCTTTTTCTTCTCTCTCTCGTTCTAAGATGCGTGGGGACCTGGTCCTACCGGGTCACAGCCGAGGGAGCTGTGGCCTCCTCTCCCTTTCCAATAACTCCTACCCCGCCTCCTACTTGGCCAGGCATTGACTTGGGAAAAGAGGTTCACGTCTCTCTGCCTTCTGCGTGCATGCAGACGACGAAACACGAGGGCGGACAGGAGAGAGCGAGACATTGACAAAGAGAAAGCAAGAAAGTAGCCTACACGCGGGAGTAGAGAGAGAAAGGGAGAAAGAGAGAGATTCCCGCGACGAGGAGAAGGGCACCGCATGCTTTTGAAACCAAAGGTCAGCCGCGAAGACGCATCCCGTCTCTCCCCTTTGACATGTGCCCTCCTCTCCCGGCTTCTCCTCTCTCTTCTTCCGCTATCTCTCTCTCTCTCTCTCTCTCGTAAGAAAGACACCGCCTTTCCTGACCCTCTCTATCATCCCTCTTCCTCTTCCTCTTCCTCAACCAAATACAATACAGCCCAAGAGAGCCTTAACCGAGAGAACTTTGGGAAAATGCCCGAGAAACCTTATATTGCAGGCATATTTTATCATCATCATACGCCTAGATGATCGAAAAGCGCGTTGGCTTCTGGGCTGTCAATAAAGGAGGGCGCTTAGGGAGGGGCTCGGGGGACGGCGCCGTGCTCACCATCTTCCCTTTGTTCCTTTGTTCCTTGTCTCGTCCGTCAATAGCGCAGCGAGGGGGGGAGGAGGGGGGGGAGAGAGAGTGAGGGTGCCTTCTGTTCGTCAGTCATCTCTCGAGCAGCGTCTCATACTATTAATAGCAAATTATTATTATTGAATATTGGTTATTTGAAATGGGTTGTTTGACCATCGCTAGATTTGTTGACATTGTTTTTTGGTTGCGGAGGGCTGGCTTGTCAGTGTCAGTGGTCGGTCACATGGACTTTTGAAAGCCTCTCTCTCTAAGAATCACCCACACGGCCAAGGGGGCGCAGAACCCAAGGAGCATACTCTACTCGACTGTGTCAACGCAAACAAAAAGAGCCTCGGGAAGTTTCCTTCCTCTCTCTCGCCTCTACGCTTCGCCTTACTGCAACTGCATAAAGGGTGGGTTGGAGAGGGCGAGAGTATCAGCCAATCCCGTCGACAGCGGCGCACAACCGGCGAACTCTGCAGGTGCTCTTCTTCTGCCTTCTCTTCCTCGCTTCCTCCATTCCATCCCGCCCTTCCGGGTACGATTTTCCGGGAAATCTGCGATCTTTGATGGGTTTCTCACTCTCGACCTCGTTTCCTCGGCCGGTGAGCATCGGTGAACTGGTTCCGCTTCCGTCTTCGGGTATCAACGTTTTTGTTCTCTCTCTGGGCAGATGGACTGCTGATCGGTTTTCTCTTTGATGCTTTCATGGCGGAGAGCCCATTTCTGGCCTTGTTCTCGGGCCTCTCTCTCTGTCTCTCTGTCTCTCTCTCTCTTATGCAGTGGAGGCTCATGTATCATGTTCCCGAGTTCTGCAAATGATGCAATGTGTCCATTCGCTAGATTTCTTCACTCGGCGGTGGTCTGGGAGCCGGGGGTTGCATGCGACTGACCTGTGGCTCTGCTGTGATTCTCTTCAGATTCCCAGCCGCATTTCCTCGGTTCAATGGAGAGGAGGGCCGTGGCGGCGCCGCCAGTCGAAGGCTGGAGGAAGAGGGGACGACCCGATGAGTGTGACGCGTCTGGAGAGTTTTCCTTCCTGAGGGAAATGAACGGAGACCTCCTCGAGAAGATCCTCTCCCGGCTGCCCCCCTCAAGCTTCTTCCGCCTCCGTTCAGTCTGCAAGAGATGGCGGTCCGCATCGACCTCTGCGACCTTCGTCGTCTCCTGTACAGAGGTCCCCGAGAGAGAGCCCTGGTTCTTCATGGTGGACTCCGACCTTCGCTACTCGGTCGTCTTTGACAGTAGCGAGGGCGACTGGAAGAACCTCAACCGGCCATCTCTCCTCCCCAAGTCCATCCCCGTGGCCTCCGCCGGGGGCCTGGTCTGCTTCCGCTCCCCCTCCGGTTGCCTCTTTGTCTGCAACCCGGTCGACGGCGCCTGCCGCGAGCTCCCTCCCCCATCGCCGGCGGACGCAGCAGCAGACCAACAAATCCACGCCATCGCCATGAAGTCCTCCCCTCTCGGCCACCCGTCTCCATCCTACGAAGTGGTCCTCATCTCCGGTGACTCTGCGAACCTCACCGTCAAGGTGTACAGCTCGGAGAGATCGCGGTGGGAGGAGGGTTCGCTCTCCCGGAAGAAGAATCCCCCTCAAGAAGAATCGGAAATATCCAGCGAGGAGACGGTTTACTTCCTCAGCAAGGCCGGCGAGGTGGTGTCGGCGGATATTCAGAGGAGTCCCTTCAAGAAATACTCGTCAGTGATCACCACGGTGGAGGCCGGGGAGGAACTGATCTACTTCCTCGGCCCAACCGGTGCAGTCGTCGCCTGCAACCT
This sequence comes from Spirodela intermedia, assembly GCA_902729315.2. Lineage (NCBI taxonomy): Eukaryota > Viridiplantae > Streptophyta > Magnoliopsida > Alismatales > Araceae > Spirodela > Spirodela intermedia. The sequence goes on from LR746271.1 coordinate 3,249,517, forward strand.
CAGCCGGCGGGAGGTCGCCAACCTCCCCCGGCTGCTCCCCGTCAACGTGGAGTACTCCGTCGACGTGGTGGAGTGCATGGGGGAGATGATGGTGGTCGTCCTCTCGGAGCTGCTGGAGGCGGCGAGCCTCAGGGTGTGGCGCTTCTGCAGGGGAGACCAGTCGTGGCGACAGGTGGCGGCAATGCCGCCGTCGATGTCCCGCGAGTGGTTCGGGAAGAGGGCCGACGTCAACTGCGCGGGGTTCAAGGAGATGATCTTCGTCTGCTTGAGCTCCGGCGACTTGTGTCGCTGCGTCACCTGTGATGTCGCCGCCGGCGAGTGGCGGGAGCTCCCCGGTTTCTCCGTCGATGGAGCTCCCTTGGAGTTCATGTCGGCCTTCTCCTTCGAGCCCCGGGTCGAGGCCCGAGTCTAGTGGGGGAGAGGGGAGGGGAGGGGGGCGGGGCTCAGTGCTTGCTGGTGGCGCCGCCACTGGTAAAAGCTGAAGCCGCCGGTGGGATCACTGCCGCCTCGTGGGGTCTTCTTCTCGACCGTCGTCTTCCCCCGCGAGGGGGGCCATGTATACATCCATGTATGTTAGTTAATTGGTCATCAATCTCACTCCGATCATCAACCTCATCATCCCCATCGTCTCTTCTCCTCTGGAACAAAAAAATGACATTGTCAGCGCCAGAAAGTCAATCATCCGCCACCGTCCTGTCTTTGAATTCCGAGGAGAGATCATCCGGCGGAGTCAGGATCTCTGTCTCTCCGGGTTGACCCTTCTCCCGTGTTGGAGAGCGTCCATCGATCTGCTGGCCCCTGCGACTCCCCGGCCGACCTGATTTCATCCCCGCCGTGAATCAACGACGCAGAGAGGAAGTCGTGATCGCCGATCTGGGGGATCCCTCATCCTACAGATGATCGGCGGCCTTGCCGACGGCGATGGAAAAATGGGGCGGGAGAGAGAGAGAGAGAGGGGGGACGGAGTTGGGGAGAAAGTGACGTATAGATGCGAGGACGGGCTTAGCGGGTAACGGCGCAGTGGAGGCTGAGATGATGGACGAACCAGAGAGATCATCAGGAGCAGCAACAAGCTGTGGTAGTAATTCTACTACAGTTGTGGATGATCGCCATCGGTCGATCCTCGGAGTTCCTGGAAGATTAAAAATGTGGAGATGCAGAAGATAGATCTGGGCACTGCCAGTAGGAGAATCTATACCATCAATTAATGATCGGAGGGGATATCACAATTGCGGGGATTTAGTAATGGGTTACTTGTCGGTCCATCATATCCCCGCCTCGCCAGTCTTACTTCAACAATCACGCCCAGGGGTATCAAAGAAAGGGCCGCATGGGAAGGAAACAGCTCACAAATATCAAGAACCGGTACCCGTTTCCAAAGGGAGACGAGGTGATTATAAAGGGAAGAAGATTACAGGCAAAAGGGACCAAGAGTTCTCCTACGAAGTGAAAAGAGTGTAGAGGTTGAACCCCTCGGAGCGGTCTGTATCGGACATGAGTCCCAGATCCCTTTTCTCCTATCCTTCTCTCTCTCTCTCTCTCTCTCTCTCTCTCTCTCTCTCTCTCTCTCTCTGTCCTATCACGTTATCCTGTATCGGAGCTTCCCTTATCACTTTTATCTAAGTATCATTTCCCTTAGTACTGCCCCCCTAATCTTCATCCGTAAGAGATCGCCTTCAAGAGTTACGGAGCGCTGACTTAGACCAGAGGGAGGAAAAGGAGTGGGACCCTATCAAATTAGTATCAGAGCAACCACCTTCTAGTGACGCACGGACCTCAAAAAATAACATGAAGACCTCAGCTGAGACTTCCGCGCCCTCTAGAGCTTTGACAGCCAACACCGTCCTTCATAACCTTGTCAGGACCCTGTCCTGCCAGACGACACTCACAACTTCCATCTAAGCCATCGGGGCCCATGAGAACTCACTCATGCATGCACAATTGTCAACGACGTGGATCTTGTCGATTCGAAGGACCCTACAACCGGTGGAAATTTTATTAGGACGTCCCCTTCACCTTCCACCGACCCACGGCAAGTCATGGCAAACAAGGTGCAAACTAGAGATGCTGCTGTTTGACAGCCACGACCTCGAGGATTCGGTTTTTCATGCCGAACTCTACTTCGCCATGTGCAAGTATCCTCCAAGGACAAACTCAACACTGCCGGCCTCAGCCTCAACGGGAAGGTGCTACCTTGGTTCAAATGGATGGATGATCATGAACCATTCCATGACTGAAGATTTTACCTCTTAACTTCTAGAATGTTTCGACCCCAATCACTTTGGTTCTCTCTGTTAGAATTTTCTGAGCATCAAATAAAGCAACACTGTCACATAAGACTGGGAAGAATTTGAACTAATGACGACAATCACTCGTGATATTCTGGAGTACATTATGGAAAACACGCTCCCCAAAGGACTGCACAAGGATATCCAAGTCGAGGTATCTCTCTCTGAGCTCATGGGTCTCAAGGCTATGCACCACCTAGAAGGTGAAGTTGAACCACTAGGCCCTCTGTGATATTGACAGCTCTAGATGGTCTCAAGGCAACACCCCTTGCTACCAACCAGATTTGACACTACCTTAAAATGGTGGAAGTTTCCCAATTTATCCCTCCCCCCTTGCGTGCTCCTCGAGAGCAAGACTACTGACGCTAATGACTTATCCCACTGCCCTTATGATGCACTACCACCGGTTTGATATTGTTGTATGCAACTAACACTATTTGAGATTCAGGCTCGCTAAGCTCTAGGCCTATTTTCTCCAACAATGAGAAATATTCTCTGAGTAACTATTGCAGCCGAAAACTACAAATAATGATCATTGAGGAAGAAGAAGACCCTTCCGATGTCAAGGAGACTACCTCGCTTGAGACTTCCTCTGAACTTGAAGTATTCTTCAACCTAGAGGTCTCTCTCCACTCTCTTGACAACAATGCACCTGCCAAAGTCCCTGAGTTTTGAGGGATCATACAGAGTCAAGTAGTCACCATTCTTGTTGACATAGGCACCTCCTGATGTCTCTTAGTCCCTTCTAATTAAGAGATGGTTAAAATACTACTTATATGCTGAATTTTATGGCTATGCAAGGAGGTGTATAGCAGAATTCAAGTTGATTGTCATGGAATTGACTGATTCTATGTGATGTTTCTTTTGATTTTTATGATTGAATTTAATGATGAAACATATGAGAAGAGTGGATGAAAGTTATCTTCAGAAAACAAAAGATTGAGTAGAATCTTGCCTTAACAATCTTTCAATCACCAAGAGAGGGTTTATAATGTAGAAAACACTTATATTCTATGAGTTTGGATTATATCTATAGATAATATAAATGATAAAAGAGAAATTATTACCATTTGAGGTCAATCTTATCTCGCATAAGAGGTCAATAAGATAATAAGTGAAATGGTGCTACTCCTAGTCTACCTCCTAATCTTGTTCATAATCTGACCTTTCTCTCTTTATCTACAAGAAGAATTAAGGGACCCAAAGATAACTAGGGAATATTAAAGAGGGTCATTAATTACTCTAAGGCGATCTCTCTCTCTCAGTATTTACTTAGTGCCACTCTTGTAGATGCCCTTAGTTTTGATATGTACAATGAATCTAATGAGTTACATCCTTGAGATATCTTTTTATATCAAAATAACACATTGTAATCTCCTCAGAATATTAGTGTAGAATAATATGTGTCAACATGAAGTCTCATGTATATTTTTGAAAAATAAAGTTACCTACAAGATTCAAATACAACACGTGAGCATTGTTAAGAGAAAAATATTAGCATGGAAAATGTCTAAAGAATCAAGAAAATATATTATCAAACATGAGACTTGAACTCAGAAAGTAAGTTAAGGTGTGAAAAAGGACGGTTGAAATATTTGAATATCATTGTGTCCAAAGTATAGGTAGGATTTGAATGGTCTAGCTCAACTGTCACGTGAATGGTCTAACTCAACTGTCACAGGACTAGAGATCAATTCCTACTTTAATCACTAAATGTATGATTCTGTTATGTGTTTTTTATTAACTTTTAATAGTGTCACTATAGTAATCTCAATTTTAAATCTTGGCCATACTTTGATCTCTATGATATTCAAATATTTAAGTCATCATTTTCCCATCTTTACATAATTTGCATTCTAAGTTCAAATCCTACATATGATAGTGTGTTTCTTTGATTTTTCTAACATTTTCTATGCTAATACTTTTATTTTCACAATGCTCATGACATGTTCAAATCCTAAAATTAGCTTTTTTTTTCAAGAATATATGTGAAACTTCATCACATGTGTTACACATTTATTTTGTACTTATATTTTGATACTTTTATGTTATATTATTTAACATAAAAAGATGTTTAGGGGTGTGTAACTTGGATTCATTGTTAGTCATAGGATTGTATCAACATCATCAATATATATATATCTATATATTGAATGTTTCTCAATGATATTCTACTTGTGAGGTAAATTTTCATGATGTAAATTAATGATTATAATTGTCAAAACAAAGGATAATAATAAATTTTCCTTTTCAATCAACAACTTTCTAATGGTTGAAGGCATCAACAACTTCCTCCTTTTTTATACATAACTCATTTGAAAAAGTTTGTTTACATAATAATACATTTAAAATAGATAAGATATGGAATGTATGCATTTGTCACATAGAATTCACATTCATATAAATTAACACTAGCGTGTTGAAATACATGTTCACACATCCACTGTATATATGATCAACAAAGACATACATGTAAGCAATTGTATTCTAAGTAGAGAAACAAATAGTAAAAAAATATTCAAAAGTGAGTAATAGTCATTTAGTCATAGTTAATTATCCTCTTAAGTGTGTTTCCTCCTAAATTCATACACTCTAATTTTCTCCCCCATTAAACACTATTTTTCTCCTCTTTTTGTAAATATAAAAAATAGATAACAAAATGTTCTAAGAGAATTAATAACAATGGAGATCTACCAATCAGTTTCAAGATCACAAGATTGTTGAATTGAACTCCAAAATCACATCTTTGAGTTCACAAGCTCGTTCTTCTATTACTTCAAGTCACTACTGCACTTGTTCAACACATTAGTTGAATTTTTCAACAATTGGTAGGATGTCAAGAAATGTAAGAGCACGAAATGTAAGAACATTTAGTCATAGTTAATTATCCTCTTAAGTGGGTTTCCTCCTAAATTCATACACTCTAATTTTCTCCCCCATTAAACACTATTTTTCTCCTCTTTTTGTAAATATAAAAAATAGATAACAAAATGTTCTAAGAGAATTAATAACAATGGAGATCTACCAATCAGTTTCAAGATCACAAGATTGTTGAATTGAACTCCAAAATCACATCTTTGAGTTCACAAGCTCGTTCTTCTATTACTTCAAGTCACTACTGCACTTGTTCAACACATTAGTTGAATTTTTCAACAATTGGTAGGATGTCAAGAAATGTAAGAGCACGAAATGTAAGAACATTTAGTCATAGTTAATTATCCTCTTAAGTGGGTTTCCTCCTAAATTCATACACTCTAATTTTCTCCCCCATTAAACACTATTTTTCTCCTCCTTTTGTAAATATAAAAAATAGATAACATAAAATGTTCTAAGAGAACTAATAACAATGGAGATCTACCAATCAGTTTCAAGATCACAAGATTGTTGAATTGAACTCCAAAATCACATCTTTGAGTTCACAAGCTCGTTCTTCTATTACTTCAAGTCACTACTGCACTTGTTCAACACATTAGTTGAATTTTTCAACAATTGGTAGGATGTCAAGAAATGTAAGAGTACGAGATGATGATGTGGAAGTAGAAGACAGATGATGGAGCCATTGATCATTGACTTAAAGATAGTACATTACATGAAGACTGAACTTGTCAATTAGATCTTGAGGATACATGTTGATTGACTCTTTAGAAGTTATTTAATAAATCTCTATTTTCATGAGTTAGTTATTAGCTTAGTAATACATTTTTTATATTAACTCGTGGTAAATAGATTTATGTTTTAAATCTAGAAAAATTGATTTTACATGACTAATGTTATTTTGTTGTTAGTTATGTGATTTTATATGATTTTTATGTTCATATTTTCAAGTTAAATTAAAGTAAAAAAGAAAAAAAAGGACCCATTGGTCAGTCACCACTTAGTAGTCAACCCTCTAGTTGGAGGGGATTGCTCAAGTGAGTGGACTCAAACTAGGAGGAACCACAAACTAGTAGCTCAAGTGGCACCCATCACATGCACATGTGTGTCACTCCCCTTCCATGTCAGTAGTAGGAGCTGGTGTATGGGCTACAATATGATCTAGCACACGTTGTGTGGGGTTGAAATATAATTAGATGTGAAATTGTAGAAAAATAGAGATAGTATTTAGAAATGAAACTTTGCATAGAACTATAATATTGTATGTGCCGTCTTCCTTAAATAATTGATACAAAAGTTTTAAAATAAAATGGTAGTTTACTTAAATATTGTTTTACATAAAAGTCCCATGAATGATAGCACACTATCTATATCATCTTTATAAAGCATCTATTGATGTCGAAGTAGACGAAACAAAGAAGTGGTGTTTTCAAATATAACTTTGCATCAAGTCTCCATGAGTTGTAACATTGTCTATATTGTCCTTGTTAATTCTTCATGAATATGGAACTTTTAAAAATAGAAAGATGGTTAATAGGATAATTAAATGCTTACATAAGAATCATTAGGCAGAACTCTATTTCTGCCCGATTCACATTCTCGGGTTGCTGATGACATCATGATGTTTGCACCTATATCTTTTTTTTCATGAATTTTAAATATATTTATCTTTATTATTTAGTCTAAAAATCATAACAAATCATATTCTTTGTGAAACAAATTAAAATATTATTCTACATTATATTATATTATTTTTAATAACCTGGAAAATATTCACTATTTTTCGATTTTTATTAAATTAAAATTGATATATTTGTTCCAAAATACTTTTAAATATCTGAAAAATAATATTTTTTAGTTTTATAAATATTTAATTTACATGATTTAATAAACAACGACTAAGTCACATCAATGATGTTTTGAAATATATTTTTGCATAACTATCCTCATAAATTATAATATTATTTATATTATCTCCATTATTTGTATATTGATGTGATAGTTGTAGAAATTGAGATATGATGTTCTGAAATGTAATTTTATATAGAAGTCTTTATGATTTGGAACAATATCTTAACTATCTACATTATGGATATATATAAGTAGAGAATTAGTATTTTGAAATATAATTTTGCATGTCTCATGAACATAACACTGTCTATATTATGTTCATTAAGTATCTATTGATGTGAAAGTTTAGAAATAAAGAGGTAGTTTTTGTAAATTTAATTTTATACAGAAGTCTTCTTGAATGGTAACATTATATGTACCATCTTCATTATTCATTTATTGATGTGGAAGTTGTAAAAAGAGACAAGCACTAATTTGAAATATAGGTTGACATAAAAGCCCTCACTTATTGTAACATTGTCACTACCATCTTCATTATGTGAAAGTGTACTTTTACATAAAAGTCTCCATAATTTTTAATATTTTTTATACCATTTTTGTTGTGTACATCAATGTCCAACTAATTTTAGAAATGTAATTTGACATAAAAGTAATGATGAATTGTACAATTATTTGTACCATCTTCATTTAGCCTCCATTGATGTCCAAGTTATAGAAATAGAGGGTTGGTGTTTTAAAATATAATTTTGCATAAAAGTTCCCATGAATTTTAGCATTGTGTGCACCATCTTAAGTAAGTATTTATAGATGTGGAAGTCGTGGAAACAAACAGATGGGGTTTTAGAATGTTATTTTGCTTAAAAGCACTCATAAATTGTAACATAATATGTATGGTCTTTATGAAGAATATATAACATAAGTTGTAAAAGTAGAGAGTGGTGTTTTGAAATATAATCCTGTATAAAAGTTCACATAAATTGTAAGATTTTTGCCACAATCTTTGTTAAGCATCTATTAATGTAGAAGGTATACAAATATAGAAGTGGTGTTCTAAAATATAATTTTATATAAAAGTCTTCATAAATTATAACATTGTCTATACTATCTTTGTTGAGCATTCATCATGCATTAGACATTGTCTTAATGCATACACATTTAACAATATTTATAACTAAACTATTTAAAAATTCTAGTATTACTGTAAGTTTAGGTCAATCCTCAAAAGAACTAATTTTAATGAATTTATAATTTTTATAATAAAAAGACTAATTCAAAAGAAAAAAATTAAATGAAATGAGATGAGATAAATGATGAAACATTTTCTTCATTACATATTAGCCTCCTACACCAATTAATTTCAAATATTTAATTCTCTTGTCTGCTCTAGATAATAAGAAAATAGTTTTGAAATGGACTGAAAAGATTAGAAGGACCATTATTAATAGGACTTCTATTGACGTTGAGAGTACTTTGACATATTTAAAGTAAAGATATAAAATAAAATTAAAATAAATGAAATATATAAATACATTGGTTGTCAATCATTAAATGTTTTAAATTCATTGGATTGCATTTGTGATAATTTTCTACTGGTGATCATTATTTTCTCAAATATATTATAAAAAAATCACCCACTTCAAAGATACTTTTTCTTATTTTTTTATCAGCCTTCTCCTTATACTTTGAATAACTAGTTGTAACATGCTTATTCGCATTTTCATATATTATTTTCATGTATTGTTTTATGTTATTTGCAGTTGTCTTAGTACTCCAACCAAGTTTAGAGACACATTTGGCAGAAAATAATAGACAATAGAAAATTGAGAGTAATTTGTAGACCGATTTACCATAGAATTGTATATAAATTCTACTTGAGTCAAAGCAAGATCCCACTATCTTAGTTTTTATCATGAAACTATTTGACCATCAAGTGTCATGTTAATCACTTATGTTTGACCATCACTTTTTAGGTAACTTGTAATACTAAACTTTAAGAATTAGTTAAATATGTTCCTAAGAATACGTAAAAAATGAGAAAAATTTTGAGCCTATGTTAGATGTCAGTCTCTAGCACTCTATACAAATGAACTATTTTCTTAAAAATAACTTAACTATTTGAACAACATTATTAATCTTATTACATGCAATAAAATATGTCATTTGAAAATCTATCCATAACAAAGTCTGCTCCTATTTGAGTGTGTGGTAGTCTCAAAATAAAACTATTGAAATATTAATACATACTCTATCTAGAATGGTAATAGAATATACATACCTTTGTTCTCGCACTATTCGTTATTAGATTGACAAATTTGACATCTTCGCATAAAATTTTCAACCTTTTTCTTAAGTTGTGGCTAATAATAATTTTTTTCTATCATTTTTAAAGTTTTGTCATACCCTAAGTGTCATTCAATGCCTCCTACATGTAATTTTTGAATTAATTTCTCACATAAATAAGTTTGAGAGATACTTAATTGATTTTTTTGAAACAAGTAATCTTCATGAATGTAATTTTTTTTTTGATGATTTTTCTTATTTGTAAGTACTCAAGATATGGGCAAAGTATTCATCTCTTGCATAAAGTTCTATCAAATATTGAAAACTAATAACTTCACCTCTCACTGTGGTCAAGAATTTTGATTTTTGACTTAGTGCATCACCCACTCTATTTAACTTTGTTGATTTATGCTTTATCACAAAGGTGAATTTTGAATAAAGTAAACCCATCTAGCCTAAACTATGTTGATAGTGGTCTGATTGTTGATTGATTTCAAAGCTTGATACTTACTAAATAAAATAAATTCTCATTGAATCATATAGTACTCCTAAGTATATAATACTTTACTTATAACATAGAATTCTAATTCATATGTTGTTCATTTTCTTATAACTTCTATTAATTTTTCACTATAAAAAGTAACTAGACAAACTTCTTAGGATAATATAACTCTAATTTCAATAATTGAAGTATTACATTCAACTTCAAATAATTTATCAAAATTTAGTAGTGCTAGTATAGGGTGGAATATAACTTTTTTTTGATTAAAATGAAGTTGCTATCACTTGTTACTTTTCACGCACTCAATGATGAGAGCCACAATTGAACTAAAATTTCTAATAAATCTTCTATAAAATGATGCTAGAATATGAAAACTACGAATATCATTTATATTAATTGAAATTAGAATTATTTAATAAATTAAATCTTTTATTCATTCACTTTGATGCCTTCTACACATAATATATGTTAGAAAAATTAAACCTGAAGCAAAAAGTTTAAAATTTCTTTAAATTGATAAATAACTCATTATATTGTAAAACACTTAATATAAATCTCAATTGATGAAGATGTTATTCCTCTGTGATATTATATATCAAAATATCATAAAAATAGATAATAATGATTTTTTTATAAAAGGCTTCAGACATGATTCATCATGCATATAAAAGTACTTGAAGTAGATAAGCCTAATGACATAACCAAACATTCATATAATCCTACCTTCACCTTGAAAGTAATTTTCCATTATCACTTAGACAAATTCTAATTTCGTGGTAACTACTTTTAAGGTCAATTTTAGAAAAAATTTTAAAACCCACATAACATATCAAACATATCATACAGTCTTGTTTCTAGAAAGTTATATTTCATTGTGATTATGGTAATTGCTCTATTATCAACACACATGTTAATAATTTTTACAACTAATAGTGCAGGTCCTAAACAAGGGATCATACTTTCACAAATCAATTATTTCTCCGTGAATTCTTATGGTTGATTCTGTAGTAAGGTGAATTAAGTAAACTAGCTCTAAGAATCAAGTCTATATGGTGTCTCTAGATAGAGGAAGATGTATAAGAAAAATTTGTCTGATAGAAAACTTATTTAACATATTCTGTGATGTCTCAAGTATAACATCTTAATAATTTAAAGAAATATTCTCTTTTTTAACAAGCATAAATATTTCAAAATTTTCTTTCGAAGTATTAAATAGTTTTTTTTTATCAATCATCATAACCTACTTCTTCTTATCTTTTATTGTGCACGAAAAATCATTTTTCTTTAATGTATGTAAAACAAAATTGTTACCATTCTTATAAAAAACATAATATTTATCTTTGCCCAAGTGAGTTGCATCTAAATCATACTCTCATAGTCTACTCAAAATTAAATGACATGCATCCATCTCAACAATATCCTAATAAATTTCATCAAAATATTTTTTTTTGTTGTTAATTTTACTAAACATATCTATGTAACTTTGGTTTCATAATTATTCTTTATTCACCTAATTTTATGTGAATGTGGATGTTTTTTAGTTTTCAATTTCAATTTGACTTTTGCAAAATTCACAGCACAACATTTCAAACAAGTATTTGATTTGTCACTTTCTTCATTACATCTATAACATTTAGGAATAGATTTATGAATATGTAGATTTCTTTGAAAATAATTTTGTCCACTAGGAATAGATCCATTTGATTTTCATGCAACTAAGGTTGTGGTTTTTCTATTGGCAAATAAAATGTGTTTGTCGACCTCTTTAACTAAAAATTTGACACAGTATTAGAATTCCTTATTCTTGTTATACCTTTCTCCAATAAAGCCTTAGCATGTTCTAATGCCATAAAAACATCATTTAATTTGAAAAACAATTACAAGGTTATTTTTCTTCAATATCTATCAATTTCCACTTTTCAATATAGATATCATATAAGATTCAAATTCAGCTAAATCAATTCTTGAAAAAACTTGTAGAATTTCTCAACATACTATGTCATAGATCTATTTCTTTGTTTAAAATTTTAATATTTTTATATAAAATAGGTTCATAATTAGATGATAGAAATCTATATTTTAATAATTTATTTATTTTATCTAAACTTCAAACTTAATAATTTTCTGATCTAAAAAGATGGCCCTGTACATGCCCCCCCCTTTGAGTTTATAGGCCACTAATTTCACTTATTTTTCATTAGAAATCTTCATGTATTCAAAAAATCTCTCAACTTTTGAAATTCAACCTATAAATTTCTCATTTTTCAAATGTCAATTAAAATTAGGAAAATTAATTTGTATTTGTAAATCTCTATAATTATCATACCTTGATCAATTTCTTGAGCTTTATATGTGATTTGAGAAAGTTTTTGGAAGGGACAACAAAAATTATATTACTTTTGACCAATTGACCATGAGATTGAGATTCCTTTATTACATTCATTCAAGCTAAAAAAAAATTCAAAGTACAATTAAATCTTTAATTTTTTGTTTCATATGATTCTTGAAATCAACTCTGATTTTGAAATAAAAATATCTCAAAACTTTTATTGTCATCGATGTGGATCCCTTTACATTGTGTCATCTTCAAAATTCAAATCTTTAATCTTAGCCTAGGTCTGATACTACTTGATGTAGTGAATCTTCATAAAAGAATATCTTGGGCAAGTTGTGAACAACTTAAATGTTGTGGGGGTCAAAGTCACGTCTTCAGTCCTTCAAAATTGTCCTTTAGTGAGGAGGACAAATCTTATCAGCTTACAAGGGGGTGTTTATGTCTTAAACAAATCAAAAACTAAGTTCATTGAGTCTACAGGGTGCAGGAGTCCATCAATAGAAGACGAGAACTTCATGAAAAAAAACTCGTGAAATTTTATTGATAGAAAAGTGGAATGATTATTAGGGGTAGCTTGAAATAGGCTAAATAATCTAAATTTGGTGTTAACATTTGAATTTTTAAAGGAAATTGAATTTCAAAATAACATTTTAAAAGTAAAATAAAATTCGAATCTCTAATGAAATTTCAAAATAAAATTAGAATTTTGAATAAAACTTGAATTTCGAATGAAAATTTTATTTTTTAATTAAATTTGAAAATAGAAATAGAAAGGTATAAAAAAGGTTGAAAACAAAAATATGGGCCCAATTTTTTAATTGGGCTAGATCCAATTTGAAGTGGGCTTCAAGTCACACTAGGGACTTTATATATGTACATAATTTTGGGACACTTACACCCATGAGTTCTTGCCTCCGATAAACAAAATGCCTAGGACCATCTCAGGGGAGAGATTAATGGTCCGACCCCATTCTTATCACATGTGATGAGATCATAACCAAGCGCACTTGTCCGCTCCCATTAATGATGTGGAAGGGGAGTGGTGCTCATATGCTTGTGGAGTGGATACCACTTGTTCTACCAGCTCATAATTACTCCCCACCTAAGTCCACCCACTTAGGAAATCCCAATCAGAGGGTCATCTCAAGCTGGCCAATAGTCCCCTCCTTCTCTTTTATTACTTCATTTTAACTTGAACATAAAAATCATATAAAATCACATAATTAATAAAAAATGATCATTAGCCATATAAAAATTAGTTTTATTAATTGAAGACAAAGATAAAACTATTTATCATGAGTTAATACATAAAACATATCATTTAGTTAATAATTAACTCATAAAAATATAAATTTATTTAGCATCTATTAATAGGGAAGTTTTAGAAACAAAGAAATGATGCTTTCAAATATAATTTTATATAAAAAATTCCATGATTTATAGTATTATTCGTACCATCATCAATATCCATCCATTGATGTGAAACTTGTGTAAACATAGAGGTGGTGTTTAGAAATATAATTTTACATAAAAGTCACAATAAATTGTAAGATTATCCATATGGTCTTAATTGAGTATTTATCGATTTGGAAGTTGTAGAAACAAAGAGGTGGTGTTTTAAAATATAATTTTGTATCAAATTTCTCATAAAGAGTAACATTGTGTGTATTATCTTAATTAAATATTTTTTGATGCGAAAGTTTTGAAACTAGGAAGGTGGTGTTTGAAAATATAATTTTATTTAAAAGTCCTCATGATTGGTAATATTGTCATTCCAATTTTTATAAGCATGTATTGATGTGGAAGTTGTGCAAATAAGATGTAGTATTTTGAAATATAATTATGTATAAAAATTTGCATGAATTGTAACGTTGTCTATACTATCTATATTGTGCATCTATTAATGTGGAGGTTAGAGAAAAAGAAAGGTGTTATTTTTAAATGTAATTCTACATTAAAGTTCAGATTATTTGTAACATTATATATATATTGTTTTACATTTAACATATATTGATGTGGAAGTTGTAAAAATAGAGATGTAGTGTTTTGAAATGTAATTTCATATAAAGTCTTCATGAATTGTAATATTATTTAAACATCTTTATTATGCATATACTGATTTGGAGGCTTTAGAAGTAGAGAGCTATCATTTTGAAATGTAATATGTATAAAGTTTCCATAAAATTTAATAGTCTCTATTGTCTTTATTATCTATTGGGCGCTTTGAAATTTAATTTTATATAAAAGTCTCGATGAATTATAACATTATTTGTAGCATCTTTATTAAGCAGCTATCATCCCTCTACCTTCGTGCCCTCCTAACTGAGCTCGCCATCCTGCCTCCATGGGCCCTACCAGCTAGCCACCACCCACCCTCTCACACCGGCCGCCGGATCTCCTCCACTACCATTCCTTCTCGAAGCTTGCCCATATGCACATCCCAAAGCCCTCTGCAACGATCCTTGGGTTCATGCTGAATGCCAACATGCTGCTGCCCGAGCCCCTCTCGAGCACCACCTTTCCCACTTGGTGGGAAACTCCGACAGGCAACATGTCAATCGACCTCTGTGGTCACTTCCTCCGCCGCCTCAGCCCCCAAGAAGCCCGATCGGTGGAAGCTGGCTATGCCAAAGGTCTCCATCTTTGGCCTCGTCTTCTATTTCAGCGTCCGGCTAGGACAACTGTTGAACGCCCAGTAAGTAGGTTCTTGAGATAATGTCGAAAGGGATGGTGGTGCCAGAGGTTCGGCTGCAGTGTCCATTGCTCGGGTGTGTGGAAGATAAATGGGTTGTGATAAGACTGGAAAAAGGCGAGGCCTCATGTCAAATTCGCATCCTAGAGATGGTGGTGCCAGAGGTTCGGCTGCAGTTTGAATTCAATCACTCGAAGAGTGCTGCCGGGTCCATCCTAGGCCTCCAATCAATGCAGTAGCGAATAAAATAAAAGTGTCTCAACATCTCTAGGAGACTGTTATATACATATGTACCAGGTTACATCATCAATAAGCGGCAGGGAAGGCAGAGCGAACAGCAAATGTTGCTTTCTTTATCAAACATCACCTGCCTTCCACTGCTCTAGTCATAGACCAAACATCAGAGGAGTAAGCAGACACCTGGCGAGATTGATGTTCGAAAAAATGACAGAACGGGAAACGAAGATAAAAAGGCAAAAAAAAAAAAAAAAAACAGTAAGCTAGGGAAAAAAAAACTATGATTACAATGCCGAGGAACTTGATGGAGAATGGGATTAAATATCACACTCCCCGGTTAAAGGTGGAGATCGTCCAACATAATGTCTTGAGACAGCAGCTTCAGTTTCTGCAGTGGCATTGACGGAAGAAGAGCATAAAACCAATTAATATAACTATCTAGGTGATCGAAAGCAGAGTTAAGATCTAATGCGGCGGTTCTCAACCGTGTTGAAGTAACAGAAACATAATATTTATCCAGGCCAATGTCATACTCTTAATTCCAATGTCCAAGACAACATTCTTGAATCACAATGATTTACAATCAAACAGGCTAAGGATAGGAATGGTATTGGGGGTCCAATAAAAAGACATTTCGAAGATAACAAGATGAATTATCTGTAATACACAATAAAATGATGCTCACGGAAATGGAAATTCATCATCGGATATATGGAACAAGGGTCAAACATTCTCACCGTCATGAACTGTGGGGGATCATCAAGACTGGATGACCCAAGGATAACTTCTCTCTTTAGCTTGGAAGTGAGCTTGTGAACAACACGCAGCTGTGAAAATGCAAGGTGAAGGTGAAACAGGGAAGATTACTATTACTTTTAAAAGGAAAAATTGTAACACGAAAGATAAAAGGGTGGGTCCTGAAAGGGAAGGAATCAAAAAGGAGTTGCTCCACCAATAATAAAATTGCACGAAAGATCAAATTGTACAAAATAAATACAATAATACAAAAATGCGCTGGCCCATCTTTCTCGTAACACGAAAGATAAAATGGTACCTCAGATCGAGTTGCTCCACCAATAATAAACACAAAAATGCGCTGGCCCATCTTTTTAAAGTCACTGGATGCATGCTTCAGTATAGAGTCACTGAAAAGTCATTTTCCAATTATCAATTAGTTATAAACAGGTAATATCTATTAAAATCAAATAAAAAATTAGGTTAAGGTACAGTGTCCCCCAGCGTTGCAGCCTCAAATTCAACATACCAACCAGCACTAGTCCTATATTTTCTATTAATAATACCCACATGGAATTGAAAATAAGAGGGAAGGCCAGTTGACAGTATATCGGAATAAACAAGAAAGCTTCAAGCTAAACGAATCCTAACTTCAGTAACTTATGTGAAAAACTATCAGAAACCTTTTATTACAAAAAAGAAAACATTGACAGTTGCAGTATTTTAGAATAATCACGAAAAAGATAGTTCGTACCAAAAAATTTGGCACTAAAGATATATTAATTTCATATTACTATTTATCTTACGCCAATTCAATCAATTGACATCATGAAGAACTTACACACAAATAGAATATAAAAAAAAATCCTTATGTTTGAAATTTTATCAATTACTTGAAGTGTCTCCATGACAAGATATATAATTACTAAGTAACAATATTACATCATCCTTTTACAGAGCTTTTTTTCTGCCAAAATAGATTCTCACCAACCTATTCGGTGGTTCATAAAAGTCGATAAGGTTATTAGCTAATTGATGCAGTAATTGATGACAGTGGTTTGATAGCCCAGAGATGAGGTAAAGCACTTACCATTCAACATCTGAGAGAATCCAATCGGTATGCCATTCACAGCCGTCCTAGAGGCTCATAACTACTTTTTATGACACGAATGTCTTCTACATATGAAGTACAGAAATAAAACGAAGATTTTTTGTCCAATAGGGCTTTATACAAATAAATGCTCAAGAAAAACAACAGAAGACCACCAGTGCCCCAAGTGACCAAGATGAAAACCTTTTCGTCTTCCTTGATTATGTGCTGCAGTGACTAATAATGACTCACTTCCTAGGTGACAGCTAGGAAACTATATAATACATAATAAGGATGAAAGTCAATGGGGTAATTTCAAT
The DNA here is from genome assembly GCA_902729315.2 of Spirodela intermedia. NCBI lineage: Eukaryota > Viridiplantae > Streptophyta > Magnoliopsida > Alismatales > Araceae > Spirodela > Spirodela intermedia. Next base: position 3,266,721 of record LR746271.1, read on the forward strand.
TTAAACCAATGATTAGAAGATCTATGCATCAACTTAAGATTTGAAGATTTCGAATGGATCTCAATTTTCTTTTAAGAGGATAGTACAGATGGATCTCATAGTTAATCCTACTCCAAAAGATTAAGAACATTTTAGAAAATAATAAAGAACATGAACCGGTTCAAAATAGTTCATGCTTGATGGCTTGTAAGCGAACAAGCCGAGTGATGTAAAGTATCAGCAGAGGTCACAACAGACAGAGGGTTTGATAAATCACCAAAAAAAAGTTTTAAAGCTCACATCTAAGGTCTTTAACGAGTTAAGAGCAATAACAATGAATGTACCAATCAATTGTCACCAACTCAGACTCGGGCTCCAATTCAGACAGACAAATCTGAACAGATCAGATGGACTAGGTCTGACTCAGCCAACTCATATGAGCTATGTTACAAATCTTAACAGAAATTTATAAAGTAAAAAAATATATATTCAGAATTCCCTTTGTAGACAACGGCTAAGACAAAACTCCAACTATAAAAGAAACTATAATATAACAATTCGAAACTAGCCCATCCTATTCATCACATCTCATTTCCATTCACTCAGATCCAAGTGTTGCATTGGAATGAGAAAATAGGAAGGATGACTCCTATGAGATTAATGGATTGGTGATGTGGATCATTGTCACTTCAGCTGCCTGTTCTTTCTCAGACAATAATAGCATAAAGTTTCTTTGACTCATCAACTGAAGTAACTTGCACCCAAGTGGAGCCAGTTTGAAACGGCCCAACCCTTCTTCATACAGTCAGAACCCTCCACGCATGCAATTATGGAGAGCCTGACACATTAGTCCTCATGAAGATCAGAAGTAAGGCGGTGAAAAGCTTTACCCAACTCCCATAAATAAAACTACAAAATGTTTCATGAGAAATTTATTCCTGAACATCTATTAAGTTCCGGCACCAATGATAAAATAGGTGCAGATACTAAAACTTGATTCTAAGAATCATCAAAGTTCCAAGGATGCATTTTTCTTCTAAGAAAAAATACTAATCCAGCAAATGAAACTTCACTCTTGTAATCGATGACCAGAAATATCATTATCATAGGGAGTGTTGAAAGTGCCCACTAAGCATAAGCTCCTAAAATATACCTTGAATACCCATCATCAGAATTGCGAGGTTTAGCCCAGGTTGCAGTTCGTCTAGATCTTATTGACTGTGCTGGTTGAGTTGAACGCGTGGATGAAATTGATGTTCCGTTAAACGATGGACTTGGATCATTCATACACGGATACTCATCCTTTGGCAGTTCACCTTTGCTGAGTTTCTCAATTAGCTCCTGAAAAAGAGATAAAAATACAAAATCATTTTGACAGTAATTGATGAGGAAACATACTGCTGTTCCTCTACATTGATCACCTACAGGCATGAGTGCTAACCCACCTCTATCATGGGATAGAACCGTGCAAGTTGCCATGTTCCTTCCTGATCATGCCGCTCCTTTCTGGAAGCATGCTTCTTCTAAATTAAAAGGAAAAACGCTGAGTAAGCACCAAAAAGTAATTACTGTGGAAGGAAGAACAGGAAATTGAAGAATTTAAAGACAACACATACAGATGTCTACCTTTTGTATGTCAAATTTGAGAGAGAAACCAGAACCAGTTGCCTTCTTGCTATCTGAGCCCCCCAAGAATTTCATGTTATTTACAGCATTCATATCATCAGAAGATAATCTGGCTAACTGTAAAATAAAAGGGGCACATGTTACAAGGTAAACATACAATCAAGGTTAAATCAAGGTACAAAGTTAATAATATAGCCATATGCACCATAAAATAATGTTTGACAAAGATCAGACCACCTCTCAGAAAAGTTCATCGATAAAAATATGTTCGTACGTGATCAGAAAAGCAGACAATGTGAATGTAAGTCTAAACTTCATTATAAAATGGAAATTACTACGCACAAGGACACCATCAAGATGAAGGACAATCAAACAAAATAAATGAGTCAAAAGATGGCATTCAGATTAAACAAAAGAACTCCCTTTCCACCACAAACATAAGCAGACAACCAAAACATTCAAACCCTTTTCATATCAGGACGACATTTTCCACAAAGCATGTAATTGACGTAGCCAAAGACTAACTGAAATCGTTTCACTGAGAAAGAAAAAGATTAGAATCACTACCACGACACGAATTTAGTTAATAACAACAAATGTTAATAGCTACGAACATCAAAATATCTGTTACAAATCAAATCAGTTTGTTCAGACTGAAACAAAATGAACAGAATGCAAAGAATGGAGATCCTGAAAAGAAAGAAAAGGAACCCAAGGCGACAAAAATGAATGTTCTTCGATCACTGAAAGTACGGCAGAGTTCACTTCTCTTTGTATGACTGCTGCAAGGAACTATGCGCAGGACTGATAGCAAAAACCAAAAGCCATGGTACAAGAAAGGAGTAGATGTAACACTACATTAACAGACTAATGCATTGTCTATGAAGAAAAAGAGACATTCAAGTTGCAAACACCATACTCTATCTACCAACCATGCTTTGGGGAAAGCGAAAATAATGGTCTGTGATGAGTAAATATCAAACAATAGTTACGACTTCCGTCTCATTGTGTGTTCTAGCATCATCCAGCTCTCATGCAAAATTGATTTTGCATGATAAAAACAAGAATCAAAAGATATTACTAACTTATGCATTCAACCGATTTATTCAACATAGACATGGTATACATAACCACAAAAGTACAAAAGTGGGCAACGATACAGCTAAGATTCAGCTAGAAAATATATGAATATGGCAAACAAAAGGTCCTGTTACCAACAATCCACACGGCAGGGGCTTAATTTGCAAATACTTAAATGAAAACATAAACTGAAAAAGATTCATCTTGAACTGCCCATGCAGGCTGATGAAAAAAGGTTGAGGAGCATAGAAGTTCTGGCATTCTTTCAGATCAACAAAACCAGATCCTTAGTACAATTTTGCAGAAAAATTATGCTCCATTTATGCATCCAAGTTTCAACATAAAAGAATTGAGGTCCGGATAGCATTTAATCAGAACTAGAAATCGACCAACACCAGAAACCATGCAAAAACAACTTCAAGGAATCATGCAAATCATTATGAAGCAAAGAATGTCTGATAAAGATGAGAACCAGTGCCAAGAAACCTCAAATATGCATCCTTTTCTGCAAGAAATAAAAAGTATAAAGAAAACTTTAACTCAGCAAACATTCTCATGGGAAGCAGGAAATTCCTGTGCTGAACAAACTAAAACATTTTTTTAAGTTTATCTCCAGACATAGGAAGCAGGGCATCCAACTAACAGATTTATCTCTGCACCTATGGGGAGATAAACAGAAGGGAAAGGAGTGCAATTTTCGTATATTCTACATCTATTCTGTATACTGACACTTTAATATGTATGGTAAGGAATGTTGTCCTTAAGGAGAGCACTCAGGACAGAACAGGCTGAATAAAATTTGCATAATTGGAAAGAATCATTTCTTTCGGAAAAGTTGATCAGAGCCAGGTCCTAGTACTTCTACGTTTCTGTCAGGTGTAAAACAGTGAACATTATCTAAACTTCAACAGATCGTATCATTACCTGGAAATTTTACAATACATAAACATTTATGTTAACCTATGGCATTAATTATAAAAAAAATCTACACATCTCTGGCTGTTATGTTATCAATCAATTTGATTACGTACAGTACACTATCTCAGCATGCCTACATGCTAGTGTTTTGTGCTGTTACTCCAGGTTAAACTTTGCCAAACACGTTTCTTAATAGAATTTGATTCCGATATAGTGCTCTATGTTAATGTAACATAAAACAACTGGTTCTGAGTGAAACTGTATTCATGAGCTACTATATTTTCCTCAAGTATTTATGGATAAAAAAGTACGTTTCATTTTGGTAATTAAATTGGATATCAAAACTGTACCACCTTTAACCATATGTCTAGGGTACAGAACCTGAAACTTTCCCAATATCATCCAATCTAACCGGTAAATTCTCACCTATTAAACTGTAAAACGATCTATCAGCCACATAAACAATACACCTGGCAGGACTCCCCCATTATTTAAATAGTAAACAAGTCATGAAAATCAAAGAATATTCTATAATCCGACCAATAAAATAATAAATTCAATTACTCTCATGCCTCCCATGCCTGAAGAGAATCCCAAAAACAATACACTACTAAAGAGTGGGACTACTTTACAGGTCTATTTTTTTAAGGGTATCTAAATCATATACTCTACATCTTCCATTCATAAATGGTATCATTGAGCTGCATCTACAGTTGTAGTTAGTTATTTGCAGATACTGGTAAAAACTCCCATTAGACTCAACATTATGTTCATGAACTTCATTCAAAAATCATGCCGAGTAAATGATGAAGAGAGAAATAGTTACCTGCATCAACTTTAAGCCTTTGTCACCTTCAAACTTCTCTGGATAAATAGAAGCATAAATCATTAGCAAACGCAACTTGTTTTCGCGAGTTGCCTCCTGCACAAAGGCCATCACTCATCAGAGTTATCTCCTGCCAGATTGGAAAATAGCATGGTCTAAGACTAGTTAATCTCGATCAGCAACTTTTTTTGCAAAAGAACCTGATTTGCCCGGAGAAAATTGATCATTTCCTTTGTCCCTGCATCCCCAAAAACAAGATCTTGCTCTAGCTGACCAACATCCCGAAGCCCAAGCTCCCTGACTAGTTTGTTTAGCTTTCCAGCAATCTGCAAAAAAGAAATTTCAGCATAATAATAAATTAAATTCACAAGAAATACATTCATTTAACATTTTATTGTGGAACAAGTGACAACCAGTATAATTACATGACTACTTTCTCCTTTCCAAGATTCATTACAAGAGGCGATTAAAAATAAAAAGCATGATTTCCTGACAGCAGATGGTTCCAAACGTTATCTATTAAAATGAAAACAGGGAGATACATTCCCACTATCAACTCTCAAAACAAGCAGATGGATATACAGATGTACACAATCAGTTGACAGAAAAAAAAATTCATCATTATAGTGTTTGCGAATTTAAATCAAAACTCCTCATGGCAAGACAACTCAATTCTCTCACGATAAAAGAAACAACAAGAATAACTATGCTCACTAAGCAGATAGCATGGCAAAACATGTCATTGTCATGTACTGCTTGTCCAAAGTGTCGATAGGGTGCACAGCATTGAACAAAGATTGTTTCTTAGGTATTAGATATCTCACATGCAACATTGTGTCCAAGGAATAAGCTACAGCCTCAATCAACTTTTAGCAAATTGTTTAACATTTAAACTGGTAATTTCGTTTTCCAAAGAGAATGAAATGAAAGCAGCTTTGTTTTGGTAAAAGCCTTTAATAGGCCTGAATTTGGCATTTTCTTCTTCTTTGAAGCAACTGCATAAAAATGGTCCTTTTATCGGAGCAACCAATAAACAATGTCCATGTTCTCTCTGAATGCTCTATGTTTTTCTTTTTGCTATGTGCATTCAAGTTTTTCTGTCTGCTTATCAATTTCTCCAACGCAAGGAAGCATCTGAGCAAGGTTTTAAAATTCAAGCTTGCCTCCGTGGCAATGTCGTTTCCATGATAGAGACAACCTAATTAATAACAATATTGTTTGGTGTAAATACCAAGATCACAAATGGATCAAGTAGCATAACCTGTAAACGAAAATCTTTATGCATATCCACACCAAGGTAAACACCACGTGTAGTGACTTCGGGTGACATCTAATATTTGTCTACCATCAGGTAAATAAATTTTATGCAATCTGATAACAAGGAAAAGGCAAGTATGATTATTAAGATGTGCATGATTATTGAAGTTATTATCATATTTAATAGTAAGGAATATGATATTCACACCTAATAGAGGCATACACGATCGCACTTGTTTCAGAGTTCCACTGTAGACTGATAGCTATGATATGTTATTATTGATAGTGATAGAAAATTGCAACGTTCTTCCAATAATAATGGTTTAAAATTTAGGACTGAAAACTATTGAATATTATAGGCTCATCTAGGTCATGGCCATATTGGCCTCTCGATTAGGTTTTGAGTCCTTCCCTCTCCCTCTCCCTCTCCCTCTCCCTCTCCCTCTCTCTCCTTTATGTACTCTCTATTTCCATCATGGTATCAGAGTGGGTTCCATCTGGCAGAAACCCTAGAGGTGGGGCAAGATGTCCTCCGCTCACCATCACCGCTACCAGCACCACCCCTGTCTGATCCTGCCACCAGTACGGCACCACCCTGTCCACTGCTGCCCCTATCTGGGGTTTCTCTATTCGGCACCATTCATCTGTTTGGCATCATCTTCTGTTTGGCACCATCTTCTGGTCGCCATCACCCCCATCTCCATCTGTCTGCGTCTCCTTCCAACCCAGATTGGAGGGCTCTCATCCTTCATCTGGCAGAGACCAGAGAGACACCCACAGCCAATGTCACTACCAAGTGGCACTCTCTCCACAGGGATCAGTAGTCAACAGTCAAGTCAAAATTCAACGACTCAATTAAGAGTTAATGGTCAAAGTCAACAATCAAATTTGGATTGTGTCTATTATTTTCCCCGTGATGGCTGATGAATCAAAATCCTTGATAGCTCTGCAATCAACAGCAACAATCCGGAGTAATATCATTACAACTTGAAAATTAAATGACAAGAACTATACTCTACGGAGTAGATCTGTCAAGACCTATTTCAAAGGTCAAAACAAGACTAAGCACCTCACAGATGGACCCCCCCCCCCTCTGATCCAGCTAGATTGGAACAATGGAAACAACAAGATGCAAATCTTCTCAGCATATTATGGAACTCTATGGAGTCAAATGTTGATGATTTGATAAATCATCTTGATACTTGTAAGGCAATATGGGACCATCTTGTTCTTACGTTTTCTAATAATATTTCAGGAATATATGATATGATTATTAAATATTATGGATTGAAGCAAGGAGATAAGAGCTTGAGTCAATATTTTAGTGAGGTGACGTGACTCAGGGATGATCTTCATACTTTATTACCTATCTCTAGGGACATTCAGATGATGCCAAACCAGCGTGCACAAATGACTATCCTGAAGTTTCTTGTGGACTTTGAGCAGAATATGATGGTGTTCGTAGTCAGATTCTATCTGGAGATGAATTGTCATCACCTGCTGAGACATATCAACATATCTCTCAGGCTTTTCTAACCTAGGAAGGTACACGAACTACTTCAACAGCTAGTGAGACCACTGCCTCGATGTCTACTCAAGCAGCTGCAGAGACTACTCACGTGGCCATGGGCAAGGTGTTGGTATTCACGTGACTGCACTCATTGTAGAAGAAGGGGTCACACTAGAAATACCTGTTATGACTTACATGAACATCCTCTAAAACAACCAATCTAGCTGCTTCAAGAGAGAAGGGGGAGAATAGAGTTACTCGCCAGATGATATTGTCAAATGAGTACACTCAAATCCCCCAGTCTTGTGCAGCTCAGCAGGTCTCATCAATAGTTGCATTTCTCATTCAGATAGTGTGCACTCCTTGTATTTCTCAAGAATCTCATATTTCTTCACTAGTGAATCGCCACTTTGAATTCTTGACATTAGTGCTTCTAATCATATAATAGGCATATCTAGCAAGTTTACATCTTATTCTAGTCATCCTGGTGTCTCTAATGTTACCCTAACTAACAAATCAACCACACATATCTTAGGTGTGGGGACAATATCTCCATCATTTGAACTATCTCTTAAATCAGCCCATGTACCAAAATTTCCTTTTAACCATCTCTTTTGCTACTAATGTGGTGAATCAATTTCTGGAACAACCATACACCAAGCATCTCAATATGAGCATACAAATATTGAGGAATCTCATAGATAGTCCAAATAGAAGACGGCTATACAAGAATAATGGTCATCACACAGCACAAGGTTTTTCAAATGTCGATTGGGCTTTTTGCAGTCTAGACAAGAGATCTATTACTGACTACAATAATTTCCTTAGTGGCAATCTTATTTCTTAGAAAGGTAAGAAACAACATGTGATCTTGCAATTAAGTGATGAATCATAGTACAAGGCAATGCATATACTACATGTAAACTTATATGGATCATACATCTTTTTGAAGAACTTGGTTTTCATCATGAAGGTCCTGTGGAGTTTAAATGTGAAAATCAGGCAGCAATTCATATCTCGTCTAATCCTATGTTTCATGAGAGAACAAAACACATTGAAGTTGATTGTCACTTCATCAAAGAAAAGATCCAAGTGAAACTCATCACTATAGTCTAAGTTAACTCTACAGATCAACTTGCATGTGTTCACCTAGTCTCTGAATTTTCATAGGATACAATTTCTATGTAACAAGCTAGGTGCATATGACATATATGCTCCAGCTTGAGGGGGGATGTTGAATTTTATAGGCCCATCTAGGTCATGGCCATATCAGTCCAACTAGGTATGAGCCCTATCTGCCCATCTAGGTCCCTTGAGTCTCTCAATTAGGGTTTGAGTCGAGTCCTTTCCCTTTCCCTTTCCCTCCCTCTCTCTCTCTCTCTCTCTCTCTCTCTCTCTCTCTCTCTCTCTCTCTCTCTCTCTCTCTCTCTCTCTCCTCTCTCTCTCTCCTTTGTGTACTTTTTGTTTCTATCAAAAACAAAGAAGCACCCCACTTGTATAAGGTTAGATGAACCAAGAAGATATCTAATAAGGAGATAAAAACTCAATAATGTGATGCAATCAATATGGATGCATATTGTATAACTTTAGAAAAGTCATGATAGTTTGATGGCAATATTATGTCTTGGTATGCACAACATTAGTTCCATTTAGAAGAATAATGAGAAGATCATTTATCAACTATGGAAAAAAGATCAGATAAAAATCATATCACAGAAGAAAAATTCGTTATAAATGTTTATTGAGAATGGTTCTAATAAGATGTTGATAAAGCTGCAAAAATTCATCTAAGGTAGAATCAACATCAAGAGAAATCTTCTTCTTCTATTTCAGCATGCTAGTACTCTAAGGGTGTGCCTAACAATCTCTTCTCTCACACCAAAGGTGAGCACCACGTTAACTTCAGTCCTTGGCCAAGCCTACCTAAGGAATCTCATTTATGAATGAGTCCTAAGGAGCATAAAATTATCAAAGAACAATTAGATGGCTTGATGTAAAATGGGCTAGCACAAGAACAGATGAGTCTGTATGTATCCAGCTTTATATATAACAAAAAATCTTAAAAACCACCATATATGTCTTGATAGTAAAAAAATCAGCAATGTTACTAATAAATATATATAAATATAAATTCTTTGTGTTGAACTAAAAGTACACATGAAATAGTATTTAAATAGTTGCCTTGCCATATTTTCAATTAATGTTCACGATAGAATATATTGGTTCAATTGTGAGGACACAAGTAATGTTATCACAAGAGATGCAAGTAATAGCATTTTACAGAAATAAATCTTCATAAAGCACACTGGAAGTGAACCACCAATTAGATGGTGCTTTATGTTGTGGTGCATACATAGCACAAATGAGTAATGCTTGGCATACCAAGAATTTGATCACCAGGTACTACAATCAACATTCAAACTATTATTCATAAAACATTAATAAGTATGTACCATAGATAACATTTGTCTGACAATTTAGTTTCAACTTAAAACATTAATGAAGTTGACTAAATCATGTGATGAGTACACTTTTAAAATTGTTGCACAATGACCTTGCAAACTAAAATAAAGGGGTTTGCTTATTTGCAAGAATCATATAGGCTAATAGAGAGTTAATATGGTAAGGCAGACCATTTAAGTACTATATCAAGTGGAGCAGAAGCATAAACAGCCTGAAGACCCATTTAAGTTGAAGTTCGCAAAATTATGAAATTGGGCATGTAACAAGACATGTTTTAAGACATTCATATTTAGATTTCCCCTTTCATATTTTTATTTTTAGTTCTTTTTTTTTACCTCCTATCTATTTTTAGCTCTTTCTATTTTTATCCTTCCTTCAATTTTTAATTTCTTTCTATTTTAAAACTTATATTTCTATTTTCGAATTTCATTTAAAATTCAAATTTAGATGACGAATCAAGAGACTTCAACCTATTAAAAGGCACCCCATGTGGCCCAAGAGACATTCTAATTTCAATGAATAAATTTCATGAGTTTCTTTTGCTCGTACATACTCTCCATTTGCTAGTGGACTCTAACATCCCTATGGACTCAGGAAGCCATTTTTGAACATGTGGACTCAAGATCAACCCCTTGTGGATTCGAAGGCTGAAATCTCTATGTTTTGTGGACTCAAACCAAGGAGTTTTTTAACAAAATCATGTTCCTTGTGAACTTAAGGTCATGATTTTACTTCCAAAATATTCAAAAAAAACTGAACGTGATCCAATAATCTGCTACATCATGTATGGTATTAGTCAAGAAGAGGATTTCATTTACAAGAAGAGTTTTGTTTTTGCTTATCCATAGTAAGCCATACAAAAAACACATTATATCAGTGGAAGAATAACATAACATGTCATTGTATACAGGTCAACTTCATTATATGATAAAAGACAAGCAACATAGAGCACATGGTTAATATTTCTTTCGAACAAGTACTTTGTTTAGATAGAATACCTAAGCAATTACTTCTATGACACCAAATTTCTATCTCACTTTTCACTTACCCTATGGAAGGTCTGACACACCCATGAACTTAAGCGTCAATCATGACCATTAATTAACGATCCAATTGAATTGGCTAGTAAGACATTGGACAACTACCATCACTGCATCGTGAAGGGATAAACACAAATTGGAGGATTTTTCTGTAGATCTGGTAGCATTCACCTATAGTTGCATGGTTAACATAACACAAGAAAATCTCTTTTTCCCACTAATATTTCCATCCTAACATCTTTTTCGACATTATATTAACCAAAGCTGATCTTGTTGTCATCCTCTAGATTAATATCTAGGTCTATCTGGGTCCATCTCAGCATTGGCCTGCACCAAGAGATGCCCCGTCTTCTATCCTCCTGCCACAGGCAAGTGCTTGTAGGGTAAACAGATGCTTCCTTCGTCCTGTGTCAAAAGTTCTCATCTCATAGATGAGAAAAACTGGAGCCCTGCATACCACTTAGTTATGATCGTTCAGTCCAGATGTACTAGCATAACCGGCCTTTTTGTGTACAGGGCTTTCTTGGAGTCAGCATACACCACAAGAAACTGCACGCCGATACATTGTTGAGGATGACAAGAATATCCTAGTGACAACATGAGACTATGATCCGCATCTTGCTGAGATGGAGGCGCCTTGGGGTTGAGTCTTAACAATGGAGATAACAAATGTTCCATCTGTAACCACACTCGTTGGCTCTTACACTAGAAAGCAATTGGCTCTTAACTATCTAACTCCATCTAAAAGAAGTCTCGACATTTCACAACCCAAGCCAGGGCCAAAAGTTGCAGATCATCAGGACGCACAGCACTAACCTACATTTGACTATCATAGCTGCAGTTAATGATCTCTACTGTGACTGTTCTTCCAACAGAACTTCTTGCTTCATCACCGTCAACATCAAATTATATTTTTTCTACACTGGAAATTAGAAGAGTAAGTTGCAGCTATCACCCTAATCAAGTGGATAAAATTATTTCCCTCTTTCTTCATTTATCTCACTGAATATTCATTTATTCCATTATCGTACTTTATCCCCAATCGCAATCCATTGTTCCCGTTGTTTTGATCATTAATAAGGTATACCAAATCAAACTATGTTAATTCCAGATACCATGTTCAATATTGAGATCAGCTGGCCAAGCAAACCTATTCTCCTATTTGAAATCTTATATCTTCGTATGTTTACATTATTTTTACTAACATGAAAATAGCACTAAAATATAGAACTTTACTAGACAAAATTGCATGGCCTGTGCCATGATGGCATGACTCTACGCAGCAACAAATCAAAACTGTAACGAGACATTTGAATGAGAAGATTCACTTTTCAATCACATTCAAAGAAGTTATTTGTTAAGTATTTCTGTTAGAAAAGAAAGGCTAGTTTCCCAAGGAGAATAAATAAAGAAACCAACGTGCAGAAGAAGTAACTAACATCTACATGCAGGGAAAGCTTGTCAACTTGCTCACTATATTGAGGTAATGCTTGGACCATTTTCTGCAAATCTCTAGTCGAAAGTTCACCGCCACCTCTGTAAGGAGACAGATTAACACAGTTTACACATTAGAAAATGGTGTATAAACCATCAGACGTGTCCAAGAAATGGAATGCAGTAAAAAGTGAGATCAAGGTCAATGATGGATATTAACTAACCACTAAAAGCCCAAATCGTCACATGAGATAAAAGAATCATTCAACATTGTTAAAAATATAAACAGAGTCAAACATTGAACTGTATGGTTTCTTTAATCAACAGCAGAGGCTTTTGTAATTGACAAATTAACACTTTCATCCCAATAAAGAATCTCACGACATTTAACTCATACCCTGATTACCTTCCAACCTTGACAGTAAAAACTTGCAACTCATAGAAGTCATGATAAAATAGCCAAGAATGTACCAATGAAAAATGACCTTTACGAAATGAATTCCATATGTTTTAGCAAAAGAGCTAGCATAACCCACAAAACACATTTATAAACATTTCATGTGAGAATACATTCTATCTCAAGAAGGGTTGAAAGCTAGTATTTCAAATGCAAATCCACTAAAGTGTTCATAAAAATTCGTTAAATAATGATCACTCAAAATGAGGTTAATCTTGGCCTATCTGATTTATTATTTAATTCAAATATTCCTCCTCATTTATTCTATTAAAATAAAAAATCTTCATTGGTTTAAATTTTTCCCATATTTTCTAATTTAATTTTTCGGATATAACCATTTAATAATTTCATAATTAACAAAATACTCTTAATAAATATTACTTACATAATTGTCTTTATGGTTTTAGTATTATAAATTTATAAATATCCTTTCTCATTTAAACCATTAGTGTATAATTATATTAACTAAAAACTTTAATGCATTTGAAAAGCATTGGCTATGTATGACGCCTTGGTCACCTAAAAACCTTGATAAAAACATGTTGTATTTAGTACTATAGCTTGAATGTCTTGACGTATCCTGAGAGAATAAAATTGTGGCACAACACGTCAAAAAGATGAGAATTGTTCATTCCCCATTCAGATTTTGAGCAGTGGACAAAAATCTTCCAAAATCTATCAATATGTAATAAATTTAAATGTTTCTGGAAAACCAGTACTTTTAAGAATTCATTAATGAGTGACACAGGCAAGCTTCTTATAAATCTATTAGGATTGCAATTAAAATCAGAAGAAGACATCGATATGTAGCACATTGATATCCTCCATTTCCAGCAATGACTCCTGAGAAACATGCCTCTAGCACTCTAGTACGTGAATGAGGGATTCATGAACCAAACGGTATCCTTTAACCAAGTCAGGACACCTAGAGCCTCCATAATCAGTTGTTATAGGTTATTTGTAAAACTACAAGAAAAAGAATAGCCAAAAACTCACCTACAATGAGCATCATTGGATAAACGCATTCCGAAATCTAACACGGTATTCTATTCATTTTTGCCCTTATAATGCTGCCTTCACATGAGGTTAAAAAGGCAACTGAGAGACATCAAACTTGTCTTATTTAAACAAAACTAAGAAAACAATATAGTAATTGAAATGAATTCCACCAGTGACCACATCCACCACACAAGGAGTTTATGACTAGGTTCATCCCGCTGGTCATCTCCAGGTCCAGACGGCCAGATGTCCAACCGGAAAACCAATAAGCCAACAAAGAATCCGAAAGCGAGTCCAAATTCTCAGTAATTCTCAGAACTCTACCACTGAACTAGTGTAATAGCACAGTAGCGAATTCTTCTTGATAAGCATTTGTCTGGTTTGTCAGATTTATTGGATATGTTTTACAAGTAACAAAACACATACCTAGAATCCAATATGGAAAGTAATGAAAGGCAAATTTTGGACTGATAATTCGCGGACAATTTGAACTCTTAAGCTTTACAATCATCAAAAGATGAATTTCCTGAGCACAGGCTTTCTAAGCTGATAATTTTGATAAGCTGCATAAATGGTTATCTTGATATTATGCTGCCAAACTAAGATTATATATTCTATAGCTGTTCACTGATTTCATACATCAACTGAGCAAACAATCCTCATTCTTTGTATGTGAACAGTTATTGGTCTGTCTGCTAGCAACACTCAGGTACTCAGCGATTGGTAAAATTGCTTCAATAGTAATTAGTTACAGCATATAAAAACGACAGAGCAGCAGACCGTTTTTTATTCCATTGGTAATCCATAGGAAAATGTACGCATGCAGCTGTACGGATTTTAATCTCCAAAGTGATTTCAATCAAACCGAAATAAAAATGTGCATCCACAAAAGATGCAAGTAAAAACGTACCTAGAACCATGGTGAATTTGTGCTGCTTTGTTCTTTGATAAGAAATTCGTCATTTTCTCATGCAACTTTTCACTTGCCTGAGAATAGTTTATTAAATCAGCTAACACAAAGAAGAGCATCGACCTAAAAGGAAATCTGAAACAGAAAAACACACATCTGCAATATGCACATGACGAAGCTCAAGCCAAATTGGATCATGATCCTCTAGAAGAACCTCCTTCTTTTCAGGTGGACCCTCTGTTTTGCTTGGAACCTAATAAACATAAAGTATTTGTTAACATTGATTAATTCATCTAGACGAAAAATTGGTTCAATTCATGAAGCTAATCTCATGCATATCTTTATTAAGATAACATGAAGTAAAGAAGCTTTTGCCATTGCAAAAAACACCACCCAGTAAATGGTATAAAAGTAGATGTTACCTAAGAATTTATCACAGAAATGACACGGATAACTATATCTCATAATTACCCATTGAAATACATTCAATTAAATCAAAGAACCGTGGAATTGAAAAACACATATTCAAGGTGGCATCTTATAGCGAATTGAAAAAAATTCACGTAAAATACCCAGATCAAAGTCTACTATTGACTATACTACCTCATGAACGTACTTGTTCCCCTCCATATTAAGTAAATCATGACACATGGCATCATAGGTCCACTCATGAATTACGGGAGCAATCTGAAAATAATCACCAAAAAGCACCCAAGATGAAAATCAAATACTCATCAAAAGTAACATTTATTTCAAACTAGCAACAACATGTTTTGCTTGTTAGGTTCAATTTTCAAACCTGATCTATAGATCTGTCTACAATAAGTAATTCGCAAGTCTCTTGCTGGGGAAAAGTGGGAAGTGTGGCTTTATACTTCATCAGAAAATTCCAAACTAAAGCAGCAAGCTTTGTTGGTACAACCTCACGAAATGTTGTCACGGTCATTGCATCTTTCGATGATTTAGGAGCATGGTACCGCACATTAGGAAACTCCTGTGAACATAGCATACAGTTGAAGGAGACCATAATCAACCATAAGCCCATTGATAAAAAAAATTACAACTATACATAACATAGGCGGAGCTTTCATAAAACATGGCATCAATTCAGAATTGAAGGCAATACAAACACTTTTGGAAGAAGAAAAAGAATGTTAAGAAAATCAACGCCTAAATAAGAAAAATATAAATTCTATTTAGTTCATCCAAGCAGATCCATGGTCAACTTTGGCCAGTAGATAAGCATGAGAAATCTGACAATAACTCTGATCACGCATCCAACAGATGAATTTCCATAGTGAAACTTACAAAGGCTTTAAAACTATCCAATATAAACCGGATAGCATCACATACCACAAAATAATTTCCCTTTGACGCACAATGCCAGATTACCCTCATAAGCAGATCTCTTCTACATTGACAAGCATACGTTCATTGAACAAATGTACCCCTTACGAGACACCTCAAGTAAAGCACCCTTCTACATGGATCGTCTCAGCATATTTGATTTTATCTTCACATAACACTAATGTAGGAGTCCGCTTGACCAAACAAGTTCTATACTCCTAAAGAATAGCTCAACAGTAGACTCTCTGCAGTTTGGCATTCCCAAGAGATAGACCTATTTGAAACATTAATACTGCATATATTTAACTCATGAGAACATACACAGGCATAGCCTCTTACCTTCAATGACGCAAAAACTGTTGCGATGCGAACTGCCATTGTATTTAAGCAAGAATCAAATTTACGAGAATTCTCCACATTTTCTCCAAAAAGCTCCTCTAGAGCCCTTTCATGGTCAGTGATGAAGCCCTGAGGTTTAAATGAAAAGAAGGTTTGAATTTTTAAGGGATTGTTGACTAGTGAAAAAAAATGGATCAATGCATGTATCCCAAGGATTACACAGTGTAAAGAGCAAAAAGAAAGGTAATGATCAATGATGAGCATCTACCTGACTATCAATAGCAAAATACTCCAAGTTCATCTGCATATGTTAATCAAAAGAATAAGAGCGTCACTATCACAAATGCAAAATTTTGATAAAGGCATGATTTATTCAGATACAAGCCACTATCCGAACAGCAGGAGTTGAAATCTGTAACCAAAAAAGAAAAGTGCAGTAGATAATGAAAGTTCTTGACCTCACTCAATGCGCCTATACGAGGTAAAACGCTTGTGTCACTCTTGATCTGGGCTACTAAATCCTTAGAAATAGGTGAGCTGAAGAAAATAAATGCCCTGTAAAAACGCAAATCAGTAAACTTCACTAGAGACTGATTTCTGTGATGCATAGTTTTTTCAAATATCGTACGTCACATACTTTTTGTACAATGGGCATCGCCCTGACATGTCAGAGAGGAACATGACTACGCTGCAAGTTACACATCAATGGGTGAGAAAACTTTGCACGAAATTACAAATCCAAATCAACTTTCATGTACAGAAGCTAAACAGGAAAGAAAAAAGAAACTTTGAACTATGTTAACGATCAAATATTATACTAATTCATAATAGCACCATATATTGGTCTACGGATTGATACATTAATAAGCGCCAAAGAACATGGAAAATGACCTATTGCATAAGCTATTGGCCATGCCTACAATTATGAATATTTTCTTTGAAAATATTATTCCACTCAACCCTCTTTGAGATTCAATGATACATGGGCATTATTAGCTATTTCATCAAACGATTGATGTCCACAGATTTTGCACACTACTAAGTTAAACTTGCTATGACACATTCAATAAGCTTACGTCCACTATTTTTTAGAAATTTAACAAAAGCATCGTTTAGTCAATATATTTATTTATACACACCTTATAACAGATTTGCTACCCTGTTTACAAGTTTGATATTTTTGATACAAAGCATGTTCATGCTCGAGGGAAGAAATCAAGCATGCAATGGGTTTTTCATTTCTATCAAAATTTGCATCGATTCATTTCCCTCCCTCAAACATACAGTCTGAACATACTCCCACCGAGCAGATGAGCCACCCTCCTGTTGATAGACACAACTTCACTACTTTTCCTCCTCAATCTAAATGTTGTTAAAAAATCACCAAACTTCAGTCCATCAATTCAAAAAAAATTCAATGCAATAATAATCCTAAAAAAACTTGGTAAATCAATCTACATAATGAAGTCTTTTGAATCTTGTTCATCAAATCAGCCTACGTTACCCCTTAATGCAAATAGTGACTGATTGTTTTTCGACATCCAAATTTTTGTAACATGACAATTCCTGTGGTGGATTCGGGATGCACCATGTTAAAATTACTGCTACTAGTCGCCATATTATAATTACACTTGAGTTACAGCAGATTATATCTCGCCAATAATTGTGGCAAGGCATGATGCATTTCTTGGAATATTTGACATGATGCTTTAAGACTTAAGAAATAGTCATCTCTTCATAAACGACATTGTCAACTAGGTTGTCTCCACATGCATAAAGCATTTTAATTAAGGTAAATGTGGGATTCAAAACTTCGCTCTAACACCACAGTGTGATGAAAGCCAAAACCCGATACATATCCTTGAAAGGAATAAGTGAGAAGAACCTTGAATCCATGACCAGAGCGGAGATAAAAGATAACTTGAGCCAAAACCTACCCCTCTAGAAACTATAAGCAACTTTTGCTAAAACAAATGATCTCCAAATAAATAGAATACGTTCAATGAGATACCAAAAATAAAACATCTCCCAAAGAAATGCACACGCACATGTCAAGCCTTCATGTTTCACCATTTTTTAACATTTTGATCTTCACCTTCGGTTTCTTCCTCATATCCAGCAATTTTGTGCTATCTCATAGATTGACTCTTGTGTTAAAAATATTTTAAGGCAGTAAGATCTTAGTGCACTGAGGTTGAACTCTCAATCAATACGAACGTATGAAATATATTCACCTAAAAATTCTGGAGAAAAATCGCACAGTTATCAATGCATTGCTGACCTGCATAAGTTCTCTCCACTCAAAGAGATTATTTGTAGTAATGTGATGTAAGTCTCAAAATCTTCCTCTTTAGTGGTACTTCTCCCTAATTACCTACATCTAAAATCCCTCTTCTATTAGTATCATTTCCCATGATCACTACAAAGTAAAATGTCGAATTGAACCATAACCCATATTTCTTTTTACATTCGTAAATTATCTGCTGAAGTTGACGACCCCTACCTTTGCATCCCTCAACATTTCTACAACAATGAATGCATATTGATATGATCTCCAGCATTAAAAATGGTGCAAGTTGATGAGCTAGATAGCAAACTCCAATGCTCCACTGTGATAAAGAAGTTTGCATTTCAATTTGGGCAACCTGCCGCTTCATTCAATCCTTGTCATTAATGGTATCCATAATGACAGCCATCCACAAAAAGGAGAAAGAACCCGCCATCACCACTCTGTATCACTGTTCGAATTCACTGTAAAAATCTCAGGATATCATTATTAACAATAATGACTCAATCTGAATCCACATACTAGAGGTAATGCAAATTCATATGAGATAGCAAACCTTTTTAAACCAAAACTTCACAATCAGTTCCTTCAAGTAGCGACTCTTTTCGTTTGTGAATGCATTCATATGATAAATTTATCTCCCCTTCATGACGACATTCCGGACTTATTTTGTTAACCACACTTCAAAGACTTGCAACCAATAATTTTGCAAAAATATTGTATATAAAAGGCTGACAAGAATAACGTCAGCCTATCTACTCTAGTGTTTTTGGAGATAAGATGAAAAGTGTCTTCCTTAAGCCCTTCAAGTAAGCCGTAACAAAATGGAACTCCAATATTGCCTTCTTCAACCTACGTTTAACAATTTTTCAAAGTTCCAAAAAAGATACAAAGCACAATCCTTCCTATATTAGAACCTTCTCTACCAGCAAAGCAAAAGAAGCTGCCATTACTTCATTCAATAGAAATGGTCTTGAGAGTTGACTACCATCATCTCAAAGTAGTCTAGAGGGAATGTCCCCTACTAACTAACGTCTCCAATTATTCTTCTCTGTAAATAGAACGGTCCAAAATCACCTAATGTGATTCTTGACGTCCCCTGAGTGGTCTCTTATTTCCCATTCACGAAATCCTTCTAATTTATTAAGCCCTACGATACTGTTAAGGATTTGAAAGTTGTTAAGCATAAACAGTTTTCATCTTGTATTTTATTTGAAAGCAAAGAGCTTATAGAAAAATAGATACGAAGCTACCGTCTTTTAAGCAGAAAGCTGCAAAAAACTAAGAAGTTTTAAAAAAGAAGACACAAATGGTAATAGTACAATTTTTTGAGAAACCCCTAATTTAATCAAACATTATTAGTAGTTTCCTCTTCCTTAAGAGATCACTTATTTTAGCCATTACTGCACTTATTTTCCTTTTCTAGTAAATCCAAAAATAGCTCATATTATTTAAACAAGAGAGAACACTAAAAGGGCATGTTTTCACCCAAAATCATTCTTACTCTTGCCACTCAGTGGATTTAAGTGAGTTTCTATGTTTACTATTCAGCTAATTCTATATTACATGGTATGAAAATTAAGTTTCCAATCATAAATTTCATCTTTTTGGAGACAAGCTTAATGATAATGTTTGTGAGTCAATGGCTCTCTAAAAAGCTAAATTTCTTGGGTTTCAAAGCAACATCAATCAAACTAGGAAATGCATTGTACTTTACAACAACAGCCAAAATAACGATGATGGAACTTGTTATCATGGTGTCTAACAACAGGGATTTGGATGCCAGTTTATAACCGTAATCTAGATTCACCGTAAGAGCAGCCATCCTTTAAAGAATATCTCAATTGCAGAAACATTTATTTGATACTTGCAGTTGAGAAAGCAAAAGCAGCCTTTTATGAAGACAATCTTAAAGCCTCATTTATGAAAATTGATCCACCAAGCTTTCAGGGACATTCGAATAGTAGAATTTCTATATTGGTTAACAAAGCTGAATAATGGTTCTACTATACAAAGATTAAAGAAAAGAAACAATTTAATTTACGACATGCATTAGCAATTTTGGCCAATAATGAGTGAAAGCCATTTAAATTTGTGGCATGCATTAGTAAAAGATAAAAGGCGATGCATTAGCATGGGGAGAGTTGATACATGCCATTCATGCAAAAGGAGGAAAAGAACCAATGCATAGCTAAATGAAAATGCAGAAAATTCCATAATTAGGAATATGTAGTAGAAGAATTATGTCAAACTTGCAAATAGAGTAGCAAATCAGTTATTGAGGAGTTATAAAGTGCAATTTTGCAGTAGTCAAACAAAACGTGAAACTCAAATGTTTTTCTATTTCTAAATGTAGACTGAGGGGGGGGTATGAAGAAGAACATGGCCCTACTACGCTTTTTCATACTCAGCAACATTGATAGGGTACTACATTATCATTGCAGTAAAAAAGGTAAAGTCCTAGTCTTGCAGTTCTACAAATAAAATACATTGCATAAAAAGACACCCAAGCTAAGCATTGTGAAGTTTACTTAAGTCACGCGGCATGGTCTTATGACTGCCCCACTAAGATCCAACACAGCAACGCACACTGAGGCGCAAAACACAACACCCACACATTTTGGGCACTGTGAGAAGTCTTTCAAATTATCTTTAACCTATTTCAAACTATTTTTAGGGCCAGTGAATGAAAAGATTATCTTGGAATCGTTTCGAATAAAAAATAGTGACTGAATCAAGTTTCTAGAAAATTTTGACAAAGTTTATGAAATTTGTACTGCAGCCAGGAGAACTGAATTTGGTAGCCCATCATTCATTTTTTCTTTTCATCACGTTCATAATCTCTCGAACATATTGATCTCATATGTAAAATTTCCAAATTAAATGGTTGGCAATGTAAAATTTCGTAACACAAAAGATTTCAGACAAAAAAAACTTTTATGAATATGCCAAATAATATTTTGCATCAGTAGGTAATTTAGCACTCCAACAAAGTTTATAAGTGATTGATAAAAACTTCGAGGACTGATCAAGTCAACTATCATAACATAAAAAAAGAGCGGAATGATTAGCTGAGACAGCAAATAATAAGAACAAAAAATAAGATCACGCATAAAGCTCCCACACTCTTGTAAGAACTTGCTAGTTAAGACTGAAAACAAATTAAGAAATTCAAATTCACATTTTTATTACTTCTCTTTCGAAGGCTGGATAAAGTATATTGCATCCATTGAAGGTAAGGGCTGCCTTCTTTTTGAAAGGTCTTCAACTACTACAAAACAAAACATAAATGTGTTATTCATGTACTCCAATACAATTAGAGCCCAGGACATGATAGAACAAGACACAAATATCACATGTAAAACATGTTAGGGATGATGTTGTGAGAGTCTTCAACATTATTTTTACTTAAAAGTATAACATTATGTCACCACGAAACTAGGATCTGGTATGTAGCAAGGGTGAAAAACCAAGCAAAGTGAAAAAAGGAGGGACTTATCAAGAGATTGAAAAAATAACTATTCTTCTGGTTGCTCCAGCAAAGAGAATGCACATGTAAAAGTTATCATGACATGCACATACTCACGTGAAACTCCTTCCTCTGTAATATCTGCCATCTTGCAAGAGTAGGACATTATTTTTGTTGTAAGCTTGTCCATAATGAGTACCTGGAACCAATTAACTTAAATCAACTTAAAAATTACCACAGTAATCACCTTCTTTTCGCTGAGTTACCCAGTGTTCATTCATTTAAAGAATATTAACGTAGATGTGTTATCGAAAACACAATTATAGTAATGAACCATAAACTAAAAAAACAAAAAACAAGAAAGAAAGGTAGCCTTTGAACATATCCAAGCAAATGACAGATAAATTTAGTGATCCAATGCATAATAAACACCAACGATCAGGCATCAAGAAATAACATACTGCATTGACCAGACTAAAATCCCGATAGTGTGAGAAATTAAACTTCAAAAGCAACCAAAAGAAGAAAAATGAAAAGGATTACAGGCCAAACGGGAAAAGAAATTATAAAACTAGATTAGAAATAAAGGAAGATATGTAACTTAGTCTATCATGGTTGTAAATTTCTCAGATCCTTCCCAAGGGTTGACATGAATAGTCCCATATTGCTGACAGCTGGCTTCTTTGAAAAAATCCAAGGCCTCAAACCAGGTAAGAAAACAAATCACATGGAAAAGTGATAAGCCTCTACACACTTATTTTAGGAGGAAGACCCCAGTCCAACTGGAGAAGAACTGAATGCGAGATTATAGGGAGCTGCTAACTGACTAGAGGAATCATAGGAACTTTCTAAAGAATGCGCAGGGACTATCTCTGAATAAAGAAGGATATAAATAAAGGAAAGGAGGAGAAAGGGGGCACCTTTAGGGGCACCTTTAGAGAAATTGATTCAAGTTCATACGCAGTCAAGCAGCTACTATTATCCTAGATCTGAGGCGATTGTATCCGGTTCCCTTTTATCTCTTCCGTCTCTTCCTCTATCTTTTCTACTTCGGACATTGTTCTTTTTGTTTTTTTTATATATTCAATAAGCCCCAATTTCCATTTGGAAGTTGGAGCCTTATCATCTGGTATCAGAGCTACTCCTAGCCATTCCTGCATGGTTAAAGGGCTTACAATTGCGAGGATAGAATCCACTGAGGTGGATATTGAGACACTCAAAGAGGAGAGCAAAGGCACGAAATAAATCATACAACAACTAATTCAACAACTGGCAACATTGATGACACGCTTACCCCAAGAAAATCAAGGAGATCAGACACGAATTAACATCTCAACCTCTTCAAAGTCAAGAGCAAAAGGTGGAGTATTACAAGCCAAATTGGTCTTTCCCACACCACTACAACTAAATTGGTGTTGAGTATATATTACCACATAAATTATGTTTACAATAAACGTTATAAGTTATTTAACAACTGCACTAGTAAACAGAAATTAAATTGAATGGCACTTGTTACCCCCAAAAGTGTGCTGGAAGGAAAGCATCCAAATAACTAGTTCACTCTCATGGCAAGACAATCATTGTGAAGACTCCAGTAACCTTGAATAATTCAAAAAGCATCCCGACCATTGAAAGAGGAAAAAAATTAGAAGCCAGAAAATGACAAGAATGAAACCCAAACCAAATTCATCACAAGAACGAGACAAATTCAACAAATAAGACAGTTATAATGAACATTTATTTAATCAAACACAATCCTATCTGCTCATATGAAGGTACCTTCCAAGCTCCTTTGGAGTCCTTTACTCTTGCAGATCGAAGCATTTCATGTAACAATCCTAGTAAACCAATGTCATAAGAATATCAGTAGCCAAAAGCAAATATACTACATTATATAAATAATATCCATGACTCGTAAAATAAGAAGGAATTGCACAAAACATAAATACCACATTAGAAAGATGGAAACATGGATATTGACAAAGAATGAAAGAAAAGGTTTTGTAACGACCACATTTAAAAATATGTCTAGACGATGAAAAAAAAACAAGAGAAGTGCAGAGATTAGCTGACATGTTGGCACAATCTTGAGATCAGATAAACATCTTATCAAGGATGACCAAAGATAATAAAGGAAAGGATACTCCCACAACTTCATGTATCCATCTCTGGAATTATCCTGCTTTTGAGTTGTGGTGCAGTGGATTTTATGTTATATGAGAGTAATCACGTTACTTTGTTTTTTCACATGAAGTAAATGGAATAGCCTACAAACAGTTTTCGCAAACATAAGAAAGGGTTAGGCTTCCCTTTAAACACCTTTGGGATAGAAGAACATCCCATGCCAACTAAACTATGTAGATGTAAAGTGTCGCCTAAACTACCTGATTTTATGTACATATCATTTACCAATTCACATGAAGTGTGGAAAGAATTAGATAATTTCTAGATATTTTTTCTACAATCATTCTTAAAATGGAAAATTAAATAATTATATAATAAGGCCAGTTAAACCACAAGCAGAACAAGTAGATATTGTCTTATTTTATAGAATGATTGGTTGACCAACGCTATGCAGACTCATATCACTGTAACAAGGTACACTTAAAAGGTTTTTAGGAACTTTCTGAGTGCCTTGTCATGTATGTATATGTGTTTCCGCATTCTTTTTGTTTGCCAGTCTGCCAGTGTAATGTGATACACCTGTTTTCAGGGGGTAGGGAGAAAAAATTCTGGCCATCAAGAAAGTTGAAATGAGCAAGCAAACAAATTTTCTTCGCCCACAGTTTTTTAAGCATCCAGAAGGATTTTCCTTTCATATCATTGATAAGGAATTTATCAGGGGAATAGGAAGGATGGATTTCTTCCAAAAAACTGAGATATCATACTTGAATAACTACTCCTTATAAGCGTCATCTCGAGTCTAGTATTGTCTTGCACTCATGTATCATACTTTGTACTAGGAGTGTTTTCCACAACTATGGTGATAGAATTCAAGATCTCACTCTGCACAGCCACCACGACGTTACCAGGACGCACATCCTCGAATGCAAGCAGAAAATTTGCATCTAGACGCACAATACCTCCTCAAAAAAGATTCTAAAAACATTCAAGGCTATAAATGTTTTTCTCAGTTTATCTGCACACTTCGTCCGATTCCATCACCCGACTAAACCAAGCCAGTGACAAACCCCATCACAGAGGATGCTAAATCAATCCCAAAAGAAAAAAAAACTTCCGGATAAAGATCTCTCCGCTCTTACCTCCACAACACTAAAGGGAGACGAAACTTGGGATTAACCCAGCGGAACGCAAGAAAGGTGGAGAATAGAGCTCGTACATTGAAACTCATATTTCACTCTCCCTCGTTCACATGTCAAAAAAGTTATTCTATTAAAGGTCAAACGGAAAAACAGCACCAATTAGATCTTGTATTTCCACACATTTCAGGAGAGAAATCGGCCGCCCAAACCATAATTGGATGATTCATAGAGTGGGGATAAAGAACGGGCATAGAGAACTCACTTTCGCGGCTGATCTGGCGGAAGGTCTTGTATTCGTTTCCGCCAGAGGAAGATGAATCAGAATCTGACATTGACATGGCGATCCTCCGGTACCCTTCTCTTACTCTCCCTCTCCCCCTCTCCCCCTCTCCCCCTCTCTCTCCCAACCTCTCCCCCTCGCTTCTCTTCTCTGGGCTCTCTCTCTCTCTCTCCCCCTCTCCCCCTCTCGCTCCCTTTCGGTCAGACGAAGCAACCAGGAGAGAGAAGCAGAGAAGAAGAGGCCAGCCACGGTTGACGGATTTGACCAAAAATAAAGAGGAAGCATCCTATGAAAAAAACAAGTGACTTCGTGACATCTCCCTTCCCAATTTTTTAAATTATTTTCACAATAAACCCTCATATTTACTATAATTACAAAAATACATTTATAAAACGTATATTAACTAAATGCCATTAAAATTAGTCACTACATAAAAAGGTGAGGTGAAAACACTTTTTCTGACTAGGAAATCGTATGGTTTGTAGGGGCCAGGTGTTAATTTTCAAAAAAAAAATAATACAACTTAATTTCATAAAAAATAAGATGAGGGGGCAAAGATTAAAGTTTTACTTTTTTTTTTTTAGTTGCTAGGATCTAGAGGGCTCAATTAATATTTCTCATGCACTATTTATAGTGCTCAAATCTTCCTTACTCTACTCTTCAAAAATTTGCCCTTATATTTCATAAAACCCTTAGTAAATACTAAATTACATGATTCAACCACCTTCACGAGACTTAACAACTCAATTTAACTCAAACTCTTCACTTGAAATCATCTTCCAAATTCATGACTCTTGAAGGTCAAATAGAGGATGACCTCTCATTCCTCCTACATTCATCATTCTTGGGGACCAATGAATTAGTGCTTGTTAGCCGCTTATAAATTGATGATTTAGATCATGCTTGAGTACAAAGAAAGTTAATATTGTAGAATGGGTTGTCATGCTTGTTGTTCACACTCTAAGCTTCTTGAGGGGTGATTTCTTCTTATTTCTCATTTGAAAGTGCCTTGTGGAGGATTTGCATTTCGCCTACAATTACTTCATAGCTTTTGATTCTTTGATTATCTTTCTTTCTCATTGAGGAGATTGTTATTTTCATCTTAACTAGTATTATTATAATTTTTGAGGTTTTTTGAGAAATATTAAATATTCTAAAGCCAACAATATTGTCTTTTCATAGAGATGGTGTGCCCCAACAATAACCTTCATTTTTATTTTTTGAGCCACACCTAATGGTCATTCCTTCTCTCTCCACATGTTTTTACAAGCTACTTGACACCTAGATTAGGGCATAAATAAAATGTGTAGACAACATTGTACCAAAATACTTCAATTCCATAAATTATTTGGAAGGATATACAATCATCTTGGGTATAATAATTTGTGTATAATATTTTCAAGGGTCACAAGAATATTTAATTTGTGTATAATAAAACAGTTATTTTATCATTTGTCTTGACTGACATAAATTCAATGTCTTCCTCAATTATTAAGAGCATCAAAATACTTTATTCTACACTCAGAATCCATAACAAACTATTCTTCTATATGTTATGACCATCATTAAAACATGATGGGCTCTTAAAGCCAACAATAGGTATATCCATGTATATGAAGAGGGAGGGAGATAGAGAGAGAGGTAAAGGAGTTGGAGAGCGATGAGATGAAGAAATAAGAGGGGTACATGTTTGGTGTACCATGTGCCATGCAATGAATTGAAATGCTTGGTGTACTAGTAGTATTGTGAAAATTTGTTGGAGTCATCAAAGCTTGCCAATATAGGATGACAAAAGTACAATGGAAATATGTTCTTGCGTTCAGAAGTTGTGGAGTGAAATTTTTTGTTCAATTTTCCCATAACTTTGTTTTTTCTCTCTCCATCTCCTATTCTTCCCTTCAATATGAGTTTTTCTTATCTCATATGGTTCATTTATATGGACATAAGTTAGAAAAACCTGTGCCTTTTATGATCGAATCACTTTTACAACGATTGGGGTAATGCTTGCATAGGCACGGTCTTCTTGCTCAATACAAATCAATTCGATGAGCCGTAGGTGCTATACAGAATACTCAGCATCAGACAACATGCAATGTTAGAATAACATGAAAATAAAATGCTAGAGGATTCTTGAGTAGAATTCTTAAGGATAAGATGGTTACCAAAATGCTAACATCAGCTAACCCATTTCATCACAAGAATTTGTGATATGATCATATGATTTAGCATGTTTCATCTAGAGATTGTTCATAATTGGCAATGACATTGCGACAGTTTTTACTCAGCGGCCACTCGCGTGCAATTTTTACTTGTTCCATCCACACGCAAAGGAAGACGAGGCGGCATATGCTTCATATTGAGATTTCACAGAGCGAAGTGCACATCAGACCACACGCGTCATTGTGCATGAAGCATCCCTACGGTCCTGCTGAGTGTTTTTACTCTCGTATGGTTGTTTCTATCCTCCTCAGTTCATATATATATATATATATATATATATATCAGTCAATCCGATAAATTCAAACTGTACAGTGATCTGGAGGTGTTAAATTCAATGCTGACCCTGTCAAATATCCTCTGGGGCCCTCTTCCAGCATTCAAGCAATCCCACTCTCCCCACACAGAGTGGGCCGACTGTGATCATACGCAGCAACCTGCATCACTGCAAAGAGGCTCACATAGACCTGGAGAATCAACACATTGGGATCCAGAAATATGAATAGCAAACAACAAAGCAGAGCGCCAGGTTCTCCGGTTAGCCGAGTCCAGTCACGAGCAAGTCAACCTTGGAGCACGTCTTGACCTAATTATTTCCGGGCAAGATGAACTCTGGCCACCAACCACGAGCCAAATACAGATACCACCACCACCTACGCAGACTCTTGAGACAGACGGACTTGACAGACTGGACACAAAGACCAGGGGAAGGGAAAGCAGACTGGAACGAAGGCGGCTGAAGTGGCTTTCAAAGAACCCAAGGTCAGCAGATCACAAGAAGGCATCCTTCTCGAGCAGCTTCAGAACCTCGTCCTGGTTGTTCAGCTTGGCAACGTCAATGGGGGTCTTCCCGTCCAAGTTTTGAAGAGTACTGCGAGCCAGATGAGAGTCGGTCAGAAGGGAGAGAGGAAGGGGGTTGCCTTCTAACCATGATATACTACAATGGAGAGCAATCTGTTTTCCAGAGTGCCTTAAACTTACACAGCAGCCCCGTTCTCGACAAGGAGCACAACGCACTCTTTACGGCCATACCCAGCGGCATAGTGAAGGGCGGTGTTCTTGTTCTTGTCCAGAGCATTAACCATCGCCCCTGCCTCAAGAAGAATCTTTGCACATTTCACCTGAAACACAAACACCAGGCCTCAGGCTCAAGATCTTCCGAAGCTAAGCTCAACTCAAAAGCCAAAGATTTTATATGTGCCCCCAACCAGGACTTCTATCTCTCTTGGAGAAAAACTACGAAGCAGCACTAACAATGGGAGGGACAAACATTCTCCAAGCATCAAAGTTCAAACATGAATGTCAATTCTTGTGAAGACTATTATGGCGTCATTAGATTGTTGCACCACCAGCAACACATCCATATTCTTCGACCATCTCCATGGAGTGATCAACCAACGCCCTTCCATATCTCACAGCCTAGGCTCATTTTTCCCGTCTATTTCCTATTTTATTCTTTCCCAAGAAGAATAAAATAATTTCTTTTACAATAGCAGTGTACTAGAAGAGTTTATTCAGATGAAGTGAAAAAATGAAACAACAGATGTGCCTGAATTTTGATAATTTTGAGAAATATGACTGCTCAAAAGGTAAAATGAATTACTCTATGCATTCATGTCCCCCCCCCCAAAAAATACTGTCAACTTAGAGTACAACTAGAAGCTGAAGTTGACTTTTTGCTAACAGGGGGACATTACACAATAAAATGGAACAAAATAAAGAAGCATAACATATCATCTTACCTCTCCATAACCACATGCAAAATGCAAAGCTGTTCTACCTTCTGCATCTTCTTCATTTTTATCTGCTCCAGCAGCAAGTGCATTCTTCAAAACCTAATTTCAACAATGAAGACGTTTTTCTCTCTTCATTTCGATATAATTTCCATGCATATCGATAAAGAGTAAAACATAGAAGAAGAGAACGCCAGAGAAGCAAAAGTAAACTGATGAAAAAGAGAGCCACGAAAAAATAGGAAAGCCCAGGAAGTGATAGTAAAACAAAAGCCCAAAAACGTGGCACAAGGAAGGGTCTAACTATAGCAGTATGTTCTCACCAGGAAACTATTGTTTATATTGTTTTCTTATCTAGCAGATATTGTTTTTTAGCAATTTTCGTTGGTAGTTACTATTCTTTGGAAGATAAGAAACTGTTTGCCTCATTTCATGAAGAGGAAACAGTAGAAGGGGCTTGCCCCAATTTGTTTTCTTTCTGTCATTCTCTCTTGGTAGAATCAAGGTTCCTTGGAATCCTTTGGCTTCCAGTGCATTATAAACTTCAAGCCAAAATATTAAACCAACGCTGGTCACACTACATGTTGAAAACTTGAAAAAAAATGGTCCATTCCACGGAAAGCTTTTAAAAAAAACCAATCGGTTGACAATTTGGTCTATAATTCAGTAAAAAATAAAAAATCGTATGAAAATAGCCTTCACCAATATAAAATGGCTGAAATATCATCAAATATAAAAATTATCATAAAAATAGTAGTCATTATGGAAATATTTTAATAACCAAAAATGACCCCATTGAAATTCACTGCGGTGGAACAAATTGTACAGACCTAGGTACATATCTACATTTTGGAATATCCAGACAACAGCCAGTAATCTACATGTCCTTTCGACAATCTTGATCCTCCCCCCCCTCCAAGCCTTAACCTCATTACTGTTTTCCTCCAAGCATTTTCATCGCTCTGCCCCTTGTTTCTTCCGGTGATTAATTCCAGAAAATAAAGAAAGAAAATCAAAGGGAAACTAAATAGGAGCACATTGCACAGCAATACCAATAATTTGGAGCTTTAACTTGCACAGCAAGGAACAATAACGTTATGAATAATTTGGAGCTTTGGCCATCACAATCATACCCTCTCAACCTCGCAGCTGCCAAATTATGTTCCTTTCACTTCAATTAATCACGTCATTTCCCTTTCCCTTTCCACTAAAAAAAAAATCTTTGGAAAGCCTATGTTTCCTCTTTTTCAAAGGGAAAAAGAAACATGGCAAATGCAACCAACGGCTGCGGCTCCTTATAACCCCCTGTCATTATTGTCAAAACGCAATGCCCTTGATTCGAATCGTAATAATTAATCAACCCATTCTATTTATTAAGCTGAGCCAAGTAAGCAGTGCTGAGTCAGCCCTTCTTATTTGTCTAGACACGACAGAATATAATCTAAACTGGCCCACTAATAAGCATTAGAATGAAGAATCAAAATAGCCAGGCAGCATCACTTTCATCATTCCATTTGAATACTAATTTGAAAATCAGCATACCTCGAGAAAAACCCTGATCTGATTTGAATAAAAATGGTAGCCTATCTATAATTTCAGAAATACGATAAACGTCAACGTTCGAAAATGTCCTTGTCAATAATTATTTCAACCAATTAGACCCCCTCCCAAAGCTCCAACACCCACCATTGTACCGAAAGAGAGATACATCCAAGCCGATCTGAATCGGATCATAACTGATTTAGCCACCAAATATGGATCAAAAGAATAACAACGCCAAAGGATATTTCAACAGTTTGATTTAGTTTATAAATTCATATTAAAAAAAATGTACACAAGTGAGAAAGGTCTATCCGGGGTACTAGAAGAATATGGACTTTTAAGGCCTGCAGTCTCAGTAGCCATACGGATGCTATCAGCATTAATAGCAGTTACCAATGATGATTGGCGACAGCAGTAAGTGAGATTGTCTTTCCCAAATTTATTCCTCTTATTTCTCTAACTTTTCCTCTTATTCTTCCTCCAGCGTTATGTTTCAAAATTCTTCCTCTGTTTAGCAGTAGTACAACAGAAAACTGTTAAATACAAACCAAATCAGGAAAGATTTAGTAGAAAATTTACTGATTTTTAAAAAATCAACCAATTAAACTTCGATTCAGCTCATAAATTGATGATTCCTCTGTTAAGCCTGATTTGGCCTTTTCAAGGGAAAAATCCCCTAATCAAAAATCAGGTTGGCTGATTTCAAAAAAATGATGCCTATCCTCAAAGCAAACAGGCGGCTGTGATATGTGTGGAAAACACTGGGGTTGGTTACAAGTGACCCGCAGTGGCAACATTAATGCCAACAAGTGCCTCAGAGTTCAGAAGCAGAAACTGAAAGAGGCCACACATGTGAACTGATTTTTGACTGACTAGTTTTGACATTTTTCTTGAGTTATAAGGGAGGATTATATCCGTACATAAAATCAGATTGGCAATAACAGATGCTATTTGAAATCGAAATAGGACAAGAATTGATGGATAGCACTTAACATTTGATAACTGATAGTCCAGAAAATGCACCAAACGTGATTATCATATTTTCCTCAAAAAATAATGTTTTCATTTAAATGTGTTTTTTTCATATAAACTCAAATAAAGTAAAAATACAAAGGGAAGAGCACATCTCCAAATATGTTCGTAGACCAACAATACCTCTGCATCACCAGTACTTGCAGCGTGATGAAGGATAGACTCATCTTCATATCCGGCTTCATCTTCCTCTGCTTCCTCTGGCCCTGACGCATCAGCTGATGTTGTAATGTCTCCTGATGCCCCAACTCCCATAGCTTGCCCCAGCTTTTGCAGGACTTCTGGATCATTCCAATACCTAACAAACAGAGGGAGAAACATTATCTAACAAGAAATAGAATGTACCCAATAAAATATGCTAATGCTTTTACATGCCATACTTCATCATTGCAGATGGACCTCCGGTTTCAATCTCATCAAGAATTGGCTTCAGTGATGGATCCTCCTTGATACGGGCCATCCGTTCTTTAAGTTGGTCTGCACTGGATGGATTCGTGAGGTTCTCCAGCATTCTAGACATGGAAGGATCCTTCGGTTTGGGGGGGGAGGTGGAGGAAGCGTATGGTTCAGAACTTATCCATGAAATGCAAACCATCTGACAGAGAAGAATGGAATGTTAAGCAAAAGAATAGTCGTCCAGATACCTGCATGAGAGCATTCCCAAGGCGCTCAGCCATTGTCATAAACTGGGGATTTTGCATGACTTGTTGCATGGTCGACATATATTGCTGAGGATCCACTTGAGGTATTCCACTTTCACCTGCACCTTGGACACTTTTCTGGAGTTGCTCAGCCATCTGGGTGAACGAAGGATCATGTGCAATTTGTTCTGCCATTTGCTTAATGACTGGATCCTGAAATAATGAAAACCTCAAAGTTGAGTATCACCACAATCACAATCATTGACATCATCACTTTTTATGTCATTAAAATCATCGTAAAGCAAAATGAAGAGATGAGAATGGCAGAAAGATAATCAAATGCAATTGAAAGAATTTTCATAGCAACTTTCAATGATTTGTGATAGTAAAAGACTAATAAATAACTCTAGGATGACCCAAGAAACTTACATGTTCCTATCTTCTTGGTACCACAGATAAACATAGCACTTTCCCCCTGATCTTAATCTCAAAATTTAGGCGTGAGAATTGGGAACCTTCTTCTTTGCACTAATGGTTTGGTTTAGCTGTTAACGCATGCTATGCTAATTTTTGTAATAGTACCAACAAAAATATAAACCTTTGAATTTTGAGAGTGTCTATTCCGATCTCTTCATTTCCTAATACTAAGGGAAAAGGAAAATTCTATGTGGATATAATAACAAAATGGCCGAACTTTGTTACCAACACAGATGGAACCAAAAATCCATTCAGAGTTAGCACATGAATGCTCTTTAGGAAAAACTGCAGAGGCATGGATGCTAACAGCAGTCGGCCAGGAAGAAAACAAAGAATTATAGTCCATTCGATTTATACTACGTACACCGTTATTTCCAGCTGGTGATGACATATTCGTAAATTTTACACTCTATTATGTCAAGACAAGAGTCGAAGTAATCAACTATTGCTGAAAATTACACTACTTGGAGATGTCCCACTGTAGCATACTAGGATACCAATGGCTAGCATCAATGTCACCAAATCACAACCTCTGTGGTTAATGAGATGAGATGTCAATCAGGAAACTACAAGAGCAAACTCGCCATGGACATTAGGACCAAGTTTGGTCACCATCACAATCTATGGCAGACATTGAATGTTGCACTTCATAGCACATTATAAGTGCCCATCAACACAAGTCAATATCAGGCTAAACAGATAAGGTTCTTGATCAAAAATTAAAAGAGGGGATGACAGATTGACTTTACAGAAGGTGGAGAGAGTGGATTGTTTACAAAGGTTTGAGTATATTCAAACAAGTGATATTTTGATTACAAAAGTACAGCAACCAAGCTCATAAAATTAACAACTGAGATTGAGCTTATAAGATTAACTTCTGTCTACTGATCTCAGTGCGGTGGATGACAAAAAATTATGGGAGCAAGGGAATGAGAGAGTTGTTTTCTTGAGAGTGAGGAACAAGTGACTGTTTAAAATTTTCTATGTGGGTAAGTGATTGTAAGATGTGTACGCATCCCCATAAGTACATGTTGCGTGAGATACTTCAAACAGTACACAGCCTTTGATAAATTTGCTTTTAACCCAGTAGACCTTTCAAAAAGCAGGGCATTGCAATGGATCAAAAGGAAGCAAGAAAAGAGCTATACATTGAGCAATCCCTGTAGAGCAGAAAAGTCAAAAGGATTCCCGGGAATCCCTGTTGGTGGACCAGCCCTTCGCGGTACTTCTGGTTGTTCTGTAGATGATGCTTCAGCTTTCGTGCCCTTCCCCTCAACAGGAGTTTGCTTGTCATCTAATGGTCAGAAACGAAAAAAGTTCAAAGTATGAGCCAAATCAGAATCAAAACATGTCATAAGTTCATTAATAAAATCCAAAAGGTACAGAATCTCAAAATTTATATTGTATTATCTAATGAAATATCAGGAATGGCATTTAGCAGAGACGAATTTTGTAAACAAATTTGAAATCAACAAAGGAAAAACATGATACAAATATAAAAGCTTCTTTAGTCAAAGCACCATAACAGGATGGCATCCGTTTGTCATCCACATCAGAAATGTTGAAGCCTATTTAGACTAAGGCCAAAACTAGGCCTTGTGCATAGTAGCCTTTAAGTTGCTAAATTTGATTCTTAAAACACTTCCAAGCTAATGGGGGCTTGGTGTCATAAAGAAAGTTTAGCCCAAGAATAAAATTACTTATCAAACAACTTGGTAGGCACTTATAATACTAAATGGAAGGTCTGCTAAGAAAATTGTCAAATGTGTGCCTCGTGTGTCAGCACAATCCAGTGCATCCGGATGTTGACTCCAATTTTTTGCAGGACAAGAAAAACACAGGTAAGCGAAGTAAAATTTAGGATTAGAACGCTTGCAAGCCATAGCATTCTATCCCTAAGAAATTTAAAACAGGCCACCATTTCCTGATGTGACAACTGTGGCAAGCCATGCCCGTTGCATGAGGGTTATTAAAGAGACAGTAGTAACAAGGACTTCCCAACGGATTTCAGAACAACCTCCGACACAGCACTTGCAGAATGCTGACCAAAGAAATGTCAACACGTGGCCAACAAACCTCAAACAGTAGTCAGGTCACTGTAGAGTAACAAGTCAGAAGTTTTCATAACAAGAGAACTTCAATAAAATCACAATGAATGCAAAAAGCTAAATGATGCAGAGTATCTTCACGAATTACACTGCCCAGGAATAATTTATCTGAAGGTCCCTATATATTTTTTTACTCTTTAAATAAAATAACACTCTTCTCTGAGAAGTGAATTGGACCCGTGAATTTAGTTTTGAAGACAATGACACTGGGTTTTTCTCCATTTTTTGAACAGGACTCTTACCAGCGTTATCGAGGAGACAGACACAGTTCTC
Source organism: Spirodela intermedia (assembly GCA_902729315.2). Lineage (NCBI taxonomy): Eukaryota > Viridiplantae > Streptophyta > Magnoliopsida > Alismatales > Araceae > Spirodela > Spirodela intermedia. The sequence continues at coordinate 3,302,228 of LR746271.1, forward strand.
ACTCTAGTTTTTTGTGAGTTTGCATCTTCCTCAATTAGAGATCTCTGTACACCACAGAACAGCCAGTTTCTCTACTTTTCCTATTATCAATATTTTCCTCTAAAAAGGGTCAGTTTGCGGCTCGCCAGATTCTCCACGAGGAACCGGTCTCCTCTTCCACCACGCTCCCCACTCTTCCCTTATTCTCCTCCCTCCACCTCTCCACTAAGCTCTTTCTGTCTCTGTACATCCCGCGCATCAAGAGAGTTGGGAAAAGGAAAAAAATCCAAAGATCTATGAACACGGACAACGACAGTAGAAAAGGCAATCAACAAAGTCGTGGTCTATTACCCTTAGCAAGAACACAAATATTATTGACTACGGTCGGCAAAATCATATCAGACTACAATCCCTTTAGTGATGCCGGAGCGTCACTACGAACTAGCATTCTAAATCGTATCAAGAGGAATCAAGAAAACGAGAAGAAAGAGAAAAAAAACATGAGAACCATGATTACAAAGGAGAGCGAAAACAACAGAAGATGAAATACACCTTGATTTCCAGACATCGTTGCCTTCTGCAGCAAGCAAGGAACCCCCGCGGGAGAAGAAGCAGGACACAAGATCTCCCTCCGGCGCCGGGGGGACAGACGGCGGGGTTCTCCCTCTTATCCTCCTCGAAAGCGGTACTGTCGCGAGCGCTCCACCTGTGGAAGGGAGGAGGAGAGAGAGAGAGGGAGAAAAATATATCGGTCAGGGGATAAGAGGCAACGGGAGCGGCGATGAGGAAGAAAATGATTTCTTAAGACACGAGGGGCAACTACGGGTTTTTTACATAGATATTCTAATTCAAGAATAATTTTGCGCAAATGTCCTCTTATATGAGGGTGCACATGTACTTAGTTACGGGATGGGTTTTCTACTAATACATCAGGAACTCAAGATTATCGACTAGTTTGAGCGAGCCGACTGAGCTCTTTCTTTATTCACGGTTTCTTAAAAGTTCGATTAATGAATTATAAAAATACTTTCCCGTAGAAGGTATCCTCCCATTTGTATGTATGATTATTAAATAAAAATACGGAAGGCAGACAGGTCAAGATGAGATGTATTCGAAATTAGAAAATATTTTCCCTCCATGAACTCCAATTACTAATTGTGTAAAGCCTTAAAAATACCTCCATACCATAAAAATTGAGATCTCTCACCAGAAAAAAATATATATTTCAACTAATTTCAGATAATTTGAAATATATTCCAATTACTAATTGGTCTTGTGGCCAATATCATAATTTGAAGGCTTTGATCCAATGAAATATTCGGATGCAATGTGCTTTTGGTCAACTGTTTCTAGGTAAAACCTAGAAGATAATTAAGATGGCTCCATAACTATAAAAAAAGAAGATGAAATAGTACATAGAAGGACTTATGGCTCATGTAGTATAAAGTGGAGATGAATAGACTCTTTTTTTTCCAAAGTATTATTTATTTATCAATTATGTTATCTATATGATATTTAGGATTCTCCTAATTTGTTGGACTAGTAAAACAATTATTTGTTTATATCAGGTGAATGAGAATGTAGTGGAGTTAGTTTGAGCGCAATTTTCCAAATACTATACAAAGGGCACTAAATAGGAAATTATAATACAGAATTTAATTTACTTATTAGATTCTATTCTTTGTTTTTTTGCAGTGCATAAACATGGTTTCAAGTATTTTGACAAGAGAACAAACAGAAGTATATATATCTATATATATATATATTATATAAATTACCAATGCATTATTAGTAATATATATACATATTTTATAATAATAAAGCATGATATGTCTATATATTATTTATTTTTAAGTATTTATAAAAAAAACTATTAGAAGAAATAAATATACAGAATAAATAACTTCATATATTTTAAATAATGGTTTATAATTGTATAATAAGGAAACATGGCAAAGTTTAAAGATATATAAAAAAATATGTATATGTAAACCAAAAAATGTTTTACACAAATATGTAAAACATATGTAAATATATAAACAATTTTTTTACAGTGGACTTATATAGTTAGGGACATAATTATACAGAAGAAACAAAGGGTAAATTTTTTCTTATCTGCCCAAGTTACGAACCACGGGCGTAGTCCCCCTCCCCCCCGGTCCGACTACAACCCCACATCCCTTCCACCCCTTTTCGACTTGCTCTCAAAACCCCAAACCTCTGACTGTCCCGCTTAACTACGGCAGAGGAAGGGCAGAACTGGTTTCGTCGCCGGGGAAGGGGAGGTGGTACCTGCGCGGACAGCGTTCAGAGGGGGAGTCATGGTGCGGCTGACGGCAGACCTAATCTTGAAGAGCCCGCACTTTTTCAACGCCCTACGCGAGCGGGAGCTTGATCTCCGGGGTAAACAGCGCCTTTCATCAGACCACCCCACTTGGGTCGATTTTTCGTTGTCTCCTATTCTCTCTAAAAATAGACACTAGGAAGGGTTCCCGGATCCTTAAATCTAGCAGGTCCAGAACTTACGCTTGGATTCTTTCCTTGTGATCCGCATTCTCTACACTCCTCTCTTTATAGCTTTAGGCGACAAATGCTAATGCATTTATCATTTTTTTTCCTATTTTATGATTTTCCTCGAAATTTTCAGGTAATAAGATTGCAGTGATAGAGAACCTGGGCGCCACAGAGGTGTGTCTTTCTCCCCCAAGATTTCATGTGGATCTGGCTAATGCGCATTGAACTGATATCGTTTACGCCCTATAGACTTTCCATCATATGCATTATTTCAACGTTCCATTTGCGTATGACCGTGCTGATGGAGTGAACTGCCCTAGAGAGTAGAGGGAAAATGGTGAGAACAAAGAAATTGATGGGGGTGGAACCGTTGAAGATGTTTGGCTCGGGTAGGTGGGTCTTTTAACTAGTTTGTTGGCTTGTGGTACCATCTGTTCGGTGCATAATTCGATTATGTTTGCCTTTTGTTATCTGGGACCGGATCAACAACTCCGTTATTAGCGATGGAAACTCAACTAAGATAGACTATCCTTATTATTAATTTTTTACATATCCACAAGCAGGAAATATCAATAATTCTCACCAGATCCTTCCCTTATTCTGTTGCCAGGGCGTAAATGGATTTCCCATTTGCATGATGATAAAAGTGCATAACGAATACATTCACTGAGTCTAGAAAGAAGTAGATTCTGGTTAAGGCCATTTCTAGAAGAATCCTTTCTAATAACACTGATCCGAATTGACTTTTCTGTATGTGTAGAGGAGTTTTTTTTATCGATCGCTTTTGTCAACCCCTGGCTTCATTGTGTGATCGAAACATGGCTGGTTAATGTAAAGACTAGCCCTAAAATGATTAGTTAGGCTAGAGACCTAGTTGTAGCATTTTGGCTGGTAATAAGTTTGACACTTGTATGGAACAGAGGCATTTTTGCGGACCCAAAAAAATAAATCGTGAATTTCGATGAGACTCATAGATGTCTCAAGATACACTAATCCTCAATATGATGTATGCATAAACTTTCCCATTGGCCAATGGTCTCATATATGTTGAATCACAGCAATTAGTCAAGTCTGGCAGTGTTTTCATTGGTGCTGTTGCATCAAATGGCAAAACTAGACGCAACTTTCTTATTTTTCGAAAGGTAATTCTTAAGAAACTTTCTTGATCGATGTTTTTGAAAAAAAGCCTGTTCTGAATTCATGGAATAGACTTCCTTCGATACATACTAGAAAGCGAATCATTTGAGCCAGTTGCAGTCAATAACATTTCCCTTCGCCTTGGTTTGACCCGTTTCTATCCATCTGTCAGTTGTGCACTCATCTCTATATTAGTGCTTCTTTTAGAGTCAAATTATTATGCTAAAGTGAATGTTCAACGGAATTGTCTAGTAGATGGGAACTATTATGCTTCCCGATGGTCATATATGAAACTATGACCATGGATGAAACTCCTCTTCCTGTGTCACAGACAGTGGCGGGAAGTTGTGTCATCCATTTTTTCTCTGAAGATTCTTCAAATATAACAGTATAAGATTGAAGACTTGTGGGCATCTTGAATCGAATTTCGATAAACAGTAATCATTCAAACACGAACATGGCTTTAGTGATTTGGTGGACATAATCAGATGACTGTGTTCCCGACATTGGACATTCTACATGTTTACAGTGGTTTTATTACTTTGAAAACTAACCTGTTAAGCAAACAAGCCTTTGAAAACAACTATGATTTGGTCTCTGAGATTTCTCATTATTTTTGGTTATCAAGTCTTCTAGCCACAGAAGAAATGCAGGCTGGTTTGATTGATGTCTGAGACTTCAGCATTATCAGCTCGGATTATAAGTGATTGAATATTGGTGTAGGTACCGGAGGATTTTTCTAGGTGATCCAGAAGGATGTTGTAGACTTCGTTTCTTCTTTTCAGATGTTGATTGTTCTTGAACGGCATTCTCTCAGATTACCCAAGTTTGGTTAATGGAACCTGAAGGCTAGAAATATTTAGCATTCCTAGGCGTTTCTTTGGGGATTGACACTTTTTTTTTGGCCACCGAACAGGCTTCTAGGTTCTAGGAAGATCAACCTCTAGCACTGTGGAGAGAAAAAAGTTGTTTTATTGTAAATCGTTTTTATATCATAAACGAAACTTATAATTCTACTCTGTAATGCCACTTGACCAAATAGCTAAGAAAGTTGCGGGAAGATCTATCTCTAATTCTTAGAAACAACAATGCTAGTGCACTCAGTACTGTTTTCGTTTTGATTGTAAATGGATGACAAACACTTCCACCTGGGCTGTGAATTATGTTTTCCTTCACCACCTGCTATTATAGTATATCTGGGCAATCCTATTTTTGGCATTGAATATCTGAGAGGAAACGTGGACTGAACTGAATTTCATCATCTTTCCTCGATTTCAAAGAAAGGCTACCCTGTGCTGATTAATTTTCCCGAATATTTTGGGACCCGAATGTATGTATTACTAAATAAACCTTGCAGGTAACTTTCGCCTGCTCACTGATTCCATTCTAAATTGTACACTTTCATCTTTGATGGTTGAGTCCCAATGCCTCAGTAGATCCCCAGATGCTTGAAGGAAGGGTGGAATATTATCTATGGCTGTTGCGCACCTTTATGGCAGACGTCTATAAATAGAAGCTTCATGTCATAAAAAATAGGAGTTCAAAATTTGAGAGGGGATGAGATGTGACTTGTGTTGAACTCTCTAGGATTGTTTTTCCTTTCTATCTATTTCTTTTCACTGTATTTCGTCCTTCCCTGTCATTCCCTATGTTAAGTGGATCCATTAGACTGTTAACGGATCCACTTAAAGACTAATGTAATGGGCGTGGCCCATTAACTCATGTAACCTGTACTTAAGCGGGAAACCACGATAATTGATGTAAGATTTTGGGATTGCGGAAATTCTGCTCCAAGAAGTGGTGACTGATTCATCTTCCTGGAAGAGGAGGATCGTGAAGATCGAATCCTTTCATTCTCCAAGTTGCAAGAATCTCAATCAAGATCAATTCTCAACAACTTGTATTTAAGTTAGACTCGTTATTCAGCAGCGATTTGGTGGCAATGGTGGAGGAAATATATTTTCAAACAGTTTTCGAAATGTAGAAAATAATTGGTGATAATTGACGAGTGTCCAACATTTCAGATTTCTTCTTGGGGAGATTTCTCTGGTTCACCAGAAAGAAAAGATCATGCGATCGATGTTTACGTGAAATGTCATGGTTGGACTTTGATTTCCTTTTTCAGGGAGAAATTGAAAGCCCTTATATGGAACACTTAATTTTTCTGACTTGGTAACCTTCGATATAATGTTTATATATGTTTGAGATGGTACTCCTTCTTAAAGCTTTTTTTTTCTTCACTGCGTGGAACTTCTTGCATAACCAAGGTATCCAGCCTTTTCTTCTGTATGCATTTACGATTTTCGGTATCTTTCAAAAGAAAGCTATAATGAAACGGTCATTGTTGCTGAATATTTATACATCTGATCTTCCAGGAGCATGTTTGAAGATTCTTCACTGCTGTGTTATTGTCTGCCATGAGATGTTGAAGTTGAATATAATAATAGAAGATTGTTTATGAGACAAACTATTTTAGAGCAAGAAATGCCTCTTGAAATCATTATTTTTATTTCTCTTAGCTTTTGTCTTTAATGATAATTATGTTGCTATTCAGTATTCATTGTCTATTATTTATTCTTTCTGATGCTTTTGATTGCTTATTCCTATGTCAGGATCAATTTGATACCATCGATTTGACTGATAATGAGATTGTTAAGTTGGAGAATTTTCCTCACATGAGCCGTCTTGGTACATTGTTGATGAATAACAATAGAGTTACACGCATCAATGCCAATATTGGAGGTGAGAGCATCTAGATACTGAGGTGCGCCATTTATCTGAGTTTCCTTGTTTGTCACTGATTTCTGCAATTTTTTGCTCCTGTGTATTTGCAGAATTCTTGCCAAAGTTGCATACCTTAATTCTCACGAACAATCGCCTTGTAAACTTGGTCGAGATTGATCCACTTGCCTCCCTTCCAAAATTGCAGACACTAAGCTTGTTAGACAATAACATCACAAAAAAGCCAAATTATCGGTTATATGTGATTCACAAATTGAAAAAGCTACGGTTGCTAGACTTCAGGAAGGTGAAACTCAAGGTTAGTTGATTGTAAGCTGTTAATCATATGTCCTATGGCTAATTTCTGTTGGAATTAACAAGGTGGATTATCCATCCATGCCAATCTTTAATTGATGATCTTGGACTAACTTATTTTTTATGTTTTTTAGAAGCACCTTGATATAGTATGTTTTGCTATTATTTGTTTTGCATAAGACGCATATTCTTTCAATGTGTTTCGAGTTTAGAAAGAATTATATTTTATTTCATGGTTGTGACCTTCATGGTGATTATGATATATTTAGGTATAAATTGATATTCTCTTCGGATCTGCAAATAGCTTTCATAATATTAATACTGCGTTTGTAGCTAATCCTTTTAGACTATGGGCTGGCAACATGGAAAGGAAATTCTTTGCTCCCAAAATTTCAGTTGCCATGAGACCTGTGTGACTTGTGTACACATATACTTGACGAATATGTGGAATATGAAAATTGATAAACTCAGGTGCATGCGTGTGTGGTGTTGGCTGGAGAAAATGGGAACCATTGTAAGAGGTGGTGGTATAAATGATGGAGAACGGTATCAATTTTGCTTGATGTGGTGGACATGCTATAATCTGGCTGCAGAGATCAATGATGGCAGTTGTTCGTTGTGTTGTTTGATGTGCAGCCGAAGCAGCTTGTCGTTGAAAGCTTGTTTCATTTTACTGTCTTAATGGGGGAAAGATGGGGGAAAGAGAATCTGGGTAATTTTTGAGGTTTAGGGATTTTGTGTATATGTTTTTTACCTTCTATTGCAAAACAGGGTTTGTTTTTCCGGTCAATCTTGCTGCTTTTTCTTTCAAGATTATGGCAGTCTTTAGGTGGTATGTGAAGAGTGGAGGGTTCTTAGATTGTGGCTTCAGATAGTTGTGAGGATTTGCTGATACATTAGTGATATTGTGAGGGTCATTTCTTCGATGCATCTTTTCCTGAGCGGTTCTTGATTGACAATGCATAGTAAATGGGGAATATTATCTTATATGGTTCTATTGTATTGTGAGGTTTATTCATCACTGAGTTTATATCCTATTTCTTTCGACTTCTGGTTCCTTTGCATGTCTATTAAGCTTGCATATGTACTTATTTGCTAACGTGTCTTTTGTTTTTTATCCCTGAAAAATAGTTCATTGATTGACATCTCCCTCTTAACTTCGTTATTGCCTATGACGACCTCAAAACTATTTAACCCCTTGTAGAGTTCTGTCAGTGGGGCAAATATGCTTGGAATATTCATGGAAAGATTGGAAAAAAATCTTAGTGAGAAGATAGAATAACTTAGTGCCATGATTGTCATATATCCAGTTTATTCAAATGACTATCAATATTGGAAAAAACTAAAATTCCAGGTTTGCTCCATTTACGTAAGCATTTGCCCTTCATTCAATTTTATTGCATGGTTTTCTAAATTTTACATTCTCATTGCTATGTTATAGGATTAACATTCAAGAGTTAACTTCATTATATATTACTTTGGTGCTACCTTGGTAGACATTCTCAGGACATAGATCCTTTCTGTAGATTATTGCTACAATTTTGACTCAGGAACATAGATTCCCAAAACAAAATCAACAGTCTGGGTACTGTTGAACCTCATGATTTGTTACTTGTCACTTGATAATATCAAATAAAATCAGCAATTTAATGTTTTGACATTGGTAATCATTATGAAGAATAGCAAAACTTTCTGCACAAAGTTCATCTCATTTGAGAGTCAACCAAGTTCAGTTGCAGTCCCTCTAGTTATACTTTTTCCTCAACCGTGCATTTAGAACAAAAAATGGGTTTAAAAGGTACTGTAGCAACATATGACAATGTAGAACAGCACTAGAAGATATCGGAGTTAACTGTAACTGTAGTAGATTCTTCAGTACGCCTCCTATTGTCTGCAGAATGAGTAGATACGGGAGCAGTTTTGTTTGCATTGTCGACTTGATAATATTGATCACGTTTTACACAATGCTATAGGTCTTCTTCCCTCTTATATTCTCATGTTTGCGTCTAGTATTGTTCCTCTTCAAGTTTTCTTTCAGAAGGACCTTGACATCCTAAAACTTCTTGTCAACAACTGGAGATGCCTTCAATGCATATGCCTATCTATATTTAGCGATGGAGTGGTAATCATGAACATAGTTCAGAATTCCCATGGACTTTAAAACATGTAACGAATATTGCTCTTTGGTCGGTGGATAAACTTTGCTTTTTGCCATTTTTCACAGGTGCAAAGCTCGTCATGTAATGTCATTTGATCTCCTAAAATGTACTCCCCCCAGCTCGTTGTATGTGTGTCAGTGCTTGGGGGACAAGCTTGCCTCTTCGTATCAATGATGTTTTTAAGTAAAACTTGACTAGCACGAGGCATCAATTTGAACTAGGGGGAAGAGAGGAGGATAGATAGAGGGATGAAGGTTAAGTGACAAAGGAGATGGTATTTGCCGAATTCTGATTTAACTAGGGTTTGTAGCTGAGAGTGTTGATGGTATGGGTGAGTGAGAGAGAGTGGGTATGAGCTGGGAGTCCTTGTTGTCAGATTGGGAACCAAAGGTTGATTAAACCAAACTTAACCGGGTTGTAGTTAATGGAGTGCAACCCGAGTACAATTATAGGATTGGTTGTTTTGTAGATAACAACACAGCATGGAGGGATTCATTGATCAATCGGCTATTTTATTAGGGTCAACAACCAAACCAATCTTTTAACCATAGCACGATACTTTTCCTGACTGTAGATTTCCATATTCTTAGCCATTTGGCATACCCTCCTTTAATCTTTGAGTTAGAAACATAGTCTGATGATTTATGGCGTGCTGAGAAAATAAATGTAATAAATTGGGAGTCTAAGATGGGAATCACCATGACCATTTAGTGCATCTCAGAGTACATCAACTAGTGAAAAAGGGAGGAATTCTGTTAAGACGAAAGATGCAGCACTGTACAATTTATTTGATGGATGTTTTCACTCGATTAATATTCCTTTCCTTCTTTGTTTTGAAGACATGCCAAGATCTCGAACATTGTTGTAAAGTTAAAACTAATAGTATGGAAAAAAAAGGCGCTTGAGTAATTCAGATGGAAATTTCGTCAAGTTGATGTCATGGCCTTGAATCAGAATCGTCGTAATTAACAACGATCTATCTGCACAACTTCTTTTCTTCTGTACTGAAACTGATGTGCCGTGTGAAAAGAGGGACCATCATTAGAAGATTATGCAGAGTTTCATTGCGAGACAGTCATGGTCATGCCTTGAGGAATATATGACTAGTAGTTATACCTTTTCACGCAAAGGAAATAAGGGAAAGTTCATTCTCCATTCCAGTTTGCCACTGTTGTATACGAGAGCATAATGGTTGAGATATATCCGTTTACATGTTTATACTTGTTATTAGAGTCAACAAATTTTCAAAAGGGCCATTCATTTAGTCATCTAAGGTTGCAGAACAAAAAGGTCATCTGTTTGTATTTTATGTTCTCGAATTTCATATGTTGACTTTCCAATTTTTGGACTATATTGCTGTCATCGAGACAACCCATGGGTTTCCGAGTTGTTATTTGTAACATTGTTCTCTGTTGATAGGAGAGAACTCAAGCAGAAGAATTGTTTGCCTCAACAGAGGCAGTAGAAGAGGTTAAAAGGCAATCAGTGAAGACATTTACTATAGTAGAGCAGACCAAATCACCAGAGATGCCAAAGGAAGAACAAGCACCAAAAGTCATTGCCCCTACACCAGAGCAAATTACAGCCATTAAGGTATCATACAGAAGCATTAAATTGACATCTGTTTGATACTTGGGTTCATGTAAAGCACTCCTGTTTTACATTTGTACCTTCATTTTTCATCAAATTTTGCCGTCCTCCATTCCGGCCAGATCCTTTCAGGTGGCTTCAGCATGTGCTTATTCTTTCTCAGTCAATTGACCCAGTTGTAAAGAGGCAGTTAGATTACTAATATGGAGATATGAACGTCTCTAAGAGGTTGCTCGTGTTAAAAGATTGTTATAAAGTACTGTCCTATTGGATGCAAGAGATTCAAGGTTTCCCTGACCACTCCAGATATAGATGTGATTATAGTCCTCGTTACTTGTTTGAGTCATTTTTAGTGTTTGTCTATCCTCTACTCTCTTGTTGGAAGCAGACATGTATTGTGGGGCCAATGATTTTGGCGTGTAGCCTGGGGGTATATTGGTGACGGAGTGTATAGGCCTGGCCTGTTGCTTCCTTTGAAGGGGAGTCACCACCGAAATGTTTCACGTCACCTTTTTTTTATTTTGACAGGGGTAGCAGCTTGTCGATATTATCTTAACTTAGATGAGATTTCAAGCACCATAATTGAAATAGAAGTCTTTATGTCTTCCTGCATGCCATGTTTATGTCAAGCTTTCGTATTTTAGCCATTCTTGACACCAGGTCAGTAGGTCCAAGACAGTGCTTATGTTGGCCTGAGGAATTAGCCCCACATATATGGTGCACATATAGTGAAAGATATGTGAGCTGAGTCAAATTGATCACATCATGTTTAGCATCCTTCATTGATGGCTTATTAATTTCAATTCATTAGGACAGTTAAAGTGGCGGCCTAACTGAGTGCATGTTCATTGGCATAGCGATGTTCACAGATGGGTTCAGCCTAATTTCCATTTGAGTGACATCTTTGTGTGCCGTTCGCCAGTACCCCACAAACTGGTTCCTTTGCATGAATGCGGCCATTGGTATATGATTCCACTTGTTTTTTGAAAACCATGCAGACAGATGCTCGTTTGAAGATGTAGGTGCCTGCAGATTGGTTTCCTTCTGTAAAATGTTTTAGTTAAAGGTTGATTGACAAACATAAGAAGTTGAAGTAAACTTTAAAATGTCAGAATCTAACTAAAGTGAAAGATCCATATGGTGAATGACTTAAGAATGGAGATGTTTGTTTCCAGAGAAGCACATTGTCGGAGTCCAATATTTGAAAGAGCATGATTTTCTGGATCTAGAGTGGTTCTTTTACTTATGATCCTGGTGTAAGATAGGTTCTTACCAAAAAAATAAATTTATATCTCATACAGAACCAAGTAAGCTCTATATTTATCTAGAAGGTTGAGATGAGTTTGCATTCATTAATTTTTCTTTTCATTTGTCAACAAAATATGGAAACTTTCAGTGTTCATTGTTTTGAATCGTACTTCAATGGGAATATGCAGGCTGCAATTGTAAGTTCCCAAACACTGGAAGAAGTTGCGCGCCTTGAACAGGTATCCCTCATATGGATCAAGTTGATTATTTTTCTGCAATTATTAAGACATATTAGATATTACTTGCTTTTGAATTCCGATTTCCTGTAGACCGTTTCTGCCTGCCCCAATTTCTGAATTTTTTCCCTTTGAGCAGGCTCTCAAATCTGGCCAGCTCCCTGCTGATCTGAAGATTCCAGATGATACTTCAGCTGCTGTGCAGAGAAAAGACGATAAAATGGACATAGATGAAAGTAATGAAATGGACGGTGCTTCAAAGGATGCTGAGGAAACTCAGTCGGAAGATGGTCATAAACTAATTGAGGTGTGTTGTCCATAGTGATTTCACCTGAGAAATGGGTCTTAATTTTTTTATCTTGCAATGGAGCCCCCGTTTGCTTGGTTTCTCAATGAGTAGTTATGATCTCTCACCCACCCTCATCTCTCTGCAATATTTAGAGTTCATTGATTTCATAGGTGCCATATGCTTTTATGTTTTCGAGAATTTAATGCCAATCAATAATTACTACTGTGGATCACAACTAATGGGTACTAAGTGAAAAAAATATCGTACAATGTCAAGAGTGATTAAGCAAACCTTAAAAACGCACATAGGTGTGTAGTTCCCTCTAGGGAACAAGAAGGAGCGATAGTGGGTGAATTAAACAAGGGGAAGTGTTGATTTTGCTTTAAAATTGTTTTTGGACATGCTCTGTCGGCCTACTGAGGAGTCTCGAAAATAAAACACATGTCCTAATCAATTGGTTTGAAGCTTATAATATTGAGGCAGCAACGTTGTTGAAAAGCCATCGGTTTCTTGTGTTGAAATCAAGATTTCGCACCTATTTTATTACAACTGTCCAACATTTCTGACCTTGTTTTCGATGTTTTAGTAGTGTTTGGCAATCACATATGTGATGATCCCTCCCTGAGAAATAGTGGGGAATTGTCCCACATCACGCGTATTCCTGATGATTATTTGGAACAGCATACGTACTAGTCACTGATTAAACAACCGTCGTATTCCTGTTAAGAACCAGTACAACTTGCTTGACCCTTTTCTTCATCTTTCTTCAGGACTAGCTTACGACCATACATTGAAGCCTTCAGGAGTATACCTGCGCTTTCCAACCCCTGCATATCCGCCCTCTTGGGGGGAGCTGTCGCGCGGTGGTCAGTCAGGACAGGAGCCGGTGGGAGAAGAGAGAATGGGAAGGTTTACCCCTGCCGTCTTGCTCACTATTCCCTCGTTGTGCTGGCTTCCCGCCTAACTGAATTAACTTTTGGTACTCGTCTCGCATTTTCCATAAGATTTTTCATGTTGGATTCGCCCTCGTGTTCCTATTTTTAGCGGACGATTTGGAAGGAACAGTTTTTGCTTAAAAACAGATGGCAGCAGCCATTCTGAAGAATATCTATCAAGAAGAAATTAAAGAAGAAATTGAGTGCCTTGGTTGATTCAAGGCATCATACATACATGAGCAGATACACAGACACAGACACACAATAGTTAACAGTCAAATGACCCAGAACCAGGTAATGACCGAGCCGCAGGCCAAGCCGAGGACCAGGAAGAGGACGATGGCGATCCCTGCGGTCTCAGCGTGCTGGATGGGGACGGACTTGGGGGCTAGGATCATCAGCACGCTGGTCAGGTACCCATTGGTGAGGCCCAGCAGGCAGGTCAACACCGCAACAGGTATCTCCGTGCGAAGGAACTCAGGGCCATGCATACAAATCAGGAAGAGCGGGAAGAAGAGCAACCTGGCTGCGCAGCCAGCAATGGCGGTTACCTCGTTCTGGAGCATGTAGAAGGCGGGTAGGCACTTGCCGACCAGGTCAAACACATTGTAGGCAGCGGTAAGGATGACGGGGTACCAGTCTTTGAGGGTTGCTGAATGCACGTCCTGAGTGAGATAGCCAGGGAAGATGGAGAGGGTCACCGCGTAGATGAGGAAGATGCCGAGGCCGAACGATTTGACTCTGCTGATGATCCTCCACAGGGTTGACCGCCAGGCGGCTCCGGTGAGGGAGGAGTCCTTCCCTTCTCTCTCGTTTTCCTCCGCTTGGGTCTTGAGGGCCTTGTAGTAGCGGACGACTGGTAGCCGGTCCGCCAAGTTGTAACAGACCAAGCAGAGCCCCATGAGGATGATGCTGACAGCGAAGTAGAGGTGGGCGCTCTTCCTCAGGCCGTGGGAGTCTTGTGAGAACATGGCTTTGGTGAGGATCCTCATGAATGAGATAAGAACCCCTGGGACAGAAGAGTGTGCGAATTTCACGGGGGTCAGACCTGAAAAAGCTTCTTGATCATCTGGAGTTGGAGTCATGAAAGAAAGAACCCATCCACCGGAAGCAGAGAAAAATGGAATGCCATCTAATTTAAGCGCTAACAGTTTGAAGATAATTTCTGCTTCTTTTTATTGCTCGGTTTGTCTCCAAGGGACTCCTTTTTCCATGGCTGGACTGCATTTGTTCGTGAAACAGAGAGAGTTCTGTGACCTTTACAGGAGAAGATGCCATCAACAGCTACCCAATCTTTTCCATCTACATCTCCTAATTTACTTCAAACACGATCCTTCTTAGATTGACACCACGGATTAGATAATCAATTCACTAATTGGGAAAAAATATTTTCCCTAAATAACCTAAACGAGCCATGTTGCAGATAAATGTCAAGAAATGAAGAGGAAGTTTGTTGGCGATCCACAAGAATTACAGCCCTGACGGATAAATTAAAAATCTTTTGATTCTCAATAATCCTGAATAGGGTCTATATTATCTTCATCCTGCCACTTCTCGAGTTAATGATGATTGGAAGTAGGGAACTAGAAACCCTCTTGAATACCAAAACCAGAGACCGTTTTGTTTCGTCAAGGGTCCTGAAGTACACATACATACATAGTTCGAGTGAGGAACCACAACACAGTTATTACGGGTGACAGAAGACCCACATCATCTGGACTGAAAGCCCTTCCAGGAAAGCTGCATGGCAATTATAAGGCAGGAAGGTGTACAAGATTGTGAAGAGATCCGTCTGACCAAAGGGGAACAAAATTATGAGGGCATCGACAGATTCTTACTGTCCACAACAATAATCGGAAAACGTGAGGTGGAAGGGCCACATACTGTATATTTTCTTCGGTAAAAAAGGTTTGAATCGGTTCAGTTCATTATTTCAGACAAAAAGATTGAGTCATGAACACAGAAAATGATACCCAAAACGGGAGTGAGGATACTAAATTCCCTGGAACTGGCAGACGAGAATAAGCAGAAATTGCCTAGGTGATCATGGGAAAGGGATCCCCGACTCGGACTGCTCACTTCCCCCCTCATGGGGGAAAGATCACAGACTAAGAATGAATGGAGAAAAAAGTTGTATAAACATGAAAAAGGAAGGAATCAAGGGTTGGCGTTGCCAGCACCTAAAGAAGTGATTGTACAGCATAGGTTGGTGATCTTGTTGCGGTCCAACGATCGGAGAGAAGAAGTAAGTCTGTCTTCTTACCTGTCGTCCACAAACTGTAATCAGCTTATCAGGTGAAAGCTAAAATTCAAGCAAGAATGTTTTTATCATAAAGTTTAGGGTCCAGCAAGATATCTCTTCGTCTCCATAAAAGCTTCTTTAGGCTGTCTAGACTGCGCGGAATAGGAGACGACTAACCATGCGGTTACTGAGGAATCAGATCTGCGTGGGGGAGACGGCGCAGAAAAAAGGAGAGTTGAAACTGACAATTCCAGTAAGGAGATTTTAATGAATCGATGTGAAGAAGCACAATCCCAGCCAAAGTGAGTCATGGTGAAGATGGCTAATCTAATTACCAGAGGCGGCAGTTCCAGCGACAACAGCCTGCATGTAGCGCTCAGGGAGCTCTCCCGCGGAGCCGATAACACCGCCCTGGACGAGGGCGTCGCCTATCCCGGAGAGGACGACGGCGACGACAGTGATATCGTAGCCTGTGTAGAGGCCCTGGCGGCCCTTAACGTAGGCGACGTCGACGATAGGAACGAGAAGGAGGCTGACGACGAAGAGGACAAGGCCGGAGTTGATGCGGATGGAGGCGCCGGAGCGGTGAGCCCACCATCCGACTATGATGATGAGGAAGATGAGGGCGCAGATCATGTAGGAGATGGAGAAGACGCGATCGATGGGAACTGCAGGGTACAGGTAGGAGAAGTAGTCGACTGCGGTGATGAAGGTATTCCATGGGACGAGGAAGCCGGCGCCGAGGATGAAGTAGACGATGTAGGCCAGATGCAATCTGTCCCTGGGCGCTGCCCCATGACTGAGGAGTAGCGCAGTTTCTCCTCCTTCTTCCCCGCCGTGATCCCCATTCTCCGCCGCAACCCCAACCATTTCCCCCTCTTCCTCCTCTTCCTCTTCCTCTTCCTGTTCCTCTCCTTCTTCTTCTCTCTCTCTCGCTTTATATGATAGGTGATAGATAGGAGTATGGCAGTCAATGACTGATCCCTCGGCGCAGAGGGAGACCACCAATTTCCTCTGGTGCGTGGACGAAAGCCATTGGACTACGCAGCTCTTACGCGTGCATTAAATAACGACGGAAACGTGGAGATCCGGTAAGGCCAGCCGTCGGATGCTACTTCCCACGAGCCTGTCCAAGTGGGAATAAACCACCAGCCAGCGTTGACCAGGAGAAGTGGGGGATAAGGAAAGGGGTCAATTGGGCTGAATAGCCCAATGGGCTATACTAATGGGCTCGTCTTCCCTTCCCTCGTCGTTTTATTGTTATCTAAATTAATAAATAAATAACAAACCTATATAAACGGGAGATGGCCTTCAAACCTCGCGGCTATCCGTTCTCGGCCCTCGACACAGCAGGTTACTGTGAGGTAGAGCTTGAGGGCATGGGGGAGGGCGTGGTGTTCGTCGACAAGGAGCAGCAGCCGGCTGCCGTCGGTGGAGCCGTGTCCACGACGATGGCGGGTGTCAAGGGAGGGAACCCCCTCTCTGCGGCGCAGAACTGGGCGATCGAGATGCAGGAGGTCTTCCGCGTGTGGCTTGGTCAGCAATCCATCCCCGTGGAGGCCGCCATCACCACCGGCCTTGCCGCTCTTCAAGGAGGGGCCATGGGGGGCCTCGTCAGCGTTCTCAACAAGGACCTAGCAGGTTCCCTCGAGTCCCAGCGCGGCACCATGGCTTTGGACTCCAACGCAGCAAAACCTTTTCTCCCTCCCGAGGTTTGTAGCCTTGTAATATACCTCCTACTGCTAATGCGGCATCTTCCGTGTCTAATGTTGTCATTTAATTGTTAGTTTAAACCTGAAATTATTGCTACCGATATTCTTGATTAGTCCTTTTTTTAGTTACCAGCTATATATATATATATATCTGATCAACGATTCTTCTTACATCCTTCCTTCCCGCGCACGCAAAGGGACTGGCAAGTGAAATAGTTTCTAGGAATCTTTGTTCTTCATGAAGGATAATCTTCCGAAATGATCTTATATATAGACGACGGTTTTTTGTCTGCATGCAAGCATTTGAAGAGATGAAGTTGGCTTCTTCAAGGGATAGCTATCTGTGTAGCAGAGCAAGCAGTGACAATTCTTGAACCCTAGATCTTCATCAAAACGTTTTCAGCTCGGGTTCGCCCATGAGATTATTCACAGTCGTCGGAATTTCACTCTGATGGCCAACATAGAGTATAAACAAGAGAAGTAGAGGGAGGAAATGACAGTTGAAGCTATCTCACTTACTCACTGACCCCTCTCTCTCCCTCTCTCTCTCTCTCTCCCTCGTACTATATCAAGTTCCACGAATAACTTGTTTATTTGTGTCCTTACTTCCGTCTCTCCTCATTTTTGACATTCTTCTGTAAATGTCTTTCTAACTTCCAGTTTATCTTTCTTCCCGTGAAAATTCATACTCCCTCAACATAGAATCCTTTTATTTCAGTGGGAGGATTCCTTTCTCATAATTCCTCAACATGTAGAAAAGGTTCTTTTTAAACTGTGTAAATCTACTTTTAGTGGCAAAAATAGTTCCACAGTTGGAATCCTGCTAAAGAAAATTCAGCGGTGAATGATAACTCGACTGAATTGTGGCTTTAATCATGTTACTGAAATTATAAACCTTTATCTTTGCGGGCTTGTTGGGCTTTGTAATTTTTGTTTATTGTATATTATTTTCGTATCTCCTGCTCTCGTCCCTCCTTGATAGATGCTTAGTGCTACTTTCTGCTTTTAAAGATTTTTAATTTGATTCTTTTCTTTCTTTTGGTGTTGGCATTCAGGGCATGATAGGTAATCCATTCATCCAGGCTCGCAATTTCGCAGTCTTAACTGGGGTAAATGCAGGGATATCTTGTGTTCTGAAAAGGGTAAGGGGATTAGACGATGTCCAAAACAGGTAATTATCATCGAGTTTTTTTTCTCTCGTATCAACTCCCCTTTATGCGGTCTCTTTTCAATACTGTCCATAGTATAGAATCATATAATTAATTTTCTTGATGCTTCAGTCACAGACTTTAGGTAACTAGATCTCAAGGTTGGCTTTTTTTTCTTTAATAGGTTACAAAATATTACTGAACAATTCATCCCTATCCGTTATAATCTCAAGTCTGAAGTTTCACTCCTTGTTTGGTAGGCAGTTGTTTGAGTAACTTAGACAATAGACGTATAAGCAGTAGGGAAGTTGATGATTACATATAGAAAACTGACGACAACACATCTGTTCATCTTTTGGATGTTGAAACTGTGATATTTCATCCCGGTTGCACGTTGTGTAGGCCAACAGTGTCCTGGAGGATGTAGAAACGGTACCACCAAAGGAGCAAATATCCACCCATTGAAGTTGGATGTTGACAATGGAAAAGGCAGATCGTGGTGTCATATATTATGTACAAATGCGGACATGCTGACATTTACTAAAAGGTCATGGGAAATCATGATGGTTATTGCTAGCAAATAATAATAACGGTCAGAATTCTGAAGGGAGATTGTCTGAACAATAGTGAAGGAACATTTTGCCAGTTTCACATGTTGTTTGTTATATAGTAACTGATTCATTCTCATATATTGCGCTCAGTGACGCAAGTAATTGTCAACACCCATGTATTTTGCTACTGAACCACTCTACATTCTAATGATGTTGTTTAAAGTTATATATTGCTTTTTAACATGGTTCCAGAAGGTTGCATATTCGTCCTGATGTATTTTTAGTAGACCTTGATGGTTGTTTTATTGAATTAGATACACGTTATTATTTATAACGTTTTTATTTGGTTCACATATCGTTGTATAATCTTTGTTTTATATACTTTGCAGCATGGCAGCAGCATTTGGTTCTGGATTTGTTTTTTCATTGGTAAGTAGCTCAGGTGGGCCTAACATTCCTGGGGCAGTAGGCACTGGAGCTTTCTTTGCCATTCTCCAAGGTGGAATTCACAAGGTAACAAGAAGTCAAATTTCTATCACCTTAAATCTTCCTTGCCCACTGAGTTCTGTCTGATGCATAATCTTCTTCAATGCAAGCTCTTGAAATTTGGCATACCTGCAGAAAACTAACGTCGTTTAGGTCTTCCCATTTTGCATTCTCTTACTTTGAACTGAGCCCAGTTCTGCTTATGCTGTTTACTCTTTTTATCACCTTGGTGGAGCCCATCATTTCTTAGGCATGGTAATGTAGCCTGGACAATCAGTCCTTTTTATATGAAAGTTTGCTTTGGGATAAAGGTAAATCATACATGCATGATGGCCTGATAAATTGAGAACCAATCCATCTCAGATTCTGAACAATGGATCGAACTATGTCGCATCAAAATCCTCAGAATCTGACTTTTTCAGTCTTAATGTTTAGTTTATAAGGGGATGAGAATGGCAGGTAAAAACGGGAAGATGATGGAGGGAACTACTTTGATTGAAAGACATGATAAAAATTTAGTAAAAATGATTTGATTTCATTGGAAAAATAAAAAATCCAATTAGAACAGCTATACCATATTCTGTTGTTGAGAGATCATACTCATTTTTATTCGACTTATTTATAAAAGTAATAAAATACACCGCAGCCAGTTCGGTCCTAGCTATTTTTAAAATGTACGTGTACTCCCTTTCCAAAATAAGTCGATATACCATGAGTACTAAGCCCATATTGTTCGGATTGTTATTAAAATATTGATATTTAATCCAAAACCCGTAGCAAAATATTCTAGACACTTTATGAAATAATTGCGAATATGATTAAAATATTTATAGCCCTGTCTTACATGGTTCGATTGACGACTAGCCCATTGAGTGACTTTGGCTCTGGCCATTTCAAGAAGGGATATTACCAGGTTGGGTGAGTCCGAGAATGGACAGCCTTCTCTTGCCATCCGGCATTCCTCCTCCTTTCAGGTCCAATCCGAAAGAGAATCTAGTATGCCTTCTATGCATTCTGTGTCCCGGCTGCATTGGTTAATTCTCTTCCATGATTGTGGTCTATATGAATCTTAGGGTCACGGTGACAAAGTTTGTACGATGGGCCTTTTTCCCCTACTGTGTCTAGTTTTGGGCCTTGTCACTGCTAGTGAATCAGGTTTAGTTGTAGACTTCTCCAAATTTGATTCACAATTTGTCTCCTACAATGTCTACAATTTTTGCTCCTAAAATCTGGTTCTGTTTGGTTGGGTTAGGTTTCAGGACAGACAAAACCCTCTCAGCATATGGATATTCGACTAGGCTCACAAAGTTCAGGATATTATTCAGTATCAATATTAATATTTGTCCTGCTTATTATGCTCGCATATTTGGTTTTCCTATTTTTCTTAATACTGAGGGAAAAGATCGGCATTTAAGACACATCATGACACTGCTGTCTGAAGTCATCGTTCCCAAAGAGTAATTGGTTTTTCTTGGGGATAAATGTAATAGTTTACTAAACTTCGCATGAATCATATTTGTGGCCTTAACCCAAATTGCTTATGTGTTCCATGAATTAAATGGTGCTTTTTTCCCCCAAGTATCATTGCGTGCGCTTGATTTTGGTCATATTTGGGCTCATGTGGATTATCACTGCTATGCTGATTGTATGTTAGCTTGAAATATGGGCAGCTGGGACAGATGATGCCCAAGGAAACGGGTGGCAGCAGAGAAGAAGCTGATGCGTTCTTTGAAAAGGGCCAGAGCATGCTGAGGACACTCGGCCTGGAGAGGTACGAGAAGAACCTGAGAAAAGGCATGATCACTGATGCGACCCTCCCCCTCCTCACTGACAGGCGAGTGCTCCTCCATGCTGCTTTTACTCCTGTGGCTGATCTTATCTGATGTGATCTCATCTCATCTGGTCTTCTTGTTCAGTGCACTGAAGGAAGTGAGCATCCCCCCTGGGCCAAGGCTTGTCATTCTAGATCACATTGAAAGGTATTGCTGACAGCAGTCCTGGTTTCCCCCTCCTAAATTACTCATTGTTATTGTTCGCATTCTTCTTATTCTCATTCTTCTCTGTCTCTCTCTCTCCAGGGACCTCGAATTGTCGAAGAGGAGGCCGTGAATTCTTCTCCAAGACCAATGGGAAGATGCGTATTTTGTTTCTCAAGTTTTGATTCATCATTTGTGGTTCACATTCGTTGCTTCTTTTGGACCTTTTGTTGGCTGATCAGTCAACTGGTTTAGAGAGGGAGAGAGGGAGAGAGAGAGAGAGAGAGAGAGAGAGAGAGAGAGAGAGAGATTTTCTAGGTTATTTAGGTGCGGGCCCTTGTAAACTATTCAATTTGGGGGTAAGTCCATTTAATTATTTCACACAGTTCTTCTGTTTATGCCTTGATCTCTTTTTATTACTTATATTGCCACATGCAATTTTTGAGATGGAGTACTTGGGATTAACAGAATTCTCAAACTATGGAACCATCTGCTTTCACAGCGAGTGTTACTTGGCGCTCTAGTCCCTTGTAAACTATCGAACAATTAGGAGTTAGTCCTTCCATCCGTTAATTGGTCAGTCAAGGTCAAAGGTGGAAGCTCTCTCTCTCTCTCTCTCTCTCTCTCTCTCTCTCTCTCTCTCTCTCTCTCTCTCTGGGGTCTTCCCCCTTGTTATGTACGTCTGTCCCATGTTGTACATCAAGGGTCCCATCAATTAGTCCCCATGTTGTTCGACTCAGACTCTTACGTGTACTAAGTATTTGTAGTCATTACTCACTTGTTTTCTCAGGATACATAGATGTTCTTGAAGGAAAGTAACTATGGAGACACAATCTTGAGATTCTTGATAAATAAAAGATCATTAATCAATTAACCGTAATATTTACTGGATTTCTCACTAAGTTTTACAACATAATTTTATGGACTCTATTAAAATCGGTACTCTTAATAAAAGTTTCAAAGTAAATACATTCCCTTGGGCCAGTAATGATAGTATCCTCGTCTTTAGATCAGATCAAATTGAACATCCATGAAGGTAAAATGTGCGGATTAGTCTTCCTCGTTGACTCTTGGAACTACCTCAGTTTTTAACGGTTTACAATAATGTCTTGTGTGCTGGGTGGAAAGATGAGGGACTCAACCGCAAATAGATCGGTTTATAGGAAGTTATGGTGAAATAATTATTATTCGTCATAAGCTCGGTAGATGAAGAGAAGAGGAGGGATTGAGAGACCGTAGGACAATGCGGAATGCTCTTGATCCGAAGAGTAGGGATTGATGTTCTTTATTTGATGGGGGATGATGTGCAAGGACAGCTGTTGGGAGAGTAACTTATGAGTCGTAATAACGTTTAAGAGCTGTTGTTGGGGAAAACTTATGAGTAAACCAAACCCTAACCCATGTAAAAAAATGCCAGGTCAGGGACCAGCCCATCGTCATTCCCCCCTCGAACCACCGTAGAATAAATAGCTCACAACATCACGGACCTGCGGCAACAGCGATGTTGCCCTGGAAGGCGCTCCTGTCCCGTGGAGATGCGGGGAGTAGCCCTGTTTCTTCACCCTTTCCTCCTGCAGCACCGGCGGCGGCGGCGGCGGCGGCTCTGGAGGACAACCACGATGAGCTCGTGGCAATATGCGACCGGAGGACGCTCTACCTCGTGAACATCTTCCTCGGCAGCTCCGCCAATTTCCTCAATTCCTTCGCCGCTGTCTGCGAGGATAAGCTCGCCGACGTTCACAGGTGATGAAGTTTCCTTATTCCATCTTTTTTGTGTGACGCCGTCCGTGATTTTTCCCCTATGTATCACGATTTTAGGAGAATTTTGAGGGTGGATTCGACGCTGCGGATTCTAGAGGCTAAGCTGTGCAGCGCATCGAAGAATAGCGGACATGCGGGAAGAAAGGAAGACGGGAAATCAGAATTGGAGTGCCACCGTCGTCCCTCTTCCTTGGCTCCCAAAACAGCACCTTCGTCTCCACCTCTTCATCTTACCGATCTGCAAGATGCGAGTTCCAGCGATCTACAAATCCAGGAGACCTCAATTTCTACAACAGGGCGACGCTAATCGTTGTCGGAGCAAACGGGACCAATCAATTGATACGAGGAACTCGGGATCGTGTAGAGCCAGTGAGATACATCAGAATCCTTTGTTGGCACCCATATTTTCCCCTCCTCAGATGAGTTAAACCAAATCTTCCTCTTTCGCCTTCCAATTGTTTCTATGTTTTCACGTCGATTTTCACGTGTTCGAAAGAACCCTAAGACCATATTTCACTCCTACAAAGAAATTTGCCAAATGGCAAGGCGAGCCAAATGCTCAGTATTCTTGACAGATCACAATGGCCTAAGTTTGAGAGTCTCTAGGCGAGTTTGCCTCTGCATGCCCATATGTGCGCTTGACTATTGATGTAAATCCATCTTAGTATCTGTATGTTTGTGCTTACACTTGTTTACCTATATATGTGCAGAGCTATGCCCATGCTAGTTTTCGGCCTTTCTGAAAATCCTTTAAATCCTCTAAGATTAAATCAATACGCATAATAGTGAACCATAAACATTTGTATATCCAAAGCTAGTAGTTCTCGTGCCACTGATAAGAATTTCCTATCGTGATTAAACTAGAACTGTAAATGCATGTCTTAAGAAGTTAATGAATTTGTGATAAAATTAAATTTAGATCACCTCTAACGAAATATGAATATATAGTAGACACATTGAATCTTGTTTTTCATATAAAAAAATCCTTATTTCGATAACTTGTGATGCTTCAATTTTTTTAAAAAAATATTAAAAAAATTATAAAAATCTAAGCGGCCGCCAAAACATTCTAAATTCAATCAAGTAATTCTCCATTGATAAATGATCTTAAATTAACACTTTCATATCATGGCCATCTAGTACACTGGTTTTTAATCTCAATATTTTTCCCAACATTTTGTATGAAGTATGATGTGCAAGTCATTACTTTGCTAATTGCAATTTTTATAATTATAAATATATTTTTTAATAATATTAAATATATTAATGATTTTTAACATATTTCTAATTTTGCTTGACATGCTCTTTTGTCCAAACAAATTCTCAAAAGATTTATTTGAAAGGTAGTCTTCACCAATTTAAAACTCCTTTAAATGATGGGTATAAATAACTTTTAGGACAAAAACTAACCTATATGAATGGTTTATAAAATACTTCTAAACACTTATGAGGATGGTGAACAAGGTATTAAAATTATTTATTGTTGCTTATTTTGATGATATTGGTT
The DNA here is from genome assembly GCA_902729315.2 of Spirodela intermedia. NCBI lineage: Eukaryota > Viridiplantae > Streptophyta > Magnoliopsida > Alismatales > Araceae > Spirodela > Spirodela intermedia. The sequence continues at coordinate 3,326,734 of LR746271.1, forward strand.
ATATTGTAATACATAAATTTATAACTTTAAATGTTATACAGAAATTTAAAGAAAGGTAATTTCATAGTTAACAATTTGGTATCTCTAGGCTAATAATCAATGGAGACTATACTAGGTAAAAAAAGATATTCAAGTAATGAGAAAATGTCTAATGCCCAGGAATATCCACAAGATACACAAATTTCATTGATTAGCATCTTTTACCACATGTTCATTAAAATTTAAATATCTACTATTGAACCAATTATTGAATGCATGAAGAATGGTAAGTTTCTTTCAAATAGATAAAGTAAATAAAAGGTTCAATCAAAGAGTAGAAACTTTGAGAAACTATTTGAAGTAAAATACAATGCATAAACCATGAGAGTAAGAGTTGTGCTATCTCGGTTGGATCATTAAATAATACTTTGATGTTATCTCATTTTCCAAATATGCTTTATATGAGGAAAAATATAATCATATCAAGATATAATTCAATAATACTATTTAATGCTCTTATGAAAATTCATTAAATATATATGTAATCTATGATGTTAAAAATATTTATTTGATTAATTTTATCATGTGTGATTATCACTTTACATATTATTGTAGAGATCATAATATTTAGAGAAAAGAATATAGTAAGAAATAGACTAATTAAGACACTCAAATCAATGAAATTTTGTGAAACAAAGTACACATGAAAGATAATGAATTAATTTATTGAACTCAGACTGCTCATTTTGCCACAAATGAGTCTTTAAATACTAATGAACATACTTTAAAAATCATTTTAAATGTTTTGAATATCTGAAATCATGATTAAAAATATTGAAAGTATGACTAATATGTTAACGATCATATTTTATTTGAGGCAATGCAAACAAGGTCATGATTTGTTAAAACACCATCTTATTTGGATGAGTATTATCTTCTTTGTTTTTAATGATATTAAATATTTATTGAATTTGATTGAAGAATATGATTTGGAGATAAATGATGACTATAATGAAACCATATTAGATTTTTAAAAAGGATATTTATGTCATTAATGGACATTATATTTATTTCTCAACTATTGAAATTTATATTCATATTTTTAAAAAATAAAAGTTGGAATTGCATAAATTGAATAAGACTTTCATACTTGATTTATCTGAAGATACCATGTCTTCTCAAAGGCTAGCTATTTGAGAATGATTATCTATATCTCCTCAACGACCTCAAGGTTTCTATTCAGCATTTTCAAAAAACAAATCTTGAGATAAATTGAAAAGACTTCACTATTGGTCAATTTGTACAAAAGTGATGACTGAAGTAGTTGTTATGTACATATTAAAAGCTTCTCCTTGGCCAAACTCAAGTTGCCATGCAATCCACCCTCAGCCAACATCATTACAAAAATAGGACACCAAGAATTAGAGTCTTACCTTCATTCATTAGAATTAGAGTCTTACTCTCGAAATCCATCACTCATAAATATACTAGGGGTTAAAATCTCTTACATTATTTTTAGGATAAAAGTTGTGATTGATAATCTTTAAACACTCAAGGGAGCTAAACCTACTAGATTGTTGGCCACCTAGAATCATGAATCTTGGAGAGGATTTCAATTTTTTTTTTAGAGAGAGCTGAACCCAATAATTAATGGTTATGATCAAGATAACAATTGTAGTGAAACCCAAGAATAACTATTATTCTTAGAATTACTAATCTCAAAAAATCATAAAATTTAAGACTTTGAGGGAAAAATTAGAGAATTTCAAAAGTCTTTACCAAAGTTAAGATTAGAATTCAATCATTTCAACATCTCATTCTTTTGCCTAGATGTGACATTAAATCCAGCAATCCCAAGAAGATTGTACTATTGCATAATATAGTGAAAAACATACTGATGTGAATTGAAAATAGATAATTTATAAAATAAATTTTATGATGTAGTTAGCTGCGTATACTTGGAAAACATTATTTTATTCAATGATAATTTTTCTTCACTGGTCAATAGGCATTAAAATTTATTAATAGTAAAACTAGTGTTAAGAAAATAATTGTAACATACATCTTATTAATCCAAAGGCTCAATTATACCATCAAACATAAATCAAGAAAATTAAATTGAGTAACAGATGAACTCAACAAAAGAAGAACATTCTGAAAGATTCTTCATGCTGAAATCACTAATTTTTAATATTTGAGGATTATATAAAAATGATGAAAACTCGACCAAAATTTATGATGCTTGCATACATAGTCAATTGATCAAAGGATTTCATATACAATGAAGAATTTCTCACATAAATCTGTTATACATTCTATGAAGCTAATTAGCTTTCTACAATTAATAGAAGAACACTACTATTAGCTGAGTTGAAGAAAGGTATCAAAAAATCACGTGAAGTTGTCAAGTTTGTTATAAAAGATATTTGATGAGTCTTCATTATCATGAGTTAATAATTAATAAATAATATAGTTTTAGCCTTAATTCATAATAAATAAACTTATATTTATATTAAATTATGAAAAGTAATTTTCAATTAGTTAATATGATTTTTTTGCTAATTATGAAATTTTATGTAAAATTATATAATTTTTATAATCATATTTTTTAGATAAATAAATAAAATAAAATAAAAAGATAGAAAAAGAGAGGGACCCACTAGCTGATTGGGCCCGCAAGTGAGTCGAAAGCACAATAGGGGCAGAGCTGCGAGTAGGAACTTGAGCAGCTATGGATCAATAGGGGCACATGTGTGTCACTCCTTTTCCACATCATTGGTGGCCAACCAGGTATGGGGTAAGAAGTGGTCGTACACATGCAAGAAAGGGACTCATTTATTCCTAAATCTCTTATTACTATAGATTCATCTCAAAATTTGACGTGTAATTGATGTGGTACTAAACCTAAGTCACACTTTCTCCAAATGATTTTATAATTTTTTTACCTCAAATATTTCTTGTTTATCAGAAGGAGGTACCTTGATGATATCATTTTATAAGGATATTTACATACTTATTTCACTCTCTCTCATACAAGTAGGCAACCGGCAAGGGTTTAAATCCTACTAGACAAAACTCATATTTTTATTTGATTAAATCGTGACTTTCTTGCATATCATCGGTGAAGGATTAAGCTACTAGAATCGTTCAATCATCGATGAAAATCTCATCAACGTGATTTGTAAAGCATTGTTACTAAAATTATTGAACGATTCACGATAAAAAGATTGCAAATCTATTGAGTAAATCATCTCTGATTGATTGACGAATAAGTTGTCATCGAGAAGAAGATAATCCACTGAGAAATGAGTCGCCACCTCCTGAGAATGTATCAAATGCGATGAAGAGCCTCATCTTGTTGTGTGGACATAAGGATGAAGCTCTCTAACATGCACCGAAGAGTCCCTAAAGTCGTTATTTTTTCGCTCTGTCGAGTGACAGCTGCCGAAGACAATTCAGTGACCTATTTCATTGATCTCTAGACCTTACAAGAAGACTAGAAATTGCCCACGTCATCTTTATTCAAGGAGAGCCTTTGAGGTCGCGGACACTATATGACAATCCTCTCGAACACTTAGAATTCTGAAGTATCGTCAACGCATCACTACCGCGACGTCAGAACTCTATTTTATCGTTTTAACAAGTTCAACTTTCACCATTATTTTTTAAACTTTGAAAAGAGATTCAACGAATGCCTAAGTTGTCTATATTCAAGGAGAGCTTTTGAGGTCATAAGCATTGTTCGATGATCCCCCCAAACATAATTCTGGTGACCACTATCGTGAGGACGAAACTCTACCTTTTCTACTTTCAACTTAATTTTCACTTCATTTAATGATAATTTATGTGATTTAAAATTTTCAAACTATTCTTCATTCAATTACGATTCTTTTGATTTTTACAAATCTTAATTTAACTAATTAAATTATATGTAATCATTTACATAAGAATTGTGAGGTGAAATTCTATTTTTGTCTTATTCATATTCGTGAGGTGTTGACATCATAAATATATTTCAAATAGATTTTATTTTTATTTCTTAGTTCAAAATTTATAAAAAAATTATATTCTTTACAAAAAAATTATGAAATATTATCAGATATTATATTACATCCTTGTGATTGACTTAGAGATTTTTTTTTCTATTTTTAGAGTTTGTATTGAATTATATTCGATATTTCTTTATAAATACTTCAAAATATCCAAAAAATAATATTTTTCTAGTTTTATAAATTTTAAATTTACATAATTTATTATACAACGACTAAGTCACGTCAATACTATAACTAGAGATCTTGTACTCTATTATGAATTTTAAAAATATTTTGAATGGATATATCTACATATTTTATTTTAGATTTACTATTGACATAGTGGAATATATTCTCTTCTTTGTGGTTGCAATTCTTTCTCTAAGATGCATAGTTTCATTGTCTGTATAATGAATTACACACTATTAACTTATTCTTTAGATAGACAACTCATTTAAATGAAGTTCTAGAGTTAATCACATCTAAAGTTTTTTTCACCTTTTTTACATTGTCTTTAAAAAACATTTGATTCTTTAAAATTGATGGCCAAATGATAATCAACATGAAACTTATCAATTGACTCAATAGGATTATAACTTTACAAAATGAAAATTTCTTATTTGATATTTGTAACATGTTAATAACAACGAAATATGGGTCATTCAAAATATGACAAAGATTAGTGATAATACCTATGCCATTGAATTGACAAAATAGTTTTATTTACATGCAATGAATATTTATGATTATTATCTAGAGTAAAATGAAGATTTGAGAATGAATCTTTTTAAATTAGAAGAAAATAATGTTGCACAATCTCACTCTAGTGAACGACATGATGCAGAAGTGTGAGGATTGAGCTGTAAGAACAAGAAGATGAATACTTATTGGTTCATGATAAATAGTGTCGTAAACATGTTAGAGATTATTTAGTCTAATGTTTCTATTTTTAGTTCGTTTTTGGATTTATTTTAGTATACTATTTCTATATGTTGTTTAAAACACTATCTTAATAGTTTTGTTTAAAATATTTATTTTTTTCAAAGGCATCACCAAATTCAGGGATGCCTTAATATAATCTGAACTATATAAAGGGCTAATGTTGTAGCCCTAGAGATATTGCAAAAATTTCCCCTATTTTGTGCTTTATCTCTTTGTTTCTAGATTGAAGCGTCCTACTTAAATTCAAGGGACATATCTTGATCTTGTGGATTCAAGATTGCCCTTCAACAATCACTTGTGAATTCAAGAGATGAAGTTGTCAACTATATAGATTCAAAACTTTATTTCTTTCCCAAAATTCATGTTTTGTCAATTTAAGGTTGGATTTTGCTTTTTCCTACCTCAATACTATATCATTTTTTTTAATGTTGTGAAATTTTTCTCACAATGAAATAACATTTTACCCAATAAGGCCGAGATAGATGTGTGGTGGTGCTTCCAAGCTTATTTTTAATCAATCACAACTAACATCATTCAATAATAGCAAATAGTCTTCTATCTCAATTGAACTTTTCAAACCATTTACTAATTCTCTGAGCAAAAATAATTGTGAACTGGTCATGGTTAATAATCATTTCTATGTCAGTGAGATTAACATCAATGTTTTCTTTCCTTGATTAAACTTTGATTCATTAATTTTCTCTCCATTTTTTATACTTGATTTTCAAACATGTAATTTGACTTTGTTGTGCAACTTTTTTAACCTCATCAATAATTTTTTGTCATGTAGCACTTGCCAAAGTTTTTATTATAAGATTGAGCTAGATAATTATACAGAACATTTATACTCAATTACGTTTCAAAATGATGTACTTATATTTTCTAGTTTTTCTTATAATGCAATTACCTGATAGAATAGTAAAATGTAATATTGTTTTGGCTTCATGTTAGGTTGCTGCCATGATTGCATCTGCAGAATCTTCAAATGCAACTCTTGAGTTAAATCTATCCCAACTATAACTCAATGAATGAATTATTCCATCCATGTTTAGGGGGGTAGTTATAGAGCATCGTAATAGAGTCCCAATAGTGGGGTGAAAATAGAGGTAGAAATAAGGGAAAGACTAAAAAAGGGAAGGGAAATCGCATATGAGATAGGGAAGAAGGGAATAGAAAATTGGTTTATGGAGGAAACCCTAGAACAATTTGAGGACAAATTCAAGAGTAACCCACTCTCCCACTAACTTCTTCCAAAAGTACCATAGTGAGGACCCCTCAAGAACCTTATATTATCATTCTTACTAGGCCCCTTGCCCACTTATGACTTATCCTTCTTTCTCCAAGCATAAGTAACCCTAGGCAATGAGCCTACTAATATGTTCTGGAAATTTTTGTCCTAACACATCCCTAGCAGGATCTTGAGATAGGTAATGGACTTTAGTGTGGCTATTGCATGTACATCATTGGTGCATACCTCTATATTTTTTCTATGATTCATGTCTATGACAATATCGTTTCTCAGCATGATTAGTGTGTTTACATGACCTGAAGTTTCTTTTATTTTCAATTGTGTATGGTAACTAAATTATTATAATGTTTAAATAAGCAGCAAATTTCTACTTGATCATAATTGAGTTATCTAAGATATTCTCGCTCTTGAACATTGATCTTTGTGCTTGATTTATGTAACAATTATGTAATAAGTTTCTAATTGATGCTTTCACTTCTTAGATAGTTCACCATATTCTTTTTAATTTTGCAATTTTTATTTCTAGTGATCCCAAGGCCATTGATATTGAAAGTCCATAAGTTTATTGAAGAATAGGACACTATTTGAATAAATTTTCTACAAAGAGACAGCTTCTTTAGTATATTTTTGAAATTTCACTTTTGTCTTTTGAATTCCATGACGGAGACATTCCACAACATTGAATTACTCTATATACAACACACTCTTGATTGCACATTTAATATGTCCAACATATCCTTGTCAAATTAGTAAGAAATTTACCCCTTGTCATCTTTAGTGAATTGAAAAGAAAGAATACTTTTGTCTTTCCATCATTTCATGCATTTAATGCAACACAAAACTATATTATGTTTATTAATTAAGTTTAAGTCTTATTTCTTCCAATTTGTATCGTTAACTATCAATCATTATAAGATGTTATGTCCAATCCATTTTTGGTTACATGAAGGATTGTTCGGCGAAAGATCCACGTTAATGTGGGCAGAGTTTTGGAAAAGAGATAAAGATGAAAGCTCTTCTTGACTAGAAGGGGGTGAATGGATTTCCCATAGATGAGAAGGACGTGAATAGATTGAAAGAATGGAGTGTAATCAAAATGGGACAAAAAGACAGCTCTTCGAAGGTATATAAATAAATACATAGCTGGGGATCACCTCTTTGTTGTTTGAAAGTGAATGAAAGAAGACAACAATGATGGAGCTCCTAGGTGACCTGTGTGGGTTTAGGGAGTGCCTAGGTAACACCCTCTCTACTCACATCAATGGTCTCCTTACCCTGTTCTCAAATTTAGCCCCCAAACTACTGAGAGAGAGAGAGAGACTATATGGCCTTTTTAATATGCAATCTCACCATGACTCCACTCAAAGGAATATATGGCCTCTCGTACCATCAAGAATACCCACTCGATTGTTGTTCACTCCTCGATCATTGAAGGCCTACAAGGGGATCTGACCCAATGGTCACCAGCATGCCTATAATTTAATAATCAGCTCAAAAGTAAAAGAGTTGTCCCTAGTGATGCAGCAAAGGAGGGGGGATGAAGGGGATCCATTACCTTAGAATGGATAGACCAAGAAACTTTCTTGTAGATCAGGTCAGGCCAAGAACTTGGATGGCTTGCTCAAAACCTACATTATTGGATCAGATCAGAAGCCTCAAGTCAACCTTCTCAGAGAGAACCACTTGTATATATATTCTCTAGTAGCAGCACATTGATTATGGGGAGGGTGGCATAGAATGATAACATATCTTCAAGATTGGAGGAGATTATCAAGCAGATTGGGTCACAAGGAACCAAAATAATTTGCATGAAAAGGAGAAAATGCCGACACATTTCTTAAGGTGCTCATTAGGTACACTTCCCAAGGTGACTCATGGTGGCTATAAATAAATGGTCTCTTCTTTTATTTCATCATTCTTCAAGCTTCTCTAGAATCATTCATTTCACCACTATCATCTCTATTGAAAGAGTTTGAACATGGCTCTCAAAAAGAGATCTCTATTGAGATGATGAGTGATTGGTGAGTTCATTTGAGGGCCAAGATTAGAAATTCCATCTCTGAATTCTTGGGGATAATTTTTCTATACTTTGCTCACATCTAGTGGACCTTTTATTATTGTCTGTGGATATAAGAGGGGAACCTCCAAATCATGTAAAATTATTATGTCTCTTGGTCGTGAATTCTTGCATTCGGGGTCCTAGTTTTAGTCGCAAAGAATAATGTGTGAAGGAATGGGGGTAAAGTGCAAAGCAGAATCTTGTGAACCAACCCCAACAAAACATGAAGGAAAAAAAATATATAATGTTTCTGCAGAAGTTATGAAAGCTACTAGTACAAAACATATAAAGATCCCCAACTTGCTGAAATGGCCCATATAAAGTTACTTCTCAATTCATTGTTGGATAGTTGGGAGACACTAGTGATATCTTTCACCAAATAGTGTTATCATCATGAGTCAAGTAATAAATAGTTTGTTGAACAAAGAGTTGAGAAGAAAAAGCTCAACTAATGAAGTACAGGAACTTGTCATAGAAAATGAAAAGAGGTTTAAGTCAAGAGATAGAAGTCATTCTAAGGGTAGAAGTAGGTCAAGGTTTAGGAAATAGATTATTTATTATAACTATGGTAAAAAGGGAATCTTTAAGACTCAGTGCAAGCAACCAAAGAAGAATAAGAAGAAATAACTAAAGAATAAAAAATTAAAAAGAAACATTGTGGCCACTATTCAAAGTGGTAATTTTTTATTTGTCTACTATTGACAAAAAAATTATTTGTCAAGCTTCAAAATGAATCATTAATACACAAGTTTCCTATCATGCTACAACAAGGAGAAAGTCTTTTACCACATATAAGGTTGGAATATGGGCATTGTCAAGAACATCAAGGGAATAATAGATATAATTAGGATTGTTGATATCCATATCAAGATCAATTTTGGCTATAATTTAGTATTGAAGGATGTCATACATATGGTAGAACAAAGACTAAATTTAATATTAGTAGGAAGACTAAATGATGAAGGCTTCATAGATAAATTTGACGAAGACAAATAGAAAGTCACTAGGGGTTAGCTTATTGTAACTTCTACGAAGACATAATACCTTATATAAATTACAAGTTGAAGGCTGTGACAACTAGATATATGACATAAAAAAGATTTCAACATTGAATTGTAGCATAAGAGCTTAGGACACATGAGTTAAAATGGCCTACTAATAAGTATTTATTATCATGAGTTAATAATTAATTAATAATATATTTTTAGTTTTAACTCATGATAAATATATTTATATATATTTTAAAATTTGAAAAGTGGTTTTTAGTTAGTTAATATGAAAATTTGGCTAATTATGTGATTTTATGTGATTTTATATAATTTTTATAAACTTTTTTTTGAAATAAATGAAGAGAAATAAAATAAAATAAAAAGATAGAAAAATAGGTGAACATGTGGGCTGGCCGCGCTCTCAAATGGGTCGGAAGCATAATCAGGCGAAGCTACGAGAAGGGGCTCAAGTGGTTGAGGACAATCCGGTAGAGGACATGTGTGTGTCACTCCCCTTCCACATCACTAGTGGCCAGCCAGACATAAAGCAAGAGTGGTCATACATATACGGGAAAGAGACTCATTGATTATCAAATCTCATATTATTATATATCCACCTCAAAATTTGACATATAACCAATGTTGGACTAAATCAATAGTTATAGCCTCCCCATAAGATTTTAATTATTTTAATGTCTAAAATATCCTTTGTTTATCAAAAGAAAATACCCTTATGACGTCACTTTATAAAGATATTTACATACTTATTGCTTCCTCTCTCATACAAGAAGTCAATTGATACGGGTTTGAATCTTACTAGAGCTAAAACTAATATTTTTATTTGATTAAATCGTGATTTTTCTGTAGATTACTAGTAAAAGATTAAGACGTTAAAATCACTCAATCATTAATGAAAATCTCATCAATATGATTCACAAAATATTGTTACTAAAATTATTGAATGAGTTTAGATAAACGATCATGAATCCATCGAGTAAATCATTTTCAATTGATCGACACACAAGTCGTCGTCGAGAAGAGGATGATTTACTAAGAGATAAGTCATCACCTCATGAGAGCATACCAGATATGATGAATAGTCTTCTTTTACTACGCAGACCTAAGGATGAAGCTTCTTAAGATGCACCCCACCTTTATCTAACTCATCTTTGTCGAGTGATAGTTATAGAGAGTTGTAAAATTATCATTTTTTCGTTCCACCAGATGACAACTATCATAAACAATTCAACGACTCACTTCATTAATTTCTAGACTTTACAAGAAGATCTAGAGATTGTCCATGTTGTCTTTATCTAAGGAGAGATTTTGGGGCCATGGACTTTGCACGATAATCTTCTCAAATGTTCAGGATTTCAACATATCACTAATGCATCACTGTCACGACATTGAAATTATGTTTTATCTTTTTTTTAACTAGTCTAATTTTTATTAATATTTTTAAACATCAAAAGATGATCCAACGAATGCTTAAATCGTCAATGTCCAAGGAGAGCCCTTGGGGCCGTGGATATCGTACCATAATCATCCCGAACACACAGAATTCCATCAATTGTTATTGCAAGGCTGAAGCTCTACCTTTCTTACTTTTAACTTAATTTTCACTTAATTTAATGATACTTATGTAATTTTAAGTTTCTAAAACCTTTTTCATTCAATTTTTTTTTTTAACTTATAGATCTTAATTTAACCCATAAAATCATTTGTAATCACTTACATGAGAATCACCAGGCATAACTATATTTTTACCTGAATCACATTCCTTAGGGCACTACATAAAATCAGATAATGGTGATGAGTTTATGAGTCTTTTTAATGAATATTATAGGCAACAATGTATTACATAAAATCAGATTACGGTGATGACAATACTAATCACTCCTCAATATAATGTAGTTGTAGAGAAGATGAATGCACAATTATGGAGAATATTAAAAGTATACTTTCACATGTCAAATTACTAAAAAGGTTTTGAGATGAGATAGACATCTATTGATCTCATTAATCTTTCTTCATCTATATCTTTGAATGAAAATATTGTAGATAATGTATGGATAAGGAAAGAAGCTTCTTACAAACACTTATGGATGTTTGATTGTCCTACATTTACACATATTTTTGATGTTGATAGATCCAAATGAATAGTAAGATAAAAGATTGTATTCTTCTTAGATACTCATATGACAAGTTTAGTTACAGGTTGTGAGATTTATAGAAGCAGTTGTTTAAAAGTAGAGATGTATCATTTGTTGAAGATCAGAACATCGGAGTTATAAATAAGGAAGTAATAGTTAAAAGATTTGTAAAAGTTTTTGTAAATTGTGACCAAGTCACTCTTCATATATATCATGATGAAGGGAGAGATATACAATAAGAAAAAATTGAAGTTGATGAAGATTTACTTAAAAGATGAGTAGTGTAGATGCTTATTTTAATTCATAGAAGGAAATGTAGCTTCATATAATTATTTTAGAAATGTAGAAGCTAGAAGAGGAGGTATTTCTCCTTTAGAAAAAATAAAAATAAAAATAAATAAAAAATTAAAAATATATTTTTTTAAAAATAAAATTAAAAACTAAAAACTAAAAATCAAAAAAGTAAAATATAAAATATATATATTTAAAAATAAAATTGAAAAAATAAAAATAAAATAAAAATAAAATAATAAAAAATAAAATAAAAAATGAAGACAATATAATATATAAATTTATGAATATATTATATTGTATTATCATCATAATAGGCGACAATCATTCCCACACCTAGATTGGGTACTTGTCAAAGCATATGTTTTGTGTTAAAATATATAGATGATATGTATGTGAAAAGTTCAAATATGGGACTAAATGATTTTTTCTTGTTTCATGATACCGGTTCACGGTGGTTTGATCTTGTGACACAGCATGCCACGTCACAAGAAAAAGAGAGATCTAACAATGAGTGAAGCATCATGATATTGGGAATATAAGTTTTCACATGTATCAACATCATGGGTATAAATGTAATTATTGATTATTGTCTAGTAAAATAGACTATTATCTATTATTATTAAAATTTTGATAGCATTCATGATTATGTTAATCCATTTTTCCTCTCTTTCATGCAATCAAAGCCTTTGATTGTCGACAAGCTTATTCCTTCCTCCCCCAATTACACTCAAGGCCTCTGACAACTAGTCAAGTCATCTCTTCTCCTCTCAGACGATGGTGATAGTGTGGTTGACCCCTCTTCTCAACAAATCTCTTTGTTGAGTGGCATAACATTTCTAAATGATACTCCTATGATGTTTTGCATATTATGACACAATCAGATGAAACCAGATCATCACATCAATATCTCTAGTTATCTAGGAGGTATACTAACATTGGGCAGTACTTATTTTCTTATTTTAATCACTAATTTATATTTTACGTCAAGTTATTTGCATCTTTAAAAATCTATAAAACTGATTCAAAACTTGATGAATGATCTTTATTTCTCTTTTCAATATTTTGAAACTCGTATGAGATCAATCTAAACTTGTGTCCAACTTATTTTCTCTTGATTTTTTCAATTGAATCTTGAAAAATTCATGTTCCTAATATTATGCCAATAATAGTTTTTATGCTGATTTTGAACACAAAATTTGTGAGATTAAAGACAGATTAATGAGTGTTTAAGTTTGAAAATAAGGTGGAGACATTCACACTTGATCTCATATCATGTGTGAATTCTCAAAAAATATTTGTCCAAAAAATATGGTCAAAACCGAATTATGAGTCAATTCAAAATCATTGTAAAAATGAGTTGATTGTGTCTTCTCTTTCATTATTATTCATTTAAACATTCTCCTTCTCTCTCTCCTTCTCATGAGATCCTTCTCTCTTTCTCTTGAAATATCTCTCTCGAAATCTCACTTTCTCTCAAGTTCCCTATCTTTTTCTTCCTTTCTCCCTCTCTCTTTTTCTATTTACAGTTCTCTATCTTTCTCTTGAGATATCTCTTTCTCAAGATCTGGATCCCTCTCTCTCTCCTCCCCTAAAAATCCTTTCACCTTTAAAAATATTCTTCTCTTTTCTCTCTCCATTCCTCCACCATCTCCCTTTTCTTTTCTTCTATTTTTTTATATATAATTATTTACATCTTTAATATTTATAGGTATATTCTTTATTTTTATCAAAAAGGGTTAAAAACTAAAAATCATTGTTCATATAAATTAAATCAAGTTTTCATGACAAATTAATCTTCTTGTGTTTGACTTGGGACTTACATCTATACTAAAATATTATTAAGATAGTTATAAATTATATTAGATGTTGGGTATTTAAATATAATAATAAATTGACATCAATCATCAAAAAGTGAGGGAGCTACTTCTAATAATATCTTAACATAGAAGATTAGACAACATCAACATTCATGAATGTATCCACTAGATGAGTATATTATGCTTACTAATGTAGGTGAATTAAAAAGTTAAGCCATTTAAGACTAAGCATAATGAAGAATGGTTAGTAGCTATGAATAAGGAAATAGAAGCATTATAGAGAAATCAAACATATGACCTTGTAAAGTTACTTAAGGAGAAGAAAACTTTGAAGAACAAGTTGTTTTTCAAGTTAAAGACTCAAGAAAATTATTCTTTACTAAAGTATAATGCTAATTTAGTTATAAAGAACTTCAACCAAATGAAAGATATTAACTTTGATGAAATTTTCTCACATGTTATAAAAATATCTTCTATTTATGTTGCTCTAAGCATAGTTGTTAGTATCGACTTAGAGGTTGACTAACTAGATGTAAAGATTATGTTTCTTCATGGTGGTTTAAAGGAAAAGATTTATATTGAGCAACAAGAAGGTTTTAAGGTAAAAGGTAATAACTATCTTGTGTGCAAGTTGAAGAAGAGATTGTATAAACTGAAACAAATTCCAAAACAATGGTATAAGAAGTTTGATTCATTAATAATTGATAATAAATACAAATGTAATGCTACATATCATTACATCTACATCAATGCTTTAATGATAATTTTATAATTCTCTTGTTCTATGTTGACGTTACACTTATATTTGACAAAAATATGTTAACAATTGATAAGATGAACAAGTCATTTGTTATGCAAGACATGGGGCCAACAAAGCAAATACTTGATATATAGATTTTTTGTGATAGAAAATCATGAAGATATGACTATCACAAGAAAAATATATAAAGAAGGTGTTAGACAGATTTAGTATGAGTAATACAAAATCTATTGGTTCTACTTTTGTAAATTAATTTTTTAATTTTTTATTTCTTTCTTATTATTATTCTTTGGCTATTGACACTAACTCTTGAAATGTCTATTGTCACCACAATTGTAACAAATAATTTCATTCATTCACTCACTTTGGCTTACTTCTATCATTGGAGTGACTTTTATTTCTTAACTTTAAACTCCTATTTTTTGTCAAATGACTGTGCTTCACTAATTGAGTTTCTCTTTCTCAACTACTCACTCAGCAAATTACTTGTTACTTGGCTCATAATATCAACACCATCTAACATAGAATTAATGAGAGATACCATCAATGTCTTTCAATTATTCAGCAACAAACTAAGTAACAATGATTGTAGCTCATCATCAATACTCATCTTTATAGAGGTTAACTTATTAGTAATAATATTTTGCATCTCATTCAAATGTTCATCAGTAAAAGTATCATCCTTACACTTCAGATTTACAAACTTTTTGATCAAGAATATTTTGTTATCTACTATATTTCTATCATAAAGACTTTTTAGCTTTTTTCTAAAAGAGTGTGTAGAACTTCCCTTGGATATATGGTGGAATACATTATCATTAAGTGATTGTCTCATGAAACTAATTATCTTTCAATGTAGCCTTTTCAAGTCATCACTTGGCTCTGATACCACTTATTAAAGTAAAATGTTCAATCTAAACTTACGAAAAATGTGCCGGGCGTTGGGATTCAATTACTCACCTCGAGAAATCCAACTACCCGTTCTTGGACCCCACTTCTCTCTCCGCATTTAATGCGTTTCATGTTCTTACACAGCCGCCATATGAGCTGAGTATTTGGGCCACGTGCTCACTTAATGAGTCATGTGCCCAACTTCGCCGGCGTAGATGTTCCGGCGGTCGTGTCTCTCGTCATGGGGAACGGGGTGGCTCGTCATTGATGGAAATTTAGACGACGACAATCGGAGGAACCAAGCACACTGACGATGATCAATGAGGCTAAGAAGCCTCCTCTTACAACAGCGGAAGGACAACCTAAACGAGCAGAAGAACAATTTCAGAAAGCGGGGAGGAGTCGGAATGCTGCTAGAAAATCCCCATGGATCGATCGTCTACTTGGCGGCGCCGTTGACCGGCAGTTCTTCATCCACAGCGAGAGGAACCGACTTCGCCTGAAAAACCAGCAAGGGCAGAGAGATTAGGGTTCATCGATTCGATTCAGCGCACGGATCACTATAATTCTTGCGGCTGGCTCACCAGGTTGCGGTATTTGAGGGCGTAGAACATCTCCAGGTAGCGGCGGGTTTCCCGCCGCTCCAGGTTGGAGACGTACTTCCAGAAGCCGTAGACGCCGGAGAGCGTCATCAACCTCTCGGAGTACAGCTTCCAGGTGTACCTGAATTAGGGTTAGAGTTAGGGACTGCCACTGTCCTGGCCATGGAGGAGGAAGCATATGGTAAGAGCTTTGCTCACTTGTCGTAGATCCGCTGAAGGCCGGCCTGGGAGATTTTCTCCCAGTGCTGGGGGTCGGCCTTGGACTTGTCGAAGAACTGCACGAGGATGTCGGCCACTTTTTCGCCGTTGTATGGATCGATGTGGAAGCCGGAAACGCCGTCGACGATGATCTCGCCGGGGCCTCCGTGAAGAGTCGCGAATGTGGGTAGACCGCAGGTCATGGCCTCGACCACGGTGAGCCCGAAGGCCTCGTAGAAGGCCGGCTGGAGCAAAAAAGAACCCATAGCTCGCTCAGGAGGACGAAGAAGATCAAGAAGATGATGAAGAAGAAGAAGAAGAGGAAGAGTAACAGGATGAGGAAGAAGAAGAGGAAGAAGAGAATGTTACCTGGACGAAGGCGCCCTTGGTGTCGGCGATGTAGCGGTAGAGCTCGGCGTTGCGGACGCGGTTCATCTGGGCGGAGATCCAGCGGATCTGCCCGTTGAGGTTGTAGTCTTTGATGAGGGAGTGCATCTTCTTGAACTCGGCCTGCTCCTCGAGATCCTTGGACTCCTTCCCGTGGTCGCCGCAGACGACGACGAG
Organism: Spirodela intermedia; assembly: GCA_902729315.2. Taxonomy (NCBI): domain Eukaryota; kingdom Viridiplantae; phylum Streptophyta; class Magnoliopsida; order Alismatales; family Araceae; genus Spirodela; species Spirodela intermedia. Next base: position 3,343,262 of record LR746271.1, read on the forward strand.
GTTCACGAGCTCCCGGAGCCGCGGGGACTTGGCGTACAGCTCGACCAGCCCAGTCATGTTCTTCACGCGGTCCAGCCTCGCCATGGAGAAGATGATGGGCTTCTTCCTGTCCTCGAGAACGCATCTGCGTAGAAACCAGAGGAACCCGTCAATCACAGTCGGCTTTGAGAGGAGGAACTGTTCTCAGAAGCGGGTATTCAGAAGCTCCGACTACTACTGACATGTGCTCTTCGTTCTCGACATTGCTGAAGAGCAGCTCCTCGATCTCGGAGTGAAGCGCTGTCAGCCTCTTGCTCTTCTCCGAGTAGGGGAAGTAGACGGACATGTCGGCACCGGGAGAGACGATGTTGAACTTGGGGTCGAAGACGTCGATCCCATGGACAACCCGGTAGAGCCCCGGCATCGTGAAGGCCGTGTGGCTCTCGTACTGCCCCACTGTGTCCTTGCTGCAGAAGCGGAGAGAGAAAGCTTCAGCTTCAGGTCTCTAGAGAGAGAGAGAGATGGCGCGCGGAGCTCAGAAAAAGGAAGAAAAGTGGGGAGACCTTCCGGCGATCTCCTGGTAGGTGCTGGTGATGATGAAATCGGCGTGGTTCATGGCGATCAGGTCGGCGGTGAACTGGCACGAGAAGTGATACTGCTCTTCGAACTTCTTCCAGTATATGTCCGAGCTAGGGTACTTGGTCTTCTCCAGGGCGTGGGCGATGGTGCACTGAAGAATTGCAGAAAGATCAGTCAGGGCAGAGAGGAGGAGCGAGAAAGAGACCCCGCTGGACGCGGGGGGGGGGGGGGCAACTGCCAGCTGCATACCTGCGTCACTCCCAGTTTATGCGCCAGCAGCGATGCGACGAGGTTCCCGTCGCTGTAATTGCCGATGATCAGGTCGGGCTTCGCCTGTAACTCTCCGGCGATCTCATTGGCCACGTCCTGCAGATGAGGAAGGAGGAGAATCAGTTCGTTCTGCTTTTTCTTACCAGAAATCACGAATATAATCAGAAAAACGATCGATCCAGGGAAGAATGAATGCTGGAGGATGAATGCTCTCCTCTGCAATACCTCGGCGAAGGTCTCCAGGTAAGGCCAGACTTCGAAGCGGGAGATCCATTTTCGGAGGATCCCCTTTTCGGTGCGGAAGGGCACCCGCAGGATGTGAGTATGTTCCGTCTCGAGGACCTTCTCGAGCCGCTGGCTGCACGTCGTCCCCGTCGCATCCGGTAGCAGCCGGGTCACCTGCACCACCACCGCCATCTTCAGTCGGGGAGGAAGGTCGAAGAAAGGCACAGAGGAAACCAAAGGAAGGGGAAGGGGAGGCTCACGATGAGGATCCGGGGGGTGATGTTGAGGCCCTGCTGCTTGATCCTGAGGAGCATCTCGTTCTCCAGCGCGCGTACCTGGTCGAGGATGTAGACGATCTGCGGCAGCGGAAAGGGATGAGCGGTGGTGCCGGGCTCGAACAGAGGAAGAAAAGGGGGGAGTATTAGGGCAGAAGACCCACCTGGCCGCCGGTGTCGGGGTAGCCGAGGACGTTGGCCTGGGCGAAGTAGCCGTGGGGGGAGAGGATGACGACGTTGAACACCATGGGGATCCTCCCCAGGAAGCTCTCCAGCGTGCACGGGTCGGGGGCTTCCAGCAGGTCCAGCAGCAGGTAGATCATCTCCACCACCCGCCCCGCACAGTCCCCCCACCCCTTCTCCAGCCCTAGTTCCTGGAATCTGCCCACCATGGAGAAGACGACCTTCAGTAAGAGCTCTCTCTCTCTCTCTCTCTCTCTCTCTCTCTCTCTCTAACATTCTCTATTGCTCGGTGGATCAGTAGTTACCTGTGGTCGAACTCGGAGTATGGAGTGTCGGCGGGGATGGCGAGGAGATGCTCCGCTGCCTTCCTCAGCGCCGCCCTGAGGGCGCTGAGGCTGCGGATTCTGTCGTTGAGCATCATCGTCTGCAAGATACAGAGCCGTCTCGAGGGTTAGAGCTCTGTTGCGTTGCGGGGGCATGGGGAGGAGAACCAGGATTCTTACCATGCCGTTGTAGTTGTGCTGTCGGAGGAAGTTGAGCAGCGGCTCCATGCTCTCCTTGTCGTTGAAGAGCTTGGAGGAGAGGTGCCGGTTGAGGAACTGCACGCCGTTGCCGATGGACTTGGACAACGAAGGGCGGGGGAAGGAAGCATTGAATGGCTCCAGGTCGAGCTCCAGAGTGAAGTTGCTATGACACCTGCAGGAAACCAGGTGGTCAAAGATTTGAAGAAGAAGAAGAAGAAGAAGGAGAACCCGCCAGAGAAGAAGACTCACCCGCCGTCGATAAGCTCTTCCTTGAACTGCAGGTACTCCGCCACGCTGAGCTCCTCCACGGCGAGCTCGTTCACGTTGACGCGGATGTATTCCCAGACACCAGGGCGGGGGCGGACAGCTAGGGCGACCCAGGGGGGGAGGACGATGGCTTCCTGCAGGGGGATGAGAGAGAGAAACCTTCTTAATAATTGTCTGTCTATCCGAGATGGACAGGGAGGGGGAGGGGAAGAAGGAGAGGGACGGGGGGGGCGGAGGGAGGGTCACCTGAGCAGCCCTGACGACCTCCCAGAAGACGCCGTCCTTAAGCCGCTGCTTGTCCCCCTCGGGGAAGACAGCGTCGAACTCCGACAGCAGCTGGTGCGGCTGCAGCATCCCCTTCCCCTGGTGGACGAACCTGCAGGAGGGCAAACCCTAGAAACTTCAGCAGGAGGCGCGATCATCCTGCAACAGCTTCCGATTCATGGGGAGAGGGGGAGAGAGAGAGAGAAGGGGGGGGGGGTTGACCTTGAGAACAGGGCGAGGAGCTCATTAGGGTGGGCAGAGAGGGTGTCGCCGAGGCGCTCCCTGAAGCTGTGCAGGCGCGTCAGCTGGCGCTGCGGCATGGCTGCTTCCCTTCGTTCAGCTCGGAGAAGACGACCAGATTTCCCTCAGAAACTGGACCAGAGCTTTCGGGAACGCTGCCTCTTCGGAGCTGTTAACCAGAAACGAACGACCATAGTCAACGAGAGGAGGGAAAAGAAAACACTCAACCCAGAACGAGAGAAGAGAGAGAGAAAGAGATAAAGAGAGTTGAAACTTATCCCCATTAAAGAATAAATTAATAAACAAGGGCATTAATCACGCAACGACTGGAGGAGCCGAGGAAAGATGAACAGACACTGGACGGGGAAGGGTGAGATCTGAATGGAAACCCAGAACCGAGGATTGGAACCCAGAACCCAGAACCCAGAAGAACGTGACAATATCTCCTTGCTCTTCCCGTTCGCCCTTCGATCATACCATCGGGAGATCGCCAGCGATGAAAGAAACAGTTCCGGTGGCGGGGGCCGAGTGGAGATGTTGACCGCCGCAGTGATGGACACTTTTCGGAAAGAAATGGAGACCGTGCCCTCCCTGGCTGGAAAGGGGGGAGCGGACTCCCATCTCCCGGGTGAGAAGGACATGGAGAGATCGCGGGAATGAAGGGCAATCGGAGAGGGTTTCTGGGCGACTCCCATCCTGAAACCTTCTGGGTCTCTCGTCCTGGATCCGATCTCTTTCCCTCTGAAGAAGAAGAGGAAGAAGAAGGAGAAGAGACTGGTCCTGAAGCGAGGGTGCCACTCTGGTTGGGCATTTTCTGCCCCGGTGGAGCATCTCCGTGGGAGGGAAGAGAATGAGGGGGGAATGGGTCAGCGTTCTCCTAGTGCAACTGCACAGAGCGCGATGATTACCTTCCACAGAACGCGCGGCACCGTCTCGACGGAATGAGAGGGAGATGAACAGTTGATCCCGTAGAAAAAGCTAGCAAGAGAGAGAGAGAGAGAGAAAAGAAGAGAAAATGAAAGAAACGGAACGAACGTAGTGAACGCAGTCGGGAGATAGGTGTTGACGATGAAGAGGAGTGCACCCTCGGCCCTGTATTTATAGCTACGAAGAGGGGCTGGGTTTTATCCCCCTCCGAAAGTCTAAGACAGCAGCAGGCACGGGATGATGAAGAGTGGGTGATGCTTTCCAGGAAGGAGGGCACCCACCCACATCCCCAAAACCGCTCCCTCCCCCCCCCCCCCAACCATTACCGCTGGTCTCCCCAGTTTGAGTTGGGTTTTTATTTCTCCGGTCCCCCGTCTACCCATTTTCAAACTCCGACGGATCAGAGCTGTGCGCCGGAGAATCATATTATAACTATCCACGGTCGCCTCTGCAGCCTGTACGATGACGGGAGGAAGAAGACGAAGGCCTCGCTAACTGAGCACGCCTCCTTCCAGAAATCTGATTACCACGGCGGAAGCGGATTTAAGCTCTCAGAGACCCCGTTGTTTCGACCTCAACAACTCTTTCTCTCTCTCCGAGATTGGAATAGTAAGACGAACCCACTCACTCAACCCCATTCTGCTTCTTTGTCTCTCTTATTCATGAGGAAGATACGGATTAAATGGCATTCATTTAATGGTAAAAGCAGAAATATGACATCATCAGAAGCGATATTACCATACTTTTCCGGGAGAAAAGACGACAACGCTTGAGAATGATGAGAGTAGGATGGAGGTGGCGCTGTTACTAGATTTCATAGAAAGACGGACAAGATTGCGACCCCTTGGAAGCCGCCATCTGTCTCCTTCCCATTGCATCATGTCGGCGCTAAATCGGACCAGCGGAGCTCGGCGTCTCAAACCGGGTCCACTCGCCGTTAACATTGACGGCATCCGGACCAGAGTTGAATTTTCTAGTCGGCGCCCACCGAAATATAGATTCCCGTGCCAATCCAACGGTTAGAGATCGGACGCGGCTTTTTGAAACTGACGAACGGATAGGCTTCGCGGAGGAAGACCCACGGGGACCAACAGTCAACATTTCCCGTCAAGATCTACGTGGCCACGAGGTGTCAACGATAAAAACATGTCGAAATTTTACCTAAAGTAACCGTCAAATCCATTATCGGGAGGATCCCTCCGAACTTTACTCCACGTAGGAATATATTCACGGATGTCGGGACATAGTTAGAGGGGGTGCGCAGAGTGAGAGGGTCTTTTAGGTTAGCCATCAGTCCTACTTGGAGAATCAGGCGTGGCACCACAAAACGATGCCATGTGGAGTCACATATTCCTTCATTATTTATTAATCTTATTTGAAGGGACGTCATGTCCGAATATTCCCCGCCCGATACCGGGAGAGACTGAGAGCACGATTTCTCTCGGAATATATCCCCTAATTAATTAATTACTCAAATTTTCTCTGTACGTAATGGGCTGGCCCACTCGGATGGTTGCCGTTTTTTGACAGCCTGGGCCGAGGAAGGAAGTCCAGGGAAGGGAGGAGGACTAGGCACTGGACTGGACCGGGCCGAGGCGGTTTATGGGCTAAGCCCAAATTGTTCGTGCGAGAAGAGTGTATGTGTAATTTTATTTGATTTATGTGTAGATGACAAAAGAAAGTTTTGTTCTCCTATCTCTTCGCCGAGCTGCAGGCGGGCTATTATTTGGCTCCTAGGGTTTTCCAAGGGGGCTTCTTCTTCCACCAGCCGCTTAGGAGCTTGTCGGGCATTTGGCTGTGACCGTCGACACGCAATGGGGAGGGAGACTCCGAAAGAGCAGCAGCAGCAGGTTTCGTTCACTGTGGAGGAGCTGGTGGCCGTGAACCCTTATAATCCCGACATACTGCCCGATCTCGAGAACTACGTGAACGAGCAGGTGTGTCCATTGCTCTAGATCGATTGATTCCCTTATCCCAGTCTATTCCCAGTTCTATCCTCGCGTGGTCTGCCACTTGTATTTATTCGCTCGTATTGTTTATCTGGTCTTTACTTATTATTATGTCTGAATTTCATGTATTATGAAATAAACGCCCCAAATGCATCCCCAACATTCCCTAATGGATCTTCTCCTTACGCTTCTTATCAAGTATACAATCAGATTATTCCTTTGGGTTCTATGGTACTATGAATATCGTAGGTGCCATTCGGGTTAGAAGTTTGAAAACCTAGTTCACTTTTTCATTTTTGACCACATCATAGTTTTGACATTTAATCAACAGCTTTGTCTTCAATTCAACACGTTGTTTACTGTAAACCTTCGCTCGTATCTTGAGCGGTGTTTTCCTTGTACCTTATCTGTTATCATAATATGAAAAAAATTAAGTGAGATCCTATCAACTTAGTTGACTCAATGCCCCCTGCACAAAAGCATCCATGCTTGTTATCGAAGCTGTCATTTCTTGCATTTTTTTAGCCTTTCTTTTGATCTCATTTTCGTGCCCTTCTTTTTTCTGGGATTATAATTCGAAACCTGTTCATTGCCTTTCAATATTATGCACAGATCCGGGTTTTGACAATTTCTTATTGACAAATCTTCTGATCTTAAGCTTTATGTCGATGTGTATGCAGGTTTCATCCCAAACATACAGTCTAGATGCAAACCTGTGTCTTCTTAGACATTACCAGGTGATGGCTCGATATACTTTACTTTTTTTAAGTTTAATATCTACCCCTAAACTTTCTACTTGCACTGGTGCAATTTCTCATCTTTTGGAATTTCCTTCCTTCAGTTTGAGCCTGAGAGAATGAGCATTCAGATTGTGGTCAGGATTTTGGTTAAGGTGTGGATCTTATGCCCAAAGGTCATTCACAATTACTGCTGAGATTTTTATAGTGGATTCAATGCATGATTTCGTTCATTTTTAAACGCAGGCTCTCATGGCACTTCCAGCTCCAGATTTCAACCTTTGCCTCTTCTTAATACCAGAACGAGTGGTATTTCCGTCTCTCCTATTGTTATTAGTCATTACTTGCAAATCCCTGCTCCTTGTGATACATAGATTTTGGATTGATGCAGTATTCAGTTGTGTTTTTGCTGTCCTTAATGATAAATTTTGCAGAATTCGGGGGAATGTTATTGCAGCCCTGCCCATAAATAGGTCATATTTGGTGGCGTCTTACCAGACGCTTGAGTTAAAATTAATGTAGGAGGCTTGTAACTGCACGATTTTCTCTAACATATTTTTCTATAACAGCCCTCCAACCCCCAAGTAAACAGTCTCTGAAACCTCTCGAGTCCTATTGTTCCTATTGATTCAACGAATGTTCGTGAGTGTTGGTCTCAAAATTTGAGAGTGGTGATGAGAAATAAGTTCTAGCTGTGGTGAAACTATGATTTTTTGTATTTTGGAAAAGCCTACTCTGTATGAGCAACTCGTATTGTCTTGCTTCAACCGACTTGGAACAATCTTGAATGTTTTTGATGTTGTAATCGTCATTCTGAGAGAATGAACGCATTGTTTTATTTTTGTTTACGAAGCTCTTGGTTTTTCAATGCAGGTATTTTAGTTCATTTAATGTAGTGTAGTTTTGACTAGGGATTCCTGCGTTTCCACTTATTCGAAATTCCCCTTTTCTTCACTTGCAGCAAATGGAGGAGCAGATCAAGATGCTGATTGTCCTCTCACACTACCTCGAGGTATGCCTGCGATATTCCTGATTTATGAATCCTTTTTTTATTATTGTTGAATTATTTGTACGCTGACGCCTATTCTTGCCAATTATCATAGACTGCAAGATTCCATCAGTTCTGGGATGAGGCTGCAAAGAATCGCAGTATTCTCGAAGTAGTGCCAGGTAGGCGCTGTCTATCTGTCGATCTCCGGTGTGATTAATTTTCTCTTCAATTTATATTTTGTATGCAGTCCGAGTTGATTTCTGAAGTTACACCATACTCCATAGAGAGTGTAGAATGGTGGAGCATACAGGAGAGCACGCTATAGATGATTCCAGAGAGGCTATGTATATATAATATGACCCCACCCTTCTCCTGATCTAATCATGCAGGCTTTGAGCAAGCTATCCAAGCATACGCCATCCATGTCCTCTCCCTGACCTACCAGAAGGTCCCCCGGCCCGTCCTCGCCGAGGTGATCATCCCCCTACATCCCCCCTCCCCTTCTCTTCTGCTTGCCTGCATTCAGTTGCCTGACTGTTGACTTTTGGGCCCGCAGGCCATCAACGTGGAGGGGTTGGTGCTGGACAAGTTCCTGGAGTTCCACGTGGCGAACAGCGGGTGGGCGCTGGAGGCGGCGGGGCCTGGCCGGGGCCATCTGGTCGTCCTGCCGACCACCGAGTTCAACCACCCGGAGCTGAAGAAGAATGTCTCGGAGAGTGTCCCACTGGAGCACGTCGCCAGGCTCTTCCCCATTCTCGGTTGACCCGGCGCGGAGCGTTGACCTCTGAGAGCGCCGTCCTACACCCTCTTGTCAACGGGGATCGAGATTCTGACTCTTCATGCTCCTTGATTTGGTCTTCCATCTTCACAAGGGGGTGATCGGGCCAATTATCACCTGGACACATGTCATCATTGGGGACAGCTTACGTGGAATTACATCCCTTTACTTTTATTTACCTCCCTATTTACTTTGTCCTTCTCATTGATTAATTGTCACATAATCAAGCTACCTGATACCCTCATTGACCTGGAAGTGTAACTATAGCCCGGCCCAATAAGTAGATGGGCCCAATGGGCTGTATTGGGAGGAGATGCGAGGGTATTATTGTCACCCTCATCTCCGTTTAGGGTTTACATCTCTGCGGCAGCCGCTATTTATTGATGGGCAATCGCCGGCGCAGAGTCCCTCTCCTACGAGGGAAACTTGCGCTCTCTACTAAGCCCCCCCTAGCCTGAGTGGTGGACGGGTGGCGGCGAGGGTGACAATGGCGGCGGCGGGGACGAGGGTGCTCTCCCAGAAGGAGGCGGACATCCAGATGATGCTGGCGGCGGACGTCCACCTCGGCACCAAGAACTGCGATTACCAGATGGATCGCTACGTCTTCAAGAGGAGGAGCGACGGTGTGTAGAATGGATTGATTGCTCTCCGCTTGCTTCTTTACTATGTGACTCAGCTTTTGCGATTTTCGTCGGTCTTCCCGCGTTGGTTCTTCGGGGTCTGTTGATGGGTTGACCTTGGAGATTCCGGAGCTCGAATCTGGTCGTATCCCGCGCTTGGGTGACGTCTAGGGTTTGGTTGGGAGGCCGCCCTCGGCCATTACACTCCCCCCTGATCCTGTCCTCGATCGAAAAACTCAGAACTCACCTCATGAGAATGCCTGATCAATCATCGAGAAACACAACAAGGATGGAGCGTACGAATCTTCCTGAAATTGGTGGTTGGCCGTATATATTAGAATCGTGCAGGTCTGCGGGAATACCTTCTTTGCCAAACGATCGTGCAGGCAATCGATGAGTTGCACCGGGATGGATGTCTGGTGAAAAGTTGAAAAAAATAAAAATGAAGAAGCTTTGCTCATATCACGCGCCATAATCTTGCTGGGATTTCCAGTAACAGTCTGGAGATCATGTTTCTTTCACAGGTATCTTCATCATCGATCTGGGCAAGACGTGGGAGAAGCTTCAGCTGGCGGCGAGGGTCATCGTCTCCATCGAGAACCCTCAGGACATCATCGTCCAGTCCGCGAGGCCCTACGGCCAGAGGGCCGTCCTCAAGTTCGCCCAGCACACCGGCGCCCACCCCATTGCCGGCCGCCACACGCCCGGCACCTTCACTAACCAACTTCAGACCACCTTCAGCGAGCCTCGTCTCCTCATCCTCACTGACCCCAGAACCGACCACCAGGTTAGATACCTCGTTGACCCCAGCCCCCTCTCCATCGACCTCATGCTGCTGCTGACTTGTGGTGATTTCTTGAATCTGCAGCCGATCAAGGAGGGGGCCCTCGGGAACATCCCCACCATCGCATTCTGCGACACGGACTCCCCCATGCGGTATGTGGACATCGGCATCCCCGCGAACAACAAGGGGAAGCACTCCATCGGGTGCCTCTTCTGGCTCCTGGCGAGGATGGTGCTTCAGATGCGAGGCACCATCCTTCCAGGGCACAAATGGGACGTGATGGTGAGTGGGCTCTGGTGGCCGGTTCTTGATCAGATGGGTCGTCGTCCTCAGACTAGAGTTTGTTTTCTTTCTATTTAGGGCGATGTGATTTATTGTTTGTTGCGGCATTGGTGGACGACGCAGGTGGATCTGTTCTTCTACCGGGATCCCGAGGAGGTGAAGGAGAAGGAAGAAGAAGAGACGGCGGCGTTACCACCTCCTGAATATGGTGCCGTCCCGGAATATGCCGCCGGGCAGTTTGGACTGGCCGGCAACTGGACCCAGGAGTGGGCGGAGGTGCCAGCGGATGCGGCGGCGGCGATTCCACCGGTTGTTGGCGGAGCTGACTGGACTCCAACGGCGCCAGGTGGGTTTTCGTTAATTGGAGACGATAATCTCTTTAAACCTCGCCATTTCTTGCTGGGTAATCTGTATTATTCTTCCTGATGGCAGTGGCCGATGCTGAAGGGTGGGATTCGGCTGCCGCCCCAGTCGCAGTTGCTCCTGCCATCGGCAATGCTGACAGCGTTGTCCAGGCGACTGGATGGGAATGAAGAACGTGTAAACGTTTTTTGGAATATGTATTGCGTTTCCTGCCAGCTCCCCTATTTTATGATCCGCCGCCCGTTGATCTGTAAAAAAGATCAGACCCGTTTTTTTTTTTTTCTCAATCTTCTCGAGTTCTATCCATTTATCGCTCTATGTAGAGCGGATACCGTTGACCTCTAGAAGACTTTCTGAGTACGAATTATCTGCGCCACTGATTATCACTGACTGCCTGGTGACTCGGTTGTTTTCCCCGATTCGGGGTGTTGACTTTGTGATTGTCAGCTCGTTGACCATATGCACAGATGAGGAAAAAAGAATCCATGGAAACGGATCTATGTCCAAACGAGGCTGTAGCGACGGTAGAGCTCATAGCGAGTTGCTGCGGTGTCCGTCTGTTATTTACAGAGATTGAATGTCTGAATTAACACGCCGGCTAAAAAGCCCAATAAAGAATTATGACCTACCCTTATTCACATGGCAAGGAAGAGCCGGCGAGAGAGAGAGAGAGAGAGAGAGGGCGGAGGCGGGGCGGAACTGGCTTCATTCATTCCCTGGGGGGCCCAAGTCAGCTCACAGATGTCACACACAACGGGAGAGAATCCCCCCATAAGCAACCCAGTGCGCAAAACTGTCGGAAAACTCTTGGAGTTTGTCCAGAATCTGGGCGCCGTCTCCCTCCTGCGGAGCTCTCTCGGGGGATCCCTGCTAGACATTCCATGGGTCAACAGGGTGGCCGTAGAGTCGAAAAAGAAGGAAAGAAAGAAGCATGTAAAAATCCCGACCCAACACAACCCAACCCCCCCCTCCAGGAGGAGCAGGAGCAGGAGCAGGAGCAGGAGGGATTAAACCCAGTTGAACACGCCCTCCTCGTTCATCAGCCAAACATGCGCGGGTTTTTCATCAGGCCGGGAGCAGGGTTCCAGGAGCACTGACCGTGAGCATAGATCCGTTCTCCGTCACCGCCGAAGTAGTCTCTATTGTTGTTGAACCACCGCTGGCAGCTCCACCTGGAACACCGTCCACAGCAGATGATCTGAAAGGTTTTGGAAGACGGTCAAAATTTCTGATTTGCCGCCAGCGCCAACAGACACGGCTGACCTCTCAAGAAGAAACCAAGTTGTCTCTCACCTAGTGGAAATTTCCTCCGCTGAACTCTCGGACGTCGAGAGCCACTCGAGATCCAAAAAGTTCGAGAAGGTCGATGGGTCAACGCTGTGCCCAATCAGGCTAAGACTCTCTCCGTCTCTGAACTCTCTCCGGCAGACTTCTGATGGAGTGCATCTAAGAAATCCCTCGAAAAAATTAACAGATTTATAAAAAAAAGGAAAAAGGAGGGAAGATAGAATGAAATGCGGCATAAACGTGAAATAGCTCACCGGGAGTATGATGTGTCGCTGTCACAAGTTGAGATTTCTGGGGTTGAAACAGACAGCCCCATGGCGCTGCCCTCAGACATTCTGGCCGGCTGCACTGACTCGGTGAGCTGCTTCTCGCCATTAATGGCGGCGCTCGATTCTAATATGCAGCTTTCACAATGAATATTGCCATCCGAGATGGATCTTTCGAGAACAGACCTGGGAAGACAATGAGCCATCATTAATGTGGGTGATCATTTCTCTGGGCTATCTGTTTGGCCTCGGGCAAAGAAATTTCGCTTTACTGGGTGGGAGCTGAGCGAGCTCAGAATAAGCAAAAATGATTAGGCAAATTGAATCGAAGAAGATGGGAGACCATTTCTGTTCAAGAAGAAAGATAGACCATTTCTGTTCCTTATGCTCCCCTGTTCATCACACGGACTCAACACGTTTTCATCTTTATGCATTTTATTCCAGTTCGAGTGCAAGAAATCGGGTAGAATTTCACGCAGATGGATTTTAAAAAGCCGGAATATGGCTAACTGGGCTTTGTTTTCTTAGAAACTTATTCAAATTAGAACGAACCAGATGTCAATGCAAACCTAGTCTCAGAGCGCAACTCTTCACAAAGGATTGGAGTGGAAAAAGCTGAATGATGAATCTCCACAAGACGAGCACCGACAAAAAAAACTGGAAAAATAAGGCTGGAGATGCCGGAACACGATTACCATAATTTTGCATCAGAAAAACCATGATTGCATCGTTCAAGATTCCAATGGTGATCTGAATCCAGGTCCCAAAGGGAAGACCTCCCATGCAGAGGTCGCAAGTAGCCCAGGAACCTGGAGAAACGCCAGCAAACGAACAAGAAAGACTTAGCCTTGAAGAAATGGAAAATGCATAGAAGACGGGCATTACTTGGACGAAACAGGCGAAGGAGATCCGATCATCAGGAGGGGGAGGAGCAAGGAACCCTACACGTTTATCGCATCTTGTTTCTCGGCATCCATGTAAGCATTGCTGTAGTAACGTTGCAGGGTCCTGAAGAACTCCTGAGACTGGATTGTTACCTTCCATTGACCTCTCCTTTGGCTAAAGATCTATGAAGAACAACAAGCGTACGGCGGCAAGATCAATGAGCACCACAGTTCTGACCAAAATAATGAGAAAATATCTTGCAGGCCAACGGATAAGAAGAGAAGTATTATGGCACGAATCCTTCGAGGTAACACGAAGCGCCAAATGCAAAGAAGAAAGGCTTTCTTCTCCATTAAAAATCGCTTAGCAACACTGGAAATCCAAACAGGGCGGTACTAATTCAATTAAAGCCCGTTCTCTAAAACTAAGATGTGCACAAGAAGTATGCTTTCTAGTGAAAAATTCCCGGAAACCAAAACCATGGATGTTATGCCAGAAAGTTGGTTGGCTGGAAGGCAACGAGAATAATCAACAGACCATCTCTCTGGAAGATGGTTCAGATGGTCAGAATTCTTCATCAAATGGTCACCATCTTTGTATAAAATGGAGAATCAGGCTCTCATAATCCGCACCTCAATTCCTAGATTAAGCAGAAGACTTATGGCCGCGGTAGGAAGAACGAGGTGCACTCGATAGATATTATACCTTGTTATGAGCTGCAGATCCACCATATTGCAAAGCAAGGGTATCACCCATTGTCTCGTAAAAACTCATCAAAGTATCTGCCAGGGGCGTATCCAGATCAATCTGGGGCGTATCAATCAGACCCAGTTCGTGAAGCTGATGCCCCAAAGCAGCCAAGCCATAGGTGTATTGAGCTACGTTGGTACGATCCAAGCAGTCTATGCAGTTGGTGCGAAGGACACCTCTCTGGAACTTGGGAAATTTTGAGGAATCCTTGTTGAGAGAGCTGCAGTCTTCCAGAGCTCCACATCCTGAGGTGGTCACATCGTCCGCAACGTTGTGGTTAAGACAGACATACGATGAGTCCTCCCCATCATCGTTCCTGCATTACGGTATGTTGTAGATAGCTGGCTAAGTAGTGAAGTAGTGTGGAGAATACAAGAAATTCTGAAAAAAACGTAGGCACTCACTCAAGAAATGGCCAGTCTGCGGTGTTCTCAGTTGTTGAAGATGGGCTCACTTGACAGTAAAAGTAGCCCGTCGACGTCAACGCACAGGCTGCTACTCTGCCCAAAAATCCCAGCACATTTGTGGTTTTCCTGGGGGAAAAGTGATTCCGTCGAAGTTAGAATCATATCTCCAAGAATAGCCATACAGTTTCCAGAGGAGAACACGGTCTGAGCCGCAGTGTCTGATCACAATCCATAGAAGAGAGGGAGAGATTACTTTCTGAAATGTTTGTGAAGGTCCCAATGTAAGAATTTCAAGGAAGTTTCATCTGACGAATCTCTATTGATGAAATCAATCGCATTGGCGAATTCGGCACGAAGTATAGACTCTCGAGGCCTTTTCTCGTTTGTCTGCATCAAATGAAACGAGGGATCAGGGAGGTGCAGCAAGCAGTTCACAGAGTTTCTATGAACAAGCATCATGCTGATTAAATTCAGGACCTTGGATCATTACAGCCGTGCCCAATAGAGCATAGACGATTGCGCCAAGTCAGGACATTACCTTGATTAAATTCAAAATAATTATCGGATTTCCATATCTCTTCACAAGATTCTCGAAGTGGAGCCGAGTAGCTTCATAATTCCTGTCCTTCCTGTGCACTGAAAGCGTAGGAAATATGGGGGGGGGTGTTAGCCCACGAATAAGGAGCATCCTGATTAAAGGCTGCAGATGAACCTACATATGATATCAGGTTTAAGATTCAGCCGAGAGGTTTCTTGCGACCAGAAAAGAGGTATCGAACCCCTGTTCTGCACAACGGAGCTCATCTGGATTGGACACCCACAGCGGCATTCATCTTCAAACACTATCTGTTCTGTTTCGACGTCATTTGCGACTTTACCTTTGTCATTCACGCCGCGTTTTAGATACCTGCGGTTTGGGGGGAAGGGGGGGAGTTCTGAATTGAAATCTTGGCGTAAAATGGGAGAGAAAAATGTACAAAAATAGTTATGAAAGGGGTAATTAGACCTGGTTCCTGCATAATGGCGGGAACGCCTGGCAATGAGAGTCAAGTGGAAGTCTTTGCCAGATACAGAAAGCTTCGCCTGAAGGGAGGAACAACAACACGCCACAGCATGAAAAATGTAAAACATCGGGCATCAGAGTAGAAAAATAAATCTCGGGAGATATTCTCCTCGAAATGTAAGCTTACCAGGAAATTTTTAATTTACACGGTCAAATATAGTTCAGAAAGACTGAGCAAAAGCAAGCAGTACACTCTCTGAATTATCATCACCATCAAGGCCATTTTGCCTCACTAACCCAGGCAGAAGAGAAACAGGGGGAGGATGAGGCGAAACACCTTGCCCCATCTCATGGGAGGTGGCTGAGATAAATAAAAACTGCTACATGGGCACCTCTCTAGACTACTGTTTATGTTCTCTCTCATGGGGGGACAAGTGAGCACATATCTTTGCTGATTCTTGTTCCTTCTTTCTGTCTACAGCAAGCATACTTAGCACTATAATATGACTGGTTTTCCAGCCTCCAACTCGTAGAATCCAATGGCCATGTTGGTGCTTTTATACCCACCATTCTCTTCTTCAGAGGAAAACTGAAGGCTATTGCCGTTTTTCTTGGTCCAAGAGAGAGTGCGAGCAACAACTTAATGGGTGAGCGCTCCATGCCCTCTACTCGTCGCAAAATACCCACAATTCATTGCTCATGAGGGATTCATTCGAAGGGTGCTACTGTTAATCAGCATTTGGTAGGAGAATAAAAGCAAGAGAAAGCAATGCCCAGTTTTAGCATTGAATTCAGCCAAATCATGGGTTCAACAGTGTACGGACAAAAAGAAGGGAAACCGACTGCCTATTTAACCATAAGTTTTTGCATCACAAAGTGAAAAAACTTGCTGCATTCAGTATCAGAACCTTGAAGAAGATAACTCATCGGCATTTCACCTGCTTGAAGAAGCCGTACACAAGAGCAACGGTCCAGAGAGTGTTTTTCAGATGGTTTCGTATTCCACGTGTGAGGAATTCATTCCAGACGAACATCGAGCCATGCATGGCCTCCCCATTCTGTCTGTCACAAAAGTTACTTTGCAGGCTGTGCATAACATGGTACGAGTAGCTGAAGAAGAAGTCCTTTGTGAGATCCACTGAGCAGAAGAGCTTCTTGTATCTAGAATGCAATCAAAAAAAAAGAAAAAAGAAAAAAAGAGGGACAGTTGTGAATGCCAAATTCCTCAATTTCAGTTTAGAATAAACCGGAGAAAAATAAAATTTTGAGTTCCATATTAAATGATTTAATTGAAATAATGAGTGGAATTTGAACATGCGTGAATAAGAAGATTCTTTGATTTTTTTTTTGAATTAAAGAAGTATTATAACATATGCTATGATGATCTAAGAAACTAGAATGCAATCACAGAAGCTTCGATAACTCTGGACTTTTAAAAGGCTCTTTCTTTGGCTCATATAGATGAATGATCAGGAAGAACCCAGGGCCTATCTTGGAAATCGCACATCACAGATATCTACTACATCCATTAACACTATACATTTGCATTTGGAGTGGGCAAAGGACCTGCTTTCGTATCTACAATTAACCACATCCGGTGACACAGAAGAATTTCCAAGGGAGAAGATCTCGCTCTTGGTGATGGCATAAACTGCATGACCGCAGATGGCTCCGATTTGCTTCCTCTTTGTGATAAGCAGCATATAGTAAGGTCCGAAGAACTTGACAAACCCTGCAAAGAATGCCCAGAAAATTATGCGTCAATAATTATTTCTCTTGGGGGGATAATAAATGAAAGTAGTATACGTACCGACGATGCCATAACAGCTGGTGACAAATCTAAGCCCGCCGGTTGGCTTGTTCCCCTCATTTATCCGATTCAAGAAGTCCTGGCATTCGCTCTCAGAGTAGGAGGAGGCATCTTCGAGGATGTTCAGCTCGCAGGGCTCCGTCCTGTTGATCTTTAGCACCTTCCATAGGGTCTTCTTCTTGTCTCTTCCTATCAGGTAGAATTTCTGCGACAAGGCAGCGGCAGAGTAAGCAAGAGAAGAGGCGGCGGATCTGTGGGTGGCATATCCTGGAAGAACAAAAGAACCAGTTTCTTCTTCTCCTTCTTCTTCTTCTTCTCCCTCCTTTTACGAAGCATTGGAGATAAACGAAGGGAATGGAGGAAACAGAGGAATTTAAGGGAGGAAAAATATGTTTTTGATTGGGTTTTTGGAATTTGAGAACCCAGCGGCAGGAAAAAAAGAAAAAGAGTGATCAAAAGATGTGTGCAGAGATAGCAGATATTCGAAGATAAACAGGAACGGAAATGATTTAGGCGAGGAAAAGGGTGAGGTAAGAGCTATGGACAAAAGGGGGGGTGGGTTCTATCTAATTGCCCAAGTATGAGATGATCGTCCATCGCTTTTGCTTACCGATCGGGTCTCATACAACCAGAACTTGTGGAGGGAGAAGCTGTGGGCGTGGCCGTCCTTCGCCTGATCGGGCCGGGAGGAGCGCGCCGGGTGATCCGCCATGAAGTTGGCGGCCATTGCTTCTCTGTTCTTGATCCGAGGGTCGCCTCCCCACCGTCTCGGGTAGGGTGGGTTCTCACGCCTCACGCATCAAATCCCCGAATTCGGCTGCTTCAGATACAGCATCTCCAACCCCTTCCGGTTTCCCGGGGATTTTTTTACCGGCCCCTCCCCAACAAGCCACACCCAGTCGCCATCAACGGCACCGCCGTCAAACCCGATTCCCTCCGCTCCATCCGCGGGGGCAGGCAAGAGAGGGGGAATGGAGCAAGAGAGAGAGAGAGAAACACAAACAGATAGAGCGAGAGGGGGAGGGAGAGAGAGAGAGAGATGGAAGGAGAGCGGTGGGAGGAGGGACGGGGATAGGGAGAAGAAAGAGACGCGCCAGGAGGCTTGTGATTCGATAAAGGAGGAAGCGAAAAGGACGTAGGAAAAGAGGTGTTTGGCCTCGGCGGAAAAATGAAGGGACGGCGAGAAACCAGGAACCCACCACCGCCAACTCCGGCGCCACCAAGACCGAAATACAACTCCCTTGAGAGAAAGAAATAATTGGTCGTCGTCGCCGCCGCCGCGCCGCCTGCGGCTACCTCAACCTCCTCGCCCCTCCCGAGCACCGAGCGATCTTCGCAGCTGCCCGCGTGTCAGCTGTGCTTTCTCTCTCTCTCCCCGCCGTGTTGTTTGGTCCCTTGTGAGGTGGAGAGTCCTGGCGAGGAAGGTCACCGGTTGCGCGACGTCAGTCCACAAGAAAATATTCAGCGGTTTTCCCACAATTCGGCGAAGAAACAACATAAATTACGACTACAATAATTGCCAAAAAAACGAGCTATTTTGCATATGAAAAATGCCAAATTGGGATTTAAAAATCAACCAATTTTCCTCAGAAAAAGGAAAAAGGGGAGAACGAACGAGAGCACTGCCCCCCAGAAATCAAATAAATTTCAAATACTGTTTTTATTTTTATTTTTTAAGAACTCCCGCCGAGAGATACCGCCTCATTTGTCCCCGTTGACTTTTAGGATATTTAGCGTATCCTCCTCGCACACGTAAATCGCACTAGAAAACATTTCAAATAGCCGCTACTCTCTCTCTCTAAATGTAATAAGCACGTGTAAAATTATTGGTTTATTTTTCTCTGTCCTGGTATTTTAATGGATACGGGTGTAACCACTGAAACGTGGTCGCGTGGGCATACGAAGATCGCGAAGGTAATTTTAATAGCGTAAGACGAATTATTCATATTTTTTAAATGGCCCGATTTAGCTAATTTATGTCCGAGAAAACTTCCCGTGCCGTGCCGCTGACGACGTCGAGTGGAGGCCGACAGGAATCTAATCGGACGGACATGATTGACTTTAATATTCTCACTCTTACCACTCTCCGCCGCTCTCTCTCTCTCTCTCTCACATCATGATTGACGAGGTTTAATTACCTCGGCTGGACTACACGTCTCTCTCTCTCTCTCCCTCTCTCCCTCTCTCCGGGTCAAAAGTGTAACTTTGTTGGCTAACGGATCCCCACTCTCTCTCTCCCTCCCTCCCTGGAGATGACCAAGAAGGTCCTCTGTTGGTCGGTGTGTGGATCCAGGAAAGGCTACAGCTGTCTGAGCACGGCGGCGGCCGCCTCCCCAACGTTCGATTGGACGGCGGCGCATACACGAGAGTGCACCCGAATCGGAATCGGGAGACTCCCGACAACTGTGGCAGAAGTCAAAGAATCACAGGCTCCGTCCCCGCTGACCGATTTGCTGTCCCCATATGTTTCTACTTTTAGAATTCACCCCCCATAAAAGTTATACATCATCATCATCATCCAGCCGTTGACTTTTTCCGCCGTTAACTTTTTCCTCTCCATTCTGAGGAGATGAGGAGGGAGACAATCGCCGCCACCATTCAGCACTGGATCAATTCCGGCAGCCCCCGCCGTGGCCTGGCGATCCACTCGCAGATCATCAAAACCGGGGAGCTCCCCAATGCCAACATCTCCATCAAGCTCCTCGTCCTGCACCTTAAGTGCGACTCCCTCGCCTACGCCCGCCAGGTGTTCGATCAAATGCCCTCCCCCACTCTCTCTGCGTACAACTACCTCATCGGCGGTTACTGCAATCGCCACCGCCACCAGGAGGCGCTGCAGCTCCTCCGCTTGTTCGCCATCTCCGGCGAGAGACCCGATGGCTTCACCCTCTCCATGGCCCTCAAGATCTCCTCCTCCGCCGCCGCCGCCGCTGCCGCCGCTAATCTCTGCAAGGAAGTGCACGCTCAGATTTTCAGGTCCTGCGGCGGCGGCAGCCTTGACGAGGTCCTCTGCACGGCGCTGATCGATTCCTACGCCAAGAACGGGAGCTTGGGCTATGCCAGGAGCGTCTTCCGCGAATCCTCGGACCAGAACGTCGCCTGCTGCACGGCGATGATCTCCGGGTACATGCGGCGGGGGCTTCTCAGGGAGGCGGAGGAGGTGTTTCAGAGCGCTCGCGAGAGGGACGCGGTGGCCTTCAACGCCATGATCGAGGGCTACAGCTGCAGGCCTGCGACAGCATCGAGGTCGCTGGAGGTCTTCAAGGACATGCAGGGGGTGGGCCACCGGCCGACGGTCTCCACCTTTGTTAGCTTGATTGGCGCCTGCTCCGTGCTCTGCGCGTTGGAGTTTGGCCGCCAGGTGCACGCTCGGCTGGTCAAGACGGAGATCCTCCTGCACGTCAGATCGGGCAGCGCGCTGGTGGACATGTACGCCAAGTGTGGCCGGACAGATTACGCGCGGAGGGCGTTCGACGATATGCCGGAGAGGAACGTGTTCTCCTGGTCCTCCATGATCGACGGGTACGGAAAGAACGGCATGGCGGAAGAGGCCCTGGAACTGTTCAGGAAGATGGAGGAAGAAGACGACGATGTGGTTCCCAACGAGGTGACCTTCCTCGCGGTGCTATCGGCGTGCGGGCACGCAGGGCTTGTCGGCGAAGGGAAGGACATCATGGCGAGTATGGAGAGGGACTACTCTGTGAAGCCTAAGGTCGAACATTACGCGTGCATGGTAGATCTGCTGGGCCGAGCTGGGAATTTGCAGGAGGCATTCGCCTTCATCAAGGAGATGCCCTGCCGGCCAAATTCCGACGTGTGGGCGGCGCTGCTCGGGGTCTGCAGGCTCCATGGGGAGGTGGAGCTCGCCGCCGTGGCGGCAAAAGAGGTTTTTGAGTTGAACAGGAGGGAGCGGCCCGGAGCTTATGTGGCTCTGTCCAATACCTTCGCCGCCGCCGGGCGATGGGGGAGCGTCTGCGAAGTGAGGGAGATGATGAAGGCGAGAGGGGTCTCCAAGGACACCGGCAACAGCTGGGTCGGAACCAGGGAGGGAAAGATTTCATGAGAACTCTTCTATCAAGTTTCTCTTCTCTTCAAGTCTGCAGATTTACAGAGAAAAAAGGAAGGAAGACTACAAGACGACGGGCTAGGCTATGCCGACCTGCACCGTCTTCCGCTTGATGAGGTCTTTTGGAGGAGGGGGGCGCTTCTCCACAGTGACCCTGAGCTCGCCGTTCTGGCACCGGGCGGAGATCCTGCTGGCGTCCGAGTCCTCTGGGAGCTTGAATTTCCGGAGGAACTTGAAGGAGGCTGCCGTCCTCTCCAGCCGCAGGTACTTGCAGGCCCCTTCCTCTTCCTCCTTACCTTCCTCCCTCTTCCTCTTCCCGCTGCTCTTTATCACCAGCATGATCTCCTCCTCTACAGTCACCTGCAGCCATGGACGACCTCCGTCGGTGACCGGCCGGCGACGGTGAAGAAGTAAGGTCCTGTCCACTGTACCTGGATGTCGGATTTGGAGAGGCCGGGGACGTCGAGGAAGAAGGTGTACGCCGTGGGGGTCTCGAGGATGTCCACGGGGACGTCCCCCAGGCCCTTCTCCTCGCCCTGGCGATGCCTCTCCCGGGGCCGGCCCCGGCGGCCGCGGGCGGCGGCGCCGACCTCATAGGGAAAGACGAGGTGCTCCACTGCCTCCGGCAGGTGCAGCAGCTCGAAGACCGTCGCGTCGGCGAGCGGGCTCATGCTTACAGCGATGGGCAAGAAATTGGAGATGCAGATGGCGGCGGCGGCGGCGATTTTCTTCGAGAGGAATGGAGGAACTGAAGCGATTAGTTACCAGTGCTGAGGGAGGAATAAGAGCTGGGGGTAGAAACCTCCGGAGGCTCCGAGAGTTCGCGTCTAGAAGCGTCCAGAAGAATCTTGCGCCAAAAAAGGCACGATTTTGCTAATTTTGTAATTATTCCTCATTTAGTGGGCCACGTAGGCACACACGCAATGGGATCGCCTCCAGTGGGCCGTCTTTAGCCAGTTGGTAATGGTCAGGAGTGCTTGCTGCAATCCCCGAACTGTGGAGTGAGTCGACTTGGGTTAACAGCCCCATAACTCCGGCTCGGTCAACGAGACGGATCACATGATCTTAGCCCGTTTTCAGGGCCGTTCTCTGGGCTCGGTCCCTTTAAGAAGGCGTATCAACTGTTGACATAATTACCTTGAAGTCAACGTCTTTAGTGGGTCCCCGGTCTCTAAATACTGCAGCCGATTCGCCTACCCCAAACACCGACACTGCACCGGCAAGCTCCAGCTGCCCGACCCACCCTTCTTTACTCCCCCCCGTCGGCGATCGACCCTTTCGTTGCCGCCGTTCCTCGTCCTAATGGCGAAAGGCGGCGGCAGGCTCTGGGGACTCAAGTCCGTGGTCAAGAGGTGGTGCACCGGCGGCGCCACCGCCCCGGAGGAGGACGACGGGGAACAGGCGCCGCCACCGGGGCTCCACCCGGTCTACGTCGGCAAGTCCCGGCGGTGCTACCTCGTCAGCTCCCACCTCCTCAACCACCCTCTCTTCCGCGTCCTCGTACAGCGGTCCGCCGCCGCCGTGTCGTTCCCGTCGCCGTCGCCGTCGCCGTCGCTGGCGCCAGCGGTGGTGGTGGTGGGCTGCGAGGTGGTGCTCTTCGAGCACCTGCTGTGGATGCTGCAGAACGGCGATCCCCCGCCGGACTCTCCCGAGGAGCTGGCGGACTTGTACGCCTGCTGATGAACCCATCACAGAAGAAGGCGCCCCTGTTCTTCTCTCCTCGTCCTTCGTCTTCGCCGTTCCTCCATTTCTCTGCGGATATTAGGGTTTCCAGTATCCCTATGCATGCATGTTCTTGTCCTAAAATAGCCTATTTGGATGATGCAACTTCATCTGCATCGAAAAGTCTCTCGCTGTAAAAGTCATCCGCGTTGACTAGTAGTAGGGCACGTCGGCCTCGCCCTTTGTTCTTCATGCCCGGTCAGACCTACCAAATTGGGTCCGCCTTGGTGTACCAGGTTGGGCCCAAAATACCGAGCCCATTTCTAACCTTGTCTCAAATCTCCATCCAAGTCTAAGCTGACGAAAGCTGACGCAACTGGGTGACGTGGAGCCTACTTCAACGCGTTGATGGGACCCGTGCGCCCTAAGCTGACGTGGATTCATAAAAAGTTTGCCACTTTTTGCTGGGCCCACCCAGCCATTATTGGTGCGCCCAGAAGAGAACTTTCTAGACGACCTCATCCAAATATCTTCTTGCGCGCATCACCGTCCATTCCCACGATTCCCTGCTCTTCCCAGCTCTGTCACGTGCGGGAATCGCCAAAGGGCATATCGCACGTGCTATGTCGCTCACGGCCTTATCCAATGGCCGACGGTGTTGACTGCACTATGGTCAAGTACCGCTAAGAATGACCGCTTCCCCGGGGAGTATAGACGTATCGCCGTTGTGGACGCGGTTCAGGCTCGGCGGTTAGCGTACTTCGAGTCACGGCATCCCACTTATCGTTCTAGAGGCTTCCTGGTTATAGAAGATCTCCCTCTCTCTCGCTCTCTCTCTCTAGCTTCTTACCGGCGATGCGGACGCTGGAGAGGGGAGAGGGAGGGGGGGGAAGCTGATTGCGTCCTCCGCCGGGGAAGCCTCTCTCTCTCCCTTCTTCTTCCTCTCTCATCGAGATGGCAGGCGGAGAGGACGAGCAGGAGGTCCGCAGCGAGGGTGGCAAGGACCTGTACGCGGTGCTGGGGCTGAAGAAGGAGTGCTCCACGGCGGACCTGAGGAGCGCCTACAAGAGGCTTGCTCTGGTCAGTCTGCTGGGGATTTACATTTCTTTTCTTAGAGATTCATTTCTGCTCGGGAGGGAACGAGGAAGGAGAGAGGAAGATTTACCTGCGCATTTTTTGAATTCTTGTCGTCTGATGAAGGAATCCCTCCTAAACTCCTGGTTTCCCGTTTTTCCCCAAATGATCTCGTCGAATCGTCGGAGAGGGGACGGCAGAGATGGCATCCGGACCGGTGCTCGACAGCAGGGAGCGGAAGGTCGGCGGACGAGGCCAAGTCCAAGTTCCAGGCGATCCAGGAGGCCTACTCCGGTACGCAAGCGACCTTCCTCTCCATTACCGATGTTAATATTCAGCACCGATGACGACGCTCCCTCTTCTCTCCTCTTTGCTTCCTTCCCACCGGCGATCTGAGCAGTTCTGTCGGACGCGAGCAAGAGATCCCAGTACGACGTCGGAGGGTTTCACGGCGGCGAGGACGACGCCGACGTAACTCTCACATATACCGCCGTTTCCGCCATTATTGTAATTTCCCTTGCTCCCCGTGATGATCCCTGACGACGGTGACGGATCAGGAGATGGGCGACTTCCTTGGGGAGATGGTGACCATGATGAACCAGACCGCGCCGACGGTAGCCGTCCGAATCTGTGGGTCTCCATTACGAGACGGAGAGTTGACTTTTAATCCTCCTCCCCTGCCTGGTTTTCTCTTCCCCCCACCCTCCGGTGAGTTTGCAGGCCGGCGGGAGCGAGACGTTTGAGGAGCTGCAGCGGCTGTTCTTCGAGATGTTCGAGTCCGACGTCGAGTTGCTCAGGGAATCACCGGCGAGGTGTCGCGATAGGCGAAACTCCGGCTTCTTCACCGGCTTCGACTTCTCCGCGTCCTCCTCCTCCGGCAGCGGCGGCGGCGGAGGAGGAGGAGGAGGAGGAGGAGGAGGAGGATATAAGCGGGACGGCGTGGAACTCTACTCTGACCAGGCAAAGGCCATGGCCGGCGGCGACGCCGGCGACCTGGTCGGTATCGGGCCGGCCGGCGTCTTCTGTGTTGGGGTGAGCTGTCTAATCCTCTCTCTCCGTTCTCTTCCCACCAGCTGCTGGATTCGACGGTCGTCGGAGTCTTTACTGAGAAGGATCCCTCTACCCTGGTCTTCTCCGGTGGCTCCTCCTGCGTCTTGCAGTTGGACGACCGGAATACCTCGTCACCGGCGGCGAAGGGCCAGGAAGGGGGCGGCGGCAGGCGGAGGCCCGGGAGGAAGCAGCAGCCCTCTTCAAGGTTCGGGGTTTCTTCTCATTGTAGACGGGGTTAACACTCTTAATTCGGGGCCCCACTTGCGGGTAAACCAAATTAGACTTCTGAAGCCCATAACTTCAGAATTAAGAGAAAATAAATATTCTGGAGAATCTCCTACAAAAACCGGCCTTTCAAAAGTCTTCCTGTTCCGTTGACCGGTGGTAACTCGCCCATGGACGGTGAGGGCCCGCCATTGACAAAGCCGGCGAAAAAGGGGGGCGTCAGTCTTCCTTCAGCCGCCTGAGCAGCTTGGCGGCCCACCGCCGGAGGCGCCGCTTCAGAGTGAATCCCACGAGCACGCCGACGGAGAAGCTGAGGAGGCAGAGCTTCGAGCAAGTCCCCAGCGTCACCACCCTCCTGCATCCACAAATGGCGGCGCTAAGATTATCGACCCCCCTATTTGAAGCCCGTCCTCGAGCTCCGGCTATGGTGGATCGCCTGCCTCTCCTCAAGCGGTGAAGAGGCCTCGAGCCACATTCAGGCCATTCGTACGATCCCTTCCCTTCTTCTACCTCGATCTATCCACTGATCTTCCGCACGGATTTCTCACGGCTGGTGGAAGACCGAAATCGAAATCGGAATCGAAACTCCGGATCGATGAGCAGAGTTTCGGATCGAGTTTCCGATCCAGAAACAGCTGCAGCGATCGAACCAGAACAGGGAGGACGCGAGAAGGGGGAATCGTACCCGGGAGGCGCGCGGATCAACATCTGAGATCTCCCGGACGCGAGATGGGCGCCGTCGGAGGAGGAGGAGGAGGCGCCGCCGCCGCCTCTGGAGCTCGACTCCTGGGCCAGAGAGCGAAGGCCAGCCGTGAAGCTGTCCATTCTCCCTTCCCTGGACGGAGCCGTAGAAGCTGCGCCGCCGCGAACGAGGGAGACGGTGAGGGTTTCTAGGGCTTTCTCTCACCCTTACCCGCCTCCGCGAAACGGGAAAGAATGCTTTCACACGTGTGCCGAAGTTGACTCGGCCCATATGCCCACCCTCCTAAAATCTGGCTAATTTGTTTTTCTTCAAAGTAATTACGTTTAATTTGGTAAATTCGATCAATGTTTCTCATAAATTGAACTTCTTATATTGTTTCTGCTCATTGAAAAGGGGAGGGGGGCGAGTGTGGGCCCACTCTTGGAGCTTCACGGTTCTCTGGACCAGTCCCCGCTCTTGCCGCCGGTTTTCCTGTCGAGGCGGAGGTCGGTGATCTGGATGTCCTTGGAGGCGGCCTTGCACATGTCGTAGACGGTGAGCCCGGCGACCGCTGCCGCCGTCAACGCCTCCATCTCCACCCCGGTCTTGCCCGCCGCCGCCGCCGCCTCCACCGCCACGCGGACGCTGAAGTCCTCCTCCTCGAGCCTCAGGTCAACGTCCACGTGGCTAAGCCCGATGTTGTGACACAGCGGGATGAGACTGGCCGTCTGCTTGGCGCCGCCGATGCCGGCGATCTTCGCCACCCCGAGGACGTCCCCTTTGACCATCTGGTTGGCGGCGACCAGCCCGAAGACCTCACGCCCCAGGAGGACCTTGCAGCTAGCCATGGCGGTCCTTTTCGTCTCCTCCTTGCCGGACACGTCCACCATCTGGGCCTCGCCGCCGGCGCCGACGTGGGTCAGCCCTCGCCCGCTCTGGATCGGCGGCGGCGGCGCCGCCGCCGCCTGAGAGGGGATCCGAGGTTCTCCGGTGGGTGGTGGCCGGAGGTTACCGGAGGGAAGGGCTGCGCCGAAGATCGCCTCCATTTCCTGGAATGGCGGCGGATCCCCACCAGATGAATATTACAGACAATATTTAGGTTTCCAGCATTTGAATCTATCAAAGATTCACCAACTTCTTGGAGGCAGTGATTCGACGAGCGACCCTTTTTAAGAAATAATCAAGGATTGGTTCTACATGAACATCATAGAGCATGGGTCAAAGCTCACCAGATTGAGTTCTGAGATCTTCGAATCATCGTTGCTGCCGCTGCTGCTGCTGCTGTTCCTGGAGCTCTTTCTGGTAAGGCAGGGTCTGAAGGAGGTTGATTTCCCCCTCGCTTGCCGCAGGATCATAGCGAGACGGTAATGAAGACTGGCTTATCGATTGTGGATGTTTCGAGCTCGAATCCTGCAGTACGAGAAACATAGCTCGGGTCAGCTCACATGGTAGTTCAAGGATCTACTCCGGAATGCAGTATCTGAGTTAATTCCCGTAAGTTCGTCACTGAATCCGACTGTACGTCGTTCATTTTGAATTGCTACCGAAAAAGAGACCAGAAGAGTGAACTGTTCCATCGATGCTCTCAAAATTTCTTCGTCCTAAAAAAAACAGCGGAGTACCGCAAACACCGCACGAACCCCATGAAAACTGATTGCAAATGAACGGAGATAAAAGACCTTTCTATCAATGGGAGCTTTAGCTCCGATCGCGGCCAGATTACTCGCAACGAGAAGAAGACGAAGATGATGATGATGATGATGACGACGGAAAGGAAGGATCGAAGTCGTCAATGCGGAACCACCTATCTTCAATATCTATGGGAAAATTCAGACAGAAAGAGGGGAATGGTGAGATGAATCCAGTGGTTATTCCAAGAAGAGTGGGGGGCTGGCTCGGGCATGTCCGAAGAAGGCAAACCCTACGCCATCTTTCGGATCAGGTAAACTTCTGCTTCTCCAACGACGACGGAGTATGAGAGAAGACGGTTAAGTTCGCATCGGCGGAGAATCCTCGGATCTCTTCGTTTCCACTGGATCGATTTCCTGGCTTAAGCCGGTTCCTACCAGTTAATCCGAGGATAAATAGAAATTTCCTGGACTAGCAGTTGGAGGCTATCCGATCGGATTTGTTGCAATCGCGATCCTCTCATGGCAAGAGATCGAAGCTCTGGACCAGTGAGGGGAGTTGGATCGGATCTCCTCTCCAGTCTCCACCCCTCGATTATTACTGCAACAGACGGAGGCGAAGGGAGAAGGATACCAGGGATCTATCACAGGCGTAACGAGAGCCTTCGAATGACGAGGACGAAGAACGTGGGGCTCTGATGTCGTCTCTGGAGCCCGACGCCTCTCCCCGACAGCCGCCGCCGCCGCCGCGAGTGGAAGAGGGAGGAGGAGAGAGAGAGAGACGGATAAGGAGCAACCCTTGAAAATCCGGAAAACATCCGAGCCGTTCGTTGACAAATATATAAATAGGGCTGACTCGCTGGTGGACAGATTACTCGATGTGGGACTAATACAACAATTCAGCCATCTTCATCCACAAGAACAGCTACCGCCCCATCATCGACACGGAGAGGACGAACCAGAAGAAGAAGAAGACGAGGAGGAAGAAGAGAGCGGGGGGTTTCAGAGGGACTGGAGAAGCTTGAGAGTCTCGTCGACGTGCTTCTCTGGCTGGAACTGGTTGTTGTAGACGAGCTGCACCACACCCTTGCGGTCGATGACGTAGGTTTGCCGGCCAGGGAGGGTCCCGAAGAGGTCCGAAGGGACCCCCCAGTCCTTCCTCACCCGGTTCCCCTCGTCACTCAGCAGGGTGAACGGCAGCCGGTACTTCTTCGCAAAAGCCTGCCATCCATGGCGAAAACCAGAAAGCAAGGAGAAGTCAGTCCGAGGGACGATCGGAGAGGACGACGAGCAAGGGGAAGGGGAGCGCACCTTGTGAGAGGAAGGGTCGTCGGCGCTGATCCCTATCACCTCCGCTCCGGCCTTCTTGAATTTCTCGTAGGAGTCCCTGAAGGCGCAGGCCTGGGAAAGAGAGGGGTTCGCCGTAGAATGGGTCATTGGTCAGTCAGTCCTTGAGAAGCTCCGCCACCGGAGTAGGAGATGGATATGGCGGAGATCTTCAAACCCACCTCTTTGGTGCAGCCGGGGGTCTCGTCAGCGGGGTAGAAGTAGAGCACCAGCGGCTTCCCTTTGTAGCTGGCGAGGCTCACGTTCTTGCCGTCCTGATTCTTCAAGGTGAACGACGGCGGCACATCGCCTTTGGAAACCTGGGGAGGCCGGAGATTTGTGTCACAGAGGGCGGGGGATTGAAGTCGCTGGTGGTGGCGCATTGGGCAGAAGGCCGCCGGTTTGGGGAGGACGGAGCAGTACCTTGGCGCAGACGATGGACCTGGTGGCGGCGGCGGCCGGCGGAGAAGAGCAGGATGGGGCGGCGACGCTGGAGAACCTCAGCCCGAAGATCTGTGAGTGCGAGGAACTGGAGAGGACGGGGAGGTGGGCGCGGCCGGCGGCGGGGGTTTTAGGGGACGATGCGTGGAGCAGGAGGAGGGAGTGCCGGGGGAGGGCGGTGGAGGACGCCATTGCAGAGGGGCAGCGGCGGCGGCGGTGGCGGAGGAGGAGGAAGGAGAAGAGTGATCTTTAACAAGGAGGAGGGGTTAAGAAGGGGCGATGGAGAGAGGGAGGGATAGGCTGCGCTCGGCGTGGCCAATTGGGGGCCTCGTAGGTATCCCCCATCAGGAACCGTCCATTCCATGGACTCAATGGGGGGGAAGGGGCCCCATTCCCGCTTCCCCCCCCCCCCCCCCCATTCCATGGACACTAATTATTTTTGCTGGATTTCACCACACCAGTCAACGGGAAAAAAACCCTTTTTTAATCTTCGAAAGGTGTATTTTTTTGCTTTTTTAATGAGGGAGTATCCGAAGGCAGTTCAATGCCTTCGAATTGTATAAAAAAAACATTGGGCTAAGCTCATGTTAGGTTTATTTTTCGCGTAAGATCAATAAAGTCAACGCCCTCTGCTGACACCCGGGGGGGGGGGGGGGGGGTGAATTGACTGATATTCGTTCTGGCCGAAAGAGGTGACATATGATTAGTGGATGACAATTCCACCGTTGACATCCAAAGAGGGACGACGCCAGACCAGTTACCGCTCTCGGTCAGCGGGCATGCCCCGCGTCTGGTTTCTCCATGGGGAACGCCCGTAATCCTCACCAGCAACTAGCACCCGCTGTTCTGTTATGTGTTTTGATCCATCAAACACATCATTCGGTTGGGAGAACAACGCGATTTTCTATAAAAATCAGGTTTTTCTGAATTTTTGTATCTATCTTAAATAATGCAACATATTGTATGTATAATAAGAGAAAATTCGAAATTCGGGCGGTGGGCGTCTTAGATGATCCGAGATGAGGACGATCCGGATAATTATACCGTCTATATTATTTAAATGTACATCATGTGGAGTAGCGATTTGCGATTATAAGAAAAATAATGGAACTCACAAGGCTTGCGCAGCTGAGTTCGAGCTAACCAACAAGCGATAGAGAGAGAGAGAGGGAGAGTTAATAGTTTGAACTGTCTACAGTGTAAAGGACTGGTCGAAGCACCGGTTTAACTCGTAGAAGATAATTCACGTAGGTTACAGTCAATAGTCAACGCCATTATTAGTTTCCTTTGCTCCAAACAGCTCGTGGGCAGTTGAAAAACCCAGCTTTTAAGTCTGCAACAAACGCACCGACAAAGCCCCCTCAACCCGCCCGCAGGTCCACACCCGATTTCTCTAAGCCGGGTTGAAAATATCAGGACTCAGGTTAACACCTCCCCCCCCTCTCTCTCTCTCTCTCTCTCTCTCTCTCTCGCAAGCTTATGGCATGGGAGGACTGTTCTTTGAGAGGGGGGGAGGGGGTTCGATGAAGGGTGGGTTGAAGAGTCTGAGGTCAGGAGGGCAGCCATGCCACTGGCGGCTTCTGGGCTGGTGTTGTTAACGCTTGGGATAATGATGTCCGGGGAGATGAGCCTCACAAACTCTCTCAGCTCAGTGAAGCTGGAATGCTCGCTGTAGGGGACTTCATACCTGAAGAAATCAGATATCAGATCAGTAATTAGGAGATCTTACAGCAAAACATGCAGATCTAAACGATTACAAGGAAGCGAGGAAGAGAGGGAGAGATGAGTCTTTCTATGATGAGTTGACCTGATAATGGTTCCCTGCTGCCACCTCGTCCCAAGAGCCTTGTTCTTCTTCTTCTTCCCCTTCCCATAGCTCCACCCAGTAGGGGAGAAGGCGACCATCAGATCGAAGCGGTTCTATAACAAGAGCATAAAAAGATTATGAGCACCGATCATCGTCGTCGAATTATTTGTAGTCATCGAATTCTCTGAGAAGCTGACTCACAGAATAATGTTTCCATAAATGGTTCATCCGCTTGAAGCTCGCGATTGTCCACATGGGCACGACGTGGACGTGGCTCTCCATCTCATTCTCTGTAAGCCAATCCATGTCCTCCTGGGGAAGCCCCAGGCACTCCAGCAGCCTCAGCTTCGCTGCCCCAACGTACACCTTCTTCCTCAAGACCCGGGCAATCTCCAGGAATATCCTCTCCTTTCCTGCACTTGAAATGGAGATAGTAGCATCAGTAACTTAATATATCACTCTTAGAGGCTATCCCTACTGCACTCATAGTAGCATCAATTCATTTTTTCTTGCGACAAGTAATTGATGCATATGGAGAGAGAGATACCGATTGTGTAGCTACCGATCAGGAAGAGGGTTTTGGGATTGAAAGCTTCAGCTTGAATGGCCTCGACTATGAACTGTACGACGGCGTCCTGCCTCGGGAAATCATACTGTAGGAAATAATAAGAATCTATGGTCAAGTCTCCGAGATGTAGAGCCCAAGCTGATATGAGTTGCTTACTTGGGGATTGCAGTAGGTCGTATCAAGTATGAGAGTGTGGATACGGCAAGATCTCAGAATAGGACATCTGCCCAGGTCCTCGCAATATCGGAAGTCTCCAGTGTGCAACACTGGCTGAAACCAACAATCAGATGATTCAGATTCCAAGAAAAACCAATAATCATGATACGAATGGGAAATCATGTGGGGAAAGGTGATGGGCCCTCACCTTGCCATTAGGGGGCTCAAAGAGGATGATTATAGAACCTGGGCAATGATTTGCATCCACACATGTCACCTCGACACCAGAAATATTAATCCTCTCGTTGAGAGGTAGAACATGTAGGATGTTCCAGTCAATGCCGATCTTGGAATTCAAGAGGCGGGCGGTGATTGAGGAGCAATATATCTTCCCGTGGCGGAAGCTCCTGGTAAGCCCTTGATAATCTGCGAGAAAAATAATCATAACTAAACCTTAAGAAATCTTATTTACTGCCACTTTGTTTCTATGTTCTTTGCTGTTCTATAGTAATTTTATACGAGTGATTCCCTGGTTATACTAGCAAGTCCTAATGTTTGAGACTAGAAAGATTTTGACTTTCTTGCGAGTCTGGTTCTCTTTTACTTCCAAATTACTAGTTCTCGATGGAAACTTACGATCCAGATGGAAGTGTGTGAGGAACCAATGTGAGCAATCTCCCCAAAGATAACGGAATGCATCCTGTTCACAAACGAAAAGATTCTGTTAGAACCCTCCGATCCAAGATCTGCATAAAAATGTTGAGAAATTTTCAGGGTTTTTCTGCAAGCGACTGAACACAACAGATCCCATGTGAGGCATTCAAACTGTAGAATTCATCAAAATGCACAGGAAAGATGAGGAGAATTCTCTGCTCAAACCTCAAATAAGCTAATCAAGTGAAGGAAGTTACACATGTGGGAGATCAACTCATTACGATACCCACGTGTATATCTATATCTATATAAATATATATCTAGCTATATATATATATATATATATATATATATATATATATATATATAGAGAGAGAGAGAGAGAGAGAGAGGCCGTCTAGAAGTTCAGCCGATTAGCAGGGAATCATATTCTTCCCCCAAAAGAGTACTTGTAGAAAATTCTATTAACCGAGAAAAAATAAAGGATTAATTGAAAATGAAGGACTTCTTGTACCACTCGGAAAGGTGTTCCTGGGATGCAACACCAAGCGGGAATATCTTGATATCTTAAACTGCTTCTGTGACCCCTCCTTCCGGTCTCCTTGTTGGCCCTCTCGACCTTCCTTGGAGGCTTGGTGGCGCCACAATCTGGAGGTGCTTCAGGGACGGTCTGACATCTGCTTTGGACAGGTCTGGGACCCCGAAAAAACTCTGTAATCAGTTTGTTCCCACCAAATTGCTTCGCCTTGTCGCTAGAATTTGCATTAGAAATGCCTGATCCTGTGGTTCCGCTATGACTATTTCCTCGCATCCCATTGAGAGCATGCACAATCCTCTTCCCTGGACCAAGGGCGTCGATGCCCAGATTGAGCAGATCCTGGAAGGAGTTGACGCTGGTCAAATTCAACTCAGAAAAATATCACTTTTGCAGAAAAATATGACCTTGGGATTATCATCCCAGAAGAATATAGACTGAAAAATGATGCGGCAACAGGTGTCGTTGATGCAAGTTTGCTGCTTTTCTTGGAGCAAACAGAATAAATAGAATCGCAACTGATGACAAGATAATATGTTATGGTACCTCCTCTGTTAAACATTGAAGGGTGTCCCAATCGATCTCCTCTCTGACAAATACTTCTTCGTACCTGGATAAACCCAAAGTCTTCAACCACTGAATCAATGGAGTGCTGTCGACGGCTGGCTTATCTGAAGATGGGTTTCTTTCTTTGGAGGAAACCGTCACCTGCGAGAGCAAGATTCTGCTAAATGAGAGCATAATTATAGTAAGATAAGCCATGAGAATTGTTTTCACGACAGCGTATTATTGTGGCATGAAATGTACAATAAATTGAAAGCCAAGTATAGATTAGCAAGCATATTTTCCGATCAAAGAAATCATTCTTGATGCAAAGAAAGTATGGAAATTGATCATGATTTTCTGTTTGGGAATCCAATGTAGCAGTTTCAGTGCATGCAAACGGGGCGGAAAAGAACGAGGGAGGTGGTGAGGAGACTTTGCCTTCGCCTGTTCTTCTCTGTCTAGGCAAAGATTCGTGTGGGCAATCCGCAGCTGCTCCCCCAGCTCTGTAATATCCGTCCCGCAAATAGGACACTCCACCAAAGTTCCAGAGGCATTCCCCTTTTCAAAGGGGATCCCATAATCCAGATTTCCTCCTTCATCCAATTCCGAGCACAGATTCATCAGCTCCTTTAGCTGGGTTCCTGCCTCAATGTCCTCACTCAGATCTTCTCCTTGGCAGTCGTCCACCATCCCTTCACCGCCACCCAAGCAAGGCCCTAATAACCTGACCTCGATTGGTATGCAGCAGTAACTCTCCTTCTGCGCTGAACATGTCTCCCTCTCCCTGCCGCCGTCGATTTCTCTAGCTTGACTCGATCTTGCTTCCGATGATTCTTCAACGGCTTCTTCAGTTAAAACCAGTTTACTGGTATTTGGCTCTCTGGAATCGCCGCCATTCCCTCCACGCCAACCAAGTCCCGTAGATTTCCCCGGGGGGACACCATTGATCCTTTTTACCTCTCCCACTTTAGCAATCTCGTGAAACGCACAAGAATCCACGGACGGATTTCCGAGAGTTTCTGCGGCACGATGTGGAGTTGGATTCACCTCCGCTTTATCACCCATGGCGGCGCTGAGTTGACGCTGAATCTTCCGTGAGACCTCCCTGTTCTCCTTCCCCCCGACAGCGGGGGCGACCTTCACCCTCTTCCTGGGGCGATTGGCGCCATTGGATGGTCCAAGGGGCAGTGAGCCGGAGGATTCCCTTCTCCCTCTTGAGGCACCCTTGACGGACCAGGGGACGAGGCGCTTGGCGAGGGAGATGTAGCCGACTGGCTCCTGGAAGTCGTCGTCGTCGTCGTCGCCCCCCATAGCGAAGGCTACCGCAGGGCTCCGCCTCTCCTCCTCCTCCGGTGTTTCGGCAACGGCGAGCGCTCCTCGTCCTCTCCTCCCATCTCCGTTTGAAATGAAATCGTTGGAGGGAAAGGCGACAAACACCCGACGTACTTCCCCTGCTCTTCCCCAGTTTGTACCGCCGCCATCCGACTACCCATTCGGAAAACGCCACACCACCCCCGATGAAAACATGCGGAGTCCCCACATAACGCCGCCACGCAGGTCCCACGCAAGTAGCGGGTTGCAACTGCGGGCTCATCTGTATTTCATGCTCTGTGAACTCTGAATGTGCATAACTCACGAGAGAGTATGAGGAAACCCACCCCCTTTCTTCCCGTCACCATAACCAGGGAGGAGGAGGAGGAGGAGGAGGAGGAAGAAGAAGAAGAAGAAGAAGATCAATCATGGCGAATTCCTCACCAGCCGGCCCGTCTCATCATAACGGTCCAAACCAGGACAGGGCTCGGGGGAGATGGGCCCAATGGCCCGCCCCTGTATGAAGGCGCACTCAAAGGCATCCTTCTTCTTCTTGTCGACCATGCCGATCTCCACGTCTCGGAAGGTGACGCCCTTCACTGGGATCTCCTGGGTGCCCTGAATTCTGACTGGGGCCCGCACCCGGCGGCCACGTATCCCCATGTAGGTGACGTTGCAGAGCTCAGGGAAGGCCTTGGGGTCAAAGCCTTCATCCGCGTGCTCGTTGTAGTTGGTCTTGATCACAATTCCCACACGGACATCTTCTAAGGTCACGTTCTGGTAGGTGATGTTGCGGACATAGCCGCCTCGTCCCGCGGCGGTCTTGATCCTCAGGCCCCTCCTGGAGCTCCACACCGTGACGTTCTCCACGGTGACGCCGGAGACCCCGCCGGACATCTCGCTGCCGATCGATATCCCGGCGCTGCAAGGAGGAGATGGGAGGATCGTATCATTGAGGAGGGGGTTGACTTTTGATGCTGGCAGCTGGTCATGGATTGATGATGGCGATCTTGGATTCTCAGGGGAAGAAAGGTTTGGAAGTGCTCGACTGTAGAAGTATATTGCAGATTGCGTTTGTGGGGAAGAAGAAAAAAACCATATTTCAAGGGGATACTGAAGATGGCGAAGAAAACCATCACAGGCACATGATCCGACGGAAGAAATTAGGAATAAAATATATTCC
Organism: Spirodela intermedia; assembly: GCA_902729315.2. Taxonomy (NCBI): domain Eukaryota; kingdom Viridiplantae; phylum Streptophyta; class Magnoliopsida; order Alismatales; family Araceae; genus Spirodela; species Spirodela intermedia. The sequence continues at coordinate 3,378,821 of LR746271.1, forward strand.
TTTGGCCATAAATTGCTTCCCTGATTGCAAGAAACATACAGAATTCAACAAATTCCCAGAGGACCCGCCCTCTGATTGCACCAACTGACGTGAATCTGGATATTCTATGAAATTGACTTGCCTGGGAGAGAGTCCAAGAACCTCACCTCACGTTGGAGCGAACAACGAGATTGCGTATTAGGATGTTGGTAGATGGCCGGCCATAAGAAATTCCATACTGGTCCCAACCGCTCTTTATTGCTATTGCATCATCCCCCACGCAAATGTAACAATTCTCTATCACTACATCCTCGGACGAATCTGCATAGAGCCATCTTTTCGTCAAAGAAAGGAACATACATATATCACATGCAACCAATACTACACCTCACTGCTGAGATCTAGACGAGATTTTATGGGCTTAGAGAGAATTCAGTAAGTTTGGTGCAATACAAATTTACATGGTTGAGTGAAACTTTGCTAGCAGATGGTTATAGCCAAAAAGATGGAAGGGGTTCCTCTTCTACACGGTCATATCGAGAAATAATCAAGGTAAGATTGAAAAGAACTCAGAGAGAGAAGATGATAATAATGTAAAAGCAACCTCAGCTGTAGAATACTGGTGAAAGCAACTACTAGGCGCCTGAAGTCAATTAATCCATTCTAACCTGGATCTATCCCATCTGTGTTAGGAGCCTGAAACACGGGGGCTAAGATTGTCACATTTGAGATGGTTACATTCTTGCAGGCATATGGATGGAGCGTCCAGAAAGGAGAGTCACGTAGTGTTATGTTCGCTATTACTATGTTTCTTGACCACATAAGCTGCACGAGAGGACCCCTCGTGTAGTTGAGTAGTTTACGGTAATGCTTGGTCCACCATGATCTGCCTTGCCCATTGATAGTACCATTTTCCCCTGTAATGAAAAAATGAAAATATTATCATAAAACTCATCCACAAAGTGAGAGAGTAAGTCTCTGTTCAAAGGACAGACATGATAGTGAAGCAAATTTGTGGATTCGATTTGCATGTCAGTCAAAAGAACCACGAGGAAAAAAGCATGGAGTGAAGCAAATTTGTGTGTAGTAGAACAAGAAGAGGTAGAGTTAAATACCGACCTGTTATAACAACATTCACGAGATTTTGACCGTGTATCAGACTCCCATATCGAGGCCCTCGCTGCTCCCTTCCATATCCGTATGAGGGCAATGGCGGCATCAAGGGCCAGTATTTCTCATCCTATCAAATGTTATGACACAAGAATATTATTGCAACCTACTTCGATAAAAAAAAAATTCAGCTTTTTATATCTCAGGCTATGCAAAACACTATTATTTGTTAAATCAGCATGGAGTGATATGTCATGGATCATAGTCCCTGAAAATTTTTCAAGCCCAGAACTGTTCACCAGAGTCATAACTACTTCTTATGGAAATATCATATAGCACATGATTTTGCGTTCTTGTCGGCTGTAGAGCTAGGAAACTCAGAGTGAATGACCTGGTGTAGCACACCTTGATAAAGTACTTGGAAACTAAAAACTTGGAACTGTCGCTCACAGAGAGAAGACTGTTGTGTTCTAGATGTCAAGAGTTTTGTAACAAAAGGAATCCTAACTTATCCACCGAGATTATGGGGACGATCCATGGCCAATAATTGGTAAGAGGCGAATCTAGGTCCATGTTCCAAATTTGGCAGATGCCATCGACCATCACAGTCGATCACAACTGCGATGTTTAGATGAGGATGCGATTTCTTACATGAAATATCAAAATTCCTAACTATTTTGATAGCCAAGAGGATGAAAAACTAAATTTAGATGAAATAAGAATAATCAAAGACATTCTTCAATTCACATTATTTTCTTAAATTCTGCGTGAGAAGGGAATTAAAAAAAAGGTAAGGATATACTTGACCAAAGAGTAAAGAGACGGTTTTTCCAACATGCGAGTAATACCAGGGAGAAAAGTAATAAATGATCCAATAGTTAGAAATCGCAGGAACGAGTGATCCATTGGCATCCATCTTGGAGGGAACCTTCTACGGAGCATGACTGTTTGAAGGATACTACTGTTCAGCGTTGCTTGGAGAATTTAATATGAATCTCGAGCTCCGAACAGTTCATCCATGTCACCATGAAATAATTGACTAGCATTTCACATATAACCTGACATTTTGTCCTTGAAGGTAATAAAATCAATTTCCAAGCGAGTTCATCTGATTTATTGTATATTAACCGATATGGAGAGAAAATAATCAGGAGGAGGATATAATACTCACGTTTATTCCCAGTATCTCTGCCCCTTGAGCAAGGAACAGCGTCATGTTGCTGGTTAGATTAAAGGGGCCGGTGAGCCACTTCCCGGCCGGCACATTAAGCTGTCCGCCGCCCTTTCCCCCCAGCAACTTGATCGCTGCAACGGCGTTCTCGAATGCTCCCGTATTCAACGTGATCCCATCACCAACACCGCCGAAGTCCGTTAGGTCAAGCGCCCGTGCTCGAAGCGGCGCTGGTCTCGCCGGGGGCGTTAGCCTAAAGATCCGAAGCCTGTCCACAGATCCCCCCTGCCATACGAACACCGACGCCAGTCCTACAATCCACAGCGCCGCAAGCATCGTCTTGTACGAAGAAACTAACCCCAAGATCCATAGGTTGTGAAAGTGGAATCTCCCGCTCGGCGAAGACGGCAACGTGTCCGACATGATGAAATTTGGGATAATACGTTCAGCTAAAGGATCCAGTTTCCACAGGAAACAAGAAATCTCCACGAGCTGGATCCAATTGCCGTGGTTGGAACGGGGATCCCGGGAGGAGGGGATCGCGATTCCAGAGCATCAGTTACGGAAGAGGAAGACAATCTTTAAGCACGGCAGGAATGGAGTAGCTTGCAAGGGGAAGCCGGAGTAGAGATGTGTTCGGTAGCGTCTCCACCCATCACTCGCCATTTCAAACCTGCTACGGCCGGCGCGCCCCCCGCCCCTCCCCCCCACCACTTAGCGGAAGAAACAGAAGACTTCCCAAAGGGGAAGACGACTCTGAACTACTTTGTTTCATTTAAGCCATCCATTAGTTCAAAGTTGTCTAAATTACCCACGCATAATGACATTTGCTCGGGCATCCCATCAGTTTGTAGGACCCACTTGGGGCGACTCGCCCCCTACATTTTCTGTATAAAAAAGTATTAACGAAACTTTCAACATAATAGTTTATTTCGAAGAGTAGGAGTCGGTGTACGTACGTCCGTGGGGCGGAAGGTCAGAGTAGAACGTTGACTTTTTCATCCCCCCAACTGCTAATCCTAACTTATGCGCATTCATTCTAGCAAAAATAATTGTAGTATAGGACAGTATTTTATTGCATCGTCGATCGATTACATTGGAAACGTGGCGGCATGTGATTAGACGTATCCGCGGAACCGCTCGCAGCTCCGTCCACGTACCCTCAAAGGAGGGCCTTTCTGTCTACACAGCGTTGTTCTGGTCGTTACCTGATGAGGTGACGTCACCGACGGTTCTGAGATTACGGACCCAGACGGCAATTGGGCTGGCGTGGGGAGCCAGCTGGCCACTCCCAGTTCGCCTTGCGGGTCCCTTTTCGCCGGAGGATTTTTGCCTAAAGTCTCCTGAAAGCTACCACCCATGCATAAAACTCTTGAATGTTTCCCAAAAAAATATTTCCGGGTGAAATAGTCGTTGTTCAAATAAATAATAGTATTTTGAGGGTATTTATGAAAAGACGTTAATATGAGGGGGTAAGAAGGGGAAAAATATTACAAGAGTGGGCACTCTCCTGCAAACTTGGCGGTTTCTTTCCAGATCCTTCCTAAGACTACTGCCCCCCCCCCCCCTTCCCTTATCTCCTTGCCTCCGACTTGGACTATTCAGCCCACGCCGGAATGGACGGCTGGGATGGAGAGGAGGCGGCGCCGCCTTCCGCCGCCGGGCTAGCGCCGCCGATAGAAGTGATGGCTGCGGAGATGCTGATTCTGCGGCGGGACGCCGGCGCACCGGCGGAGCTCGGCGGAAGGGTGCTCTTCGACGGCGGAGACCGCGGCGACGCCGATCGATACCTCCGTGCCGTGGACGAGATCCGGCGATACTTGGAGGTCGCCGGCGGGAGCGGCGCTAGCCCGCAGCTGGCGGCTGCGATCCAGGTGGCTATGGCGCGGCTGGAGGACGAGTTCAGGAGCATCCTGGTGACGCGGGTCAACGCCGTGGAGATCGACTCGCTGGCTGCCAATCTGAGCCTGGCTTCTCTGTCGTTGGCGGACTTCTCGACGGAAGGTAGCGGAGGGGTGAGTGAGAGTTATTTCGGGGAAGACAGCGCGGAGGTGGAGGAAGAGGGCGCGGAGGGGAGCAGTTTCCACTATGGGGAAACGATCAGCAGGACCTCTACTACGACGAGCAATAACAGCTACCGGTTTGGGAGCAGCATCCGGGAGGTCGATCTGTTGCCAGATGACGCGATTGAGGACCTCCGGAGCATTGCGGAGCGGATGGTGGCTTCAGGCTACGCCCGGGAATGCTTCCAGGTCCACGGGAGCGTACGCAAGGCGGCGGTGGACCGCAGCCTCTGTCAGCTCGGCGTTGAGAGGATCAGCATCGGCGACGTGCAGCGGCTAGATTGGGAGGTTCTGGAGGGGAAGATCCGGCGGTGGATCCGTGCTGCCAGGGTCTGCATCCGCGTGGTCTTCCCTAGCGAGCGGCGTCTGTGGGATCAGATATTCGAGGGGATCGTCGCCGCCGGTGGGGACGATTCACCCTTCGTGGAGACAGTGAAGGGCGCGGCGATCCGGCTTCTAAACTTTGCCGAGGCCATCAGCATCAGCCGCCGGACCCCAGAGAAGCTCTTCAAGATATTGGATCTCCACGACGCGCTCTCTGAGCTCCTCCCCGATGTGGCGTATGTCTTTCTCCGGCTCCGGGCTTCAGATCCCATCCACACCCAAGCGACTGAGATCGTTCATCGACTTGCTGAGGCTGCACGGGGGATACTCTCAGAGTTTGAGAGTGCGGTTCGCCAGGATCCTTCCCGGATCCCTGTTCCCGGTGGTACAGTCCACCCGCTGACGAGATACGTGATGAACTACACCTCGCTCATCTCAGATTACAAGGCCACCCTCACCGAGCTGATCGTCGCGATGCCGTCGTCGCCAACTGGTTCCCGGTCTTCAGAGACGTCAGGGGAGGGCGACACTTCGCTCCCCATGATGGAGATGGACGTGCCAGAGGTGGAGGGTCAGTCCCCTCTTTCAGCTCATGTTACCTGGATCATCGTCCTCCTCCAAAGCAATCTCGAGAGCAAGGCTACGCTCTACAGGGACGGCGCGCTGTCCCACTTCTTCCTCATGAACAACGTCCACTACATTGTTCACAAGGTGAGAGGGTATCCCGAGCTACGGGAGATGATCGGAGACGACTATCTGAAGAGACTGACGGTGAAATACCAGCAGTCGGCGACTAGCTACCGGAGGTCAACTTGGAAGCGCGTTCTCCAATGGCTAAGGGAGGAGGGTCTACCATCGAGTGGGAGCTTCTCTTCAGGCATCTCCAGGAGCGCGTTGAGGGACCGATTCAGGGCCTTCAATTCAGCCTTTGATGAAGTCCACCGGGCGCAGGCTTTGTGGACTGCACCCGACCCCCAGCTTAGGGAGGAGCTGAAGATTTCAATATCAGAGTTGTTGATACCTGCTTACCGTGCTTTTCTAGGTAGGTTTCGTCACCACATTGAGAGTGGGAGACACCCTGAGATGTATATCAAGTACTCGGTCGAAGACCTTGAGGTGGCACTATCGGAGCTCTTTGAGGGTAGCTCACCTTCACTTCATAACAGGAGACGATCCCATGCATGAAGAAAAAAGCTGTGTTATAGTTGCAGACCGCTGGGTACACTAAATTGTATTCTTTCAATCTTTTAAGGGCTTGATTCAGCAGGGGTAGTTCCAGGTTCAGCAGGACTCGATTCTTGTACAACATGGATGGGTTGCCTCCATGGATTTGACTGCGAACAAAAGGGAAGATATGTAGGCCGGCTGAAGGCAGTACCTGGATAGCCCTTTCCTCTGTAAGCAAATTGATTTAATTTCTGGCATGAACTCGCGCTTTACCTTCACTGTGCTCATATAAAAAGCATGGTTCAGCTTGTTCTTCCTCTTTGGACTTGAGTCGCTCACATTTGATGCTCCGGATGCTATAACCACTCGCGGATGATCTAACTTTAGCACTGTCTTATGATCGATTGATTGAAGTCCTCTTGAGCGAGGACTTCAAACTTGATTGATTGATTGATTAAATCAATAGAACGAGCGAGGACTCCAAACTTGGTATGCCACCTTCTGAATTGGTGACCTCTGAAGCCCCTCCATCCCAAGTACGGAATCATCGTCAATGCTTCCAGGATTGATTTCTGGCATCGGGGCAGTGCTGCGAGTCTCATCGCCCAGCCACACTCATGCTTCTTGATGTCTCTTCGTATTTGACTCTAGACTCCTGAGAATTTGAATTATATGACGAGCAGTTGCCCGCCTGTTATTATCCATCCCTCTTCCAGACTCTTTTGGAATCGTCGTAATTCTTTCATCCCAAATGCATCTCTGCATCGTGGTATCCGCCCAAGGCATTGTAAACTTCATAAATTTCCATGCAGATTCGGTGTGTATGGACAGAACATGTTGCGAACCCAACATCAAAGGACCTCTTCGTCGATTTTCTTGTGGAAATTTCATACTAATGTGTAGACTTTTCAGGTTTGAGCTCGCCAAATTGCAGCCGGCTGTGGAAGGGACTGACTGCGCATGCGCCTACCTAATCTTCAATTCAAGACGAATTCCTACGGGTAGCGTGAAAACTTTGCCAAATTCTTCCTGCTCAATGGTCTGTTCAACGGACCCACCCTCTCCAGTGGACAACCGCGATCTTCTTTCCAAAGCATAATTGTTTTATATCTGATATTAGTTATTTCTTGGCGCAGCTTTGTTCCGCTGCCTAATTAGCTGTGGCGAAATGGATGAAACAGGGAAGGGGACGTCTTTTCAGCGTATGCCATGAACATCATCAGGGGAGTCCTGCTGTCCCAGCCCGGCCATCTTTACCCTACACACAAACAGAGAGAGAGAGAGAGAGAGAGAGAGAGAGGGTGCCACATGGATGATCAACAGAACTGCCACGCGTCACGGAGAGTGGGTCCCACAGCCCCTGACCGTAGCTACCCGGAAAATGAAAAGGTGAGTTATGGGCCTTTGGCACTCCGGCTTATGATTTAATTATGTCGGAAATTGTATGCGAGATATTTCCCTCTGAGAAGAGCCGCATGCTGCCCGGAGCAATGGGCTCCGGGCTTCCCGTGAGACAGCGATATATCGTAATAGAGACCATGCGACCTTGCAAATTAGAGGCATGAGCGACGCACGGACCATTTCAAGAATAATTTATCTTTTCAGTCCTGTCGGAACGCAGCCATGTTGAATTCATGCTCGGTGGTAATATCAGTTGGGGGGTTATCCATTTACCAAAGTTAAACCATGCAAGTGCATCATCACATTGGGCAAACAAGAAAAAAAAAAAGAAAAAGAAAAAGAAAAAAAACCACAGCTCCTCGCTCCTGGTTCTTCTTTCCCTGCCCATAAAGAGTCAAGAGCCTCTTCGTTGACATCTATCTAGTCTCGCAGATCCCATGTACATGTCAACTCACAACTAGGAGATCCCGTTTACTTGGGACCGTAGGAGAACACACCATGGGCATGGACATGGACGTGGACATGGACATGGACGTGGACATGGACATGGACGTGGACATGGACATGGACGTGGACATGGACATGGACGTGGACGTGGGCATGGACGTGGACGTGGACATGGGCATGGACGTGGACATGGACATGGGCATGGGCATGGGCATGGGCATGGGCATGGGCATGGGCATGGGCATGGGCATGGGCATGGGCATGGACCTGGACATGGACATGGCCATGGAGGGGGAGCTTAAGATCATCTCGGTGTTCACTCGAGGGGAAGTATGACCACTACTCCCTCTTGCCCTCCTCAACCGGGGTGGGGTCGATCGTCAGGGCAGTCTTGCCATCTGGGGATGACAAGTTCCAATTATCTTTCGACCGCAGGGGGGCAGGCTTTATCAGAGAGATGGTGTCCTCTTGGTCCAACTCCTCGCTGCCATCATCTGAGTAGGCATATCTGAGGAACAAACAGGACGGAGAAGCATTACGTCTATGTTTTTTAATATATGATATCCTTCTCGTCATGAATCTACATCGTAGCGTAGCGTAGCTTTTGTAGAACATTTTGGAAGCATTAGTCCGAGGCCTCAGAAAACAAACCCAAACAGGAAATTCGTAAGAAAACAAACCGAAACATTATTATGATGGGAGGGTGTAATCAGAAGGTGGAACCAATTAAAAGAACCGATTTCTCTACCAGCGCAAGAGGTTTGGTGAAAGAACATTAAATCAAGAAGGAACCTTAAAAGCTTTAGGTCAGGCTGATTCACGGAATGTCTGTCCTGGGGCATGCTTGATTTAACTATATAAGGGCCTCTAACCTACTCTACTCAACTGTTGATCGGTTTCCAGTCGGAATGATTGATTATTTAATGCGAGCCAATGCAACCAGTTTACAGGGTATTTGAAGCACTGCAGGTTCGGCTGCTGCATGAAACACTGTAGAAACCACTCTCTAGGGGTCATGATTAAGGTCGTGATTTAACTTCTTGTCAAAGATATTATAAATTCTACGCGACCTTTTCGATAAATATTGATCCAGGAGTGCAGATTATATACTTTATAAACAGGGCATCATACGACTGAGAGAAGCTTCAGGCATCACAAATTCGCAGGAAACTCACCGTGTTGAATTCTGAGAGGGTGCCCAAAGGGCACATATGATGCACAGAAGCGAAAATGACAGACCATGCCAAAAGGCAGGAATGACCCAGGCATTCTGCCACCGCTCATTGTACACATCGGTTGATTTAAAATAAATCTGCAAAAAAAAAAAAAGATACTTCGATATTACTGCATCGTCGTTTGTAGAGGAGATGCAAACATGTCTCTGAAAGTCATTGATTGGATTTTTTTTTGAAAAGGGCAGATGCCAATGAATTAAATGCAATAAGTGACAGAAAAGGTGAACCTCTCCTGAATCATGTAAAAGTACGAACTTATTTTCCCAAAATATTAAACGAGTTGATGAATACTACCTCATAACAAATCCAACCAACTGATACAATGACAGCGGCACACAATGCATTGGTGAATTTGCGGTACATCTCTAACTTGGCTGTTAACCTCTTCGCCTGTTTTCATGAGCAAACTAACTCTCAGGAAGAGCACCATTAATCACGGGGCAAAAAAAGCATGGAAAAAACATAAATTGGCACCTGTAGTTTTTCCAGGGTTTTGGAGAGAGAGGTGAAAATCCAAAGAATGAAAAATGCATCCAAAACCGCCACAGGAAGAACCAAAAACAGAATTGCCTTCCCTGAAAGATCATTTATAGTACCAGCATTCTCCACCAATTCAAGCACCTCAGATGCTAGAAAAAAGGTTGCTCCGAGCATGATCACCTTCGAAGTAAGACCACCCAATGTAGGCCTAAGCACACCAAAACCCATAGAAACAACAAGCATGATAACACGTGAGACCGTTCGCCTAACAGCACCAAATGTCACTGCCCAAATAGTAATTCCAATTGGTCGAACTCCAGTCTTGTTGAATTCTGCATACTCAAAGTACCACAAAGCTGTCTCAAACATGCCAAGGGCGATCACAAGAGTAATGCTGTTCTGAAGTTGAAGAACCTCCCTCCAGAATCTTGCATACTGCAAGAACCAGAAGATGCCGAGTACAACGAAAGCAAGAGATATTCCTCCATAAAACTTCAAGAGTGGAGACATCCTTCCAGGCAGATATCCGCTAGGGTTCTTCCAGATGGTTTTCCCTTCTATAACTAAACCACTGAGGCTCGGGTCACAGTATATGAAATATAGATTGTACATTCCCGTCCTCGTGATGTGTACAGTTTCAGGTAATAATGTAGCAACAAGATCATTTCCCTTAAATGTCACCGTTAACACCTGTGGCCACTCTGGGTTATGCTCTGAAGGCCTATAAATGACTCTGCCCTGAGTGCAGGCACCTAATTTCGCCAGGTCAGGCGTGCAACAAATTGCTCTCTGACCACCATAAGCTGACCCGCCAATAGTCTCTCGATCTTCAACCTCAAAAATAATAGCTTGAACGTACTTCGTGTCATCTTCTTTACTGGACGTGGAGGGCTCCTTTGGCCTTCTGAATGTTATCTTCTCAAAACTGATAGGAACAAGGAAAAAAAGCAGAGATCATAGGAAAGATTATTTCATCTGAGATTAGTAAATAATAAATAGTATGCACGTTCCATACTGATGATGAATCGTCACCGTATTAATTCACACAGTTCAGGGCCGTGAGATGTCTGTTTATGTTTCTTCTAGCACCTAATTTAATAGGACAGTCTTTAAGAGACTAGACGCTCTGGACTCTAAGACTGAACGCTGAGCAAACATCCAACTGCATCAGACCCAAGACCTGGATGACACAGCTATTTAAGCTAAGAACTATGAACCATGAATACACAATAGGATACAGATTGATATTCACTTGCTCAAAAGAGGTAATAAAGTACATCACTGGTATGTTCATGTGCTCATCATCATCCGATCAGGCTTCTAAGAAATATCCGGAAAAAATAGTAAAAAAGGAGAATAGATTATTTTTTCACTCTCGAATGTTGCTAAATTTCATCTTGATAAAAAAAATATTTTACACAATGACGAACTAGAATTAGATTCATAGAAGTAGGGTTTTCCTTTCCAGGCTACTTCTCGAACCATCCAAAGGACCAATAGGTGAACTAGGACAGAATTGAGCGCAGAAGAAAGAGAGGAAATGAAAAACAAGTTATGCGGGTCAGATCCATTGCATCCGGAACCCTGATCGCACGAATGTACAGCATGGGACTTGATCAGCTAAAGAAGCAGCAGAAATACCAAAAACGATTAACAGGTGATAATAAATTCTCAGGTATCCACTGTTAAGTAAGAGCCAGATGCAAGCACAGGATTTAAGACTAACGGAGAAGGGGGGAAGAGAGAGAGAGGGAGAGAGAGAGCGGGGAGTAACCGAATGAAGGAGTCGCCATTTCCGGAGGCTGGCGATCGAATGTTCCCACCGGTGGTGAGGGAGGAGGCGTAGAGGCCCTCGCTGCCGCCATTGAGAACGAAAGCATTCCCTCTGGGGATGAACTTCTCTTTGGCGTAGTCGTGGACGGAGGCGTCGACGAGGACATCCAAAGCGAAGAGAGCCAGCAAGGCCAGCAGCAGGGAGGCAGAGATCCTGGGAGACACCCTCGGCTCCATTACCGCGCGGAGAAGAACAGAGCAGAGAAGACGGAACAGAGACAGAAAGCTTGATGCCTGGATCTGGGGTCTCTACTTTGAGCGAGAGAGCAAGCGAGCGAGAGAGGGGGAGAGAGCGTGACTCCAGTTATGATCAAACGAAAAAGACAGTCAACTCCGAAGGAAAAGGACACGTTCATATGTTTATTTCCAATCCTAAAAAAACTTTTAAAATAAAAATAAGGTAAATGCATAATTTTTTATCCGAATAATCAGCTTTTTTTTTAGTCGCTGGGATGGACTCAGTGGCTAACTCTCCTTTCACTCCAAAACTATAAAATTATAGAATCTAAAAGGATAATTATTGTAGCTAAGGTAATTTTCCATGTGGTCACTAGAGGTGTCAATGACCCAAATGATTAGAACTACCAAAGCATTTTCTTCGATCACTTTCACTGGGCCCCCCCTTTAATTGGGCTTGGGGTTTAAGGAATTCAAAATTTTCCATAGTATTGTTAAAATTTATAAATGTATTTAATCAAAAGTGTGTCTTAAGGTATACAAGAATTGTCAAAAATTTATATGTTGGATTTTAAGTTGCATTGAGATCAAGAAGGGGATGGGGTAGATTTGATTTGATCCTAATTTGATCTTAGTTAACTATTTTACCCATATCAATTTTAATATTTCTAATCTTTGATTATCTTGGGTATCCTTAATCTAAATCTGGAGTACTCTAAGATTTTTATCATGGTTCAACCCCCTACCTCTGTCTATTATTCAAGAACACTATATTCTTGAGTTTCACTAAAAAAAATGTTTGGCTAACAAATATTGATTATCAGCTCAACCTTTGTAGACCTCAGCTCTAAAATTCTCTTATACATTCATGACTCTAGGAGTTCTATCATTGATTATAAGGATCAATTCCTCTGAGTGATTAAATAAAGATTTAGTTATATGTTTTTTTTGTATAAGAGAAGGGATAATTTTATCATGGAATAGTTTAGATTATTGATGTTGACTTAAGGTATAAATAAAGTTAATGAAAAGAATGTTGAATTGTGTTTAATTTTCCTTCTCCTGTTCATATATGGAAGTTATTTGAATGTGGAAGACACTACCACATCAATCAAGTTGATGATCATTACTTTTTAATCAATTTTTTCTTCTCAACTTGTAGTCTTCTTGACATTTTACCAAACTTTAAATACCACTTTAATTTGGACCTAATTCTTTAAATAAAATCTTAGAAAGATTCTCAAGATGGTAATACAACCATATTTAATTGTCATGAAGTAACTAGTCATCTAAGAAATGCTGAATTTATAGAGAGTTTTGATTTTGAAACCTTCCATGCTTCCTACCATTTCAGTAGCGATACAAACTGTTAGAAACCAATATGACCTTTCCATTAAGTACTACTGTATATATCTCAATCTTATCAATTCAAATGAATATGATAAGAATCTATTACCATTAACAAAGAACTGAAAATACAACTCAAAATAAACTAATGATTTCACATTCAAGTTTAATCAAAATCACATCAAATAATTTAAAATATAAAGTGAACACACTAAATTATGATTTCAATACGAATCATAATTACTTTGACGACTTAAGATATTTCATTTTTTTCAAATAATTTTCCTTGATATTCTAAAAATCAGTGGTTGTTTAAAAGTTACGATTCTATTGATTAATGTAAAATAAAAAATAATCAGAAGTAATGGTTTTACATCATGGACAGTTAATATACTAGATAAGCTATTGTAGCCATATTTTACATCAATAATCCTTATTAAATCTGATGTGATAATCATTAGTTTCCATCAATGGTAGTTTCTTTAAATGATAACATTTCTCACAATAATAAACAAAGTCATAACTTATGTGATAAATTCATCCAAATTTCATAATTTATAAATATTATCTTCAATTAAACTATTTGAGTTTTTATTTAGATATTTAACATCATTCATTTGCATTCTTCATGAATTTCTACTTAACTTATTTCTTGCTCATGTTTAAGATAACATTTATGTATATTTCATGTGCAATAAATGATCAATAAATGGCAATACATATTGGTTTATCTTAGAGGCTATCAAAAATCTTAAATGCATGCCATATTGGTTTATCTTAGAGGATATAAAAAATCTTAAATGTCATGCCATATTGGTTTCCCATCATTCAAATTTCTAACTAGTTTTAAGATTTTAATATAGAGAAATAAGGGAAGACATAATAGGTTTTTATTCCAATTTATTTATAATTTCAACAATTATAATGACTAATTAGTTTTTAATGATTGCCCTTGACCTCTCTACAATCTCAAGATTCTTGCTATTTTTCTTGTAGAGAATAAATTATAATTTGAGCAGTTTTAAAAATTTGGTCAAACTACAACGACATTGAGTTGAGGAGAAAATTCAATTCCTCAACCTTATTAAATTTAAAAGTTTTCTATTACTAGATACCTTCCCAACTCGAAGAGGACAAAGGAAATCAAGCATAACTTGACATCTTCTTTATTGAATTTCGCACACATCTCAAGTCAATGCATATGACTAAAATTCTTCCTTGTTTTTTTGAGAAATACTTGTAATTAAATCTTTATTTGGCCACACAAGTAAGTTTGTCATTACGATTCGTGATATATTTCTTAGAGTCATGAATTTTGATGATAATTTTAGGTTGAAATCGTGTGGGAAGTGAGTCTAATGTTAGACAATTGTGATTGACCTTTAGTTTGGTTAGTAAAACCCAAGGTGAAGGTGTTCTTAGAATGTAGACATAGGTAGGTAACGTGAACTATTTGTTGTATAATATATCACACAAATTGAAAATTTATAAAACTTGAAAAATACTAATTTTTATATTTTAAGAAATATTTTAGATAAAAAAATTAATTATAATTTGATAAAAGATTTCAAAAATAGTAAGAAATTTCCAAGTCAATCAAGGGACATAAGATAGTATTTGAAAATATTTAAAAATTTTCTTCAAAGAATACGAGTTTTTATAATTTTTAAACTAAATGATGAATATAAAATATATTTAAAAATTCATAAAAAGGAAAATAAAGCTGCGGATGTCAAGATGACATCAACACCTTGATGAATGTGATTCAGGTAAAAATAGAGTTCTACTTAGTGATTCATACATAAATCATTACATATAATTTAATTAATCAAATTAAGATATGTAAAAGCTAGAAGAATCATAAGTAAATGAAGAAGGTTTTTGAAATTAGAAATCACACAAAATCTCACTAAATTAAACAATATTAAGTTTACAATAGAAAATATAGAGTTTCGACTTCGCGGTGGCAATTGCTAGAATTTTCTGTGTTCGATGAAATTTATAAATCAATGAAATGGGTTGACATAGAGAATCTTTAGATTTTTCTATGAAGTATATAAATTAATGAAATGAGTTGACAAATCATTTTCGACGACTATCATCTAAGAGAGCAGAAAAATGACTACTTTTGAATCTCTAACAATTGTCACCTGATGGAAATAAGTTGGATAGAGGTGGGGTGTATCTTAAGGAGCTTTATCTTTAAGTTCATGTAGCAAGATGAGGCTTTTTATCAAATCTAGTACACTCCTAGGAAGTGGTGACTCATCTTTCAGTGGATAATCATCTTTTCAATGACACCTGATTTGTTGATTAATTGGAGATTATTTACTTGATAAATTTATGATTTTTTTATCTAGAATCAAATGATAATTGATAATGATGCTTTGCGAATTGTGTTGGCGACATTTTTTCTGATGATTGAACGATTATGATGGCTTAATTGTTGATTGACACTTTGTATAAAAATTATGATTTAATTAGATAAAAATATGAGTTTTGGTTCTAGTAAGATTCAAACTTTTGTTGGTCAACTACTTGTGTGTGAGAGAGGTAGTCAATTATTAGATTTGAAGAAAAAAGTTTAATAAATGTTACCTTCCTTTAGTTTGATCCACTCCTTGCCTTGCTGTTCTTTGTTTCTTTTTACATAAAAGAAGAAAATAGAAATAAGAGTTAAATTATTTTTGTGTACTCTAAGCCAAAAAGAGAAAAATAGAAAATATTATGTAATACATCCTCAACAATGGCACCAAAAATTAACTTGACCTAATCATTGATTAATTAATGACATAAATTTAAAATTTGTAAACCTTGAAAATATTAAATTTTAGATTTTTAGAAATATTTGAGAATAAATAAATAAATTATAATTTGATAAAAGGTTTAAAAAATAAGAAATTTTCATGTCAATCACAGATATGTAAGAAGTATATGATAATGTTTCAAAATTTTCTTGAAAGAATTCAAGTTTTTACGATTTTTAGACTAAATGATGAATATAAAGTATATTTAAAAATTTATAAAAAAGAGAAATAAGGGTGGGGGTGTTAGAATGACATTAATACCCTAATGAACGTGATTATAAAAGTTACAACAATCTCACTAAATTTCATTCGGTGATTCTTATGTAAATAATTACAATGATTTAATTGATCAAAGTAAGATTTATAAAAGTTAGAACAATCGTAATTGAATAAAAAAGTTTTTTAAAGTTATAAATCACACAAAATCTCACTAAATTAAGTAAACATTAAGTTTAGGATAATAAAGGTAGAGTTTCGACTTGACAATGATGATCGTCAAAATTTTGTGTATTTTGGAGGATTGTTGTTCAATATCTAAGGCCTCAAAGGTTCTTTGTGGACATAGACAATGTAGATAATATTTAGATCTTTTTGTAAAGTTTACAAACCAATGAAATAGGTTGACGAAATGCCTCTAGTGGCTATCACTCAATAGAGTGGAAAAATAATTTTTTTTTGAATCTTTGACAACTAACACCTGACATAAATAAGTTAGATAGAGATAGGGTGCATCTTATGGAGTTTTATCCTTAAGTTTGCATAGCAAGAGGAAGCTAGTCATCATATTTAATATGGTCTTAGGAGATGGTTACTTGTCTTTTGACAGACGGGCTTATTTCTAATGATGGCTGATTCATTGATCAATCAAAGATTATTTACTCGATGAATTCACAATATTTTTATCCATAATCATTCAATAGTTGGTATTGGTACTCCATGAATCGCATTGACAATATTTTTGTTGATGATTGAGTAATTTTGATGGCTTAATCATTGATCAGTTCTTTGCCAAAAAATCATATTTAATTTTATAAAAAATATGAATTTTAGTTTTAGTAAGATTCAAACCTTCCACCAATCATCTACTTATGTGTGAGAGAGATAATCAATTACATTTATATCCATACTCAATGACATCATGAAGGTACTTTTTTCTTATAGATAAGGGGTCTTATAGGTATAAAAATATATAAATCTTACCTTTGAGTGTTGGAGTAGATTCAGTTCTACACCAGCTATTTTCCTATTTTTTAGACAAATATATAGCAATACGTGTTTTTAATATCATCTTCTTACGTGTGTACGACCACTTCTTGCCCCACACCTAGCTGGCCACTAGTGACGTGGAAGGATAGTGACACACATGTGCTCCACCAACCAGTCTTAGCTCCTTGAGCCCCCTTCTTATGACTTTGGTTGTTTGTGCTTCCAACCTATTTGTGGGCTTGGTTGGCTGGTGCCCCCCCTTTTATTAATATTTTAATTTATTTTATTTATCTTTATTTTACCTCAAATATATAATTATCAAAATTATATAAATTCACACAAAATTATATAGTTAGTCAAAAATTTACATTTATCAAGTAAAACCTACTTTTCTCAATTTAACATAAATATAAGTCTATTTATAATAAGTTAAGGCTTAAAATAGATTATTAATGAATTATTAACTCATGATAATGAAGACTTATTAGTAGGGGGTCTAATCCACTATAAAAATTATTTAGTATTTATATTTGTAGATAAAAAATAAGAAGATTTGAGATTAGAGAAATGAGATTAAAAAATTTAAAAATAATTTGTTAAAGTTCAATTTAAGATCCAATCAATTGAAATCTAACCCTTTTTGATCTACATAGCCTAAAATCAAACAACTTATATTAGAGGCCACCTTTACACATGGGAAAGAAAATTCTTTAAGTAGATCCTAGAATTTCAAGTACTTCAAAGAACAACACATAAGAGAGCTTAATCCAAGGAGTGCTGTTATTTAATAGATTGAATTATTATTTTCTAAAATTAACATGAATTTTTTTTTCAGGCCTTAGATTATCAATTATGAGATATTATTCTAGATATAACAATGGAAGTTAAGGATATTTCAAGTCATCAATGTAGGAAGATTCCCTCAATGAATGGAAAAGATAAAAATGTCTTGATTTGTAAATTATATTTGAAGGACTTTAATAGAGGTTTGATTTGTGATTTGGAAAATAATTTTGGGATATATTATGAAGTAACTACCCTAGTTAAATAGATTAGCATATATCAGTTACTTCAAAAGTATGAACATAAGTATAATTTTTTTACCATGAATGATGATGAGAGCATTTGAAAAACATTTAACAAAGAAATCCTACATCTAAAACAAATATAATTTTTTGATGTGACAACCACTTGGAGAACAAAAATGTAGACTATTGATGAAATCGAAAACTTTACATAATTCTCTCTTGATGATCTATATGACCACTTTTAAGTAATAACATAGGTTAATGAAAGTTTATTGAAAATGTAGAAGAACCAATTAGAAAATTAGGAGACTAGAAAAAATAAGGATAGCAATGTTGAAGAGGATAAATGTAGAAGAACCTTTAGATTCCAGTTTCCCTGAAATATACATAAAATAAGGATAAAGGGGATATTTCAGGAGATGAAGAAGATCTTGAAGAGATAGCAATGTTGACTAAGAACTTGAAAAGTTTCTTATTAAGAAAGAAAATGGGAAACTTCTCGTGGAGGCTAAAAAACTTGGGCTGCTATTATTGAAAAATGTAAAATGAGTTGATATGTTTTCAGCCAATGAAACCAGGGTGCATGAAGGCCAATAGCCCACATCTAAAATTTGATAAAATGGAATAGACAATGGTGGAGACTTGGAGTGATGAAGATGATTCTTCAGGATCAGAGAAAGAGAAAAACTCAAATGCTTGTTTTCTTGCACATAAATTTCGAGGTAAAAGACTTATTCATTGATGAAATGTCCATAGAAAATTACATGAATTCATTACTATATTATTGGTCCATCAGCCCTATTAAATCTGAATTGAGTAAGTACAAGAAATAAAATATAAAATAATATATGAAAAGTAGAAGTTAGTAAAAATCTATTGAACTATAATGATCAGATATTGATGACCCCTCAAAGGAAAATGTGAAATGTGGAACAAAACTATATGTTCTTGTTATTGAACCTATCAATGAGATGAAATTTTTGCATGAATAAAATGAGAAAATGAAGACTTGTTAGTTAAAATTTAATGATGGTAAAAATTATAAGATACCCAACATATGCGTGTATAAAAGGAGAAGTAATTGGGTTCAATAGAAGGGGAAGACAAAGGGAAGACAAAGGGAAAGTAAAAAGTTCATACCTATCAAATTCTGTTGTGTATATCAAAATAAAATGTATATAGAGATGACAATGTAGATATAACGAAAATAAAAAAAAAAAAAAAAATAAGGTATGAAACTTTAGATTAGATTATGTGTTGATTTATTTAGAGGAAAAAAGGTTAGGAATAGTCATAAACATAAATATATGGTCACAGATAGCAGAACTTTATATTATATTAAATATGGATTTATTTGGACCAACTAAGGTATCCAGTCTTGGTGGGAAGGGATGTGGATTTGTGATCGTAGGTGATTCTTCTAGATTCAAGTGAGTATTTGTCTTATAAAATAAAGAGTATACCACCAAGACATTTATTAAATTTAGAAACAAGATTTTGGGGTTCAGACCATATATACTACATGTATACCACGAATAGAATCATGATTAGACCCATAGTCAAGAAATTTTCTTATAAGTTATTCAAAGTAAAGAAAATAGAAGTTAGTTTCTCTTAATCTTTTAGGTGAAAACACTTTATTCTAATAAACATTGTGAAGGAAATAAAAAATTTTTGATCCTAGAAGTGATAAGGAATTTTCTTAAAATATTTTGAAAATTCAAGAGTTTTTGGAGTTTACAATAAAATAACCTTGGTGGTTGAGGAAATAATAAAGAACCATGAGAAGGAAAATGAAAAAGAACTTCATGTTGAGGATAATGGGTGTTAATGCTTGATTTTAGTTCTTAATTTGTTTCACTTAAATAGTTTATTATTTTAATTCGTAGAAGAAAATATAGTTTATGTAGTTAATTTTGAAGGTTACAAGTTAAAAGAGTTAATATCTTTCTTATATTTTTAATATATATATATATATTATTTTAAATATTATATTATATTTACTATAATGGGCCAAAACAACCATCCCCACGGCCCATGGCTTGTGCCTGAATTTAGGTCTTGTCAAAGAGATAATGAAGTGTTATAATATGTATGCAACATTTCCATTGATAAATATAATATAGGTCTAATGTTTTTTTTATGTTTCAAGGCACCAATTCACGATGGGCAGATCCTATAGGATAATGGGGAATTTCAAAAACTGAATTTTAAGAAATTTCAGTCAATGAGGATAGAGTATTCCCTGAATTAGAGGAGAATCTAGAAAATGAAACTCTTCCCAAAGAATGAAAATATTTTAATAGTCATCCAATAGATCAAATTTTGGAGGATATTAAAAAGAGAGTTTGTACTAGATCAAGATTGAAAACAACAAAAAAATTGAGTGTGCTGATTTTGAAATTCATCTAAAAATGTGAAGGAAGCTTTAGAAGATGAGGATTGGATTTTTGTCATGATTGACTAGTTAAATAGATTTGAGAAAAAAAAAAAAAGGACATTGATTCCAAGGAAATTGAGATGTGAAAAATGGGCATTAATTCCTAGGAAATTGAGATGTGTCATAAGAATTACCTGGATTTTAGAAATTAAATTAAATGAGAATGGAAAAGCTATTAGGGATAAAGCAAGATTGATGGCATAAGATACACTTAAATCAAAGTGATTGATTATGATAAAATATATGCTCTAGTAGAAAAATTAGATGTAATTAAAATTCTATTAGAAATAGATGTTTTAAGAATATAATTTTGTATTAAATAACTATAAAAAGTGTTTTTCTACAGTGTAAAATTAAAAGGAAATTATATGTGAGTCAAATTGTGTTTTATAAATTCAGAATATTCTGTTCATGTTTTAAAATTATTTAAAGCCTTGTATGATCTCAAGCAGGATTCGAGAATTTTGGTATGAGAGGTTAAAATCATTTTTATAAAGAAATGTCTTAAATAGAAGAAGTAGTGATATGAGTTTATTTATCATGGAGAAAGATAAATATATATATTTCTTTTACCTTGTTTGTAGTTTTGATATTTTTGATCTTAAAGTTACTAATAGTTAAGCGAAAGAAATCAACATTTCAGTAAATTTTCCATTTTAAATCATCCACAAACTATTTCTTTACCATATCTAACATGCATCACCTAGAGCTCTCTCTACATACCAATACCTCCTTTCAACTTGTATATTGCATCTTACTTGTAAAAAAAAGTGCTCAACCTTTATTAACTAATCAAAAAATTATTTTAATGACAAATAACCTTGAATACAAGGCATGCTAATCTTAATGTCGAAGTCATTTGACTTTTTTTTCCAAAACTTAGGTTTCATATTTCCGTATACAAATAAAAAATGATTATTTACACTAATAAATTGTTTTGCCTTTAGGAGACCTGTGTTTTGATGGTGAATGGGTATATGGTAATCTTGGAATAATAAAATTACATTACTCATTTAAAAATTCACATTATATAAAATAAAGAAAAACTTCTAAAGGATAAAATGATCTTTAGATATTTCAAAATAATATTGTTGGAACATTAAATGCATAATGTTTTAATGAAGATAAATAGTCAAAAGATAAAGTAAAAGATTAAATTATACTTAATTTTAAAAATGCTTGATATGAGACTAATAGATCAATTTCGAGGGTCATTGAAAAACCCCAAAGTCGGTAGTCAAAAATACTTTTACTCCCAGATTTACTCATCTAAATTGTGAAATAATTTAGTACTATGGTAAGCTCGGGGGTTGATCCTCAAGGAATTGTGGGTGGAGTTTTTCTTATTTGTTGATTAAGATTGATATGAATCACTAGGAAATCACGAAGGAGAAGAAATTAGATGTGAAGGGGAGAATAGAGGGCTTAGGCGTGAAAATTAATTTGTCGAAATGTGAATGATGCTACGTGATCAAAGGGATTGTGTGATCAACTCTAATGCTAATCAAAATCTATTTCCTATCTAAGAACATCTAACTAATAGATTACCTCGAAACCAACTTGATTATCACCACTTCTGCTTCCTTCTTTCCACTAGGAAGAGGCGATGCTTACCAACCATTGGAGAAAACATTGTTCAAGGTGAGTAACCCAATGAAAAATTGATGACACACCTTCGATTGTAATATGTGGAGCTTGGGACCCTTTGAACCCTGTTTGGATGGCAAAAGCTTGAAGTTCCACTAAGATAAGTTAAGTTTCTCATTATTTGATACATAGTATGTATACGATGGTGCCCCTCTTTCTCTCTCTAATTCTTACAAACACAATTAACCCTTAAATCAATGGCTGAGCTACTCCCTTCCTACATGGTTAATCCTTAGATCTTCTCATGTACCTCTTGATAAGTAAGCTTCTTGATTGCTAGATCCATACTCCCTTTGTCTTGAGTGGATGGTTAATCTTTCGTCATGCCTTCTCATGTGCCTCTTGATAAGTAGGCATCTCGGCCAATGAATCAATATTTCCTTTCTCTTGAGTAGAGAGTGGATCTTCCTCTCCACTCTTTGTGTGACACCCTTTAAGTGATTATGAGCCTTAAGCTCATAATTCTCCACCAAAAGTTTGATTACAACCTTGGCTCCTTGAAAACCTGTGGACTCACACTTAACATCTAAAGCTCAACTTGTTAGATGACAAAGAATTACATCATATTCTCACATGATGTACATTAAGTATCTGAAAATTCACAATTTGAGAAATGAATGAAATATATAAAATGTGTATGAATGTCGATGCATGTCATAAACATGAAAATTCATTAATAAATCAATGAATTTGTGTCTTGAAATCATGAGCTTTGATGCAATATACCTCATATATAATGTATTATTTAAGTGTTATTAGAGACTAAATATAAGGTATTTCTATATAATTCCACATAATACCATTATATGTTCAAATGAGAATTCATTGAACAGACTTGTGTTCAATTATGCAGAATTTATATATTTAATTAATTTTATAATATGAAATTATCATATCCTATATTGTGGGAGAAAGTTTTAGCATTTGTAAAATATGCCACAATGAAAACTACGATTAACACATTTGGACTGAAGAGATGCTTTGAAGTAAAGCACGAGTATGCAAGTTTATTTAATTGACTATGAGCATATGATACTAGACCATTACTTTCAAATAATTTCGATATCAAACTAATTGAATTAGATTGTCTATTTTGCCAAACATGATGTTCTAGACATTAAGGAATACACCTTTAAGAATTATTTTAGACATTATAAATGGCTGAAACTGTGATCATAAATATTGAGATGATGATTTAAGATGTTTAATTGATGATTGTTTTTTGATTTGAGGTGATTAAAATAATAATTTATTGATAAATGACTATTTTATTTTGCTATAATAATGATTTAGCATCATAGAGTCATGAATCTAGAAGGGAGTTTCTAGGTAAAACTTCAAGAGGGTTGAGCTTAGTAAGAAATGGTTGTGATCTTGACATTTTTGATCTTAGTGTAATCCATGAACATAGATTATTTTGGAGAGTAGACATAAGTAGGCGGTCAAACTATTATAAGAACTCTAGAGTGTCATAGTTTTAGATCACTTAAAATTAGAATGTAAGGATCTAAAGAAAAAGTTATGGAAAGTAAAAAGAAGTTCACCAAAAAAAGAAAGATTTGAGTTGATCAATTCAACACCCCCTTCTTGATCTAAGTGCTACCTAAAACTCAACAAGCTTAATAGTGTTTAGAATTTTTTTGTCCAAGTGTAGTTATGCATCTGCTCTTATAAAGATATTTGACAGATGCACATGATGCAACAAACATCATAATTAAATTAAAAGGCTTTGGCTTGTTACAAATTTTACAGACTAATGAACATCTATAAGTCTTCAATCTAAGTGCTACTATGATGGGGAATGGCCCAATTGTCATCCATGGTAAAAACTCATTGGACACCTTACATAAGATGATAGCGAGATCAAAGGTAGAGAGTGAGAGCCACAATGAACATACAAATCAATTGAAGTATTAACATGAGCTTATGTGTGCATTGAGCACCAAAAAAAGAATAAAAATTAAAGCCACTCAAGCATTCTGAGTATTATGCAGCAAGGTATTTCCACATATCCATAGAAAATAATTCTTGTAAAGTCTTTTTGTGCTAAATTTTTAAGAATGTAAGGATGTTCTTAACTTAAAATCGAGGGTACCTATTACTTTGGTTGGTCTTTCAGGTAGTAAATCAAGTATAGGCTAACCAAAGCCTTGTCTTCAATGGAGGCTTGTTGAGTTTGTTGTGTTTAGTGTAGATAATTGAGGCCTTGGCTTTTAATGGAGGCATTTTGAGGTTATTATGTTTAGTGTATTTCACTAAGTAATTAGTAGAATCAAATGATGTTATCCCTTGGGGTGGAGTAGGCCATATGAGCTTTCATTATAGCACCTAGTATCCAAACTGCAAACAAGGTAATAGAATAAATTCAGAAAAATATGCAAGAGAGTTTTATAAATTATCTTCTCACATAATTTAGAAAATGTTAAATTTTTAATGAGTTTCTTATTAGAGAGTGACTTTAGATGGAATATTAATGAAAAGGTATCAACAACTTTATAAACTAAATGATCTAGTTACAGCATCATAATTTGGTAATCAAGGATGTGATAGTTAGATCTAAAAAATGTGGTAACATTTCATATTTCACACAAGAAAAAGATAAGCAGTTTTTTTTGAAATCTATTGAGATTATGGTGTGTGGCTCAACAAATTGACCACCAAAGTCTAGTGGTAAATGAAATATTGGGTGAAGTGAGTCATTGATGTGACCTAGTCATTGTATAGTAAATCACGTAAATTTAAAATTTATAAAACTAGAAAATACGAATTTTCAGATATTTAGAAGTATTTCTGAAAAAGTATATCAATTATAATTCAATAAAACTTTTAAAAATAGCGGTAATTTTCCAGGTCGATCACAAGGATGTAATATAATATCTGGTAATTATTCAGAATTTTTTTCAAAGAATACTATTTTCTATAAATTTTATACTAGGAAATAAAAAGGAAATATATTTAAAATTCACAAAAAAGGAAAATAAGGGTGCGGACGTCAAGATGATGTCAGTGCCCGGCGAATGCGAATCAAGTAGAAACAAAGTTTCCCCTAACGATTCTTACGTAAGCAATTACAGGCGATTTAATTGATCAAATTAAGATTTGTAAAAGCCAGAAGAATCATAATAGAATGAAATATATTTTGGTAAATTTAAAATCAACAAATTATCACTAAATGAAATTAAAATTAAGTTGAAAGCAGAAAAACCAAGTTTCGGCATCGCGGCGGCGATGTGTTGACAATGTACCGAAATCCTGAGCATTCAAGAGGATTGTCGTGCAGTGTACACGGCCTCAAAGGCTCTCCTTAGACAAAGACGATGTGGGTAATCTCTAGATCTCCTTGCGAAGTCTAGAGATCAATGAAATAGGTTGTCGAATCGTCTCCAGTGGCTGTCACCCGGTGGAGCAGAAAAACGACGACTTTGCAGCTCTCTAGCGGCTGTCACATGACGGAGAGGAGCTGGATGGAGGTGGGGCGAGTGTCAGGGAGCTTCATCTTCAGGTCCCCGCAGCAAGAGGAGGCTCTTCATCGCATCTGGTACGCTCTCAGGAGGTGGCGACTCATCTCCTGGTGGATCGTCCTCTTCCTGACAACGGCTTGTTCGTCGATCAATCAGAGATGCTTTACTTGATAGATTCACAATTCTTTTATCGTGAATCGTTCAACAATTTTAGTAACAATGCTCTACGAATCGCGTTGACAAGATTTTCACCGATGATCCAGTCATTCTGGTTGCTTAATCCTTCACCGGTGATCTATAGGAAAGTCACGATAATCAGCTAAAAAATATGAGTTTTGGCTCTAGGAGGATTCGAACCCATGCCGGTTGCCTGCCCCCTTTATGGGGAAGGTGTGACGGAGGTTTAGTCCCACATCGGTTGTGTGCCGAATTTTTGGCGAATATATAGTAGTGTTACATATCCGATCAAGTCCCTTTCTCGCGCGTGTACGACCACTCCTTGCCCCATAGCCGGCTGGCCACCGGTGATGTGGAAGGGGGGTGGCGCATACGTGCCCCTATCAGTCCAAGTCACTTGAGCCCCTACTCGCGGCTACTCCCTGACTGCGCTTCCAACCCGCTTGCGGGCTTGGCTGGTCGACGGGTCCCCCCCATTTTATTTTATTTTTATTTTTATTTATTTTTCTTCATTTATTTCAAAAGTAAGACTGTAAAAATCATATAAATTCGTATAAAATCACATAATTACTTAAAATTCACGTTAATCAACTGAAAACCACTTTTCACGCTTTAACACAAATATAAGTCTATTTATCATGAGTTAAGGCTAAAACTATATTATTTACTAATTATTCACTCATGATAATGAAGACATATCAGTCATCAAATTTTTTTTTATGGCCAAAGTGTTCCAAAAAATATATAGTTGTGGTGAGAAAGGCTGCAACTCCAATGTTTATGTAAACCAAGCTGTAGTTAATTTTATAGAGGCTACTCAAGAACAAGAGAAGGTTGAAGTAGAAGACCCAAGGCATTTTCAAAAGGATGAAATTATTGAAAGTGAGGATAGAGAAATGCTTTCTCATTCAATAATTGTTAAGAGGCTTATGTTTATACAAAAGAAGGGAAACAATTCCTAAAATCACAATATTTTTTGAATGTGTTACACTATTAATAAAAGAACTATATGATGTTATTATTGATAGTAAAAAAATAAAATATTTTTACTTAAGTACGCTGCAAAAGTTAGGGACTAAACTCATTTTGGGCTTTCCCATATTTAAAGCCCACATTTCAAATCACTTAGGTCACCAATTTTTGGGCTTCTTCATTTCTTTGAGTGGTTTTATACATCACTATTTATGTGAAGGAAATTTAAAATCATTGTTTGTTTGGCCTATATTAAAAGGCTATACAAATTCCAATGATGTAATCCTTTGAAATAATTTCTTTGAACATATCATGCAAATCCAGAATGCTATAAAAAATATTTTCTTGAAACTAAAGATTACTTACCGAAGATAAGAGGCCTTCCTCACAAACCACATCATCAGTAGGATTGGCTCTATGTGTCTATTTCATACTGTGATACTATGTGATGCACAAAATTCAGGAAAGAACAAAATTAGGCTGGAATCTTCCAGACAGAAAATCCATAGTCTTTGAGCCTACAATGATTATTTGGACAATGCTTGAATCTAAAAAACCATAATAACGTCTTTTGAATCCCTATAAGTTGATTAAATATAAAAGCATTGAGAAATATCTAATGATAAAAAAGGTTATGTAAACTAAAAGTAGTTGCTACTCTCCTAAAAAAATAGATTAGCTCAAAAAACAGCATAAAAGTCAATAAATATAAAAAGAATAATTGGTCATGCCAAACTAGAACATTATACATATGGTTAAGGCCTACTCAGTTGAAACCTTTGCTGTCCACACTTCTATAATTTTGGGTTACCTACATAAAGTTTGGGCATTTCTTCTTCCATGGAGTGTTGTACATCAAATTTTTTTTGCAATCATAAAATGTTGTCATACCCTGGTAAATCAAAATGAAAAAGAAGTAAATCCATTTTCAATATGATATCAGTTTAATACCGTTGTGGTGATAATTGTTGAATACTAAAAGAAGATGTACATAAATACTTCATCATCTTGATCTATATTTTTCAATGATATGAGGCCCATTTATTTTTTCATGATTCATAAGTCTATAGAGCCTTTTATGCAAAAAAAATTCTAAAAAATTCTTAAATGAATATTTATGTGAAAATATTCTTAAATATAAATCTAAAATTAATCAGGTCATCTCCAAAGTTATACACCTTCACTTGTTCCCATTGTACATAATTCGCATTGTCAATTATCTATAGCATGTTTATTGTTATTGGAGTGCATTCTCTTTTTTCTCTAAATTACATGATCATAGAAGTTGCACAAAATACGCTTATCATTGATACCGATCTGACATTTGCCATTTGGTGTGAATTTGTCTCACTAATGAAACACCCTAACTAATATTGAGCTGAGGGAACATATACAAACACATGTACATGTATATGCGAACATAAATTTGTATATATGATGCATGGATACCGCCACATGGTCGGTTTCAAAGAGCAGACAGAGTTAGGGCCAAAGGGCTATGCTATATATATGCAGTGGGTGACACGTGTACGGGTTAAAGCACTTTCTGGCGTAAAGGAAAAGACAATCAGCCTTGTTACTGTACTTTCCAGCTGGCTTTCATAATCAAGGAGAAGTTTAAAAACCTTACGAGCTATCTCGAGATCACATAGACCAAGGTGGAATTTTCTCACTCAACAATATGAAACTACCTGATTGACCCCAGCTCAACGCCGTTTAGCGGCACCCATCCACGGTCCGACCAACCTTTCAAGGTATCTATTTCGCATTTGATGCTAATTTCTTACTGCAGACTATGCACGTTTGGAGAGAGAGAGAGAGAGAGAGAGAGAGAGAGAGAGAGAGAGAGAGAGAGAGAGAGAGAGGGAGAGAGAAGGGGAGAGCGAGCGAGTATGTGTGTGTGTGTGTGAGAGAGAGAGAGAGAGAGAGCCGTTGGGTACTTGAAAAGAAGCCCCCTGCCTCTCTGTCTCTCTCTATGGGGCGACGTCAAACGAGTGAGAGTTTCACTGTGTTAACAGAGGCCGATATTTTCTTAAATACGGCTGTTTATTTAACTGCTATAACAAACGTTATTGACCCATATTTTTTATTAGAACATGCTCCGTTTTAAGTTAGAAAATGGCCCCGATTGTATCCACCGAACTATGTGGCATCCTGGGGTAGTTGGTGGTTGCGTAACTGGTCTGCAGAAAGTATGCACACAAGAGGGTAAGACTGGATCGCTTGGTCAATATTCGAGGTAAGAGATCAACGTGGAATCAGCACCCTTCGTCCCAGCGAAGGTTACTAAATCTAAGTACATATTATGGTTGAATAACTGAGTGATTGATTACGTATCAGCCCCGCCCATGACTCTCGGATCGCATCTCTTGAGAGCAGTGTCGGGGATAGACGGTCGCTTCACAAGAGCATCATGTTGTGGAGGAACGTGATCAGCTTATGATAGTCCTGATTTCTTCGGCTCTCGATTAGGAGATCCTTGGCTTTCGGTAGGATGGATATTGCCTTGGGCAGAGGTCACCCGCTTCTCCACCTTCCAACTCATACACGGTCTCCCCGAAGATCGCCTGTGGTGGCGTGCCAACACCAGCCCGGATTCAGCGAGAGCAACTATGTCATTCTTTCCCTAATTTGTCGCTCGCATCTGTGTGAACTCTGGGTTGTCTGCCAGCGGGTCGAGTAGTGCGCATGTTTCTGCATCATTGAACTCCCAGGTCCCTAAAGCCAGCAGCCAGTGGGGCCACACTTGGGACTCTACCTTGTTGCCAGTCTCCGGTACTCCATGACCTATGGAAGTTAAGAATAATAAAAAAAAAAAGCGGGTTCATTCTATCTAAAACTCGTCAGAAGATCTAAAGGAATAAATATATTTAATGGCATATTTTTACTTCATTCGTTAATCACATATATTGTAACGTTTTATAGAAAGGCATATCCATTAACAAACTTTTTAATGTGGCACTAAATAAGCCCGGTTACTTCTTCATTTTCCTTCCCTGTGATTACTCAATGACCGGTAAACGAAACCATGGAGAGAAGTTAGGCGTAACCCAGTTGATGTCCGGGTTGGTGGTTGGGGGTAGGGCGCATTGGGGAGAAGAGATGGATCGCATTGTCCACCCTAAGCGAGGACCATCTTCAAGGTAATTCGGGGGCCAGATCAACCAGCTCCGCACACCCCAACACCCCCCCCCCCCGCCCCCGCCCCCGCCCCCGCCCCCCTCTCTTCAACCGGCGGGGTCACGGGGTATGTACGACAATCGAATCCAGTCGATTTCTAAAAAGGGTAAGTAATCAACTTTCGAAGAATCTTCCATCAGTGGTTGTGAACCACTGACTTTTTCAATCTTTTGGACACTTGTTGCGTGGAAGCAAGTCAGAAAGAGTGAGAAATAGAACTGTCGAAGTCGCCGGAGGAGGATCGATTCGCTGGTCACCGGAGAAGGCGGCGGTGGCGGCAGCGAGAGAGCTGTTGGCTCGTGAGAGAGGAGAGAGACAGGTAAAGGAGAAAAATGAAAAATTGAATTAAAGCGATAACTCGATTACAGCTATTTATATCCGGTTATTCGGGACCACTTATGCCGAACCGGATCCGGTACACTCGCGGGAGGGAACGGAAGAGGAAATAAATACAGTACTAAATTAATTATGGTATTAATCTAATTTCTTACTCTTCGACAAGAAACATCTGATCTGATTCGTTCTCATTAACCATGAGATGATCATCGTAGGTTCATCCTGTTGTCGACTGATGCTCCTATTACACACAGACTCGGAGGGATGAGAACCAGCTATTGAGGTCTAAATCCAACCCCTACACTATTCTCGACCACTACCTGAGCCTATCTCAATCCTCATCCATCCCCACCCAACGTTGTTTCAACAATTAGAACTCCCGCTATGGACTGGTCCACCTATCTCAGCCACATTTGAATGTGCATATATCCCATAAAAAATATCTATAAAGTTTCATGTCAAATTTTTAAACGTGCAATTTTTATTGGTACATATACATAATAATCTCCCGTTTGTAGATACCCGAGCTAAGATTTGGAAGTACCCTATTATTCCGTAGAGTGTGCTTGTTTAGTTTATCACGACCTACGTTCTTTTGAAAGAGTTACTACATTCGAATGCACTAAAATTATCAAATAAGGGGGTGCGGGGGAGAGAGAGAGGGAGTTGACTAAATATGATCAGAATGAAGTCAAGTGCACGTGATATGGCATCGAATGTAGGGTAATAGAGTCTAACATCCATATACCCAAGGGGAAAGGCATAATTGAAAAATAGAATAATAATCCCCCAGATCATTTGGATCCAGGCGTATAGACGAAGGAACTGCTAAACAAAGCGAGGTGTGTAGAAGAAATCGAATTATTCTTCTACTCAATCTGTGACGTGAATCCTTTCTTCTCCTTCCCTCTGTTCTTGGTGTGGGTGTAGCTTACAACTTCCATGCAGAAATACCACTAAACGGCTCTGTGAAAGCTATGCAGACGAGAATAGGGAGACTAAATCTCAAGAACGGCATCTATGATAAGAGATTAACAAAAAATTAGCATCCACCATTCTGCTACAGATTAGTCGATCTAAATCTGGACGTGAACTTGCAGTCCGAGTCGATATTGAGCTGTTAGCTCTAACACATTTTTCCGCGGTCTCCCCCCCCAACCCCCCCCAACCCGCGCTCCGTTGCCGGCCCCAGTTCTCCTTCTGTTCTCCTTTTACTTGGAATATGCACAAATACGAACTTGATTTTCATAATATCTCGTTTTTTGTTGATATCACCAAGCACAATGACATGGCAATTAATATGTAGCACTTAAATTTAATATAAGTTACCTTAAGAATGGCGGAAGATGATTCTATGTAGTCTTCCTGTCAATCCGTAACTCGCAAAGGACCATGCGTCAACCGACATAGCAAGTTTGGAACTCATCCTGATCTAGCGTTTTCTACATATGGCCTTAGAATCAAACTTGAGAAAAAAAATAGGCTTGGGAAGGAAGCTTGACAGGTCGAGGACAGATGCGGGCATCATTCTTGTGAGGTAACGGCTGAAAAGTCGCAATGGCTATTTTGTATAAAGTGATGACGGGAAAAGACAACCTTCTATAACGATATTTTGCTTGAAGCTAGGATATTCCTACTCTCAACCACATGTTTTAGTTTAAGAGATGTTGCTAGAATGCTCTCCACTTCCCTCCCGTTTTTATAATAAATTACGTGATAAAGTTTAAAGTTGATAGCAATGTGATTTTTGTCATTAGCCGTGGATATCTCTCCCTAATGAAGCACCCTACCAAACATAGATACGACTTCATGGCTGATATGAAAGGGCAGTTAGGGAGAGGGCCAAACAACCATATTAAAATTGCAGTAAACGACCCATTTATAGGCTTGATTATGAATCGGGTGTAACTAGAAAGGTACCCGATCAAACGGCAGCTGACGATGACACACATCACTCGTTGGCTTCGTAATTTCTTAAGTAGAAAATATACAATGCTGTTTTATTTCTAGTGCGGGGGAAATTTTTGTCCTATAAGCTCTCTCGAGATGATATGAACCTTGTCGGATTCATTTTCTTGAGTGATACTAGGCGATTGATGTCGAGTCAGTTGTTCTTCCCATCACTAAATTATAATAATGAAAGCACCGCCGAATTGAAAACATTTCTCCTGAGCTCAATTGACGGGTCCGGACTCATTTCAAGGGACGTACTCTACATTTGGCGTTAATTTCGTCACCCAAAGGATGCGTGTGTCAATCGAGCGAGAGAGATAAATGTATTATGAAGCGTGAAATCATGCTCCAACTTATAAAGCCACCTCAGGAGATTCAAAGTTACAGGCGTTGTCTGTCCTCAACGACATAAAAATAACAAAAATCATCATTAGCTAGTAACCCATACGACTTTTTCTTATTCCTGATGGACATGGCGTGGCCGTGTTACGTTGATAATGTCGGCTCGATTGAAGCACTGATTGCAGAGCAAGGTTGAGACCACCATCTGTTTTGTGGTAAATCAAGATCGCGTTTTCAAACGGATCTGGGATGAACTCGGAGGTGACTACGGGAGCGAAGAATAATCGTGGTGATGCCTGGCCTGTAAGTTCATGTTACAGGGGTCAGCACACTGTTATAGCTCTTGATAACTAGAGAGCGAGAGCGAGAGAGAGAGAAAGAGAGAGAGATTCATAAGCGGCTAGAAAAGAAGCCATCTATCTTCAACAGCGACTTCTAAACACTCAGGTTTCACTCTGGTAACAGTGAGATCACTTCGTCATCAATTAGAACATTTTCTTAAATATAATTTCTTGTCTTATCCCCTGAAAAACATCAATAACGGTATCATCCTCCAAAAGTTAGACAAATCGGTACGTCATCTTGGTGTGTGGGGGGAGGGCTCACCTGATCTGTAGAAGGTAATGAGAGAAGAGGACGAAGACTAGATCTCTAAAACAATATCTGCAACAAGCGATTAAAGAGATATGAACACGTCTTGGTATTACAGATCAGTTATTCAAAGCAATCCGACGTGGACTTACACTCCGAGTCCGTCTTTATCCATTTGCTCCCATCCTCTGATCTCTCCTCCGTCTTCTTTTTGTCTGTTGGAGTCATCTTGTCCCCGACCTTATTACTGTGAACCACTCTTTTTTCCAAGAACTTCATAATCGCAAGACCCGTGCTTTGAGGGTATATCTTCTTGCATACCAGTGTTCTCAGCAGCTGTAGGTTTTTCCATAAGAATAAGCGTTTGAAGTTAGTGTGAGAATGATCTAGTTTATACCGCATGCAGTACATATTCCGCTTACATTGCTCAGAAGACGTGGAATGCATACCTTCTCTTTCTTTGACGCCAAGATCGGATCTCTTAAGCCTGGAGCCGGGGTGAAACCACCGCTACATACGAACATTCTCCTGAGGAGCAAAATCGCTTGCTGAGACTTCTGGTTTGTTTGGCTCTCCATTAGTACATCCCTGGCTTTCCTTAGGATGGTCTTCGCCTTTGGGGACAGGTTCCCCATTTCTTCCCCTTTCCAGTCGTCGGCGATCTTCCAGCAGTTCGCCGGTGGCAGCGTGCTAGAGTTGTGTTCGTGTCTTTGTTCCATCGGCTCCAGCAACAGCAGATTTTCCAACTCTCTCTCTAGTCTCTCCATCTCATCTTGTGTGAACTCGGGGATGTCACGCAAGGGGCTCGTCTTCTGGGAATGTTTGTATTTTGGTATCTCTTTCTTTGTCTGGTGGTTGCCAAAGGTTCCAATGGCCAGCAGCCCCTGGGGCCACTCTTCGAACGACTCCTTGCGGCCAGTCTCTTGTGCACTGTAATCTGTGAAATTTGACAAACTAAAGATCAATGCGGTCATACAAATCAGGATCAATTGACATAACATTAGAATGAATTAATATATTTCAAGTATTCTTTTTTACCAGGGATATTCTCACGCGGGATTATAACTAATTTATATGAATATTATTTTTTATAAAATTCATCCATAATATTCCATCTAAAATGCTTAGATCTGGAAATTTTACTACTACACCTGATTTTACAGTCGGCAGATTCCGAAACTATGCTTCGGAGAGATAATATTATTTTCTATCATCTGACAGTTACGTTTATCACAACCAAGGTTGCTTTCAACAGTGAGTTATATTCGAATTCAGAGTTAATAAATCACTTGAGAGAATTGAGAGGGAGAGAAGAGATGGAGAGAGGGGGAGAGAGAGGGAGGGAGGGAGGGAGAAAGAGAGAGAGAGAGGAGAGAGAGAGGAGAGAGAGAGGAGAGAGAGAGGAGAGAGAGAGGAGAGAGAGGAGAGAGAGAGGAGAGAGAGAGGAGAGAGAGAGAGAGAGAGAGAGAGGGAAGAGAGAGAGAGGGAAGAGAGAGAGAGGGAAGAGAGAGAGAGAGAGAACTCGTCAGAGATGACTATATATATTAAGAATAAAGTGAAGTGCATGTGACCTGTAATCTAGCCTAGATCGGGAAGTCTATCATTCACATTCCTAAGATTACGAGGAAAGGAATAATAGAATAAGGATTCCACAGAACATGCGTCCAGATATATAGACGAAGGAATGTCTAAATAAGGGCAAGAACCGTTGGCATCGCCTTTGCTTGACATCTGTCCTTCCTGGGCCGTTTACGTTTTTTCCCACGTAATTTTCCCGGCGGGGGGGGGGGAGGGGGGATTTGGTTTCTATAGCCTCATGAATCTACTCACGATATCAAATAGTTCACCTTGAACCCACCTAATTTAGAGAAAAATGGAAGATAAATACGATAGAGAAGGCCTACAATCAGGGAAAAATAGGAGAAAAGTAATCGTGGGAAGAGTTCTGAGGGGATGTGACGCCTCTAAGAGAAAAGTTGGAGAAAAAAACGATCGTGGTAAGAGTTTTAGTGGATATTCAGGGGATTTGACGCATCTAAGGGAAAAATTGGAGAAAAATGATCGTGGGAAGAGTTTTAGTGGATATTAAGGGAATCTGACGCTTCTAAGGGGAATCAGGAGCTTTTCTACATCAGGGAAAGCCTGTGTATCAAAGCAGCGAGCTCTGGGGATTCATGGTAACGGAGATGAAAGAGGAAGCTCACTCTGCGAGGGGAATGCTTTCTTCTCCTTCTTCCCGTTGATCTTGGTCTGGACCCAGCTTAGAATCTGCATGAAGTCAGTCCAGCGAAAGGATGTTCAGAGCAGTAGAACCAGAAGAGAGCGAGAGAAAGGAAGAGATAGAGGAGAGGGGAGCCATTCTACGTTTATGTTCTAAGAGAGCTCACCCTCATATCGTCGCCTGCAGCTTCTTCCTTGAGGCCTAAACAGAGAAGAGCTTGGCTGCTTGGTTCTGTGTGGAAGACCACGAGAGTTGGAGGTGGGAGGGGGAGCTCACAACAGGAAGCTATATAGAAGACGAGGGGAAGGGTCAGCGCTGACGTCCAATCCACGCTCGCAATCGGTCCACGTCGGTGAGCCGTGGGCAGGGTCATCTTGACGCTAACGGTGGTTTCCGGCGACCAGTCGCCCTCGTTGCCAACTTCACCAGAAGTGGAAATTCCTACTTGCAAGAACGCTGAGTCGAGATTTCTGCGAAGCGTTTAATAAGATGAGTTCCTGCTCTGCTGCAGTCACATGTGTTTGGCCATAAGCTCTTGTCCGTGTGTGTGTGCGCGCGCGCGTCTTTCTCTCTTTCTTTCTCTCATTCTCGCTCTAGTTTTCTAAGCTTCTGTTGGCAGCGGACCTGAAAGAGTTTGGTGACATGACTACTACCTGCCAGGAGCAAAGAAATTGGGCGTCTCGTCGGGCCATCTGCCCTCGTGGGTTGGGTCCCCAAAACCAGGGAGAACCTTCTCGCTGCATCTCATTCTTCTGTTCTTTGCAGGGGAGAGAGAGAGAGAGAGAGAGGGGGGGAGAGAGAGAGAGAGAGAGAGAGAGAGAGAGAGAGAGAGAGAGAGAGAGAGAGAGAGAGAGAGAGAGAGAGACAGAGACAGAGAGACAGAGAGAGAGAGAGAGACAGAGAGAGAGAGAGAAAGACTCCCTGTGGTGGTTGATTGTCGTTCTTCGTGGAGGCAACGGATCCTTGCATTTGATTCCTCATTTTAATATCTGTTTCTTCCCTCGGGCCGGTAGGCCGGGGCGGCAAGTTGTTCATGAATATGCATATCAGTAGCACCGCCTCCGCCGGCGGCCGGCGCTCGGGCACGCACGGGGGAGAAGGGGGGGGCGGGCTTCAGTGGAATCCACAGTCGGCTCTGGCTCCACCGCCGCCCACCCACCAATTCCAGAAGCCCCTGTTGGAATTCTGGCCGATGTGACCGACAGGGCATGCATATGATTCACTATACTCTGATTTTCACCCAGAATTCTCGAGTTCACATTACTTACGGATTCTTGGATTAGCATACTCACTCTCTACTTTATTATATGATCCCTACGTAGAAGTCTACAGGAAGTTGATTTTTGTTTGTCCTGAAATAGGTATAATCAAACTTGGAAAAGAACTCAAAGACTCAAGTGAGAATGACTTCCTACAAAGTCCCTTATACAATGGTTCAACTTATTTGATTAAGACCAGCCATCTCTTCTAGTTAATCCATTATACAATCTCCATCATGAACTTGTGGTATGTGGATTACTAATACAAGTTTGGTGAGCTATGTCATATCTTAAACAACTTTGTGACCTAAAAAGTAATGATTTTCCTCCATGTCCATGGTACATGGAATGAACCAATATAGATCATCATCACTGGAAAGTAATCAAGTCACATCAATTCAATTATTTGATTCTCCACTTAGAAAACCTTACCCAATTGATCCTTAGGATAATGTTAGTGACTTTATTTGAACTTAGGAATAATTCTTAGAATCAAATTATGACATAATTTTTTTAATGCCATTGGTTTTGATAATTACAAGTGAAAATTTATTGATATGTGATTATTGAATATTGATTGTTATTTATATATGTCACAAATATGTCTCAAATATTCAATATGATCATTGATTATATGAATTATCTTTAATAATTTTATTATTATATTGCTAATGATCATATCTAATGTATTACTTATTGATATTAAGTGATTCTTTATATTATTAACATTTGATCAACAAAGAATATCAATTGAAGAATTATTTTTAAATGAAAGAATAAGTATATCATTAAATAGGTATAAGGAAATCATGCAAATTGTTTTATCTTTGATAATATATTTCTGTAATCATATTATGCAGTATTTATAATTTTTAAATGATGATAGACAGGCTCCCTAAGATCTCACATGGATTAAATCATCAAGAGTGTGAGAAAATGAAAGAGATATTCAAGTTTCAAACATAACATCTCAATAGTGACACATCAGCTACTTACATGGACAAAAGGTCATAGTAAACTTGATGATTTGGACTAACCTCCAACCATTCTTTGTCAAGTTAGGAAAATTTAATTTAAATTTAAATGAAAAAGGATGAAGGAACAGGGATATCCAAATATTGGAAGGTTCAACAGTTGTTACCTTGCATTCTAGAAACGACAAGTTCTTGAATGAACTTCTCAAATGTTTGAGATCCAGCAACTTAAAAACTGTTGATGGACAAAGGCCAACTTATGAGATAAAGTTTCTAAATCGAACACTTATTGAACACATAAATATTTAAGCAAGAACTGGAAGCTCTTTTGGTTGTATGCATTCATGACATGTGAAAACCCTGCATCATCTTCTCCAACAGATTTCAACAACACGATCAACTTCATCTTCATGGTTCTAACTCTTTATCAGGCTGTAAGGTAATTGGGTGCTGATAGGGGAGTGATTTGGGTGTAGGCATGTGTTGGTAGCTGTGTTTGGCCCAAAAAGGGTTGTCTCCAAGGAAACAAAGTTGAGGCATTTGGTGGCTGATCTCATAAAAATCAGTGTGTAATTCTTGAGAGAATTAATAAATATTGAAGGGAAGTTTACTTTGAGATTGAACATAACCAGATGAGGGTGAACTAGTATAAAAATTCTTGTGTTCTTGGTAAGAGAGAGTTGGGTGAACATGTATGTTGGCAGAATGACAATAATAAATCAAGAAAACAGAAAAATCTTAGAAACCCCAATTCATCCCCCTTTTGATATTTTACTAAGCCTATAGTTTTCCAACAATTTGTATTTAAACAAACCTTAAAATAAGGATATTAATAAATATCAAGGAATAGATTTTGATGATTAGCAAACACTTAAAACATTCAACCTTATACCAGCCATATTTAATGGAACTAGTTATGTATTTTAGAAAACTAAAATCATGATAAAGAACTCAACACAACTTTTCAGCTCCAAGAACTTAACAACATGATAAAGAGTAAGACATTGCATGATATATCAAGAACAATGCTGGCTGATATTAATCTTCCAAAATATTTTTGTGCTGAAGTAATTAGTAGACCATGTTATGTGATTAATAGAGCTTTGATTAGATCAAAACAAAACAAAACACCTTATGAATTATTTAAGAATAGGAAGCTAAATTTAGATTAAGTTAAACCATTTGGATGTAAATATTTTATTCTAAAACATGGAAGATAAGAACTTGGAAAGTTTGATTAGAAGAGTGATGAAAGAATATTTTTTGATATTTTGAAAAGTCTAAAACTTATAAAATTTATAATAAAAGAACTTTAGTCATTGCAGAATCTATTCATGTGAAATTTATGGAAAAACTCATATTACAAACATTATTTCAAATGGGGTTGATATAAATGAACAAGTTGACAACATAAAATGGGAATCAAGAGAGTGAATCAAGTTGACACACTCATATCCCAATGCCAAAAATGATTGCTTACCTAGGATTTAGAAATATACTAAGAGCCATCTAAAAGAAAATGTCTTAGGAAATTTAAATGATAGGGTTAGAACTAGGTCAGCTGTCAAAAAAATTAAGTGGCATTTACTTTAAAAATTGAATCTGGAAATATAGATGACGTGCCCATGGATGCAGATTGGATCAATGTTATACATGGAGAATTAGAATAATTCAAAAGAAATGATGTTTGATATTTAGTTCCAAGATCAGATCATTAAATTGTGATTGTAAGAAAGTGAGTCTCTAGGAAAAAACTTAAATGAGTGAGTAATAGAAAATAAGATGATTAGTTGTACAAGGTTATGTTTAAGAAGAAGCAACTGATTATGAAGAAACCTATACACCGATGCCTAGCCTTAATGCTATTAGAATTCTTCTCATATTTCTATGTGTGAATAATTTTAAATTATACCAAAGGAATGCTAAAGGTACATTTCAACATGGATTGAATAAGGAATATGTATATGTAGAACAATATTTTGAAATGGAGGATTTACATCATCCTAATAATGTCTTTAGGGTCAAGAAAGTCTTGTATATATACTAAGTTCCATGAGCTTAGTATAAAGAATTAAATTATTATTTTTATTATAAAATGATTTTAAATGAAGAAATGTTGACAACTTTATTTCTAAAATATAAAGTGAAATGATATTTTAATTATAAAAATAAATATTGATGATATTATATTTAGAGTAGGTGACGTGACATAATTATTGTATGATAAATCACACAAATTTAAACTTTATAAAAACTAAAAAATACTAATGTTTAGATTTCTATATCTGGTCATATTTCAGAATGTTTCTCAAAGAATATGAATTTTTATGATTTTTAGACTAAATGATGAAGATAAAATATATTTAAAATTAATGAAAAAGGAAAATTTAGATGTGGACATCACAATGATGTCATCACCCCAACAAATGTGATTTGGGGAAAAAACTTTATTTGGTGATCCTTTTTTAAGTAATTATAGATGATTTAATTAATCAACTTAAGATCTATAAAATTCAAAAGAATTATAATTTAATAAATAATAATTTTAAAGCATGAAATAACACACTATCACTAATTTATGTTAAAATAAATTTTAAAGTAGAAAATACAGAGTTTTAGTTTTGCAGTAGTGATAGCCAAAATTTTATATTCGGGAGGATTATTGTGCAATGTTTATAATTTTGAAGGCTCTCTTTGGATATGAATGATGTGGGCAATTGATAAGTTTTCATTATCATGAATTAATAATCAATAAATAATATAATTTTAGCCTTAACTTATGATAAATAGACTTATATTTGTGTTAAATTATGAAAAGTAGTTTTCAATTGATTAACGTGATTTTGTGGCTAATTATATGATTTTTTAAGAATTTATATGATTTTTATAGTCTTATTTTTGAGATAAATAAAGAAAAATAAATTAAAATAAAAAATAGCAAAAAAGGGGGACCTGTTAGCTAGTCAGGCCCACAAGCAGGTCATAGGCGTATTTAGGGGGAGCTGTGAGTAGGGGCTCGAGTGGCTAGAACTGATGGGGGCACATGTGTGCCACCTTCCTTTCACGTCACTAGTGGCCAGTCGACTGTGGGGCAAGGAGTGGTCGTATATGTGGGAGAAAGGGACTCATTACTTGTAAATATGATATTACTATATATTCACCCAAAACTTCGATGCACAAGCGATGTGGGACTAAACCGGCATTACACCTTCCCCTGAAAGGCTTCGAAGATTTTAATACCTAAACTATCCCTTTGTTATAATAAAGATATATCATGATGACGTCACTTGATAAGGGCATTATAATACTTATTTTAATCTCTCTCATACAAGCGGACAATTGGCATGGGTTCGAATCCTCACTAACGTGACTTAGTCATTGTGTAGTAAATCACGCAAATTTAAAATTTATAAAACTAGAAAATATAAATTTTTAGATATTTAGAAGTAACTTTGAACAAATATATCAATTATAATTCAATAAAATTTTCAAAAATAACAATAATTTTCCAGGTCGGTGATGCACCGAAATCTTGAGCGTTTGAGAGGATCGTCATGTAGTATCCATGGCTTCGAAGGCTCTTCTTAGACAAGGATGACGTAGGCAATCTCTAGATCTCCTTGCAAAGTCTAGAGATCAATGAAATGGGTCATCGAATCATCTCCAATGGCTATCACTCGGCGGAGTGAAAAAATAGTGACTTTGCAGCTCTCTAGTGGTTGTCACCTGATGGAGAGGAGCTAGATGGAGGTGGGGCACGTGTTAGGGAGCTTCATCCTCAAGTCCGCACAGCAAGAGGAGGCTCTTCATCGCATTTGGTACGCTCTCAGAAGGTGGCAACTCGTTTCCCGGCGGATCGTCCTCTTACCGAAGACGGTTTATTCGTCAATCAATCGGAGATATTTTACTCGATGAATTTGCAATCCTTTTATCGTGAATCGTTTAATAATTTTAGTAACAATATTTTGCAAATCGTGTTGACGAGATTTTCGCCGATGATCTAGTGATTTTGATGACTTAATCCTTCACCGACAATCTACAAGAAAGTCGCGATAATCAGATAAAAAATATGAGTTTTGGCTCGGGGAGGATTCAAACCCGCGCTAGTTGCCCCCCCTTTCTGAGGAAGGTGTGACACAAGTTTAGTCCCACATTATTTGTGCGTTGAAGTTTTTGGTGAATATATAGTAATATTATATTTACAATCAAGTCCCTTTCTCAAGCATGTACAACTACTCCTTGCCTCACAATCGGCTGCCCACCAGTGATGTGAAAGGGGAGTGGCGCACACGTGCCCTTATCGGTTCAAGCCGCTCAAGCCCCTACTCGTGGCTACTCCTTGACCGTGCTTCTGACCCGCTTGCGGGCCTAGCTGGCCGGCGGGTCCCTCCCCATTTTGTTTTATGTTTATTTTTATTTCTTTTTCTTCATTTATCTCAAAAGTAAGACTATAAAAATTATATAAATTCATATAAAATCACATAATTACTCAAAAATTCACGTTAATCAACTGAAAATCACTTTTGATACTTTAACACAAATATAAGTCTATTTATCATGAGTAAGGCTAAAACTATATTATTTACTAATTATTAACTCATGATAATAAAGACTTATCACACCCCCAAACTTAAATCATTGCTAGTCCCTTAGCAATAGAATTACAAAAATAAAAATTTACAAATCTC
Organism: Spirodela intermedia; assembly: GCA_902729315.2. Taxonomy (NCBI): domain Eukaryota; kingdom Viridiplantae; phylum Streptophyta; class Magnoliopsida; order Alismatales; family Araceae; genus Spirodela; species Spirodela intermedia. Next base: position 3,420,837 of record LR746271.1, read on the forward strand.
AAACATCATATTTCAATACATAAAAAAAAATACAATTAGAAATGATGTACTTTTAGACACTTTGGATTCTTATATTCAGTATTTAAGGATGATGTCAAGCACTTAAATGTTTAAGTACTCCTTAGAATAACAATCTAGACTTCACTTCTTCTATTCACATTTTTATCACTTCTTCACTCATAGATATATTTATAAGATATTCCAATTATCAATACTCATCAAAGAATAATATTGATCGTACATTTCCTTTTTTCCATGGCTTGATTTTTGAAGTTTGTACTATATTTCTTTCTTTTTATATATATATATATATATATAGTCGATAAGTAGCTTTTCTTGTAGACAAATTTTGACAATAAGAATGATGTCTCACACCCTCCATGTGTACTCTTCATTTTCAGGGCTTTCACTTTATCCACTTATTTTGCAGTGTGTTTTTCTATGCACGATTTTCGACAATGAGAATGATGTCTCATACCCTCCATGTGTACTCTTCGTTTCTAGATTTTTCACATTGCTCTCTTTTTTCTCTCGAAATAAATGATTTCTCCTCACAAGTCCTATAAACCAAGGTGCAAAAATCTCCATTAAAGTCAAATGATCAATCAAATTTTCAAATCAAGTAAATACTATCCATCAAGATCATGAAGTGAAAATCTGTAAAATCAAATCCATGTTATCTATCATGTATCCAAGGAGTATTCCAACATTTCATGCTACTAGATCATTCTTTTGACTCAATAATAATCTTTCTAGTATCTTTTGGTATCAATCAATCTAATTGATTTAATTTTTCATGCATGCAATATGATGTAAGAAATTTGTAAATTAGATAGTTCTGACAGTTCTGTTTTCTGTTTTCAGTTTTATTTTTAGCAGCAATAAATTTGTCAAAAATAAATCAAAACTATCCTCTTTATAGCTGTAATTTCGAATTTCAGTAATATATGTCTAGGGAATTGAAATGTGAGAAAAGGGTCTCTAGAATTTCAAATTTCGGGCTGTTTTTTGTCTGCTGTTTTTGACAGTCTGTTGTTCTTGACAGAAAACTAGAAAATAGATGTTGCAATTTTTCCGAATTTTATTTTATTTTTATTTTTTTAGTTGCTGTTCTAAGTTGAATAATGAATACTTCACCCCCCAACTTAAAAATGACATTGTCCTCAATGACACAGAAAAATTGAAACAGAATATGCAGAAAATATAATTTTCACGTGAAGTATGCATATGTGCAAAGTTAAGCATTAAAAATATTTTCATAAATGATAAAACTCAGAAAGACATCACCTCAACCTTGTTTTTAATTTTCCACTTCATCTTACACTCCTCCTCCTGCACTTTTTCGAAAGAACAAATATAGAAACAAGTACTGCGAAATTCTAAGAAAAACAGAGCTTAAAAAAAATCAAATAGAATGAAATAAAAACCATGGGTTGCCTCCCATGCACTGCTGAATTTAATGTCTTCAGTTGGACAACTCTTAGATCATATAAGATGATCTATGGCCATCAAAATATATTTGTATCCCAAGGTAAGTTTCATGATATTCTTTTTCAGATTTAGCATAAATTTATATACTTCATATATATACCTTGACATACTTTCAGCCAAAACAAAATAGAAATTAACAAAATCTTCCCAAAAATAATATTTCCATTTTGAAAAGAATCTTTCCTCATTTCTATCTTGTTTTGTAAGGCTCTCATTCATTAATAAATACTTTCTATTAATAGACCATAAAATGTGATCAGGCCATATAATTTTCAAATTAGCTCTTACCCAATCTAGAATTTTTTCATCTAAATTGATATTTCTAATTCTTCCACTCACCCATTTCTTAATGTGTTCTTTTATCTACATAATCTTCCCCTGCTCCATTTTATCTTCCATACATATTTGTTCAATTTGTGAGGAGTGAAATATTTCAAGCTTAGAAATAATTCTAATGGGCTGTGGGTTTTGAAGGATGGAAGGATTGTCTTCTTTAATCTCAGATCTAATGAATTCAGTAAAATTCAAATTTTCTCCTCCAAAATTATCTCTATATTCATATTCATTATTTTCGTTTCTCCCTATTAGTTGAATCAACTCTTTTTCTAGCTTTTCGTTTCTCAACTCATCAAATTCTTCATCTTCCCAAGAGCTATCTTTTAATTTCAATATATGATATACATCATCATCAACATCCATAGCTACAAAATTATGATTAGATTTATTAATTTCGTCTCCTACATCTCCCAAATCAACTGATTTTTCCTCACCTGAAATATGTTTTTCTTCATTTTTGTCCTTACTCCTACTAAAATTTGGATGATTTTTCCATGATCAGTTGCTGTTTCTTCATCTAAGGGCTCTTTCTCCTCATCATCCTCACTATATTCATTCATCGATTGTGGGCAATAAATAATTTTATTCAAATTTTCTGCTACTATATTTTCAGCCTTAATATTCTCATTTACTTCTAATGGCTCATCAATTTCTTCTAATAATTGGAAATAAGGATCAGATAAAATATTCTCACTCAATGTATTCACTAACCTAACATTTTCATTTCGTGGGTTTTTTTCTAAATTTATCCAACTAGACTCTCCTTACTGAAATCCTACTGTTGGGCGGTTCCCTAGATTTTCTATGGGCTGACTAGGTAGCTGTCCCTCTTCTCTCTTATTCCCAAGAGCCTTTATAATTTATTTCTGGTGCAGCATCATTTGATTCATAGTTTGTTGTATTATTTGGCTCATTTGCTGCATCATTTCCATAGCATTAGGTTGGATTTGAGAGGGCTGATTTTTCTGAAATCTGTGTTCCTATTTTGGACGAAATTCAAAATTTGAATTGGATCTAAGTGCTTCTGGATTTTGAATATTATTTGGGTTTCTCCACGAAAAATTATTCCCCCAATTAGGATTATAAGAATTAGAAAAATATTCTCTATTTTTACTAAAATCGTGGGGTACCTGCACTTGTTCTTGCCTATGACGATATTGAAATTCGAAATGATCATTTTCACCATACATAGGACATGTACTATTTGAATTAAATTGAGGGTTAAGAGGCTTTCTAATATTTTCAATAATTAAATCAAGTTTTTCTAATATTTGATTAATCTGATTAACCTCATTTCTAAATTTAGAATCATCATCATGATGCAATTCATAAATTCCTCTCTTCTTTACCCTGTCATATAATTCAAAAGAGGCTTGATCTCCAGAATTTTCACTTAAATTCTCATAAAGACTGTAAATCTCATCAGAAGTTTTCTCCATAAAAGTTCTTTCACATATAGAATCAACCATATTTCTATGTTGTTCTAATAATCCATCATAAAAAATTCTATTGAGCTGCCACTTGGGTATAGCATGATGAAGACACTTTCTAAGTAAATCTTTGAATTTTTCTCATGTCTCATGCAAAATTTTTCCTAGTCTTTGAGAAAAACTCCATATATATTTTCTCATATTTTGAGTTTTTCCTAAGGGATAAAATTTTCGAAGAAAGGCCTGTTCTATATCTTTCCAGCTAGTTAATTCTCTATCTAATGTGGATAGCCAATGACTAGCTTTATCCCTAAGTGTATAAGGAAATAATTTCATCTTAATAATTTCCGGTGTAACTTGAGGGAGATTAACTAAATCACAGACCATATGAAATTTTTCTAAGTGCTGATGAGGTTCCTCTAAAGGTAATCCATAAAAATTAGGGAGCATTTGAAAAATTCTTGAATTTATTTCGAATTTAACATTGGGTGCTAATGGGACTCTAATATTGGATGCTCTTTGAAATAAATCAGGGATATAATAATTTTTCATGGCCATAAGATTGTTCTCAATTTGACGTGTACTTCCTTAAGGATCTATCAAAATTAATTTTTTCTTTTGGATTTTTAGTTTTGAATGAAATAATGAAAGGATTTTCTAGCCTTGGATGCAAGGATCTTCTACCATGCATAAAAAATAAATAAATTCGAGGGAAAAGTTTAGTAATTTTTACCCTCCTTCAGTATGTTCCAGTCCTTGCCTTGCTTCTTTTCGTTCCCTTTTTCTTAAAAAAAAAACAGCAGAAAGAAAATAAAACAAGAGTTAATTTTTTTTGTGTACTCTAAGAGAAAAACAGAAAAATACTAAATATTATGTAATACATCCTCGGCAACGTCACCAAAATTTGACGTGACTTAGTCATTGTATATTAAATCATGTAAATCTAAAATTTATAAAACTAGAAAATACGAATTTTTGGATATTTAGAAGTATTTCTGAATAAATATATCAATTATAATTCAATAAAACTTCCAAAAATAGCGATAATTTTCCAAGTCGATCATAGGGAGGAATATAATATCTGGTAATTATTCAGAATTTTCCTCAAAGAATACTATTTTCTATGAATTTTATACTAAGAAATGAAAAGAAAATATATTTAAAATTCACGAAAAAAGGAAATAAGGGTGCGGACGTCAGGATGATGTTAGCGCTCGGCAAACATGAATCGGGCGGAAACAGAGTTCCCCCTGACGATTCTTATGTAAGTGATTACTGACGATTTAATTGATCAAATTAAGATCTGTAAAAGCCAGAAGAATCGTAAGTGAACGAAGTATATTTTGGTAAATTAAAATCACACAAATTATCACTAAATGAAGCGTAAAGTAAGTTGAAAGCAGGAAAACAGAGTTCCGGTGTCACGGCGGCGATGCGTCGGCGATGCACCAGAATCTTGAGCGTTCGGGAGGATCATTGTGTAGTGTCCATGGCCTCGAAGGCTCTCCTTAGACAAAGACGATGTGGGCAATCTCTAGATTTCCTTTCGAAGTCTAAAGATCAATGAAATGGGTCGTCGAATCGTCTTCGGCGGCTGTCACCCAGCGGAGCAGAAAAACGACGACTTTGCGACTCTCCGGCGACTGTCACCTGACGGAGAGGAGCTGGATGGAGGTGGGGCGTGTGTTAGGGAGCTTCATCCTCAGGTCCGCGCAGCAAGATGAGGCTCTTCATCACATCTGGTACGCTCTCAGGAGGTGGTGACTCATCTCCCGGTGGATTGTCCTCTTTCCGATGACGGCTTGTTCGTCGATCAATCGGAGATGATTTACTCGATGGATTCGCGATCCTTTTATCGCGAACCCTTCATCAATTTGAGTAACAATGCTCCGTGAATCGCGTTGACGAGATTTTCGCTGATGATCCAACAATTCTGGTTGCTTAATCCTTCACCGGCGATCTACAGGAAAGTCACGATAATCAGATAAAAATATGAATTTTGGCTCTGGGACGATTCGAACCCGCGCTGGTTGCCCGCCCTTTCTGGAGAAGGTGACGGGGGTTTAGTCCCACATCGGTTGTGCGCCGAAGTTTCTGGTGAATATAAAGTAATATTACATTCCCGATCAAGCGCGCGTGTAAGACCACTCCTTGCTCCATAGCTGGTTGGCCACCGGTGACGTGGAAGAGGAGTGGCGCACACGTGCCCACATCATTGGTTCAAGCCGCTCGAGCCCTTGCTCGTGGCTACTCCCCGACTGTGCTTCCGACCCGCTTGCGGGCCCGGCTGGCCGGCGGGTCCCCCCATTTTGCAATATTTTAGTTTTATTTATTTTTCTTCATTTATCTCAAAAGTAAGACTATAAAAATCATATAAATTCGTATAAAATCACATTAATCAACTGAAAACCACTTTTCACACTTTAACACAAATATAAGTCTATTTATCACGAGTTAAGGCTAAAACTATATTATTTACTAATTATTAACTCATGATAATGAAGACTTATCAAGAGCCTTCAAGGTTGTAGACACTACACGATGATTCTCCCAAATACTGAGGATTCTAATGCATCGCTGACGCGTCACTGTCATGATGCCACAACTCTATTTTTCTAATTTCAACTTAATTTCTGCTTTATTTACTAATAATTTATGTGATTTAAATTTACCAAACTATACTTTATTCAACTATGATTCTTTCAACTTTTACAGATCTTAATTTGATCAATTAAATCATCTGTAATCGCTTACGTGAGAATCACTAGGCGGAACTCTATTTCCATCCTATTTGCATTCATTGGGTGCTAACGTCATCTTGACGTCTGTACCCTTATTTTCCTTTTTCATGAATTTTAAATATATTTTATTTTCATTTCTTAGTATGTTATTCATAAAAAAATTGTATTCTTTGAGAAAAATTTTGAAAATTACCCGATATTATATTACATCCCTATGATTGGCTTGGAAAATTACCACTATTTTTGGAAAAAAAATTAATGAGTTATAATTGATATAGTTGTTCAGAAATACTTCTAAATATCTAAAAATTAGTATTTTTAAGTTTTATAAATTTTAAATTTACATGATTTACTATACAACGACTTAGTCATGTCAGCAATCTCTTGATTTTCTTACAAAATTAAAAAATTGATGAGGTGTGTCGACGAATCATTTGTAGCAGTTGTTACTTAGTGGAGAGGAAATATAGCGAGTTACAAATCTCCGACAATTATCACCCGATAGAAATAAGTTGGATGAAGGTGGAGCATATTGTAGGGAGCTTCATCCTCAAGTCCATGCAGCAAGATGGGGCTCTTCATCACATCTAGTATACTCTTAAGAGGTGATGACTCATCTCTTGTAGATCATCCTCTTCTTAATGATGGTTCATTCGTTGATCAAGTAGAGATGATTTTTCTTGATAGATTTACGATCTTTTAATCTAAAATTATTTTATAGTTGGCAATGATACTCTGTGAATTATGTTGACGATATTTTAACAAATAATTGAGAAATTTTGATAACTTATCATTGACTAGTGCTCTATAAGAAAATCATGATTTTATTAGATGAAAATATAAATTTTGACTCTAATGAGATTTAAATGCTCATCGGTTGCCCACCTACATAAGAAAGAGTTAAATTAGTACACGAATACTCTTATCAAGTGATGTCATAGAGGCATTTACTTATAAATTAGGGATATTTTATGTATCAAAATAATAAAAATATGCCAAGGTGTACACTCAACTATTTTCTAATTTTTGAGACACATATATAAAAATACCTTTTTAATTCATCAATATAGTCCTCATAGGTGTGTACACTACTCCTTATTCCACATCGAGTTGGCAACCAATGACTTAGAAGGGGAGTGACGTACACATGCCTACAACTAGTCCTTAGCCACTCAAGCCCCTTGTGGCTCTACCCATCTACCTCCTTGCGGGCCCCACTGGCTAGTAGGTCTCCTTTTTTACATATAGTTTTATTTTATTTTATTTCTCTTCACTTTATCTTAAAAATATGATTATAAAAATTACATAACTTCACATAAAATCACATAATTAGCCAAAATTTCACATTAACCTACTAAAATAACTTTTCTTACTTTAACATAAATATGTCTATTTAGCATGAGTTAAGACTAAAAATATATTATTACATAATTATTAACTCATCATAATGAAGACTTATTGATAGGTGATGAAGCTTTATATAATGAATTCTCCTCATGGATGATAAAGAAATATTGAATGAGCATAATCAGATAATGAAGTTTATTTCTTTGCTTAAAAATTAAATAATTACAAAATAAAAATTTTATATCTCCAAATAAATATACAAATGAACTATTTGAAAAAGACAATGAAAAATTTGAAGTTCAAAATAACTCCCATGGACACATTCTAAATTGGACCCAAATGATAAAGGAAAAAGAAGATATAAAGTTATATTAAAATAATTGAAGAATGATTAGATCAATACTATATTTAACTATTAGTAGACTGATAAGTTTTCATTATCATGAGTTAATAATTAGTAAATAATATAATTTTAGCCTTAACTCATGATAAATAGATTTATATTTATGTTAAAGTGTAAAAAGTTGTTTTCAATTGATTAACGTGAATTTTTGGGTAATTATGTGATTTTATACAAATTTATATGATTTTTATAGTCTTACTTTTGAGATAAATGAAGAAAAATAAATAAAAATAAAAATAAAATAAAATGGGGAGTACCCGCCAGCCAACCGGGCCCGTAAGCGGGTCAGAAGCATAGTCGGGGAGGAGCTACAAGTAGGGGTTCGAGTGGCTAGGACCGATAGGGGTACATGTGCGCCACTCCCCTTCCACATCACTAGTGGCCAGCCGGCTGTGGGGCAAAGAGTGGTCGTACACGCGTGAGAAAGGGACTTGATCGGATATGTAATATTACTATATATTTGCCAGAAACTTTGGCACACAACTGATGTGGGACTAAACTTGCATCACACCCTCCCCAGAAAGGGCACACGACCGGCGTGGGTTCGAATCCTCTCAGAGCCAAAACTCATATTTTTTATCTGATTATCCCGACTTTCTTGTAGATTGCCGGTGAAGGATTAAGCAACCAGAATTGCTAGATCATCGGCGAAAATCTCGTCAACACGATTCGCGGCGCATTGTTACTAAAATTGCTGAACAATTCGCAATGAAAGGATCGTGAATCTATTAAGTAAAGCATCTCCGATTGATCGACGAACAAACCATCGTCAGGAAGAGGACAATCCGCCGGGAGATGAGTCACCACCTCCTGAGAGTATACCGGATGCGATGAAGAGCCTCATCTTGCTGTGCGGACCTCAGGATAAAGCTCCCTAATATGTACCCCACCTCCATCTAGCTCTTCTTTGTCGGGTGATAGTCGTCGAAAAGCCACAAAGTCGCTATTTTTCTGCTTCACCGGGTGACAGCCTGATGTAGGACGGGGCGAGAACCTCTTGTACCTGATCAATGAAACTCAAGACCCAAGATCGGGTAGTCGGCTCGATCCAATAAGAATGTATGAATCCTAGACTCTAGGTCTAACCACGTAACCTAAGTACAGGCATGCGTACCAATATGCACGATCAACCCAAAACAACTCGGAGAAACACTTGACGATGGTAAGTGTGAGGCCCTCTCGGTCCACGTCCGGACAGACGGTAGAACAGTCGTTGTGAGGTAGCCTAGGGCTGCAGCTCACGAACGGTGGCAAATCTGGTGCAGCGTCGGAAGTCACGATCTGATAACCATCCTATCCTATCTACATTCTCCTGATGGCAGAGGAGACGAGCCAAGAAAACCCTTCGAGAGATAATTAAACTTAAGAGGAAGGGGTACGGAGCTAACCTTCGGGGCTGCGTAGCCCGGCGGGTCATGACGGAGCAGAGATTCGACGAAGGCAGAAACGTCCGGTGAAGAGCGATGCTCAGCATTGACAGTCGGTCATGGTCGAGAGTCACGGAAGTCGTCGTCTTAGGGCGTGGCACAGTCAGCGTGGGCGTGGGCCTGCAGGTGGGCGAAAGGGCATGCTAGCGGGCGTGGGCCTGGTGGGCCGAAGGGCACGCGGGCAGTGGCGCCGGGTGGGCGCGCGGGCAGCAAGAGCCGGCGCGCGGGGTGCGCGCGGCGGCAGCGCTTCGGCGGGAAGGCCGAGCGTCTGCGGCGCTTCGGCAGGAATGCCAAGCGTCAGCGGCGCTTCGGCGGGAATGCCGAGCGTCGACGTTCGGCGGGAAGGCCGAGCGTCAGCGGCGCTTCGGCAGGAATGCCGAGCGTCAGCGGCGCTTCAGCGGGAATGCCGAGCGTCAGCGGTTGGGCGGAGACCCAACCGTCGCCGGAAGGATCGGCCTTCTCTGGCGGCGCCGGGAAGCGGAGCAGAGGAAGGAGACGATCCGGCCGGCGATACCAGGGAGGGTGGAGCCCTCCTGGTCTAGGCGGCGCCGGAAACGGCGCGACGGCGGCGGATCGTCGGGAAACTCCGGCGGGGGCCTGTGCGGAGCTTGGATTGGATCTGGCTCGTCGGCACGGCAGCAGGGTCTCTTCCGACGTCGGCGGCAGGTCGGCGTTCGTCGGCGAACGGCCAGCAACTGGGTGGAGCGACGGATGGTGGCTCCAGCGAGTTTATGGTGGAGTTCCGGAGGAAGAGGCGACAGTCGAACCAGGAGTCGAGAGACTCCAGCGGAGTGCTCGGCGACGGCTCGTAGGGAGGCGAAGTGAGCCCCTTTCGTCACGACGGCGTGACGGGGTTCCAGCAGAGGCGGCGGCGGCTGCAGCGGCAACCGCGACCGTTTCGTCCGGTGACGGCGGCGAACTCCCGGGCGGCACTGAGATGGCCGGCGGCGGCAGTGGTCTCAGGCGGCGGCGGGACTTCTCGGGCAGCAGCGTCACGAGGAACGAAGTCCTCGAAGGGTGTATCGACGGCCTTCCTCTTCCTCCTTCCCTCCCTATCCTAGATCACGGAGAAGGTACTCACAAAACGATAATCTCTCTCAAAAATACGGCGCTCTCTTGAGGGGGGGGGTCCTACCTCCCCTTATATGGGGCCCACAAGTGGGCTAAGGGGAGGTGGGCCCACTTGAGGCCCTCAAGCCCATAAGCCACAAAAGGGTACAAAGGGGAGCTTATTGGGTCTCTCTTTACGGTGCTTAAGTGGGCCTCAAATGAAGACCCAAATAAGCCCCAAAAGAGGCCCCAAAGGAAAGACACATAGGTCTCCCCCCCTTAGGGTTTTAATTGGGCCTCAAAAGAGAGACCCAATAAAACCCTAAAGAAAGGGAGACACAAACAACAACACACACATAGAATTGGGCCCGCTAACACACAAATGCGAGGCCCAACAAGTCAACGTGAAAGTACAAAGAAAGATACGGGTGAGCTCGAGCTCGTCATCGTCGCAGAGGTGGAATGTCGTTGTCCCGAAGGGCTAGGCCGTGTAGTGAAAGCCAGGCTCCTTCGTCTTTGCACGTCGATTGGGCTGAACTCGGACTGCCGGTGTCTCCTGAGCTGATGGAGACGGGTCCTGCTTGCCATCACAGCCACCAAAGATCATTCGACGACTCATTTCATTGATCTTTAGACTTTGCAAGGAGATCTAGAGATTGCCCGCATCGTCTTTGTCCAAGGAGAGCCTTCGAAGCTGTGGACACTACACGACGATCCTCCCGAATGCTAAGGATTCTGGTGCATCGCCGACGCATCGCTGTCGCGACGCTAGAACTCTATTTTCTTACTTTCAACTTACTTTCCACTTCATTTAGTGATAATTTGTTGATTTTAAATTTACTAACTTATACCTCATTTAATTACGATTCTTCCAGCTTTTACAAAGCTTAATTTGATCAATTAAATTATTTGTAATCACTTACGTAAGAAATGTCAGGCGGAACTCTATTTCCGCCCGATTTGCGTTCGCTGGACACTAACGTCATCCTAATGTCCGTACCCTTATTTTCCTTTTTCGTAAATTTTAAATATATTTTATTTTCATTTCCTAGTATAAACTTCATAGAAAATAGTATGCTTTGAGGAAAATTTAGAATAATTACTAAATATTATATTACATCCCTATGATCGACCTAGAAAATTACCACTATTTTTGGAAGTTTTATTAAATTATAATTGATATATTTGTTCAGAAATACTTCTAAATATCTAAAAATTCGTATTTTTTAATTTTATAAATTTAAAATTTGCATGATTTACTATACAATGACTAAGTCACGTCATAGACCTAAGATCAAAGTAAACCAAAGAAATCACACCTTACAACTATTAAAAGTATTATTAAATATTTAATTAAAACAAAATTTAAGATGTATGGTATCTCAAAAATCAAAATCTGAACCTTTTAAGATATTTTGATTCTGATTTAACTAGACATAGAGATAATCAAAAGAGGACAAGTGGATCATGTTAATTTTAAGGTGAATTTTTAATCTCTTTGAATTATAAGAAATTAAATTCTACTACATTATCTATAGTTGAAGCTAAATATCTATCAATTGGTAGTTATTATGCATAAATACTTTGAGTTAAATATCAATTGGAGGACTATGAATTGAAATTAAAAAGGAACCAATGTATTGTGTCAATACAAGTGTCATATACATAGCTAAAAGTTCATTCATACATTCTAGAACAAAATATGTCAAAATTAGGCACCATTTTTTGAAGGATCACATACAAAAAAGGGATGTTGAACCAAACATTATTGAGAAATCAAAAAATTTTGTTGATATTTCTATGTTACTCTTTTTGGAAGAGAGATTTAATCAAATTTTGCATGAACTTGGAATGTGAAAATTGAAAGATATCTCAATTTGAGTATTGATCACACATTAATCATTGGTTTTAATTCATGTAAATGTAACAAAATTTATAACTGAACTCTCTAAATAAATTCTAGTATTAGTGCAAGTTCATGTTGATTGTCAAAGATGGTCAGAACTAGATTTGATGAATTTCTAATTTTTTTCTAACATAAATACTAACTAAAAAGAAAGGAACAAAGTGAAATGGGATGAGAGAAATAATGTAATCTTCTCTTCAATACTTAATATCCTCCTTCCTCAATTAATTTTGTTAATTTAATTCTCTTATCAGCTCTAGATAGTTAGAAAGAAAGTTTTAATAATGAGATGATTAAATCATGAATAGAGGACAATAGATTAGAAATTATGGAATGCAAATTTGAGAAAGGTGGCCGCCAATAGAATGACTTATATTAACATGGAGAATTCTTTAAAATAATTAAAGTTAATATCTAAAATAAAATTAAAATAAATGAAATACAAAAACACCTTGGTCTTTGATCAAGGGTAAACTAAAATAATGAAATTCGTGATAAAAATAAATTTAAAATTTAAAATGAGAATTGATTATTTGTCACACAACAAAGTCCTTAAGAACTAAGAAAACTTTTAATTATCAGATAAAATCTAAATTATTTATAATTTTGAAAAAAAATATTTTCATTTATTTATCTATCACCCAAAGATGAGAGAAGAAAATACATGTAATTAAAATCAGAATGTTAACTAAACTCGTAATGATGACGACTAAGATCAAAAACTAATGTTGTCTCCTTTCCTTGTCTATCACCCAAGAAAATGAGAAGAACAAAATACTTAGATTAATTGAATTTGAGAACAAGGTCTCTCTAATCAACGAACATAAAAGACATGAAATAAGAAAATAATAAAAATTAAAAATACAAAGAACTCTATTTATTGCAGCCCCCTTGATTCTAAGATCCTCGTTTCCTTGCTCTCCAGCCATCTCCCTTGTCTTTTCGTGCCTCCTAACTTCTTGGCTTCCATCCCACTGTCCTCTCCCTTCAAAGGAGTAAAGAGCCTTCTTTATCCTTCCTTAGATCGAAATATCTATCATTTAGTTTTGATTTCACTGTTTTACCTTACTTTTCATCTTCAATCTTTGTCTCTTATTTCACACTCTAATTCCTATCAAAAATGTCATTTTTAGTATATAGAATCATTCATCAATAAGTAACAGAGCTCTATTTCGAATGTCAGATCAATCAAACAAATATTCACAAAGAAATCATGATTTTTGGATCATCATTTGTGTACTTCTGATTTTTCCTGATATTTCTAGCATTGCTTTGATTTTTCTGGTTGGTTCCCCACAAAGCAGGTTGGTCAACTAGTTAATTGGTCTCTCCCCACTTCTTATTTTATTATTATTATTTATTTTTATCACACTAAATTAAAAAAAATATAAAAACATCTTAAAAATTCTGAAATTTTCCTTAAATAAAATCCTAAAAATTACAAGAACTTTAGAAAAAGTCTAAACTAACTCTAGAATTCTAAATAGTAAAATTTCATATTTAACCAACAGAACTCACAATCATCAATAAATATCATTACCAAATATGTATTAGTGTGTTAAATTGATAATGATTGTATCAAAATTTATTTTAGGTATTTTTATCATAATTATTTAAATTTAATATATCTGATTTATCATTAATATCTATGTAGAGATCGGTGTTAACATGTGGAAAATGAAGTTTTGACTTTTATCTTGTAATAAGGGATTGAATAGTGTGTTTCATGTTGCCTCAAACCTTAGAAGCTCGAATAGTATGTCTTTATCTTCCTTTCTCCGTAAAAGGTTCAAAAGCTTCACATTTTAAACTCATTTAAACCATCTTGCTCTCTCCTCTTTTCTCCTCTAGAAAAATCCATTTTCTTTATTTGAGAAATATTACCTTAATAACCTTTCGAATAAAGCTGAAAATGAGTTTCACTAGTTCGTCTATTACATTATGGGTTGGATATTTTATTTCTTCAAAAGCATTTCACACATTTAGATCACATTTAAGTCCATCTCACTTTTTGTAAACCCTAGGATCATAAATGATTGATCCTTGCTATTCCACACTTCCTATTGATCCCTCCAAGACATACAAACCCCTCAAAAATTCCTAAGAAGACAAAAACAAGGATATATTCATTGACTCATCCCTAGAAAAAGATCCTCCTTCCCCCACCTTTAAAATTAGTCATGGTTCACATTCCATTCTCCAATCAAAAGAGCTAGTCCTAAGTAAGCCTTTCATTGTAGGCTCTCCCACAATCAATGTCGAAAATATGCTTGTTGAAGTCCTCACCACCTTACCCTATGTCATCACACACTAAAAACTCTTACCTATCACATAACCTTTTCTCTTGAAATAGGTTCAAATAATTTAATTTTTGTCACCATAGATGTATGATGTGTACTTGTTGTTGTGTTTAAATACCTATTATCTAATAATATTTATAATTAAGACTTAATCCATCATGAAAACTAACTTAGTTTATATATAGAGTGATTTTAATATTTTATCATTACTTAATAGAAATAGTAAAATAGAAGGGTGAGATGAGAAGAATAAAAGAAAGAGAGTGGAGAAAGTAACTTTTTCTCTTGAAATAGGTTCAGATAACTTTATTTTTCGTCACCACAGATGTATGATGAGCACTTTTTGTTGTGTTTAAATGTCCATTATCTAATAATATTTATAATTAAGACTTAATGAAATATTAGTATAGATGTAAGTCTTAGCTAGAACATAGAGAAATTGATTAATCCATCATGAAAAACTAATTTAGTTTATATATAGAGTGATTTTAATATTTTATCACTATTTAATAGAAATAATAAAATAGAAAGATGAGGTGAGAAGAATAAAAGAAGGAGAGCAAAGAAAAGGAGAAAAAGAGAAAGAAGAGAGAGATCTCATGAAAGAGAGAAGAAATCTTTGGTGAAAGAGAGAGAAAGAGATAGGAGGAGTAAAATCTCACATGAGATGGAGAGAGAGAAACATCTCAAGAGAGAGAGGGAGAGAGAGGGAGATCGATCGATGGAGAGAAAGAGAGGGAGATCGATCGAGAGAGAGAGATCTCACAAGAGACGGAGAGAGAAGAGGTTTCACGAGAGAGGGAGAGAGAGAAATAAGATGATAATAAAGAAAAATAGAAACATGGTCGACCTATTTTTATGATGACCATGATTCTTAGATGAATGTTTGCTTGAAAATTCACACACATGATATGAGGTCAATTGTGAATGTCTCCACCTTGGTTTAACAATTCAACGATTATTAAGTAACATTTAATCTTATTGATTTTGCATTCTAAAATAGAAAAATACATGTTATTCACGAAATGCTAGGAACATGAATATGTCGAGATTTGACTGCAAAAATCAATAGAAAATAAGTTGAACACGATTTTAACTTGATCTCACACGAGTTTTAGAAGATTCAAAGGAGAAACGAAGATCATTCATCAAGTTTTTATCGAGTACTATTCATTTCTATCGGAACATATATGAAATAGAATGAACTTGTTGTAAAATATAAATAAATGATAAAACTAGATAAATAAATGATGAAAGTAAGAAGAAATTATTGTCAAATGTTTTTAGTCTACCACTTGGGCAACTAAAGACACCGGTGTGGCAGCTTGGTTTTGTCCAAATGTGTCACACCACGTTGGAAGTTGTAGAAGTATTATCTGAAAGTGTTGTGCCGCTTGCCAGAGAAATCTGCTGAAAAGAAGGGTTGAGCACGTTGTCACCCTTGTCTAGGGGGAGAAGGGAAGAGCTGACCACTTGCTAGAGGCCTTGAGTGCAATCAAGGGAGGAAAGAATAGCTCACCAAGTTAGAGGTATTGATTGTGTAAAAGGAAAGAAGAAATGGATTGATGTATCCATGACTGTCATCAGGATTTTAAAGATAATTGATAGTCTATTTTATAAGATAATAATTAATTATTATCTATATATCCTTGATAGTGATACATGTGAGAACTTGAGTTCCCAATATCATGACACTTTGCATGTTGTTGGATCAGATGTGCTAGGTCAGGTGGCACTTTGAGCAACATAAGATTAACCTGCCATGAATTGCTACTAATCAAGAACTCAAAGTCCCAAGTACGGGAACACTTCGTTTGCCATTGGATCATCATTTCTGGTCACATGCATGTTGAGTGGAGTTGAAATTACAAACCACCGATGGATTGTTTTACACTTTTGGTATTGTGGTAGTTTACAAACCGTAGGATCTACTTTATCTAGTAATGTGGCTCGTTGAGTGCCGCTAGATCACACTGCGCTTCAGACCGCTACCCTAAAATAAACGAGAACATTTAATTCCATATTAGAAGTTTTTCATCAATTATACTGGATATATATCAAAGTAATGCTCTATTGGTAGAGATCCCTTCTCCCGAAATAAAATAATACCTAGGACCATCTTGGGAGAACGTAAAAGGTGGTCCGACCTCACACGCACAGGTGTACAACACTCCTTGCTCCACAACTAGTTGGCCACTGGGATGTGGCAAGGGAGTGATACACACATGCGCGAAGTGAGTCCTTTGTCACTCGAGCCTAGCTCGTGGCTCCCCCAATCTAGGTCTACCCACTCGAGCACAACTCCCCTTCTAATTAGCTGCTGAATGTTGGCTTGCTAGTGTGTGATGAAATTTTATATTTTATTCTTATATTTTTCTAATAATAAAAAATTATGCTAAATATTTTAACTTCAAACTTCTAAAATTAACAATATGTTCTTATATTTATTCTACAAGTTAACAAACAAAAAATTAAATAATAAAACTGATTACAACATAAAAAAACTAGCTTTAATAATATACATGACAATCTACTTGAGTTTCCTCACCTGAAATTTTCAGTTTGAACTAGCTATAACAGATGATATTTCTTCACTCATTGAACTATCATCTCCTAAATAGTTGAGTGCTTGTTTTTCTTTACTACCCTAGAAACCAAAATTTGAACATCATTAAATGATTAGAAGATACTTAAATGTAAACTCACTGATTTCATCTTTTTTATTAAACAGAAAATTAGTTTAAAAATCTACTTTGATGCCCTTAGAATTATATATCTAGATGTAGTAGTAACGTTTTAGAATAATACTATCAAGACATATTCAAACATTTTCACCTTTGTTAAAAGGATAGAAATTGATCTCATTGTTGACCAGCTCAATAATATTTTTCAAATTCCTTTTCACCCTATACTAAGCATTGATAGAATGGAACTCAATACATTTCTTACCTCCCTAATTGGGATGCTGAATACATAAGATCAAATCATTCCACCTTTCTTTGTTATCCAAACTTGTGCATTTCATTAGTCTTTTACTATTGCATGAGGGTACTCATGATAAGATTTGAGAAAAATCTGCATCCTTCATTTTATTTGAGAAGCTATTCATGTCAACTTTAGCACCTTCTTCTTAGATCAAATAAAAATAGTAATCAAGTATGATCTAGATCTCCCACTATGTATCATCATATCACACAAATCCTTCATTAATTTTAAGTATACCTGATAAAGGATGAATCATTTAGCAATTACTTCAATGATATCATCAACAAATCTACACTTCTAAGCATGCATTACATCCATCATTACCCTTCTAAGCATGATGACCATTAACACTATTGCCCATTCATAGCTTCTCTTCCTCCTCTACTACTTCCCATAGTCTTATCCACACTTCTAAGCATGCATTACATCCATCATTACCCTTCTAAGCATGATGACCATTAACAATTTGAGTTATTAGCAAAAACATTCCAAGAACTTGAAAAGAAACATGTTCTACATCAAGTCATTTTTCTTGTGATTTTTTTGCAAATATGAATCTTTTCCCCATCATGCTTTATTTTTATTTTTAATTCTATCAAAAGAGAGAAATACTATGATGAGAAAACAAGTGCACAGATTTAGGGGAGCACTCATTAAGGGGAAGCTTTGTGATTTTTTGAATGAAGAATGTAGAATGCTGAAACTCCTATATGTGAATGAAGTTTTAAATTTCTTGATGTCATATATCATCTCATTACATTTAAACTGAATGAATAATTAATCCTCATGATGGTATACTTTCATTATAGACTTGAATAAATTTTCTCAATAGTTTTATAATTATAAAAAAGGAAAAGATTGTTGATTTCCTTCATTTTAATAATTACAAATGAAAATTTATTGATATGTGATTATTAAATATTGGTGGTTATTTATATATGTCACGAATATGTCTCAAAGATTCATTACATCATAATTATTGTATGAATTAATTAGTTGATTCTTCGCTTATAAACATTTGATCAACAAAGAATATCAGTTGAAGAACCATCTTCACATAAAAGGATATATGGTTAAATGGGTATAAGTAAATCATTTGAATTATCTTCTCATTGATATTATATTTCTCTAACCATGTTATTCAGTGTTTGACATTTCAAATTGATGATAGATAGGTTCCCTAAGATCACATGTGGATTAAATAATCAAGAATGTTAGAAAGTGAGAGAGAAAATGAAAATTGACTAAACATACGAAGATTTAAGCAAGAACATCAAGCTCTTCTGACCATATGCATCCACAACGTCCAAGAATGCTACATCATCTTCTTCTTCTTTAGTCGATTTCAGTAACACAATGACCTTCATCTTCATGGTTCCAACTCTCCATCAAATCCTTAAACAATTTAGTCATGAGGAGAGAGTGATTTGGGCAAAGGCATGAGATACTAGTACCATGTTTAGGTTGAGAAGGATTTAGTCTCTAAGGAGATGAACTTGAGGTATTTGGGTGGTTGATCTTGTAAAAATTAGTGTGTAATTCTTGAAGAAATGAGTGAATACTGAAAGGAGCTTCCCTGTATGACTGGGTATAGCTGAGTGAGGGATGAATCAATATAAAAAATTTTGTTTTCTTGGTGAGAGAGAGTTGAGATCACACATGTTTTAGCACATCTAGTGATACTTATACATAGGTATAGATTAAATTGAAAAATCAACAAGAATCTTAGAAACCCTAATTCACCCCTATTGGTGTTTCACCTAGTCTTATAGGTTTTTAACAATATCTCTATTTCTTATATAGTCAAAAAAATGATAGAAACCATTAATGATAATAATTCATATTATTATTTCAATATGATTCCATAATCTTAATTGGTGAATCCAAATTTAGAATAATTATTACTCAAATATTAATGAGTTTTCAATGATCCTTGATAATGTACAATGAACATATCTAGATTAAGATGGACATTGTTGTGACTTAGTCATTGTATAATAAATCACACAAAATTAAAATTTATAAAACTAAAAAATATTAATTTTTAGATTTTTAAAAATATAATAGAAAAAATAAATGAATTATAATTTAATAAAATATTCCACAAATAGTAGAAAATTTCTATGTCAATCACATGAATGTAAGATAATATTTGGTAATATTATAGAATTTTATTAAAAAATATGTGTTTTTATGATTTTTTAGATTAAATGATGATAATAATAAAATATATTTTAAAATTTAGAAAAAAGGAAAATAAGGGTGCAGACATCAAGATGACGTCAGTGCTTTAATGAACATGATTCAAGTAGAAGTAGAGTTCCTCTTGGTGATCCTTACATAAGCGATTATAAATGATTTAATTGGTCAAATTAAAATTTATAAAAGGTAAAATAATCATAATTGAATGAAGAAGAGTTTTGAAACTTGAAACTACACAAAATATCATTAAATTAAGTAAAAATTAAGTTGAAAGTAGGAAAGGTAGAGTTCTGACCTCACAATAACGATTGTTGAAATTCTGTGTTTAAGATGGTTATCATGTGATATCTATAATCTCAAAGGCTCTCCTTAGACATAGACGACTTGGGTATTTGTTGGATCTCTTTTTAAAGTTAAAAAAATGATGATAATAATTAAACTAGTTAAAAATAGTAAAATCAAGTTCTAGTGTCACAGCGACGATGTATCGAAACTCTTGAGCATTCAAGGTGACTATTATGTAATGTTCATGACCTCAAAGGCTCTCTTTAGACAATGACAATATGAGTAATCTTTAAATCTTTTTGTGAAGTCTAGAAATCAATGAAGTGAGTCAATAAATCGTCTCTAACAGCCGTCACTCAACAAAGTAGAAAAGTGACTACTTTGCAGATCTCTAGCAATTGTTATTAAGCAAGATACAAACTAAATGGAGGTGGGACACATCTTAAGAAGCTTCATCTTTAAGTCCACATAGTAAGAGAAGGCTTTTCATCGCATCTAATATGCTCTTAGAAGGTGGCAACTCGTCTCCTAATAGTTCAACTATCTGTTTAATGACTATTTATTTGTCGATCAATCAGAGATGATATATTTAATAGATTCGTGATTTTTTTATTCATAATCATTTGATAATTTTAGTAACGATACTCCATGAATCACATTGACAAGATTTTTGTCGATGATTAAGTGATTCTGACAATTTAATCGTTCACCACCAATTTACAAAAAAATTATAATTTAATCAAATAAAAATATGAGCTTTGACTCTAGTAAAATTCGAACCCTCGTTAGTCGCCCACCTACATGAGTGAGAGTTAAATACGTATGCGAATATTCTTATAAAGTGATGTCGTAATGATGTCTCCTTCTCATAAATAAGAGATAGTTTAGGTATTAAAATAATTAAAAATCTTACATGAAGTTGTGATGTCAGTTTAGTCCCACATCAGTTATTTTCTAAGTTTTGTGGTGTGTATATAATAATACAATATTTTAGGGCTAATAAGCCTCTCTCTCACATGTGTATGACCACTCCTTGCCCCATGCATAACTAACCACTAGTGACATGGAAAGAGAGTGACATATATGTGTCCCCTACCGATCTGTCCTTAGTCGCTTGAGCCTCCTCCTTGCAGCTCTGCCCAACTGTGCTTTTGGTCTGCTTGTGGGCCTAACTAGTTGGCAGGTTTCTTCCTTTTTCTATCTTTTTATTTTATTTTATTTCTTTTTTTTATTTCAAAGTAGGATTCTAAAAATTATATAAATTCACATAAAATCACATAATTAACTAAAAAATTATATTAATCAACTAAAAACCATTTTTAATAATTTAACATAAATATAAGTCTATTTATAATGAATTAAGAATAAAAATATATTATTAATTAATTATTCACTCATGATAATGAAGACTTATTAGACATCAATTCATATTGTTGTCTACTTAATTATGTGATCATAAATAACTTTTCAAATAGTCCACTCTTGAGGTTACCTCAATTTTCCTAAACATATATGATTTTTTAAAATAAAAAATATTATTTTAAATCTTAAGTATCTAAAACAATTTACTTACGTATGAAGATCCACATAAGCTAACATAAATTTTTATGCACTTGTGGCTTATCTTATGAGTCCTTAAAAGGAGGATTAATTATTTGACGTTGATGGCTTAACTTTGCTGATAAGTCTCTAAAACATTGGATCACCAAATCTTCTTGAAGAAATCAAGCATACCTCAATTATGCTTGCTAGGTTAATTCATGTTAGAAGACATTTCTATGCCTAAAAAAAGTACCTTTTTATAAATGTATAATATATTGGATCAATTAATTTAGGTCATGATTCACATGTACATATCTAATCATCTAAATTTTTTTAGATGATCTTTCTCATGAGCTATTTAGCAAATAAATTATTTAACTCACCTTGTTAAGTGTATTGGTTAAGGATTTGAATGTTGAAAAATATGCATACAAGATAAAAGAAAAATATTCATGAATATATTATCCTGGGACTAATGCTCAGATAAAAAAACTAAATTATTAGATATAGATGGATTATATTTTTTAGGCACAATATAGTGAAAAGAATCATCAAGAAAGATAAATATTATAAGTTAGATTTGAAACAAGAGAAGATTATATTAACAAAAGTAGACAAGAAAAAATGTCTCAACTTATGTCAAGTTCAATGAAAAATAGAGAGAGAAAATATGTCACTCAAACTAAAGGTAAATCAGGTTTTAAGAGAAAAAAAGATCCTCTTTATTTAATACATCAGACATCTCATAACAACCTGATCCATTCTAGAAGATCATTGAGTTATCATGGCATGCTAGAAGGTCAAAGGAAAAATCATAAAATCTCATGTAATACAATTGCAAAGTGACCATGTTAAAAGTTGGTGAAACTGATTGGTTACTGCACAAATTATTTAGCAAGTAAACTCAATGTCAACTCTCATGATATTTTATTGCTCAAATCTTAATATTTAAACTTCAATTATTGATATTTTAGGCTATATAAAGTCTACCAAAAGAGCTTTCAAATAGTGTCAAAATGATAGATTATTCAATCCACTCTTTCAAGATCTCTCATCTAATCTCTGCTGTAGGTGTAAACTTTCCATAAGCTTCCTGAAACATTCAAACACCAACAAAATTGAGGAAGCTCATGTATTCAACCCAGAAATCAATTTTTAAGCCTCTATGAAGTGCTAGCAACAAGGGAGAAAAATGCAAGCTAGTGCCTACATATCTAAGTGAGGCAATAAACCTATGAAACCTGTCACATCAAATAACTTGTTGATCATGTGAATTTCAACTATCATTCTTTTATGGAGAATAGTAGAAACAAAGGGTAATAACCCTTAGGAAATGAATGTATGTAAGAAAAGCTGAAACTATTACAAACTTAGTTATCATCTCTATTTAGTGTGTAAACTCACTGAGTCAACCAGATCTAATATCTATAGACTGAATTAACATAGGATCAAGAACAATGACTTAAAACCATTGAAAAACATAAAATATTTTTTAATACTAATTCACCTCTGCTCTTAGCATTCTTCCTAAACTTCCTTGGGGTCAATAAGTGTATATAGTATTTTAGACAATTATTAATCTTAAATAAGAGAGCACTCCTCTGTCCATAGAAGTTAGGATTAAGGACTTATATCAAGGTCGATAATAGTTGACATGTATTTTTATAATTCTCTAAAAATTTGAAAACTTTCTTGAACTTAAACACAAACAAATTTTAGTCAAGTCCTTAGAATGTAAAAACTCCTTCTAAAATGATTTCAAAGTATAAGGTCCTAATTCTTCTATTACATTAATAGATTAGAGTCATAACTCACTAAAATTTTATTGATATCCTTCAAATACAAAATATTGATAGTATTCCCCAATATGTTAACATTAACATCGTTGGAAGCTTAAAGTAAAACAACTATTGAATACTACAACAAAATATATTAATGGCAAATTAAATGTGTACAAAGCACTTCAACACTCCACCATCATCAATATAGAATAATTTTCTTATTTTGAGAATAACTTCTATATTTATCAGAATCTACTCATTTAGATTGAAAATGAACTTCCCTCATAGTGAATGCAATCCTAATTTTGAATGTCCTATGCTTTGGTGAATTTCAAAGTATACTGATGAGAACAAATACCCATTTGAGGATGGAGTTAAGCGTCCAGCCTTTGAATAACAATTATTCTGGGATAGGGAAAATCTAACATTTAAAAATGAAAATATAGTTTTAGGGCATTATAACTTCTAATATTAATAGGCAATTATATTCCCTAGCATTTCTTCAATTAAAAGACTCAATTTGGTATTCACACTCTCAACAATCCCAAAGTCAGCTATCTAGCTCCTCACAACAATGAAACTAAGAATAGAGTTTTTGTTTTCTGCTAGAAGTGGGCAGTGTTGAATTCACTGAAGTAGCACAAAAAACAAAGAAGGGGTGGGGATGAGGAGAGGGAACAATGAATTGGTCTTTATACTCTTGATGAAAGTTACTTCTTTCTTAGATTTCCCACTTAGATATTTTTAACAGTTTGGCCAACCCGACTCTCCCGTCCTAAGGTTCTACTAACTCAGTGAAACTACATTGTACACAAATGCTTCAAGTAGCCTTCACTTAATTTCCAACTCTAGTAAACCTTACAATTCACCTCAAGATACCTTTTTTAGACTCAAAAGTCATTATTCTGAGTACTAAAATACAATTCAATCAATAATGAGCTCTTATAAAATAAGCGTGCAACTTCCATTGCATGATTTCTTTGCTCGAAATTGTAGAAGCAACTTGCATAGAGGAATACTTTTTCTCAATTAAAGTAGAATCATTGATTTCCTTTGATGAGATTTGGCAAGAGTGTTGTATATATGCTGACCTGTTTTCCTAATTCTCTAAAACTTTTAACAATTGAAAAAAAAGTAAAAAAAACTAGTCTCCCATCAGCTATAGCATATTCTATTGAAGTGTATAACTGCCCTATCTTTCTTCTAGGTCAATTCAAGGGTAAATTCACGTGTTGAATCTTTTTTTGATTGAGAGAATATGAAAGATTATAAAAAAAAAATAGCTCTAAAATATAGAATAAATTTTATAAAATATCTTAAATCACATGCAATACATTCAAGCATATTTAAAAATATTTTTAAATATATTTACATTTTATGATGTAGAGTAACTGTTTTAAACATGATTTGCGTCAAATTGTGGAAAATTTATGATATATTTATATCTATTATGATTTATGTTTATCCAACTGTAACATTGGAGATTATTGTGTTACCCTCCTACACTTTGTCATCATCAAAACCATTATGGCCATCAAAACCAACATGCAAGAATATCCAGTCAAAGAATTTTTGGGGATTTTAGCAGAGGATTAAGTAAGAAATGATTTACTACAAATAATATAATGCACATATGTCAACAAGACTCTCTCTCTCTCTCTCTCTCTCTCTCTCCTTCCTCATGAAATGTTCACAGAGGTATAAGAAATTGGGTTGGTTGCCGACATTGATGTCTTCTTTTGCGCAGAAGTCAACATATCACAACCCAGAGATTTTAGTGAATTTTCAGGGGATTTTAGTAGAGAACTAAATAAGAAATGATTTCTAGTAAATATTACAATGCACATATGTCAACAAGATTCTCTCTCTCTCTCTCCCTTCTTTCTCATGAAATGTACAAAGAGGTACAAGAAATCGGGCTGGCTGCCAACAGTGAGGTCTTCTTCTGCACAGAAGTCTAACATATTACAACCCGGAGAAGACCAGGCTGGTCCTCAGAGAACTGCAGGTTCTCATGCAGCAAGTACTGCTGCACTACGACCGGGAGCCGCATTTGTGGGCGGGGACTTCGGGTTGGGCCCTCTACCCCCACACACACCATGACTTGAAGACGCCGTCCAGCTGACTTGGCAGTCCTCCTCAGGATGCTGAGCTCGTGCTTCAGCACGTGGATGGCTTCATTCACGTGGAGCCCATGCAGGTCGATCAGGGGGTTCGGGCCCCTGCAAAAATAAGACATAAAGAGATCAATATACGGCAACGATTGCTACAAAATGGAGTGGACACCGATATCAATGGCAGAATATAACTTGCTATACTTCAAATGTCTAAGATTTCTAGCATCTATTACTTGCAGAGACATGAAATATAAGAAAAGAACAACTAGATATAAAGAGAAGACCAAGTACTAGTTGTTATGGCAACCGACAAGGAACGGAGTAGGCCTGGATATTCAGCCACAGACTTTTTTTTTTGTTACACTGAAAATGTGGGATTATTCTACCATGCATCATCAGTTATAGAGAAATAAAATATCAGGAATGACTAATACGATATAAAGGGAAGACCAAGATAGGAATAGTATCTGTCATGTTGGTTAATAAAGAATGGACTACACCTGAATTTGACTTCTTATACCTTAATGTGGGATTATCCAGAAGGTGCCATCACTTGCAGAGAAATAAATAGAAGAACGAATAACATGGATAGAAATAAAAGACCAAGAACATAGGAGCAGTAGTCATGGCAATCGCAATAAGAGATGATGTAGACCTGAATAATTAACCACAGAATTTAGCTTGTCGTAACGTGGGATAATTCTAACACGTACAATTATGGTGGGTATACTGATTTTCTAGGGCTCTCACACAAAGCCAACACAGACAGAATCCACAAGATAGGAAAGGGGCATAGAGTTCAAATAATATGTTGAAGTTTTATAGTAGCTGCGCTCGAAACAAATGGACCATAAATGAGATAGGGTCATATATTAAACCATAAAATTTGATGTCTCCTTTAATAGTAGTCATATGATGAATGCTGTAATCATGGATTAATTAATATTTAGAATGTAACATTTGACAACCATGTAAAAATCACAACCTTGTTCAAAAGTCAAGGCAAACGACCAACCTCTGCTGCTGCATTACTTCTCTGGGCTTTTCTTGCACCTCTTTCATCTGGATATTGTACATTTGGCCTTTGGCACCAAGCTCTTTGCCAAGGGTCTTGCTACCAATTAAGTAAGCTTGTTTTTCCTGTAAAAGTGTACATGCAGGTGAAAGAAAGAAAAAAAAAAGTCATGAAAATCTTTGATCGATAGCAGACTGCAGAGAAAGAAAGAATCCACACTTTCTTTCTTACATTAAAAAAAAAAATGAAAATATTTCATCTTGGGCAGTGGGACAACATAAACACTGAAATATATACTCTCATGGGTTTCTTCTCGAGGAGCATGAGGAGAATCACAAAATGGGCCAAGCTGTTGAGAGAACCATGCGGGATTTCTGCCTCTTTTAACCTCCCCGACATAGAGAAGAGCATGCTTGGGGTGTTCAGTCCATGGAATGCAAAGACATGCAGAGAGGTGACGAATAGCCTCTCATTCGCTGCATGATAGAATCCAATTTTCTTTCTAAAAAGAGAAGTAGACGATAATATGAAATAAAACCATTAATTGTTTGGCCTGACACACTGACACAGGGTACACTTTTTCTTTTATTGGAAAAGAGACTGATAAGACCGATACAAATACAATTTGCTTCATGCATACATCACAACTTGCTCCTTTGACCCCTCATCCTAAAACAGCTATTTTCTTTTTTTCTGCTGTGATATGCTTATGATTGCAGAACAGATTATACACGAAAACCTTCACAAAGTGAAGAAAAAACAAGACAAGATCTAATTCCTTCTCATGATCACAGTATTTTTTTTAATCATCGCAACCTCCTCCTGTTGTCACTGCGACTGTGGTGACTTCTATTCGTATTACCATTCGCAGGAAGAATGAATGTGAACAGAAAAAGAGCCAATATTTAACGTGTGCATAGCATGACCGTGATTTTTGTGCTCACCCGTTGCTCGTAGAAAGCATTCCTAAGGCGAGCAATATCCTGGGCTTCCTCTCTCATATCCGAATACATTTGAGCTGAGAAGACAAGGTTATAAGACAAAAGGCAACAAAGGAGAGGGCGGTCCAGACAAATGCGTCACTAAATGCAGAAAATTTTGAAGGATGTAGATGAAGATATTACCCACTACATCTCCAGTTTCATGCCATTGTGGAGCAACTGAGGTTTTTCCATAACCACCCAACTTGTCTCCAATGACAGCCTTCCCAGGGACGTTATATGAGCTCGTTAAGATTTGTGAATTTCTGATCAGGCTGATTCTTGCATCCGTAGAACCATCCCGTTCATACTTCCAATCCTCAGAATCCTGAGATCGAGTTTTATGGAAGCTTGGAACGAAATCTCGAGTACCCAGAGGTTCACCAGAGAAGGGGGACTTAAACAAGGAGAAGCCCTCCTTGTCCACAAACCGAAACGCATCTTTAGCTTGCTGGAGCTCTTTGCCACCATGCTTTGGCAACCTATTCACATTGTCTGGTACTGAATGTATGTTAAGATCATTTAGGCTTGGAGCAGATGACGCCTTTGAGCCCATGTTCGGGCTGAAACCAACATCAACTTTGAGCTGCAGCCACAGACCAATCAATTATCTGAAAAAGCACTAATTTGGATATGAGCAGGTAGATAACACAGATCTATGCAGCAGAAAGGAAAAGTCAATGACTTTGACTTCAACAATTGGCACTGTACCCTCTAAAGTTACGTTGCATATCTAGAAAGGGTGTGGGACGGGTCCAAATTCAGAAATTAAAATATGCAGCTATGTACATAATAATGCCTATGTAATCACAGTACGTAAAGCCATTGCCAGGAAGCAGAGCAGAATGAAAGGAAACTTGTCACAGGACGACCAAGTTTTTAAGGGGATTTTGGGTTTCACGAAACCCATTTTTGTATAATGCAAAGTTTTTTTGACAACAATGCTAACATCTTGCCATTTTAATAAAAACAAGGAGGCACCAGTTGTACAAACTATATAATCTTTTAATAGATGTATCTAACGATGCACCAGACAGAAAAGTGAGAGAAAAAATATCATATATATATAATATCGATCCTTATTATCTCCTTTTGTCGCAAACAAGTAACTAATCATCTCAGTTTTCTTCTGAATTTTAAATGATTTCCACTAATCAGAGACCTCACATTCCTTTGTGAGTCTTGTGTAAGTACATATTACACATAAATATACAATATACAATGTCAAGAGTACGATATACAATGTTCTTCTATCTATAAATATACGGAAAACTGATTACAAATATAACAACTTACATGTACACAGAAGTTTAGAGTTTAAATAGCATAACCTGCTTTACATAAACGACACAAACGAGCAGTGTCCTTGGTTGCTGTTCTTAACATGAAACCCAAAGGTAAAGATATAGGAAATTAGTTGATCAAACCTCAGGTAAAGTCATAACGTACAGAACCCCAAAAAGTGAGGTAGCATCACAAAGTCCAAGATCATTAAAGTTCAGGATCCCACTAAGGAATTAATATATCATTATGTTGCCAGATTGATAATTCAAAGTTCAGAAAGGCACAAGAAACACACCTCCAGTTGACTTAGCATCTCAATAGTAGAGTTCAAGTCACATCCATTTGCATAATACACTTCTGCAAGGCTCTCCAATGCAAAATCAGGGAACTGTGATGACAAGAACTCCACATGTTCTACCGTCATGTTCTCAGATGCACCATGCTCATTTAACAGACCCTTTAGAAAACCTGCACCTGGATCCCCACTATACTGGCCCCCATCCCTACAGTTAGTAAGATGCCAACTATCATTCATGAACTGCTTATCCAAGTTATTGGTTCTTGAATGCAAGAGGGGAGTTGACGAATAATCTTCAATAGCAGGACGACCAGCATAATCCGTTTTTTCCTTTAAACTTTTCTGCTCACTGCCTTGAGGTGAGATTTCCAGCTGCTTGCCCAAAATATGGCTGTCATTGGTCATAGAAAATATAGGTGGTTTAACCCCATCATTAATGGACAAACCTGCATGTGAAAGGTCAGAACGTGCTTGGAAGTCCTCTTCGCCCATGACATTGAAATCAGGGGTGATATCATCAGGTAATTGGCAGTGCCAGAACTGGTACGCTTCATCATCAGAGTGATTTGAAACATTGGACATGGATCGATGCAAGACTGTTTTCCTAGAGGTTCCAGGGACCTCCATTCTTGCCACGTCAACATTCCTGTTGTTTGCAGGCAGAGATCTAAGAGCAGAAGGCACAAACTCTGCAGCATTCGGATTCAAACTCGTCGCCTTGTTTGGTGAAGTTAATCTTGCATCTCCACTGCTTAAGAAACTTTTGCTAGATGAACTCATGCTTGACGGAAACTAAGAAAAGATATTACCTATATATAAGGTATAATAGAAGAAATCTACCATAAGATAATTATCCCAACCCTGAAAATCAATATGGAAAAAAGAAACAGTTAATATTAGGAAAACTCTGCACACAGGACAAAAACTCCATATCTAAGTATCATTTTGGTCGAAGATGGAAGTTATGGCATGTTCTGAAACCTTGTAGTTAAATCCTTCGGGAGTTGATTTCAGATGCTGAAATAAATTAGAACTGGCGGTTAAACAATAATTCCTAGGTTCCATTGGATTCAAACAAAAAAACACCTGCTAAAGCCAGGCTTCATGAATGTAATATAGAGAACACCACATACTGAAAGTTTTAAAGAATATTTTATGCATATAAACGATGTTATTGACCAGATCAGACTCACTACCGAATGATTACCCCTGACACAACTGACATGCGTCCCTGAGCCCTGGATCCCATTGTGGTCATTTTATTTTTAGGTATGAGTGGGTGTCCCCTTAGCCTGCAATGAGTCCCCTATAATTGTCAGCAGATTTTAATATGGGAGATGAGTGACTATATCCTCATTCCTATTTGTCAGTAAAGACTTGTTTTCCCTTATCACATTCTTTATTAATCTTCACTTTGATTCTTAATAGGACTGCATAAACGGTTAAGCATACAATGGCTTCAAGTCTAGATCACTGGAGACTTCACAAAATTCTCTCTTTTCATATGCACATGCCAGCATATCTCTTTGCGATTTCTCCATTTTCCACTTCATTCCCTCTGCTTATTTAGCCAGGCACCCTTAAGAGTAATCACAACTCTCTTTCTGCCATTGCAATTTCACTCTACCTACATCATAGACAATTCTACCACTGTACCTTGAGTTCTATTTCTTCTCATACATCTCTTTCCTTTCTTCATCTGCTCTCCATTGCTGCCACTGACCCCATTGTTCAGTTGTTCTTCTGTATCATCTACTGCCTCCTATTTTCTCTAGCTCTACTCCATTTTCGGCATTTATCTACTTAATTGTTTGTCACAATAAAAGAAAAGACCCAAACTCTTATAAAATTCATCGTAAGATTTCATTTTCGGCACCCTATATCTAACAGTCTTTTGTGACCCATGAAGTTCCTTCCTATATGAGAAAAAGTTTCATTTCTTTATACTTTGGTTCATTTGTTCTCTGATGATGCCCAATTTCAACTCAATTTAGGTGGACCAAAGGCCCAGGATGATGCAGCTCAGTTTCAGCTCAATTCAAGTGGACTAGAGGCCTAGGATGCATGAAGATACAATTCGGCCCAAATTCAGTTCAAGATGGCCCAATAGGAGATTTGGACATATTTTAATGCGTCAAAATCTCAATTCCCACATTTCGTCTTATTTCTCACGTTTTTCATAATTTCAAATAATCCCCTTAAACTGTTAAGGGCATTCTACTAGAGCACTCCTTTTTCTAAGGGGCGTTTTTAATAGATTTCTTCTTTTCTAAGTTAGTTGCAACTAAATTTTGGCCTATAAAAGACCTCCCTTTGTAGCCCCAGAGGCATTTATATTTTCATCAATCTAGTTTCAAGTTCCCTCAGTCTCTAGAGGTTCTCTATCTCTACTAATGGATTCCAACATCCCTGTGGACTCGAGGACTTTTTTTTGATCTTGTGGATCCAAGTTAAGGAATCTATTCATTTTGAGAGCTCAAGGTGATGAATTTTTAACAAAATCACATTCGCTGTGGACTCAAAGTCTTGATTCTGCTTCAAAAATACTCAGACAAAGTTGAACGTGATTAAATCAAATCATCAATTCTTCTAGTTTCTGTTGCATCATTCTCCCACATCCTTTTTTTTCCCGCTGCCCTTCATGGTGATGTTACTAGCTTCTATTTAGTTATTCTTCTTGTTTGGCCCCTGCTTTGTTAGTCAAATGTTTAGATATGCCCCTCATTCATCTTAATTTTCTACCGCTATCTTCTTTCTTTTTCGTATTTTAGAAGAAAACAGCCAAGCAAAGAGAGAATTATCGAGGGGACCCCCCAAAATGATCACATATCCTTCTTCTAAACTGGACCTAATAAGATTAGGACCGGAGCAATCCAAACACCAGACCAGGCTGGACTTATCTTCTAAACTAGAGGCTTATTTTATAGGCTAGTCAAAGGCCCTTTTGGCTATTGTCTGTATGAAAAATCAGAGGTCTGGCCTCCCTTGATTTCCTTTTTGTTTGTTCCAGACTCGGACCTGAAAATCAAGCCCAGCCCAGAGGCTTTCATCTGGGCTATGTGCTTAGAGATTCCAATAAAACATAGAGATTTCATTTTCTATGGTCTTCACCTAATACAGCTTTCCGGTGTCCGTAGAGATCCCTCCCTTGGTTAGAAGTTCCATTTTGCCTACACCTCTGTCTATCTCTCCCATTTCCAAGAGGAACACTGCACAAAGGAACCCGCATGGGCAGAAAAATAGTCTGTACGGTTCATAATTACTCAGTAATGGTTTAGCCATGCACGAGCATCGTTCATTTTAACAGAGGGAATCGGAAGTAGACAGCTTCCTCCGAGTCTCCTGCAACCGAAACTCACATTTATAAAGATAAACTCGCAGAAGGATAACCTAATATTTGTAGTCAGCGGTCTCGAAGGAATAGAAGAGTTGAAACGGAGAAGAGAAAGAGCCACAACAGGAGCTCAGACAGAGATCCCAGATCGGATGCGAAAACCAGAAATACGAACTACGGGGGCGGTCATTCGTCCAGTAAATCAAGGGATATTGATGATTAGCAAAGGATGAGGAAACAGGAGGAATGAAGAGATCTAGAGAAAACATAAAGAACAAAGTCTGTGCGTCTAACAGGAGATCGAACAAAATGAAATTGGAAGAAATAACCCAAAGGGAACGAAGAAAAACACCAAAATTATCCATCAGTAACGCGGATTCGGTCACGAGAGAGAGAGAGAGAGAGGCGGGGTCATCTTACCTTTTCTAAGCTCGACGAGTGGGAAAACGGAGAGGAACGGATCCATAACACGGAGAGGCTAAGGTCACGGAGTTTCTTCTCTAACCCCCTTCTCCTCTCCTCTCACTTTCTCTCTCCCTCCCTTCTCCTCCTCCTCCCCCACCTGCTCTCTGCCCACGCCTTCTTCGACCTGCTCCTCTCCCCCGCTCACCTCCCCCGCAGTGGCCCCCGACGTCGCGCTTGCTCCCCCCGCTGTTGCTGGGCTTTGAGGGCACGCCAGCGCCACAGAAAATGCGCCAGGGAAGAATTACAGCGAGAAACAGCTCCCCTAAATGGGAACCCCCACCCACACCCTCTCGCAGATCCCCTCACACCGTAGCTGACCTCCTCGCCACTCAATTTCACAGGACAAGACGAGAGAGAGAGACCAGAGACTATTAACACCTTGCACTTCCGACGACTTTTCTGGGTTCGTCAGGGCGGCGACTTTATTTCCCCCATAAATGTGTCATAAATTACGACAAATTCACATTTTTACTGCTTTTTCTTCTCCTCAAACCACATCCAACTCCCATTTATTGGCCATTCCGTTCGTATTTCACCTTCGCTCCATCCCTCCCTCCCTCTCATTCAGTCACCCTACTCGAGTTAAGCCCAGCCCTAGCTAACCTATCCATGATAACCATGCCCTTATTCTAATTCGTACTACGACCACCCCCCCCCCCCACACTCTCTCACCTCTCACTAGTATAGCTTACCTCGGTTTCCAAGAGCTGTTACTTTTGCAGGGCAATGCGTTGAACACAAAATTTACGCCCACATTTCATATGATTCCACCACTATTCATATGGTGGACATCAGTCAGAAAGCATGCATTTTATGCATACACTAGCCTAGAGACAACTAGAAGGGCATCAAGTTTCTTGGATCCAAAAGTTGATGCAGCTCAAGAATATGAATGGAAAGGGAATGCCCAATGGCTTTGGGAAACTAGCACAAAATCACATGCATAGCAACATTTTTGGTTTTTGTCTTAATGTCTGGATTCAACATCTACACTCATAAAAAACGTACCCAATTATACACAAAAACCTACAAGTAGATATGAATAAAATATAATGGTTATAAAATAATCTTCATAACATGAATTCATTTTCGAGACATGAATATCAAATGGTACATTTTGGCTTTAAGAGCCATTCATATTTAATGACCAAATATTGAATTATTATTCCCAATACAACATGTTGACCCTTGTAAAAGTCCCATTCAAAGCTCATAGCCAATATTGCCGATAATTGACCATTTTCTTGGTTTAAGAATAGTCAACTCTCATATACTAGTTCAAATCTCTCACGTAATGGGTCAATTTTCTCCTTACTTGGTCTAAGCACATAAACAAGAAGATAGTGAGTAGTATGAGAATTAACCTTATATGATCATAATTTTATGGATTAGTTTATCTCTCTTGTCATGTTGTAAGTGATCATCTGGATGAAAAGTTAGCCAATGGAGGAAGAGGGATATTGAAAAGAGAGGAAGGGGGATTAGAGAGAGAGAGAGGGACAAAATGATGATAAGAGGAAAGGGAACAAGGTCTCCTACCCACAATGAGTGGATTCCCTCCTATATACTTGGTAGTCACTTTGTGCACAGACATCACCCACCTAACAAAACTAGCATATATTGCTGAATTTTGGAATCTCAAATAAGTTTTGAAGTTGACAAAAGAGTACAATGACAAAAAGGGTCTTTTTTACATTCTATTATAGTTTGATGCATCAATGGCAATATTTCAGATTGCAAGAAGGATGGCTAGAGATTTCATGTAAAAATACCAGCCCCTCTCAGTTCATAAAAAAAGGATATTGTAATTTATTGATCCCATAGATTATTCCTTTTAGTACTATTCACAGAAAGGAGGAGCCGTATGAGATGAAAATCTCACATATGGTTCTGGAAGGGGGGTTCTTTGAATAGAATGACGACCGTAATTGATGTTGGCTCATATCAAGTTTACATAAAAAATGGCACATATACGTAAAAAATGGCTCATAAATGCACTTGAGGAAAGAGATTTAGTGGAGAGAATTTCTAAAAGTTGGTTGACATTTGGTCTTTAGATCTAGCTTTTAGTCCTTAACAATTTGTATATATTGAGCTCAAAGTATTATTGAAATAAGGGTTTTCAAAGAATGTGGTGTTGCAAACTACCACAAATGGCCCACAAATGCAAGCCATAAAAAGACTTTTTTGATGGCACCTTCAAAGCACAAGCATAAATTCCTATTGTGTTGTTTGTCGTTAAAATGACTAATTATCTTGTTCAACATATGATAAAATATTAACATTTTCTAATACAATTATTGAGCTTTATGGATAAGTAGATTGTAATTTTTAATTTATTGAATGTTTTTAGAGCTTACCAATGCAGTGGTCAATTCTGCTAGGTTTTTTCTCTCAATCTTCTTTTGAGTTTATGCTAGGCATCACTAACTAGAGATTGTTTTTCCCAATAATATGCAGTGGTCAATTCTGAGCTCATAACCAGCAGTCTCATGACCTATGGGCATAGAACCTATTTAAGGTCCTAAGTTCGCTTCCCCTTCAAGAACTAGTGCACTTTCATTAATATTTAGAAGTCAAATCCTTTCTAAGTGGGCTGGCCCAATTAAAGTTTT
This sequence comes from Spirodela intermedia, assembly GCA_902729315.2. Lineage (NCBI taxonomy): Eukaryota > Viridiplantae > Streptophyta > Magnoliopsida > Alismatales > Araceae > Spirodela > Spirodela intermedia. The sequence continues at coordinate 3,456,171 of LR746271.1, forward strand.
CATAGAGAACATCAAGAAAGTCAAAAATAATAAACTTCTAGTTATGTTTGAAGATTATTCTAATTCTTCTGGATTCAAAAATCTAAATTATCTTATGTCAATTCAATGATCGATGATCGCTTAGCTTGTGCAGGTAAGATTTGATTTTCATTCTTCCAAGACTTTCATCAAGTCAATTGGTGTCAAAGTTTGGTTCTAAGTCATAAATTCGCCTATGTGAAGATTGTCGGATTTAAGGCCACACAAAGATCAAGAAGGCAGGGTTGAATTAATTCAATTCTCATTTTTATTGGAAGTCAATTGTTCTAATATTTATTAATTTATTCTCCTAATTATTAGATTATAATTGATATCTTAGATGTAGATCTTAATTTTTTTTTTAATTATGATGATTTGGCCCCATGTCTACTCCACTTTACCAAGAACACCCAATGCTTCACTTCCATTAATTACTTAGTGTACACCTGCTGATTGCAATGACTCATTTCTCATAGAATCTCAAGCCAAAGTTCTCTCTAGATTTACAACTCTACATACACTAAAGCTAATTACATGAATCAGCTCCCTTTATGTGATAACCATAACTTATCAGAAAATTTATTCTAAGAAATTAAATAAAAAAATTATCAAAGATATTTCACAAAAGTTGAAGAAATAAATCATTATCAAAATTTGATGAAGTGATAATTATTGGAACTATAGGGCTTGGTAAAAGACCAAGATGAAAGGGTGAATTGAGATTTCTATGATTTCTAGTGATTTTTTTATTTAATCTATAATTACATATAAGTATCACTAGATGCATCGACACACATGTCTTCTCAACTCTCTCACTAAGAACATTAGAATTTTTATATTAATTCACTCCTCACATAGCTATATCTAGTCCCAGATGAAACTTGTCTCTACTATTCATTAATTTCCTAAAGAATTACGCATTGACTTTCATGATATTACAAACCCAAGTACCTCACATTCATCTCCTTGGATAATCACTGCTTCCTAGACTAAATATCACTAGAAGCACTTTGTATCTTCACCCAAATCACTCTCCCATCATCACCCAATTATCTTAGGGCTTGATGCACAGAAAAACTATGATGATGGAGTTGATCATTTTGCCAAAATCAGCTAGGGAAGAAGATGCAATGTTATTGTGCATCATTAATATGTATGACTAGAAGAGCTTGATGTTCTCACTTGAATCTTCATGTATTCAATCACCTTATGATGCAGAAACTTTTCCTATAAGTTAACCTTCATCTTTTAATAATTTTCAAATTTTACCAAATCCTAATTTTTTGACAACCTCTTTGAAAAACTTATCATTTTATAGAATGCACAGTAGTGACCTTTGGACCTTATTCAAAAAATTATCATTTTCCACATAAACATCTCACCTATCACCATTGAGATGCTCTATTCGAAATTTGAATATATTTCGTTTTCTGATTTTATTCTTGATTTACTCCACATGAAATCTTAAGGAAGATGGAAATCACCATTTCTAAATTTTAAAAGTACATAATATGATTAGAGAAATATGTATTCAAAGATAAGATAATTCGTATGATTTGCTTATACCCATTTAACTATATACATATACTTTCATTGGAAGATAATTCTTCAGCTGATATTCTTTGTTGAATGCAAGAATTCATACATTGGATTCGATCGTTAGTGATAGAATCATAAAATCAATAATGATATTTCATATAATAACTTCGTTGAATGTATTAAATATATAAGACATTTGTAACATATATAAACCAAGCATTTATATTTATTAATTACATATCAATAAATTTCACTTTTCATTATTAAAACCAAGGTTACCAGCAATAATTTAATTGCATCTTATTTTTCATTTACTTTTCATATCTAAAAGCTATTTGAATTATGAAGGCTTTGTCACTGAAATCAAGGTGAGGAAAATTGAATTTCAATCAAGATTTTCCATTTAACTTGTTATCTTCTTGCCATTGGGAGTTAAGCTTTAAACTGTACTCAAAAGGTAATACAAAAGTGTTACAAAATTTTAGGATGTGGAGAAAATGATGATGATCAATTAGTTGCTTTAGCCATTGGAAAATATTTTTTTCTAATTAACTAACATGATAATTTTAAAATAATCATAATTTTGAATTATTAGAAACTAGTACAGCACATCCTTTAATAATTCAACTATCCTCTATATTTCAACCAACACTACCGTCATAAAATTAATAATGTATATATCTTAGGATATTAGTTGAGGTGTACCTAACTACAGACCACTTTCATTAAAACACATCTATAAGCACGTTTAAAAATAAATTAATTATTTTGATGTCAATCCAAATTACCTCAAATAAAATATAGATACAAAGTATTTTCAATTAATTTTTAAAATATCATTCAAGATTAATACTTTGGTGACTTCTAATATGATTGATATGTGCTTAATAAATATCTAAAATATCATCAATTTTTAAATGGTAATTAAAGAGTATTAGTTAATAAATATTTAGATTATTATAAGTATAGTTCTACTATGATTGATAAAATTACAAGTAGAATCAATTCAAAGTATAATTTTCACTTTTTGAAGATACATTATTATATTTTAAATTCATCTTAATACTTTACTTCAATTATTTGAGTATTATTCAACGTCTAAATCATTACTTCTGAAAATGACATTTTTTGTAATTCTCAAAAAATATAGCTTTGCTGAGCAAAGTGACGATATTGAGCAGATATTTAATTCGTATTCTTAATTTCAAATCATTTGTCAAACATGATCACTAAACCAACATACGAACAATTGACATCATTCAAATCTATATCCAATAATTTTCTAACTAATATAATTCAACATTGTGTTCAAATGTTCACACATATATTTTAGAATTAAAATCATAATGAGAACCATTTTTTTTTCCTTATGTAGGTTTTTCATCAGCCAAATCTTTTGAGATAATCAAGGCTCCTAAAGCCAACAAAGATGTCATGTGTGTATTTAAAATGGATTTACTAATAAAAAAACTGAACTTTAATCAATGTAAATTTTTTAAAAATTGAAAGTCATTATCTATTTTGGATTAAATGTTTTAATTTTTAGACCACAAAGTTGAATTTAGTATAATCCAATTTTCAGGCATTGTTAGAATTGAAAGTGACCATGTTATGATTGGCTATCTATTGAGGTAAAGCTATGAACCACGTGGAAGAGGAACAATACCATGGTAAACTATCTTGTCGTTCAATTCCAAGAACCTAACAAGGGAGCGATTGGTATCTCTTGTGAATACTAATCTTGTAATGACAAGCATGGTTGATAGGTTGACAACTATTTGGTTTCGAGGGTCATGAGTACCTAGATATAATATTCCTGAAAGAATGGTGGGAAACTCAAAGAGCAAGAGCTCTTGGGATATTTGATGTACGTTGGGGGCTGAACCATTGAAACTATAAGCAAATGCTTGTTTTGATAACATAAATTGTGTGCATAACACAACCTACACCTCATAAAAAAAAAAATTATTCATCTAATTATGCCCATCATTGTGTAAAGAGCTTTAAGATTTAGTCATGCTCATACATTAGGGTTAATCATCATTACAATCTAATGAATTAGAAATCATTTAGAAAATACAATTAAGTCTATTCACCCCCACCTATCTAGACCACTAGACTACTTTAGCCATCTTCAAGTCCTTTAATGTGGACATGATAGAGTTAATCCTACTTCCAGCATTATTCATGAAGTAGATAATCTATCATGAGTAAACCTTTTGGAGTTTCAACAAAATTTCAATTAGAACTTTCAGAATCCCCATGATACACTGAAACAAATTCTTTTAATTATCACATTTTTGGTACTAAAGAGTCACTCCAATATGGCCTAGACTAAAAGTGATTTTAAAAACATAGTCCATATCGACAACTAACAGCTAATAAAAATTTCTTGTTTGCAAAGGTATTGTTTGATTGTATATAGAAATATGAGAGGTCTGTTCACAGAAAAAGTTCCAAAACACTTTAGCATGAAGATTGACTTGACTAGTTTTTAGGGTGATTTATGTACAGAATAATTTTAAAATTTGTTGACAAAGGTTGAGCAGTTTTGTTTTTATATAAAAGATCGAAGAATATAAGCAAATGTACTTCACACATACAAGTTAAAGGGTGGTGCATCGGTATAGTGGGAATGACTTTGGGCAATGCATTCTAGACTAGGCAAGAAATGGTTTACATATCAAATAAAACAATTACTAAAATTTCTCTCTCTCTCTCTCTCTCTCTCTCTCTCTCTCTCTCTCTCTCCCTCCCTCGCTCTCTCCCTCGCTCTCTCTCGCTGTCTCTCTCTCTCGTTCTCTCTCTCTCTCGCTCTCTCTCTCTCTCTCTCTCTCTCTCTCTCCCTCGCTCTCTCCCTCGCTCTCTCTCTCTCTCTCTCGTTCTCTCCCTCTCTCGCTCTCGCTCGCTCTCTCTCTTTCTCTCTCTCGCTCTCTCTCTCTCTCTCTCTCTCTCTCTCTCTCTCTCTCCTCTCTTTCTCTCGTTCTATCTATCCATAACATATAGACATGTGCATCTATCTCTCCATTATAACCTACCAGTCTCTCTCTATCTCTGTCTCCATCCCTAGTTCATATATTTCTCTCTCTCTCCATATTTCTGTCAGCATATTTCTCTCCCTTTCCCTCTCTCTCTCATCTTTCCCTATCTATATTCATTTCTTTCTTGTCTATCTCTGTCCATCGCTCTCCCCCCCTTCTAATCTCTTCCATACACACGGAAACATCTCTCTCGAATCTCTCACAAATGCGCTTACATCTATCTTCCCCCATCTCTTTCCCTCCCTCCCTCGTTCTTCTTGGGGTAGGTGTTCTCTCTCTTTCTTTCCTTTCCTCTCCTCCCGGATGCATGCATATAAGAGTGTTTTTCACCCTCACCCAAGACGAAGCAGACATACAGACAGCCGCTAGATATTTTCCTCCTTTTCTCCCCCAAAGCTTGTCTTTAACCTGAGTTAAGAATATTAAATCAGCCCGCCACCAACTTGGGTTAAGCTGACCACGCATTCTATGTCAATATCTATATATAAAAATAAAAATAATAAATATATATGGAACTTGCTCATCGACCCGGCCTGATCCTCATCCTCTGTGACGTGTCCGCCTATCATTTGTGGTGCACGCCGCGGTCTCCTCTGAGAATAGTGGACACCATTGACCTTGGCCGCATTACGATCACCTTCTCTGATTGTGAGAAATCTGCTTACCGGCCTTCGAAGACTTCTCGTATGGGCTTCTCCCCGAGGTGTGCAAAGCGTGTGAAACGTGAGGCGGAGGCTCGGATTACCATCCACCAGTCTAAAGATGACGGCTGGCAGCATAAAATCCTCACGGAACGCCGCTGTCGTAGCATAGGCATCACTTGGGGTGTTGGATTTTTATAATACCTCCCTCATTTAATTACTAACTATGAATAAATCTGTTCTGGCGATATATTTCGCCTTATTCATGATTCATGGTGACTGCGTTTGAAACAAAGGGGTATAAATACAAATAATATTTCATACCCAATGCTTGATGACGTGGCAATCTCTAAGCCCACCCCACCCCCCCCCCCACCTGTCGACACTCTCTCCTCCCAATCATCAGACCACCCGGACACGTCACTTGCCGCCAAATAAGAGGAGAGAGAGAGAGAGAGATAGCGAGAGAGAAAGAGAGAGGCTTCTTCTTGCAGCTCTCGCTGGGGAGTCATCGAGGGGGATTGCCTGGGATGACAGGGTCTTGCAGGGGAAACAGAGAAGAGGAGGTGGCGGGGAAGGAGGAGGACCAGGGGAGAGGCGTTGTTGTCTTCTGGAAGGCGGAGGCTCAGAGTGGCGGGGCTGCAGGCCGCGGAAGCCACCAGAGGTGCCCTTCTTCCTAGCGCGGGGAGGGAACGAGAGAGGATTCTTTCGGAGTTGGCTGGTCCAAGATTCTGCAATTTCAGGTGAGTTGCTCCGTAGATCATCGGAGCGGCTTTGGAGATTCGCGGCCTCTGTGTCCCGGCTTCTTCTGCCCTTCCTCAGCCTCCCTGCTGCATGATGATGGGGAATGAAAGCCGCCATTTATAACTGCTGCGATCGATCTCTTTCTCTCCGGCTTTCCTCTGAGATCGCTGGTGCTCTTTTCCTTTCTGGCAATCTCTGTATGTATGTGCTTAGGGTTTCCGGTGTGGAGGAAGGGAGAGAGCGGCGTCCTGAGCAATGTCGGCGACGAAGCATTCCGATTCTGCCCCGATTTCGGCATCAGATCCACAGCCGAACCAGATCCAGGCGGGAAACGCGGCGGCTGCGGCGCCGGTGGCGGAGGAGGTAGGATTCGCCGAGTGCGAATGCTGCGGGCTGAGGGAGGAATGTACGGAGGCGTACATCGAGCGCGTAAGGGAGATCTACGACGGTCGCTGGGTGTGTGGGCTCTGCGCGGAGGCCGTGAAGGAGGAGATCTGCCGATCGAGCCCTTGCCGCCCCATCACCACCGACGAGGCGCTCGATCAACACGCCGCCTTCTGCCGGAGCTGCCAGTCGTCCCCTGTCGCGGCCGACGCCAACGAGCACCTCATCGCCGCCATGCGGCAGCTACTCCGCCGCAGCCTCGACTCTCCCCCGGGAATCCGGTCCACGCCTAGCAGCCCCAGCCGGAGGACCCCTGGCGATGGGGAGCATCCTCGGCGTTCCCTTGCTCGCTCCGACAGCTGCTTCCCCACCTTGGCAGGCTGAGGAACCCCAGAGCAGAGCCGGAGATGAGACGAATCGGATGCAACACAGCTTTCCCATTGAATTTTTCCTTCCTCCGTCTGGATTAGGGTTTTATCAGGGTATGCCAAGACGCGTGATCGCTAGGTTTTTCGACCTAGTCCATGGATTCTTCTTCCCATCCTCCTTGGTTAGTCTTCTGCAGAGAATCAAGCCCTAACCCCCATCCTCCATCTGGGTTAGGCATTTGGGGACCACATTAGGGCCTCCGGAGGTATCTGATGACCACAGTCGACCAGATCCATGAACGATCCTTCCTCCCCTGCACCCCAATTCCCTGACGATCTCCCGCTTCAGATTTCTTCCAACAATATCATCTATAACTCTGGATGGACCAGACTCCATCAACGAACGAATAAAAGCTCATTCTCTCGGCTAATCAAACCCTAGATTTTTATCGGAATAACCAACCACACTGACGTGATATTGCCCACCAGCATGATGCAATTAACAAACTCTTTGTGATAAAATATCCTCAATATGACGGCCAACTCAAATTTTATAATTTTTTTAATAAAATGTATCTATTTTCTAATTTGCTGCCAATAGAAAGAAGGGTGTAAGAACAGGTAAATGTCATTAAATCGCACTTCATGTTCTATCTTACACTGAATACAACAAAATCACCAATTATATTTTGATTGCATATTTAATAAGAACCTCACATCATCAATCTCCTAAAATACTCAAACTTATTATAAATATGGTCCCATTTTTATGACACAATTTATTAACAAGAAGAACAAGATGTAGTATTGTATATGTCATTTCCTAATGTTAATGCAACATTAGTCCATTATGCCATAATAGAGTACTAATTATAAAAGAATTCGTCTAAATAATAAAATAAATATCTATGCCATTAAAAGATAAAGACAAAGTTTACACCAAGCACTAGTCTACACTAGAACTCAAACAATAGGCTTTAGACCCCCCATAAATCCAAGCCTACACTAGCATATGATTGTGCTTGTTTGTGAGAGAGAGCATTCCCACATGACTAGTCATGGACCTTCCATTTGGCAATAAAAACAAGACTTGACTTTATGGGTTGGGTCACATTAAAGCCTTGATAATGACTTAGTCAAGTGATGGGTAACTGCATTGAGAGAGAAAGAGAGCGAGAGGGAGGTTGGGTGTGTGGGAGAGGAAATTAGTACAAGATCACCAACTATGTAAAAATGGGGTGTGGTTTTTGGGCAAGATTATAAAAAAAACCATTAGTGGCTAATATACTTATTGGACTCTTCTTTGGGACCAGCTCATACAAAACTTTGAATATCATCTCGGTGGGTCTTCGGAGAATATCTTCATGACTTCTTGCAAGACTAAGTCATCTAATGAAAATAGACTGCACTGTTGGAGCATCTCTGATATTTGTAGTCACACCATGTGCCAAGCCCTTGACACTAATCATTGCATGACTGATGATGAAGTCCACACTAATGAACATGGGCTTCCTTTCCATGATTCCTTGGGCATTATTTAAGGCATGTCCACAAATCAGTGATGAAAGATGGAAGAATCATTATCAAAGTGACTAATTGACCATCTTTTAGTTGTTGAATTAAAAGATGTCAAATTTTAATATTAATACTGAACTTAGAATCTAGAATTTAACTTTATAATTTTGATGAATTAAATTCAATCCTCAAATTCAATTGTTGAATTCTTTAATATCAAATTCGGTTCTCAATCTTTAAAGAATTAAAGAGAATGAGAGGAACTACAAGAGATTTTTTCATTTCTAACTCTTAGTTGTTGCTATCATATCTCCTCATACAAGAAAACAATAGCAACAAAGTGACTAGCAAAGGGTAAAAGAAGATTAAAAAAAAGGGTAAACAGTGTGTACAACTCATGCAATGTTTTAGAGTTGAAATCAAAATGTAAGACATCATTTATGCAATAAGAAAATAACTTCAAGTATATTTAAAATAAGATGGTCCCTATTTGTAATCCAAGGATAAGAAAAAACAAAGATGCTAATGCTAACTCCACTCATAAAATGCAGAGAATTAAATCCACAAGTCTATAGTCTAATTTTGCCATGTTCCTATCATTCACATGGCTAGACCTAGGAAGCTAATGCAAATGGACTGAAACCCCCTGCTTTGTTACTCTTTCAACCCCATTTGACACACTAGAGTTAATCTTGGTCATTGGAAGAGGGGATTCAGGCCACCACCATGCTCAGCCCATGGGGAATGTGCTTTGTCTGTCATAGCAACTGCCATTGTTGCTGTGCTGCCACTACTGCCGCCACTGTGCTCACCTCCACATGTAACTCGAGGTAGATCATTGCTGCTATCACTATCATGCTGCGGTTGTTCTGCATTGTCATCCACCATGCTCACCTCCACATGTCACACAGAGGGAGGTGTGCTATTTCCACTGTCATTGTGCCCTAGTTCTCCATCGGGGTCTAGCCCCTTTTCTCGCTCTCTGTCTCTTCTCCACTTAACCCGCTCATGATGGGCCTAGCTATTGGGCCTAATATAGTCGGCCCATTACCAGGCCACATCTCACTCTACAAATTCGAATAATTTCTGAGAATTATTTTTTTCTTGATTATGATTCTTCTACACTTCCTCATCAATTTAAATATATCTTAAGGGTATATCTCTTGGACATTCATGTTAGTATAAGTTAAATCATTAAAAATGATATTCAAATAAAATAAGAATTCATGAAATATGCTCTGAAATCTATTTGATATTTTTCATTCAATCTGGTTACATCTAACCTTAGTTAATGTGCTATTTATCATCATTTTTCTTTGATTAACACATGAAAATTAACCATTAACACTAACCACTTGAAGAGTTAGAGTTATCTTTCTCACTTTCTCTTTCTCTCTTTTGTAGAGTCCCAAAAGTTATTGTACAAGTCTCTTCTTTCCCCCCTCCTCCTTCCCCCTTTCTCCTTAAGAGAGGTCTCGAATGAGAGAGTTTGTCTCGTAGTAAGTCATTATGTCATCAACTACAATATATCGTCATTGAGATACTCTCTCTCTCTCTTCCCTTAAGTTTGTTGTGCATCATTTTTTTGTCATTATCTACTATTCACGCCCTACTATGCATTATTCCAAAATCAAGGTTCCACCACATATCTCATAAATTCTTTGTCCTAAATAAGTCATAAAAAGAACAATGAAACTATAGATTGAGCCTTTTGTGCATCCTATCTTCTCAAGAGGACCTCCCTCTTCTCTATGGTGACACAAAAGGGTATAGGCAGTCATATCTTCTCAAGTCAAATTTCATGATTTCCATTTCTTGATTTTTTTGTGCTTCCTCTTTAGATTCTAGCTCTTTAAAGTTTTTATTAATTGATTTTGCAACTTGATTTCTCCTCCAAAGCTCTCCATGTGTGATGACAGAGTTGTAACATGGTTTTCTAATAATTTCTTTATTATTATATCATGAATTTTCAATTTCTATGTTTCATTTCGAGTTATTAATTGATTCTATCATGTGAGGTAACAGACACAATAGGTGACATGACTTAGTCATTCTATAACAAATCATATAAATTTAAAATTTATAAAACTAGAAAATACTAATTTTCATATATTTATAAGTATTTCTAGATAAATATATCAATTATAATTCACTAAAAGTTTTAAAAATAGTGAGAATTTTCTAAGTCGATCATAAGGATGTAATATAATATCGGGTAATATTTTAGTATTTTCTTCGAAGAATAATTTTTTTATAAATTTTATACTAAGAAATAAAAATAATATATATTTAAAATTCTTGAAAAAGAGAAATAAGGGTGCAGACGTTAGGATGATGTTAGCGCCCAATGAACACGAATCGAACAAAAATAGAGTTCTACTCGATGATTCCTACATAAGCAATTATAGATGATTTAATTAATCAAATTAAGATTTATAAAAACTCAAAGAATCATAATTGAATGAAGAATAGCTTGATAGATTTAAATTAGATAAATTATCACTAAATGAAAAAAAAATAAGTTGAAAGTAAAAAAATAGAGTTCTAGTGTCGCGACGGTAATGCATCGAAATTCTGAACGTTTGGGAGAATTATCGTGTAGTATCCACGATTTTGAAAGCTCTTTTTGAACAAGGACAACGTGGACAATCTCTAAATCTTCTTGCAAAGTTCAAAGATCGATGAAATAGGTCGTCGAATCATCTCTACTGATTATCATCCAACGGAGTAAAAAAACGAGGACTTTGCGGCTCTCCGATAGTTGTCACCCAGTAGAAAGAAGTTGGATGGAGGTGGGGCACGTGTTAGGAAGCTTCATCCTTAGGTCCGCGCAGTAAGAAAAAGCTTTTCATTGCATTTGATATGTTCTCAAGAGGTGACAACTCGTCTCCCAACGAATTGTCTTCTTCCCGATGATAGCTTATTTGTCGATCAATCAAAGATGCTTTACTTAATAGATTTAGGATCCTTGTATCACGAATTGTTCAACAATTTTAGTAACAATACTCTGCGAATCGTATTGACAAGATTTTTGCTAATGATCAAGCGATTCTAATGGCTTAATCCCTCACCGGTGATCTATAGGAAAGTCATGATTTAATCATATAAAAATATATATTTTGACTCTAGTATGATTCGAACCTGCGCCTGTCGTCTGCTTATATGAGAGAGATTGAAATAAGTACTCTAATACTCTTATAAAGTGATGTCGTCATAGTATATCTCTATTATAACTAAAGGATATTTAGGATATTAAAATAAACAAAATCATTCTAGGAAAGTTGTGATCATCGATTTAGTCTCACATCAGTTGTATGCCGAAGTTTTGGGTGAATATATAGTAATATTAGATTTAAAAGTAATGAGTCCATTTCTCGCGTGTACAACCACTCCTTACCCCACAACCAATTAACCACTAGTGACATGGAAGGAGAGTGGCACACACGTGTCCCCATCGGTCCATAGCTGTTCGAGCCCCTATTCACGGCTCTACCCCGACTGTGCTTCCGACCTATTTGCGGGCCCAGTTGGCTACTGGGTCCCTCTCTTTTCTATCATTTTATTTTATTTATTTTTCTTTATTTATCTTAAAAATAGGATTATAAAAATTATATAAATTTACATAAAATCAAATAATTAGTCAAAAAATCACATTAATCAACTGAAAACTACTTTGCATAATTTAACACAAATATAAGGCTAAAACTATATTTTTTATTAATTATTAACTCAAATATAACTCTTGAGTAGGATCAATCATAATTTTCTTTTATAATTTTTTTTAATATGTTTAGATTTTATTGAGTCATAGATCATCTACTCCATTTCATCATAGGAGGAAAATTTACTAACAAATTTTCTTTTCATCTTCCTTTCTTTATATGGTTTTTCCACATTATTCTATAGGAGCATTCAAATCAACACAAATTAGAGGTGGTCTAGAGACAACCAAGATGTCAATAAGAATATATCTTTTATTTCAGAAGTCAGTGGAGACAAGAGAGCACTACGTTACAACTTGGCAATCAAAGAAATCATTTATTTTTTATCTTTATTTTTCAACTTTTTAACTTTCAATGTGTTGAGAATGAATTAAAGATATATTTTTATCTTTAACATCTATAGAAATGACATGAATCCACTAAACTTATTATTTAAAAATCTTTGGAGTTCAATTTATGAATTATTCAATTTTAATGATCTTATAACACAATGATTCAGACCCACTAGTAACATATAAGAGTTTAATATTGTGGGTCCTTAGTAAGTTGGAAAGTATATTAAGGGGGGGGTTGAACTTTTTTGGAATAATTTTTATTTTTATTAGATATTTATTCTACAAACTACAATTGAAATGAGTAGACAAAGTTGCATGGGTCAAAATAGAAATTGTTGATCAAAACAATAGGTCAGCACATGTTTGTTGATCAACACACTTTTCAGGTGGGCCTACACACTACTCTCTAAATCAACTTTGACACCAACTTTTATACTGTTTTGACTTTCCTTTGGCCTATGTTTGCTTAACATAGATTTTACCTTAGCTTCCACAAACTCTAAGAATACAATTGAAATTCATGAGATCAATAACCTCTTTTTTACATGATGGCTTTTTCAAAACAATCACTCCACATGGAATGTCAAGGCATAAATTTTACTATCTACCTATATTACAAGCATTCCCAAGTGATTTACATGTATAAAATATGAAATGGAAAAAAGGGGACTTCTGCAACGGGCTATGCCACACATTACTTATGAGGGAAGTCGCAAGCACCTACAATGTCATGATCACATTGGTTTACCCTTTCATGACTTAAAATAATCTCAATATGCTTTAAATGATGATTCTATTATAGAAGAAAACAATTAGAGCAGTTAAAGAAGCTTTGAATGTCCAACAACTTTCAGTAGTAGAAGCTTACACCAATAATTTGGTAGATTAAGATGATCAAATTTTTTCATCATTGGGCGTTGCTTGAAAGCTCATCCAAGAGTTTTTTTTAGGCCCTACGATCTCAATCATTTGAGTTCAAATATTTTAGACATGATATGTTAAAGACTTTTTGGTCCAATACATGGGTTGGCATATTGATAAACTATGGAGTCATACTGGTCTAAGTTAATAACCCATATTGATTATAATTTCTCTTAGGTTAATCACCTATTTTTTTGTTATTGTCACATGTCATGAGCATTTTGATGTTTTTGGGAATTTTGGCATGACTAAGCCAGCTGTTGATAGCCTCCGCCATAAAACTCTAGATTCATTCCGGCCGTTGGTGTTAAAAAAAATGTAGTATTTAATGATGACAAAACTTGATTACAAATAAATATGATAATTTTATGATATTTAAATCAAATAAAAATTCACAACCATAATCATCATTACTTTCTAGAGAAGTTGAATGCTATAATTTTTATATTGAAAATTGTGTCATGATCATAGCCTTATAGGAAACATTATAAACCTAATGAAAATAAACACAATGCAAAAAATAGAGTACCAAAATTTAAAAAAACATTTTTTCTGATTTTTACAATATCACTTAATTCAAAAACAAATGAAGGAGAAAATCGTACATATTTCTAATTTAATTGAGTAAAAATATTTTTATTTGAAAGATTATGCAACATATATGGGCTTGCAACCAAGCACAAGAAGGCTTATTTAAAGCGGAATCCAACACACAAATTGCACATCAAAATCAACATATGCAAATAGTTATGAGTTTGATAATATTTATCAAAATATTTTCTGGAATATTTTCGGGCACATGCTCAACCCATTTAGGTCCGCTCAACTAATTGTTAAGTCAACCATTTAGTAGGATAAGTAAAGGCTAAAAAGAGGGTCATTCACTCAAATTAGGGTTTGATGAGGAGAAATCAAAGGGGGAATACTACGAGTTAAGAAAGAACCTTTACACTACATATCTAATAGATCTTAATCAATGTGTTACAAGATAACCAAAATTTAATAATTCATAAACTGAATTCCAATGATGTTTTAAATAATAAATTTGTGGATTCAGGTTGTCTCCAAAAGGACGAAAGAAAAATTATATCTTTATTTTTTTTATCAACACTTATTGAAAGCTAAACAACTAAAAATAGAAAATAGATGAATTCTTTAATTGCTAGGTGGTCATAGTTGAGTTCTATTGTCTCCATTGACTTCTAAAATTAAAGAAAAACTTTTGATCTTCTTGTGATTGCCTCCATATCACCTTTAACTCACTTTGATCCATGAGTCACTGAAAAAAATTATAAACAAACTGAAGAAATAAAGAAACAAAGAGGAAGAAAATGCTGATTTGTCACCTGGTTGTCCTACAAGCAATGAAAGAATAGAATAGGTGATTTGTAAGTCTAGGAGATATAAAAATATTAGAATAAATGACTTTAAGAAATAACTATATTTGATCCTACCATACACAATACAAAATAAACTTGAAGAAAAGGAGACACAATGCTCAGCAAAATAAAGGAGACAATATGAAGAAATCTTGTCTCAACTCTATCATCACACACAAAAAGCTTTGTAGGAGAAATCAGATTACAAAAAAAATTAAAATAAATCTTAAAATAGTTGGAATCAAGAGAGAAAGTAACTAAAAAACTCAAGAAATTAAAAGCATGAAATTTTATTGAGAACAGAGGACTGACAATGCTCCTCTATGTCACTTTAGTGAAGAATGAGGCCCTTCTCTCTTCAAGAGAGATCCTTTTTCCTCCTCTTTTAAGGTGAAATAGGCATGAATCTGTTTCCTTAATTATCTCTAACATACAACCTAACAAATTGGATCAGATAAGGAAAGGATTAAAACCCAGCAGTCGGCTATTATTCCCTCTCATTTTTGTGGACATTCTATTTTTTGTTGCCCATCTGATGTGGCTTAATGATATGGCATTTAATGGTTGCCACATGAGCTTGCTGACCAGTCAAAATCATGGATTAAAGCCTCTTCTTATGCTGACATGGTGGAGAAGGTGTGAAGCTTAATCAATGAGTCTTGGCCTACTTTCCAAATGCTCCAACCCAACTCTAGATAATTCTCAGAAGACCACAAAAAATAAAGTTCAATATCTAACTTCATGAACACATTCTTGGCAAATATAAAATTCATCTCAAGGGCATAGACCTTGGGTAATTATATTAACACATTTACTGAGAAGATGAAAATTAATGTATGAATATAAATCATCCAAAGGGCAAGTTCAATCATAAGTTTTTATATATTATTCAACACATTAGTATATTCTAATTAAAATATATTTATTTTAACATAAATTCATTTTACCATTACATAATATTACATGTTTATCATGTAAAATTAGAGTGTTATCACTATCTCCCACCTCCAAGAGTCTCTAAGACATCTCCCTCATTATCCAAGAAACTCAATTGTTCTCCATACTTTTGAGCACTTGCAACACCAAAAGATCAAATGATTCTTAATTTCTTTTAAGGTGTCATCATTCTCCACCTTCTTCCATCACGCTCCTCCATCATATATGAAGGCATCATTACATTTGAGTTAAATATTCCTTACTAATAATTCTAGTACTTTAATGAAAACATGAAGAAACTCATGGGAGAGAAACTATCATCTGTTAAAAAGGTTGGCTAGAGCCTTAAATCTAGAGGGTAGATAGATTCATGGAGTCTATTCTATTAAAATTGCTAAAGAGCCTTTAAATCTAATGAGAAATGATAGATTTACTAAGTGTATGCTATAATAGGAGGTTATAGAGCTTTGAAATCTAATGGGTGATATAGACTTGTAGAGTCTATGTTGTAAAGGGTATTGATATGAAAGTGGATGTAAGACAAGATGTTGTGAACTATTATAAAATCATATTTGACTCTTGATGTGACTTAATCATTGCATAATAAATCACAAATTTAAAATTTATAAAACTAAAATATATTAATTTTTAAAATTTTAAAATATTTTAAAACAAATAAATCAATTATAATTTAATAAAAGGTTTCAAAAATAATTATAAATCTTTAAGTCAATCACAGGAATGTAATATAATATTATATAATATTTAAAAAAATCACAAATAATATGATTTTTTATGAATTTTAGAACTAAAAACTAAAAATAAAATATATTTAAAATTCATGAAAAAGAAAAATAAAGGTGTAGACATCAAAAGGACATCAATGCTTGATGAATGTAAATCAGGCGAAAATAGAGTTTTGTCCGGTAATTCTTATGTAAGTAATTATAAATATTAATTGGTCAAAATTAAGATCTATAAAAGTTAGAAGAATTATAATTGAATAAAGAATAATTTAAAAACTTAAAATCACACAACTAAATAAAGTAAAAATTAAGTTAAAAGTAAAAAAGGTAGAGTTTCAACCTCACAAATAATAATTGTCAAAATTCTATTTTTCAAGATGGTTATCATGCGATGTCCATGGCCTCAAAGGCTCTTCCTGGACATGAATGACTTGAGAATTCCTTAGATCTCCTTTCAAAATTTAGAAAATGATGACAAAAGTTAGATTACTTAAAAATAATAAAATAGAGTTACGACACTACAGCGGTGATGCGTTGACAATGCGTCTGAATGTTAAGCATTCGAGAAGATTATCGTGCAATGTCCACAGCTTCAAAGGCTCTCCTTAGAAAGATGACATAGGCAATCTCTAGATCTTCTTGTGAAGTTTAGAAATCAATGAAATAGGTCGTTGAGTAATCTCTAGTAGTTGTCACCTGGCAGAATAGAAAAACAATGACTTTACGACTCTCTAACGATTGTCACCTGATAGAGATAAATTAGATGGTGTGGCGCATCTTAAGAAGCTTCATCCTCATGTCCCACAACAAGAGGAGGCTCTTCATCACATCTAATACACTCTTAGAAGGTGACAACTTGTCGTCTCTTGATAAATCACCTTTTTCTCGATGATGATTTATTTGTTGATCAATCGAAGAAGATTTACTCACTAGATTTATGATCTTTTTATTTAGAATCATTCAAAAATTTTAACAACAATGATATGTGAATCACGATGATGAGATTTTCACTAACGATATTGAGTGATTTTGACAACTTAATCATTCACCAAAAATTTACAAGAAAATCATAATTTAATCAGATAAAAATATGAGTTTTAGCTGTGATAAGATTTGAACCCTCGTTAGTCACTTACCTACATGAGAGAATGTGAAATAAGTACATGAATATCCTTATAAAATGATGTCATCAAGGTACTTCTATCTAATAAAAAAGAGATATTTGATGTAAAAAAATTATTAAAATATTATAGAGAAGATGTGATTGTCATTTTAGTCCCACATTAGTTATATGTTAAATTTTGAGGCAGATACATAGTAATATGAGATTTAGTAATCAATGAGTTCATTTCTCACGTATGTACGACCACTTCTTGCCCTACACCTAGCTGGCCACTACTGACGTGGAAGGAGAATGATGCACATGTCCCCTACTTGTTCATCCTTAGCTACTCAAACCCACTACTCGTGGCTCCACCTGATTGTGTTTCTGACCTGCTTGAGGCTCAATTGGCCAATTGTCCATCCCAATAGAAAAAATGGGTTCCCCTCTTTTTCTTTTTCTTTTTTATTATTTTTCTTTATTTATTTTAAAAAATATTTATAAAAATTATATAAAATCACATAATTAGCCAAAAAAATAGATTTATAAACTAAAAACTAATTTTCATAATTTCACATAAATATAAGTCCATTTATCATGATTTAAGACTAAAAATATATTATTTATTCATTATTAACTCATGATAATGAAGATTTATCAACTCTCTTATTAATCTTATCAAATTTATCAAAGGAAAAGATTTTCAGGATATTGAATAAGAAAAGGATAAGTAATACCACAAGGATCAATTTACCCCCCCCCCTAAGTTGTGTCTAGCTAAACTATTGCTCAGCATTTGTCATGAGTCATTAGACTGTCATCCTAATTTTGACTTTTCTCATATTGATCATGTGTCTGATGAATCTTATTTGTCACTTAATTTTATGTCATATCCAAGTGTTACTTATTGAGTAGTATTTGCCACATATCAAGATGTGATGGCCTGGTCAAGAGTTCATCATTCTTTATCTTTTAATTGAGAATGGGTCAACACAAATTCTTGTATCAACTTAGAATCCCTTCTATTTTTATTTCTTCTGAGTTGTTTCACTCTAATTTGATGTGGATACATTTCTTGACATCGTAATTCTTCATTTGAGTCCTAACGATTATGTTTCTATAAGATACAAGATGATATAAATATTTGGACTTCAATTGGAAGACTAGAGCATTATAATATAATTCACACAATTTTTTGTTATAGATGTGTTTATAATTTCTGTTTTAACATCAAAATTGTTATCCCAACATAATTGACCTAAAGTAAATAATCTCAAAAAAGTTAAAAAAAAAATTGATCAAATTTTTTATCTTATGATGTTTAATTCAGCATATAGGTTAGAAGTTCTTGAGCATTAATGTTCAGAATGATTAGTTTGACTATACACATTACACTAGTTCAAATTTTTATTTTAATATTTAAGTAATGATATGATTTATCAATCATCAGTTAAATATATTAATCATCAAAATAGTTTGTTGAATTTGATTGAATGCTCAATTAGAATATTCACTTGGGTGCAAAACAATTTGACCAGCCTACTAAAAGTTGCCTTAAAACTATCAAATTAAAATTTTAAAATGTTATTTTAACTAACTTGATCATCATAATTATGGTAAATCACTATTTGGAAATAAAATTGATAAAAAGTCTCTTACTTAAAGAATAAATACAAATCTGATTCTATCATTAAAAATAAAATTGGACCTAAACTTTGGTCATTAATATGGCTATACATTTTCTTATTACACCCTTCTAACACTAACCCTTCAAAAGGGATATAATACCACATCTAGGAAGTGTAATATTGTAAGGACAGAATAATGTTAGTTACAATCACATTTCTGTGTTTAGTTGGTTGACCCATGATGACTTGCTTGCGATTGAAGTGACTTGTGTTGTGCCTGTTGGTTTCCTTTGTGTTCTATCTATGAAGGCTCGGAATGCCGAAAACTAAGTCGATTAGAGTACAGCAAGCTTAAGTGACTTTAAAGTTCCCTATAATGAATAATATTCTTGGGTGCCAAAGATATAATGAGGCCTACTGATAAGTCTTCATTATCATGAGTTAATAATTAGTAAATAATATAGTTTTAGCCTTAACTCATGATAAATAAACTTATATTTGTGTTAAAGTGTGAAAAGTGGTTTTCAGTTGATTAATGTGAAATTTTGGGTAATTATGTGATTTTAAATGAATTTATATGATTTTTACAGTCTTACTTTTGAGATAAATAAAGAAAAAGAAATAAAAAATAAAGAAAAGACAAAACGAGGGGGGGACCCGCCGGCCAGCCGGGCCCGCAAGCAGGTCGGAAGCTCAGTCGGGGAGTAGCCGCGAGCAAGAGCTCGAGCGGCTCGGACCGATAGGGGCACGTGTGCGCCACTCCCCTTCCACGTGACCGGTGGCCAGCCGGCTGTGGGGCAAGGAGTGGTCGTACACACGAGAGAAGGAACTTTGCTTACAAATGTAACATTACTATATATTCGCCCGAAAAATCGGCGCACAACCGATGTGGGACTAAACCCGTCACACCTTCCTCAAAAGGGGCGGACAACCGGCGCGGGTTCGAATCCTCCCAAAGTCAAAATTCATATATTTTTATCTGATTATCGCGACTTTCCTGCAGATCGTCGGTGAAGGATTAAGCAATGAGAATCGCTGGATCATCGGCGAAAATCTCGTCAACACGATTCACGGAGCATTGCTACTAAAATTGCTGAACGATTCGCGATAAAAGGATCGCAAATTCATCGAGTAAATCATCTCCGATTGATCGACGAACAAGCCGTCGTTGGGAAGAGGACGATCCACCAGGAGACGAGTCGCCACCTCCTGAGAGCGTACCGGATGCGATGAAGAGCCTCATCTTGCTGCACGGACTTGAGGATGAAGCTCCCTAACACGCACCCCACCTCCATCCAGCTCCTCTCCGTCGGGTGACAGCCGCCGGAGAGCCGCAAAGTCGTTGTTTTTCCGCTCCGCCGGGTGACAACCGTCGAAGACGACTCGACGACCCATTTCATTAATCTCTAGACTTTGCGAGAAGATCTAGAGATTGCCCACGTCGTCTTTGTCCAAAGAGAGCCTTCGAGGCCGTGGACACTGCACGACGATCCTCCCGAATGCTCAAGATTCTGGTGCATCGCCGACGCATTGTTGTCGCGATGCCGAAACTCTGTTTTCCTGCTTTTAACTTACTTTACACTTCATTTAGTGATACTTTTTGTGATTTTAATTTACCAAAATATACTTTGTTCTATTACGATTCTTCTTGCTTTTACAGATCTTAATTTGATTAATTAAATCGTTTGTAATCACTTACGTAAGAACCGTCGGGCAGAACTATATTTCCGCCCAATTCGCATTCGCCAGGCACTGACGTCATCCTGACGTCTGCACCCTTATTTCCTTTTTTTTCGTGAATTCAAAAATATATTTCCTTTTCATTTCTTAGTATAAAATTCATAGAAAATAGTATTCTTTGAGAAAAATTCTGAATAATTACCAGATATTATATTACATTCTTGTGATCGACTTAGAAAATTGCCGCTATTTTTGTAAGTTTTATGGAATTATAATTGATATATTTATTCAAAAATACTTCTAAATATCTAAAAATTCATATTTTTTAGTTTTATAAATTTAATATTTGTGTGATTTAATATACAACGACTAAGTCACGTCATAAGTTTTGAGGCCTACTCATAGAAAAATGACATTTTTTCTGTCCAATTAAGTGGGCATAGATAAATGTTGAAAGTTTTGAATGTAGTACTCTATTTCTTCAATTGAATCAATAACATAAGTTATATGGCAAAAATCACTTTTGTATATCAAGGTGTCTATGAGTATTTTGATTTTTTTGATTGGCTATGGGACAAGATCATTAAAAATACATTTAATAAATGAACATCCCACAAAAATTGCACAATGAAATTCAAAGATTTCAATTTTTAACAGTGTCTACAAGATTATTTTATATTTTTTGAAGTTTATATTCAAGTGTTGATGTGATAGCAAACAACTCAATTTTCAGTCATTCTAAAAATGATCATTGAATGACCACACCTCAACATATAAAAATAATGCTTTCCTTCACACTAGAAGGAGAGAAGAGAGAGAGACACACACACACAACATCCATATACCCCCTTCTAAGAAGTTCACATGAGTTTGCATGCAAATTGATCACCGTAAAGAAAGACAACTCTTAGGAAGTATTCAAACTCTTTCTTGATACTAGTTGCTTCCAAACCTTTGATAAAATAAATGAAATCAAAGTTATGAGCTTACTCTATGAAACCTTCATTGTTGATTTAATTGTATTGAAATATTATCATACCTAGGTTGATTTACTGCCAAAACACTATGAGAGAAGCTAGGTGTGATCTGGTTGCCTAACCTAGAGATGTGAATCTAAAAAGACATTAACGGGATATTTATCCAATTGGCTTCTTAGGGCTACAAATTTGAAAAAGTAGTTAGGTGCTTGATAAGTCTTTATTATCATGAGTTAATAGTTAATAAATAATATAGTTTTTATCTTAACTCATGATAAATAGACTTATATTTGTGTTAAATTGTGAAAAGTAGTTTGCAATTGATTAATATAAATTTTTGGCTAATTATGTGATTTATGTGATTTTATATAATTTTTATAATCCTATTTTTGAGATAAATAAAGAAAAATAAATTTTAAAAAAAGATAGAAAAAAGAGGGGGACTTGCCAACTAGCCGGGCCCACAAGTGGGTCAAAAGTGCAATCAGGCAGAGCCATAAGTAGAGGCTTAAGCGACTATGGACCGATAGAGGCATGTGTTCACCACTCCCCTTCCACGTCACTGATGATCAATTGACTCTAGGGTAAGGGGTGGTCGTACATTGGAGAAAGGGACTCATTGTTTCTAAATGTAGGATTACTATATATTCATCCAAAACTTCAGCATACAATCAATGTGGGACTAAACCCCTTTCTCGGAATGATTTTGATTATTTTAATACCTAAAATATCCCTTAGTTATAACACGAATATACCATGATGATGTCACTTCATAAAGATATTATAGTATTTATTTTAATCTCTCTTATGCAGATGAGCGACTAACGCGAGTTCAAATCCTACTAGAGCCAAAACTCATATTTTTATCTGATTAAATCGCAATTTTCTTATAGATCACCAGTGAAAGATTAAGCCACCAAAATCACTTGATCATTAGTGAAAATCTCGTCAACACGATTCACGGAGCATTATTACTAAAATTACTAAAGGATTCATGATAAAAAGATCGTCAATCCATCAAGTAAATTATCTCTAATTAATCTGCAAACAAGCCGTCGTCAAAAAGAGGACGATCCGTCAGGAGATTAGTTGCCACCTCCTAAGAACGTACCGAATGCAATGAAGAGCCTCCTCTTACTGTGTGAACCTGAGGATAAAGCTCCCTGACACGAATCCTACCTCATCTAACTCCTCTTTGTCGAGTGACAGTCACTAGAGAGCCGCAAAATTATTATTTTTCAGCTCTACTAGGTGACAGCCATCGGAGATGATTCAACAACCCATTTTATTGATCTCTAGACTTTGTAAGAAGATCTAAAGATTACTCACGTCGTCCTTGTCCAAGAGAAACCTTCGAGGTCGTGGACACTGCACGACAATCCTCACAAACACTCAAGATTTCGGTGCATCATTGACACATTGTCAAAACGTAACGTTAGAATTTTGTTTTCTACTTTCAACTTAATTTTTGCTTCATTTAGTGATAATTTGTGTGATTTAGATCTACCAAACTATTTTTCATTCAATTGCAATTCTTTCGCTTTTGTAAAAATCATCAAGCAAAACTCTATTTCCATCCGATTCACGTTTGTCAGGCGCTCACGTCATCTTGACGTCCACACCCCTTTTTTTATGAATTTTAAATATATTTTATTTTCATTTACTTGAAGAAAATTCTAAAAAATTACTTGATATTATATTACATCCTTGTAATTGACTTGAACATTTTCCATTATTTTTAGAACTTTTATTAAATTATAATTAATATTTTATTCAGAAATATTTATAAATATTTAAAATTAGTATTTTCTAATTTTATAAATTTTAAATTTGCCTGATTTATTATACAACGACTGAGTCACGTCAGTGTTCCTCTAATTTTGCCATCTAAAGTTGTGAAATAATGAAAAGGTTTTGAGATGAAATTTTTGAGTCAATCAAAGATGCTAAATCCAATGAAAGTTACCTAGAGCTTATATGTTCAATATAATTCATTAAACGTTTAGAAAACCTTAAGGCCATGGTCTTTAGATGCTAGAGGATGCTAGGTGGGCCAAACCACCATAATCTCTAGGATGAAAAAATTTGACCAAAATTTTCAATAAAATAAGTAAAGTAAAAATGACCAATTCACCCCTCTTCTTAGTTAATCACACTATTTTGCTACAACCAAAACTTTCACAAACTATCTATGTAAATGACTTCCCATTATGTCCCTCTAACTTTATTTTTTAGTACAACTATTAAACATCAAAGCACCAACCATTATTACCTTTTAATTTAACTTTCACTATTATTTTTTGAACTTCGAAAGGAGATCTAGTGAATGCTCAAGTCGTCCATATCTAAAGAGAGCTTTTGAGGTCATAGACATTGTTTGATGAACCCTTTCGAACACACAAAATTCCGGCGATTGCTGTCACAAGACCATAACTCTGTCTTTCTTGTTTTCAACTTAACTTTCACTTCATTCAATGATAATTTGTGTGATTTAAATTTTACAAAATATTTTTCATTCAATTATGATTCTTCTAGCTTTTATAGATCTTAATTTGACTAATTAAATCGTCTGTAATAGCTTACGTAAGAATCACTAGGTGAAACTCTGTTTCCATCCGATTCATATTCATTGGGGGCGTTGACATCATCCTGACGTCTATACTCATTATTTTCTTTTTTCGTGAATTTTAAATATTTTTATTTTTATTTTTTAGTCTAAAATTCAAAAAAAATCATATTCTTTGTGAAAAGTTCTGAAATATATCAGATATTATATTACATCCTTGTGATCAATCTGAAAAATTATCACTACTTTTGAAACTTTTATTAAATTATAATTGATATATTTGTCCAAAAATATTTTTAAATATTTAAATATTAATAATTTCTAGTTTTATAAATTTTAAATTTATGTGATTTACTATATAATGACTAAACTACATCAGGTAACAGGGCATATCTTGACAAATTATAAAATCAAAGTAATATCAGAAATTTCTAGAATGTCATGCCTATAAAATGACCCAATCAAAAAAGTAATCAATTTGACCACTTGAATGTGCATAAATTATCACCCATGTGTCAATGTAAACAATCTTTGACTAATCAAATCTAAACATACATTTTTTAAAACTTTCTCTCAAATACCTACCAATAGTAACACTTGTCAAAATTTCATAAAATGTTCAATTGCCAACTAGATTGAAAGGTTTCACCATTTTAGCATCAAGATTGAAGTGGAAGTTTTTTATATTTCATATTTTGTGAAGGCACTCTAAAGAGTCATTGTAATCAGGAAAGAAAAGTAAGTGAATTAGTGCTTAATGTGAGCTAGACCCATGAATTTGATAGTATAAAGTTATTTCTTGATCCCATAAAGATTCAATTGTAAGTTTTTGATGGAGAATAGTGGAAAGTAAAGTTTTTGATAGAGAAAGAAAGAACCACTTTATATCCTAACATTCTACTCATAAAAAAGGCGTATTGATCCTTAATGTTGACCTATGTGTTGATTTAGTCTAGTCAATTAGTGTATCAGCCTAATCCGCTTTGGTAAACATATAAAAGACTATGTCAACCCACAATATTCAGAATTGGTAGCAATAATTGAAAAATCTGCAAAAATGCTAAAACTTAAAAGAAATAATTCATCTCTCCGTATTCTTAGTACATAATTTAGCCAAGATTGGGACCAACAATCACAACCTACTGCTATAGATCATTTCAATAAGCTGAAGTATAAGTCTTATCACTAGTCACTAAGAGCTTTTGATGTGCACAAGAGAGATGTATCTAAAATGTGAAAGGCAAGAAAATTGTACATGAATTAAGTTTCATTTATTTGTTTGAAAAATCATGAAAGAGTTAATTATGTTTAGCCTTCCACAAACCATGAAATCTAGCCATAAATCTCCCATCTTTCAAAAGCCATCGTAAGTCCTTGTGAAGTACCACAAAAATAGAAATTTGGTCCCTTCATCATTCTATATTACACCTTCGGAACTACCATATTGGTAGTAATAATCTAATTATAGTTAGATCCAATGAAGATTTCCACAAAAGACTAACTTACCTTTGCGAAAGAAATGAGAACATGTCCCTCTCAATCTAGTATACCTCACTTATATGAAGTGTTGCTACATGTCTCTGCTTTTCTCAGCCTATGTGCATCAATGTCCCTCCCCCCCCATCTATGTATTCTCACCCATGTTGTGATTGCCCTATCCCACATCCCTCAAAGTGCAGTTGGCCTATCCACTTGTCCCCACCCAACTATCACTCTCTCTCTCTCTCCTTGTCTAAAAAGTGGATGCCATTGTGTGATAGAGTATTTTGAGGAATATTCTTGTCAATTAGGTCAAAAGGCAAATTGTTAATTTCATATACTTTATAGGAACGTACAACATGTGAAAGGCAAGGGATTTATCCCTTGTTCTAATAATTTGTAGAGGCCCATACACTAATAACCCCCTCATTAAAATAAGCACAATTTCTCAAGTAAAAGGCCATACTCATTGTATTGCCACCAAAACATTTCCTCCAAAAGTTTCCTTGTTTGCAGGAGAATAGTATCTTTTCTATGTTTATGATTCCCTTATATAAGTCTATGGACCTTTTTAGGGTGTGGCTCATTTATAGGCAATATGTGAAGACAAAATAAAACCTATTTAGTAGTGAATTTCACTAAAGGTACTACTTTAGAAGTCTAGAATAAATAAGCATTGTCATTTTAATGTGATCTCTGAGTTAGGGGAATAATGTGATGTGAAATGGTATTTTCGTCATTGCAATTATTTTGTTGGTGTTTAAGCATGTTTGACTTTAAAAGTGAATTCAGCACCCCCACCCCCCTCTTCCCCCCCTTTCCCCATTCTAAAGCATATCGCCACTATAAGATCTCTCCGTTGTGGATCCATGGTTTTTAAGATATTCATCGGCCCAACAAATTTGTAATCTTTTTGCCCGAAAAGCTGACGTCAAAAGTAATTGATGACGAAACTCACGAAGGTAGAACGAAGGCCCCCCTACTCTCTCTCTCTCTCTCTCTTCTTCGTCTTCTTCCAAACTCGATCCCCACGGGGTGGGCGGCGAGGAGCGGTGACCGTCGGGAAACTTAAACAGTCTCGCGCCGCCCCTGCCGTCCTCCTTCCGTCGTCTCCTCCCTGGAGAAGGAGCGGCGTCCCTCTCAGCGCTAGGGATTCGCCGCGAAGTCGGGGAGGGGCCTCCGGCGGCGCCTGAATCGCAGGTTTGCGGCTTCAGTTCTGGCCGGGAATTCCCAGGAACACGAGGTGCGGTGGCTGGATTTGTGATCGGCGGCGGAGGATGAGTCCGATCCCCCGTCGCCGCCGCGGATTGATGCCGGTGTCTCTTCTCAACATCGCGTTCTCCCTTCTCTTGTTCGTCGCCTTCTACAACAAGGGGGCTGCAATTAGGGTTCCGTTCCTATGGCGGACCGCCGATTCCGCCCCCTACAGATCGATCTGGAAGCAGGATCTCAACCCCCGGCGGCATCTCGGCGAGCTCTCTATCAGTAATTCAACGGCAGCAATCGCAGCCGGGAGCAATGGCACCGCCGTGATCCTCGAGGCCGGAGCGTGCTCCGGCATAGCAGCCCACAGAGGCTACCCCAGCGAGTGCTCCTTCATCAAATCTCATCCACAGTGCTCCTCAGGGGGGTTCATCGACTACCTCAGGTTCTTTTACTGCGACTGCGAGAATCTCCATTTCCTCGGCTACGCCGTGATGGCCATGTGGCTTGCTGCCCTCTTCTACCTCCTGGGGAACACGGCTGCGGATTACTTCTGCTCCAGCTTGGAGAAGCTCTCCGGTCTGCTGAGGCTTCCCCCCACCGTCGCCGGCGTCACCCTCCTCCCCCTGGGGAACGGGGCGCCGGACGTTTTTGCCAGCATCGCCGCCTTCGTCGGCTCAGGCACCGGCGATGTCGGCGTGAACAGCGTTCTCGGCGGTGCCGTCTTCGTAACCTGCGTGGTGGTGGGCGTCGTCTCCATCTGCGTGGCGGAGAAGAGGGTCCAGATCGACAGGAGGTGCTTCATCAGGGACGTCGTCTTCTTCCTCCTGACGCTGTTGTCCCTCTCCTTCATCCTCGCCACGGGGAAGATCGCCGTCTGGGGAGCCGTCCTCTTCGTCTCCCTCTACCTGGTCTACGCCTTCTCCGTCGCGGCCAACGAGCTCCTGCGGAAGCACGCCAGAAGGCTGAAGCTGGACGTGGTGACCCCGCTGCTGCCTGTCAGAGGGAGCATCTTCTCTCCGGCGGCCGAGGAGGAGGACGACTCCATCTACAGCTCCCTGCTCGACGTCGACGACTCCACCCATGCGCCGCCGCCTCTGCACGCCACGCTACCGCAGTGGATGTGGGCCTCCAATGTGGCCATCTACTCCAACCAGGGCCCCAGAGGAAGCTCCATCGACAACCCAAGGCCTCTCTGGGGCTGGAGCGAGAACTCTGGCGGGGAGAACCCTTCCTGCTCCTCCTCGAAGCTCCTCCACTGGATAGAGATGCCGCTGAGTCTCCCCCGCCGGCTGACCATCCCCATCGTCGAGGAGGACAGATGGTCAAAAGGCTACGCTGTCGCCAGCGCCCTCTTAGCTCCCCTTCTGCTGGCGATTCTCTGGATCAGCAGCAGCTCCCGGCGGGAGGGGGAGGCGGCGGCGGCGGCTCCAAGCTCTGGAGCGGAAGCGCCTTTTCTTCTCTGCGGCCTCGCCGGCATCTCCCTCAGCACTGCCGCCTTCTTCTTCACGAGGAGCGACCGCCCCCCTCAGAAGTTCCTCCTCCCGTGGTTGCTCGCCGGGTTCGTGATGAGCATCGTCTGGTTCTACATCATCGCCAACGAGCTGGTCGCCCTCCTGGTGGCCCTGGGGGCCATCTTCGGTGTTGAGCCAGCGATCCTGGGGCTGACCGTACTGGCCTGGGGGAACTCCATGGGCGACCTGATGTCCAACGTGGCCCTGGCCATGAACGGCGGCGGCGATGGCGTGCAGATCGCCATGTCCGGCTGCTACGCGGGGCCCATCTTCAATACCCTCGCCGGCCTGGGGATCTCCATACTCCTCAGTGCCTGGTCCGCCAGCCCTGCCGCCTTCGTCCTCCCTCGAGATGCCTCCCTGCCCTTCACATTGGGGTTCCTCATGCTCGGCCTCATATGGGCCCTCGTCATCTTGCCCCACAACGACATGAGACCTTCCAAGCTCCTTGGGATCGGCCTCATCACTCTGTATGTTGTCTTCCTCTGCATCAGAATTGGCAGCACAACAAGGTTCGTCTCCTTCCTACCTGTGGTGACATGATGGCACTCTTCCAAAGGTACATCCGAAGGGACCATGCATTGACTTTGCCTGCACTTGGGTCTCTAACATGAATTAGTTATTGTATAATAAATCATGCAAATTTAAAATATTCTTAGAAGGCTCAAGTCCACACAGTATTCTCCGATGAGTGTCACTCGTAAAGTTGAAAATCATGGTGCGTTCGGGATGATCGTTATGTAGGATTTATGACGTCAAAAGTTCTCTTTAGACAAGGATGACATGGGCAATCTCTAGATTTTCTTGTGAAATTTAAAAATTAATGAAATGGGCCGTCGAATCGTCTCTTATGAGTGTCACTCGTAAAGTAGAAAAATGATGACTTTATAGTTCTTCGGCAATTGTCACTCGACGAAGAGGAGTTAGATGAAGGTGGGGCGCGTGTCAGAAAGCTTCATCCTCAAGTCTACACAGCAAGAAAGGGTTTTTCATTATAACTAGTACACTCTTAAGAAGGTGGTGATTAATCTCTTGATAGATCATTCTCTTTCTAATGATGGCTTATTTGTTGATCAATTGGAGATGTCTTACTTGACGGATTTATGATCCTTTTATCATGAATCATTCAACAATTTTAATAACAATACTTCGTGAATCGTGTTGACGAAATTTTCATTAATGATCGAGCAATTCTGGTGACTTAATCCTTCACTAATAATTTATAAGAAAGTCACGATTTAATCAAATAAAAATACGTATTTTGACTCTAGTAGAATTCGAATTCGCACTTGTCATCCATCTGCATAAGAGAGATTGAAATAAATACTTTAATATCCTTATAAAATGATGTCATCATAGTATATCTCTGTTATAATTAAGAGATATTTAGGATATTAAAATAATCAAAATCATTTGTAGAGAAGGTGTGACCGCCGATTTAGTCCCACATCGATTGTACGTCAAAGTTTTGAATGAATATATAATAATATCATATTTAAAAGCAATGAGTTCCTTTCTTGTGTGTACGACCATTCTTTGCCTCACAATAAGCTAGCACCAATGATGTGGAAGGAGAGTGGTGCACACATGCCCCCATCGGTCCATAGTCATTTGATCCCTTGCTCCGGCTCCACCTCGATTGTGCTTTTGACCCACTTGCGAGCTCGACTAGCTAGTGGGTCCCTCTCTTTTTCTATCTTTTTATTTTATTTTATCTTTCTTTATTTATCTCAAAAATAGGATTATAAAAATCATATAAATTTACATAAAATCACATAATTAACCAAAAATCATATTAATCAACTGAAAATACTTTTTCACAATTTAACACAAATATAAATCTATTTATCGTGAGTTAAGGCTAAAATTATATTATTTATTAATTATTAACTCATGATAATGAAGACTTATCACACCCCTAAACTTAAATCATTGCTAGTTCTTTAGCAATAGAATTACGAAAATAAAAATTCACAAATCTCAAACATCATATTTCAATACATCAAAAAAATATACAATTAAGAATGATGCACCTCTAGGCAGTTTGGACTCTTATATCAAATATTAAGAATCATGTTAAGCACTTGAATGTTTAAGCACTCTTTAGAATAACAATTTAGACTTTACTTATTCTATTCACATCTTCATCACTTCTTCACTCATAGATATAATTTACAAGACGTTTTAATTATCAATACTCATCTAAGAATAATATTAATCTTATATATTTTGTTTCCATAACTTGATTTTTGAAGTTTATACTATATTTCTTCTTTTTGTTTTTCTATAGTAGATAAGTAGCTTTTTCTATAGACAAATTTTGACAATAAGATGATGTCTCACACCCTCCATGTGTACTCTTCATTTTCAAGGCTTTCACTTTATCTACTTATTTTGCAGCAAGTGTTTTTCTATAGACAATTTTTGACAATGAAAATGATGTCTCGCACCCTCCATGTGTACTCTTAGTTTCTAAATTTTTCATATTGCTCTATTTTTTTTAAAATAAGTAATTTCTCCTCACAAGTCTTATAGATCATGACGTAAAAATCTCTATTAAACTTAAATGATCAATCAAATTTTCACATCAAGTAAATACTATCTATCAAGATCATGAAATAAAAATCTGTAAAATCAAATCCATATTATCTATCATGTATCCAAAGAGTATTCTAACATTTCATGCTACTAAATCATTCTTTTAACTCAATAATATTTTTTTAATTTTTTTTGATATATGTAATTGATTTAATTTTAGTTCATGCAATATGATGTAAGAAATTTATAAATTAGAAACTTTTGATAGTTATATTTTCTGTTTCCAATTTGGTTTTCAACAACAATAGATTTGTCAAAAATAAATCAAAACTATCCTCTTTATGGTTGTAATTTCGAATTTCAACAATGTATGTCTAGGGTATTGAAATGTGAGAAAATGGTCTCTAGAATTTCAAATTTTAGGTTATTTTTTTCTGCTATTTTTGACAGTTTGTAGATTATTTTGTGTTGTTTTTAACAGAAAACCAGAAAATAGATGCTATAGTTTTTTCGAACTTTTTTAGTTACTTTTCAAAGTGAACATGAAAACAAACACAAACACATGTTCTTAATCGTTCTACAGTATAAATTAAGACTTAATAATTACCCCCCAACTTAAAAATAACAATGTCCTCAATGACACAGAAAAATTGTAATAGAATATGCAGAAAATATAATTTTCAAGTGAAGCATGCATACATGCAAAGTTAAGCACTAAAAATATTATCATAAGGGATAAAGTTTAGGAGGACATCACCTCCACCTTGTTTTTAATTTTGTCCACTTCATCTTAAACTCCTACACTTTTTCGAAAAAAAATGTAGAAATAAATATTGTGAAATTCTAAGAAAGGTAGAACTTAAATAAAAAAAAAATGAAATAAAAACCATGGGTTGCTTCTCATAAAGAGTTGAATTTAATATCTTCAGCGATGATCTATGGCCATCAAAATATATTTGTATCCCAAGGTAAGTTTCATGATATTCTTTTTCAGATTTAACATAAATTCTTGTGCTTTATATATGTACCTTGACATACTTTCAGCCAAAATAAAAATAGAAATTAATAAAATTTTCCCAAAAATAATATTTCTATTTTGAAAAGAACCTTTCTTCATTTTTATCTCATTTTGTAAGGTTTTCATTCATTAGTAAATACTTTCTTTTAATAGACCATAAAATTTGATCAGGCCATATAATTTTAAAATTATCTCTTATCTAATCTAATTTTTTTATCTAAATTCATATCTCTAATTCTTCCACTCACCCATTTCTTAATGTATTCTTTTATCTGCATAATCTTTCCTTGCTCTATTTTATCTTCCCTACATATTTGTTCAATTTGTGAGTAAAATATTTCAAAGTTAGACATAATTTTAATGGGTTGTGGGTTTTGAAGGATGGAAGAATTGCCTACTTTACTCTCAGATCTAATGAATTCATTAAAATTCAAATTTTCTCCTCTAAAGTTATCTCTATATTCATATTCATTATTTTCGTTTCTCCTTATTAGTTGAATCAACTTTTTTTTTTAGATTTTCATTTCTCAACTCATCAAATTTTTCATCTTTCCAAGAGTTGTCTTTTAATTTTGGTATATGATATGCATCATCATCCTCGCTATCAACATCCATGACTGCAAAATTCTCAAAAAGAATGAGAGATTAGCTTGAGTACTAAAAAAGGTGCTAATGGTAGTGAGACTCATGTGGGTAATAAAAAGCTTAAAAAATAAAACCCATTTCTTTGAAGATTTATTAATTTCGTCTCTTGCATCTCCCAAATCAATCGATTTTTCCTCACCTGAAATATATTTTTCCTCATTTCTGTCCTTACTCCCTTCTACTAAAATTTGAATGATTTTTCCATGATTAGTTGTTATTTCTTCATCTAAGGGCTCTTTCTCCTCATCATCCTCACTATATTTATTCATCAATTGTGAATAATAAATAATTTTATTCAAATTTTCTACTACTATATTTTTTAACCTTAATATTTTTATTTACTTCTAATGGCTCATCTATTTCCTCTTATAATTAGGAATAAGGATCAGGTAAAATATTTTCACTCAATGTATTCATTGTCATAACATTTTCATTTGGTAGGTTTTTTTTAAAAATTTTCAACTAGACTTTTCTTGCTGAAATCCTACTACTGGACAATTTCATTGTCCCTCTTCTATCTTATTATCAAAAACCTCTATAAATATTTTTATTGTAACATCATTTGTTTCATTGTTTGTTGCATCATATCCATAAAATCAGGTTGAATTTGAGAGGGCTGATTTTTCTGAAATTTGTGTTCTTATTTTGGATGAAATTTCAAATTTGAATTGAGTTTAAGTGCTTTTGGATTTTGAATATTATTTGGGTCTCTCCATGAAAAATTATTCCCCCAATTAGGATTATAAGAATTAGAAAAATATTCTTTATTTTTACTAACATCGTGGGATACTTACACTTGCTCTTGCCTAGGTTGAAATGATTGATTATAATATTAAAATTTGAAATGATCATTTTCACCATATATAAGATATGCATTATATGCATTCAATTGAAGGTTATGAGGCTTTCTAATATTTTCAATAAGTAGATCAAGTTATTTTAATCTTTGATTAATCTGATTAACCTTATTTCTCAAATTAGAATCATCATGATGATGTAATTCATAAATTTCTCTCTTTTTGTCCCTATTATATAACTCAAAAGAGACTTGATCTTTAGAATTTTCACTTAAATTTTCATAAAGGGTGTAAATTTCATCAGAAGTTCTCTATAAAAGTTCCTCCACATATAGAATCAACTATATTTCTATATTGTTCAAATAATTCATCATAAAAAATTCTATTAAACTACTAGTTTGGTATAACATAATGATGACATTTTCTATGTAAATCTTTGAATTTTTCTCATGTCTCATGCAAAGTTTCTCCTAGCCTTTGAGCAAAACTCTATATATGTTTTCTTATATTTTGAGTTTTTTATGGGATAAAATTTTCAAAAAAAAGTATATTCTATGTCTTTTCAACTAGTTAATTCTTTATCTAATGTGATAGCCAATAACTAGCCTTGTCCATAAGTGTATGAGAAAATAATTTCATCTTAATAGTTTCCAATGTAACTTGAGGGAGATTAACTAAATCACAGACCATATAAAATTTTTCTAAATGTTGATGAGGTTTCTCTAAAGGTAATCCATGAAAATTATGAAATATTTGGAAAAATCTTGGATTTATTTCGACTTTAACAGTGGGTGCTAATGGGACTCTAATATTGGATGTTCGTTGATTTGAATTAGGGACGTAATAATTTTTTCATGAAAATGAGATTGTTATTAGTTTGAATTGTACTTCTTTCAAGATTCATAAAAATTAATTCTTATTTCGAATTTTTTGCTTTAGACAAAGTAGTGGAAGAATTTTCTAGCTGTGGGTGTAAGGATCTTTTACCATGCATCAAAATCAATAAATTTGAGGAAAAAGTTTAATAACGATTACCCTCCTTCAATATACTTTAGTCCTTGAGTTCCTACTCTTTGTTCTTTTTTCTTTTTTTTAAAAAAATTCTGCAAGAAGAAAATAAAACAAGAGTTAACTTTTTTTTATGTACTCTAAGAGAAAAATAGAAAAATACCGAATATTATGTAATACATCCCCGGCAACAGCGCCAAAATTTGATGTGAATTAGTCGTTGTATAATAAATCACATAAATTTAAAATTTATAAAATTAGAAAATATTAAATTTTGGATATTTACAAATATTTCTAAAAGTTTCAAAAATAGTAAGAATTTTCCAAGTTAATCATAGGGATGTAATATACTTTTGGATAATTTTTTAAAATTTTCTTCAAAGAATACGATTTTTTATGAATTTTACATTAAGAAATAAAAATGAAATATATTTAAAATTCACGAAAAGAGAAATAAGGGTGCAGACATCAGGATGACGTTAGTGCCAAATGAATGTGAATCGGGTGGAAATAGAGTTCCGTCTGACGATTCTTACGTAAGTGATTGTAGACGATTTAATTGATCAAATTAAGATTTGTAAAAACTAAAAGAATCGTAATTGAATGAAGAATAATTTAGTAGATTTAAATCAAACAAATTATCACTAAATAAAGTAAAAATTAAGTTGAAAGTAGAAAAATAGAGTTCCAACGTCGTGGCGACGATGCGTTGACGATGCACCAGAATTCTAAGCGTTCGAGAGGATTGTCGTGTAATGTCCATAGTCTCGAAGGCTCTCCTTTGACAAGGACAATGTGGGCAATCTCTAGATCTTCTTGCGAAGTCTAGAGATCAATGAAATAGGTCATCGAATTGTCTCCAACTACTGTCACGTGGTAGAATAGAAAAATGGTGACTTTGCAGCTCTCTAGTAGGTGTCACCTAACGGAGAAGAGCTAAATGGAGGTGGGGCACATGTTAGGGAGCTTCATCCTCAAGTCTGTGTAGTAAGAGAATGCTCTTCATTACATCCGGTACGCTTTCAGGAGGTGGCACTTGTCTCTTGGTGGATTATCCTCTTCCTATTGGCAGCTTGTTCATCAATCAATTGATGATGATTTACTCAATAGATTCATAATTGACGTGACTTAGTCGTTATATAATAAATCACACAAATTTTAAATTTATAAAACTAGAAAATACTAATTTTCAACTATTTAAAAGTATTTCTGAACAAACATATTAATTATAATTCAATCAAACTTCTAAAAATAGTGGTAACTTTTTAGGTCGATCATAGGGATGTAATATAATATTGGGTAATTATTTAGAATTTTCCTCAAAGAATACGATTCTCTATGAATTTTATACTAAGAAATTAAAATAAAATATATTTAAAATTCACAAAAAAGAGAAATTAGGGTGCGGATGTAATTGATTAAATTAAGATCTGTAAAAGTTGAAAGAATTGTAATTGAATGAAGTATAGCTTGGTAAATTTAAATCACACAAATTATCACTAAATGAGGTGGAAATTAAGTTGAAAGTAAGAGAACAGAATTCCGACGTTGCGGCGACGATGCGTTGGCGATGCACCAGAATTCTGAGCATTCGAGAGGATTGTTGTGCAGTGTCCACAGCCTTGAAGGCTCTCTTTGGACAAAGACGACGTGGGAAATCTCTAGATCTCCTTGCGAAGTCTAGAGATCAATGAAATGGGTCGTCAAATCGTCTCTAGTAATTGTCACCCAACGGAGTAGAAAAATGACGACTTTGTAACTCTTTGGCGGCTGTCACCTAACGAAGAGGAGCTGGATGGAGGTGGGACGCATGTTAGAGAGCTTCATCCTCAGGTCCACACAACAAAAGGAGGCTCTTCATCACATTCGGTACGCTCTCAAGAGCTGGCGACTTGTCTCTCGGTGGATCGTCCTCTTCCCGACAACGGCTTATTCGTCGATCAATCGGAGATGATCTACTCGATGAATTCGTGATCTTTTTATCGCAAATTATTCAGCAATTTTAGTAACAATGCTCTGTAAATTACGTTGACGAGATTTTTGCCGATGATCCAATGATTCTGGCGGCTTAATCCTTCATCGATGATCTATAGGAAAGTTGCGATAATTAGATAAAAATACAAGTTTTGGCTCTAAGAGGATTCGAACTCATGCCAGTTGCCCACCTGCATAAGAAAGATTGAAATTAGTACTCTAATGCCCTTATTAAGTCACATCATCATGATATATCTCTATTATAAATAAAAGATATTTTAGGTATTAAAATCTTTGGACCCTTTTAGGAGAAGGTGTAATGTGGGTTTAGTCCCACATCGCTTGTGCGCCAAAGTTTCGAGTGAATAAATAGTAATATTACATTTGTAAGCAATGAGTCCCTTTCTCTCGCGTGTGTGACCACTCCTTGCCCCATAGCCAGCTGGCTACTAATGACGTGGAAGGGGAGTGGCACACATGTGTCCCCATCGGTCCTAGCCGCTCAAGCCCTTGCTTGCAGCTCTTCCCCTGACTACGCTTCCGACCTGCTTGCAGGCCCGACTAGCTAGCGAGTCCTCCCCCATTTTGCTATATTTTTATTTTTATTTCTTTTTCTTCATTTATCTCAAAAATAAGACTATAAAAATCATATAAATTCGTAGAATGTCACATAATTAGCCAAAAATTCACGTTAATCAACTGAAAATCACTTTTCACACTTTAACACAAATATAAGTCTATTTCTTATAAATTAAGGCTAGAACTATATTATTTATTAATTATTAACTCATGATAATAAAGACTTATCAATGATCCTTTTATCGCGAATCGTTCAGCAATTTTAGTGACAATATTTCGTAAATTATGTTAACAAGATTTTCGCTAATGATCGAGCGATTTTGGCGACTTAATCCTTCATTGGTGATCTGTAGGAAAGTCACAATTTAAATACGTGTTTTGGCTCTAATAAGATTCGAACCTGCACATGTCATCCACCTGTATGAGAGAGATTGAAATAAGTATTATAATACCTTTATGAAGTGATCTCATCATGATATATCTCTATTATAACTAAGGGGTATTTAAGATATTAAATTAATTAAAATCATTCTGGAGAAGGTGTGACCACCAATTTAGTCCCACATCAGTTGTACGCCAAAGTTTTGGACGAATATATAGTAATCTCAGATTTAAAAGTAATGACTCATTTTCTCGTGTGTACGACTACTCCTTGTCCCACAGTTGGTTGGCCACTGGTGATGTGGAAGGGGAGTGGCGCACACTTGCCCCCATCTGTCCATAACCACTCGATCCTTTGCTCATGGCTCTACCTTGATTGTGCTTCCGACTTGCTTGCTGGTCTAGTTGACTGACAAGTCCCTTCCTTTTTCTATCTTTTTATTTTATTTTTATTTTTTTCATTTATCTTAAAAATATGATGATAAAAATCATATAAATTCACATAAAATCACATTTTAACTAAAAAATCACATTAATCAACTGAAAACTAATTTTATAATTTAACACAAATATAAGTCTATTTATCATGAGTTAAGTCTAAAACTATATTATTTATTAATTATTAACTCATGATAATGAAGACTTATCAGTCTCCCCCTCTTTACATTGCATCTTGTAGGTGGGCCCCCTCTCTTGATCTCTAGGTCCTCCTTTTGACTTGAGAGCATCTGGGGATTCTAATCTATTTAATCTTCATTCTTGTATATATAGATCCCCATCAACCATCTCGGTAAATTCTGGTAAAAATGAGATATTTCATCCATCCACATCGACAATTCTCTTGCATTAAATGTGCCTTCTCACACTAGATGGAGAATCTCAAAGGTTCTCTACTTCAAAGGTGCAGTAGAGACACCCGTGATGCGATCACCTTCAGTTTTCCGCCACAGAGAATCTTGGAATATAGTGAAGGATC
The DNA here is from genome assembly GCA_902729315.2 of Spirodela intermedia. NCBI lineage: Eukaryota > Viridiplantae > Streptophyta > Magnoliopsida > Alismatales > Araceae > Spirodela > Spirodela intermedia. The sequence goes on from LR746271.1 coordinate 3,494,525, forward strand.
CACCATGTCGTCTATTCCCAAGATATGATGATCCCCCATATTAAGATATGGAAGGTCTGACTTCTTGAATGCTGCGAAGTCAGCGATCGCCCTGTAATTTAACATCCCATTAACGACCTGTAATTTAGTGCTTAATCAGAGATTCTGTATCACAGAATCGTCTGACATTGGAAATTTTTACGGCTATCTTTTCTAAAATATTAATCCGACTGTTCTTTTCCATGGTCATGATTGCCAAATTCTAATGGTTTTGGTATGTCATTTGTTCATCTTATCTACAAGTACATTTCATGATTGGTATCCTTCAAAACACTGAGTCCTCTTGATCCTCATTTCTTGCTGCAGAAGTCAAATTTATTTGAATTCCGTAATTTTTCAATGTGTAACGTCTCTCTCTCACACACACACTCACTCGCATTTAGCATGCGATTGGTAAGATGGGGTGTTCTTGCATTGACGGGTATTTTACTCGATTCCAAGTGAATGGGCAGCTGTTTCTTTGACTTTTGGTCTCGGTACCCAATGAGGATGACTTTGCAAGGGGCTTCTTTCTTATTCTTCAAGGACTACCCTCTTTCTTCCGGTTTGACACATTATCGGGGAACACTAAAGCCTGGGATTTCTAGACGAACAGTCTGACCTAACATTCAAGCGTTTTTTACCTCGTGATATTCTGTTTGACCTCGAGAATTCCTCGAAAAATCGCAGGAGGTACATGATATGGGGCAAAGGCATGTTCTTGCACCTTCTCCCTTGACCAGGTCTAGAGAATCAGGCCTCTACTTGCCACGTCGCATCCTCCCTCACCCAACAGAGCTCCTCCCGCGGAGCTTTACCAACTGACAGTCGTCGGGACTTACGTGTCATTGCCTCTTCCCTCTAATCTTATTGAAAATGTGAATTGGCAGTTGAAATGACCTATTTAACCCGAACGTCTGTTTAGGGACACCTGCTTCATGCCTTCTGTCGTGCGGAGCGAAAGGGCCGAGATATCCCCTTAATGAGTTGGTCGGCAGGGGTAAAATGGTAACAATATACCCGGGTACTTTTTGTCGGGTGGACCCGCGAGGAAAGCATGCCTCTCTATGCTCGAATTTATATGATTTAAATTTAAATGATTCCTCGAATTTATAATAATTAATAAAATAGACAAATGTCATCAATCATGCCGCTTTTGCACGGATAATAATGTGGCAACAGCGATAATTTATTTTTTTACTATAATCCAATTTATGGAATTAAATAATAATTCAGGAAAATAGCCACTGTTTGCCACTTTTCACTTCAACTACCACTTTTTCGCCGTTTATTCCCGCCGGCCATCGCCGCCTCCGGGATTCCCCTGCCACATCACCTCTCACTGAGAGCACAAATGACTACACTACCCACAGTGTGGACCTCACCTCCGTCCCTATTGACGGATATTTAATGGCATAAGAGTAATACAAATGTATCTCAGGGTTCTTCTATAAGTGATACTCCGGTTACCCGCATTCGGAGCTATCCATTCCTTCTCCGGCACTCCCTCCTCCGCCTCTCCCCTCCTGTCTCTTCAACACTCTCTCTCTCTCTCTCTCTCTCTCTCTCTCTCTCCCCCCGAGATTGGCAAGATGATGCACATGACCTTCTACTGGAGCAGGAAGGTGACGCTGCTGCTCGATTCATGGCGGACGGAGACGTGGACGGGATACACCGTCTCGCTCCTGGCCGTCTTCCTCTGCGCTGCCTTCTACCAGTACATGGAGGACCGTCGGATCCGCTTCAAGGCCATCACCCTTCTGAAGCCCGCCCCTCTGCCCCACGCCTCGGTCGAGGCCCCCCTCCTCGGCATCGTCTCCGTCCGCCGCGCCGCCGCCGTGAGGACCGCCGTCGCGGTCCTCTTCGGAGTCAACTCGGCGATCGGATACCTCCTGATGCTCGCCATCATGTCCTTCAACGGCGGCGTGTTCATCTCCGTCGTGGTGGGCCTCGCCAGCGGATACCTCGCCTTCAGAAGCAGCGGGGAGGAGGATCTCATCGCCGTCGAGAACCCTTGCGCCTGCGCCTGATCGGATCTCGCGCCGTCGCCGGTCATCTTAACTTCACTCTCTGCTTTTTTCGCGGATACTCTGGTGTCCGATCTGTTTGTACTCGTGTTCCTCTTTGTTCTTCCCAAATCTCCGCTAATAATCTCAAGATATATGTCGACGGCCTCCGTAAATTGTTACGTCTAGTTATTTACACCAGGGTTGAAATCGGGGAGGAATAGAACCCTAGACCGGAAAGATGCCTGTGATGGAAAACTAGTATCGCCCTCTTGAATCCCGAGAATCCTCCCAGAATATGAGCCAAATCATCCCGATCTGCTTAGGAGGAACTCTCAATCCAACATGGAGAGATCATCTTCGAGAGATCACATCTTCTCAACTGAACACTGTGCTTCGTCCATCCTCATTCATTGCTTGCTTTCAACTCATCCGCCATGAATCTATCCTTTCTTTTTCCACATTTTGATCTGGATAGCTCATAAACACATATCATCACCATATCTTTTTCTTTTTTTGTTCTTCTTCCAAGATCCCATGCCCTCTTCATTTCTCTATTCGATTTTTCTTCTTTATATTTCGTTCAACTTGATTCAGTCCTTCAGACTTGCCAATATTTCTTGCGTGAGTGCATGTTCTGAATCTTCTGAAACCATTCAGATTTCTCACCTCTCAGAGACTAATCCACAGAAAACAAGAGGAAAGGTGACACAACGTCGATGGAGAAAATCACAATGTCCGAGGTTGAATCCACCAAGCTCAAACCTGGATGAAGAAATCGAGCCTTGAGTCCACGATTATCAGGGAGCTATCGAATTCACGAGGAGAAGCTCTAAGAGTAGAGAAAACTGGTGATGCTTAACTCAACTTCTCCTTGGTTGTAAAAGGGTGCGGGGGGTAAATTAGTCTTCTCACACTTTAGTGGGGTCCAATAAGATTTTAGGTCAATCTTTTGGCATTCTCTTTTTAGGGCCCAGTTTCCGAATGGGTGGGCCTCTGATTCTGGGCTATATGAGGAAAGAAACACTCTCTGCACCTTCCTCTGAAACCGTACATAACAACAAGAGGTAGCGAACAGTCCTTGCTACGTAACTGGTAGACACTTTGTGTAGATTGGACGATTCGGGGACACGCGCATTGTAGGTGTTTCCTCCCCATTCTCTCTCTCAGCGTCTCCCACACTGCGGCGTGGGAACATCATCATCTCTTCTGCGGGGGTATCCAAATGTCCGTACAACCTAATGCCCGGGGGACGCCAGATGTGTTACTCTCACCCCCCCCCCCCGGCCTCCCTTCCCTTCCCCAAACAAGAGAGGTAGGTGTCGCAGAGAACCTCTCTCTCTCTCTATCTGTTCCCTATGCTCCCCTACCGCGGCTTCGGGCCTTGGGAGAGCTTCTGTAGACGGCGGTGTCGGTGACGCTTACCGGCTTGGGAGATCGCACTTCGAGCCCACTCCCACGGCGGCGCCGCCGTTGCCCCGCCTCCTCCCCCTCCTCCTCCTCCTTCTCCCCTCGCCGGAGAACCCTGTTCATCCTCGCCGGCTGAGCTTCCCCCGCCGCAACCTCCTCCTCCCCCCGCCGGAGAACCCTGTTCATCCTCACCGGCGGCGGTTCTGCCGCCGCCTCCTTCTCCCCTCGCCGGAGAACCCTGTTCATCCTCGCCGGCAGAGCTTCCTTCGCTGCCGCCTCCTCCGGCGGCGACAAGACGGTGAAGACGAAGGTGCCGACGTGGAAGTCGTCGAGGAGGAGGAGGGGCTCGAGGGCGTCTACGACGGCCTTCATGGTGGGGCGGCCCTTGGGGTTGCGGCTGAGGCACTGGGCGGCGAGGGCGGCGGCGCTCTGGGCCCCACTGGGGGAGTACTGGCCCTCCAGCGTGGGGTCCATTATCCGGCCCAACCGCTTCGTGTTGGTCAACCACGGCTGGGCCCACTCCACCAGATTCTGCTCCCGCCCGTTCCGGCTCCGGTCAACGGACCGCCGCCCAGACAGCAGCTCCAGCAGCACCACCCCGAAACTGTACACGTCGCTCTTCGCCGTCAGATGACCTGCAACCATCCATCCCATAAAACTCGTGAACCAGCTCGGCCTTTTTTTACCTTGTTTGGCATATTTAATGAAGCAATCGATCATCTCATCGGCTAATAGCAATTTTATGAAAAAAAGGGTCAGCGAGCTAAGATAATTCCAAATTTGATAATCAAAAAAAGAATTCCCAAGTTAATAGCAAAAAAAAAAAATTCAAATTTGCTGCGCAAAATCAGCACATTTAACAGGCGTGCCCCAGGAAATTATCTTACAACAACAACAAAATGGTACATCCCACCAACTTCGGTTAAATTTGGAATAAAAAAAAAAAAAAGAGGATGTTGTCAGCAAAATCACACGTGTCGATTTTATTTATTTTATTTTATTTTAAAAAAAGATGATTCTGGAATTGTGTTCTGGAAGAATACGTAAACCCCCGGAAGAGGACAGAATTAACCTGAAGAGAAAATGAAATCGTATGAGTTACGAGAATGGTCTCGCCTCAATTAACTTGGCATGCAAGGCTAGCATATTTACTTGGTGCAACATAAGTTGACCGATCAACGTGGTCACGCTGTTGCCACACCAACTCCGTACACGAGGCTACAGACCCTAGGTCAACCCCATGCTATATTTCCAAATATTTATGCAAATGTGGTACCTTTCCAAAAGAGAATTAAAAGCGACGTTGTGCCAATAAAATCGCCGAAAAACTGTCAAGCCTACCCAAATTATGGTCAACCAATTTTATGCGTAACTTCTACTCTTAGAGAGAGAGAGAGAGAGAGAGAGGAAAGGGTACCCGTCATGATGTACTCGGGGGCGGCGTAGCCTTGGGTGCCCATGACTCTGGTAGAGACGTGGGTCTCCTCCCCCTGGGGACCGTCCTTGGCCAGCCCGAAATCGGAGAGCTTCGCCTTGTAATCCTAAAGACCAGGAGGGAGAAGAGGGAAGAGATCGAGATGATGATGATGAAGAAGAAGAAGGTGGAGGAGTGAGGAAGGAGGGAGAAGGGGGAGGGGAGGAGCTTACGCAGTCCAGCAAGATGTTGGAGGCCTTAAAATCCCGGTAGATGACGGGCTTTTCAGCCTCGTGGAGGAAAGCTAGCCCCTTCGCCGCCCCCACCGCGATCTTCAGCCTCGTCATCCAAGGCAGCGACGCGAAAAATCCTGCCAGCAAGAGCATTGGCAGACCTGAAGAGACAGATATATACATATAGATAGAGAGAGAGAGAGGTAGATAGATAGATAGATATAGCTATATAGATAGATAGTTAGATAGGTAGATAGATAGATAGACATAGCTATATAGATTAGGTAGGTAGGTAGGTAGATAGATAGATAGGCGAGGCTCAGAGGGAGGAACAAGCATTACTTCTGAAGAGATGGTTCTCCAGGCTGCCCCTGGCCATGAACTCGTACACGAGAAGGCGGTGCTCTTCCTCGCAGCAGTAGCCTATGAGCTTGACGAGGTTGGGGTGACTCAGCTGGCCCAGGAAGATCACCTCCGCCTGAGGAATCAGACGACCAACGGCGGTGAATCAGCGCGGGGATCGGTCAATGACGAGCATCGCTCTCCGACGACGGCGGCGCCGCCGGCGGAGGATCGTTCTTACCAGCCATTCGCGGTGGCCCTGGTGGCCCTCCTTGTCGAGCAGCTTCACGGCCACCTGCTGCGCCTTCAGCCCCGGCCGGAGCTTCTCGTCCACGAACCCCTTGTACACCGGCCCGAAGCCGCCCTCTCCGATGAGATGGCCGCTGGAGAAGTGCTGCGTCACCGTCTTCAGCTCCGCCAGCGTGAAGACATGAAGGTCAGCGCCGACGAGGGACAGTGAGAGGTCCTCCGGCGAGAAGGCGGCGCCGCCGTTGAAGCTAGCGTCGGAGAAGGACGACCGCCGGAGCGATCTCTGCTTGGCATGGACGGCGCCGCCGGCCACCGAGGGGCTGTCCCCCACTCTACCGTAGCAGGCGAAGAACCTCCTCCATGAGAGATTACTCTTCTTCTCCATCCCCATACTCCGCCGCCCGGGAGGAGCGGAGAAGACCAGACTCGCCGCCGCAGACGGCGGCGGCAAGAGAAGCCCTCCCTGAAATTGCAATCGTCAGGAAGCGGTAGGCACTGCGACGACGATCCCTTCAAGTAAACCGCCCAAATATATTCGTACGCCGCTCGCCGCTCGCCGCTCGCCGCCAACCACTCTACCCGATATGTAGAAGATTTCGCCGGAGACGCCGTCATCTTCTTCGGCGACCATGAGAATACCCATTCTACCCCTTGACCTCGCCCACTGCTAGAACTAGCTGTCAGCAAGCCGGGCCGGCCTCCGAGTTAAAATCCGGCCCGAAGACATCCTAAGCCTATAAACGACTGCGGGCGCGCTTTGGGGGGCCAACCCCGAATACCGGGTTGGGCCCGCCCGGATCGCCTACCCCTACCAGCTCACGCCTGGGGCCTTTTCTTTATTATTTTCCGTGACGTGCACTTTAAAAATTTATCGATATGTCCTCATCGGTGACCCGAATGGTTCAAAAACACCAACCCCCGTTGAAGCCTTCTCCGGACAAAATCAACAGCTACAAAGGTTGTAATTGCTGCTAGGAGAATTTTTGTTTTCTACAAGGGACATAAATGAAAATTTTAAAAATTGGACCGTCCACCTCGGAGTCCGACGCGGCGTCTAATCTAACGTCATTCCGGCAACGGCGGGGGAGCTACCGGCGCTTCCAGAAGCTGCCTCCGTCACCCGCGGAGCGCTGACGTGGACGGCCGGGGGCCGCTTCCTCGCCGTAGAGGGAGAAGACGACACCGGAGATGCCGCGCTCCACCGCACATCCGGTTATGGGGATGCCTTTCGGCCGCAGGGAGAGATAGCCCCACCGGGCCCCCGTCCGGTCATCGGGATGTTTTTTGGCCGCCGGAAGAGAAAGCCCCGCCGCCGGCGGGGCGATCTTTGTGGCTGCAGCTGCAGTGGATTTGTTCCGACACCGCGAGGTCGTTTCTGAGGGTTCTCTGTGGGGCCCGGATATTGTGGGGCCCCGGCTGCGCTCATATTTTTCTGGGTTCTTGAATGGTGGGCCCACGTTCCACAAGGCCCGACTCGACGCTGCCTTTCGCCCTCCTACGACCCATAGTGGGTAGAGATAGAGAGAGAGAGAGAGACAGAGAGACAGAGCTACGGTCGTCTTTCTCGGTATTAAGGACGACGACGACGACGGAGATAGAGAGAGAAAGGGGGGGAGAGAGAGAGACGTCGTCGTAGATCTAATCTCTTCTCCGCGAAGATTTCTTCCCTCCCATCCTCGTGAAGTATGGGCGGGGGCTGACCGGTGGCGGGTTAGGTGGGGATGTGGTCTGGCATCCCCATTTCGGTTCACTCTCTCGAATCTTCGAGATATTTGTTCTAAAATATTTAATATATTACAAAGATCATTTTAAATAAGAGAAGAAAACTGGAATATACAATTTTCTCTCCTCCCCAACTGCACCTGACTAGGACGAATCGTCGCTCCGGAACCATTTTCGGGCTTTTTCTTCGACCCAAGCCTGGTCGGTCCGCAACTAGTTGTCATCTCGGACCCGCCCCGGGATACGATCATCGATCCTTATTAGCCCTAGCCCTCACGATAGGAAGAAAGAAAGAGAAAGAAAGAAAGACAGCGAGAGAGAGAGAGAGCCTTTTTACCAACCTTGAGGATAGCGAAAGATCCCAATGGGTCCCATTCTGCTCTCTCTCTCTGGCATTTAGCAGCAAATGCAGTTGGTAAGATGGGTTGCTCTTGTATTTAGATGGCCATTTTACTCCATTCAAACTGGACAAGGGGGAAGTTGAGCGGCTGTTTCTGACTTTTGGTCGTGGTGTCCCGAGGTTGACTTTTCAAGGGAGCTTATCTCTTATTAAACAAGGACCTATCAAGAAAAGACCGGAGGTGAAGCGCAGGCCATACCCGAGGTTAGCAGGCGTCTTCCATCCATCAGAGACAGAGAGAAGAGTGAGTAGACTTCAAGTCACGGACCCGGTTGACCAGACCCGACAGACACTCCGGCCAGCCGTCGGTCCTCTGCCCCTAATAAAAAGGAGAATGGGCGGCGATGATAGAAAGGCTGAGGAATCTGAGCACTCCATTGGATGGACCCACCTGGGGAAATGATTGAGAAACCACCACGACCCAGAATACGCCCTGAATTTCTTCCCATCTTATTTTTCCTTCTCTTATTCGATCTTTCCTTTTCCAGAAAAAACTAATAGGAAAGGAGCCTAAAGCGAAGCAAAATTAAGTCGGAGCGGGACCACGACCCCGATATAAAGAATATTGCGAAGAGATAAATCAAATAAATAAAGAAGGAAGAGAGAGAGAGAGAGAGAGAGAGAGAGGAGAGCTGGCTGGTCTCGCACTTCAACTTTACACTCGATTGAATACCCTCTGCACAGAGCTCCCCTTCCGCCGGTTCAAAGATTTCGCCCCGAAAACTTTACACCTGCAAATCCCAACGCAACCCTCAGCGCAAGAGATATAGAGAGAGAGAGAGAGATTATATACACAGCGGCAGCTCACCTCTCGGCTTTTGACCCGGAAAAATATATACAAGATTCAGGACCACTGCGTTGACCAGAAAGGGATTGGGAGAATAGTGGAAAAGAGTGGTTAGAGGGAGAAACTAGATAAATAATGAAAAACAAGAGACTGTCGGGTCAGTCCACGGGAGATTTTTATTTTTTATTTTTTTAAAATGTACCTCAAAAAATGTAGCCGCTGGCTCTGGGGAAACATGTATTATCTGAAATGGAAGCTGCCATTCTGCTTTTGCCTCAGATTATGAATGAGGGATTGATAGAACGACTTCAACCCCTCCATGCTGTTACCCTGAAGAACCAACAATATCAATATATATATATATATATATTATGAGACCTTTTGTAATCCATCTTAACCCAGATGTCAAACATTGAAATAATGAGCACGAGGATCCCGGGTATTATTCTAACCACACCTGGCAACCCATAGCTCTCTCTCTAATCAAGCAGGAAGATTGACTCATTGATTCAATAATTACTGCCATTCATAGCAGCTTTTATTTATATGAAAGACAGGGACAGGAGCATGAGCTGGCCAGTCGTCGTCACTCACCTGCAGCTTCTGCCGGAAAACTTCCACTAAATCTTGGGGGCAGTGAGCGGCCACAGCGAAGTGATGGAGGAAGGCATCGCCAAACTTCTCGTGCATGGCCTTCTGGGCCGCTAGAATCTCTCCAAAGAGCAAGACCTGCGGCAGGAGCAGTTCATCATCATAGGAGGAGGCGGGCCTTTTTCTACCTTTTTCTACCCCGATTCTCCCTCTCTTTCCCCCCAAAAATATGTTGCACCAGGAGATATAATACCATGTTTACCATTTTAATTATCCAACTCAGAGACTTCAACTTACTAATTCATGGGAGAGAGAGGGAATGGAAGTCCTCTTTCAGAACGAGTCACAGATGGCAATGCGTGAGGCGTGAAGAAATTCACAAATTTTCCAACAGAATTTATTCCGGCACAAGAATTTGTGAATTTTCTCGTTTCAAAGAAAATAGCAAACTTAAACTGAAATAAATAATAAAGAGAAATAATTGAGGTAAAAATTGAAAAAATGGGAAAAAAGAAAGGAAAAATAAGAGCTTACAGTGTTTGCGTCTCGAAGGTCAAACGACTTGTCAACTACACTGTACAAGCAGCAGTTGGTGGCGAATGTCTCGATAATGAATTTCCGGAACCCAGGAACCTGAAAAAATAGACAAAATATTTCAAAAAAATCCGTGGAGAAAAATGAACGGCAAAGAGAAAAAATACTGCCGCAAAAGAAAGATTAATGAAAAAGCTTCTCGACCTTGTCAAGATTCTCGACCTTGTCACACCAATCTTTGGTAAATCTGACGAGGATATGTACACAAGTCTGAAAAATAGGCACAGAGAAATGTAAATCTGGTCTGGTGAGGAACGAACCCAACTCAAGAGGGGCCATCTAGAAGAAAATGCTGCGCTCACCTTTCTCACTACCATATCTTTATGACTACAAGACGAGAACAGAAGCATCTGTATAATAATATCCAAGTACCCACGACTCTTTGGTGCAAGAAGAATCGAAGAGAGATCGTGGGTGGCCACAACGTGGAGAAATGTGAACAGCGTTTTCTCAAGCTCCTGCAGTTCTCGAATTTCCTACAAAATCACAGAATTTGGCGCATGCCCATATTAGGAAATAACCTGATAAGGAGTGTTTAGGGCATCAGAAGGCGTGCAACCTCAAATAACCATTGAGATCTGAGAGTTTAGCCGTGAACACTGGAGGACTTTATTTTGGTTTTTAAAAAGAGGAAACTAATAAACGACCCCGCGAGAAATTTATCCAAAGAACAAGAAAAGACTCAGCATTGATAATGATTATTTGCTTACACATTCTACTTATATGCCCTCAGCAGTTTCAGAATTAAGAGATCAAAAGTTCATCCCATCTATAACTGGATAGCTGTTTCATTTATGGGAAAGATGCCGAGGGCTGATGAAATCCTAATTATTATTATTTACTATGATTAAATCATAAAACTGCATGAAGGGGGAAGGGGGGGGGGGGGGAATAGGGTGCGTTTCCATTTCATTGCTACCATTCAAGTTTTGATGGATTTTACTACATTCAATCATAAATGTCATCGAAGGGCGTCTTCCTGTGGATGCAAGGAATTGGGATTCCTTACCACAACCGATCTAAATCTCAAGGTGACGGAAAAAGAAAACTATCCTCAAAATAAGGATTCTTCTCAAATGATTTGCTCTGCATTATGTGGTGCTGTTGCCAAAACCCGACAGAATGGAAGAGCTGCAAGGCCATCCAGTCTATGGTATTAATTCACAGTAGGCTGAAGACTTTTTTCCGAAGTAGGCGATACCACAGCATTAAATATTCACAGCAGAAACGTGCAGCAACCCAAAAAAACAGGCAAGCCGCTTAATACACAGAGTCCACATATTCATGCATCATATACTGATTTGAAATGAAGGGACAATAAAAATAAAATCATGCATGGCATATATTTCACGATCTTCAGAAAAACAATCCAGAGAAAACCTACCTCAACGTTGCCACCAGGTGCTGAGGGAAATCCATCCTTTGGAAGAATAGAAAACATTCTGCTTGCCACCGTGGGAAAGATATCCTCTAGTATGCCACCCACGGAAGTATTGAATTTGCATATCAGTTGATTTATGAGTAAAAGAAACTCCACCATTTCTTTTGGCTGCATTCATCACAGTTTGGAGCATCAAGCGCAAGCAAATGTGCTCGAAAGACATTAGGGATTATTTCCGATGAATACAGGTGGACCCGCAGAAGGGAGGAAGAAACTATGAGATTCACGAGAAATTCTTACATTTTGAATAGCCATGTACAAAAACTATGAGGATTTTGGCCTTTGTAGTTCAGAATGATCGTCAATCTGCCAACCGCTCGTTGGTTTTATATGCACTTTTAAATGGAATTTTTTTTTTGAGTAATTTGAGCTGAGAAGCAGATGGCAAAATATCTAAGTTGGGCCAAGATATCTAGGAATGGTTTCCCCAATGGAATCCCCTTTTCTCCTGTTCAAGAAAGGCAACGGCCTTCTTCAAGCATTCTAGAGCACGTACGGTATATAGCCAGAAGCACAACTATACGAGATTTCTTTATTTCTCACATTCCCATACTTGAATCCAAACTCTACACTAAGCAGGCATGCACTTAAGATCGTTTTTATAGAGCAAAACACCATGATATCTCACTTCCAATAACAACTTCCGAAATTGATGAGTCCAAAGAAGAAAACTTTTGAGAGATTCAAAGGCTATCAGTGAGAAAGGAAGCCCCAAATACTAAAATGATTTGCAATGTACCCTTTGATCGCGAAAGCTAAAGTGATATCACTTCCAAGAAAGTTTTGGGCCTGTTTTCGTTTCCTATATTTATTATATAGGTAGAGGGGACGGGTTCCATTGATTTCATTCTGGCGGACTGGGACGGAGGGATACCCATGTTAATTGAAAAACGAGTTACACGATCTAATCTACTGAAGAGCCTGAGGGACATGGAGGGCGGCTTCAAAAGGCATTGGCGAGGTTGGAGACATGTCTGCAAACCCATTGATCAAGGAAGGGGGACTTGGTTTCTTTTCGGAGCATGCAATTATCGATGAGCGTGAAGATGTTGTGGAATGCTATGACTAAGCATTACCCCCCACCTCCCTGCCAAAAAAACCCAAAAAAAGGATACAAATAACATTTTATGTACATCAACAGCCCCTGTGTTGTCCAGTTGAATTTTGTCACTTATTTCATTGAAGCAGGTGTAGCTGCTGCATACCATGGGATGAACCAAGTTTCTACAAGCGCCACTTACATGCGATTTCATGTTTCTGCTCTCATAATTGAATGGCTTTTAACCACCACCACAGTGCTGGGAACAAATGTTCAGCTACTTTACACAAACTTAAAAAAGCCTCATGGTGGAGGCCGCAGAATGCCAGTCTAGGGTGATCACACATGATATGTGGTCATTGCCCATAGATACAAATTAAAAAATGGGGCAAAAAGAAGAATGAGCAATAATCAACCATTTCGATCTGCAACTGTCGAAATATGGACTTCTAATGGCAATAGCTTCTTTTCAAGTAATAGAAGGGGCTAGGGTTGATTCCTAGACGAATCAAGACATGATTAATCCTAACCCCTTAACCTAGAAGGAATTCTGTCATTCATTTTGAGGTTAACAATGAGATCCCATCATAAAGTACGTCGGGAAGAGAATGGTCAATTTCTAATTATCTAAGATCATCTTAAACACATTCATTTTCAGAAGATAAAGCAGGACTTGGCAGACACAAATGTGCAAAAGAGATCAAAATTGGTCATCGATATCAAATAAAAGGCAAATGACCCTACATAAATATACGCCAAAATTGAGGGAATAAAGGTGTGACAAGATTAGACCACATTGTTTCGAAGGCATCATTACACCAAAGGGTTAGAAAAAAAAAACAACCAACCAGAAAAAAAATGGCGCACCTCACTGTCAGCAAGCAATTTCTCTAACGCAATGGGAAGGTAAGGAAATACAGAAGGACCTAACACTTCAATCATTCGATGAAGAAAGGAAGTGATCTGCAAAATTAGAATGTAGTTAGCTAAAAACAATCACAAAAACCAACACCTAAAGAGATAATCCAGAATGTTCATCTTACCTTATTCCGTAGAGGTTCAACGTTCGGAAAGACTACAAAAATCTGCAGAAGAACATCTAATGTCTGCAAGCCACAGTAAAAAATTCAGAAGGAAGAATACAGAATTCTAAAATCTGGCACTAACAATGATAAAATGACCATTTGAGGATTTCTGTTTAGCATTTGGTTATTATGATCTCAGACTATCAGTAACTAGGATTGTGAAACCACTCAGTCCACATGTTGGACAATTTTCTATAATACTCGATTAAAAACATCTGCACTATTTAACGGTGTCAGGGTTTTCATCAAGTGCCATTCCTTTCCTCTGGTAAGAATCTCAGATTGGATGAGTCAAAGAAGTTGTAAACATGAACAGAAGGTTCAATCTCCTGCTAAAGGCTTGTTCCAAAATGCACAGATGAAGTAAACAAGAAGCATCTGAATGCTTCTATCACTATATGCGTAACCCTTGAGTAAAACTAGTGCAGCGCGGAGCCGCATCATCAATCTGTTTTCATCCGGGAAGCAACAGACTTGACAGTAGCATCACAAATTTTTTAAAAGAAAATATTTCCCCTGTATAACTCGTGCGGAGAATCAGACTTCGAAAAAATACAGCAAACCACACATACCTGCTTGAACATAGCACCGATTGCAGGACGACTAGCTGTTGCAAGCCGCTCGCTAAAGCCCTACATAATGAAGATGACTAATGAGTAAACAATCCGTTTACATTAAGAAAAAAACAATACCATAGTGGCTCTGGCCCCACTAGATACTACACAGAAAATATGTCACACAAAAAACACCACCTAAGCTGGGATCAATGACTCTCCAACACATTAAATACTTCAAGTGATTTCGATGACAAAGACAGAACTGCCATAACTAACTAAACATCGGCATACTCATACAGCTAACAGTAAGTTCAAGTCAGATAGCCCACAGAGGCTGATCGCAGTATTCTCGTTTGAATACTTTTTCTACGATAGACAGATCACTAATTCTAAGAAGAAGATTTCGTTCATATTCAAAAAATATTTCCCAGAAAATCATCAATAGATCAAGCAGGGAGTTCCTACAAAAGAACCAAATAATTTGGAAACCTTGCTGAGAGCATTGATTGCCATGATCACTTGCTGGATGCAGGCAACCTTTGCAAACGCATCTTCTTGTGCAAGTGTACCAGCGTCAACCAGCAATGACTTAGCCTGCAGTTAAGCAACATAAATCGTTTTAAGATGCAGAGGAATTTTTAAGTGTCTACTTAGATGGAATGAACACTGTTGTATAATGCAATTGTCAAACCCACAAATAGTCTATCCAAAAAATTAACCTGTTGGCAGAGAGGTATCAGTAATGCAGACAGATACTCGGATTGTTTTTCTGGTGAAATGTCCTCCATGCCAATCAATAAACCAATCGCCTAAAAAGTTGACAAAAAAAGTGAACGGAGAATCAGAAAAAGTGGGCATAAAAGGATAGTCTACTCTCGTAGAATACATAACGTCCATCACATTAAGAAAGCAAAGAGTTCGTTACCTCGAACATGTGACTACCGTCTTCAGACCCAGAAGACTTTAGACCCTTTGATGACCAATCTAAACTGGTAAATTTGACCACAACATCCTGCAAGCTCTGAAAACCCACGAAGTGCATGAGGAATTAGTCGAATGCAGGCAAAGAAAGAAAATGGGAATGAAGAAATAAAAGGAAAGATTTGAATAATTTATTCACCTGCAGGATTTTTTCAATGAAAGGAACAAGACTGGACTTTAGTAATTTTACAGTCCTCATAAATAGATAGCTCGCACGACGGCTCACATTCACATTTGGATGATGTATTCCCCTTTCATCCAGAAAGGCCATCAAGGCCAGCGGTATATACTGAGTGTTTTCTTGTACAAATTTCATGTACCTTGTGACGGTCTCTAAGTATACAAGCGCCACGATCCGCTGAGAATGGCTAGGAAACCGTGCTGAAAGCAGCATTGGGATCATTTCCTTTAAAATACCAACACCTGTCCTCATCCCTTGACCACTTATTGCCTCTCCCAAGCGGTAGAACAATGAAAGGGCAACTTCAGCCTCTTCAACATTCATCACTGAAGAGGCAAGAGCATTAGCCAACAGATTTCTAATAAACAGCTGGGTAACATCAGGAGCCACCCTGCAGATGCTGCGTAGCAATGCAAAGAACTCTTTCCGGTGTTCTGCCATCTGTTCCTCCTCTTCCTTTCCAATCTTATCAGGTAACTCGAGATTATTTCTATACATGGAATCATAACAAATTTCTCCCCGCAACACTTCTAATATCTGACCCAAATATACAACCTGCTTCTGTGAAGGTGACTTCATTGTAGACACATAGTCTGATAGAAACTGGACAGCATTGAATGTTGAGTCCGCTTCACAGTTCTGGATCACAAACAACACTGATGGAAGTGCTTCTTCTAACAATTCTATTGCAGCCCCATCCACACTCCCGGGGCTCAACTGCTTAGAGCAGTCAAGAGCCTCGGCAGCATAACCAGTGACTAAAGCAGCCAACTTTGAAACAAGCTCAGGTTCACCATCTTCGGCAACCAATCCAAAAACGCGCTTAATTTGGAGACTTTGTAACATCCCCAGTTTCTGCTTTGGTTCCATCCGTTTGGAAACGACGGCAAGCAAGCAGCCAGCTGCAGCGGCCCTCAACTGCTCAGGCAGGCCCTCAGTGAGCACAAGATCAAAAAAGAGGGGAACAAAGGCATCGTTCGCAACCAGCCCAATGTCAATCCATGTAATGTACCTCCTCATCGTGTCCAGGACCATGGTTGCAAGAGCAGGATTGGAGCTACGATAGAGGGCAACAATGTCGTACCAGGCCCGCACAAACTGGGGAATGCACTGCATTCTCATCGCATCCTTTATCCTTCCTGCCATGGAGATCTCCTCATTCGACCTGGGATACTCCATGCTGATTAGATCGTCGTCCAACAAGTTCAGGATTCGGGAGAACATGTCAATGACAATTGCGCCTTTGCCAAGGTGGGGCAGTAGGTCAAGGAAGACTGTGGACCAGGCGGCAGGGTACTCCAGGCACACAAGGGCGACAAAAGCCTGGGCAAACTTGTTCTTAATGAAGGCGGGGCTGCAAGAAACCCGAGCGGCGGCCGCAGCGGCCGCAACGGCCGCCTCGCCGCCGCTGCCCCCACCGGAGCAGGCGACAGAGAGGAGGAAGTCCCGTAGGAAGCCCCGTTCAGCCGGGTCCATAGAAGAGTACCGGAGGCGAAGCGAGTCGTGGATGGTCTGGAGGCACCAAAACTGGACGGGAACCAAATCGGAGCGAGAGAGGCGTTCGACGCAGAGGCGACAAATCGCCGGTGAGTCCTTCATCTGCCGACAGTAGTCGATGGCCTGCGACCTCAGCACGGGGTCCACCCCGCCGCCGGGCTCATAACTGAGCAGGATCGCCTTCTCCAAGTCGTCCATGCCGCGTGCTGCCCTCACCTATCAAAAAACCCAGAGGATAGAAAGCCAGAGCCCCTCCCCCGGCCCCAACCCTAAAACCCTAGAAGGCGGCGGAGGGTTTTCATCCCCACAGCACTGGATTGCTCAGCTGATTTTCTTCCTCTCCTCCGTCCCCCACCCCCCACCCCTCCCTTTCCGTCTACTGAACTGCGGGGACGACGTCGAAGAGATGATCGAATCTGCTTGAACCTTCGCGATTGCAGGAGATTTTTTTCCCCCTTCGAGCGATCGACGGAAGCGAGAATTTCTCCGATTTATTTCTCGATTTTTTTCCTGTCCCTCCTCGGTGGCGACAGGCAGCAGACGGCAGTAGACGGCCCTTCTCTGTGCAGACCTATTTATACTCCCTTCTCACCGCGGCCTGTGAGAAACTTTTAAATCGGTTCCGCTAATATCGTGGGCTCGGAGTCTCCACGGGCTGGACTTGGGCTTCAATTTTTTCGGCCTAACATCGTATCGGGCCAGGGCCTGGGCTTTCTTTGGGCCCATTTATTCTCCTCCTACGTACTCTTCCTCTCTCTCTCTCTCTCTCTCTCGCTCGCTCTCTTTCTAGACAACAAGCAATACCCAGGCTATTAGACCCAGGCCATCCCCAGGCTATTTGATATATATATATATATATAGATAGAGAGAGAGAGAGAGAGAGAGAGAGAGAGTTGGGCCTGGCCCAAGTATGAAAGGCCCAGGCCCAGTTGTTGTCACCAGAAGTATTCGTCTTCATTAATTACAAGTAGAAATGTAATATTCATATATAATATACCATGATATTTACGTAGATTTCAGGCACGCGTTGTAGAGGCGGAGCTGGTGTGGCGGTGGAACACGTGTGCATGTGCGTTCACACGCGGAACGCGTGAGACGACCTCTCCATGCCGGCTTTGAGACAACCATAGTCGGCGGTTGGCCGTTCCGTTAGCCGCCCCGCACCGTTCACACGTGGACCACGGCTATCCCCTTTTGCAATTAGCCTATTCCACTTTTCTATAATTTTCATTCCCTCCTTGAAAAGTATTAATTGTATACTCATTCCTACCATGCTGCAGTGAGGAAGCTGAAGTAAGAAATTTCTTCTCGCATAAGGCCTTAGTCCTAATATAAAACTAATTAGGTTTTATACGGCAAAGCATTGTTGCTTTTTCCATTTCTTCTACTTCCACTTTCCCGCACTTGTTTATAGTCCTTTAAATATTAAAATTAGGCAATTACCCATTACAGAAGCCCAGAATGCAAGGTTTTAGGAGTACATAGTTAATATAAGTTAAAACTAGAGTTTATGAGAAACTAACTTGGCTTTTTACGTCGGCGTTGGCGACCGTCCAGCGTCATAAAAATACATCCGCCGGCCAACAGGCCAAAAGCGTACTCTGGTGGAGGGCGGTGAGAGAGAGAGAGAGAGGCAAAGATCTCTCTCCTCCTCTCCACGTCTCTCTCCTCCGACTTCCTCGCTTCCTCTCCTCCGCCTGTATAAGTCGTCGCGTTCCAACAGTGTACGTGTTTAGGCAACGGGGGAATATCCTGAACCTTCGATTCTCTCTCCGTCGCACCCAGGAAAGGAGTACGAGCCCTAATTTGCGTCGCCGGGGGTTCTGCACTCTTCGATCTTTCGTCGGGAGGTGATCTTCGTTCCAGCTTGATGTTTATTTTTCAACTAGAGCGCTATGGATTGCGACGGAATGTTGATTTTCTGTCGTTTGGCTTGTGGTCCGTCCTAGTTGGTGTGGTGTTGGCTATTGTTCCATGACATAGATGTCTGTTGAATGGACGCACCTTCATGCGTTTTGAATGTGGAGGGCTTTCTTTCTTCCGCCACTTGACGCGGTGATGGGGTATTTTTATTGAATGTGATTTTCTTTGGGTTGTCTTGGTGTATACGACTGATGAATTCTACTTTTTAGGATAATGCGAAAAGAAAAAGATTTCATTTTGAAATGAATTTTGTGTTTTTAGACGGAATTTTTCTGGGAACTTTGCGCAAGATACTGCTTTCAGAATGTGGATGGAGAATGCTATCATTCTGGGAGCTATATGCCTGATGATGTATAGTTTGGAAGATGTTAAATATTTTTTTGGATTTATTATTTTGAGACATCTTAAAGTCGTATTCTGTTATTGGAAGTGGCGCCAGTCATTTATGGTTCTTACTCAATTCTGAGGTGTGGCCTTTACATAGCTTATGCCATTTCCGCAACATTGAAAAAAACCATTATCACCCAACCATCTGATGCCTACTGAGCTGGGATGGGATCGTGAGAGTCAAACATTCTGATCAGATTGGTTTATCCAGTAGGATTAATCATTCTAGCTTGAGAGAAGAAATTTGTATATCCGAGTTACCAAAAATAGGCAAATTGTTCTGTACGAAATTTGAAATATGTGTGCTATTTTGGCCAATGATAGCCAAAAAGTGTGCAGATATATTGTGAGTGAAACGAGATCACTCACTAGTAGGTAGATGTAACTTGTCAGTAGATATGGATCTTTGTCGCTGGATTGCCTTCTTTTAGCTTCATATAGGAAAAAGCATTTCACTCATTTGTTTTTCATTGAAGAGCAAGCAAGTTTGCATTACTATTCTGATTTCACAATAAACTTGGACATAATGCTCATTCTATTTTTACTCTTAACTTCATACCAGGTCTTACTTTCTTACTTTCTTACTTTCTAACTGGTTTTTCATTATGGCTCTCTCGTTACTTGGGAGAGGGACCACGAACTTAGGTTGATGATTGTCTCGTTATAGTGTCCTAAAGGTGTAACTGCCATCAGCGTGACAAGGGATGCATATCGTGGTCTAGGTGCTTCCCATACTAAATGAAGTTTGATTCCTGACGATTTAAATCCATTTTTCTTTATCCAAAAAAATTGAAAACTGATGACTTCAAGAAGTAATAGTGTTAAAATATCAAGCTACTAAACTCATCATATTTTATTCCACATGCCACATCTGTTTATTTATTGCATTATTCGATCATATTCAGGAGAAACATAATTATACTTAAAATGTGGGGAAATATGAGATTAATGAGGAATCTAAGATTCTCGGTATCTCTGGGCATCATTTTCGCCGATTGACATGAATATTTACGCTTATCTTTGCCCTTATGTCTCATGGATCAAATTGATCTTGCTATGGGAATACCATTTAATTAGATACCATTTATTAGTTCTTAAAATAGAACTAATAAATGGTATCTAATTAAATAGAACTTATTGCCATCTCTCCTATTATATACCATTTATTAGTTCTTGGGTAGTTGTTGATTTATGGAAAATGTATCCTGATAGTATCTTTCTTGCCACAAATCACGCTGCTAAATGCTGATTAACATATTGAAATAGATTTTTTTAATAGCATTCACGTAAATAGCAATTTCAATAGTTGGGAAATATTTTACTTGTGGGTAAAAGATTGGATTGTTAAAGATATGTTGTCTGCCAACCGTTACTTGGCACCCTGCCTCTCAGTTCCCTTTCTGATTAATTAACTTCAGGCCCACTCTCCCTGACAACCTCAAGAAACTGATTGATATTGACTCTCGATTTTGAATTCAAGTTGCTGGATATGAAATTAAGCATTAGGCATTGTATTCCCTTTAAACTAAAACAGATTTGTGTTTTTACCTTCTTAGTCAGCCTGTGAAAATCATGCCTTGCACACTAACGAGTGTCACAGTCCCTATGCAAGAAGGCATCATTCATCCACAAATAAGTGAAAGCTGCATTTCATATGTTCTAAATAATGGTGTTATTAGCCGTTTCTACTGTCAGATTTAATTACTTTAACGTCCAAGCTGATACAAATTCTTTGGATGGGCATAAGGATGATTTAAGTACTGCTGGCTGAAATTTCATCTTTTTAACTTTATATGAATTACGCCAAGACTTCCATGGATCTGAACCCCATTCTTCCTTGTTTACATCATAACATGGAAGGGTCACGGTTATGATTGTTCAAGTGAAATATGATGGATACCATAAGTTCTGGTTGTCTACATTTGCTTTTATTTTATTTCAGAGAGTTCATTAATTACCATATAATTTTATTGTTAATTCGTACTATTGTTGTCTATTATCATTTAAAGGGATCTCTCATCTTTTATATCCTTTTCTGCCGTCAGAATCACATTTTAGTTAGACTAATGGACTTTTTTTCTTCCGATGTTTGTGTTCATTCTACATTTCTACTTCCATGAACAGGCTACCCCTGTAGGTTGGAAACTTCTACAGCTACAGTCGCAAACATACAATGCGCAACAGTTGGTTTTTTCTTGGAAATCTGAACCATGATGGTGGACTCGTGGATATTTTCCCCATAGAGCCCTCCCATTTATCTCAAGGTTTTGGAGGGCACTTAGTGTCACAATTTGCTTCATTTATTGACGGGTCTACAAACTGCCCCAATAGTCTTCATATTCCTGGAACCATAACACTTGGAGCCATCAAATGCGTCTCCAAGTTTGCTGGAACTTTTTTCCTTTGGTTATCGACTGGATTTAACCACAATTCACATCAAAGATTGTCAGGCAATTCACACGGTTCGAGATCCAGACAATCTCACTCACCAGTTAAGCATGTTACATCCTGTGAACGAGATCTTTTAGGATTGCAGTTTGGCTCTATATCACAGTCTTCAAATGGAGGGCCAGTGTTTTTTGCTAGTGTTGCAACTACTACTATAAGACGCTTGTGGAAGGATATTGAGCAACTACGATT
Source organism: Spirodela intermedia (assembly GCA_902729315.2). Taxonomy (NCBI): domain Eukaryota; kingdom Viridiplantae; phylum Streptophyta; class Magnoliopsida; order Alismatales; family Araceae; genus Spirodela; species Spirodela intermedia. The sequence continues at coordinate 3,516,022 of LR746271.1, forward strand.
CCATCCCATGCTATCAGCAGCAGTTGCCCTGGTGCCGCCATTTGATCACATGTATGTCTTCTCACTCTCAGCAGATTTTTATGTGCATACTGAAAACTATCATGACTAGGATTCTCTGTGGGCCAATTATATGAACTTTGAGATCCTGCATGGGAATGTAGTATGATGTCACATACTCATCATCTGCTATGGCACCTTTTCCAACTCTGTGGTGTGGATAAGGGAATTGGTGAAAATTTAGAAGAATATTTTTTAGACAAAATGCATGTTGACCTGTGGAATTTGTTTATCAATCCTCATTAATTTCTTCTGGCTTGGTTTCTGTTGTTGACGCCCATTAGGTCATCTAAGATACTTGCTCTTCCACCTGAGATTCCAGCTGAACAATATCATGGAAGAACGGATCAAGCACCCTGTGGAAACAATTTTCAAGGATGTGGTAGTCTTTTCTTGCCTAACACAAACTTGATGAAGGATGCAATTGAGTCAAGGACTGGTATCAAATTTCCTACAATTTTGGACAACCACGTATTTGGGCAAGATGCCATGGAGGTGTTTCCAAGTTCCTCATGAACGACATTTTCCTGTATTTATCTTCTTTCATGATATTTTCTAGTTAATACCAGGATGAAATGGCAGCCATATATTTGTTGTGGGCTAGAGTAGTACATTTTAGGCACATAGCTGCAGATACGCAGTCAGAACCCCAGTATGATTGCTTGTTATATGATGCTATGCTTCCGGATGTTTACTTTGCTCTTTGTTGATTGTAGAAAATGTCAATAATAGGATCTTTATTATGATTTCAGGTTCTTGTTGGGACTGGCTATCGAACCATGCGGGTGATAAAAATAAAAACCTTGAACGTATATGCATTTGGTCTATGTCAGTAGTCTCTATCCTTCCCTTCACTTCACTCCTTCTCAGTGCATTTTTATGAACTCTTGAAATCATCCATCTACCTGGGATAATATCTCAAGTGGCGTTATTTATTTTCAAGGTCAATGTTTCTAATATGCCGACAAAAGAATTCCCAAAAATTGCTTGTGACTATATTGTCATCGTTATTTGTGTAACTGGATCTTATCCTTTTCCCTGTTTCAGATGTTCACCCTTATTCTGTTTGTGAGAGACTTGGCCCCAAGTATGCATCAATTCCAGTCAGTGAGCTGAAGAACAATTTGGACTTTTACAATGATCTCCTAAGGTACATTGCACTTTACTTGAATATATTTGCCATATCACTGTATCTTTTTTTTTTTCTGTTCAATTTTTTTCTGGTTTATGGCTCATAATCACTATTGCATTTTAAATTTTTAAGGAGAGCTAGATTTTCATGGTTTTGGTACGATAAATTGTGAAGCATAAATTGTCCCTTTTAGGACCTAATTACATTTTTGCCGTTGCTTCAAACTTTCCTTGGTTTTTTAGCCTCTAACATGGTCAAGTATAATGCAGGGAGGATATTCGTATGACTGTTCGGCTCGTGGTTAATTGCAATGGGCTTAAGATTAATACAGTGAGGCAGTAAGCATCATGATATTATTTTGATTAAGATTGCTTTATAAACCATCTTTTTCTTACTGGCATCTCGATTGATCAAAGAACGAAGTTTCCTGTGCAATATTGGATATCATTGCTATATATTTAAAATATCATGTGTTGTCTGTGTTGTTCATGAAAATAATTTTCGAAGCATAGTCACATCACGTTATCATATTGGTTTGAGACTGAGTTATAAATTACTCAGATTTCTTCCCTTTGTCGTATGACCTCCCTGATTTCACAAAATCATGTTTTTCCGGAGAATTACGGCTTGTATTTCTATTAGATTATCATTTACTTGCGTTATTGGTAAAATTCCGTCTACAATTGGAGGAATATACTCTACAATTCATTCATTCATTCATTCATTCATTTATTTACTTTGAGGAGCTTTATGTTAGTCTAATTATCACGAGGATAGGCCCGATTGCAAAGCTTTGCTTGAGTGTAACATGAGCTTTGTCTAACTATCTACTTCATTTCATTACAGAGCTTTTGAAAAATCCCTCCGAGCGCGATTGGAGAAGGTATTATTCACTGCAGTCAAGTATATCGACTATCAACACTTTTGAGGGATCCTCTGGACCGCATTCCCACTGACATACATCCCTTTCTTCTCTTTTCCTCAACTAAGATGAATCCTAGTACGGACTACCACTGCTTGAGTGTCTTCGGCTCCTACTTCAAGAGAGACATCCCATTACCCGTGGTAAACATCAGCACACAAGTTCCCCGCTCGCTCTGCAGCATTTGCTACCATATACAATATTTATTTAGCTTTGGATCTGTATTAATTCAGGGTACGACGATTGACTTCAGACGCACAGCAGACGGACTTTTTGTGACAGAAAGTAAGCTCCGATTCAATGAATCTGCATGCTTTCATGGCTCACAACTTGAAATAATCTTTTGACCGAAATTTTTGTGTGCAGTCAGCGGTAAAACAATCGGTGCTGTACACAGCAGAGATCTGTGCAGTGAGTTCAGCTTCTCAATCTCTACTGGTTCTCTTCCTTCCCCACTTTACTTTAAACAGACTGAAAGTATGGGCTCTTTCTCTTCTTTACTATTATCAACAGTACACTCATGGGATAATAATCCCCACTCCTCCCCCGGAGGATTTGATCTCTTCCTATGCTGAGTGAGTTTTCCGTCGTCCCGATTATCTCGCAGAGAAATTGACTCTTACAATCTCCTAAGTGGCTTATATAAAATATACTGATCGATGAACTTCATCTGGGACCAATTAATGGAACATAAGCTAATTATACCTCACCAAGGTCTGATTAGATCGAACTCTGCCTTGCACCTTCTTGACTGCGATATCTACCATCTTGGCTCTCTCCATTCCTGATTTCTTTTTAAGATCAATTAATTTGTGCTTCACTTGAGCCTGATTAGATCGAAGCCCGTCTTCTGCCTGCCTTCTCGACAACTCGTTTGTATTCCAGGCATTTTCACTGATCATGGGGAGAGTTTTGGATCCACAGGGGCCTTCTTCGACATGTACGTTGGGGACCTCCCTGTCTCAGCGCAGGCCAAGGAGGAGCTCGCTGAGAACGTGGCTGGCCTCATCCGGAGATGCTGACTGAGCTACGCCGTGTCAGTTGTACCATTTATATCTTTTTACCCCATTAATTGGAGATTACTACAGGACACTCTGTAGGTCAGAACCTGTAGGTTGGTGATGATCAGATGGAGGAAGTGACGGGGCAGGGGAGAGCTTGTAGATATATGCAGGTGGGTAAGAGATTGGTGTGAATTGGTGCTCCCCCCCCCCCCCATTCCATTGATGTTGTTATTGTGCATTTGTAAATTCTTGTGGGTTCTATTCATTTCTAGATATTATTTGCCGGTTCACTAATTCCCAGTTGTTGGGGGATAGAATAATTAATTATTATTTTTTGCTATAATCAGGGCTCTCTCTCTCTCTCTCTCTCTCTCTCTCTCTCTCTCTCTCTCTCTCTCTCTCTCTCTCCCTCTCATTCTTCCTCAACATGACATTCAAACCATAGGCTTGTTGCCTTAATATTCTGACGATAACCAATTATTGAAAAGTGTGAATATTAATTTTCCACTTACATAATTATGTTAAGATATTAGAAAAATATTCACAATTTTTTTCTCTAATTTAAAGAATGGATGGGTGTAGACTCAATACTCATAGTTTAAACCTCACAAATAGACTCTCAATAAGAAAAAATTTAGATATGAAATAGCTTCCTCATTGGGTCAAAGTGCATTAGAATAAGAATAATCACCTAAATTGAGGAAAATACCTATAAGGGCAAAATGGTAATCTCGCATTATAAAATACTATACATCTTTTACCCTTGAAAGTGCATGATTATGCTGAAAGTAATTAAATATAATTTATAGAATTTTATAGTTATTTTCCTACAGTATTTTCTACTTCATAATAATAATAAATGAGGTGACCCAAGATAAAACAATTAAGCGTGCAGCCATACCATACAAAATTGGAAAAATGAGAAAATCCTATATTATTGTTAAACTAGCCATTAGAGCATGCCCTAACTGTCAAAAGACCCTTTTTTACTACCAAAAATTAAGAAAATTAGTCACCATATTAGAGCGTCCTCCTTGATGTTGAAGTGAAGTAAAAAATCATTCAAGGATCAAAGTGAACAAAAGTATCTCAACTATTAAAATCTATTTTCTAGATATGATGGCTCTACATCCAAAGGCTAAAAAAAATAGATCACTATAGTTACACGTTGAATCTATAAGGGTTGTAAGTTGTTATTATCTTGTTAAGGGTTGAATCTTTACATTACTCAATCTCTAGAGCCACAAATCTAGAGGACATTAGCTGTCTGCAAATAGGCTTGGCCTTTTAGATTCATAAATCTAGAAGATATTAGTTAATTGCAAATTGAATTGGCCTTAAATTTTTTAAAAAGAATTCAAATGGGTTTGCCTCCCCAGAGGCATAAATATATAATGAACATAGAGTAAACAAGAGCCATGAAATGTAATAAAGTTTAGCTAAAGCCTTGGTGTTCAACTATTGTACCACTTTGATTTAGAGGAACCTATGGATGAAATCTTTACAGTTTTTGAGTAGGGTATGTGGTATGAACTATCATAAGTTTGATCTCCATAATTTGAGCTGTATAAAGGCAGAAATTAAAAAGACTAATATATCCCCTCTCTTAATTCCTCTCGCAACATCCACATCCCTCAATGAGTTTGCATATTTAGTACCTAATGAAAAGTGGTTACTATTCACAAAAATATATTTAAAAAAAATAATATATTTTCTTTAGAGAACAATGTGCATATTTTTTACTTAATTATTGGATAGGCGGATTTATAAAATTTTGGGTGGTTTAATCGATTATTAAATCGGTAATTTAATCGAGGGTCGGGCTGATTGGATCTTCCTGTTGACATATCGTAGTAAACATGCTGGTTGTAGAATATCACGGAATAATTTAACACCGTTTATGAATAGCCCCAGATTGAATATTTCCTAGCGTCATTAGGCCATTTATACAATGGATCAGCTCACCCCCGTGGGGTTCTGTTGACCTTTGGCGGCAAGGTGACTAGAAGTGCAGTCAAAAATAGGTAGGGCCCCCAGCGGGTACTGTCGAAGGTGCGGCGGGGAGCGGGGGAGGGGCGTTTCTTACTAAATTGGGCGGACCCCACTTATTGTCCAATCGTCATTCGACACGTGAACAACAGCGTCCCACGGCTGCCGAACGGTCGGAATCCGGGCCAGTGGGCCCAAACGGTTTCCCTTCATAAATATTCTGTCTTTGGAAGAACCCAGGAAGGAGAGGCACTTGCCCTCCACCGTCTGTAAAGAAATTTCCTTAAACATCAATAAATCTCTCTGTTTTTCCTTCTGGGCTTCCCTCGGATTGATCTCTCGAGGGTCACATGAGGTCCTCCGGGAGGTGGTTCGCCGCCGTGTTCTTCGCCTGGCTCGCCGTCTCCAACGGGTTCCTCGCCGCGGCCGGTGGATACAACTACAGGGAGGCGCTGTCAAAGTCCCTCCTTTTCCTGGAGGCGCAGCGGTCGGGGAGGCTCCCCAGTGGCTCCAGGGTCCGCTGGAGGGGCGACTCCGGCCTCAATGACGGCCACCTGGCCAATGTGGGCCCTCCTCGATTCATCCTCCCTCCCCATCGTCTCCTTCCTCCCCGGTCATGGCCACCTCCTCCTCCTTCATCATCTTTATCGTCGTCGTCGTCGTCGTCGTCATCATCATCATCTTCTCCTTCTTCCTCTTCTTCTTCTTCTTCTTCTCCTTCTCGTTCTTCTTCTTCTTCTTCTTCTTCTTCTTCTCCTTCTCCTTCTTCTTCTTCTTCTTCTTCTTCTCCTTCTCCTTCTTCTTCTTCTTCTTCTTCTTCTTCGTCTTCGTCTTCGTCTTCGTCTTCCTGATAGTCTTGCTCTTGTGCGGCGAACCAGGTGGACCTGGTAGGTGGCTACTACGACGCCGGTGACAACGTGAAGTACGGGCTGCCCATGGCGTTCACAATGACCACCTTGGCCTGGGGAGCTCTCTTCTACCGGTCGGAGATGCAGGCGGCGGGGGAGCTGGGGAACGCCCTGGAGGCCATCCGCTGGGGCACCGATTACTTCCTCAAGGCCAGCTCCAAGCGCAACCGCTTCTGGGTCCAGGTAAGCCCTAGGACCCCTCCCTGCTCCCTCGCCAGAGCCGGCGAAGTCTCCGGCGATGACCCCGATTGACGGTGGCGTCTTCATGGTGAAGGTGGGGGACCCGGTGGCGGACCATCAGTGCTGGGCGCGGCCGGAGAACATGGGCACGCCGAGAACGCTGTACAGGATTGAAGAGGGCACGCCGGGGACGGAGATCGCTGCCGAGACAGCCGCCGCCATGGCCGCCGCCTCGATCGTGTTCAGGAGCTCGGACCACAAGTACTCTCGCCGACTCCTCAACAAGGCGAAGCTGGTGGGATGGAAGGAGATTTTGATCTTGCTTTTGCAGTTCTGAGGTAGCCGGTTATTGCCGACGACGGGCTGAGGCTTTCTCTCTCTATCTTCGTTGCTTTCTTGCAGCTCTTCGAATTCGCAAACTCTCACAAGGGGACGTACGATGGAGAGTGCCCCTTCTACTGCTCTTATTCCGGCTATAATGTCTCTCTCTCTCTCTCTCTCTCTCTCTCTCTCTCTCTCTCTCTCTCTCTCTCTCTCTCTCTCTCTCTCTATGCACGCAGTATAACAATTTAACGACCAATCAATCTCAGGACGAGCTCCTGTGGGCCGCAACTTGGCTGTACGTCGCCACGAGGAGGAACACCTACCGCAAGTTCATCACCGAAGAGGCCATCAGCGCCAGCGTCGCGGAATTCAGCTGGGACCTTAAGTACGCCGGCGTCCAAGTCCTCCTCTCCGGTGTAAGCCTCCTCTCTCTCTCTCTCTCTCTCTCTCTACACGCAGCTTTCTTTCTCTATCATATCTGTGGGGGCGTCTTGCAGCTGCTCTTCGCCGGGGAGAAGGGGTTCGAGAACTTCAAAACGCAGGCGGATAACTTCGTATGCGCCGTGTTGCCGGAGAGCCCCTACAAGCAGGTTTACATTTCTCCAGGTACTCCTCGTCAACCTCTTCTTCTTCGACAGCAAAGTCTTCCTCATGATCATCGTCTTCTTCTCCTGGTTCTTCCTCTTCAGGAGGGCTGATCCACCTCCGCGACGGCGCCAACACTCAGTACGTGACCAGCACGGCCTTCATCCTCAGCATCTACAGCGACACGCTCTCCCGTCACGGCCAAACCGTCTCCTGCGGCACCCAAACCCTCCCTCCCCACCGCCTCATGGACTTCGCCAAACAGCAGGTCCCCCCTAACCTCTCTCTCTCTCTCTCTCCCCCTCTCTCTCTCTCTCTCTCTCTCTCTCTCTCTCCCACTCTCCCCCTAACGGTAGTGGGATAACGCAGATGGACTACCTGCTGGGGAGCAACCCGGAGGGGAGGTCGTACATGGTGGGTTTCGGTACGGCGCCGCCGATGCAGGCGCACCACCGGGGGGCCTCCATTCCGCCGCTGGCCGCCGGCGCCATCGTGGACTGCGCCACCAGCTTCTCCGCCTGGTTCTCGAGGCCTGGCCCCAATCCCAACGAGCTCACTGGCGCCATCGTCGGCGGCCCCGACCGCTACGACAACTTCGACGACCTCCGTTGGGACTCCTCCAAGCTCGAGCCCGCCACCTACATCAACTCCGCCGCCGTAGCCGTCCTCGCCAACCTCGCCGCCCACTCCTAGCCCCCCCCCCCACCCGGTGAACCCGAGAGAGAAACGAGAGAGAGAGAGAGAAAGAGAGAGAGAGTATATTACCGACTACTAAGAACAGTCTCTTCTTGACCGGTCCTCGTGAGCAGGGTCAATAAAGGATCTGGCTTCTTCCGCGTTTATATACCACAGCTAGGTTGACTCTGAAGACCCTTTCCTATTTATATTAACTAATTTTGATCATCGATCTAAACATGGATCAGATTAACAGGGGTGAGCAACAATTGAGAGAAACGAGAGAGAGAGAGAGGATGGATTGTACCTATGATTAAGAACAGTCTCTTCTAGTCCAGTCTTTATGACAAAGGTCAACAATGGGTCGGCTTCTTCTATTTCTATTTACCACAGCTAGTTTAACTTTGAAGACTCTTGCTACTTATATTGACTAATCTTAATCGATTTAATCATGGATTAGATTAACAGGGTTGATTATTTTAAATGGGGATATCTGCTTCTGCCCATGTAAATGGTGGCCATTCTTGATTCATGTAGGGGACCCAGTTAAACTCTATTGAAGAAAATCAACATGTTATCAAGGAGGAAATTTGGAGGGCTGGGGACAGGAGGGAGAGCAATATTGGGCACCTAGTGGGCACCCAGTAAAGTACCCAAAAGGGGTTAGTTGTCCCTCCCAGTCGGCTCAATTAGTCCTATAGCACATGGGAAATCATCCTTGATCCCATGTCTTATTGGAAGAGGCTGCAGCTGTGGAGAGCTGAGAGCCTCTTGAACATCTCCATCGAACCTTAGGGCTTCTTCGCAGCCCACTGATTTCCAATCTTATTTAACTTAACTCTACATAATTTCCTTTACCATTTTGTGTCTCTATTGCTACTAACCATTTCAGATCAGGGACCCTATCATTCTGGTATTAGAACAAGGTGAGATCGACGTCCAATGGCACCCAAATCCCAGGTCAGATGATTTGACACACTAGAAAAGGAGGCATCAGAAATGAAAAGCGGAATGACGGAGATGAAGCCAGAGCTAGAGGGTTTGCACATGGGGATGGCTCAGATCATTCACACATTGGGTGAGATGCAGAAATCTGCTCAAGGAATGACAGGGAAGCATAAACTAGAAGGATGAATAACGTAGAGGTGATTCACGAGTAGGGACACTGGAAAGCCAGCAGACATCACAACAGGGGAGATGTTATCCAACGAAGGGTACCCTAAACGAATAACACTAGTCACTAAGGACCCAATGGCTCGTTAGACCACTAGAGTTGGGAACGACAGCTAGAGCTTCCAGTCTTCAGCAAAAGCAATTTAGAAGGGTGGATTCACCGCATAGACCTGTTTTTTGCAATGCACCGTATGACGGAGGAGGAGAAGATGATGGCAATTGGATTAAACTTCAAGGAGGAATTGTTAGCATGGTACTAGTGGACGGATGTTAGGACCCTGCATGTGAACTAGGACCTCAAACAACAACTCAAAGAGCACTTCGGATCAACACAACTTGGCAGTCTTTATGAGAGATTTTAGATATTAAATAATTGGGATTGGCACCACATGATGGACTTTGAGCTGCTGTCTTCAGCTATAGAGGTGCTACTTGAAGAAATGTTCGAGAGCACATTTGTAAAAGAGCTGAAGCATGAAGCTACTTAACTTTAACAAACTAAAGATGATTTGATGGCACAATTTGTGGAAGAATAAAACAACACTCTTTAACCAGCTAGAGAGATAATATGGACCCAAATTGTGAAGTATAATCTTTATGGACAAAATGAATTTAGGTCTGAAAATGCCAGGTCACTAAGGATAAGAGGAGCACACCTCTAATGGCACAAGGGAGCCAAGAGATATATCAACTTAACTCACACTGAGTTGTAAGGTTAGCAACTCAAAACTCTATATTTCTTATGAGACGAAAAATTCACTTCAGGCCACGTGTGCAAGAAAGAATAACAAATTTTCATAGTCCACTAGAAGACCAAGAGCGGGTGGAGCTGATAAAGAAATATTCACCAAAGCCGAAATAGATGAGGGAGACAACATTGACAAAATTCAAGTAGATGAAAACACTGAGCCAGGGACGATAAAGCTTCGTTGGAAGGTAGGGGATGGGGAGGTAACAATTCTCATAAATTACAGTGCAACATAATTTCATCTCAATCAAATTAATGCATAATGTCAAATTACCTATGTCAACCACAACTAACTGCCAAGTAGTAAAGATGGGCTCATGGTGAAAGGCAATGGCATATGCAAGGATGTGCAACTCAAGTTGCGCCATGATCTGGAACAACGATTTGCGCTTGAGGATGTCAAGCACCTCCTTGAAAGCCATGACCAAAGAACTGCAACAAGGATAGGGACTTCTAAAAGAATTGCTTCAATCTCACATTGAGAAACAACACCAACACAACCCCTAGACCATTACACCTAAAGTTTGACTCAAAGTAAGTTTCCAGAGGTGTTCCGAACACTTCAAACCTCCCACCAATAAGAGGCATCAACCATACTATCACACTACAACCTAGTGCCACCTGGGTCAACATTTGGTTATATAGGTACCCACATTTTCAGAAAAATTATATTGAGAATTGATCAAGAAAATGTGTGCAATATGAATCATCTGACCCTCCCATAGCCCTTATTCAGATCTAATTTTACTTGTAAAGAAGAGGGACAAAAAATTTCTATTATGTGTGGATTATTGAGCCATCAATCAGACCTTTGTTCTCGACCAGTTCAAAATACCCATAGTGGATGAATTTGTAGATAAATTACACATATATTTACTTTTTAAAAAATTATATTTGAGTAAAAAAATTTACTAGGCCAACTTACATCTTCATATTTCGTAGGCCTCTTGTCCATTTGAGGTGGGATCTAAATAGATTGCATCACCCATACTATGCTTGGGATTGGTAGTGACAAGGGTAGCTCTACTGATGGTAGTGGCTCATAGTTATTTCTTTGACAAATGATTCATTTATTCAGAAATTCTCAAATAATCTTCTTCATCGCACTCTAAAAAATGTCTAGTGCAAGACATTTTAAAGTATATTAGAAGCTCAAATGTCTTCTCGGGGTTCAATTATGATACTCTTTAAAAACTAGTGAGATGAATTGGACAACACCAACTATTGTTGATGCCTTAAAAGATTACATTGAATAATATATTTGGGGCCTTAGTTGAAATACAAATAGTGAGAGATACATGGGTATCTTCTTGCACCTTTTTTGAAATTGTTTGCACATCTAAGACATGATGTGAGACTAAGGCCACTATTTGGAGTTCTACTCATGTTGTCATCCTAGAAAGAGCATCTATTGCCTTGTTGTCTATCCTAGATTTGCATTTGATTTCAAAGTCAAAAGCCCATGATCTTGGTCAACCATAACTAGTAGTTTGAAGTGTCAGATCTTGGTTGCATTAGTCTTTATGAATGATCAAATTCTGGCCTAAGAAGTAATGTCACCACATCTAAACAACAAGTATGATGACCATCAATTTTCTTCATAAATTCAAGAGAATCCTTTTAGTGTTGTGGACAAAAGATTAAACACAAGAATTTGGTGAAGTTTCTTCACTTTGTAGATTAAGGGTGAAAATTTTCACAAAAATCATTTTTATTTGTGAATTTAATTAAAGTGAAAATTTTCAACTTCACAAATTTCAAGTTGCGTCCACTGGTATTAGAGTCATGATTCACTTTCCAAACTTATCTTTCAAGATGTCATGAGGTAATTGGCTACATATTATCAGAAACGTGGTGATCACCCTACAACACAAGTTCCCCACATTTCACTTTGAGGGCAAAGTGTGTGAGGCAAGAAGCACCAACTAGCAAAAGAGGAAGTTACTTGGAAGCTGGTGTCCATCCTACAACACCAATTCCCCACATTCTGCTTTGAGGACAAGGTGTGTGAGGCAGCATTATTTCTCCTAGTGGCCCTAGTGGCCCTATCATTTGCTAGAGGTAAGAAAGTACCCAAGAGCCACCAGGGGGCATTGAATTTCTAAAAGAGACTGTGGCTGGGGACCCACAGGACCTTAAGGCTTCTTTGGAGCTCATTGATTTCTCCTCTTGTTTACCTTAATTCCAGGGCATTTCCTTCCTCATCTCGTCTGTCTGCTGCTATTAACCATTTAAGATCAAGGGGCCCTATCCAGCAGTAGACTCAGCAGGCGAATCAAATCACAAACCCTAAAATCCGAGAGTAAAAAATATGAAGTCCTAAATCATGCCATATGATTCTTCACATATTCCAGAGGCAGCTATTAACTGGATTGATCCTCCCCTCCCGCATTCTCATGGTGAATCTAGGGTTTTATCTTTACATGACCAGAGAAAGCCAATGGACAGAAGAGAAAGGAGAGAGAGAGAGAGAGAGAGGGAGAGAGAACCTGATATTTTCTTTAACCAGGAGCTGAGAGAGACAGAGACAGACAGAGAGACTATAAGACCAATCGGCGGCTGCTCTGACCACAGCTCTCTGGATCTAATGTGGCCCGGTTGACCTGATGAAGCCTCTGACTCTCCCCCATTTGACCCTCCCTAATGCCCATCGTCCCCACCATGAGAGCATCTGATGACATCATAAGTAGCAATTGCCTTCATCGATCTGATAATCTGATTCGAAGGGGTGGGAGAAAAAGATTCCATAAAAATGATTGCAGGAATAAAAATAAGAACAATCAAATCCAGAATAAGCAGAGAAAACATAGTTTTTCATTGGAAATGCAGAGAAGAAGAACAAGGAAGTTACTGACGAGGTCAGGATTCATGAGTGAGAATGGCCTCCACTTTATCTATAGATGCATGCAGACGGCCATAGCTCATGTTGAAGATGGGCTCTCCAGCACCCACAGATCTGCCGACCAAAGGCTTCAAAATATTAATCATATATTTCTGATGCAGCTTAAAAACGTAAAAATAATAGCAGACGACGAAATAAGCGAGAGAGTAAGTAGATGAGAGGTGATTCATAATCAGGATACATTATTAGAAACCAAATTCGATAATGAAAAAAATGGGGTAAAATAAATGCCTGAAAATGTAGAGAATTTATGGAAGAGCATGCTTTATTATGTAATGTAGGAAAAAAAATTCAAAACCAAAATCAAAGGGAATCACGAAATCATGAAGAAATTAAATCAAAGGGAATTCATTAGTCGGGTATATTATTAGAAACCGAATTCCATAATGAATAAAAAACAATAAAATAAAAGCTAAAAAGCGTAGACAATTTAGAAAACCGCATGTCATGGTTTATGTTGGTATATAGGTGAAAGTTGTAAGATAATAGCGAACCATAGAACCAAAACAGGAACGCAGAAGATTAGAAAAGTTCAAGCGTCGGATATATGATTAAAAATAAATGTAACAAGGAAGAAAATACGAGAAATAAATGCTTGAAAGCATAGAAAATTTAGAAAAGAGCATTTCTTATTATGTAATCTAGGTTAAAAAAATTCAGATAATAGCAGGCTAGAAAACCAACAAGATAGAAGAGATAAATTAGTCGGATATGGAATTAAAGAAAAAGTCAACAATGAATAAAACTCAATGAAATATATTCTTAAACCCACAGAGAGTTTAGAAAACAGCATGTTTTATTATGCGGCATATTCTTCATATGATCCTCTTAATTAGGCTGCGGATTTTGGCAACGTACCCATTGATCTCAGGAAGGATGTACTCCGCCTTCCAACCAATCCGCAAATCAAATCCTGGAAATAAACCAATAGATGTTTTGTTTCGGATTTGTGAGACGCCATCTCCACCTAGACTGGTAGAAAGTTTCCATTTCCATCCAATGGCATTGAGATGGTAATTATGTCCCACGCCAACCTGAGAAATTTACATGAACAATCAACCTTGGCAGTGACTTCATACTGACCATTCAATCTAACTTCCGTTCTTATCACCAAATTTCATAAAAAAGTAGAAGCACAGGCAATGCGAAAGTAATTGGGTTTTTTATATAGTCTCCAGGGAATATTTAGGTCATTTTATATAACTATCAATCTTGTCAATTAATGTATGATGAATCATCAACACAGAGACAGAAAGGTTAACATTACGATAATATATGTTGCCACCGAAATATATCCTTTCCGTCCTGAACCATTGAAGTTTCGATTTCGAGGTACATGTTTGAAGAGATAGATCGATTATTTCCAGCTATGAAGTACCAGAATGAATTACCAGATCATGCTACATCTTATTCTCACAGATGCATACTCTACAAAGAATGAATCTTGTTAATTGAATAGGGGCATTTCAAAAAAATAGATTTCTTACATTACGCTCTGACATCAATCATGTACAATTTACCCTATAATCATGTATTTAAAGTATAACCTTTGTAAGGATGTTATGATTATGTACTTTGAGGCCATTGAACTGTCTCATGTCCGCCAACAGGCCAAAATCGGATAGCGAGATAATGAAAGAGAGATTTTTGAAGCACTTGAATCAGCTTTTATTAAAGGGTAGGTTTGTATTGTCAGTTGTTATGGAACTTGAAAACGTATGCAAGCCCAAAACGACGTTAAGCTTCTAAAGTTTGATTTGGGAGACCTCCAACAGAGTGGCAAAAGTGTTCAGGACAGAAAGATGAGTTGCTAAAGCTAGACTTTTCCTTTCTATTCTTTTCATTAAAAATGAATGAACATCACACGGAATATAATCACGGATTCCAAAGTGATCGAATAGAATCCCAGCAAGTTGGGAGACGCATCATGGGAGAAAATCATGTTTTAAAGATAATACATCGTTAAAATACCTGAAGATTGACACATCAACGATCATTAAAGCCAAATGTAAATTTTTGGAGTAGGAATCAGAACATAACCAGAAAGTGGTTACAGAAGTACTGGACTGTCAATATTCAACATTTCTCATTAAATACTCCAGCTTCTCCGTCAGATGTAAATAAAGAATCACAATTCCCATGAATGTAACCATGCTTTTTGAGAAACCAGAAGCTACCAGACGGGGTACAGAAGAGCAGAGAATTCCAAAACTAAGCATAGAACAGACACTAGCAGTGCTACAGTGTCAACTGCATGCCATTTTCTGTGCCTTCTTTTGGAATGGTAGTAGTCATAAAAACATAGCACGAAGCTCTTAAATCGAGGCAGAGTCAGCAACAGATATAAGAGAGGAATTTGCCTAGTCAAGATGGGGATAATAGAGCTCTTCTTCCATAGCAAAGTGGGATTTAAATAAAGAAGAAAGGTCACAGAAAGGGATGCCTGAAGAAGAGTATTCGTGAGGAAGCAAATACTGAAATATTGACAATCTCAGAAACAAGGGACACGAATAGTTGTTGTGAGGTGATGCGACATTAGGAGCTTTGGCATTATGTATCCGAATAAATATCAAGCGTTCTACCGCGAGAAATAGATGGAAAATCATTTCACAAGACACAAAAATGCCACGATGCTCCAAAAAAACTTCAAAAGAAAGAAAGCACTTAAAAGTGAAATATGGGAATCACTGATAATTGAATAGGGTCACGTATAAGACCCTGATATAAAAATTTAAAAAAAGTGAAGAAGCCTAACGGAGCACCGATATTTAATAGAATTAGTTTCACAGAACTTTTGGTGCTCGCGTAAACAACGTTCAGGCAAATAAATGGAATAACTGGGAAACTTGGAAGCGCCAGCCGAATGTGGTCTATGAGGAGCACGCTGTAAAATAATGAATCGGAAAATGATTTCTCAAATATATACTTGGTTTTAAAGGCATGCTAGATGTCTATATAATTACAAGAAAATACATGCTTCAAATCATCAGCCTAACTCATGATGGTGTCTATCATTTCGTTAGACGAGGCAAGAATACATGACCCAGAAGTTGGATGCTTAATCTAGGCCCCGTACCTGCAGATTAAGATACCTAGTTATCGGAATCTTCTTTGAAAGAACCCGCAGATCCCCCCGGATGGGTTCATAGATGAATTTCCACCTCCTGTCAGGTCCTAGAGGTTTCAAAACCATTTTCGCCTCGTAGTCGTTGCCTTCATAATTATAAAACTGGTGAGAAGTAAAATAATGACAATCAGAAAATAAAAATAAAAAGAATCCGTACTCTTCAGGAGAGAATAAGCTACAACCTCATCTACAATTAGATGAACGAATGATCCAGGAAATAACATATGCCGTAGCACAGCATGAAGTTCGATTCCAGCTGCATTATACCTCCAGGTTGAGACCGAGGCGGATCCCTTGAACTTCCTTGCGGAACTTGAGGAAGAGCTCGGAGGGGAAGACATTGATGTGGTATAGGTCCTCCAGGGACGGCGGCTCCTCACGGCCAGCGTCGCCACGGATGATGCCGTCGCCGGCGGGACTGAGACTGGGCGACGCCATCGCATGCGGCGGGGGAGGGAAGGGAGACCAAGGCGGCCGGCGGCGATCGCCGGATAAGGTGCACGGCGTTAACCAGACTAGCGATGTGAGTGGAGATTCCTTCGCACCGCGGCACACCCCTCTCCCCTCCGGCCGCCCCCGAAAAGACACGTGGCGTGGTTGCGTCAACTGGATCAAGGCCCATTAAAGGCCCAGTCCAACTCCCCCAATGAAATCTGAGATCCGTCAGTGGAACAAAGGCCCAAATTCATCTATGGCTGTCAACTTCCCCACTAAATGTCAACTTTACCCGTTTGTTTCATGCGATTTCTGCCATTTTTATAATTTTTATAATAAAAAATAAAGTAGCAAGTAATATTAAAACGCCACACATGGATATTCATTCTTACCGTTCTTTAAAAAGAATCGCCTTTTCTCAATTTTTTAAAATTATATTTTAAATGCACTTAAATTAAATATTTCAAATGAAAAAACTGATTATAAAAAAAATATATCCTTGTAAAATAGTTTAAAATAAAAAAATAGCTAACTTTTATTTATAAAAGACGTAACATGATAGAAAATAAATCACCCAATCCTTAAGACGTATTATTGCATATTAATTAAAATAACTGATTTCAATTTGATAATTTAGGTCAACATAAATAAAAATAATGCCAGAAATATCTCTACATGTTTATCTACTTGCGTTTGGGGCGGTGTAAGCTGCTCCTATCTGATTCAGCAGTACGTATCTTTGAATATAATTTCTATGCCATATAGCTCCTTTGACCCATAAACTTTATAATTTAAAAAACATGATAAATTACAGATATGCCCTTTTACTTGTCAAGAAAAGGCCTCTCTTGGGCCCACTTTAGTGGGGTCGAGGTCACATCAGCTGCTTATTGGCGTCAAGTGAAGCTCGGGCCCACCGCCGCACATAGGTCCGCTATAAAATGGGGTTTGGCGCGCGGGCTTTCCAAAATCTCAACTCGGTACCCCAGTAAAGCAGCCCGAAAGAAAAGACAGGCCCAAAGCAAAAGAAAAGCCCAATAAGAAAAAGCCAAAGGATGTAGGGGCCCACAAGACTGATACCCGTTCCGCCGCTGCAACGGTCAAAAGCTTCCCCCTTATAAGAATTCCCACGTCGGCCGACTAATCGGTCTCCGGGGAACGAAGACGTAGAGACGTTTCCAATGTCGTCCTCCAAGCTCAGAAGCTCCTCCTGCTTCCTCAACCTCCTCCTCTCCTCCCTGAATGTTGTCCTCTTCCTCCTCGCCGCCGCCTCCCTCGTCCCCCTCCTCCTCCTCCGGCGACCGCCGTCGCCGTTCGGATGGGCCCTGGTGACCGTCTCCGCCGCCACTCTCCTCTCCTCCTTCCTGGGCTTCTGCAGCGCCTTGCTCTGCCGCTGCTGCTCCGCCGGTCACGTCGCACTCGTAGTGGCCGCCTCCCTCGGCCAGGCCACCGCCGTCATGGCGCTGCTGCTCCGGGAAGAGCGGAGCATTTCCATGGTGGCCTCGCAGCGGAGCCCGCGAGAGGCCCGGTTTCTTCTCCGGCTGGAGGCGGCGGCGCTGATCTTGATGTTCGTTGTTCAGTCGGCGGCGCTGATCCTCTCCTGCGCCGTGCAGATCTGCTGGCTGAGGGATTACGAGGGGGCGGCAGAGGAGAGGGAGAGAGCGGCGTGGCGGCGCAGCCGGCGGATGGCGCGTGTGCAGGAGGAGTCCATGGCCAACGCCGCTGCCATGGGAGAGGTCAAGGCGAGGGAGCTCGAGGAGAAGATGAGGGTCAAGTATGGGGAGTTGCCCAAGCAGGACATGGAAGGCTGATCATGTATGTGCGTTTTGGCTCTCCCCGGTCACTAACCTCCTCTGTGACAGCAGCTGTTTTGAAAAAAATATCACTCTTCCACAGCGTTTACGTACCCGAATTTTCTTCTTAACCGAAAATATAAAATAAAACCTTAAATAAAAAATAACTGTGAAATGCCAATATATATCCCTCCCTCGGGGGAAAGGGAAACAATGTCACAGAGCAACCAATCCCCTTCTCCATGCATTTCAACCAGGCGCTGAACACTTGCACCACCGTCACAGGCCTACGGGTGCTGCACTGTCGGGCCATCGCCTACGGCCTCCTGCCTCACAGCGTTCGACTTGCCACCAAGTTTATCGCTGTGGCAGCATGGGTCTGCCCCACGGCCATCTACGCACGGCAGATGTTCGACGAAATGCCGCACAGAGATTCCCACGCATGGGGCACCATCCTCCGCGCCTACGCCGACGCAGGGCCCTGCGAGGGAGCCCTCCTTCTGTTTCGCGAGATGCGGCACAGCAGAGCGCCACCGGACCGGTTTACGTTCCCCCCGGTGGTGCGCTCCTGCACCGTCGTCTCCGCCATCTCCGCCGGCCGGCAGGCCCACTGCGACGCCGTCAAGCACGGGCTCTCCTCCGATATGCACTTCCAGAGCGCGTTGCTCGCCATGTACGCCCAGAACGGGGAGCTCGCAGAAGCAGAACTGGTTTTCCGTGAGACGGTTCTGAAGAATCTGGTCTCCTGGACGGCGATGGTGGCGGGTTATGCGCAGAACGGTGCCTGTGAGAAGGCGGCGGGAGCCTTCCGGCGGATGGCCGCCGCCGGCGTGCGGCCCAACGAGGTCGCCGTCACCAGCGTCCTCCCCGTTGTCAGATCTGCGGAAGAGATTCACGGGTACGCCATTAAATCCGGGTTCGGTTCCTTCAACGCAGTAGGGAATGCTCTCATCGCTGCGTATGGAAAGTGCGGGCAACTAGATATCGCGCGACAGTTATTCGGAAGAATGCGGGACAGAACGGTGGTGAGTTGGAACGCCATAATAGCAGCTTACCAGAGGAATCGTGAAGGGAAGATGGCGATCGAGATCTTCAGAAGGATGCTGACGGAGAGGGTTGACTTTGACTACATAACCCTGGTTAGCGTCATCTCGGCCTGCGCCAGCTCTGTATCTCTCGATGTCGGGAGATGCCTCCACAGGGTTGTAAGGAAGAGAGGTCTCCTGAACAACCCATCTATCGGAAATGCTCTTATTGACATGTATGCCAAATGTGGAAGCTTAGAAGCTGCTAGGGAGGTGTTCGATGAATTACCCCAGAGAAGCGTGGTCTCATGGAGTGCTATGATCAGCGCGTATGCCACCCACGGCAGAGGAGAAGAATCCCTGAAGCTCTTCTCGAGGATGAAATCAGAGGGGCCGCCGCCAAACCGGTTGACTTTTCTCTCCGTCCTGTCGGCGTGTAGCCATTCGGGACTCGCCGTCGAAGGGAGGGAGATTTTCAACAGCATGAAGAGGGACTTCTCGTTGACGCCTTCTCTCGAGCACTACGCTTGCATGGTTGACCTCCTCTCTCGTGCCGGCAGCTTACCAGAAGCTTACGCATTCATAGAGGAGATGCCGATCAGACCAGATACCGGCGTGTGGGCGGCTCTTCTCGGCGGCTGCAGAGTCCACGGGGACCTATCGATGGCAGAGACGGCAACGGAGCGGCTGCTCCGGCTGGATCCACGGTGCGTCACCGGCTACGTCCTCCTGGCGAGTGTATACGCAGAGGCTGGCCGGTGGGAGGACGCTGAGAAGCTGAGGAAGACGATGAAGCAGGCGGCGATGCAGAAGAAACCCGGTCACAGTCTGGTGAAGACAATAACCCCGCCATAATTCATAAGCGTATTTAAGAAAAAAAAAAGTACAGATTTTGAAATGGGGGTCACGTGGATGATTGATATATAGCCACGTGCGAGATGGAAAGTGGACCACCACCGCCGAAGCCGAATTAGCTTTCTTTGGGGAAAATTTTGTGCGGAATCATGGAGAATCCCAGACAATGGGGCGATTCCCTCAAGCCTTGAACTAAACAGCTGGGTAAATCGACTCCGGAATGAGCGTGGGAACCGTCGCTTGCATTTACAAATGGGTAGCCACGTGGCTGGTTCCCATAGAGCCACGCGAAAGAAGCGGGGACCACAGCCGAAGCCAGAATCCTGCGAATTCGCTGTTTTCCAAACAGGCGGTTTTGGGGTAACTGAGTTGTGGGGAATCATGGAGAATCCCGGACAATGGGGAGATTCCCTCAATCCTTGAACCAAGTAGCTGCGTAAAAATCGATTCCGGATCAGGCGCGGAAACCGTCTCCTGCTAAATTCGGTGGTGGAAGTTGTCGGCCGGAGATTGTTCACCTGCGGGGGGGAAGAGGAGGTGATCATTGGGGATCGCCAGCGGAAGGAAACGGGGAAGAAGAGATGTGTCCGCTGCGCATCATCCTCATCTTCTTCTCGGTAGCATTCGCCGGATACCTAGCCTGGAAGTCGGCGAGATCGCCTGCTATTCACCCGATCGACGCCGCCGGGGACGAAGGCGCCGGCCGCGAAGGCTCCTCCGGGGAGATCCGCCCGTTTGATCTCAAAAAGGTGGCTCGATCTCGCCGCTTTTCCCTATTCCTTCTCGTTTTTATCTGAGGATCGATTCGGTTCATGGATATTCTCCCGTTTCCACGAAAATCGGAGGATCATCTCACCGCCTGTCGTCCAGGCCATCGGGAATGTGACCAGGGGCTTTACGGACATGACGAGGGGCAGATGCGCAACGGCGGCGGTCAAGGGAAGGTGAGGAGGTAGAAGATCAGAGAGCGGATCGGAGATCGATTCGGGTATGTTTCCTCAATCTTCGTCCACGGTTTGTAATTAGCAATGCTGCATCTGTTGAAATGTTCTTCCACAAGAAATCTATCGTGTGTTATGCGAACATTTCGTCAGCGACGAAGTCAATTCATCCATCCGGCATACGCTGGCATGCGGATGAATCTTATGAGCATCCAATAAATTACTTTATTCGAACATAAAAAGAAAACGTCTACTGAGCAAAAATTGCCGGAACACCTCCTTCATTCATAATTCTGCTATTTTTAATGAATTACCTGTGAAAGAGAAACTTCAGGAGACGCATTCGATTATGTTCATCCAATTGATATCAGTTGAAAGTTACGGAGAATTTTCTAGTTTTAGATCGCCGCAAAACAAATGATTGATCAAGAACTCCACAAGCCACTCAGAATCTTATCATTTATCCCCCCTGTTGAAGATGCGACAGATATGCTCAGAATATTCTTCGCTCATCTGCCCTGTTCCGTTTAAGGCTAATAATCTGCAGCCAAAAACAATTGTTCGTACTGGGCGGGGCCCATTGATTCCGGTTTTGTGGTTGAAGACTGGAAAACAAAAAGGGCCGAAAATGGCCCGGCCCAATAAGGTCACTTTATTGGGTAACGGCATAAGACCGGCCGTCGTGATGACACGCATTCGAATCCTATTTATGAGCCTCTCCACGACCGGCTCGTGGAGGAATCTCTCTCTCTCTCTCTCTCTCTCTCTCTCTCTCTCGCTATTTCCTCTCCTCCATTGAATCCATCTCCGTTGGAATAAAAAGATGACATTGTGGAAGGTCTCGGCCCTGGTTTCCACTAACAGGAGGCATCCGATTCCAGAGCTGAGCTGGGGGAGGAGGTGACCGAGCCGCCTTCGATTCCACCGACGACCCGAGAGGGCTCAAAAGGCCTTCGGAGGCAGCGGCGCCAGTGGGCGAGCATGGAGAGAGGTGGCGCGTCGTCGACGGACAGGTTGGTTGCGCTCGGATTGACGGCGCTGGCCGTGGCGTCGCCACTGTACGTGGGCCGCTCGCCGGCCGGCGGCGAGGCGGAGGAGGAAAGGGAGGAGGGGGAGCTCTCGTGGCTGCTGCCGCCACTGCTGCTGGTGGCGATCGTCGTGGCAATCGGGTTCGCCAGCTTGCTCGATGGCCGTCGCGGGAGGTTTGACCCCTACTGGATCCACCGCTTCGGCGGCTCCTCAGGCGGGATCCTCTCTCTCCTCTTCCTCCTCGCTTTCGTCCTCAAGTGCAAGACAACCCTTGCCTCCTAACTCTCTCTCTCTCTCCCCCCATCAGGCTCCTGATACCGGCTCCTCTTTCGCTCCAACTCTCTATGTATCGGCCTCTTCTTAACGGCCTCTCCCTCCTAAAATTCAGTTCCTTGCACCGGGTCTCTCTCTCTCTCTCTCTCTCTCTCTCTCTTTCTCTCTCTCTCGCTATATATATATATATATATTTCTGTGTCCGTCTCTTTACAGTCGTGAACTCTTTCGGCTGCAAAATTACGGGCATGGTCGGAAAGGCCCCTGTACCGTGCTTGTTTTCTTCTGGACCTTATTCTCTACAGTTGTTCCCTTGCATGTCATACGTTAGACAAATTAAAGCTGCAGCTTACAATCTAATCTCACAGAATCAACATGAATGTCGATCACTGTAAGTATTCCCGTTCGTCGATGCCTCGGCCTGGCCCTGGAAGAAGGGAGAGAGAGAGAGAGAGAGAGAGAAAGAAAGAAGCGAAATGGAGAGAGAGGGAGAGGAGAGAGGACATTCAGTTAAAGAAAAGATGGGTGGTGAGGTTTTATGGGCCCGAACTCCGGATTATGGGGTCAGCCCATTAATAACCGGGTTTTTCGGACTTGAAAATTTTCAGACCGGACGGAAGGCTACAGTGGTCTTCCAGGGCCAACGCGACACGTGGCAAGTCATCGTGCACAGATGGATATTCTTGCGGCCTCGAGGAGTCCACGTCATCTGACGCAAGTTTGTTAAATGTGGGCTGGTGACCATCAGACCGCCTTCAACAGATGACACATGTATGTTCCTGGCCATCTTCCTCTTCCATCTCTCCGAGAAGGGGAAGAAGGCGACAACACAATGGTCCCGGCGCTGCTGACCAACCACACGGCCGTCGCCGCCGGATGCCCGAGTTACCAGCATCCTGACCGGCGGTTCAACGGAGGAAAGAGGTCGCGGAGCCGGGTGAGGTGCTGCTCGTCGCCTCCGGCGGCAGCACCGCCTCTACCTCTTCAGTCGAGCAAGCTCATGAGCAGGAGAGCCGCGGCCGCAGCGCTCATCGTCTTCCATTACTACTTCTCCTCCGTCAGCCGTTGGCTCCTCTATCTTTCTTCATAGTGCTACGGAATGGCGGATGATTTCGGAAGCCGATTGGTGATTTATGGCCTATTTTTCCTGCAGGTGCCGATGCCGGTAGTCCCTTCGACAAGTACGTAAAGAGGTGAGGTTTTTCTCCTCCTTATGCAACGAATAAAGAAATTTTTTTGAATGTGTTGGTTGTACAATTGTTCGCCCCCTCGCTTTTCTTCTAAATATTGTGGTATTGGTTTAATATAGCGTCAGTGGGTGTTTTAATAGGCTGCGTGAATCATACCCAGCTTGGAAAAGCGTTTTCCTCACTCAAAGCTTGCTCATATGAAAAATCAATATGGCATCTTAAAGTCCCTGATATTGACATTATAAGTTCTCATCGATTTACTTCTCCTCGCATGCCCAGCTACATAGGCTATTGGCCACTAGAAATTCAAAATCCAATGCATGCATTTTTTTTCTCTTTTACATGAATGTTGGCGTTTATATTAACGGGTGGGTGTGCACACAATAATGTAATATTCACTGCCTAATCTTTTCCTGAACAGTGATGATTTATTGTCTTCTTCCTTCCATTTTCCTGTAAACAATGTTGCATTTTTTGGGTACCTTTTGATTGATTTTGAGTAGATTTTTTTAATTCAAATAACTCAATTTTTTATTATCAAACTGAGTCGAATCCCCTGCTCTGATGCGATTAGCTTGTAAGCTCTCTTAATATGGACCACAGTATGTCTAGTTGAATTCACGTTTCCTAGCTTTTTGATGAGTTCTAGTGCATCATCATGAGAAGCCAGTAATTTATGCGATGCAATTTTGGCTGTTCTTGCCCCTGGTCATTGATTATTTTTGGTTGCTGTTTGTTCATGCCAACTTTCTACCAGAAAAAAGCTTGATCCATTGGAGACATACGTACCTGCTGTTATCTTGACGCAGGCACAGTTCAAATACTTGGGTAATGTCCTCTTACTTCCTCTGCAATTCATCTTTGTATTCATAAACTTTAGAAATTTAAACAAGGCTACGGTTAACGAATAAGATTATGAATTATATAGTCATTTATTTCGGGTGACGAAGCATGGAAATAAACAAAAATCATTTGATGAACCTATGCCATTGATGTACGTTCATCCATTCTGTCGTTTCAGATCAACTTCTGTTTTGGCAATTGGACTAAATATGGGTGGACAGACATGAATCTGGAACAGATTATCTCCCCTTGTTTATTTATGAAAATCCCAAGAGCAGAAAATGGCTCACTATTGGCCCTTTGTTAGGAGTATCTTTTGTCAGGTTTATTCCTGTTGCCAGATAGTTGTGATTTGATGCGCTGGGGACCAATGCCCGTTTCTCTTGCCTATTTATTATGTTGCCAGCGAAGTTTAATTTGGTTTAATTCAACAGATTTATCTCGTTTCATTGTTAAAATGAACAACTTATTGGGATTCTATCTGATAAAATTTCCATTTTATCTTGGATTTCTTCTATATGATTCATATTCAACAGCAGGGTTTTCTGGCTACAAAGTTTTTAAGAATATCATTTTCAAGCTCTCCATCAGTTAATAAAAACTATCAATCTTTCACTAGTACTTTCCCTGGAATATTTTTTTCGTTCTCCCACTTATTATGTTTCCTTTGAGGATTCAGTTTCATTTAACATATTTATCTTGCTTGGTCATCATTAACTTAAAAAGAAAACTTCATGGCATAAGATCTATCGGATTAATCCACTATTTTATCTATAATTTCCATATGTTTCACTTTTCAATGCGAGATTTTTTCAAACTCTTTATTCGTCAACCCGTGACAGTTCAGAAAAACTATCATTCTTTCCCGGATTTTTTATGATAAACATGCTTGAACTCGAAAGAGCATTTTCCTTCGATGCCTAAGAAAGTTCGAGCTATTCTAAATCTTCAAACGTGCGCAGAGACATCCTTGGATCTTGAGAAGCCAGAATATGATATCACCAGATCTCTGCTGCGTTCTGGCCCTGCAGCGTCTCTGCGCATAAATATTCGTGCGGTATGCCTTCTTCTCTTAGATTTCTATGATTGTTTTTCCTTTCCTTATATAGCATTCCATCAAAAGCCATTCATATTTTGCTGGGTTTGGCTGAAATTTGGGAAAGACGGCACGTAGAGCAAATAGAGATTACAACTTGTTTTTCCTCCTCTCCCATCACATGCAATCTGTTCTTTCTTGTCCATATTAATCGCCCTCTCCCTCCCATCTCCTTTTCTCTTCCTCATTCCTCATCTCTCTTCCTCCCTCTCTCCCTACATCAGATTCGTCCTGATCTCCTTTCCCCTCATCTCTCTATCTCCCATTTCTCCCTCTCTCCCCAGTTTCCTCTCTGCAATTCTTCTCATTGTTTTTACCCAGACAGTTCTCCAAGATCAACCACATCACTGAAAAACATCTACCATGGAAAGGTATTGGCAGGGTAGAAATAAAGGGGAAAAGAAAAGAGGCTCAGTATTTATGTAGCTGAATTTTCTTCGGAATTATAACAGATGGCCCAGTACGCATCAGAGGATGGTAAGGGCAAGGCAGCGACCGATGCTGTTGACCAGTGCCTCAGGTGAGATCTTCCTATTCTGGAGCCCTTCTCCACCGGGTCAACCTCCAAAGCCCCCCTCTTCTTCTTCAGGGCTTATTTTATTTGACTAAGAAGCTCTTCGATTTATTCAGGGCGCTGGAAGATCTCGACTCACTGCTACTCCATGCCTCAAGGAATGATTCCTCTGCCTCTGTTGGAGTGATGAGGCAGAAAATAAACACGGCTCTAGTCGCATTGGACAAGTGAGTTCTCATTTTTCCCATCATGGATATTACAACTTGAATATGAAAAATCTGGCCCAACATCTGGCCCTTCTCTCTCTCTCTCTCTCTCTCTCTCTCTAGATCTAAAGCTCTTCTCTTCTGGTTGTAGCCTGCTGGAGACTGTCCCAGCTGCAGTGCTGGACAAGGGGAAGATCATTGCGGACTCATACCTGACCCACGTGGACCCCACGGAAGGAAGTAGGGCCGAGCTGCCGGACAGAGACGTAGAGCAGCTGAAGGCGCTGCTGTAGAGAACCCCCATGTCGGTTATAAAGGAAAAAGAATTAGAAACAAAAAGAGTTTGGATTTTTCTCCCCATGATACATGCAGTCAACTTAGCATGGAGAAGTCAAATGCTGGATGTTTCATCCACGAATGTAAGAGAAATTTAGACTAATATGATATATATATATATATATCGAATTAAATCGAAGTGATAGATATTTCTGTTCATGTGAAATCATCTCACAACTCTACACGCCAGGATTTGGATATTAAATGGCAAGTATGATTCATATCATCCCACAACAAACAGGTCAAGAGATGATAGATAATAGCATGAGCCCACCACATTACCAAATTAAGCTGAAAACTGGGATTCAAGAAGATAGATAAGATTGGTTACCAGATGCAGATGCCCATCGGAGGCTAGCTCCGGATTGTGGCGATGAGCTGGGCTACGACAGCGGCATACTGGACGGTGGTGTGCTGGGGGGAGTAGTTGTTGGAGAGGCCATACTCGGCAAAGTTGGGCTCCAGGTGCAGGAAATGGCCCGGGAGGGACCGCCTTGAGAGAGCCTCCCGCCAGAGGTCAACAAAGTCATCCATGATCTGCCTAGACGTCTCCAATGAGGAAATTGGGAGGTACTCAACCTGAGGCAAGCAAGAAGCCCGCCCAGGGCTGTCAGAACCCTGGACTCAACACTCAGATTCAACCTTCAGACAGGATTATTACTATTATTATTATTATTATTAGAACATCAAATGCTCGGATAAAGTTCGATCTTAAATTTTTTTACTAAACCCAATTGATAGTTTCTACATTCAGACATGAAGATTTTGTTTATTAGATCTTCAAAGTTTGATTAGGCAGTGGAGCTTGGTGATTACCTGCTATTCAGATTCAGAGTGAGCCCAGACAGGAGGAATGATGAGCGAAATCTCTAAGGTTTTGGAGAAAGTCTCAATCTTCAGAGTTTGATAGGTTTTGTCCGAATTCAGAGTTCAGAATCCAACCCAGTTGATAGTTTCTACTTGCGGGCAGATGGATAGGCTGATTAAACCTTCAAAGATTTGAAAGAGAATTGGGGAGGCCATCCAGAATCAGCAGCCTCGTGGGTTTTGTTTCTCGGCAATCAGCATGCCCAATAGGTAAATGGCTGCCGATCTTCTCTCTGATCAGATCTGATTGACTATTTACGTCCATTCTTAACAATACTCAAGAGAATCGAGAGCGAGAGAGAGAGAGAGAGAGAGAGAGAGAACTCAAAATAAAATATGATGAACTGGTAGTAAAAGGACGACGATGTCAATCCGCATCATGGGTCGACGTTTTACTTTTATAATCAAAGCATGGCATTCATTGAATGTGTTCATCTGTAGAACAATCGTTAAGGCAGGTAAATTCCTTCAAGCATCTGTTTTCAAAACGTCTGCGGATCAACACTGTGTGGCAACGAGTGGAAACAGCTGATCTACCAGAGCAAACCACAGCAAACGGCAGCACATTTGATCTACAGTTTTTTTATTTTTTGCTCTAAGTTCGACATATTGGTGAAGGTGAAGGAAACAAGGAAATCAGAGGATAAAGACGATGCCATCTCACCTCCATCATGATTCCTCTCAGGTTCTCCGAGTTGGCCGGGATGACCTTCCCCACCCGCAGCAGGAAATCGCCGACCTGGTACTGTAATCCCTTCACGGACATAAAGAAAAAAAAAACATGGTAAGAAGATGAGCTTCAAATCTGTGAAGAAAAGTTAAATCGTGTTGACACCTTCTGGGACCTAGAAATTGTCGCAGACCTCGAAATTGAGGGAGACGCGGGCTTTGTAGGACTGGAGCTTGTCCATGATGGCGAGCATGGCGGAATCGGCCTCCACGACGATCCGGCCGCGGACGATGAAGTAGTACCGGTCCGGACGGTCCTGCAGGGCCAGGCCGAGGAAGTCCTTGGGGCAGTCCGTAGGGACCGTCAGGTCCCTCACCATGGGCCGGTAGAAGGTCAGCGTCGACTTCCACCGCCCCCCCTTCACCCCGCCGAGGCTCTCCGCGCACTGAGACACCTCAGAGAGGATCTGGCTGTTCACTGTCATCCCAGGGTTCGGCTGCCACGGCAAAACCCTAGGCCATCCGCCACAGCCCGGAGGAAGCCAGACAACAGATCAGCAGAAATATGAGATAAAATCAAGAGTATAACACCACCACCACCACCACCGTTGGACTCACCATTTCACCGGCATCGCGGCGGCGGAGTGGAGCTCGACCGACTGCCGGAGGGAGGGAGGGAGGAAGGAGCTGTGAGCCTCTCTGGTTTTTTTGGGCTTGTATATAATTTATATAACAGGCTAGGTATTTTGTTTATGCTTGTAGAGGTAGACATTTCGGATCCTTTTAACATGTAGAGGAGTAGATCCGATTTGGGATGCCCCAGACGGGTCTGTTGCTTCTTCTGTTGGACTCGGCGGAGGAGCGGGGAAGAGGGGAGGGAAGGGGAGACTTGGAGGTGGATTCCGGCGAGGAAGGAGAGGATATCAGCTTTCTCCTCTTTTCGGATGGCCTCTGGGACAGCTGTAGGATCTCCAATTTCCTCCAGAAAAGGTGAAAAAGTGTGATTGATTCTGACTTCTCGTTTCCGATTGCAACCAGTTCGTCTTCTGATGTATTTCTTCTTCTTGTCTGAAATATTATTTCCACAATGGGAAGTGGTGATTCATCTGAGGGCGACTGGAGACGCTCCCATTCTCAAACAGAACAAGTTCAAGGTGATTATTCTTCGTCCCGTTCATCCCCGCACTCTACTCGTTGATGATCATTGTGAAGGATAACCCTCGAGGATATATGATCGATGCCCTAAACAGTAAGAGCTCAAGTATCAAAGGCATGATAATAAACAGAAATATTCTTTTTTAATTTTTGAAGGACCTTTGTAAGGCCAGCAAAATCTGTCATTCCTTGGATTAGCCTTGTTTTCCTTATTGGATTTATAAGTTTTTGAGCAACCTTTCGTCAGGTTCTTACTGAGATTTTTTTGTGCTCAAATTTTTCGAATTGGACGCCTTTTCCGGTGGAACATTGACTCACTTGATCCCTAATTAACTAACAAAATTCTTGTCCACCGCTGGGATCCTGATCAATAAGCATTGTTATGTGTTCCGTCCATTCACTTGGTAGATCATTTTCTAGATCATAGATCTATTATGATCGATCATATCGCAAATCATTGTCGCTCCAACCGGATCAAACCAATTCATTAGTCTGACAGACAATTCAATTTAATTTCAAATCAGTATGTGGTCTTTATAAATTGCTGACTCCAGGAAGAAAAAGATCTAAGATTCTTGTTGGATGAATGGTGATCGAATATATATGATTCGATGGAACAACATGCTAATCTGCATGAAGATTTCACAATTTGATATTAAAAAGAATGTTCAGTTATTTACCAGGGTATTGGCTTGGGATGTGGAAGATTAAATCTCTATTTATGTCTTGGACTAGAAAAAATCACTATAATTCGTCCGTGCCTGTGGATCAGTTGACATTTTTCACAAGCAACATGGAAGCTTTATTCCATTCTCATTTAGAGTGTATCTCCCTCCACTTCCCTAAATCGCAGCTACTCTGATTCATATTTGACGGTGGAGTTGTTCTCAGCACAAGCCACTTGGTTCAAATGTGGAAGGCAGACTAGAGCTTCTTTGATTGAAAGTTTGGCAATAATCGATCCCTTTTTCGTGAGAATTCTTATTTTTATTTTTATATGATCTATTGTATCGGATATGGGAAAATACTTTCAGTTTCCTGTGGACGAAACAAAAGCCCAAGATGAAGCCACTGATCACAGTCAATTTCTTCATTAAAAGTAAATAAGTTAAATAGTGTTCTCATACTATCCTTTTTTTTTCTCGAATCTTATATCTGAAATGTGAGTAGGCATCAACATCAAGACTTGATTTATATTGATAATGGTGTAGTTACCTTCGGGTACTGACCACCCACATAAAACTAGAGCCTGGTCTGCTCCAGTCCCCTTTTTTTTCCCTAAGTGAAGGCTCAGTCCCTCTCTTTCTCAGCATGGCCCATTGTCATTCCTAGTTGTGCCCCTGAAAATCAATTATAGTCGTGTTTATATCCTATGAAAGTCAGTTAATTCATTAGAAAACGGTGAGTGTTTTTTTCTGGTCTGATACTCTATTGACTGTGAGGATTGATTTCTATGTATGGAATTACTGGAGTTTTTCATCAGCTCAAGATGTTTGGTGGGCTACCATTCATAAATTTTTTTTTCAGAAAATGCCCAACGAATCATTTTATACTTACAAAGCGAGAAATTCTTTAAATGGCAGGTAGCTGGATCAGACAAGTTTGTTAAAATCATCGAATTTCTCCGTGGACAGCTCCACAGGGACACCCTGGTGACTATTTCTCCCAGAAGTAACCAACGATTTCTGTGATTTTCAGTCAAATGTCAATAACTGTATTAACGTTTATTTTCTCTCTCTTTTGGCATGGCAGTTTGTGTATGTAAATAGTGCATTTTCGCCTAACCCTGATGAGTTCGTGATAGATCTGTACAATGTAAGTTATTTTTCTCTCAGTTTGAATAAACCTTAAATAACCCCGGTCTGAGTCTGTCATTAGAATCACTTCCACAGCTGAAAGCTTATTGCCATCTTACACATATGGGTGCTAATAGGCCAGATGTTTTCCTTAACTTTGGGAAGAAAAATATGCCCGGCCCTGCCAAGGTCCTGATCTGAGCCCAACTCAGGTTCCATAAGGGTCCATTACGGGTTTCTAAAAGGCTTGGCCCAACCCGGGGTGGCTGCTCTGAACCCAAGATTCTTTGGTTTAATGGGAGATAATGTAGGTATTTCCCTGAATTTGTTGCTACACCCTGGCTTGATTCTTATTTTGTTTTGATCCACAGAATTTCGGATTCGATGGGAAACTTGTGGTCAACTACGCTTGTTCCATGGCGTGGGGCTAAGAATGTTGCTGGGAAAGGCTATGAATGCATAAAATCCCAAAAATTATGGCTTCAAGCTGTTCAATACTCACCTATCTGTGAATATGTGACATTGGCAAATAATAGGTATCCTTTGGGCTGCGCTTGACCTCTGCTCAAGGCTGACTTTGCGTTGAACCTGTGGTCATGAGCCTAAACGTCTAGGCCCAGCTCCTATCCACTTCCTTCTCTCTCATACTAGCGGGAAGGTTCTCTCTCAGTTCCTATCTAGTTCCAAAGGTGGTTCATTGTTAGATTCAAGGCTTTAGATAACTCACCATTGTTAATTCTAACTAATGATTGATGATAACCTTACATAGTTATGTATTGTAATAAATCAAAGTATAAAATGAATTCATGATTTGAGGGCGTTGACTTCTTATTTGTGAAGCTTTTACATATGGAACGACAAAGGACCTTGTTGACTTCAACGCTTAATATTTTTTCATAACCATTATTGAATGCTTTCTAAAGGTCTTGAAAGGGGCTTAAAGTTTCTCTTCACTGGCTTTCAATAGGTTATATTATTGACATCAAATTTCTAACTTTTGTCAAAGTAATATCATTATTTTCTCTCCAGTGGGAGCTGACTCAATAAAGTCAATTCATTGGAGAAAAGATTTCCTCTACATAATAAAACTTGAACTTGATATTCAATTCATTAGGCAAACTTTCCTTGGTCAGCAAGACATATCTAGTCTTTCTTATCTCTTAAATTTAAAAGTTGGTGCCCAGAAAGATTTATCTTGTCTTTTTCACTTCAGTCTATATTGTCACACCTTTAGTCCCATCGAGTGAAGGTCCTACAATAGGGCCTCGGTGTACATCTAAGGAGTACATGCAGGTGTGAAAGACATGTGCTCCAGCTCATGGAAGGTGCATAGATGCATGCAGAACAAGTGGTGGGCACTGCTAGTATGGGGAAAGGTCCTCGTAGGTCTAGTTAGTTGCAACCATGGTGTCGGCACAGTAGCAGCAGAGAGTAGCGTGCACAGTGGATGTGTGACAAGTGCACATGTGTGAGCTTGTGGCATGAAAGCAAGCGTACGCACACGGCTGGTAGGCAGTAGAAGTACAGCACATGGGCACATGACTGACACATGCATGTCTGATGTGGGCAGAATTACCACTGAATATATGGCTCATTCTTAACAGGTTGGGCGGCCAATGTAGGGAACACTAATTGCAGACAAGTGAGCACCTCTAAGACATGCCTTAACTGCCCTTTGGTAAAATAGTGCAACATCCAAACAAGGAAAGTGGGTGTGGGCACATCCCGCCTAAGTAGGACAAGTCCAGAAAGGGAAGGGGGTTTAGCATCTAGTGAAGTGATGTAGCCCAAGACACAGGTTGAAGTTCAACTTAAATTTGGGCCACAAAGTGAAAAGTGATAAAAAAAGAGCCCACATATGTCACTAGTTATCTAGAGGTCCGAAAAATAATATTTATTTTTTACTTTATGTCCTTTCACTTCTAAAAGATACTTTATATCTTTTTTCTTCTAAAAGGGACTTTAATATAGTTTCAATCTATACCTAAGATCTGCTCAGGATCTCTAATTGTTAGAGTTTATACCTAAAATCTGTTCAGTATATCTACCTGTTAGAGTCTATTTTACGTCATTTTTGAGTTAGAGTATTTTAAGAGCCAAGTTCTCAATCTATCAACGTCTGTCTTAAGTCATTTCAAAGTTAGTCACTGTCCCTAGAATCTATTAGGATCCTTTTTTGAGGAGTGCCCAACCTTATTTCTCTACTATCTGAACTTTTTCCTTTTGCTTGTAATTTCAGGCATCTCCTTGTGGATTCAAGGGTTGATGACTCTAAATCTATGGATTCAAAGGCTGATTTCTTCCTCAAGATTAGAGCTTTGTGGATTCAAGCCTAGATTTTGTTTATCTTTCACGTTATTATTGTGTCATACAACTACCTTCATCATGAAATTGATCGCATGAAAAAGAACATGTGATGTTAAGGTGAACTTATTTCACTATCAACCTCTTCTAATTGCTTCTCTAGTTTGTGTACCTTATTCACTAAATCAGATTCTTCATGGTTTCTTCCACTAAATTCACCTCCTCTATAAGATGAATTTCTATCATAATTAACAAAGTAGGCATGTGTAGAAAGTTTTCACTCAATGTATCAATTACCTCATAAGTTTTCTCTTCATTTCTATCGAAAAACATTCCTCCACAAGCACCATCTAATAATTGTCAAAATGTTTTAGTGAGATTGGGCCATATTTTGTTGGTCATACTAAGTGTGGACCACCAATAACTAGTCTCATATTTTAGTGAGAATGGAAATAAGGCTAATATCATATAATCATCCTTTTGTCTAATGGTGGAGCAAATATTCTGAAATTCTTTAATGTGACTGTAAGAATCTTCATTCTATTATCTATTAAATGTTAGGATCATAGGAATTATATTATGTTTAATGTACCTAACACATATAGGAGTTTCAAATAATTCTTCACATGCAAATGGAATAAAGTTCTCCTTTAGAGCCCAAGTCTAGGCCAAGCAATTATATTTTAAATCATATCCCTCTTAAGGTTCATCTCAATCTCACAAGATTTAAGTTTTTGATTTTCCAAATACCCCTTGCCCTCCTGAAATTTTTCCTTCAACACTAACACAAAAATCAAGAACCTAATATATATATATATATATAATATTTTATTAAAGAAAAATCTGGTTTTCACAATAAATCAATAGATTGACCCCAAAAATGCCAAAATTAATTGTAGATCAATTGTTTTTAATTAATCTTAGCAAATTTAAATTTACAAATAAGATAACAACCTTTTTAGAATTTAAAGAATTAATTTTTTAAAATATTATTTAATATAATTTTATAATATTATTGGCATTTCTCTAGGTCAAACATAGCAATAATAAAATTTCATATTTTCTTGATAATGTTAATAGTTACTATGAGTTTTTCTTTGTAATCAGCTGATATCAGATGACATCAGCTTGCAAAGAACAATGGATGCAATCGAGTTCCATCGATGGTTTTGTGGAATCAATTTTCATTGATTTCGAGCATTTTTAAAAAAAAATTAATCACATTGTGGATAAAAAGTAGATTCACTAATCTAAATATGCCCCAAAAGTTATGCACAATAGGTTTCAGGAAAAACAAAAAAAATGCTCGGTTGGGCTATCACACAACATGGCTAAAATCAAACAAATCTATGCAATCAGATTCATTGAGACCAACCAATGATAGTAGCGGCATCAACTGGTGGCTTTGCAGTACCCTCGAATGCAAAATTTGAAGACAAAACTAAAGGTGCCGTTTGCAGTTTACAATCCTGAAGGTGTCTTCTTAGCTTTATTTCGTCACCCCACAATCCATGACTCATCCTCCAGTTAGCCCAATCCTACTTGGGATAGGCTGGCCCTGCTGCCTCCATGGATGGGTGGTTTTACCATTTATTTTCTATTTTTTTTAGTTTTATCCATGGGCAAACTCCAAAGTTTGAACCAACAAAAATCTGATCAAATGTGCTCTAAAAATTCTCAAAATTTCCGAAAAAATATTCATCTAAACATATTGTATAAACTGAATAATTTAATAAATAAATGCATGAATAATTTAGTATAAAATGACTAATTCCTAATGTTTTCATGCATTTAAAACAAAATTCATATTTCCTAAATAAGACTAATGACACATGTTTTAATATGAACTTATCATCATTTATCTAGAATATACTAATTAGTATGTATGAATCACATGTTATCAAGAGCAAAGCCTATCAACTATCACATACGAGGTACAAAGAAGAATATAACATCTTGGGCCTACATTCATATAATTGACCTCAAAAATTCTTCTTCCTACCATGGGAAAATGACATGATAGGAGCAGTTTCTTAACTAAGGCTATATGGAAATAAAATAAAGACAAACATGAAAAGGAGATCATAGGCATAAGACTACAGATTTCCTACACTTTCGTCATATCAAAGCAATGTTGGAATCGACAGCACAATTCATTCTATAGGCTTGCTGTTTCGAATGTCAAACAGACCAAGTTAATGTGAATATGAAGGGCCTATTGAGGCAATGTGAGGGAAGGAAACCAAAGATACATTATAAATTAACTGAGGGATGATGTTTTGGAAGAAGTTGGATCAATTTAAGAGGAAGATGATATCAGGGGGATATTCTTATGATGGTATGGAATGAAATTCTTAATAAAGAAAGTAGTTATTGGATTCTAAGTTTCCAGAGATATGTATTTGAAGGAGTGGAGATAAGTATGTTGGACATGATACTATCATTGAGGAGAAGAATTTCCAAGAGATATCTTCTTAAAGGGCAGCAGGGTTCATTTGAAAGAAGAAGACATTAAGGAGTACACAATGTCATTTTACCTGAAGCTCCTCCTAGTACATGATTAAAAAATCAACAGCTACAAAGCATTATCGATTCTAACTCCATAAATAAGCCTCAAATGCTCCATAAACCTCATATTAAAACTTGTTTTTAAGTTACATATTTGCATTAAAAAGATTGTCTATTTTAATATTTAAATTGAAAAAGAAGGGTAAACAATACTCAGAGACCACCCAATCCAAAAGACACAAATCCACCTTAAATATGATAGAACTGCAATAAAAAAATCTGAGTAAAAAGGACATAAGAAACATGATCGTTTTCTATTTTCTATCTTATGACATAGCACATAATTGGTTCCCATTCATATATGGAACTACGTATGCAAAAAAAATATATGACCCTGATAAATGGTACAACATAGTAGAAACATTAAGAGAACAATAAAAGTCTGAAGCAAAAATATTATTATTCACTTGGCTAATGTCACTGATGTAACTGAAATGAACCATAATAAATACATGAGTATATGATCAACAATGAAAATTCTAAGTAAATAAAGGTTGTATCGCCTTGGATTACAAGGTTCTTGATCCTTTCTGCCTCCCTGGTGTGTTGAGAGCATTATAAGTTCTCCCCATCACAAAAATTGGTTTCTGAAGACAAGTTTACATTCAACATTGATGCTTTCACATCTATAGCCTGAACCATTTGTTCCTCTTCTTGTGTCACATAACAAAAATATAACAACAGCTGCCGAGGACATAATAAGAATAACAACAGAAATATACATAGCCAGTATGGAACTAAGAAACCTGTTTTGAATGAGTTGTCCAATTGAAAGACATGAAAACAGAAGGAAAAACATCTAAAGCTAAGCACAAAACTTCTAATATTCTAAAGATACCTTTGTTTATCAGAACATCAGAGAACCCCACATGGAATTTACAACAAATGTTATGAATGGTCCAAAAAACAAGTTTACCTAGACATTGTCAAATTCTTCATTTTCACATTCTTACAGTTCTCAGAGTAACACAAAAGGTCTGTTTCATGAATTTAACTCACAAAATTGAAGGAGAACTCAATTCAACAAATAAATCCAAAGAATATACCTATCTTTATCTTTATCTTTATCTCTCAAATAAATGCAAAAGAATATACCTATCCATTTTACTTTTTTGAGTTGTCTAGATTTATTGGGAGATTTTTATGAATTAAAAAGGTGGATTTTTGGTGACAAGGTGGAATTTTCTTACTTTTTGACTTCCCCACAATTCAGGTAGCATTGGTAGCAATTTATCAATGTCAGACCATTGACCATTACTAGCATAATCAACTCTTCTCCCCTGCCTGTAAGAGCCACCTCATGAGTTGTTAGAATGAATTTTATCGTCCTTGCATACTGGAAGACGAGTGCAAACATATAAGAGAGAGAGAGAGAGAGAGCGATCATTGAATCCTCATTGGCAACACAAATGGAGATGATGGGTTTCCTCATGCACTTGTAGTGTTACAAGCATTACAATCCTGCTCTTAATCCAAAATTCGCTCACGTACATGTCCTGACCGTCAATCACCATTGCAGGCATCGTTCATGCAGCCCAAAATGATGTAGGAAAACTTGAGGAGAAAATGACTTGAACAAGTTGTGATCAACTTTGATGTTGTGGGGGTTGAAGACACGTCTTCTATCCTCCAAAAATGTGCTCGAATGGTTGTCCTTTCGCTCTGAATCCACAAGGTCAAAAGGACAGGTCCGTTGAGTCCACAAGGGGGGTGATTCTGAATCCACAGAATCTAGAACAGGTTCCCTGAGTCCACAGGGGTGCTAGAGTTCTCTCTCTATGTCGTGTATCATGTTTTGGAAAAAGGTATTGATTTGGGCGCTAGGATTTGAAATTGTATTTTGATTATGAAATTGTATACAATTATGAAATTGTATTGAAAAAAGGTAATATGCCTTTGGGGCTATAAGGGGGTGCCTTTAAATCAGCTAAAGAGTCTTGATTTGGGCGCTAGGATTTGAATTTTAAATGAAATATAAATTTGAAATTAAATTTTGGCTGAAATTTGAATTTCGGATGAAATTTGAATTTCAAACAAAAATTTGAATCTCGAATTTGAATTTTGAAATTTAAATTTGAATTTCAAATGAAATGCACAACATTAAAAAACAAGATATATGAGCCTAATTTCATAATTGAGCATGTAAAGTGGGCTTCAAGCTGTAACAATAATAGGCTTCAGTGTGCATCAACTAAAGTGGGCTTCAAGCTATAACAATAATGGGCTCCAACGTGCATCAATATTGGGCTTCAGACTTATTCAATAGTGGGCTTTAGGGTTTGGGCTGAATCACAAGACCTCCAGCCCACTATTGAAGACACCTGAAGCCCACACTATTGATGCACATTGAGGCCTATTACTGTTGCAACTTGAAGCCCACTTGACTTAACTGACCCAATTACGAAATTACACCTATATATCTATTTTTATTATTTTTCGAATTTCATCTGAAATTAAAATTTGAATTTCAAATTCAAATTTGAAACTAAAATGCTCATCTAAATTTTAAATTTCATCCGAAATTAAAACTTTCGTTGAAATTCAAATTTTATTTGAGATTCAAATTCTCATTTGAAATTCAAATTTCATGTAAAATTAGATTTGAAATTTAGATTTCATTTGAAATACAAATCCTAGGCCCAAATGACTCCATGGTGTGTTTAAAGGCACTGCATGTAACCCCAGGGGCATATTACCTTTTATAAATACAATTTCGTCAGTTTCTTCTGTTGAAACTCTCTTCTGCTGCTGGTTGACTCCAGCACCCCTGTGGACTCAGGGAGCCTGTTCATGATTGTGTGGGTTCAGAGTCACCCCCTTGTGGCCTTGAGGGACCTGTCTTCTTCAACTTGTAAATTTAGAGCAAAATGACAACCAGTGTAACACGTTTTTCGAGGACTAAGGACGTGTCTTCCACCCCCACCACATTAGTGTTGATTACCACTCGTTCAAGGCATTCCCCTCTCAGGTTTTTCTGTGTCACATGTACTTCTATCAAATGGTGATTGAAGGTATGTGTTGAATTTTCAGCCAATCCTGTCCCTCCTTGTCAGCCGTTGAACAGATTTTAGGGCACATTTTATACAAAACGACCTCCATCAAAGAAACCCTTCGGGAAGTATTGCCAACTTTTTGTAGTAGTTGATCTTCAAGCTGCTTAGGCCAGGCATGCACCTGCCTCAGCCACCCACCTCTCTCCCTCATCTAGCAAATGTTCGAGGGACTCCACCAGTGGGAACCCACCGTGGGAGCTGATCATCTCTTTCCATTCCTAGGATACTTCACTTGGAAACAGATTGGGAACCCGCTGTGGGAACAGATCCATCAAGTACCAGCATAGTATACTATGAGTTCAGTGAAATTGGGAAACCACTGGTTGCCACCTCTGGGATAAGACTTGAAGGGAAGAAAAGCTGAAAATGACTCACCTTCTAACTACAACCTCCTCAGGCGTGGCAACTTTAGTATCCAGGATGACAGCATGGGATAATGACAGTTATGCAGCCCAAAACCTGAAGCCCACTATTGATGCACCTTGAAGCCCACATTACTATTGCGTCACAGAAAAAATTATCAAATTATATAGGAACCCAAAAAGGCAGATCTTGTTTATCTTTCACATTACCGCTGTATCACCACTGCACTTATAAAAAGTAGATCTTGTACACTTTGTGACCCAAAGAGTCACGTTTTTATGAATCCATTCTCAAGTTTTCTTCCTTTTCGGAGGCTCTCTTCTTCTACTTGTCAATTCCAGTATCCCTGTAGACTTAGGGAACCATTTTTCATCTTGTTGACTCAGGATCAACACCTTGTGGACTTGAGGGGAAAAATATCCGTATTCTGTTGATTCAAAGTAAGAAATTTTTCAACAAAGATACATTTCTTTTAGATTCAACGTTGTGATTTTGCTATCGGAATACACACAGATGAGACGTGATCTAGTTATCAATTCTTTGAATTTTCATTGCGTCAAACAGTAATTAGCTTCTAGGTACATCAATACTGAGCTTTAGGCTTCTTCAGTAGTGGGCTTTATGCTCTGAGTTACACTCTCTCCCCTTCTTGGAAAGGACTTCTCTTGGAGTTTATTACTCGGATAATAGTCATAGATATCTATCATGTTGAATGAAGATGATATTCCTATTGTCTCTTTTAAGTAAATGACATATGCATTATTCTTAATCTTTTGAAGGATTTTAAATGGACAATACTTCCGTGGACTCAGCTTGTCATAACCAAATCACCAACTTTAAATATCTCCTATTTTTCTCTGTTTTTTCTTTAAAGTTTGAATAATTGATTGTAACATGCTTCTTCAAATTCTCATGTACTATTTGGACGTATTCTGTCATGTTATTTACTGGTATATAAGTACCATGTTTTCTAGGTACTTCAATCAGGTCATGTTATTTACTGGTATACAAGTACCAGGTTTTCTTGGCACTTCAATTAGGTCATCTTATTTGAATGTATTTTGTCATGTCATTTACTGGTACACGAGTACCATATTTTCTTGGTACTTCAATCAGGTCATGTTATTTGGAAGTATTATGTCATGTATCATGTCCTTTATTAGCTGTAAAAATTTGACATTACACAAAACCTTGAACTTCTTTTTACAGCAGTGGCCAATAATATCATTCCTCCATCATTTTCAAGGTATTGTCAAGCATAAGTGTCTCCCAAGTATTTCTGTATGTAATTCTCAAATTTACTTCTCACAAAATGTAGTTTGAGGGATACAGAACTGAAATCTTTTGGATGGTTTGCCTTGTTTACACGTATACAAGATTTCAGCAAAATCTTCATCTCCTGCATAGAGTTCTGTAGATATTTGAAACCACAGACTTCATTTTCTGATTTGTGCTATCACCAAAGAAAACTTTTACATAAATGAAATCAACTCATATTTACACATATGGACTCTGTTGATAGTATCCTCAAAATGTAATGATCTAACTAACATGTAGTCCACTTTCTCCCAGCTTCTGTTAATTTCTCGTTATAAGAAGCTACAAGATGACCTTCTCGAGATCATACAACTTTAATTCCAGTAATGGATGCATCACATTCCACTACAAATAATCTATCAAAATTTGGCAGTGGTAGTATACGGGAAGAACTCGACTTTCTTTAATTAGAATAAAAGTTACATCTGCTGCTTCTATCTTGAAATTTGTTGCACTGATGGATGAGAGCAACAATTGAGTTGAAATTTCGAGTAAAAAATAATGGAAACAAAGTCAAGATAGCTTCAACCTTTCTTTCATCTACTTTGATCTTATCTGCACTTACACTATACCCCAAGAAAATTAAACTTGAAGAATTGTACAGTTCCTTAATTTTTTAAATAACTCATTTCGTTGTAGAACAATCAACACAGATCTCAAATGATGATGATATTCTTCTTATGTGGTACTATATCTCAAATAAACATCTGACCATTTTTGTCAAGAACAAAATGAGACTATCTATGCCCAGGAAAATAACATATTAGACCATATTGTCATGGTCTATCTAAAATTAGATGACAGGTATCGATCTCAACAACATTGTAGTAAATTTCATCAAAATAAACTTTTCCAATTGAAAATGTAACTAAAGAAATATCTGTAAATTGACTCGTACAAGAGGGAAATCTGTTAAGATCCTAAAAA
Source organism: Spirodela intermedia (assembly GCA_902729315.2). Lineage (NCBI taxonomy): Eukaryota > Viridiplantae > Streptophyta > Magnoliopsida > Alismatales > Araceae > Spirodela > Spirodela intermedia. The sequence goes on from LR746271.1 coordinate 3,557,303, forward strand.
ATAGGTAGATGAAAACTGAATACACCTTCTTATGAACAAGGAGGATTCTATTAGAAGGCCCCTAAGAAATTGGATCGTCCTAAACAAAATAAAATGGTAAGATTTAGGCATGAATAAAATGTGCAAACTGAAAGATTTAGGCTAACTAAGCATGTGACCATCTATAAAAAACATAGTCTCTCATCTGTTTCATGGCCAACTAATTTCATCTGTTTCTCATCAGAAATCTTAATATATTCAAAAAACTCTCACATTTAGAAATCCAATCAGTCTTCAAATGACTAGAGAGTAGTCCTCTTCAAACTTGTCATCTTAAGCTTCTTCATGACTTTCCTGACCGTCAAATTTATCTTCACCTACGGATTCTGTGAAGTTTACCTGTAAAGTTCATAACATCTGTAATATTTTGAAATATAGTAAGGTACATATGGATTCTTCTAAGAAGAGTTTCACTGACAAAGAACATAGTAAAGTACATATGTGATGTGAGTTAGTTGTTGTACAGTAAATCACATAAATTTAAAATTTCTAAAACTAGAAAATATAAATTTTTGGATATTTAGAAGTATTTCTGAATAAATATATTGATTGTAATTCAATAAAACTTCCAAAAATAGCAGTAATTTTTCAAGTTGATCACACGGATGTAATATAATATTAGGTAATTATTCAGAATTTTCCTCTAAGAATACTATTTTCTATGAATTTTATAATAGAAAATGAAAATGAAATATATTTAAAATTTACGAAAATAAAAAATAAGGGTGCGGACATCAAGATGACGTCAGCCCCCGGAAAACATGAATCAAACGGAAACAAAGTTCAGCCCGACAATTCTTACATCAGCAATTATAGACGATTTCATTGATCAAATTAAAATCTGTAAAAGTCGGAAGAATCGTAATTAAATAAACTTTATCGTGGTAAATTTAAATCACATAAATTATCACTAAAGGAAGTGAAGATGGTGGTGTAGTGTCCACGGTTTTGAGATCAATGAAATAGGTGTCGAATCATCTTCGACGACTGTCACCTAACGGAGAGGAGCTGGATGGAGGTGGGGCGCGTGTTAGGGAGCTTCATCCTCAAGTCCACACAACAAGAGGAGGCTCTTCATTGCATCCGGTATGCTCTCAGGAGGCGGCGACTCGTCTCCCGGCGGATCGTCATCTTCCCGACGATGGCTTATTTCTCAATCAATCAGAGATGCTTTACTTAATAGATTTGCGATCCTTTTATCGTGAACTGCCCTTTCTATGAATAAATTACATTTTCATAGAACAATGCTTTTTTACAGTGCTAGAACACACATTGCTATCGTCATCAACAGTGCTAGAACACTGCTAGAACACACATTTGTCAATCAATAAGAGATGTTCTACTTAATGGATTCGCGATCCTTTTATCGTCATCAACAGTGCTGATCGTAATTTTTTTTACAAATATTCTGATTAGTTTGTTTTACACCTCATAAAAAAAATAAGTTTTCAGCACAAATAAAGAAAAAAGAGGCAAGTTATGATAATTGACAACAAAAAAAAATATTACTTCATTCCGTTATATCTCTTCCTCTGCTCATGTACATACAACATCATACAGACTTCATTCATGGAGAGTGTTTGCCATATTTACCTCATTACACAAATGAGCCCTGAGGAGAATAAGATTTTACAAGAACAAGTTGAAGAGCTACTAGAGAAAAGATTAATTTACAAAAGTATGAGTCCATGCTCAGTACCTATAATATTAGCTCCAAAAAAAGATGGAACCTAATGAATGTGTGTAGATAGTCGAGCAATTAACAAAATCATAGAGAAATGTAAATTTTCACCAAAACAAGATGGAACCTGATGATATGCTTGACATGTTGTGTGGTTCCAAAATCTTAGCTAAAACTGATCTTAAAAGTGGGTATCATCAAATTCAGATTCATCCAAGTGATGAATGGAAGACTGCCTTCAAGATGAAAGTAGAATTATATGCCAGGTTGTTGATGCCATTTGGCTTATCTAATACCCCTACTACTTTTTATGCAAATAATGAATCAGGTATATTGAAGATTTTCAAAGAAAATTTATTATTGTCTATTATAATGACATTTTGATATACAGTACCACAAAGGAAGACCATCATCATCATTTGAGATCTATATTGACTATTTTACTTCAAATTTAGTTTTTATGAGATAAATAAAAGTGGATAAATGAAAGGTTAAAGATATTAAAGATTGGCTAATTCCATAGAATACATATGATGTTCGTAGTTTTCATGGCTTAGCATTCTTTTCTACAAGATTTATTTGTAATTAAAGAAGAATTAAGTTCTCCCCCTATATGAATACCGTCAATTTTTCATAAATTATTTCAAATAGAATGTGATACTTTAATTACTGAAATTGGCGTTGTATTATTGTAAAGCATATGAATTAAAATTATTTGAAACTTTAAGGTTGCATAGTCACTTTTTATACTGAAAAATTTACAGAACCAAGAATAAAGCGGACTACGTATGAATTAAAATTTTCTATTGTGGTTAAATCATTACATACTTGGGAACACTACTGATGCAACAGTAACGTGGAAGAACAACGAGATATGCGTTTGAAACTCCAAAGCTCTAATCCTGGGGAGGAAACCTGCTTCTGAATCCACAAATTCGGGTCTTTAACCCCTTGAATCCACAACAGGGTGTCTGAATTCACACCCAAGAGGAAGAGGTTCTCACAGTATAGAGAAATGATTCACCTAAAAACTGAGGACCTCAATTATAATAAAGGACTTTATATAGGCCTAGAAAGGAGGTTTGGCACTCCCAAAAAGAGAATCCTGACAAATCGTGGGGATAGAGTCTGACAAGCTGAGATCTTGGGCAGATCTTCTAAAAATAGCCTGACTAACTCTAAAATGACTTAAAACAGACTTTAACAATCAGAGATCCTAAGCAGATCTTAGGTACAAAATCTGACAGTCAGAGATCCTAAACAGATCTTAAGTATAGATTAAACCACATTTAAGTCTCTTCTAGAAAGAAAGAGACATAAAGTAGAAAATGAATAATACTTTTTGGGCCTCCAGCCGCTGGTGACATATGTGGACTTCTTTTTTATCACCTTTCATTTTATGGCCAAAATTTAGGATAAGTGCGCCCAAACTTGTGTCTTCGGTTACATCAATCTCTCTTTTTCCAAGAAAGCTCGACCTCAAGTCTTCATTTGAATCATTGTCGTACTCATATATATATCACTAACACTGAATATGAGTGAAATAGTCATATTTGATACTTCAATTATAGAAATTAGAGTTGCATTATCCTAACAAGGTCGTTCAGTCGCCTTTTATTGTGAGAAATTAATAGAACCCAGAATAAAGTAGGCTACATATGAATTAGAATTTTATGTTGTGGTTAAATCATTACATACTTTGGAACATTACTTGATTCCATGAGAATTTATTTAATTTACTGACCATGAAGCTTTGAAATCAATCAACAGTTAGACCACTATCAACATAGTACATGCTAGATAGATTTTATTTATTCGAAAGTTTATTTCTGTGATAAAACACAAATCAGTAAAATGACACAAAGTGGCTAATACATTGAGCTGAAAACTAGTATTTCTGATTACAATAAGAGGAAAAGTTAATGGTTTTGAATATCTGACAGAACTCTATGCAGGAGATGAGGATTTTGCTCAAAGATGATATATGTGTTAATAAGGTAAACCATCTATTGGATTTCACATTCTCGAGGATTTTATTTCACAAAAATAAATTATGTATCCCTTGAACTTTTTTCCGTTAGAAGTTAATTCGAGAATCATATGTAGGAGGACTAGGGAGATACTTAGGCCATGACAAGACCTTAAAAATGATAGAAGAATACTATTACTGGCCATAGTTTAAAAAAAACAGTTGAAGGTTTTGTGCAAAGATGTCAACTTTGTCAAGTCAATAAAAAACAGTGCTAGAACACACATTTGTACACTACATTTTCCATTTCAGATAATGCATAAACTGCCCTTTCTATGAATTTTATTTTAGGATTACCACGTACTCAAAGAAGAGCAGATTTTATTTTTGTGATCGTAGATAATTTTTCAAAAGATGACACATTTTATTGCATGTAAAAAGACTATTGATGCTGTTCAAGTAGTATATTTATTTTTTAAGGAAAAAGTTCATTTGCATGAAGTTTCTAAGACTATTATCTCTAACATAGATTCAAAAAAAAAAAATCTCATTTCTTGCGTACTCTTTGAAACAGACTTCACTCATGCTTAAAATTCAGTACTACGAGTCATCCACAAACCGATAGACAAACAAAAGTGGTTAACAGGACAGTTTGTAATTTAATCCATTGTTTTCAGAAGACAAACTAAGACAATAGGATCTTACCTTAGCTCAATTTAAATTTGCATACAATTCTATGATAATTTTATGGGTTAAGGCTAAAACTATATTATTTATTAATTATTAACTCATGATAATGAAAACTTATCAGCCTTCTAACATAATCCTCATTTTTCATAAGACGATTTAAACTGTTTCTACTCCCTATTTTCTAGGATCATAACAGATTTCCCCTTTTATAGGTTAGTTATCACTAATTTTTGGCCTATAATAGGTTCCCCCATGTAAACCCAAGGAGACACGTTTTTTTATGAATCAAATTTTGAGTTCCTTTCCTTTTTGGAGGTTCTTCCCTTCTACTGATGGATTCTAGTATCCCTGTGGACTCAAGGAGCCATTTTTAATCTTGTGGACAAGGACTTTTCAACCAAAACACGTTCATTTCAGATTCAAGTTCGTGATCTTGTTTTCAAAATATATACCCAAAGTTGAAACGTGATTAGGTTGTCAATTCATCAAATTTTTGTTGTGTCAACTTTGATGAGATATTAGAGAAAAGGTTGCTTCGCAATCATTTTTTAAGTTAAATGATGTCTGTATGGCATCAAAACGTATTGATGCTTTATTGAACGAAGGAAAATCTCGAACTTCAAATTTCATCACAAATTTCAACTGCTAACAATAATGAAAGAAAAATCTTTTTCAAAGAAAAATACTTTTCAAAGAAAAATCTTTTTCAAAGAAAAATCCTTTTCAAAGAAAAATCTTTTTCAAAGAAAAATCGTTTTCAAAGAAAAATCCTTTTCAAAGAAAAATCCTTTTCAAAGAAAAATCCTTTTCAAAGAAAAATCTTTTTCAAAGAAAAATCCTTTTCAAAGAAAAATCCTTTTCAAAGAAAAATCTTTTTCAAAGAAAAATCCTTTTCAAAGAAAAATCCTTTTCAAAGAAAAATCTTTTTCAAAGAAAAATCTTTTTCAAAGAAAAATCCTTTTCAAAGAAAATTTTTTTTCAAAGAAAAATCCTTTTCAAAGAAAAATCTTTTTCAAAGAAAAATCCTTTTCAAAGAAAAATCTTTTTCAAAGAAAAATCCTTTTCAAAGAAAAATCCTTTTCAAAGAGAAATCCTTTTCAAAGAGAAATCCTTTTCAAAGAAAAATCCTTTTCTTCACTTTCAATAACGTCAGCTGCAAGTGTATCTCTTACTAGTGGGCGAAACTGTTTTTAAAGAAATACATATGTACCTAACTCTGTTCCAAAATGTTACAGATGTACTGAAGAAGATCACAAATCAAATGTTTGTCCAAAATGTGGTGCTGTGAATTTCACATTGGCCATAAATGAAGATGAAATTGAGGGTGCATAAGACAAGGAAGAAAATTCAGATAATGTTATTGAAGGTGAAGAAAAAGAAGACTTTGGTCACTCACTAGTCATTCGAAGGCTGATGTGTGCACCAAAGAATCAAGAAATATTATTTTTTAGGACAAAATGTATTGTTGATGAGAAGATATGTGATGTGAGTATTGACTATGGTAGTAGTGAAAATATTATTTCTTCTGTATGAAACTAGACTTATAGAGACCTGTTCAGTTAAGTTCTAAATGGGAAAATTTTATTTTCAAAAAATTGACTGTGATGTTGTTGAGATGGATTCTTCTGATCTAATTTTAGGTAGACCATAGCGATATTATTTAGCCTATTTTAAAGGTAAATGAATACTCTTTAGCCTATTTAAAGGCACCTCCTGTAGCCCTAGAGGCAAATCAAGACTCTTTAGCAACATCATATTTTTCAATATAATTTCATGAGTTTCTTCTCTGGAAGTTCTCTCCTTCTGCTGGTGGACTCTAGCACCCCAATGGACTCAATGAACCCTTTTCTTGATTCTGTGGATTCAGAATCACCCCCTTGTGGACTCAACAGAAGGGATAACCATTAGAGCACATTTTTCCAGGATTTAACACGTGTCTTCGACCCCCACAATATTAGAGTTGATCACAACTCTTTCAAGTCATTCCCTTCTCCACTTTCGTTGCGTCAATTTCGGATGAAATTTGAAATCGAAACGAAAATTTAAATTTAAAAATTGAATTTCAGGTGAAATGTAAAAACTAGTAAGAAACAGATATATCGGCCTAATTTCATAACTGGGCCAGCTTAGTAAAGTGGGCCTCAAGCTGCAATAATAATGGGCTTCAATATGTGTCTATTGTGGGTTTCACGCTACTTCAGTAGTGGGCTTCAAGTTTTGGGCTACATCACCATGCCAGTAGAATTTAGATGCAGGACACCTGGAAAGTAATGTTTTTTACATATATGCTGATTAGTTTGTTTTACACCTCATAAAAAAAATAAGTTTTCAGCACAAATAAAGAAAAAAGAGGCAAGTTATGATAATTGACAACAAAAAAAAATATTACTTCATTCCGTTATATCTCTTCCTCTGCTCATGTACATACAACATCATACAGACTTCATTCATGGAGAGTGTTTGCCATATTTACCTCATTACACAAATGAGCCCTGAGGAGAATAAGATTTTACAAGAACAAGTTGAAGAGCTACTAGAGAAAAGATTAATTTACAAAAGTATGAGTCCATGCTCAGTGCCTATAATATTAGCTCCAAAAAAAGATGGAACCTAATGAATGTGTGTAGATAGTCGAGCAATTAACAAAATCATAGAGAAATGTAAATTTTCACCAAAACAAGATGGAACCTGATGATATGCTTGACATGTTGTGTGGTTCCAAAATCTTAGCTAAAACTGATCTTAAAAGTGGGTATCATCAAATTCAGATTCATCCAAGTGATGAATGGAAGACTGCCTTCAAGATGAAAGTAGAATTATATGCCAGGTTGTTGATGCCATTTGGCTTATCTAATACCCCTACTACTTTTTATGCAAATAATGAATCAGGTATATTGAAGATTTTCAAAGAAAATTTATTATTGTCTATTATAATGACATTTTGATATACAGTACCACAAAGGAAGACCATCATCATCATTTGAGATCTATATTGACTATTTTACTTCAAATTTAGTTTTTATGAGATAAATAAAAGTGGATAAATGAAAGGTTAAAGATATTAAAGATTGGCTAATTCCAAAGAATACATATGATGTTCGTAGTTTTCATGGCTTAGCATTCTTTTCTACAAGATTTATTTGTAATTAAAGAAGAATTAAGTTCTCCCCCTATATGAATACCGTCAATTTTTCATAAATTATTTCAAATAGAATGTGATACTTTAATTACTGAAATTGGCGTTGTATTATTGTAAAGCATATGAATTAAAATTATTTGAAACTTTAAGGTTGCATAGTCACTTTTTATACTGAAAAATTTACAGAACCAAGAATAAAGCGGACTACGTATGAATTAAAATTTTCTATTGTGGTTAAATCATTACATACTTGGGAACACTACTGATGCAACAGTAACGTGGAAGAACAACGAGATATGCGTTTGAAACTCCAAAGCTCTAATCCTGGGGAGGAAACCTGCTTCTGAATCCACAAATTCGGGTCTTTAACCCCTTGAATCCACAACAGGGTGTCTGAATTCACACCCAAGAGGAAGAGGTTCTCACAGTATAGAGAAATGATTCACCTAAAAACTGAGGACCTCAATTATAATAAAGGACTTTATATAGGCCTAGAAAGGAGGTTTGGCACTCCCAAAAAGAGAATCCTGACAAATCGTGGGGATAGAGTCTGACAAGCTGAGATCTTGGGCAGATCTTCTAAAAATAGCCTGACTAACTCTAAAATGACTTAAAACAGACTTTAACAATCAGAGATCCTAAGCAGATCTTAGGTACAAAATCTGACAGTCAGAGATCCTAAACAGATCTTAAGTATAGATTAAACCACATTTAAGTCTCTTCTAGAAAGAAAGAGACATAAAGTAGAAAATGAATAATACTTTTTGGGCCTCCAGCCGCTGGTGACATATGTGGACTTCTTTTTTATCACCTTTCATTTTATGGCCAAAATTTAGGATAAGTGCGCCCAAACTTGTGTCTTCGGTTACATCAATCTCTCTTTTTCCAAGAAAGCTCGACCTCAAGTCTTCATTTGAATCATTGTTGTACTCATATATATATCACTAACACTGAATATGAGTGAAATAGTCATATTTGATACTTCAATTATAGAAATTAGAGTTGCATTATCCTAACAAGGTCGTTCAGTCGCCTTTTATTGTGAGAAATTAATAGAACCCAGAATAAAGTAGGCTACATATGAATTAGAATTTTATGTTGTGGTTAAATCATTACATACTTTGGAACATTACTTGATTCCATGAGAATTTATTTAATTTACTGACCATGAAGCTTTGAAATCAATCAACAGTTAGACCACTATCAACATAGTACATGCTAGATAGATTTTATTTATTCGAAAGTTTATTTCTGTGATAAAACACAAATCAGTAAAATGACACAAAGTGGCTAATACATTGAGCTGAAAACTAGTATTTCTGATTACAATAAGAGGAAAAGTTAATGGTTTTGAATATCTGACAGAACTCTATGCAGGAGATGAGGATTTTGCTCAAAGATGATATATGTGTTAATAAGGTAAACCATCTATTGGATTTCACATTCTCGAGGATTTTATTTCACAAAAATAAATTATGTATCCCTTGAACTTCTTTCCGTTAGAAGTTAATTCGAGAATCATATGTAGGAGGACTAGGGAGATACTTAGGCCATGACAAGACCTTAAAAATGATAGAAGAATACTATTACTGGCCATAGTTTAAAAAAAACAGTTGAAGGTTTTGTGCAAAGATGTCAACTTTGTCAAGTCAATAAAAAACAGTGCTAGAACACACATTTGTACACTACATTTTCCATTTCAGATAATGCATAAACTGCCCTTTCTATGAATTTTATTTTAGGATTACCACGTACTCAAAGAAGAGCAGATTTTATTTTTGTGATCGTAGATAATTTTTCAAAAGATGACACATTTTATTGCATGTAAAAAGACTATTGATGCTGTTCAAGTAGTATATTTATTTTTTAAGGAAAAAGTTCATTTGCATGAAGTTTCTAAGACTATTATCTCTAACATAGATTCAAAAAAAAAAAATCTCATTTCTTGCGTACTCCTTGAAACAGATTTCACTCATGCTTAAAATTCAGTACTACGAGTCATCCACAAACCGATAGACAAACAAAAGTGGTTAACAGGACAGTTTGTAATTTAATCCATTGTTTTCAGAAGACAAACTAAGACAATAGGATCTTACCTTAGCTCAATTTAAATTTGCATACAATTCTATGATAATTTTATGGGTTAAGGCTAAAACTATATTATTTACTAATTATTAACTCATGATAATGAAAACTTATCAGCCTTCTAACATAATCCTCATTTTTCATAAGACGATTTAAACTGTTTCTACTCCCTATTTTCTAGGATCATAACAGATTTCCCCTTTTATAGGTTAGTTATCACTAATTTTTGGCCTATAATAGGTTCCCCCATGTAAGCCCAAGGAGACACGTTTTTTTATGAATCAAATTTTGAGTTCCTTTCCTTTTTGGAGGTTCTTCCCTTCTACTGATGGATTTTAGTATCCCTGTGGACTCAAGGAGCCATTTTTAATCTTGTGGACAAGGACTTTTCAACCAAAACACGTTCATTTCAGATTCAAGTTCGTGATATTGTTTTCAAAATATATACCCAAAGTTGAAACGTGATTAGGTTGTCAATTCATCAAATTTTTGTTGTGTCAACTTTGATGAGATATTAGAGAAAAGGTTGCTTCGCAATCATTTTTTAAGTTAAATGATGTCTGTATGGCATCAAAACGTATTGATGCTTTATTGAACGAAGGAAAATCTCGAACTTCAAATTTCATCACAAATTTCAACTGCTAACAATAATGAAAGAAAAATCTTTTTCAAAGAAAAATCCTTTTCAAAGAAAAATCTTTTTCAAAGAAAAATCCTTTTCAAAGAAAAATCTTTTTCAAAGAAAAATCCTTTTCAAAGAAAAATCTTTTTCAAAGAAAAATCCTTTTCAAAGAAAAATCTTTTTCAAAGAAAAATCGTTTTCAAAGAAAAATCTTTTTCAAAGAAAAATCGTTTTCAAAGAAAAATCTTTTTCAAAGAAAAATCCTTTTCAAAGAAAAATCCTTTTCAAAGAAAAATCCTTTTCAAAGAAAAATCTTTTTCAAAGAAAAATCCTTTTCAAAGAAAAATCCTTTTCAAAGAAAAATCCTTTTCAAAGAAAAATCCTTTTCAAAGAAAAATCTTTTTCAAAGAAAAATCTTTTTCAAAGAAAAATCCTTTTCAAAAAAAAATCTTTTTCAAAGAAAAATCCTTTTCAAAGAAAAATCTTTTTCAAAGAAAAATCCTTTTCAAAGAAAAATCTTTTTCAAAGAAAAATCCTTTTCAAAGAAAAATCCTTTTCAAAGAGAAATCCTTTTCAAAGAAAAATCCTTTTCAAAGAAAAATCCTTTTCTTCACTTTAATAACGTCAGCTGCAAGTGTATCTCTTACTAGTGGGCGAAACTGTTTTTAAAGAAATACATATGTACCTAACTCTGTTCCAAAATGTTACAGATGTACTGAAGAAGATCACAAATCAAATGTTTGTCCAAAATGTGGTGCTGTGAATTTCACATTGGCCATAAATGAAGATGAAATTGAGGGTGCATAAGACAAGGAAGAAAATTCAGATAATGTTATTGAAGGTGAAGAAAAAGAAGACTTTGGTCACTCACTAGTCATTCGAAGGCTGATGTGTGCACCAAAGAATCAAGAAATATTATTTTTTAGGACAAAATGTATTGTTGATGAGAAGATATGTGATGTGAGTATTGACTATGGTAGTAGTGAAAATATTATTTCTTCTGTATGAAACTAGACTTATAGAGACCTGTTCAGTTAAGTTCTAAATGGGAAAATTTTATTTTCAAAAAATTGACTGTGATGTTGTTGAGATGGATTCTTCTGATCTAATTTTAGGTAGACCATAGCGATATTATTTAGCCTATTTTAAAGGTAAATGAATACTCTTTAGCCTATTTAAAGGCACCTCCTGTAGCCCTAGAGGCAAATCAAGACTCTTTAGCAACATCATATTTTTCAATATAATTTCATGAGTTTCTTCTCTGGAAGTTCTCTCCTTCTGCTGGTGGACTCTAGCACCCCAATGGACTCAATGAACCCTTTTCTTGATTCTGTGGATTCAGAATCACCCCCTTGTGGACTCAAGAGAAGGGATAACCATTAGAGCACATTTTTCCAGGATTTAACACGTGTCTTCGACCCCCACAATATTAGAGTTGATCACAACTCTTTCAAGTCATTCCCTTCTCCACTTTCGTTGCGTCAATTTCGGATGAAATTTGAAATCGAAACGAAAATTTAAGTTCAAAAATTGAATTTCAGGTGAAATGTAAAAACTAGTAAGAAACAGATATATCGGCCTAATTTCATAACTGGGCCAGCTTAGTAAAGTGGGCCTCAAGCTGCAATAATAATGGGCTTCAATATGTGTCTATTGTGGGTTTCACGCTACTTCAGTAGTGGGCTTCAAGTTTTGGGCTACATCACCATGCCAGTAGAATTTAGATGCAGGACACCTGGAAAGTAATGTTTTTTACAAATATGCTGATTAGTTTGTTTTACACCTCATAAAAAAAATAAGTTTTCAGCACAAATAAAGAAAAAAGAGGCAAGTTATGATAATTGACAACAAAAAAAAATATTACTTCATTCCGTTATATCTCTTCCTCTGCTCATGTACATACAACATCATACAGACTTCATTCATGGAGAGTGTTTGCCATATTTACCTCATTACACAAATGAGCCCTGAGGAGAATAAGATTTTACAAGAACAAGTTGAAGAGCTACTAGAGAAAAGATTAATTTACAAAAGTATGAGTCCATGCTCAGTACCTATAATATTAGCTCCAAAAAAAGATGGAACCTAATGAATGTGTGTAGATAGTCGAGCAATTAACAAAATCATAGAGAAATGTAAATTTTCACCAAAACAAGATGGAACCTGATGATATGCTTGACATGTTGTGTGGTTCCAAAATCTTAGCTAAAACTGATCTTAAAAGTGGGTATCATCAAATTCAGATTCATCCAAGTGATGAATGGAAGACTGCCTTCAAGATGAAAGTAGAATTATATGCCAGGTTGTTGATGCCATTTGGCTTATCTAATACCCCTACTACTTTTTATGCAAATAATGAATCAGGTATATTGAAGATTTTCAAAGAAAATTTATTATTGTCTATTATAATGACATTTTGATATACAGTACCACAAAGGAAGACCATCATCATCATTTGAGATCTATATTGACTATTTTACTTCAAATTTAGTTTTTATGAGATAAATAAAAGTGGATAAATGAAAGGTTAAAGATATTAAAGATTGGCTAATTCCAAAGAATACATATGATGTTCGTAGTTTTCATGGCTTAGCATTCTTTTCTACAAGATTTATTTGTAATTAAAGAAGAATTAAGTTCTCCCCCTATATGAATACCGTCAATTTTTCATAAATTATTTCAAATAGAATGTGATACTTTAATTACTGAAATTGGCGTTGTATTATTGTAAAGCATATGAATTAAAATTATTTGAAACTTTAAGGTTGCATAGTCACTTTTTATACTGAAAAATTTACAGAACCAAGAATAAAGCGGACTACGTATGAATTAAAATTTTCTATTGTGGTTAAATCATTACATACTTGGGAACACTACTGATGCAACAGTAACGTGGAAGAACAACGAGATATGCGTTTGAAACTCCAAAGCTCTAATCCTGGGGAGGAAACCTGCTTCTGAATCCACAAATTCGGGTCTTTAACCCCTTGAATCCACAACAGGGTGTCTGAATTCACACCCAAGAGGAAGAGGTTCTCACAGTATAGAGAAATGATTCACCTAAAAACTGAGGACCTCAATTATAATAAAGGACTTTATATAGGCCTAGAAAGGAGGTTTGGCACTCCCAAAAAGAGAATCCTGACAAATCGTGGGGATAGAGTCTGACAAGCTGAGATCTTGGGCAGATCTTCTAAAAATAGCCTGACTAACTCTAAAATGACTTAAAACAGACTTTAACAATCAGAGATCCTAAGCAGATCTTAGGTACAAACTCTGACAGTCAGAGATCCTAAACAGATCTTAAGTATAGATTAAACCACATTTAAGTCTCTTCTAGAAAGAAAGAGACATAAAGTAGAAAATGAATAATACTTTTTGGGCCTCCAGCCGCTGGTGACATATGTGGACTTCTTTTTTATCACCTTTCATTTTATGGCCAAAATTTAGGATAAGTGCGCCCAAACTTGTGTCTTCGGTTACATCAATCTCTCTTTTTCCAAGAAAGCTCGACCTCAAGTCTTCATTTGAATCATTGTTGTACTCATATATATATCACTAACACTGAATATGAGTGAAATAGTCATATTTGATACTTCAATTATAGAAATTAGAGTTGCATTATCCTAACAAGGTCGTTCAGTCGCCTTTTATTGTGAGAAATTAATAGAACCCAGAATAAAGTAGGCTACATATGAATTAGAATTTTATGTTGTGGTTAAATCATTACATACTTTGGAACATTACTTGATTCCATGAGAATTTATTTAATTTACTGACCATGAAGCTTTGAAATCAATCAACAGTTAGACCACTATCAACATAGTACATGCTAGATAGATTTTATTTATTCGAAAGTTTATTTCTGTGATAAAACACAAATCAGTAAAATGACACAAAGTGGCTAATACATTGAGCTGAAAACTAGTATTTCTGATTACAATAAGAGGAAAAGTTAATGGTTTTGAATATCTGACAGAACTCTATGCAGGAGATGAGGATTTTGCTCAAAGATGATATATGTGTTAATAAGGTAAACCATCTATTGGATTTCACATTCTCGAGGATTTTATTTCACAAAAATAAATTATGTATCCCTTGAACTTCTTTCCGTTAGAAGTTAATTCGAGAATCATATGTAGGAGGACTAGGGAGATACTTAGGCCATGACAAGACCTTAAAAATGATAGAAGAATACTATTACTGGCCATAGTTTAAAAAAAACAGTTGAAGGTTTTGTGCAAAGATGTCAACTTTGTCAAGTCAATAAAAAACAGTGCTAGAACACACATTTGTACACTACATTTTCCATTTCAGATAATGCATAAACTGCCCTTTCTATGAATTTTATTTTAGGATTACCACGTACTCAAAGAAGAGCAGATTTTATTTTTGTGATCGTAGATAATTTTTCAAAAGATGACACATTTTATTGCATGTAAAAAGACTATTGATGCTGTTCAAGTAGTATATTTATTTTTTAAGGAAAAAGTTCATTTGCATGAAGTTTCTAAGACTATTATCTCTAACATAGATTCAAAAAAAAAAATCTCATTTCTTGCGTACTCCTTGAAACAGATTTCACTCATGCTTAAAATTCAGTACTACGAGTCATCCACAAACCGATAGACAAACAAAAGTGGTTAACAGGACAGTTTGTAATTTAATCCATTGTTTTCAGAAGACAAACTAAGACAATAGGATCTTACCTTAGCTCAATTTAAATTTGCATACAATTCTATGATAATTTTATGGGTTAAGGCTAAAACTATATTATTTACTAATTATTACTCATGATAATGAAAACTTATCAGCCTTCTAACATAATCCTCATTTTTCATAAGACGATTTAAACTGTTTCTACTCCCTATTTTCTAGGATCATAACAGATTTCCCCTTTTATAGGTTAGTTATCACTAATTTTTGGCCTATAATAGGTTCCCCCATGTAAACCCAAGGAGACACGTTTTTTTATGAATCAAATTTTGAGTTCCTTTCCTTTTTGGAGGTTCTTCCCTTCTACTGATGGATTCTAGTATCCCTGTGGACTCAAGGAGCCATTTTTAATCTTGTGGACAAGGACTTTTCAACCAAAACACGTTCATTTCAGATTCAAGTTCGTGATATTGTTTTCAAAATATATACCCAAAGTTGAAACGTGATTAGGTTGTCAATTCATCAAATTTTTGTTGTGTCAACTTTGATGAGATATTAGAGAAAAGGTTGCTTCGCAATCATTTTTTAAGTTAAATGATGTCTGTATGGCATCAAAACGTATTGATGCTTTATTGAACGAAGGAAAATCTCGAACTTCAAATTTCATCACAAATTTCAACTGCTAACAATAATGAAAGAAAAATCTTTTTCAAAGAAAAATCCTTTTCAAAGAAAAATCTTTTTCAAAGAAAAATCCTTTTCAAAGAAAAATCTTTTTCAAAGAAAAATCCTTTTCAAAGAAAAAGCTTTTTCAAAGAAAAATCCTTTTCTTCACTTTCAATAACGTCAGCTGCAAGTGTATCTCTTACTAGTGGGCGAAATTGTTTTTAAAGAAACACATATGTAGCTAACTCTGTTCCAAAATGTTACAGATGTACTGAAGAAGATCACAAATCAAATGTTTGTCTAAAATGTGGTGCTGTGAATTTCACATTGGCCATAAAGACAAGGAAAAAAATTGAGGGTGCATAAGACAAGGAAAAAAATTCAGATAATGTTATTGAAGGTGAAGAAAAAGAAGACTTTGGTCACTCACTAGTCATTCGAAGGCTGATGTGTGCACCAAAGAATCAAGAAATATTATTTTTTAGGACAAAATGTATTGTTGATGAGAAGATATGTGATGTGAGTATTGACTATGGTAGTAGTGAAAATATTATTTCTTCTGTATGAAACTAGACTTATAGAGACCTGTTCAGTTAAGTTCTAAATGGGAAAATTTTATTTTCAAAAAATTGACTGCGATGTTGTTGAGATGGTTCTTCTGATCTAATTTTAGGTAGACCATAGTGATATTATTTAGCCTATTTTAAAGGTAAATGAATACTCTTTAGCCTATTTAAAGGCACCTCCTGTAGCCCTAGAGGCAAATCAAGACTCTTTAGCAACATCATATTTTTCAATATAATTTCATGAGTTTCTTCTCTGGAAGTTCTCTCCTTCTGCTGGTGGACTCTAGCACCCCAATGGACTCAATGAACCCTTTTCTTGATTCTGTGGATTCAGAATCACCCCCTTGTGGACTCAAGAGAAGGGATAACCATTAGAGCACATTTTTCCAGGATTTAACACGTGTCTTCGACCCCCACAATATTAGAGTTGATCACAACTCTTTCAAGTCATTCCCTTCTCCACTTTCGTTGCGTCAATTTTGGATAAAATTTGAAATTGAAACGAAAATTTAAATTTAAAAATTGAATTTCAGGTGAAATGTAAAAACTAATAAGAAATAGATATATCGGCCTAATTTCATAACTGGGCCAGCTTAGTAAAGTGGGCCTTAAGCTGCAATAAATTAGGGCTTCAATATGTGTCTATTGTGCCAGATTTGGTTACGATATATTTGAGAAAATAACGGTTGCTAGTAGAAAATTATTACAAAGTCAGTCCACGAAGGCATGCGTCCATTTTCAAAAGATTAATGTAAATGTATATGTCATTGACTTACCAAAGACAATGGGAATCTCATCTATATTTAATGTTATGGATATCTATCAGTATTATCTTGAGCACATTAGACTGTGAGATGAGTTCCTTTCAAGAAGAAGAGACTGATGTAACCCAAAACCTGAAGCCCACTACTAAAAAGTCTAAAGCCTACAATTGATGCACCTAGAAGCCTATTACTATTGCAGCTTGAAGCCCACCTTAATTAGCAAGCCCAATTATGAAATTAGGCCATATATCTATTTTTATTATTTTTCTAAATTTCATCTGAAATTAAAATTTTCATTTGAAATTAAATTTTCATTCAAAATTTAATTTTAAATTTAGATTTTATTTGAAATTCAAATCTTGGTGCCAAATCAAGACTCTTTAGCCTATTTAAAGGCACCCACTATAGCCCCAAAGGCATATTACTTTCTATCAAGACAATTTCATGAGTTTATTCTCTTAAAGTTCTCTTCTTCTACTAGTGGACTATAGCACCCTTGTGGACTCAGGGAACCCTATTTTTGATTCTGTGGATTAAGAATCACCCTCTTGTGAACTCAAGGGCTTTGTCCTCCTCAACTTGTGGATTCAGAGTGGAAAGGACAACCACTAGAGCATATTTTTTGAGGATTCAAGATATGACTTCAACCCCCACAATACTAGAGTTGATCACAACTCATTCAAGTCATTCCCTCCTCAAGTTTGGTTGCATCAAATATATATTGCCTGTTTGTACCTAACGTGATTTATATGTCGGCAAGTATCCATGTGGCTCTAGCAGATAAAGGTCGCCGCCCCTAATGTTCCTCAAATTGAAGATTTACTTCCTAGCCTCTCACTCAAGCATACTACAGGACATTTTCTTGAGGCCCAGATTCTGACTCTTTCATATCAATATATTCCGAGATATGCACCTGGTGAGATGTGAAGTGACGCAGCAAAACTTGAGGGAATGGCTTGAACGAGTTGTGATCAACTTGATGTTGTGGGGGTTGAAGACATGGCTTAAATCCTTGAAAAATGTGCTCCAGTGGTTGTCCTTTCGCTCTAAATCCATAGGGTGAAGAGGACATGTCCATTAAATCCACAAGGGGGTGATTATGAATCCACAGAATCAAGAACATGTTCCTTGAGTCCACAGGGGTGTTGGAGTCCACAAGTAGAAGGAGAGAACTTTAAGAGAAGAAAACTCACGAAATTATATTGAAAAAAGGTAATATGCCTCTGGGGCTACAAGGGTGCCTTTAAATAGGCTAAAGAGTTTTGATTTGGGTGCGAATATTTAAATTTCAAATGAAATCTAAATTTGAAATTAAATTTTGGCTGAAATTTCAATTTCAGATCAAATTTGAATTTTGGATGAAATTTGAATTTCAAACGAAAATTTGAATATGAAATTTACATTTGAATTTCAAATGAAATATAAAAAATAATAAAAATAGATATATGGGCCTAATTTCGTAATTGGGCCAGTAAAGTGAGCTTTGAGCTGCAACAGTAATGGGCTTCAAGGTGCATCAAGTAAAGTGGGCTTCAAGCTGCAATAGTAATGGGCTTCATGGTGCATTATACTGGGCTTCAGGCTACTTCAGTAATGGGCTTCAGGGTTTTTGGGCTGCATCATGAAGCTGCTACTTTGTTATTGACACTGGCTGGATCCATGTCTGATATTTTTGTCTACTGTATTGAAATTAAGATGGAGAATCAAGAATTCAAGCAAAAGAGGTGTCTGGTGCTCTGTCGATCCAGGGACATGAACAGACCTTGCTGTGTTTCCCTTCTGTGCCAGGAAAAGGATCTGATCAGGTTGTGATTGAATCTGCATGTGAATCACGAATAGGAACCGAACAAATGGTTCCTGGTTCTGGCTTTAATGTCATCAGTCTTACTGAAGATGGTAGTGCAGTATCAACTACGTGCCTGCCTAAAAAGAAAACGCAGAATAAGAGCGATGATGCTCCGGAAAGCTTAAAAGACATGACTCGTCTGGGAGAAAGTGGGAGTTCTTCAAAGTTGGCACCGACTCAGAAAGAGGAAGGTATGAAGATACAGGATTAATAGTAGATTTTCCATTGAATATTGTGGCAGATACCCTACATAGGTTTTGTTTCCTAACATGCTCCACCAAATTACATTGATTTGTATTGTATGAAATTACTTGCTTAAGCAGCTTAGGGAAATAAAGCCGTTTTAAGAAACAGGCATTACCTCTCTCTGACCTGCATAAATTTTACGGATTTAGTATTACGAAATTACTTTCCCATGCGATCCATACTAAACTGCCGTCTTTTAAAAAAGGTGGACATGCCAGTCCATTCCTTCTACGATCCCCTTCACTGCCTGAGTTGGGTTCTTCTGCATCTGTTCAGTTGTGACGTGGCGCTTCATCCGCATGCTGTGTATGGATTCATTTTATTTTATTTTAGTTTATTTTATTTTATTGTTGCTGACGTTTTATTCAGCTCACGTTCATGATTCTTGGTGCAACTGCAATTTGATTTTAATTACTCTCTTCTGTTCACCTTTAGGCATATAAATTCATGTAAATCTCCGAGTTCTATTTTACAAGGGCGGTCTGATTACACTGCTTCCTGAAACTGTACCGTTTTCTTTGTTGCATTAGTCGCCAAAGTTCAGTTTCTGTTGTGATTCAGGGATCAGTCTGCCTGAGTGAGATATTCTGCCATGGATTTTTACTTAATTCACACCATATGACATTGAATTTTTATGTCATTCCAGCCAGGAAGAAAACGGGTTTCGTTGCTACCTCAGTTGGTAACGCTCTTACACATCTTTTTTTTTCATTTTCTTCAGAGATTCCGTAGATCACTGTGGCACCTATTTTGCGTGGCTATTTTTCTGGAGTATATACCAACGTGTTGTGAATTGTATGGAAATTGCAGATGCGAGTGGAACTGGCTTCCCCCCTTGTAAGCCTAGAAAGGTAAAGTTCATTGAAGAAATCTTCTCACCCTGTCATTTTTAAGCCTTATGTCACATCTTGGGATCATATTAGGAGCTGGGAATCGGCCGGAAGAGCTGGTCCCGTTGGAATAATCCATTACAATGTCAAGGGTAGTTTGATCGTATGGAGAAAATGCCGGTTTTATAGCTGTTTGCCTGAATTAAAATAAACTGTCAGAGAAAAGAAGAAAAAAGAAAGAAAGGCGCATGTCTAATTACCGAGAAAAAATAAAGAGGAAAAATCACAGACGAAATACTCTGATTATAGACTGAAAATAGATTATTGCGAGTGAAAAAAGATTATTTCTCAAAACATATTGTCGAGGGCAAGCATTGTTTCTGCAGCGGTCTCGATCGCTGACGCGCAATCCACCGTTGACAATGAGACATGGTGATAGTTGCCAAGAAATTCTATAATTTTCTGCTTCATTGTTCTTGGGGCTTCTCATCTGCCTTGCTGGAAAACAGGGCGACCGCTACTGTTTCATGTGTGGCTCCCCAGACCACTAGTCAGAGACTGCCTCTCATGCTCGAATCCATTTTCTTCGCTCCACCAGGCCGGTAAAGAGAGTTTCCCCTTCCCTTATCTCTCTTCCCCTGCTTTCAAACATTTATCAGCAATGCTGGAATATTTTAGCAGCTTTTTCATGATGTCTTCCCCTCAGGCAACACCGCCTTCCATGGAGGTTTCCCCCCTTATGGGCCAGCTTATTGGCCTGGCGGCGCTTTTCCTTATATGAACATGTATGGTGCTGCTCAGATGCTGGCCTTTGACCCTGTGAAAACGTCAACTCAACCTTAGTGCATTCCTTACGTTTCTCCCGTGTATGGTGGCCTGCCGTTGACCTGGTTAGAAGGCTCCTACTCTGCCCCCTCCTCTCTCTTCCGAGAAAAGGGTTCGAAGAATTGAGTCAGGAGCAAGGATTTGATGGCAAATCTATTGAAGTTTCTTTAATGGGTCAATGAGGATGGGAGGTTTCGGAGCTCCCATGGCAGCTGGAGCAGCACAGGCGGCCGGCCATGGCGGAGTTGTGGAGCCTTTCGAGGGTGAAAGAAGGCGCGCAGGTGATGCTCACCTTCTTTGCCGGAATGGCTGGTTATCTTCCGATCGTCTTCTTCGTCTGACATGGCCACCTTCTTCCTCCCTTTTTCCTCAGAGAACAAACACCGGAGGACGACGATGGTAGAGATAATAATTCCAGGGATGATCTCCATCAACCTTCTCCCCGGGGAAGATCAAGCGACTCCGGTGGCTTCTTCGACGAGGAAAACGCTAGAAAACGGCCCACGGGCGTGAATATCACCGCAGAGAAGAGATCGTGATCCCAGAAATCAGGAAATCCAGAGGAGATCTCCGAGAGAGAGAGAGAGGACCAAGCGCCGTCGCCGGAGTAGCAAGGGAGACAAGCGGCCGGAGCGGCGGCGATCGCCACCGGCGAGATCAGAGGGAGAGGGACGACGCCAGCGAGCGTAGAAGACTCCAGCGGAGGCGTCGCCGCAGTCATTTGGAGTCCTCTCCGGCTCCCCCGGAGCCTCCAGAGAAGCCGGAGGACGACGACAGGTGGCAGCTGGTCGACGGCCTAAACGAGCGCTATGGACCCCACTACCGCCGCCGCCGCCGCCGCCGCCGCCGACGGAAACAGAGGAGAACCCAGTGAGGGCGACAGGCTGGAGCTTATGAGGTAAATCCGCCATTAATTTGTGCGAGTGGTCTGTAAATCCCTCTGGTTTCTATACCTATGGAGCTTGGAGTTGACCCAAGCTTGGAGACAATTATCGAAGTTGATGATCGTCCAACTGGGTAGGAGAGGATTGAGGTTGGAGGGTTTTGGATCTAATTAAATGGCTTGCGGTATTCAGCCAGAATATTTTTGTGTATGACTTTTTGTGTTCTTTAGATCGGAAGGAAGTCTCTGAACGCTTTGGATTGATGGGTCTGCTCCCTCTTAACGATAAATGGCCAATTAATTTAAATCCCTGGCTCTTTTTACCAAATTGAGACTGATCCGCGTGTTAATTGACTAATTTTGTTAGCTGACAACAATGTGTTTTAAATTAGTTCATCTCTGTAAGACGAGCTGAGTAGAATTGCCGATGGTGTTGCCGCTGCCCGCCATGGCCGCCGAGATCGAGGTACCCGGAACACTCTCTCTCTCCCTCTGTGGTTTCTAGTGTTCGTGGAGATCGAATGCATGTTAAGGATCAGAGAGCCATTCTTCACGCAGATTTCTTCCGCCGATCCAGACTCTACTCCGCGCTCGTCGATCTTCGCCGGAAAACCTTGCGGAGGAAGGAGCTCCGCAGTTAGATCTCGGTTGGAAGAGGAGGAGGAGGAGGTCTCATCGGATCGCAGATCTAGAAGCGTTTCTGACAGACCACAGAAGGATTCCAAAAGCACACAAGGCTCGATCGGGGGAATTTCAGGAGGAAGAAGAAGAAGAAGATACAGACCAGGATCATAGAGCTAGGGTTTTCAGGTCCGCTTAACAGGGTCGAAGTTGGAGACGGCGATGACGGCCCCGAGGATCACCCCGAGCACGAGCCCCCCCGAGGCGATGCTGAGCAGGAAGTTCTTCAGCGACGGGGAGATCCCCGGCTGCGCCGCCTCCGCCATCTCTGGCAGTACCAGCGCCGCCGCGATCGCCGCCGCCGTCAACCCCGCCGCCGCCTTGTCGCCGCCGGCTGCCGTCCTGATCTGGAGGCGCCCTCCGGCCCTGGCCCCGCCGGAGTGCGTCCTATTCAAGGTCAAGCAGCCGCCCAAAGGCGCGGCGGCGGCGCCGATTCTCCTCCCCGCCACTGCTGCGGTTGCGGGCACCGCCATCGAGATCGCCGAGGTGGATGCCATTTGCACGAGGAAGCTTCTGGATCGCCTTCGCCTCTGCGGTGGTGTTTCTTGTGGGGAGGATGAGCAGCAGAAACTGGTGGCGGAGGGGGATTAAGAGAGAGAGAGAGAGAGAGAGAGAGAGAGAGGTAGAGATAGAGAGAGAGTGGAGGAAGAAAGGAGGTGGGTGGAGGACAAAAGGGGGTGATAGATTTGCTGTGCCACGTCATCGATATCTTGCCACGTGGCTAATTTACGTTCAAAATGGGCTGATAACGTTATCCACTCAGCAATATCAGCCAATGGGAGACCGCCGTCCGATTCGTACGGAAGTCGTCACCCAGGCAGCCCAATAAGATAAAATGTGGGCCCAGCCCAATTTCAAAGACAAATTTTGGGCTAGATCAAATTTGTTGACCCAGCCAACCCAGTCAACTTTCGAAAATATCGGCCGCAGACGATTGGGCCTTCTTTGAGAGCCTAAACTTTATGACCATCCCAAGGCCCGCCAGTAGAGAAGCCCGAAACTATGCCTACCTGCCACGTGGCTGCCTCTCTCTCTCTCTCTCTCTCTCTCTCTCTCTCTCTCTCTCTCCCTCTACCTCTACCTCCACGAGGGAGAGAGTATAGAGTGCGTGGACACGTGGGGACTCGATCGACGTCATTAGACGGGAGATCTGGTGAGGAAGGAATGGTGATCACTGTTCTTGATAGAGAGAGAGATAAAGAGGTGGTGGTGGTGATTAAATCACGGGGGGGCTCGGTCGTCGTTCTACAGGAGTCTACGAAGAAGGCCTGTTGACCACTAGGTAGAGAGGAGAGAGAGAGACAAGAGTCAACTCGACACCACAAGCAACCTTAATAAACGTAGAGAGAGAATATCCGCCGCCTTCCCAGGAGGCCAGGCTCCTTCCCCAGATACCCACGGCCTGTGCACGCCTACTTCATACCGACAATGCATCGTTTATAGTAGGCACCTAGAAATACTAGACAGAGAAAGAAATGGCGAGTGAGAAGTCAAACTTACTATTCACGCAGTATGTGCGTTTAATTCCACAGTACAAACCATCGTTATAACCAAGCTATTCTAGAAAGTCAAACTTGTACGACTCTCGTTCTCTCCTCTCTCTCTCTCTCTCTCTCCCGCCCCCCCCGATGCTCTTCCCTATATGGCAACAGTGTGGGATGGTTCCTGCGAAAGCTTTATTTCTCCCCCCATTAGTCTATATATTCTTAAAAATGCTACTTTTTAAGGTAAGAAAACATTATCTACTTTTGATCAATTATCCGTGCTTAATTTAAATAGAATTAAAGTTGCGTGATAACTTCATTGACTTCGTGGTACATTATTGGAAATTTATATCTTTATCGGTGCTTAATTTAAAAATGTCCTTGACTTTAAAAAAGCTAATAATAACCCGGTATCTTAGGGATGAAAATGTGAACGGCATAAATTAGTTAATTGTGATATTTTAAATGGCGACATAAAATAAAATAAATAAATATTATAAACTGGGTGTCATCTAGACCGGCCTCGCTGGGCCCGATAAAAGCCCATCGGGGGATGCCATGTCATCGGAGGTGGGCCTACCCCCTCGTCTCGCCATCTCAAAACCACCCAGCATTTGTTCGTAGCTTGAAGAAGACCGTCGTCTCTCTCTCTCTCTCTAGGCAGTAGTCGGCCTGGTTCATCGTCCACTGTGACCATGGAAAGGTGGGAAAAGCTTCACCACCGAGGAGGCGGGGGCGCAGGAACCGCCGCCGTCGGCAAGTACCACCGCTCCTTCTCCTCCAGCCTCCTCGACGCCGTCTACCGCTCCATCGACGACGACGACACCTCTGGAGGAAGAGGACCACCAGTCGCCGCCTCCGCCGCCGCCGCTCCAAGGCGGCGAGAGCTCCACCGAGCGGCGGCGGCGGCGCCGCCCTCCGCCGCCGTCTGTGACCACCACCTGTGCCGCTGCAGGAACTATAGGGAGGAGCGGTTCTTCCCAAAGTCGGCTCCGCCGCCGCCCTCCTCCGCCGTCTGGGACCACCACCTGTGCCGCTGCAGGAACCATAGGGAGGAGCGGTTCTTCCCAAAGTCGGCTCCGCCGCCGCCCTCCTCCGCCGTCTGGGACCACCACCTGTGCCGCTGCAGGAACCATAGGGAGGAGCGGTTCTTCCCAAAGTCGGCTCCGCCGCAGCCCTCCTCCGTTGTCTGGGACCACCACCTGTGCCGCTGCAGGAATCATAGGGAGGAGCGGTTCTTCCCAAAGTCGGCTCCGCCGCCGCCCTCCTCCGTCGACCGGGACCACCACCTGTGCCCCTTCAGGAACCATAGGGAGGAGCGGTTCTTCCCCAAGTCGGTGCCGCCGCCGCCCTCATCCGCCGTGTGGAACCACCACTTCCACCGCTGCAGGAACCAGACGGAAGAGCGGTCCTTTCCCAAGTCGGCGCCGCCGCCCCTTCCCTCCGCTGCCGCTCCACCAGCGACATCGCCAGAAAGGAGGAGGAGGGAAAGCTCGATCAGGGAGATTTTCCGGTCGTCGAAGGTGTACAGCGAGCTGAGGAAGGCGAAGATCCCGATTTCCCCCGGCGGTCGGCTCACCAGCTTGCTCCACGGCCTGTTCTCCGCCGCGGGGACCACCAGGAAGTCAAAGCCCACCGG
The DNA here is from genome assembly GCA_902729315.2 of Spirodela intermedia. Taxonomy (NCBI): domain Eukaryota; kingdom Viridiplantae; phylum Streptophyta; class Magnoliopsida; order Alismatales; family Araceae; genus Spirodela; species Spirodela intermedia. The sequence goes on from LR746271.1 coordinate 3,582,614, forward strand.
AGCAGCGGCGGTGGTGCCGCCGCCGCCGCCTGCCTGCATGGTTCCCACTCGGCGGGGTGAAGAAAGGAAGCTCGCCGTGGAGAGGGCGGCGGCGGCCGTGGAGGGGTTTCAGGAGAGGAAGAGGGCGGAGGAGGGGGAGAAGGACGAAGATGGAGATGACGACGGCGGCAGCTGCTCGAGCTCCGATCTCTTCGAGCTGGAGAATCTGTCTGCCATCTCCGCCCCGGCCACCGGCGGGGAGAAAAGGTTCATGGACGGGCTCCCGGTGTTCGAGACGACCCGCCTGGACCCCCGTCGCCGTCCGCCACGCTGTTCCTAACCATTTCCATTAACAGAAAAAAAAAATAACAGGCAGAGAGAGAGAGAAAGAGAGAGATAGAGATGAGGATCTTTGGGATAATTGGGCGGAAACTCTGGTTTTCGTTCTTCCGCGGTAAACGGAGGTTTCCATTGAATATTATTTTTCTAGTCGTTTTCATGCGGCTCCGAGGTTTGCGTCAAGATTAGGTGGAGAACACGAAGAAAGACAAATAACAAGGCGAGTCCTTACAGCTCTCCCTCTATGGAGAGGAGCTTATGGTCTTAATTAAGGGGGGTAGAGAGAGAAAGAGAGGAAAAGAAGATGAAGGAGAGAGAGAGAGAAGGTTCGGATGCCCTCTCCCCCTCTCTCTCCCTCCCTCTCTCTCTCTCTCTGGAAAAAGAGTAGAGAGATGACAAAAGAGTGTAAGATCAGGAGAGACGAGGGGGAAAAGATTCTGCGAAGATCGAAAACCCGCACGCTTTGTCTGGTCGGCTACGCCATTTCCAGTCTCTCTTTTGCTGGTCACCGTACTCTCTCTCTCTCCAGCGGTCACCTGGACCGCCGACCGTCTTCTCAATGTCGTCGCCGTGCTAGGATACTTTCACAGGGAGTTATATAAAATTATGCACGTCAGGAGAGATATCTAACCAATAGTTGAACCGCATTGCCGTCATCAATAACGGCCCCAATTTCCGTATTGTAGCTAAGATCCCACTTTAAGTCAACTGTTGCCACGTCATCGGGAACGAGAACGGTAAGTCTGGTATGCCACGGAGGACGCCACGCTGGCAGTCCTACATTTTCTCAATAGAACTCCTAGGTTAATAGCGCAAAAGTTGCATTTGTGCATAATTTTAACATTCTTCAAAGTAATCCCATCCGTCCGATCCGCATCGAAGGGGTGATATTGCCCATATCCAAAATGGACCATGCGATGAGGTGCATGAGATCAACGGTGGCTGATCAGATTTCATGGCCCCGATTTCTATCGGTAAAAAAGGAGAGATCGTTTTATTATGGGCCGCATTGGAGCACTTACGGGCCCAATAACGACACAGGCTCCTCACCGTAATGATCTTGATGGGCCTTAACAATGAGTTTTTGGGGTGCTGCTGGGCTTCGCAAGGCCCTGTTGAAGCCCCTCAGCGGGGAAGGATCCTATATATTTGGAGAATCGGAATAAATTGCTATTATTTTAAAATAAAAATACTTTTCACATTTGAATGTTTTATCGGCGTAATTTTGTCATTTACGTGTCGGGTGAGCGATCGGTCTCTTTGAAGTAGGACAGGATCTCTCGGGTGGGTCCCACTCTCGGTTGGACCTCTCTCTGTCCTATCCAATCCAGTTAATCCGTCCATTCCCTCTCTCTCTCTCCCCCCCCGGGCCCACAAGTCTTCGATGCTGCCCTCAGACGTGAAAACTACGAAATTCCCGTGAGTGCCCTTCTTAAGAGAAGCTCCCTGTCTCTCTCTCTCTCTTGCTCTCTTTCTGTGTAGCCGTTCTTATTCTGCTGCGGAGATTTCCTGTTCTCCCTGTCCTGATTTCTGCTCCGGGCAGGTCCTCGACGAAGCCGAACTCTCCGGTGAGCTTCCCCCCCTTCCCTCCGTCCAAGTATCGGCTGCACCTTGGTTCTTACAGCTGCCGCAGTGGTGGCGAGAGCTACCGCGCCGGCATGGACGGATCCGCACCGTACAATCCGAGGACAGTCGAGGAGGTCTACCGCGATTTCAAGGGCCGGAGGGCCGGCATCATAAAGGCCCTCACCTCCGGTTGCCTCTCCTCTCCGGCACTCCCTCGCAGCATTCCACTCTTCGTCTCCTCTCTCCGTTTTTTTCGGTTTTCCCTCCATTTTTCTCTTTGAATTTTCCGTTGGCTTTTGCTGATTTCTTTCCTCCTTTCTTCTCCTCTGACGTTGCAGAGATGGAGGACTTCTACCAGCAGTGTGACCCCGGTTAGTGGATTCTCCTCCGCGTTATTCTCCACCATTCCTTGGATTAGTCTATTGATTTTCCATGTTTCCTGCCTCGACTGCAATCATCTTTTTGGATGTGCTTACATGTTTGCTTAGATTTTCGTCTCACATCGTACATGCATAACGTAAATTTTTTCGTCTTCTGTCGAAATATTAAAATAATATAAATATGTTCTGCTGTGGAAATCTCTAAAGTAGTGAATTCGCTGGATGCAGAATTGAGCGACTGTTTGGGTTTCTTCACAGTTATGTTTAGAGAACCTTTTTTGTTTGACTTAGGTGTATATGGTTGCCCTTGGGCTTTGATCTTTTTACTGAGCATATTTTTAGGACGCTGGATTTTATTGTTTATATATTCTCTTTTACCTAAAACCCTATTTATCAGCTTCAGTGTTCATGGAAGTGTTCACTTATCCGTTTTGGATTTATTCCTTTCAAGTGCCTCTTTCAATGATATATGTCAATTTTCTCTATATTTCCTTCGAATAGCTCTAAAGCAGCCTTTACAGTGCAGGAATGCATTTGGAGTAGTCGTCTAATGTATTGCGTTTAATGCTCTACATTTAACTCAAAGAAATGACATATTGAGCATCCAGTTTGTGTGCTTGATGATAATTTCTATATAGGATTTTCCTCAGTTGTCTATATATAAAAATAAAAATATTGATGAATATAGTCTTTTCATCCAGGTTGTATTTTTTCCCCAGATATTTCCCGATATGATGTGCAATGATTTGCTTTTTAAGTTTGTCCTATAACTCTGCAAAAATATCATGGTTATGAACGTATTTCTATGCTTGATGATTACGTGATTGGTTACCCTTTCTTTTCGATTTACAAGTTAGCAGTTCCTGTTTTGGTTTCGTGGATTTTAGAATACCAAAAGCTCTCCCAAGATGCTATTCCTTCATTTTTTGTGTACAATCTGATTGTTGTGGCGTTAATTCCTTTAAAATGCTCAGCGTCTCATTCATCTGGAAGATATGATCAATCTCTCCATTTTTATATCAATAGCTCATGTTGGAAAATGAAAAATCCCAGAAATTGAATTGTTCTAAACATCATATTTTTAACTACATAATGCGTACGTACTATTTGTATTTGTATTCTTTGGCATGCGTCCATTACTTTTAACATGGTAGTTTTCATTGAGGGCTAAACTCGTAATTTTCGCACTCAGTTGAATTCGTCACCTTGCAGAGAAGGAGAATTTATGTCTTTATGGATTTCCGAATGAGCATTGGGAAGTCAATTTGCCTGCAGAAGAGGTACCAGCAGAACTCCCTGAGCCTGCATTAGGCATTAATTTTGCAAGGGATGGCATGCAAGAAAAGGATTGGATATCTTTGGTTGCTGTCCACAGTGATGCATGGTTGCTAGCTGTGGCATTTTACTTTGGTGCTAGATTTGGATTTGACAGAAATGACAGGTAATTTTCTCCACAGTTTCATTTCAATTGCTGCCCATTTTATTAAGACTGTATGAATAACTGACACGTGATCTTTGTGTTCGTTTGCGGTATGTTCTGGGAAAATATCAATGATTTTTGAGTTCGCATTTCTCGTATCTGGATTTTTTTTTTAACATCGATCATCTCCATTTCTTTTTTTACCAGTCTTATCTTTTAAGAAGTAATTTATTCGTCTACATGAGGAAGATGAACACCTGGCCCTCTGCCTGTACAGTGTTCTTTTGAGGAAACAATGTTTGTTGTCTTGATATGTGTGGTTGTATTCGTATACAGTTGTATTGTTATGTCATTTACAAACCCTAAGACATGACATCTGATGTCTTTTGGTCAAGTCAAGGGGACAAGACTATCATTTACCTACCGATTGTTATTGACTTTGGATGGCAGAGAAAGAGATGTTTGCATTCAATAAAAAAAATATAGACGAATGTGTGTTGTTTAAGTGGGAATCAAGGACACAGCTGGAAAATCTGAGATAGGATATTTAATCTAAGCTAGCTGACTTGTAAAATATTGCCTGAATGTATATATTTATACAATTTAAATGATTCTATCTAGGTATCTTTAAATAACATGGCCCTATTATAGCTGAATCTTGTGTCTAGTTTTGCCATTCCACCTATATAGTGAGTCCTATCACATAAAGGTCGAGGCACATACTTTAGTCAGATGGTGTGGATGAACACAGGAGAGAAGAGCTTATGTTCCTGAATTATGTGCATTTCACATGATATAACATCTATCATTTTACCACTGACTCAACATTGGATCTTGAGTGTCATTGTTCAATTTAACTTGAAAGAACTCTGCAACTGGATTGATTATTTTACTTGGAGCCAACTTGGAGAAGTTCTTATTGCTCAATAATTCCTATGAGTGTAGCAGGTGCCCAGTTATGCTCATAATTTTGGGTGTCTTGGATCAAGAGCTCCAGAATTGAATTAGCTCTGGAAATCTTGTTCCCTTTAACTGCGTTGATAGTAGGGCGTTCCCGGTATGATATTTACTCTAGGCTGCTACTCTATTTATCTACTAGTGAAGTTGGCCACTTTTTCCTCTGCATTCCTGGATTATGTTATTTATTTAAGGTTGATATTTCATTTAAGTTTGGATTTTTTTTTTCTCCCTTATTCAATAGTTGATATACTTTAAGAGATTGATAGGCTTATTTATGCGGGAACTCCAGTCTCCGGCAGTTGCTTCTCTAACTTCACACTTCACTACTTTGTCAGAAAAGACATAATTTTCATAATAAGGGCATTTACATAGTCCACTTCTCTCTCTCTCTCTCTCTCTCTCTCTCTCTCTCTCTCTCTCTCTCTCTCTCTTTCTCTACATATACATACATACATATATGTATGTATATATATATATATGTATATCTGTGTTTTCATCATATATCTAAAAAATTAAATGAAAGTTATGCCTTTTTCTCTGCCACAGTATTCATCTAATGTTTACCTGAAGCTCTTCTAAGAATACTATTTAATCTCTGTTCACAGTATGGTTATTTCATAATTCACTAGCTGATATCAAGGTGACGAACACTGAAATGGAAGCCTTAAGTATCCACTATATGATGTCCAGTTGCGCAGTCCTGCTAAACTCGGTCCGTACAAGCCAACATAGCCCTTTTCAACACAGACGTAGTCTAAGAAATCCTTCCACAGGCTGACCCGTAACTTGTTTGAATTGAGGGTGAACAAAGGGAGGATATGCATTGGTAGTAATCCCGATGTATTGGTATTCTGATTTAGTGCTAGATGACATATCTGCCATCAAGATGGCTATGAAAAAAATATGTGCTCTTAGAACAACTTGGGGCGCTAGCTACTCCTAGATCAACATTCGCGTTAGTTGTGAGTGGAAAATTGTTTTGAAGACTATTGGGAATGATAGTCTTAGGTGCCAAGGCATGTTTTGGTTTGACAAATGTCCCTGTACAATATCTCAATTAGATTATGGTATAAATACCTTGACGATATCTTGATTTGAAGCGCAACTTTGGTTCTGCTATGCATGAGGGAGTTGTTATTCCTTGCATTGAAATGTGAGAAACTGTCTCAAACTCCTGTTCCACATCAGTTCCTTAAAATGGCTCTCAGATTACTTGGTATGATCACGATGCCAAATTATCTGTCATTGAGGGGAAAGAAAAGATATCTAAGGGTTTTTCTTACAAAGCTCCAATTGGTTTTAAGCATCCAGTCACACAGAGATTTCCAGCATCCAGTCCTCGTGGATGTGCTTCTATATTGTCACAACCCACTCTAGTTTGGACCCACCATTTTGCCATTGATTTAGACTGCTTACGTCTTTCTCAGCTGTCTCATAAGTCACAGCCATTTTGAAGTTGTTACTTTGGGCCTCAGATCTCAGTTGTGGAGTGTGGTTTCAAGATCCTATTTTTTTCACGGGCCTAAGTCTGTGCTGCACATGTCGTATGATGTCCTTTGGAGTTGCCATTTTGACAAGAGCTCGTTGGCTATGTTTAGGCTGAAGAGAAAGGAGTGGTTAATGAGTTCTCGGGTTGTTGAGTATATATAATCGGCATCTTTCATGTTATGCTGGATTCTTTTAAAAGCTTTCAGCATAGAAAATCATTGAAACTTATGAGTGATTGAGTTGCTGTTGTTGAGATGATGATTCAGCTCTTGGAAACCCACGTATATCCCACCACCCCATTCTTTGTTCTTACATTATTTTCTAATTATTTATCTGAGCTCTTGTCATTCCTAAGATATTGGAGCGCCATCTGTGGCACAGGAAACGGTTGTTCAACATGATAAATGACCTTCCCACCGTATTTGAAGCCGTCAACGGGAAGAAGCTGGTGAAGGCATCGAGCACGAACAACAGCAGCAGCAGCAGCAAATCCAAGTCAAGCTCTAAAGCGGTGAGCTTCATCGCTTTATTTCCACCTCGCTTTCTAATTTCTAATGCGAATCAGCAGAAAAATCCGTAATTTACTTTTTTCTGGATAGATAGTATATTGCTTACTTTTTCTGGCTCCCATTTTTTTGGATGGTATCCAAATCTGGAAACCAGATGTAGAACAAAGAGGGATATGATGGTACACATCTTATTCCTTCTTAATATACATATTTCCTCTCTCTCTCTCTCTCTCTCGCTAACAAAGCAGAGGCCTCGGGAGTCGCAGCCCAAGAAGGCAGTGGCGGCGCCGCCAAAGGAGGAGTTGGAAGAGGAGGGGATGGAGGAGGCGGAGGAGGAGGAGGGGGAGCATGGCGAGACTCTCTGTGGGGCCTGCGGCGAGAGCTACGCCTCAGATGAGTTCTGGATCTGCTGCGACATCTGCGAGCGGTGGTTCCACGGCAAGTGCGTCAAGATCACCCCCGCCCGCGCCGAGCACATCAAGCACTATAAATGCCCCTCCTGCAGCAAGAGGGCCCGCCCCTCCTAATTACTAATATACCCTCGCTAACTCTCCCCCTAGCTTCTGAAACCGTAGCTAACTCGGACTCTACAGTCCCAATTTTCAATTTTCAATTTTGAAACCGTAGCTTCTGAAACCGTATCTTTTTATTTTCAATTTTGCTTCCTTAGAAACGAATGATTGGATCCGTCAAAAAGGCCGACCCCCACGTCAAGAGCATGCTCGGTGGTACCTTAATGGGCCATGATGATTTCAGCCCACAAATGGCCCCGGCTGTTCTGTCTACATCGACGAATGGGATCCACGTCAGCAAGAAAGAAGAAGGCAGTTGACGGGACTAACTGAGGAGACGTGCGGGGTCCATCTCTCCACCCACGTGATTCCCTGAGTCTTCGGAAGGGCAATGAAGCTGGTGGGTCCCAAGCAATTGGCCCAATAACAAGACCCGTCAAGTGGGGACCACACGACGCTTCCCTTCAAAGCCAAGCCTTCCTTCCGCCGCAGGGAATTAATTTATTCTTTTTGTATTAGCTTACCGTCAAGAAAATCCTTTTCTGTAATATTTTTAAAGCAAAAAAATTACAGAAAAAGAATCTTATCGACTTAGCTTCGACTGGGCCCATGGGCTTTCTGGTCACAACACCCTGCTTACGTGAGGATCCAATAATTTAAAAGAATCTAATAGCTAATCAATTAATAATTGTAGAGAGAAAGAGAGGGTACTGGTCGTGTTAATAATTTCGGAGGCAATAGTTGTCCTCTGCGCGCATTATAGACATTACCAAGTCATCGGCCTCATCCAGAGAGCAAAGGTTATTTGCATAAAACTCCGTGTTCAGAAGTATAAAAGCAAGTATTTGCGTTAGGTTTTCTTATTTGCAAAAAACTAGCAAAGTCATTAAGCACGTGGTGAGATTCCCGTGAGAAGGCTTTTAGAGGGAGGGAACCCTCACGTTGATCTGTTAATACACGTTGCCCCACGTCATCAACCTCATCATTAAGCAAAAGGTTATTGACCATAACCTCCAAGGAAGACTCAGACGTGCAAAAGTACCCTAGGATAAATCCTATTAGATTAACGGGAAAATCCTGAAAAAAAATGTTTTTCATATTTTTTTCTCTGTCATGTTGTAGCATCGGACGGTTGTCGTTCGATCCGTCAGAGAGCTGGAACGGAAGGGTAATTCTAGCTGGATCGATATGGTTGCCCGACACGTCGACAGCGGCCTTCGCTTAATCAGTATGATCGGAGCCCACCGGCCGATCTCGAAAGATCGGCTGACTATGGGCCGTCCGATCCAAACCCGGTTTCGCGATATGGGGTCCCCATTATCCGTTTCGAGGGCTTACACAACACCACGGGATCCCCAAAGGAGTCACATGGGGTCACCCACCACGGGTGTACGGGCACGTGCCGGTGGACGACCGGCCGAACGCCACGTCACGCTACGTTGTTGGCGGGACCTGCACCGCCTCTGGGAGGTTCCCCAACGGATGTCCGGCACGTGTCAGTCGCCTCACGATATCTAATTCCCGGGAAACGCAGAAACGATCCCAAAAATCGTCACCCCTAACCTTGGGAGGAAGGAAAGGGAAGGGGACAACCACCGCCGCCGCCGCCGCCGCCAGCATTCGAGCCGCCCTGCAACTCCGGCGAGGTTTCGCCGCGGTTCTGCACAGGGGAGCTTAGGAAGGAAGGATCGGAGCTCCAGTAGGCTGAGATTGCGGCGCACTGGTGGGATCCGTCCGATGCCGCCTCCCCGACTGAAACGGAGGAACCCTTCCGGGGAATGGATGGGGGCGATTGGCGGCGTTCAGATTTGGACTTCGGTTCTGCGTTGATCGGAAGGAGGTAGATTATCGACCGTGGTAGATTTCTGGTTCTTCATTTCATCTGGTCGTGTGATCGATCGTGTACAGAGGGAAGTGGCAGATGCGTGTGGATTTCGCCTACGAATGAGTTTCAGTGATCGAGGTTTATAAATCTTCTGTAGGTTTTTGTGGTTCTTTGTGAAGAAATCGGAGTTTGATGAGGTAGGGATTGGTGGGGAAAAGTTGGGAGATCAGAGAGGAACGGTGGCAGCGGGTGAGGAGGGCATGAGCCTAGCGGCGACGGCGGCGGCGGCGGCGGATGAGGAGCAGGCGGCGCAGGCCGCGGAGATCCACTTGCCGGCGGACATCGACTGGCAGATGCTCGACAAGTCGAGGTTCTTCTTCCTCGGGGCGGGGCTCTTCTCTGGCGTATCGGCGGCGCTGTACCCGATCGTCGTCCTCAAGACGCGTCTGCAGATATCTCAGTCCCCGATCTCGTGCTTCCGCACCGCCGCCTCCATTATCCGGCACGAAGGGCCGCGAGGATTCTACCGCGGATTCGGCACCTCCATCACCGGCACCATCCCAGCTAGGGCACTGTACATGACGGCCCTCGAGGTGACCAAGAGCAGCGTCGGCGGCGCCACCGTACGGCTCGGCGTGCCGGAGCCGGCGGCGGCCACCATCGCCAACGCCGCCGCGGGGCTGAGCGCCGCCATGGCCGCACAGGTCGTGTGGACGCCGATCGACGTGGTGAGCCAGCGGCTGATGGTGCAGGGGAGCGGCGGAGGAGGAGGATCGGCTGCGCGGTACCGCGGCGGTATCGACGCCTTTCGCAAGATCCTCATGGTGGACGGGATGAGGGGACTGTATAGGGGCTTCGGCATGTCAATCCTCACCTACGCTCCCTCCAACGCCGTGTGGTGGGCCTCCTACTCCCTGTCCCAGAGGACCATCTGGAGCGGCATCGGCTACTACCTCTGCAACCAGGGGGGCGGCGGCGGCGGTGGTGGCTACGACGACGGGAGGAGCATCGTCGCCACCAGCAGCAGCGGCGGTAACGGGCTGACGCCGGACTACAAGTCGGTGGTGGCGGTGCAGGCGGTCAGCGCGGCGGTGGCGGGGGGCATGTCGGCACTGATCACCATGCCGCTGGACACCATCAAGACCAGGATGCAGGTCCTGGACGGGGAGGAGGGGGAGGGAGGGAGGAAGGGCCCGATGACCATCTCCAGGACCGTGCGAAGCCTCCTCCGGGAAGGTGGGTGGGGAGCCTGCTACAGAGGCCTCGGCCCGCGGTGGGCGTCCATGTCCATGTCCGCCACCACCATGATAACAACCTACGAGTTCCTCAAGCGGCTCTCCGCCAAGACTTGCTCGCCGGAGACCGGCGCCTGATCCCAACCCCTTAATCTCCTGCTCTCTCTTGCTCTTTTTCTATACATATCCCAGCTGAATGTGTTCTTTCTCCTCTCCTTCTCCTTCTCCTTCTTCTCCTTCTCCACCCCCCCCCCCCCCCCCCCTTCCTCCTCTTTTCATTTATAAATATTGCTAGTGTAGTCTTGCTTTCCTGAATAATCTCAGCTTCTCTGTCCCTGCTTCTTCTACCTGTCACCTGAGAATAGAAGGAGAGAGAGAGAGCAGAGCAGAGGCTTCTTCTTCTTCTTCTTCCTAGCTTGGATCCGGAAGGTGAGGTTGTCTTCTTGCTATCTGTGGCAGCCATTTCGCCAGACGCTTCTTCTTCCTAGGCTGGATCCGGAAAATGTGCACACAGGTAGGTGACTCTCCAATGTCCTACCTCTGTGACCCCCTCTGGTTCTTCCTCTCGCCGGAGGACCTGCCGGCGTCTTCCGCTGGCTCGGTGCTGCAATGGCAGCGATCTCTCTCTCTCTCTCTAAAACCCCGGCCGCCGCACCAACCCCCGTCGCCGGCGAAGGCGGAAGGCGGTTTAGACCGGTTCACCGGTCCGGTTTGACCCGGTAGATACCACCCGACCGGTTAAAAAAAATTCTCCCGTCCATTTCCCCAGCCTACGTCATCACGTGAATCTCGCTGACGTGGACCTTGTCGTCTCTTTATCCCCTCCTAACTTCGATTGACAATCGTGCGGCTGGACTTCAACTCGACCACTAGATTCCGCCATCTGGACGGTCCAGATCATCTTCTGGTTTACAATGGGAGATTCCCCATTTTTATTGGTCGTCCTCGCATTAATGGGCTCAGTAGCCTTCCCCCGTCCATCCCTCTCGAGATTAAAACAGGGGCCTATTTACATATTGGCCTAATAGAGTCATATGGTCCGATACGTGTGTCGTTTCACATCCCTTTCTTAATTATCCCCATTTTTGTCTGCCATAAAGCCTCATATTATTTTCCTCCCAAATAACACGGACCGTCTAATTTCACTCTCTTTTGTAATTATTGCTGAAGAAGTCAACTCTCACTGAATTCGGAAGTCAAGCACCCAAATAAGAAGCCCTCCGCTGAGGTGATTTTTCGTATTTTCTGAGATCGCCTATTCTAGAATGGACAGCGATTCCTGATAGAATACGTTGACTAAAATAGATGGTCAACTCTCGAATTTCCTACCCGTTAACAAAAATGGATAAAAAAGGCAACTTGCCGTGGGAAGCAGGACCGGAGGTCAGCCCAAAAAATTCAAAAGCCTATTGACTCACAAATGTCAACCATCCGCGGTCAAGATCTCGGTCACCAAGCAGCCACAGTTTCCATTGACCCCTCTCGGCCAAGAGGCCTGTTATTCATTCACACACCAACCTGAGAAATAACGAGGAAAGACGGTGCGGAATGGAAGGAAGAGAAAGCAACGATCGGACGGCGGGGGTGCTTCCATGGTATCTTCTAGCTCGCCCGAGTGGCTTCTTGTCTGCCATATCCACGCCGGCTAGAAGCTCGAGAGGGCGCCCCTCCCTCAGCCGGAGACTGAAGAGCGAAGCTCCCCCTTCTGCCACTCTCTCTCTCTCTAGATCCTTTTCAGAGATACTGTTGGTGTATTCTGGCTCGGTTTTCCTCCCACCACAGGCGCGCGTGCATCTCGGAGAACCTCTCTCGACTGCATATGCAGAGTGAATTTACATCAACCCACAGGTGTAGAGAGAGAGAGAGAGAGAGAGAGAGAGAGAGAGAGAGAGAAACCTGAAGCGGACACGGCGGAGCTCGCGGATGCCGCCGGGGAGGGCACGGATGGTGATGTATACGCCTGGCTCGTCCTGCTCGACCCACTCTCTCTCTTGGTCGCTGGCGTTGCTGACGGAGACGGAGAGCTCGCCCGAACGGCCGTCCTCTGGGGAGGAGCTGGTCCTCCTCGAGGCGTCCACCGACGAGGTTTCCGTCTTGGCGGCGCTGATGCTTGACAGCGTGGGGGGGGCGGCGGCGAGTCCGCCGAAGTCGTGGCAGGACGAGCCCACGTCGGCGCCGCCGGCGTTCGGCGGCCGGTGGAGGTTCCGCGGGAGGCGCTCCGAGCTCGGCGGCGGCGTTACGGGGCTGTCCTCCGACGACTGAACCTTGGAGCTCTGAAGGGGACGAAGAAGAAGAAGAGGATTAAAATCCGAAGTAGTCACTGCCGAAGGGATATTCGGGGGAAGACAGGGGGGGAAAGAACCTCGTCCTCAGATCTTGGCGGCGTGGGGAGGGGGACGGCCTGGTGGTTGAACCTCTGGACGTTGTACAGCTCCATGACCTTGTCGTAGTTCTCCGCCCACCACCTCTGCGCGTGCCATTTGTTGAACAACTCCCGGCTGCCGCCGCCATAAAAGCATAGACAATGAGAGAAGAACCAGCAGGAAAATTCACTCCCGCCACCATGATTAGCTCCGCTAAGAAAGCAATTAATTAAACAGAAGCCCTGAAAGATTGCATGGATCACTACAAAAGATTTGTAAAAACCCATGATGGGAGGACAGAAATAACAACGCCCTCCTTACTTTTCCAGACAGCCCTCCTCATTTCCAGGTCCCCCTCATCCTTTCCAGGGACAGCCAGTCTCTCAGGTCATGGGCACTCCCTTCTCCACCAGAAGCAAAGCTGAGATGGGGACGGATGCGAGAGAGAGAGAGAGAGAGAGAGAGAGAGAGAGAGAGATGGGTGGGTTGGATGATTACCCGACAGGATCACCAGATTCTGCGGGGAGGGCAGAAATTATTGGTGGGGATAATCGAGCCAACGGTGGCGGGGATCCGCTCGCTCACCAGAATCCGCGGCTGCCGTGGGGCGGCGAAGCGGACAACCCGGCGGCGCCACCGGGCCCAGGTGTAGTTTCATACTTCAGCAGATCGAGACAAAGGCGATGCCTGTTCTGCTCGTCGCTTTTGTCTTCTTTACAGGGATGAAATAAACTGTTGGATTTCACGGGATTGAATAGTAATTTCCGATCTCACATATTCTTCAATTAAGGATAAAAAAAATATAATGGAGTAGTTATCGGACCCGTTTGTAGGATCCGGACCCGGAATCCCTATTTGAGTGTCTCAAAATTCGTGCAGACCTGTGGAAATCGCGACCCGGTCAGACTCACAGCTGGTCGTCCTGGAGAGCCGAGCGGACTCGGCCAGGACTCGTTCCCGACGCGGAAGTATAGAGAGCGAGGAAGAGAGAGAGAGAGGGGCGCCGGCGCCGGAGAAGATGGTGGCGAGTGTCCTAAACGGGACTGAAGATTGTCAAGTGTGTGGAGTGAACGGATCAGACTGTTGGAATTCGAGGGATGTGATAATCGCACGGTACTGGATGATCCCGCTGAGAAAATTTGAAGCCATCGGGGGAGGGGAGATGGATAGACTGGTTCCGGCGACGGGGAGGAGAGAGAATGTGAGATGGAGAGAGAGAGAGGAAGAGGGAGAGGTGGTACCTGAAGCGGATCCTCTTGAGATCGTTGCCGCCGTGGGGGAGGGAGATGAAGGTGATGAGGACGCCGGGTTCCACCTGCGCTACCCACTCCCTCTGCTCCTCCTCGGCGACCACCACGCCTACCTCCGATCGCCCGCTCATCGATGGAGTAACTTCCCTCGGCGTAGACGACGAGCTCCCGAGGCCGCTGCAAGCGGCGGCCCTCTGGTATGCGTAGTGGAACCTCTCCGATCCGGAGGCGGCGTCGGAATCGGCGTACGCCGCCGTCTGGCGGGCGCAGGGCTTGCACTGTCGGTAGGCTCCGGAGGCCTTCATCGCCATGTCCTTGATCTGGCCAACGCGGAAATCTTCAGGAGGACAAAACGACGAACGCCTTCAGAATGAGGAAACCCTAGGCCATGGAGCCGTATCTACCTGCGCTGTGAGGGCTCTGATGGCGTGCCGAGTGCTCGGTGTCGCGGCGCCGTCCTCATCCTCTGGCTCCTGCTGGAGCGAGCCGCCGATTTGCTTCGAGCAGGCGATGCACGTCAGCATCCTCTTCCAGATCGGCGAGATCGGGGGCGGGGGGTTGTTTGTGGTCGAGCTCTCTCGTAGGAGACTCCTCCTCTGCGAGAGAGCAGACAAGGACTACTGCTCCTGCTCAGGCGGCTTTAATAGCTTCCATCAATTCCTCTCTCCTCCCGCAGAGATTCCCCGTTGGCTTTAATTCCTCCCCTGTTGCCGCCGAGCTGGAAAACGAAAGCCCCACAGACACAGAGAGAGATAGAGATATATAGATAGATAGAGAGAGAGAGAGAGAGCGCTAAATGAGGGGAGCTCGCTGCAATGGCTAGGGTTTGGAGAAAGTGGTGGAGGAGATCTCAAGGAAGACGGAGGGGGATGGGCCTTTTAAAAACGGAGGGAAGGATTTGGTGGGGGGGTGGGGTTGCCACCAGGCGGGGCGAAGCAGGGAAGCGCCGTTTGGCACCGTTAGACTGGGCCCCACATCTTCGCCGACTATCCTCAACTCCTAGTCAACGGAGACTCCGCGTGGACGGAGACAAGGCGTACGATAAGCAGCATGAAAATGCCCAAATCAGCCTCCTTATCGCAGGGCGGATGTGGGGGTAGTGGGAGGCTTTTGCGTCTTTTCCCAGACTGAGAGGCCACCGCTCTACCTTTTTCCCTGGAGCAAATTTTAATAAATAACTGTAAAATTTTATTTCGGTGTTTTATATTATCCGTGACTGGAAAGTGCGGTTTTATTTTTTAAAAATATCGGCCACTTGCAGAGTATATGCGAAGGCATTAATTGCATGCCATCAAAAAATATTTTTAATATTTATTCATTTTTATAACGTCAGAGGTTTTGGCGTGGCCGGTGAATCGGCAGACTCGGCCGATTCAAACCGGGTCCAGATACGATGGAAGACTCTGCCTTGCCGGGTGGGGGACGGCGGACGACTGTACGGCTCCGCCGGCCTTGTCCTCCCTTTCTCTCTTAAAAAAACCTCTCTCTCTCTCTCTAGCTCTCTCTCTCTTGGGGCCATTGGTAGTCCGTTGGGAGTCGGTACGTGGTGACACGTACGGTTGCTTCACTTGCTTGGGTTGACCGCCAGGTGTTATTGTGGACCTGGTAACAAGTGATTCCCTTGGGCCCCCATGAGGGGAGGGGCCCATTAATGGGCGGACCCTGTTTTTATTTGTGGGCCTAATTTAGTGGCCCGGCCGGAAATCGTCAGAAGTCTGGCCCATTGGAAACTTCGCTTGGCACGTGCAACACGGGCTGATGGCCGTACTATCCGGATCGCCACGTGCTCCTTCTGGGAGGTAGTGGTGTTTCTGTGAATAATGTGAAATCAAGGGCCTTTTAAAATTCGAGGATACGCCCAAGCGGCGGGGCCCAGTGAAGGGACCCGAACCATCCAGTGAGTGCCACGTATGCGGACGCCGTGATGATGTCATCAACCCCCCCTCCAACCCCCCCCCCCCTTTTTCTCCTCCGCGTAGCGAATTCGCTGCAAAAACCAGAGGCCCAGTTTCGCCGGCATTCTCCCCAAACCGAGAAGGCGGCGCCACCGCCTCTCAGCGGTCCGCCGGAGAGGGTAGAGTTCGATCCGGGGGGTGGGGAAGGCGGCGGAAAATGTCGATGCTGCGGCGGCGGAAGGGCAGCGCTCCGCCGGAGCTACCGGTTGGCGCCGGCGCCGTCGGAGTGGCGGAGGAGGAGGAGAAGAAGGCCGAAAGGGTGCCGGCGACCAGACAGAAGAAGGCGAAGTGGTCGTGCGTGGACAACTGCTGTTGGTTCATCGGCTGCGTGTGCTCGGCTTGGTGGCTTCTCCTCTTCCTCTACAACGCCATGCCGGCGTCCTTCCCGCAGTATGTGACGGAGGCCATCACGGGGCCGCTGCCGGATCCCCCGGGGCTCAAGCTGAAGAAGGAAGGGCTGACGGCGAGGCACCCCGTGGTCTTCGTCCCCGGGATCGTCACCGGCGGCCTGGAGCTCTGGGAGGGCCACCAGTGTGCCGACGGGCTCTTCCGGAAGCGCCTCTGGGGAGGAACCTTCGGGGAGGTGTACAAGAGGTGCGCCCGCTTATCTCTCCTCTCCTACTCCTTCTCCTCTATTACCAGTCTGATCTTCTGCGCTGGTTCTTAGCGCCTTCTTGATGGGATTTCCTGATACTTCATTTTGCCATGGATCTAGAGATACCTTTTGGTGAGCAAAAAGGCATCCGGTCTTCTTCCTCAGAATCTGTTCTCCAGTGACCAGGCCTTTTTATTTTATCTTATCGCAAATCTTTTAATACAGCTTAGCCTTATTTTTTTTCATGTTGCTTGCTATGATTGGAACCTCTGCAGACCCTTGTGCTGGGTCGAGCACATGTCCTTGGATAATGAAACTGGGTTAGACCCTTCTGGGATCAGAATCAGACCCGTTACGGGCCTTGTGGCCGCCGACTACTTCGCGCCAGGGTACTTCGTATGGGCCGTTCTAATTGCTAATTTGGCACGTATTGGCTACGAGGAGAAGACCATGTACATGGCTGCATACGACTGGAGACTCTCTTTCCAGAACACCGAGGTACCCATCTACTCTTTTCTTTTTATTTAGTAATAATAATAATAATATTAATAATAATAATAATAATAATAATAATAATAATAATAATAAGAAGAAGAAGAAGAAGAAGAAGAAGAAGAAGAAGAAGCATTCTGGGCTCCATGGATGCGCTTTCTCCATCTTACTGGCTTTGAATCGGATTGAACAGGTGAGAGATAAAACGCTCAGCAGGATAAAGAGTAACATAGAACTCATGGTGTCGACGAACGGTGGAAAGAAGGTGGTGGTGATTCCGCATTCAATGGGAGTTTTGTATTTTCTCCACTTCATGAAGTGGGTAGAAGTACCAAGACCGATGGGGGGTGGTGGGGGCTCAGACTGGTGTGCAAGGCATGTAAAGGCTGTGATGAACATTGGTGGACCATTCTTGGGTGTTCCTAAAGCAGTTGCAGGTCTATTCTCAGCTGAGGCAAAGGATGTTGCTTTTGCCAGGTACTTTCTTCTTTCAGACTATGTCCTGGTGATGATTTCCTAAAACCTTTATTTCGTACCTACTCTTTCAGTTTCTGGGACCTGATGATCCATAATTGGGTTCCATGAATGAGTATTGCTCGGAAATACCCAGATTAGTTTGATACCATTTTAGCAGTATTAAACGACGAATTCAGCTTAACAGGTTTCTGAAAATTGGAGACGCTGAAGAATGTTTTATAATCTCTTGGGTTTTATATCTTGAATAAGCACTTGTTTTCTCTTTACGACCGATCTCCGTTTACATTTCTCAACCTGGCAATACAATTTCCGAGATTCTTTAGGTTCTTGAATCAGAACTCAATAGAAGAACTTAATAAATCTCGAAAAGGTGAAGACATATCATGGTCTTCCATTCCTGTTGGCGTAGATTTTTTATTTTCATTGGCAACTAAATCCGTGTTTTCTCTTTATGCCCAATTTCCATTTCCATTTCAACATTTGTTGGTAAAATTTCAGGTGTCTTCTTGCCTCATTAATCAGATTTCAATGAAAGAATTTAATAAGAGTTAAAAAAAGTCGAAGACACATACATCTGACGGTTCTCCAATCTTTTGGGCCATAATTATTTTTTATCTTCAATGGAAATAAGCTGTCATTTTCTCTTTTTCCCCAATTTCCATTTCAATTTCCATTTGTTGATCCAATCTGAGGGTTCTTCTAGGTTAATTAGTCAGATCTCAGTTGAAGAATTTAATAAATTATGAATATTAAAAGCATACAACCTGAGGAGTCTTAATTTCAATTTCCACTTGCTGCCCATTTGTTGATGCAATCTGAGGGATCTTTTAGGTTCAATAACCAGATTTCTAATGGAATAATTCAATAACCTTCAGTAAATCGAAGACATATTAAGTTTTTCCAATTCTTTTGGGTCGTGAACTTTTTTTGTTCAACCCACAATGAGCTGTACCAATACGCGAACTATCTTTTTGTCTCTTTATGCAGGGCAATTGCTCCTGGTGTGCTGGACTCTGACCTGCTCGGTCTTCAGACTCTACAACACGTGATGAGGATGACCCGCACGTGGGATTCGACCATGTCGATGATCCCAAAAGGGGGAGACACGATCTGGGGTGGCCTTGATTGGGCCCCCGAGGAGGGATCTGAATGTAGCTTTAAGAAACCTAAGCACAATGATTCTCAGGTGGCTGAGGACGTTAAGGCCGAGAAGGTGGTTCCCCCCTTAGATCATTCTAATTATGGGAGGCTTGTGTCTTTCGGGAAAGATGTCTCTGTGGCTCCTCCATCCACCATTGAGCGGATAGAGTTTCGGGTAACTTCCCATAACCCACCCTACTCCACTTTCTGTTTCCCCTGGTGATTCTTCAGATCAATTGGTCATTATGGTATCAATTTCATGGGACGTTCTAGGAAAATTGTGATCTTCAGTGATGACTCCATTGCTATGTTTTTATTTAAGTTTATTTTAGTTAAAACTTTACCCTCCCGTGGCCAATCTACTCTTTACACGACCATGGTTATGAGCCAAAAAACGATAAAAAAACTATTTTCTAGTGTACCATCTTAGATTTTGGTAGGATCCTGTGGAGATGAATGCCTCAACATCGGTTTTTATTTTTTCTACTTTTTTTATTGAAACTCTGCTTCCCAGGGCCAGTCAGCCTCCTTACAGAGATCCATTGTTCCTGTTCAGAAATAATAATAATAATAATAATAATAATAATATGAAGAAGAAGAAGAAGAAGATTCTATGTTTTACATCAACTCTGCTCATCAATATTTAGTAGGATCAGTCTAATCTCGTGCTCAGATTATTTGTAATTAATTATTTGCGAGGAATTATTTTATGTGGACTCTGAATAAAAGAGAATTTCCCATTAATTGATCATACTGGAGTCCCTTTACCATGAGGCTGCCTGTTTTCAGGATGCCATCAAGGGAAATAACTTTGCGGCAGCAAATGCCTCCTGCGATGTCTGGAACGAATACCACGAGATGGGCTGGGGAGGAATCAAGGCGGTGGCGGACTACAAGGTCTACACAGCGAGCTCAATCTTGGACCTTCTTCATTTTGTGGCCCCGAAGATGATGCAGCGCGGAGGCACCCATTTTTCTTATGGAATTGCAGATGATCTAAGTGATCCCAAGTATCAACACTACAAGCACTGGTCCAACCCTTTGGAGACCACGTGAGATTCTCTCTCTCTCCTCTCACTCCTCTCTCTTTCTCTCGCTCTCTCTCTCGCTAGTGCTACTGCCTTGCATCATTCATTGAGCATCTCATATTCTTCTTCATGCATTGGGCCTATTGGTGGGCATGCCATTGTTAAGATGACATTAAATCTCTCTATTGCTTAATCGTGTCCAAAGTTTTTTTTATTTTTATTTTTATTTTTATAGTTTTGATGATTTTTGGGAATAACGTTGATAAGAAATAGTCAGTCCCATATCAATTATTATTCTGGCTTAATGTTTAACTTTGAGCTGGGTGGCCCGATTTCCATGATGAGTAGTGAACACGAGGAATAGTCCCAAAAGACTGATTAATTTACCTCATCTTTGCTTCTTCAGGCTTCCAGATGCCCCTGAAATGGAGATATACTCCATGTACGGTGTCGGCATCCCCACTGAGAGATCCTATGTCTACAAGATATCCTCCTCCTCCGAGTGCAACATCCCATTCCAGATCGACACATCGGCGGAGGCTGGCACTGAGGGGAGCTGCCTCAAGGGTGGGGTCCACTCTGTCGACGGGGATGAGACCGTGCCCGTCCTCAGCGCAGGCTTCATGTGCGCCAAGGGCTGGCGGGGGAGGACCCGCTTCAACCCCTCCGGCATGAGGACCTACGTGAGAGAGTATGACCATGCACCGCCGTCGAATCTTCTCGAAGGCCGTGGGACCCAGAGTGGGGCCCACGTTGACATCATGGGCAACTTTGCCCTCATCGAAGATGTCATCAGGGTGGCGGCGGGTGCTACTGGCGAGGAGCTGGGCGGCGATCAGGTCCATTCGGGCATCTTCAAGTGGTCCGAGAAGATCGATCTGCCACTCTAGATCACTGGGTGAGTTCTATATAATTCCTATTAAATTTAGTTTTTAAACAAGATTTCATCTTTTTTTCTGGGGGATCTCCTACTCGATGACAGTTTCCTGAATTGGCATTGAAGATTTTTTTAAAAAAATAAAAGAAATTAACCATTGAGGAAAGTAGGAACGTAGTTTGATTTCCATGGTGATGATGGCCTGGAGTACAGAGAGGAAGACCCGCCTGTTGACTAATCCGTTGACCATCTCTATTCCTGTTTCTCTAATTCCCATTTTGCTCGTTTTATTTTCTCTGTATTTCATCGTTGTCAACTCATTGATGCCTCCTTTTCTCTTTCCTGAAGCCCGCTCTCTCAGCAGATAAAGCATCCCTAGCAGATCTCTCTCTCTCTCTCTCTCTCTCTCTCTCTATCTGTGTTGTGTGTGTGTGGGGAGGTCAAGAACCATGGAAATATGCATTTTATTTCCGAATATTCTTCCACATGAGAAAAGTCTTGATTTTCTCCCCTGCTGGGGCTTCAAGTTCGTCATCTGATGGGAACGAGGGGCTACTGGTTTCAGGCACCGATCATGGTACCCACCGCCGCCCTCCACCGCCGCCGGTGGCCAGCTGCCCTCCTTTTCCCCTGCCCCAAATTGTTAATATCTAATTGGCTGACTTGATGTATTATTCGATCCGTCATTATTCCTAGAACCCATATCTCTCTCCCTCTCTCTCTATCTCTCTCTCCCTCTCTCTATCTCTCTCTCCCCCTCTTCCCTCTCTCTCTCTAGACATACATAAGAACCCATCTCTCGCTCTCTCTAGATATATATATGATAATAATAAATGTGCGTGTTTATTTACTAATTAATGAAGACGTGATTTTAAATAGTTTTCTGCAAAGATTCGCGCCGTATTATTTACGGAATCCTTTTGGGCTTGGAGATCGATGCTGTTGGAATTCATGGAGGTATATCGTTCTCTTCGAGTCAAAGACCGTGATAAATATCATCCCCGGATATTACTATAAAAACATCCACCTCTCGTCCTATAAATATCGTTCTCGCCGTATTATATCGTTGACCCTATCTGTACTTTTTTTCCAAAAAAAAACACTAATACCGAGAAACTTTAATACATTTTATTCATATAATAATAAATATTTCTGGTGAGATATTTACTTGATTTTATGGGCCGGGAGTGTTATTGGGCCCAGTACACTCTGGACCCCCCACTTTGGCTTGGCATCTGCCACGTGGCTTCTTTGCCAGTATCATATCTCCTCTCTGTGTCACTCTATTGGGCCTAATTGGACTT
The DNA here is from genome assembly GCA_902729315.2 of Spirodela intermedia. NCBI lineage: Eukaryota > Viridiplantae > Streptophyta > Magnoliopsida > Alismatales > Araceae > Spirodela > Spirodela intermedia. The sequence goes on from LR746271.1 coordinate 3,604,308, forward strand.
TTTCTTGGGCTTGGGTTTCTCATTAGAGATGATTAAGGCCCGAAAGGCCCATCCCGGGCCCATTGGCGCATCACCGTCCTCTTTGTTTATTCAACGAATAAGAAAGAGAGGAGAAAAAACTCCTAATTAATAATAATAATGGCAACTCTAAAGGCTATTAAAATAACTAAAAACAGGAAAATTGTGGGCCGGGGTATTACCGTCATTCCGTATTTGCCATAATTCGCACGCAGGGTCCATTCCATTTAACTTTTCCCCGCCGAGGCGGGGCCCTCCTTGAACACCGGAATACCGAAAAGGATCCTGTCAAGTTCTGTTTATTACCAATTGGACCATTAATCTCGTTACGTAAGCCGGCGCACGAGATGGCCCCACCGGAGGATACTATCGTACTGTCCTTGTCGGGAGAGAGAGAGAGATGTGGAAGGCTGCCTCGCCGGTGGGCGCAGAGAGAGACAGAGAGAGAGGGGGGAAGCTATAGAGAGGGAAAGGGTTCATACCTGGTGTAGGCTGGGAGGGATTTACGGCAGCGAAGTGGTGGTGGTGGTGGTGGTACTCTGTCTATTCTTTTTTCCCTTCTTTTGGGGGGGGGGGAGGGGAGGGGAGGGAGATGGGGATTGGTCTATGTGGAGGCTGGCATGGGCGGGAGGAGGGAGGAGCTAAGGAAAGAGTCGATGACGAGGAAGCCTGATTGCGGGGAAAGAAGGGGGCAGGGTCGCCGCGCCCGGTGCTCCAAGGTGGGGAAGGAGGGGGCGAGGGGAAGCTCTGTTCCCGTGTCTCTTTGACGTCTTGTTCTCCTCACGATTGTCTACGCCATTTTGAATGCATTTCTGCGGATCCTTGTTTGTTTGCTTCCCTCGTTTTGGGCCGGTGGTGTTTCTGCGTTCTTCTCGGTTCGACTGTCGGGGTGGGCTCTGCGTGATTTCTGATCTCCTTTTGCTTTTCGTTTGTTTAGTGCTGATTTCCTTCCCTTCCAGCGTGTGCAGCCTTTCAGAGCATTCCTCGCGTTACTTTTCTCAGATTGATCAGACCTCTGCATGCTAGAGTTGCTTTTCTTCTTCTTCCTGTGTTGGGGGGGAGTTCGAGTCATATTCAGTGTTCCTCATCTCATCTGGCGTAGAAAAGATGGTTGAACTCGAAGAGGGAAGATAAGGCGTGTGCAATAGATGCATCTGGCTTTCAATAGATGGTCGCGCCTGAAGAAACTGAGCATGTGGCTGCTGCCCCCTTATGATGGCGATTCGCACTCCCCCCATGTTCTTCGTCTGAAAGGAAGTTCTTCAAGCCGGTGGCCGATAGAGTTTTTGGAAATCCTGGCTACCCTCGGGTGCATTTCGTGCCTCAATTGGATCTGGATTAGAATTGTGCCGGATGAAGTTATTTTCTCTTTGGATCTCAACAGAAAGTTGCATTTTTTCCCATGTAGAGAATCTCGAAAGAGTAATTAATATCAAATGTTGTTGAATTTTCAATAGAACCTGGATTATAATTTGAGTTAAACTTCGGTGGCAGAAGACCCTGAAATTGGGAGAGACCAACAATGACTGTTCTTGTGAAGAACTGTCGATACTCACACCTTTGGTTTTGCTTCCTTTTTTTTCCAATATTAAACATGTTATTTTCCGTCTAGCATTATTTCTCTAAAAACATTAGGTTTAAATTTTAGCATTATGCTCCGAATGTCAGACTAATTACATGTAAACACTTTTGGACTAGTTAATTTATTTAACAACCGATCCTATCAGCTCAATGTGGCTTCTTGCTATGTTCTTTTAGGAATTTTCTCCAAGGAAATTATTTTCATTTTCTTTAATCTCTGCTTAATCTCTTGATCATTAATAGTAACTTTGTGCTAATCAAGTCGGCACTGTAATAACCTTGCAACCTCAGCTTCTGTAGGTGCGCATCTTTACCGCCCAAGCATGCGGTAGGGACGAAGCTGAGAGAATCTGAGGGCTTGGAAAGCTTGTTTATCTCGTTTGATTCAAGCTGACCACGGGTTCCCTCTCATTCTCCTCTGAAAGATTTTGTAAGCGATAAACTCTCCCACACAGAGCTGTAATCAAGTGAGGCAACTCATCCGCCAGATGCCAGAACAGGACTCATCCTCTACTCAGTCAAGCAGTCAATCTCATAACGTTTTGGAGGGCTTGAGGCATGGGATCTCAAATATCCAGTCTTTCAAGCCATACCCCGGTATGAATCACCACAGCTTACTCTAACGACGTGCTCCCAAAAATAAATTTGTTGACTTTTCTTCTTTCTAAAATCACCATCATCTGTGGTCAAGCATTGTGGCGCTGGTGTTCACACATTGCGGCACCTGACCTCGATTAACTTGGCCTTTTGGTGTGGTCAATGGGTTTCTTTTACATTTCTTTTATTGTCTTCTGCAATGATTTGGCTTTGAAGTTTCTTCGTTTATGGTCAACGAGTCCACTGTGAGTCAGCTGGGGTCGACCACATGCAGTGATCTTCTACGCTTTGTATTACCTGCAATTTTATAGACTAATCCAGGATAAGTATTTGCATTACTAGTTTGGTTATGATCAGGTCCCTCGGTCGATTGGTTTTAGGCTTCATTTCATTGCCATTTCTTTTTCGCTTTCCATTTTTTCTGCGTGAGAATTATTTGTAGGATCTCATTTATCAGATGATATTCGGCCAGTTATTTCGCTTTATTCATGATTTGCCAGTAATCTCGACCAGTTTTCAACAATCTTAGGAATCCTCACTGTTCATTTAATGACCAACTTTAACGAAATGTGTGAGCATGTCATGTTCTTCTGGTGAGTCTTAATTAAAGAACCTTGTGTTTCTAATTCTCACTCTTGCATCAGGTGAAGATAGGAGCGATGCCGCTGAAGAACGTGGAAACCTGGCTTTATCGTCAGGACCATTGGGAGTCTTCTCCGTCCAAAACCCTGATTATAGGCAGTCCATCTTGAGTTCATCTGGTGTAGTAAGGATATATTTATACATATTTATTCGATCATCTTCATATACCTCTTTTTTTTGTTGTTGTTGTTGTATCCATCACTTTGCTTGCTCAATGGCTGCTCACATCTGATGATAGATAGTGTGGTGTCAAATCTCTGCCGCAGAATTGCATCCCCTACACGTATGTGGATCCATACTATGGAGGCTTCGTGGCTGCCTATGGAGCTCATTCTTTCGTAAGTGGGTCCTGGATCCTTGTTTATTTCTCTAAAAATACCAATTATTCCGACTTTAAACATAGCCAAATCCCAGGATGGTTTGGCCCTGCTACCAACCCAATATAGCAGCATATTTATGTGCCTTTTTATTATTTTTATTATTATTATTTATTTATTCTTTAGGGAAATTCCTCGCGACCTCCCAGTCTTTGGTTCTCTTTCATGAGGCATCGGTTGCTCCCATCAGCTGGAAAGCTATGCCTCTTGATGTGAGCTCTAATATAACCGACCAAGTCAACTGGTGGAGCTCCTACTAACGAACCCATATACCCATAGTAGCATGTTTTTATGTACGCCATCGGCCAGAAAAATGTCTCACTCATGAGCAATCAAATTTCTCTCTCAATCAGCATGAAAGCAATCAAATGACGTCGGTTTCTCTCACTACTCCTGGATGACTATCCAGCAAACCCTGAGAACCCCTTCAGCCCAATGTCTGACCTTGATGATGCTCCTGGGCTTTTACCGCAGATTTTTTCTTCTTTTTTTTCGGCTAGTTTATTTATGTAAGTAATTTCATTGAATCCTTTGTTTGGATGATGGGATTCAAAATCTTGATTGCGGGCAGGCCGACCCCCAGATGGCGGCGGAGGCCGCCGTCCTCCCCGCGCGGGTCCCACTTCCCATCGAACTCGCGGAGGCCGAGCCCGTCTATGTCAACGCCAAGCAGTACCACCGGATCCTCAGGAGGAGACAGCTACGCGCCAAATTGGAGGCCCAGAATAAGGTCGTCAAGGAGCGGAAGGTCAACGCCGGATCTTTCCTTTCTTCCCGTTCGATTTTCTTTTTTGCCGCCGGAAAAAAACTCTGGTACCGAACCTCGCCGCCGCCGTTCTCGCAGCCGTACCTCCACGAATCCCGCCATCTCCACGCCGTGAAGAGAGCTCGAGGCTCCGGTGGGCGGTTCCTGAACACGAAGTCCCAGCAGGAGCACCAGGTAGCCGCTGCGGCGGCGGGCGGGGATGTCTCCGGGTCTACGGCGGCCCGGTGGCCGTCGCCGTCGGAGGAGGAGAACGTCGGCGGGTCCTCCGCCTCCACCTGCTCCGATACGACCAGCGCTTCGAACGGGGACGTCCTCCGGCCGCCGGGCGGCGCCGCCCACGGCGGCGGAGGAGCGGCAGAGCGGCGGCGGGTGTCTTCTGCCAGGTGAGCCGCCGGGGGACGGTCGCAGGCAGCAGCAGCCTCGCTTGCGGGCAATTCATCCTTGGCTTTTGATGGCTTCTTCGGGTAGACTCTGTGGGCCTTCGCCGTCTGGGTAAAGCGCCGCCGCTGTTGGTGGTGGTAGTTGTAGTGGCCATGGGGGAGGGCCATCCTCCTCCGCTCCCTTATTTTCTCTCTCTCTCTGGAAGCATCCGAATTGTTTCTCTCCTAAACCTCTATCTATCAATCTATCCACGTGTTTATATATCAGAGAGCTGCTCTGATGTTCGTCCTCTCTCTCTCTCTCTCTCCAATGATGATCACAACGCCTTGCCTGGCTGAGGCAATCGATATCTCCACCATCAGGAACATTTTCTCGAAACGTGCCGTCATTCAAAGCAAAACTACAGCAAACCCAACAATTTTGTCGGGAAAGCTCTGCGTCATGTCCATTGCCTTCCGGGGTATGTACAGGCGATCATTCCTTTGATATACAAGAAAAGGAAGAGAGAGAAAGAGAGAGAGAGAGAGAGAGAGAGAGAGAGTGTTCAGATAGAGGAGCCGGACCTGAGGACCTTCTCGAGCTTCTCGGCCTTAGCATAGTCCTTGTCGGCGAGGGGGCCGGCGGGGAACGGCGTGATCTCCAGAACCAGGTGCGGAGTGGGGAGCTCATCAAAGAGGGCTCTGACATTGTTGCAGCAGACGCTCTCGCCATGGGCGCTCTCCCTCCTTATCTGGCAACCCTGCAAAGCCGTAGAGGCCCCTCCTAAGATCAGAGTTCATCTAGAGGAAGATGGAAGACAGGAGAAGCCAACCCCAGCTCTCAGAACTTTAGGATTCTAGTAATGGCGGCAGGAATCGGAGAACCCACCTTCCTCATTAAGCGCACAGAAGCCAAATCGAGAAGAAGCATGGAGAGAGAGGGCGTAATCGAGAATGAAGAAGACCAGAGAGAGAGAGAGATATATAAATATTCAGGGTGGGAATGGCGGCACGAATCGGAGAACCCACTCTGACCATATCAGTAATGAGTGAGAGCAGCTGGAAGGAAGCACCGAAGGGGAGATATTCTCTCTGATTGCTCTTGGAGGAGACGGTGGTGAAGCTCCTGCTGGATCCCTTACTGAGTAGCGAAAGAAGACAAGGTAATTCAAATGATGGTTTCTCTCTAGCTGTTGCTGGACCACTGTTTATTTCTCTCTAGCTGTGGAAGAAACCTCTGAGCTTCGAAGAAGCCAGCCAGGAAGAAGCTATTACTTTCCCTCTCCTGGGCTGGGACACAGAGAGAGAGGGAGAGGAGTTACCTTATGAGAGGTGGCGTCTATAAACTGGTCGTCGTCGGAGAGCAAGGAGGCGATGGCCTTGAGAAGGCGCTTGCCTTCGGTCTTGGAAGGAACCCGGTAGCTCCTCTTGAGGGTGCCCTTCGTGGTGGGATGCCACTTGCTGACCAACTTCCTCCTGTCCACGGCTTCCTTGTCCTCTGGGAATCACGCAGCCAAGTCTGATCAGAATCCTAATTCATGGAAAACATAGAATCTGTCCTGTGGAGTTGGTGTCCTCAGGTGGGCATTTTCACAAACAGTTTGCAGGTCAACAAAACCCTATAGGGCGACCTATGGATGTTTCCACATCTGAAGAACTCATTCCAGTTTGGTGAGCCAGATCGCTCGGATCAATGTCGATTCCCACAGGAATTCGGGGAATCGGAAGCCAAGAGGGAGAAAGAAGAAGAAGAAGAGACCTGATCCTCCTCGCCAGCCCTCCAGCCATTTGGAGAATCCGAGATCATCACTCCTGACCCCAGAACCTTGGAAAACACAGAAAAAAGGAGGGGAGAAACGGGGCAACCGATCAGATGCGACACACAGATAAAAATAAAAATAAAAAGAATGCAGGGGATTAGGTATTCAAACATGTTGAAGATCGACGAACCAGAAGGGGATAATGGACTGGAGGGGGATCCGGCGAGGCCGGCCTTGAGGAGGGCGTAGAACACGCAGAGGCGGCTGGCCCACAGCACCGGGCCCTCCACCAGGGAGGAGCGGACGGGGGATTCCCGCTTCGTGTTCCTGGAGAAGCCAGATCCTCTCAGGGCGGCACCATTGAACGATGTCCCAACCTCCAGAGGGGCCACGAAGGGGTTCCTGAGGAGAGGATGAACGCTTCTGTCGCTCCTGGGAGACGAGAAGAGAAACCCTGTGGCAGTGGGAAGCAGCAGCACTGATGGAGCCATAGCTCCCTTTCCTGGTCGATGGAGCTTCAGATACACAGCGAGAGAGAGAGAGAGAGAGAGAGAGAGGGAGTAAATCTTCTTCCTACAGGAGGGATAATGAGGATCCGAGTACTGAAGAATACGGGGCCCTGTCTGCCACGTGGAAGAATTCTATTTGATGCATATTTGGACGTACCGATCTTGTACATCTCTACGCACGGAACAAGTCTTGTACAACATAACATATCTACGCACAGGATTGGGGGGTCCGTTCTCTCCGGGAGGAGCTGACTTTTGCACTGAAGGGTCAACCCGATTTTGGTACAGGTTTGACAACTTAAGCCTATCATTTGACTTTGTGTCGCCAAAAGCCGACTCGGGATTAGAAAGGGACATGCTCCTAGTCAACTTATATAAAAGCTAAAAGTCTTATCTGACTAAGTCTTCTTTATTATCTCCAAATCGAACCAAAACTAGATGGTCTGAAATGATCGTGATTATAACGAGAATCGATTCTTGAACCAGGATGCGGCGGCGATTGGAGGAGCGCGAGGGTATGTTACTTATATGAACACTATGCCCCATGACACAAGCAGCACGGGTCGGTCGTCTCGTCTCTGTCACCTTCAGACTCGTATACAAGGGGTGGGGGTCGAGTTTGAAGAGCAGCGATGCAGTCTCCAAAAACTAAAAAACGTCAACGCATAAGGTCAACGAAACCCACGAGGAACGTTGACGGGATGTTCCTTCTCCGGTCTTCAATGTGGCTGCTGAAATTCTGGCCAACTGCCCTGATTCGGCTGCTGCAGGAAGACGTCCTCCGGATAAAGTAAATCAACGGACACCTGGTCGGCGGCGGTAGAGACCGCCGCCACCGCCGCCACCGCCGCCGGCGACAGCGGAAGAGGTCGCGGCGTGACAGGCAGCGGCGACGGCGGAATAGGAGGCAGAGGCAGCGACGGCGGCGCGAGCGTCGGCCGCTGCATCGGGACGATGTCGAGGAGGAAGTCAAAGGACCCGTGGCGGGCGATGGCGACCGCCACGTCATTCATCCGGAGCATCCGGCGATTCATCTCCTGGCTGTAGGCCCAGGAGCGGAGAGTCAACTCGAGGACGAACAACCGGCAGGCATGGGCGAAGACCACGAGGGCCTCGGAGGCGACATGATTCACGTCCTCGTCGGCCTTAATGATCTTCATGATCCTCGCCAGCGGGAGGTCGGTGATGACGACGTCGGCGGCCTCCCGCCGCTGCCGCTCCCAGAAGTCGTCGAGGCAATGCTGCAGGCGAAGGAGGTGCCCCTGGCAGAAGAGCTCGTAGGACGAGGGCGGTGGCAGCGGTGGCGGCTGCTGCTGCATCTGGCGGAGCTGTGGGACTCGCCCCGCCGGGAAGGGAGGCGGTGACCACTGTTGCCGCATCTAGCGGAGCCGCGGGACCCCCCCCGCCGGTAATGGAGGCGGCTCCTCCCCCGGTGGCCGCTGCCGGTGGACGAATCGGATCCGCCTTGCCGGAAAGCGAGGCCGCGCCGACATGGTCGTTGCCGCCGGTGGACGCTGGCGGTGGAGGAACTGGTAGGAGGAGGGCTGCTGCTGCTGTTCCTGGCCGTGGAGCTGGATTTGCCCCGCCCTAATGAGAGGCGGTGACGCCATGGCCATCGCCGCCGGTAGACGCTGCTGCTCCTGGCCGTAGAGTTGGACCGGTCCCGTCGGAATGGGAGGCGGCGCCGCCATGGTCGTCCCCGTCGGTGGGTGCTGCTGCTCTTGAACATAGAGTTGGACCGGCCCCAGAGTAATGGGAGGCGGCGCCGTCATGGTCGTCCCCGCTGGTTGGTGTTGCTGCTCCTGGCCGTAGAGTTGGACGCGTCCTGCCGGGGAGGGAGGCGGCGGCGCCATGGCTTTCGCCGGGAGTGGCTGCTGCTGCTCCTGCCCGTAGAGCTGGATCCGTCCTGTCGGAGAGGGAGGTGGCGCCGCCACGACTGTCGCCGCCGGTGGCTACTGCTGTTGCATGAGATCGTCCATCTTGGGACTGCAATAGTGCTCATAAATCAGCGATTTGTTTATGGACAAAAGCGCACCTTCGTAAGTAAATAAGGAAAGAACAAAAAACCGGAGAGTTCGTTGGTGAGGAAATAATTAATTAACTAAGAATAAGTTATATGGGTTGGCTTAAGAAGTGAGAAGAAGAAATTGAATCCAAAGAAAAGTCAACTCTACCACTAGTCAACTATGGATGGAGAGCAATATATTCCTACTTAAGATATATAACAAATCATCATTTTCCTTCTACAGTTCATCGTGACATATTCATAACGAAGACAAATATACATCCAATCACCATTAGTGAATCAATGCACCAAATATACAAGTTCCACAGACTGAAAGTTGACTTCCCAAAAAAGGTCAAAACCTTTTTTCAGTAATAAAAATACTCCTGCAGTTTTATCCGTCGATGAACAGAAAAGAATCGGCCGAAGGAAGAAGCAGGGCACTCTTGCATGTTTCCATTAGAGGAAGACAGCTTTCCAAGAAACCCGAAGCCAAGAACACACGGGTACATAACAGGTTTGGGGAGGTCAACTTTCTGAGGAAAGGTTAACATCTAATATAGTATTGTGGGGAGGGGGGATCTTCCGAGTAAATGATCCGAAAAAAAATCTCTCAAGGAAGAGGAAGGAATTATACCTCCAGCGGAGCCGCCGCAGTTGAGGAGCTTCGAGGATTGGAGGGCCCCACCGCCGTCCACTACGGCGGCGGAGGATAACTGCGGTCCCCCGCACTCGCCCAAGAATCTTGGAGCCCTCACCGACAACTGGGCGGAGGGAATGTCGGTTCTTGGAGAGCAGCTGGGGTTTTTGTTCCGCAACCGCTAAAGGACCCTATTTGTAGGACGATTATGATTTGATTAAAGTCATAGTCTTGAAATAAAGTTATCATCTTTATCGTAGATTTCATAGACCCACCTCCTCCAACGGACGCAATAGGGCGGGAGACCACGTGATCCCCCGTTGACGGGCTGATTCAATGGGAAAGAGGCGTCGTTATCTGCGGGGTGATGGATTTATGGCGCTCCCGTGCTTTTAGCTGTCTTCAGGTTTCCGCTAAAATAAGTCAACGCTGTCCTTCTGACATCAGGAGCTCCCTCTCCGTGAACAAGCGAGACCAGGTGATCTTTATGATCAGAACATCGAAGTCAAAATTGAACCGAAATTTTAAACGGTGCTAGCTGGTGGACAAGAACATCATTTTCCCCTCAGAAAGCCATGGCGGCGCCGAATTATTGTACATCTCAGGAAAATCATACCACAAATGCCATCTTCTCCCATCTGCAAGCAAATGGGGCGCCGATTTTTTTCTGAAAAATAGCGCGTCGCCGATTTTACTCGAGTTTCACGTCGTGGGTCTTATGGTGACCTGTCCAAGATAGGAGGGAGCATCTTCGTACAGCCCAATAATGCAGTTCCACTTGCAACCTACAGCCATCAAGTCAACGAGACAACTTGCCATCAGTTTCTTCATTCGTAAGCTGATGTTTAACGCAGTCCTACAGCCGTCAAGTCAATGAGACTACGTGCCATCAGTTTCTTCATTCGTAAGCTGATGTTTAGCGCAGGCCTACAGCCGTCAAGTCAACGAGACTACTCGCCATCAGTTTCTTTATTCGTAAGCTGAAGTTTAGCGCAGGAATCGCTGCATGATATGAAGAAGGTTCAGGTATCTTTTCCCCTCTTCGAAAGTTATTAGAAAAAAAGGGTTGGAAAATTCTTTAAAGCTGAATGAGAGTAATTATTTAGCCAATATTTTTTGAGTAATCATTATTTTTAATTTCTGGCGCTGGACTCTGTCTCTGTCTCTCTCCCTGTGTGCGTCTCTATCTCTGCGGGGGTGCAAAGTAGTGATAGATAGAGCTTAAGACTCTCGTCGTTGAGTTTTAAAAACCTCACAGATAACCCCCTCAGTAGTGCAAACCCTGCTGGGGAAATGAGAGGGAAAGCCATCAAGAGCCGAGGAAAAGGCGTTGGGCCAAGGCGCTTCAATTGTTCTCTCGTTGATTAATAAATACATGCCGAGTCTCTGTTTGACTTTATGACACCCAATTTGCATCAGGGGCGGCTAAGTCAATCATTCTAAGACGAGTAGTGGGCTCGTCGGTGTCCGATTAAGAAGACCCAGCAAGCCTCCTTGCGTTACCAAACTTGTATTAAAGTCAAAAGTAACTCGGACTGTAAATACAAGATACCCTCGCATCAATACCAACTGGGGGTCAACCATGGAAAGAAGATAGTCAGCGTAACTCAGGCAAGCGGAACAATCCGGAAGCGGTGAAAACGAGTCATGGGCGATTCACGGGTGAACTCCCGTGAATCGCCGGATGGTTCCAGGCATGCGGCCAACCGGGATTTCAGATCTGGAGCTAGAAGAAGACGAGCCCTCCTGTTTCACACGCCCGGTTTGAGCATTTTAGGGTAACCCCACACCACCCCTTACCACTTTGGACTATTTCCCCCACGGACGTTGACCTCTCGAGATGGGCCCCACCTGCCTTCCCTTTCATGCTAGAGACCAGACAGTGCGGGAGGAAACCCAGTCAGAGAGGATTGAAGGAACCCAGAGGCCTCACTGAAGCTGTGAAGCTCTGATGCCAGCTACGTCCCACTCACCTTCTGGGCCTTCTTAGGGCACACCTGCAGGAGAAGCCACTCCATCTCCCTTCGTCATTCATCCTTGGCCTCCTCGAAAAAAAGATAAAAACAATCCGAACTTTCTTTCCAAGGAGGGAGATTGAATACCAGATTCAGATAATAGAAGAAAAAAAATTCAATCCGAATACTAGATTCTGATATAATGCCTACACAATTAGAATATAAAGCAATAATGGAATCACACAGAGAAAAATGAGAGGATGGGTATTGTTCCGGAGTCTGGGTGAGCAGTTTCCTTCAAGCTATTGTCATAGTTGAGTTTAAGCTGATATACACTGGTCTCATGGGCGTCTCCATGAACTCTGTTTCCTCTTATGGATCTTTTGACAATCAAGATGCATCAAATACTCACTAAGGAGAGGTAACCATCATCTTCTCCGAGTATCCTCGATTTGGCTGAAGCTTCTCGAGTTGCAACAAGAGAAGGGGCCAACAACCTCACAATCATCGAATGAGAGAGAGGAAATAAACTTCATAAGACAAAATAACGCTGTCCCTTATGAGCTAATGTACCCATTAACGTGGTTCACAAGAGGGCAATGATATCTAGGTCAACAAACATTACCTAATCAAGTTTGAAATAGGAGAAAATAATAATTGTATGTCACCCATGAATAAAAGTTGTCTACATTTGGGAAGACCATAGAAACAAGATAGGATGCATACCCAAGACGACAAGTGGGGACTTTTTTTGAACGATATATGAATTAGACATATAGTAGAGAGAATTTCCGAATCTCTATTTTTCGGAGGAAAATAAATTCTCTTTTATGACCAAATTTGAAGTAGAGAGAAGGATAATGGCATTGTAGTATGCCATCCTATTGTTCTTTCAAAAAGATTATCTGCATGTAACTTTTCCCAATGAGAGTCGATGTGCACATCTGCTGAAACTTCCAACAATGGCTGAGATTCAGCATTGCATTGACCTCATTTCAAAAGTGACATTAAACAGCATTAGCATTAACGTACCAAGGCTGGATAAATGTTAGAGAAAGCTTGGTGAATTTTGGGTGCAAATTTACACCTTTGGCAAGCTTACACTACTTTTAGGAATAAACTAAATAATTTTATAAAATATATATTATATTATGTTATGTTATAATTTCATTTTATACCAGACAAGTGACCTCTTGTTTTATTTAATGAGAAATTGGGTATAATAGTAGAAAACCATTCTACCTATTATAGGGACTGTATTATATCATTTCATGGAGGAACTATATCATGATGGTGGTGCTACCATGTGATTAAGTTATTAGACTTATCATCTGATTATAAGATCTTGAAATTTTGATATTTGGGCAGCTAAATGAATGAAGTTCATTCAATTGTATAACCTTGCTATTTGCAATAAAGTCAAACATTTGAAAAACATACCAGATGCAGTTGGAAACATTTATCTTTCGTATAATGCAAGTGGGCCATGAAAAAACAAGATAATGGCCTTCTTAAGACATTTTGACCATGAAAAAACCCTTGATTTCATTGAAGAATATTCTCACTGGTGAAGGATGACTAAAGATTTTGGCGTACACATTAATCGTCATTACCTATGTCATCTACCCTTATAGTTAGAAAGACTTGGGGATGTATGGATCACTTCAAGGGGGCTAGATAACTGTTATTGAACTCCCAATGGACCAAAATGTTACTAACTTCATTCTCGACTTAGCAAAAGTGTATCATATTAGTCAATGAGGAGCTACATTGAGCAAGCAAGATAATTTTATTGATTAATTATGATGTAAAATAGCTCTCTCTCTCTCCCCCTCTCCCCTTCTTCTTCTTCTTCTTCGTTTTAGTTCAATAAGTTTAATTGGAGCCAAATTACTGAAGAACTATAAGTCGTTGTATTTTCTAACAAATAGAGATATCGGGTAAGTTACTTATTTTGCTCATTTTATCACCAATTGAAGGAACATGTGGTCAGAGAGTTATTGTATATGAGGTTTAAATGAAGTACATAAGATTGAATTGATTATGACTTTTAGATCCCCACGTCTGAAACCATTTACATCCGATCCCCTATGATCGGTGCATATCAAGCATTTACAGGAAAAACCCTTTTCGCTTGATTTTCTTTTAAAATGAGGTCTCTTGTTTCATCATCATATTCCTTCCATCTATGTTGAGTATATGAGGTGGTTTGTAAACTGGTGTAGTCTTAGAAATAGAGGTGGGAATATATGGGGACAGTCTCGTAGAGTGGGAAGATGCAGCAAGGGGTTCCGCAAATGAAGGGGTTACCTAGAAGATGGAGAGTTGAGACCTCGCGAGTTAAGGGAGAAGAAAGAGGTGGGTTGGTGAAGAGACAGAAAATGAAGAGCTGACGATGAAGATTGAGATAGACGGTCATCTTGGAAAGGGACAAGACTCGTTAAGGGTTGGCGTTGGACGCTTGTGAAGCTTCATAGGGTTTGCGTTTGATGGGTTGGAGAGAGGTGGTGATGAAGCACCCCATTCGAGGAGGTGTCAGCTGCACACTGGTTTGCCCTTCCCTTCTCTAGGTAACGAGAGAGAGAGAGAGAGGGAGAGAGAGAGAGAGAGATGCAGAGAGGAAGGGGAGGACCGCAGTCCATGCTTGGGGTGGGGAGAGGGGGAAGTCGACCAAGTTTTGAGAGAATGATTACAAAAACAGGTCCACGCATAAACGGACGGCCTGCAGTTCCATTTATGCATGGACAGGAGGTCAGGCTATTATCGTCCTTCTGTGTTCTTGGTGGGGTTCTCTCTCTCTCTCTCTTGATACTTATAACTGTGTCAGTCGAATCCCATGCAGAGGCCCACAGAGATTCCGAGAGTTATGGAAACCGTAATTATACCCAATGACCCGGAAGGGTACAACGCACAGTTTCCCACCCATCCACAGATTTGTTGCCGGGTGGAAGATAAGACAGCTGAAGATAAGAAAGTGGAAGATAAGCAACGCGTCCTTGAGAGATGATAGATTGAGAGAGAGGAAGAGAGGGAGGGAGGGAGGGAGGGAGGGAGGGAGGGAGAGAGAGAGAGAGGGAGAGAGAGAGAGAGAGAGAGTCCTCTTCCATAAAAAGGCGTGCAAAGTACGCAAAATTTATTATCATTTACTCAAAGACTCTGAATAAGATGCCACACGTAAACACAGATAGAGATGCATGTGAATACATATGCATAGAGAGGGAGGAGAGACAAGATTCCATCTTCTCCGAAGCAAGGAAACGGGCCCATCTTCACCGGCTGCTATCTATTGGCGCGTCGGTTTCATCCGATCGCATACGGGAAATGTTGAGTTGGAATAATTACCCTCCTGTATACCTCTCCGACGATCTCATCGAAGGGGAATCCATTCTCGCCATGTGGAGTATCTCTCTCTCTCTCTCTCTCGTTCTCTCTCTCTATATATGTATCTCCCAGGCAAGAATCGTATGTTTATCTCTGAGGCAGGCGTCCCTGGACCACTTACACGTCTCAGCAAAAAGAAATAAACAGACCGAGAGTCATTAAAGACCCAACAGATCATGTTGATAGATTAATACATGTGGAGAGAGAGACAGAGAGAGAGACAAACGAAGCTGGTCTCGAACATCCACTGTATATGAACAGGTGTAAACTAGATCTGGAGTGATGCGTCCAAGGTACACGACATATGGGGAGAGAGAGAGAGAGAGAGAGAGAGAGAATGACAGAGACCCACCATCGAAGTCGTGGTCGGTTATTTTAGGATGAAAAATATGCCTGAACAAATGAACCTTGGTTATACAAAAGAGGAGAGAGAGGGAGATATTCACCCGAGAAGTTAGATAAGCTCCACTTAGTTGACGTTGACACATGTGTGAGGACTAGATACGGACAGATGTGCGGAAGCTAGATATGACGTGCGAGCGAGGGAAGAAAATGAAGGGGAGAGAGAGGGAGGCCCAGAGGTTGCTCTCAAACCTCCGGTCTTGATTGATGTTACGTACGGATGATGACTAGATATGAAGATCCAGAAGAGGGGTGAGAGATAGAGAGAGAGAGAGAGCGAGAGAGAAGACCTTTCAGCGGAGTGAGGCTCGACCGACCACTGTCTTCCGTCTTCCCTGATGGTTGTAGATGGATGAAAGCAAGGTAGCACACCAAAATTAGAAATGACGAGATCGCGAGAGAGATACAGAGATAGATATAGAGACCGGGGGGTTGGGTGATAACCTTTAGTAGCGGTGTGTCGGTCGTACCTTGAGAACCCACGAGACCCCCTTCCCCAGCGGCCCCTACCAGGACCAGGACCAGTATATTCAGTCCTTTACATACACCAATATCAGAAGAGAAACAAGAGAGAGAGATGGAGAGAGAAACTTATGCCGGAGAGATGAACAATAGGGAGAGCCGTGACTTCATGGCCGTCGACACCTTCTCTCAGCTGCCCTTCATCCGGCCGGTGCCGGCTGCGGTGAAAGAGATCCCCAGAATCCCCTCCGGCGGCGCCGTCCGGTTGTTCGGCATCGAGTTCCCCAACGGCGGCGGCGTCGCCGGAGGAGGAGGAGGAGGAGGAGGAGGAGGAGGAGGAGGAGGAGGAGAAGGTCGCCGGAAGTTCGAGTGCCACTATTGCCGCAGGAATTTCCCCACCTCGCAGGCTCTGGGCGGCCACCAGAACGCCCACAAGCGCGAGCGCCAGATCACCAGGAGGGCACACCACCCCGGCGCTGGCGGCGCCGCCTACCGCCTCCGGGCTTACGCGCCTTGGAACGGCATCGCCCACGGCGGAATCCCGGGAACCCACTTCCACGGCGGCGGCGGGCCTCTTCCCCGGACAATCGACGGCAGCCCTTTGCCGTTTCTGTGGGGGCTTCCGGCGGTGCAAGGCGGTGGCGGTGGCGGAGGGATGATGGGAGCCTCTTCCGCAGCGCTGGCGCCGGCGGGTCGGCTCGTGTACGGATCGGCGACCGGAGTGCAGGATCAGTTGAGTCTGGACTTGCGACTGTAAACAATCTCTTCAGATCACATCATTCGAAGGCTCTCTTGCTCTTTCTAGTTTCTGTTCCAAATCTCTCTTCCCTCAATTCCATTTTTTTCTGCGAAATCTGGTGAGCTCTGGTTTTCTGCAAGCAATTGCGGCATCGTTTGTTGAACCCGTTGCTCAGGCGAACGCCCGATAATAAATCACTTTAAAAGGTATCATAATCTAAATTTATCTTCTGTTCTTCCCGTCTTGCCTCGCTGAATCTCTCCGTTTAATTCCATCTTCCCTGAGAAAATCCGAGACATCTCGTCGCCCGCAAACAATCGGAAGCACCCGTTCATGCCACCGAATCTTCAGGCAGATATCTCCACACATCAGTTCCAGAAATATCTGCATCTAAGCATCGAGTTGGCTCTTTTCTTTAAGATCTGGCATCCTCAGAAACCATATGAACCGGGTATTTAGAAGAAGAAAAAAATATCTGATTATCACAACTTTTCAGTACTGATTTCCCTTGGGACCGGAAAATCTATCCTCGGATAAACAGGTCGCAATCGTTGACGATGATGATCGCCAGATTTGTGACAAAACGAACTCGCAGAGAGATTGATGAGCCACACATCGCACAATAAATGAAGATCATTAAAAGCCCTGCGATGAAGAACTGGATAACTTCGATCCATTTAGCCGGCCAATTGTTTTATGAGAATGGTTGACTTAAATGTTGAATCCTCTTGTTCATTGAGATGGCGGAGACGGAGGGAATCTTCGGTGAGGCGTGGAGCTGAAGGGTAGGCTAGAAGCAGAAGATGTGGAGTTAGTAGTTGTGCGATCCACCATGCCGCGAGAGACATTCATTCTCTTTTATTATAACCCTCTCCATCCATTCTCTCTCTTTCTCTCTCTCTCTCTCACACACACACTCTCTCTGCGATCAAAAATTAAGCCAACACGACATGGAGGTATAGGCAGAAAACATCCAAGTCAGATTTATTTAAAGGAGAGCCTAGTTTAATGTAACTTTCCTTCATGCTACTCGTCTTTATCTCTCTATCAGTCTCCCTCTCTCTTTACTCTTCTTTTCTCTGTCTATCAATCTCCTCTCTCTTCATCTTTTTCTCCCTGTGTCTTATCTATTGCTGTCTAATAGTCATTCTCCGTGCATCACTTTCCGTCAATTTATCTCTCTCCGCCTATTTATCATCTCTCCATCCGTCTATCTGTCTACTTATCTTTCTCTCTCTATTTGTGTCTCTCTGTCCATTTCTCTCTCTATCTGTCTCTCTCCCCCCGTTCTCAAGGGGCGCTTGGAAAAGGAGAGGAAGCAAACATCACCGTGCGAAGAACTCCCAATTGTTTGCAAGAACTTCCTTCCGATGTAGCCGTCGTTGGCGTCGGACAGCGGTTCGCTGTGTGATGACGACTCGTAGGTTGAAGAAATGAACAATTTGATTCTGACCCCTCTCCTCTCCCCTCTCTGTCTCTCTCGCTCTCATCAATGGCCACGGAAGAAGTTACGATTTCACGCTATCTCTCTCTCTCTCTCTCTCTAGGATTTATGTGAGATTCCGGAGCTTAACAAAGTGGATCGTTGACAATGACGACGATGAAGTTGAAGAAGTGAACAATTTGACGCTGACCCCTCTCTCTCTCTCTCTCTCTCTCTACCTGTCTCCATCTCTCTCTCTCTCTCTCTCTCATTGTCGGTAAACAAGAAACTGGAGATACCGTGGAAATGAACGATTTGACCGTATCTCTTCTCGTATACTGTTCAAAGGTTGGGGTGGAAATGGCATCTTGACCGGGCCCACTGTTTGATTTTGATTTCATCTCTCTCTCTCTCTGGCCTCTTCTACTCGAGGCTGAGCTTGAAAATGGCAGAACTTAAGGAAGCAAACTATTTGATGCGACTCTCCTCCTCTATCTTACCAGTCGTCAATGGTCAGCATGAAAAGATGCGTTCGAGCAAAGTTTAGTGTTCGATCGTGACCTCTCTCTCTCTCTCTCTCTCTCTCTCTCTATTATACACGTCATGGTGTTGCCGTAGAGGGAGGGGCACCTGTGCAGCAAACCCAGACGAACTGAGCAGTAGAGTCCACGTGGATCGATGGAGACGGGACGGGCAGCAGGAGGAGTCGTTCCACTCGTTCCACGTGCCTTCGTCTGATCAGACACCTCATGATGTGACGTTGCCCCCGCTCCACCTCAGCCCTTTCTCTCTCCACATACTCCGTATCGACCGACACGGACCGTGTGCATTCGAGATACACACCCTCCACACGTCATTCCGATAGGCTTCAGCAGCTTTATCGAATGGCGTACGTTCTTCCGTGTGTGTCGACATATGCTCTTTTTTTGACGTAGGCCCACACTTTTTCAACACTACAATGCTTGGCCCAATTAGCGCCGGGCCTTGTTCAAATATTACCCAATAAGAGCACGCCAGGGCCCAACATACTCTCATAACCGTACACGTCATGCTCATAAGGCAATATCTAATACCATGAGCTTTACTTGAGCCTCAACCGTAGGGGCTAAGCCTAAAATCCGACACAGAAGTTGTTTGTGGCTCTCTTTCTCTCTCTAAGATGGGCCGGTTCGGGCCTCGGAGTGGATGTCCGGGATAGTGCGGTTCCGGCCCGTTATCACTCTTCACTTTCGGTGTTCGTGATATCGATTTTTCTGTAGAAGCGTGATACTGAGAATCTGATGTTGACGCAGCGCTGCCAAACGCTAGCCCGGCCCACGCTTTAGACCGAGTGTAGCCCTCGCACGCGGGGCAGCCGTCCAAACGCGGGGCCGCAGCGTGAGGGGAAGGACACGAGCCGACGTTGACACGTAGCGCTCGATTGAAACGTCCAAGCCGTTAGGACGCGGTTACCCGAAAGCACGGTCGAACGACCCAACTCAGCAGATTCCGTTTCGTGGGACACGTGGATTGCCCCGGGTCCCACAATCCACAATGAGCATTTAAGAGTATGTGGATTCCGGCTGAAGGACCCGACATGAGCAATGCACAGGCACCATCCACTCTCTCTCTCTCTCTCTCTCTCTCCCCCTATCTCTCTCTATATCACCTCTCCGGTAGTTGGACAGGTGATACGGGCATTGACTTGATCTGGTTCGCACCCAATAGTCTGGGGCTCGGCGTTGTCTCGTGGTCAGGCCTGGACTGAACCGGCTAAGGGGCGCGGCGGTCCGGCCATGCCGGCATTTAAAGGTTGGTTCTTTTTTCGTCGATACGAAATGATGAGTTTGACTTACGTACGCTGATGCGCGCGCCATTTTTTGTGGGGTCCGGTGAACGTCCCAATTTAATGAAGAGGGGAGCCGTTGTGGGCCGCTCTTCACCCCACGTCTCAGGGGCCCACATCTGCCTGCGTTCCCTTGGCGTGTTCCTCGTCACGAGTATTTAAAGAGAGTGAAATAGGGCCCCTCTGAGGGCTCTCGCTTTCTCTCTATAGGAGTACTCAATTTTTGATTTCTAAGCCGATTGCTATATATATGTTTAGAGAGAGAGAGAGTGAGGGAGAGAGAGAGAGAGAGAGAGAGAGAGACCTTTTCGGGATTTTCTTCTCCTTCGGAGGTGATTCGAAGGCATCTGAGAGAGAGAGAAAGAACTGAGTGGAACATTCTCTCTCATACGGATACGGCATTTATCACCTTGAAGACATCTGGGAAAGTTCGGTGAGAGAGAGAGAGAGAGAGAGAGAGAGAGAGAGAGAGAGAGAGAGTTGAGAGAGATAGCCTCCCATGTGAACGTTTCTCTCACTATGAACGCCGTGGAGAGAGAGAGAGCGAGAGCGCTAAAAAAAAGCGATTTCGGGGAGGGAGGAGAATAATTTAATCACGTGTTTATTAGAATATTAGGATTTTTCTCGAGGAAATTTGACGGCACAGATTGCGGGGAACGACTCTTCCCTTCCAATGCGGCTCGATCTCGCCAGAGAGAGACAGCTGGATCGGACGCGTCGAGGGAAACGATTGGCTGCGATAGGACGACCGGCGCCAGCCTTCACGACAAATGTTCGTGGCATGTGACACGTTGTGCTTCCCTTGCTTATAGTTTTTTCTCAAAATAGCAATGAAATAGATAGTTCCCTCCAAATCGGAACTTCTGATTATAAGAAATAATAGAAAATGTTAATATTGATCAATACATGTATAAATTAGGAAAAATTCCCGGATCCTTCTTAAAATAGATAAATATCACTAAAAATCGTGATATAATAAAACGTTGAAATCGATTAATCCTATGCTGAAAATATTAAAAGTATTATTTTAAAAACCTGAAAAATAAATGGTTTTTGTTAGAGATTAAAACTTGTAGAAGACCGTTATTATCATTCTACTCTCACTTCAAATGCACTTTTACTAGTAAAACGATGATTGATTTATTATTTAGAAAATAAAACCCGAAAATTGTCCGTTTTGCTTTCCATTGGTCTAATTATAGACTTTATTGGTATAATTTTATTTATTAATCTATTTTTTCGCAAAAGAGACCTAAGCGTCAAGAATAATTGAGGTCTTACCTTGTGAAAATATAATTTGTACAAAGGTCTTCCTTCGGACGAAAAGCGGAGAGGGGGAGAGAGAGCGAGCGAGAGAGAGAGAGAGAGAGAGAGAGAGAGAGGTGTTTCCTTCGGACGGGCGGAGATAGAGGGAGAGAGAAAGGTCGAGGCACAGAGAGAGAAAGGAAGAGAGAGGGTATGAGATAGAGAGACATCGTTTCCGTCGGACGCGGTTCTCCCACTTTCTCTCTCTTCCGAAAGGGAAGGGAGTCTTTTGAAAGGCAAGAAAATAATAAAGGCGAGGGCAATTCCGAGTTTAAACATAGTAAACAAACGGCCCCTCTGAAATCTCGCTCTGTTCAACGCCTTTTTCCTCCCACCCTTTCCACTTCCTCCCGTCCCCACCCGCCACTTCCCCCCCCCCCTTCCACTCTCTCTCTCTCTCTCTCTCTTCCTCTCTCTCTCCCTCTTTCTCTCCCTCTTTCTCTCCCTCTCTATCTCTATCTGCGCGTTTCAGGAGGAATGCTGCTCCAGATGCTCTATATCCACCTCCGATTGGGCAGGTCGAGGATGGAGGAGCATCTTCGGTAGTGTGGTTCCTCTCCGCGCTTCCCTGATCCAGGGCCCTCGGCCTCATGGAATCGAGGCAGACGCCGAGGCAGACGCCGAGGCAGAAGAAGTCGTCTGGCTCGGGGTTGGCGAAGACGGCGGCTAGCTCGCCGTCCTCAACCACTACGTCCTCCTCAAGGCAGGCGCCAGATGCTGTGGCGACCGACTGCCAGAGCTCCCCGGCGTCCTCCTCAGCGTGGAGTAGGCCTCAGCGCTTCGTCCCGGACAATGCGGCCATGGACGCCGAGAGGCCCATGGAGAACATTACTGTTACAGTCCGGTTCCGTCCGCTGAGGTTCCTCCAAGTGACATTCTCGTTGTTATTATTTTTCATAGTTGGGAGTGAATGGGGCCTAATGATTTGGTGCTGGCAGCCCCAGAGAGATTAGGCACGGAGACGAGATCGCTTGGTATGCGGATGGCGATACAATCGTGAGGAATGAGCATAACCCTTCGGTGGCGTATGCGTACGGTATGTTGTACCACTTTTAATGCTTTCATACTCATGTTCGTATACCATGAGGTTTTATGGATACACGACTGTGCGAATACTACCGGTTTTTAACGGAAAGTTTCCAGACACATTGTGATTCGCCATTTGTCCATTAGAATAAGGCGGATATTCATACAGAAAACGCTGTAGCTTATTGATCATGTAATCCTATTTGATGCTGATGTCAGAGCCAGCGTGAATATTGGAATTGACTATAATGACAAGAACTCACATGCTGCGTACGATTGCCTTTGCTGCTGTGAAAGATGATCTTGACGAAGATACTTTAATATCCTCCTCTGGAGATTTTTGCTGATTTATTACCAAATAATAACATAAATTAGGACATGAAATTGCAGATTTAGTAAGATTAGTGCATTGAGTTTCGTTTAAATGTACTTCAGCATGGGTTTTGTGGATCGCACAACTCTAGTTTTCCTTTTTTTTTCTTTTTCTTTCAGCTTATATTCAAACTTGAGTTATATGAGTTCTTCTAGATACCACTGATGACATGACCTCTTTACATAATCATCCTTTCTTGAAGTTATGTAAGTTGGCCCAGTTGTGCTACATCCACACAAATTGTTCGGCAAATAGCAGTCACTAATGTTGTCCTGGGTATGTTTCATTTGTGATTATCAAGTTCCCATGGTGATGCCTGCAGTGAATTGGAAGTAAGTTTGACATTTTTTTGGGAGAGGAAGGAGGAGCTTCGGAATTTGTCTGGGGAATGATGATTTGTTTGAACTCATCCCCTTTGTAAAAATGACAAAAACATCTACCTAGTGAAGTCAGGTGCTGAAATTTCCTACTGTAAGCTAGGTCTTGGGTGAACGAATGATGTTCAAATGTCTCATGATTGGAGAAAAACGAGGCTTCTTTTTATCTATGGTTACAGTATATGGCACGTGTAACCTTGTTGAGAAAAAAGTAGCTGGTAGACATTCATATGGCAGTACTTGTCGCTGTCTTTGATTTCGTTGTCAGTTCTTATCCCCTGTGGTTGAGCGCCCAAAATGACAAGATCCTCCTGGTTGTGAGAACAAAGCAGCCTAGGATTAATCTGAGTACTAATTTGAGCATACCTAGGCTGCGGCAGAAGGTGGGAAACAAACCATAGATTTTTTGGAAGCTCGCAACTACAAACCAGGCTCTGAGACCATGTCAAAAACTATACAGTGACGCAAATCTTAGGAGGACAGAGTGGAAAAAAATCTCTGTTTATTATTCATATCATAGATGACTGCTAGTTTACAAGTACAAAGGGCCGCGAAACAAGGAAACTATTGGAAAAAGTGAGAACTGACCAGAGCCAAAATTTGGAAACCAAGAGCTGAACTCCTAAATATACGTTCTTTCCCACAGGCTCCCCTATATTTTTTGGACCAGAGCCAAATATCATACAATGGAGTTGTTGGTCCATTGGAAGAATTGGGCAGAAAATTCTTTTTTAGAACAAAAAGACATGTTCTCTTTGCTTATTATTTATCAACATCCGTCATCTGGAATTCGGAGCAGAATAATTTGAATGTTTGTAAATGGGCCCTCAATGAGCTCTCATAAGTTTTTCAGATGAGTGCAGCTAATGATCATACATCGGTGTTACTGGTACTTTGGATGTAATGTGTAGAAGACCTATTTCCGCATTTCTTATAGGCGTTACTAGTCATAATTTTGTAGGATACCGGCTCGTTACTCTTTCTGGGTCGTGAATTTCACAGAGTCATATTTATATATAAAAGTGTCGCTAGATGTGAAATTTCGCTAATCCTCATAGTTCCCAAATTTGGTACATCCCAAATGATATAATTTTATCCATAATACAAGGATTCGTGTTTTGGGAAGGACTTGCATCATGCTACTTTCTGCCTAACGTTATCGCTCTATTAGTGAAATCAACTTCACTTGAATAAGTGAAATTATACTTACTATTCAAGCAATTCGTCAAGTTTTTTTTCCTTATTGCTTGTTTGGTTTTGTACTTTGTTCATTCGTCAATTCTATTAAATCAGTATTTGTTATTTGTTGTTTTTTGGATTTTCAGATCGTGTTTTTGGGCCTACAACTACAACACGACATGTGTATGATGTTGCTGCTCAACATGTTGTTAGTAGTGCTATGGAGGGTGTTAATGGTAATCAACTTGTAATTTTATTTGATACATCGTTTTTTTCATCAGCAGTTTAGAGTAGTATGTTTTTGAAATTAGCTAGTCGGAGTACTATTACTTAATAAACATAAAATCAGATTATGCCCTCAGCATGTTTTTTATTTGCCTTTTGAATACTTTTAAAATTGTTGAAAGATGTCAAACTGCCCTTTTTTCTACCTTTGATATCTTTTTCAAAACGTTGTGGACATGTATCTTGACAAAACTTGTGGAGATTAGCTTGTGGCTTGCTTTTATTCCTGTAAAATTACTACAAATGAAGAGCCACTTTCCCCTAAAACCTGTTAATCTGCTGAACCAGTTAATTTTTATCAAAATCCATATATATATATATATACTTCATACAAAACATTCTTTATATTCGGATTATGTCAGCTCAATATGACATTTCTAGTCCATGCCAACTATATAATCCTGCCTGATGTTAGCTCTTCCTAACTGGAAAATGTTGGTGAATGTTTTCCATCATGAAATAATTTATTATTTTGATTTTTAGATCGTGTTTTTTTTATGCTTGTCATATTTCTGGTGTTTTGAAATTATTTTCCTTTTTAGGAACAATCTTTGCATATGGGGTTACAAGCAGCGGAAAGACTCATACAATGCATGTAAGTTTCTTTTATCTTCCGCTTGTTACCCTTTTTACCTTCTTAATTATCTATCATTTAAAACAATAGAAATGATTTGCAATGTTTACGCTTGTTTTCATTTATTTCATGTCGTTTTTTATGATATTTGGTTAGGTGTGTGCTGCATCAAAAGTCAATAGGTTTGTTTCAAAATGTCCAAATCCAAAGTCTAGCTTGATTACCACCATATTTAAATAAATCATATGCAGAATGCAAATCAAGCCACATCGTTTATTATTCATTCAGTACCTCTCACATATTTCTTTTGCTGGGATTATGAGTAATTTGGGCACGAGTAGCTAATTAATGAAACATACCCTGTCCTCTTTGAATGTTTCTTGTTATATGCTTTTGCTTGAAGCCCTCTTTTCTAGATCATATTATTATCTGCCCTCCATTGATGTAGTATCAGTACTCTCTATAATGTCAGACATCGACTGATACTCCAATCTTGATAGGGACTTCTGCCGAAATCTTACTGCCAATAATTTAAACAGATGTTCCCAACTTGCCACAGATTTTCCACCTCCGAACATAAAAAACATGGCTAATAGATATTTGACGTTTTGGAGGTATCCACTTTCAAAGACAGAGAAGAAGACCCCCCCAAGGTATCACCATGGAAACTTCAAGAGTTTGCCTTGCATCACAAAACGTGTTTAAACAGTCTAACTTTGGTCATCCTGGGGGAAGGTGATAGATGAATATGCTATAGTTTGTTCCACCCCAATGGCTAGCATATTTGGTTTCATGGATTAGATGGCAAACTGATTGCGAAGGTTTTTAGCCTCAGTTGGAATGTTGAATCTGATCTGTATTTCTTTGGGAGGAGTTGACCAATGTGGCAATTCACACGGCTCGATGACAAACATTCTGATTGTCAAAGGACGGGGGACTCTTTTTAAAGAGGATGCCATAGTTTTGATCCACTCCTCTCAGCTAGGAGGGTTGGTTCTTTGGCCTCTGCTTTTAGTAATTTATGAGGGAGATTGATTTGGTGATTGTTTTATTGTTCGTTCAGCAGCCAACTGATCAACTTGCGGAAATGATATTGACAAAATGCATGTCCATTTCATGGGTGGAAATTTTTCTATTTCAATGACTTCTAACATGCTAGATATTGTTCTTTGGTGTCCATGACCTGCAGGGAGATCAAAGGTCGCCTGGAATTATACCTTTGGCTGTGAAAGATGCGTTCAGCATCATACAAGAGGTAGTATCCATGGTTTCTGCTTTTAGAATCGTTCTTTTTTTTCCCATTGAGTTGAAATGATCTTAAATTAATTTTCTAACTACGGTATTTACTGTGCAGACTCCAAGTCGCGAATTTTTGCTTCGTGTTTCATATCTGGAAATATACAATGAGGTTTTCACTTTATTCCACCTCATATCTGTTGACTGTATTGACATTTTTATGTGGTGTTTTTGCTGCTGTCCATTTTTCTGTGCTGTTCTTTGGTCCCTGTTTCAGTGGTTTAATGTCTTTTGCTATCTTTACTTAATCTTTTACTTTATCTACCTAGCTTGTGAACTCTGGGTCTTCTACTAGATGTTACTACTTACTTGCTTTTCTCTGAGAAATTTTATTACCATGTCTCGTTGATAGCTTCTCTCAGTTTACTTAGGTATAACTTATGCGTAAACGATCTGAGGTTCTTGCCATTCGTCCTTAATTTACTGCTATAGTTTAAATGGAATTCTACTGTTACAATAGGTTTCCTGTGGCTAATCGTGTTTCGGAGTAGATATCTATAGAATTCTTGTCCAACCATGAGCAAAATGGTGTCATTAAGATGTAGAACCATTGCATTCTTGAGACCATTCTGTACTCCCATTTTGACTCTGTTTTTTTGCATATGTTGGTGAAGCTTCCCACACATCAGTCAATCTCATCAACATCTCTTCCTTTTCAATTATCTTAGGTCAAGCTTCCCACACTCCCAGCTTCTCATTTTTTCTTCTTCCTCAGGTTGTTAACCTTCTTACAAGTCAGTAATTCAGGTAATCGAGCAATTAATTGCTTTATGACCAATTATGAGTTTGAAGATGCCAGAACACACGCCTCTTTCGCATGTATCATTGCATTTATAGTACCGAGAGTTCACATCCTAACGGGGAATGTCTGCTTTGTGTGTTCATTGTGTTATTTTCTCATGGTATATTCACCACTCTCGTCTTTCTCACGTACATTTAATATTATTATAGATTTAATGCCATGTTTGGTGTGCGCATAACATTTTTCTGAGCACATCTATCTCTCTGAAGTACGATAAGTAATCGTTATTTTCGATTTTATAATTAAAATGACTTTTTGAAGCTGAATTCTCTGTGTAACTGGTGAATAGACATGCCTAGGTGCTTTGGAGGCTGACTTTCGAAACAGTGAAATGGTAGGTATTGAAAACAAATACTGAAAGTGTTTGCTGATGTTACTGTGGTGTCCCTGTTTTATCACAATTAACTAGTGACGTCCTTATTAAATTTTCTAATGTTGCATCACTTACTCTTAATCTTCTTTTTTTCAGGTCGTGAATGACTTGTTAAATCCAGCAGGACAGAATTTGAGAATTAGAGAAGACCTTCAGGTTCTTCTGTTTGCTGAATCATTCTTCAGAATCCAACAATGATGTCTTGTTATACTGAATCATTCTTTTGTTTTTCATGATTGACAGGTTCAATATTTCACATTAGTTGTCCATTGCTTGTAATAGATTATCAGCAATCTATATGGGGGAATCTGTTCCCAACCTAGGTCATCTTTTGTGTGAGCATGACATAACTAATTCAACTACATGTGCATTATCAAGTCGGTGAGAAGAAGAGTTTTGTTTCTGGGGGGCGAATCCTTATGATTTCTGACGCAATGAAAATACACTAACTTACTGTAAATTTATCCTTTGGCAAATTTTGGTTGGCTGTGCTATTACTTTCAATTCATTGACTACAAGTTTTCTTCGACTCAAGTTTTACAAGTTTGGGAACGAGTCGCTGCTAAGTTTTTCTTAAAATTGTGGATGACGTTCATTCTTATTGAACTTAGAATCTACTGTTGGCCAGTTGATGAAAGTTTTCCTGTGTTATTGAGTAAGCCCAATCGACATGAAAACCAGTTGTTATATTGATAGACGGAAATAGTGGACCTTCTCGTTTGTTGAATGTCTTGTGCTTAAAGTTGAAGATGTTCATGGATAACAAACAGTGGCTTTTGTATTGCCCTGTTTTGAGGTACCCCATAAACCTACTCGCCAGCTTATGTTTTTGAACCTTGGAGATCTAGAAAATGATTCATTGAATATGAGTTTTCGGCAGTGTTATGAGCTATTTTGTGGAAGATAAATAAAGTCTCGGAATACTTCTGAAGGTAACGTCATTCAGGATGTAGAACATGAGAATCGTTAGTGTGTTTGAAGAATGGTATTTTGCTACGGATTGGAAATTCTCAGAAAATCACTGCTGTGGCAAGTTCTGTTAGGATGAAAAGAACATTATGAAACGTTAGCACTGATTTTTTATTAAATTTTCTGGTAGTTATAATATCACTACTCTCCCACTTTCTATCTTTCCTAGTTATCACTTTTGTCAGTCTTGACATCCTGATGGCACACCCCCTAATTCTGATAGACCCATATCCTCCCTTTCTATTTCTCAAACTCTTAATCTCTCTCTCTCTTTCTATCCATTTTTCTACATATATCTGTCCCTCTGTCATTCTCATTTTACTAAATATTAATACCCGGGGGGTATTGATATTTATGCATGCGCATACGCGCAGGGGGATAAATATGCTATCCCTACCCAGGGATTATGTTTGCAAGCCAATGGGGGTATACTGATCGCCAATACTCGTCTCCTTTTTTCTCAATCTGCCTTTCAGTTTTTTTTTAAGCTCTCTCTCTCTCTCTCTCTCCCCCCTTCTCTCTATCTATCATTTACAGATAGAACTCTTGGCATCTAGGTTCTCACCTCTCTCCTTGTCTTTCTGTTCATACTTATCTCATGTCTCTCTCTCCATCTATAAAAGAAAATGTGGTGTTTTCCTGGGTGTGTGAGTAGCCCAAAGGATTCCTTGGTTCACTTTCACTCTTTGATGATGATGGCTGCCATGCAGTTTTTAAATATTTTTTCAGGACCTTAGCCGTAATAAGATTCATTCACATCATCCAATTATGTTAGGTATTCACACATTCTCCCGGGATCCTTTGCTATGCTTGTAGAATTTTTAGACAAACTTCGATGTGTACTTTTCTCTCGTTTGAGAAAAAAGGGTTCTGCTGTGGCATATCTCTAAACTTAATAGTTTCCACATGTCACTAAAGTACATTATGTAGTGATTTCCTTTTCCCTTTTATACGTAATTACGGATGAATCTGTGCATTGTTAATTAATTTGTCTTTTTTCAACAGGGGACATTCGTCGAGGGGATCAAAGAAGAAGTTGTTTTATCCCCAGCACATGCTTTGTCCCTTATAGCTGCTGGTGAAGGTAATTTGTGACACCCCCTTGCCCATGTATTGGTCTCCCAAATTGTTGATAGAATCTCATGGATAAACTTTCTGAATTTTTGTGCCTACTGCTGAAGATGAAAACGTTAGTTTATCATTTGCAGTGTAATTATATCTCACCTTAATTGTGCTGTCAAATGCCACCGGCTTTCAACCTAATCACGTTGTTACCTCAAATCTGATTTTCTTTTTATTTTGGTGGACTGTGGTGTGAATTTAATCCATTACATAATCAATTATCATTTATCCCTTGACCTACAATTAATTTGAGTTGTCTTCCATTTATTCAATTTTTTTTATCTTTCAGGCAATGAATTCTTTTTTAATGTTGGAATCCCCTTACATCTTATACTTATGGTGTAAATGTGCCGAACTATATCTTTTGTTTTATTATTTCTTCAAATCTGTGTTTTGGTGTGATTATTGGTCAATTTATAAATGGTACAATCTCTTAAACCTTGATATAAATGGATTGATTTGTGATAAAATTACTTGAAGACCACAAAATGGGTCACCACATTTTGTTTTTGTTTTGTTTATGGCGTGGTACATTCCACGTAAATTGTCACTCTCCAGTTGTTAAATTAGACAATTCCAGGATAACTACACATCTTCACATCTGAGCTTCTACCTTTTTGTTTTTTACATGTGGACGACAAATTCACTGTAGAAACTTTTATGAAGGGATAATTTTGGAACTAAGTGTCATCTGTGATCGTAGAAACTAAACTTTGCAAGGTCATCTATTTGTATGGACTTCCTCTGGGAAAAAAAAAGACTGATGATCTGGATGTCATAAGAAAACATTTCGATGTATTTTATTTTAAATATCTCAGCAATAATGGTCAGAAACGGCTTGACATTGAGAATGGCAACATGATTATTTCTGCGCAATATTCAACTGTTTGACACTATTAGGGACTGGACTGTATGAGTCGATTATTGGAAATATGCTATATTTCATATGCAGTTTTTGATATATTGCTAGACTTGAAATGCCATGAATTTTCTTCTTTTTTGTGTTTATGATCTATGGTTTACAGTTGTATTATTAAACTTCTATTTATTGCTTATCGTAATTTACATTTATGCCATTGCATGCTGAGGTTGGAAGAATTTTTATTTAATGACAGAACATAGGCATGTTGGATCCAACAACTTCAATTTGCTCAGCAGCAGAAGCCATACAATATTTACACTGGTATTGTATCTATCTCGCTATGATAATGTAATGTTTAGAGGGGATGATTCAGATGTCTCATGCAAAACGTTTCAATGGCACTGTTTTTATTTTTCTACAAAAAGATTTCTGCCATATATCATTTATGATATAGCATCACTTGTAGATCTGCAGTTAATTCACTAGGCTAGTTAAATTCTTTAAATTAATGTTGGATTTTATAATGTGGATCTTCTTCTATTCTTGACATACCTTGTCACACAATTTTCTAGTCTGAAATATCTTTATTTTGTAAGTGTTGAAACTTACATTTTTGGGAATCAACTTGAAATCGTCATGAAATTTGTAGCACAAAGAACTTGAAATGTATGATGTCTTCTTCATTTGACAGCCCAGAAAAAAAATCTTATCGCCTATATTCCTGGAAATTTCGGTAGAAAAGTGACTTCTGTTATCACCTCATTTGATATCACAATGACTCAAATATCATTGTAATATTTCTGGCTTTTCTTTTTTAACCTTCTGTTTTCATTTGTGAACGGACTTTGCTCACTATGGCAAAATGATTGAACTGAAACTGACTGGGGGGTTGCAGCCATCTGCTGTCCTTGGCCATTTCTTGAGTTTTTAATATCCTCCCATTTGAATCAATCATTGCGTCTTCATACTGATGAATTTTATGAAGTATTGTGTTTGCTCAATAGAATAATTGAGATAAAAAAGCTAAGGGTTTGGTTTTAGTAGTCTTAAGACTCGTGTTGGTCAAGTTTCTGGTTTCATGGTCCCATACTTCCACATTACCTGCTTTCTGAGGTTTAGGCTTTTGGATATAATAACAGTTGAAACGAGGTTTAAGCTGAAAGATAGTTTCTACAGTGATAAAAAATATAGTTCAGAAGGGAGCTTGTAAAATCCTCATTTGATCAGTATAAAAGGGTATTCATGCACATTTGTATGCTTAATATATCAAATCCTGCCAACAACCAGTCGACTAATACATAAAAGAATCAAAACATATGATAAACTTTCAGCTATAAAAGCCAGTCTACCTAAAAGCTGAGATAGGATGGATGACTGAGGATTAATGAACATTAAAGCCCTAATGTTCCTCACGGGTCTCGAGCTTCATTTCTTCTGACTAACCTTAACGTTTGGAACAAATGTATAATGCTTCTTTTAAGAAATGACTATGTAAGTATGAGCTGGATGTAGCCATCTTGTGTAAAGAAATAATTTTGTATGTTCACTGGTTTCCTTTGTCATGCATTAGCCATTGATCTTGGAGGAGATAATCAACTTTCATAGCAAATTTTAGGCATGCATTTTTTTAGTTCTTTGATAATTTTATCGCTAGGTGCTAATGTTTTTGCCAAATGATAGACAATAGAGAGTAGTCCTTGCGGCGAATGCAGTGATGGAGCAGTTAACTTCTCTCATCTGGTAAACTTGTTTAATCTTGTAATTTTAAAATTTTATTGTCATCATTCGTCTGTTATAAATTCGATGAATAATATGTTTTCTTCCTTTTGCTTTTGTGGTTTACTTGGGTAACTTTACAATGTGTTGAGGATCAGTTTCTTATATGGTCTTATTCTACTTAAATATGCAGAACCTCATCGATCTGGCAGGCTCAGAGAGCTCAAAGGCTGAGACTACTGGTATCAGGCGAAAAGAGGGTTCCTACATTAATAAGAGCCTCCTAACGCTTGGAACTGTGAGTCCTAATCTGCAACAATTTGTATGAAACTGTCGAATTACGTTTATGTCATCTAAATGTGCTTCTAATTATTTCATCTGAGCATCTTAAAGAGATCACATTCTGTTTGTTATGTTCCCAAAAAAACTGTGTGCTTTGAATTCCTTTGTAAAATGCTACTACTGATGACTTTGTATTCCAGGCCTGCTTTGTTCGTAAGGTTGAGAAATTTTCATCACATAATTACGACATGCTTTGAATTTTATTGTTGATATTAGTCATTTCAATTCGATATCATAATATTCTGCTCTTCGAATTCGAAGGATTCAATACAGGCAGACTAGAAGCTCCCTTTGGTTTTACTCTACCTTTGCATTTTTATCTTTGCCTTCGTGTTAGATAATTTATCTTTCTATTCTTGATATAAGTTTTCCTTTGTTTTCAAGAAATTGCTAATATGCACCCCATGTTCTTCAGGTTATTGCAAAGTTGACTGAAGGAAAGGCTACACACATACCATACCGTGATTCTAAACTGACTAGGCTTCTTCAATACTCTTTAAGTGGCCAGGGCCGTGTATCTGTGAGTGATTCTTTAGTTATTGTGCAATGCATGTTGAAATCTGATGGGGCACCTCTGTTGAAATTTTAAAGATTTGACATGCTACTAGCATAATTATGCCCCCTTTCCAATTACATTTGCTTATTTTTCGGACGATCTGATAATTTTCCTCTGTATTGTAGCTTATTTGTACTGTAACGCCTTCATCAAGCAATTCGGAAGAGACACATAACACATTGAAGTTTGCACATCGTGCAAAATGCATAGAGATTCAAGCATCACAAAACATAGTATGGTTCTTTGTGTATTTATAAAATCTTATAGAAGCCCAGTTGTCATTACTGGACATGTTTAAAGTTAGACAAGTGCCATTAAGTTTCAATATTTGCTCCTGCGATGCAGATTATTGATGAAAAATCTCTAATCAAGAAATACCAAAATGAGATCCGTAGCTTGAAAGAGGAGCTAGAGAAACTGAAACAGGGAATGTTGACAGTTACTCCTTTCAAAGATGGCGGAGAAGATGATATTGTGCTCCTGAAACAGAAGGTATGGTTGAAAAAAAGAGACTCGTCCTAGTAGATTTTCTAGAAGATGCGTTACTTAGTTGAAATTAATTTTCTGACAATAGCCTTGGTGCATTCTATTATAGTTTCATCGATAAGAGCAGTATCTCTAAAATGTTTCTGTTGGCGTTTCAAATTTGTCATATGTTTCTCATGAAATTCGTCCATTCGTGGGCTATGCTTTATCCAAACAAAATAAGCATTCATTTGTTTTCCGGTGTTTCTCTTTGTTCGTCTAGTCATTTAAAAGTAGCAATAGGTGTTCTTCTTGGTAGCTGGTGGATTTGTTCAAACAACAATAGCTTATTTAATGGGTTTCTTCATGCGTAGATGAGTTTAGTTCATATATATGGCTTCTTCATGCTACTGTTATGTGTTCTTTGATGATCAATGTCTCATCCGAAACAATGTCTAAATCTTAACCTTTCCAGTAGTTCCTTATGATTTAGTTGAGTATTTCTTGTGTTCAATGGAATATGAAAGCTAGAGGATGGTCATGTCAAGCTGCAATCGAGGCTGGAACAAGAGGAGGAAGCAAAAGCTGCTTTGCTGTCACGTATACAGAGATTAACAAAATTAATCTTGGTATCAACGAAAGCAACTCAATCAAGATTTTCTCAACGCCCTGGTCCACGTCGACGACATTCTTTTGGAGAAGAAGAGGTCTGATGATCTTTTCATAATGTGTTCATTTTACCTTCTAAGCTAAACTGTCCATGCTTTTCTTAAATGTTGGTTTTTAGTATTAATCAGGAGCCAGCTTTATACTATCCGCCAAACTCTATTTGCCCTCTAATTTCTTAGATTGTTTCTTTTGTCACATGTGCAGCTTGCCTACCTCCCATATAGAAGAAGAGATATGATATTGGATGACGAAGACATTGATGTTTTTGTCCCGACCGGAGTATATCCCGAGTCTGCTGATGGTTCTAGTAAGGAGGAGAAAAAGAGTCGAAAGCATGGCCTTCTAAACTGGTTTAAGCTGCGGGTATGTGTAGTTAACTCTATTTTCTCACTGTTGTCTGTGGTATTGTGTAAAGCTAGAAATTGAAGTCACACTATCTCAACTCCGAGCATGCTTTTCTGTTCACTGAAGTGCGTGATATTTCAATGCAAATGCTTTTAACCTTTTTTTTAGGTTGCATTTCCATTTAACAATGTTTTTAGAGAGGTCAAATATGTGGATCCTCATATGTTGGATCGAAATCTTTGTGAATTCATTCATGATATCCTGGCAGAAAATCTTGGTAAAACATGCTTAAGACGACAGTAAGCCGCCACTTATAATCATTAAATATGGATTTCTAGAGCTATTGTGTTTCACTCAAAAATAAATGACAGCTGTCTTGGGGAAAGAGAATTGCACCAAGATTTTGAGAAGTAAGTGAACCATATGTACTCAACGGTTTGTGTTCTCGTGGACCCACCCTTTTCTCTGAATCTTCACCTGGGGTCGTGTATTATTCTCCACTATCGTCCGCCATTTGCTAGTCATATTCCTTGTGCTCCTGTTTTCCTCGGTGTTTCTAATATTTATAATACTAAAATCTATACCCTTACGAATGATCATACTTTATTGATGATATCAGTCATAAATTTAGGGTCTTTCGATTTCTATACTCATTATCTTCTCTCCCATCCCCTAGAAAAGAGACAACAGTGCGGCAACACTGGCATGGCCAGATGGGGACAAATCAAGCGGCTCAAAATCGTTTACATCCCCATTGACACCACAATCGGAGAGTGTAAGCGCGCCCATAGAAGCCGCGACATTGAATTCTTTGGTTGCAGATACAGCACCAGCTTATCAGTCACCGGAGGTACAGCATGAATGTACAGACAACAGTGAGAACTATTCTATTCAGGACAAACCCCTGGTATGCAATGTTTACCGATGCTTCATAAAATCCTCCATTGTTTCTGTTCAGTACTGGCCGAAGATTTGGTGTGCAACCGTCTTTCGAAAGATGAGTAAGAACAATAAGTGAATGCTCTTCGTGTGGATATCAATATTTCGCAACTTTTTTGTTTATATTACCATTGCCGCTGGACTTCTCACCTCCCTCTGATTGGAAATGACTGATGATGCCCAGTTCACTTATTCCATAAGAACAACATTTTGCTAGATGATTGCTTTTACTGTTGAATTATTCATTCCCTTATAATATTGGTCTGATGAGAGAATTTCTTCCTGTTGTTTATGTGATGCGCTACCCTTGCGCGTTTCTACTCTTCAGCAATTTTCATTAGAATGACCTTGAAGCGTATATCCGGCCATATGATTATTACTCATTTAATAAGGCATTTATCATGTTTTTCTTCTGTTTCCTAGAATTAAACGCATAAACCTCATGCATCACGCTGTTTTTCTTCTGTTTCTACACGAAGTGATGTTTCCTTCTTTGCATCACGCTGGTCTACTATGGGCCCGATTTGATAATCTTTTTTCCATAAAATTCCTCTCATTTATATACGCCTCATTTCTTGCTCATCAATAATGGTCAGAACAATCCCTCATTTTCTCATTAAACTAATTTAAACAAATTGCATGTACTAAGCACATATCCTTAGTACGTATCACGCTGAAGCATAACCTTTTATTTACCTTCGTAGTTATTTTTATAAATATACTCTCCTCTGGTTAATCTCCAAGATAGAAGGCCTCTATTTATGAAACAAGGGTTCTGACTACTTTCATATGAGCACTGTGTTCACCAGACCTTCGAACCTCAGTCTACATTTAAGTCGAATAGAAATAATCCTACCATAAAGAAAGATAGCATCAAAGAGCATTCCCTTCATTGACCGTCATAATTGGTTATAACTGGGCTTCGATTCATTCTCAGACTAGTATGAAGTCCACAGACCACGCCGAGCTGCTGAGGGAGCAGGTGAAGATCTTGTCTGGAGAAGTAGCCCTCCATTCAAGCGTTTTAAAACGCCTCTCAGATGAGTTGGCAAACAGCCCCATGAAGGAACATATTCAAGTAGGGATGACATTATTATTATTATTTTATTGTTTTCTTATTATTAGTATCGTTTAAAAGCCAACCTTGTTCCACCCTTTTTTATTTATTGCCTGTTCCTCCTTATTTGAATGCTTTTTTTGTTTTTTTGGGTAGATGGAGATAACGAAAGTCAGCAACGAGATCAAGGTGAAGAGTGGGCAGATAGCATCTCTGGAAAGCCAGCTCTCCAAGTCGGTGATCACCGGTCAAAATCATACAGAAAAGGTGGGGGCCGCTGCCAGCGACTTCATTTTCTCGAACTACCTACGATGATTACCTCTCATTCGTGATCTTCTCTTTTTCTTGTTCTTCTCTTCTTCAGTCGTACGGTGAATTGCTTGAGCAGTTAAACGAGAAGACCTTCGAACTCGAGGTAATTACTGTCATTTCGGAAAATCTGAAATCAATTTACACCATAAAATTAGTTTCCCCGAAATGAAAAATACAATTTCCGAGTAAAAATTCCAATAAGTTATGGCCATTTAAATCCTATTGATTTATCTTTAGCATTACAAAATTCCTAGTTATAGAAATTCTGAAAATCACGTAAATTCGATATTCTAAAATTTGAAAAGTAAATTACTGATTAAAAAGAATTCTAATATCCCTCGAGTTTTCCTTGAACCCTGCGATTGTGCTGTTCTTCAACATTTTCTCAGCACGGGGTCAATAATGTTGCTTATGTAGGTTAAAACCGCAGATAACAGAGTGATCCAAGAGCAGCTAAACCAGAAGGTAAGGCCACCTGTAAATTCATCTACAAGATGTGGAGCTCTTGAAGCCCAACTGGGCAATGTGATATATTCTGACGACTTATTTCATCAGATTCACGAATGCGAGGGGTTGAGAGAGGCTGTTGGCTCTCTGTCAAGACAGCTCGAGGAGGCTCTAAAAGTCTCTGCCCATTGCCCCAAGCCATCTGATCTCCTGGCCCAGGCTCAGGCTGAATTGCGAATTCAGGCTCAGGTTTTGATTTCTCCCCTACATTACCTCTCTCTATCTCTCTCTCTCCCTCACTCTCTTCCCGACCCTCTTCAGGGCAATTGGCTTTTCAAGGCATTTAGGGTGTCAATGGCCTCGCCGAGCCCAGTTTGGCCCAGTTGTGTCCGAGCCCATAAACTCTCTCTCTCTCTCTCTCTCAAAATATAGAGGTGGCCTAAAATCTGCCAGACCGTCTAGACCTAAAACCTGGGTCAGCCGGGGCCCAGTTGTATTCCTACGCGACGTGTCCGCACAGAAGGCAAGCCAGTGGAGCAGTGAGCCCCAGTCCTACCACCAAGTTCCTTTTAAAAAATCTCATTTCTTATTTCCTTTCTCGGCAGGCGGCTGAAGTGGAGGAGCTTAAGAGGAAGTTGACCGAGCTCACCGAGCAGAAGGCCCAGTTGGAGACCAGAAACCAGAGGCTCGCCGACGAGTGCTCCTACGCCAAGGGCCTAGCCTCCGCCGCCGGCTCTGAGCTCAAGGCCCTCTCCGAGGAGGTGACCAAGCTGATGAACCACAACGAGCTGCTGGCGGCGGAGATGGCGGCCGCCGCCCCTCGGAATCCCCCCCCGCCGCCGCGGAGAGGGACCGCTGCCGCGAGGGCCGGCCGGAGAGACGCCGCCAGCCACCCCAAACGGCAGGACCACCCTTCCGGGAGGAGAGACGGCGGCGCCGCCGTGACCTTCGAGCGGGAGTTGGCTCTGGAGGCGGCGCTGATGGAGAGGGAGCGGCGGGAGGGGGAGCTCCAGAGGAGGGTGGAGGAGGCCCAGCAACGAGAAGCCCGCCTGGAGAACGAGCTGGCCAGTATGTGGGTCCTCGTCGCCAAGCTCAAGAAGTCTCACGAGGCTGACGTGTCAGAGCCCTCCAAGGACTACGGTAGAGTAATCTAATCCCCCTCCGCCTCGTTTCATCTTCCTCCTGTAAATATGATGATAATCTCTCTGGGTGCGTTGTGCACTTGCTCTGGTTCCTGTGCATTGTTGCCGTTGATTTTATTTTCTTTTAAATCTAGCCCTCCGATCTCATCTTTGTAGCAATGCCTAGCCCTTCGATCTTATCTTCCTTTTCTTTAACTTCCTCATGTTCTCAGTTGCCGTTTTGCACTGTTAGAAATTAGCCCCCATGCTTGATAATTCCAACAAAAAAAGTCAAAAGAAATGTTGGAAATATGTTTATGACGAATAATCTCATGCACTTTCCAGATATAGTATTGGAATTTATATTATACTGATTTTATGTTAATTGGTTTTGAGTGGTTATAAATTCCGGCCCGGCCCTTGTTAACCAACCCCCTTATTCTCCATTCCCAAGATTTTTGTACATTTATTTAATTTTATTGAATTAAAATTATGTTGTATTTTTTAAAAAAGAAAACAATATTTAAAAGTGTGAGAAAATTAACTTTTTGTAATTTAATTGCAGGCGAGTTCTACTTGCATTGGTAGCGACTAAAATGTTCCCATATCTAAACGTGCATCGGCATAACAAATAAATAATGTAGAATTTATTAATGTGCATCGATGGAAAAAAATCAGTGACCATTAGACCGAAGGGATCCATTCTTCGATTTTTCAGGTCTAGAGCCACACTTTGATCTCACCTAGAAAGGCAAGAGAAGTTATGGAGACCATATAACATAGGACTAACCAAAAGGTCGCCACTATGTATGTCACGTCCATTACCCATCAAAGTGAATGAGAATGTAAGTTTTGTTCTAACAGTCAGGCAGCTTAAACATCAATACATTAATTACAAGAAGGTAAGAAAACAAGACAAAAAAAATTATGGCACATATTCATAAATACAACAAAAAAAGAAGAAGTTTATTACGAGATGAAGCACTCCTAGGATCTCATTCTCATTCACTATATATCCCTCCATTGCCCATTATAAGTAGCCCTCCTAAGTGTGAAATTACTACGCGTGGAAGATATTTCTCAGTTTATCAGGGAATTTGGGCTCTTTAAACATACTTGTGAACCTTGAGTGTGTATCTAGGATCTATATACTTTGATTTCATGGGTTTCGGACTCATATGCTGGCATTTTTTGTTTGTCCTAGCACCACATTTCTCATGTTATATTGCACAGATTCATGGATTTTCCTCCATAAATTTCATGCGAATTGGGTTTTCTATTATTTACTTATTATTTTCATGATTTTTAATGAAGCTATATGAGGGCATTTTCTTATGATTTTGAGGTTTAATTATTATTTATTTAATATTTGTTGATTTAGATCCACGATTTTATTTACACTATATTTAATCTATTTTTTTCATAAAAATGCACTAAGAAGAAGATCATGGTTAGGAGATACTTGGGTTGACATGACCCACAAGGTCAACTATTAGATTCATGATTTTATTTACGCTACAGATGTAATCCATTTTTTCCCAAAAATGCGCTAAGAAGAAAAACATTGTTAAATGATAATTGGGCTGACCTTAATGCCCCCTATCTAATGCAGCAGCCCCCCAAAGCTTTTTTCTCTACCACATTGGTCGGGTCCGGCTTTCCGGGCTTTCATCCGAGTCAGGGCCTTTATGATGAGATCGGGTCGGGCCCGATCTTCCTCCCACGATCTTCCACCCGTCTCTATATATAATGCCATCGACTGCCGCCGACCTTCCGCAACCTGGTGACGAAACCCTAATCTCTCTCTGCAGATGGCTCGGTTCGCCTGCGCCTCTCTCTACCTGGTCCCCAGCTCATTTTTCTCTTTCCCTCTTCGTGGTCTAGTCATTGCTTGCTGAGACTGGCCGCTGATGCTATGCATTGTCCGTACCATCCGAGAACCGCTTGCGGTTTCTGATGAGACGCATTATCTCTTAACTGAGGCCCCCGTGTCGTCGCACGCCTGATAGCTATAGTGATTTTCGAATTTCATTTCGCCATCTGTTTCGTTTTCGCCTGCAATCGGCGATTCTCGACTGTGATTTCCGGTGCCGGGGCTATTGGATTGCCAGTTATGGCTGGCGGAGGGAGGACCTAGCCTGTTCTAGTTTTTCCGGTTTAGCGCCTGTTTTTAGTCGTCTTCCATGATCTGGAACGGTCCGATTGCGCGAGAGATTTCTCCTGTTTTCGATGGTTTGAACGGTTTCGAAATGTTTGCGTCACTCTGAAGATCATACATACTATAGGATGGTTGCGCATATTTGATTGTAATGGACTGTGTACTGGATCTTCGTATCATTCGGTGTATTTCCTCCAATTTTGCTGGAAAGGCAATAAATTAGAGTCGCTGGCATGCTTACTCGATAGCAGTGTCAGCGCTGTACGTTGCCGAGAATAATTTGAGCTACAGATTCTGGCAAAGCCGGTTTGACAACTACGCCTTTGCATTCAGACGCTCTGATATCCCTTTTACTGCGTCCCTAAATCTCCGTCTCCTGGGTGCCCTTTTTGCACCTTTTTCTAGTTCATTCTCAGTTCCACATTTCTGTGGCCAAACGCCAAAGAAACGGCCGCCATTATGACCCTTCGATATCATGTTTACTCAACAATTCGTCCTTGGGATGTTCTTTCAGAATTTCCATATAATATTTGTGACCGTAAGACTTCCCAAACGTCACTGGCACAACCATGTACGATGTTCATACTAGTTGGTGGGGGATTTGAGAGGTCAGAAAAATCTCGAAGTGGATCTTCTTACACATTCAAAGCAGACCGAAGTCTCAGTTTTATCTCCCAAAAATTGGAGCTTGCTTAGGATTGGAATTATTAAATAATCATTCAATAATGGATCTTGAGCGGCGCGGCCGTCGCTTAAGCTCGGTAGTTCGCGGGTTATGGTCATCGTGATTGGAAATTTGACTGGATGAGGGCATGCAAATCTGACTGGATGAGGGTTGAAGTCCGGGGGTTGCTTCCTCGTGATCTGCAGCAGTAGATTAAAGGACAACCTCAGAAATCTCTAAAGTGGGGGATGAATTCTGAGGGTTCTTCGAATGTGTTGTGACAAATGGCTTTGAAATCAGATAAGTCAATTTAATTCGTGAAAATAATCAATGCACATTTCAATGATAATAGCTGCCTACTTAAATAAGAACTAATGCCAACAATATTTCTTATAATAAAGAATATTTTTCTACGTAATGCGGTAAATCTCAAACTAATGTCAAAACTGGGCACACCACATAACATAGTTCAGTAAGTGATATACTATTTAGTGGTTCTGAGAAAAAACTAGAGTCTAAGGTGGAGAAATAACTGAAGAATAAAGACCAGCATAATTGACACTGTCCAACTTAAGTCTAAGGCTTCAAAGTAATTTCGAGCAATGGAGTTATGATAAATAAGAGGAGGGGTTTCCAATGCTAGGAAGGCATGAAGATGGCTAGAGGTGGAGAGCAGTGGCTCTCTCAAAAGGAGGGGTCATCTAGGATTTGGGGATTAAGGGTTATAATTGAGTGATCTACTTATTTTTTATTCTTATGGTTCTATTGTTCTCTTTTTGTGGGTCTCAATCTCTATCATTTGATATGAAAGCATTGAAAAAACCCTTTTGGTATGATGGCACACTAGACTCATGACAATGAGATGGCCATCATGGAGAAAGAAACAATAAAAATGAAGTTAGAGGTAACAAAGATGAAACATAAGACGATAAAAATGAAGGCTGAGTTGTGGTGAATCTCAAATCACAAGAAGAACTAAGAAAACAACTAAGGATAACCAAGAAGACATAGAGAGGAGAGAGGACAAGCTCGTATGTAGAATTCTGGGAAGAGCATGGATTCACAATAGCGTAAATCAAAAACATCTCTATTCAAAAAAGGTAACCTCGATGAATGAATGATAGAAGAAATTTTGAAAATGAAGCACAACTTAATTCATGTAGCCTATTCAAGAGATGTAGGGATTTAAAACAAGAGTAGTGCAGTCTTTTGACTAATCCCAAGCGAGGAGCTTATGTGAGTATCTTTAGACATAAAAAAACAAGTGTCAATTGGAGAATATTGAAGAAAATTTAAAATTATGTCAATCCCAATAAACAAATTGTTAGAAAAATAATTAGAGAGCACCTTGCTTTTATGAAGGGCTTAAAATTATAATTCAAGACAAATATTAGAGTGCTCAAACCCATCAGCTTAAACTAAATTATGGAGACAACCTAGTTAGTGGAAGAAATAAATAATATTACTTGGAGTGTATGGGAATGTGAATGTAAAATAAAAGTAAAATATGAGGTCAAAGAGATATTAAATTTATTTTTAGGAAGGAGAGAACTAATAACTCATTGTTAGGGTAGAATAGATGGGTCAAGAGTGGTAAAATTATTATTCCACCACAAATTGAAGGGCTCATGTGAGGTCCAAAGATGCAACATTCTAGTATAAGAATCTTCGTGGAGAAAAAAGGAGATTACATCTTACTATAACTAAACTCCAAACACAAGGAAAAAATGAGTTCTATTTTGATGAACTACTAGATGAATTACAGCTGGCTGTTATCTTCTTTAATCAAGTTATGATGAGATTCAAAGGAAGATGAAAGACATCTCTGGGGTACTTTTTTAAACACACAAGGATGTTATGAATTTTATTATAATGTTTTTGGCCTTACAAATACTATAATAATATTCTAGTCTCTCATGAATGAAGTATTTTGTCCAAAGTTCATCTTGAGGGAGAGTGTTAGAAGTTCTAGGTTGTAGGAAAATAATATAATAAGTTAAGGGTTTTTTTGGAAAAAAATAGAGTTTCTGTTTATATTAAAGGGTTTAATAATTGAATGAAATTGAGGTGGTTTCCATTGTTCTTTTCTTTGTCCTCCATGATAGAGGTTTCTCTCTCAATTTTCTATAGTTTCAAACTTCTTTGAACTATATTACTTACTATCATTTGATGCATAAGACCTTAATTTCCATCTAAATATTAAAATAAAATAACTCTTATTTGTGTTTTTTAAAAATAAAATTTTATAAAAATATTGAGCTCCTTTCTACATAGTGATCAAAGATGTCTTGAGACATCAAAATGCACATATTAATAATGTTTGCCATTAGTTCATGAATTATAGAAATGAATTTTATAAGATGTAATATCCTTAAATAATTTTTAATTTTAAAATTGTAACATCCTTCTCTCACTCATATGATGAACCTAACATATCATCTTGTAAGTGATCTGTAATGGTTGTATTACCAAATATAAATGTCCCAAATAATTTATATAGTGAACCAATTTTATCTAATTTCATAAAAACCAAAAACTTCTTGTTAATTTCTGAAATTATGTTGACATATGTATAAATACATCCATTTGCATCAATGGTACTTAATGAAATTAAACTCTTTATTAAGTTTGATTCATACCTTCAAAATGTGAAAATTCTGCTTCATTAAACATCTTGATTTTCACATAATAGTTTTATATTTTTATCATTTTCTATTAAAACTTTACCTCTATTATCAGATTTTTATGTATCCAACCAATGTCAAAATGGTCACATGTGATAAGAAAACTTGAATCAAGAATCTAA
This sequence comes from Spirodela intermedia, assembly GCA_902729315.2. Classification (NCBI taxonomy): domain Eukaryota; kingdom Viridiplantae; phylum Streptophyta; class Magnoliopsida; order Alismatales; family Araceae; genus Spirodela; species Spirodela intermedia. Next base: position 3,647,889 of record LR746271.1, read on the forward strand.
ATTTTATGAGAATTTAAATTTGAGAAGTTGATAGAACATTTATTTGTGCTTCTAAAATAGATGAAATACTAGCTTCCATAGGCAAACATTACAAATTTCATTTTCTTTGGGTAGACATTCTTTTTAGTGGTTGCATATATCATTTTCCTTCAACTTTGGTAGTAAATGATTTTTCTGATCATCTTAATTTTTCTAATGTTATCTTTTTTGACCCATTCATTTAACAACTAGATTTTCATTACCTACGGGAGCTTCATGTCTAACATAATTTGATAATAATGTAAAATTAATCTCTTATATTTTTAAAGTGTCTTTACCATATAAAATGGTAGCTACTAAATGATTATAAGATTGAGGTCAGAATGAAAGAAGGATAATAACTCAATCTTTTTCCTCCATCTTTACCTCCAAATGACAAAGCCATGATATTAAATTGTCAAAAATATTCATATATTTTAATAGATTTATTCATTCACTTATACATAAATTATATAATTTATTCTTCAGTATAACTTATTGTAACAATTTTTTTAAATGTAAAACATTTCTAATTTGTTTTATAAATCAACCATAACTTTTACATCGACAATGGTATACATCATCTCATGACACAATATATTATACTAAGTGTTTTAAAATCTAACTCATGTTAATCTTTATGATTTTCTCTATTTTTACTCTATAAATAATAATTAATTTTGTAAAGTCCATGTTGTTCAAGAATTATCTTTACTTTATTATCCCACATGCCAAAATGGATATTTTCATCAGAATTTTCAACATCAAACTTTGACATCGATATTTTTAGAAAATCAGATTAATAGTAGCTTTTAACTAATACTAAATATTATGACAAACAAATCTCAATGTAGAGTCTAAATAATATCAAAGTTGCCAAAGTTGGATTCAAATACTAGTTGTAATTGTGAAAATAACCAACAAAAAAATCAGGGAAAACAGATGTCAAATGTATTTCTCTAATAAAAATAAGTATTTTCAAATATTAAATATCACACAATATTGTATAATCTCAAATTGATAGAAAAATTAAATATAATTTACTTATAACATAGTTCAATAAGTGCTACATTGTTTCGTGGCTCAAAGAAAATATCTTCTACATCGATATTAAAAATAGTAGTGGCCCATGTGAAGAAATAACCAAAGAAGAATAATTCTTAGGTAACTTGTAAACGAAATGTTTGGAGAGTGAATGTCTTATCTTCTTGAAGTTAATAGGAACATGTAATGAGAAAGACAAGTAAGGTTTACATATTTATTTCTTTACAAGTTGAAACTCTATTGAAGCAATCCTCTCTTTCCTCCTTGGAGAAGGAGCTCTCCTAAAATGTTGAATGCCTTCCCCAATATATATATTTTTCTCCTACAACACTTCAAAGTCTTAAAAGGAGGGGGAGAAACTCTCTCTTTTCTTCTTTTAGGTTATTATTTTGATCTAGAGTACATAAGATGGGAGATATCTTCGACTACTAGAGGAAGGAGATCTTATTAGAGGTGGTCTCAGGAGAAATTTTGACCACTATGTTTAGACATCCTCTTTTGTGTGGCCCACTTGGGCCCATTATCTCTCTCTCTCCTCTCTCACCTATATAAACACATGTATCTCTTCATTTACAGTTAATCTAATCTTAGGATTTAAGCCTTCTCGTTAACATGGTATCATAGTCTTAGGGTTTTTTTCTAACCGTCGTTGTTGTCATCATGTTGCTGCCACCACATCTTTTACGTGCTCTCCTCTCTCTATGTGTGCAATCCTCTACTGTGCATTGCCATCTACTGCACGCCGTCATCAATTGCATCACTGAAATCTACTATTACATCATGTGCAACCAGCATGTCAACACTTACCCTACCACCGCAGCCCCTTACTATCGCAATCTCTATGATTGTGGCCCCTACCGTCGCAGCCCTCTGCCACTACAGCCCCCTCTTGTTGTCGTTGCCTAGGCTGTCGCGACATCTGTCACCGTGGCCCCTCCTGCTCTCATGGTATCTACCACCACAGTATCTCACAGTATCTTGTAGTATCTCTTCGTATCTCATTATATTGTCTCCTACTACACCGCCTCTCGCCACATTATCTTCTCACCACGCGTCGTCTCTTAGTGTTTGCTATCATTTGCTACACGTTCTTCTATTTACATCAGTGTTTTGTTTCTCGTCATCATTATAAATCAAGATAACACATCTTCTCCACTTTAAGGACCTTGACCCACGGCCCTACTTCTAGTCGAAGTGTCACTGTTGTCGGCATTCTTTCTTTTACGGCACTCTATCACGATGTAACTATATGACATTTTTGTGACAAAAAGTGATGAGATAGTCATCTCCACCACCAAAGCCTACTTGTAGCAACACTTTGTCACAAGAGACTTAGGGACATCTTGCTACTTCATTAGGATAAAGTTTGCTTATTAGTCCGGCAAGGTAGTTTTATCTCAAAAGAAATATGCCTTTGGCCTTCACGAAACGGGGTTTTTTGACTGCAAACTAAAGTTATAACCTATGGTGACATGTCCGAATGTAAATCATTGAGATATATACTAACGTAGAATTCTTGATGATATTACTCAAAGATCCGAAGGTTGGTGGTTGGAGGGTGCTAAAGAGATAACTCTTAAATGATCGACTAAAGTCATCCAAAGTTTACCTAGAGTGAGAGATTATTTTGCTTACAGGTGAGAAGAGAGTCAAATAACTACATGGTACAACTAATATTTATTTTGTTGGCATATATGATCTCCAACATGGTTAAAAATTAAGTAACGGGCTTGATACGAGCAAAAGGTTCAATTGATAGTCCATTCAATACTTTGAAGCATCCAAGTGACTATAATAAAGTTAATTTGGGACCAAGAAGTATAGGTTGGGGTCAATGATGACCAGTGGATCGTTCGTTAGATGATGAAGCAAACTGTGAGATGTAAAGACATATTTGAAACCCGATGTCCATGACACATAATTGAGACCGGTGAAGAGGTATGCTAGCCGAATTAGTTGCGTTGTGATGGAGTGTTGCAAAGGAAAGGAGTGTCGATGACAAAGATATTTCAACTAGAAGTAGGGTTGTGGGCCAAGGTGTATGAAGTAAAGAAAATACACTATCTTGGTCCATAATGATAATAGAAAATAACGTACTAATGCAAGTGTAAGAATGTACAACAAATGGCAGCACACAATAGGAGATGACGTGCGGTAAGAAGATAGTGTACGGGGAGACAGTGCATCATGATTGGTCACTTCATCAATTTGATGTGTCTAATGACTTCTTCTATGGTGACTTAGATGAGAAAATTTTTATAGAGTAACTTCTAGGATATATTACTTAAGGAGAGTTTTTCTAATTTTGCTTACTTCAACATATTATATACGAACTCAAGCAAATTCCTCGAGCATAGTTTGTGAAATTCAATGACTTTCTTACTACCTTTGACTTTACTCAATGAATTACTAACCCCACTATCTAGATGAAGACCACACCTAATGGTATAGTCATCCTAGTCATATATTGTTGATGACATTTTTATGACATAGAGTGAGGCATGCATCTCTATCAACAAATCTTATCTATAGCAACATTTTGTCATAAAAGACTTAGGCAATGCGTTACTTTTTTGAGATAGAGTTTACTTATCAGTCAAGCAAGTTAATTTTATCTCATAATAAATGTCATTGAGTTTTTTTAGGAAACAAAGCTTCTTGGTTGTAAATCGGAGTCATCACTTATAGAAGTGCATTGGAAGTCCTAAGATTTACTTCACCGTTGATGGAAGATGTTAATCACTATCAACGATTATTGAAAAAACTGATATATCTCATTGTTACTCATCGTAACATCATGTATACAATCAATGTTCTCAATTAAGTTATACAAGAGCCTCGTCAAGTCTGTTAGGAGGGAGCACTACATGTCTTAGCCTATATATCAAATAGGATATAGGGAAGGGGCTCATCTACATACGTCATGATCACCTACATGTTGAAGCCTACTTAGATACTGGGTTAGCTTGTGACAAAGGAGATCAGAAGTCAATGACTAACTACTGTACTTATGTTAGTGACAACCTAGTCACTTGTTCCAATGTAGAAGTTGAATATCATGTTATGACTGTGACAATGTGTGAGATGGTATGACTTTACTTTCTTCTAGAGAACTTAGGTGTCACTCTTCAGACACTTGTACTTATCATTATGACAATCAAAGAGTAATCTTCATCGCCGAAAATCTCACATTTCATAAGTGGATCAAGCACATCGAAATTGATTGTCACTATATTCGAGACAAAGTTTTAACATGAGTTATCTCTGTATCACATGTCACTTCATTCAACCACTTTGTGGACATCTTTACCAAGAGCCTTATATAAGTGTTTTATAATGTTATATGTATTAATCTGGGCATATTTGACTTATATGATCTAACTTGAGGAGAAGTGTTTGGACATCCTCCTCTACATGGCCCACTTAGGCCCATTATCTCTCTATTTTCTCTCACCTATATAAATACATATATCTCTTCATTTGAAGTTAATATAAACTTATGATTTAACCCTTTTCATCAACACACTGAATGTAGAAAATCATTGAGAGAGAATAATCTTTAAATCTAAGTGTCTTCTAAAAATTATACAAGAATTATTGATTTTCCATCCTCCCTCAAAAATTCATCATTTTTCAAGAACATAATGATAACCTTTACATAATCAAGCTTGAGCCACAACTACTCACATATTCCTCTTCGGATACTCTCTCTCTTGCTCTCTCTCTCTCTCTCTCTCTCTCTCTCTCTTTATGTGGCATACACGCACACGTAGAGGTTGACTTGGCCAGTGCATCTTAATGGGTCTGGGCTTTGTCAGCCACACAAGGCGTGGCCTGTCCCATTAACTAGATCCGTATGACGTGCTGAACGGACGCTCTATTGCATTATCAAAAGATCTCACGATTGGATCACGCACCGTTATCCCCCGTGTGAGGGGCCGCACGCGATCGAGCCTATCTTCTTCTTCCTTCTTCCTTCTTCTCCAGGCGCCGAGAAAACAGGGAGGAAAGGTGAGGGACAGAGGAGGTGGGCAGTTGACATGGGAGGTGCTTCGCACCTGTCCTCCCTTTTACGCTCCAGCGCGCTCCCTCCATTGCCTTCGAACGTTGGCCTCGGCAGGAGGAAACGTGAGCTTCTTTCTGTTCCCCTGTTCACGAGTTTCTCTCCTTCCCCTTGATTCCTCCAACCCCTAACCCCCATTTATGCTCTGAATCACGCTGTACTTATTTTATTCTACCTATGTGTGAAGAATTCTTCCAAACGATAGTAAGGTTCCATGTTTTTTTAGGATGTATAGGGAATGATGGTTTATACGCGGCATATTTATCGCTCATACTTAGTAGTTTTTTTAAAATAATTCTGGGGATATTGCTGTGTTATAAGATGGATTAATGAAGTTAAATTTTCTATTATTTTCTTGTTTTTGTGGTTTCAATCTCCAACTCAGTTAGGACTCGTGTCTGCTTCAGCTTGGAGAATGAGCCTGAGACGCCCACTGAACACAAATCTTCGCCGGACGCGTCAAAGATGCAGGTCGGATTTAGCATGTTTAGTTCCTTATCCCGATGCCTTTCGATTCGATTTAAACTCGTTACGATATGTCCTCTGAATTTTTTTGTCGTCACTGGTTGTGGTAATTCGATACCATTTAACTATCTTTTTTTATTTTTTATCGTGGATTCCATTTTTCTTTTGTTATCTGAGGATAACATCTGTGAAATTGATCAATGAAAGGAGGCGAGTGAGTTCATTGTATGATCATCATCTGATGAATCTAGTCTGAAGACATGAAAATTGGCTGTGGATATTTCACTTAATGATGGGAGTCCTCATTACAAGACAAATTTACGTGACATCTTGAGGTTTATACTAGGGTATAAGTACATAATATTTCTCTATCGTCCGATTTCAAAGGCAACGGTGAAACTTGATTGGATGAAGCAAATAGATGAAGAATGATTCTAGTTTATGAAGTCATCTGATTTTTCATCACAGGTCCTTGCTTGATTTATTGATTATGAGCCCTAATCAGATAAAATAAATGGCGGAAATTTTCATTTACAAGAATGAATGCAGCAGATCCACTTACCTCTTAAAGCAAGCACTGCCTCTTAAAATAAATGGCGGAAATAAATGGCAGAGCCCCAAAGCAAGCACTGCCTCTTAAAATATAAGAATGCAGCAGATCCACATATGAACACAGAATGCCCCTTCCAGGAATTATATGCAAATACGTCACTTACTGTTTAGTGATCTGTCTCTATCGACTGTATCAGTCTTATCTCTACCTGATAAATCAAGTGGTCCACAATTTCAAAAAACCTATAATACAATGTTTGCTGTAGCCTTTCCATTTTCTTGCTGCCGAAGATAAGTATCTCTATATCCCTACTCCTCTTGGGAACTCTGTGGAGTAAACAGGCTATTCTGTGCTGGAGACATTGCCTTCATGGCAATCCTGATGAACGATTGGAGTGTAAATCATTAACCTTCATGCCATGCCGTATGACTCTAGAAACTGTCTTCTGTGGTGAGAAGTGGCAGGGTTTCACTGAGACTGAGGGTGCCCTCTCCTTAATTTCCACATCAATTTTTTCTAAAAGGTATCTTAAGTTTTGATGTGGGATTTGACCTCTCTCTCTCTCTCTCTCTTTCTCTCGCTCGCTATATATACATATATATATATATACAGTTATGCACGCACACTTATGATGAGTTATATATGCCTATGTATATCCTGATGTTTATGATGAAATGTAATGATTAAGTGCCTGTGTACATCAGGAGGAGCCAAACTTCGTGGCCATTGAAACTCAAAACCCAGCAGAGAAAGAGGTTCTAGGCATTCTCAGTTCATTGATACACACTATAAATGAGTATTTAAATAAAACATTATCAAAGAACCAATGTCAATACATTATTAAGTATGCATATAAAGGGATGTGTTTATAACGAATTGTATATAGACATGTATATCCTTATGCTTATTGTGGATTACTATGATTAATGAGTGTATCGTTGAGTTGAGAATGTCTATAATCTCTTCCTCTGGTGGATTCGAGACCTTTTTCACACAATGATTCGTACATTAATTGTGAATTTATAAGTAGGATTAGAAAATGACCATTATTCGAGACACTGTTTATTTAGGTTTAATCCTTACGTAATAAGCAACTTTGATGTTTTATTGTCCCTTGAGCTGAGCATCCCATTTTCTATATCAGGATGAGCAGTCCCTAACTTCAAGACGCAAATACATGACGTGTATATGCTCAAGCTTAGTTCTGATAAATGTGCCTGCTGTCTCGGCCGCTGCAGCAAAAGGATCAGGTGCTGATGTGATGAATGGTGCCACTGTGACAGAAAGGGCTGCCTGCAGGAATTGTGGGGGCAGCGGTGCCATTATATGTGAGAATGAAGCTCTCCTCCTTGATCTTGTTTTGCTTTTCTTGGGCGATTTCACCCGTTCATTTCCTCAATGTACTGACCAAAAGAGTTGAGAGGCGATCCAACTCATCAGGTTTTAGAGAACTAGCAAATTTCGTGTGAGCTTTTTGGATGATAAATTAGTGATTTTGCATAATTATTGTGTGGAATTTTAATTTATTGTCTCTTTCCCCAGGCGGTTGAAAACATATATATTTTCATTAATCTCGTTGATTTCTTCTCATGAAAAGAAAATTCATGTTGCTAGATATACTGGCATTGTTTCCCCTTAGTGGTTCAGAAAAATAGCATATATATCCATTAATTTTGTGAGTTTCTGTCCACAAAAAAACCCATACTGTTTGGTATACCTTTCTTTGTTGTTTATTTTCTTCTCGTGATCACAAGGAGATGATCTGATAAAACCAACGTAGACGACATAAACCTTCAAAGATTTACAGAAAATAGGGTCAAGTATGATATGTAAGATGGGGCCTAATTCCAAACCATCAAGTCTCCCCTTGCTTGTGGTCCAGGCGATATGTGTGGTGGCACAGGGAAGTGGAAAGCTCTCAACAGGAAGCGAGCGAAGGACGTCTACGAGTTCACCGAATGCCCCAATTGTTATGGTATGTTCTCACCAGATACCCCACCCTTCGAAACAAAAGAATTTTTCTATTTTTATGTATTCATAATTCCCACATTACCCTTCAAAACATGAACTGGTCTCCGTTAATCTCGGAATAATTCCTATATTACCGTTCATCTCATAATAGTTCGTATGTTATCCTCCAAATGCATTAAATGAATGCAGTTTTATCTGATAATCATTCGTGTATCTCCTTTTCAGAACATGAAAATTCTATTTTTTATTCCATAGTAATTCTCACATCACCCATCAAACCATGAAAAAAATGTATTTTTAAATTTATGTCATATATTTTATCTTATGATTCCTATATAGCCCTTAAAAAGTGTGAAGCTTCTATTTTACCTCATAATAACTCTTATATCGCCCTTAAAACAGTAAAAAATATATTTTTTGATCCAATTATGACTCTATCAGCGTTTAAATCATGGAAAAAAAATCTACTTTTATTTTTAAAATGAACTCTAACATTGAAAGGAACAATATATCGGTCCACTACCCCACCCACACATGATCCTTTTCAGATCAGATGCTCAAACCCTTCCAACATACCCAATCATTTCCACTGCGACATTGTGGCCTAGTCTTTTTTTTTTTCTTGCTTATTATCCTCCACTATGGGTATGATTTATGATCTTGTGGGTCCTTTTTTTTCGCTTGATTATTATCCTTAATTATCGGAATGATCTATGATCTTCTGGGTTTTCCTTCCTTTTTTTTTTCTTTTTTTTTGCTCATTATGTATCCTTAGTTATGGGTACAATCCATGATCTTGCTGGTTTTTTCTCTTCTTATAATCATTATTATCCCCAATTACGGGTACGATTCATGATCTTGCGGGTTTTCTCTGCTGACGATGATCCTCAGTGATGGATGGGTATGATCTTGTGATCTTGTGGGATTTTCGTTGATTATTATTATTATTATTATTATTATTATTATCCTCGATGAATGATGAACCTGTGGGGTTGTGGTGATTTTGAGTAGGGCGGGGGAAGCTGGTATGCCCGGTCTGCCTGGGGACGGGCCTGCCCAACAACAAGGGCCTTCTGCGGAGGCCCGAGGCCCGCAAGCTGCTGGACAAGATGTACAATGGCAGGCTCCTCCCCGGCTCCTGATACGAGAGCGAGAGAGAGAGAGAGAGAGAGTTGTAAGCATTGATTGTCCTTTTTGAATTCAGTCGAGTAGATGGCCTCCCAATCTGGTTGATCCTCTCTCTCTCTCTCTCTCTCTCCCCCCTAAATTCTACTCGTCTCTACCTTGTTCTATTCTCACCAAGAGGTGATGGGCCCACCCTCTCTCTCTCTCTCTCTCTCTCTCTCTCTCTGTGTCCACCTTACAGCCCTGAATGTGCCTATTGTCTTCGCGCTGTTGATATCAACATTAGGGGCATTACTGGGCCAAGTAAGTTCGGACCCCCCCTACTGGGCCAGCCCAATTTTCTAATGTTTGGGCCTCATTCGGCTGAACGGGCCGGGCTCAAAAATTCTGAAACGGGCCGACCCTCTACTAAAACTAATTACATCCTGTCCACATTTGAAAGCTATTCGTTTCCCCGCGTATACTCACAGAAGAGAGAGAAAAAGAAGAGAGAGGGGGGGAGGGAGAGAGAAAGAGAGAGAGGGGAAGGAAAAAAAAGGGTATCAAAGAGGATTAGAGGAGAAATTCCGAAGAAGCGCCACCGCCGCCGTCTTTTTCCTCCCGCCCCCCAAAACCCTCGCCGGCGAGGGCTCTGCAGAGGTTGGGAACGATGATGGACGACCCCAAAACCCTGGATCTCGTCAAGGAACTGGTTCTCCGGCTGCTCTCTACTCCCGCCTCCTCCGCCGACCCCAATCACCCGCCGCAGGACTTCCCGAAGGCTCTCCGCTACGCCCACCGGATACTCTCCAGCCGCCTGTCGCCGTCCGTCGCCGCTGACGAGTTCGCCATGGCGGAGTCCGTCAAGCGGCACCTCGTCAATCAGGGCCGCTCGTCGGAGGCCCTGGCCTTTGCCGACCTCTTCTCAAAGTTCTCCGCCAGATCCGGCCCCGGCTCGATCCAGAACCGCTGGTCCGTCCTCTACCTCCTCAAGTCGATCTCCGAGGATTGCCGGAAGGCGAGCGGCGGCGGACGTCCAAGAGCTTCGTTCTCCTCCACCGTCTCCGGCGGTCTCCCTTCCCTCCCGCTCGAGCAGTACGGAGGGAGGGTTTCGAGGAAATCCTACTCCGGCGGCGGAGTTCTGGTGGTCTCCAAGGATCCGGGCAACATCAGGGAGATCGCTCTCCGGGAGTACGCAGATCTCGTCAGGGAGGATTCGGCGGTGGCGGAGTCTGCCCTAGTCAAGGACGTCCTCTACGCAGTCCAGGGGATCGACGGGAAGTATGTGAGGCACAACACTGTGATAGATGCATACGATCTTCCCGACTCTCTCAGAGTCCCTGCTTCCACCAGAACGATGATCCGGAGGCTCTGCGAGCTCGGCTGGCTTTTCCGGAAGGTGAAAGTGTACATCTCCGAGTGTATGGATGGATTCACAGCCGAGGACGTTGGGACGATTGGGCAGGCCTTCTGCGCGGCGCTCCAAGACGAGCTCTCCGAGTACTACAAGCTCCTCGCCGTCCTCGAGTCGCAGTCTTCCAATCCCATCCCGCTGCTCTCTGAAACAGGGCCACCGGGGAACTATCTCTCTCTGAGGAGGCTCGCGGTCTGGTTTGCAGAGCCGACTGTGAGGATGCGCCTTATGGCGGTGCTCGTGGACAGCTGCAGATCCTTGAGGGGCGGTGCCATGGCCGGAGCAATCCACGAGCACGCCCAGCACGGGGACCCCTTGGTGCAGGATTTCATGGGCCGCCTCCTCCGCAGGGTCTGCTCTCCTCTGTTCGAGATGGTGCGGAGCTGGGTCCTGGAAGGGGAGCTGGACGACCTATACGCAGAGTTCTTCATCGTGAGCCACCCCGTCAAGGCCGAGTCCCTGTGGAGGGAAGGTTACAGGATCCAGTCCTCGATGCTGCCCTCCTTCATCTCCCCAACCCTAGCGAGCAGGATCTTGAGGACTGGTAAGTCCATCAACTTCCTCCGTGTATGCTGCGACGACAGAGGATGGGCTGTGGCGGCGGCTGAGGCGGCTGCGCAGGTGGGGACGACGACGAGGAGGGGCGGCCTTGGCTATGGCGAGACGGACGCCCTTGAAGCGCTGGTCGTCGAGGCGGCAAGAAGGATCGACCACCACCTCATGGATGTGATCCATCGCCGCTACAGGTTCAGAGATCACTGCCTGGCCATCAAGCGCTACCTGCTGCTCGGGCAGGGAGACTTCGTTCAGTACCTGATGGACATGGTCGGCCCCGAGCTCTCCGAACCCGCCAACACCATCAGCTCCTTCCAGCTCGCCGGCCTGCTGGAGAGCGCTATCAGGGGTTCCAATGCTCAGTATGACGACCACGACATTCTCGACCGGCTGAAGGTGAAGATGATGGAGCACGGCGATGGAGATCAGGGCTGGGACGTCTTCTCCCTGGAGTACGACGCCCGAGTCCCTCTCGACACCGTGTTCACAGCCTCCGTCATGCGGCGGTACCTCAGAGTCTTCAATTTCCTGCTGAAGCTCCGAAGGGTCGAGCACGCCCTGATCGCGGTGTGGAAGACGATGAAGCCCAATCGCATCATACAGCACCTCCTCGTGAAGGAAGATTCAGCGGTGAAGTCGCAGTTCGTGTCGGTGCTCCGGCGGTGCCAGGTGCTCAGGAACGAGATGAACCATTTCGTCACCAATTTGCAGTACTACATCATGTTCGAAGTTCTTGAAGTCTCTTGGGCCCATTTCTCGGAGGAGATGGACGGTTCCAAGGATCTGGACGATCTTCTCGCTGCCCACGAGAAGTACCTCGGCGCCATCCTGGAGAAGTCCCTCCTCGGGGAGAAGTCCAAGGAGATCAACAGGACCCTCTTCGCCTTGCTCGACATCATCTTGAAGTTCCGCAGCAGCGCTGACCGGTGGTTCGAAGGCATCTATGAGTTGCAGCCGAGGTCAACCCAGCTCGCTCTCTCTCTCTCTCTCTCTCTCTCTCTCTCTCTCTCTCTCTCTCTCGCTCGCTGGCTGAAGACCAGGAATGTGTGTTTTGCTCAGGGGTAAGAGGAAATCAGAGCAGAAATTGAAGGATCGCCCTTCTAAGAACAGCTCCAGGATAGAAGGCGGGAGGAAGGGGATGATACAGCGGGCAGGGGTGTTTCTTCAGAGAATGGGAGAGGACCTGGACGCAATCGCAAAGGAGTATTCCTCTTCGCTCAAGTGTTTCATCTCTCAGTTGCCTGTGCAGCAACACGTTGACCTCAAGTTCCTTCTCTTCCGCTTGGACTTCACCGAATACTACAGCTGCCTGTCCCCGTCTTCCATGAAACAAGCACTATAAGACGGACAGAAGGGGCAGATAGCTAGCTCTGCGCTACTTCTCTCTCGTTCCTGCTGACTTTTGCTGTGCAGCCGTTGATTTCTTTGTCTCAAGATTCCGGCGACGGTGAGCCTCCCTTCCACCATATTTACTCATATGATAATTTTCGGTTTGAACTTCGCTCCTACTGCTCTGATGGAGATTCTGACGTGTGGTTTTCCTTACATGGTGCAGTTGAATTTTCTCCGTTGACTCCCTCACTACCAAGTCAGAAACCATCCATTGGTGAATTCGAGGTACATAGCACGCCATCCACTGCGGGACTTCTCCGATGCCTTTTTTGATTGTAGAGCTTCAATTTTCTTTTTTGTTTTCCTTCTGCTCGATTTGTTGTCCCTATTCTGTAATCATCATTCTGGGCTCGGATCCCTCTTTCTCTCATTTAATCTGAACTAACCTGTAAATCTCACACGAGCAGCTACTCTCCACCCATTCGAAGCCACATCCATTCTCAAATCCTTCCTGTAGGAACCCTTTTTTGTTCCTTTTTTAGCCCAACAGCTTGCTGTGTTTGACTATCTGGATCCTTTACATATTCTTGAAGATACTAGTTCAGAGATGAGATTTATCAATACCGCATCGGTTTTTGAGAGAGATAGAGAGAGACTCTATGCCGCAAGAAAGAAAAGCATAGAGGAATCCACAGCGACCATGAAGAAAAAGAAGTCAAGATCAGGGTTGCCAGATATTGAAGCCTGCGTGCTCGTAAGAGTGGTACGATGGAGGAAAAAAAAAGGGGTCTCCTGTTTGAGTAGTCACACAGCTACATCATCATCGAATGCCAGTTCAGAAGCTTAGAATCAGTTCACATCGAAGGAGCTAGAGAGAGAGAGAGAGAAGGGAGGAGCGCTCAAACTCCGAAGCCGAAGACTGCCCGGATCTTGTGGAAGATCAGCTCCCTCCACCCTCTCTCTGTGTTCTCCACCACCGTCGCATTGCCATATCTGGAAATCCGACAAGAGGATTAGCATCAGGAAAGCCGCAGAGACAGCAAAAATCTAGGATCCGGTCGGCCCAGAAGAAGAAGAAGAAGAAGAATGGAAGTCGACGGACCTGTCCTCCACTGGTACGTTGGTCTGAGTCAACTTGACAATGGTGACTCCCGTCTCTGGCTCGTCTAATGTCATCCTCACCTGGGGCGGCAGAGCATACAAACAGTACAAAAGTCAGAGACGATGATCCTAAAAGGGGGGAGCCTGAACCAGCAAGGCCATGGAGGGAGGGATCCTCTCACCGTCGAGTGTACCCCATCGGCCCAGCTCCCGAACCGCCACTTCTGAACTATCAGCTTCCCCTCCTGCAGGTCCTCGTTGACCCCCGTGATCGAGCCGTCGAAGAGGCTGAACGGCCCTCCGATCTCCTTGCTAATCCTCGCATTGCTCTGGGTGAATCCCTTCCACCGGTTCTCGTCCATCAAGATCTCGTAGATGTTGCTCGCCCGGCAGTAGAACTTTTCTGTCAGTGATATCGTCCTGAATCCCTCCTTGTCCTTGGGCGGCTTCTTCTTCGCCTCCGGCGCCGCCGCTGGGTCCTTCTTCTCCGGCGCAGAGGCCGGCGCCGCCGCCGGCTGCTGCGCCGCCGAGGGCTTGGGCTTCTTCGCCTCGAGCTCTTCCTTGGCGGGGCCGCCCTTAGCCAGGCTCTGCACGAACGCCCTAATCTTCTCCAGGACCACCGGCTTCCCCTTGGCGAGGAAGGCCTCCTTGATCCGCCGCTCCAGGGGGCCATTGTCGCCGCCGCGGACCGTGACTCTGACCTCGGGATCCTCATCGGCGTTCTCATCCGCGAGGTAGGGGACCTCGACGGAGCCCTGGACCTTGAGCAGCGGCGGCGAGGCGGCCCCGCCGCCGGCGGCGGCGGCGGCGGAGTCCGAGATCGCCTCCCCCTCCCAGGACAGAGAGAGGGAGAGCTCGTATCCCGGGATGACCTTCCCCTTGCGGATGTTTACGTAGGCCTCCCCTTCGAGCTTCTCCAGATTCTGCGTCCTGATGACGAGCCCTCCTTCGCCGTTGAAAATGGTGAGCCCCGCCAAGAGCCCCGAGAGCTGCCCCCGCGACCACTCCAGGCAGTCGCGCTCCGCCCAGTGCCAGTTGTGGACGTTCGTCCCGTCGGCGCGGTCCGCCACGATCCACCGCTTGTCGCCCTCGCCGAACTTTGCCATTCCCGACGGCGGCGCCGGCACCGGCGAGACCAAGGACGATGACCGCAGAAGATAAAGATTCCCTCCCTTTGGGTTTCAACCCGCCGCCGCCGGAGATAAAAAGGGAGATCGGAGAACGGTGGCGAGAAAGAAGCCGGCGATCCCCGACGTCGGCGGCGGTGGCGGCAAGACCAGGAGGAAGACGGCGATCGAAGAAGAAGAACTCCTTAGGGTTTCAACTCGCCGCCGGAGATAAAAAGGGGAATCGGAGATCGGCGGCGGAGAAGAAGACGGTGGGGGCTCCTCCGCCCCTCCTTCTGGAGTGTTCTGCTCTGGAAGCGTCTAGAAACCTAGTCAAATGACTCTCCTACTGTGCCCATTATCTCACTTAGAGTAGATCCTGTTCGTCCATCACTTGCCCAAATACGTCGGCCTCCCCAGTTTTTATTGGGCTTGGGCCTTAAAATCATATCATCCATTTGGGCTCAAAAAGAGGCAAAGCCCAGCCCGAAATCCCAATCCCAGACATGTATATATGATTAACCGAGGGGGGAGGGCCCACTTTGTAAAAGGCAACACGTTGACCGATTTGCCGCCTTTCTCTCGACTCGGACAGAGTCCGAGACCTATAGCGGTCAACCAACATAAGGTGACGTTCGACGGAGGGTGGGACCCACCACGGCACTCCAAAAGCAAGATTTTGATTCAGGCTTCTCTTAAAAGCCCATGCTTTCAGGTCCCTTGCACATATGCATATTATCAAATATTTTTTAAAAGAAAATAGTTATGATACTCTATTTTTTTAATAAAGAGTTGTAGGAATCGACATCAATTTCTCTGATCTGGTGTGTATTTAACTCGGATATTATATTAAAAAATAGATTACATGTGGGATATTATCGTTTTTCTTTTTTTTGGGGTATCTGGAAGGTATTCGAAAGAGATTGTTTGAGGTAGGAGGGAAAGGCCAAGCTTTGTTGTCTTCGTCTTCGTCTCCATTTGGCCGCCTTCCACGGCCTCTTCTGTCGTCACTCTCCGAAGCCAGCAGAGAGGGAGAGGGAGAGGGAGGAGCAGGAGGAGGATTTCCACTGACAGGGGATCGGGTCGCGAGGAAGGTCAGCCGGTGGAGGGAGATCTCGGGCCATGTCGTCCGCCGCCGTCCGGCCGGAGTCGTCGTCATCGGTCGCTGCCGCGTCGTCCGCCGGCGAGGGCGGCGCCGCCTTCTGGTGCCATGAGTGCGACATGAGCGTGGCAGTGCTCTCCTCGTCTTCCTCTGTCGTCTGCCCTAACTGCGGGGGTGACTTCCTGGAGGAGATGGAGATGGATTTCCAGCACCGGCGGTCTCCCTCCTTGCGGGCCTCGTCGGGAACCCTAATTCCCATCCAGGAAGACGAGGAATTCGATCGAATTGGGGGTTTCGACGACCTGATCGAATTCCCCTTTCGGAGGACCGGCCGCGATCTCTGGGAGGAGACCTCGCCCTCGAACATCGAGGACTACTACGAGGTCTTCGATCGGCTCCTCAGTTACATCGTATCTTCGACCTCCGATGACCACGGTGATCCCGCTCTCGAAATCGTCGACTGCGGGATTCCTCGGCCGGCGGCGAAGTCGTATGTGGAGTCGATCCCTGGAGTTGAGATCACAGAGGAGTTCATCGCGGCGGATCCCTTCCTGCTCTGCGCAGTCTGCAAGGAGGAGTTCGTCCTCCAGACCGAGGCGAGGAGGCTTCCCTGCGGCCACATCTACCATCAGGATTGCATCCTTCCATGGCTCTCCCGCCACAACTCCTGCCCCGTCTGCCGATTCCGCCTTCCCACCGACGATCCCGTCCGGCGACGCCGCCCCGGCGAGGTTCCCGGCGGCGGCAGCGGCAGCGGCAGGGAGGACCAGGTGGAGAGGGACGTCCGGGAGATCCACCGCATGCTGAGGTCGCTGTTCCCGGGGAGGGATCCGCCGCTGGCGGAGGAACATGACTCATCACCGGAGCTGGATGTTGATTTCCTCGGCATCGGGCCCATTCTGAGGCGTATTGCGGCGAGGCACCAGCTGTCGTTCCCCGGGAGCTCGCCGGAGCCGTCGGCGCCGGGAAGCTCCGTCTCACGGCTGGCGCAGGCTGGGCAGGCTTCGGACGGCCCTGCGAGCAGCTCAGAGACGGTCTCATCGGTGTGGACTCGCGACGAAGGAACCAGCGCAGGTGGTAGCGCCGCCACCGCCGGTCAGAGGTCCCAGGAAGAGAGGGACCTGGACGTTGCCGAGGCCAGGACCTTCCGCAATTAGATCGTCTTCTGTCACACCTCTCTCTCTCTCGTTCAAGGTACAGTTTTGATCAGATCAAGGATCCCAATCCCCTTCAATTCCTTTAATCTTTGACCATCATTGAAATTTTACCATCGTTATCAGCTCTTTTTTTTTTTGATTCAAGGCTTTGACTTTGAGAATGAATGCAGCGCAAGTGCGCCTCATGAGAATCCTCCATCGTTTATGATCCCCAAAACCCCGGTCATCAAGGAGAGAAACACAACACGAGCTACTACTGGTTTCTGAATGTGCTCTGATTCAGTGCTAGTCCTGTTCTTCCAAAGTTTTCCCCGTTTTGAGTCAACCCTCCCTTCCCAGCATGCTGTGTTGATCTGCTGTTTCCTACTGTGTGGTATCAGACCAGGGCACACCAGAGTTGACTTTCTTATAATGTTCCTTTCTTCTTCTGGGGAATCGTCAAGATCTCCTGATACCAAACAAGGAAATTGCCTATCAACATTAAGAAGAAGAAGAAGAAGAAGAAGAAGATGATGGTGATTATTATTATTATTATTATTATTATTATTATTATTATTATTATTATTATTATTATTATTATTATTATTATTATTGTTTGAGTGGAGCTTTGCCCTGAAGAACCCTCTAATTAATTATTCGGGGCAATAATATCTTCAAGGAGTACAATTGTACTTCTTTGATGGAATCCTGATCTCATTGTTTCCTTCTTGGATCAACCTCATGATTGCTTTATTTGCTTGGTTCAGATGGAAAATTGCCACCCATGGAAGCTTTTGAAGAGCATGGAGCTTATCCAAAGCCACGTATAGAGAAGGGAACACTCTCCATTGGCCTTAATGCTGGTAAAGGGTGGGTTTCCATACTTCCAAAGCTTCTCTCTCCTCCTCCTCCTCCTCCTCCTCATTGTTGTTAGATTTAATGTCATATCTATCAAAGTTGGTCTTCAGAATAATGTGGCATACGAAACTGATAAATTTTTTCTTGTATCAATGCATCACAAACACAATTTTGGGAGGGGTGATGAAGAATTTGAGTCTTCTAAAGTCAACACAACCATGTAGTTGACCATAAAGGACCCAAAAATGTTAGGCTAACTATTCTATTTAGTATGTTGTGTTTATAGATGAGGTGGAAATGATAGTTAATATAGTTTCAACAATTAGAGCTCACTGACTACTAAAAAAGGTTGATTATTTATTCGAGTTGGTCTGACTGGTTGACTTTCTTACCTGGTTTATAATTTATTTAATCAAATATTAGATTGATGTCCACATAATTTTTAGAGTGATTCCATTATCACAATGACTCATTGCTTCTTGGGTCTTCTGTTAATCTTCTCAATTGTTATGAGATGGCAAGAAAATCGGCTTTGATTGTTAACTAATTGTCTTGCCACATGTATGTAGAGCATTTATAGACATTTTCATACTTAAGTCAACTCAATAAATACTAGGCTAATTTGGTAAGAATATGATGGGTCGTAATTGGTCATTGGCCAATTTTAACTGAAATAAGCTGAAATTCTAACCCCATCTGGGCATATGAAACTGATAGATTTTTGCTTGTATCGATGCATTACAACACAATTTTGGGAGGGGAGGTCAAGAATTTGAGTCATCCAAAGTCAATGCGACAATGTAGTTGTCCACGAAGGACACACAAAGGTCAAACTAACTATTCTAATTTAGTATGTTCTGCTTGTGGTGGAAATTATAGTTAACATAGTTTCAACCATTAGAGTTGACTGACTACTAAAAAAGTTGACTCTAATTTGAGTTAATACGATTGGCTGACAGTTAGGCAGTTGACTTTTATAATCTTCTCAATCGTTATGACATGTACGATACATTTTATTGTTAATTATTTGTCGTGAGATGTGTGATATCTCTCTCTCTCTCTCTTCCTTCCTTAGCATGCGATAATAATTATGTAGACATTTATACATAAGTCAACTCAATAAATACTAAGCTAATTTGGTAAGAATATGATGGGTTGTAATTGGTCGTGGGCAAATTTTGACTGAATAGGCTGAAGGTTGGGCCCCATCTTGGCGATTATAATTTTTGACAAACATCATATTTCCTGATAGGTTGAAATAAGCCGGGCTATTAAACTAATTCATGACCTATGTCGCACCAATATGTCATTTTCTTAAAAAATAAAAATACTAAATCATTTATATTTATATTTTTAATGAGATGGACGCATTCCCAAATCTGACAGTTTGTAAGGACTTAAAACTACTACTATTCTTTTTATTACCTTCTGGTTTGGATCGAACGGATCAGGTTCGATCTGATCTGATCATCCGTGCCCTCGGTTCCAACTGGATTAATAATTAATATTTTTAAATAAATAAATAATGTTCTTTAAAATGTTCAGGTTTCCCTCGGATCATATTTTCGTAATTTCGATACAAAGCACGGGTAGTTTTGTCCTGAACATGACCAGCTTTTAGCGCGACAGCTGAGCAAAAAATTTCCTCAAGATCTCAGTGTTTTCTCTGTCTTATAAGCTTCCCGCCGTCTCCCCCCTCGCCCAGAGAGAGAGGGGAGAGAGAGAGAGAGAGAGAGAGAGAGAGGGAGAGAGAGAGAGAGAAGGGGAGGGGATGGGGGGCGGGGGTGCAGCGGTGATGCGGAAGAAGGTACTGCGGAGGTTTAAGATAAGGGGATACACGCTCAAGGTGGAGGCGGTGGAGGAGGTGCTCAGCTTTGTCGGCCAGTTCGAGGACGCCGATGATGAGGCGCTCGAACTCCTCCTCGACGAGATCGACAACGAATCATGTCCATCTCTCTCTCATCAGGCTGCTGATCCTCCATATGCCCATCTTATCTCCCTCGTTGTCATTTCTGTTGGCTTGTTCTGATCGTATTTGCTTGGATTTGAACTGTTTATGGCAGATAAGTCCACCATCCTTGATAGGGAGTCTGTCCACCGTGTGGTGAGCCTCCTGCTGGATGCTGATTCTGCAGTGGCTTCAGGCCCCGATGTAATCAACCAGACGGCCCTCCGGGTGATCGACGTATTCAATGTCCCCAAGTTTCAATACGATCCCGTCAAAAAAGTCTTCTACGAGTAAGCTCATCTCTGGATTTTCATTACCAGTAAGGAATATCTTCCTGAAACGGACCACATAATATTGGTCCCCTGTTCACGTTAAATATAGACATGCAAAGTTCAAAATGTATATTTGATTCCTAGCCATTCATAATTGATTATGACTGAATATGGAAATAATGACTGAATACGATAAAAGTAAACTTGTGACGGGTATAGTTACCCACGAATTGGTTTACATTGATCGTCAGAATTCTTCCTACCTTTCCTTCCTAAATCACATGCTCTTTGTTCGGAGGAAGATATTTTTTTTGTAGCAATAAAACCGTGTAGTTTCTTAGTTGTATGAATTTAATGGGTAGAACGGCACGTTTCTTCAAGTAGAAGGGATTTCTTTTGGTGAGAAGCATTAACGTATTTTCCTCATTTTCTCAGCGTCAATGTATTAAGTTGATTATGGTACTAAAAAGCCTGTTTATTATGTAACATGAGTTCTCCTACGGTAGAAGCACAGAGACAACTGAAGCTTTTCTTTTGGTTTAGGCATACTGGGAGGCTGCCGATTCATGGTGAGGCCAGTGCAAAGGCTGCATTATATAGGGATCGGTTCCATCTTCTTCTCCAGAGGATTTCTCGTGATAAGCATTTTTCCAGGCCAGTGTTTGATTCTGAGATGGTGGATTCACAGAGCTGTGAGGTGTGCCACCCGAATGCTCTTTTGAAATCATCATTTTAAGCTGCTCTGCTCGTAAGAATGCTAAGTCGTTATATTCTTTGGCGCTGCTCAATGCAGATAACCTCAATTCAGTCTTTGATTGGTTCTGTGGGAAGGAAATGGATCATGGGTGTAATATCTCAATTGGAAGATGGACACTTCTTCTTGGAAGATCTGACTGGAGCTGTACCAGTGGACTTATCCAATGCAATATCCTTGATAGAACATATAGTTTACATATTTCATTTGCCAAATCTCAGTGCATCGAACTTTATTCTGTTCTTTCTCTGTTACCTACTTCCCGTAGAACAGGCTTCCATGTCCATAATCCCGTTTATAAAACAGTGTCCCTTTTGGTTTAAAGATATATGATTTTTTGAGAGTTCCAAAAAATTCTCACATTGGTTAAATTTTTTTCCTACTTGTTGCCTTAGTTCTATTCTTATTCACTTTTTTCCTCATGACATCTCTCAGTCGAAGTCTCGTCACCACTATGTGACCGACGAATTGACAGAGAAAATGTTTGGAGATGCATTGGAATAGGACACGTTCTTTTGCTAATGAAATAGTGATCCATGAGCGAGTATAGGGTTTTATTGAAACACGTAAATTCATCATGAACGATTTTAAGAGATTCAACACAATTGCCCACAATGCTGATTCCAAGTAGTTGCAGAAAGCCATGATGAAGTTGTTTTCTTTGACGTCTCACACAAAATTACCTCAGGATTCTTTGTAGAGAACACTATAATTGTGGCTGAAGGGGAGTTGCTTCTGAATGGCGTCTTTCAGGTTTTATTTCTTTTGCCCCACTTACTACATTTGTTCTCTTAAGCATACATGTATCTTATTAAAACATCAGATTTGGGGTGATGTATCCTTCTTGTTGTGGCTCATTACTTGTGCACCGTTTCCTTGTAACTTGCTAATCTTTTCAATATATGGAATTGGTTTCTTTTTAAGCAATATATGATTTTCTCGCTAATGGTGGGTCCTGATTATTTTTAGCTTTTGTACATTTTAGCTAATGTTTTCCCCACTTAGTGATAATAACAATAGTGCTTTTTCGGTAGTAAGAAAACATCGAGATTTGTAATTTGGTGAACTCTTAGAAGAATGTTTACACGCCAGAAGTAAGAAAATAATAACTTTTTTTTTCGAAAATAAGAGAATATGATCGAATTCTTGAAGCTGCCATCCTTTTGTCCTAATATCGGGCTCTCTTCTTGAAGCCATGTTCGCTGCTAACTTTTCACACCTGAAAAAAGGGAGCCGTCCTTTTTTTTTTGGCTGCGTTGTTGTTGCTACTATATCTCTTTAGAGACTCCGGTAAGATCTACTATATCGACTGTTTGTCCATGTGATTAATGGCTACCAACCTAGGCAACTTTTAGGCATCAATGAATAATTTCTACCGCTATGCTATGCATTCTTAATTTCTCCTTTTATTCCTGAGAACAGGCTGCAAATTTCCCAATTCCTAATTGCTATTGTAGGTCAGCACATGTGGGTTCCCTCCTCTGGAAGACAGAGAAGCGTCTCTTTCCTTACTCATGGGACTTGACTTTTTTGGTAGTGGGATACTTACATCGGAGGAAACGGTACCCTCTGGCCTACTTTACACCATTCGGCTCTTTAATTTCATCCCCTGCAAGCTAATTTCCTTTGACTTTTTCTCCTGCAACCATCAACAGCTCAGATTATCGCAGCTGGAAAAGAAGGCGGTAAATGACATGTTTGTGGTCCTGTCTGACGTCTGGGTAGATAATGACGAGGTAATATGCATGATGTCACCAATTTATTTATTTCTGTTTTTAGAAATACTTGGTTGAGAAGAAAAGATGTCAATTTTTTCATGCCGTATGTAGTAAAGACTATGGAAAAGCTAGCGACGGTCTTGGATGGGTACGAGAACGTGGATGTGGTACCTTCTTTGTTCGTCTTGATGGGAAACTTCTGCTCTAGACCATGTAACCTCTCCTTCCATTCTTTCTCTAGCCTCAGGTGAGGAACCTCTCCTTCCCATCTTTCTTCTGTCCCATGGCTGATGGCCATTTTTCTCAGATTTTTTCCATTTTTAGATGTTCTGTTATTCTTTTTCTTTGGTTGGTGGATGAGCTATTGCAGATTGAAGTTCACCAAGCTCGGGGAGATGATCGGATCCCATCCGCGAATAAAAGAGCACAGTCGCTTTCTGTTCATCCCAGGCCCCAACGATCCAGGTATCATCATCATCATCTGCGGGTTTACTGCATCTCTAATGACATATATACCAAAGTTAGTGGCCCATCCAACTATATAAATACATGACATTATTTCCCTGATGAGAGAGAAACGTGTAGCTGTTCATCAACTGTGCTATCTGTCCGTCATTTTCAGGTCCATCGACGGTTCTTCCGAGGTGTGCTCTCCCAAAATACTTCACGGAAGAGCTCCAGAAGCAGATCCCCAACGCCATATTCTCCAGCAACCCCTGCAGGTCAGACTCAGACAACACTTAACCACCACCCATTATTGCGTGCTACTTCTCTCTGCATGGTAGGGCCTTTTTCTCTCTTTAAACAAAACCCTGCAGATCAGACTCAGACAGCACTTAACCACCCATTATAGCGTGCTACTTCTCTCTGCATGGTAGGTCCTTTTTTTCTCTCTCTAAACAAAACCACCCTGCAGATCAGACTCAAACAGCACTTAAACACATTATAGCGTGCTACCTCTCTCTGCATGGTAAGGCCTTTTTTTTTTCTCTCTCTAAACAAGCTCCTTGGGGCGCCTGCAGACTAAAATTCTGCACCCAGGAGATTGTGTTCTTCCGCAACGACCTCCTCTACCGGATGCGCCGATCCTCCTTGATTCCTCCCTCCACAGAGGAGACCAGCGACCCCTTTGAACACGTGGGCACTTCCTTCCTCAATCCCTCGCCATGCTCAATTCTAGTATTTTTTTAGAGGGCGCTGACTTTTTATGGGGAGGGGGGGTGCGACTTTTGCAGCTGGTGGCCACCATCACTCACCAGAGCCACCTCTGTCCCTTGCCTCTCACAGTCCAGCCCGTCGTCTGGAACTACGACCACTGCCTACGGCTCTACCCGAATCCTCACACGGTAGGAGAAGACTCCTTCCGTTGACTCTGAGAATCCCCAAGACAAGACCCTAGCTTTTGACTTTCTCTCTACAGATCGTCTTGGGGGACAGCAGCGAGCAGAATTCCTTCAAATACTCTGGGATCACGTGCTTCAATCCGGGGTCCTTCTCCAGGGACGGCACCTTTGCGGCCTACCGCCCTTGCACCCGGGAGGTCGAGCTCTCTGCGTTGGAAGGCTGCGAGGCCAGACCGAAATGGTGAGTTTGACTTGACTTATACGATGGTTGACGTCGAATTGATTGCCGAGCTCTCTCTGTATGTGAATGCATGGTCTTCCATCTCGCTGAATACCGCGGACTCCATGCGAGCGTTTGTTTGGATCGAAGGAAAATGTCGGATCCAAGGAAAGTGAACGGCGATTTCCATCTCCACCGCTGTCAACGTTCCAATTACGAGGTTTTTTTTTTTTTTTTTTTTTTTTGCTCACAGATTTTTGAACTCCCAAGTTCGATCTGCCGAGAGCATTTAAAAATAATAATTTAGTATCGCTATAAATAGAAATAATTTTTGATAGCTAGGGAGGTTTCCTATGGGGCAGTGGGAACGGGTTCAAAATGTGAACGCGTTGACTGGAAACAATGACATCAGAAACCCACGTCATCAAAGCACGTAGATCGTAGCGACATGGAAGCTTGGTGGGGAGGCAACCTCAGTATAAATAAGCGGGAACTGGCAGTGCTCGTGTCCACTAGATCCACCGGCACTCATGGCACCGACAGTCGCCGCCGCCTGCAGGGCGCCACCGTCGGAGCCCCCCCGCTACGTGCTAGAGCGTGGGGCAATCCTCAAGAGCATTCTGAAAGCCCTCCTTCCGCGAGCTGCCGCCGAGGGGAATAACGCGCCGCCGAAGCCCGGCGACTGACGGCCGTAATGGCGGGAGAAGGAGAGGTCTCCCCCGTCCACGTGGCTTCTTGTAGCTTTCTCTCTCTGTCTCTGTCTCTACCGTGTATAGTGGAAATAATCTCATGTGAATATGGATGAAGAGTGATGCTGCTAGAAGACGGCGCCCTTCATGACTTGGAGCAATGGAGAAGGGTGGGATTTTCTGATTTATTAAAAATATGATAATAATGATTATGATGATTATAATTATTGTTATTATGATAATATTTTGTTGAGGATGGTGTTCAAGAGGTGGAGGCCCGAGAGAAGATGTGGCTGGGCGAGTCGATTCTCACGATGACTTCTTCCCCGCCAGATTCGTCGCTTGAGTCGTCCTTGCCAACGTTGGCCGGCGGCGGCAGCGGCAGCGGCGGCGGCGGCGGGGGCGGCGGGGGGAACGCTCGGGCTGCGGCGGCTCTGAGTTTCCTGCCGAGAGAAGGACCTTCGGACAGGGTGGATACGAGGCCGCGTGGCGGCGGTGACGTGGCGGAAATCCTGGGGAAGGAGAGACTGTGCGGCGAGGGGCCCCGTGAAGGCGTCATCCTCGAGAAGCTCCCGTAGCGTCTGTACGTGCCGTTTATCTGCGCAGCAACCAAGAGACGGAGAAGGCCCCCCATTCTATCACAGAAGAGAGAGATCTGTGTGTGTGTGTATAGATAAAGAGAGAGAGAGAGAGGAGTGAGGGGGAGTAATAGAGGAAGAACGATGGATAGAGAGAGGAAGAGCGAGGGATAGAGAGAGGAAGAGCCAGGAAGAGAGAAGGAGAGAGAGAGAGAGAGAGAGAGAGAGAGAGAGAGAGAGAGAGAGAGAGAGAGAGAGAGAGAGAGAGAGAGAGAGAGAGAGAGAGAGAGGTTACCGTGCTTCCGAAGAAGCTTAGCTCCATGGCCCTGGCCGACAAACTCTTAGCCCTCTCCCCGGTTTCTTCGGCCGCCGGCACGTGGCGGGGCTTGGCTCCGTGGACCAGCTCCGGCCAGCTCACGAGCCCCCCGTGCTCATTGCTCTGACTTCTCGGGAGATCGAGCGGCCGCGCCACCCACGACGGTTGACGCTGCATAATATTCTCCGGGTCAAATGCCGCCATCTCGAACACGATCGCCCTCGCCCTCGTCTCCACCACGTAAGAATGAGCGCGATGGCATGACCTCCCTGCTGCGTCCAAGCCCGCACCTGAAAAAAGGTCAACTCTCGTCTCTTCTTCAAACACCCCAGAATAATAAGTCAAACCTCCAAAAGAAATCCTCCCGTCGGGATGATCCGACTCCATCGTATGATCAGATTAAGGGGGGCACGGTCAACCCTTGATGATGAGAACATATTGGGTTGACTTAGAAAACACCAGAACAGTCAACCCTTCCCCCCTCCTACACAAACAGGAAATCTTCTCATCGGGATGATCATCGTACGATGAAATCAGAAGGGTATTATGACTGCGGCCAACCCACTATCGCATGGTGAAAGTATCCCCCTGATGCCGACATAATGGGTTGACTTCAAAAACCCCAAAACAAGAAAAAAGTCAAACCTGACAAAGAAATCCTCTCATCAGGACTATCTGAGTTCAAGGCAATGCCCAAATCAAACGGGGGATATCACCGCCACTAATTACCTCCCGGATGACAACATGCCGAGTTGACTTCACACAATGATTAATCTCTTAAATCGGAATCTTATTCTCTTAAATCGGAATCTTAATCTGTCCTAATTTTAGTTAAAACTGAATCGACTAAAGTCAAACTAAAGAATGCCCGGTCCTTGCCGTTCATTACCTGAAGATCCCAGGTTGAGGGAGCCTGAGTCAGCGTCGGGGGAGAGCAGCGCCGCTGGGGGTCCGATTAGGTCCAGTTGGCGGTCCTGGGCCTTTATGAAGCCTTCCAAGAGGAAGGAGATGGAGTTCTGCCGCAGCTCCATGATTTCTCCTCTTATGTAGACGTTCATCGTTGACCTCTCAGCAATCAGAGCCCTCAGTTCCTGCATGGCCATCCTTTCGAACACGAGAGGGAGCAAGAGCTTGGCCATGACAGTGGCGCTCTCCTGCACGAATATTGTTTCAAAAAGGTTACAAATTTAGGGTTGTATTGCATGATTTGTCAATAGATCCGTCTTATATTTTATACCATCTCCAGACTAAAAACTAAAAAATTAGTAAAGTAGTCTGAGAGACATCGGAATTTTCGTCAATCTAAGAAGGTTTCTTTCCAAAAAGTCAACTAAAAGAGGACAAATGTAAACGCCATGAGAAGTTAACACGCCTTAAATTTCATGATAGAATAAACACAAGGATATCCAAGATCATAAGACTGCGCAAGAATCCTCATACTCTGCGGACAAAAAAGTCAAATTAAATAGTAAGTTATGGCCACATTTCAAGGAAACTATTTTTGAATATAAATAATATCACAGCATATTGACTTTCTGCAACCTTTGTGGGTAGATCCATATCTATCATATCTGGCGGACAGTGCATGGCATGAGAAAGACTATGATATGGATGCATGCAGTGGGCTCACTGATGGATGTGGGATTCTCAGGAGAAGAGCAATGGCGTGGTATAATCTTCTAAGGATTATAGAGCGGGAAAGGGCTGGTATATTGAAGGGGAGGGGTTGACCAGAGACGGGTATTCCATACCTGCCATAGGAAGGTCTCGACGGCTGGATCTGATCTGAGAAGAGAGAGAATCTTCTCCCCCTCAATGTAGAAGCAGCGCACCACGGAGTCCGCCACCATGTCGCAGATGTAGGGCTTCCCTGTCAGCACCTCGTAGAGGCCCAGGGTGCTTCCATGTGAAAACGTGGGGTGGAGAGAGTGGCGATTGCTCAGACCATTGCTGATCCACTGCACCATAGAGATTCGACCTCACATCAGAAGAAATTCTACGAGAAGCAGCATCAGCGATCTGCTCGCTGTTGGGCATTAGTGGCCACCCATGATCCCAATGGTTGACCCACTGCACCAGAGAGAGAGATTCAACCTCACATCAGAAGAAATTCTACCAGAAGCAGAATCAGCAGTCTGCCTCTTGATGGGCATTTTAGTTTAGGGCATCATACTTCAATGGCCCGTGATGCCAATTGGGAACAGGTGCACCCATCAGCAGGGACCGCCATGAGGAAGGAGCCCACCGTTGACTCCATGGAATTTTATCTCTATGCTACCAGAATGAAGGGGCTATGGTGGTTTACCTTGACGACCCCATTGGAGAGGAGCCACACTCCGCTGGATTTTGAGCCCTCCTTGTACAAAGTCATCCCCCGTATCTTTATCACTTCCTTTGTGGAGCATCGGAGGGGGGAGCGCACAGTGGAGGGAAGCGCGCCCAGCAGTGGATGGGTGCCCAGTAGCTCCTCAGCTTTGGGCATCTTTACCAGCGGAGGTTTCCTCAGGAGCTTCTTCAGATCGGTCTGCCATGGATTCCAGCCAGTTTAGTTCAGCAGAAAATAGACACAGACTCCGAATAGATAGCACTGCCGAGTTCGTACGTGCACAACATCGTCCAGATGAAACATCTCCTTCTCCTCCAGCAGGCCGACCTTCTCAAGATTCTGCACGTAGCTGCTCAGATGCTTTAAGATCGAGTACGTCACCTGCTTGGTCTTCACAACACGTAGGACCTGTGATGGTATTCCCTCTCAGAAGCATCACAATGGAGGATGATTACGGGCGACATAGTATGAAGAGCAATGGAACTTGAGCTCTACGAGGGTTTCAACATCAAAACCCAAGCGCGTTCGTACAGATAAACACAGTTGGGTTGGGATAATTGGATAGTCTGCAGGATTAAGATGGGGCAGGCTAGGACGGATGATTACAAGTCATCGATGCATTCCATATGAACATGTGGAAAACCGCATTAATCAAAATCACACAAAATCACATGGTGATAACTCCGGGAATGATCCATATCTGGAACCCAATCTTGAATTCGTCTGTTTATCGAGGTAGGATTACAGACCCTGTTCATAATTAATAAAAATAAAAAAAGAAAAAGAAAAAGAAAAAGTTTTCAGTCACCATGCCCATGTCAGTTTAAGCGTAGCATTTTGGATGTGGTCGGGGCTTGGAAAACGCCAGATTTGGATTTAGACCCTGAGAGGGTAGGTCTGTGCTGGGGGAATGATGGTGCTCTTGGTAAAAGCTTTTGCTAGTGTTGCATTCATAACTCTTCTACTTATCTTCTCCTCTTAATTTTATTTCAGTGATGCAAGACATTGCCTCTAAAACCGGAGTGCATAATGTTTCTAGACAAACAATGATCAACTGAGGTAATAAATTTAAAATTTAAAATTATATACCTGGGGGAATGATAAGCCGACATCTTCTAGGAACTTCCTGGCCTCTTCTCCCTCTGCATTGCTCTCGCCAATGACAGAGGAAGCAATTTCGCTTTCACCTAGGAAAAGAAAGAAAAATTATTGCGATCTTTCAATGAAAGGTTCAGAGGCAACAAAATGGACGGAAGTTTTACGAGATACTAGTCACAGCATACTACTGCAAATGTCAAATAGCCGGTCAATTAGACTGGTCCTTTGCCATGGATGAATGATCGTCACAAATTTTCCTTGCCATATCTGTTGTTTTCTTCCATAGATATATAGCTATAGAACTATGCATCGTGAATAGGAATATTCATCATAGATATATGGCTATAAAAAAATTATATTTTTTTAGCCTTGGTTCTCCCTCTCTCTCCCCATATATATATATATACAGCAATGTATATACATATGAGCAAATCAGCAATATGTGCCAGCCAATTAGGGTCCCATGAGCTGAGATTTAGCAGATCAGCTGTTAAGGAAGCATACAGTGCTACTCGCAGAGGAAAAAAAATCTCAACTTGTAAGAATTAGACCGAGTGGGTTTTTAACAAAAAAAGGATTTTTATTTCAGCCTATTTTCGTTTTTTAAATTTTTTTTTGGTGCACTTCTGTGGCCGCTGAAATTAGCAAATCAGATTGTAAAATCGACAAGTAGATCTAGGATTTCCAAACGTCCTACTCAATCCCTCATTCCATCACAATTTCCTTGTTTCATAAATCTTCAACACGTATTCAGATCACAGGTTTCAGATTTTTACCATATCATTTAAAGTATGAGATATGAGGTTCTGAAAGTATATCAAGCTGGAAAGCAGTTGACGCATCAGGAATGCGTACCTATAAACTCATGTAGTTGCCTTCTTGCTATTCTATGTGCACGAAGAAATGCAGCGCATATATAGCACGCTGACTCCAATCTTTCCACTGTGAAGTATGTGACGACACGCTGTGGTAATCGGCTTATCTGGAGGAACCTGTAATAACTTGGAAAGTTAACATGAGTTTTCAGACCCCTCCAGTCACACAGAGGCTCATGAGGGACTAAGTCCATAGCCTCATCAACAGACTGCATTAGCAGAATTGCTGTGCCTTGAGTTATTCTGCCTTCTTCAAGCATGCCCCAGTAAGCAGCCTGAACACCTGAAAAATGTGAATGAAAAAATCAGATGAACTTGCTGCATTCTAACTACTTTACAATTCTGATTCAAATGTTCCTTTTCTTAAATATTTTTTAATTTATTTCTATATTTTTGCAATATATCACTTCGCCTAACTCAAATGTAGCTCAATGCTATCAAGACGGGAAAATTTCACTCAATCCCACATAATTTTGAGTTGGAAGACCAAATGAATTTAATATGTTCTCAGAGACGATGGTCGCCCCTGATCTACAAGTACCCTATTTATGTTATCAACGTGAGAGAATATAAAAAGTTGCACGGGCAGGGATAGTTCAAGGCTGGAGATAATGCAAAGGTGATCATGTGGCCATAAAACTGGGTTTAATTTCGTATTGCCAAAGTCTCTAGAATGAGTAGAAATAACAGCATGTGTATCAATACAATAGTTTCATACATGAAGATTGCATTCTCAAACAACAACACAATCAGATCACACTTCTAATGCTGACTGTGCAAAACAACATTTTGTAGCGGACAAGACATTATACATCCATATATTTTATCATATCTTTTCTCATGAAAAGCTTTATTGGTATATTTTCTAATTAAAATTTCTTCGCCCACCAAGCTACTAAAAACCTTTAGTATATTGCATAGCTAATTATTAACTGAAATGAGGATTTTTTCTCATGAGTTTATCTTTTAATTAGACCCACCTAAAATGTGAGGAACCTTTCGTTTGGAAGATAAAAATGCATTACCCAGAATTAGGGAAGCAAAAAAAAAATGTCTACCTTCATTTGAAACACAACGACATTTAGTAAACCCGTAGAGATTTCAACAGTCAGTTAAATAGTCAATTATTATATGTTTTCTTCTCATGTTTTCAATTTATCTGAAGGGGGTAAAATGGAAAATGTATTTATCAGCAAAATAACTTATATATATATATACACATTTCTCCTAAATGCTCAACTCTTCTTTCTTTTCTCCTTTTAACTTTGTGGAATAATGAAGAGGTTTTCTTATTTCAAAAAAAATAATTTTCCATTCCATAAGAATTACCCGATAGAAACATACACTAACAAGATATGACAGAGTAATGAAAAATACCAGCAGTGGATTTTCACTAGAAAAAAACTGTCTCCATTGAGGAGAACCTAGCCAGCAAACTGTCATTAATAAATACAATATCACTTACTCACCATTTAAAAGGCGTACACGTATATCTCTTAGATTCATCATGTTAAGATGTTCTTCAGACTGAGAGATGTTGTGAGGATGTTCTGGTCCTCCATTGAGGTCATTCAAGCATGTAATATACTTCTTAACAGTAGGCCAATCAGCAGGACCTAATTCTTCGTCATCCCTGAGATCGCCAAAAGCCTCCAGTGCTTTATTCAACATCTCATATTTTGTATAGTTCAAAACTCGGATCTGCAATGGGACATATATACAATATGGAGTTCAGGAAACACTTCGATAGACTTCCGCGTAGAGGCATTAATTATAGAATAATGCTCACATATGACAAGATGGGTGATGAAGAATTCAGAAACAATATAAATAATGGAAGGTTTGGGAGAAGTTAAATCGTTATTTAAACCAGAACAGGTTTCACGTACTGATATGTTTTTCAGTCAAATTGGACTGCCCAAAATCAAGAGGGCAACTCATTATTTAAACCCGAATACACTGATTGGGTGATGAAGTACATTCACATCATTAAGAACTCGATACAATAGAAACACTTATAAAAGTGTGAAAGTTAATGGGCCATCCAAATCAAAACCACCTACATAGTTTTTTTTTTCCCAATGTGGGATTATTTAAGTTCATTGTATCACCTACATACTAACTTGTAAACTTGGAAAGTGAGAACTAATAATTGTTGGAAATTCTAGGTCGTAAGAAAATTATGCAAAAGACTGAGGGTGTTTTGCAAAAATTGTGTAATGTTCCTCCCTATATAATGGGGTTTAGAGGTGAATGAATCATGAGGCGGTTTCCGCCATTCTCCCCTCTGTCCTCCATGACAGAGGTCGTTTCTCTCATTTCCAATACTAATCATTCAAGTTATTCTAATAAAACGTTCAGGATAATTACATAACATGGTAAAAAGGGGGCTAGATGCTCATAGTTGGATTAGGGAAAAGTGGTTAAGCAAGGGTATAAATTTGAGGAAAATAATGTAGCTATAGCCTAGATTATCAACTGTAGAGAGTAGAATCCAACACATCGCATTAAGGAAGAAAACTATTTGATGTTTACAAGAGATGTTTATGAAAACATCTTATGTTGCCTGTACCTTTCAACTCACTGATGAAAAGCAAGAGAAGTAATTTATGACAATCTATTACTTGTGTTAAGAAGAATGAAGATCTGAGATATGTACGATGAAAGAAAAGAGGATGGATTAGGGTTATGTACAAAACAATATGATATCCCCGTTCCTACCCAGTTCATATTCCATTTAAAATATTTAGGACTCAAGGACCTCATGAGATGACCATCCAGTATGACCTATCTTTGTCATTGTTCTTATTATTGCTCCTATAATAATTGATTATCTCTTTTAAAGTCCCATCTTATGCAAGTTTTGCTCATGTAGAATTACTAGTGGCACTTGAAGGTGTTAAACAAATGGATAGGGTGATAGAGAACAATGTCTTTAAAATGAAGCTATGAGAACAAATTGAGATGATGAATGTTCTCCCGCACTATAAGAGACTTGCAAGGAAATAGTCTGACCATTGAAATTGACATACATCTGGACATATTTCCTCACAATGTTTGGATCGAGGTAGTTATATACTGAGTGACAAAGAAATCAAAATATAGGACTAAGTTCGGTGGGGGGAGGACTTTAGAGGTTGATAAAGCAAAAGAAGGGCAAACTCTCGAAGTAAAGCAGAACGAGTATAAAGGGCCGATTCCCAATTCCTGTAAATAGCATTCGATTTATACTATCTGAACCTGTAAATACATTTTTTCCAATATTTTTTGGGCCGATGATATGACACTATTTTTCAAAGCAATCTAAAGAATATGACTCTTTTTCCTTTTCTGAAACATCATTTTCAAGAGTATATATGTCAAATAACTCATAAATAACGCCTTAATCTTCCATCAAAATGTTTATAAACTTTCTAGATAAATTGTTTGATTGGAACAGTTTAACCTCCATATCAATTAATCAAATTACTGAAAACTGAAACAATTAGCAGAACTTCCTATCTAGAATCATTAATATACCCCAGTGGAATGAGTAAAATCATCAATCAAGGTAGTAAAATATCTGTACCAATTCCTAAAGACATGGGAGGACCCCAAATATCATAATTGGCAATGCCAAATGAAAAGAAGTTTGGGAGACTGTCACAAGTTGTTGTAGAATCTATTGGGAGCTTGTGATATTTAAAGCAGAGATTCCCAAATATACTAGCACAAGTGAACTTATACAGGAGCTCTTTAATGACATGTCCCTCTTCAGGTGATTAATTGGCGTAGCTGCAACATCGTTATGCATTACCTATCATTTCTCTGCAATTCTGAATTTTACTGGCTTCTTTAAGGATATAACTCCGAACAACGGTAGTTGTCCCACTTCATGATTAAGCCTCTCCCACAATGTATACCCATCATTTCACTCATATTTTCTTTAAACCTTGGGTCTTGGGTGCTTTTTGCAAGATATTAACGCTTGCTCTCTGCCTCAGAAATAGAAGATTTAAGGTTTCAGGTTATCACGTATTATTGTCCATCCCCATATGACATATTATTGTATACATGGCCTGACAAAGGGGTAACATTCATGTTTACAATTTACACTAACGTTTCAAACTCATTGTTGAACCTTACAAGAAAGTTGAAAATTGTCTTGTTAGAGGCGTTTCATGTGCCCGTCTCTCATGTCCCTTCTGATCTTCAATACAAGACTATTCGTTCATGAGGAAATAATGAAACACATACCACATGGCTTAGAGCATCCAAAAAGCCAGTAAACTACATTGAACCCTGACCCAATTCATGCCTCCCGTGATTTACTTACTAACACCAGACACTGCATTTCTTTCGATGAAACAATTCTTCTAGAGTTTTGCAAATATCATTTGATCTTCTTAAACAAGATCATTTGATGTGCCCTTTCATTAACAGTATTAGAAGATCTAAGCGTAATATCCTCTAACAAACAGAACTTAGTAACAATAAAAACCAATATGTTGACATGGAACCGGGCTTGTATTGGGGATGAGTTATAATATGCTCTTCAATGGTTCCCATGATAAACTCAATTTTGTTATGGCTCCGCCCAAAAATTCTGTATTCACCAACCAATGCATACAAATCTGATCAATAAATTTAGAAGTAGTTTGAAAAGCTGAGGCACCACTATGATTGCGGCTTTAGCAATCTCTGTCATAGAGTAAAACTATTGACTCTATCTATACAGATTTTTCCCACCCTCCTTTATATATTTCTCTTGGAAGTTCTAGGTCGTAGGAAAATAGAGTAAAGGGTGTAAAACTATTGAGGGTGTTTTTGGAAAATTGTCTAGAGTTTCTCCCTATATTAAAGGGTGTAATAGTTGAATGGAATTGAGACGGTTTCCGCCGTTCTCCCCTCTGTCCTCCATGACAGAGGTTTCTCTCTCAATTTTCTACAGTTACGAAGTCTATAAAGAGGTTTTGAGATCCCACACTGAGGGAAGGCTCATAGCAATCCATTCATGAATTCAGTTCTCTTGGCCCACTATCATCTTGTCAGTTTATAGATCCTATCCTGAGGTATCACTCAATTAATTTCATCTGTAGAACCTCTAATTTCTCGTGCTAGAGAATGAATTAGATAAAAAAAGCACCTCTTTCTTGCACGTGGCAAAGATAACTCGCTTCTAGTTCAAATGTGCAAATGATGGACAGCAGCACAGAGATTCTTCCTGAGTTTTATTCAAGTTTGATGTCTCCAAATGATATTAGGAAAGTATAAAAAGCCCTTTCATAGATAGAAACCTCTACTTCTACATCCCTTTCATCCAGCAAGCCAGGTAATGCACGAGATCGAATGAATGGAACATCACATCCCGTTTTCCCCTCTTACTTCTCTTCTCATTGAAATGCCATAGACCATCTGATTGATAGTCACACGTTGTTCCCTTCTTATTCTTCGAGATCGAAAACAGGAAAAAAAAAACATAAAATGGCTCAAGAGCCACTCTGGCTTAAAAAACATAAAATTTAATGCTCAATCTTATATTCACCTCCTTAAGTTCATACTTTGGGCACAGACTCTCGTGAGCAAATTATTCCAATTTATTCATTCAACAGGATCAGGACGCTGACAGAATGACGGTGGGATTTCCCATAGAATGAACTCTCCAAATCCCCGTATGAGGGAAAGAATGTATACTTAGGAGTTCCGCTCTTTGTTGGTCACTTTCCTAGTTTGTTAGATAGTTTTCTTATTTCTTGGCTCTTGTATGTAACTAACAGTCATTTATCATGTGAACGATAAAGTATAGTTTTTTTTTCCCACTGTATATCCTCCTAGGTTTTGCGACATTGTGTACTTTTTGACATGGTATCAGAGTCTGGTTTGTAGTCGCTGGCTTCTAGAGAATCTAGAGTTTGCATCATGACTTCTGCGGTGGCCCAGGGCTTGCTAAGATAACCACTCAAATTAGTCCTGGGCTGCTGTTCACGAACCAGGAGGATCTCGTCGTTCTGGGCGCTCGACCACAGAGGAGAAGAACCGACAACGGAATCAAAGGCAGCGAAAGGTACTGCCCCACGAACACCGGGTTCGTGCCGTTCTTTTCTCTCTTCCTTAGCGTTTGATTCCAGAGCATCCAAGGGTTTGTTGCCAAAGACACTGCCCATCCTATGACACACTTTGTGGCGGCCGCAGATCGTCGATTCCTCCGCTTTCAGTCTTGTTCTCAAACCCTTTTCTCGATCATCGATCTTCATCGTCGGTCCTTTCAACCTGTGTTGCTCATAACCCCTTTTGATTATTGAACCTTCATTGCCGATCCTTTCAGCCTTGATTATTGATAACCCCTTGTTGACCGTCGACCTTGATTTTCGAACATTTCAGTCATAATTGCTGACAATCTCCCTATCACTGACCTTCACTGTCAACACTCCCAAGCTTAAACACCAACAATCCTTCTGCTGCAAATATCTGTCAGTTTTTCTACATATATAAGAACTTGTAGAGATGATTGCTATAACACAATCGAAGGAGAGCAGGAGAGGCTTGATGCTTGAACCACAAAACATCAACGACTTGGCAATCGTGGCTAGAGGTAGTCTCAAACAAGAAGAGGTCAAGAGGCGAGTTCTCTCATTAACAAAACTGATTCTTATTAATTTTCGTGTTCAGGTGAGTTTCAATCTTTTTTTGGATCAAATGCCTTGGGCAGAACCTTTGACAACGTCTAAATCATGAATTTAGGAGCTACCAACCATGTGATCCACTCACCAAATGTCTTCTTCAACATACTTTCCTTGTCCAAACAGTAGAAAAATAGCCACAATGATGGCTCTTTAACCACTGAAGCAATTATAGGAGATGTAAAATAAGCCCTTCATTGACCTTCAGAAGTGTTCTTCATATCCCTAAATTATCCACAAACCTTTTGCCTATCAGAAAGCTTACTCGAGATTTATATTGCAATGTGATTTTTCATCATAATCGTCGAGTATTTCATGAAAATAATTCAGAGAGAAAGATTGTCTATGCTAAAAAATGGGATGGGCTCTAGTAGCTAAAAGCACCAAGCTAGTCAAACATTTCAAAGGGCCATCTACCACATTTTTTTGGGCCATCTATCCAAGCTGAGAATGGAGAACGAAGAGTATCCTATTCACCAGTTTGTGGGGGAGAGTTGGAAAGAATGTATATCCAAGAATTCAACTCTTAGTTGGTCACTTTCCTATTTTGCTGTATAATTTTCTTATTTCGTGGTCCTTGTGCTTCTATGTAGCTAATAATCATCTATAACGTGAATAAGAAATATGTATTTTTTCCGCTATGTATCCTAGGATTTGCTTCACTGTATGGTTTTTGACACATTGAAATTCTGATCATAAGAGACATCAATATTCATCAATGATTAGGGGGAAAGTAAAAAAGGGAGTCATATGTTTGCTTTGATCCTAATATCAGGCCCAAAGATCTGATATTTACTAGTTTGAACTCACTTCTATTGTTATTCCTTCTTACTTTTTGTTTCTGCATTAGTGTTCTATACCATCGACCAGGAGTAAGTCAATATTTATGATCAGCTTTCCTTCTCTTGAGAGGGTGGCTGTGTGTAACAAGCCTACATTGCTTTTTTCTTGTGTGCCACCCATCAGCCTCCTCAGAGGTGCTAAGAGGAGATATACCCTGACCTCAACCGTAATGTTCTTTGAAACAAAGGAATTGAGCTTTCCATCATTGGTCCATGTATTACCTCCATAAGCAGGCTCAGAAAGCAATGGATAACATTTTAACTGAACCTGGGTATCCAAAAATACAATTCAACAGACTCATGTCCATTATTCTTTATCACTTTTGTCTGTTAACTGCAGGATTTGCCCTTTATGTCATATTAATGTTGACCAATTTCATGTCACATAATGCAACCAGTTTGTTTCGCCACTACCCCAAAGTCAAAGGTTTACAATGCAACGAAGGTGTTAGAAATCGTGCTGGACTTTGATCATCTCGGAACACCTCCCTTCCTTCTTGTCTGTGCTAGCAGTGAACACGAGAGAGAGAGACATGAAAAGAAGAAGGCCGAAGCCCTAAATTTCAGCACACTCTAATGCTTACATGCTGGTATTTATACCAACCAGCTGTTATGAAACGGGAGAGGGTAAACCGGACCGGTTCAATTTGAACTAGTTCAGTCTATTGTTCTATTACAAGGTACGATGGACAGAGAAATAAGGGACGAAACAGTAAATGGAAAAATTATTTCTAACACTCCCCCTCAAGTTGGTGAATGTATGTTGTCCATTCCCAGCTTGGACACAAGATGATAGAATATGTTATCATGTAGTCTTTTCGTGAATATATCTGCGATTTGATCAGTTGTAGGCACA
Source organism: Spirodela intermedia (assembly GCA_902729315.2). Classification (NCBI taxonomy): domain Eukaryota; kingdom Viridiplantae; phylum Streptophyta; class Magnoliopsida; order Alismatales; family Araceae; genus Spirodela; species Spirodela intermedia. The sequence goes on from LR746271.1 coordinate 3,686,205, forward strand.
TATAGAATACATATCTGTCCACTATCTATCTTCTCCTTTATGAAGTGACGATCAATCTCTGTGTTTAGTTATGTCATGCTGAACAAGGTTGTGAGCAATATTGATCGCCGATTTATTAACACAATAAAGCTTCATTAGACCGACCATCTATGTTGATCTTCAAATCCTTCAATATGATATTGACCCATAAAATCTCACAAATATCTTGTGCCATAGCACGAAATTCAGCTTCTGCAATTGATCTAGCTATGACATTCTATTTCTTACTTCTCTAAGTAATAAGATTATCTCTAAGAAATGTACAGTATCCTGATGTTGATCGTCGATCTACAATAGATCCAGCATAATCTGCATCTGTGTACACTTCAAGTGTTAGATAATCATGTTTTTTTAACAGAATACCTTTTCCTGGTGTTCCTTTTAGAAAGTGTAGAACAGGATATGCTGCCTGTAAATGTATTTGTTTCAGATTGTGCATGAACTAACTAATGACGCTGACTGCATATGCTATGTCTGGCCGTGTATCTGATAGATAAATCAGTTTACCTACCAGTCGTTGATACATCCCTTTATCCACAGCAATGTCTTCCTCCACTGCACTTAACTTGAGATTAGGATCAATTGGAGAATTAGCTGGTTGAGACCTTACTGCAATATTTTCGTTTTCAGCCTGCACACAATATTAGCATCTGAATTTCTCTCATATCCACATCTGAATTCCTCTTCTAATTCACCATGTAAAAATGTATTCTTAACATCAAATTACTAAAGATCCCAATCAGAGTTAATTGTCAATGACAAAAGTACTCTAATTGTATTCATTTTTGCTACTGGTGCAAAAGTTTCAAGAGAATCAACTCCATAATTTTTTGTGTATTCTTTTGCAACCAGCCTGGCTTTGTATCTTTCTATAGATCCATCTGAATGGTATTTAATTGTATACACCCATTTGCAGCCAACAACTTTCTTCCCTATTGGCAGACGTACAAGTCCCCAAGTATCATTTTTCCTTAAAGCTTCCATCTCCTCATTCATAGCTTGTCTCCACTTCTCATGAGTTAAAGCCTCAAAAACAGTCTTTGAGATTGAGGTAGTATTTAGGTTAGATACAAAGGCCTTGTGTGAAGGCGATAATCTATTATATGACAAAAAAAGTGTCATAGGATATAATCGTTTTTTGGTACATTCTCTTTTTGAAGGGCAATAGGTAGGTCTTCATCAATAGGTAAGGTGCTAGTCTGGGATGTCCCATTTGACTCATCTTGGGAATGTTGTTTTGATCTACTGCAATGTTTGATTGGCTTGGAAACTTTAAATAATAGAGTCCACTCTATTCTCTAGCACATCCAATCGTCCTCCCAGACATCTTGTCTAAAAACAAACAAGTATTAGGATCAAACACAACATTACCTAGGTCACATGTGAGTTTGCTAGCAGAAATTAGGTTGGTGGTCAGCATAGGAACATGAAGTGCATTTTTCAAGGTACTATAAGGTGATAGGCAAATGTTTCCTATCCCAGCAACCATGATTGAGGAACCAACAACTGTGGTAATTTTTCTATTGCTTGGACAAGGAGCATATGAGTTAAATAGATGAGAGACATAGGTCATATGTTCTGTGGCCCCTGAATCAATGATCCAGGGTGAAGATTTACTATTTGTTGAGGCACTCAACCCAATAAAAATTGGAGACTTACTTGAATAGTTAGATGAACACGAAGCTTGTAATACTTGAGCTTGTGGACCTTCTTCTATGGCAGCTGAGGTATTTACTTCCCCTTGTTGGACAACAAATATATGTGCTTGATTTTCACTCCTTTGTTGTCTTTTCTTTTGTATCCATTCATGACTTTGAGGCCTTCCATGTAACTTATAACACCTATCAATTGTGTGCCTTGTTTTCTTGCAATATGTACACCATAACTTGTCTCTAAAATCAATGCTAGAAGTCCTCTCTTGTCTTGAAGGTTCACCCTTTGTTTTGGTACTGTTATTGCTATAATTTTTCTATTTCTAGCCATAAATGCTGAATTTTCCACGTTATGAGAACCAAGCATTAGGTTCTGACAACTTTCTTCTCCTCTTACTAGGGAGATTACTTCATTGGGAGGAGGTAATTTCTCTCTTCCTAGGATCTGAATTCTGACTTGATCATATTCAGAGTTCAGTCCCACAAGATATTCATAGGTTCTATCTCTTTCTGTTTACTCTCTATACAAAGCTGCATCAAGTGTTTCCTTTCTGTTTGCTCATGTTGCAAAGTTGAATACTATCCAGATACTCATAACATTGATAGTAAATCTAGGATGGGAAATACATCAATTCGATGTGAAAAATACATTTCTTCACGAAAATTTAGAGGAAAATGTATACATGAATGTACCTCCAAGTTACACATTTACTCATTAAAATAATGTTGTTTGCAGGTTGAAGAAATCTCTATATGACTTGAAACAATCACCCCGAGCCTAGTTTGAGAGATTCACTCAAGCTATGAAGGGATTCGGGTACATACAAAGCAATGGGGATTGTTAGAAATCGTGCTGGACTTTGATCATCTCCGAACACCTCCCTTCCTTCTTGTCTGTGCTAGCAGTGAACACGAGAGAGAGACACGAAAAGAAGAAGGTCGAAGCCCTAAATTTCATCACACTCTAATGCTTACATGCTGGTTGGTATTTATACCGACCAGCTGTTCTGAAACGGGAGAGGGTAAACTGGACTGGTTCAATTTGAACTGGTTAAGTCTATTGTTCTGTTACAAGGAACGATGGACAGAGAAATAAAGGACAGAACAGTAAATGGAAAAATTATTTCTAACAGAAGGTTCATAATTGTAAAGAAAATTATTAATGGGGAAAATTTTATCCACCAAGGAAAAATGTAATATTTAGATAATAGATTCTTCACTTGAGGAGAATAAGATGAAATTAAACTAGTACCTTTGCAGCTGACAGCTTATCCATTTCCAAAAAATGCAGCAAGAACTGTGTGGTTGAACCGTTGATGATAAGGGTCAAGAATACAATTCCACCAGTGAAGAAAACAAACTGTAGAATACAAAATACATTAATTTACTATAATTTTAAAATCTAACAGAAAAAATCCAAGGACTTCAGAATGTAGATGAATACATACCAATGTACCCACTTCGGGTTTGAGATCAACTGAATGCTGGCTGTCACTAGCACGCTGCAGGAAAACAAAGAGTGGAGTACTTCCAGTGAATAATGCAAATTAACATAAAATAATTAAAATTTATGCTTCAAATTCTATATGTAGTTATTCACATTCATGTTATATTTATAGTTGGAAGAGAGTTATTCTGACTGTTAGTCATTGCTCCCATTATGGAGTTTCTCTGACCATTGTGCTTCAATGTCTATTGCAAGATTTGAATGATCCATGATATGAAATGTGAATACTTAAAGCTCAAGGTTCGCTCAAAAAATTCATGCAAAAATTTGTCTCATACAGATAATTATGAAAAGATCAAACCACAAAAAACTAATAAAAACATATAGATTCACTATGATTTATAATAATCTTTACAAAAAAATTAAAAGTTCATGAAATTTTGAAAATAATTCTCTATTAGAATAAATGATTAAATATCATCAAGGAAATGAGTAGAGATGTGAAACTTTCTTTAACCGATAGCGCAAGTGACAATGCCACGGCCCCTCGCAATCCCGACCATATAAGAATCATTGATTCTTTCCAGTCCAACCCGTAGCCAAAGTACTGTAAAAAGGGATATAAAAGCACCACGACTATGGCTCGAGAGAGCTGGACAAAAGCATAGAGGAGAATAAGATAGGCCCATGACAATCCTGAAAGAGAAGAAAATAGTTAGAATAATTTTCTGAAAGCAAAATTTCAAAAATCGCATGCATTTTAAGTTTTTTCAAGGAATGATCGAGCAATAAACATGAGAAATAATTACTATTAGGAAGAGTACATATTGAGTGGACAAAAAATCTTGTCGTAATGGAAAAAATCATGCGGTGATAAAACCACCAAGATAATCAAATTGTATCCGTGCATTCTGAAAAAGTTCATAGAGACCAGGGTTGACGCGATTCTTTCTTTTTAGTCTTGGTGCATGGTTTATTATAGCAGGTATGTGCTACAGAAATATCGATATACTTCACCGATAGAGATCATATGCTTTGATGCTTAACAGATTTCATTCACTTTGATGGCAACCTTTGATCAGATGCTCTCGTCCTTGTCTCTTGTTCTGAGCTTGGAAGTATGGGGATTTGAACCTATCGTCCCCTTGTGGGTTCAATGGCAGAGGAGAAAGGCACTCAAGTGCAGGGTGGGGCTTCATCATATTATGATTTCATGCCATGGTGAGTAACAGTCAATGAAAGATGGGCACAGGTATTGTCGTTTGCTATGAGAAGAGAAATGACCGATGCATAGTGAAAGAAGACAAAGGGTAACACGAAATGTTTCTCTGAAACCATGCGATCCAGTGAAAACCAGATTTCATCTGACATTGCTACCAACTGCACAGACTCAGAGCAGGATTCTCCCATCCCATTCGTGCATGAGAACGCATTAAGGAAAGGCAAGGTTATACAGATGGTATATCCTTAAAAGTCTATTTCTCAATTTTTATCTTTATGTCTTATTAAAAAACATATGCATATTGATGGCTATAAGGTGTCACTTCTAATTTTCTTTTTGAATATATTGGATAATATCGGCTGATTTGACTGATCCGATCCGGATCAGGAAGGATCTAGAAATTTGAAGGTAGAATCCGATTTGTAACACCATTTTTTTTTTCTAAAATGATGTTTTAAAGAAGTTCATCTTTCATTTGCGATTATTTATGATTTATCCGTAATCTTTCTCTAACTGATTATTCCCTTCTTTCTCTAACTGATTATTCCCTTTATGTATGCTATTTGATATCATGGCACCATTACATCAACAAAACAAAAGCCTTAGGGGAAACCAGAGCCCAAAATTACCTGTCAGTAATTACACAGACATTAAAATGATCACCCAATCAAGCCACCGTGAAAAAAAATGTGCACTCATCTAACGACAATTCAGATCGACATTTGAACAAAATATGGACGTCTTGACTTCCTGAATCCATAAATAGCAGACGATTAAAAACTTTAAAAAGTTCATGGTGACCAGGAGTCTTTTATGAGGACAGCATTACAATAGCCTTTATGAGGACAGCTCTCTTCTCGTAGTCGTCACTGGGTTGCTGACTTCATAGACCATATAATTCATATGGGATCTTCACTACGCTTTATTCTCTCTATCCATTACACATGTTTTCAAGCGTCATGTATGGTTATTACGGGCACTGTAACTCTTTGAAGAGGTGAACAAAAACTCAAACCCAGTGGTGTGGTCTACATGAGAGTTCTGAGAAAAAACCACTGAAAAATAGGTTTTCCCAATAACCAACGCGATTGTTCTTCCAAAGTTTTACCTTATCGTTCAAGTTCTCTTCGCCCAGAGCCTTAAGTGAGATATGTTCCTAATTTTTTCCCATCTGGTATTTGATCAGTCACATGAAAAAAAAATCTAAAATTCTACACAAAAAACATCTTGCAAACTATATATAATTCAGAAACTAAACGATTAATCTAAGTGACGTCAACTAACAATGGAAAGAAATAGAAGTCAGAAAAAAAAATGATGATTGAAATGTATGGCTTTGAGATATAGCTCGTAGAAACAGCATAATTAAATAAAACGGGAAGAGCAAGCCATTGAATAACTACCATGGTTTTCAAAATGGTCTTTATTTTGAAGGATTCCCTCAGCTATTACGACCCCACTGAGACAATTAGATAGCACCATTAGAACTATGTCAGAAGGTTGAAATTTCACATAAAGGTAAGGACAAGAATACTTTTTAATGCGTTAAGCAAAATGCTATTGTCTTTCATTTGGTACAGAAAATAATTAGGAAAATGACAGGCATATTCTCTATAACTGGTTGACTAGAAATTCAACAGATGGAAAAAAAATTATGCAAACAGTGGTTGTTCGAGAGACATGGTGTAAAATTAAGTTTCTTTTAAAAAACGCTGGAACACAATATTGGAAGAGATCTAGGAGTGATGAACGATAGTGTAGTTTCCATTTTAAGTTTGAAACTCATAACTCGTCATGTGATTATAGATGATTCACCATAAAAAAGAACAAATAGTAGCATCAGAAGATGCATGGTTGCCAGGCGAGATAAGAGGACCTCCCCACATCGGACTCCATCTGCCCAACTTGGCATTAACTCTGCCATCCCGTCCTACACCATGCCATCTGTCACTACTATGTTTCTCACCATAACATTGTGAACAGTGATGGACGTCCCCCTCCCTGCCTCCCCCACCCTAGTCCATAACCCAAAAAGGTTTGGGCAGAATTTTTCCTCCAGTCAACCACAAATACCACAGCCTCACCATTCAATTCTCCCAACCATCTGATGCTAAAAATCATTCATCATCATTTCGCCTCCCACTCAGATGTCATCAACAAGATCTGTAAAATACAGACTCCAACTATGTTCCTTTTTCAGCAATCTACAACTGTTGGACATTAGGAAATGAAGAAAGGAGGTAAATCTTTCAAGCTAACCGAATCAAATAAATTAGATCCATCATTTTAATCCTCTCTGTATTTTTTTTAATGACAGTATGGGACTATTCTTAACTCACCATTCATGAACACGTTAAGTTTTCAGTCTTTTTACTTGGACTTAAATTTGGTGCGTCTTAACCACAAATAACAAGAGTGCTGCTTCGAGCTCGAAACTTGAAGTTGTTGTATTAGGGTAAATAAAGAAAGAAAACAACTAATGAGTAAAAATCTAAAATACTCTCATTAGAGGATACAAAAGCAAAAATACTTCTATCATATATGGTGGTCATGGATCATAATTTCCATCTCCTCACCTCTTGTCTATCTCAAGAAGTTGTAAGAAAGTATCAAAACATTTTTAGAAAAGGAATCTTCTTATTCATAGTAAGTATACTATTGACATTTTGTATGACTTAGTGGTTTTGCTACCTACCTAATATCCAAGTGAGCAGTTAGTAACTCACCACAGACCTCATTCAATGTAACAACTTGGTAAATAGGCATTTAATTTGATGCAGCCTAAAACCTGAAGCCCCACTACTGAAGTAACCTGAAGTCCACTATTGATGCACCTAGAAGTCTATTACTATTGCAGCTTAAACCCCACTTTAGTTAGCTGACCCAGTTACGAAATTAGGCCAATATATCTATTTTTATTATTTTTCGAAATTAGATTCAAATTCGAAATTCAAATTTCATCCGAAATTTAAATTTTATTTGAAATTCAAATTTCATCTGAAAATTCAATTTTTTGTTTGAAATTTAAATTTCATTTCTCATTTTAGAATTTATTTTCGAAATTCAAATTTCATTCGAAATTTGATTTCAAATTTAGATTTTATTTGAAATTCAAATCTTGGTGCCAAATTGAAACTTTTTAGCCTATTTAAAGGCACCATGTAGCCTTAGAGGCATATTACTTTCTATCAATATAGTTTTGTGAGTTTCTCTCTTGAAATTCTCTTCTTTTGCTGGTGGACTCTAGTACCCCTGTGGACTCAGAGAACCTTGTTCCTGATTATGCGGATTCAGAATCACCCCCTTGTGGACTCAAGCCTGTCCTCCTCAACTTGTGGATTCAACGTGAAGGGACAACCATTGGAACATATTTTTCGAGGATTCAAGATGTGACTTCGATCCCCACAACAGTAGAATTGATCACAACTCGTTCAAGCCATTCTCTTCTCAAGTTTCGCTGCATCAAATGGTATCAGAGCAAGGTCAGCATTTTAGATTTAGATTTGCAAGACGTCATGAGGTAAAGGGATTCACATCAATGACAATGAAAGTTCTAAGGTATGTCCTATTTCAAAATCAAAGTTTGTTGATTTCAAGACTCATATGGAACAAAAAATTGAAGTTTTTAATGACACTTTGAAGCAAATCTTAGCACGAATGTCTGCAATGGAATGTCAATCTCATGGTCCAATTGGTCAAAAATAAATTGATTTTTGTAATCTCTCACATAAAAACTTATCAAATGATATAGCAAGCTCAAAAAGTAGATCAGATTATGATGATTGTAGAGATTTTCGAATGAAAATTAATTTGCCTAATTTGAATGCACATTTGAAAATAGAAGAATTTCTAGATTGGATTTCTAAAGTTGAGAGATTTTTTGAATATATGAAGATTTCTGATGAGAAATAGGTAAAATTAGTTACCTATAAACTCAAAGGTGGGGCCTCTACATGGTGGGATCAGCTACAATCCACTCATGCAATATGAAGAAAAGATTAAGTTCAAAGTTGGGATAAAATGAAGAAATTATTAAAATCTAGATTTCTTCTTCCTAATTATGAACATGTTTTATATCATCAATATCAAAGTTGTAAATAGAGAAGTAGATTTGACACAAAATATGATGAGGAATTTTATAGACTTTCTTCAAGAGTTGATTTGATTGAATCTGAATCTTGTATGATATCTAGATTTAAAAGTGGACTTCGATGGGATATTGAAGAAAAGGTGGCTTTACAATCATTTTTCAAATTAAATGATATTATTATGGCATCAAAACATGCTGAAGCTTTATTGGAGAGAAAAAACCAGAACTAAAAATTCTATTAATGTGTCAGCATTTCAGCCAGATAGGTCAAGACCATCACATATTTCATCTACTACTAGTAATGGAAGATCAACAACCTTAGTTGTACCAAGACCAAGTAGATCTATTCCTAGTGGGTGAAATTCTTCTCAAAAGAATCCATATATTCCTAGCTCTATTCCAAAGTGTTACAGATGTAATGACGAGGGTCACAAATCAAATGTTTGTCCAAAATGTGGTGCTGTAAATTTCACAAAGGCCATAGATGAAGATGAAATTAAGGGTGGAAATATCATGAAGAAATTCAAAAAAATATTATTAAAGGTGAAGAAGAAGAAGACTTTGGTCACTTTTTAGTCATTCAAAGGTTGATGTATGCACCAAAGAAGGAAGAACCTCCCTAGTGTCATACTATTTTCAGAACAAAATACACTGTTGATGGGAAGGTATGTGATGTGATTATTAATTATGGTAGTAGTGAAAATATTGTTTCTTTTTTGATGGTATAGAAACTAGGGCTGAAAATTAAAAAATATCTACATCCATATAGGATTGGGTGAATAAAGAAGGATTATGAAATTAGAGTTACAAAGACATATTTAGTTAAGTTCTCAATAAGCAAAGTTTATTTTGATGAAATTTATCGTGATGTTGTTAAGATGGATGCCTGTCATCTAATTTTGGGTAGACCATGACAATATGATTCTAGATGTAACTCACATGGGCAAAGATAATTATTATGTTTTTTAAAAAAATGGTGAGAAATTTGTTTTATGTCCAATAAAGAAAATAAGTTTTTCAACATAGTTAAAAAAAAGAAGAAGTAAGTTATGATGATTGATAAAAAAGAATTTTTAAATACTTTGAAAGAAAATTCTGAAATATTTATGTTAGTTGAAAAAGAGAATGTTTATTTGAATTATTTTGGTGTTATACTTAAGGTTGCACATAATATGTTAAATGAGTTTTCTATCACATAATATTCTCCTATATATCTTCCTTCGCTCAAGGACATACAATATCATATAGACTTGATTCCTAGAGCAAGTTTGCCAAATTTACCTCATTATAGAATGAGCCCTAAGGAGAATAAGATTCTGCAAGAACAAGTTGAAGAGTTACTAGAGAAAGGATTAATTCATGAAAGTATGAGCCCATGCTCAGTACCTGCATTATTACTTTCAAAAAAAGATAGAACCTAATGAATGTGTAGATAGTCGAGCAATTAACAAAATCATAGTGAAATATAGATTTTCAATTCCAAGACTTGATGATATACTTGACATACTTTGTGGTTCCAGAATCTTCTCCAAAATTGATCTTAAAAGTGGGTATCATCAAATTCCAATTCGTCCAAGTGATGAATGGAAGACTGCTTTCAAGATGAAAGTAGGATTATATGAATGGTTGGTTATGTCATTTGGCTTGCTTAATGCCCCAAATACTTTTATGCGAATGATGAATCAAGTATTGAAGCCTTTTATTGAAAAAAAAATTGTTATCTATTTTGATGATATTTTGATATACAATTCCATAGAGGAAGAACATCATCATTATTTAAGATCTATATTGACTATTTTACAACAAAATAAGTTATTTACCAATTTAAGGAAATGCAAATTTCTTACTTCAAGTTTAGTTTTTTTGAGATATATTGTAGGTGTAGAAGGCGTCAAAATAGATGAAGAAAAGGTTGAAGCTATTAAAGACTGATTAATTATAACGAATATACATGATGTTTTTAGTTTTCATAGCTTAGCATCCTTTTATAGAAGATTTATTTGAAATTTTAGTTCAATTATGATCCCATCACTGAGTGTATAAAAAGAGAAAACTTTTAGTGGACAGATATAGCAGATAGAAGTTTCATTCTAATAAGAGAAAAATTAAGTTCTACCCTTATACTAACACTATCAAATTTTAATAAATTATTTGAAGTCGAATGTGATGCTTCAATTACTGGAATTGAAGTTGTATTATCCTAAGAAAGTCATCCAATCACTCTTTATCATGAGAAATTAACAAAAGCCAGAAGAAAGTGGACTATGTATGAATTAAAATTTTATGTTATGGTTAAATCATTACATATTTGAAAAAACTACTTGATTCAATGAGAATTTATTTTATTTACTGACCATCAAGCTTTGAAATCAATCAATAATCAAACCACTATCAACAGAATGCATGCTAGATAGATTTCATTTATTTAAAAGTTTTTTTTTGTGATAAAGCACAAATCAGGAAAATCAAATAAAGTGGTTGATGCATTGAGCCGAAAATCAGTATTTCTAATTATAATGAGAGGTGAAGTTAATGGTTTTGAATATCTAACAGAACTCTATGGAGGAGATGAAGATTTTGCTCAAATATGATATATATGTAAACAAGACAAACTATCCAAAGGATTTCATATTCTTGAAGATTACTTATTTTGAGAAAATCAGTTATATATCCCTCGAGCTTCTTTGTGTGAGAAGTTAATTCGGAAATTACATACACGAAGACTTGGGGGACATGACAAGACTTTGAAAATGATGAAAGAATGTTATTATTGGCCACAACGTAAAAAGAAAGTTAAAAGTTTTGAATGAAAATATCAAATTTGTCAAGCTAATAAAAGACAGTGCCAGAACAAAGATCTGTACACTCCATTACCCATTCCAGATAAAGCATGGACTAACATTTTTATGGATTTTATTTTAAGATTACCACGTACTCAAAGAGGAGTAGATTCTTCTTTTTAGTTGTGGATAGATTTTTAAAATGGCACATTTTATTGCATGTAAAAAGACTAATAACGTCGTAAAAATAGCAAATTTATTTTTCAAGGAAATAGTTCATTTGAATGGAGTGCCTAAAACTATTACATCTAATAGAGACTCAAAATTTATGTCTCATTTTGACATACTCTTTAGAACAGATTTGACTCATGCTTAAAATTCAGTACTTCAAGTCATCCACAAACTGATGGTCAAACAGAAGTGGTTAACAAAACACTTGATAATTTAATCCGTTGTATTTCAAGAGACAAATCAAGACAATGGAATCTTGGCTTAGCTCAAGCAAAATTCGCATACAGTTCTATGATAAGTCAGGCTACAAATTATTCTTCATTTTCTATTGTCTATTATTTTTCATCAAAAGTCCCTCTTGACTTATTGAAATACTAAGAAAATCTGGTACTAGTGTAGCTGCAAATAACATGGCAGAATACATCCAAACAATACATGAGAATGTGAAGAAACATCTTACAACTAATTATTCAAACTATAAGGAAAAGGTAGATAGAAAAAGAAGAAGGAAGATCTTTGATGTTGGTGATTTGGTTATGATATACTTAAGAAAAGAATGATTGTCAGCAAAAAAATATCAAAAACTCAGTCCACGGAAGTATGGTCCATTTAAAGTCCATCAAAAGATTAATGATAACACATATGTCATTGACTTACCATAGACAATGGGAATCTCATCTACATTCAATGTTATGGATATCTATGAGTATTATTCAGAGCAAGTTAAAGACTCCAAGACGAGTCCTTTTCAAGAAGGAGAAATTAATGCAGCCCAAAACTTGAAGCTCACTATTGAAGAAGTCTGAAGCCCACGATTGATGCACCTAGAAGCCCATTACTGTTGCAGCTTGAAGCTCACTTTAGTTAGTTGGCACAATTACGAAATTAGGCCAATATATCTATTTTTATTATTTTTTGAATTTCACTTGAAATTCAAATTTTTGTTTGAAATTTAAATTTCATCTGAATCAAATTTTTATTTGAAATTTAAATTTCATTTCTCATTTTAGAATTTATTTTTGAAATTCAAATTTCATTCGAAATTTGATTTTAAATTTAGATTTCATTTGAAATTCAAATCTTTGTGCCAAATCAAGACTCTTTAGCATATCTAAAGGCACCATGTAGCCCCAGAGACATTACTTTCTATCAATATAATTTTGTGAGTTTCTTCTCTTGAAATTCTCTTCTTCTACTTGTGGACTCCAGCACCCCTGTGTACTCAGGGAACCTTGTTCTTGATTCTTTGGATTTAGAATCACCCTCTTACTCAAGGGACCTGTCCTCCTCAACTTGTGAATTCAGAGCGAAGAGACAATCACTAGAGCACATTTTTCGAGAATTCAAGACATGACTTTGACCCCCACAACATTAGAGTTGATCACAATTCATTCAAGTCATTACCTTTTCAAGTTTCACTACGTCATAATTACACTCAACTTAGGCTAATTGACTTATATTAATAATTAAAAACTATAAAGAAAAAACAAATTTGGCCAGTAGTGAAATATCTTTTAAGAAAAGTTGAAGGAACATAGTGATCTAATACTAAGAAATGTCTTTATCGTGCATCATTACGAACATATTCTCCCTCGGACTGAAAACTTGGCAACTGAAAATGTCAAGTTTGTCAACCTTGATGATGGATTTAATACCAGGAAATTCTATTTGAGACCTTGTCCCATCCCAATCCATTGCTGTTTAGAACTGATCAAAAGCACCCAAAACCTCTGAAACTCCTCGAATTTTAGTGACCCACTTTCAGTCAAATCATTTACTTCATTATATGAGAAAGTATGTAAATAGTACACTCCGTGTGATGATTCCAACGACTATACTCTTCAATCAAGAAAATACATAAACAGGCAACACCCAGACCACCCAACTTGGGGTAGTGAACATCCTGCTGAATAGATAGAAACGGACACACAAGAAAGACATGGAAATATCACCTCCTTACTCTAGATGCTTTTAACTTACTGAAAAATCTTTTTTATGGAGTATTATAATTTTCAGATTGCAGAATTTTTTTGGCTTCCATCTCAGCCAAACGGGGCAGCAGGCCAATCAATCATAAGTTCAATGAGTGCCTCCTTATTTAAGAAATAAAAAGTGACAAACCAGATCAAAGCAGCAGATATGGTTCAATTTTTTTGAACTTCCAGAACCGACAACAATTAACTAAGATGCAACAGGAGGCTACCCCCTCTCTGCCAAAACCTCCAAGTTCCACACATGCCCTAACCAAGCGACCCTATGGATGTAAGCCATAACTAAATTTGAACAAAGACACTATCAAGTGATAAAAATAACATATCATAGGGGCCAAAGTTTGGATCACATGTCATCACCGAGATCTGCTTGCAACTGCAAAAATGGATTAGTTATAGCCAATAGAATTATTAGCAAATGCAGACTGATCCAGTGATCGGGACTGGAACCCAGTATTCTTCTCTTGAGTATAGAATCTCGAGTGAAGTTTCCCTGATGTAGTGTCAAATTAGACAGGTTGAGAGTACGGCTGGCTAGATGCATATGATACAAGCTTTTTTGCACGAGTTCTGAAACACAAATATTCTTCTAAAAGTGAAATTTTATCCAAGTGAAATTTTAAACCCCCCTTCCTCTACTCACATCAAAATAAAAATCAACTTTGTTATGAAATTAAAGAAAAAATAGAGGGTATAAACTTGCAGAATTACATCGGATGTTACATAACACAAAAGAGCAGATGCATGAAGTAATTACCTTAAAATGAATATAAGGGTATTAGCAATGTACGACACCATTTCCCTGCACATGAAGGCATAAAATATAAGATAAATATGCCAAACAAAACACGTTATATCCCACAATCCGTCAAGTCGTGCATACAGCACAAGATTCGAAAAAATTAAGTTGGAAGAATTTAGCAGTTCTCCTACACTCTTGGATCAAGAACGCCTTCACTACAAATATCATTCTAAAGAATGTAGAGAACTACCCTGGAAAACTATCCTCGATTGTATTTCACATTATTCTTATGTGAGAGTCGTGGTGGGTAATACCTGTTCCAGTTGAGCTTTGTTTCAGTAAAATTCCATGAAATGAATTCTTTCAATCTCCTGGAAAACTACCCTCACTTGTATTTCGAAAGTTTTATCAGAAATTCTCAGTATCTTTGTTTACATCTCTTACGCAATCTTATCTATTAGAATTAAGAAAATATTAAAGCCAAAGCCAAGAAGAAGCATTTGACACATTTTCCTTCAATGATATGCAGTGAGTCAAAAAAGTGTAATCCAGAAGGAATCAAATTCCTCATTTCAAATATATATATATATATATATATATATATATATATATATCTACAATACTGCATCAATTGCTAAAACTGCATTATGGAATGAGGAAAAGCAAAAATCTGCACAACTGATGAAGAATTCTCATAGACACCAAAAAAAATGCGCACCAGAAATGATGCAAACTTTGTTGTCCATCACCCTTAAAAGCTGTTCTAGCAACTGCAGCATAAAACCTGCATCATAATTTATTTCTTTTTATAAGATAACATCATTTGCAGTGAAAAAATATTTAAAGACAGTCATTTGACAAGGAAATGGACTTACATCCCTAGAGTCATCACTGTCAAGATCCCAGAAACCTCCGCACCATTTTGAGCCTGTCAGAAAGGTTGACAACTTTCATAGTCATATAAAACAC
Source organism: Spirodela intermedia (assembly GCA_902729315.2). Taxonomy (NCBI): domain Eukaryota; kingdom Viridiplantae; phylum Streptophyta; class Magnoliopsida; order Alismatales; family Araceae; genus Spirodela; species Spirodela intermedia. The sequence goes on from LR746271.1 coordinate 3,701,368, forward strand.
AGAGGCTAGAAGTGTACATGCCCAAATGAAGACAGGACAACGGTAAGCATATTATGTGTGGAGAAATTCTACCAGGCAGAGACAGAGAGAAACCATAAAAACGGAGGCAAAGTGGACGGATGCAGTGGCCTCAGTCATTTAAATCATTATAGTTTTGAATCGGAATATGGACCATCAACAATTTCCCCTGATCTTATTACCTCTAAACAGGTTTTCTCATGCAGAGAATGACTAATAAAAACTATAGTTTAGGATGAATCTCACTCCCCTAAGAGGCAACATCTTCAAAGACTATGACAGGAGCATCATATTGGATTGGATCCTGACCCTTAGTCAGCTGCGATAATGCTCCTCTAACCAATATGTGACCATACGATAATTTACCCGAACTCCATATGCTAAATGACATCTTGCATCAGAATTCCATCAGTTATTTGATCGGGCGCTCAAAAAAATGCACCTATCATCCTCTTTCTCTTCCTCACCCATCCAGAACCAAGGATTTCCCTCTTTCTCAGCAAACCCCACAACCCCAAATACTCCTAACCTCATCAAGAAACTCCTTCCCACCTTTCCCTAGTAGGTGAGCACCCAACCCCTGTCCAACACCTTTCTTAGTCATGCACACAATCCTTCCATAGTATTGGTGATCACCATCATCAATACATCTAAACCACACTTGAGATCACATGAATGTAAGTCTACAAGTTGGGGATCAATGACCAATTCATAACCCTCCTGAATGCTTACATGCAAGGCTCATTGAAATATAGACATAAAATGACCCTTAGGATGAAAATTAAGGAAACCACAGGTCTGGAGTACCATACCGACCATCATTTATACTATGCCGGCCACCTTCCTAAGAATGTCACATTTACCATTTCACTGATCAGTCTTGACAAATGATCTTGATTGAGATTCGTGCAACTGGGAGAATGAAAGGAGTCTATCTTCACGATCCTCCTCTTCCAAGAAGATGAACCAGTCACCACTTCTTGGAGTAGGGCTTCCGCAATCCAAAATGAATGCATCAATTATCATGGTTTCCCACTTAAGTACGGGTTACATAAGTTAATGGTTTAGGCCCATTACATTAGTCTTTAAGTGAATCTGTTAACAGTCCAATTGATCCACTTAACATAGAGAATGACAAGAAAGGACAAAAATACAATGAAAAAGAAACAGATATAAAGGAAAAAAACCTAGAAAGTTAAACACCTCCTCTCAAATTGGGTACGAATGTTTTCCATGCCCAACTTGGACACCATCTTTTGAAATATTGATCTTGTGAGTCCCTTGGTAAATATGTCGATAACCTGTTATGATATCCCAACATATATCAGATCTACATCTCCAATTTCTACTTTTTCTTTAATAAAATATCAATCAACCTCAATGCGTTTAGTCTTGTCATGTTGTATAGGATTTTGGGCAATAGTCATTGCTGACTTGTTGTCGCAAGACAGTTTCATATGATTTGATTGGTTGATTCTCAATTCATCCAACAAACTTCGAATCCATAAACCTTCACATATCCCTTGGGTCAATGCCCTGAATTCTACTTCAGCACTAGATCATGTAACTACTTGTTGCTTCTTGCTCCTCCAGGTCGCAAGATTACCACAAACAAATGTACAATAACCAGATATTGATATGCGATCTATGACTGACCCTGCATAATCTGCATCTATGTAGATTTCAATCGATGGATTTCCTCCTTTTGTGAATGTAGATTACAATTATGAACCTTCTGTTAGAAATAATTTTTCCATTTACTGTTTCATCCTTTATTTCTCTGTCCATCGTACCTTGTAACAGGACAATAGACTGAACTGGTTCAAATTGAAGCAGTCCAGTTTACCCTCTCCCGTTTCATATAACAGCTGGTCAGTATAAATACCAACCAGCATGTAAGCATTAGAGTGTCATGAAATTTAGGGCTTCGGCCTACTTCTTTTCGTGTCTCTCTCTCTCGTGTTCACTGTTGGCACAGACAAGAAGGAAGGGAGGTGTTCACAGATGATCAAAGTCCAGCACGATTTCTAACATGGTATCAGAGCTCAGGTGTGATCATTCCAAACTCCCTTGATCTTCTGAGTTCTTCTTGAACAACTGTTTTTTCATTTTCGAGAGAGAACTCATCTTTTTGTAACAAGTCACTAGTTGTTCGCTGATTCTGCACTATCTAGGTGAGAATCTAGCACTATTGATCTACAGAACACGAACTGTAGGTTAGTGTCTTGATCTGTAGGTTAACTCATTTCTAAAACAAACATACCTAATTCTTGAATTCTCAAGAATGTCTGAAGCAATTTCTATGGCAGAACAAGAACAATCCCGATCTGTGAGGGTGGAACCTAGTCCGATCTATGGAGATTTGCCAATTATACCACAAACAAATCATCTCGATGGTAGGAATTACTTTGGATGGTCTCAGCAAGTTTGAGTTGTTCTTACAGGACAGGGAATGGCAAATCATTTAGCTCATCCAAGCTTGAAAGCTGGAGATCCGAGATTTGAAGCATGGGATCAAAAAGACTCAAGAATCATGGCTTGGATGTGGACAACCATGATTCTTGAGATCCGTAGAACATGGTTGCTGGGATAGGAAACATTTGCCTATCACCTTATATTACCTTGAAAAATGTACTTCATGTTCCTATGTTGACCACCAACCTAATTTCTCTTTGCAAACTCACACGTGACCTAGGTAATGTTGTGTTTGATCCTAATACTTGTCTATTTTTTGACAAGATGTCTGAGAGGACAATAAGACGTGCTAGAGAATAGAGTGGACTCTATTATTTGGAGCTTCCAAGTCAATCAAACATTGCAGTAGATCAAAACAACATTCCCAAGATGAGTCAAATGGGACATCCCAGACCAGCACCTTACCTATTGATGAAGACCTACCTATTGCCCTTCAAAAAGGGGTAAGAGAATGTACCAAAAAACGATTATATCCTATGACACTTTTTTTGCCATATAATAGATTATCACCTTCACACAAGGCCTTTGTATCTAACCTAAATACTACCTCAATCCCAAAGACTGTTTTTGAGGCTTTAACTCATGAGAAGTGGAGACAAGCTATGAATGAGGATATGAAAGCTTTAAGGAAAAATGATACTTGGGAACTTGTACGTCTGCCAATAGGGAAGAAAGTTGTTGGCTGCAAATGGGTGTATACAATTAAATACCATTCAGATGGATCCATAGAAAGATACAAAGCCAGGCTGGTTGCAAAAGGATACACACAAACTTATGGAGTTGATTATCTTGAAACTTTTGCACCAGTAGCAAAAATGAATATAATTATATTACTTTTGTCATTGGCAATTAACTCTGATTGGAATCTTCAGCAATTTGATGTTAAGAATGCACTTTTACATGGTGAATTAGAAGAGAAATCATATATGGAGGTACCACATGGATATGAGAGAAATTCAGATGCTAATATTGTGTGTAGGCTGAAGAAAGCATTGTATGGACTAAAACAATCTCCTCGAGCCTGATTTAGTAAATTTATGAAAGTTATCTCAAGATGGGATACAAACAAAGTCAAGGTGATCACATTGTATTTGTCAAACAATCTTCTCCAGGGGGAGTTACGATTCTAATAGTATATGTGGACGATATTATTGTCACTGGAAATGATGATGCAGAAAAAAAACTTCGATCAATATTTATCTCAAGAATTCGAGATGAAAACTTTAGGAAGATTAAAATACTTCCTAGATATTGAAGTTGCATATTCTAAGAATTCAATTTTTTTGTCTCAACAAAAATATGTGATAGATTTGATTCAAGAAACTAGAAAAAAGCATGCAAACCAGCTAATTCTCCAATTGATCCTAATCTCAAGTTAAGTGCAGCGGAGGAAGACATTGCTGTGGATAAAGGGATGTATCAACGATTTATCTATCAGATACACGGCCAGACATAACATATGCAGTCAGCATCATTAGTTAGTTCATACACAATCCGAAACAAATATATTTACAGGCAGCATATCATGTTCTACACTTTCTAAAAGGAACACCAGGAAAAGACATTCTGTTCAAAAAACATGATTATCTAACACTTGAAGTGTACACAGATGCAGATTATGCTGGATCTATTGTAGATCGATGATCAACATCAAGATATTGTACATTTCTTAGAGATAATCTTATTACTTAGAAAAGTAAGAAATAGAATGTCGTAGCTAGATCAAGTGCAGAAGCTGAATTTCGTGCTATGGAACAAAGTATTTGTGAGATTTTATGGGTCAATATCATATTGAAGGATTTGAAGATCAACATAGATGGTCTAATGAAGCTTTATTGATAATAAATCGGTGATCAATATTGCTCACAACCTTGTTCAGCATGACATAACTAAACACATAGAGATTGATCGCCACTTCATAAAAGAAAAGATAGATAGTGGACATGTATGTATTTTATATGTGTCTACAACTGATCAAATCGCAGATATATTCATGAAAGGACCACACGGCAACATATTCTATCATCTTGTGTCCAAGCTGGGAATGGACAACATACATTCACAAGCTTGAGGGGGAGTGTTAGAAATAATTTTTCCATTTACTGTTTCGTCCTTTATTTCTCTGTCCATCATACCTTGTAACAGAACAATAGACTGAACCAGTTCAAATTGAACTGGTCCGGTTTACCCTCTCCCGTTTCATAACAGCTGGTCAGTATAAAATACCAACCAGCATGTAAGCATTAGAGTGTGATGAAATTTAGGGCTTCGGCCTTCTTCTTTTCGTGTCTCTCTCTCTCGTGTTCACTGCTAGCACATACAAGAAGGAAGGGAGGTGTTCGGAGATGATCAAAGTCCAGCACGATTTCTAACAATCCCCATTGCTTTGTATGTACCCGAATCCCTTCATAGCTTGAGTGAATCTCTCAAACTAGGCTCGGGGTGATTGTTTCAAGCCATAGAGATTTCTTCAACCTGCAAACAACATTATTTTAATGAATAAATGTGTACCTTGGAGGTACATTCATGTATACATTTTCCTGTAAATTTTCGTGAAGAAATGTATTTTTCACATTGAATTGATGTATTTCCCATCCTAGATTTACTACTAATGTTATGAGTATCTGGATAGTATTCAACTTTGCAACATGAGCAAACATTTCAAAATAATCGATTCTATAAGATTGTGAATAGCCATCAGCCACCAACCTTACCTTGTATCTTTCCAATGTTCCATCAGCTTTATACTTAGGATTATACACCTACTTATAACCAACCATATTGTTTCCTGAAGGTAAAGGGACTAAGTCCTATGTACAGTCCTTCTTTAGTGCTTTAATCTCTTCATCCATGGCATGACTCTATTCTTTGTGTGACAGAGCTTCTTCTACTATCTTGGGGATAATAATTGTCTTCAAGTTCATGAGAAAAGCCTTGTACAATGGTGTTAACCTATCATATGATAGGTAGTTGACCATATGATAGAGTGATTTCTTTATACAACTTATCTTCTCTTTTTGTAGAGCAATGGGCCAACCTAGTTGCTCCTCATCATTGGTTTTAGTGAACTGGTTGTCCTCTTCTTGGTCGATATTATCAATTTGAGATGTCTCTTGTACTTGAACTAGATTCTCCTACTAGTTCTCTCTGCAGTGTAGGTAAATCATTCATTTCTGTTGGAATATTTTGTGTCTCCACTCTAGTTTGTCCCCTATATACTTGTACTCCTTTGATTTTAAGAATGGGTGACACCTAAATCATGAATTCATTTTTGTCCTGTAACTCAGTGTCAACGATCAAATTCTCTCTCTCTTGTGGATTTCTCACCCCATAATATGACTCCCTTATAACACTTATAACACTATCTGAGATGAAGATTTTTTTAGAAGTGGGATTATAACCCTTCTGTGTAGTTGAGTACCCAACAAATATACATTTTATAGATCATAGATCAAGTTTTCTCACTAGGTTGCCTTTAGCATGAACATAAGCAGTACATCCAAATACCTTTGGACGAAGGTGAGTCTTTAGTTTCACATGAGGATAACATTTACTCAACAGTTCCATAGGACTTTGATATTCTAGAGTTTTGGCTAGAATCCTGTTGATAAGATGAGTACTAGTGAGGACAGCTTCACCCCAGTATTGCCTTGGAACTTGTTGAAACAAAAGAGCTCTAACTATATCTAGTAAGTGTCCAATTTTTCTCTCAGCCACTGCTGGGGTGTATTGACATAGGATGACTCATGAATTATTCCTTTCTGATCAAAGTAGGAGGACACAGCCGAATTGAAATAATCTCTAACATTGTCTAATCTAAACCTCTTGACAACAGTTCCGAACTGATTATAAATCATTTCACAAAAAGATTTCACCATTTGGGTGCATCTGATTTTGATTTTACTAGGTAAACCCAAGTAAACTTGATACAATCATCAACAAACAAGATAAACCACTTGCATCCAGACAAGCTAGTCATAACTGATGGCCCCCAAATATCAATGTGTATATGATATATAGGGATTGTACTATGTTCACCAGTATTTCCATATGAAGAGCATTCGTATTTGGCCAATTGGCAAACCTCACACACTAGAGTTTTAAAATCAACACCTTCAAACATAGAAGGAAACCATGTTTTTAAGAGAGCAAAGGAAGGATGCCCAACATCAGTGTTATAACAGTATATTATTCTTTTTGTGTTCCACTCCACTCCAAGGCGACTGCAGTAAAGACATTAGTGCATGATCATCCTCTTATCAGTAAAGCAAGTCATCTCCTTCCTTAACACGTCCAATCTTCAGCCCTAAGACCTTGTCACACAATGAACATCCATCGTCCTCAAGAATGAAATGACAATTAATATCTTTAACAAGTGTCTGCAGTGAAATCAGATGAGCCTTCAATTTAGGCACATGTAAAATATTTCTTAAAGTGCCTAATGATCTATTTTCAAGCTCCCAATCCCTTCAACAGGTAGAATCTCACTGGCAACAGTAACAACTTTTTCTGTCCATCACATTTTACATAATCAACAAATTTGCACATATTTGAGGTCATATGGTCAGTGGCACCAAAGTCAAGTATCTAGGGCAATTTAGAAAAACTATTGGATGCATCTGATTTCGAAAAAAGTTTATTCTCACTTGACCGAACCAAAGGTGTAGAGCTCAGCATATTCTTGAATTTCTCTACTTACTCACTCAGTCTTTCAAATTCATCATCCTTGTTCTGATTACTAGGATTTGGAGGTTCCTTTATCCCAGATTGACCTTTTATAGTCTCTGTTGGTTGGGAAATAGCCTCCCCTGTCGAGGTGATCGTTCATGTAGCATCCAGCAGTTTTCTTTTGTATAATGCTTCTTCTTGCAATATGAAGACCAAAGGTTCTCTTTGCTATCCCACTTCTGATACCTTCCTTGTGATGCAGTGATTGGGGTTTGATTACACTCTTTTTGCTCTAATTGATTCCCCTGATTGGGCAATTCTCTGGAATGAATTGACCGATCTTGTTTGCTAGAGGTGAAGGCTGATGACTCATTCTTCCTAGTATTGATGAGTAGACTTAATCTACTCTCCTCTTCCATAACAATCTGAATAGCTTCATCCAGCTCAGGTACCTTCTCACAATGGAGAATTTGACTCTTGAGGCTTTCATAATCAAAGTTCAGTCCCATTAGGAATGTATACATTCTGTGTTTCAATGTATACATGGGCTCCTCAGAACTGAGATTCTTTAGTAGCCAATAATGATCAATCTCCCTCCATATAGCCTTTAATTCACACGAATATTCCATAACAGATTTACTTCCTTGCACTAAATCTGTTGCCTTAGCCACCAGGGAATAAATTCTTCAATCGTTGTGTTTCTTTGAGCAGCTTTTGTGAATTTGATCCCACAATTCCTTTGCCGAGTGTATGAACAAGAATTTTTCATAAATTTCTGGTGTCATTATACTTAGCAGCCATGTATGGATAATAGCCTCTTCTGATTTTCATCCTCTATATTTTGGATCTGATTTTTTTAATGGTTCTTCTATAAAGTGATCTGTTAAACCTCTCCCAAGAAGTGTCAGATCAACAAAAACTGTCCCATTGATGAAGATTTCTCCCATTCAATCTAAGTTTCTCTAGGATATTTGAAAGAGTATGATATAATCTCTCCCTTTCTCCAGTCATTGCTGAAGATGATGTAAGTTCCATGGATGATGAAGAGCCTTCCCCTGAATGCATTCTGAAAGTCTTTTCCTTCGTACTTTCCAGAATGCCTCAGTTCACTACTTGCAGAAGGTTTCTTTCTTCCTTGGTATTGCTCAAAAACAAAAAGGAAAATAAGATTCAAGAAACAAGAAACAAGAAGTATCTGATCCCACCAGAATCAGCACAGCTCTAATACCACGTTGAAAATTGATCTTGATTAAGATTCGTGCAATTTGGAGAATGAAAGGAGTCGAACTTCACGATCCTCTTCTTCCAGGAAGATGAACGAGTCACCACTTCTTGGAGTAGGGTTTCCACAATCCAAAATGAATGCGTCAATTATCACAGTTTCCCGCTTGAGTACAGGTTACAATAATTAATGGGCCAAGTCCATTACATTAGTCTTTAAGTAAATCCATTAACAGTCTAATGGATCCACTTAACACGGGGAATGACAGGAAATGACAAAAATATAATGGAAAAGAAACAGATAGAAAGGAAACAATCCTAGAAAGTTCAACAATAAGGTTAAATAAAAAGCCATTCAGACTCAATAAGATCTGATTTTTAACTGACAGACTCATTAATACATGGAAAAATAAATGCATGTACCATGATTTTTCACTTGGAGGTTGAAAGTTTGAACTTAACAGATAACTAATTACTCTGGTAACATGTAAAAATTTGGACCAAGGATAAATATCTTACAGTGAAATAGGCTATGTAGCTCACAGAAAGAGTTAGTGCAATCTCGATAACAGTATCATTGAAAATGAAGCCAAGCCACAGAACAGACACTATTCCAAAAGCAAGACCAACTGCAATTCTGGAAAAAGAAAGGTATAAGACCACAGGGAAATATATTTTATGACACGTAAATCAGACTTTTTTTATTTTTGTCACTTACGCTCCCAGAGAAACTTGTGACAAAAACTTGATAATTTCTCCAACACTGAAGCTCTGGCCTAGAGCCATACGATATAACAGCTGGTATACAACGATAGCAGTTCTGTAATAGGTAAGACCATCGATCAAAGGTTATGCATGGTTCATAGAAAAAATTCAGGGAGAAAACTAAGAAATTGGAAGAATCATATCCTGAAAATTATGCGCCAATGAATTAGATTAATTATTACAGATGGCGATTTCAATGGAAAAAAGAATGGAAGTAAATACCCATCATTCATCAATGATTCTCCTTCAATAATTGTGCTCAGCTTTTTACTAGCGCCAAGTTCTTTCAAAAGAGCCACAACAGCGACAGGATCAGTAGCACTGAGAAGCCCTCCCAACAATAATGATGTTTTCCAGTCCCAGTTATAAGGAAAAGCGAACTGAAAAATGAAAGAATTGTTCCATTTCAAAAGTCAAACTAGTTTACGAGGATAAACCACGAAGGCAGGATTTTTTCATATTACAAGACCAAATAATTTCTAATCAGCTATAAGCCAAATCCATACCTTCAACGCAGTTCCAAGGCAGAAGGTTGAAATTATAACCCCAGGGCCTGCGAGTAAAACCATTTGCGCTATGCACCTCTGCCTCAGCCCAAATAACAGTTTCAGAGAATTAAAAGACTGAGTTTAACAAATGTTTCTTAACATAACCCAGCTAAATAAAGGATCAATGTCAGCGTATCAGACGAACTACACATGCAAAGGTTCCTTACGATGTCACTATTCGGAACAAAACAGTTTTCCCCGAACGTATATCCATCCAGGTCAAAAGGTTCTGTAGCAGAGTACCGAAATTAATGTGTATGTCGAAACATAAATATTGTGAGTAGCAGAGGTCCATTTCGATCACAATGAGACTAAGATGTGGCGAATACATGCCAAATGGTGTTTCTTGAATACTGATAACGGAACCGTACAGGGCCTTTTTTTATATTGATATACTGATCTGGTTAGCTTGCCAATGCTTTCTTACAATTATCTTTGTCTCTCCTTTGACAGGTTTTACTACAGTTTGTAGGTGTTTTGTATCCCATTAATCTGGCCCTACCTCAAATGAAAAATATTTAAATAAATTTGATTTGTCATAGAGACAAGCTGTCATGCACCAAAAATGTTGTAAAAGCAAAATGAGAATCGGAGGCCTTGGTATGGATTTCAAAACCCTTGGATTCACCATCACCAGGTTCTTATTTCAATAAAAAATTGGTTTATCTTCTTAGTCTTAGTCTTAGCCCCGCATGTTCCTGTGGTTGTCATGTCCTATCTAACCAGATGAAGTACAGACAGTGGGATTCAATAGAAGCGGATTTAACTTATAATTCACTAAAAAATGAGAAAAGAGAGGAAAGCATCGGAATTATGATGAGTACCCAAATAATATGTAGCAAAAATATCATTTTGACAGACTTCTAGAGCCATCAGTTGTCTTCCCACGAATCAATCCATCGAAGAAATAATCATTAAATAATTGAGCCATCCAACTCAAGGATACTGGCCAATGAATAAAGTAGGTCCACATGATATGAGTATCCCTTTCATGGTAGGAATGTTCCAAATATCTACTCAAGTACAAAAAAAATTAGAATCTATAAGAAGAAAATACAAATGGTTCACAATCAAGCAATGGTACGAGGAGGTCATAGACCTCGTTAAACAAGTGATTGTCTAGATCAAAATTGATTTTCAATGACTAAAGTAGGTTCATATATTTAATCAAGAAATTTTAATTGTCATTTCAAAAAAGGCCATCCTAAGCAATTACATGGGCATAAAAATGGCAAGGACAACTAGTCATGGATAAGCCTCATCAAGAGACTACAAATGAAGATCTTAGCGCTGACACAACAAGATGAGATTTTTGCCTATGACCTATTTGTCCATGACTGAAGCGCTAGTGTCCACGTCTTAAAACAACCAATATGAAAGTACCATACATCTAGTTTATATATGTACAAGAGGCAGGCCCCCATCGTCATAAGAAAAATAGAGATAACAGGAAGTTATACTTGTTATAAATTAATAACCTTTATCTGGTGTATTTCCATGGAAAAGGAACTTTCAAAGAGAAGTGCAGGAAGGAAAACTGCCAACAGAAGATCGGGATTGATATTTGCCCCTGCATAGAATGTGGAGTGAATCTCAATATTAGTATGAGGTAAATCAGGAAAATTAGAAAAAATAAATTATAACAGTACAGCTGTAATGTCTGTTGTGGGTCACAACCAGAAACAAGGATCATCACTTACACAGATGAATGCCAGCGCCCATTTTTCCCAATCCATGACTTGTCCCGTACTCTGTCAATAGCAAAGTTAGATTTTAGAGCTACTTCATATCAAAAATAAAATTTCACACATCACCCACACATTCCAGAAGAATTAGTAGTTTGGTAGTTTATTATACAAAATTTGAAATTATATACCAATCAATTCAACTCAAGGTCTATAATTTCACATTAAGAAATAGTCGAATAATCATGAAGCAGATGCTGCTCTACAAGTGAAAATGGAAGAAGCCTCAGTCATATCTAAACCACTTTCCAAAGTTTAGTAAGTTACATCATCTCAGAAAATTTAAGAGAAAATTCCAGCAAGGATCCAGAAAATGAGCGAGTAATGAGGAAAATAAACACTGTTGGAAAGATTTCCTAATGCCACGACTACTAAAGAAACCTTTAGATTTCATCTACGAGAAACCAGGGTGGATTAATATGAGAACTAGGACCAATGCATCGGATGGAGTCCCAAATGACATCTAAGGAAGCTATAGGCCTAAGTCAAGTAACACATAATGTGGTATGAAAATACGAGCAGAAAGACCGAGGATATATGCAGACACCACTTTAAAGCCACAGAAAAAAAAGCTCACTGCTTAGGGTAGCATATGAGCTAATTAGTGTACAGCCTAGTGTATATATCATCTTTATAATTTTCCCTTCACTTATAGCATATAGAGGAAAGTCTCTCTTGAGGGGTTTCTTGTCAACTTCCTCACTCATTAATCTGATATCATTCTGAAGTTTTCCAAACTCGAGGTGAAGGGGAATGCCTCAAAGCCTGCGATTACAAAGATGTGTGTGCTTTCTATGTGACTGTTTCCATTATTCATGGTTTGAGAACATTCTACTATTAGTTTTGAATTAAAAAAATAGTGAAGAGAAGTCCAAGAGCTCCCTAATCCACCATCCTCTTTCAAGTTTTCACCTTTCCTCCGACCCCACTATAAGAGCTCCTTTTTACTATCCTCCTTGTAGATGTCCATAACAGCACATTTTTTGCTTCTCCTTTTATCTCTCAATACCTGAAGAGCTAAGGTATCACAAAGGTTTCAGAATTTTCTTATCGACCCTTACAATACTTAACCCATCACATGACTTACATGAAAAATTATGGTTCTTTCATGGATCTTCCTCTGTTGTTCCTCAGAAGTCAAAACCGTTCATCATTGACTTCTATTACCTAGCATTGCATGAGACAGGTATCCACATTTCTCTGGTGCAGTTGCATTTCCAAAAAATCTATATTACATTCATCTTTAACAAAATGTATTTTTTATGCTGTTGATACTCAAGTAGGCTCCAGTAGGCTCCAGTTCTTCTGAACCTTTTTCCTTCCGTTCACCTTACCCCAACAACCTTCGTCGAGCATAAAATATTTTCCAACTCCTAAAATCCACGATATACTCAACCTCCCTATTCTTCTAGCGAAATAGGATCGTAGCAAAATCAATTACTACCCCTAAGTAAAAAAACGAGGAGAACGTCCGGAAACTCCCCCATTTTTAATGCAACTAATCAAACTTGTGCATATTTCACGATGACTATTCTGATGACTCCCTATTCTGATGACTAAAGTATCCTTTTTCACGATATACCTTCTGAGAGAGGTCCACTGGAGTATGAAGAAAATAGTGCATATTTTAGGCTTCTTCCATGTATCCAAAGGGGTCGAATCGATTCCATGTAGCCAGTAACTCTTTTTTTTAACTTCCGTCATAGAATTGCAGTACCTGGGTTCGAAAAGATCTGAAGATTCACGATGTAAGGAACAAAATAAATGCATTTATTTCATAGGTAAGTCACAAAATATTGGATATCGACCTTAATCTCCACAATATTATTGAACAATTCTTTTCCCATGATTTTCAATTTTCTGGGTTGAACTATGTTACTGTACATAGGAAAGCAGTGGACCATAAATACTGGGCAATGGCTCGGCAATAAAGCCTGAAATTGTTCACTAATCAATTTATTCCTAAGATCGAAACATAAAATTTCAGCAGAATCTTCAACCACCAGCTTCAACGTCATACGCCAATCATCTCCCGAATCACAAGGTACTACACAAAATTCTTATATAGAGTAGGTAAATGAGGAGAAAGTGGCTAGTCCTGTGAATAAGATGAAGCAATGGGTTGCTCTCCAAAGCTCGACCAGGTTGAATTTGACAAGAATTGATGATTAAAAACTTAAATCCGAGCATTCAATGGAAAACATGATTTCAGAAGAGAAGATCCGAAATTCAGGCTACTACAAAACTTAATTTTCATATGGCCCCCAGCACAGCTTCTTGTAGCAGCAGGATTGCGTTTAGCACAGGAAGAATAGAAGCGAACAATCAAAAGAAATCAGAAGCAGCATTGAAGCTCCGAAGAACAGAGAGGAAAAAATGGAAGCAAGTTACGATCACTGTTTAAAACGTAGTAGCAGGTTCGTCTTTTTTCATACTCTTACTGTCACACCCCTCGCTCCTTATCTCAAGGATGTATTGATTAATAATGGAAGACTATAATAACAAAAGTGCAACTAAGCAGAGATATCCAGCTACTTCACGGCGGTGATTTCTGATTTTTTGTATCCAACAGAACAGATGATCCGTTTCAGAAAATAATGTGTGATAATTCCCTCCTCGTTATTCAAATTCCCTCGTGTTTGAGCCGGAACGACAATTGTGCCAGAAATATGCGGCAAAACCGAGGGAAACATCCCATGGAAAGTATGAAAGGAAAACAAAAAGAAACTGACGTCAGCCTCAGTGATTTACTTAGATTGATCCCTGGAAAGGCATTAAGCAAAAGAATCATGGATGAAAAGAAGAAAACCGAGGACAGAAGAATGACATGAGCTCAGAAATCTTCGGTATCGTCTACATCGTCAGGTTAAAAACCGAGGAGGATCGGTCGACCTAGGGAACCGAGCGCAATGCCGAGCACAAACAAGGCGACCGTGTAGGGGACTCGAGATCCCCGAAGGAGATGCCTGGAGGCGATTCCGAGCACCAGGCATATTCCCACGAACACGACGGCGTCCTCCGGTTCCGCCGTCGCCGCCGCCGCCGCCGCTTCCTCCAGTTTCCGCCGAGACTGCGCCACGCGAGAGAGCACATCCCCCCCAGCCATCATCACCTCACCCATTGCTCCCCTCTTTCTTCTCCTCCTGACACAGAGAGGACAATCAGAAACCACCTCGAGCTTCTCCGCAAACAGACACCGCCGTACACCCTCTTGCGGCGGCGAACTCCCGGCCGATAGTGGGCCCAGGTGAGGTGGCAATGCGCGAGAGGACGGTCCTCCGCAGAGCGATCACAACCCTCTCTCTCTGTCCATCTTGGGGACCCCCGGCTAATGCCACGCGTATACCTCTAAAGGCCCTGCGCCGCTAGAGGACAGAGAGAGAAGTGAGCAAGACGGAAGTGTGAGACGGAAGAGGCTGACGTGGAATTTTGTCACGGGGGACGATTTAAAGTGCGCTTTTGGGAAGTTCAACCTTATCCCCACCTAGCAGGCCGTCCAGTTGTCCACGTAGACATATTCGCTGGACGTCTCAATTGACCTCATTTTCTGCCGTCAGATTCCAATCGTAGGACCGTAAGTCCCCCGCCGCCACCATCCCGACCACTACCAGTCAGTCAGTGGCCATCTAAACGGGCCGAGCCGGGCCCACCACATCGGGCTCTGTCTGGCCCGAGAATCTCTTTGAAGCCTCTTTCATCATCAAGAAAAGGTTAGAGAGAGAGAGAGAGAGTGAGGCCCAACTTAATCCCAGGCCCAGCCCATATTATCATTCGTATTTTAATACAGATTATATGTATTTAATTTTTAAATAATTATATTATTCAGTGCAGACTACAGAAACTGTGGAATGCTATGGGCCCCCGCGAGCCTGTGGGGCCCCCCGTGATTCACATCCAATCAAAAAGACGAGGAATATAACGGCTGTCCCAGATCTCCAGGCCATCACAGAAGAAAAGCCGTTGAGGAGCGCCACCACCTCACCGCCGCCGCCGCCACCAGGAGGCCTCACTTGGCGCCGTCGAGGGGAGCCGAAGGGGCCTTCCCGCCACCAGCATCTGTCATCTCCAGAAGCCGCTGCTGCTCCTCGTCCGTTGGCGGCGGTGCAGCGGCGGCGGCGCCAGAAGCTTTGGGCTTGGTGGCGGCGGACTGCTGGTAGAGAATTCCTCCGAACATGCAGACCAGGAGACTGACAGTGCCGACGAAGGAGGAGTGCTTGTCCCAGACGAGCAGGTTAATCGCCACCGTGAGGAGCTTGTTGACCACGCCGAGGACGGTGAAGCCGGTGGCGGAGATGGCGCGGCGGCAGGAGAAGCCAAAGAAGGAGATGGCCAGTCCAAAGACGCAGGAGAGCCCCACCGGCACCACCACCACAGACGAGCGCCACGCCGCCGGCTCGGCTTGCTCCATCTTTTTCAGCTCCCCCATCAGGAGCAGCTCCACGGGGAACAGTAGCAGCGCCTCCAGGTTGTTGTACAGGACCAGGCCCCAAGTGTTCAGCCCGATGGTCATCACCACGTGCTTGATGTAGACGAAGTCAACGGCCATGCTGGCCAGGTACGCTGCTGCCCAGCTGTACGCCGTCACGGTGAAGTGGTAGTCAGTGACCACGTAGATCATGCCGCCGCCGAAGATGGTCGCCAAGGAGAGCCACGTCCGCAGGGACGGCCACGGCTGCCCCAGGAATAGTGTCTCCCCCACCGCCACCAGCAGCGGCACTGCCGACCGGAACACAATGAAGGTGTCCACATTGGCGTGGAGGAGCAGCTCGCTGTTGGTGAAGAGCGAGAGGTAGAACATGGCGGCGGCAGGGAGGAACCTCCACATTGTGTGGAGATTCAACCGGTCGTGCTCCACCACCCCGAGCCACCCGCAGAGGAGGACGCCGGCAGCGCTGGTGAAGTACTGCAGGGCGGTCAACGCCCCCGGGTAGGGGAACTTCATGACCGCCCATTTGTTGATGATCGACAGCAGCGAGCCCGAGATGCAGTACCCCACCGCCACGCCGTACACCGACGCTCGCTGAGTCAAACCCCCCAGGGTATCGCTCCAGGAGCGTTGACTTTCTCCTGAAGAAAGGTCGCCGCCGCTTGGACCACCAGAGTCACCGCCCATCTTTGAATTCTCTTTGCCGTCAGGCATCTGTCTAAGAGGATGTTTTCAACAACAAATAAATGCCCGGTTGATCAGAAATAAACTAGCAACCAAGCAAGAAAGGTTAAAATATACATATCTCCCTCTCTTATTTAATTTTGATTACAGGTCAACCGGCGGTTGGATTTCCTGGGTGGGTCAGACCAAGAAAGTGAAAGAAGTCCCCAAAAATAATGATTCCAACCATATTTTTCATCACGCAGAGGCCACTGTCTATTATGATAACTGAATCAAGAAAGTGACCCGAGGAAGATTCACACAATGAAAGAAAAGACTACGTAATGTGTACGTGAATTGATCTTAGGGTTGAACCAGTTATAATAAAATTAAGATTATGGATGAATAAACGCTCCTGGGGTCAACCCGTGGACGATAGATGTCATAGAGAAGATTGACTAAAACAGAGAATGACCTGCAGGCTACTTGAAGTCAATATTGACTCTTGATACAGAATTTCTGCAATTTTCCCAGGTCAATGAACTGGAATATGATTCCACATTTGATGATATCTGAGCCAAGCAACTTCCCAGAGTCATCGGTAGCTTTCCCATCTCATCGCACAGCCCTAATTCCCATCTTAGGAAAAAAAAAGGTAAAAAGTTTGAACATAAACAGGATCTAAGGCGCATTGAGGTGATTGACTCCTGCCATCATGATGCAGAATTGCAGCATTTATCAGGTCGTTGAGCTAGAGCATGCTTTAATATTTGAACAATCCAGGTACCAAAAGTCAACGGCCGCCCTCCAGTAATTCCAATAATTCCCATCATTCAACTAAACATTCTGAATATCAACAGGCTCAATGGGAAACGTTCTGAGGCATCATCTTTGATTAATAAAAATTTCGGCAGTAAAGAATCTCATCACTGATCAACGATCTTACTTAAGGCATGAATTTCTCTCAATAGAACCCTGGTAGCAATGTAGGCCATCTACAGCAGGAACAACCTAAGGATGCAGGAGAATTTATTTAAGAAAAATTATTTTTTATAAAATGGGGATCGAGCCATTACTGTTTATGATTCATCTTCTTCGCTACAACAATAATCCTGCAGCACATAAAAATAGGCATAAAATGGATTAATCAATATTTTATTTTAACGGGGCAATCTGAAGAGGAAAACACTCCCACGCCTATTATCCAAGAACAGAGCCCAATATGAGTCAACCTAAACAATCAAATTGTCCAATAAAGATTCCCACCGTCCCCATCTAACCCCCCTGTCTATCAAATCCCTCTGCATCAGAGTGTAGAGTAATTCCGATGCGATTTAAATTGGGGGAAAATTAAGAAAAATGAACTGGTTTAGAAGGTAGAATATAAGATTGTCCGAGTGAAGAAATTCTTGGAGCACAAAGCCGAGAGACGAGACGCATTGATTCCAATCGTGGTCACCATAAGCATCGACGCTACTAGAAACAAGAAATGAAGCCTAGGGTTTGTTATCAACAAAGTAATACGACAGGAGACAACCAGGGGAAAATGGCGAACTAGCGGACGACGACCAGTAAATCGCGACGCTCGTGGCGCAAGCAACAAAATCTACAGGGGAACCAGACGAAAAACGAGGTACCAATTGGACCAACCTTCGGGCTCGCGCGATCCGAAGAAGACCAGCGGCTTAACGCCTACTTCCTCTCCAGCCCCTCCTCCTCCCCCCGCGCCTTCTCAATGTGAGACTGAATCTTCTATCGAGCTTCCCCCGGACAAGCGTCGGGCGATGGAATCAGAGCAGACTCGCCACATGCCACCTCCCTCGGCTCGCTGCAGCGCCCGAAGAAAACCCACTTGTACCGGAGGCGCCGCTGCTTTGCCCTCCCGGGGCAGCTACTGAGGCAGACCGTAATGCCCCTATTCAGAGATCTGCGGCTTTCACATATCACATTCAGCGAGAACGAGAGAGACAGAGAGGCGCTTCGAAGTTGACTCGCCGACGGCCTTCCCACGGTCCCATACAAATATGGCCCCAAGGAATTGACTGGTTTTATATTATTAGCATCAGATCGCGAACGTCGTGTCCCTTGGATCCTAACGGTCCTCGATGAGATCGGACGGGTCAGATTAATCGCACGTCCATACCACAAACAGTAAAAGATATCCTCTAATGTCAGTGCTCGGAGAGGAGTGCTCGGAGAAGATACTCTTTTATAACAGTATACTTCTTTAAGATTCGTTGACTTTGGAACGGAAATTAGCGTCCTTTTAGTACTTTTAATTGGTTTAAAAAATTAACCCTAAAAGGCCCCTAGAAAGCTGAATTCGGCTCCCACTGGGTTGACCACACCCTTACGAACCCAGGGCCCCCCAGCACTCTGTAGGAGGGAGAAGAGAGATCGGAAGAGAGACACACAGAGAAGCGGAGAGAGAGAGAGAGAGGAGTATTTCAGACTAGAAAGAAATTTCACTTCAAATTAATAAGTTGATGAAAATAAGCATAGCAATAATTTCAGGGGTTTGAACTAAAAACTGCTTAATTGCGTCGACATAGACGCTAAAAAGGAGTAAAGAGGCTAAGATCGCACGAGTTGCAGAAGAAGAATAGATCTCAGAGGGTTTCAGCTCCAAAAATAAAAAATAAAAATAAAAAAATCCTGGGAAACCCTAGCAATCAACCCTCTTGCTCATCAACAAATGATGAAAACCCTGTTGCTGTCAATCCGAACCAATCCAAAATCAGTTGTAACCAGTGTAACCAGTGTAGCCAAAGGAATTAGAGGAGTAAACAACCGGCAGCTGTAACCAGTGTGGAATTCCTTTACAACTTTCTATTTAATTTTCTATACCCGTTGACCATGACTTCTCTTTTGGCAGATTATATCCTGCAAGGTCCGGTCAACAGTCAACTGGCCGATTTACCAAATTATTTTTCTTTTTTTCTATGTTAGGGAAAAAAAAAAAGGGTAGCCTGCTGGTTTTATGGGATCAGAGAATCCAATTCTGATCTATCTCAGCCAATCTAAAATGGTTTCTTTTCTTCAAGATTGTTCGCTCAACCCACCAAAAACCATTTTTTTCTGGATCAATAGATCTGCATGTGAATTTCCCTATAAATATGAGTTTTCCATTCTCATTGCTCACCAGCATCACCTCATTTGGCATTAATAAAGAAATTTCATGGATCAATTAATCACCAAAAAATGGGCACCAACAAGGACGAATAAATTCATCATGCCATTCTCAATCATCCCAGAGGACTCAGTCCGGGGAAAATACTAACCCACTAACCAACATAACATAGAATCTGTTCATATCTAAAACCATTCCCAAAACAAAAAAAAAAAAGGAGGAAAGTCAAACGAAACATTTGCACAAAAGAGGGAAAAACTAAAAGGCATTGTATGAAGCGACCTGCCATTCATAAGTGGACTAGTAGCTATTTCCTCTTGTTGCTCAGTTCTAGCTCGCCTTTGAGGATAGTCAATACTAGTCTATTCTATGCTCTTTTGGGTATGGGCAGTATAGGAGCCAGCGATATGCTGTATCACATAGGATTATGACGAACCTCCTCATCAGCAAATTCCTCATTAACGTAGCAGTGACTATTCTTTCTTCACTAATCAATCTCCTATGATAATGCGAAGGTCAACATGCATAGAGAATATACACAAGACAGCGAAGTGCGCACAGCTAAACTCTTGCACAATTTTAGATCCAGTAAAGAGTAGATGGAACTAAAAGACAAAAGCTTATCGACTACATGATCCAATTTCTCCAATATAAATACACTCGGGAGCATACTTATGAGATGCAGAGAGCTTTCAGTAAGTAAAGTTTCGCCCAAAATAATACTGAAAATGGTCTCTTCTGGCGAAGTAATGTTTCTAAGTAATCAAAAGATCACATTTCTCCTCCAACAGAAAAAAAAAAAAAAAAAAGAATGGCCAGCACAAATCGAGTCACAAACGATAAAATTGCAAAGGGTATAAAAATTTAGAGAATGGGAATCATATGTAGCGACTGAGAATACGATGATTTGATAAAGTGGACAAGGAACTAGAATTTCTTACGGTCTGCATAACAAGAATGGAGTTTTCTCCTATCAGTTAATCTCACAGTTATGATGATCACATACATCCATTCACTAATAGCTACAACAATTGAAGAGAGATCTCAGAAAGACAAGCAAACTTGAGCACCGAGCATTTGATGCTGAAATGGAAAATAAAGTACAAATGCGTCCTCATTAATGCCGAAAGTAAATTCCAAGACTGTAAACTGTTTTCTGAGAATCTGCAGAGGGAAACAGTCATCTCTACTGGATAAGCAGACCCAATGCAACGCCCAACTTCAGCAGAACTTCAAAGGAGTGGCCCATCCTTCACTTAATCGTTACAAACTTATTGGTCCCGTGTTTGGCCCAATGAGTCTTCAAGTCAATCGAATTAGAGAGGTCATGTCCTTCGCATACAAGCTTCTCTAATACCTTCTTAAATGCACCTAGACTCATCTTCCTCCCGGCTATCCGTGCACCCCGCCTTTTTGTGTTCATCGGCAGCGGATACATTGAGATGTTCGTGGTGCAGCATGCCGACTGCCACCCGCCAGTGCCCCACCTGTAGCATTGCTGTGTGGTGCCAGTACAGGAGCATACAGGTGTAGGAATTTGCGAGATGTCCAAATTCATACCATTTATGACCATAGCCATGCTCTTCTTCGGCCCTTTCCCCTGAGAAGCTGCAGAGTTCTTTTTGATGTTATTTGCCCCATCCCTCTGTGGAGGAGCATTCTTCGGCTTCTTCGACTTGGGCACCCTGTAGGGATTTTTCTCCTGCGCTTTTTTCTTCGCCGGGGTGCCCTTCCTGCCATTACCAGGATCACTCGGTCCCTGGACCTTCTCAATTTTTGATGTCGGTTCGGGCTGCTCCAACATCTGAAGGGTATGGGGATTGCCAGCGGCATGGACATCCATAGCGCCAGAGCCATAGTTGGGGTTCATGGGGAGGACGTGGATCATCTTGTTATTGTCGCGATGGTGGTGGTGGTGGTGGTGGTGGTACATCCAGCTTTCCCGCATGTACTCCATAGGAACAGGAGGTTCCTGGACCCCACAATCACGCTGGAGGAAAGTCCCATTGTGAAGGATGGGCTTGGGGTCCCTTTCTCCGGCTGACATGAGCTGCAAACTAAGCCCCCCCTTCATCTGTGGTTGTTCATAGTATCCCCCCCAGTTTCTCATGCCCAATCCGCCGTTATCTTCCATGGCGACAGGCTACAGCAGGAAAATAATCAATGAGATGGTTGGATGGAATGCAGTGGAAATGGCATACGGGATCGAGATATCTCCGTTTAATTTCTCTAGCCCATCTACAGCATTGCCTCCTCTTCCACGCCCTCCTGCCAGAAGATCCACGATTTAGATCAAATTCCTTTAAAGAAAAGATCTAGATAGCAAGCAGGGAGGCGAACTAAAGAGAAGAAACATCAGTACGCGCCTACAGCAGGTAGTAGATGGAGAAAGAGAGACTTGTGAAACAAACCCTAGAATAAGAAAACAGATCCGGAGGAGAACGGAAACCGCGGGAAGATCCGACGATTCCCGCCGTGGCGCAACCCGGGATCTGCATTCTAGAGGCAGGAGCTGTCTGTGGGGGGTGCGGAGGGGTGCGAGAGGAGGCTGCGGAATTTGAAGAAATGGCCGGAAACCAGAGATGCGTACTGTGTAGGTAAAACCATTCCATAAATACGTAATGGGAGAGGGGAAGAGAGAGGAGAGAGAACACTTACGCCGGAGGAGAGAGGAGAGAGGAGAGAGAATTTTCCTCTCTAGGGTTCTTTGCAGCCGTGATGTAGAGAGAGAAAGAGAGAGACAGAGAGAGACAGAGAGAGACAGAGAAAGAGGAGAGAGACGAGAGAGACGAGAGATCAGAGATCGGAGAGAGAAGATAGAGAGAGAGAGAGAGAGAGACGGGAAAGTGGCCGGAGATTTTTCTACACGTCGGTCAAAGGGAGAAGGGGCACATTGAAATAAAAATAGCAAACTTTCAGATAGCCCGTTGTTATATTAAGTAATTTCAAAAATGTCTGTTATCATATTTATTTATTAATATGCCATTTCATCCGTTTTTGCACTATACTGTCCAAGTAATACTCGTAAATGTACCCTTTCCATTGTTTCACGTTATATACAAGCGAGTAACCCCTTGGTTCGACGCTTCCCTAGCGAGAGATATGGGCATAGACGAAATTACTAACAGAAGAAAGGCCGTGGTAGATAGAGAGAGAGAGAGGGGCTTAGACGAAATTAGGGACGGGAGGAAGGTCGTGGTAGAGAGAGACAGACAGGAACTGAAGAAGTTAGGAACAAGAGGAAGGCCATGATAGGGAGAGGGGATTATAGAGAGAGAGAGAGAGAGAGAATAAGAAGACAGAAACCACGGAGAGGAGAGAAAAGAGCAGGTGTCACCATGAGAAAAGGCCATGTTTGGGTGTGGGGGAGAGAGAGAGAGAGAGAGTAACAATAAAAGAAAGGAAAGGACAAGGGGAGAGAGACAGAGAGATGACGGTTTGAGAAAATAGAAACGAGAGGAAGCCCATTACGTCGAGATAGAGATAGAAAGAGAGAGAGAGAGAGAGAGAGAGAGAGAGAGAGAGAGAAATAAAGAATTTAGTAACTAGGGAAAGGATGAAGGATAGAGAGGGATGATGGCAAGGGAATTAGGATGAAGAGAAATGACGTGGGCAGGAGAGAGAGAGGTACAAATATGTAACATGGGGCCCATGAAAATTGCTCGTGTATTATTTGTACATGAATCAGACCCAAAAATTTCTGTTTGAACGGCTCTCTCTCTCCCTCTCTCTCTCTCTAACATGAGGGCACGCCCCTCTGCCCATCATATGCCTCCGTCTCCCTCTCTCTCTCTCTCTCTCTCTCTCTCTCTCTCTCTCTCCCTACCGCGAGGCCGGCAACTAATGGGCAACAAGGTGAATGAGTGAATTCTCGTCATTTAGTCTTTCCAGGCCCACGTCGCTGAGGACAAAGACCGCTCGGCCTATGTGAAAACGGGCGAAGCCCAAGAAAAACTGGGCTGATCTGGTCTGACCTAGTACGCTGATCCGATCCAGTGGGCCATGGCTCTTTTCCTGCCTTCCAAACCGGGCCTTGTAAATGGACCCAAGCCCGAAAATCCTGAATCGAGCCCGCAACTAAGTAGTTGTTTTCCTTTTTAAAGTATGGCCCAGAATATTATAACTCATGAATTAATGCATTTTGGGCTGGTCCTGGTCAATGTCAAGCACGGTCATACTGGGCCCAACTGCCCATCATTCACGTTCGCTTTATAAAATCGGGCCGGTCTGGGCCGATATCCGGCCCAACTCATTGGCACCCCGCATAAATATTCGGGCCAATTTGAGTTTTAAAAAAATCTCTTATTATAAAGTCCCATTTCATATTTTATTAACATTTTTGGCCCGTTGATGTCTCATAATTTCCTTTTTTTTCTTGTAGATTGGCATCTTAGTGGGCTATCAATCAGCCCATTAACGTTAAAATGGGCTGACGGGGGCCGGGTCGTAAGGTTGTTTACCCGCCACATGGTACCCCTCCGCTCGCTGCATGGTAGCGCCGTTACGTTGCCCCCCGCAGCAGCTCTCTCTCTCTCTCTCTCCATTTCTCTACCTCCCTCATTCTCTCTCTCCCAACAGCGCTTCACTCCGGTGCCCATGGTAAACTAGAAGGAACTTATGTTTACCATAGGTGAAAGAGTGAAGCCCTGCTGAGAGAGAGAGAAAGAGAGAGAGAGAGAGAGAGAGAGAGAGAGAGAGAGAGAGAGGACATAAGGGACCCAAGGGTGGTTGAGGTGCACCATTTTTGTCTGCCACTTCGTTCACAGAGAGGGAAGGGGATGGGAAAATGGCCGCTGTTCGTCGACGGAGGACCCGTCCCTCTCTCTCTCTCTCCCCTCAGTGTCGGCTCTCGACACGTTCGGCTCATCCGTTGCCGTGGCCCCCACCGCCGAGGCCCGCACGTACGTCACTTGTCACACGCGCGGAGGCCACGGCATAACAGAAAGGCTTGGCCTTATCCTCCCCTCTGTCGCTCAAAGTCATGAAGGGTGGACGCGCCTTAAAAATAATAAGACTAATATTACTAATTATTCCTTTACCGGATAATTAATTAATCAATTAATATCCATGCCTGCCCCCGGCTCGAATTGGCCCTGAAAGATCCCGGGGCCGACCCGTATATACGTCCAAAAATAGGCCCGGCCGGGTCCCTGTCCATACGTCTCCCTTGGAACGCCCAATCTCTCTCTCTCTCTCTCTCTCTCTCTCTCATCTCTATATCTCGATCTTCTTGGAGAGGTGGAAGTCGGGCCTGGGTCGGGTTACTTTCTATGCTTTTCTCTTTGCCCGGATAACATGATGATGCAAACGCTTGGGCCCGGCCCCGGGCCCGTTGATGTTAAATTTATGAAATATTATAAATATGTTTCATAACGAATGTATTTTTTATTTGGAGGTGGCCACACGCTCGCATACTAACTTTAATCAATGCTAGCACGTGTGAGAGGTGGGGAGTGGGGGGCGTCCTCGTAGTTTCAACGAACGCCCTTGAGGCCATTTACTGATCGAGTTTTTGATTGGGCCCTGGAGACCATTCTCTCCCCCTCATGATTCCCACTAATCATCGGATGGGTCCAAGATACTGGTTTATATGTCAGATAGTATAGATTTCCTATTTATAGATAGAAAATTTCTCTCTCTAGGACAT
This sequence comes from Spirodela intermedia, assembly GCA_902729315.2. Taxonomy (NCBI): domain Eukaryota; kingdom Viridiplantae; phylum Streptophyta; class Magnoliopsida; order Alismatales; family Araceae; genus Spirodela; species Spirodela intermedia. The sequence continues at coordinate 3,726,674 of LR746271.1, forward strand.
GGTTCTGGGGTCCGACTTCGGCCCAGCCATATGTACGTTGAGAGAGAGAGAGAGAGAGAGAGGAGAGAATCCGGTTGTAGATATCACACTGGAGAATGAGATGGCGACACTCCTGATGTCAGCATATGAGAGAGAGAGGGAGAGAGAGAGACCAGCAAGTAGTCACCTTCAACGTCAAAAGGGACGTCTGACCAGGTGAGTTGATGATACTCGGCGGTGGGATGATAGAGACACAGAGAGGGAGAGAGAGAGAGAGAGAGGATCCAACATCTAGCTTGACATATCACAGTCCCAAAAGGGACTTCTGACCAGGTAAGTGCAGAACATTTGTGGCAGAGGGAGGAGAGAGAGAGAGAGGAACCAACAAATTAGTTGCCATTTCATGAACCCGCAAGGGACTTCTGACCAGGTAAGTGAATGATGCGTGGTCGTGAGGAGGATAGAGAACCGGTGGTCGGCTCATGTCAATCGTTCGATGCGAGGTGCCACCTAAGCTTCTCATACCTGCACAGCCATACGTGTGCTTATTTTCTTGGGTCAATTACTATTTTTATCATAGGTATTTATGTTAACTACATCCAATACATTAAACTATTGTACTATGAATGGAGCCGTCTCCAATTCGGGAAGTTGGCGCAATTGATTCATCACATTCTTCTATTCGAGAGCGAGGGGGAGAGAGAGAGAGAGAGAGGTATTTCTAAGCGTCAAAAGACTCTTGATTCTCTTCCCTTGCATTATTGGGAATGTTAGTGGGTTGATTTTGTACTCAGGTTTGATGGATTGCAGACATTTTGATTACTAGAGAGAGAGAGGGGGGGCACACACAAGTATGTAGATGGCGTATAGCAAACCTTTTAAAGCTGATAGGAATGTAACATGCTTACAAACATTAGGTGAGTAGGCAAAATCGATATTCGAAATTTTGTTCTTATGTCTTGGTATCAGGTCCAATCGTAGTCCCATAGATCATACATATGGTACACGGGTGGGAGTGATTTAGAACATATGATATAGAGAGAGAAAGAAAGGGAGAGGTAGAGAATGACAACTTTGAGCGTTGCGAGGGGTAAAACTTTTTGGTTGTCGATTACACATGATACTCATGGTCGTGCAAGTAGAATACAATTTGGCTTGTTTAATTAGCATTTTTGTATGCTATTAACATTGATTGTTAGGTGTTTCAAGCACACCTAACAACCTAGGATTATATTACTGGATTGAATTTGGTGAATAGACCTGATCACTGATTGGCATTTTGTAGACGACTATTGGTGCTATGTCCAATCGAAGTCGCATCAACTATGGACATAAGTTAGAGAGAAAAACAAGGAGGGAGAGAGAGAGAGAGAGAGAGCTGGATGATGCTAGACATTTAGTTACCAATTAAAGATTTTATGTGCAAGCATGGTCGCTTCGATTAATGTGTGTGAGATAGACCCATCAAAGAATAGCAGCCACACATGGCACCCATACACTCCCTTCACGAGGTGAAGCGTCAATACACAATTTACTTGAGCTTATTTAGTTAGAAATGGCCTCATAACCATCCCTTTCAGCACCTTACTCTTTCCATATTAAGGAAAATCATGCATATAGTGGTTTGTGGCTAATCTAGAAGATTCAGGAGGTCAGATTTGATTCCAGAATACACACGAATTGATAGGAGAGAGGAGATTTCGGGACTTCAATTAAACCTAATAATCATAATTTCTATGATGGGGAGTTCAGATGTGTAAGATTGGCACAAATTATGTCTAAATTTTTGGCTTGATCACTAATGACTCCTATTTATGTTATTAGAGAGAGAGAGAGAGTTATCACTGTCAACTAGACCTAAGGATTGTAATTTATGTTATTGGGAATATAAATGTGGGATATTAGGTATGGAGATATGATCTATATGTGGACATATATTGTTCATGGATAGGATGATTGATGATGACCCACCACATAATAGTGGCCATGCATGGCGCCCTTTGACGCCCATAACGCCTTCAAAGTTCATGTAGCAAAGCATTTAGTTTAACACCCATCAATCCTACTTACTAATAACGTTATATACACACACATATACGTACATACATAACGTTATATAGCTAGCCAAGAGAGAGAGAGAGAGAGAAACGTGGGAAGAGATGTAAAAGATATTTGAAGGACAGTGGGATCGTAAGTTAACTGATCTCAATGTTGGTTTTCCTAGCTTGGGAACTATCTGAACTATTCATTGGAGAGAGAGAGAGAGAGAGAGAGAGAGAGAGAGAGAGAGAGAGAGAGAGAGAGAGAGAGAGTTCTTGCTTATCCAATGCTAGGACAGTGGCGTGGACAGTTGCGCCATCTAGGTCATGGACAAGGCCGTTCGACCCAATATTTGGATTTCAGCCTCGAAAGCGAGTTATAATCCTCTTGTATCAATTTACAGCGTTTACTCGTTAAATTTACAATTAAAGTACTCCCAATGGATATCATTAAAAATTTCCCCAATCCACCGGTTGGTGGATGTGGGGGTGGTCCTCTTCAAGTGTAGCGGAAAGCTTTGGATTCCCTCCCTTCCCTCCTACTTGCCATAATATAAGCAATTTTTAATATTCCGATTTTATGAAAATAATAAACAAATAATTTATTCATAAAACTATATGATCAAAACCATATAGCCGAACCATTCAAGTCCTCTTTTTTGGTAAGCATTAATCATATGTGCTGCTAGAGACCCATCAAAACTGGAATCTTTTGAATAAATATATCGATAAGTATTCAAATTTCAATTTTAATATGGCTTAGGAAAGTTATTTTCAGCGAACACCTTGTAAACCCAAATAGAAATTCGTTGTTTTTAAGAGGGCTTTTCTAAAAAAACCATTACATTAATCCTAGCTCCCTCCTCTCTCTCTCTCTCTCTCATCCTCATCGTTTTTCTGGATCTGCCGCGATGGCGGCTGCGGCGGAGGGATCCGGAAGAAGAACCGGCCACCGGAGGGCCGTCGCCTTCAACGCCAGCTAATATGCGGTTCGCTTGTCCCCCTCTTCCTCTCTCCTCCTTTTCTTCTTCTTCTTCTTCTTCCTCCTTCCTGGGGCCCACCGCCGCCCTCACCCACCGGCGGCGGAGGGAATAAATGGCGGCGGCCGTCTCGCTTACGGGATAAGGAAATGCCGACGGCCGGCGGGGAAGACCTCGCCGGCAAGCGAAGGCTCCGGAACTCCGTTGCACTTATTTTTTGTGAAGGCGGCGGTGCCGATTCTGTGGAGGCAGAAGAGGACGAATAGTCCCACATCGAATAAAAAGTACGTTCCGCGACCGAACCATATAATTTATTTTTAATATAATTATTTTTTAACTTTTATATTTTGATTTGAGCACTCCAGATTCCGTCTTTAATTTATGGCTGAGAACTTAAAAATTAGGTTAAGGGGATATAATATATGATTAATAGTCCCCCACATCGAATAAAAATATATATTCATCAGCCAAACCATATAGATTGTGGGTTTTACGATATTTTTTTTCAACTTGATAATATTATTTTAGATTTGATCTCTAATTTTCGTTTAATAACTTTAAAATTATGTTTAAGGGGAGATAGTGTATGATATAATTCTAATTATTTTTCAATTGGACTTAGAAAAGCCACATATTGAACAAAACATCTCAATTAAGAGGATATAATTCTAATAATTTTTCAATTAAATTTAGAAAAAAAATACCAAAAAATATGCGGATATAGTATATGATATAATTCTAATTAATTTTTAATTTTACATAAAAAACAAATTATAAGGGAAAAAAATCCTTGGGGAACCCATCAATCCGTTGATGTGTTGGATAAAGGAGCCTACCCACCCTTAGAGTTGGATGGTATATTTTTCATTTTAGTACCCAATTGGCTGCGCCTATTTTTTTTTCACCTTGTCCCTAAACCTCGTCCTCTGCCCCGGGTGATGAAAGGTCACATCAGAGACATGATGACTAGGTTATGATTTGGTACCCTGAAACTTCCTTATAATTATACCAAAATTTATCCTCACCTCTATTTTCCTCAATTTTATTCGGAATGTACTCTTTTTTATCGTCAATATAATTAAATTTTTTATTTAAAATTATTTAATTTATGAATTCTTATAAAAATCCTAAATTTTGATATAATCAAAGGTTGATGAGAGAGAGAGAGAGAGAGAGAGAGAGCCTGGATGGGTCTACATGTACCTTTTAGGAGAGATGTACGAGAGGATTGTCCTTGGAAAATAAAACGGAAAATATGGACCTACCGACAGGATTATTATAAATGAGTGCCGTCAGAATGAGAAGGTAGAGGACACCGTTTAAACCCCTTGACTTGACTTCCACGACCTTGAAGAGTATTGGTTGCCCGATCTTCATGGCATCCTCTCTCTCTCTCTCTCTCTCTCTCTCTCTCTCTCTCTCTCTCTCTCTACATAAAGGTGGGGTTTTTATCTCTGTAGAGAGAGTGAAAAACACTCTGATGGTTGACCTGCTGGGTCCACTTGCATGGGGTGGAAGAGAAGGAATCTTCCTTGACCTCAGCCGTTGTGGGTACACTGTTAGTCTGGTTCTTTTCATCTCTTTTCGGGTGGTAGAGCCAGCTAGCCCCATTGGCCTATCCGTCCTCCTTAGAGAGAGAGAGAGGGTTTCTAACGGGGGGAGGAGGATGTGAAGGGAACCTAGAGAGAGAAAGTCCGACAGAAATGGGGGTTAGATTTGGGAAAAGATGTAGACCAGGAGAAGAGAGAACGAGGACATAAATCCCGAACAGACTTGCCGTGTGGGGGGGAGACTGAAACCCATTGTGAGAAAAGAAATGCTAAACGCGGCGGACTATGATGGACCAGAGGAGGGCTTGATTATCTACTTCTCCACCGAATTCCAGGAGTTAATTTATTCAAGAACAGGGTGGTGATGGTGGGGGTACCCCGCAGGCGGGGAGGTTACGTGGTCCATTTTCCTGCCGACCTTGCGGTTGACTGAGCTGGCCGGAAGCGGGCCTCGTCAATCAATGATTGGATCAACAAGAAGAGGGCATCGGGGAACAATATTTTGGATCTGGTCAGATATCATGGTCAAAATACCAGGACCCGGAGAAAGAAATGTAAAAAAGGATCAGATGGGAGCTTCTTCCACCAGCTCCTGTTTATTAATGGCGGAGGCCGGCTGAATTCTCCCCCAGAAGCTGGTTTACTGCAACTGGTTGGGTACTTTAATAGGAAATGGCGAGGTTTTGGCGGCGTCTCCCTGGCTTTTTCTTCAGCTCCCTCACCCGCTTCCCCGAAAACCTCCCTTCCCCTAGGCTCTCTTTCTATATAATTCTTTTCTCCGCCTGCTAAAAGCCCTAAATATTCAGCGCAAGTCCTCGCATCCAGCGAACCCACTCTCTCTCTCTCTCTCTCTCCCTCCCCTCTCTCGATGTGCACGACACAGTCTTCGGTGCTTTTTGCGTTTTGATCTCGGGTTCAACGGCTGCGGCATTCTCCGTGTAGAATTTCTTCCTTCCCCACTCTCTTTTTCTCTCACTACTGTGATTTCCTGAGGGAAGGGAAGAGAAGAGAAGAGAAGAGAAGAGAAGAGAAAAGGAAGCTGTTGCTAAAGGAGCAGAGGGTCAGACAGAGAAAGTGGAGAACAGGCGTGTTTGGTTGGATCAGGAGTCTCAGATTCGAAGTAATGCAGGCTTTTCCAGACCTGGGCCAGCGTCCTCGTCCTTCCTCCCCCACCATCTTTCCCATTCCGATTTCTTGAGGGAAACCCCGGAGGTCTCCTTCATCCTGGGCCTTCTCTACGCTCCCCATCAAAATCTACTCTTTTTCTTCCTGATCGTGGGTCTGCTTCCTCTTTGTCTCTGTCTCTCTGTCTCTCTTTCTCTCTCTCTGAGATGGTGGGGGTTGTCGAGTCGGGAACGCGGAGTCCGACCGGGATCAGCATGGAGTCGTCCTGTGGTGCACTGCTCAGAGAACTAGAGGTGCTTGCTTCTCTCCCTCTCTCTCTCTCTTTCTCCCTCTCTGGCTCTCTCTCCCCTCATTCTGTCTATTTCTCCCTCTCTACCCCCTCCTCATTCTCTCTATCCGTCCCTCTACCTCTCTCTCTTGATCACATTTGTCTGTTCCTATTCATTATTAGGGAGAATTTGGACAGAAATGGTGTATTTTTTTCCTCGAGTAGAAAATCGTCTTCTTTATTCATCTTCGAGACAGTTTGTTTTTGCTGAAACTTCATCTCCCCATTCCTCTCTCACCGTTTACCACCTTTTTTGTCAAAATTGTTTTTCACGGGCAAATATTTTCATATCTTTATTTTCACCGGCAGACACTTAATTTGTACGTGATGAGCACGTATTTTTGCTCTACGAATTCTGATTTTTGTGCCAGAAATGGTTATCACCCTGGAAGTTAGCCGCATATAACTGGTCTACACCTGTGAATGCGCACAATATGACAATGCAGGAGCTCATAATTCTTGTGATTGATACATAAATTTTCCTGCAATGGGCCCGCCTTCAATTTCTTGCCCGTGTTCTTGATTCAATTAGGTGAAGAAAGTTAATTGATCTATGTACATCGACGATTTCGGGCCAGAGATTCGTTACTTTTCGACACCTTTGTTGATATCTTTCCCTTGGCAAAGCAGCAGACATGCACCGAAATAAGTTTTTTTTTTTTTTTGTTCTGAAGTAGACCATCGATTTTTAGTTCATGTTCTTGGTTCAATTGAGAGAATCAAGTGGGTTAATGTATCTATCTACATATATCTCAAATAATACACGTTCAAAAAATCAATATATTTTTTTAATGTCGTTTGCCCTCGTCCCTGTAAAAACCAGCACATTTGGACCGAAATAAATCCCCCCCCCCTTTTTTTCATTTTTCTTTTTTTTTCCTTCGGTAGGTCTTCGATTTCTTGAACATGTTATTGATATTGTGGCAAAAAAAAGTAAATTAATATACGTAAATCAGATTAAAAATGTGCTAATTGTGCAAGACATGTTGCTCCTCTGCCCTTGAAACCTAGCACGTGTGGAGATCTTCAATTTCTTGCTCATGTTCTTCAACTTTTAGCTGAAAAAGTAATTTTATTAATGTGTGTATATATATGCTGACGGGATTACTCATAGATATGTGCTATTTCTGGATACTGTTGTTGATCATGCCCCTGGGAAATCCAGCACCTATGGACGGAGATTGGGGAGAGCGACGCCGAGAAGGACCGGATGCTGTTCGAACTGGAGAAGGAGTGCTTGCTGGTGTACCGGAGGAAGGTGGACGAGTCTACAGGAGAGAGGACCCGGCTCCACCAGTCAGTGGCAGCAAAGGAGGCCGAGCTAGCCGCGTTGAGGGCATCCCTCGGGGAGCACACACCTCAGGCACAGGTAGAGCCGTTCACCATCCTCCTCTCTTGCCATTTATGTTTATATTTTATTTTTCAGATGTGGGTAGATCATTCTGTCCGGGTGTGGGAATGGTGGATAGATTTTGGCTTCTGGGTAGCTATTTCTCTGTTAGCGAGAGAGAGAAAGAGAGAGAGGTTTTTTTTTTTAATGGAGGTCATTGATTATCCTATTATCTCGAGGGTTTGATGTATTGTATAAAGGGTCATTTTTAGGGCACAATGATCATCCCCTCAAAGGCTGCTCCCTATTTCTATCATTCTCACTTATAGGCAGTATCATCTTCTTTTAGGAAAAATTATAGAGAGAAACTCCCCAGGTCGCTACGATTTGGGTCAAGACGCTAATTATGGTCTATAAATCTGGCTGTGCCTATGTAAATTGGTGTGTATTTGCTCTCTGATTTGCCATTTCTGTGGACTGAATATCCTCAAATTTATGGTTTTTCTTTGAGGTGGGTTTGTGGTCTGAATTTACTCAAATCTGTGGCATTTGTTGGAGAGAGAAAGTAATAAACTGGTGCAATTCGTTTCTGATGTACCCAGACAGAGAAAAGGTTGTCACTGAAGGAGCAGCTGGCTCTGGTGGCACCACTGCTGGATGAGCTGAGATTGAAGAAGATGGAACGTCTCAAACAGCTAATAGAGATTAGATCGCAGATCGAGAAGATCAGTGGGGAGATTTCAGGCTACACTCACTTGAACGACAGCCCGGGATGCCCTGCCGATGTGGAAGAACTTGATCTCTCGCTGAGGAAGCTCAGCGATTACCAAGCCCAGCTTCGGGCTCTGCAGAAGGAGAAGGTATTTAACGCATGCCCATCAATTTCTGGTCATCCCAAGCTAATATAAAGTAAGCTTTTAATTTTGTCTCCTTTCTACATTTCTGATCCAATTGCCCACCTGATTTTGATTTTGAAATGGAGACCATTATGAATTTATTTTTATCCCGCACTGATCTCTAAGAAAGTCTAATTGTTTTTCACATCCAGTCAACATTTAAGAAAAATGTGGGTCATGATGTGTTTGTTTATCTCAAATTAATATTTAAGAAATTTTTCTTATCTTCATCTCCAATGTACATTTTCTGCTCCGGATCTTGATTGCATTGGCCATCTAATTTCCGCTTTTATTTCTTTTTATAATTTGGGTGATGATGGGTTTGTTAATCCCAAAGTAATAGTTAAGAAATTCTCCTTATTTTCATCTCCAACATACTTTTCTGCTACATATCTTGATCGAATTGCCCATCTAATTTCTGCTTTTTTTAAAAATTACCAAAATGTGGGTCATTGTGGGCTTCTCATATTTAAAGGACTAATTCTCTTTTTTTTTGGGCTGTGTTCTTAAATTGTGGACCATAATGGGCCATCATGGGCTATAGTCAGGGCGGCTCAACAAGGTCCTTGAGTACGTCAATGAGGTCCACAGCCTATGTGGCACTCTTGGGTTGGACTTCTCCAAGACTGTTGACGGGGTGCACCCTAGCCTGCATGAGGTGGGCCCCACCGGGTCGTCGACCAATATCAGCGACAACACCTTGGAGGGGCTGAAGCAGGCCGTCCACAACCTGGAGGCGGAGAAGGCTTCCCGGGTCCAGAAGGTGAGAGTGGTGGCGGAACAGAGGCCCCTGGCAAATTTTCTCTCTCTCTCTCTCTATCTCTCTCTCTGATTAGCTTTGTTTCATAATTCAGTTGAGGGAGAACATGACGGCCCTGTTCGAGCTGTGGAGCTTGATGGATTCAGGCCCTGACGAAAGGGGGGGATTTGAGAGGCTCGGATCCGTCGTCCGATCACTGGACTGTGATATCAAGGAGGGCGGCGTTCTCTCTCTGGAGACAATCGAGCAGGTTCAGATCAGTCGGAACCTTTTTTGGCTGGCAGAGGACTTGGGTTTCATCTACTTATAGTAATCTCTTTTCTTCTTCTTTTGTTGTGTGGTTGTTTTTGGGTGGCGGAGGACAGACAGCAGCGGAGGTTGAGAGGTTGACCAAACTGAAGGCCAGCCGGATGAAGGATCTGGTGCTGAAAAAGAGGCTGGAGCTGGAGGAGATATGCCGGTGGGCCCACATCGAGCCTGACACCAGCACCGCACCTGAGAAATCTATTGCTCTTATAGACGCCGGTAAGCTATCCTCTGCCGCCTCAGTTGTGGCCCCCACCGGGACCCAACGATTTATTTATTTATTATTTTTATTTTAATTATTATTTATTACTATGTTAGGCATTGTGGATCCTTCGGAGCTTCTGGCGAATATGGAGGAGCAGATAGAGAAGGCGAAAGAAGAGTCTCTGAGTAGGAAGGAGATCATGGACCGGATTGGCAAGTGGGCGTCGGCGTGTGAAGAGGAGAAGTGGCTTGAAGAGTACAACCAGGCAAGGAAGGGGCGGGGGCCACTTACTTCCCCAACGCATGCAGATATATAGAATTATTTATTTATTAGGTGTTTATTTAGTATTATTTATTTATTTTAAGTTACTGATAGCAGGGTTTTTTTTTTTTTTTTTTTTCTTCTTTTCTGTAGGATGAGAACCGATACAGCACGGGAAGGGGCGTCCACCTGAACCTGAAACGGGCCGAGAGGGCCCGCATATCTGTGACCAAGATTCCTGGTATTTGCGACTCAAAGTCTCGATCTTTGCTGTCTATGTGCTTCAAAATGTGTTCTTTTGTAATGTTTTTTTTAATTGTGGGTTTGTGGTTTCTCTAGCCATGGTGGACATCTTGATGAAGAAGACCTTTGCCTGGGAGGATGAGAGGAATAAGCCGTTCCTCTATGATGGGGTGAGCTCTGGTTTCTCCTTCAAAGCCGTCTCTCTCTTCTCTCTCTCTCTGTGATCCGTTGATAATCACAGGCTGACCAGCAGCTCCCTTGGCTCCACAGATCCGTCTGGTCTCCATCTTGGAGGAGTATCAACTCACCCGGCAGCAGAAGGAAGAGGAGAAGAAAAGACGCCGGGTATCCACCGAGTTAAATCACCACTACTAGTTCTTTGTCTTTGTCTTCGTCTTCGTCTTCTTCTTCTTCCCTGAGCATCTGCCACTCCTCTCCCTCTCTCACCCGGCAGGACCAGAAGAAGCTTCATGGGCTTCTCATGGCGGAGAGGGAATCAGTGTACGGGTCCAGGCCGAGCCCAAACCGGAACGGCAGCTACAGCAGGAAACCGGCAAATGGGCATCGAGGGAACGGCTACCTGAACGGATCGATGACTCCGGCGCCTCGCCGGGTCTCCCTCGGTAGCGCAACGCCGGAGCTTCTCACTCCCCGCTCGTACTCCGGCGGCCGCCAGAACGGGTTCTTCAGGGAGACGAGGAGGTTGTCAACGGCGCCGCTGAATTTCGTGGCGATCTCAAAGGAGGATACTTCGTCCTCCTTTGCCTCCATTAGCGGCTCCGAGCCGGGCTCTCCCCCCCTTGTCTGAAGGTGAGCTGCTGTGCCCTTCAAGACTGGTTTTTTTTAATCGATGACTCGTCTGATGTTGGGTTTTTGCCGGATTTTGATGATGCAGCAGGTGGAGGAGGTTCGGGGATGTACACTAGTTTTCTGATGATGTTCGTGGAGGGGGAGGAGGAAGGGCCAAGAAGAAGAAGATGCAGGATGGTTGGTTCTTTGTTGAGAGAGAAGGGGGGTGGGAGGGGGGGGGGGTTATACTGGAAACAGGCGGCGAAGGATTAGGTAGGTTTGGGTTCTTCTGGTTTGCGGGTTTGTTGACTTTTAGGATGTGTAGATATGCGGCCAGACTAACTCCGATGTATCATCCCTAGGGTTGCTTTCCTTATTATACGATGTTTGACTTCTTGTTGTGTGGGTAAGAAGAGATCCCCTTGACAGGTCGATGTTGACCTCTTGTTTGAGAATTGAATGAATCCGTGTATGTACATACAAGCAAAATTCGCCCCTCATCTGGGGATATGCTCTGCTCTCTCTCTCTCTCTCTCGCTCTCTCTCTCTCTCTCTCGCTCGCTCAATCTCTATTGATCGGGATTGGCCATTTCAGTCCGGAGTTACGTGAGTATCACGTGGTGAAGGCTAGACAATGTGATCCCCAGTCTCAGGGCTTCTCTCTCCCTCTCTTTTTCTCTCTCATAGTCTTTCCAGCTATCTTGGCAGGGTTGGTGGTCTTTCATGTCCAGAGTTTCGTGGTGGGTCGTGAATTGAAGTCCCGAGAATGTGATCAACTGTCTCGGGTCCCTCTCTCTCACTCACTCATAGTCTTTCTAGCTATCATGGGAGGATTGGTCATTCATGTGATCGGCCATCCTGGGTGGGTCTCCTCTCCCTATCTTAATCTTTCTCGCTATCTTGGCGGGACTGCGCTTTCATGCGCAGAGTTTCATGGGTGACATGAGATGAAGTCCAGATCATGTGATCACCCTCTCTCTCTCTCTCTCTCTCTCTCTCTCTCTCTCTCTCGCTCTCTCTCATATAATCTTTCTAGCTATCTAGGCGCAGGTTCACACAATCATTCTTAGCTATCTCGGTAGGATTCGTAGTTTTTCATGTGCGGACTTCCATGGGTCTCATGAGATGAATGCTGAAGAATGTGATCACACCTCTTCGCACTCTCCCTCTCTCTCTCATAATCTTTGTGCTACCTTTGCAGGATTGGTGGTCTTTCAGTTCAGAGTATCATAGGGTATCATGACATGAAGTCTATAGAATGACGCCATCCGTAATCTGTATCCGTCTTTCTCTCTCCCTCTCTCAAAATATTTGTAGCTATCTAGGCAGCTTCACACACAATCTTTCTACCTATCTTGGCGAGACTCGTGGCTTTTCATATGCGGGCTTCCATGGGACTCATGAGATGAAAGTTGGAGAATGTGATCACCACATCTCTCTCTCTCTCTCTCTCATGATCTTTCTAGCTACATCTCATGGGTCTCACAATTTCATAGGTATCATGAGATGGTCAATAGAATGAGGTCATCCGTCTTGTGCCCCCCCATCTCCCTCTCTCTCTCTCTCTCTCTCTCTCTCTCTCGCTCTCTCTCCACATCATGAGATATCACGAGATGGATGAAGGCTACGGAGAATGTGATCGACAGCTGTTCAATTCACCTGGTCATTATTTCTCATTTTCTTCCTATTTTTACTGAATTTGAATCTTTCCTCCCCCTTCGTTTAAATTAATGGCCCATTTCCGTGGGAATTTTCGGAAAGAAACGGGCCGGATTAGTCTGCTCGGCCCAGCATGCCGATGAGGCCGGCTCTCGGAACCCCTCCCTTCGTCTTCATCTCTCGGATGTACGCGCAACTTAGAAAAGTGAACCGTGGGAAAAATTGCCTTCTCAACTCATGCACGGCAAGAGACGAAAGCCGGGTGGGTTCTTAACAATCCTACAAGGGTAGAGAGAGAGAGAAGAAAATGGTGAAGAAAAGAGGAGAGAGAGGAAGAGAAGATATAGGGAGAGAGAGAGAGAGAGAGAGAGAGAGAGAGAGAGATAGAGATAACCCACTGGGTTAGGAGAGTGAAACCAGCTCAGGGAGGAGCCATCTGACTCTTTACGGCGAGAGCGGCGGCCCGGTACCAGGTTGCAGCGGCAACCGCTCCAGGGTCAGGCACTGTCATTGCAATGTCTCCGGACACGTAGCTTGATCGCCCGGCCTGCATCCCCCCACCAAAAAACCATGCTTCAACGTTAAATATCACATTTCATTTCAGCTGTAACAAGCCCTCTTGATGAAGAGACAGCATCTTGATTGGGTTCAAGGTTAACAGAGAGAGAGAGAGAGAGAGAGAGAGAGAGGGGGGGGGGGAGAGAGAGAGAGATGACCTGGGGCTGCATGTTCTTTGTGGATTCTGCACCAGCAAGAGCTGCCTCTGAGGAATCAAGGAATGCATCCAAGGGATTGAGACCCACATCCAGCTTCTGTCAACAAGATCAGGGTCAGCCAACAAAAGCGGACGAGTTTTTTTTCTTTTTTTCCCAAAGAAGGAAAAAGAAAATCTTCGAGATGGGCGGCAACACGCGCCTCTTTTAGAGCCGTCGCGGCCGGAATGAGGGCGTCCAGCATTGTTCGGTAGCCCGCTGAAGCGCCACCGTATTTGCTCACCGCAGCAATGGACGCCTCCAAAGCACTGGCCCCTGAGAGAAGAACATTTTCGCTCTAAATTTAAACAAACAAGAAAATTAAATAAATAAATAATATTTACTGAAACTTCATATGCTGGGTGATCGATCTCACAGTCTCGTGGTGTGGGGCCAGCCTGGTTCTCCTTCAGCTTCGCGTATGCCGCCTTGCAGAATATGTCGTACCTGGTGGGATGAGAGAGATGACTATTCGGATACCCGCACAGAAATAAATAAAAAATTCGGAAAATCTAATTTCTGGGTGATTAATGGGAGTTGAACGCCCGTACAGAATCCCGCTCGTTCCTCCCATCACCCGTCGGATCGAGGCACCGATCTCGTTGACCGTCTCCGCAGCGTCGTTGAGCGGGTAGCTGCCAGAGGAGGAAGAAGGCTGCTCAGATTCATATCTTAGAAAAGACAAATTTCTGGGATTAATGAAGCACCCCAAAAAAGGAAATAAAAAGAATGGAGAGGAACGCCGTGAAGACTACCATTTCCTCAGGTCTTCCAGGATGGCCGCGGCGCCTCTGAACATCTGCAAAACCATGGAAATCCATCCTCCAGCTGATTGAGTTGACAATGGAAGATGATGGCCAGGAATGGTCAAAGAATGAACTCAACTGTTGACCCGCAGTCACCGTCGCCCACTTTACTATCCCACTCGTTCAAGCTGTCCTTGAGACCGATGATAGCGTTTGCCGCCGCCTCAATGGCAGCTTGGAGAACGTATCCTTGTTTCCTCAGCTCTTGAGGTTGAGTCAACGCCTGGTGAAAAAATCATTAAGAAATGGGTAAAAACTGCGGGGCTCTGACCGGAGCTAGTCGGGGGCAAGGGAACCCACCTAGGACATTTCTGGTTCAGACTCTTGTTAGGAATGGTTAAAAATAAATAAATAATAATAAAAATATATATACACACAAAAATGTCCTGTAATTCTCTGGAGAATTAGAATACAAAAGCTGGAACCAATCTGAAGATTCAATGTGACGTAAAAAATTTAAATATAAAACAGTTTCTTGTAATTTTGCTGACAATTACGACATAAAAATTAATACCAATGTAAAAATTTGATTAAAAAAATCAATACCAATGGAAAAAATTAATACCTGTAATTTTGTTGAGAATTACGATGTAAAAATTAATACCAATGCCGAATTCTGATGTGATTTTAGAGATTGAAATATAAAGTAACGTCTTGTGATTTCATTGAGAATTAATTACGACGTAAAAATTAATATCAGTGAAATAATTTGATCTGATATTGGAAATTGAAATATAAAACAACGTCTTGTAATTTTGTTGAGAATTCAAACAGAACCGATATAAGAAAATAGTACTATTCTAGTAAATGCGTGTGGGTTATGCAACAGAGGCAAAAAAGTAAACAAAATTCGGTTACCTCTTCATTCCTTGTTGATCGAGAAGGTGGCAATGGGACGGGGATCTTTGTTGGTGGATGCTTTCCTGCACAAAAGATCCGCCTTAAGCTCAGTTCTCAGGAATGGGAAGGATCCTTTTTTTTTTACCATGAAACTCAAAAAAATAGAAAAAGGACAAGTCCACCACAACAATGATGAAATCGATAAAAACTGCCATGTATCTATCCATCAATCTATTCATTAATCTCTCTCTCTCTCTCTCTCTCTCTCTCTCTCTCTCTCTCTCTCTCTCTCTCTCTCGCTCATCAGCTTGACATCAAAGCACACATAAATTGGACCGAAGAATACCGCACCAGATCCCACTGGTATATCCTACCACTAGCGTGATTCCAGATAACCGGGCAATTAGATGACTAGTGATAGAAAAATATCAAATGATAGAAGTACACCATATATGAATGAGAATAAACTAAAAGGTTTGATATTTAACATTTTAAAACTATTTCATAAGTCTAATCACAGATACAGATCCCAAAAATGAAAAGAACAAGCTGCAGTTGATCTTGTTCAAACTCATGAAAAGGGCAATCATAAGATCCTATTAATACCTCATCGGTGGAATCACAGTTCAATTACTTGTCTGTCATGTGACGAGGTTTTGATGGCAAGAACACAATCAGTTACAGGTTGTATAATTATACCTGATGTACGACAAAAAATTCTCCTAACTTGTGAGAAGAGATGAAAAGAAAAGAACATGTATCCCCATTTCTCTGATACAATCACCATTACCTGTCTTTCTAACAGAGATGAACACTCAGCTGCAGAGAAATATTGGGAGCACGATAAGATTTATGGTACATAGTGCAGCTGTTTGCTCATGAGGGAAACAGCACATGAGCACTGTTTCAGTATATTTTTACTAGGTTTGCTCATCACTTGTCATTTTCTCACTTAGAAGAAAGCCACTATGCGAACAGAAAGAGATATTTAAGTCGTTTGAAGGTCACTACAGTCGTTTAATCATTTGCACTCTTGGGCATTATGACTCATCAACACTATAAATAAAGTTAGCACCTAGAGAAAGGCCAGGATGACTTCTGTTAATGCCTACATTAGGCAATGAAAGATTGCATAGCCCAATAGTTTGACCCAATGCCATAACTTGTAATCTAGCTCAAAATGCCTTGAACTAGAAGCATCCAGTTGTTCATATATGTTCATTCGATTCAACAAAATCATAATTCACATGCATCGGCACACCCCTCAGTCTGATTAAAAAAATCCGTGATTGCGTTGTGGGCTGATATATTAGATACGTTTTTCTGCATGAAGTATTTCTCCTCTTTCTGAATGAATCTTTATACCATCGTACTGGATCAATCCTCAGTGTGGAAGGGAAATCTGTCTATTTTCTGTAGAAGCAAGTGCTCAGTGAGTTTCAACATCCAGAATATTTTGGGAGAGAAGAAGCAAAATCAGTCAATTCCACATAACCTCAGGCAGTTGGGTACTGAGCACGCATAATCTCAACCTCCAATCGGTAGATAACCGATGCAACATAGTTAATCTATATGTATATATATATTGAAAAGTGTCGAGAAATAATTTTAATCCATCAAGAGACCTTACAATGACCACACAAATAAACAACCAGAAAAATTGTATCCTCGAGCATAAAAAAGAAAAGAAAAAACTGCCAAAATCTTTGAAACTGCATCAAAATAGATGAGTCAAACAAATGAAAAGAAAAATGGAGCATGCTTAATATGGTTCTACTCACGGGTTATCTCTTACCATCAACACCAACAGGCCAATTTGGTGCTTTAGTTGGAGCATCCAAACGCTGCAAAATCTCTGCATTAGCCTTCATCACAGTAATAGAGAACCCTGCTCAATAATGACACTGGAATTACTTATTTGTGAAAAAGGAAAATAGAAGTAAAATAGACCCCAACCAACCTGCCATGTCAAGAGAAGTCATAAATGATCCTGTGTAAACTCTTTCTACTGCAACTCCATGCTCCAGCTGTAGCTGTGGGACTGCTTTTCCTGCTGCAATCATCAGCTCCATTATGGGTGTGGAGCCCAATCTGTATAATCAAAATTAAACAAGGCCAGCTTAAGACTTGTTCGGAACAATCATGAAAAAAAGGTCCATGCGGAGAACAAAGTTCGAGATTGTGTTTCGTTAAAAAATAGCCACCATCTTGTACTCAGTCATGGTAACAGGACGCAAAAACGTACGTATCTAAGATCATTGGAAAGTAGACATGACCCTTAAGAAACCTGTTTGCAAATAGCTTTTTCTTCAATCGTAACATTGATATGGATTTGTTTTACAAGTCAACTTAAAATAAAGATTTATCATGTCTGAATCTAGATTTTCAAGGGTAATTAACCGATTACATCCCAATATCATGATTAACCAATACGGATTAAGAAATCAATAATCGTTAGATCATTTATTACAAAAACTTGAGGATTTTCCTTTACATTCTCTTTTTCATTGGTCACTGCGTTGAAAAATAAAGTCCATTTAAAGATTCCTCCCAGAAACAGTCATCCAATTGTCATAAATGAACCTCATATCTATATGTTTCATTGAGGAAATACACAGTATTCACTAATACTTAAGGACTTACCCATTGATCATTAGAATGACCCGACTTCCTCTTGTGATAGGAACATAATGAGTTTCCTGCAATATTTGAAACAAAAAAAAAACTATAGGCATATTTAAAGGCAAGGTGTCTAGTAGTAGAATCATTGCTTTACTAAGAAAATTGACAACTACAATTTCAAATCAGAATATTTTAACGCTTAAATTTTACCATTGGCACCTTTTGAGATTAAAATAGATCTGACCATCCTCCAAGATGTAAGGTCAACATCTTGCAAGGCATTCTCCCTACAACCTTTTTGGCTGTGATGACTCACAAAAAAGTGTTCTAATGGCATGCTTTACAAAATATACAAGTTCAAATATTAAAGAATACATTCATTTTGAAACAAAAAAAAAACTATAGGCATATTTAAAGGCAAGGTGTCTAGTAGTAGAATCATTGCTTTACTAAGAAAATTGACAACTACAATTTCAAATCAGAATATTTTAACGCTTAAATTTTACCATTGGCACCTTTTGAGATTAAAATAGATCTGACCATCCTCCAAGATGTAAGGTCAACATCTTGCAAGGCATTCTCCCTACAACCTTTTTGGCTGTGATGACTCACAAAAAAGTGTTCTAATGGCATGCTTTACAAAATATACAAGTTCAAATATTAAAGAATACATTCATTAACAGAAACGGTACTTCAGAAACAAATGATGAAATTTTACTACAATGCACGCTTGAGAAGGATGGAATGGGGGGAAATTAGAGGATCCATTTACAAGATAATTCCCACTGCCATAACATCTAGGAACGATTAGCACAAATAAAAGTAACGAAAAAATGGTATGATTCGGCACTGTTATTGAATATACCGTTGATAGTATCTGCTTAAGAATGTGAGATACCACAACATCAACAGGCTGGAGATCCGTCACTGCAGCACCAGGTTCTCCATGCTGTGGAAATAGAAAAAGCTTTCAGACACTTTCTCTGGAATGCGAATTCTAATGGGGGATATTCGATAAAAGGTGCTTATGGAGGATATAAATGGTTTTTGGGCAAAAGTTAACACATTCAAATTTCAAACATTGTTTTAGATGATTAGAAAAAGAACACAAGAAGTCGTGATGAGCACTATGGTGAAAGATGAAGAGAAATATTGGGAGATGCAACCACATAATTATTTAATTAATCGAAACTGTGACTGTAATATTAGACTAGTAAAAACAGAAACACAAAATACAATGTAGATAGGCAAAAACCCATCCTCTAGGATTTGAAAAAAGGATATGTCAAACCACAACCAATGGGACAAGTCATTAGCATACAGAGAAAGAACATTACCCATTCTGGTTGTGTTCTGAGTTAGCAGTGTTTGTCTAATCGTTAATACAACAGAAAGGATGGATAAAATTGTTCTTCTTGAAATTCCCAGAAGATGGCTGTGAAGGCAGGTGCTTGATCAAATGAGAATTTATGGAGAATAACATTGTCAACGCTTTCCGATTTACATGCCACTTGTGAATAGGTAAATCAGGTGATGCTATCATCATTCTGTATAGGATTGTAGCTACTGTGATTAGTTGAAAAGGTTAACATCTGTGTTTGATTGACTATATTCTTCTTTGAGCAAGAAACAGGCAACTCTTCAGGAGTGATTACTCTTAATATTCTTCTTTTCTATTCGTTTCCAATGTTAAAGTATGGCATAACCTTTGTTTTTCATGAAACACTGCTATGTTCGTAAGAAAAATCTCATCAAGACTGCACAAAAGAAAAACAACCAACCAACACAGTGAATGCAACTTAAAATGACTATAACTCACAATTCCAAGGCCGAGCTCCATCTTTCCTGGACCTAAACGATCTGACGTAACCTGACCTGGTAACGTACAAACCGATAAAGCAACTCCCATTGTTCCGACGACTGAAGCTGCATGTTTTGCTTCTGCAGCAACTTCATTGAGAGAAAGACCGGCAGTAGCAGCTGCACCAGCAACCTATCACAAACGGTGTGGATGAAATGGTGATCTATATGGAGCATATGCAAATTGTAATAAAAAAATTTCACATATCAAATGCCGATATCAATCTTCCACAAATTCTATAATCTCATGGTAATGACTTTTTTCAATTTAAGCTAAAGCATATTTTTTACTTTATTTGCAACATAGGCAAGATTAAATTGCTTTGGGTCGAGTCTTTATGTTTCCGGCCAAGGATAAACGAGATTCTGAAACGGGCTCGAAGTGAGCTACATTAAATTACCACAATTGCTCAACAAGCCTCTCAGATATCGTCCAAATAGGGGAGCATTACCAAGGCTAGATGGTCAATCAGTGCTTGAAACAGCAACCTACAGCAAGGGAGGACCAACCTAAATGTTTCTTTGACTGTGATATTGAGCATCATTGAAAGATACTCTATCGTACCAATCAAAGATAAATAATAGATTTGATCTATAACTGTGTTTTAGAAGAATCTTTGCAATTGTCTGATAACGTCCACATGACCAAGAATAATTTGGGCTGAAGATGCTTCAGCTTATTCCAATAATTTGTAAAGCTCCTCATGTGTTTTTTAAGTAATCTAGTCCTATTGTAAAATTTCTGAAACAAGCGAACCCTGTTAAGTGTAGCCCCACAAAAAAAAGGAGGACAATAGAGTCAGAACTCTGAAAGGACCATGAAGAGTCACTGTTCCAATAATTAAGGTAGCTATAAAGCAATACTATAATGTATGAATTCCTTTAAAATAGCTATAGTAAAAGTGTAGATGCTTTTGGAAGCAGGCACTTGATCACTAAGCCTAGTAGTAATGGCACTTTAGGAAATGAAAACGGGAATTTAAGGTAAATGGTGAGAATGTGATATGATTCAGCTTCAAGCTAACCAGTCAGATGCCAACGGTGGACTGAGAGGTAGATACAGGAAGAAACGAACTAAAAAAACGCAATCGTTAGAGCTATGGGGGGAAAGTAAGACATCCCATTTGTTAGTTGAATCCAAACAACAATACGAAGATATCATCAATATGTTCCTCGTAAATGATCAATCTTCTCCAAAATTCCAAGAGGTCATCGGGAGAAAACCCCACAACTTCCATCCACACCCTTTCTAGTGCTCCCTCCCATTTCTTAATCCAAAGATGACCGGATTTCATCTTATCAGCGTTAAGGTTACAACAAATTTTCTCTTCCATTTGTTTTAACGCATATTTATCCCTAAACTCCATCAACAGAAGCATTTCATCACACACCACTAAGCAGAATATCATATCAAAGTTCGTAAAAAGGAATTTTCCAAGAATATCATATATGTAAATGTTTTAAGATATCGTGCATCAGTATATATGATTAAATCGCTGAAAGTAAAAATTAAAATAAGTAGTGAAAATAAAATGATAAATAGGGAAAAATGAAATAATAACAACTATGCCGAAACTGTTTTTGCAGATTCCAGGAAAGACCCACCCCAACTTTATCATGCCCATTTCATATCGAAGTTCGTGAAAAAGAATTCGTCACGAAATGGAATGGGAACGATTTATTTATAATTAAATACTTTAAGATATCATTCATCAGTATGTGTCATTAAATCGCTGAAAATAAAAAATGCAAAAATAAGGAACGAAATCAAATGATAAATAGGGAAAATTGAAATACTAACAACTAGGACGAAACAGTTTTTACAGATTCCGAAAAAGACCCGTCCCTACTTAATCATGCCCAGTTAATTCCTTAAGATAGCTACCCATAGGATGGTATAGTTTCTTCAAGTTCACCCCGAACTGCACCAATACCAACTTAGATCTTCCCTTTTTCAATCCACATTTTAATAAAGCATATCATGGAAATTAATACTTCAACAAAGATTTCTTTAGATTTATACATATCAAATGCTTTGGTGTCGACATGTTTAATGGTTGGGTGACTTGGATTTCAAAAATGAAGTCACATGAGATTTTTCCATATCTGGTGCTTCCTAGGTGTATCGTAAATTAGAAAAAAGGGAGTAACAAATTCCAGCAATCCACTTCACCAGAAAGCGATTTTTTTCCCATCTTTACTAGAAATCACTGTGTAACGCGATTTGGTACTGCTCTAGGTTCATCAAGCAGGGAGAGAAAAAGAAGAAAATATAAAAGAGTAGAGAATTTTCTGTAGTGTCATTTTGTAAGGGCAGATTGAATCTGCAAACAATTGATGTACCATCCATTATCACAAAACAAAGTCCAATAAACTAGAAAATATACCTTGTGAACAAGAATGGTCCCTGCCAGACCCCTCCGTCCAGCAATGCCACGAGGCGGAGGAAGTGCACAGTCATCGCCAACAATAACCATCTAAAAAATATCATTTCTATCATAAATTGATCTATAAAGAAAGACGAAGTTTATTAAAAATAATTTGACAGGAAAGGTAATAGAATACCTCCACTTTATACCCTTCAGATTTTGCTTGCTCAGCTGCCAAACCAAAATTCAATCGATCACCTGTGTAATTCTGTTGCATTTGATACGCAATACACACGTAAACCACCAGACACGGAAAAAAGCACAAAAAGGGAAACTGAACACAGTGCATCCCTACGGCACTGAGCAAGAGAAATATCTACTAAAAGGAATCATACTCACAAATTAAAATTTGGTGTCACTATACCTTGACAATCAGAAGGCATCCCATTGGACCAGTCACTGCCCTGATAGCCTGTTGTATTAAGATTCTTTAGCTAAGATTCAAGAGATACAATTTGAAGATAGAAAATAATACTACTAATAGCAAAGGTTTTGCGCAATCATACAGCTAAAATGGAATCCACAGGAGGGGAGGTGAAAACATCCCCACATACAGCAGCTGTGAGCATCCCTTCCCCAACAAAGCCAGCATGGGCAGGCTCGTGGCCACTTCCACCCCCTGAATTTTGTCCAAATATCATCATAATATTAGTGTAAGTGAAACTGACTTTATGCCGGGGGACTAATAAGGAAACTAGATATCCAGAAAAGTAACGCTAGTTTTCACCAATATCTATGAGCAGGTTAATTTTAAGTGCAACCTGACAGCTTTCACGCAAGCATAGACCAATCCTAACCTAGACTGGAGCCATCAATCGAGAGGCCATTTCTAAATTCGTTCCCAGCGTCAATGGGCAATAATCTCCAGCCAAAAATCATGGTCTAAACATCTCTCGTGAATAATGTATGATGGATTGAAGACAGCTAAGAAAGAGAGTTTTTAGATCGGCTTACCAGATATTACTGCAACCTTGTCATAAGTTTTGCCCGTGACATCTGCCCGCAAAACAACTTTCACCTGTAATTATGTAATTTCGTTCCACAAATTCAGATCACGTCTCATTCAGTAGGCGCACGACTTTGAAAGAAGTAAGAAAAGGACGAGTATTAGCCATATCAAAGAACACCTGAGGGAAACCATCGATATACTGCAAACCAGGATAGGTTTCAACCAAGCCCTCTATGAACTCCGTCACGACGTCTGCACCACCGCGGACACCACAGAATTAAGAAATCAACGAGAAAACATTTCAAAAAGCAACATAAGTTTAAAATTTACATATATGCTTTAGAAATTTAGTGATAACATGCAGTTCTCATCCGCATTCACATCTTCAGAGCAACATGCAGTAGTAAAATTGAAATCCGAACACCACAACGTACGATCCGAGCAACAGTGGTATGTTTCCACAAAAATACATCATAGACATAGTTAAGTTGTACACTGATGCACCAGGATCATAGCTGTTACGACAACACGGGGCTCCCATCCAAATTCACGCGATCAAACCAGCATGCATATACAAAAAATGACGCCTCAACACGAAAACCAACGATCCAAGCATCAACACTACATTTAAATAAAATAACATAACAATGCAGAAAATTCCGACCATTAGGATTGCCGATGAGCTTCTTCCCCTGGTACGCCATGGCCGGAGGAGGGGGGCAACAGGAAACGGTGAAATCGCCCTCCGATAAGGATCAGAGCACAGAAGCGGAAGAGCTTCCGATCATCCGCCTTCCACAAACGCAGAAGGGACAATCGGTCTGCCGACGAACCCTAGCGGGGGGAAGGAGAGGACGATGGAGAGGGACTGGGGGGGAGAACTCTCCGCCCTCGAGCTTCTTCTGCTCCCCCGCCACAGGAGCCGGTCGTCCATCTTGTGCAAACGTGGGAAAAAAGTGGGGAGTAAATTACTATTACACCCCTCTGCAGTCGCTGTTTGGATAAGCTCGCAGAGGGGCGGCGGTGCCTGGGAGACGGCGACGTCCGTCGGATCGTTCCTCAACGGCTGTGATTCGGGAAGTCTGTGGGCCCCGAAATTCTTACACGTGGCCGTGATCTGTTGGGAAATATGGGACCAACTTATCGGTCGTCGGTTCGGATCCGACCCGTTACATATAGGACAAGTTTCATATACGACAAAAAAACTTATTGAGCCCGGCCCGATCTAAAAAAAAAAAAAAGAGTCTATCCGGTGGGCCCGGGCTTTCTAAGCTATCCCAGCCTCGATGCCTTTAAAAAGTCTAGAGAAAAGGCCCGGAAGTAGCAGGGTTCGTATCCTTTTGTAGCCTACGCCTTCTAGTTGTGTCTGGAGAGAGGGGAGAGAGAAGGTTCGACTAGCCCATTATTACATTTGGGCCTTGATTCTGGGCCCAGACAGAAAAGAGGCCCGACCCAACAAGAGCTCTTCATGAACGACCCTCACTTTTACTCTATTAATTTTCTCGAAAAATATATTCATTTCGGTCATTTTTCTTCGGAAATGTTACGTTAGCCCAAAGATCTGACTTTTATGTTAAGACCCATTTTTCGGATATATGACCAAGGTTAGGGTCTTGGATGAGTAAGGAGTTATTTTATATTATTATTATGCCCTTACAATGGTCCAATTTAATGGGAAATATTGATTTAGAGAGAGAGAGGGAGAGGGAGAGGGAGAGATGATACTAACATGTGGGTTACTCTTCAGCTCTCCCTCGGGAAATAAGTTTGTTGTTTTAGAGAGAGAAAGAGAGTCAAGAGTGCACAACCCATTTTTTAATATAAAATTAAGGATCATAATTCTAATAGTAAAATATAATATCGCGCGATGGATAGAAACCCTGATATTAAATAATTATTTGACATCATTATCCCATTTAAGGATTCCTTTCGGATCCTTGTCGGGTTCTCTCAGTCCGCATGCGGACAATGGCGGACTGTAAAATGTGATCTGCGTTGACGGACCATGTGCTTCGTGGGGCTGAAGATTCGAAATCGTTGTTTCACCAATAATCGTGGCGTGATCGGACGGTTAGGTACCTTACACGTGTCGTATTTTCTTTGCAAACCCCCAGTTAAAATACTATTATTATTATCAAGCAGAATAATAATGAAGTAAAGATGTTTCCGATAACAGAAAGGCCTTTTTGTTATAGAAAACTTTGATAAAAAAAGGCACACGTGTTCCCCTTTCTCAAAATCAAATTAAAATATTATTATTATCAAGTAGAATATACGAATCGACCAAACTTGTCAGGTGAAAGTTGCTTCCGGTGAGTTTGTGGGGCCCACCAACCCACAGCCAATGAGACTGCGGCAAATGTCTTTTTACGACGGGCCACCAGTCGGAAGGCACCACCGTCTGGCGACACCGGTCGGTCGTCGAGTTCCATACCTTTCGGCTATAAAATAATGAATCGCCTGCGTCTCAAGCAATCCGGCGCCACCACTCTCTTCCTCTTCTCGTCCATGGCAGCCGGCGGCGGAGGCTTCTCCCGGTGGAGGGGCGGCGGGTCACCGCCAGTTCTCCTTCTCGCCTTGACGGCAGTCGGCCTCCAGCTGCTGCTGGCGTCGGCGGAGCTCCAGCGGGTGGCGCATCCGGCCAAGAACGACGGGTCTCTCTCTGTCCTTGTTGTCGGAGACTGGGGCAGGAGGGGTGGCTACAACCAGTCTAAAGTCGCTGCTCAAGTCAGTCGGTTAACTCCCCCCCCCACAAACTCTCTTCCCTTCTCTCTATAGAAACTCTCTCTCTATCTATCCTTCTGTGAATCCTGTGCCCCCCCCGATTAGATCTGTGTCGCTGGTTTGCAGATGGGGAGGGTCGGGGAGAAGCTGGACATCGACTTCATTATCTCCACTGGCGATAATTTCTACGACACCGGGATCCGGAGTGTTGAAGACAGGGCCTTCGAGGAGTCCTTCACGGACATCTACACAGCCAGCAGCTTGCAGAAGCCATGGTACGCCGGTGAGTCCTGGCTTGCCGGAAACCCATTCCTCTGACAATCAGCGGCTCCATCGCCACGAGCCATGGAGGATTACTCAAGTTCGGAAAAGCACGGAAAACAGCCTCCAAGGGCGCGCGCGCGCGCGAGAGAGAGAGAGGCTGTTATTTGCGGGCCGGGCTAATCTGACCCATCGGCGGCCTATTTACGACTAAAGTAGTGATTTTTTATTTTGAAGTAATGTGGGAAGACTCCATTATTCTGACTCCATTTTGATCTGCAATCGGAACCCGGAAAGTACTCGGCAACCACGACTACCATGGCGACGTCCTCGCGCAGCTGAGCCCCGCCCTGCGAGAGATCGACCGCCGGTGGATCTGCATGCGATCGTTCATAGTTGACGCAGGTAACCTCGAGAGGGAGAAACAGAAGACAACTTAGAGAGAGAGAAAGAGAGAGAGAGAGAGAGAAAGAGAGAGAGAGAGAGAGAGAGAGAGAGTGAGAGAGAGAGAGAGAGGGAGGCAAGGAGAGAGAGAGAGAGGAGGAGAGAGAGAGAGAGAGAGATAGCTAGATAGAGAGAGAGATAGGGAGAGAGAGAGAGAGATAGAGAGAGAGATAGGGAGAGAGAGAGAGAGAGAGAGAGAGAGAGAGATAGGGAGAGAGAGAGAGAGAGAGGGAGAGAGAGAGAGAGAGAGAGAGAGAGAGAGAGAGAGAGAGAGAGAGAGAGAGAGAGAGAGAGAGAGAGAGAGAGAGAGAGAGAGAGAGAGAGAGAGAGAGAAGAGAGAGAGAGATGTAGCAGGCAGGCGGCTCTACTCGTTATAAAAAAATTCTAATTTGGAGGGTCGGGTTGCTTTCATCAGAGGTTGCTGAGTTCTTCTTCGTGGACACCGTCCCCTTCGTTCTCCGCTACTGGAAGCACCCCGGTCTCCGGCGGTACGACTGGCGTGGCGTCGCCCCCAGGGAAGCTTACCTCTCAGGCCTCCTGAAGGTAAGAAGACGAATTTCCGCCGGCGGCGGCAGCAGTAGCGGAGATTACATAGACTGAACTCACTGGTTTTCGGTGGTACCCAGGACCTGGAGGCGGCGTTGAGGGCATCTCCGGCGAGGTGGAAGATCGTCGTCGGCCACAATCCGATCCGAAGCGCCAGCGTCCATGGCAACACCAAGGAGCTCGACGAGCTTCTTCTGCCGGTGCTGAAGGTTGGCCGGCGACGGTGGCGACCAGACCGCAGAGAAGGATGAGCTGGTTAATCATGGGTTCTCTTCTTTGCAGGCCAACGACGTCGATCTCTACATCAATGGCCACGATCACTGCCTGGAGCACATCAGCAGCAACGACAGGTAAGAAGAGGAAGAAGAAGCCTGAGCTTCGATAAATAATATATAGTTGCATTTTTATAAACAGTAAATACTTCTAGTGGCCCTTGACTAGCTCGAAAGCCGTCTAGTGGACCCGGATGGGAATATTTCCATTCGGATTGCGACGGTTTCTTGTGATAAACTGTCTGTCTCGGATTTTGTGATTCTTCCAGCCCGATCCAGTTCCTGACGAGCGGGGCGGGCTCCAAGGCGTGGAGAGGGGTGTTCAAGCCCAACGCGGACAGGCTGATGTTCTTCTACGACGGGCAGGGATTCCTCTCCATTCAGCTCACGAGGGACCGCCTGAAGCTCGCCTTCCACGACGTTGCCGGCGAGGTCCTCCACCGGTGGAGCACCGCCAAGGCTCTCCATCCCTTCATCTAGAGAGAAAGAGAGAGAGAGAGAGAGAGAGAGAGAGAGAGAGAGAGGATGGAGTAGGGAATGCTGATCAGTAGGTATGGATAAGCTGCCAGCGAGCATAAGGCTTGTATAATTGGTAGACTTTCTGGTCGGCCATGTGACGCTATTCAGTCTGCAGTTGTAGCATTAACGGCCATGCGACAAAGAACATGGTGCGCCTCTCTCTCTCTCTCTATCTCCACCTCTGTGTTTATGCAGTCAAAGATAATGAGTCCAACATCTTATAAAGGCAATAATATTATAATATTATATGTTTTATATAATATTATATATTATATGTTTTAAATAGCCTGACGGGTAATTATCATTTATAAATTAAAAATGATATGTATATAACTGCATACTCTTCCCTGATGCGTCGCAGAGATCGGCGAAGGGACAAGTTATCACGCCGCCGTGTTCGGCGGCCATGTGGGGCTGGGTCCGTCCTTCCCTGAAGATAAAGAAGTGGGCATCCTCATCCCAGTGCTATTCCCACCGCAATCCTCCTCCTCCCTATATGAGTCATCCTCCACCGTACCCTCCTCCGTGAAGTCCGCCAGTCTGGTTCTCTGTCATCATCATCACCATTATCTCTCTCTCTCTCTCTCTCTCGATCGTAGCCCTTCTTCTCTCTAAGGCAGGAGCAATGGCCGGCGGCGGCGCCATCTCGCTCCTCGTCGCGGGGCTCGCCCCCCTCAGCTCAGCCACGGCGGAGCTCCCGTGGCTCCACCACCCCGCCAAGCCCAACGGCTCTATCAGCCTCCTGGTGGTCGGCGACTGGGGGAGGAAAGGGGCGTTCAACCAATCAGCGGTTGCCCATCAGATGGGAAGGGTCGGAGAGAGATTGGAGGTTGACTTTGTCGTGTCCACCGGGGATAATTTCTACGACAAGGGGTTGACGGGGATTGACGATGAAGCCTTCGAGAAGTCCTTCACCAAGATCTACACGGCCCGGAGCCTGCAGAAGCCATGGTACAGCGGTGAGCCTCATCCGTTGACCACCTCTCCGGCAGTCCCTCCGGCAACAAGAAGGTGAAGGAAAATACCCTAAAATTGAAACAAAATTGTTGCAGTGTTGGGGAACCATGACTACCGGGGAGACACTCTCGCCCAGCTGAGCCCCGCTCTCCGGGAGATCGATGGGCGTTGGATCTGCATGAGATCTTTCACTTTGGACGCAGGTCGTCCTCTCTCTCTCTCTCTCTCTCTCTCTCTCTCTCTCTCTCTGTGTTTCGTTCGGAAGAGAAATCTTACTCCGAATGGGTGGTGCTTCTCTGAGGCAGACGTCGCCTAGTTCTTCTTCGTTGACACGACGCCTTTCGTGGGGAGATACTGGACCGATCCAGACGGGATCCACTATGATTCCAGAGGCGTCGCTCCGAGGGAAAAGTACGTCGCCAACACCTTGAAGGTACATGCTATCCACGGCGTCGACTCTGGGTTTCTCCGCAGCACCGCGTTGACTCTCTCCCCCCACATGAACGTAGGACCTGGAGGCGGCGCTGAGGGCTTCTCCGGCGAGGTGGAAGTTCGTCGTTGGCCACCACGCCATCCGGAGCGTCAGCGTCCACGGCGACACCATGGAGCTTGTCAAGCAACTCCTCCCTGTCCTCAAGGTAGCCCATCACCTCAGCATCCTAGATTAGCCCCAGATCCATAAATTCGACATATATTTTTATAAATAACTACCATATTCGTTATTTTTTTTGTCTAACTCGATAAATTAATATATCATTTTCAGTTATTTTTAATATAATCTCAATAATAATAATCCATGTAATGTATGTATTATGATTTTCTATAAAAAAATCACAAAATTGTAAATTATCAAAATATAATCCCGCATAAGAAATTATGTACCCAATCTTGACGAGATTCCCCGCAAATTTCTTCCAGGCGAACGGCGTCGATCTCTACATCAATGGCCATGATCACTGCCTTGAGCACATCAGCAGCAACGACAGGTCAAAGAATGACTCCGAGATGATAATCATGATTGTCATCATCACAATCAGCAGATCACTGCCTTCGATTAGGGGTTTCGTATAATAACCTGTTTGTTCTGGACTCTATGATTCTTTCAGCCCGATTCACTTCCTGACGAGCGGAGCCGGCTCGAAGGCGTGGCGAGGGATTTACACACCTAACACAGACAAGCTGAGGTTTTTCTACGACGGGCAGGGTTTCATGGCCATGGAGCTGACGAGGGACCGTCTCCAGGTCGCCTTCTATGACGTCGCCGGAAAGGTCCTCCACCGATGGAGCGCCGCCAAGGATCTCCACCCCTTCATGTAGAGAGAGAGAGAGAGGGATCAGGGTTTTGCAGATTAAATCATGGAACATGGTAGAATGATGGTTCCTTCTCGGCTGGTTGGAAATGATTGGCGCACTAGCACGAAGATGCATGATTCCTTATCTTAATGCGTTTTATCGACTAGATTAAGACATAAAATGGCTTGCGTTGATGCCCACAAGGTGCATTTAATTGATAGACTGATAGACAACAAGAGAGAGAGAGAGAGAGGACTTTACAGACTAGATGACAGTTATTTGTCTCGTTGTAAAACATCTATACATTAAAACGAAAGTACATAAGGATTGCTTACATTTATGTATTCCGTTAACTGGATTAAGGCATATAGGAAAATAGGGCCAGTGGGTTTGTGCTCATTGGAGCTTCCCAAATCATCTATGGGCGAGAAGCCTGATCCTTACGAAATGAGGTATGTTGCATTATATAAAGGCATGTTTCAATGTTAAATATCACATTTCAGCTATAATAAGCCCTCTAGATAAAGAATCAGCGTCTTGTTTTTAGGGACAACATAGAGAAGAGAGAGAGAAAGAGAGAGAGAGAGAGAGAGAGAGAGAGAGAAAGAGAGAGAGATGGGAGAAGGGAGTTTCCACAATCTTTATTATATGAGTCAAGAGGGTTTTGGTTAGACCCTGAGGAGAAAAACAACGTTTGATCCCCACCATTCTCTGTGGATTCCTCAGACTGTGCACACACACACACACACTATTGAGAAACATGGGGTGATCTTGAAACAAAGCAAGGAAGGATAAGGTGAGCCATCTTTGTACAAGATGCCATAGAGCTATTCTTCGTCTCTTTTTGATGGATCCTCAAGAACACAATCTCTCCCCCCAACACGAGAACTGTTCCTCTAGATGCCACCAACAGTGTATTCAAAGCATAATCAATATTTATGGAACTATGACAACACCTTCTCTTACCACAATTTATAACAACTCCACTTTGATACCTCAACAATAAAATGGTCACTCATGTCACAAACATGATCAAACATACTCCTACAAGATAGAGTCCTTGACATTACAATTCTTATCATTTTAGGGGCCACAAACAACTTTATTTCTTCCAATCTAGTCAATAAGATGCATCTCCCATCTTCACCTATGTCAAATTGTTGGGTTGTCATGGGCATAGTCTTTCCATTCATGGCAAAGGTTTATGAGAAGTTATTTTACTAAAATTGTAAGGTATTAATATTCAAGATAGTTTTTTGCCTATATGATTAAGCAACATTGATAGCATCCTTAATATACAATGACTTCAAACATTAGAACCTATAGAATCCAACTATAAACACTTTACCATTTAGTTTATGTTCAAAGATCACAAGATTATGCTCAAGGGGGATCCTAACCTTATGAAATCAAGAGCCTCTCTAAGGCTTGTAGAATGTGCCTTAATTCATGGCACTAGAGTTCTAATCAAGCTTTATCATATTTGTCAATGTCCTAAAACGTTTGACACCCACTACCTCTATCATGGCAACTCTCTTTCAACACTTGTTTCCAACAATCTTCACCATCTTAGACATATTATTTTCATAGTGCGACGTTAAGTATGTCATTGATGTAACTTAGTCATTGTATAATAAATCAAGTAAATTTAAAATTTATAAAACTAAAAAATACTAATTTTTAAGTATTTAGAAGTATTTTAAAATAAATATATCAATTATAATTCAATAAAAATTCTAAAAAATAGTAGTAAATTTCTAGGTCAATCATAAGAATGTAATATAATATTGGATAATATTTTAGAATTTTTCTCAAATAATATAATTTTTTTATAAATTTTAGATTGAGAAATAAAAATAAAATATATTTAAAATTCACGAAAAAGGAAAATAAGGGTGCGAACGTTAGGATAACATTAGCACCCGACGAATGTAAATCGAATAGAAATTGAGTTTCATCCAACGATTCTTACATAAATGATTACAAACGATTTAATTAGTCAAATTAAGATCTATAAAAGATGAAAAAATTGTAATTGAATGAAGAGTAGTTTGAAAAATTTAAAATCACACAAACTATTTCTAAATGAAGCAAAAATTACGTTGAAAGCAGAAAAAATAGAGTTCTAACGTTGTGTTGATGATGCACCGGAATCCTAAGCGTTCGAAAGAATTATTGTGTAGTGTCTATGACTTTGAAAGCTCTCTTTAGACAAGGACGACGTGAGCAATCTCTAAATCTTCTTGTGAAGTCTAGAGATCCATGCAATGGGTCATTGAATCATCTTCTGTGGCTATTACTCAATAGAGTGAAAAGATGACGACTTTGTGGCTCTTCGGCGACTATCACCTGACGGAAAGGAGCTAGATAGAGGTGGGGTGCATGTTAGGGAGCTTCATCCTCAGGTCCACACAGTAAGAGGAGACTCTTCATCGCATCTGATATGTTCTCAAGAGGTGGCGACTTGTCTCTTGGCATATCGTCCTTTTCTCGCCAACAACTTTTTCATTGATCAAGTGGAAATGATTTACTTAATAGATTCAGATCCTTTTATCATGAATCGTTCAATAATTTTAGTAACAATGTTCTACGAATCACGTTGACGAGATTTTGGCCGATGATCAAACGATTTTGACAACTTAATCCTTCATTGGCGATCTATAGAAAAGTCACGATTTAATCAAATAAAAATACATCTTTTAGCTTTGGTAAGATTTGAACCTGTGCTAGTCACCTGCCAACATGAGAGAGAGAGAATAAGTACGTAAATATCCTTATAAAGTGATATCATTAAGCTACCTCCTAATAAACAAAAGGTATTTTAGGTATTAAAACCTTCAAAATTATTTCGGGAAGGTGTGTTCGCCAATTTAGTCCCACATTGGTTATACGCTGATTCTTGACATGCATATATGATAATGCAAGATTTGAAAATCAATGAGTCCATTTGTTGCATGTGTATGACCACTTTTTACCCCACAGTTGGCTGGCCACCGGTGACATGGAAGGGGATGGTGCACACGTGCCCCCATCGGTCCATAGTTGCTCGAGCCCCTGCTTGCAGCTCTACCCCAACTACGCTTCCAACCTACTTGCGGGCATGGCTGGCCGACAAGGCCCCCCTTTTTTTATTTTTTTATTTTTATTTTTATTTTTTTATCTCAAAAATAAGATTATAAAAACCATATACATTCATATAAAATCATATAATTAGCAAAAAAATCACATTAACCAACTGAAAGCCACTTTTCACAAATTAACACAAATATAAGTATATTTATCATGATTTAAAGCTAAAACTATATTATTTATTAATTATTAAGTCATGATAATGAAGACTTATCACACATGTCAACGTAAATCATTGATAGTCCCTTAGTAATAGAATTATGAAAATAAAATTCACAAATCTCAAAATATCATATTTCAATGCATAAAAAAATACAATTAGAAATGATGCACCTCTAGACACTTTGGACTCTTATATCAAGTATTTAAGAATGATGTCAAGCACTTAAATATTTAAGCACTCATTAGAATAATAATTTAGACCTTCACTTCTTTTATTCACATCTTTATCACTTATTTACTTATAGATATAATTCACAAGATATTTCAATTATCAATACTCATCTAAGAATAATATTGATCCTACATTTTCTTTTTTTCATGTCTTAATTTTTAAAGTTTGCACTATATTTCTTCTATTTTTTTCTATGGTGGATAAGTAACTTTTCCTATAGATATTTGACAATAAGAATGATGTCTCACAGCTTCTATGTCTACTCTTCGTTTTCAAGTCTTTCACATTATCTGCTTATTTTACAACAAGTGTTTTTCTATAGATGTTTTCCGATAATGAGAATGATGTCTTACACCCTCCATATGTACTCTTCTTTTTTAGATTTTTCACATTGCTCTTTTTCTTTTTTAAATTCTGAAATAAGTGATTTCTCCTCACAAGTCTTATAAATAAGGGTGTAAAAATTTCTATTAAATTCAAATAATCAATCAAATTTTCACATCAAGTAAATATTATCTATCATGATCATGAAGTGAAAATCTGTAAAATCAAATCTATGTTATTTATTATATATCCAAAAAGTATTCTAATATTTCATGCTACTAAATTACTCTTTTAACTCAATAAAAATCTTCCTAGTATCTTTTGGTATCAATCAATTTAATTGATTTAATTTTTTGTGCATGTAATATGATATAAGAAATTTGTAAATTAAATAGTTTTGACAGTTTTACTTTCTATTTTCAGTTCTTTATTTAGTAATAATAAATTTGTCAAAAATAAATCAAAAATATCTTATTTATAATTATAATTTCGAATTTCAATAATATATGTCTAGGGGATTGAAATGTGAGAAAAGGGTCTCTAGAATTTCAAATTTCGGGTTGTTTTTTTTTTTTGCTACTTTTGATAGTCTGTAAATTATTTCTATTGTTCCTAATAGAAATAGAAAATAAATATTGTAATTTTTTTGATTTTTTTTAGTTACTTTTCTAAGTGAGCATGAAAACTAATGCAAACACATGTTCTTAATCGTCGTACAACATAAATTAAGAATTAATATTTCACCCACTAACTTAAAAATGACATTGTCCTCAATGACATAGAACAATTAGAATGGAATATGTAGAAAATATAATTTTCAAGTGAACCATGCATTTATGTAGTTAAGTACTAAAAATGTTGTCATAAATGATAAAGCTCAGAAAGACATCACCTCAACCTTGTTTTTAATTTTTCACTTCATCTTACACTCTTCCTCTTGCACTTTTTCGAAAAAAATAAAAATAAAAATAAAAACTACAAAATTTTAAGAAAAATAAAACTTAAAATAAATAAATAGAATGAAATAAAAATCATGAGTTGCCTCCCATGCAGCGTTGAATTTAATGTCTTTAGTTGGACAGTTCTTAGATCATATAAGATGATCTATGGCCATCAAAATATATTTGTATCCCAAGATAAGTTTCATGATACTCTTTTCCAGATTTAGCATAGATTCATGTGCTTCATATATATATATCTTGACATACTTTTAGTCAAAATAAAATGAAAATTAAAATTTGTCTCCCAAAAAAAATATTTTTATCTCTTTTTGTAAAGCTCTCATTTATTAGTGAATACTTTCTATTAATAGACCATAAAATGTGATCAGACCATATAATTTTTAAATTAGCTCTTACCCAATCTAATTAATTTTCATCTAAGTTGATATCTCTAATTCTTCCACTCACCCATTTCTTAATGTATTCTTTTATCTGTATAATCTTTCCTTACTCTATTTTATCTTCCTTATATATTTATTTAATTTATGAGGAGTGAAATATTTTAAGCTTAGACTTAATTCTAATAGGCTGTGGATTTTGAAAGATGGAAAAAGTGTTTACTTTAATCTCAGATATAATGAATTCATTAAAATTCAAATTTTTTCCTCAAAAATTATCTCTGTATTCATATTCATTATTTTCGTTTCTCCTCATTAGTTGAATCAACTCTTTTTCTAGCTTTTCATTTCTAAACTCATCAAATTTCTCATCTTTCCAAGAGTTATCTTTTAATTTCAGTATATGATATACATCATCATCCTCACTATCAACATCCATGATTGTAAAATACTGATTAGATTTATTAATTTCATCTACTACATCTCTCAAATCAACTGATTTTTCCTCACTTGAAATTTATTTTTCCTCATTTCTATCTTTACTCCCTTCTACTAAAATTTGGATGATTTTTTCATGATCAGCTATTATTTCTTCATCTAAAGGCTTTTTCTCTTCATCATCCTCACTATATTCATTCATCAATTGTGAGTAATAAATGATTTTATTCAAAAATTTTGTTACTATATTTTCAGTCTTAATATTCTCATTTACTTGTAATGGCTCATCTATTTTCTCTAATAATTGAGAATAAGGATCATGTAAAATATTCTCACTCAATGTATTCACTATATTTATATTTCTATTTTATGGGTTTTTTTCTAAATTTATCTAATTAGATTCTCCTTGTTGAAATCTTATTGTTGGACAACATTCTGAATTTTTTATTCTCTCATTCTCAAAAAGCTCTTAAATTATATTTGCTGCAACATCATTTGGTTTATTGTTTGCTACACCATTTGGCTCATTTTTTTGCATCATATTCATAAAATTAGGTTGATCTGTGTTCTTATTTTGGATAAAATTTAAAATTTAAATTGGGTCTAAGTGCTTCTGGATTTTGAATATTATTTGGGTCTCTCCACAAAAAATTATTCTCCCAATTAGGATTATAAGAATTAGAAAAATATTCTCTATTTTTACTAAAATCGTGGAGTACTTGTACTTGCTCTTGCTTAAGTTGAAATGATTGATCAAAATTATAATATTAAAATTTGGAATGATAATTTTCATCATGTATAGGACATATATAATTAAATGAAGTCTTTTTAATATGTATTAAATTGAGGGTTACGAGGCTTTCTAATATTGTCAATAAATAAATCATCTTTCTAACCTTTTATTAATCTGATTAACCTCATTTCTTAAATTAGAATCATTTTCATGATATAATTCATAAATTCCTCTTTTCTTATCTCTGTCATATAATTCAAAAGAGGTTTGATATCTAGAATTTTCACTTGAATTCTCATAAAGGTTGTAAATCTCATCAGAGGTTTTCTCCATAAAGGATTTTCCACATAGAAAATCAATCATATTTCTATATTGTTCTCATAATTCATCATCAAAAATTCTATTAAACTACCACTTGGATATAACATGATAATGATAGTTTCTAAGTAAATCTTTGATTTTTTTCCATGTCTCATGCAAAGTTTTTCCTGGCCTTTGAGCAAAACTTCATATATATTTTCTCATATTTTGAGTTTTTCTTAAGGGATCATTTTTTTGAAGAAATGCTTATTCTATATCTTTCCAACTAGTTAATTCTCCATCTAATATGGATAGCCAATAGTAGTTAGCCTTGTCCCTAAGTGTATAAGGAAATAATTTCATCTTATAATTTTTGATGTTACTTGAGGGAAATAAACTAAATTAAAAATCATATAATTTTTTTCTAAATGCTGATGAGGTTCTTCTAAAAGTAATCCATGAAAATTAGGGAGCATTTAGGAAATTTCTGAATTTATTTTGAATTTAATAATAGATGTTAATAGGACTCTAATATTGGATGCTCATTGATACAAATCAGGGATATAGTAATTTTTCATAGCCATTAGATTACTACCAGTTTGACTTGTACTACCTTCAAGATCCATCAAAATTAATTTTTATTTCGAATTTTTAGTGTTGGACGAAGTAGTGGAAGAATTTTTTAGCCTTAGGTGTAAGAATCTTCTACCATACATAAAAATCAATAAATTTAAGAAAAAGGTTTAATAATTGTTACCTTCCTTTAGTTTGCTCTAATGCTTACCTTGTTGATTTTTGTTCTCTCTCTTTTTTAAATTTTTCTACAAAAATAAAATAAGAGTTATTTTTTTTTGTGTACTCTAAGAGAAAAACATAAAAATACCAAATATTATGTAATACATGCCCGACCACGGCACCAAAATTTGACGTGACTTAGTCATTATAATAAATCACATAAATTTAAAATTTATGAAACTAGAAAATACCAATTTTCAGATATTTAGAAGTATTTTTGAATAAATATATCAATTATAATTCAATAAAAGTTTCAAAAAATAGTGATAATTTTCTAAGTTGATCACAAGAATATAATATAATATCAGATAACATTTTAGAATGTTTCTCAAAGAATACAATTTTTTATAAATTTTAGACTAAAAAATAAAAATAAAATATATTTAAAATTTACGATAAGGAAAAATAAGGGTGCGGACGTCAGGATGACGTCAACACTCGATGAACATGAATCAGAAAAAAATAGAATTTTTTCTAATGATTCTTACGTTAGCGATTACAGACGATTTAATTGGTCAAATTAAGATTTGTAAAAGCTAGAAGAATCGTAATTGAATGAAGAGTAGTTTAGAAAATTTAAATCACATAAATTATCTCTAAATGAAATAAAAATTAAATTGAAAGTAGAAAAAATAGAGTTCTATTGTCACGACGGCGATGCGTCGATAATGTACTAGAATCCTAAGCATTCGAGAGGATTGTCATGTAGTGTCTATGGCCTCGAAAACTCTTGGATAAGGACGATCTGAACAATCTCTAGATTTTCTTGCAAAGTCTAGAGATCAATGAAATAAGTCATTGAATCGTTTCCAACGGCTTCACCCAACGGAGCGAAAATACGACAATTTTGCAGTTGTCACCCGACGGAGAAGAGCTAGATGGAGGTGGGGCATGTGTCAAGGACCTTCATCCTCAGGTCCGCACAGCAAGAAGAGTTCTTTATTGCATTTGATATGCTCTCAAAAAGTGATGACTCGTCTCTCACCGGATCGTCTTTTTCTCGATGGTGGCATGTTCGTTGATCAATTGGAGATGATTTACCTGATGGATTCGTGAACCTTTTATCTCAAATTGTTCAATAATTTTAGTAACAATGCTACACGAATCGCGTTGATGAGATTTTCACTAATGATCAAGTGACTCTAGCGACTTAAGTCTTCACCGGTGATTTGCAAGAAAGTCACGAGTTAATCAGATAAAAATACGTCTTTTGGCTCTAGTAGGATTCGAACTTGCGCTGGTCGCCCACCTACATGAGAGAGAGGGAATAAGTATGCAAATATCCTTATAAAGTGACGTCATCAGGCTACCTCTTTATGATAAATAAAGGATATTTTTAGTATTAAAATCTTCAAAATCATTTCAAGGAAGATGTGACCGCCAATTAGTCCCACATCGATTATACACCAATTGTTGAGATGCATATATGATAATGCAAGATTTGGGAATCAATGAGTTCCTTTCTCGTGTGTGTACGACCACTCTTTGTCCCACAGTTGGTTGGGCATCGGTGATGTGGAAGGGGAGTTGTGCACATGTGCCCCCATCGGTCTATAGCTGCTTGAGTCCTTGCTCTTGGCTCTGCCTCGATTGCACTTCTGACCTACTTATAGGCCCAGTTTGCCGACGGGTCCCTCCTTTTTCTATTTTTTAAGTTTTTTTCTTTTTCTTTATTTATCTCAAAAATAGGATTATAAAAATCATATAAATTCGTATAAAATCATATAATTAGCCAAAAAATCACATTAACTAACTAAAAACCAATTTTCACAAATTAACATAAATATAAGTCTATTTATCAGGAGTTAAGGCTAAAAATATATTATTTATTAATTATTAACTCATGATAATGAAGACCTGTTAGCCATCAATCTTTGTCTTGGGACTTCCTCCATATATGTGAGATCATATTGATATCTTCATATACAAAATTAGAAATAGATTGCATGATCAAAGAAATTTGTGCCACATATATTATACAACCATTAATCAACCTATTTTTGAGTCATGGTTTATGAGTTCAAAAGAAATATAATACTTGAAGATTTGGTGTGGATTATCATATGTTAAATTTTGGCCACCATTCCTTATCATAGATTTGGTGGTAAATGAGCCTCTTGATGAATTACCCAATTATATGATATTTTCTAAACTCAATCTTTACTCAAGTTATCATCAAATATATCATTTGAATTATTCAATACCCCAACTAATTTTCAAGCACTTATGAACAACATCTTCCTCACAATATTAAGAAAATCTGTCCTTGTTTTCTTTGACAATACATTGATCTACAACCTTGATCACCACTCCCATTAAAAATATCTACATTAGGTCTTCTCTATCTCAACATCCCATAAATACATATTAACACCAAGAAATGAATCCTTCAGCCACAACTCACTATAATACTTGTGTCATAGGATCTTTGCAAAAAGTGTTGTAGTCAACTAAGACAAGATCATTGCAATCAAAGGTTGGTCTAATCCTGCCACTATTAATGAGTTTTGATAATTCCTTAATTTAATGAGTTATTGCAGAAGATATCTAAATAATTTAAACATTAATATATTCATGACAACAATCTTTAATTCAATTCACATCAG
Source organism: Spirodela intermedia (assembly GCA_902729315.2). NCBI lineage: Eukaryota > Viridiplantae > Streptophyta > Magnoliopsida > Alismatales > Araceae > Spirodela > Spirodela intermedia. The sequence goes on from LR746271.1 coordinate 3,766,456, forward strand.
ATATCATTAATTTCAAGATATTTAACTTATTTTTTAAAAATCATCAAAATCATATTTTCTCTTCCTTTTATCATATGTTGAGTTAATCCTTAACTCAACATATCTTCCTTTTATCACCTAAAGTTTATTTACAAATGAGAATTTATGATAATCATTCTCATCATTAAAAAATAGTAACATTATATATTGGGCCACCCATTTATCATTCATATGTGTCAGAAGGTTAAGGATTATGTTATTAAAGTTTAAGGGAATGTTGGGAAAGTATCTCTAAGGTTTGTTCCTATTTAAGGGACTTAAAATGTGAGAGAAAGGTTATAGATTGTTGTTTATTGTTCTCCCCTCTGTCCTCTATTACATATGTCATCTCTCTTTTGTCTATATTTTCTAACAATATGGATAAAATGAGTCTCAAATTTCGCTTAGAGTAATGACAAATTATTAGTTCAAAATCAAATTCAAGACAAGAGAAAAAAAAGGACAGTTAACAATATTTCAAAAATCTCAAATTGAAGTTTTCTCAAACAATTAATTGTATCTTTTCCTCATCTTTTAGACCACCAATAGTTTCACTTAGAAGTACATGTGTCACCTCAATTGTCTCAAATTAATCGTGACCTATAGGAGAACACATACCTCTCATTATTCTCTCCCTTGTGACCTCTTGCTTTATAAAGGGCATTATACTACCTTGAGATTATAATTTCATTCTAAAAAATTTCAAGGAATATCATACCTCTTCAATCAAGGGACACTTGAAATTTCTACGTACCTATAAACACATCAATCATGATCTCTATTAGAATGAGATGAAAAGACACATCAAAATAAATATGATGCTCTATCCTCTAGTTGTTTGCTACAATTGTGAGAATATATCTCAATGGATTTCATGGAAGGACTTTTTAAATTGAAAGTTTATTCATCTATCTTGGTGGTTTTAGATTAACTAAGAGATTCATTCATTGTTCTCCTCCTCAAGATATATGTACAGACTTTGATGTTTTTGGCATTTTCTTAAGTAAACTTAGAATTTTACTTTCTATTAGATTGAATTGTGAAGCATTGTTAAGTAACTTCTAGACCGAGCTATTTCACAGCATATTACCCACAAACAAATAGATGATATATAGTGGTTAACTACTACTTAGAAATTTACCACCAATGGTTTGTTCATTAGTACTCATGAATATGGATTTAGTGGCTTTCCTATACATAATATTATTACAACACCACCTTTTGTTCCACCATTAAGATGATGATATTTCAAGTTATTTATGGTTAGCCTCTTCTTCCACTAGTCTGCTTTAGCTCCCAAGCTATCTTGATTACATCTATTAAATAATTACTTCAAACTTGAGCTGTTATTCTAGATCAGCTTAACATACACTTAACTCAAGCTCAATCATGTAAGAAAATTTATCTTGACAAGTATTACCATGATCTCTCCTTCAACATGGACAATATGACCTATTTCAGACTGTCTTTATCATCATCAAACCCTCACTTGAAATCAAAATGAGAAGTTAGCTCTTCATTTTCTTTATCCTTATCACATTCTAGAGAAAATCGAGCAAGTAGCTTACAAATTGAACTTCACTTCACAATCCCACATCTAGTGTTCCACATTTCATAGTTTTCGAAGACCAATCATTTCAATCATTCAAATTATTTCTAATTCTTGACGATCACTTGTTTTGAGCCATTGAACCTCTTGCACTTCTTGACATTAGATATACCAACTTTAGCTATAAACTTCTCATCAAATAGAAAATATTTTTAGATTTTAAATCTTCTTAGAAATAAGCTACTCTTTTTTGACAATAATTTCCTGATTTTCACAATGAAGACAAGGTGATGTCTACAAAGGAGAGTATTGATAGATCTTCAAGAACACAATCTCCCACCATTGTGAGAACTGTTCTTCTAGATATGATTAATAATATTTTTGAAACATCATCAATATCTACAAAACCATGATAATAAGTTCCTTTACCATAATCAACAACTCCGTAGAACTCGGATGCCTCAACAACATAATGGCCACTCAAACTAAACACATAATTGAACGTACTCTTATAGGAAACAAAATAGAATGATATTTAATAGAAGAAATCTCTTATCTTGAAAGGAGGAGAGGGTTGAATATAGAATGTGGGGCCAGGAAAAGACAATCATTATCTCTCTCTCTATGGTTTTTATGTTCTCTCCTTGTCCCTTTATCTCTATATTCCTTCCTCTATTCTTTTCCTTGAAGTAATCATATACCTATGATGTATTCTCTTTTATAAGTTTGGAGTTTTTTCATTATCCTATAGTTAGAGGACCTAGTTGAAAGTTTTGCTAAATGTTAGAATTATTTGTCATTTAATGTTTTCATCTTATTATTACTTACGATAGTCAATCATTGGTTCTTTGATATGACATTTGCATCTACCAACACTATTAAAAGGCTCAGAAAACCATGAGCAGACAATGATTAGTTGTCCTGACTATAGAACATGGATCATTCTAATGGTGGCTGCTGATAGGACACTGTAGGTGACAATAGCCAATAGTCATCAACACCTTTTTTATGAAGATATGACATTTCAGTCCTTGTGTAGAATGATGTGTGGAACCACCCCCCTATAAGAACAACTAGGGGCTTAAGGAATATGGGAGGGGAGAGAGAGAGAGAGAGAGAGAGAGAGAGAGAGAGAGAGAGAGAGAGAGAGAGAGAGAGAGAGAGTTTTATGTATTTTCATAAGAGAGCTTTGAAGATTGGTAATCTCAAAATGGATTCTATTCTCCCTTGTCTCTATTTTTTCCTTTAGTTCTTTTTCTTTTTATTCTTTTCTTTGATGATAACTTCTACTAATCATGTTATCCACCATTTTTAATTATAGAATCATCTTTTTTGATCACACGACATGATCCCTCTCTCATTATTTCTGGCTCTTGTGATCTTAATTCAACAAGATCTATGAGGTCTTATCATCTTAGTATTACAGCCATCATGTTATCCATGGTCAGTGATAAGGTGGAACAAATAGATAAAGAGTTGGAAGAGATTTGCTAGGATATTTCTGTCCTTCAGCACAATATTGTTATCTTAATGCAACGAGATGAAGTGGTTGGTCAATAATGAACTATTTTTTTCACATTATAGAATAACATTCTCAATATATCAATTCTTCATCTTTGTATGCATTGGTCAAATGAATCCATTGAAAGACTATCAATGAGTTTAATCAAGATCTTGAAAGATCTAAAGGCTAGGCAAAATACCAAGAGGGGGGGGCGAATTGGTATTTTAAAAATCTCGGATTTTCTTTCTGGATAGTAGATGTGTCAACACGTGTTAACATAGCTCTGCGTAATTATCTACGTGCAGGATTATTTTCTCTCTCCTCCGGTGGGTTCTCACTATGAGACAAGAACTTTTAATATTGGTTCGTCCCTCACCTAGCTACTTAAGTCCAGGAATATCCTTCCTACAAGTATTCCACTATCTCCCTCAAAAGTACACACTGAAATTAATGGGATCAGTAGCTCAATACCTCAGGTTTGACCTCCGCAGAGATCCAACCCCTTCCGGGTCAAACAGGGCTGAGAGCACCTCATACCTCTGCCTAAAATCACTCTCCACTCACTACCGAGTTACCTTAGGCCTGATGGAGAGACTCCTTGAAATATTCAAGCTTTATCTTGATCGCCAATCGTTGATAAAGAAGGATGATGCAGTCTGCTCGCGGTTGAAGCTCGGCGGTGATGATTCTTGATCGTGAGAGAGATAACTCGTAGTAGATCAAAGTGGAATCGTTGTTGTTGATCTCATTAGCTTCCTTTACTTGTAGGGTGTCGTCCTCCAACGGATTTCCGCATTTTGCTCAAGAGATAAAATCGGAAAGTCAGTTCAAATACTTACCGTTTTCCGGAACGCGCGGCAACGACCTCTGACCATTGCGAATTTCTATTCTCTGGTCCGTTCGACTTGAAACTTGAACAGGAGATTCGTTTCTCACAGACGAACAACTTTCCTGTTGATTTCGTCTTCAGATTCGAACGTTAAGCTGGTCGTTTTCTCCACGTAAGCAGCTGACGTGTCATCGTCCAGATTTCCGGTTCGAGACTCACAAGAGCTCATTTGATATTTCGAACCATTTTCTTTTTCTTTTAATGATACACGTGACTAATGAATAATAGCTGCACCTAAATGGTTAAATAATCATGGATAAATGAACTAAAACCATAACCATAATTTACCTATTAAATATTTGTTTTCCAACAAATATTTATCCATATATATGTGGCGCTCCACGTATTCATCAATTTCACTTAATCTCAAGGTTACCAATAATGTCACAAGATAAATAATAGATTTATTTGCATGAAATCTATGAGGCATTTATGATAATCTTGTAAACAATATCAAACATGAATTATATATTTTCTCATATAATTGTACTATCAAAATTTATGCCCAAGGGCATCAATAGATCTACTATCTCAAGTACAAGATGATGACTCAACAACATATAAATGACCATGATGTTGTCATGAAGATTGACGTCAAGGAGGAGTGGAGGCAACTATAGCCAATGGTACAAGTTTGTTTTTGAAACCATCGAACAACAACTGCAAATTAGAGATGTTGATCTTCAATTGAGAAAATCTAGAAGGATAGATTTTATATAATGATTTATTCTTTTCAATACACTGAATTAATGATATTAAAAATTCGTGATTGCTGGTATAAGTATCAAAGGAAAGTTATTAACATGATTTAAGTGGATGATAAAATGAGAAGTTTTCAAGGGCTTACGTCATAAGTTATTAGAGGTGTTTAATAATAATCAATTTAATTTTCTTTGCCAACAATTCTTAGAGATTAAGTAAAAATGAATGATGACAAAATACTAAGAAAAGTTTGAATTCATGATGGCCATCATAGGTGATAATCAATAACGTGTCATTTAGAACAATTTTCTTAAGAGATTGAAGAAGAAAATTAGATTATAAGTAGGACTCTTAAAGTTGGTAAAGTTAAACACATTTATGCATATGGCACATAAGGTGGAGCCAATAAGTATCAACTTCTAGTCATCATATGGTAAGTTCAAGAATTATAAAACCACAAATGAGAGTAATTTATACAAGACTACACACTTTAGTAACAAAAACGTTTATTTAAATCCCATACACACAATCTTGAAGGAGGTTATGTAGAACGAATATAATAAGTGATGTTGACGAGAAGGGTTAAACCATAAGATTAGATTAACTTCGAATAAAGATATGCATGTATTTATAAGTAAGAGGAGAGAGAGAGAGATAATGGGCCCAAGTGGGCCATGTAGAGGAGGATGTCTGAACATTCTCCCTCAAACTAGAGCATGTAAGTTAAACATGTCAAGATTGGTATAAATAGCATCATAGGACACTCTTGTAAGACTCTTGATGAAGATATTTGCCAGCTGGTTGGATGAAGTGACATGTAGTATAGAGATAATCCATGTCAGAACTTTGTCTTAGATGTAGTGACAATCAATTTTGATGTGCTTGGTCTGCTCGTGAAATGTAGGATTCGTGGCAATAAAGATTGCTGCTTGATTGTTACAATACATAAACATAAGTGTTTGAAGAGTGACACCTAGGCTCTCCAGAAGAGAGCGAAGCCATACCATTTCATGTATAGTCTCAGTTATATAATAATATTCGGCTTCTACACTAGAACAAGATATCACATTTTGCTTCCTAAAGCCTAAAGTGACTAGGTTGTTACCAACATACATGTAGAAGTCAGTCGCCGACTTTCGATCTCTTTTGTCACCAGCATACCCAGTATCTATGTAGGCTTTAACACGTAGATGACCATGACATCTATAGATGAGCCCCTTCCCTAGAGCTCATTTGATATAGGCTAGGACACGTAGCAGTCCCCCTTAATGAACTTAATGAAGCTCTTGTATAAGTTGACTGGGAATACTGACTATATGTATGATGTCAGGATAAGTAATAGTGAGATATATTAGTTTTTCTAATAATTACTAATAGCGATTAACATCCTTAATTAGAGGTAAAGTCATAACCTAGAACTTTAGACGTGCCTCCATAGGTGATAACTTTGATTTGTAGCCAAGAAACCTCATTTCTTGAAGAAGGTCGAAGACATGTTTCCTCTGAGATGAAGTTAGCTTGCCTCACTAATAAGCAAACTCTATCATAAGAAAGTAGTGCAATGTCTCCAAGTATCTTGTGACAAAGTGTTCTTGCTGGTAGGCTTTGGTGGTAGAGATGCCTCCCTCATCACTCTTTGTCACAAGAATGTCATCAACATACACAACTAGGATGATCATATCTCCAAGTGTGGTCTTCGTCAAGATAGTGGGGTCAAAAATATATAGAGTGAAGCCGAAGATAGTAAGCTATTGAACTTCACAAACTAGATTCAATAACTCTACTTGTGTCCGTAGATAATATATTGAAGTAAAAAAACCTGAGAAGACTCCCCCTAGATAACATACCATGTAAGTTGCTCTATGAAAACTGATCCAAGTCATCATAGAGGAAAACAGTAGACACGTCTAACTAGTGAAGTGAAGTCTCCATGTAATCAATGTCATAGGCTTGAATGAAATCACGAGCAACTAAGTGAGCTTTGCGATGAGTGATTGAGCTATTTGAGTTGTACTTTAGTGTGAAGACCCACTTGCATGTCACAATGTTGACATCGGTCAGACGAAGGACAAACTTTCACATGCCATAAGAAACTAGTACTCTTATCTCTAAATCCATAACTACTTTCTAGGTAAAGGCCTAAAGTGGCTCAACATACGATTGTAGAATTGATTTTAAGGTCATGAAAAAGGTAAAAACATAAAAGGTGAGGTAAATGCAATCATAAAAGACAAAGTGGGATATACTCGATAACATCAATAGAGGTCACATAGCGACAGGTGCTGGAAAAATATACTCGATAACCCTTTTGGGTGCATGAGTAACCCACGAAGACACCTTTTAGAGCACAAGGAATGAGTTTAGAAAGAGATGACGAGTGATTATGAATGAAAGCGGTGCAACTAAAAACCTAAGGAAGTAAAGAAAAAAGAGAAGCATCGGGTATGACACGTTGGAGAGAAATGACACCACCTACTGGAGTGAAAGGAATGTAATTTTGAAGATAAGTGGCGGTCAAGAGTGCGTCAAACCACATGTAATGTGGAACATACATCTCAATGAGTAGTGTGAGTGATGTAAGTAAGTGGTGGTTGATAAGTCTTCATTATCATGAGTTAATAATTAGTAAATAATATAGTTTTAACCTTAACTCATGATAAATAGACTTATATTTGTGTTAAAGTGTGAAAAGTAGTTTTCAATTGATTAACGTGAATTTTTGGCTAATTATGTGATTTTATACAAATTTATATGATTTTTATAGTCTTGTTTGGGATAAATGAAGAAAAAAAAAAAGCAAAATGGAAGGGACCAGCCGACTAGTCGGGCCTGCAAGTAGGTCGGAAGCACAGCCAAGGAGAGCTGCAAGTAGGGGCTCGAGCAACTAGGACCGATGAGGGCATGTGTGCGCCACTCTCCTTCCACATCACTAGTGGCCAGCCGGTTGTGGGGAAAGGAGTGGTCGTACACGCAGGAGAAAGGGACTCATTACTTCCAAATGTGATATTACTATATATTCGCCTAAAACTTCGACGCACAAGTGATGTGGGACTAAACCTGCGTCACACCTTCTCTCGAAATCTTTCGAAGATTTGAATACCTAAATTACCCCTTCATTATAATAGAGATATACCATGATGACGTCACTTAATAAGGGCATTTGAATACTTATTTCAATCTCTCTCATGCAGGCGTGCAACCGGCGCAGGTTTGAATCCTCCTAGAGCCAAAACTCATATTTTTATTTGATTATCACAAGTTTCCTACAGATCGTCAGTGAAGGATTAAGTTGCCAAAATCACTAGATCATCAGCAAAAATCTTGTCAATGCGATTCATAGAGTATTGTTACTAAAATTGTTGAACGATTCGTGATAAAAAGATCGTGAATCCATCGTGTAAATTATCTCTGATTGATCGACGAATAAGCCGTCGTTAGGAAGAGGACGATTTGCCGGGAGATGAGTCGTCACCTCTTGAGAGCAGACTGGATGTGATGAAGAGCCTCCTCTTGCTGCACAGATCTAAGGATAAAGCTCCCTAACACGTGCCTCACCTCCATCTAGCTCCTCTTCGTCAAGTGACAACCGCTAGAGAGCCTCAAAGTCACCATTTTTCTGCTCTGCCGGGTGACAGCCACCGAAGACGACTCGATGACCCATTTCATTGATCTTTAGACTTCACAAGGAGATCTAGAGATTATCCATGTCGTCTTTGTCTAAGGAGAGCCTTTGACATTGTAGACACTGCACAACAATCCTCTCGAACACTCAAGATTCTAATGCATCACCGACGCATTACCGTCGCAACACTAAAACTCTATTTTCTTATTTTCAACTTAATTTTCACTTCATTTAATGATAATTTATGTGATTTAAATTTATCAAGCTATACTTCATTCAATTACAATTCATCTAGCTTTTACAGATCTTAATTTGATTAATTAAATCGTCTGTAATCACTTACGTAAGAATTGTTGGCTAGAACTCTATTTCTGCCCGATTCATGTTCGTTAGGCGCTAATGTCATCTTGATGTCCTCACCCTTATTTCCTTTTTTATGAATTTTAAATATATTTTATTTTCATTTCTTAGTATAAAATTCATAAAAACTTGTATTCTTTGAAAACAATTCTGAAAAACTATCTGATATTATATTATATCCCTATGATTGACCTGAAAAATTATCACTATTTTTGGAAGTTTTATTGAATTATAATTGATATATTTGTTCAGAAATACTTCTAAATATCCAAAAATTAGTATTTTTCAGTTTTATAAATTTTAAATTTGGGTGATTTACTATACAATGACTAAGTCACATCAGTAATGTTTACATTCAACAACTTTATTCTATTAGAAAATGTATAAATTGGTGGTTGATAAATAATACCACAATTAATATAAAAGGTGCAAATGACATCTTGAATAAATTCAAATATATTGTTTGTGTGAAGAACCTTAGGTGTGGTGAAATATTGGGTAATAATCTCAGTAATAAATTAGGTAACAATAGAGAGAACTTGAGATCAATCATGGAGGAGATAAACCCAACTTACAAGAGTGTAATCATCAACGAAAATAATGTAATAAAAATGTCTAGTGATGGAGACAACTCGAGAGGGTTCTCAAAAGGCGTAATGAATAAGATTGAATGGAGCTGAAAATAAAATATTGTCACGACTAAAATAAGAAGAACGATAATATTTGTCTAATTGACATGACTCACATACAAATTCATTAAGAGACAATCACAGCAAAGTTTTATTAAGTTTTGAAAAATAAGAATAACTTAAACGTTAGATGCCACAAAAGAGAAAAAGTAACAGTGAAAACAACAAAACGTGCTCGAATGTCGCAAGAAGGTGCATTCGAGACGAGTTTGTAAATACCTTAACCATTCTCACATCTCAAATCAATCCTTCATCTGATATGCAAATTCTAGAAGAGTAGTAGAAAGGAAAAAAATATAATGGTGCAAAGTAGGGCATGAGTGATGACATTGATATATAAAAGATTTATAAGAAAACTAGGAATGTAGAGGACTTGGGTTAATAGTAGGTAATAAGTCTTCATTATCATGAGTCAATAATTAGTTAATAATATAGTTTTAACCTTAACTTATGATAAATAGACTTATATTTATGTTAAATTGTGAAAAATAATTTGGTTAATATGAATTTTTGACTAATTATGTGATTTTATATAATTTATATAATCTTATTTTTAAGATTAATAAAGAAAAATAAAATAACATAAAAAGATAGAAAAAGTAGGAGACCCGCCGGCCAACCGGGCCCAAAACAGGTCAAAAGCATAGTTGAGTAAAGCTACGGGCAAGGGCCCAAGCGGCTAAGGATAGACTGATAGGGGCCATGTGTGCGTCACTTCCCTTCCATGTCACCAATAGCTAGTTGGGCATGGGGTAAGAAGTGGTCGTACACACACAAAAAATTGACTCATTGATTCCTAAATCTCGTATTACTATATATTTATATCAAAATTTAATGTATAATCGATGTGGGACTAAATTGGCAGTCATACCTTCTCTGAAATATTTTAATAATATTTTTACCTCAAATACCTCTTATTTATTAGAAAGAGTTACTGTGATGATGTCACTTTATAAGGGTATTCACATAATTATTTCACTTTCTCTCATGCAGGTAGGTGACTGATGAAGGTTTGAATCCTACCAAAGCCAAAACTTATATTTTTTATCTAATTAAATCACAATTTTTCTATAGATTGCCAGTGAAGGATTATGTCACTAAAATTACTCAATCATCGGCGAAAATCTCATCAATGCGATTTGTGGAGTATTGTTACAAAAATTATTGAACAACTCACAATAAAAGGATCGCAAATCCATCAAATAAATAATCTTTGATTGATCGACGAATAAGTCATTGTCGAAAAAAAGATGATCTATCAAGAGATGAGTCACCACGTCTTGAGAGCATACTAGATGCGATGAAGAGCCTCCTCTTATTATGCGGACCTGAGAATAAAGCTCCCTAAGAGGTGCCCCAGCTCTATCTAATTCATCTCCGCCGGGTGATAGACATCGGTGAGTTGTAAAGTCATCGTATTTTGCTCCATCAAGTGACAGTAGCTGGAGATGATTCAACGAGTCATTTAATTGATCTCTAAACTTCGTAAGAAAATCTAGAGATTGCTCATATCATCGTAGTCTAAAGAGAGCTTTGAGGCCATAGACACTAGACAACAATCCTCCATAATACTCAAGATTCTAATGTAGCACCGTCGTGATGACAAAATTCTGTTTTATCATTTTTTAACTAGTTCAACTTCTACCATCATTTTTTAGACTTTGAAAGGAGATCTAGGGAATGTCTAGGTTGTCCATGTCTAAAAAGAACCTTTGAAGTTATAGCCATTGTTCAATGATCCTCTCGAACACATAAAATTTCAGTAATTACTGTTTTGAGGTTGAAACTCTGTCTTTCTTGTTTTCAACTTAATTTTCACTTCATTAAGTGATAATTTGTGTGATAATTTGTGTGATAATTCTTTTGACTTTTATAGATCTTAATTTGATCAAGTAAATCATCTATAATCGCTTACATAAGAATTACCGAGTAGAACTCTATTTCTATCTAATTCACATTCATTGGACACTGACGTCAATCTGACGTTTGCACTCTTATTTTTCTTTTTCATAAATTTTAAATTATTTTATTTTTATTTCTTAGTCTAAAATTTATAAAAAACTATATTCGTGGTAGAAAATTCTAAAATATTATCTGATATTATATTACATCCTATGATTGACATGAAAAATTGTCATTATTTTTGGAACTTTTATTGAATTATAATTTTCAAAAATATTTGAGAATTAGTATTTTATAGTTTTATAAATTTTAAATTTATTTGACTTATTATACAACAACTAAGTCATGTTAATAGGATATAGGTCACAATGGTGATGCCATGACCTTTGACCAAATAATTTGTCCAACCATCAGTAATAGTTACCAAGGGGTAAGTCATGATGTGATGAAATGAGAAAAGTATGAAAGGTGTACTAATCATATGGGCATAAGCCCCCGAGTCAAGAATCTAAAGTGATAAAGAGCCAAGTAAGACATGTGTACCTAACATAGAGGCTTCCAACATAAATACAAGATTGACAAAGAAAGGTGTATAAGAGAAAGCAAACGTGAACCACTTTTAAACTTCATAGTCTGCTATCGTAAAAGTCATATGTAGGAGGAGATGTCGCAAAGTGAATTGTAGATGAGAATGAGTGTCAAAGATAATGGCTTGAGCCTACTCAGGCTTGCTGAACTCCTTCTAGTACTTGTTTGATGGGTGGCTTGACTTACCATAATAAGGGCATGGTAGAAAGGCATTGCGGTCTTTACCTTTGGGAGGGCGACCATTGTGAGACTTTGAGTTATGACCATCATCCCAACTACGAGTAGATGTAGTCAAAACCGATGAGGTCAACATGACAACTAGCTAAGTGGTGCTCAATTGAGTAGTAAGTGTGCCCGAGCTCACACGAAGTGCTGCAAAAAAAATTGATGAAAGGTTTGGCACATGATCACCCTAGAGAATTTGACCATAAATCTGTGAAACAACATTCAGATGTAGACCACTGAGATAGATATACACTAACATAGAACTCTTGTTGATACTGCTCAAAGATCCGAAGGTCGATGGTCGGAGGCTGATAAAGAGACAACTTTTGGATGATTGTCTGAAGTCGTCCAAAGTGTGCTTGGAATGAGAGAGCACCTTACTTATAAGTGAGAAGAGACTCGAATAATTACACAGTATGACTGATATTATCTTGTTGGCATACATGATGTATATTGTGAGCCAAAGTTGCTTGGCGAGCATAATATGAGCAAAGGGCTATGTGATAGATATTGTAACAGCAAAAGTCATGATGGCAAAGGGGCTATGATGGCAGGGGCCGTGATGGTAGGGTGATGTGTATTTATCTAATAATATTTATAATTAAGACTTAATACAATATTAGTATGGAAATAAGTCTCAGGTCAAACACAAAGAGATTGATTATTTGTCGTGAAAATTAATTTAGTTTATATATAAACTGATTTTAATATTTTATCACTATTTAACAGAAATAATAAAATAGAAGGACAAGGTGAAAAGAATAAAAGAAGGGAAGCAGAGAAAGGAAGGAGAAAAAGAGAGAGAGAAGAGAGAGCTCTCACAAAGGGCAAAAGAAGAGACCTCTCGTGAAAGAAAGAAAAAGAGAAGAGAAAATCTCACATAAAATTTAGAGAGAGAAAAGTCTCACGAGAGAGAGGAGAAGATCGATCAAGAGAGAGGGGGAGATCGATCGAGAGAGAGGAAAAGAAAGGGAGAGATCTCACGAATGACGGAGAGAGAAGAAGAGGTCTAGTGAGGGAGGGAGAGAGAGAAATAATAAAGAAAGAGAGAAATACGATCAACCCATTTTCACGGTAACTATTATTCTCGAACGAATGTGTGTGCAAGAATTCACACACATGACATGAGGTCAGTCGTGAATGTCTCTAATTTGTTTTAACTAATGAATACTCATTAATCAGCCTTTAATCTTAGAGATTTCACGTTCAAAATAAAAAAAAATCATTATTTGTGAAATGTTGAGAACATGAATACATCGAGATTCAAGTGTAAAAATTAATAGAAAATAAATTAAAAATGATCTTAGCTTGATCTCATATGAGTTTGAGAGGATTCAGAAGAAGAACAAAGATCATTCATCAAGTTTTGAATTAGTTCTACTCATTTCAATCGAAACATGCATGAAACGGAAGTAACTTACCAAAGTTAAGTCATTACCCAAGTTTAGTCTGCCTCTTAGACAATTAGATACACTGATGTAGTGGCTTGGTTTTGTCTAGACGTGTCACAGCACATCGAAAGTCGTAGAAGTATCGTTCAAAAGTGATGCGTCACTTGTCGGAGAGATCCACTAAAATGAGGGGTCGACCATGCTGTCACCATCATCTAAGGAGAGAAGGGAAGAGCTGACCACTCGTTAAAGACCTTGAGTGTAGTTGGGGGAGGAAGGAATGAGCTCACTGATCGTCAAAGGCGTTGATTGCACGAAAGGAGGGAAGAATGGATTGTCGTATTCATGATTGCCATCAAAATTTTAAAGATAATTGTAATGTCTATTTTATTAGATAATAATCTATTATTATCTTTATATCCCTAATAGTGATAAGTGCGAGAACTTAAGTTCCCAATATCGTGACACTTCACAAGCCACTAGATCAGATGTCCTTGGTCATATGGTGTGCTGATGACATAGGATCAACTCGCTATGAACCGCTATCGACTGAAAACTTACGTCCATGGTACCTCCTTAGCCATCATATCATAATCTATGACGATGTGAATGCTAAGCAATGTCAGATTCACAAACTACTGATGGATTGGTTTATGCATCTAGTATCATAGTAGCTCACCCACTACAAGATCTGACTTATTTGATGATATGACTCGTTGAACACCACTAGATGACACTGCACTCCAGATGGTTGTCTTGAAACACACAATAAACTTTAGTCTCATGATAAGTCTTCATTATCATGAGTTAATAATTAGTAAATAATATGGTTTTAGCCTTAACTCATGATAAATAGACTTTTTATTTGTGTTAAAGTGTGAAAAGTGGTTTTCAGTTGATTAAGGTGAATTTTTGGGTAATTATGTGATTTTATATGAATTTATATGATTTTTATAGTCTTACTTTTGAGATAAATGAAGAAAAATAAATAAAAATAAAAATAAAATAAAATGGGGGGGACCCACCGGCCAGTCGGGCTCGGAAGTGTGTTGGAAGCGCGGTCGGGGAGTAGCCACGAGCAGGGGCTCGAGTAGCTTGGACCGATGGGGCACATGTGCGCCACTCCCCTTCCATGTCACCGGTGGCTAGCCGACTGTGGGGCAAGGAGTGGTTGTACACGCGCAAGAAATGGACTTGATCGGAAATGTAATATTATTATATATTCACCAGAAACTTTGGCGCACAACTGGTGTGAGACTAAACCCGTGTCACACCTTCCTCAGAAAGGGGGGGGCAACCGGCCCGGGTTCGAATCCTCCTAGAGCCAAAACTCATATTTTTTATCTGATTATTGCGACTTTCCTGCAGATTGCCAGTGAAGGATTAAGCAACCAGAATCGCTAAATCATCAATGAAAATCTCGTCAACGTAATTCGTGGAGCATTATTACTAAAATTGATGAACGATTCGCGATAAAAAGATCATGAATCTATCGAGTAAAGCATCTCCGATTGATCGACGAACAAGCCGTCATCAGGAAGAGGATGATCCGTCGGGAGACGAGTCGCCACCTCCTGAGAGCGTACCGGATATGATGAAGAGCCTCCTCTTACTGTGCGGACCTGAGGATGAAGCTCCCTGACATGCGCTCCACCTCCATCCAGCTCCTCTCCGTCGAATGACAGCCGCTAGAGAGCCGCAAAGTCGTTGTTTTTCCACTCCGTCAGGTGATAGCCGCCGGAGATGATTCAACGACCCATTTCATTGATCTCTAGAGTTCGCAAGGAGATCTAGAGATTGCCTACATCGTCCTTGTCTAAGGAGAGCCTTCGAAGCCATGGACATTGCATGACGATCCTCTTGAACGCTCAGGATTCCGGTGCATCGCTGACGCATCGCCGCCGCGACGCCAGAACTCTGTTTTCCTACTTTCAACTTAATTTTTGCTTCATTTAGTGATAATTTTTGTGATTTAAATTTATCAAGATATACTTCATTCCATTACGATTCTTTCAGCTTTTACAGATCTTAATTTGATCAATTAAATCGTCTGTAATCTCTTATGTAAGAATTGCTAGACAAAACTCTGTTTTCGCCCGATTCGCGTTAGCCGAGCACTGACATCATCTTGACGTCGGCACCCTTATTTTCTTTCTACGTGAATTTTAAATATATTTCCTTTTCATTTCCTATTATAAAATTTATAGAAAAGAGTATTCTTTGCAGAAAATTCTGAATAATTATCAGATATTATATTACATCCTTGTAATCGACCTAGAAAATATGCTATTTTTGGAAATTTTATTGAATTATAATTGATATATTTATTCAGAAATACTTTTAAATATCTGAAAATTTGTATTTTCTAATTTTATAAATTTTAAATTTACGTGATTTACTATACAACGACTAAGTCACGTCATCTCACATCGGAAATATTTTAGTAACTGAGCTGAATATAAATCAAAGTTATATTTTTCAGTAGAGATCCCTTCTCCCAAAAAAAAATAATGTTTAGGACCATCTTGGGAGAAGGTAAAAAGGTGGTCTACCCTCACGCACACACGAGTATATGATGCTCCTTGCTTCAAAACTAGTTGGCCATTGGGATATGACAGGGGAGTGATGCATACGTGCGTGAAACGAGTCCCTCGTCACTCAAGTCCAGCTCATGGCTCCCTCGGTCTAGGTCTACCCATTCGACTGTAGCATCACTCTAGGTCAATTGCCGAGTGCCAGCTTGCCAACGGGCGATGATATTTTTATATTTTATTTTTTTCTCAATAATCAAAAATTACACTACGTATTTTAACTTCACACTTCTAAAATTAATAATATATTCTTATATTTATTCTAAAGTTAACAAAATAAAATAAAATAATATAACTAATTAAAACACAAAAATATAGCTTTAACACAAGGGCAGCGACAACAAACGGGCCATGATGGCAAGGAGGTTGCAACAGCAAGGGGCTGTGACGATAAGGGGGGTGTGACTGGAGGTGCCACGACGATAGGGGGGCATGGCAGTAAGGCAGGTGCCGGCATGCTGGTTGCACGTAGTGCAGCAGCAGATCTCGGCGGCACATAATAAATGGTGGGATGTAGTAGAGGATGGCATATAGAGAGAGATAGGAGAGCACACAGAGGATGCGGCGGCAGTGGCATAGTAGCGACAGTGGCAGTTGGAAAAAACCCTAGGGCTCTAATACAATGTTGACAACAAGAGTTAAACCCTAAGATTATATCAATTCCAAATGAAGAGATACATGATTTTATATAGGTGAGGGAAGAGAGAGAGATAATGGGCCCAAGTGGACCACATAGAGGAGGACGTCCGAACAAGTGACATAGTAAATAATGACGAATAAGGCTTAAAAAAATATAAGTGCTTGATGTTCATACCTGAGAAGATTCAAGCTCATTGAGTTCAAAAACTTTGTTTCTCATGTATGGGTCCAACTATTGTTGTCAATGTAGTTATAAATCATAACTATGGGTGAAGATTCATAAATATCCCTAAGCTAGAGAGCTTTCTCACGAAGACCCAATAGAAGACTTATTAAATATGCAATTATTGATGAACCTTTTACAATAGGGAATATCTCTCGTAGCAACATAAAATTATGCAATGACATCCAAGGTAGATCACTCACAATCTTGGTGGACATGGGAGAAACTTTTAAGTTCATTTCAAAACTTGTTGCCAAAAAATTGGCACTTTTAGTGACAATTACATCTCAATATTAGGTGATAGTTGATAAAGACGAGAAGGTGGAAAGCTAGAACATCTGTAACATAATTCTCTTAAAGTTACAAAATCTCACAATAATCATGGATTTTTTATTATTTCCATTGGCCAATATTGATGCTTTACTTAGAATGAAATGGATATACATTAGGAAGAAAATTGAATTTGATGTGGAATGTAAGACTATCAATTAGGATAGGCAAATAACATATAGTTCTTTAGGTAGAAACTTAGATGGATATATCAGATATTGTTGTCGAAAATAATACTTTTGAACCCAATGTAAGGCTAGTTAATATCTACCCTTTTAAGTATCCTCACGCCCTAAAAAATGAACTTGAAAAACTCATATGAGAGATGTATGCTATGAGCTTCATTTGAGATTCAAATAGTTCCCACCCAAGCCCAACTATACTAATAAGGAAAACAGATGAATCATAAGGCTTTTTTTATGAACTATTTGTATTGAATCAAGTCAAAAATCTAGATGTTTCTCATTCTTGTCACTGAAAAACTTCTTGATGAATTACATAGAGCTACTGACGTGACTTAGTCCTTGTATATTAAATCACATAAATTTAAAATTTATAAAACTAGAAAATACTAATTTTCAAATATTTAGAAGTATTTCTAAATAAATATATCAATTATAATTCAATCAAATTTTTCAAAAATAATGATAATTTTTTAGGTCAATCATAGGGATATAATATAATACTAAGTAATTGTTTAGAATTTTTCTCAAAGAATATGATTTTTTATGAATTTTATACTTAAATATGAAAATAAAATATATTTAAAATTCACGAAAAGGAAAATAAGGGTGCAAACGTCAGGATGATATCAATGCCCAACGAATGTCAATTAGGTGGAAACAGAGTTTCACTTGGCAAGTTTTACGTAAGTGATTATAGACGATTTAATTGATCAAATTAAGATCTATAAAATCTAGAAGAATCATAATTGAATGAAGTATAATTTGGTAAATTTAAATCACACAAATTATCACTAAATGAAACAGAAATTAAGTTGAAAGTAAGAAAATAGAGTTCCAACATTACAGTAGTAGTGTCCACGGCTTCGAAGGCTCTCTTTGGATAAGGACGACGTGGAAAATCTCTAGATCTCCTTGCGAAGTCTAGAAATCAATAAAATGGGTCGTTGAATTGTCTCTAGTGGCTATTACCCGACAGAATGGAAAAAAGGTAATTTTGTAGCTCTCCGGTGGCTGTCACCCAATGGAGAGGAGTTGGATGGAGGTGGGGCGCATGTCAGGGAGCTTCATCCTCAGGTCTGTGTAGCAAGAGGAGGCTCTTCATTGTATCTGCTACGCTCTCAAGAAGTGGCGACTCGTCTCCCTACGGATCGTCCTCTTCTTGATGACGGCTTGTTCATCAATCAATCGAAGATGATTTACTCAATAGATTTGCAATCTTTTTATCGTGAATTGTTCAGCAATTTTAGTAACCATGCTCTACGAATCGCGTTGATGAGATTTTCGCCAATGATCCAGCGATTTTGACAGCTTAAACCTTCACCGGCAATTTGCAGGAAAGCCGTGATAATCAAATAAAAATATAAGTTTTGGTTCTAAGAAGATTCGAACTCACGCCGATTATTCGCTTGCATAAGAGAGATTGAAATAAGTACTGTAATGCCCTTATCAAGTGACGTCATCATGGTATATCTCTCTTACAAGTAAAGGGTAGTTTAGGTATTAAAATCTTCAAAGCCTTTCGAGGAAAGGTGTGATGGGGGTTTAGTCTCACATCACTTATGCACTGAAGTTTTGGGCGAATATATAGTAATATCACATATCTAAGTAATAAGTCTCTTTCTCCCGCGTGTACGACCACTCTTTGCCCCATAGTTGATTGGCCACTGATTATGTGAAAGAGAAGTGGCGCACACATGCCTCCATCGGTCCTAGTTGTTCGAGCCCCTGCTCGCGGCTCCCCCTGACTATGCTTCCGACCCACTTGCAGGCTCGGCTGGCCGGTGGGTCTCCTCCTTTTGTTATATTTTTATTTTAATTTCTTTTTATTTATTTATCTCAAGAATAGGACTATAAAAATCATATAAATTCTTAGAAAATCACATAATTAGCCAAAATTCCCGTTAATCAACTGAAAACTAATTTTCACAATTTCAAAAAAAAAAGTTTATTTATCATGATTTAAGGTTAAAACTATATTATTTACTCATTATTAACTCATGATAATGAAGACTTATCAGCTACCATATTTTCCAAGGTAAATCTAAAGTTTGATTGTCATCAAATTTAGATCAAAGATAAAGATATATAGAAAATAAAGTTTTGAATGCATAAAAAACACTAGAGTTCATAGTTATGTCATTCAGGCTCTTAGATGCCATAGTTACATTTTAGATACTAATGAGCTGAATATTCAAATAATTTATTTGGAAATTTCTATTGATCTTCTTTGACAATATTATGATCTTCAGCTTGAATGAGGATCACATGCGCAACATTTTCAACAAATTTTTTTTCTCTACTCCATAATCACAATTACCTATCAATTCAAAGAAATGTACTTTTAGGCAAGCTATAATCGAATATTTAGGGTATTGAGTCTCCTTTAATGGAGTGGTGACAAATCAAGAAAATATGGAAGCTATATTAAGTTGGCCATTTCCTATCCATCTAAAAGAGTTACACAACGTAAGCAATGAGGATAGCCCTAGTTCTAGTTTTACCAAAATTTCTGAAAATTTTGAAGCTCAAAATAGATGTATCTAGTATTGAGGTAAGACATGTTATTATGCAACACTATTAGCTGATTGCTTTCTTCAATTAAGGTTTCTCACTTTCAAAAAAATTGAAGTCTATTTATGAACAAGAATTGGTGGTCTTCATTCTAGTAATATAAAAAACATTACTTGTTGGGAAGATGGTTTGTAATTTATATTGATCAACGGAGCTTAAAATTTATATTAGAACAAGTAGCCAACACATTATCCTAAAACCTAGCCAACCTAAGGGCCTTATCAAAGAGCTACACCTGGAGATTTGCCTAGGACTCCTCTACCTAAATCATATTGTAAGATAAAATCAAGTTGATCTAATAATATAGCGAGTTTAGATATCAGAAAATCCAAAGAAATTTTCTAACTATGCATTGCAACATGTGCACCTGCTCCATTGTGGGTAATTAATACTCTTTAAAAACTCCACATTTATACCCTTAAATGTTACATGAATTTCTTGACTCGCTCATAGGAGGGCATCCATGATTTCTTTGAACCAACAAAAGATAAGAAAGGTGTATTGAGTGGGAATGAAGAAGAGGATCTGCAACTATATCCAACCATGTCAAATTTCCTAGAAGAATAAAATAGAAGTCTTACCCTAATTGAACTCTTCCAACCACTCACAATTTCAAAGAAGATTTGATATGATATAACAATAAATTTCTTGAAGACTTGTCAAAATTTGACAAATTCAATGCTCTCCTCATAATGGTTGATCATTTGAGCAAGTATGCCCACCTCTCCTCACTTAAACACCCTTCTATAGCCACAGATATTACAAAGGTTTTCCTTCAAAATATCCTTTGCCTACATGGATTTTGTCTCCATTATGATCAATTTTGATTGAATTTTCATGGGTTAATTTTGGAAGGAAATATTTAAGTTGCAGGAATTTTTTTGTGCTGCAATAGTACCTACCATCTATGAACAGATGGGAAGATGGTGATCATGAATTGAAAACTCGAGCTACATCCATTGCTTCACAAGCTATTGTCCTGAATAGTGGTGTAGGAAGATTAGTTGGGATGAATACTTTTAAAACCTAGACTACTATATGTTGGCAAAGAGATTTCATTCCAAGACTCTACAATAGAGAACCTCCAATTTTAATCCAATATTAATAGGGAAGACCAATGCCAATGCCTTTGAGAAACTCTTGTAGGAGTGGGATAATAAGGAGACCGATCAAGGGGAATGCTTGGTCTAGGCCCATAGTTGCATGAAATCGTAGGCAAATTGAAAATATTGAGATATATAACTCAGGATGGGCGAGTCATGTTTTCTTTGCCTACAACCTTACAATCAACACTCTCACCAATTCAATGAGAAACCTGTACCCTTGATATTTCAAACCCTTCAAGATCTTGGAGGGGGTTGGCCTAGTAGCATGCCAAGTAGAGTTACCGCTGACTTCCAACATCCATTCAATTGTTCATATCTCATAACTAAGGACTATTGAGCAGCCGGAACCTACACAGTCTCTTCCCCTTTAGTTGGATGAGAACCTCACATGGAAGGTGACCCCGAAGGGATATCTTAGCAACACAATGAAAACCACATGGACTCAACATTCTAGTTTAATGGGAAGCCCTCCTCAGACTTAGAAAAATTCTCATAACTCCAAGCTACAATTCTTAAGATTCTCCTTGAGGACAAGGTGAAGCTTGTGGGGGGGAGTGTTGATGCCCCTAGCATCTGCCATACACCCTCAAAAGACTTAGATGGGAAGAGGTAGGGAATGAACAGTTGTGTTGACTAAAGAACATGGATTGTTCTAATGGTAGCTGGCAACAAGACATTGTATGCGGCAATGGTCAATGGTTAGCTATAGCTGCACCCTCTTTATGGAGATGGGGTGTTTCCGTCCCTATGTGGAATGATGTCCGGAACCACCTCTCTTATAATAACAACCAGGAGCCTAAGGAATGAGGGCGAGAGTCTTGTGCATTCTCATCAAAGAGTTTTGGAGATAGCCATGTTGAAGTGGCCAATGTTTCCCCCTTGTCTTTTTTTTTTTCCTTTAACTCTTTTTCATTTTGTTCTTTTCTCTTGTGAAAACTGTCACTAGTTGTGTTATCCACCATCTTCAATTATAACACTATTCTTCTACCATAGCACATTGTTATAAAATCGGGGCTCTATCACTTTATCTCTAAACTATATAACAACATGGCAATTATGCCACTATAAGGTCATCTTACTTTGACGATGGTTGTCGCCACATTGCTTGTGGTTGGAGTCACCCTCGCTTCCTAACCTCCTAACCACAGTGAAAACTCAAATCCTTCACACATGTGTTGTTTCCATCTTTCTCTTATGTTATCTTCTGTTTGGGAGTGCTATTGTAGTGAGAAAAAAATATTTGAGAGTCCAATGAGCTCTAGGGGTTCCTCTCCCTCTCTCTCTCTCTCTCTCTCTCTCTCTCTCTCTCTCTCTCTCTCTCTCTCTCTCTCTCTCTCTCTCTCTCTCTCTCTCTCTCTCTCACACACACACACACACACACACACACACACACACACTCTCCCACAAGTGTTCTTGAAGGATTTTCATGAAGAAATTTATAGATCTTTAAAACGTTTAGTATAATCTTTTTAAAAAAATGATATAAATTCATGAAAAAAAATTATAGTCCCTTATGATCTGCTAATGGAATCGAGTTGCTGAGTTACTCTCACTGATCCACCAATATTCTGAAATCATTGGTCTATGAATGTTTGCTTGAGCTGGCATGCACGGAACGGATCTTCCAAGTTCTTGAAAGCTCACACCTTGCTTTACCACATTTGTATAATATTAAATATATTTGCTTTGATTTTCATGGGATTCGACATCTCTTATAAATGAGCTCGCGTAGCCCAGCAAGATTGTATCCAATGCCAGAGCAGAGAGAGAGAGAGAGTTGTCGGAAACTCAAAAGATGATGATATAACTTTGATTCGCTTAATCTCTTGTAATTGACTTCAAAAGAAATAATGCATACGCGGGCAAGATTTTCCCGGCCATTTAAACCCCCGCTGTAACCTGAGTTTTTCATCATTATCATTTTCCCGGTCAGAAATTCCTCCGGCTGCACCTGTGAGAACACCAGCCATCTCTCATAGAAATTTAGGTCGAGGAGAAGGATCCGCAAACTCTCCCTCTCTCTGTGTGTCTCCCTCTCTGTTCTCTCTCTCTCTCTCTCTCTCTCTCTCTCTCTCTCTCTCTTTCTCTCTCTCGCTCGCTCGCTAGGGTTATATATTGGGTATAAATCTTGGGATAGTCGAAACCGACCGGTGGCACTCACAAGGTAAGTCCCATTTATCTTCCTCTTCCTCTCCCTCTCAAATCTCTCCATCTATGTATCAATCTATCTTACTTTCTATCTATCTTTGCACTATCGTAACAGATTAGCTGCACCGGAAAAGATGCCTTCACCGGACGTCGAGGCCCCTCCCGACAGCGCTCTTGGCACGGCTGTTACCAGCGGGATAATGCTAGTGATCATGTTAATTCTCTTCCTCTGCCTCGCCTTGTGTCTCCGCCGCCGGCCCTCCACCGAAGACGAAGCCGCCGCCGGCGAAGGCCCTCCTCACGGCTCAGGAATCTGTCCACACGGCGAGGAGTCGACGTCGTCGCAGACAGCGAGTCTCTCGCAGGTTCCTCCTCTCTTGTTAACATGAGAGAGAGAGAGAGAGAGAGATGAAAACAGTACTACCTTCTTGAAGCGGTCCTCCTGCTGTATGTGTAGTAGGATAATTTCTCTTGAGAGAGAGAGAGGCTACCTGCTAGAAATCGTCTTCTGTTCTCGTAGTGAGATAATGTCTATACAGCGAGAGAGAGAAAGAGAGAGGCGGACTGCCTTCTTGAAGCAGTCATCATCCAGCTCTTGTAGTGTGAAAGGTTTTTTACGGAACGAGAGAGAGGGAACTAGTACGGCCGTCTTGTAGTCAGCTTCGTTTCCTTGTTGTGAGAAAAGTTTTCTGGAGAGAGAAGGAGAGAGAGGCGGACGGCGAGACAGAGGGAAGTAGTGCAGCATTCTTGTAGCCGTCATCTTCGTTTCCTTGCAGCGAGAGAGAAGTTTTCTGGAGAGAGAGAGAGAGAGAGAGAGAGGCGGACTGCCTTCTTGATGCAGTGATCCTCCTGTTCGTTTAGTGAGAGAAGTTCTAAGGTAGAGAGAGAGAGAGAGAGAGAGAGAGAGAGAGGAGGATGGAGGCTGAGCTGGAGAGGAGAGAGGGAGAGGGAGGGTTCTTCATTAAAGCGAAGATGGGTGGGAAGTCCTCCATCTGTGAGACCGTAACTTTCCTTCTTCAATCATCTTCTGTGGTTTCTCCTAAGCTCTCTCCTTCATTCTCTCTCTTGTTTGCTGTTTTCTTCTTTCTTTCATAGTCATCTTCTTGCGCTCATCATCCATCTGATCATAAGAGGGGCAGGATGTTTCTCTCTCTAAATCTAGGAATGGAGACAATTAGAGAGAGAGAGAGGGAGGGAGAGAAAGTCGTCCCCAGAGTCTGGAAGTCCTGATCTAATTATCGTCGTCAGCTTCTCCGGTCAATGGGTTCTCACACTTCTGCAGATTCCTTGCTCCTTAGAGAGAGAGAGAGGAGTTTTAAGTAGTGCGGTGAGAGTAAGAATCATAGAGGGAGAATGAAGATGAGAGAGGCATAGACGAATTCAATCTTTGACGTGGCCAACCACCTCAAAAAGATAGTAATTAAATATTATTAAGGCAAAGGAAATTTTCAAAATAATTAATTTAACATTTCACATAATAACAAAAATGAAATACCTGTTCACCTTTGGATTTAATGCGTAAACTAGGGTACCGGCTCAGGTTGTACTTCTCTCCTTCAAAGTGAAGTCCAAAGGAAGAGCATGCCCGATCTGCTACGGTGTGCACCCTGGGCAAACTCTCTCTCTCTCTCTCGCTCTCTCTCTCTCGCTCTCTCTCTCTCTCTACTTCTATCCCTTTCCCCTGACGGCGATTTTCCACCATCTTCTTGCCTGTCCAGTTTTCTCGGAGTCCCGCCATGCAACCGCTGCAGCAAGACGTCGTTCTATGGCGCCGCATCGTGGTGCTTGCCGCCATGGAGTTGGCGGCCATGGTGGGGCTCATGATCGTTGCCTCTCTTCACGTCCTCCCCGGCAGCCTTCACCGCGGCCTCGTGTTCAGCCTCATCGGCCTCCTTGTGGCCTTGACCGCCGTCCACATCATCGTCTTCTTGCTGTGGCTCTGCCCCTACGGGGCCACCAGGGTCTCCCCCGCCGCTCAAGATTGACGCCGTGATCGCGGCGGCGGCGCCGCCGCCTACGGCGGAGGCTCCACCGGCAGAGGACGACGAAACACACTCCACGAGGGCCATGCCTCGTTCTTCCTCTCGTTCGGTCCTCTTCTCCTCTCGTCTTTGGGTCGTGAGAGATTCTTGTGAGAGAATGAATAGCCTGGAGAGCGGAAAACATCTTCCGGCATTATGTTCTTTCCTGGCATTATTCCGTTAGGTTTATGAAAGAACGCTGCCTCTCTCTCTCTCTCTCTCTCTATCTCCCCCTCAGGTTGACAACGATAGATAGCGAGGGAGCGAGGGAGCGAGGGAGCGAGAGAGAGTGAGAGAGAGAGAGAGAGAGAGAGAGAGAGAGAGGAGGGGGGTGACCTTCAGAAGAAAGCCAAGAAAACATGGAATGCTAGCGTCTCCTCTCTTTAAGCTCTTTCTCTCACTAGAATGAGACACATCCAGAGGAAAGTGGAGAAGAGAACAGATCGCCAAAAGGACCAACCTTATAGGTTGCGGAGGGACCTTCCGCTACGTTGTTGACCTCGAGCGGCGGCGCCGCCGCAAGAATTTGGAAGATCTGCGTAGCATTAACCTCTTCCTCATCATCTCGCGGTATCTCCGCCGAAGATGGCGGCGAGCCCGCCACCGCGTCGTCGACCTGGAGCGGCGGCGCCGCCATGGCCGGCGGAGCGCGGTGGTCAGAACCAGAGCAAGATGAGGGTCGCGTGGACGAGACCGGAGAGAAGCAGAACGCTGGTCAGGGCGAAGACGAGACAACGGTGCAAGATCAGGGGGCGGAAAGGAACGGAGCCCACGAAGGTAAGCCCCACCATGGCCACCAGCTCCACGGAAGCCAGGGTGAGCAGGCGGCGCCACTGCGCGCCGTCGTCGGGCAGCGGCGGCATCGCCTGCTCCGCCGCCAGAAGACGACGCGGAAGCGAGAGAGAGAGAGAGATGATGGTGGCGAAATCAGAGAAGAGGAGTCTCTCTCTCTCTCTCTCTAGATATATATATATATATAGAAATGCATAAATATCCAGTAAACAAGGAAACCCAAGAGGGGCAAGTAAAATCTGGGAAACATCAAACTCAGGCTAAGAAACACCGGCAAAGAACAGTACGAAAAACTCCAATCTTGCTATTATTAGCAGCATCTGATACCCAGAAAAATATTTATACATAACCGCAAATGCAAGAACAGCGTTTCCGATCCAAACACTAATCTGAATGTCCGGCATCCGAGAGAGGAAACATGATCTCATGGGTCCGCCAGAGGGGGAAGCTCCTCCTCAGGACTTCATCCAAAGCTCTAACATACTCTTCCCACGCCACCATGGCGTTTCGGAGGCCTGCCAGGTCAAACCCATTTGACCAGACGTCATCTCCGGTGGCTGAGCCGAGGACTGGGTCTGCGGCCTGGGGATCGCCCGGGCCCACAACTGGGGAACGGCTGCTTGTTCTCTCTACCGGGGAGGGGCAGAGGGCCCTGCCGGGTGCAGGGTCTTCTCGGCCTTGTTCTTTCACACCGGATGTCTTCCAGCTGTAGAATTGCACAATCTGTTCATAAGATAGAAGCCAACAACCCAATTAAATAAGATCAAACGCCACTACAGGGCGAGACAGTCTCCTTGTTAAAGATAACACAGCGGGGGAAGCTCCTCTTAGGTGCCACTCATTCCTCGCTCTCTCTGTCCCCACTCTCTCCCTCTCTCGCTCTACATATATATACACCTGAATATCTACCCATTTCTGCACATATCAAACAACCTATATATATATATATATATATATATATTACTATCGTCCTACCTATCCCTCTCTGCATCTATATACCTATCTTCTCTCTCAACCAATCAAGATATTTATCTATGCCTATCATCCTCTCTGTTTCTCCATCCACCTATCTTTTCTAGCTATCCATCTATATGCAAATCTATCTTCCCTCTCTATTCTATCTCGATGGCCGGAAGTGTCAGTCAGCCATAGAGTTTTCTATGCCTTTGTCTTCCAGTTGTAGAATTCTAAAATATTCTAAGAATAGAACCCAAGAGGACAGTCCAATAAGATCCAAATCGAGTGGGTTGGATCTGCGAATTCAGCAGCAAAATATCAACCAAACCAGGTTGATTTTGGGGATTTTTTTCTTTTGGGGGTTGGGAGGGGAAGGGGAGACTGGGGGGAGTGATCTGAATCCTAAACTTCCCAGCCAAAGTTGGATCGAGCAGGGGGAGTGCCAAATTTTTCCCAAAATATAAATCATGATGCCCAGAAAGAATCCAAGCAATTAGATCAATCAATTACCATAGGAAAAAAAAGGGTAGATTCAGATCACAAAGAGTTATGAAACATAGCATCCATCGTCTATAAATCTTGCAGGTTTAGAGATAATACCTGGAGAGCATGCAAGATGTTGCGAAACTCAGCATCGAATATCTCTTTTCCTTTTCCAAGTTGCAGAGGTCCCATTAGTTGCTCGAGAGGATCATCTGACAAAACTGTTGATGCCAGGGGGTAAATATTACATCCTAAAATGTGTAATCTTCCCCACCGAATGTCGAACCCTGATCCCTGGTGAGGAAACCAGTACATGCTATTGGGTGCCGGGATTGGCAGGGTTGGACGAGGGCTAGTTTCCCCATTTTCTGGTGATCTTTCAGAGAGAAGAGAGATAAGCTTGGCGTCCTCATCATGGGTTTTATCACGGGTGAACCATAGAGTTAAAGTAAGCCTTTCTCCATCAATAACCTGACACGAGGCAAGATAATGTTATTGCGTAGTGATATGCCTCTTCTACTTTAGCAGCATTAACAATTAAAGAAACATCAGGAGAAAGGATAATCTCACAGGTAAGTTCCACTTCGGCAATAGAAAAATCGATTGAGTGCAGAAACAATAGCAGAAAATGACAACGCAAGCAGAGTTCCTTGGTCCCCAAAATATAATTTACAATAAGAGAAAACTACACGATGATCCATCGAAGGGGGAAAGGGGGGCCGTACCTCATCTACAGAGTGAATATTTTGACTATCGGCTGTATAGATCACTGCATCCTGAGACGGTACTATGTCAGAAGCCATTTGAGATTAATATCACATTTACGTCACTAATAATAATAATGAAACCAAACCCCATAGGTGGATAGAGACATTGATCGTATCTAGCATAAGATCAGTCAACTAGGACAAGGAAGAAACTGAAGGAAGATTAAACCCACAGGTAGAAGATCTTACGCCAGCATGAGGAATTATGGAGTCTGGCGACCCATCCTTGAAATGGAAAATGCCGCCTGTAAAATCCTTCCCACAGCTATTCAGGTAGCAGACTGCCTTTCAATCCCATGAAAAAAGTAGAAATGAACCTCAGGGTTGCGAAATGCTCAAAAAGAACATACCAGAAACGATTAATCACCCAGTAGAGGAAGAAGAGGAAATGAAATTAGATTTACAGTTTCCTAACCATTTCAAACGTTTTGCGTTTCACTATTAAATAGGAGATATAAGTTTTGAAGATGACTTGATATATAATCATTAGTTATAAAGGTTTTCTACCCGTCTATAGATACTATTAAAAAAAATCCACAAGAAAAATTGTTTGACAATAAAAATAGTAAGAAAACACACCGCAAAATCTCGTTGCTTTAGATAAGGCCTGTTGTCATCACTGTGCCATCCAATGCTTGCTCCCTTACACCAACTATATCGAAAATGTCATTTATTCGCGATAATGGCATCATCAAAGGAATCCAATGCATCTAGAGAACTAGGGCTCATCTTGCAGAAGCAATTATTATTGGTCAGAGATGGCTAAACATGGCCTGTAGTCCTCTAAGTGTGGTTCCTGACAAGCTATTTCAAACACAGGCATTTGATAAACATGAGTGGTCTTGGATGAAATGCAACCCTATGAGCTCTCTCTGTCATTCACAGCCATGTAGACGAATGGCATGAAATTTCAAGTGGCAGCAACTGAGGAGGGTGTATTCGAGGTAAAATCGTTGATTGGAAAATATTTCATAAGATGAAATGATAAAAAAAAAAGCTACCTTAAAAGAATCTGGTGATGATAAAAACCTAATTTCTCACCTGACAAGGCCAGTGAATTCCACGAAGAGCTCGAACTCGCACCCGAAGCGCTCCTCCACCTTCTCTCTCAGCCGCTCTGCGCGCACCAATCCAGGAACGTCCAAGGCAATCCTAAATCAGCGGGAGATACCGAAATGGAGGGACGGAAGAGCAGGTAGGAGCGTCCCCATCGGCGAGGAACAAACCTCTAACGGGGACGAAGGGGACGACGAGGTGAGCGCAGCCGGTGGCGATAAGGTGCGACAGGGTGGTGGAGAGGACTCCAGGCCTGTACCCCACCGCGCAGCAGCTCCGGTGTATGAACTCCAGCTCCTACACAGAACACTAGATGATCCATGGCCCCGAAATGGGACTGGACATGACCAGGATGAGCAGGATCAGCAAGAGCCGCACCTTGCAGAGGCTCTGCGGAAGGAAACCAGGCAACAGGAGGCGGGGATGCGCCTCCCCTTCCCCTTCCGGCGGCATCCCGTGAGCCGACTCCGGCGAGCTCCGTGCCCAACCACAGCCGGGAAGCTCTGAGAGGAGACTTTCAGTCTCTCGCTCACGCCAGCAAAAACCCTGTCGCACTGATGTGGCGTTTTCCCCCTTTTTTCCTACACGTGGCAAAACGGGTCGAAGGCCACGCCGGATCGGTACATATTTTCTTTTATATGATTATTATTTTTAATTCCAAATCTGGAAAAATGGGCCAAATTGGGCCGAATTTACCTTCTACACCTTGAGCCAAGCCAGTAGCCCAAACAAACCTCAGTAGCCCAGATAATCACTTTTTTTTTAAAAAACACCCCAAAAGAACGCCAATTTTGGCCTCCCATCACTAATGATTTTGCCCTAGTGATATTGACCTTATGCAGTGACATCTTTTTGAGGAAGTAGTTGACTTGACCTTACATTTACATCGCGTCCAAAGGTCAAATCCACTATTAAGAAGAGTTTGAAGACATAAATAAAGTTGACCTGATTTAGGAGGCTTTTTATAAAAATAAAATTCTATCTCACTTGACCATAAAATGCGAAGAACCAATATTTTATTTATATTCAATTAAAATACATACAAAAATCGGATTTAATGAACACTAATCGGGTCCATGATATGAATTAATCGGGTACCCATAGTGGGTATGAAACTAATTATCAAAAAGGAGGAGGTTATCCAGTTATAACTCTCTCTCGAAACCGTTCAAATTTGGAATAAATAGTCCCTTTGTTAGATAAATTAATCGTGGTCAAATTTGGTCAAATGAGTGAGATCATAACCGTGGAAATCCCAACCAATAAGTGGGCCCAAGTAGTCATAAAAATAATAAAATAAATAACGTGAGGTAAAAAGATGAGTAATACTGTATTTCCTAAATATAAAATAAATTGTGCTAAAGTCCCTCACAGCACGTGTCCTTTCCCTCATACCCCCCAATCTCTCTCTCTCTCTCTCTCTCTCTCTTCATTAAATATAAAATATACGAGGGCATGAACTAGGCAGAGGAAGACGTGACCAGATCGTATTCAAGACATTTAGTATGGTTTGCCTTCTTTTTAATAAATAAATGCGTAATTGATCCTCAAAAGGAGGGAATAGTACAGAAATCTCCCCAAGCTTAGAAACATAGTCAATTTAATACATATTTTTTTATAATTGCTTTCCTTTCTCCTTCCTCACCAACTGTTGACACTGCAACAGGTCAACCCATGGTCCACATTCCACCACGTGCTCTTTGACTCACGCCGGTTGAAATGCCAACGCAAGGAGCTCGTCTCTGCAACAGGAGATTCAGGTCGAGCGCGCGCGCCTCTCTCTCTCTCTCTCTCTCTGTACAGAAGGCTTATCGGGATGGCAACCTCTCCCGTTTTCCGCTTCCAAATGGTGGCGCCGGGGACGGGGCGTCGGGGATGCTGGATGTCGCAGGAGAACCTGCTGAGGCCTTGCATTAATCCCCGCAGCGTCCCAGCCACCGGAGGTAAGATTCTGGGGCTCCTTCTCTTCGAAATTTTGCTCCTGTTTCTCGCCGTTTAGTGTGTCAACGCAACATCCGTTTTTCCGCCTGATTGTCGTTTTTCTAACTTTCTTAGGGCATGTTAATGGAGGTCTGGCTTGCGCGAGGCGGAGTACTATCGGCCCGAGAGCAATGCGGGCCTTGCTCACGGGGACGGAGGGAGAGACGGGGGTTTTGACCGGCGGGAGAAATCCGATCATCGTGATTGATAACTATGATAGCTTCACGTATAATCTCTGCCAGGTATGCGCTCCCCCCCCTTCCCCAGTTCTTAATGGTTTGGTTTATACATCTATCAACATGGAAGAAACGGGCGGTGATCCGGACGGAATCTTTGCTAATTGACGAATCGTTTTTTTTCCTCTGCTGCTCTGATTTTACTCTGAATTACTTTTTTCCGAACAGAAAACGATTATTTAATTAATTTGAGCTTTTATCTACAAGATTTTACGCTGAATTAATCAGAACACAAGGCCTAAAATTTCAGTATGAAAGGCCATCAATAGGTATCTCTTCCTTTTTTTTCTTGCCTTTTACATCTCTATGCTGCTCTTTTAATCTCCTCTACGTGCTCCAAAGACCTGGTAAGAGAATCATCTTGCTGGAATTAAGTTTCGACGCCTCCTTTAAGTCATCTGGAATTTGCCTAATAGATTAGCTGTAATTTCACGAAATTCCCCTGGTGATCCTGAATGGACCATGTTTTTAGATTTACGACCTGGACCATTTCTTCTGGTATACGGGGACCTGTCCTTTTGATCCAGTGATAAATGGCACGACTCTCTCCAGTATTTATAGTTCCAACTTCAATACATGTGGTGTGTAGAGTGGTTGCCATGCATATCTACCCTGAGACCAGGGGGTTGCATGTTTGGGCAGCCTGAGACTCGAATGGTATTCATAGCTACTCTCGAGCAGAGAAATTACGTTTTCAGGCAGGCATGGGAGTCGAATGACATGAGGGAATTGTGATAACTCTCGTTTACCTGGAGTTCACCTGAAGAAGTTGGTATCCTCGTCCAAAGTTTTTTGGAAACAGAGCCTTCAAAATTTCTTCACAGAGAGGTCCATCTCCACAAACGTTTCAATTAGGATCAAACATATCACTAGTGTTTGTCGCATCATTTGAGCTGGTTTTTTTTTGGTTAGATATCATCTATCTAGCTCCTTAGAGGATTGCATTTCACTCAATCAAGTTTTAGCAGGATCACGAGTGTCAGTGCTAATGGTTACTGAAAATTGATTTGGATCTATAAATCATCTTCAGGGTAACGATTAGAAGTTGTTTATTTACTTGCACCGATCATTGCTTGGGTTGAATGTTATCTTCTTTTATTAAAAAGTTTCTAATGATGCAGTATATTGGAGATTTGGGGGCTGATTTTGAAGTCTATCGCAATGACGAGCTCACAGTGGAAGAAGTGAAAAGGTGCTCTCCTCATTTCCTGGCAAAAGGGCTCTTTGCATCCTTTGTCATATTACTCTGTTACAGTAGATTAATTCCATTGCTTCAATCGCATCTATAAATATGTTGCAATTGTTGTTGCTGTTCTCTCCGTAGGAAAAACCCGAGAGGCATTCTAATCTCCCCTGGACCTGGTGAGTTTCTTCCTACTCTAGATTATTTCTGATATTCTAAAGCAGACCCTATAATTTTCCTGTCCCGAGGGAATGATTCCCAATAATCTCATTCAGATTCCGTAATCTACTTTCTCTTCCCCTTATCTGTGCAGGTACGCCCCAAGATTCAGGGATTTCCCTGCAAACGGTTCTAGAACTTGGTCCTTCTATTCCCCTGTTTGGGGTCTGTATGGGGCTGCAGTGCATTGGAGAAGCCTTTGGAGGTGGGTTGCTGGTTGTTCTTGGGTATTAATCTGCCTGTTGTACGAAGAGTTTTCAGACTTCACTTCCTGCAGGAAAGATCGTCCGTTCCCCTTATGGCGTGATGCATGGGAAAAGCTCTCCAGTGTTCTACGACGAAAAGGGAGAGGATGGCTTGTTTGCTGGTCTCTCAAAGTGGGTATTTATTTATTGATAATACTATAATTTAAGCTTTCAATTATAAATTTATTACTTGAATTGTTTCACCGTTTATGGATTCTTGATTTTTATTTTATTTGGAAATGATTCTGATAAATATTATACTGAAGCATGATTCCCTGTTAATTTTTTTATTTATTAATGTTACTGGAATTTTCTTTGGAAATGGGTGTGACGATAAGGGTTAGATTGAAGCATTTAATTTATAAATAGACTTTGGGAGGTTCTAAACCCTAAGGATGTTATATCTCCTTGTAACGAAGAACCATCAAGATCTGGCAATGTACTGATTGTTCTTGGTTATTCAGTAATTAAAAAATGGAGAAATATTCCGATTTCCAATACGATGATACTCTTGGGATTGGATCATATGGGTTTTGAGTTTCTACTTTGATTGGAAAAAAAATAAAAATTGAACTGGCGTTATATTCCTGTATTAGATTAGGAGGAATAGAGCCCCAGAATGTCTCACTTTCAAACTCTGGCTCATTAAATGGAGACCCATTTATGCATTGACTAAGCTTGATAATTCCGGAATAAATCGGAGAATATTTCTGATTTCCATCTAATCATCATTTTTCTTCCCTGTTCGTATTGCATCTTATGGCTGATGAGTTGCTCATTCGATTAACAAAATAGGGCTCTGGGGATTGAACGGTTTGTTGTTTTTCTGCAGCCCGTTCACTGCTGGCCGATACCACAGCCTTGTGATTGAAAATGATACCTTTCCTCAAGATTCTCTTGAGATCACGGCGTGGACAGAGGATGGGTTGATCATGGCTGCCCGCCACAAGATCTACAAGCATATCCAGGTTTGACCTTCATCTGTTGACTTTGACAAGATTCATCTGGAAATGATCAACCATCATCGGATCTTATCCTTGATCATATGCTGATGCTCTACAATAACCATCTCGACATTGAAAGGACACCAATTCTTGGCCAAAATCTGCCTTCATCTCTCTCTCTCTCTACCCATCTGGGTTTCTCCTTTCCACATGATCTTGACGACCAATTCCTGTCTCATAACCCGGAAGTGTATGTGTTCTACGACTTGCAGGGGGTCCAGTTCCATCCGGAGAGCATCATCACGACAGAGGGCAAGAAGATGGTCCACAATTTCATTAAGCTGATCGAGAGATTGGAGTCTGGAGTTAGGGACTGATACCCAGAGCTCCCCCAGTGCTTGACCAGACGGTGCTCGATTTTATTTTTTTCCCAAAAATGGAAAATTCAACTCCAGGCCAGGTGGCCAAAGGGTATGGTTTCTTTTCTATCAGAGGAGGGCCTCTGGAGGCCTTCCATGGTGGTGTCGGTGTTCCTCCCGTTTGTGCCTGTCTTCCATGGTGGTGTGGCCCCACAAGCCCGAGCCTGTGCCTGGCCCGGCCCGGATTTTTCGGGCCTGGGCTGGGCTTCAATAGAGTTTGTTTGGGCCGGAGGCCATTTATATGGTGATGGCCCAGTGTGGATTTGGGCCCTGTGCTCGGACTGGGCCCGTTGACGGTCTTGTAGATTTCTCTCTTCGTGAATGTTCTAGACGTGGTTTTTAATGGGCTCGGGCATAGGCTCCGTTGGGGCAGGTAGCCCATTTTCCATCGGAAAAAAAAGGATTTAATTTACAAAGAAATCCGAAATAAATCCAAACAAGCCCGACAAAATATTTAGTTTAAAATAAAATAAACCTCATAAACTCAATATTAAATGAACTGGCCTGTTAGAGCACATTGAGGACATTTTTTTCCTTTGACTAGCCTAAGATAATGAAAACACCACTCGTATTTTCATCATAAAATATAAATAATTAAAGGGTTAATTAGGTTTAGGTCCCTACACTATCTCCTTAGGTCCAAGTAAAATAATTAAGAAAAAAGGGGGCTGAACCCCAAAATCAGGAGGTTTTCAGGGCCATAAGACTCATCACCCCAAGAAAGCAACATACAGCTGTTTTTCTATTTTATCCAGGGAAGAAAAAAAATACAACTGGGGACCGCTCACCGCCTCTCGCAGTAACCCCGAGGGCAGAAAAATTATTTTACATTATTTATGGATTTTCTGCACCGGTAGGTCCCTGTATCGCAGGGGCTTGCTCTCAGATCGTCGGCGAGTAGATGATGTCGGAGAAGATGGAGTCCTGGCTCTAGCCCTCTGTGAGGGTCGCCGGCGTTCTGGGCTTGCCGGCGATCATGAAGGACGGGAAAGTCACCTCCCTGATGAGCGACGGTCCGCCCCAAGCCTTCTCCAGCTCCTCCATGATCTCCGGCGTCAACAAGTCGACCCCTTGTTTCTTGGCGGTGTTCAAGGGGGACCAGGACCGCATCAGCTGGAGAATCCCCTCGAAGGAGGCTTCCGTCTTCATCTCGAGGGCCACTGGCTGGCCTTCGGCGCCCACACCCACGCTGTCGAAGGGGAAAGGGAGGCTCCTGTATTCCTCGGCGACGAGGCGGATATTGGGGTTGCAGAAGGGCAGCGTCGTGTCGACGAATCTCCGTACTATGGGGTCGAAGGAGGGGCAGACGCGAATTAACCCGTAGCTCCAGACGGCCACCACGCCGCCGGGCTTCCTGAGGACGCGCTCCACCACGGGGTAGAACTTCTGGAGGTCGAACCAGTGGACGGCTGTGGCGACGGTGACCAGATCGACGGAGCTCTCCCCGCCCAGTAGCGCCACCAGGTCGTCCTCCGGCATGGAGATGGGCGTGTGGAGGTACCGGATCTTGGGGTGCGGCGCGGCCTGCTTCAATTGGCCCTCGCTCACGTCTGTAGCGACGACTCTGTCGTAGTGGTCGGCCAGCTGCTCCGCCGCCGTCGACAGGAAACGGGTGGATGTGTGAGAGGTGGGGCGGGGAGAATTCGGCGGAGGGGGGAGCGTAAGGGGCGAAGGGGACTTACGCCGACAGCGGCCTGGCCGTTGCCCGTGCCGGCGTCCCACGCCACGCCGTGATGTTGGGTGAGGGCGGCGAGTCGATCGAACCACTCCCTCGGGTACTTCGGCCTAATCTTTGCGTAGATCTCCGCCTGCGTCTCGAAAAGGTCCGCCATGATCTCCACCTATTTCCTCTCTCTCTCTCTCTCTCTCTCTCTCTCACTCTCTCACAGAAAGCGAGCCTTACGGACCTCGGAGTCCTTGGTAATTTATACGAGCAAGTTAGTACAAAAATAATGCACAGTTTCTCTCTCTCTCTCTCTCTCTGCGTAAAAAGGAAGGAAGAACATCCATCAGAAGAATAGGTAGATCAGAAAGCCCACCACCATGAACTATCAGAAAACTCGTGGAAGACTCGCGCCTCCTGCCCGGGCGGAAATCTTAGTAGAAGAGGTTGCATGTCTCTCCACAGAGCACAAGGTTGAGTCATAGAGCATACATGCCACATGACATGATAAGTGACTAGGACACAATATTCAGTACCCGCTTCTAAATGGTCCTCTTCACATAGATGATTGCATAGATAAGTTTCTCAACAAGCTTAGAACAACAGATAAACGACCAAATGGAGTAGATGAACATCATGTCGAAGAATCACATATAACATTATGTGGCGCTACTCAATTATCTTAGAACCTCTACCAAAGTTTGGGAGCGAGATAGTTGCTAATAAAGCTGATGACATGATGTCAACTACTAACCCAAGTAAGTCAAGTTTTGATGCATGTACACACCATGTTAAATGAGAAAACCACAAAGAATGATAGGAGCTATTTCAGATAATGAAGCACAAAGGATGATACTAGGGTATAGTGCCACACTTCAATACGTCCTTTGGGTTGGTGGTGTAGGTAGACAAGCTAGTATATCACCTCAACCTCCCTAGAAGGCTAATGATTCGTTATGTTTCTCCACATGTCACTCATAAGTGACTTGTGGTTGATGAAAATGACATAGAGCACAATTTTCCTTAACAAACACCACTGACTATGCATGCTTAGCGCACCAAGAAAGAATTGGCCATTTCAAGACGAATTGTCACAATTACCTCACACTCGAGGAGAATACGACTCATGAGCACATGTGTAGGACCTCATTCATAGGTACATTGACTAATCCATCAACAATAATGTTGTAATTGCTGCATGGGGGGAGGCACTATGTGACACTATCAATATGAACCTACCCGTGTAGGTTCACATGTATTGCCATAGATGAACATTGCATGGTACATGCATAATTCTGTTGGACAACATTAGGATGGAATAACATGACGTAGCACCATATGATGTGGTGTCGCATGAGGAAGGTACTACACATTGGTAGGTAGTGGATGCGTAGGTAAGGGGACGAGGAGTCACCATGCCAAGGCATGCAATGTAACATGACGATGAGCAGTCACTATCCTTAAGTGCGTGGTTTGGTAGACAGGGAAGATCTACCTTTTAACAGGAAAGAGATCACTCCTTCCCAAAAGAAGCTGCCTGTTCCTGCATTATATAAGCTGCTCTACGAGAGAGGGCTTCTTGTTGGCACTGGTGGAGTGAAAAGGGTAAGTCAGACTGACAAGGCTACGACAAAAGTTCTTCAGCATTTTGCATTATTGCCAGCAAAGATGTAGAGAGAGAGAGGGAGAGAGGGAGAGAGGGAGAGAGAGAGAGAGGGGGGGCACCGTGTGGCCCTTTTTCTCCCCTCCCCTCCACAAGGTCCATCGATCACAAATCATTCACGCCATTAACAAGAAAAAATAAAATTGCAGGCTCTCCAGTTGTACACAGACCCTGATGAAACATTACACACCACCTCGGCCATCACTGTGTCCAAAAGCAGCCAAAGACAGCCAAGAACGACCCCCCCACCCCCACCTCCCTGAGGACACATGGAGTCTGGAGTAGGGAAGAGGGAGATGAAAGAACCCGCCGCCGCCCTGCCACCGCCGGGAGGGAGGGGTGGGGGGCGGTGGCGGCCAGGTTCACTCCTGGCGGATGAAAGGGGAGGAGCTGATATCGGTGCTGAAGAAGGATTCATCGGCGAGCCCGTAGAGGTTCCCCTGCCTGGCGTCCTCCCATTTGAGGACCTCCCGTATGTACCTGAAGGCCTCGTCCACCGTGGCCCGCTCCCTTGCCCGGGTCTGCCCCACAAAGAGCTTCTGCCTGGTGAGGGAGAAGTAGAGGTCCTTGAATTTACAGGCGATGTAGTAGAAGGCGTGCCCCGCGAGTGACTGGCCGCTGCCGCCTTGGGCACTCACAGGGCTGAAGTCCCTGAACCACTCGCAGGTGGCCAGCGGGCTCCGGCCGATCTTCTCCTCAAAGGCGTCGTACTTGTTGAGCAGCAGCACGAAGGGGGTCCCCCTGAAGGAGGGGTGCCGCACCACCCCTTCGAAGAGGTCCCGGCTAGCCATCATCTTGTTCCTAGCTTGGCCCGGCCCGCGGGCCAACACCTGGTCGTAGTCGCTCAGCGCCACGCAGAAGATTACTGCCCGCGCGTCCTCGAACATCTCCAGCCACTTGCACCCCTCCGTCGGGCCCCTCAGGCTGGCCCGGATCAGCTGGTACCTGCAAAAAGAGAGAGGCAGAGAGAAAGGAGGTGGGGCATTAGGCGCAGTTTCACCCATGAGGTTTGACTTGGCGTTTGAGTTCGAGAAGAGAGTTGACCTTGATAGGGGAGGCGGGCAGTCGTGCTTGTCCGGGTAGGGCTCCGATAGGGGATTCCGGTCGTCCAGGGAGAACTCGATGAAGGCGAGGCTGTTGCACTGGGTGACCCCCTCGGCGTACAAGATGTCCTTCTCGGAAGGTTCATAGTCGTTGCTGGATATCTCGATGGCCTGGAGACGGTTGAAACCTAAGTCAACGTGTGCCAGCCCATAAAGTCAACTTACGCTTTCCTTAAATGGATATTCCGGAATAACCGCAGAGATCTAGCATTAAAGATGCCTGTTGCCTAACAGATTAGCTAGTTCATCCGATTTGAGACTAATCTACACCATCCCTCAAACAGAAAAACAGAGAAACCAAAAAACGATGCATTCGAAAAATAATTAATTTGCCTGTTAGTCAACTGCGGTATCTCTCACATTAAAGAAGATGCTTCCTACCCACAGGATATCAACCGGGTCAACCAATGTGCGGCTGATATAGCATCATAAAGACGAAAAAACAGAGAAAATAGAAAGAGTGGCATCTAAGTAGAATCAACGGCCACAGAAAAGTTCTAGAATCTGGTTTAGACATACCTGATCGAGAAAATAGCTGGCAACATCAGGAAGGGAGTGCAATTCATTCTTCCGTTTGTATGTCTCTCGAATCGCCGGATCCTTCCAGAACTCATCCAGCACTGGAGCATATTCACGAGTCGCAGCTGGAAAGAAAGCCTCCAAGTCGCCCATAGCCATGATCTCCAGAAGCCAGTCAGAAAAATGCTTCAGCCTTTTGTTGATAGAATAAATACATGGCCTGGTTTCCCCCCCATCATCCCCTGAACAGACAACAATAAGTCACTGAATGTTGCTTTTTTCTGCTATTCAAGATATTTTTTACTATGGACCTTAGTGTGGTCTGAAGAACATGAAGAAACCAATCCGAGATTGGAAGGCAGATATAACGGAAGTCCATATCCATAAATTTGATCAGAGTGTTTTTTTTCTCAGAATGTTAGTATGCATGATGGTAGCATTGCATCCATGAGCATTTAGGGTAGACTGGAATTGCTCAAACTCTCAGCCCATATGAGGTGTGTCAATACTTGGAGAAATTATAAATAAGAATCAAGTACTAATTAGCTTAATGCTCGCATGACAAGAACGTGTAAGAAAGATAATTAAATTCTGACCAAAGAAACAAAAAGAAGCGTCCTACAGTATTATAAACTAAAATAGAAAATATTTCCATGAACAAGTGAAACCTCAGTAAAACTGAGAACTAGAAATTTGGGCATCTAACAAGATGCCACCAAGATCGCATTAGACGGTAGTGAAGATGGGAATACAACTGAAGGACAAAGAAAATGAAAGGAGAGTCGTACTTGCATCAGAGGCAGCAGCATCTATGGTACAGTTTTTCCCTTCCAAAGCTTCCTCTTCAAAGCGCTCCCGCCCTTCAAGCAAAGTGCCAAGATACTTGTACATGTTTCTTTGAATCATGAGTTTGATCTCATGCAATTCTTCCGGAGAAAACTTGTTTCCGTATAAGAACTTGGCCTGTTCAAGAGAGTAACAGGTTCATTCGCGGTCTTTAACAAGTAAAATCTCTCAAAATCCCCAAAAAATCACGATTCGAGATTATAAAATTCACATCAGGTCAATTGCATTATGGCTCCAAATGCGCATCATTCTTTTGAGAAATAGCTCAACATGAAACACAAAATTAGAAATGGCACAATGTGCAATACAGAATTTTGCAGGGAAATCCCTCCTTCTCACACTTAATTTAGCAAGTTAGAAAAGTGAGAACTGCATCCACAAAATCAGTGGAAACCCCACGAAATGATGGGCGACATTCACTCGTGTAACTTCATAACACATAAGTCAACAGATACGTAGATTGCAAAAAGCTAGAATTGAGGGAAATGAGAGTGAAAAAAGAAGACCTGCTTGAAGATAGTGCTGGATCCTGAGCCTTCTGGACCAAGTAACAAGAGCTTCTGACCTACTTGATACATTGGCACAGACCTAGTTGAAAAAGTAGGCGAATGTTCACTTATCCCATTGGAATTCCCCGGCGGTGTTGGCAATGAGAATAAAGAACAAATGAGACGAGTTGATGCCTGACTAGCAAAGAACAAAAGTATTTAACAATCAATCTACAACTCTAGGAAGAAACTTTTGAGCACAAGATTTATTTTACTCGGCTATAATGACAACATGAATAGTACCTTTCCCCAAATGTTTCCTTTAATATTATTCTGACCCTCCTCCTCGTAGGAACCATCATCATATAGCCAGAAGTGAGTTTCCCTAGGACAATGTACCTTGGCCAACTGAAAAAGAAAATTAAATGATAAAATGCATATCAAACGTTCAACATAAATCAATCACTTCTTAAAACCTGCGAACACGTTCTAGGAAAGTAGAAGATAGCAACTGAACAGAAAGAAATATCGGGTAAAAACACACAATGGGCAATGTGGACAGAGATTTAAAAAGCACCAGAGAGTTTGAACAAAGATGAGCCTACAAACTAGTACTCTGAAGCTTGATATCAAGAGAATCTGCTAGGGATTTTCGGGCAGAAAGCATCCTGAACAGGGTTCACCAACAGCTCTTGGTATTCATCCTCATTTGATAGTGGACCCATGCCAAACCGGACCATGACGTCAATAAAACCCCCAAAATGGAGATTAGGCTACTAATCTTCTCTTCTCAAACAAAGTATCTTGTCAATCCTATTATCATATAATCATATTTAATAAAATACAAATCAAATATATAAATAAATAACAACTTTGCTGACTATTAAAGATTAAACCTACAATCTCTCACTAACTTCTGACCTTTCTCAATTTTCCAGTACTGTATGCTTTATTCTCACATGACATTCTTCAGGCCTGTTTTTCGTGATAGTACAAAGTCATCTGCAGCCCTTTCCGGTGCAGATGCAGCACGTTACTTCATTTCTGCAATGCTCGACCTTGTTCACTTTTTTCCACATATCAAATTGATTTTTCAGCAGTCGCAATATTCATTCAGTTTCTTCTCCTCATGTATTCCCGTCGATTATTCCTTGTTTTCTGCCGTTGACCCAGCAAACCGACAAACCCCATCTCTTGGAGAAGAGACTATGCTATAGATGATGGCATCTTGACGATCTCCCCTTGATGAATTGGCAGAGGAACGTGAGTATGACCATGCTATCAACACGATACTAAAAATTAGTGAAGGGCCCTAGCAATGGTTGTGATGGGTTTAATCTTCGAAAGATACAGAAAAGGGCATGGCAGCATCCTTTTTTCCACTTCATTATTTCCCCCTCTTCTGCTCCTTGCTTCCTTGCTTGTTTGCCAACCAAACCTCCGAATTCCTTTCCGCTTTTTTACTTATTTTTCCCTTCTCTTCCTTTTACTTTTCCTTTTTCGTGCATAACGCGTATTTAGACAAAAGTCAGAGACAGGGGAGGCTGAAATCAATTACAATTCACCAGATTTCAAACCTTCGAGATGAAAAAACCAAAAATATTGGGAGAGTATTTGATTGCACAGAGCAGAGAAAAGCTAATAACGCAAAGCTGCACAAATAAAGTACGTCTGATGTATGAGGAATGAGGCCACGATGACACACATTAACAGGAACACGAGATTGGCCAAGTCATATTATTTGGCATTTTGAAGGAACCCATGAAGCAAATATATGAGTCAAGAATCTATCCACGTTGGGAATGAAAGCTCCACGCATAAGTTCTATTTGATGTACAGGAACATGAGATTTGTGGTGGCGCCCTCGCTTGAATTGCATTATAGCGAACAAATAAAAGAACTGTATCATGACAATGTTTGTGAAAGAAGTTACATAAGACGATGGCTCCAGCTGTGCTTGAGCTCCTCACAGCTATGCCATGCATAATTTGATCAAATAAGGCCAAACAAAAATTCACCTTCAATACTCTGAGCTCTGTCTTTGTGATTTCACGGCCATTTATGTACACCTGTGTGTTGCCGTTGCTTGCGTCAGTCCGTAGCTTCCCCCCTACATTTAGCTTTGAACTAATGATTAAATGAGGCTTCTCGCCCTCCTGAAATCCGACACATACAAGAACCAGTTAGCCTCCAAAGAAAGTAAAAGACGAGTAAAAACAGTTTCGGGGCCAGCAGACTATCCAACACTGATGAACAATCAGGAAACTATCTGGACAAAACAAGGATAGAATAAAGAAAAGGCTGATATTTTCCTGCTTCTATTCTAGCTAAATATTTCTGTCTCGAGAAAAAAAAAAAAAGAGGAAAAGAACATCGGTCGATTTTTTGTCCCCGATTTCTAGAGAGTGGATGATTCTCTGTGATTAGCGGGCCTTCTCCAAATTCTCATGCCTCTGTAGGAACCAGGGGGAACAAGTGCTCGCTTTATTTTTATCAGGCTTTCAGGATGAAATTTGGATGGTATTCGAGGGAGGGGGGAGAAGAGGGAAAGAGATGAGGCGAAGAAATCCATCTCTCACCTTACCCCACAGCCCAGAGTCCTTGTCGTACCAGTATCGCCCCGGCTTCAACCTTCGAGGAGGAATAGGGCAACCAAGGATCTCATCCAGCTCTTCCTGCCTCAGTGGTCGTCCGTTCACAACCAGCTGCTCCGGAAGCAGCTGGTTCGCTGGGCATTCCTTCTCCGCCTTCATGATCTGCCGCACCTCCAGGGGGCTGCACAGTCTACAGAGCATCCTCGAGCTCTTCCCCAGGCTCGACCTCTTCGACTCGTCGATCGGGCGTCCGATGCAGCTCACGCACTTCCTCCCCTCCGGCATAGAGCCCATAGCCTTGAGCACACAATTGCTACAGTACCTCGAATCACACACCAGACAGGCTTCCCTCTCCCTCAAGACGTTCCCCTTCCCACACCTGGAGCATACTCCTCTCTTCCTCTCCCCGATCCGGCCCTCAGAGATGGCACCGGACCGACCAATTGGTTCGGAAACTTCATCTTCATCCCTCCCCGGCTCATCCACATGGTTAAACGTCACCGCCGCAGGTTCCGCCGGAGATCCGGAAGGGGGACTCTGATCATGGACAGAAGAAGACGACGCCCTCGGACTGTACGCCTCCTCTCCCTCCGATTCCATCATCTCCTGTCTCTGCGACCGCTCCACAGCACCAAGGAACCGCTGGCTCAACCGCCGGCTGAGACTGGTTCTTCTCTGCGGAGCCAAGTATTCCTGAACGGACACCAGAGAAGAAGCAGACTGGCCCATGAGGAAGCGTGCATCCACGGGATGGATTTGGGGGACGTCGTGAGGAACCGTAGGGCCGACATACTCCATCGCTATCGAGTAGTCGAGCTGCTCCTCGTCCGGAACAGGCGCCCCCGGAGGAAGCATCCTCATCAACATCTCCTTCCATGCCCTCTCCTCCCCCTCCTTCTCCTCCGCCGCCACCGCCGAAGCAGCAGCAGCAGCCGCAGCAGCCGCAGCAGCCATCTCTCCTAACTCTGGATCAGAGCAACCCTCAGAGGCCGTCCATGACAGGATGCCGGGAAGGTCGCCGGCAGGAGCTCCTCTTGGTCGCCGCTTGGTCGCCGCCGCCTGTCGGAAACGAGCTCAAGTCCGGCGGCGGCAACCCCGAACGGACCCGTATTCACACCGGCTAGCGTCTTAATGGGGCTCCGTTAAATGTGGCGCCTCCTACCTACGCCATTGACGTAAGCCGTGCCATTTAAATGACTAAAATATCCCTACCCAACCCAAAGAAGTCAACGGCAAGTTGGTTATTATCAAACTTTATTGTCGTATCTCAAATAGAGCGTATGTATAAGCCTTCAATCTCATGAAATCCATTTTAAAATAATTTGAGGGCCGGAATCAATGAATTTTAAAATGCGTAAAGGGTATTCGTCTCATCACTTACAATTTTCCAATTTCACGATGATATTTCTCATGTTCCGGCGGA
Source organism: Spirodela intermedia (assembly GCA_902729315.2). Lineage (NCBI taxonomy): Eukaryota > Viridiplantae > Streptophyta > Magnoliopsida > Alismatales > Araceae > Spirodela > Spirodela intermedia. Next base: position 3,811,289 of record LR746271.1, read on the forward strand.
GCAGAGTAATAAGATTAGAATTTTGGCGCGAAACCTCTATGATATGGCAGACATAGTGGAAGCCTAACATGGACCGCGGGATACGATAAAGACTACTCGGCAGGACGGCAGACTAGTCCGTTAGACCTGGTATGGTACGGTTTTGATGTCGGTCTATCACTGTTATCGAGCAAGTTATATTTATATCCTTGTTTAAAATATCTTTTACATGGAAGATATTATTAGAAATATTATTATATTCTTAGCCTCAGATAGGGGTTTTAGGTGTATTATTGTGGTCAGGTTAGGCTATCTGATCGAACTCCAAACATGAAAGCGGATAAACTGGGTTTAGGGTAGATATCTTATGAAACGTATGCTTGGCCAGAGAGAGGCAAGGAGGAAGTGTGTGTGTGTGTGTGTGTGTGTGTGTGTGTGTGTGTGTGTGAGAGAGAGAGAGAGAGAGAGAGAGAGAGAGAGGATATGATATTTAAACTAAAGTGATACGAGTTGAAAGGACCTCTACCCCTCAACTAACACACTAATCGTAAGGTTGACTATCTTGCTATTTAGTATGAATCCTACATACAAGATGACTTAATGGTACTTAGATTTATTAGCACGTGGGGATGCTAGTGTTATATTTTTTTAATTATATTTGTCTTTTAAGTTGACAAAAAAAATAGTAAATGTTATTAGTCCACTGATTATATGTTATTTTATTTGGTTTATTTTCTCTCTAAGTTGATATAAATATTTGCTTTTAACCACTAAAAAGTTTTACAAGAATTTGACATTGATTGAATATATTTTTGAGTTAGTTTGTCTTTTTAAGAAATTGACTAACTCACTTTAACTCACTTATAAGTGACAAAAAGGAAAAGTAACATGTATTGAATAATAATTTATCAAATCCATGCAATTTGTGGTAAACTTATGGTACAATATTTAAGAACTGAGCTATTAGTCCTGAGATCTACAATGTAGTATATCAAACTAGTGTTATAGTGATGCATGCTCGTGTTATGATAACTACTATTCATAAACTCATCGTATGCAAGAATTAAAGCAATAGATTATGACATAGCCATTGGAGTGTTGGTCTAAATGAGACATCACATGGCCTATGAAGGGGTAAATTGATCTTTTTAATTCTCTCTATTAATCATGATTTATGTCAAAAGTGTTAGAAACAAGATTCAAAGTGGTTCAACACACATGGACTAACTCCACTCTCTAAAGATTATGTCAATTGGCTCTACTAACTCATGTTTGTATAGTTGTTGAACACAAACTTTCAGCTAGTCTCCACTATATCTCATGGCTCTAACCAAACCAAGTATTTCACAAAAAATATTTATTCCATATTTACAACTATATGAGGCTCACTTGATTATTGTCCACATGATCTCTTCTTGATTTAAAACTCTACATTAAATTAAGTATTATATGTCATATAAAAAATAAGCACAAATAGATGCTCTTAAGAATTTGATAAGTAGCTTATGATGGTGTAAATTATAGGCCCAAAAAAGTAAACATATTTTGTGGTGTGAATGTACTTGAGAGAAAATTGTTGAATTCAAAATTTCAATGATTTTTCCTTTCTTAGGACTTTAAAGATGCATTAGAACATTCTTCTCAATTTTTGCAATATTTATTAATACATAAAGTGGTTAAAGATAGTCATCAAATGGCTAGTGGCACACCCTAATGACTAAATTTAAGGGAATTGTAACTTTATGTCATTTTCCTAATTATTCTTGTGACGTCATTCCCCTTCATGTCTTCTTTTCATGACTACTCACTTCATTTAATGAAGAATAAATTGAAAAGTTCTAGGAATATTAAAATAAAATAAAATAAAAAGGGAAATGGAATATTATTGTAATGTGAAATCACTATTTTTATGCACTTTCTTCAATTTTAAGGGCTTGTTCCTTATAGATGTTTTGACTCATTTCTTCAATTTTAAGGACTTGTTCTTTGTAGATGTTTTGACTCATTTCTTCAAGTGATAAATTAGATTATTTCATATCTTATGAGTCAACTCACTTTCTTGGTTACTAAAGAGACAAAAGATTTTTCATGAATGGGCTCACTCATATGCCTACTTGGTTTTTTTTCATTATAAGTGAGTTGATTCACTTGTTATAGTAGTGAATAAAGAATTTAACATGCAATATTATTATATTACCCTTATTTAAATTGATCTAAATCAAGTAATCTTTGAATTTTATTAATTATGGATTAATTTCTTTAATTCACTACACACTTTACAAAAATTTTAATTGCTGGTATTTAAGAATGGCTAGTTTGATTATGCATGGCATGCTAGTTTAAATACCAAGTTATGCATTGAATTCATAATACTTTTACTAACTTTAAATTCAATGTTTAAGGATAAATCAGATTTTTGAATTCAATTAAAATGTTTAATTAGTCGATTAAATTGTCCACAAGTGCACATGTTTAAGATCAGCCAACTAAAAGCTAAATATTAAATTTATCACGATTAATTAACAAGATACACTTTTGACTTAAATTAACATTACACTAATGGTAAATCAAAGTTGAAAAAAAAATTGGAGAATGATCTAGTTAGTGGTCTAAGGAGTAAGTCAAAATCTCACACTGGTCATATTCATGTATACATATATACTCATTGGTAAGAGACTTCAAAGATGAACAAGATGCAACAAACCATGCAAGGAAATTCATAAATTTAAATTTATTATGAATTTTATAAAAGTAAAAAAATATGATTTCAAGTGTTTATGTGATATCTAATGGACTGGTTTTCAGCTGTTAGTAGCTAATGTAAATTCGTATTAGATGTGTCAAATCTACATTGTATAAAAAAGACACTTCACCTTACACCAAATAGAAAAGAGAAAGAAATAACAATGTTGATATCCACCATTCAATAAGTTTGCATTAGCCTATATGATAAATCATGGTAAACTATATGCACACCCTCCCCCCCCCCCCCCAAGACTAGAAAAGTCACTTAGATGCTACAAACCTTACATGGTGCCTTTCTAAGTCACCATTATAAAGGTTGAAAGGCTAGTTACTATCACCATTTGACACCTAGGAAAAGAAGAAAATTATTTAGAGAAATTTTACACTCATAGCAAGAAGGACATTGTATAAGAGAAAAATGGTAGCAACACAAATATGAGATCACAACTGAATTAATATTGAAAATCATATATACCTTATATGTGATTCTTTATTAATCATTTCCTCATGAGAAATGAGTTGACTCACTTAATATGAGTAACAACTTCCTTATTAGGAGTCATCTCATGGAGAATCCTTATATCCTCTATACTAAAGGAATTGAATAGAGAGTAACTTACTAGAAAAAGAGAACTTGATTTATCACTTATAGAATTGAGTTCTCCATCTAGGGAGAACAATGCATATATAAATAGATAAAAAAGGTATTGAAGCATATACAATGGTAAATATATAATTTTACATTAGAAAAATATTTAAATATCTTTCTTATCCTTGATTGCATTTCAAATTCTCTAGTCAATTTTATGAAATTTTATTTGAAGCTTTTAGATTTGATTTTATTGCAAAGGTTTTAATTTAATTTTTTAAAACAAGATGTGAGTCCACTCAAAGTAGTCAAAAGCATCACTATATGAAAAACAGTTACCATACAAACTACTACAATGATGTCAAAGACCAGCAGTTATAGTGTTATAGCTGTTAAGTTGACCTTTAAAATTATTCTTTTAACCATTGAGAATGTAAAAATTAACAAAGATCTAACTCACCATATCACACCATGAAATCCATTCCACCTTCTCTCTAAAGCATACAAATGTCTCATCTTTAATGAGACCTTCAAATCAAATAATTCACACCACTAGAAACTACACACTAAATCTGTAATAACATTATGTTTTTTTATTTAATATTTGAGTACTTTTAGTACTCTATGTTACGTAAGAGTAGTTGAGTGTTAACTTGGTAGGCCTTCCCTAGATATGTAAGTCTGTTAGGAAAGTTAAGAGGAAATAATTAAGTTGGCTAGAGTCATCAGATCTACTATGAGGTGAGCCAAAGCATGACATGATTTTTATAGAGTGAAAGATGTTAAGTGACTAAAACTACTATAATTCTTGGTTTCTAATATTGATCGGAAATATAAATTTAGAAAGAGGATTAAAAAAAGATTGACTCAACCCCCTCCTTTTCATTCTTATCATTGCCTTCATTAAAGCAAGAAAACAAATCATCTTATTTGACTCCATTCACTTTGCATTCTATTGAAACAAATCTCTTCAAGTATCCAACTAATTAGACTTAAATACAAAGCATGGCTTAGCCCATATATGGATAATATTCATCAAGACTATAGTAGACTTTCAGAATGGCCATGCCTCACAAAATTGATCTCAGTTTGCTCTAAGTTTGTGAACTTAGCTTAACCAAATATTTATCTATATTAGAGCACCATGATCACTATGAAACCATGGCACCTTTGAAAGAAATGACTTAATGATTACCTAGCTCTATATGAACTCATGTAATATTTTAGAAATTATCATTACCCTTTTAAAAATATTACTTGTTGAATAATTATTCCTAAAAATAAAAGCTCTTCCTCAACCTAAGTAATACAAAGTACATAAATTATCAATTATCTTTGCACGCTATATATGCGTTATTTTTACAAAATTAATTATTCGTACTCTTATTATGTAAAAAATCATATCATAGCGTCAAGGAAGCAAATGAAATTATGGCTTCAATTGGATCAATGTTAATTGAGAAACACATGATATCATAATTCGGGCCAATAGGGTCCGTCCAGAAAGTTCTGGATGCATCTAGTTATAACAAGCTCGGTTTATGGCGACTGGGTCCGCCACGTCGAGGCCCGCTTCGAAATCGACGTGGCCGGATCACGTTCGCGGATTTTTGCGTGGCGATTTCTCATTGGTGGACTTCTATCTCCACGAGCCGCCCGCAACCGTAGCCGAAGGATTGTGAGGCCACGATTTTACACGGCTTCGGACGCGTCATATTTCTCGCCGTGGGATCGTTCATGGTATCTCTCCTTCGGCAGAAAATCTCAAAGCTGTATTGCATACGAACCCTATTATTTAACTAATATGAAATATACTCACACGTAACTATAATTATCTTTTCACTCGCAGACGAAACTGTCAGTGTATGAAGAGACGATGTTTATAAGATAAATTACCAACATAACCTTCTTAGTTTCTGATTGACCACAAGAGCTCTCTCTCTTCCCTTCTGAAAATAGCCCAGTGGTATATAAGTAATTTACAGAAAAAAATGAGTAGAATATTATAGCCAGAAAATCAGAGGACCCTAGTACTATAAATAAGTACGCCTCCTCTGCAACAAGAGCCCATCCTCTTTTCAGAGCTGTCGGCGGCGAGGTTCTCTTGCCTGGTCAGATTTGGCGTGCCCCTTGTGAGGGTAGGGTTCGTCTTCCCCTTTGTATCGCCCCCTCCTCCCGCGAAGGATCTGCTCTGGTGCCGGAGATGGCGGACTGCTGGATGATTGATGCCGCGCCTGCCCTCGCCGCGTCTGGTGGCATGGCTGCGAGTAGGGGGGCCTTTGCGGCACGACGCCCTGAGATTCTCTCTCTCGGCTCGAAGATCCTGTTTTCCAGCAGATTGCTCAAGGTAATCGGCGGATCTAGTTTCTCTTTCCATTTCTAGGTTTTCTTGGGATGGCATCCTATGTGAGATGGTGGTCGAATTTTTTTTTCTTGTGTATGTCCAAAAAAATTCGTCGACCTTGTGTTCTAATACTAGCTTCTGATGACCAATGGCAGCCTTGCAAGTCCATCTCTGTTTCCAGTGTAGGGCGGGGCCTTCATCTCCGGAGGAACATGTGCGTTAGGGCATCATCGTCTCCGGCTGAATCTTCTCCGGCTCAGATTGCTCCTCTCCAATTCGAGTCACCGATCGGGCAGTTTCTCTCCCAAATTCTGGTCAGCCACCCTCACCTGCTGCCTGCTGCTGTTGATCAGCAGCTCCTGCAGTTGCAGACCGATCGCGACGCAGAGAAGCAGAAGGAGGAGCCATCCACCTCGGGAACAGATTTAGTCTTGAATAGGTCTGTTCTTTGTTTCATTTTTCTGCCGCTTTTTGCCAACCGAAGTGAGAATGGAGTTACAATTTATACTTTTTTGTTGTCCAGGAGGATTGCTGAGGTTAAAGCTAATGAGCGGAAGAGGGCCCTGGAAGAGATCCTGTATACACTGGTTGTGCAGAAGTTCATGGACGCTGACGTTTCACTTGTGCCTGCTGTATCTCAGTTGTCTGATCCTTCCAAGGAAGATGACCAGCGGCTTCCTCAAGAAGATAAACTCCAGAAACTCCATTCATCTGAAGCTTATGAGATGATCCAGAACCACCTAGCCCTTATCTTGGGAAACCGCATCGAGAATGAGAACACCGTGGCGGTGATAAGCAAGCTACGGGTTGGTCAGGTCTACGCTGCATCCATCATGTATGGGTACTTCCTGAAGAGGGTGGACCAACGATTCCAGTTGGAGAAGACGATGAAGACACTTCCTTGGGGTTCAGAAAAAGATGAAGGTGCCATGAAGCAAGTGATGCCTGATGAATCCAGACCCTCAGTACGCGCTGGAAGTTCACATCCGGAGGTGCCCTTCCTGTCATCTTCTCCTGAATTCAGTTCGGCTGGATTCGGCCCGAAGACCAAATCTGCTCGGATGCGGTCCTATGTCATGTCGTTGGATCCTGAGACGCTGCAGAGTTATGCGACAATCAGATCAAAGGAAGCATTCAGCATTATTGAAAACCATACTGAGGCATTGTTTGGGAGGCCGGAAATTGTTATCACCCCACAGGGGACTATTGACTCATCAAAGGATGAGGCTCTTAAAATAACCTTTGCAGGTTTGAAGAGGCTGATTTTGGAAGCGGTTACATTTGGGTCTTTCTTGTGGGATGTAGAGAGTTATGTAGACGCTAGGTATCACTTTGTGACAAATTGATGCTGGGTGACGGGGGAATGTGTTTGCTTGTAAGGTGATAGTGAGGCTGAGAAAGTTTGTAAACTAAATTTCGGCCGCTAGTTCATCTGTATGTGAATAGTAGTAAGCTGACTTGGTGTGTTTTGAACTGCGGAGTGTATGAGCATCCTTTCATTTTTCAAACACTCTTATTCAAAGATTATGAAACAAATACATATCAGTTCCTGGTTATGTATGCTCAAGTTTCAACCAAAAAGATACCTACTCCCTGTTAGCCCCTTAACTCCAGTGAAAGATTATCTTGTTCTAACACTTTGCAGAAGGTCGATTGGCAATGCGTTGAAGTGCAGTGAATTTGTAGAACTTTGCCAAGTATTTATATCTTCAAAGATGGGATGTGTGTGGTGATAACAACTACATAAGGCAACGGCTGTTATCCCAGCATTTTTTTTGGTAAGTATTCTTTTTTCTACTTCAGCTAATAGGATAGGACGTCTTATGCTAGTTGTGAGGTGCCATCATCACCAACGTTGTCTTATCTCATCGTTCTCGAGTCAACTTAGGGTCGAGCAGTTTCTAGATGCCGGCTGGCGCTAGTTTGACTTTAACATCCCGATTAATAATCTTTTGCATATCTGGGTTTAATCGGTAGGCCTTTTGATATGAGGCCCAAGACTCCTAGTCAACTGCCGACTGGTAGGGAACGTAGGAATATTGTAAGAATACAACAAATAAATTTATCTATTCTAATTTAGCACAATGTAAACCAAAGTGGAAAATGGGTGGTATGTGAAGGAAAAAGGGTGTACAGAGGAGTAATAGGCTAAAGATCTGGTAAAGATTAGTCAATAATGATTAGAAAAACATACTGGTTTAGTTCAACAGAAATCTATAGGTTTTTTTTATGGTCAACCATACACTCTAGTCCGATAAGAAAGAAAAGCCATGGTTTTAATGATGTCCGAGAATCGTATCTGTTGATTGCAATTGTTCATTCTGATTTTTATTTTTTAAAAAAATAATATGTTCAATTCCACTTGTAGAGGACTATATGATGATTTTTCTTGCTTACTTCTCAAAATCATTCCTTTATGAGCATTCACCTATGTGGCTTGCATGATGAATTCTGTCTGGTGAAAATGCTTCTCTACAGTGCAAGAAACTTGAATGGGTGATGATGGCCCTGGTCGACATAGATTATTTCACCCGACTATATGTTAAATATAATTACATCGTTTGGTATGATCTCCTTTATGCAAGGAACCTTCCTTGTATGGTATGATCTCCTAACTCAGATTTTTACCGAAATTACATCGTTTGGGATAGCATGGAGTTTATTTTGGAAGCATTTGATGGGAATTCATCTATTTTTTTCTTGCTAGTTGGGTTTCTTTCCTGGGTAAGCCCAGAAATAGAAAAACCTGCCCTGATGCCCGTCTGCCTATCTCTTAGTGTCACGTGGCAGTGGGACCCACCTCAAGGGCTGTGGATGGCTGATGCTGGTGGACTGGCATCTGGATTCCTCAATCAGGAAACCTATTGGAGAGTCAAACTTAGGCATGTCTGCATGTTTATTTGACTGAGCTTTGGTCATCTGCGGAAAGAGTGGACTGTCTAGACGGCTGGAGGACTATTTTATTCCCCCGGAATATTCTTCATGGGAAGATCTTAAGGTACCTCTAACCTGTCATCTTTACAACAAAATTGATGACTGACAGGGGCACCCAAAATACCGTCTGTACAGTAATATCAAAACCTGCCCTTTTCAGGAAAACCAACAGTTGGGAGAGGTGCCAAGCTGGACAGGGCTCAGATGTGGGTCAACGGGGTTGGTCATATCGTGGGCAGCAAGAAAAGGGCCTCTTCTATTAATCTCTGCAAGACTGCAACCCTCGAAAGTTTATGATTCTTCCCAGGTTTAAACCCCTAGAGGTGCTAGTGTTTCTTTTATTATATGCTCGTAATTTTCATCACAAAAGAATTAATAATCGTATTATTTTTATTTTTATTTTTATTTTATTTTATTTTATTTTTATTTTATTTTTATTTTTATTTTATTTTTATTTTTATTTTATTTTTATTTTTATTTTTGTGTGTGCGTGTTTGTGTGTGTGTGTGTGTGAGAGAGAGAGAGAGTAGCTTTGCTTTTAAAAACTGCTAATTCTATCAATGGCTTATGTTCAATTGAAAAAAAAATAATGCGTTCATACTTAGTAAGTTACATTGGATCATATCACATGATGAAATTTACTAAAGAGTAAGAAACAAGTGGGTTTACCTTCAAAAGGTTCCAAGAGAGAGGATCACATGTTAAGGCCCATGGTGGGCCTGACCCATCTCCCCGAGCATAAATAACGGTTAGAGTGATGATAATCTTTCCCTGACCAGAATGGCCCATCTTCTCCTCATTTTTCTTTATGAGGAAATTTATCCTTGGGTTTCATTTCACAAATAATAGAAAATGCCAGAATATCCTCAGCATAAATAGGTATGGTGGGCCAAGTTCGCTCACAGGCCCACAAGGCTCGGCGCGTTTTGTCATCAAGTCAAGGTGACCAAAGAGAGCAAGCTAACGATATCTTATCAAATAAATACATTTCTATTTTAAATATGTAGTGTGTGTATATATATATATATATATTTATTAGACTGGACTAACAACGAAATGAAACAACTCTCTAACTCTCACATATTTCTCTCAAGAAGCTCACACTCTCCTCGTCCATCATTTATTATGTGCGCCCATTTGTCCATCAACTAGACAGATGATAACTCTCTAACTGATCATCATCAATGGTGCTGATTGATTCATTTTTTTTTGAAGTTTGGCGCACTACATGGTCTTCCCAATAAGTCACCCATCCTGGTACTACTATTATTTTTACGCAGTCATACTTAATGAGACCTGGTGTCACATAACACTCTGACAGAGCTAATGCCACATGGCACTTTTACAGAGCTGATGTCATATGACTTTTTAACAGAAATAGTGACACATGGCACTTTTTAATGAATTTAGTGCCACGTGGCACTTTGACCGAGCCGGTGCCACACATCACTTCAACTTGGGAATTTTCTGCTTGACTTTTGTGGTAACACATCAGAGGTTTGGTGGTGATTGATTGATTGATTGATCAAGCTTCAGCCATCAATTGGGTATGATACGAGCACATTAACTAGACTATCTTAATTAGATTATCATATAATTAAGTTAGTAATTAAGGGGCCTAATCTATGTATATCAGCCACGGGAGAAGATTCTTCAAAGAATCTTCCATCGTCATCATTCTCATGCAGTTATATAAATAATATGGGGAGGGGGGGAGACGTGCAAATAGTCAACCCTCCCCAAAACCGGGTGAGCTCGGGGACTGGTTGGCTGAGCTGGCGCCGGAAAAATCCTTGATAGAACAAAGCTCCCCTGCAGCACCGCCAGCCCCGGTGTTGTCTCGAGTGTCAACCCGGTTCATATCGATGTGTATAGAGAAGATGCGATTGTACATACTGTCGGCAGGAAGTAGTCCGTGAAAATGACAAGAATGAGCTGGCGAACGTGTCTGATGTCCGCGCTCGCAGACAGCATCCGTGCGCGTCGATACGCATCGTATGAGTAGTCCTCCTCCTGTCTCTCCACACCCATGTGCGTGCGCTGTCTCTTCCTTCCTCTCCGAAGTCTCTCTCTCTGTCTCTCTGTCTCCTGGTTTCCTCTTGGTCTGTTCATGGCAGAGTAGCTACAGGGCGCCGCCGAAATCGAAGTCTTTATCCCTGCTTCCATGGCCCGGTCTCAGCTGCTCCTCCATTAAAGGCTGGGCCGTACGGCTCCCAAAGTTTGAAGCTTCCCCCGGCCGCAGTCCTCCTCGTCAGCTATGGCGACCAGGAAGCCCACCGGCGGAGCTGGGCTCCTCCTCGGCGCCATCCTCGCCGTCGTCTTCCTCGCCGGGCTGGCGGCGACGCAGCAGACCTCCGCCGGGGACGCGGCGGCGATGCGGGCGGTGGCGCAGGGGCTCCTCGGGGCGGTGGAGTCTCTGGGCTGGTCCGTCGGTGGCAACCCCTGCGAGTGGCGGTTCGTCTCCTGCTCCGGCGGCCGCGTCACCGCCATCCAGATCGGCAACCGCAGCGTCGCCGGCGAGCTGTCGCCGGCGATCCGCAACCTGACGGCCCTCGTCAGGCTGGAGCTCCAGGACAACCGCATCGCTGGGCCCCTCCCCTCCCTCGCCGGTCTCGCCGCCCTGCAAATCCTCATCCTCCATGGCAACCTCTTCTCCTCCGTCCCCGTCGACCTCTTCTCCGGCCTCTCTGCCCTCCAGGCGGTGAACCTCGACGGCAACCCCTTCGCGCCGTGGGAGATCCCCCGCAGCCTCACTGACGCCGCCGCGCTGGTGAACTTCTCCGCCAACTCCGCCAACGTCTCCGGCGAGATTCCCGACTTCTTCCCCACCGCCTTCCCGGGGCTCTCCGTGATCGCCCTCTCCTTCAACCTCCTCCGCGGGGAGATCCCGGCGAGCTTTGCCGGGGCTGCATCCTTGCGGACCCTCTGGTTGAACAGCCAGCGGGGGACCCCCCGCCTCTCCGGCGCCGTCGCCGTCGTCGCCAACATGACCTCCCTCACCCAGCTATGGCTTCACTCCAACGAGTTCTCCGGGCCGCTGCCGGACTTCTCCGGCCTCGCCGCCATGGAAGACCTACAACTCCGGGACAATCGCTTCTCCGGCCCCGTCCCCTCCTCCCTCCTCTCCCTGCCGGCGCTGAAGAAGGTGACTTTGGCCAACAACCTCTTCCAGGGGCCCGTCCCCGTCTTCCCCGAGTCCATCGCTAACGAGGTCGACCTCGATCCGGGGAGGCAGAGCTTCTGCCGGCCGGTCCCCGGCGACTGCGATCCCCGAGTGACCGCCCTCCTGCTAATCGCCGGGTCCTTCGGGTGGCCGAGGAGCTTCGCCGAGGGGTGGAAGAAGAACGACCCCTGCGCGCGGTGGCCGGGGATCACCTGCTCCGGCGACGGCGAGGTCACCGTGGTCAGCTTGCGGAAGAGGGGCCTCAGCGGCTCCATCTCGCCGGAGTTCGCCCGGCTGAAATCTCTCCGGCGGATCTTGCTGGGCGGCAACAACATCACCGGGACGATCCCGGCTTCTCTGGCCGCTCTGCCGGCGCTGGAAGAGCTCGACGTTTCTGACAACCAGCTCTCCGGACGGGTGCCGGCGTTCCGCGCCAGGGTGCTGGTGACCACCGCCGGCAACCCTGGGATAGGGAACGATGGCGGCGGCGGCGCCGTCCCATCGTCTCGCGGTTCAAACGCCTCTGCCGCAGACGAAGGCGGCGCCGCCCCTTCGGCTGCCCGGGTTACCTCCCCTTCTACTCTGACGGGAGCCATAGCTGGGTCGCTCGCCGGTGGCGTCCTCGGCGTGGCCCTGTTCGGGCTTTTCTGCCTCTACAAGAGGAAGCACCGCCACTCAGGCCGGGTCGAGAGCCCCAGCGCCGCGGCGACGCTCCGCCGCCAGTCCGATATGCTCAAGCTTAGCCCCAGCGGCGATGGCGGTGGCGGAATGCTGATACCCATCGAGGTGCTCCGGGAGGTCACCGGCGGGTTCAGCGAGGAGCGCGTCCTCGGCAGAGGAGGCTTCGGGACGGTCTACCGGGGGGACCTCCCCGACGGGACGAAGGTCGCCGTTAAGAGGATGGAGGCGGCGGCGGCGGCGGTGGCGGGGTGCAAGGGGCTGAGGGAGTTCGCCGCCGAGATTGAGGTCCTCACCAGGGTCCGCCACCGGAACCTGGTCTCCCTCCTCGGCTACTGCCTCGACGGCGGCGAGCGGATCCTCGTCTACGAGTACATGCAGCAGGGAACCCTAGCCAAGCACCTCCTCCACTGGAAGGAGGAAGGGGTGGCGGCGCTCTGCTGGAAGCGGAGGGTCGCCATAGCCCTGGACGTGGCGAGAGGGGTGGAGTACCTCCACAGCCTGGCCCACCGGAGCTTCGTCCATAGAGACCTGAAGCCGTCCAACATCCTGCTCGGGGAGGACATGAAGGCGAAGGTGGCGGACTTCGGACTGGTGCGGCCGGCGGCGGCGGCGGCGGAGGAGACGCGGCTCGCCGGGACCTTCGGGTACCTCGCGCCGGAGTACGCCGCCACGGGGAGGGTGACCACGAAGGCGGACGTCTTCAGCTTCGGGGTGATCCTCATGGAGATGGTGACGGGGAGGAGGGCGCTGGACGAGAGCCGGCCGGAGGAGAACGCCCACCTGGTGGAGTGGTTCCGGCGGGTGATGCAGCGGCGGCGAGGGAGGAGGGTGGAGGAGCTGGTGGACCCGGCGATAGAGCTCGATGGGGAGACGGCGGCGGGGGTGGAGAGGGTCTGCGAGCTGGCCGGCCATTGTTGCTCGCACGAGCCCATGCAGAGGCCGGAGATGGGGCACGCCGTTAACGTGCTGTCATCACTGGCGGAGAGCTGGAGGCCGGTGGACTCCGACGGGGAAGAGACCTGCGGGATCGACCTCACCATGACGCTGCCGCAGGCGCTGATGAGGTGGCAGGCCTGCGAGGACGACGATGATGAGGACATCCCGCCGACCGTCCGCACCGGTGCAGATGACTACCAGTCCAGCGTGCCCACCGGGCCCGCGGGATTCGCCAACTCCACCTCCCCCGATGGAAGGTAGATCCTTCCGCCGGCTTTCCTCTCTCTCTCTCTCGCCTTCTCCTGTTCATACTACACACGTCCCTCTCTCTCTCTCTGGATCTCGCCGAGCGTCCCCTGAGACGGTCTCCTGTAACGACGTTATTACCTGTACAATATTCTGCTATGGAGCCTGCTCTCTCTCTCTCTCTCCTCATCGTCTTCAAGGTTACTTATGAAACACTGGAGGCCCTCTATAAGCCCACCATTCTCGACATCCTTCTCACTCATAGCAGATCAATAGACACCATCATTCAAGAAAAGCAAGGCGGTGGCGGAAGAAATGGCATCACAGTAATGCTCTGGTAGTTGATGTTGTGTTTAATAAAATAGACAAAGGCGTGTTAACTATGGAAGCTACATGAAATGGATACAAAGAACTCACCGCTAGTGGTTCCCAGGGAAGCTGTGTACTCAGACTACATGTTCTTGCGACGCTTCTCGACTTCTTCCATCTCCTGGATCTCCTTGTGGTACTTGCTGACCCGGTAAATGCACCTGCAGAGAGAGAGAGAGAGGGAGAGAGAGAGAGAGAGACTTATGACCTGCAGGCGTGCCTTTGATGAACTCCCCCAAGCATAGAAGAAACAATGAAGGGTACCAGTATAGTAGGCATGCAGAGACGCAGAGGATGACATTCCTTTGGGCCTTGAAGATCTGCAGGTGATCAAAGGCACATTATTCCTCCATAGCGCAAATTACTCGAATTTCATGAGCATCTGGTGCTATTTTTCAGACATATCTTCTCATTTCTTGGGATCCTCGATTTAATGGAGGAAAATGTGTGCATAAAAGTGCTGATTTCGTCCTCTGTATATAATTTTTTAATTTTCTGGTACGATGAAACTAAGAAAGGCGAGAACTTTTCTCTATATAGATACCCAACCAAGCCCAATTCCCATTAGGAACACAAGACTGCTGCACAGGGCAAAAGGCAAGAGCTGAGCTCTCCAAGGCTGTGTTTGGGAGTGTTGTATGCTACACTTGCACCGAAATATGCATTTGTTGGATAGAGGGCTTGCATATCAGGGCTTTTAAGACCAAATGGACACCTATTCAATTGGAAACATGCTAAAAGTTATTCAGATTCGACAGATGTTCCACCAAATCGAGGACTCAATTTGCATATGAATGTAGTCAGAGCCAATAATTTTATGCCAAGAGAAATTTGGTAATCAACACGCAAATGAGCAAATGGTAGTGGTCGGGAGTCCCCAGTGTTGCCCACTCAATATGCAGGTCTTCGAACAGCCAGGAATCGTAGCTCAAAGGAGAAGAACAACATGTCGTCCTAGATGCACTCAGCACAGCACAAATGTTCTTCTTGAGAAATAGTAAGTGAAAATAGCTTTGAGTAACGGATAAAATGACCTAAGAACGCATAAAAGGCTAGTAGAACTTCTTGTAAAAGCCCCCCTTTTTCAACTCTTAGTCACTAGGACGAAGTTAACAGTTGCCAATCTCTGACAACAGCTATTTCATTGGCATTGATACGTTATCTCAAAACACGATTAGAGGAATCTATCTGCATAACACGAATATATATCAAAACTACGTGACTAAGACAAACCTAAACCATTTTTAACCTTACGTTCCCTAACATCATGAATTTTACCTTAACTTATACAATGCATCTGAATCTTAAAGACAGGTTTAATAGACTGCGATCCAACCCTCGAATTCCAATTTATCATTACATCACTGAGACTTCTTTAGTGTAACATGTAGACAAAGCTACCTCATTGAACAGTTACCAGACAACAAAAACTTAGTAAATGCATTCTATTTGCTGGCCAAAGATGATGAATAACCTACTCTCTCTCCTAACCTCCAAATGTGCAATCATTCTGCCCTTATTCATCAGTAGCATGCATGCCAACTAATCATCTAATGAACACTAGTATGCCTCTCAAGGATCTTTATCATGGAACATATGTTTTTCATGCTTTCATAACTCCACGTAGATAAAAAATCTACACGGTTTCTATCTGGAGAAGTCAACAAGAACAATTACCTATATACACAACAACAAATCCACAAAATCAGCAGATTTGAACTTGGTAAGTAAATGGGCTGCTGTTTAGATGACCAGCTCAACTATAGTACAACAAAGGAAGGATCAAAGGAATTTAAATTCTTCTAACAGCATGGGATGGAGATATTGTCACAATTAATTAGCAACCCTAATGCTACTACCTAAGTGTTCTTTCTACTTCTCCGTTTACTGAAAGCAGAGCTTTTACATCTCTGACAGCCAGGTGTAACCTCATGAGAAACAATGCAGCATAAATAATTTTTTTCCACCCTCCTTTTCAGTTGAAAATGCAGAAGATGTGATAACTAGCACATCTAACTACAACGGCCCAGCCTTCCATGAGCAATCACGAGAGTCTGGCGAGCACTCAATCGTTATCATCCATCATCAGGTGAAAAATCATCAATAGGCGACAAAATAGGCCATGATGGTTAGGTCAGTGGAAAGGCATTGAAATCATATGGGAATAAATTACAGCAGGGGCTAGTTGACGACGAGGAAGAGCTCAAGGCGGAACTCAAATAACATGAAATGAGAAAACAAGGACTGGTGGTTGAATTTTGAATATACACAAATCCTCAACTAATAGCTATACTCATCGACGAATACAAAGAAAAAACCCTAGATCCCTGTTCTAGAAACCAAACATGCGTGTGGCCGAGATATAGTAAAGGAAGTAGAATTACAGCTTTTTCGTATCGGTCCCTCTCTGCTGCGGTGCAGACGTCAGACGTACACATCAGGCGGTGCTCGTTCTTCCAATAGATATCTGCAGGAAGATGCTCATAGATCTCAGCGAAGAAACAGACCCAAATAGACGAATAAACAGATTCACAAGAGATGGAAAAGAAAAACAAAATCAATCGTGATCCAGCGTCCAATACGAGGACGGAGGGGGACCGGCGTACCAAGGAGCTGGAAGCCCGCGAAGGGGACGATGCCGGTCGCTGGCTGCAGCAGCAGCGAGACCAGGGCAACGATCCGCGTCCTCAGAATCTTCGGCGCCGGGAGAGTCACGAGGAGGGCCACGGCGGCCTCCGCCGCCACGACGTACGCAAGGATCACCCACTGCAACGCCATCTCTCTCTCGCGTTCTCTCTCTCCCTCTCCCCTCTCTCTCTCTCTCCCCCCCCCCCCCAGACCGGCAACGTTCGTGCTTAAAGGTCCGGGGCGCTGGAAGTCGGTGAATGACACGTGTGCTTCACAGAAAATTGTTCTGAGAGCCACTTTGTAAGGAATTACGGATTTACCTACAAAAATCACATTTGCACGTAAACCCTTTATACGACAAAATATTGTAAAACATTATGGTTAGGGGTGATTCTCATGATTGGAGGATTTTACGGGGACTAAACTCAAATAGCGTAAAAAACTTTTATATTTGTAGAAGAGTTAACGTAAAAGCTTGTATCTTAGTAGGAAACTAATTTTACAATAAATGTTGTTCAATTTATTTTTTCAATAAAAATCAATTATTTTATTACCTCCAAAATTAGGAATTCAAGGAGCACAAATAATAAGACCTAGAAGCAGAAGCCGGGGGTCAAGCGGGGAATGTACACAGCGAGAGAGAGGGAAGGAGAGGGAGGGAGAGGGAGAGGGAGAGGGAGAGAGAGGGAGAGAGGGAAGGAGAGGGAAGGAGAGGGAGAGGGAGAGGGAGAGGGAGAGAGAGGGAAGGAGAGGGAGAGGGAGAGGGAGAGGGAGAGGGAGAGAGAGGGAGAGAGATAAATGGTATAATAACACTGAAACATTACATTTTGCTAAAATAAACGATACAATTCCAGAAAAGTAGTAGTAGCAATTATCACTATTATTACTATGATTATTATAAAAAAAGAGTGACTTGAGGTCCCAGCAGTGTTATCTTGGATGAAAGGCCTCTTTCTCTTCAGTAGGCTACACTTCAACGCAAGTCCAGAAAACCCGGGCCGGGTCAAGTTGAGTTCTCCAGCCCACCTGGTATACCCACGCCCCCATCAACAAGCTCCCATTCATGAGGCTAACTAAACCCTAATTTCTCATTCTAATCAAGATCCAGGGTGTTCTATGTTCTGTAGATGAGACCAGGGGAGGGGGAGAATCCTAAGCTACTGACCCGGGGAAAAGTGTTTCCATCTCAGGTGGAAGACGCGTAGAGGTCAATGGCAGAGGATTGAGAGCAGAAACCAGACCCAAAGGGCTTCTTTCTCCAGACTGCAACCAGATCCACGGCAGACCTTCCATTTTTGCATCTTTCTTATTTTGCAGACATCTGCCCAGCATCGTTGACCTCAAGGGCTCAGAGATTGGATTAGCTCTATGGTTTGTTAGGCTGGAAAGAAGAATCTTGTTATTTGAAGAAGAAATCATATCCTATTGGGCTACTCCAGAAGGGAGAGAGAGAGATAGAGAGATGAGAGAGCCCAGAATCTGCAGAAATGGTGAAGAAGATGAAGAAATCATATCCTCTTGGGCTACTCCTGGAGGGAGAGAGAGAGCCCAGAATCGGCAGAAATGGTGAAGAAGAAGAAGAAGAAATCATATCCTCTTGGACTACTCCTGAAGGGAGAGAGAGAGAGAGCCCAGAATCTGCGGAAATGGTGAAGAAGAAGAAGAAGAAGAAATCATATCCTCTTGGACTACTCCTGAAGGGAGAGAGAGAGAGAGTCCAGAATCTGCAGAAATGGCTAAGAAGACGAAGAAGAAATCATATCCTCTTGGGCTACTCAAAGGGAGAGAGAGAGAGAGAGAGAGAGAGAGAGAGGAGAGAACCCAGAAATGGTGAAGAACGGATTACCTTCTGGCGATTCGGGCAGTGATTGGTGTGAATCATGGGGGTTCTAGTTACTTGGGTGCGGATGGCCTCTGGCGAGAAACCATGGGGCTCGCCATGAGGGCTATCCTGAGGGACTCTGAAGAAGAGAAGCCTTGGACTTGCATTGTTCCATGGACTCTCTTCGCATCTTCATGGAATCCTCCCGCTATGAGCCCATCAATGACCATCTCGAACTGGTCTGCAGTCAGCAACTCCTTCTCAGCCTCCAGCCTCTTGAGCAGCTTCATGGCCTTGCCCTTGATCCCTGCCCTCGCATACATGCTGCAGAGGCTCACATTGACGCGGAAGGGGGCACCTCCCAGCTCCGAAATCTTCTCCAAAACCTGCTCCACCTCGTCCACCAAGAGCAACTTCCCCAGCCAGTCCACCAAAACAGTGTAAGTAGCTATTCCAGGCTTGAAGCCGTCCCTCTCCATGGTTAGAAGCAGATCCAAGGCCTTGTCCAGGAGATTCTTCTTCTCATATGCAGCAATCATGCTCCCCACACAGCGGTCATCCGGCTTGTGGCCCGCCTTCAGTATGAAGTCAAAGCTATGTCGGGCTTGATCAGGATCACCTGCATGCCCATAGGCTTCCAGAAGCAGCGTACACGCTTCTAGATCTGGCTGGATGCCGCTAAACTGCATGTTGTTGAACATTCTCTGGGCGGAATCTACGAGCCCCCGCTGGGCAAAGGCCTGCAGGAGGACTGTGTACATCTCCAGCGTGGGCTTTATGTCCCTTGCCTCCATTTCTCTTATCAAGGCCTCAGCCGCCTTGGGAAGGCCCGCATTCACATAGGCAACGATCATAGACCTGTAGGTCTTGAGGTCCGCCTGGAAACCCTGGCTCCTTAACCTCTCGAATGCCTCCTTTGCGCGCTCAAGAATGCCCGCATCGCAGTACATTTGAAGCAAGATGACCCAGACCCGGATGTCGGCATTGATGCCCTTCTCAGTCATCTTCTGAAGAACCCTTTCGGCATCTTTGACATTGTTGATCTTCGCATAAGCATCCATCAGCTTTGAGTAATCGCCGATCGCTGTTTCAAAGGACTCCTCGTCCAAGACTCGTTCGGCAACCTGTATAGGACATAGCCAATAATGCTCTTAATCAGGGCCCACAAGCTACACACTTGTCAGGGCATCAAAATTGATTAGCCAAGATCATTCATGAAGCATGAGAAGAATATGAGTCCTATCCCATCATTGTGCTTTACGATTCTTCTGAGGATTAGAACACGAGGCATTCAATTTGCAGGAAGAAATAAATAAACATGGTATTTTAAGCTAACAGAGAGAATTTCTGAAAAAAGTTTGGCATATGCAAGCTTGTTGAGAAAAATCTGGATTGAAGTAGCCTCAACGTAACCACAAGTAGCTGGACAGTGAGTACACATGAGCCCACAAATGGCACCTTCCACTGACATCACCATGCAAGAGAAGATCGGTTTTGGAAATTCTCAACAATACAAGGCCTAGGTGATGCTTGGAGCAGATAGAGTGGCCCACAAGCGCAATAAAACCAATGCAGCGTTATATAACTAAAAAGAATGGCTCAAAGAGGAATACACCAAGTGTGTCTCGTAGTGCGCAGCTGGTACAGAATCAATGAATCAGAGACCTTTTTTTCAAGAAGACAATTTCCAAGGAGACAAAATGCTACCATAAGAATTTGAATGATCTCAACAATAAATAAGTAAAAAGTGCACTGCTTATTTGTGGGCTTGTGAGGTCAAAGACTTCATGATCTTCTTAGAGGATCGCTTCTTAGAGGATTTGAATGGTCTCCACCAGGGGGCACTGGCCCTGTTGCTTTCTCCGATTAATGGCCCATTATAAGATGAATCCAGCTAGGGACAACAACCAAGGAATATTTCATGTCAAAATAGAGGGGACGCTTTTCAACTACTAGATTCATATGAAAAATATCCAATTCAAGCAACATACACGATTTCTCCTCCTGATTTTTATCTAATATTTATCTCTTATACATTTAATGGGAAGTAATCCATTCGCATGAAGTCAAACGCCAGATGGCTTTGCAAGATCAGCACCATCATTAAGGATCTTTCTTCGGGCTGAGTCGACCTTGATCAGTCACCGTGCTATCTTCTCTAACCATGGTGGTTACAAGAACTTCAGCAGACCCCCCTGAATCTTTATTTTTCGGGGAGATCTATGTCTAGGGTTAGAGGATCAGGAGGCTAACCTTGAAATACGCCGGGGGATTTTGTTGATGAATCCTGTCGAGAAGAGCAAGCCAATCCACCCTCTTTGGCTGCAGGAGCTCAACCCACTTTGCCAATAACAGAGATGGGTCCTCTTCCTCTTTCAAACTGAGGATCTCCTCAGTCACCAGCTTGCACTTCCCCATGATGGGCTGGGGCTCATCAGACGCATTAAGTTTCTCTGCGTCGTGGATCTTGTCCGCCACTTCCGCCCACTTCTGAGATGACAGATCGAGACCATGTATATTATACTTGATCTTCCCTCGTCTCTGTGGTAGGGCTGTCAGTGAAGGTCGTTTCTCCAATCTGTCTCCTTCGCCAAGGACATCACCGGCAGTCGTATTCTCGCCCTTCT
This sequence comes from Spirodela intermedia, assembly GCA_902729315.2. Taxonomy (NCBI): domain Eukaryota; kingdom Viridiplantae; phylum Streptophyta; class Magnoliopsida; order Alismatales; family Araceae; genus Spirodela; species Spirodela intermedia. The sequence continues at coordinate 3,832,352 of LR746271.1, forward strand.
CAATCTCTTCTGCCCGATGATGTTCTTGGCGGATGCGCTCCAGGTTTCTGTAGAAATCGAAATCCTCCAGCTTTTCGTGCGCCCACTTGAACCGAAGCTCTCGGAGCATACCGCCACGAATGCCAATCTCGGAGGCGAAGTGGCACATCTTCTTGACGTCGTCGCAGTGGAGGAACTGCTTCATCTCCTCCCTCCGGCGGGTCCTCCTCGTCTCCTCGAACGCTAACTTGCTAACCTCCCACACTGTCCTCCACAGATCGGGGCTGAGATCGATGGAAGGATCAGATGGCCCAACGGAAGGGAGAACTCCGCCGCCCTTCTCCATCTCAGAGACGACCTTCTGCGCAATGACGAGGAGCATCCCGTCGATAGTCTCCCTGCTGCTCTCTGGGTACGCGGAGGAGAGCTTTTCCCTCATCATCGAAACAAAGCGGGACAAAAACTCGTTCAGGGGGGCATCCTCCTCCTCCTCGAGTTCCTCTCTTCCCTCCTCTCCCGCTCCCTCAACGGGGAGCCCGACGGCAAGATCGGTCGGGAGGACTCCCGGGGATTCCTGGGAGGTGGCATAGGTTCTCCGGGAGGGCCAGAATGCGGCAGCCCTCGAGACAGCAGTGTGATTAGGGGTCTGGTGGGTGTCGAAGGGGAGAGCTCCCCGGGGCAGAGGGTCCGCAGGGGCGACGCTGGGAAGCGCAGGAGCGGCCGCCCTTCCGGGGATCCGAGATGACGTCAGGAGAGCGCGCCTGGCGAGGACGCTTCTCATGGCTGCCACCAACTGGTTTCCTCTTCGCCACTGCCCCTTAAAACCCTAGAAAGCAGACGGAGGGGAGAGAGAGACTACGTGCCGGCATTCGGAGACTGGAATGAGTTTCTGCAGCAGCTCTTATATTGATACATATCGATGGGCACTGAATAATCCCCGCGATGTGATAGAATAGGGGAACATAATCCTCTTCCCGTTCCCATATCTTAAAACCCATCTTGAAGCCATTTACAGTCCCCTGCGGGCCGGGCCGGGCCCGGCACCCCCAGTCAGGCCTTCAATCATTAGAATCCAAAATCCGGCCCAGAGCTGTAGAAAAGCCTGTGAAATGGGATCCGGGCTGGAGCCCCTTGAAAAACTTGGGCCCGGCCCGGACGTCAACTATAAGACCTAAACCCCCCAACACGAGACGATAAATAGCTTTTTATGTCTAATATACGTCACGAAATCTCGTGATGAAAATATTTATTTGATATTTAATTTTATATTTATAAATAATTATACTTTCATTCTTTAAAATACTAAATTTGGCTATAAGTAGCGGCGCAAATCGGAGGCAGTTCTTATTCTCTGTCGTCTGTAAGTGGAAGAGGGGGGACGGGTGGGGATCCATTCTCAGAAATCCTTCCAGGAATGAGTAGAGAAACGTACAGAGAGAGTGAGAAGACATTGACAGATCTTCTGGGAATGGAAAGGAACAGAATGGCTTCCAAGTGAGGTGGGGTGAGGTGGTGGGGGGGTGGTTATCCCACCTTGGTCGCCGTCGTTGTCGTGTGCCGCAGGACGGTTGTGCCGCAGGCTGCGCAGAGGAAGAGCGGCGGGACGGCGGCGCCCTCGGCTATGCCGGCGCACCTCGTATGCTGCCACACCTCGCAGATGTCGCAGGCCACCATCCTCTCCCCGTCGTCGTCCCTCGCGCCGCAGACGCACCTCACCTTCCAGCTCTCCGCCCCGCCCTCGTACAGCAGCAGCGTCTGCGGCCGCTCTGTCTTGGGGCCATCTCGGATGTCGTCTTCTTCCTCCTCCTCCTCCTCCTCCGCCGCCGCCGCCGCTGCCGCCATGGAAACGCCGTGGCCCCTCACCCACACGCGCGCCCCCGACTCCGCCCCGCAGCCGAACAGAGGATCGCCGTCCTCCCCCGCCACGCCCACCACCGCCGTCGCTCGGAAGGTCTCCATGATGCAGTAGGTGTCCCTCATGGCCTTCTCCGCCTCCTCCCGCAGGTCCCCCACAGTGGCGTGGGGCGGCAGCACCAACACCTCCGGCGGGGGGAGGGGCCTCGTGAGGCGGCCTCCGGCGAGCTCCCCCTCGCTCGGCATCCATCCGCAGAGGAACCTCAGTCGGTCGTCCTCCTCGTCCCTCAGATCCCAGGACTTGCCCCAGCGCTTGCAGTGGAGCGCCATCTCCGCCGCCTCCGGCCTGATCCCTAGCAGCACGTGCCTGTACACCCACGCGATGTCCCTCTCCACCAGGTGCCGGGAGAATTGCTCCGGCGGCGGCTCGATCGGCGCGGGACTGGGATCGGCCTCTCCTCGCTCGCTGGGGAGATCCTCGAGGGAGAATTCCAGCACTCTGGTGGCGGGATTGTGGCTTCGGCGGACGACGCGGCCTCCGACGACGCAGTCGCCGATGGACTTGAGGACGAAGTCGAGCAGCCCCGTGTCGCCGATGGTCAGCCGGGCGGCGTCGCGCACCTCTTGGCGGGTCATCCCCCCCGGACGCTGCTCCAAGGCGTCGACGATGACCTGCGCCGCCACCTTCAGTCTCCTCACCGGCCACCGGCTGTCGAGGTCCTCCGCCACAGTGTCGAAATCCCGGCTCCGCCGGCGCTTCTGAGGGGATACCAGAGCCCTCCCTCTGGCGACCGCCGGAAGGAAGGGAAACATGGGGAGGCTCTCCAATGGCGGCGACGAGTTCCTGGCTTTCTTCTCCGGCCGCCCCGCCGAGGCGGCGGCGGCTGCGGCGGTCCTCCGGGACCGGAAGTCGAGGAGGAAGCGGAGGAGGTCACTGACTGATTGAAGCCGTTGGGGCCCGCACGGCCTGGCCTTGGCGATCCGACGGTAGCCAAGGACGATGCGGTGGAGTCTGTCTCCCTCCCGTCCGATTCTCTGGAATTCTTCCATCAAACGGTCCAGATTGAGTGATCCAAGGAGGTCCACCGATCTCTGGTAGTCCTTCTGCGCCGTCCCGAAGCTGCCGGTTCGCAGCGTATAGCCCCACCGGCCGAACCAGGTGGTGCCGTGGGCCACCCCCAGGAGCAGCCTGAGGTCCATCGATCTCCATCGTGATGAATCCTCCACCGTTATTTCCCTGTACCCCAAAAATATTTATTTTACCGCCAAATTTCTGATTACTGAAAATTATCGATTCCTCCTGTCTTTCTCAGGAATTGCAGAGGAATCGCATCTGGTCCTGGTGGTTAGCGAAACGTTTGAATATGATGGTGGGAAAGTGTAAGGAGGAAAGTTTTTAGGGTGCTAAATGAAAAATGGGAATCGTACCGCACGCGGAGTGCGGTGCAGAGGCGGTCCCAGAGGTCCATGACGTCGCGGCCGGCGACGAAGTGGGAGCCGCCGTCGCGGCCATTGAGGCGGAGGAGGTGGCCGAAGCCGTTGCAGTGGACGAGGCCGTGGAGGATGTGAGTCTGCTGCTCGAAGGCGTCGGGCCGCAGCGAGGTCCGGTCCCAGTCGTCGTCGGAGGGGATGATCAGATGGTAGCGCCGTCTGGACACGAAGTGGTGGCTCCATCCTGCCGCCATGGTCGCCACCGTTGGAGTTCACGTCAGAACCGATGATATTGGGATTTCAGAAGAACAGGATCGACACCATCCATGGAGAGGACAGGTGGGGGCGTGAGAGGAACACCCTAGAGAGGTTCCCTCGAAACAGCAAGAAGCTCTAACCCGTCCTTGTATACGAAGGATGATGGTAGAAACCCTAACCAGTTTCTTGCCTTGATTCAACAGCAAGGGAGGCAAAAGAAAAGGAAAGTTCGGCTCACCAGCGCAGCGGCAGTGATCGCACAAGGGGTGGGATGAGAGGGAGACGTGCTCCTCGACGACGTAGAACGGGATGACGGCGCCGGTCTTCTCGTCTACAAGCAGCGTGCACCAAGTTGTCGTCCCCCTCAAGCTGTGGCCTTCAATCTCGGCGCACTCCCGGATGAAGGCGCGGATGTTGTCGCGAAAAGCGCCGCAGAAGTCCACCGGGCACCCCGGATCGGCAAAGGTACGAAGGCCGTAGACCCTAGGCCTCCGCCTTCCCACAGCGTGGAGATCGGCGGAGATCATCTTCCCCGCCGGCCGAGACTCCCACCTCTCCCATGATTGCTGCATTGGGAAATGGAAAACCGAGCAGAGGACGGCGGCGCTCTCGCCGCCTCCTGCTCCCTCGCGTTCTCTCGCCGCCGTTGATCCCGCAGGTGGCTGTAAATTGGAGCTCTCAGGTCGAGAGAGAGAGAGAGAGAGAATTACATAGAGCGAACCAGAGAGAGGAGAGATTGACGAGCTTCTTCCAGATGAGCGAGAGAGCGAGCCAGGAGATGGACTAACTTCTTCTTGCTCTTCAGCTCAGGGGGGAGGTCAATCTAACGACCTCATCAGTTTGTTTCAGTTAGTTTAAACCAGTTGCAAGGCGGCGGCTGCGCAACTCCACATCTCCTCTCCGTCCACTGGCGGCCGAGTTCTGGTTCTTCTTACACCGGACAGCCATTTTGACTCGGACGACTCGGCGGAAGAACGCTTTAGCTTCCCGGTGGAGTCCCGATTCGGCCTTCCGCTCCGGTCTCGGGTCGCAGCTGGCGGCAGCCAGCGGCACGGCGTCAACTCCAAACAGGAAGACATCTCCAGGCCCCCACAGGGCGGCGGGCACCGCTTCCTCCTCCGGTGAGCTTGCTGCCACTTAAACTCTTCATTCTCCCCTGCTCCGTCCTCCCTCGAAGGTGCTTCACACTGTGTGGGAACAACTCCATCAGATTCATGGCTCCGCCATCTGCAGGGGGAAGCATTTGAAGGGTGTTCATTGCCGTGAGAAGCAGGTTCTCTTTCCATGGAGAGCTCGCCGCCCGATCGAGGACTCTGCGGCATCTACTGCGGTCTTGCCCTGGTGAGTGGGAATTGTGGTTTCACAGCTAGGATTCTGATGTCTATCTCCACGCTAGATTTTTCCTTCATGCGCCATAGATTACGTGGAAGAGAACAAATAAAGGCTGGAGAATCCAGCCTTCCTCTCCCATCTAGATCTGAGGTTATAATTTGAAAGAGAGATTGAGTAACTAGTAAAAAAATTCTTGTCATGGCTAGGGATGTTTGTGGGTCAGCTTGTTAGTAGGAGCATGAGTGATAATTCTCTGATCTAGTAATTGAGATTTTATTTTTTATTTTCGTATAATTTATCCTAGTCATATGAGTTGATTTTAAACAAAAGATATAATTATTTTAGTGTACTGCGGGTAAGTCAAGGAGTTCTTTTCTGTTTCTCTCATATTGCTTCTTCTTTTCGTTTGTACGATTGAGGATCATTTGGTCTTTCTCTTCACTTTCTTTCTTTCTTTCTTTTTCATTTGACCAGGATCTTCTAGTATTCCTCTTCTTCTCTCCTTCACATCGTTCTTCATAATCAATAAGGGTGGGTTAAATTGATCTTAGCCTTTTTTCTTTCTTTCTAAATCATTCACTATGGGATGTACGAGATTTAAACTAGGGATCAGCTTCTCTCTTTTTTGACACACTATTTTATGACTCATATGGATTTATAGTGGTTCGGCACACTACCTTTGTCCACTCTTGGGTTCTACTATCTCATACGGTTTGATAAATGAATATTTGATATCAGCCTAATGAACCCTAATTAAATGCATGTAACTTAGTTATATTCTATGTCATCTGCAATATGATTTAAAAGTTGAATTATATGTAATTAATTATTTTCCGTCAATTGCTCACTAGTTCTATGTTTAAATGCTGATTATAATGTATTTGACTCCATGATTGTATCAAACCTTACATACTACACATATCTTGATTCTAGATTATTGGATTTTAGTTTGATGTCTAAATTCCAATGAAGAAAAATGACCTTCTATGTTTTTTGTTGATTTTTATCGTTAAAAATGTTTCACTATCTTATTTTCCTTTAAAAAATATTAATAATAGAATATTGGTTATAAATTTCATAATAAATTAGACTCATGGAAACATTCTTCATTATTTCCTAAGATAATCTTTTTACAACTTCCCTAGGTGAAAAATATCAACACCTAGCCATAGACTGTAAACCTTAAAACCTAAGTCTTATTATGAAATCGTGATTTTAAGATAGACCATGCATAATTAGTAATGAACTTTATAACTTGAGAAAACAACCACTAATCTTAAGTACACTTGAAAGCATGAACCATTTTGCACCATTTTGAATTAGGAAAACGTTTAGATTTAGGGAAGGCTACCATATTAAATCAACATTTTTAAAGGTTAGAATATTAAAATAATACCTTAAAAATAAAATAAAATAAAATACTTCCATAATCATCTTTTACCCACCCACGCATAAGCTTAAGGCACATATTAGATTTAGTCAACTTGTTGTTTAATTTTATTTACTGATCATAAATAACTAAAAAGAATAATCCACAAAGAGATTGAAAAGGATATAATTTAGAATCATAATAGAATTGACTCAAGCCCTACACAAGTAGACTCATAGGTAGACTCATGTGAGTAGAGTCATTGAATCAACATTACTATCACATGATCACAAATGAGGAGAAAGAGTCCCCATAAATGATTTAGAATCATAAATAATTATTATCATTTTCTATTTTGGAATGTACTATAAAGAAATTTAGTGTAGATAATGTCTTAATTATTTGAGTGCTAACATGTCTAAGTATTCTATCACAAAAATCTAGTTCATGTCAGTTGTGGTTAGTTATAAGGTATGCATTATTATTTATAATCTCATTCACAATAATGATGTAACCATTTAAAATTAATTTAATTATTATTATTATTTTTTGTGGTATTTGAAGAAATCAACCAATAGCTAATTTATAATTTTACTTACAATTTATTATTACATAATTAATTGGTTGGTCTTAATCAAGTTATATTTTAATTATTCTATAAATAAAATATTGTTAACTAATATATCATCTACAATATTAATGTTTCAATACTATATGATTCTTTATCTTTGTTGTTTGCAAGGATAACTTTACCTCCACCTATTGGGTTCAATGAAGAAAACTATTTCTTTTCTCTAGTCATGTCCTGATTGTTAGCCATCCAATTGTCACCTTGATGTGGTCAAGTTATATTCATTTCGTTTAAATTTTAGAGCCTTTGGTATCTTAAATTGAGTTTTTTTCTTTATATTAGATTATATCTTTTAAAACTCTTTAGATACTAAAGCAATACCTTCATCTTCTTCAAAGCTAGACTTAACTATTATTCTATATTGCTTAGAGGCTGTAGCTTTCATTTTCTTTTCTATTTCAAGTTTTCCCCAAATAAATCTATTTCATAAGTTAGTAAAGATCTCATTAATTCATAAAATGATACTTTATTTATATCCTTTCATTCTTCTATGCTAGTGAGCTTGGGTTTCAAGCACTAAGTTAATGATTTGAATATATTTTTATTTTATTCAGTATTTATGTAATTTTTTATTGAGCTTTTTAATATATTTTAAAATCATTAAATGAGTAAATATACCATTGATAAACTCATTTCTATTCTTTTTAAATGACTCATACTTTTGTACCAAAATGTTTATTTTGATATTATAGACTTGAGAAGTCCTCCTAACTTCAAGTTTATCTTGAATTTCTTTATATCTCACAACTCAAAATTTTATTTAATTTCCTAGAATCTAAGCCACATAATAACATGTTTATAGCCTTTGCACCTAATATAGTACTCTCTTCTCTTTGAAGAGATGTGTCAATATGCTCGTTTTAAGGAATCCAAGAGATATTTTCAAAGGCCTTACGTGCACTAAAATTGGTTGCTTTAATGAATATCTTCACACTAGTCTTTCAATATGTATAGTTTGATTCATTGAATATTGGAGGCCATTGAATAGAATCCCCTTCATCAAATGAGCTTCCTAAAGAGTTTCATGGATTTACTTAGTAATTTGTTTAAATCTTTGGTAAGATAGGCTTGTATATCATATATCTATTTTTTTGTCTCCTAGGTTTTGGTTTTACATACATTGACCTATGGGCAACACAATTTATTTCTTTTAAAGTGAGTCAATACAAACTTTAGTGTTAATACATGTCCATTCTCTTTGCTACATAAATATCTTTCTCTACAATCAATTGAAAGGAGATGTTAAGAAATAAAAATGTGAAATAAATAAAACCAAAAGTATGCCTAACTCAAGGCAAAAGAAAGTTGTGTATTAATTTTTCTAAAATATGTTTCAATGCCAAAGAAATATTTTATTTTGTGAATTTCATATTTTTATAAAAACTTCTTGTTAGTGTTTGATAAGTCTTCATTATCATGAGTTAATAATTAATAATTAATATAATTTTAGCTTGAACTCATGATAAATATACTTATATTTATGTTAATTTATAAAGAGTAGTTTTAAGCTGGTTAATGTGATTTTTTGGCTAATTATGTGATTTCATATGATTTTATATGATTTTTATAATCTTATTTTTGAGATAAATAGAAAAAAAAGAAAAAAGAAAAGAAAAAGAGAGGACTCATCGACCACTCGAGCCCGCAAGCAAGTTGGAAGTGCAGTCGAGGGGGAGCTCGCCACTCGCCTTCCATGTCACTGGTGGGTAGCAAGTTGTGGGGCAAGTTGTGATCGTATAAGTGAAAGAATGAGACTCATTGCTCCAGATGCAATCAAGATCCTACTCTTGTTACACGGACTTGAAGATGAGGCTCCTTGACACGTGCCTCACCTCTATCTAATTCTTCTTCATCAGGTGATAGCTGCTAGAGAGCCACAAAATTATTATTTTTCTACTCCATCGGATGATAGTCGTTGAAGACGATTCAACGACTCATTTTATTGATCTCTAGATTTTGCAAGAAGATCTAGAGATTGCTCACATCGTCCTTGTCTAAGGAGAGTCTTTAAGCCCGTGAACACTACATGATATTTTTTTTGAATGCTTAGTATTTTGTTGTATTGTCGATGTATTGTCACTGCGACGCTGAAACTCTATTTTCTTACTTTTAACTTAATTTTCACTTCATTTAGTGATAATTTATGTGATTTAAATTTATTAAACTATTCTTCATTTAATTATGATTCTTTTGACTTTTACAAATCTTAATTTGATCAATTAAATTGTCTAGATTTACTTACAAAAGAATTTTCAAGTAGAACTTTATTTCTATTCAATTTGCGTTCGTCAGGTGCTAATGTCATCATGACGTCCGCACTTTATTTTCTTTTTTTATAAATTTTAAAAATATTTTATTTTCATTTCTTTATCTAAAATTTATAACAAATCGTATTCTTTGAGGAAAAAATTTAAAACTTATCTGATATTATAATACATCTCTATGGTCGATTTGGAAATTTTTTATTATTTTTGAAAATTTTATTAAATTATAATTAATAGATTTATTTAAAAATATTCCCAAATATTATAACGACTAATTTTAAATTTACGTGATTTACTATACAACGACTAAGTTACTTCAGCGTGTCTACCTAATTTCTCACCCCTTCTTGTGATAGTTTTAAAAACATGAACAAGTAAAGAGTCACCTTGGAAAGGCATGGAGGAGCTTAGTAGTAGAAAAGATAACAAATGAAGGGGCTTACTAATAATAAAGACAAGGCATGGATTGATGAATGAAAGAGCCTGATCTTATTGAGCTTGGTGTGTCAACCCACCCAAAAGGGTGGAGGCACCACATCTTGAGTTGACCTCTTATTGTTTAAATAAGCACATTGTTTCCATCTATGCATTACCATTTTGAGTAGCTTTAGAACCTTATTATTTTATTTCTTTCCATTGAGAGCCATACAAATCTTAGCTCAACTTCTCAAGCACTAGTTTTTGCATTCAAAATCTTATATTGGAGGATGTCAAAAAACCCTTAGCTCAAAAATGAAGCCATGAATTCTTTTAGCATTTAGAGTCTCATCAATCAAAATCTTGACTAGTGGACATTGAAAAGCCTTGAGCTCCAACCTGAAGCCTTGAACCCATATAGCATTCACATATCTACTAAATCTATGGCATGATGCTTCACCACCCTATCATAGCTCCCCTATCCAATTCTCTTCACTTACACTTGGAATCGCCCAACCCAACCACTCCTCTACAACTTCTCATCCTCCTACACAATTATCATCTACTAATATAGTGCTACTAACATTACAAAGCATTATTGGTTTGCCTCATACCCACTCAGCCCAATATGGTAAAGCCAATCCTTTGGCCTAATAGCAACACATAGGCCAAAAACTACTCTCATGTCACTGCCTATTTCCTCTTTCCCAATGCTAGTTCCTCATGTAGGCCCATATCAACAAGAGGCTCAAAATAACATTCACACACAACTATTTCTCATCTTGAAATATTGTATGTTTAAGATCCTTTACTTTAATCATTAACTTCTTTCAAATAAAATCATTTACCTCCCATTCCTTTATTTGCAAGTCATTAATTTAAATTTTCTTAATGAAACTTTGTGATGAACCCACTTATTTATCATTTGTCTTTGTATATAATGAGATATTTCCAAACAAGATTGTTAGTCAATCTCTAACATTCAATGCATAACTCTTCCCCTTGTGAATGATATACCATTTTCTTAATTTTCTCAAATCTCTAACATTTGAATTAACCTATTAAAATTTTACTATTTAATAGTATAAGAGTATTGAAATACATGATACTTTGATGATAATAAACTAGTTTAAAGATCAATCGAAAGATCGAATAAAGAATATTCAAATATATCTCAAAATATTATTAGTAAAAGTTTATATGAGAACTTAACAAACTTAACAAGTATATTCGTGACCCATGATGCTAAACTACTTAATTTGACTAATTTTAACATGAAAAACTATTATTTTTTATATTATTGTGAAAATTACTAATATCTATATAAATTTCTATAGTAAGAAAAAAGATGATAAAGTCAGTCAAATCAATATGATTTTGTGAAGTAATATATGGGTATTAAAGTTTACTTAGTTGTGTATAAACCTATGATTTTATATCATAAGTTATGAAAGGTTTTGACCTCAAATTAACAATGTATTTAGTTTTTATATTTATAACAAATATGATTTTCTAAGTAGTACTGAATATATAATATTTAAGTATATCTCAAAATATATGCATGATGAGACATCGAACATATAATGTTCAAATATGTCTCAAAATAATATGAGTAAAAGTCTAGATAGGAACTTAACAAGAAGTATATTTGTGACCCATGATGCTAAACTAGTTAACTTGACTAATTTTAACATGAAAACTATTATTTTTATATTATTGTGAAAATTACTAATATTTGCATAAATTACCATAGTAAGAAAAAAGTTGATATAGTCAGTCAAAGTAACAAAATTTAATGAAGTAAAAATATGGGTATGAAATTTTACATAGTTGTGTATAAACCTATGATTTCATAACATACTTTTTGAAAAATATTGGCCTCTAATTAATAGTGTATTTAGATTGTATATTTATGACAAATCTGATTTTCTAAATAGTATCTAATATATAGTGAAAATCATATTTATTTGGTGAATCATTAAGGTTATGATTTTATATACTATGACCATTGATTAAAAATATTTTCTCAAACATCAATTTTTTTGGGGATGATCAATATTGAGTGACTTATCATGGTTTTAATGAGACATGATTTTATTAGATCAACTCTCATGTTATTACCTCAAGGAATCACATTTAGATATGATTTAGATATGAACATTAATGGTGAGTTTTGGATTAACTCTAAAATAGAAAATATAATTTTGATGATTTAAGATATTAACTTGATTATCTTGAAATTGATGATATTTGATGTGACTTGAATATATGATTGATGTGATAAATATATTGATGTTTAAATTACTTGGATAATGATTGGAGATGTGGATTATATGACCTAAATTATGTCATAGATATGACTCTTAGACGAACTAGAAATAGTGATAATAAAAAGTTTGTGCGAGGTAAAGATACAATCATTTCACATGTAGATATTAATATTTAAATTATTTTATCAAATGGCTTTAACAATGTAGACATCTTATTAATCAATAAGGAAGTCTTTGAAAAAGGAGTCGTGATAAATACATTTCATAGAGAATTATTGAAGAGTTGATTTGATATTAATTTTACAAGACTACTAGTATCATATATTCATGTAGGGGCATAATGGTTTATTAGCATGACCTTTTATACTAAATTAATTTTTATCTCATAAAATACGACATATATAAACATACAACTATTCAATGGAAAGCTGATTTAAAGAGAAATTCAAGGCTGAAACTATTCCTAAGTATTCGAAGTATTAAGAGAGTTATGAATTTTTCATTATTTATGGTTATTGTTTTCTATACTTTTCAAGATCCGCATGTGGCTTGTTAAGGCCTGTTTTAGCTCGACCGTCTGACCTAATGAGGGGAAAGAAGGGGTGACCCACCCTACCTATAAATAAAATACTTTGTCCATATTATAGGGTAAGAGAAAATACAAGATTTTAGGTGATGTATGTTGTTCTAAATACAACCCTTCTTCTTATTCACCTACCTTCAGCTCTCCAAAGTTCAAGGATGTGATACATCGATTTAAAGAAGCTTTGGACACCTCTCTAACAACTCAAAAGTTTTCTCCTTTAACCTAATAATAAGTATTTATTATCATGAGTTAATAATTAGTAAATAATATAGTTTTAGCCTTAACTCATGATAAATAGACTTATATTTATGTTAAAGTATGAAAAATGCTTTTCAGTTGATTAATGTGAATTTTTAGGTAATTATGTGATTTTATACGAATTTATATGATTTTTACAATCTTATGTTTGAGATAAATGAAGAAAAAGAAATAAAAATAAAAATATAACAAAATGAGGGGGACTCGCCGGCCAGCAAGGCCTGCAAGCGGGTCAGAAGCATAGTCAGGGAGGAGCTGTGAGTAGGGGCTTGAGCGGCTAGGACCGATAGGGGCACGTGTGTGCCACTCCCCTTCCACGTCACCGGTGGCCAGTTGGTTGTGGGGCAAGGAGTGGTCGTACATGCACGAGAAAGAGACTTGATTGCAAATATAATATTACTATATATTCGCCAGAAACTTCGGCGCACAAGCGATGTGCGACTAAACTCGCATCACACCTTTCCCAAAGGGTGGGCAACCGGCGCGGGTTCGAATCCTCCTAGAGCCAAAACTCATATTTTTTATCTGATTATTGCAACTTTCTTGCAGATCGCCGATGAAGGATTAAGCCACCAGAATCGTTGGATCATCGGCAAAAATCTCGTCAACGTGATTCACGGAGCATTATGACTAAAATTACTGAACGATTCATGATAAAAAGATCGCAAATCCATTGAGTAAAGTATCTCCGATTGATCGACGAACAAGCCGTCGTCAAGAAGAGGACGATCTGTCGGGAGACGAGTCACCACCTCTTGAGAGAGTACTGGATGCGATGAAGAGCCTCTTCTTGCTACGCGGACTTGAGAATGAAGCTCCCGACACGTGCCCCACTTCCATCCAGCTCCTCTCTGTCGGGTGACAGCCGTCGGAGAGTTGCAAAGTCGCTGTTTTTCCGCTCCGCTGGGTGACAGCTGCTGGAGACAATTTGACGACCCATTTCATTGATCTCTAGACTTCGCAAGGAGATCTAGAGATTGCCCACGTTGTCCTTGTCCAAGGAGAACTTTCGAGGCCGTGGACACTATACGACGATCCTCCCGAACGCTTAGGATTCCGGTGCATTGCCGACACATCGCCGCCGCGATGCCGGAACTCTGTTTTCTTATTTTCAACTTAATTTTCATTTCATTTAGTGATAATTTGTGTGATTTAAATTTACCAAGATATACTTTATTCCGTTATGATTCTTCTATCTTTTACAGATCTTAATTTGATAAATTAAATCATTTGTAATCACTTACGTAAGAATCGCTGGGCAGAACTCTGTTTCCGCTCAATTCGCGTTTGTCAGGCGCTGATGTCATCCTGACATCTGCACCCTTACTTTCCTTTTTTGTGAATTTTAAATATATTTCATTTTATTTCTTAGTGTAAAATTCATAGAAAATAGTATTCTTTGACAAAAATTCTGAATAATTACCAGATATTATATTACATCCCTATGATCGACTTGGAAAATTATTACTATTTTTTGAAGTTTTATTAAATTATAATTGATATATTTGTTCATAAATACTTCTAAATATCTGAAAATTCATATTTTCTAGTTTTATAAATTTTAAATTTACATGATTTACTATACAACGACTAAGTCACATCACCTAACATCCTCAAACATTTTTTAACAACTTCAACAACTCATGGTGAACACAATAGAATAATTGAAAGTTGTGGCAAACTCGTTCCTCATTACATTTTGTGATTGTGAACTGTTGTGGTATATGTGAATTGGTTGAGACACATGGTTTGTTGAAGTACTTGTGGTGTGCTTGCAACAAGGAGACCTAAGGACCTAGGAACTCTAGGGTTAGAGTACTTGGTTTGTTAGTCACATGCTCTTAGAGCCTGAGAATGTAAAGGGTCATTAATTCTCTTAAATTATGGGTGTATTCAGAGGAAGAATAGTGGAATCAAGGTGAAGTCCTCGAAAGTGGATGTAGGTTAAAGGAGTTGACCAAACCATTCAATAAACTAGTGTCAATTGTCTTCTATTGGGTTGCTTCTTTATATTAATATAGAGATATAAATGATATACTATTAGGAAAATTAAAAGTCAATTCACCCCCTCTCTTGAATTATTCAGTCATATAGGGATCTACATTGGTATTAAAGCTTATCTTAAATTTAGATTGTCTAAAATCTTGAGTAGATCAAATGGCCATGAACTCATACTTAGCTCCCAATGGTCAATCCATAGTTAGACCCTGATGGCGAGCAAGACCCGTCTCTATCAGCTCAGGAGACACCGACAGTCCGAGTTCAGCCCGATCGACGCGCGAAGACAAAGGAGCCTAGCTTTCACTATACAATCTAGCCCTTTGGGACAACGACATTCCACCTCTGCGACCTATGTTAGCGGGCCCAATTCTATATGTTGGGCCTCGCATTTGTGTGTTAGCGGGCCCAATTCTATATGTGTGTGTTGTTGTTTGTGTCTCCCTTTCTTTAGGGTTTTATTGGGTCTCTCTCTTGAGGCCCAATTAAAACCCTAAGGGGGGGGGACCTATGTTTCTTTCCTTTTGGGCCTCTTTTGGGGCTTATTTGGGTCTTCATTTGAGGCCCACTTAAGCACCGTACGAGGGCCCTCCTCTTTCTCCTTTTAGGGGAGCTTATTGGGTCTCTCTTTTAGAGGCCCAATAAGCCCCTTTTGTAGCCTTTTTGTGGCTTATGGGCTTGAGGGCCTCAAGTGGGCCCACCTCCCCTTAGCCCACTTATGGGCCCTATATAAGGGGAGGTAGGACCCCCCCTCAACCCTAAGTGCCGAATTTTGTGAGAGATTATCGTTTGTGAGTTACCTTCTTCGTGACCTAGGGTAGGGAGGGAAGGAGGGAGAGGAAGGCCATCGATATCCTTTGAGGACTTTGTTCAAAGTGACGCTGCTGCCTGAGAAGTCCCGCCACCGCCCGAGACCAACTGCCACCGCTGGACATCTTCATTGCCACTCGTGAGATCGCCGCTGTCACCGGACGAAATGGTCGCAGTTGCCGCTGCAGCCGCCGCCGCCTTTGCTGGAACCCTGTCACGCTGTCGTGACGAAAAGGGCTTGCTTCGCCTCCCTACGAGCCGTCGCCGAGCACTCCGCCGAAGTCTCTTGACTCCTAGTTCGACTGCCACCTCTTCCTTCAAAACTCCACCATAAACTCGCCGGAGCTGCCATCCGCCGCTCCGCCCAGTCGTTGGCTGTTTGCCGACGAATGCCTACTTGCCACCGACGTCGGGAGAGACCCTGCAGGCGTGCCGACGAGCCAGATCAAGTCCAAGCTCCTCACAGGCTCCCGCCAGAGTTTCCCGACGATCCACCGCCGTCACACCGTTTCCGGCGCCGCCTAGACCAAGAGGGCTCAATCCTCCCTGGTATCATCGGCCGGGATCGTCTCCTTCCTCTGCTCCACTTCCCAACGCTGCTAGAGAAGGCCGATCCTTCTAGCGACAGTTGGGCTTCCGCCCAACCGCCGACGCTTGGCATTCCCACCGAAGCGCCGGCGCCGCCGCCGCGTGCGCCCCGCGCGCCGGCTCCTGTGGCCCACGCGCCCACCCGGCGCTGCCGCCTGTGTGCCCCGAGGCATACCACGTGCGCCTGCTAGCGTGCCCTTCGGCCCACCAGCGGGCCCATGCCTGCGCCAACCGCGCCACGCCTTACGACGATGACTACTGCGACTCTCGACCAGAACCGACCGTCGACGTGGAGCATTGCTCTTCACCGGACGTCTCTACTTGCGTTGAGTCTCCGCTCCGTCACGACCCGCCAGGCTACGCAGCCCCGAAGGTTAGCTCCGTACCCCTTCTTACTTAAGTTTAATTATCTTTCGAAGGGTTTTCTTGGCTCATTTCCACCGCCATCAGGAGAATGTAGATAGGATAGGATGGGTTATAGGATTGTGACTTCTGACGCTGCACTAGACTCATCATCGTTCGTGAGCTGTAGCCCTAGGCTACTTCACGATGACCGTTCCGCCATCTGTCCGGATGTGGACTGAGAGAGTCTCACACTTACCATCGTCGAGTGTTTCTCTGAGTTGTCCTAGGTTGATAGTGCATATTGGTATGCCTGCCTGTACTTAGGTTAGGTGGTCAGACCTAGAGTCTAGGGTCCATACATTCTTATGGGATCAGTCCAACTACCTCATCCCAGGTCTTGAGTTTCATTGATCAGGTACAAGGGTTCTTGTCCTGTCCTACATCAGACCCCCATTCTTGACTAAATCAAACTATTTCTATTTGAAAAATATAATGAAAATATTTTTAAGGTATGTAGATTTGGGTGCATGGAGTGTTTATAAAAAAAGGTCCATATAAAGATGATGACAAAAATTTGAGACTTTTGAATGACAAGATTATGAATATATTACATTGTGTTGTTGAAGTAAATGAGTTTCATGAGTGAGCCTATTTTTAAAGCAGACACTACTACCAAGCGGAGTAACACAAGATCTGCCTCTTGGGTCATGTCTATATATTGATTCCTCTACATAACAATTTGTTCTGCTACCTTAAGACAATTAGAGTTATTGCCATGATAAAACAAAATCGAGGGTCGTTGAAAGCCCCAAAATCAGTTGATCAAAAAATATTTAGAATCTCGAATTTAAAAAATTAAAATACTAAAATAAGTAATTACTATGGTAAGTTCGAGATCAATCCACATGGAATGAGGATTAGGTGTTAATTAGTTACTATTTAATTTAATTGATAGATTTTAATTCAAACAAACTCAAGAGAAAGGCGATGGTGAGTAAGAAGAATTTTCACCATCAGAAAAGGAGGAAATGAAAGTTCAACGATGTAGAAGACGATTAAAAACGGGAAAACATTCACAAATGATTTGCAAAATGAAGTTAACACTATACTTCTATCTATTCAAACCTAGAGAAGCTAGATTATTGTTCACACTCGGAACGCATCAAATCTAGAGAAACTTACCTCGGGCCTCTACATTTTGCCAAGGCCAAGCAGTTTTCTCTTCGAGTATGCTTCTCCAACGATCTCAACTACAAAACAAAGCTTGAATCAACTTGAAAATATTAAGATTGCTGTAGAACCTCAATGTGGTTTCATTCAATTGACTAAATGTCGAGACATTCAAAGTTCAGTTCTTCCACCTCTAAACGGTGGCTTAAATGCATAAGGGTTTACACGAGAGGATGGGAATACACGTGTAGGGCTGTGATTAAATGAAGGTATTTTTATCTTTTTGACCGTGATAAAATCAGCCGAGAGATGGTTTCTTCTCGAGTTGATCTAAAGCATTGGATTTGAAAGTTTTGTCGTACCCGTAGGATCTTCCTAAATGTTGAGATCCGTTGTACCCTCGATAAGTATGCTCCATCTATCATTGACTGCGTGGACGTTCTCGATGGCTTATGATCTCCTCATTTAATGATGTCATGTGTCAGTGTTTCAACCCTTGATTCTGTCGCCTCATCTCCACATATCATATCTCATATGTCCTAAAAACCATAAAAAGATATTAAAAATTTATGAAATTCTCTCATATTAATAAAAAATCAATTATGACTGTAAAACTCAGAGAAAAATCCCGAATTTTTTTCTAAAGTATTAAACTTCATGAAATACTCAAAGAAATAATTTAAAGCTTATCACACTTCTCCTTTTGCTCTTAAAGCAATACTTGTTCTTAGCGAATCTAGTTCAAATGAAGAAGATCTCATAGTCCTTCTCCTTGAATAATTTAAAAAGATATTGAATACAAGAAGGAAAGAAAAGTATAGGAATTTACAAAATTCTCCTTCTAGTTCAGATAAAGCTAAAGAAGTTTGTTATGAATGTAATAGGGTAGGTCATATCAAAGCCAACTGTCCAAAACTGAAAAGAGAGCAAAATATAAGGACCACAATTATGGCAGCAACATGGAGTGAAGATGAAGTCAGCTCGGATGATGAGAAGGCACAATTACGTCTTACAACAAAAATTGATGAGGTACAATCATCAACTGAATCTGAACTATCTAAAGATGAGAATCGATTTACATTTGATGAATTGACCATTGCATTTAAGACTCTTAAAAAAGAAAACAAAAAGATAAAGAAGAATTTAGAGGAATCTGAAAATGAAAGCAGAATATCAAAAATAAAGAATTAGGAGTTGAAGATACAAAATGAATAATTAAAGAAACAATTTGAAGATCAGCAAAACAAACATTCTTTGCTAGAAGTGAAATTTTCTGATTTAAATTCAGCATATTTGAAGTTATGTGGAAATGAGAAAAGTATAAATTTATTGTTGAAAATTCAGCAAACTTTATTAAGAAGAGAAGGAGTAGAACATGTTCCTAGAAATGAGAGAACTATCATTAGAGAAAATGTGCTAAATCATGCATATAATCATACCTCTAGATATGAAATTCTATACATGAGACAAAAGCATCCAAGTAGACTATATAGACATATATGCATACGAATAGGCATGTCATGTTCTGAAAGTGAATCAAAGTAAAACATTTAGATATGCTTGGGTTCCTAAATCTGAAATAGTTACACATAAACCCAAAAAAATTTAGATTTCTAAATGTAAGACTTGATTATTTTAGGAAAACTTTCTAATGGAGCACAAAAAAATGGTATTGAGACAACAGCTGTTCAAGGGATATGATCAGAGAGAAGAAGTGACTATCCTCATTCAAAGATATGGATGAAGGAAAAGTCACCTTTGGAGGAGATAGTAAAAAGAAAATCATAGGATGTGGTAATATCAACACTTTAGATAGAACTTCAATTAAGAATATTCTTCTTATTCAAGGTTTAAATCATAACTTAATTAATGTTAGTCATTCATGTGATAATCACATGGAAGTTTGATTCAAAGTAGATAGATGTTTAATTATTGATGCATATGCAAATGAATTGTTATTTACTAGTTTTCAACATGGTGATGTGTATGTTATAACTTTGAGTGAATTAGTAGATACAAAAGCATGCTTGATCGCAAATTGTTTTTAGATGAATTAAATATTTGGGATAGAAAATTAGGTTAGTTAACATAGGGATAATCAAGAAGTTGATTTTCCTACAACTAGTGGAAGGATTACCAAATTTAAAAGATAATCCACATTTTATGTGTGAAGAATGTATTAAAGGAAAAAAACTAAAGAATCCTTCAAAAATTGGATCAACTAAAACCGCTAGCATTGGTGGTAAAATTTATTATTTGATTATTGTAGATGATTTTTCTAGATATGAATGGACACAATTTCTATTGACCAAAGATGAAACATTTTATCATTTCATGAAACTTAGTCTAAAAATTGAAGACAAATTTGGATTCAACATTAAAAGTATAATACTAACCATGAAGGTGAATTTGAGAATTCTAAATTTGCTAAAATGTGTGATGAAAGAGGAATCACATATATATTTTTCTTTTCCTAATACTCCATAGCAAAATAGAATTGTGGAAAGGAAAAATAGATCATTGTTAAACATTGAAGAACACTTTTGACTGAAAGTTAAGTACCTAAATAATTTTGAGCTGAATAGGGTATTGATTAGACCTAAATCGAAAGAGACACCTCATGAATTGCTGAAAGGAAGAAAACCAAATGTATCACATATGAATTTGTAAATGTTTTGTGTTAAATAATGGTAAGGAAAATTTAGAAAAATTTGATCCTAGAAGTGATGAAGGTATTTTCTTAGGATATTCAAAAAAATCTGAAGGATATAAAATTTACAATAAAATAACATTGATTATAGAAGAGTCTATTCATGTGAAGTTTATAGAAAAATCAGAACCTAGTGCTCATTGATAAGTCTTCATTATCATGAGTTAATAATTAGTAAATAATATAGTTTTAGCCTTAACTCATGATAAATAGACTTATATTTGTGTTAAAGTGTGAAAAGTGGTTTTCAGTTGATTAACGTGAATTTTTGAGTAATTATGTGATTTTATACGATTTTTACAGTCTTACTTTTGAGATAAACGAAGGAAAAAAGATAAAAATAAAAATATAACAAAATGGGGGGGACCTGTCGGCCAGCAGGGCCCGCAAGTGGGTCAAAAGTACAGTCGAGCAGGAGCCGCGAGTAGGGGCTCGAGCGGCTTGAACCGATGGGGGCATGTGTGCACCACTACCCTTCCACATCACCGGTGGCCAGCCGGCTGTGGGGCAAGGAGTGGTCGTACACGCACGAGAAAGGGAGTTCATCGGAAATGTAATATTACTTTATATTCACTAGAAACTTCGGTGCACAACCGATGTGGGACTAAACCCGTGTCACCTTCCCCAGAAAGGGTGGGGCAACCGGCACGGGTTCGAATCCTTCTAGAGCCAAAATTCATATTTTTATCTGATTATCGCGACTTTTGTGCAGATCGCCAGTGAAGGATTAAGCAACCAGAATTGCTGAATCATTGGCCAAAATCTTGTCAACACGATTTGCGAAGTATTGTTACTAAAATTGCTGAACGATTCGCGATAAAAGGATCGCGAATCCATCTAGTGAAGCATCTCCGATTGGTCGACGAACAAGCCGTCATCGGGAAGAGGACAATTTGCCGGGAGATGAGTCGCCACCTCCTGAGAGCGTACCAGATGCGATGAAGAGCCTCCTCTTGCTGCGTGGACCTGAGGATGAAGCTCCCTGACACGCGCCCCACCTCCATCCAGCTCCTCTCCGTCGGGTGACAACCGTTAGAGAGCCGCAAAGTCGCCATTTTTCTGCTCCGCCTAGTGACAACCACCGGAGATGATTTGACGACCTATTTCATTGATCTCTAGACTTCGCAAGGAGATCTAGA
Source organism: Spirodela intermedia (assembly GCA_902729315.2). Lineage (NCBI taxonomy): Eukaryota > Viridiplantae > Streptophyta > Magnoliopsida > Alismatales > Araceae > Spirodela > Spirodela intermedia. The sequence goes on from LR746271.1 coordinate 3,853,761, forward strand.
GATTGCCCACATCGTCTTTGTCCAAGGAGAGCCTTCAAGGCCATGGACACTACACGACGATCCTCCTGAATGCTCAAGATTCTGGTGCATCGTCGACGCATCGCCGCCGTAACGTCGAAACTCTGTTTTCCTACTTTCAACTTAATTTCTGCTTTGCTTAGTGATAATTTGTTGATTTTAAATTTATCAAGATATACTCCATTTCATTACGATTCTTTCGTAAATTTTAAATATATTTTCTTTTCATTTCCTAGTATAAAATTCATAGAAAATAGTATTCTTTGAGAAAAATTCTGAATAATTACCAGATATTATATTACATCCCTGTGATTGACCTGGAAAATTATCGCTATTTTTGAAATTTCTACTGAATTATAATTGATATATTTGTTCAGAAATACTTTTAAATATCTGAAAATTCGTATTTTCTAGTTTTATAAATTTTAAATTTACGTGATTTTCTATACAATGACTAAGTCACGTCACTCATCAAGAAGAAGAAGAAATTATTGAAAAATCACCAAATGACAAAGATAAAGAAATTATTGATGATACAAAAAAAGATCATGAAGATGAAAATTTTCAAAAACCTTTTAGAGTAATGAAGAGTCATCCATTGTAAAACATCATAGGAAATTCAAAAGACAAAATCAGAACACAATCATGTTTTAGAATGAAAGAAATGAAGTATGAGAATTAGTACCTAAACCAAATGATTAAAATAAAATTGACAAAAATGGATATATATATATATATATATATATATATATATATGAATAAATTAAATGAAGAAGGCACAATAGTGAGAAATAAAGCTAGACTAGTTGCATAAGGAACTATACAAGAAGAGGGAATTGACTATGAAGAAGCATACGCTCTGGTAGCTAGATTAGATGCCATGAGAATATTATTAGCCTTTTCTTGTGCACATAATTTTAATTTTTTTCAAATGGATCTAAATAGTGCATTCTTAAATGAAACAGTTAAAGAAGAAGTACATGTTCTTCAGCCCCTTAGATTCATAAATTCTGAATATCTTGATTATATGTATAAATTAAAAAAAAACTTTATATGAATTGAGGCAAGCATCTAGAGCATGGTATGATAAACTTAGTACATTGTTAATTGAAAATGAGTTTAGTAAAGGAAAGGTTGACACCACTTTATTTACAAAAGAAAAGAGATAATGATATGTTATTAGTGTAAATCTATGTTGATGATATTATCTTTGGATCAAATAATACATTGATGTGTGAGGAATTCTTTAGGTTACTGAAAAAGGAATTTCAAATGAGTATGATGGGTGAGTTGAATTTATTTTTGGGATTATAAATCAAACAAATGAAAGATGGAATATTTATCTCTCAAGAAAATATACTAAGGAGCTACTCAAGAAATTCAAATTTGAAGGATTAAACTCAAAGAACACTCCTATGGGAACCTCGTGTAAATTAGATACAGATGAACAAGGAAAAGAAGTTTATCAAAAGGTTTATTGAGGTATGATAGGTTTATTATTGTATTTAACAGCTAGTTGTCCATATACGAGTTCCTTCGACATGGTTCTCTCGAAGCGCCCTAGTATACTATACTTGTTCACCTGTGTCGGTTTGGGGTACGGTCAGTTCACCAGGAGGATCACCCTCCTAATTTGAAGTTTTTTCTTGGAAGTTTCAATTTTGTTTAGTGTATGTTTATATGTTAGTTTTAAGAGTAATCTTAAAGAGTCTCATTTAAATGCAGTAAACAGAATTTTCAGATATTTAGTAGGTACAAGATCTTTGGGACTTTGGTACCCAAAAAATCATGAATTAAATCTTGTTGCATATTGTGATTTAGATTATGCTGGAAGTAGGGTTGATAGAAAAAGTATTAGTGGTTCTTGCTTAATATTATGTGGATGTCTTATTTCATGGCTATCTATGAAATAAAATTCAATCATGTTATCTACAGCTGAAGCTGAATATGTATCAGCTGGAAGTTGATGTGCTCAAGTGCTAGTTGATGTATTCACCAAACCAATATCAGAAGAAAAAATTGAAAGTATTTCTAGACATCTTGGCATGAGGTCACTTGATGCAATATGCTAAATATTTTGCTATTAATCACATTTTCTGAATATTTTATAGATGATGATCAATTATTTAATTTTTTACCTCTTATGTTACTGTTCATCATTTTTGATGCTATAGAGGGGAAGGAAATTTAAGTTAAAATAAGAATAACATTGATTACATTGAGGAGTCAGAAATTTAGGGGGAGAAATGATAGAATGTCAAAGAAAATACTAAATCAATTTTAAAATATTGTAGCCATAAAAAAGGAGATTGTTGAGTTATGGATTAACTCTATAAGAGAAAATATAATTTTGATGATTTTTATATATTAACTTGATTATCTTGAAATTAAATGTGACTTGAATATACAATTGATGTGATAAATATATTAATATTTAAATTTCTTGAATAATGATTTGAGGTATGGATTATATGATTAAAATTTTATCATAAATATGACTCTTAGATGAACTAGATGTAAAGACAATAAAAATTATGTGTGAGGTAAAGATGGAATTATCTCACATGTAGATATTAATATTTAAATTTTCTGTATCAAATGACTTCAATAATGTGGGCATTTGATTAATCAATAAAGAATTATTTGAAAAAGGAGTCATGATAAAAAATTTCATAGAGAATTATTAAAGAGTTGATTTGATATTAATTTTACAAGATTACTAGTATCATATATTCACGTAGGGGCAAAATAGTTCAATAGTATGACCTTTTATACTAAATTAATTTCATATCTCAAAAAATATAAAAAATAGTAACCATAAAGAGTGAAAATTTCATAACTCTATTGATACTTCAAAGATTTAGGAATAGTTTTCAGCCCTGAAGATTACTAATATCATATATTCACGTAGGGGCATAATGATTCAATGGTAAAAATTATAAACTATATAAACATACAACTATTCAATGGAAAGCTGATTAAAAGAGGAATTCAGGGCTGAAAGCCGTTCCTAAATATTCAAAGTATCAAGAGAGTTATGAATTTTTCACTCTTTATGGTTACTATTTTTTATATTTTTTAAGATTCATGTGTGGTCTATTAAGGCCTGTTTTAGTTCGACTGTTTGACCTGACAAGGGGAAAGAAGGGGAGACCCACCCTACCTATATATAAGATGCTTTGTCTAGATTATAGGGCAAGAGAAAATACAAGATTTTAAACGATGCATTGTTGCTCTAAATACAACTCTTCTTCCTAACCTACCTTCAGCTCTCTAAAATTCAAGGATAAGATCAATTCAAGAAAGCTTCGGACACCTCTCCAACAACCCAAAAGCTTTCTCCTTTAATCTAACATCCTCAAACATTCTTCAACACCTTCAACAACTCGTGGTGAATACAATAGAAGAATTCAAAGTTACAGTAAACTCATTCCTCATTGAGACACTTGTGGTGTATGTGGACTGATTGAGACACTTACAGTGTGTCATCAATGTAATCATACAGTTTGTTGAAGCACATATGGCGTGCTTGCAATAAGAAAACCTAGGGACCTAAGAACTCTAAGGGTAGAGTTCTTGGTTGGTTGGTCATATGCTCACAAAGCTTAGGAATGTAAAGGGTTTTTTAAGGTTCTCTTAAAACTAAGGGTGTATTCTGATAAGTCTTCATTATCATGAGTTAATAATTAGTAAATAATATAGTTTTAGCCTTAACTCATGATAAATAGACTTATATTTATGTTAAAGTGTGAAAAGTGGTTTTTAGTTGATTAACGTGAATTTTTGGGTAATTATGTATTTTTATACAAATTTATATGATTTTTACAGTCTTACTTTTGGGATAAATGAAGAAAAAAAAATAAAAATAAAAATATAGCAAAATGGGGGGGGGACCTGCCGGCCAACCAAGCCCACAAGCGGGTCGGAAGTGCAGTCGGGCAGGAGCTGCGAGTAGGGGCTCGAGCGGCTAGGATTGATAGGGGCACGTGTGCGCCACTCCCCTTCCACGTCACCAGTGGCCAGCTGGCTTTGGGACAAGGAGTGGTCATACATACGCGAGAAAGGGACTTGCTTGCAAATATAACATTACTATATATTTGCCTGAAAATTCAGCACACAAGTGATGTGGGACTAAACCCGCGTCACACCTTCCTCAGAAAGGGCGGGCAACCGGCACGAGTTTGAATCCTCCCAGAACCAAAACTCATATTTTTTATTTGATTATCGCAACTTTCCAGCAGATCACCGATGAAGGATTAAGCAACCAGAATCGTTGAATCATCGGCCAAAATCTTGTCAACGCGATTCACAGAGCATTGTTACTAAAACTGCTGAACGATTTGCGATGAAAGGATCGCAAATCCATCGAGTAAAGCATCTCCGATTGATTGACGAACAAGCTGTTGTCAGGAAGCGGATAATCTGTTGAGAGACGAGTCGCCACCTCCTAAGAGCGTACTAGATGCAATGAAGAGCCTCCTCTTGCTGCGGGGACTTGAGGATAAAGCTCCTTGACACGCGCCCCACCTCCATCCAGCTCCTCTCCATCAGGTGACAGCCACCGGAGAGCCGCAAAGTCGCCGTTTTTCCGTTCTACCGGGTGACAGCTGTCAGAGACGATTCAACGACCCATTTCATTGATCTCTAGACTTCGCAAGGAGATCTAGAGATTGCCCACGTTGTCCTTGTCCAAGGAGAGCCTTTGAAGCCATAGACACTATATGACGATCCTCCCGTACATTCAGGATTTCGGTGCATCGCCAATGCATCGCCGCCGTGATGCCGGAACTTTGTTATCCTGTTTTCAACTTAATTTTTATTTTATTTAGTGATAATTTGTTGATTTTAAATTTACCAAGATATACTTCATTGCATTTCGATTCTTCTAGCTTTTATAGATGTTAATTTGATCAATTAAATCGTCTGTAATCACTTACGTAAGAATCGTCAGGCAAAACTCTATTTTTGCCCGATTTGCGTTCACCGGGCACTGATGTCATCTTGACGTCTGCACCCTTATTTCTCTTTTTCGTGAATTTTAAATATATTTCCTTTTTATTTCCTAGTGTAAAATTCATAGAAAATAGTATTCTTTGACAAAAATTCTGAATAATTACCAGATATTATATTACATCCTTGTGATCGACTTGAAAAATTACTGATATTTTTGGAAGTTTTATTGAATTATAATTGATATATTTATTCATAAATACTTCTAAATATCTGAAAATTCGTATTTTCTAGTTTTATAAATTTTAAATTTGTATGATTTACTATACAACAACTAAGTCACATCATATTCCAAAGAGAAATAGTGAAATCGAGGTGGAGTCCTCGAAAGTGAATGTAGGCCAAAGGAGTTGACTGAATCACTATAAAATTTAGTGTGAACTATCTTCTATCGGCTTGCTTCTTTATATTAATATAGAGATATAAATGATATATTCTTATAAAAATTAAAAGGCAATTCACCCCCCTTTGAATTATTTAGCCATTTAAGGACTGAAAATTATGTGATAAATGAATCACATTTTGGTTTCACCTAAGGAGAGCTGAAGTATTTAAAAGAACATCATTCAAATGCATTAACTTAATGAAAGCTACATAAGCATTAAGAGATCTTCCTCCCACTATATGAAACTTGAAAAGCCTTCAATCCATGACCAACAAATTGACTAGAAGAGGGTAACAACTCCAAGTCATCAATCATCATCCTCTTCATTAGAATTTTAAAAATATTCTAAGCTCATATCTCCTTTTGAACACTTCCCACAGTTAAATCATTTCATATTAGTTTTGAGATAAACTTGTGACTAAAATAATAATTAAATCTAGATGGGATGGCCCTTACATCACCCTTAAACAATATGAATGTGTTGTCTTAATTGAGAGATGTCTCTTTGAATAAATGTTGACCTCCTAGAATGATGAATCTAAAAGAGAATTTTAAGGTGAAATTCCACATGAGCTAAGCCCTATAATCAGTAGTGTATGATCAAACGACCATACTTAGTAGAACCCAACAACAAAAGTGTTCTTAGAGAGTGGATGTAAACATAGAGTCAAAAAAAATCTATTGGGCTTACAACCATTAAACTATAGGGATTACACGAATCTTATAGATAGAGAAAAAGTAGATTCAATTGAGTAAATATAGAAAAGGAGTTTTTACAACTAAATTGATTCGACCCCTCCTTGATTATAGTGTGGGTCATAACCCAACAATTAAAATACACATTTTCCATACATTGACCTTCCAATATTTGACTTTTTCCTTTCTATTTGTATAGTTATTTAAATTTACATTTGAACTAAAGCTTTCTAACTTAATGAAGACTATCTAAATGCCTATGTCAGCTTTAGATCATATGATTTTATTTTGACTTTAATCTATGTACTAATATGATGTGCCACCATCATGATAAACCTTACAAAATTAAATTTTATATCAATTTTTACTTTTCTTGTTAATTTGATAATCGTCATATATTGAAAAACCTATCTCACATCATGTTTAAATCATATGAATCATAGAAAACATATAAACATTATAACATGTTAATTAAATCATCATAAATATAATCTGAATAAATATTTTATTTTCTCATGTGGCAACTGATAAGTCTAAATTTAGGGTGTTGTGAATCCTAACTAGAGCTTAATCAAAAATATTTATAAGTCTAACTCTTGATTGATTATGTAGAAAGTATTGAGCTAGGGTCATATCCACAGGGAATGGGATCAGGTTGAGGTGAAAATTTAAACTCTCATGGATTGAGGGGAGAGAGAGATGAATGGAGGGAGGGGAAGTATCTTACACCTAAGGGGTAAGACACTTGGAAGAATGTAATCGGTTAGGCTGTGCAAACGTGATTTCTAAACTACATAGAACATTAAATGCTAACCTATCTATGCAAGGATTGAGATAGGGGGCATGAAAGCTCTAAAGAATAGCACTTACCTTGGGGTTCACATCGCCAACCCAAGGCTCTAATCAACAGCCAGTAGGTGCTCTCTCTCTTGGCAAGCCTCTTTCTCTTGCTCCCTCCTAATACTAACCTACCTAATTTCGGAGTTAATGGGATAGTGAATGCACATGAAGATCGCACACTTACCCTAGGGGTCTATCTCGCCAACCTAGGGCTCTAATCATCTGCAGGTAGGTGCATCTTCTCTTCCACGTCACTCTTCTCCCTTCCTCTTTGCTAACCCCTTCCATCACACAAGAAATGGACAAAATAAATTCATTCATACTTGCATAACAGAAGAGGGACTCTTGGGGTCTTGTCCTACAGCCAATCCTAGTCTAGAACCACCAAAGAGTGCCTCCACAGGTGGGGACATGAGACATTAAATACCCCCTTTTAATTCCTATTTTACCCTCTTACAATTTAGCAATTGACCTCCCTTTGTGTCTACTATTAAAGCGATTTACAAGGGCATTTAGGGTCTACATATTTCAAGAGTGGGTGCCAGCACTGCCCTACTTTTCTTCTTCTATTCATCAGCAATTTGAAGCTTGTCCCCTCAGCCAGCCCGATTAGGCCTTGGGCTACAGCTGAGCTCCTTGTAGTTGGGCCTTGGGCTGCATATTTGGGCCTTGGCTTCAGCTGGACCCAATTGTCTTCTTGAGCCTTGACTCTAGATAAACTTTATTTAGATTTCATGAAAATATGCATCCACAGCCTTGGCACCAGCTAGACCTTGGTTGGGCTCATGGAGATCCACATTCAGCTCCAAGCTTCAGCTGGTGCTCTGTTGGTCTGACCCTTGTAGGCCCATTGACTTATTGGCATGCCTTTAAGTCCTTGGGTTTGTCTTTGGCCCAATTTTTCAATACTTAGACTTTAGGATTTCGTCTCTTTTTTTCCCAATAGAGGCCTAATACTCTGCACATGTAAGCTTAGAGAATAATCAATATAATTGAGTTGTTGAACTTCCACAATGTCCAAAAACATTAATCCATAGATGTGCTAAAAAATGTGTAAACTTGTGACTTAAGCAATAATATATGGATTACACAAAATGAATCATTTAAGTGATAACATGCATGATTTCTATCAAGTATATGTGTAAAATCGTATAGTTTAGGTACATCAAAGCATGAATGTATGCATGTTATCAGCAACACATACATCATGTACTACAATATGTGTCCACACATGCCATGCAATCATATATGACATAACCTTTAGTTGTATATCTTTCTTAAATTGGTAGTTTAGTGTTCTCAAATATGCCTAAGGTAGAAAATAATTTAATCTTAATATTGAAAGTGTTAGATTCAAATGTTAGAGTTGAAATAATAACAGTTCAATTAAGACTTCAATATATGATTGCCAAGTTTAAATCATTGAATATAAAGAACATTAAATTCATATTAATTATAACCTAAAAATTTAAATTAAAATATAATTTATCTTTTCTTGATTTGAAATATGAACTAATAACTTTCGAATAAATTTCATTTGTAACAAGTCAACAACAAGTAGACTGACTAGTAAGTTTAGTCAAAGTGCACTAAAGCGTTAATTTTGTTCGCACATAATAGCCAAGAAAATATACTAAGAGGGGGGGGATGAATTGATTTTAAGCTATTTATAGGAAATGTTGTAATGATAGGTGAACACAAAATAATCTGAGTCAACACAATGGATCAACACATGATTTTTTGAGTCAACATAGTTTTTCAGTTGGTACACACTATTTCAGTAGGTTGATATAATAACTTCAAAATCATTTAGGACCTTAATATTCCACGTAGTTTGGCCTTCCCTTGGCCTTGTCTATTTTCCATGGGTCCCTTCTCATAGATTTCAATACTCTTCTTTAGAATTATAAACAAAATATTGGATTAGTAACCTTTTTCTTACACTATTTTCACAAATTTCTCTTCATTCTAGACAAAGACATTTACCATTCTATCCACTTTACAAGTATTCCCTAAATTGACTTGAAAAATAAAATAATTCTCAATAGAAGTCAAAACATCACTCTATTGACATCTTGGTAACAACACAATATCAAAACCTAATATAACTTATTTCGTTGTAAATTATATTTGAAATAAAAATTGTCAGCATAATAAGTCCTTCAAATTGACATCCACTCTCCAAGGACTTTGTCCCTAGGTTCTCCTACATCCTTAGTGTTTACATTTGCTCTATGTGGAGCAATCTACTAGATTTTTCATCTCAGGTCAACTCCTTATATTTGTTGTAATCTACTCCTAAATTTTGAGCACTAGCTTGCCTAAATTAAGAACAATTACAAAATGATGGCATGGATAATTAATAGATATTCGTATATATTCAATGTAGACCTAGTCAAGAGAGATGGTGCATAGATTTTCCTTAAGCCATTAGGTTCTCCTTCACATAGTAGATAACACCAACACAATGGAATGATTGATGCAGCCAAACTTGAGAAGGGAATGGCTTAAGATTTCCATTGTCTCTAGTAAGTCAATGACATATGCATTATCATTAATCTTTTGAAGGACTTTAAATGGATCATACTTTTGTGGATTGAGTTTGTGATTATTTCTTAGTGTCAATCGTTCTTTTCTTAAGTATATCATAACAAAATCACCAACTTCAAATATCTTCCTTCTTCTTTTTCTATTTGCCTTTTCCTTATAGTTTGAATAATTAGTTGTAAGACACTTCTTTACATTCTCATGTATTGTTTGGATGTATTCTATCATGTTATTTGTATCTACATTAGTACCAAGTTTTCTTGGTACTTTAATCAAGTCAAGAGGGACTTTTAGTGGGAAAAAATAAACAATAAAAAATAGAGAGTAATTTATAGACCAATTTATCATAGAATTGTATGTGAATTATGTTTGAGCTAAGGCAAGATCTCATTATCTTGATTTGTGATAAGTCTTAATTATCATGAGTTAATAATTAATAAATAATCTAGTTTTCGCTTTAACTCATGATAAATAGACTTATATTTGAGATAAATTGTGAAAAGTAATTTTTATTTGGTTAATGTGAATTTTTGGCTAATTATGTGATTTTATGCACATTTATATAATTTTTATAATCTTATTTTTGAGATAAATAAAGAAAAATATAATAAAATTAAAAAATTAAAAAAGGTGGAGGACCTGCCGACCAATTGGGCCCACAAGTGGGTCGAAAGCATAGTCAGGGTGGAGCCGCAAGTAGAGGCTCGAGCGGCTATGGACCGATGGGGACATGTGTGTGTGACTTCCCTTCCACGTCACTAGTGGCTAGCTAGATGTGGGACGAGTGGTCGTACACACACGAGAAAAATACTCATTATTTCTAAATGTGGTATTACTATATATTCATCTCAACACTCGGCGTATAATCGATGTGGGATTAAATCGGCGATAAAACTTCTCCATAATGTTTTCGAAGATTTTAATACCTAAATTATCACTTATTTATAACAACGAGATACCATGATGATGTCACTATATAAGAGTATTTGAGTACACTTTCTCATGTAGGTGGGTGATCGACGCAAGTTTGAATCTTATCAAAACCATAACTCACATTTTTTATCTAATTAAATCTTGATTTTCTTGTACATCGTCGGTGAAGGATTAAGCTGTCAGAATTGCTCATCAACAAAATCTTGTCAACATGATTTGCAGAACATTGTTACTAATTGTTGAATGATTCATGATAAAAGGATCATGAATCTATCAAGTATAAATCATCTCTAATTGATCGACAAACAAGCCATTGTTAGGAAGAGAATGATCCATCAAGAGATGAGTCACCACCTCTTGAAAGTGTACCAAATGTGATGAAGAACCTCTTCTTATTGAGTGGACTTGAGGATGAAGCTCCTTAACATGTGCCCCACCTTTATCTAGCTCCTCTTCATCGGGTGATAGTCACTAGAGAACTGAAAAATTATTATTTTTTCACTTCACCAGGTGATAGTTGACAGAGACAATTTGACGACTAATAAGTCTTCATTATCATGAGTTAATAATTAATAAATAATATAGTTTTAGCCTTAACTCATGATAAATAGACTTATATTTGTGTTAAAGTGTGAAAAGTGGTTTTCAATTGATTAACATGATTTTTTGGGTAATTATGTGATTTTATATGATTTTTACAGTCTTACTTTTGAGATAAATGAAGGAAAAGAAATTAAAATTAAAATATAGCAAAATGGGGGGGACCCACCGGCCAGCCGAGCCCGCAAGGGGGTCGGAAGCGCAGTCGGGAGTAGCCGCGAGCAGGGGCTCGAGTGGCTTGAACCGATGGGGACACGTGTGCGCCACTCCCCTTCCACGTCACCGGTGGCTAGCCGACTGTGGGGCAAAGAGTGGTTGTACACGCGCGAGAAAGAGACTTTGCTTAGAAATGTAACATTATTTTATATTCGCTCAAACATTCGGCGCACAAGCGATGTGGGACTAAACCCGCGTCACCTTCCACCAGAAAGGGGCAGGATAATTGATAAGTCTTCATTATCATGAGTTAATAATTAGTAAATAATATAGTTTTAGCCTTAACTCATGATAAATAGACTTATATTTATGTTAAAGTGTGAAAAGTGGTTTTCAGTTGATTAACGTGAATTTTTAGGTAATTATGTGATTTTACATGAATTTATATGATTTTTATAGTCTTGCTTTTGAGATAAATGAAGAAAAAGAAATAAAAAATAAGACAAAATGAGGGGGACCTACCGGCCAGCCAGGCTTGCAAGCGGGTCGAAAGCTCAGTCGGGGAGTAGCCGCGAGCAGGGGCTCGAGCGGCTTGGACTGATAGGGGCACGTGTGCGCCACTCCCCTTCCATGTCACCGGTGGCAAGTCGGCTATGGGGCAAGGAGTAGTTGTACACGTGAGAGAAGGAACTTTGCTTAGAAAGCTAACATTACTATATATTCGCCCGAAAAATCAGCGCACAACCGATGTGGGACTAAACCCGCATCACACCTTCCTCAGAAGGAGCGGACAACCGGCGTAGGTTCGAATCCTTCAAGAGTCAAAATTCATATATTTTTATCTGATTATCGCGACTTTCCTGCAGATCGCCGGTGAAGGATTAAGCAACGAGAATCGCTGGATCATCGGCAAAAATCTCGTCAACGCGATTCGCGGAGCATTGCTACTAAAATTGCTGAACGATTCGCGATAAAAGGATCGCAAATCCATCGAGTAAATCATCTCCGATTGATCAACGAACAAGCCGTCGTCAGGAAGAGGACAATCTGCCGGGAGACGAGTCGCCACTTCCTGAGAGCATATCAGATGCGATGAAGAGCCTCATCTTGCTGTGCGGACCTGAGGATGAAGCTTCCTGACACGCGCCCCACCTCCATCCAGCTCCTCTCCGTCAGGTGACAGCTGCCGGAGAGCCACAAAGTTGCCGTTTTTCCGCTCCGCCGGGTGACAGCCACCAGAGACGATTCGACGACCCATTTCATTAATCTCTAGACTTCGCGAGAAGATCTAGAGATTGGCCACGTCGTGGTTGTCCAAGGAGAGCCTTCGAGGCCGTAGACACTGCACGACGATCCTCCCGAACACTCAGAATTCCGGTGCATCGCCGACGCATCGCCGTCGCGACGCCAGAACTCTGTTTTCCTACTTTCAACTTAATTTTCGTTTCATTTAGTGATAATTTGTTGATTTTAAATTTACCAACATATACTTCATTTCATTACGATTCTTCCGTCTTTTACAGATCTTAATTTGATCAATTAAATCGTCTATAATCACTTATGTAAGAATCACCGGGTGGAACTCTGTTTCTACCCGATTCGCGTTCGCCGAGTGCTGACATCATCATGACGCCCACACCCTTATTTCTTTTTTTTCGTGAATTTTAAATATATCTCCTTTTCATTTCTTAGTACAAAATTCATATAATATAGTATTATCTGGGGAAAATTCTGAATAAATACCAGATATTATATCACATCCCTATGATCGACTTGGAAAATTACCGCTATTTTTGGAAGTTTTATTGAATTATAATTGATATATTTGTTCAGAAATACTTCTAAATATCTAAAAATTCGTATTTTCTAGTTTTATAAATTTTATATTTGCGTGATTTAATAAACAACGAATAGGTCACGTCAAATTTTGGCGCCGTTGCTGGGGATGTATTGCATAATATTTAGTATTTTTCTATTTTTCTCTTAGAGTACACAAAAAATTTAACTCTTGTTTTATTTTCTTTTTGTTGATTTTTTTTTAAGAAAAAGTGAACAAAAAGAAGCAAGGCAAGGACTGGAGCATACTGAAGGAGGGTAACAATTACTAAACTTTTCCCTCGAATTTATTGATTTTTTTATGCATGGTAGAAGATCCTTGCATCCAAGGCTAGAAAATCCTTTCATTATTTCATTCAAGACTAAAAATCCGAAAGAAAATTAATTTTGATAGATCCTAAAGAAAGTATAGGTCAAACTGAGAACAATCCAATGGCCATGAAAAATTATTATATCCCTGATTCATTTCAAAGAGCATCCAATATTAGAGTCCCATTAGCACCCAATGTTAAATTCGAAATAAATCTAAGAATTTTTCAAATGCTCCCTAATTTTCATGGATTGCCTTTAGAGGAACCTCATCAGCACTTAGAAAAATTTCATATGGTCTGTGATTTAGTTAATCTCTCTCAAGTTACACTGGAAATTATTAAGATGAAATTATTTTCTCATACATTTAGGGACAAAGCTAGTCATTGGCTATCCACATTAGATAGAGAATTAACTAGCTGGAAAGACATAGAATATGCCTTTCTTCGAAAATTTTATCCCTTAGGAAAAACCCAAAATATGAGAAAATATATATGGAGTTTTTCTCAAAGATCAGGAGAAACTTTACATGAGACATGGGAAACATTCAAAGATTTACTTAAAAAGTGTCCTCATCATGCTATACCTAAGTGGCAGCTCAATAGAATTTTTTATGATAAATTATTAGAACAACATAGAAATATAGTTGATTCTATATGTGGAGGAGCTTTTATGGAGAAAACCCTTGATGAGATTTACAGTCTTTATGAGAATTTAAGTGAAAATTCTAGAGATCAAGCCTCTTTTAAATTATATGACAGGGATAAGAAGAGAGGAATTTATGAATTACATCATGATGATGATTCTAAATTTAGAAATGAGGTTCAGATTAATCAAAGATTATAAAAACTTAATTTACTTATTGACAATATTAGAAAGCCTCTTAACCCTCAATTTAATTCAAATAGTACATGTCCTATGTATGGTGAAAATGATAATTTCGAATTTCAAAATCATCATAGGCAAGAACAAGTGTAGGTACCCCACGATTTTAGTAAAAATAGGAAATATTTTTCTAACTCTTATAATCCTAATTGGGGGAATAATTTTTCGTTGAGACACCCAATTAATATTCAAAATCTAGAAGCACTTAGATCCAATTCAAACTCTGAATTTCGTCCAAAACAAGAAAACAGATTTCAGAAAAATCAGCCCTCTCAAACCTAACCTGATACTATAGAAATGATGCAGCAAATGAGCCAAATGATGCAACAAACTATGAGCCAAATGATCTAACAAACTATGAATCAAATGATGCTGCACTAGAAACAAATTATAGAGGCTCTTGGGAATAAGAGAGAAGAGGGACAGCTACCTAGTTAGCCCATAGAAAATTCAGGAAACTGTCCAACAGTAAGATTTCAGCAAGGAGAGTCTAGCTGGATAAATTTAGAAAAAAACCTACGAAATGAAAATGTTAGGTCAGTGAATACATTGAGTGAGAATATTTTATCTGATCCTTATTTCCAATTATTAGAAGAAATTGATGAGCCATTAGAAGTAAAGGAGAATATTAAGGCTGAAAATATAGTAGCAGAAAATTTGAATAAAATCATTTATTGCTCACAATTGATGAATGAATATAGTGAGGATGATGAGGAGAAAGAGCCCTTAGATGAAGAAACAGCAGCTGATCATGGAAAAATCATCCAAATTTTAGTAGAAGGGAGTAAGGACAGAAGTGAAGAAAAATATATTTCAGGTGAGGAAAAATCAATTGATTTGGGGGATGTAGGAGACGAAATTAATAAATCTAATCATAATTTTGCAGCCATGGATGTTGATAGTGAGAATGATGATGTATATCATATACCGAAATTAAAAGATAGCTCTTGGGAAGATGAAGAATTTGATAAGTTGAGAAACAAAAAGCTAGAAAAAGAGTTGATTCAACTAATGGGGAGAAAAGAAAATAATGAATATGAATATAGAGATAACTTTCGAGGAGAAAATTTGAATTTTACTGAATTCATTAGATCTGAGATTAAAGAAGACAATCCTTCCATCCTTCAAAACCCACAGCCCATTAGAATTACTTCTAAGCTTGAAATATTTCACTCCTCACAAATTGAACAAATATGTATGGAAGATAAAATGGAGTAGGGGAAGATTATGCAGATAAAAGAAGACATTAAGAAATGGGTGAGTGGAAGAATTAGATATATCAATTTAGATGAAAAGAATTTAGATTGGGTAAGAGCTAATTCGAAAATTATATGGCCTCATCACATTTTATGGTCTATTAATAGAAAGTATTTATTAATGAATGAGAGCCTTACAAAACAAGATAGAAATGAGGAAAGATTCTTTTCAAAATGGAAATATTATTTTTGGGAAAATTTTATTAATTTCCATTTTTTTTTGGCTGAAAGTATGTCAAGGTATATATATGAAGTATATGAATTTATGCTAAATCTGAAAAAGAATATCATGAAACTTACCTTGGGATACAAATATATTTTGATGGCCATAGATCATCTTATATGATCTAAGAGCTGTCCAGCTGAAGACATTAAATTCAGCGCTGCATGGGAGGCAACCCATGGTTTTTATTTCATTCTGTTTGATTTTTTTTAAGCTCTATTTTTCTTAAAATTTCGCAGTACTTGTTTCTATATTTGTTTTTTCGAAAAAGTGTAGGAGGAGGAGTGTAAGATGAAGTGGAAAATTAAAAACGAGGTTGAGGTGATGTCTTTTGGAGCTTTATCATTTATGACAACATTTTTAATGCTTAAATGCATGCTTCACTTGAAAATTATATTTTCTACATATTCTGTTTTAATTTTTCTGTGTCATTGAGGACAATGTCATTTTTAAGTTGGGGGGTGAAGTATTCATTATTAATTTATGCTGTAAGACGATTAAGAACATGTGTTTGCATTTTATTCAACTTAGAACAGCAACTAAAAAAATAAAAATAAAATAAAATTCGGAAAAACTGCAACATCTATTTTCTGGTTTTCTATTAGGAACAACAGACTGTCAAAAACAGTAGACGAAAAAACAACCCGAAATTTGAAATTATAGAGACCCTTTTCTCACATTTCAATCCCTTAGACATAT
Source organism: Spirodela intermedia (assembly GCA_902729315.2). NCBI lineage: Eukaryota > Viridiplantae > Streptophyta > Magnoliopsida > Alismatales > Araceae > Spirodela > Spirodela intermedia. The sequence goes on from LR746271.1 coordinate 3,870,154, forward strand.
ATTACTGAAATTCGAAATTACAGCTATAAAGAAGATAGTTTTGATTTATTTTTGACAAATTTATTGCTGCTAAAATAGAACTGAAAATAGAAAACAAAACTATCAGAACTATCTAATTTACAAATTTCTTACATCATATTGCATGCATGAAAAATTAAATCAATTAGATTGATTGATACCAAAAGATACTAAGAAGATTATTATTGAGTCAAAAGAATGATCTAGTAGCATGACATGTTGGAATACTCCTTGGATACATGATAGATAACATGGATTTGATTTTACAGATTTTCACTTCATGATCTTGATGGATAATATTTACTTGATATGAAAATTTGATTAATCATTTGAGTTTAATGGAAATTTTTGCACCCTGATCTATAGGACTTGTGAGGAGAAATCACTTATTTCGAAAAAAAAAAGAAAAAAAAAGAGAGAGCAATGTGAAAAATCTAGAAATGAAGAGTACACATGGAGGGTGTGAGACATCATTCTCATTGTCAAAAATCGTGCATAGAAAAACACTTGCTGCAAAATAAGTGGATAAAGTGAACGCCTTGAAAATGAAGAGTACACATGGAGGGTGTGAGACATCATTCTTATTGTCGAAATTTGTCTACAGGAAAAACTACTTATCCACTATATATATAAAAAAAAAAGAAAAAAGAAGGAAGAAATATAGTGCAAACTTTAAAAATCAAGCCATAGAAAAAGGGAAATGTAGGATCAATATTATTCTTGGATGAGTATTGATAATTGGAACATCTTGTAAATACATCTATGAGTGAAGAAGTGATAAAGATATGAATAGAAGAAGTGAAGTCTAGATTGTTATTCCAAGGAGTGTTTAAACATTTAAGTGCTTGACATCATTCTTAAATACTTGATATAAGAATCCAATGTGTTTAAAGGTGCATCATTTCTAATTATATTTTTTTTTTCTCTATTGAAATATGATGTTTGAGATTTGTAAATTTTTATTTTCGTAATTCCATTGCTAAGGGACTAGCAATGATTTAAGTTGAGGGGTGTGATAAGTCTTCATTATCATGAGTTAATAATTAGTAAATAATATAGTTTTAGCCTTAACTCATGATAAATAGACTTATATTTGTGTTAAAGTGTGAAAAGTGGTTTTCAGTTGATTAATGTGAATTTTTAGGTAATTATGTGATTTTACATGAATTTATATGATTTTTACAGTCTTGCTTTTGAGATAAATGAAGAAAAAGAAATAAAAAATAAGACAAAATGAGGGGGACCTACCGGCCAGCCGGGCCTGCAAGCAGGGCGAAAGCTCAGTCGAGGAGTAGCCGCGAGCAGGGGCTCGAGCGGCTTGGACTAATAGGGGCACGAGTGCGCCACTCCCCTTCCACGTCACCGGTGGCCAACCGGCTGTGGGGCAAGGAGTGGTCGTACACGCGAGAGAAGGAACTTTGCTTAGAAAGCTAACATTACTATATATTCGCCTGAAAAATCGGTGCACAACTGATGTGGGACTAAACCCGCGTCACACCTTCCTCAGAAGGGGCGAACAACCGGCGCGGGTTCGAATCCTCCTAGAGTCAAAATTCATATATTTTTATCTGATTATCGCGACTTTCCTGCAGATCGCCGGTGAAGGATTAAGCAACAAGAATCGCTGGATCATCGGCGAAAATCTCGTCAACGCGATTCGCGGAGCATTGCTACTAAAATTGTTGAACGATTTGCGATAAAAGGATCGCAAATCCATCGAGTAAATCATCTCTAATTGATCGACGAACAAGCCGTCGTCGGGAAGAGGACGATCCGCCGGGAGACGAGTTGCCACCTCCTAAGAGCATACCAGATGCGATGAAGAGCCTCTTCTTGCTGCGCAGACCTGAGGATGAAGTTCCCTGACACGCGCCCCACCTCCATCCAGCTCCTCTCCGTCGGGTGACAGCCGCCAGAGAGCCGTAGAGTCGCCGTTTTTTCGCTCCGCCAGGTGACAGCCACGGGAGACGATTCGACGACCCATTTCATTAATCTCTAGACTTCGCGAGAAGATCTAGAGATTGCCCACGTCGTGGTTGTCCAAGGAGAGCCTTCGAGGCCATGGACACTGCACGACGATCCTCCCGAACACTCAGAATTTCGGTGCATCGCCGACGCATCGCCGTCGCGATGCTGAAACTCTGTTTTCCTACTTTCAACTTAATTTTCGTTTCATTTAGTGATAATTTGTTGATTTTAAATTTACCAACATATACTTCATTTCATTACGATTCTTCCGTCTTTTACAGATCTTAATTTGATCAATTAAATCGTTTGTAATCACTTACATAAGAATCATCGGGCGGAACTCTATTTCTGGCCAATTCGCGTTCGCCGGGTGCTGATGTCATCCTGACGGCCGCACCCTTATTTCCTTTTTTTCGTGAATTTTAAATATATTTCCTTTTCATTTCTTAGTATAAAATTCATATAAAATAGTATTCTCTGAGGAAAATTCTGAATAATTACCAGATATTATATTACATCTTTATGATCGACCTGGAAAATTACCGCTATTTTTGGAAGTTTTATTGAATTCTACTTGATATATTTGTTCAGAAATACTTCTAAATATCCAAAAATTCGTATTTTCTAGATTTATAAATTTTATATTTGCGTGATTTAATATACAATGACAGTCACATCAGTAAAGTCACATCATTACTGATGTGACTCAGTCGTTGTATATTAAATTACGCAAATATAAAATTTATAAAACTAGAAAATATGATTTTTTGGATATTTAGAAGTATTTCTGAACAAATATATCAAGTAGAATTCAATAAAATTTCCAAAAAAATAGCGGTAATTTTCCAAGTTGATCATAGAAATGTAATGTAATATCCGATAATTATTCAGAATTTTTCTCAATGAATACGATTTTCTATGAATTTTATACTAGGAAATGAAAAGGAAATATATTTAAAATTCACGAAAAAAGGAAATAAGGGTGCGGATGTCAAGATGATGTCAGCGCCCGGCGAACACGAATCGGGTGGAAACAGAGTTCCACCTGGCGATTCTTACATAAGCGATTATAGATGATTTAATTAATCAAATTAAGATCTATAAAAGCCAGAAGAATCATAATTGAACAAAGTATATTTTGGTAAATTAAAATCACAAAAATTATCACTAAATGAAGCATAAAGTAAGTTGAAAGCAGGAAAACAGAGTTCCGGCGTCGCGATGGCGATGCGTCGGCGATGCACTGAAATCCTGAGAGTTCAGGAGGATAGTCGTAGAGTGTCCACAACCTTGAAGGGTCTCCTTGGACAAGGACGATGTGGGCAATCTCTAGATCTCCTTGCGAAGTCTAGAGATCAATGAAATGGGTCGTCGAATCGTCTCCGGCGGCCGTCACCCGGCGGAGCGGAAAAATGACGACTTTGCGGCTCTCCGGCAGCTATCACTCCACGGAGAGGAGCTGGATGGAGGTGGGGCACGTGTCAAGGAACTTCATCCTCAGGTCCGCATAGCAAGAGGAGGCTCTTCATCGCATCTGGTATGCTCTTAAGAGGTGGCGACTCATCTCTCACTGGATCGTCCTCTTCTCGACGACAGCTTGTTTGTCAATCAATCAGAGATGATTTACTCGATGGATTTACGATCCTTTTATCGCAAATCATTCAGCAATTTTAGTAACAATGCTCTGCAAATCATGTTGACGAGATTTTCACCGATGATCTAGCAATTCTGGTTGCTTAATCCTTCACTGGCGATCTGCAAGAAAGTCGCGATAATCCAAGAAAAAAATATGAATTTTTGCTCTGGGAGGATTCGAACCCGCGCTAGTTGTCCCCGCCTCTTCTGAGGAAGGTGATGGGTTTAGTCCCATATCGGTTGTGCGCTGAATTTTCAAGCGAATATATAGTAATGTTACATTTCTACACAAAGTCCCTTTCTCGCGCGTGTACGACCACTCCTTGCCCCATTGTCGGCTGGCCATCAATGACGTGGAAGGGGATTGGCGTACACGTTCCCCCATCGGTTCAAGCCACTCGAGCCCTTGCTCGCAGCTCATGCGTGACTGCGCTTCCGACCCACTTGCGGGCCCGGCGGGTCCCCCCGATTTTGCTACATTTTTACTTTAATTTCTTTTCCTTCATTTATCTCAAAAGTAAGACTGTAAAAATCGTATAAAATCACATAATTACCGAAAAATTCACATTAATCAACTGAAAACCACTTTTCACACTTTAACACAAATATAAGTTTATTTATCACGAGTTAAGGCTAAAACTATATTATTTACTAATTATTAACTCATGATAATGAAGACTTATCAGGTAATCGGCGCGGGTTCGAATCCTTCTAGAACCAAAAGTCATAGATTTTTATCTGATTATCGTGACTTTCCTGCAGATCGCCAGTGAAGGATTAAGCAACCAGAATTGCTGGATCATCAGCGAAAATCTCGTCAACACGATTTGCGGAGCATTGTTACTAAAATTGCTGAAGGATTCGCGATAAAAGGATCGTGAATCCATCGAGTAAATCATCTCCGATTGATCGACAAACAAGCCGTCATCGGGAAGAGGACGATCTGCCCAGAGACGAGTCACCACCTCTTGAGAGCGTACTAGATGCGATGAAGAGCCTCCTCTTGCTGCACGGACCTAAGGATGAAGCTCTCTAACACGCGCCCCACCTCCATCCAGCTCCTCTCTATCGGGTGACAGCCGCCGGAGAGCCGCAAAGTCGCCGTTTTTCCACTCCGCCGGGTGACAGGCGCCGAAGACATTTTGACGACCCATTTCATTGATCTCTAGACTTCGCAAGGAGATCTAGAGATTACCCACATCGTCCTTGTCCAAGGAGAACCTTAGAAGTCGTCGATACTGCACAACTATCCTCCCGAACACTCAAGATTCCGGTGCATTGCCGACGTATCGCCGCCGTGACGCTGGAATTATGTTTTCCTACTTTCAACTTACTTTACGCTTCATTTAGTGATAATTTGTTGATTTTAAATTTACCAAGATATACTTCATTTCATTACGATTCTTCCGGCTTTTACAGATCTTAATTTGATCAATTAAATCGTTTGTAATCACTTACGTAAGAATCGCTGGGCGGAACTCTATTTCTGCCCGATTTGCGTTCATTGAGCGCTGACATCATCCTGACGTCCGCACCCTTATTTCCTTTTTTCATGAATTTTAAATATATTTCCTTTTTACTTCTTAGTATAAAATTCATAGAAAATATTATTCTTTGAGGAAAATTCTGAATAATTACCAGATATTATATTACATCCCTGCGATCGACTTAGAAAATTACCACTATTTTTTGGAAGTTTTATTGAATTCTAATTGATATATTTGTTCAGAAATACTTCTAAATATCCGAAAAATCGTATTTTCTAATTTTATAAATTTAAGATTTACGTCATTTAATATACAATGACTAAGTCACATCAACGACTCATTTTATTGATCTCTAGACTTTGAAAAAAAAATTAGAAATTGTTCAAATTATTATTATCTAAAGAGAGCCTTTGAGGCCGTGGACACTACATGATAATTTTTTAAACATTTAGGATTTCGATGCATCACTGACGCATCACCATCACGATGTCGGAACTCTATTTTTCCTACTTTCAACTTAATTTTTACATCATTTAATTATAATTTATGTGTTTTAAAATTTTGAAATTATTCTTCATTCAATTATAATTATTTTGGTTTTTACAAATCTTAATTTGACCAATTAAATTGTCTGTACTCACTTACGTAAGAATTGTTGGGCAAAAATAAAGTTTCACCTAATTTACGTTCGTCAAGGCGTTGACGTCATCTTGATGTCTGCACCTTTATTTCTTTTTTTCATGAATTTTAAATATATTTCATTTTATTTATTAGTCTAAATTTATAACAAATCATATTATTTGAGAAAAAATCTGAAATATTATCTGATATTATACTACATTCTTGTGATCGACATAGAAAATTTTTATTACTTTTTTAAAATTTAATTGAATTATAATTTATTTATTTGTTCAGAAATATTTTTAAATATCTAAAAATTAGTATTTTCTAGTTTTAAATTTTAAATTTGTGTGTTTTATTATACAATGACTAAGTCACATCAATTTGTCTCCTTAAATACAATGAATTAAATTACCAAGTGTCCTTTTAACCACTTATATTTAACCATCAATTTGTGGATGACTCATAGTACTAAATTTTAGGCATTAGTCAAATTTGCTTCAAAAAGTAAAAAATGGGACATAAATTTTGAGTTTATGTCAGATGTAATAATCGTAAGCACTTCATGCAAATGAACTATTTTCTTGAAAAATAAATTTTTTATTTGAATGTGATTATTAATCTTTTTACATGTAATAAAATGTGTCATCTTTGAAAATCTATCCACAATCACAAAAACAAAATCTGCTCCTCTTTGAGTATGTGGTAAGCTTAAAATAAAATCTATAGAAATATTAGTCTATGTTTTATCTAGAATGAGTAATGAAGTGTACAGACCCGTGTTTTGATATTGTCCTTTATTAGCTTGATAAATTTGACATTTTTGCACAAAATTTTCAACTTCCTTTTTAAGTTATTGCCAATAATAACATTCTTCTATTATTTTCAAAGTCTTGTCATGACCTAAGTGTCCCCTAAGTCCTCATGCATGTAACTTTCAAATTAACTTCTCATGTAAAAACATTTGAGGGATATATAACTATTTTTCTCAAAATAGGTAATCTTCAAGAATATGAAATCTTTTAGATGATTTGCCTTGTTTACACACATCATATTTGAGCAAAATCTTCATCTTTTGTATAGAGTTCTATCAGATATTCAAAACCACTAACTACATCTCTCATTGTAATCAGAAATGTTGATTTTTGGTTCAATGTATCAATAACTTTGTTTGATTTTCCTAATTTGTGTTTTATCACAAGAAAACTTTTGAATAAATGAAATTCATCTAGCATGCATTTTGTTGATAGTGGTCTGATTGTTTTCAAAGCTTAATGGTTAGTAAATAAAATAACTTCTTATTTTCAATCATGTTCCCAAATATGTAATGATCTAACCACAATATAAAATTTTAACTAATACGTAGTCCACTTTCTTCTAGCTTCTATTAATTTTTTCACTATAAAAAGCGACTAGACAACCTTTCTAGTATAATATAGCTTTAATTGAGTAAATCATATTGTCATGGTTTACCCAAAATTAGATGATAGACATCCATCTCAACAACATCACAATAAATTTCATCAAAAATAAACCTTTTCCATTAAGAACTTAACTAAATATGTCTTTGTAACCTTGGTTTCATAATCCTTCTTTATCCATCTAATTCTATGTGGATATGAATATTTTTTAGTTTTCAGTCCCAATTTCTGTACCATCAAAGAAGAAACAATATTTTCATTACTACTAGAATCAATAATCACATCACATGTATTTCCATCAATAACATATTTTATTTTGAAAATATTATGATACTAGGGAGGTTCTTCCTTCTTTGGAGCATACATAAGCCTTTGAACGACTAAAGAGTGACCAAAGTCCTCTTCTTCTTCTTCTTCACCTTCAATAATATTCTCTTGAATTTCTTCATAATCTTCTCCACCCTCAATCTCATCCTTATCTATGACCTTTGTGAAATTCACAACATCATATTTCGGACAAGCATTTGATTTGTGTCCTTCTTCATTACATATGTAACATTTTGGAATAGAGTTAAGTACATATGGATTCCTTTGAGAAGAATTTTGCCCACTAAAAATAAATCTAGTTGGTCTTGGTGCAGTTGAGGTTACTGATCTTCCATTACTGATAGCAAATGAAATATGTGCTGATCTTGACATATCTAGTTGAAATGTTGACATATTAATAGAATTTTGAGTTCTCATTTTTCTTTTTTTCGATCAAGCTTCAGCACGTTCTAATACCATAACAACATCATTTAACTTGAAAAAAAAATTAAAGTAACATTTTCTTCAATATTCCATCAAAGTATACTTTTAAATCTAGATATCATATAAGATTCAGATTCAATAAAATCGACTCGTGTAGAAAGTTCATAAAATTTCTCAGCATATTATGTGATAGATCTACTTCTTTGTTTACAACTTTAATATTGATGATATAAAATCTATTCATAATAAGGAGGAAGAAATCTAGATTTTAATAATTTCTTCATCATATCCCAACTTCGAAATTGATCTTTTCCCAATCTTGCATGAGTGGATTATAGTTGATCATATCATGTAGAGGGCCCACTTTTGAGTTTATAAGTGACGTGACTAAGTCGTTGTATATTAAATCATGCAAATATAAAATTTATAAAACTAGAAAATACGAATTTTCAGATATTTAGAAGTATTTCTAAATAAATATATCAATTATAATTCCATAAAACTTCCAAAAATAGCAGTAATTTTTCAAGTCGATCACAGGGATGTAATATAATATCTGGTAATTATTCAGAATTTTCCTCAAAGATTATTATTTTCTATGAATTTTATACTAAGAAATGAAAAGAAAATATATTTTAAATTCACGAAAAAAAAAGGAAATAAGGGTGCGGACGTCAAGATGATGTCAGTGCCCGGCGAACGTGAATCGAGCAAAAATAGAGTTTCGCCCGACGATTCTTACGTAAGCGATTACAGACGATTTAATTAATCAAATTAAGATCTGTAAAAGCCGAAAGAATTGTAATAGAACAAAGTATATTTTGGTAAATTAAAATCACAAAAACTATCACTAAATGAAGCGTAAAATAAGTTAAAAGCAGGAAAACAAAGTTCTGGCGTCGTGACGGCGATGCATCGGTGATGCACCGAAATTCTGAGTGTTCGGGAGGATCGTCGTGCAGTGTCCATGGCCTCGAAGGCTCTCCTTGGACAAGGACGACGTGGGCAATCTCTAGATCTTCTCGCGAAGTCTAGAGATTAATGAAATGGGTCGTCAAGTTGTCTCTGACGGCTATCACCCAGCAGAGCGGAAAAATAGCGACTTTGTGGCTCTCCGGTGGCTGTCACCCGACGGAGAGGAGCTGGATGGAGGTGGAGCGCATGTCAGGGAGCTTCATCCTCAGGTGCACGCAGCAAGAGGAGGCTCTTCATCGCATCTGGTATGCTCTCAGGAGGTGGCGACTCATCTCCCGGCGGATCGTCCTCTTCCCGACGATGGCTTGTTCGTCGATCAATCGGAGATGATTTACTCGATGGATTCGCGATCCTTTTATCGCGAATCGTTCAGCAATTTTAGTAGCAATGCTCCGCGAATTGCATTGACGAGATTTTCGTCGATGATCCAGTGATTCTTGTTGCTTAATCCTTCACTGGCGATCTACAAGAAAGTTACGATAATCAGATAAAAATATATGAATTTTGACTCTGGGAGGATTCGAACCCGCGCCGGTTGTCCCCCCCTTCTAAGGAAGGTGTGACGCAGGTTTAGTCCCACATCGGTTGTGCGCCGATTTTTCGGGCGAATATATAGTAATGTTACATTTCTAAGCAAAGTTCCTTCTCTCGCATGTACGACCACTCCTTGCCCCATAGCCGGCTGGCCACCGATGACATGGAAGGGGAGTGGCGCACACGAGCCCCTATCGGTCCAAGCCGCTCGAGCCCCTGCTCACGGCTACTCCCCGACTGAGCTTCCGACCCGCTTGCGGGCCCGGCTGGCCGGCAGGTCCCCCCTGTTTTGCAATATTTTAGTTTTATTTCTTTTTCTTCATTTATCTCAAAAGTAAGATTGTAAAAATCATATAAATTCGTATAAAATCACATAATTACCCAAAAAATCACATTAATCAACTGAAAACCACTTTTCACACTTTAACACAAATATAAGTCTATTTATCACAAGTTAAGGCTAAAACTATATTATTTACTAATTATTAACTCATGATAATGAAGACTTATCAATAGGCAACTAATTTCATCAGTTTCTCATCAGAAATCTTCATATATTCAAAAAATCTCTCAACTTCAGAAATCAAATCTAAAAGTCTTCTATTTTCATATGTCTATTAAAACTAGGTAAATCAATTTTCATTTGAAAATCTCTACAATCATCATAATTTGATCTACTTTTTGAGCTTCATGTATTATTTGATATTTTTTTATAAATTATTTTATTTTTGACTAGTTTGACCATGAGATTGACATTCTTCTATAGAAATTCATGCTACGATTTATTTCAAAATGTCATTCAAAGCTTTAAATTTTTGTTCTATATGAGTCTTGAAATCAGCAAACTTTGATTTTGAAATAGTACATACCTCAAAACTTTCATTGTCATTGATGTGAATCCCTTTACCTCGTGACATCTTATAGATCTAAATCTAGATCACTAATCTGGCTCTAATACCATTTGATGCAGCAAAACTTGAGAAGGAGATGGCTTGAACGAGTTATGATCAACTCTAGTGTTGTGGGGGTCGAAGCCATGTCTTGAATCCTCAAAAAATGTGTTCTAGTAGTTGTCCCTTCACTTTGAATCCATAAGTTGAGGAGGACAGGTCCTTGAGTCCATAAGGAGGTGCTGAAGTCCACCAGTAGAGGAAGAGAACTTCAAGAGAAGAAACTCACGAAATTAGATTGATAGAAAGCAGTATGCCTCAAGGGCTACTAGGGGTGCCTATAAATAGGCTAAAGAGTCTTGATTTGGCACCAAGATTTGAATTTCAAATGAAGTTTAAATTTGAAATTTGAATTTCGGATGAAATTCGAATTTCAAACGAAAATTTGAAATTTGAAATTGAAATTTACAATTTAGATGAAATTTAGAAAATAATAAAAATAGATATATTAGCCTAATTTCTTAATTGGGCCCAACTAACTAAAGTGGGCTTCAAGCTGGAACAATAATGGGCTTCAAGGTGCATCAATAGTGAGCTTCAGGCTTCTTCAGTAGTAGGCTTCAAGTTTTGGGCTGTATCAATGATCAAGAGAATAAAAGCTATCTTGCCTTTTGAGGTCTATTAAAGAGCATAAATGTTGAAAATGAATTGTGTTGCTATTTTTTGCAATCAACTATATGGATCCCAATCAGTGTGACATGAAAAATGGATGATCAATGTTCCCTTCACACAAAAGAGATAAAACAATAGGAGGTGATCGATGAGAAACTAGTTTCTCTTTCCTTCATGAAGTTGATTAGATGGAAGTGGCTTGATGAGAAATTGAGTCATTCTTTTGCTTCATGTGATCAAGCAAAAGATTGTGGTAGTTAAAGAATGATCGAGGAAGCATTTGTTAGATTTTCCTTCATACTAAAGGGATCAAAATAGAAGAGAATGATTGAAGATGTGATGACATTTGTGTGGTTGGGCAAGGTGTGGTGCTCTCCATCTTTGTCTTCATGTGTCACTTAAGTGTTTTGACTATGCTAGATGTCACTAGGTGATTCCACATGTTACTTGATTTAAAAATTTTATCACATCATTGGCTTCGTGTCATATGATTGTCACATGTCAATTGATTTGTGTTCTTGTTGAGTCACTTGTCAAATCATATTTTCCACATGATCTAGTCATCATTTTCATTCTTCTAACTAATACTTGGTCAATACATTTGCTTAGTGGTTCAAATGAGCTGACACACCTTTTCTCTATCCACTAAAAACTTTTCTATATTTATTTATTTCGATTTTTTTCAACCTAGTTTGACTTTGATACTATTTCTTGACATCTTATTTCTTCATTTGATGCTTTAAAAACATATTTCTAGAACATATAAACGATATTGAAATATTATACATCAATTTTGAAATTAGTGAGGTCCAACAAAACTCATACAATTTCTCATTATAAACATGTTGATAATTTATCTATGCACATCAAAATTATTATCTCAATGTACCTTAGTCCTAAATTCTATCCAGATCGTGCATTGATGTATACAACATGCCACACCTATAAGTGCATTTACACAACCTCATATCAGTGGGAAGTTTATACACACCTAGAACCTCGTTCCTGCATGCAACATCTCTCACACGAGGTCTTTGGATTGAAGAATTTGAGAGAGTAGTTTGTTGGTTGGTATAGAGAGAGAAAGTGGTTATAGTAATGTGGTAATGCACCTTTGGTTGACATTCCATTGGCAGGTTGGGACTTAATCAATGTATAATGGACTTTTGGAAATCCACCTGATTATTTTTGTTTCATTGGACATGACTCGAGGGCTAGGATAGATTGATCTTACATTCATTTTGATAATGACCTAAGCAGTTTTATTCTCTCTAGAGAGAGAGAGGGAGGGAGAGGCATACTCTTATTATATTTAATATTATTTAGCGGTATCATATTATTTTTATAAAAAATGATATTAAATTATGAAGATCTATGTCAAATATGCATAAATGCATTAAAAGTTTAATTCATTAATTAATAAAGAGATAGGGATCATTAAGGAAAAAGAGTCAGCTTTTAATGTTTCCCTGTGAGCTTTTCACGGGCGTATGGTGCGCCGTCGTCTTAGGCCAATCATTATGCTGCGGCGGCCATGCACTTAGGGTCCGTTTACGTGGGCCCCCGCCTGCTTTTAAGCCAGCCTTCAACGATAATGGCTGGCGCACGTCTGCGCGTGCAAAAGTCGTCGTTAAAGGTGCTCTTCGCACGTGTACTCCGTGTCCTGCCCTTGAAACTCTGTCCTCCTTCCGCATCTGCGTGGCCAACATTGGCGCCATAGAGAGAAGGATAGAGAAATTGATTATTACATTTAATAATAGATATTTTTGTAAATGTTGAAATTAATAGGAAATAAATCATAAAAATGCGATGATCGGTAGCGAGAGAAGACGGCAGGGCGTCACCTTTCGTGGTGGTCCCAGTTGTCGGGGCCGATCCGGACGTGACACGTATTATCTCTGGGCCCACATTGATCGTAGAAGTCTCTCTCCTCCCTCCCTCTCCCTGTCTCCCTCTCTCTCTCCGGTCGCCTTTCTCCTGTTCTATAAAATCCTTACTCTCAGTTTCTTCCTCTCTTATTCAAATTGTCTTCCCTTTCTCTCTGTACCGCCACCCCTTCTCTCTCTCTCTCTCTCTCTCTCTCTCTCTCTCTCTCTCTCTCGCTCTCGCTCTCTATCGGTATCTCTCTATCAGTAACCTGGTCGATCGGAAGATCTCTGGAGATCAAGATTCCTTGCTCTGGATCGAGGATGGACTGACGGCGAGCCCCAGATTGTTGCGGAGCGTTCTAGCCGCGCCGTCCCTCCGCCGCAGGTTGCCATTGATCAGTGAACTGTCTGATTCTATGGCATATTGCTGCTGCGTCCATTCTCGGCGTTTCGCCACCCCCTCCGCTCTGTTGTTCGTTGTCGTCTTCTTCCTTTTGGTGATTCGTCTCTGATTCGGATATAGCAGTGTCCGAGGCTGATAGGAAGATTTTGGATCGGAGGGAACCATCCCGCTTCCTGCGAGTTGGGATTGGGAGTGTCTATTCATCCATTTCCCCGCTGCCTACGGGAGCCATCACCGTCCGTCCCCGCCGCCACCATGCCGTCCCGTATCGTGGAGAGCAGAGATTCCCCGGAGCGGGAGGAGGAGGAAGAGGAGTTCGAGATCGAAGATTTGCCGGAGAACGGGTCTTCCATGGGCAGTCGGTTCGCGCTTCTGGGGCGCCAATTGAGGATGCGAACGGCCAGCCGAGACCGGCTTGTCAATGGGTTCAAAGGCTGCTTCGGGCGGTTCATCATCACTCCCGACAACAGGTGAGAATCGAATCATACATGCTTTCCATTTACTGCCTCCCCCCTCTGGAAAACCTCAGATATAATTAGTCAGTCGGAGAAATGGGCATTCAAACCCGGGATCCCCAGGTCTGCGTGCAGTGTATGGTAAGATATAGATGCCAGATCATCGACAAGAAGAATGGGTAGACGAATTGCATTCATGGATGATGAACGAACAACATTTCTTCGTTGGAGCGCGCGTCCATTTCGGAGTCTCCGTGTTCTCGGACTTATTCACAGCTGTCCTACGGCGTGCTGCTTCATAAATTTATCAAAACTAGTTTACTCGGGTTGATTTTATAATCAGGAAAATATATATATATAGAGATGTCTTATCTAGGTCAGTGTCAGCCGCCACCACACCCATGACCCAGCTTGGCGCGTAGATATTTACTACCAGTTCTTTCCTTGGATCATGCATTCATTAAATCATAGAAAATGATCCTTTTAATTTTGTTTTACTATGTTTTAATTCATTTTTCTATTATTTAATCACGATTGCATTCATTAACGATTTATTTATTTGACTTTTTTAACATCTTCTGTGCATTGAACTTTCGAAATTAAGAAAAAATTCGGACCCTCGTGATTATAATACGACTATCTTATATTGAAAAGTTTTAAATATATTAGAAAAAGGCCGAGAACCCTACTTGTCTGAGGTTGTAGTGGTCGAGACTTCCGCTGGGGGCTGCTCTGAGAAAAGGTTAAGCAAAGCGGTCCGCGTCAGGCCGCAGACTTCCTGCCGGGTGTGACGCCGTCCCGGAGGCAAGTGGGGCGGAGATTCCCCACAAGATTCTTTTGGATAAAACGCAGAGGAGATTCCCTTGCGCAAAACTACTATGGGCGGGTCATTTATAAAACCCATTTAATGGGCCCCTTGTGACGTGAGGCTACGAAACCAACTGGATCCTCTTCACGTAACCATTTACGTCTGATCCCTCCCTTCCGTCTAGCTCGTCGACTGACTGATTTTTATTATCTTCTAACTTGATTTGTCCATGCTTCACCTTAGTATTTAAATCCCATGTGGGTTAAGATCATTAAACATGCTTATTTTTTCCATGAAATCTTTTGTGATTTTGATCGGAAGCTTTTGGGTGGTATCTGACTTCAAAGAAAGTTAGTTTCTGTCAGCATGCGCAATGTTCTTGAGAACAGAGAGTCGCATATACTTACTTTGACTATGATCATTGTGAGACCTTGTTAGAGAAAAATCGGAAAACAGAGAGTCTCTTTGTTCCCGAACTCACAGATATATATTCTCTGTCCAGGTTCTATCGGCTGTGGACGCATCTCATTCTGCTGTGGGCTGTATACTCGTCTTTCTTCACCCCGTTGGAGTTCGGGTTCTTCCGCGGCTTGCCGCAAAAGCTGCTGCTGCTGGACATCGCCGGGCAGTTCGCCTTCTTCGTCGACATCTTCATTCATTTCTTCCTGGCCTTCCGCGACGCTCAGACCTACCGGATGGTGTACAGTCCCCGGCGCATCGCCCTCCGGTAACGTCATCCAGTTCCGTCAATTTTTCTTTTTCAACTTGAATAAAATATAGATACACCTTTTAGATACTCTCGAGTAGGTGGACTATTCGGTTAAAATGTTCTATCGGCAGTTCAAAATTATTTACCAAAAATACACAAGTTGGAGACCATGATGGTGATGCTGACGCGCATTGTTTTGGCGTGAAGGAGACATTGAATTATCCAAGGGATAAATTCCTATATTACTCTTTTTAGTCTATAATTCTTGTAGGGTATTCTTTTCAATTTACTCCAAATAATAAAATTTTCCCCGAATCCTCTCTGTACATCTGCTATACCAACCTGATATGGCCTTCCTCGGTGCCAGATACCTGAAGTCGGGTTTCTTGATGGATCTCCTGGCGTGCCTTCCGTGGGATATTATCTACAAGGTGAGCAGGGACTTCTTCACACTGCCCTAGATGCCATGTCGTAGTAGCCCAGCCCGTACAGTCTGACGCTGTCGCCGAATGATAAAAAAATACACCCACTAGGGCCTATCATTGTTCTAGCTTGGTCAATCCAAGTGATGTTATCATGTTACCGGAGAGAGATATTTCATAAGCAGAAAAAATAATTTTAATGAGATGGGATTCGATCGCATTTGTTTACATACTGGAATAATATAAGCTTCATTGAAAACAAGTTTTTCCTTTTCTAATAATAGAATACTGTTCTTAGTTATTTAGTATTGTTTTCCAGACAGTTTGTGTCTAATGTGATGACATTCGATCCAAACACGGCATCTATCCGGATACATAATACGAGACATTTTGGGAGTTATCTTATTTAAACTGACGATACTGATTCATGTTAATTTTTTTATCATGAATATGAAAAAAAGATTAATATTTTCATGCAAGTGTTTGTTCTCTAAGGCATTTTCTTACTGCCCAGATCATTTTATCTTCTTGTATGTATTGCTGTATGTAGGCTTCCGGGAGAAAGGAAGAGGTAAGGTACTTCCTGTGGATCCGATTATGCCGGGTGCGAAAGATTACCAAGTTTCTACAGACTCTAGAGAAGGATATTCGAGTAAACTACTTGTTCACGAGGATCATTAAACTCATCGCTGTTGAGCTGTATTGTACGCATACTGCTGCTTGTATTTTTTACTACTTAGCGACAACCCTGCCATCATCTATGGAAGGATACACATGGATTGGAAGTCTACAACTCGGTGAAAACAGCTATAAGAATTTCAGGGAGATAGATCTTTTGAAGCGGTACTTGACATCATTATATTTTGCTATAATTACCATGGCGACTGTGGGTACGTGTGCCAGTTTCTACATCTGATTCCCTAAAATCAAGGCTTTCATGATCTTTTTTCCTTCTGGGAATAGCAATGTTCTCCAGCCCTTATTAAAAACTAAATGCAAAACTGATGCTTATATTTCATAGATATGTCTTTGGATTATTAACTAGGACTTGACTCCCGTGAAGCCTTCCTAAGATTTTCATGTTGACTACAGTAATATGGATGGGCTATGAACTTTTGAAGGAACCTAGTTGCTGTTGCGGGACTCCTTTTTCTGTACAAAACGCAATATCTCATTCTTTTAAGCAAATATATGCGAGATAATGGATTTGAATTTCTTAGGAATATAGATTCCCTTCGATCATGGATAATCTCAAGAAGTACTCCATTTTAAAAAAAAAGAAAAAAAAGGCAGAAGCTATGCTCTAACAGTCTCATGTTATTTACACATCCCAACATCAGGCTTATCCTGTTCCTGTTCATTTCGACCCTTCACAGTGTCTAAAACAATTTGACGACCGGTTTTGCTGTTTTTCTTGATTTAGATCTACAGGCCAGCAAATGAGTGAGTTGATGCTCCTGATGTTGATGATAATGCTGATCTTTACAAAGCATCAAGGCGTAGCCTTCCTTTACGGGACTGAGATGATTAATTTCCGCAAAATCCTGTTTATTTGTTTTTATGATGGTAGGATTATCTCTCGACATGGATACGGACTAATGTTTAATGCTGGTGCTTCTCAAACCACGTCGCAGGTTATGGAGATATTCATGCAGTTAATATAAGGGAAATGGTGTTCGTTATGATATTTGTTTCCTTCGATATGATACTTGGGGCTTACTTGATCGGAAACATGACCGCTTTAATTGTTAAAGGATCGAATACAGAGAGATATAGAGACAAAATGACAGAGTTGATTAAATACATGAACAGAAATAAACTTGTCAAGGATATACGGAACCAAATAAAAGGGCACGTGCGCTTGCAATACGACATAAGCTACACAGATACTAATGTTCTTCAGGACATGCCAATCTCTATTCGTGCCAAGGTACATAGATTAGTATGAACTGATTTGACTCATGCATGATTCAATTTTTTTTATGGAATTAGAAAATCTCTATATAAATTCTAAATAGGGAACAATGTCTTATACCAATATGTTTAACTAAAAATGCTTTCTGTTGCAGGTTTCACAGAGTTTGTACCGGCCATACATTGAAAAAGTTCCTCTATTTAAAGGATGCTCATCAGAATTTATAAATCAGATCGTAAGAAATTAATTTCCCCTTCTTTCTGGTAATTTTCTGCTTAAATGTCGCGAAGTTAGTCACTTGAAACGTTTTCTTTGACGAGGTATTACCTTATTATACTCATCTGTAGTTTTCACGAAAAGGGAAATTTTTCTTATATATTCTCTTCAAGACAATATAGATGGGAGTTACCAAAGCGAAAGGTTTCCATATTCATCGCCATTAGTTAAGGAATTCCTGATGCTGGGGCACAGAGCTTCTCAGTTCACTCTCACAATCTAAAGAGTGTCGGGTGTACTTCAGATCTTCAGGTTCCTTCCCATTGTCATGGGAACACATGCGACTCTCATTTCCTATCATATATGCTGACCCAAAAGATAATACCAATGTGAGAAAAGAGTTGAACTCAGTGTCTCTCTTACTCGCTCAAACTATTTACTGTTCCTAGGTTTCTTTTGAATTCATTATTGAGAAATAAATAAATTTTCTTTTTGATGTATATGAAGACTTTCATGTCATATCCTGTCTCCTTTTCAGGAGCTTCTGGATTATATATACATCATCTCTTTTTAACTTGTAGGATTTCCTTTCAGTTCTTGTGCTGATGCTCACAACTGAAGGGCTTTCTAGAAATAATTTTGAGATATTTTGAAAAATTATAGCCAAAGTCAGATCTTTCTCATATCCTTATTTCTTGGAGAATCAATTGTGGCTCACATACTACGAATTATATATCATATGAAGGATGTGTACCGTTCACTTTATTGGACTCCATGTGAATTGTGTGAAAGAAACAATGCGATGTGAATTCGCACCGCCACTTTCTTCTAATTTTATGGATATGTTTCAAAATTACGTGGGAATTCCTTGCATGCAAGCATATCTAAAGGATGAATGCTTCAGGTAGCTGGTGAACATTTTCACATTTCATTTATTTTAAACTTCATTGTGTTCTTTTAAAGAATAAAATAATGTATAACAGGCTTGGAAAGCATCAGCATTTTACAAACTTAGACGGTCATCATATCATTAAAAATACCTTGGGAAATCTTAGACTGGGTATTTTTCGCATCTAATTATGTTCTTCAAACAAAAATGGCCGTAGAACAGGGCTGACCCAATGTCATTCATGGTGTGAAGTTCAAACCAGTTTAAGATTCTTGTTCACTTACACGATAATTTAATATAAGATTACGGTAATTATTTTAATTTTACTTTTTTCCAATTTATTTATATGTCTGTTGATCCAATAGCTATTGGTTCGGTAATTTTTCGACTCAAGAAAACGAATGAATCACAGGTAGTTAGACTACAAGAAGAATTTTTTCTTCCGGGTGAAATCATCATGGAACAGGGAAATGCCGTGGATCAGCTTTATTTTGTGAGTCATGGTGTACTGGTGAGTCAAGAAAAAGAACTCCCCTTGACGAGCTCATGGCTGCGGATGGTCAACTGGAATGCCGCCATTGACGAGCTCATGGCTTTGCTGCGCAGGACGGAGTGGCCATTGCGGAGGACGGCTCTGAAGAGACCATACTGCAACTGGAGGCCGACTGTTCGTTCGGGGAGATCGCCGTGCTCTGCAACATTCCCCAGCCTTACACCGTCCGGGTCTCCGAGCTGAGTCGACTCCTGCGACTCGACAAGCAGTCCTTCACCAACATCATGCAGATCTACTTCTTCGACGGAAGGGCCGTCTTCAAGAACCTCCTAGAGGTCACGCATCCTGGGTAGCCGCTGGCTTGGGATTTTATGAGATTTTACTAAAAGTAGATGGGAATTTATGTTGTGCAGGGTAATGAGTCAACGCTTCAGATCAAGCAGCTGGAGTCGGACGTCAGCTTCCACATTGGGAAGCAAGAGGCCGAGCTTGCTCTGAAAGTCAACAACGCGGCTTTCCATGGGGATCTGCATCACCTGAAGGGTCTGATTCGAGCGGGCGCGGATCCCAACAAGTCTGATTACGACGGCCGTTCACCTCTGGTATGAACTCTCCAAGTTTTCAAGACATCATGATTCATCTGTCTCCGACGGTGTCCGACGGTGTTCTCCTTCTTCTTCTCCAAAGCATCATGCAGCTTCCAAAGGCTACGAAGACGTCTGCCAGTTCCTCATCCAAGAAGGCGCGGAGATCGACAGACGAGGTACAGCCCGAGATCCGGGTCTCTGATCTGCTCTTCTTCTGGCTCTTCACTGTTCGTCAGCTAAGTCCGAAGAGTAAAAACACCCAGATAAATTCGGCAACACGCCGATGCTGGAGGCCATCAGGAACGGCCACGACCGGGTGGCCGCACTGATGGTGAAGAACGGCGCCTCCCTGAGCCTGGAGAATGCCGGCTCCCACCTCTGCCAGGCCGTGGCCAACGGCGACGTGGATTTCCTGAAGAGGGTCCTCTCCAACGGGGTTGACCCCAACTCCAGAGACTATGACCACCGCACCCCGCTCCACCTGGCGGCCGCCGAGGGCCTCCACGTCATAGCCAGGATCCTCCTCGAATCCGGCGCCAGCGTCTTCACAGAAGACAGGTTGACCTTCTGGGACCGTGTAGATATTTTCATAGCTTCGCATGTCCAAGTCATCATCCTCATCTTATGGAAACTGCAGATGGGGGAACACTCCGCTGGACGAGGCGCGCAAGTGCGGGAGCAAGGTGATGATCAAGCTCCTCGACGACGCCAAGTTTTCCGAGTTGACCGAGTTCCCCGAGCGCCTCAAGGAGATCCGTGAGCACCCGAAAACCCATAAAATCTTTTTTCTTTTTCAAAGGTATATCTATGTCAGGTAGATTATTAGGAATCAAGCCGTTGATGACTGCAGTTGAAATTTCTGAAAGTAGAGGTTAGGGCAGCTAGATTGGAATGAGATCCAAACCACCCAGGTTGACCTTGGGAGAAGTCAATGGCCTCGGGCCGGCCCTGTAGAAATAGAAGAAAATTAACATTTTTGGGTGTTATTTAATGCTGAGAAATTTTGATTCTGTGGACAGACAAGACGCACCCGGTGAGGTGCACGGTGTTTCCCTTCCATCCGTGGGGCCCGCGGGAGGGGAGGAGAGAGGGCATCGTGATGTGGGTCCCTCGCTCCATCGAGGAGCTCGTCAAGGCCGCCCAGGAGAAGCTGGGCTGCTCGGGATGGCGGATACTCTCCGAGGACGGGGGGAGGATCCCCGACGTAGAGATGATATCTGACGGCCAGAAATTGTACCTGCCCGCCGCCACCTCATCCGATGGCCACCCTTGACGACCTTCGAGGTAAGCCCACAAATCTCTCTCTCTCAGGTAGTGGGTGTGATATCAGTTCAAATGCGAGAGAGACGGAGATGAATAGATAAATGTTATGTATTGGGAGTCAGTGACGATTTCTCTGGTCCATTGAGGGAGAGAGATAGAGAGAGAGACTCTCTCTAAGTGCCTCTCTCTCTCTCTCTCTCTAAGTGCGTGTATCTGCTCTATCAATTCACTGGCGAGATGTTGCTTGTTACCCCATTTGGGATTATCCTATGAACAGAGGCGTATTTATTGGGAGAAAATGAGTGAGAAATAGACAGTATATGCACTTGGAGGAGGCTGTCGATTTCTCCGGCTCATCAAGCAAGAGAGAGATAGAGAGAGAGAGAGAGAGAGAGAGAGCAGAAACATTAGCATTATTACAGAGAAGGAATGATGAACGGGGGATCTGCCTTGGCTTCCTGCGTTCTGTTTCTCACCCTGCTGCCTGTGAGGCGAGGACTAGAAGGGCCGGCCCGGCGTGAGCCTGGCCTTGAATAGCCCCCATGAGAGGCCCCTCTCGAGGTATTCGATGTTGGAGGGGTCGAAGGGTCCCCTGACCACGTCCACCGACTGCACCACCGCCCGCGCCGGCAGAACGCTCCTCGCCGGGTCCGGCGACGTCCCCGAGCTCAGCAGCGACGAAAACCCCTGCACCAGCCCACACACAAAATTCATGTCTTTTTTTCGAAATTTCTTTAAAATAAAATCTTAAAGAGCGCAACCCATTTGCTGAAATGTGATTGGGCGACCTGATCTAATCAGTCAAGCTCAGATGGTGTCATTAGATGATTGTCATGCATCAAGCCGGCCCAAGGCGCACCAGTCGATCTTGATCTTGATCGGAATTCAGATCGGATCAGATGGTTCGGCTCTGCCCTCAACTGGGCATGATTGAGACTAATGAAGATCGTGATCTGAATTGTGGTCAAATCGTGACCACAGCCATGGTTGGATCATTCCTCTGGATGGATATCGTAGCAAGTCAACTTGGGTCAGCCAAGATCTATCCTGGTAAGAAATGGGTCCTCCAGATGTTCCCCTGATTCAAATTTGGTCAAGGAGGACAGGATCACATATGGTCAACTCAATGAAGATCGTGGGTGGGTGATATTGCCATGAGTTGTGTTGGATCAAGATGGATTAGATTCGACATGGTCAACCTCGATTGAAATCGTGATTGGTTTTGACGTTTAGTTCCCTTGGGCATAGTAGTGATGTGTCGAGCCAAGGCAGAGGCAGATCGTGTCAGACAGTCAATCTAATCGTCAAATGATTCAATGGCTCATTTCCTTTGGATGTTGTCATTAGTCAACTAGGGTTAAGAAGCATGAAATATTATGTTCGATGAACACTGTGTACCATAAGATAAGACGAGCTGTATCAGCCAGGAATTGTGATCTCGGAGACATTTTGACTTGCATTTTCCACTTTTATCTTAGGATTCATGGTTCCAGAGAAAAATAAAAATAGAGCAAAAGTCAACGCTACCGGGATGAAACTGGCACAAAATTAGAATTGACGCCTCAAGTACTGTCAACCAATTCGATCGATTCTAGCTTTCATGTGTTATGCGAGGAAATTTAGAGGAAAAGTCAACTACTCAAGGATGAAACTAGCATGATATTAGAATTGACTTTTCTAATGTTGCTGGTCAATCTGATCCTTGGTTTCATGGTCTCAATAAGAAAACCAATAGGGGAAGGGTCAACTCCAAAGGCATGAAAATGGTGCCACATGATCATTGACTCCTTGAATCCTCACATAGAAAAGTCTAACTCCGCTAGCATGAGAATAATATGATTGACAAAATTGACTCGACTATTGTTAAGGTGTCATTCCATCCAACGTTTCATGGTTCGTAGCATGAAAAGTCAACGACAAGAGAAAAAAAAAGGTTTGATACGAGCATTGACTTCTTAAATGTCCGGAGAAAACGAGGGGATTTCAGAAATGGGCCTGTTTTAGCTGCGCCTATTCTCAGCCCAATAGGAGCAAGGTCAAGAGAAAGCTCACTCTGAAGACCAGGACCGTCTCTTCTTCTCCGTCGACGATAGCGTGGACCAGAAAGGCCTGGTCCCTGGCGGCGGCGCTGAAGGACTCCACCAGGGCGAGCTCCCAGTTGTGCCCCTGCTCCTTCTCCTCCTCCTCCTCCTCTCCGCCTCCGTACCGCACCCGCCGCCGCGCGCGGCAGACCCACGGCGGCGGGGGATAGCCGGCAGCGGAAGGCCTCCGCGGCGGAGCCGCCGCCCACGGAGAGGACGGCGGCGGGGGGGCCGCTGCCGCCATCGTTCGGCGGAGAGGACGGCTTGGTGGGGCGAGGGGCTGCGGGACCAGCCTCAGCGACCCTCCCGCGGCCAGCATGGCGGCGGGAAGAGGAGGCGAGGCTCCGGATAAGGGGGAGCTTGGGTGATCTGATGGAGAATGATGGAAATTATTTGTTTGTCTTTTTCACAAGAGCTAAATAGAAATGGGTGATAGTGGGCTGGGAGGAAGTCCATTAGTGATAAAAAACCCCGAAAAAACTGGCTCGGGCCAGAGAGAGTGAGAGAGAGAGAGAGAGTCGTAACCCAGTCGATGAAATGTGTTTGATTAATTAAGTTTGGATCCATGAAATATCATACGGACAACTGCTCATCAGCTTGTTCAAGAAATTGTGCCCGGGAGTGAAGGAAGAGGTTGACCACGGTGGGTTTTGAGGAGGGAGAAGAAGGCTCTCGCAGGCATCATCAACGTCGCGTGGGTTCGCCGATGTGAAGAGAGAGAGAATGGTTGCAGTTATCCAAATGACTTGATTGGAAAAGGTGTTTCCATCTGGGGGGCCTCCTCTCAAACCTCTGTACAAGAAGAGCTGCTTTGCCCATGGAGACTAGAAGAGAGAGAAGCACCCACCAGCGAGAGAGAGCCTTCATATTTAATGGAGTCATAAATGACCCTAAAAAACTAAAAAATAAAAACTCCGATCGGCTTCGCTCCCCCCATCGGCAGTACAGTTGAGTCAAGCAGTGGCCATTTATGAGCACAAATCCTGTTATGGCACCCAAAGAGCACAGTTTCTCTCTCTAAAACTGGGAGTAGTAGGCACAGACAGGAGGAAAACCAAAAGAGAATGGAGAGAGAGGGAGAGAGAGAAGAAGATCACTTCTCCTTTTGCAACGCGGCACTGCACTGCGCCATGATCTTCGACGCCCGGGTGATCGAGTCGGTCATGTAGAAGTTCTCGACGGCGTTCCCAAACGGCGCGAAGTTCATCACCTGCGGACGCTCCGGGGTCAGGCCAATGAAGGACGTGGCTTCCTCCCTCTCATCCACCCGCAGCAGATTTGGCGCCACCGTCTCCATGCGAGCCCGCACGGCCTCGAGCGTGTCATACGGCAGCCCAACGCCCGCCACCTCCGACAACGCCCGGACGATCTTCCAATCGTCCCTGGCATCGCCGACCGTCGGTACCGCCGGAGCCGTCCACTGTGCGCAGCCCTCGGTGTTCTCATACGTACCCTCCTTCTCGCTGAATGCCGATGAAGGCAGGATCAGGTTGGCCCGGTAGACGCCCTTGTCGCCATGGTGGCCCTGGTAGACCACGAAGGCATCCTCGGGGAGCTCCTCCAGGCCCACGTCGTCGGCCCCCATCAGGTACAGGAACTTGGCGGCGCCCAGCTTGAAGCCGGGCTCGGGGACGAGGCCGAGGTCGAGGGCGGCGGCCTGGGCAGCGCTCAGCAGCAGGACGTTGAAGCCGTTCCAGCCGGGCCGCACGAGGTTGCCGTGCCGAGCAACAGCCTCGGCGGCGGCGAAGATGGCATCTTTGTCACTGCGCTGGAAGACGCCAGCACCGAGGATGATGGCGGGGTTCTTCGCGGAGAGGAGGGCCGAGCAGAAGGGGTGGCGGCCCTCGGCGATCTCGAGGAGGGTCTTCGGCCCGGTCCCGAGGTGCTGGTAGTCATAGTTGAGGTCAGCCGGAGGGCCAATGTACCCAACTTTGGCCTTCGCCGCCCGGACAGCCTTCCTGATCCTGGCGTTGACCATTGGGGCTTCCACCCGCGGCTGCCGAAAGATGTTTAATTATTTCAGGTGCATCAATCACCACAATTAAATACTAATTATACAAATATTTCTGCAAGGTTAGTGACATAATAATTTTAGCCCATCTCAGAAAATATTCCACATACCACGTTAGAATTTAACATGCAAATCGATATATCAGGCATATTCTGGGCATGGTAAAGAAGCATAACAATTATTAGAAAATTTCTAGAAAAAAAAGACAGAAACGCAATAAATGCTCATAAATGAAGGACTGAATTTCTGATAACTAATTGACCCATCTGTTTAAAACCCTTTTAATGGAAGAAGTCAGCTTCCTTGTTTTCCTGCCAGCTTCAGCACTGGCAGCAATGGAAGAAATGTATCTGTGTGGCATGTAACCCTGGAAGGAATGATTTCACATGGGATTTCCCAGAAAAAATGTTCCTCATGTACTAATCCAGGGAATTTCACAAGAGAAAAAAAAAACCCACCCCCGTAGGTATGTGATCTGATCTGTGTACCAAACACAACAACATGCTGGCAGAAATCCATAAGGTAGATATTTATTTAATTATTTATTTTGTTATTTATTTTGTTATTTATTTTCGTCATGAACTTAATAGCGAGCATTAGGAGCCCACTGAGAATTAAAATCGAAAAGGCAGATGGAATGGAAGCGAGGAGGAAGAACAGGATCTACCTGGCTGCCGACGATGAGGAAGGCATCAGCACGCTCGAGGCCAGAAATGCTTGTGTTCAAGAGATAGCTTGAGCGAAGGTCGGCCTGAGCCGAGCCATTTCCTTCACACAGAACGTTGTTGGATCCCATCCTATTCAGGAAATCCTTGAGCGCCATCATGGACTCGGCATCTGATAGCTGCCCGGCAATTCCAACGATCTCCTCAGACTTTACTTGCTGGGCAACCTCTGCCACAATGGCCAGGGCATCGCGCCAGCTGACAGATTTAAATCGCCCATCCGGCCCACGGATCATTGGGTCGTTGAGTCTCTGCCTTTTCAGGCCGTCATAGAAGAAGCGAGTCTTATCTGATATCCACTCCTCGTTAATGTCCTGCACAATATTATGGCAAAGGACTAAGAAAAAAAAATTCAACGATAAATGGAGAGATCTCTGTTCATCAGACTACTGTCCCATTAATAGAAAGAAAATCGCTATCTGCTTGTTATAATACCTGATAGCTCGTTGACTTTCCCTTTTTTCTAAATTCCGTGAACATCCAGAACAATGGGAAAGATCATCTCATCCCAAATGTTATTACTTACATTTACAGATATATAATCCCCAAAATTCATGCCAACCAAAATAAGAAACACAAATTAGTTTCAATTTTTTTTGAAAAGTTCTGAATAACAGAAGGCCGAGGCTGCATGTTTCTGGATGAGCACAGCAAAAATAATTGCACCCCAAATAGATGAAAAAGAAACAGAACCTGGAATTCCTCCCGAAGAAAACAAAAAAAAAAAACCAAAATGATTTTTTAATAATATAACTCTGTCATGTATGTGGCTCACACAGAATTAAATTACTATGAAATATTGCGGCCTCACTTACATAAAGTCAGACTTCCTTTTTCACCCCCTTTAAAAAAAAAAAAGGAAATATCCTAGACATTTAACCAGCATCATGTAAAGAACATGGTGATGCTAAAAAAGCTGTGAGCAAATAATGGAAATCAACCGCTGAATCAGTAGAGGATAAGATACCAGGGACAAAGGAAAGAAGATACCTCATTCAACCGTGGAAGAATGCGCATGACTTCTGGACCTCTACTATCGATTCTTATGTTCGATCCCACAGCATCCGTGACATCAATGGTCTCAGTGCCTTTGAGTTCCCAGTTTCTCGCCTTAAAAGCAAATGGCTTCGAGGTGAGAGCGCCAACAGGGCATATATCTATCACATTTCCCGAAAGTTCACTAGTCATCAGCTTTTCAACATATGTTCCGATTTCTTCTCCACTACCACGACCTAAGATGCCAAGGTCTTGGACGCCAGCAACCTCAGTAGCAAATCTAACACACCTGTTTCAAAAATTTGGATTGCGTAATAAATAGCATAGCACACATCTACCAAACGAACATGTTACTACAGTTCACACGAGTCATGAGAAAAAGGTGGCTGCTGAGGCGAGAAATATAATTATATCAGTTGAAAGAAACTTGCGACTCAACATTATAAGAGGATTATAGATTGAAAGAGAGCACTTCTCAGTTAATCCTGCCCATGCAAATATGCCAAAGTGATGTTGAGGGGATGATACATAATTTCCAACATTTAGGAGACTTATGATCAATGACAACAAAGCCCCTGAAACACAATAACACATATGGTGGAGGGATCACAGTAATGCTTAATAACAATCATATTATACCATTTTTTGTTTATCGTGTAGATTCATTGAACATTTCTTATAGTAATGCTCCAAATATTTGAAAGCGTCAGTAAATCTTTGTCAACTCCGATTTCCGGGAATTAGCATCCTTGCCGTGGAATTTTAAAAAACTTGATTCCTACATTCCATGAGAACTCAATAATGTTTTCATTTCCTTTCATTTTGGGATGCTAAGGACAATTGAAGCGGCGAAGCAAAGAAAACACGGGGCAGATACTCCTTGGTCCATCTCTAACCATTTCATTGCCCGGTAGTTACGAGAATAAAACCTATGCTTCCTATAGCTTCTGTTGCAGCCCCCTAAACACAACATAAGCAAACTAATATAATGCTTGACTCTCGCCTCAAGCCATACCCCTTGTCTCATTAAGATCCATGTTCCTCAATCATGAATTTGTCTTTCAAAACATTTTCGAGTCCTGCAAGCTTTGACAAGGGATTATTCTCTTCAATATTGGTCCTTCCCTCATATAACAAGGAAATAAATACCACAGGTCGCTCATAGATAACTGTTCCTATAGCTTCATTTGCAAATGAAAATGGCTTCTCCTGTAAGATGTGATCATGCCTATGTTGGGCAGTACAGACATTAGATCATTCTTGCTTAACCCGAAAAGCAATAGATAACTGTCAAAATGAAAGAGCAGAAAATAATCTACATAAAAAAATTGGTTTTCACTCATAAAAATCAGTAGGAATTTGCAAATAACTATGGCTTCAATGGCTGAAATGAAAGCATAAAAATTCTGTTATATTTCGTTGAAAATTAAGGCAACGATAACTGAAATAAACGAACCCATAGTCATGATGCATATTTATGGTGGAAGAAATGACCAAATGAGTTAAACCACACTATTCTTGAGAACACAACCACAACTTGACTGTATAGTGGTCACCTATTATAAATTTTAAGATCTAAGACTTTGTAAATGAAGCTATGTTCAACCACAGCAGATCCGATCGAAAAATCCCCTTGTGCGAAACAAGGAAGAGCAGTGCAACATATAATAACACAACAGCCCCAAGGCCACACTTAGTACAGTGTAGGACTCTGAACACCAACAGCATGGCCATAGATTACATGATCTCGAAGGCCATAGATTTCAAGTTGTCCAAATAAGGTAGTCAATTCTCTCATAAAGTTTTGATTATTCTGTCTTCATGTTGCATGATTTCCAGAATTTTTCAAGAGTGGAAAAGTGTTTAGAAATAAAAATAACAAACATGCAAGAATAAGCCTCAAACTATTATCTAAGTTTATAATTTTAGAAGAATAAATAAAAACGTAAAAAATAAAAAGGCATCATAACTGTCGATAAAACTAGAGAGAAATGAATAGATATGTGTGCTGTAATATGAGCTAGAAAACAACGAATTTCAGTAAATTAACATAAGCATAACTAGAGTAAGGACTTCTCATTGAGATCTTCCCAGACTCCATCCAACATATAAACAGATTTGGAAGATCTACTAAATTGTAATTAATTTCCTTCCTTTCCTAACAGTTCGATACATTGCATGGATATTTTGATTTCCGTTAGAACCCTAGAAGAAAACCCCATCTTATTCTTTGCTTTCTAAAGCAAATTTGGAATCACAGTGATCTTTGAAAGGCAAGTTGAGGACAAGCTGATGGCTTCGAATGAAAGTCATTAAGAAAAGAAATAGCAAGAACTAGCTGGAGAGGGTGAAGCTTGATCATTGGATGCAACCTTCAGAACATTGGGTTTTACTAGTATCGGCCTCAGTGAGAGAGGACTTCACACTATATTTAAAAAGGTTTTGCCCTCCGACAGTGTATCTGTACATGAGTGATTTCGTTTCATAAATTAGAAAATTCTCGCTGAGATTTTTTGCGTCATGTAGAAATCTTTGATCTGAAACTTCATATGAAATGCGCCATGTTTGTTCTTCAGTGATTTATATTGTGTTATGCTTCTTGTTAAGTAATTTGCAGCGCTCCATTCCCATAAGTCCATTAAGAAAAAATTCAATTGCCGGTACCGCAGGTGTCAAGAAAGGCGTCACCTTGTGCATTGGATGCATCGGGTCATCACCGTCTTCACCAGTGGTCCAAGGTTCTTGTCGACAACCGACCTCTTCACCTCTGTGAAACGTCCACGGTCTGATCCAAATGCCATTGATTGGTCCTGAAGATCGCATTCCCCACCCTGGTCACAGATTGGGCAATCCAAAGGATGGTTCATCAGCAAGAATTCCATCACCCCCTCCCTTGCTTTCTTCGCCACGGGTGTATCCGTCTTAATCTTCATCCCTGCAGGTCATTAGTAAATTCGAAAAATTGAGAGCGGGATGCAGGATTAACCTTTCACGATATTCAATCGAAATACATCCGAATCTTAACCTGGAAGGGCAGGCATGGCGCAGGAGGCGACTGGCTTCGGGGACTTCTCCACCTCCACGAGGCACATTCGGCAGTTTCCGGCTATGGAGAGGCGGCTGTGGTAGCAGAACCGAGGAATGTCTACCCCAGCCACCTCGCAGGCCTGGAGAACGGTCATCCCCTTTGGGATTTTGACAGCATGCCCGTCGACGAAGACCTCAATCACGTCCTCGGGGTTGGAGATCTCCACCCTCGCCCCGCCCACGGGCTTCCTTGGGTGGATCTCGTAGGCAGGCTCTGGGGCAGCCACCGCCGCCGCCTCCGGCTTCTGGAGGTCCACCGTAGAGGAGATCCATCGCAGAGGAGAATGAACTGGGCTCTGCGAAACCCTAGAGACGCGAGAGAGATGGGATTGGAAGGTGGGCTTTGCGCGTTGGAGAGCTCGCACGACGAACCCCATCTCTCTCTCTCTCTTCTGTGTTGCTGAGAGAGGTCGGCGATCCGTCAGAGGTGAGGGAAGAGCCTCACAGCAAACACATCGAGGGAGGTGACTCAACCAGTCTACAGCAGCGACCACACCGTTGGATCATCCACGCCCCCACCACCCACATCCACTGCCCGCCGCCGGATCATCCAAGGCTCACCAATCGGACGTGGACGATTGCAGGTCGCACTGTCCATTAGTGGGCTGGCTCGTTTGATTAGGCCCAATGGGTCAGATACTGGGCTCAGGGTCGTTCTCTCGTCAGCAGATCACAAGAGAACGGATAATCGCTTTTCGTAATGGCCCGGCCAATTTCAATCAGGCTCAGACAATCTAAGCCCAATGGATCTACTAAGGCCCATTAAAACAAAACACATCCCAATCGGACGTGGAAAACATTGAATTGCAGTAAACCCTTTATTTTTTCCCAAATACGGTGTTAGCCCTCAGAGGCCGGCTAAGCCTCTGTTATATTGACGGTAGATGAATAGCATCTTTACACTATCATCCGTGCCAACTTCTCTATGTTGCTTTATCTCCCTGACAAGCTAGAAAATTATGTCCAAACACAGAGAGAGGAGATCAGTTTGAGGCTATATATTATCTTAACCACCATAAGAAATACTTAATTGCGGTGGAGTCCATTAAACTGTCATGGCTGGGGGCTATGGAGGATTATACAGTGCAATTCATTCTAATCTTATACAGTGCAAGCACATGCCGTGGGCCACCGGCGGCGGCGCTGACCTCGCGGCCGGCGGTGGTTACAGGCGGTGGCCGACGAACAGGACGGGCGTCCCGACGGCGTCAGCCCTGGGCCGGCAAAAGCCGACGGCGTGGCGGGCCCAGAAGGGACTGGCCTTCGCCGCCGTCGCCGGCGACGGCGTCGGTGGCGATGGCTTGGCCGATTGCTTCCGGCAGGTGCGAGAGCGGTGGATGAGGGTATCGAGGTCGCTGGTGATCCGCTCGATCTCGTAGCGATCGAAGAGAGAGAGGGAGGCGTTTCGCGCGAGAGGCTTCTTCTCAGGGCAGTGGACGGCAGCGGCGATGGCGGAAGCGGCCTCCGCCTCGAGCTTGTAGCGAGAAGGGCGGCGCCGGCGGGGAGCGGCGCCGCCGACAGCTTCGAAGGGTTGGACGAGCTTGCCTTCTTTGGCGGTGGTGTGCTGGTGCCAGGCCCATGCGGCGGCCCTTGACAGAGCGAGATCCTCGTCTGCGCTCACGCTCTTGCTCCTCCTGAGCACTCCGTTGTTCAACATGGTGGCGCTGCAGGATCCCTCTCTTTCTAGTCCAGATATCACTTCTCTCTCTCTCTCTCTCTAGATGAGGAAGAAGAAGGGATCTCTAAAAGTCTTGCACTTTTTTGGGGATAACTCTCACCCACTATAAAAAGAGGCTCTGGTGGGAAGATATCTCCCTCTCTCTCTCCCCTCTCTCCGCGGGTATCTCTCTCTCTCTAGGGGAGTGACGAAACCCACGTGGATAACGTTAGGTTGAAAAGTCAAGGCGCCGGTGGCCATGTTGCGCGTGGAGCTCGATGTGGGTCCCACAGCCACGGCTCTTACGCTTTTTCCCCATCCCCCCAACGGTGGTTCTTCTCCGACTTGTCGCGTTGACCCTTATCTGATGCCAACTCATGTGGAGGCAAAGGGGAGGAGAGTGGGCCCCACATTTCAAAACATGCGGTGGCCTAGTTTACAGTTGATTTTGGGCCCGAGCCCGTGCTCCAAGTCGGCCCAAATAAGCCCACTGTCATCACCGACATCATTTATGGCATTATCATTTTGGTTTGACAGATGGCAATGTTTTAGTGGGTAATGCACCTTCTCTGTGTTCATCGAATAGTATTAGGTGAGCTTATGGGATACAGAGAAGAGGTCCCCGTAGAAACCTTCCCAACTACCAGTCGCATTGGGAGCCGTCTCCTTCAGAAACCTCCCCATCGGAGAGCTGATCCAGTGGAGAGAAGCAGCGGGAGTAGCTGATGGCGGCGAGAGTGGAGGAATTGCCGCTGGATAATTTTGTATTCTCCTTGCTGTCCGCTTTCCTTAAGAGGAGGGCGGGGACGTGGTGAGGGGCGAAGGGAGGGGGAGATGGGGGATTCGTCGTCGTCGAGGGATTCAGTGGAGCCTTTGCTCCGGTCGTCGTCGGAGGCGGCGGCGATTCCCAGCCGGCTTTCCGTTTTGCTCGGGCAGGCGACGGGGCAGAGGGGGCCGTCGTTGCTGGTGCGGCAGACGGCAGCGCGGCAGCTGGAGGAGCGACGAGCCGACTGGGGGTTCTCCAGGCCTGTGGTGGCGCTCGACATCTCGTGGAACGTCGCGTTCGTGGTGGCCTCCCTGGGGGTCCTGTCGTCCACCGTTAGGGAGCGGCCCAATGTTCCGATCCGGCTCTGGATCGCCGGCTATGCGTTGCAGTGTGTTGTGCACGTTGTTTTGGTGTGGGTGGAGTATCGGCGCAGGAGTCGGCGGCAGACTGGGGGCGTGGAGGAGGGGAGACCCGAAGCGTCGGAACCCCAGGCGAATCACAACGAGGGTGAGGCGCAAGGTAGCGACGAGGAGGCTGGAGGAAGGACTCCGGAATTCCGGTATGTCATTTATGAAAGTTTAAGCGGGCATAGCTGTTGCTTTCATTTTCTTCCTCATAATCGTCTTAGTTTCTAGGGTTCCGTGGATTGGTAGAAGTTTTGGGCTTGACTTTGTTTTCCGACATTCGCTCCTCGGAAGAATGGATCAAATAGATGCGGGAAATGTGGGACTAATTGAATTTCATTCTTGTCTGCTAAGATAATTCTTTTTGCTCACAGCTTGCATTCGATGCTCCTGATTCAAGAATTCCTGAAAACAGGGCATTCACTGAACTAGTCTCCCTTTGGTCCCCCCGTCGGGGTGCAAATACGATTCAACTGGCCTGCCTTCCCTGACAGAGAAGCTAGCTCTTTCTTTTTGATAGATCGCTCCGCTCTGTACAAAAATCTTCAGCATCATTAATGAACCCAGGTCTGACTTTTACGGAAAGGGAAGGGACCCCTCTATTACCACTCTCTTTCTTTAAGAAAAAAAATCAGCAGAAACTCTAGTTATACATCTAAACTTACATTGAGGAATTGAAGAGGAAAGCATCGTATTATGACTAGTAAATTTTTAAAGAGATAACCCAGAAGGAATATATTAATTTGTGCATGTCAAGGTTAAAATACTGTTATCATCACGATTGTGCATTCATAGACAAGCTGCTATTGATGTCTATAAGTTTTCCCTGCACTAGCATGATATTATGATAATCAGGTTTTGGGTAAATAATTCAGATGGATTGCGTTATTCAGCTTTAAAAAAATTGCATTTTAAATTTACGTGCTGTTCTCCTCTTGACCATTGCATTCATAGGCAAGTGGCTACAGATGTCTAGAAGTTGTCCTTGGATTGTCATTTCTAGTCAGCGTTTTGTACTTTATGGATAATTGTTTAAGAATTGTGAAAAATAACTTGATTTGATTTGAGCTTAGGCTTAAGACGGTCGGAGAGTGACCTGATCATAAACAAGATAGTGAACGTAGTCACTACATTATCCGCCAAGAACCCTTCTAAATGGGATGGGAGACATGAATCTGTTCTGAAATTTCTCTCTATCATATGTCAGATTTATATTTGATATCAATAAATAGGCCAATGGAGTCAAAATGTGGACTGACTTAACGGGCCACTGGAGGTGAAAACAATAGGATATCGTTAATGGGCTAATGCTGTTCATTAGCTAGGAGTCCAATCATTGTGTTGACTCCTATCAATGGAGATGATGGGTGAATTTCATGTGTTTAGTATTCTGTTGTCATGTGAGAGAATGTAGAGTAGTCCAAGAGTCACGAATGAGGAGACTCAAATAAATAGCGTGTAACACTAGGGAGTGGCTTTTTGGTGCCTTAAGATATAAATGTAGAGGTTAAATCTCATCCTATATTAGGCTGTATGTTGTGTGTGAATTTCATGTGTAGTTTTGATTATTTCATTTATCTCAAATTTCTCTTACAAGACGAACTTATGCTATTATCGTTCTTCCATTTCTATAGTCTTCGTATTGGGATTTGATCATATCACATCAAATTTCATGTACTTCTTAATAATTCTATTTTCTTATGGTACGAAAATTGCTGACTGTTTTCACTGTTCATGTGCTTCTTTTTGTCTTATTTATTTATGTGGAAACCATCTGAAATTATTTTCTCAGAGTTTATCTCCCCCCCCGCCAAAAAAAAAAAGAAAAAGGAGGGGGAAAGCGAGAAATAAAACTTTAAAAAAGGCAGTTCCACCTAATACATTAGTTTCAACTCTGGATTCTTAGTATTATTTGATGAAAAAGCATCCCTCTATTCGATGATCATTGAAGTATGAAGAAACTTTCTTTATCCTTTCTTTAAAGTATCCATTTCGATATACAGATCTCTCACTTTTATTGCTATTTCTTGCATTTATGTGAGCTCTGTTTTTTTTTTAATCAGGATGGCCAAAAGTTGTGAATCTCTCAACACGGTGACCTCCTTTATCTGGTGGATCGTTGGCTTCTATTGGGTGGTATCCGGTGGTGATGCCTTTCTACAGGATGCCCCTACACTATATTGGTATGACAAAAATTACACAAATGACATAGTATTTGGTAGATGGCTATATTGAAAGATTTATTCGGATTTTACTTTGAATAAACACATCTGAACTTTACTCCCCTTTATTTTAGTAGGCGCCAGTCTTCTTCATCTGGCCGCATTTGCACTGCTTTAAATACGGGGCAGCAAATAACAGACCGGATCTTCTCCTTATCCCGAAATATCTATCTTATTTATTATCCATTTTTTTAACCCTCATCCCTAGGTGTGCTCAAAGCTTGTGGTTTTCCTATTGTATTCCCATTTATTGATAACTGTGGTGATTTCTCAACATTTATGTATAGAAAAAAATAAACATCTATGTGGAAAGAAGAAGACCTCAAATAGCATTTCTTATGCAGAACGATACCAAAGGGTATTGAATGAATGAAATTGGGGTTTACATGGTGTATAATCTAATAGAGCCG
This sequence comes from Spirodela intermedia, assembly GCA_902729315.2. Classification (NCBI taxonomy): domain Eukaryota; kingdom Viridiplantae; phylum Streptophyta; class Magnoliopsida; order Alismatales; family Araceae; genus Spirodela; species Spirodela intermedia. Next base: position 3,905,512 of record LR746271.1, read on the forward strand.
CTTTAAGGTTCCCTGTGAAATTACTTGACTTCCATTGCCTTCTAAGTCGTATTAATGTGCTCATGTAGTCAAGTTTAACATTTTTAAATGGTCGATTTAACCTGAGTTTGTTGTATTCCTATTATTGACCCTTTTCTATGTCAAATCTGTTAAATTTCTCTATTGATCAACAACGGCCTCATTTTAAATAAAAATAACCTCAAAGAATTCTGGATGCGTTCTTCTTACCATACAAGTTGACTAAATATCTTGATTAAGATCATATCAAAATATTTTGAAGACCCTTTGAAAACCACATGTAGATAACTAGAAAACTCCTCATAAGTCTCTTGACTGCCTTTTTTTGGAGGGGAGTTTCTTGGTCTTAGATCCCCATATAGCAGTTAAGGTAACAATTAAATCCCTCATTTTTTCACTTCGACCCGTAGCTCCTGAGAGCTCGATTTGTCTTATTTTTTAGTCCCTATGTCTAATGAAGTTAGTTGGACTGAAGGACTATATATGAGATGGGCTGGGTATTAAGTCATGGGTCCAAGTGAAAAAATGAGGGATTTATCAGTAATTAAATCGGTTTATGAGGAGCTAAAAACCAAAAAACCCGCTTTATTTCTTGATCTCACATGAACTTTTCATACTACGAGTTCATGATTATTTACATCGATTATGTTAATGGGTCGTGTAGTGATGATGAACGAAAGTCCTCTAGAGGATATATATAACCAGACCAGGGGAACCACAATAAAAAAAATTCAAATCATCCTTCTTATGTTTTCGGAAGTCTTGTCTTTTCCATCACGGGTTGGAAAAAAAATCCGGTACTATTTCCCAATATCATGGTTACTGCTCTTTGAAAAAAAAATCCGGTACTATTTCGGAACTGGTTTCTTCTGGTGCCCGAGTTTCTTCGATAAATACTCTGATGAATCACAGCCGAAATTTTGGATTATTCTTCTTAAATCTCCATCTTCTTGTTTACTGCTCTTTGAAAGAGAAACTGTTTACAATATTTTCCAGACATCATCTTACATTTTCTTATGTTCATTGAGTATCTTCAGTGAATGTTGTGCAGGGGATTCATTAACCATGAAAATCAAGACAAATTCGAACCATTGTTTTTAAACCTTATCATTTTCACAATTGCTTCAAAACAAGCTCTTCACGATTTTTTCCAGATATCATTTTATGTTTTCAGAACTGGTTCCATCTATTGTCTGAGTATCTCTAATGGATATGGTTCAGGGTATGTATGAATCTGCCCTGAGAATTACAGCAGAAAAACTCGTATTATCCTTCTTAAATCTCCCTGTTGTAGGGTAAAATAAGATCTTTGCTATATTTTCCAGACTTCCTATGTTTTCTTATGTTTATTGAAGATAAATATTTCACAAGTTTTATTTAATCATCTCATGGGGATTAAGGCAGAAAAAATCAAATTATCCTTCTAAAATATTTTCTTTTTCACCTACCTTTTGAAGAAAAACATTTTACTGCAGTACTTAAGTTGGGTGTCTTAAACCCATATTGCGCAGGTTGGCAGTGACATTACTGGCGTTCGACGTGCTCTTCGCCACCTTCTGTGTGGCTTTGGCGTGTGTGATAGGGATCGCCCTCTGCTGCTGTCTGCCTTGCATCATTGCCATTCTTTACACTGTGGCTGGCCAGGTCAGACCACATAATTTTCCATCAAAAAAAGAATTAAAAAAAAATGACCCCCCTTAATAATTCCCCCTCTGATGATAACAGGATGGTGCCTCTGAAGCTGACATCAGCATCCTCCCTCTGTACAAGTTCGTCCAGGGAGCCACTGAAGGGGAGAAAGGTAGTGATGTAGGGGGGTTGATGGTTCCCATGGAAAGTGATGATGGAGGTGATGGATGTGGGAGGTCACTTCTGCCTGAGGATGCGGTGAGTCCCCTTAATCGACCCATTATTTTTATATTATTTTTATCTGAATTATTGGGTTTGAATTTTTGGAGTGGAAAGCTTTGGATGATTAGCTGTGAGTGATTATGACTTTTCCTAAATATTATCTATGATTTTTTAAAATTATTTTTTGTCTAATTTGGATAATGGTAATTGACCTATTTCATATCTATGTTTGGTTATTTGCTCTCTCTCTCTCTCTCTCTCTCTCTCTCTCTTTCTCCCCCCTCCCTCTGAGATAACTTAATGCTCTATTCTCTTTCTCTGTAAGCTTGCTGCATGCTGCCAAAATCATTCTGGGACTGGTCTACTTGCTCACTGATGAAGAAAGATGTTATTGTTTTTGTTAATGAGATATTTCTTGCTCTCGCTGCTTGCCCCCTCTTCTCTCTCTCTCTCTCTCTCTCTCTCTAACGGTTACGTTGGATAAAGATGTCACCATTGCCGTCAGTGTGGTGTAACCCTTAGACGCTGTGGTCTTCAGGTGTGCTGCATCTGCCTCACGGCGTATGAAGACGCCACGGAGCTTCGCTCCCTGCCCTGCGACCACCACTTCCACTCCGCCTGCATCACCAAGTGGCTCTCCATCAATGCAACCTGCCCCCTCTGCAAGTACAACATCCTCAAGGGCCCTGAATAGCTCCATTAACCCCTCCCTCTCTCTCTCTCTCTCTCTCTCTCTCTCTCTCTCTCTCTAGGGCCGACTCTAAACCCTATCTCTTTCTCTCTTTAGGACCTACTCTCCACCCTCTCTCCCTCTATCTCGGGCCGTGCATATATAAGTGATCATACTGTAGAATGTGTAGATATTTTCTATTATCATGTCCCGTAGGGTCCGTCTCATATTGGGCCTATTTTATGGGATTTATCCTCGCCTATCTGATTTTCTCTGGGCCTGGGCTGCCTTTTTTTCATACCCGGGCTTAGCCAAATATAATATATATATATAGATATAGCGAGAGAGAGAGAGAGGGAGAGAGAGAGAGAGAGAGAGAGAGAGAGAGAGAGAGAGATGCATCTTGTTTAAAGCCCAAAGCAACTGGGCTCATTTTAAAGATCCAAGTGGGCTCAATTTTTGCTCGAGTTGGCCCCATAACAATTTGACTTATGGTAAAATACATCCAAATTTAGTTTTCCCGTTTGCACTATCATTTCTCTCCTTTAACCATTTTTGAATTTGTTTGAATGAGCTGAAATTCAAATTTCAGGCACCTAACAATAAAACCTCCTATTTTTAAGATCATCTTAATTATTTTTTGACCTACTTAAAGTCCTCCCCTTATAACCTTTAGAGGTATTGAATCAATTCTACGACTTTTTCTTGTTTCTATTGTTTTATTTCTCTACTAGTGGATTTCGTCAACCTTTGTAGATTTACATGATCTATTTTTATCTTATAGACTCAAGATGAAGTCCTTGTAGATTCAAGGGTTAGAGTTTACTCATTATGTGGATTTAGGGTAAATAATTTTTACATAATTCTCATTTTTTTTGTGAATTTAAATACAAGATCTCAACTCCACGTATCTTAGAATACATCAAGTTGCATCAAAGCTCAGACTAATGATCCAAATTCATGTCTAAATATGTTACAATGTAAAGGGGGTCAAATGAATGAAAATGACGTTTTTATGGCATGCCCTTTTTGTCAGATTTAATTTCTTGAGCATCAAGAATATATGCAAATGACATATTTTATGGATACCCAAAATATTTTATGGATAAATGATTTAGGGTATCCCTAGATAATTTTTTTACAAATGACAAATAGTTTAAAAAGTTTATCTGATTATGAAGGTAGTGAACATTTTTGGATGAAAGTTGATTTGCCCATTTTTAATAGTCATTTAAAATAGGAAAATTCTTTAGTTAGATTTCAAAATTTGAAAGGTTTTTTGAATACACAAAAATTATTAACAAAAAGTAAGTCAAACTAATTATTTATGAATTATAGGGTAGAATATCTGCATGGTGGGATCAACTTTAATGTACATATTTAAATCAAGCAAAGATCAAGTTTGTAGTTGAGATAAAATGAAGAAATTATTAAAATATAAATATTTTCTCTCAGGTTGTAAACATATTTTATCTGAGTAATATCAAAATTGTAGATAAGAAAATACATCAATAGTATAATATGCCAAAGGATTTTGTAGATTGTATTCATTACTTAATTTAATTGAGTCTAAGTCATATATGATCTCGAGGTTTAAAAGTGGACTTAAATTAGATATTGAAGAAAAAGTATTATTATAATCAGTTTTCAAGTTAAATAATGCCTTTATGACTTTTGGATGTGTTGAATCTTTGTTAGAAAAAGGAAAAAATAGATGTCAAAATTCTAACAAAATGTCAAATTTTGAAATAAACAAACTATTACTAGCACACATTTCATCTACTCTAAGTACTAGATGTTGAACAATTGTGGTTACACCAAATCAAACAATTATATACCATATAGACAAAGTTCTACACATAAAAGTTTTTATTCATCTAACTTTATTTATAAATGTTATAAATGTAAACAAACCCAACACATTTATGAGGATGATGAATTAGGCACTGAAATCATTTTTTGAGAAATTCATTATCAATTATTTTAATAATATTTTGATATGTAGTACCTTGAAGAATACCATATTCATCATTTGCGATTCTTACTAAGGGTCTTGGAGAAAAATAAATTATTTCTAAATTTAAAAATTATATTTTTTATGATTTCTAGTTCAGTCTTTGAAATCTGAAAATTTCGAAGATTTATACCCCAAAATATATATGAGTTGCATAGTTTTCATAGATTAGCCTCTCTTTACATAAAATTTAAAATTTGAGTTCTATTGTTGCTAGATTTACTAAATTCATAAAAAATAAATTTTATGTGAACTAAGGCAAGAAATAAAAATTTCATTCTTATAAAGAAAAAATGAAGTTATACCTCACTATTAGTACTTCTGAATTTTGATAAATTATTTGATATTGAATGTGATGCATCAATTTTGGGAGTAAAATATGTTTTATCCTAAGAAAGTCATCTATTTATTTTCTATAGTGAAAAGCTCACTAATGCAAAAAATAAATTAACAACTTATGAATAAAAGTCTTATCATCTAATTAGAGCATCATATACTTAAAGTCATTATCTTATTCAATGAAATTTTATTCTGTTTACTGATCATTAAGCTTTCAAATATATTAATGGTCAGACTAGTATCAACATACTACATACAAGATGAGTTTATTTCATTCAAAAGATTCATTTTAATCATCAATTACAAATCACAAAAAAATTGAATCAAGTTGCACATGCACTTAATAGAAAACATCATTCTTGATCACCCTTTGTGCTGAAATCAATGGTTTCAAATATCTCAAAGAGTTATCTGTTGATGATGAAAACTTTACTAAAATTTGAAATATTTGCAAAAAAGGAAAATCAAGCTAAGGTTTGGAGCTCATTTTTCTAAACAATTTCTTTTTTCTTAGAAATCAGTTATGCATTCCATGGAGCTCATTGCATAATTCATAAATTACATTTAGGAGGATTAGGAATATATTTAAGACATGACATAAATTACATTTTTTTTCTTCTTTTAGTTATTTTAAATTTATTTAAATGGGCAAAAATTCAAAGTTTAGGCCCAACAACAAAAACCCTCTTTTGAGGTTTTGATTCTCTTGTGGTGGATTTCAATGTCCTTTGTGGATTCCAACAAAACTTTCATCCTGTGGACTTGATATCAAATATTTGTGAATTCAAGGGTCAAAGTATTTTGATTTTGTGGATTTAGGGTGAAGAATTTGCACACAAATATCTTCTTTTTTATATAGATTTAAGGATGAAATTTTAACTCTACGCATCTTCGGCTTAGTCAAAGAAAGAGATAGAGTGAGTAGTTGCTTATTAAAATCTTAAGTTGGGCCTACTAGGGAAGAGCCTTGGCCCTAGTCATTTTTTATGAATAACTTCAAGAAAGAAACTTCTCCCCTCCACGATGACCTCCAACGTGATGATGGATTAACATTCATCTGCCGTCCCCCTAGCAGCCGCCTACCTACTCGTGCTCATAGCTTGATCAGAGTTCGGTGTGGTCCAGCAGAAAAAACATAAGTCGTCCGTATCAAGTGATATGTGAATTGCTCAGTAGTGCTTCGCCAGGATACAATGGGACATCCAAAAGCTCCAACGTATCCTCGAGGATCTATCTTTGAATAGATTTTTAAAATTCTTCTTTGTATTTTCATCATAAGATGGTCAACCTAAGCTTACCTTGCTTGTCCAACCATGTGTTGGCCTTATTTGTCCTCACAAGCATTAAGTAGCCTTCACTTTTAAGGAAGTTTCTCCTACTCAAGATGAAAATGTATTCTTATCGTATGCACCCATCCTCTAGATAAGATTGACTTAACCACCTCATACATAACCTTAATCTATGCCTATCACATACTTGCCATTTGTCTCTACACGTGTTACGAATATGCACTCATTGTGCCCCATGCCATATTTGTGTCACTCAATGATGCATGCATGCCACTTGTGTCACACCACGCCACGATGTGCCAACATCGTGCCAATGTTATGGTGCCTCATTCAAACTACCTTTGAGAGTCATAATATATTCCTATGAAACCTCCTCTTATCCTAATGGAGTTGTTTGCCTAAGCATAACACTCACACTGTGCCCCTCATACACTTCAGACGTGTTGTCATGTATGCCAATGCATGCCATTTGCACGGCATATATTGTATGCTAAAAGCTTCACAAATCCTTCTCTTGATACTCTCACTTACCCATTTGTGCCATCTATCTAAGTAGTGTGCACCAACACATGAACTCTTGCCACATGACACATTAGTACCATGCCATTGCACACCTAATGCACTAATGTGTATGCCATACCATGCCGACATACATGCTAACATGAATAATCATGCGACCTCATGCCAATGGTGAGATTAAGTTCCTCCAACTAAGGGGTGTCACAACGGGGCCTTGGCTTATGCCCTCTTTCCAGGCTTGATTGCTCTCATGCTGGTCGGTCCCTCCTACCACTTGTCTACTTGAGGCGCGCCACGGGCCCATAGCTAAGTTTGGGCTTTTCTTTTGAGCCCAGGTAAGCTATCGGGCTCACAAATGACCAACCCCATCTCAGCCCGGGCCCGGCCCAGGGCGTCGACCCGTCATCCGATTCCGTTCGGATGAACGCTTTCAGCCGAAGGCAACCCTCTGAAACTAAACATTCCAGAGAAGAGAGAGAGAGAGAGAGAGAGAGAGAGAGAGGGGGGAACGGGGAGAGAGAGAGAGTTCGACAGGGCCGCGATGGAGATAATTACCCAATGCCCTCGTCACCACCACCATCATCACGAGGGGGAATGGCTTCCACCTCCCACTTTATGCCCACCGGCTTCTCCATCCGCCTCCGCAACCCTAGAAGCTTCTTCTCCCGGGGCTCTGCTAGGGCTGACGGGGTCGCCTTCCCCCGTCGGCGTGTCCTCCTTCCCGGCGGTGCCACCGGGGCTCCCCTCTACCTGGGAACCGGAGGACCTTTGCAGCGTGGTTAGGCCGACTTCAAGCCGCTTTTCCCCTGCTTGGAGGAGGTACGCCCCGCTGTTCCCGACCCCGATTTCTCCCCCGACCTTCCTTTGGGCTCTCGTGGTTGACTCCTCCGCGGGGGGACGCTCGCAATGCCCTCGGTGGCTGTAGGATTTTGCCCCCCTAAAATCTCACGCGATTTGTTTAATTTCGATGCGTATTCGGCGATTTTCTGATCCTCTTGACGGGAGGATTCCTCAACCTCCGAGAGACTTCATTTCTACTGTTTGTGTTATTCGATCATCTTCTCTCCCGTATCACTGATTCCGTCCCGTAGAATTACTGATATTCGATTGCTGCAGTGGGGCATTAACCAAGGGGCTTCCTCTCTGCTAGATACATTTCGCTGTAATGGATGAATTCGGGGTGTCTGGATTCAACGGCGTCGCCGCCGTCGCGAAGCGGCGGCGGAGCACCACATCCAGGCGACCTCGGTTGGATTCCCAGGCCCTGCTGGATGGGCGGGATCCTTCCCCTCCCTCGACCACTCCTTCCTCGGAGAACGCCAGCAAGAACTCTACCGACGGGAGCTCCAGCCACGACACCGGCTTTCGGAGGAAGGAGGTCAACCTCAACAGCCTGGTCCCGAAGAGCTCTTCCTCCAAAAACGAAGGGGCTACCTCCTCGAAGAGAATCAAGAGAGACGACTCCTACTCCTACGGAGACTTTGACAGGTTCCACAGTAGTGACCTTCAGAGGCCCGGGTCTTCGGGGAGCAACGCACCTCGGAGCAGCGAAGGTGTTCTTGCCCCCGCTAGCTGGAAGAACATTGCAAGAAACAGAGAGGGGCCGCCTCTGGACGGCCACGTTGCAGGAGGGAAGAGCAGTACCGAGGCTCAAGCTGTGGATCGGTCGGAATCCGCTCCTGGCGGGGTGATGAAGAACAGGGTGAGGAAGGTGAAGCTGAAGGTCGGCGGCGTCACTCGCACGATCCATGCGAAGTCTAATGGGGACAGCAGCTTTGAGGGCGGCTCCTCCTCTTCGAAGCCCCCCCGGCCTGACGATGCTTCTCGCCATCGGCGGAGACTAGTTCTTAAGGTGACCTACTTCACACCCTTTGTTCCCCAATTTATCATATCCCATATCTGAGTACTTTTCTTTATTTTTCGAGAAATTCGGTAATGGAAACCGACCTGTTGAATAAAATCTAAAATCTATCAGCTTACCTTGTTAATTAGAATGCTGATACAAAGTTAATGATTCCATTGAAGCATAATCAATGGGCTCCGCCGTATGTTCTGTTAAAACTTGTATGATAGATATCATGCATCTCATGCACAGTGAGATGAACCCATCTAGTTCTCATACTTGATGAGAGCATCATATCTCGTCATTGTTATATAAATGTATGTAGCTATATTTTCTTTCTTTTCTGAACATCCTGATATGAAAAAAAATCTGAAGATGATGACATCTTCTAGGAGAAGGGAGATCCAATGGTGGCAGCGCCATGGAAGGACTTCAGTGATCAGAGCCCCTCTGGTACATCAAAGGAAGCTGACGACAAGACCCAGAGCACAGCAGTCTCAGAGCCGGTCCGCAAGAGCAAGAGGGTCCCCAAGAGACGGGTGCTGGATGGAGCCTACGATGGGGAGGACGCCGATGAGGAGATCCGGTACCTCGAGAGGCTCAGGGCCTCGAAGCTGAGCTCGGACCAGCAGGAAACCAGCGGGTCGGAGAGCAAGAAGAGGCAGAAGGTCTCTAGGGTTTCCAGGCGCGGCTCCTACGAGGAAGATGATGACTTCTCTCTGCTGCGGAGGTCCAGGGATGGCAGGAAGAAGCCGAGGTCAGAGAGGGATTCCGAAGACAGGGACTACATTGATGAGGAGGAAGAGGGGGGCTCTGATGCCTCTGAGTCCCTGGGGAAGACGCCAAGGCAAGAGTCATTGGATTCTCTCCCCGACTCCCGGAAGGAGTTTTCTCTCACTACCCGCCAACGGGCCCTCCAGACTGGGAGAGATGGGTCCAGCGGCAGTGCCGCCAGCTTGGTCGAGTACCCTGATGGCCTGCCGCCCGCTCCCCCAAGAAGTGAGGACTCCATCTGCACCTGAAGAAGTTACCGCCGTTAGGATTTGAATTTATTGTATACTTTCCTGCCATCACAGGACAAAAGGGGAAGCTTTCTGAAGTTGAGCAGCAGCTGAAGAAGGCAGAAGCCGCCCAGAGGCGGCGGCTGCAGGTGGAGAAGGCCGCCAGGGAGTCCGAGGTCAGTTCCCTTGTTCCCTTCTCCATGGTTGGATTTCCAGCTATGGTTTCTTTGGTTTTAACCCCCGCAGAGCCCTTGAGTGACGAAAATGTCGCTGCAATATTCTCCCTTGACCAATGCTCTCCTCTGAAACTACCCAGATAGTATTTTACCATCCATCACGACCCGTTGACTTAACCATGGTTCACATCTTTCTGCAACCACCCAATTTAGATAATGACGATCAAACCCTGGTGCACGCACAAATTGGGCCGTTTTTTTACTATTTTAAGAAGTACCAAGCTGTTAATATAATATCCTGGGGATGCTCTTCATCATCATCAGATGACGATATAACCCAAGGACTGTAAACCAGGAGCTTAGTCGGCCTTGTTCATCACTCATGGGCTTCCTAGGGACTTTCAGTCTGAAAAATCCCATCACACTCCCGAAATTAGTAACAAAGAAAACTTCTGAAAGCAAGAAATAATGCAGAATTTACATATAAAGCTGGATATTTATATGTATATGTATATATATATATATATGATTAGAATTCACCGACTAATTTCAATGTCTCAGGCTGAGGCGATCAGAAAAATCTTGGGCCAAGACTCCAACAGGAAGAAGCGCGAAGAGAAGCTGCAGAAGAAGCGGGATGAGCTAGCTCAGGCACGTAGGAACACCAAGATTTATTCGTTCTTTTTTTCTTTTCCTCTTTTGGGTAGATCTTCAGTGGAGCTGACTCCCCATGTCCTCTTCTGGGTCTTGTTGCAGGAGAAGGTCGCCAAGTCCATGGCCTCGGCCGGCAACACAGTGAGGTGGATCCTGGGGCCGGAGGGGACGACCGTGACCTTCCCTGAGGCTGTGGGGCTCCCAGGCATCTTCAACCCCAGGCCTTGCAGGTCGGCCCCTTCGCCTTTTCATTTGATGACCCATTAAAGAAAAATTAACTAAAAAAGGAAAAAAATACAGTTTTAAAACACATTTTCGAGCAGGGGAAACGTTATAGAAAAAGAAAATTAAACTGGGGCGGATGGGTTTTTCTGGGTCGCTAATTCTCAGACATGAAAGACGGGCAAAGATTGAATCTTTATGGTCCGAGGGGACCAACCCACCTCTGTCTTGATGAGAGAAACCTTCATGCAATCTGACGGCTTCCTTGGTGTCCGATCTCCAGTTATCCGCCTCCGCGGGAGAAGTGCGCGGGACCCACCTGTACCAGGCCCTACAGGTACCGCCACTCCAAGTTGAATCTGCCCCTCTGCAGTCTCCAGTGCTACAGGGCTGTCGAGCAGGTCGTCCAGCAGTGACTTGCTGGAGATGGAGGACGAAGCTCTCTCTCTCTCTCTCTCTCTCTCCTTTGGGCAATCTTTCAGGGCCGTTCTTCATAGGAGATGGAAAGGAAGTAGGCTGGCTAAGCTTGGGGGGCGTCTTGGGAAGATTGGGCTGCCCCGGCGCTGTTGTGACGTGTGCTTTATTTTAGATAGGCGTATGAATGGCCCTTTTGCATGGTCGTTCTCTCTCTCACTCTCTCGCTCTCTCGCTCTCTCGCTCTGACTTCATGTTGTTTCAGGGCCATCTGCTGTGAAAAGGGGGGAGCGGGGGTGGAGCTAGGCGTGTCAATGTAATGATTGATTTAGGTAGGTGTATGAATGGCCAGTGTTACGTCGCAGCATATTGCTCTCTCTCTCTCTCTCTCTCTCTCTTCCCCGCTCCCCCCCAAATCCTCTCTCCTCAGCTCGCTCTTTTGGGTTCTCCATGGCCTCAAGTACCTGAGACAAGCCCAGCCCAAGCGTAATCGCACGGTCTAGCTCAATCCATTGGAAGGCCCAATAAGCCTAATCGCAGAACAAACAGCGCTATAATCGCCCCAGAGAGAGAGAGAGTGCTCTTCTTCTTGGGAAAAAAAGCTTGTCCACTCGTTTTCTCATTTTCATTGTTAATATGCTGCAAGACCAGCACATAGAGAGAGAAACACAGGGATTTGAAATGGAGAGAGGAGGAGGGGAATCTAGCCTCCCACCATCGTCACCTTTCATTATCAAAAGTAATGCCAAAGGGGTTATTTTATGCCAAAATAAGATGTGATGGTGGAGATGGTAGATGACCAGCGATCCACTCACGCGTCATAAAGTCAAAGCAAGGGCCTCCAAATTCCCGTGGTACTGGAGCGGGTTCCCTCGTAAAAGTCAACCCTACCCTCAAGGTGGATGACGGAAGGATTGCTCGGGCCTAGAGAGTTCGGAATCAGGTCCGACCCGGCCCATCTGTCTCTCTCTCTCTCTACCTATCTATGTAACAAGTGTTTTTTATGGACATACTTAAGATTGGGATTGACTTTGCAAAGCCCTAGTCCAACTGGACCTGGCCCGTTTACACACTCCCAATCTTGTAATTGCACAGCTAGAGAGAGAGAGAGGGGGAGAGAGGGAGAGAGAGTATGAGAGTACCCCTTTACCTTGTAAAATGCGGTATAATCAAGTACAAAGAGCTAGGCATGCCGTCGTCCACTCAATCTTAGTAGGTGATTCCGCTGCTTGTGACTCTGAAGGCTCTTTGGGGCCCACCGCCCAAGATTCCAATCCCCATGATGCCTCCACTTATGTTGCTAGATTCTCCCTTTTGGTCAGCTGATTCTTGTGGTAGAGATTGTGTTCATTCGGATGGGATTTTTACATTTTTATTTTTAAACCCAAAAATCTTGGAATTTTGGTGGATGAAGCTTTATAGATTTAATTTTATTTAATGTTTAAATTTTAATATATGATATATTATTTCTAGTTTTTAAAAAGTTGATGATGATTATTTAAATATTTAAATTATTTTCTAATTCCGGGCCAAGGTTGCTGGGATGAAAAATATAGAGTGATTTCAGAAATCAGATCCTGGAAATCCACTGAATTAACTGTTAACATAGGAAAAAATGTCTATAATTCTTGCCAGATAGATATATGATGGTGAGTATTATTGCCACCATTTTGTCACATCAGTCCTCCAAATAATTCCATACAGGCGGAAACCCCCTAAATGATTTGTTTCAGTAGGCGAGGAAGAGAATACGAAATATCTTTTTATATCCTGTACTTTTATATATTTATAGTCCAAAGAAAACATTCTTGTTGGGGAGGGGGGGGGATTACACTAAATTTGATGAATGACAGCTCTGGATTCGTCGCCAGATTACATCCGATGACGTCGTTTGTGGCCCAATCGGAATATGCCACGTCACAATACGCTCCAGATACCCCGGCGAATCTGTTCCGACGGGGGTGGGATTCTGAAGCGGCCTAACTGAGTGGGACCCCCATAGATCTTAAATTACCTTTAAACCCTCAGCGGTAAATCAAATCCCAGTCGACCCCCGTTGACGGGGCCCACCCGTACATATTTTTCCCCCTTCCCTGATGACTTTTTCGGCTGCATTAACTATATAATAATAATAATTCTGATTAATTGGAAACATAGTACTCCTTTATGAATTTATATATATATTTATGATGAATTAAATAGAAAGGTCACCGGACTAAAGTCAACCACCCCAAGGGGCAATTTCATCATTTCACCAGAGCCAACTCCCTCCGAAAAGGACGCGATTCACCGTAACAGATCGGTGATGTTACCGACATCCCAGAGTTCCGCTTCCACTAACAAAAAAAATTAATTTATTAAACTCTCCCCGTGAGGGCTATTAAGATAGCAGCGACCCCTTCCGCCCAATCGCGTCATCCCCTGGTGCATCTCCCCTGCTCTTGGATCTCGCCTCCTCCATCTCCCTATCTCCCCTTCCCCGGGGTTCTTCCTGCAGAATCTTTCTTCCCATTCTGCCTCTCCCAACTCTCCCGCCATGGCTCTTCTCACCGATCTGATCAACCTGGACCTCTCCGACACCACTGAGAAGATCATTGCAGAGTACATATGGTGGGTTCCTCTCTCTCTCTCTTTCTTACTGCTTCCTCCAGCGTTGCCAACCTTCCGCTCTGTGTTTGACACCTCCGGGTCTTCTCCTTCACGACCTGGCCGGCGGATCTAGGCGTATTCGGTGTTTCCTCCCCCCGGGGGAGGACGAGATCTGCCGGCCTGTTCGTGGTTCTCGGGGTCTCTTTCCCATATTTTCACCGCATCTACGTGGGTTTTCCCCTCCTTTCTCCCTTTGACCGCGAGTGGCGCGTCTAGTGACGGGGAGATGTTCGGCAGTTGGTCTCACCCAGTCTGTCCTCACGCGTCTGGCAGTGATGGGATCCCAGTGCTTCTCTTCTTTACTATTTTTCCATGCTGTTGTTATTTATTGTGTTCTTCGAAGATGATCCTCCTTGACGGATAGATTTCTTCCATGCTCCTTTTGATAGGATCGGTGGCTCTGGGCTGGACATGAGGAGCAAAGCCAGGGTATTTTCCGACGACACTCCCCGTCCTATTCTCGTTTCCGGCGCTCGATTTTGCCATTTCTGATGCTTGAATTTCTCTTTTTCTAAAAATCGGAAACAAACAGACGATCACCGGGCCCGTCGATGACCCCAGCAAGCTGCCCAAGTGGAACTACGACGGCTCCAGCACCGGGCAGGCCCCGGGGGAGGACAGCGAAGTGATCCTATAGTGAGTCTGCCACTCCAAGAAGGGGTGTTCCCCTGTGCGTCTCTTCCTTCCTGATTTTAGGGTTTTCTGACGGGTCACTGTCGATTTTCTTCCCTGGGCAGTCCTCAGGCCATCTACAAGGACCCGTTCAGGAGGGGAAACAACATTCTTGTAAGATTCTTATGCCTCAAAGCCACCATTCTGCCTCTCTATCTCTCGTTCTCTGTCGCTCTAGATCGTTGATCTACAATAATTGGGTTAATAAATTATTTAAAAATGAATGGGTCTGAATCGCATTCATTTTGACGTTGACGACTCAAGACGGTGACGATGATCGTCTCCGTCGTCAACCCCATGGTTGTAAATTTTCAGTAAGATCAAACATGGAATTCCGTGCCCACAAGACTCGCGATGAGATTCCTCCATTATTTTTTGCCTGATTCGGAATCTGGGTACTTCGAAATTTCCCCGCTTTAGGTCATGTGCGACTGCTACACTCCGGCGGGCGAGCCGATCCCTACGAACAAGCGTTTCAATGCGGCCAAGGTCTTCAGCAACCCTGATGTTATCGCCGAAGTGCCTTGGTATGATCAGCTTTGAGCCATCCCCATATTCTTTTCTTTTTCTTTTTTTTTCTTTTTTTTGTTTCTCTTCGAGATATTTTTTTATTTTTTTCTGACAAAAATAAAATAAAATAAAATAAAATCATGGGCAGGTATGGCATCGAGCAGGAGTACACCCTCCTTCAGAAGGACATCGGTTGGCCACTTGGATGGCCCGTGGGCGGCTTCCCCGGTCCTCAGGTTTGCCATTATGATCCACTTACGTCCCCATGATTTTCACGAACATCTTCATTAAATCTTCAAAAAATTTGCTATCCGATTTTCCTTTGAATATTTTCATTTTTGAACCCTGATTTTTTTATTAAATTTCCATATTTATATGCATTTAGTTTTCCAGTCTGCGAGAAATTCCTATTAATAGAAGGGGTTGGTTCCTGTCGGCTTGTAGTTAATTCCATATTAGCCATGCAACGGTCGGCAATTTTCTCGTGAATTACTGCTATAAATAAATAAATAACCATTTATGCCGATTACTTTTCGCCAGGGCCCATATTATTGTGGGACGGGGGCTGACAAGGCCTTTGGTCGTGACATCGTCGACGCCCACTACAAGGCCTGTCTCTACGCAGGGATCAACATCAGTGGCATCAATGGCGAGGTCATGCCAGGCCAGGTGGGGGAGACTGGAATTATTATTATTCTTATTATTATTGCACCTATTTTTTAAATATTTAATTCCTTTTGAAGAGAAAATTTGATGATAATAATAATAATAATAATTTTCTCTTCTTCTTCTTCTTCTTCTCAGTGGGAGTTCCAGGTGGGGCCAGTCGTCGGCATATCGGCCGGTGATCAAGTTTGGGTTGCCCGCTACATACTGGAGGTCGGCTGCTTCCTTCACTGAGAGTATTTTAATCTTCCTCTGATCCCCATGGCTGATCCTCTCCATGCTCGCCCTCCAAACAGAGGATCACTGAGATTGCCGGCGTTGTGGTCTCCTTCGACCCCAAGCCGATCAAGGTTCGATATTTTATTTATTTATATTTTTAAATCCCTTTTTTAATCTTGCTTTTATTGATTTTCTGATCTTATTTGCTCTATTTTTGGGGACCCAGGGAGACTGGAACGGAGCGGGTGCCCACACAAACTACAGGTTGGTTTTTAGTCGGTGGGCATGCTTGCTGATCGGTCAAATCGTCGTGTCCTGATGTGGGTGGAATGTGTGCTTGTTCTTGTCTCAGCACCGAGTCGATGAGGCGCGACGGTGGGTATGAGATCATCAAGAAGGCGATAGAGAAGCTTGGCCTCCGGCACAAGGAGCACATCGCCGCCTATGGGGAAGGGAATGAGCGCCGCCTCACTGGACGCCATGAGACCGCCGACATCAACACCTTCCTATGGGTAAAACCTTTCTTTAGACCTCTCTCTCTCTCTCTCTCTCTCTCTCTCTCTCTCTCTCTCTCTCTCTCTCTCTCTCGCTCAAGGGCGTGATGTATATCAAACCCGCAGGGTGTGGCGAACCGCGGGGCGTCGATCCGGGTCGGTCGGGAGACGGAGCAAAATGGGAAAGGTTGGTCCTTTTCTCTGTTCTCCGTTTACCCATTGCTCGAATTAGAGATTTGGATCATGGGTTCACTTCTTCTTCTTCAGGGTACTTCGAAGACCGGAGGCCGGCCTCCAACATGGACCCCTATATCGTCACTTCCATGATCGCCGAGACCACCATCCTCTGGAAACCCTAAATAATCACATAATCATTATTATTATCATCATCATCACCATCACATCATCATCATCATCATCATCACCATCATCATCATTATCATCCTCATTATCATCGTCATTATCGTCATGATCATGGTCTCTTCTGTAAGTGTCAAAGCCACAAGGTAAGGTGGGGCTGGTGGGCTCTTTCAGTAGGTAGAAGAAGTGGGGGGTTGGATGGGTGGGTGCTCTTTGGTTATTATTGTCTCTTCCTATGGCTGTCTTTGTTTTCATGCAATGAAATAAAAGTGGCGAACAATGTGAAGAACTCCCTTTGAGTTCTCAGTTCGTATCTCCGCCTTATTCTAATCATGCTAATATTATTTATCCACTTGGTTAATCCACATTCTCTCTCTCTCTCTAACTTTCCTCTCACCTACGGGTCAATGGGAAAGTCAGTGTATCACGTGTGGGGCAGATCAGGGCGGATGTCCCGACTTGGAATCGATTCGGGGGGGAGGGCGTTGTCCCGTCGATGCCGCAAAGTTTCCGTGGGTTTGGCAGCTGGATCCCGATTCCCTGCCGACTTTTTAAGCATTCGTACGGGAGAAAAGGATGGCCCGGGCCCCACGTTGGAGAAAGGCCCGGAAAAAACCGGATCAGACGCTGGCCTGGTTCATCTCCGCCACGTGGCAAGTTTTCTGCCCTTCAAGCTAAGCCGGGCTAATCTTTTTTCTAGGCCCCAACAAGCCCACAAATTTGAAGGAATAAGACATGTGAGGTCAGAACACAAGAGTTGATGGGCTGAATAATTCCCATGAATATAGCCCACTCTATCTCTCTCTACATGAGACTAAGGGCTGACGTGGAAGCATGAACCAACCGACCCTTACTGCCCCGCCAATCTCCTTCTGCCACATGAGAGTTCAATAGATGACAAAGTCTAGGTACTAATTGATAATATTATGAAATTTAGGGGGAATATTTGGGCAATCTTGCATTGATGGGCTCATCTCCAAGGAGTTGGATCCCCACAAAAATTGGCGTATGCCGCTGTATGTGGCGGGCACACGGTATTCTTTAGTAAAAGGCGAAAGAATAGTTCGCTCTGTGCTCACCACACGGCTGCGTAAGTGTCACTAAGCCCTTGGCCCTAAAATATATACTGTTACTGTGACGTTTTAATATATCAATCGATGTGGGACTAATGAACGGCTTTATTAGGCGCCGCGTCACGAGAGTGATGAGGTGGGATTCTCTCTCTCTCTCTCTCTCTCTCTCTCTCTGGAAGGCCTATGTTACAGCTCGAATGGACTCTGATATTGGGCCCATGGGTCTCATGGATTAGTAATTAGATATTGCTCGGAGTCTTGTGTGTCTTGAAACCCGGACTGGGTAATTGGGCCGAAACCCGAGTGTGTCGTGTGTAATAAGAGAGAGAGAGAGAGAGAGCGATTCTAAATCTCACACCAAGTACCACGTACTTCAAAATCACAGAGAAGCCATGGTAGCAAGAGGACTTCTCAGGAGGTGCTTATGGAGCTGACCTCTCCGATGTGCACATCTTGGCTATGGCCGTGCAAGGGCTATTGGCGGCGGTGCCGCCGGTGAGCCGCCGTTGGAGCCTGTCGAGGGCTTCCCTCATCCACGGTTGCTTGCATGCCTCCCTCGCCTTGTCTGCTGCCATCCATGTCCGGTGGCGGGTGCCCATCTCCGGCCACTGGAGAAGCTCCTCCTTCACATTCAATGGGTACATGAACCCATACTTGTATGACTTGTCGGCTTTCCCCATGTACCGCCACTTGCCAAGGATCCTCTGAATGGATGAGGAAGTCAGCAGTCACGAAAAATTATCGACTTGGACGAGTTGTATCCCAAGTCAACCCTATTTTTGGAAAGTCAAAATTTGAATCCTTTGCATTCATGAATTATAAAGCTGGATCTAGACTTATATGTGTGTAGCCCGTTTTCCCATGTTCAAGTCAAAGCCTCTTTGTGGAAGGTCAGAATCTATAAAACACGGAGACATAAATGCATGAACTATGAAGCTGGGTATGATGGGCTAGTACACAGAATGTATTTCATGTTGTTATAGTTCCACCTAACTTCTCCCAAAATGTCAACCGCAACCAACTTTGTTCGCCAAATGAAGTCAAATCGTTGACAAATAAATTCCATTCATGATTTATCCAGTGGGTCTGATTTGGCTGCCGTGCATTTTATGGCATCAAAACTATTTTAAAGTTCAAGGCAAGTTAACTATTTTAAAAAATAAGTTAAAATTTATAAAGATGGAGCTACACATGTCACTTGACAAACAAGTAGAGTTTGAGGAGGCATTTTATTGATATTAATGGCATAAAGAAGTTTATTGAGATCAGTAAAATGTACCTCGATGACACCTTTGACACCTGCTTCTTCCATGGCCTCACGATGAACAGCATCTCTTATCGACTCGTCTATCTCCCAACCTCCCTAAATAATGATCATTCATTAGATATAGATACATAATTAATATAAAGTATAAAAATGTTTTCAATGCATACATTTCTGTAAAAAATTTAGGGGTAGTTTGCAAAAATAATTGATTACTTTGAACTAAAAGAAATTATGTGATATTAAGTGAAATTCTGTAAAGTAAAGAAATTCAATTAATGGTAGTGATATCAAGTGAAGTGAAGTGCTTTTAGTTTTTAGACCTTAAAAAATCTCTGAAATCACCTAGATGGATCCTTATCTATTCAACTTATTTACATTTTCTCAGAAACTATCTCATAGTGAGCTGTTGCTTCAGCCAAATATGTTGTCATATGAGACTAATGGATATGCCCAGAATGAGCTCCTGATTTGCCTCTATGGTTATTAAATTAATGCAAATGACATATGCGTAGCAGAAGAGGAGGGAGGGGGAACGGTATGTAGTGTGTGTGTGTGTGTGTGTGTGTGAGAGAGAGAGAGAGAGAGAGAGAGAGAGAGAGAGAGAGGTTAGTTTAGTCTTTTTTGAAATTAGATTAACTATGACCTAAGATAAAATTTCATCGACTAGAGTATGTCTAAATGCCAAGGATAGGTAGTTTGTGTTGTTTAATGTGACTTATCATTTTTGAGGCTGCCACATTAAATGCTCACATTTATGGACTCAATGTAGAAATGCATGTGGAAAAAAGAAAAACTATTTGGCACATTTCTCGAGGTTCTTGCTTGCACAACGGTGACTGTGAAGTACTTATAAATAAAGTGTCACTTCTCCAAATTCAGGGCCACTTAGAACAACTACTTCTACCTTTGTTCCACCATAGAGAGAGAGTGATTGGAAAATAACTTCTAAGGAAGATCTCTTGGGTTAGTGATTGCATCAGAGGGCCAAGATTAAGGATTTATTCTTTGAGATCTTAAAAGGGTCAAGATCAAAGATTTATTTTCTGGATTCTTAAGGATTAATTTTCTTGTACTATTTTTTGTATCTAATTAAACTTTTGTTGTCTCTCATAGACGTAGGATGCCAACCTCCGAGCCATGTAAAATCATTGCGTCAGTGTTTTTGTTGTGAGTTGTTCTTTCTTCTACCTTACTTCACATCATGAGCATCACTTCTGCTGAAGTTCATATAAGACTCTTATTTTAACAAATTGTGATAAACTAGGTAAATCTAATCAGGACTAAGACTTATAGCTCATTCATGGGTTGTATGGAGACTAAAAACATATTGTTAGGAGCACATACAAAACAAGAAATTATTCAACATTTATATTTTTATTTAACAAAGGTATGCCCACCCTCATACTTTTTATAAACTATACTTAATGATCATAAATGCAGAAATATAATTATTTTAATTTGAATCTAAATATAGAAGATATATTGTCATCATATCTCACATCATTTCATTTCGAATGCCATGAATTTATTGCATCTTATCCCACTTGAACAAAGAACCTTAAACAATAGAAAGTTCACATCTTCAAAAGAAATCTATATTACATGTATTTTCTATAGTTTTCACTTGAAAATAGATAATACACATGTGATTAAAATGATTTCCCATTTTAAATGCATCAAATCCACCTTCTAGTATTATAATTTTCATCTAGTTTCAGAATCATGGTTTTATGGGACCAGGATCCATTGTAATCTCTATGTCCTTTGAGGGAATTCCTTAGATTAACATTGATCATAGTTTTCACTCAATATAGTAAATCAACATGCTATCACAAAAATTTCCACTGACAGGGGTAAATCAACCCTCATACTATCATAACCTTGTTTTCATTTAAGATGTAGCGCATCTATAGATCTTACTAAAGCTGATTAAGGACCTTGCTCAAAGTTTTACGTCTCCATCTAGTCAGACATGTCAAGTCAAGATCTTATGTTAGGAAGTCGAAGTAAATAGAATCTACTAACGTAAATTTATCAAAGTTTGAACGAGAAATTGTTCTCCCAGAGGATGTAGTTCAGGGCTCCAGGAGCCCTACCTTGGGGAACATGAGCTCCTGGCCGTTCTGAGAGCTGATGACAAGAACCTGCAGGGACTGACCGATGGGTTCCATTCTGATGTCCTCCTCGAACTTGTAAGGGATACACCTGCAGGAGAAAAACGGAAGCAGAAGCCTTGAGAGAGAGAGAGAGAGAGAGAGAGAGAGAGAGAGAGAGAGAGAGAGAGAGAGAGAGAGAGAGAGAGAGAGAGAGAGAGAGAGAGTCTACCCGACGACGAGGCGGAGGCCAGTCCTGGTGAAACGCTGCAGGTGTCTTCCCTGGCGTGCAGCCTGGGCGACCATGCTCGGGCGACTCGACGAAGAAAAGCAAGGAACTCCTCCCTCTTCCTCCCTAAAATCTGCCATCTCCTTCGTCTCCACTTCTGGCCCTTCCGTTATAAGCCCCACAGTCGGCTGGGTCGCCGTTTTACGGATGCCTTCCGCTTCTCCCTTCCGTCAAATCTTAAGCGAGAGAGAGAGAGAGAGAGGATAACCTAGTTACTCTCCTCCCCGGGAAAGGCAGAAGGGTTTTTGCCTCCAGACGATCAAAGAAAAAGAGAGATCCCCGGAGCCAGGTCCTGAAATCCCGCCCAATTTATAGCCACTACGTCTCTGGTGATGGCTGAGAAGGAGAGAGGGTCAGAGAGAGAGAGGGAGGGTCAGACGGAGAGGCGTGGAGAGAGTCAGACTAAGAGAGAGAGAGAGAGAGAGACGGGACATCACGCGGATTATGTGATGTTATGTTGAACTGGAACGTGGAACCTTCTCATTGAGGTCAGTACTGATTGTAAGTGGCTGATTCAGAATAAATGAATTAAATATCCTCATGAGTTAAAAAAGTTTGAATATTCAACAATTAAACCTATTCTACCTTTCTGGTATATAATTTTATTTTTTTACAAACCATAATAATAATTTGATTATTACGACTGAGGGTGCTCAAACGGCCATCAAAACTCAACTTGAACAGAGGACGCCAAGTTCAACTCAAGCTCAAGTGCCTTTCAATGCATCCTTCCCTCACCTACATGACTAATCACCAACTTCATAACCTCATAATTGACAGAAGAAGAAACCTTCTAGACCTCTTTCTCGAGTTGACAATTTATTTTATGTCGCACATTATTATTTAGACCTAAGATTCTGGAATGAGTCAAAATCTTTGACAGGGTCTGGCCCAAAAGTCTCCGGTGAGTTCAATGTTCTCTCTTTCTCTCCCTATCTCATTGTAGATATGCCAAGAAATTGATTAAGTGGGGACAAAGTTTCTTCTTATTGCAACCTGAGTTCATACGACTATATAGATTGGCCATTGTTGTCAAGATTCTTCTTTGAGCTTGGCTTGTGGATAAAGTATTGAATTATTCAACAAGAGAATGTTGATATATTATTTATTTATTTTCTTTAGGATCCCTTAATAAAATGGCTCCACAAATTCTCATCCCATTGATGTTAGTCTCAATTTTGTTGCCACTGAAAAAACTACTACCTATAAATTGCAAGTAGACAAGTCTGCTTTAACCATGGACTAAAGACGTAAGTTATTAAATCAAAAAAAAAAGGTCAATCAAATTAATTGTTCCCCCTCGTCAAAAAAACAAGATATGTTGATGAATTTCAACAGAGTGACTAATGATTGGGGTTGACCTACATATATTTCTGGAATCTTAGAAAAACTAAATGAATATAGATTTTAGAGAATCTAAATCATGACTCATCTCGCTTTTCTCTCTATCTCCCTACGCATGGAGTTGAAAGCATAAACAAGTCTTTGCCTCTGTGGTCCTTAGAATTCTCATGCAATGGTAACAAAGATGGAGTATTTGGGTTTTTTTTTTTTTTGGGTCGAAAAATAATGCATTGCGAAGCCCTGTTGTGCCATAATTTCACGTCCTTATTTTAATCTTTGGTGGCGGCGCCCCATCCTCTCGGTCTTAAACGGGGTAGATAGCGCTGTCCCAAGACGTCGCCGCCAGAAAAGGTCTCAGTTGACCATTGTCCATTGCCTTCCCCTTATTCGGCGTAGACCTGATCCAGTCAACAACTGTCAGTCAGCTTACGGCTAGACTTGACCTAATGCCATCTTCTAGACCTGATCACGATGTTTCGGATTACAAAGTCAGCGCCTTGTTTGCTGACCACTTTGAATGAGATGACGTCTACGGCTGGATGATCCTCCCTCCGGTCAGATCGTCGGGGCAGGTTCCCGGATGGGCGGCTGAGATCTTTCGGGATTCTGCCGACAAGGCGGCGGCGAAGGGGAATTAACGGTACACTGCCTTGATTGGTTGACAAGAAGATGATGGATTGTAAGCCGGGCGGAATGGGGCCAGTGGGAAGGACCGTAAATGAGCTGCGGGCCGGGCCTTTTTGAAGCCCGAGAGAGGCTTAGCAGATTCCTTTTTCTGATTCCTGGGCACACAAGCTTTCAGCCCCGGTCTTCTTGACTCTTCGGGCCGAGTTGAGGAAAAAGCTGAGCAACACGAATTCAATTTGGCGAGGCCAAAATGAGAGTGGAATTGAAATCGGTAGGTCAAATCATCTAATCTATGATCATGAAACAGGTTAAAAGAAGAGTGAAAATATAAGTTTACGTAGGTGTTTAACTGTTTTCATGGGATAAATGCGCCAAGATGCTATTTATCAAGAATTTGAGTTTATTTTGGCATTCCTTGAACAGCCATCCACATGTGAAGAACCATTCTATTTACAGAAAAGACAAGTCTTTGAAGGGATTTCCCTACCTTGAGCTCCAAGAACTTAAGACCCAAAGGAATAAATTTCCTTCTTGACTGATATCAATGTTCTATCAAATTAGCCCATTTTTCAATTGGGTCTTAGCAAACGTCAATTCTCCAATAATATCACTTATATTTATTTCAATTGGAGATACAAAAGTCAAAAATAATAACACAAATGATAGGGAGAGTTATGAAAAAATAGAAGAAATGAAAGTGATCGTCAATCATAGATCTAGGACTAGTTAATCCTTGAAATGATGAATTTAAAAAACAAAATGGATGAATTTATCAGAGGAAAACCTTATATGAGGATGACGACAAGAACATTGGTAAACCCACCAAAAGTGTTTTTATGAGGATGTCAACCTTGTATGGACAAGTCTCAAGAGTCAACCTTGTTAATCTTTCTTGGTCAATACCTATGAGGAAAGTTGACTACATAAATTAGCCTCCTCATTACCCAAATACTGACATGTAAATAGTACGCTTAGAATGCTCCTCCCCTAAATGATAGATTTGAAGAGTTTCAAAATTAATTATTTGAAAGAGTCTAGGTTTTGGTCTCTTCCTAACATCAATTGAATGGTATATGAAACAAATGATGAGTTCTTCTAAGTTGGAGGGGGGGGGGGTAGGAGGTTCTTGTTGAAGAAATCCATTTATTTTTAAAATGTTAATTGGTCAAATATAGTTTAGAACTACCAAGAATAACATAACCTTAATTTGTGACATTTTAATTTACCATAGTATCTAGTTCTAACTATATTAAAATATAAAATTCTATTAAATTCACTTTTACTAGAGAATGATACATCACATAATTTATTCGCTCACTTTTCTTCTATTAAATTCTTTAAAATGCTACAATTACCAGAGAATGATATTCAAGCCCAGCTCCAAGTTTGAAGAAAATGCTTTTTGGTCATAATTTTCCAAAATTATTTTTGTTGTTATATGAAATAACTCAAGATTCCACATTTTGAGGTAATTTTATTTAAGATAACTTTAGGACCATCATTAAGGAGATCCAACCAACAATGTTCTCAAACTGTTCATTGAAATACCTAGGTGAAGAAGGAAATAGGAGAATGAGTTATTGAACTAATCTTATAATGCAATAGTGACTAGAGACCACCAAACAGCAGCAAGCACAGCCCCAACAATCAAATATCGTTTCTTATGGAGTCCACTGCCTTGAGAGCTTGGTGCAGGATTTTCTACAAAAAAGGAATATTTAGTGAATTCTGAGGATATTAAAAATTCCATAAAATGATGAAAAATTTACACAAAAATAGCATGAAAATACCAATTTCTAGTGCAAATGTTAGAGTTTCTGATCCATTGGGTTCATAATCACTTCTTGTTAGAGCTTTGAAGTAATTTATCAAAATTTCAATTACGGCTAACATCTTGATGCAAACACTATGACTCATGATTTTCCAATCATGTTACAACATTACTTTTGAAAGATATTAATAAAATCTATTCTTCATTGGGAATTACATCAATAGAAAAATGACTAGGAAACTATTGCTTATTAGCAGACTTTGGATAATTATGTAAAGATATACTACTTCTCATAATTCTTTTTTACATGGGAGTCTTACAATGAAATAAATCCTCATAGCATCAAGATTTGAGAAGAAGCATATTGATGAAAACTTAATACCTAATATATAACTTCCATAAATTTTAATATTATAAGTGAAAATCTTGTTCATAATTGATTGGAGAATTTCATAAATCAGGATATTTATGATGCAAATTGTTAGGCCAACTTTACATAAGGGACATGAATATTAATGGAATTCTACAAATAAGGGGAACATTGAGGAAAAATGTGGATCATTCTTTACAATTTAATTCAGGAAATCAAATGAATTATTGATCTACAATATTGGCCATACCCATAAAATATCAGAATTTTTTATTAATATTTCCTGAGGAAATTCATAGGGGTTAATAATGCTGGTGAATATATCTATGAACACGTTGTTTATGCTTCCTAATGGAGTTCCCATAGATCAGAAGGATATTTAGCCAAAGTTATTTCCATATTTTACGATTGGAATTTTTTTAAGCAGAAGGGCATCGCAGTAAAAAGAAAAATGGGTAGCTTAGAATAGATGTCGATCGATCAGAAGGATTCCGAGGAGCAATATTGCGCAGAGAGAGGAAATTCCATAGGTCAAATACCTTGTTCTCCAACTGCAGTGCTCGTCGGACCCGGACTTGACGTTCCTGCATGACAGATAGAGGCAAAATAAATATTCAAACAAACACAGAGGGTTACTCTTAATTCATATGACTTCGCAATATATATATATATATATATATATATTTGTAGATATATAGCCAGAGAGAGGGAGAGAGAGAGAGAGAAAGGAAGGAGATATTACCGTTGTTGGCGGTCTTGCAGAGGCTGAGGTTGGCCTCTTCGCCGCAGGCCTCCGGGAGCTGGAGGGCCTGATCCTTGGTTACGTTTAGGGATTTCATTATCTCGGCGTTGTTGAAGAAGACGCAAAGGCATTCCACCTCGTTCTTCATCATCTGCCGGAGCGGGTCGCAGCACATCGGCGTCGGCGGCGCGGTGGCGCCGATGAACGGCCGGCAGGGCAGCAGCTGCTTCACACAGGGCAGCGTGGTGTCGTCACCGCCCTGTCCCAGCGTCATGCAGGCCCATCCCAGGAAGAAGGTCACACAGAGGAGACGGCAGCCTCCCATAGCTCTAGATGGGAGGGAGCGAGGGAGGGAGAGATAGAGAGAGAGAGGATGAGAAATGCAGAGGAGAAACTTTGATAGCTTTCTTTCTTCGTCCGCCTCAAGTTAGTTCGAAATTTGATGGTGGGTTCGTTAGGGTTGCCTCCAGGAAATCCGTTGTGGTCTGTTTGTGAGAGGGCTACACAGTTGAAAACAGAAGGAGATATATTTGCCCACGTGGTTAGAGAGAGAGAAAAGATAGGGGGAAGGAGAGGGATTTTGGGGGGGGGGGGAGGAGAGAGAGAGAGAGACGGAGACGGAGAGGGATGAGGGAGACACAGAGGAAGAGGGAGAGATGGAGGAAGACGGAGAGCGAGAGAGAAAGACGGAGAGGGAAGGGCGAGAGCGAGAGAGAAAGACGGGCAGGGAAGGGCGAGAGCGAGAGAGAAAGACGGGCAGGGAAGGGCGAGAGCGAGAGAGAAAGACGGGCAGGGCAGGGAGAGGGAGAGAGAGAGAGAGAGAGAGACGGAGAGGGATGAGGGAGACAGAGGAAGAGGGAGAGAGAGAGAGAGAGAGAGAGAGAGATGAGAAAGCGGTGACGGCGATTTATAAGGCTCATTTTAATCCAAATATAGGCAGACGTGGGCAGAGAAAAGGAACTCTCTCCCTCTCCACCATATTAGGAGGTGCGAGAAGAACATTAGTTATCATTCATCCACTTTTCAAACCACTAATCAAAACTTCGGCAGAATTTGGTTTTATTTATTTATTAAATAAATTGTGAAAAATTTCGATTAAATGTAACTTTATTAGGTGTAAAAGTACGACTCTTGGATATCAGACTGGAATAAATAATGTAAGCTTGTCGGGTTTCCTTCAAGATAAAAGCCAGTATTACCGCGTTCGAGAGAGGCCGGACAACTGGGGCTGGCTGATCTTCGGAGTCAAGCCCATGTATCTTTTATAGAGTCCACTTGGCCGAATATCATGATGACGATTTCCACACAATCCAATAAAACTAAGGCCCATTAACGACTAAACGTGGGCTTTACTGGGCTTCCTCAAACGTGCCAGGGTCACATGACCAAGGGTGGCTGGGCCAGGCCCAAGGCTTATCATAAAGTCTGGCCCAGGTCCGAATCAAAGCCAACACTTGATGTGGGAAAAGCTGATGTGGCAGTGAACGTGTAGCCCAGAGGAAGTGTTGACTATGGAGCCCACAAGTAGATGGGAAGGAGAGGAGAGTGGTCATGTGGTCGAGGGAATAGGCTTCTGAACTGAATCTATTAAAAAATAGAACTTGTCCTGTATTTCTGATAGATCAGTCACAAGGGACCCCCATTGATATTTTCACAATTAGCTGTACGTACGGTCAAAGACAAAAAAGGTGGGTAGGGTCTGAATTTTGTGGCCTATTGACATGCCTTGAAGTTTTTTTTTTTTTATTAACATGCAGATAAATGTTATTTTTTTATTTACTCGAAGGTTATTTTATGGCCATTTCAGTGTAGGTTCTTACAAACCACTTGAATTACTGCCTTCAACTTGAGATCCTTGGCTTTCAACTTGAGACTCTAACTTGTTGTAAACCACATGGAAATTGGGATTTATTGCAACAATAAATGTCAACATTTCGAATTTTACAATGATGGGTTTCAATAGTCATTTTATGAAGTTTTCTTGGTTGATTGATAAGTTTGAATGAGGAAACTAATTTTTACTATCATATCAACCATCATATTATTTTTATTTATAAGAAATTCTTTTAGCCTCATTTAGCCAACTCTTGACAAACCAATTCAAGTACAAGTAACATCCTAGATTGAAACCAAGTTTTCTTGTTCTTTAACATGACACAATAACTCATTCCAAACTTCTAAGTTAGGATTTTCTCTTATTGAAGATTTCATTAATTGATAATATCCTAGATTCAACATAGATAGGTCATATGGGCAAAATAGTGCTTTCACAATTGATCTTAAAATTACAATAGGGACCCAAAAAAATCTTGATTTTCTTATTACTTCTTATTTATTTAATTTATTTTCATAAATAATTTATTATACCCTCATCATTTTTTTTTAAAATTAATTCATCATTTTCCTATAAAAAATTTACTTTAACTTGATTTCTGTACTTTTTAAACCTTGCGGTCTTCACATAATGCTTTAATTTAGCATATGCCTATTTTCACTTAAATGACTCATCTTTTGAAGAAAGAAAGGGTTAGTTCATTCTTTAAAGTTAGTTTTTAGAGTTTCTATATCTAGCCAATAGTTCAAGAAATTTTTCAATAATTTCTTCTCTACTTAATTCATAATCAGTTGAAGAGGGTACCTCATTTAGTTATGGTGTTAGGCGGATAAGACTATTTAATTGAGGGATATTTAGAACTATCTTCTTCATATGAGTTTCACATTCAAAATAGAGATATTAAATTATTTTTCATTCTCACCCTCATTGTTAATTCATTGGCATTTAATTTTTGTTATAGACTCTATCTCAACATGACCTTTTCATTTCTTAAAATTCTTAAAAACTTCAGATTTATTTTTTTAGAAAATGAAAAAAATATATTATTTAGTCAAGTGATCAATGAAGCTTACTTAATGTCCTAAGCCTCTAAGTGAGGGAATAAAGAAAGGTCCCAAAATATCAATATGTATCAGCTCTAACTTTTTAATTATTTGAATTCTTCCGAGCTTTGAAAAAAACATTTATTTGCTTGTTGAAAATGCAGTCTTCAACAAGTAATTTCTAAATTTGTTACTATTACATTATCTTGACTAATGATGATTGTATACAAAGTGTCATTTTTTACACCTCTTGTAATTATCATGACTCTTTTGTAACTACTTATCATTTTTTTGTAAAATTTATTATAAAATGTTCATAGCCTAATTGTCCTATTGAGATTAAATTTTTCTACAACTTTGGGACATCTCACATTCAACAAGTTTCTTACTTTCCTATTAGAAGTTTTGATGTAAATGCTCTTTTTTCAACAATACCCTTAATTTCATTATCATTGATATATATTTTGTTAAGATTTCTCGGAGCATAGTTGTTTATTCACTCCTTACAAGTTGTAGTGTGGAAAGAGATACTAGATTCTATGATTCAAAACTCCATGAGATGATTTACGTCAAGAAGTAAAATGCCATCAACCTCTTTTTTCATGGAGTTTGTAGATTCATCACTAGTACTTCCATTGATTTCTTCCTTTTGATTTATTTTTACCACATTGTTGATTCCTTTTCTAAGTTCTTCTCTTGCCTTCAAAACTTAAGAGAAAATGAGATGATTCACCTCATTCTCTTATGCAAATATTCTTGCTTAGAATCAAAGCACATACCTCATCCAATTTGAACCTCCTTGAACTTGATATATTATTGGCAACAATCACCATGACTCAACTCTTAGGCAAGGGGAGGCAATAAGATTAATATCCTAACCGTATCATCAAAAATATTATCTACATAACTTAATTCATTGGTTATTAAATTGAACTTGTTGATGTGGTCTATAATAGAGGTTCATTTTGTCACCAATGACTTTTCATATAGACACTTGTTGATGTTGGTTATTAAAGAGATGTTGCACCATATATACATTATTTGACACCAATGACTTTTCATATATGTATGAAACAGCCCTAATAAGATCTTATGTGATCTTCTCATTAAAAATGTTGAATGCAACATTTTTTTACTATTTTTGGATGAACAACTTTAAGACTTATATGTCTAACAACTCTCAATCTTTTATTAATATCTTACTTAATTTGAAATCAAATAACAGTTGATGGAGCTTCTTTTGATATACATAATCATCTATCTATATCTTCTAAAAATTATAAAAAAAATCATCAAACTTATTTATCTTGACTCTTCCTTCATCTATTGTCATTGTTCTTACTCCTTTTCTTGAAACAATCTCACAACAAATGTGTGTTCTCAAACAAAAGACAACCTCAAACTAGAGGCTCTAATGCAAATTATTAGAGAAGACACATCTTCATTCCCCTTCTTGTACAATGGAAGACTAATACTAAAAAACAAGAGAGAAAAAGGAAGAGGCAAGAATAGGGAGATAAACCAAATAAACATGGTTTAAGAAATCATCTTACATTCATTGATGCACATGTTCTTCTCTCAAAAGCCCTCAATGTGGCAGCACACTATGTCAACACACCGTGTTTGCACACACATTCTAATAGAGGTGACAAATCCCCTCCCTCTTTGAGACCATAACTCCCCACCAAAGGATCATTGTTCCCTAAACTCCTCTACTTACTAACTGTAGAGTTGGATCTGTGTATTCATTGAAGAGTTCATCAGTGCCTAATAAATCATTCTCCACAACTCCAACAATTAGTCTATTTGTTGTGTCACTCCATTTCTCTATTTTTCAAGGTGAGCCCTTGTCCCATCTTCAAGGTGAAATTTATTTTGAAATCACAAAATGAAAATAAGCAACATTATAATCATAAACATTATATATGTTCTAGACAATTTAGAAATTAATTAAAATAACATTAATTTGTATTTATAAATGTGATGTCTTATGAAAACTATTATTTTTATAAAAAAATTATAGATAATATTAGTGGTATCAAAATTATTATATAAATGGTTTTTTAAATAAATGGATTTCCTTTTGCCAATATGATGGTACTACTATGATAAAATTTTAAATATAACATTTAAACTAGCATCCTTTCAAGTTTATCAGACTGCCAAGGGATAAAGTCTAAATTTGTGGTAGCTTATACGGACCTATAGTGCCAAGTAGAAAGATGAGGGACATTTTCTCAAATCAAGCAATTTACATATATGTGTGCCTAAATGACTCATTACTTTATTATTAATATTTATTCATTATCTTGCAAGTCTAAGGTGAGGATGTAGTTTTGAGAGTGCTAGTGGATCCAATCAGATCAGAGCTTGAATGGTGGCCCTCTCTTCTCTCTTCTCTCTTTTCTCTCTCTCTCTCTCTCTCTCTCTCTCTGTATATATATATATCCCCTTTCTCCCTCTTTCGGTATTTTGTACTGGCCCACCATTAAAAAACTGTCCAGGCCTGGGGCGGACCGCTGAATCCTAGGTCGTTGACCAGCCGCAAACTTTAATGATTTGAAAATATAGGCCAGTTTAATATGATTAAAATAATTTATTAATACCGGAAACATTTGAACAGGCTTTTAAAGCATTGGGTCAAAGAGGATCCAGGGGGCCCACCGATCGGTCGATTGTAATCGGACTTTACGCGTTCCACCAACCCTTGGGCACAGCATCATATATGAAGGCCGGTGGGATTAGACTTCTCTCGTTGCATTCTCTCCTTCTCCAGATCTAGCTCTTTCTGTTTGTCTGTCTCTCGGTCCCTGCTTCTCTCTCTCTCTCTCACGCACACACACACATGTGCTATCCTTGTGAAGTGGGAGAGGACGATTTTTGGTCTCGGGAGGTGAAAAATCATGGGGAGGCAGCCGTGCTGTGACAAGGTGGGGATAAAGAAGGGGCCGTGGACGGCTGAGGAGGACAGGAGGCTAATCAACTTCATCTGCACGAAGGGTCCATGCTCCTGGAGGGCCCTTCCCAAGCTCGCAGGTCGGGGCCCCTCCCCCCCCCTCCCCGCCCCCCCCCCTCCCTCTCTCTCGTTGGCTCGATCTGAGGAATCGGCTTGTATCGCATTACTTCAGGGCTGTCGAGATGTGGGAAGAGTTGCCGGCTAAGATGGACGAACTACCTGAGGCCAGACTTGAAGAGAGGTCTGCTGTCCGAGCATGAGGAGAAGGTCGTCATCAACCTTCATGCCACTCTCGGCAACAGGTTACTTCTCTCTCTCTCTCTCTCTCTCTCTCTCTCTCCCCTCCCCCGACACAATGAGTCATTCCGCTGTTCGCATAATTTCCAGATGCTCCATCTCTGTCTCTCTCTCTCTCATTCTCACGCTCTCTCTCTCTGAATTATTGTGCAATTACCTCTTATGTTGCTGGGTGTTTGAATAAAGTAGTCCTTTTTTTCGATACAGATGGTCAAAGATCGCAGCTCACCTTCCCGGAAGAACAGACAACGACATTAAGAACCACTGGAACACCCATATCAAGAAGAAGTTAAAGATCATGGGGATCGACCCGCTAACCCACCAGCCCATTGAATCCACTGACAACGATCCCTCAAACTGTCAAGAAGAAGAAGAGCCCATGAGCGCGAAAAACCGACTGGAGATTGATAACCCAGGAGAGGGAAAGGAGGAGAGAGAAAGAGACTCCGCCTCGGCTTCTCACTCTTGTTCGGCCTCCTCATCGAATTCCCCCGCCTTCCTTCAAGAGCAAGAGATACCGTTCATGTGTTGGCCAGAGTCCCCCGTATGGAGCTACAATACTAATGTGTGGGATGACGGCGAGATGACCGTGGACCCTTTCAGCGGCTGTCAGGAGACTGTCTTAGATCATGGCTCTTGGCCCTTCCCACTCCAGTGAATGGCTCTCTCTCTCTCTCTATCCCTTGAAAACCGATCATTGGATGGACAGAGATTTCCCGTGGATACACAAAAAATTTGAATTTTTGATCGGGAAGGCAACTATATGTACATGAATGTGCATATAGATAGGTAGCGTGTGTGTTTGTGCATGTTCTGTACGCAAGTGTAATTACGAGTTCATTTATGTGTAAACTCACAGTAATGAGAAAATGTGTGCATAATTTGAAGTGTAACAGATTAAATTATTTGACTAAATGTAAACTAAATCGTTGCTTGGTAGATAATTAGATTTTTGAACATTTATTCGAAATCATAATTGTTTTCATGCCAAAGTGGTCAAGGTGACTTTGAATCGACAACGTCTGACGTTCAAACATATGTTATATGTCATGGTCTCCGAAATTCATCAGGTTGTAGTCTTTTATGCGAGGAAGAGATTGAACGCCCGAAATTCATGGTCTCTTTTAACGAAGCATGGTACCTGATGCCTTGAGATTGGCATCTGATTAAGTTGACTGCACACTCTTTCTTGCATCTCTCTCTCTCTCTCTCTCTCTCACTCTCTCTCTCTTCTATCTATCTATCTATCTATATACGTTTTTAGACATCTATCTGTAAGGGAAGAACTTGGGGGATTCAAAGTTCGGGGTGATGCTGAGATGAGAGACTTCAACTTATGAGCGTTTTTGACCCAGAGGATAAAACAAATGCATTTTGACTTTGAATCCAGAGAGAAGCGCTGTCTATCTCTAGACTACTAGGCGGAGTTGCCTGGCCCATGAAAGTATAAATTTGAAGCTGTAGTAGTAGCATGAGACTGTCTTTCCCTCTCTCCGCTCTCTCGTAGCGTATCTTTCTCCGTCTGTTTTTCGACTTCATGTGCTCGAATACGTAAACATAATGAGAGTGTGGAGGAAGTTTTCGATGAGGATTGTCAAGTCCCACCGCATACCAATTCTACGAGCTGCTTTTAACATCGATCAACGAACGCGTCTTCTGAATTCCTCCACGCAAGTTTGTCTTCTACGCGTTCACGTCGTTTTCTCTCACTCCTTTTCTCTCTCCATCGTCATCTCCATCTCTCTGTCTTGCATACTTTCAGAGACCATAGATAAGAGTTTTTGATGTTCGGGAGTGGAGTCCAGATCGCGCTGTCCATTTCGAGGTTGCGAGAACATCCGCGTTTTCCGCTCGTAAAGAGCGTCCAGCTGTTGTCATTCTTATCTGCATATGCTGACCGTCAACTCGCGAATTGTATAACTCATTAAACTTGCTCTCTCTCTTCTCCCACTCTCCCTCTCTCTCACTCCCGTGAAATAAATAAACTAGCAGAAAGATTCAAAGTCGAGAGCACAGTTTCAAATAATCCCCCTCTCCCTCCCTCTCTCCCTCTCGGAAAAAGATCCAAACTCGGAAAAGTAATGTTTTCAGACGATCTTCCTCTATCTCTCCCCCCCCCCTTCTCTCGTTTGACCTTGCAATTAATGCAGTACGAAGACACAAACCCCAAAACACGGATTTTTAACTCTCCCTGGCCCTAATTTTCTCTCTATTGGCCATGGAACTAATATTCAGGCAGAAAGATGAAAACTCAACCCTAACAAAGCCGATCAAATCGTCTAATTCAACGAAGCTAAGGTGCATCGCTCTCGTGGCCTGGTCAAGGACGGAGCACTGACTCCACCTACGTCATGTTGATTTTAAGTTGACATTAGAGTTGGGGGTGGCTTCTTCGACTGTATCTTGCCTGTTGCAGCCGAGGTTTTTTATGGCTAATTCCAGAATATCAGCACAAGTTGTAGCCAATTTTGATAGATGGGTCGACTGTCTCCGGACCATGTCAATGTCTCTCGTCCATTTTGGGGGTAACTAAGACGAGGTATTAAGGTGTCAACAGCCGGGCCGGATCAAAGCCTTTCCAAACTGAGTCCTGACTTGAGCATCTTTTTTCAAGACCGAATTAAGCTTAGATCCAAAGAGAGAGCGAGAGAAAAATGGTAGGTTCCGGACCGGAAATATATGAAGTCCAGTCCGCTCCTCCATACACGGCTCAGAGAGAGTGAGAGAAAAATGGACTCTCCCACCATGCATAATAAGCTTTGACCTTTGCGGGTTAGCTGATGTTGATGCCTGGATTCAGCTGGGTGTTGTTCCTTCTTTTAGGTCTGCATTTGGAGCCGTCACACAAGCAAAGTGGGCCAGGGTCTTGACTTACCCATAAAGAATCTGAATTGAGGATGCATAATTGCTGTAGTCTGACCAACCTTCCATTCAAAGTCCGCTAGAAGAAAGTGTCAAAATGATTATCTCATTCACATAAAGACTTTGCGGCAAGAGGCTTGTTTGACAAGATTATAGGTACTGCACTTATTGAAATTTTGACAACCTCACATCTTGATGGTAGTTGGTAAAATTAGTAAAAGATGATAGTCCTTTCTGGTTCTATAGTTTCTAAAGATAATGGACATCTTTATTAACTTTCTCTCTCTCTCTCTCTCTCTCTCTCTCTCTCTCTCCCCTCCCTCCCTTCTTTCTGGCCCATCTGGTCAACGATTTACCAAGGACATCGATATTTTAGAGTCTTAGGGCACTGTCGCCTCATTAGCAAGGATTTCAAGCTTTGAGGACTTTCAAACATTGACGTTAATTCGATTTATATTTTAGTATACAAGTGACAAAGACCAAATCATTAAATGAGTATTTTACACTGTTCAATTCGAAGATACAAATCTTCGGAACTATCTTTTGGCGTTTGTGTATTAAATATTGTATCTATGGTTTTACGCGCAAGATGGCCATTATGATATAAGCTCTCTCTCTCTCTTTCTCTCTCTCTATCTCTCTCCCTCTCTCTTTCTCTATTTCTCTCTCTCTCGCTCGCTCGCTCTCTTTGCCCTTCTCCTGTATGATAAAGGTGATAAAATATTTACTCATGAACTCATGTGTTTGACATTTCAAATCAACCCTATCTCGTAAAACTAATATCAGGATGCGGCATTCTCTCCTTGAGTTTAGCCATGTGGGTTGATACTTCAACATAAAAATGGCGACGACCAGATTGTAAATGTTATTCAAAACGCGTTGGCTTACTGATGTGACGCTTTGGGAGGATCATTTGACCATTCTTGACGTGACCTTACCAACGAAATACCCACTCTCAACACTACGATTACCCCACTTAGAAAGATGCCAGAGAAAGGACTTGGATGCCCATTTAATCAGAAAATTATCCTTCTTGTCATCTGCTTTGTGAGAGAATTGTAGAATGAGATCATCGCCTACCATGTAAAGGCATAAAATATAGGGCTTCGAAGGCCGATCAAAGACACATCTTACGAGGCCCAGAAAATGGGACCCCCCAACCTAAACCTTATGTCACATAGATACACACATAGAAAGCGGGATTTAATTAGAATAACATTCTACTACAATGGTAGGAAGCCTCCCAACCTTTCAAAGGATTTTGGGAGGCCAAAGCACGTGGCATAATTCATCATAGGTGTTATGAGGCCCTTATAATCTTGGATGTAATACTATAAAATACTAGATCAAAACCAATCAGGAAATTTGAGGCCTCTCTCATCCTTTAAATCATTTAGTATATAAAAATGATCCAATCCAATCCTTTTTCTACAGAAAATTCAACGAATACTTTCATATTTTTATATTATATTAGAGTTCCTGTTAAATAATTAGTTAATGTTGATTGGAAAAAATATTTCTTAGCATGCACAAATTGTAACACTTGTAGTGAAAGTTAGTTGGAAACAAATTATCCTAACCTTGTCCTTGGAGTCCATCTCTCCCTCTATCCTTTTCCCTCACTCAATCCTTGAGTGGCTCTCCAATCTCTTCCCCCTCTCACCCCATGTCTAATGTGTTACAATCAATAGATGGCCTATTTGGGCTGGGTCTGTTGAATTGGCCCTATTGGACAATCTCCCATGTATATGCTACACAATGATCCAATTGACCCCGCTAAATTGGGTTATCCTCTTCCATACTTCTATATCTTAGCCTAATAAGTGCTGGGCAGTAGTAGGACATATTCCCAAGAAACAGAAGAGTCCCAAAAAGTCTTAACCTATAAGACCCTAACTATATAGAATGGGGTAGAGTCTTATGGAGTTTTTTAGGTGAGCCATTGACCGAAACATTTTTCTTTCCACAGGATTAGTAGCTGCCTTCTTCCATGTAGAAAGTTTTACATGTTGGGCATTTACTCTTCATCTATTCTTTATCTCTTAAAGGAGACATGCATTATAGATTAAGATGAGTTTTTTGGATCGATAATTTTTTTGTTTCTGTCTCCATGTAGATAAAGGGAACTAATTTTTTCAAAAGATCATCTCCTATCAGTCATGGCAGATTCAAGGTACCATATCCCACACATTTAGGAATATATGTATATTCAATAGAGATCACAAAATATCCCAAATTGATATTTTTATATAACGTATCTATAGTTATGAATTTGTGTATGTTTTCAAATGTACATTTTATCGAGAAATTGTTAAGTTATACATATTAATAAGTATTTTCTCAAATTTTCTAAGACAAATTGATAAGTTGAGATCCAAATGGGGAACGATGTAGTTTTATTCATCTAACTTTTTCTTTGTAAAAGAACTTTGTGGTTTGAATAACGTTATGAGCATGATTTTCCATTTAGTAATGTGAGTGCTCACAAAATGATTTTCAATATCTGCATTACTTTTGAATAAGTTATTGAATTCGTACCAATATTAATATATATATATATATATATTAATATTTAAATATCTTCGTATGATGTCTCATTGAAAAATTTATATGGATATAGAGGGGAAAAATTATATGGAGAGAGTTTTTAGTTCAAATAAAGTTGGCAAAAAATCTCATTTATTAGTATTCCTTAAAAAAACTCATCATCCCCATTTCCTCATAAGAACCACGTAATTTTAAATCTCCAAATCATTTAATAAGAACTGATTGGGCTTCTAATCATTTGTATTCCATAATGGAGTTACAAGATATTTAACCTTGATTGGTGATAATCCAACAGAACCTTTCTTTCTTAATGACCATGGATCACAACAACTTCCCAAGACATTATAAGCATTAGCAAGAAGTTCTTTTCTCATCAAATTTTATAGCCATGAAATCAGAACCACATTAATTTAGTTTATAATTATGGGATGGTAAATTTCATTATTGATAGATTAAAACAATCATGAATTTTTTTACAATGATAAATTATCCTTTTTTTCATTACTATAGAATGAGGCATATAATCACATCACCAAATAATATATCACATATATTCATTATCAAATATAACACTACCAGTCATACCATCAAGAATTTTTTATCAACCTACTTTCCTTTTAGGTGTAAATCTAGTTTGCAACTAATACCAATATGTATTATTTTGCATTTCATATTATTAATTTAGGAACCATGTAAAATTCATACTTATTTTTAAATAAATATTCCATCGTGAGAAATCCAAATTCCCATCTAAAGATATTGTTTTCTCTTTTGTGGAGTTAACTTGAAACTCATTTTGCATACCAACTGAAAACTAATTGCAGAAAATTCATAGGCTGAAACATAAACCATTGTTCTCAGATGTTCAAAAAAAATCTTAATTTTGAAATTTAGAGCATATATTGCATTTATTAGCCTCTATAGACTAGCCCAAATTTTTATTTGTTAAATGTTAAAAAAATGGTATAACAAGAATAATATTAATTTCAGTTATATCTCTAACCCACACCCATGTTAATGTAGGTCTCTCATATCCTTATCCATCAAAGAATCCTCTCCTCCCCCCCCCCCCCCTCTTGCACTTGCTACCTCACCCATGCTCCTACTTTCATGATATATAGGCTCTAAATATAATTAAATTCCACATAAACATATTTAAGTTGAGCTTATTAGTGATGTAAGGTTGCTCTTATATTATTGTAAGGTTATACTAGTTGCTCTACAAGCTTGCTCATGTATCGTCCTAACATTATGATATTTGCAATTGAAACATATTCATGTAAATATCTAAATTACAATGAGGGCAAGAAAGGCAATCATACTGCCTGAAAATAACCAAAATGTAAAATAATATGAGTTTATGAAAATAAAACATTGCACGACAACTATCATAACAATGTACAGATAAATTCACCTATTCTTGCACGTGAGCTTGTATAAATACTCTTAATGTAGGGCCCAAGGTACACTATAAGAGTATATAGGAGGGGGGGGAATAGACCCATTTATTGGATTTCAAATATAAAACTAATTTTAATCTAAAGTTTTGCTTATTGTGTGGTGTGTATACTAAAAATATGCACAAAGATACAATAGAAAGTAGAATTAACTCAATTAATCAAAAAGTAGTGACATGCCATCATTATAGGTATAGAAAAAATAATTTATTTAATCAAATAGATATTATTAGATATGTCAATTCATTTCAATCTAGAATAGAACAAGAATACAAAAATAAATCAAGTTAGGTCATTTAAGTAGACCAAAAGCAGGTGCAAGATTCGAAGTGATTTGGTTTGCAGCCTATCCTCATTGTCCTAAGAGTGTTTTCTTTTGCTCATTAGATTTTCACTATAATTCAGGGATTAGCTCTAGTAAAACTAATAATACTATTGTGCTAGCTTAACATTGAGGGGAGTAGCTTCTACTAGGCTAATGACCTATCAATCCTTCAACAACTTTCTTTGTTGTGGCCAATTGAATAACATGTAGAGGCACTACCATTCCTCCACTAGCTGTACTACTTTAGCTCGTCAAAAAGCTCGAGGTGTCATCAACCCAAGTATTCTTGGCTCTCAACTCCTTGGACAAGATTTCCATGGATAGATCTACCCTCTTGGAGCTCACTTTCACTACCTTAGAATGTGGTATGAGGTTTCCTTTCCATAATGCTCTCGTCTAGCCTTGTAGCATGAACCACCATGCCAAGAACCCACACATCCACACACCCTTCAAGAAAATAAGCATCACCATTAAAAATCTCATATCAATTTTAATTATTCAAATTTTTATTTTATTTATTACATCATCTTCATTGTTTGCATATATTTGTAATGAATATTTGCATACCTATATTTGCCCCCCCCCCCCATTATTATCTAGAGATATACAAGGCCATCATATGGTCACTAATCAATAGTCCTAAGGTAACGAGAGTGCAATCATTAATAGGATATTGTTAGTCGTTGTTCATGAAACTATATGATATTGATTCTTAATTAAATTATATAAGTAATTAATTAATTAAATGCTTAGGATTTTTGGTTGGGGGTCTGTACAAGCTAGGTCAATTATCAACAGACCCCCTCAACAACACCAATTGAACTCCTATCTAGGCCCTAGTATGTATTATATTCCTCGAATATGTCTTAATTTATTTTTACCAATGTTGTCTAATATCTTGCAAACGTTTAAATAGGTGTGTTGCAGTGTGCATCAACATAGTTCAGGTCCTCTTTCATAAAGGGTCGGACTTGGCAGCTGAAAATGGCAGGGCAATAAAAAGGAATATTATTATTATTATTATTATTATTATTATTATTATTATTATTAACTACTTATTTAGGGTATGGGGGACGAACTACGTGATTTAGGGTATGACGGTATTAAAGTCTCCTGGTATTCCAGTGAAGGGATAATCCCAATTCGGAATCTTTTAGGACCTAAGAATAAATAAAAAGTTAATCTGGGGGATCTTTGTTTGGAGAGCTCTGTGTATGGCTGCATAATTTTTGGGTTATATCAATATTGGCCTAATTTATAGAGGACCCAGAACTAAAAAATCTCAAAATACTTTCATTTTCAAGGTGAACGGAGGAGAGAGAGAGAGAGAGAGAAAAGGGCAGGCGCAGAGATTAATGACGAAGGTAGAGAGAGACAGGGTTTATGCGGTTATAAAGAGGGGGGAAGGGAGGGTAGAGAGAGAGAGAGAGAGAGAGAGAGAGCAATAAAGGCAGGCCATAGAGACAGGAAGACCCGCCAAGGGAGGCCATCCGTAGACGCCGCTCCTCATAAAGCCATTGGAAAGGATGAAATTGAAGACGACTGCCTGCCCTCGTCCTACTCCCCAGCAAAAGACGACAGAGGGCGCAGGCACAGAGAGAGAGAGAGAGGGGACCGATAAAGGAGGAAGGGCTACCAATAATTGTGGGCTGATAAAATCCACTTCCAGG
This sequence comes from Spirodela intermedia, assembly GCA_902729315.2. Lineage (NCBI taxonomy): Eukaryota > Viridiplantae > Streptophyta > Magnoliopsida > Alismatales > Araceae > Spirodela > Spirodela intermedia. The sequence continues at coordinate 3,946,659 of LR746271.1, forward strand.
CCCATTAACTCCCATCATAACCTCATATACGCTCCGTTTTCCCAATTAACCTCCATTTCTTAATTTTCGTCAAACGAGAAAGCAACACTTCCGTCGACCGCCATCATCCCTCCCCTTCTCTCTCTAGACTCGGCCTGGCCCTTCCTGTTTAGAGCTTATCATCATCACCATCACCATCTCCCTCTCTCTCATGACTCGGCCTGGCCCATACGGTTAGGAGCTTATCATCATCATCTCCCTCTCTCATCTCTCTCTCTCTCTCTCAATTATGTGGAGGCAAATGAAAGAACTACACCCCAGTGAACAGATCAGGGCAGCATGATTAATCGAGCGAATTTGGTTAGATTACAGGATGAGAAGCTCTCTCTCTCTCTCTCTCCAGCTCTCTAGATTTCTCTCTCTCTCTCTCTCGATGAGCCACACAGGGAGGGGGGGAAGAGTGAGAGACTGGTAAGCACAGTGATTAAGAAGAAGCTGAAGTGAGAGAAACAACACCAGCAGGAAGAAAGGGACCACCTATCTCTCTAGAACTGTCCACACAGAAAAAGGGTAAGTGAAATAAATAAAGATTTAGGCGCGGAGGAGGAGCAGGAAGAAGATGGAGATTCCGGCTAAACCGTGGAGAGATCGCCGCCGCCTTCCACCGCCACCGGACCTTTGAATTATTCTGTGGTTAATCTTCAAGCCCCCACGGCGGCGACGGCGGGCTTCGCCTTGGGCGGCCGCCCCCGCCCCCTCTTTACCCCGCCGGCCGCGGCAGCGGGAGCCGCGGTGCCGGCGACCTCCACGCGGGGCTTCTTTGGGGGTCGCCCACGGGGCCTCGGGGAGGCGGCGGCTGGGGCTCCAGCGGCGGCGAGGGGGGCCTTGGCTTTGGGGGGACGGCCGCGGGGCCTTGGCGGCGGTGGAACGTAGTCGGGGGGCAGCGGTGCCTTCGGCTTGGGAGGGCGGCCACGGCCGCGCTTGGGAGGAGCGTCGGGGTCCGGTCGCGAGTAGTTGTTCTTGGCGAAGGTGAGCTCGTTGGCGTCCTTCATCTTCCCCAGGTGCTCGGCAACTTGGGCCACGTGATCCTCCGGCAGATTCTCGCGGTGGGACTCGATGTAATTCGAGATTGCCGACTTGCTCGACCCGCCCTTCTCGTTGAGGCCGTCGATTGCTTCCAGAATCAGCTGCGAGACCAGAGAAAATGGCCAAATGATTCAGGTAGGGTTTCGCAGTAGACTCGTCTCTTTCAGACTAGGGTTTCAGAAGAAGAAGAAAAAGAAGAACAAAGGAGTCCAAAACATTTGGACAAGTAGACGACCCGAGGACTTGGATACAGATGAGGAACAACACGAGAGCAGGTCATCGGCGGCCATCTCTAGCACAGAGAGGAGAGGAGAGGAGAGCTAGGGTTTGAGGGCGGCATCTCACCTCAGGGTACGGCGGTAGCGCCGCCGGGGTACTCTCCTCCTCTGTGGACATCGTCGCCGCCTCCGCCGTAGAGTAGAGAGCTCCGCCGAGCACGGAGCACTGGATAGAGAGAGAGACAGAGAGAGACAGAGACAGAAAGACAGACAGAGAGAGAGAGAGAGAGAGAGAGAGTAGAGCAACCGACTCTGCAGAGAGAGAAAGGCAGAGGTAGAGAAAGAGTGATGAGAGAGAAAACGGACAGGGGCGCACTTAACAAGATAGAAGGTCCTATTTACGGATTTTTTAAGTATTAAAAATGACAGAAAAGGAAGAAGAAGGAGAGAGATAGAGAGAGCGGGGGGGACACGCGTCCCAGAGAAAATAAAGTAATAGAATAAATTTACAAATAAAGTAATAAAATAATGGAAAAGAAAACACAGTAAAAAAGGAGAAGGGATCGGACGGATGAGAAGGTAGATCCGTTATTTATCGGACGGTTAGGAACGCTCCGCTAGGTATCACGCGGATCGCTGGCGTGGGCGGGATCTCTGCCCTTTTCGGCTATTCGTCCTGTTGTCTGTTTCTTACGGCGCAGGTGATCGGCATCAGAATACCGCTGTCTGGCTCACCCTCCGCTGACCCCGTCTACCGCCACGGCTAGAAAGCGGTACGGCGGCGGCAGGCCGCCGGTTTTGCTCCTGATCTGGTGACTGCAAACCTCGTGTGATACTCGACCCCCAATGAATAAAAATCATTATAAAACTTCAAATACACGTTAGGGGTTTAAAATAAATCGGATAAAATCGGGTTTAATTTAAGGAAAAACTCGTATAGTTGCTTTGGTATGGTCTTATTCACCATTAACTTCGTGATGCCCAAAAAATTAAATTTTCCTAGTATTTTTTAATTATTTATAACTACTATTTTTTTTTTAAAGTCCAAAGAACTAGTCCTTGAAGAGGGGCGGCAAGGAGGACACAGAAACGGTCAAAATGATAGAGAGAGGAGAGAGAAAGAGATGCTCAAGGAATGAAGAGAGAAGAGATAGAAAGAGAAGAAATAATGGGTGAAAAGGAGGAGAGAGACTATTGGGGTGTTGTTCAAAAATGTGTATGTTGCATTTAATGACTGATTTAAATACTTTTAAATATTTCTAAGTTTGATCTTACTTTAATCTCTCATAAAATAGGAGTCGTCAGCTGCAAGAATGGGGGGAATCTCATGAATAAAATGATCACTAGTTAGAGCAGCTTTCCTTAAGGGGAAAGTTCAAGCTACTCTTAGTGTACTTTTTTTTTTCTTTCCTTAATCACACAATGTTGCTTAACTAAGTCAACATAAGACATATTCATGCGAAAATATGCAATATTAAGCATAAATGAATATTATAGGCCATCATAGTCTTTGCTCCTAAATCACATCAAATATGTAATATTAACCACAAATGACAATGTAAAAAGTGAAAAAATAGAAATTAGTCTCTCCATGTTTAGATTTCCCTGAGTAAACAAAAGATGATAAGTTCAATCAAGAACTAGAAACATGTTCCGGAATGTCATAAATGGTTGACTTAGGTTTTAGTCAAAAGGGGGGGACTAATGATAAGTATAATATACAACCACAGCACAATTTTATGGCCTATCAGAAACAGTTGTTGTGAGCTCCTCCTACATGGTACATCCAATGGAAGGAGAGGCAAGGAACTTGAGTAGGCACTTGATTGATATGAAGAGAAAAGCCTTTTGCTTATTTATGTAAGTAGGGACAACCTAATAGTTATTTCCACATTAGACATATCATAGACAAATATTTTGTTTATTTCTTAAGTCATTTTATTTTCTTGAGGAATATTTCTAATATTATTTCATGTCTTAAAGAGGAAGAAACCTATTTTCAAGAGAATTTCATATAGACTTCTTCCACAAAGAATTCATTAACTATATAATTAGCAAGTAAAAATTGATATATGTGAAGTATATTAGAAAAAATACCCTCAAAGTCACCTCTAAGTGTGGTTGAGAATGTGATTAATCTTCACACCATCCTATGCCTTGAATATAGATTATTGTAGCTATCATGTAATAGAATTGGGTATACCTTTTTTGCACTACCTAAAAATCCTAACCTCATGATTTATTTGGTATGTCTCACAATAATATTGTGCATATAGTTCGGACAAATAATCATATACATACTTCTAATAAAAACACTTTATTAAGGAATTTAAATGATTTATCAATATAATTTTTAATCCACATAGTGATCTCAACACTATTTACTACCAAAATTTAATTCAAGGTTGCACAATTTTAATATAATAATAATTTATAAAATATTAAGAGAGGCATTAATCATATTTGATGTAAGAAGGGTAGTCATGCAATGTTGGAGGACCTTTACCAACCAACATAGTAGTAAGGACAATGATATGATTGATACTATGCAAACTTTGGAACAATGGTATTTCATAATAAAGGAGTGTGAAGGAGAAAAACCTCATTGAACACACTTTAACCAAAAAAAAAAGAAAAAAAAACATCTGGGACATGGTATGAACCTTATAAGGTTTATGTGGATATGATAACATATTTTTCAATGATTTTTTACTCTTTTTTTTTATTAGGTCTGAACCCATATTAAAGTTTTAATTATTTTACTTCACTCATATTAGAGTATTTAATTAAATTATTACTATAGGTACTCCACAATATCACTCAAAAGCAAAATTCACATAATTTTTTATTTTGCCCAATCATCTATATTTACTAATATTAGTCTAATGATCTTACATATGTTGCATTTTATAAGCTCACTTTGAAAATAGTACTAGAATTCAGAGTATTTGTCTTTTGGATCCCAATTTAGACACATTAATGATATGAAAGAAAAATTATAACCAGATAAAGTCAAAGTTGTCAACGGGCCGGCTGGTACTCTCCAGATTGTGTAGCTCATCTTGGAACCAATTATAAAGATTTATCTCGAGAATAGACCCAGGTCAACTAAGAACCATTGAGCCACAAGGCAGAACAGGTGGGCCCAGGTCCAAGCCATTGGACCAGGTGGCCCCACATGGTGCCATTGACTTTGACGGAACTCATTCTGGTCAATGCAAGGCAACAATAGTGAGAGGATCCAGAGCATGTATTCCCCAATAAGGAAGAGCGCCCTACTAAGGTTCTATTGCTAGGATATCCTGGCCTAAGCTCCTTAGGGCCAAGTATGGGCTTTATACAACTCTGGCTAGGAGCCTAATTCTGGGCTTCATACAAGTAAAGGAAGCCCACTCTCAGGCCCAGCCCATTTAAAGCCCAGGGTGAAATCTCCTTCCCCTGCATATTAAAAATATATATATATATATATATAATATAAAAAATAGCTCCTTGCAAAGTGGAGGATCAGCTGGAGCTAATCTATCCTGGCCGTTGACTGTTAAATCTGTGTCTGAGAGAAATTCGAACACCCAGAGAAAAAGGGAGTAATTAATGGAAAAAATATCAATAAATTTCTGAGAAACTGTTCATCAGGACATAATTTACAGACGGGCAACAGGAGGGAGGAGAGAGAAACCGATGAACCCTAAAACAAGTTCATTGGATCATCTCTTCACCAGCAAGTATATCTCTAGATGATTCCCAGAAGAAAAGAAAAAACCCATCTCCAAATAAAATAAAATAAAAAAGAAAACTTTCGGCAGGGGGTATTTCATCGAATGTGAGCAGCTCAGTTCATCCAAGAATTTTCAAGCTTGTGAATGATCTTCTCTCAGGGGAGCCACTGGTCAGGAACTGTGAGGAAGTAAGTGGACATGGCCTTCCTGAACCTCTTCTTGTACTGCTTGGGGGATATAATCGTGGGGGAGGCATTCATTGGGCCCCCGAGGATGCCGGAGGCTTTGACCCAGGTCTCCAGGTGCTTGTCCCACGTGTACTGCCTGAGAAAGTCAATGATGCCAAGGACGAGCTCCTTCTTCTCCTCGTCGATCCCCACAAGCAAGGAGTAGTCCATGACATCGACCGTCTGGGGAGAAGAGCACAAGAGAACGATCCATGGAGTAGCAGTTCCAAAATAATGTCAGAAGTTGACTTCAGTCATTTCCAATTTTATGTCGGAAAGAGAGAGGAGTTCAGGTTTTCAGAGGCCAAGCCCTCGGGCCTTCCACCACATTGCAAAGATCGAATCTTTTTGGGGTGGTACTTCTTGGAATTTCTCATTAAAAGTAAGTAATTCACAGAATTGACCGCACATAATCAAGGATAAACCCCAGACCCCGATGGATAGTCAGCCCTTGTCCGCATATAATCTATGGAAACCTTCTTCTCAGATGTGGGTAAGATAGTCAACCATACCAAAACCGGGGTAAGTAAAGGGGTAGGTTATGATTTTGAGAATATTCCAATCTCATCATTGTTACATGACTAGGAAACAAGGGATTGCCCTGTGATTCATTAAATTTTTTGCTCTTTAGAATGAAGAAATTTTCAATGACTGCAGTTCAGGGAGCAGACTTACCGCAAGAAAGGAGGTATCATTCCATATAGCTCGCTCCAGGCTCCTCTTTGCCTTGCTCCCAAGGAAGATCGGCTCGGTGCGTAGCGACTCGAGTAGGTTCAGGTCCAGCATGACCTTGTTCCCCCCCGCGGTATTAGCATTGTAGCGGGAGCGCAAAGAGCCCTTCAGATCATAAACCCTTGAGATATTCCTTCTGAAGAAGAGGTTCTCCATCACCATCAGGTCCATCCTCACCTCCCTCCCCCCTTTCAGATGCTTGATTGTCACCTGATTTGGAAACCGCCGCCTCAGAAGGGTTCACTTCTAATTTTAAAAAAAAGCTTCATTTGGTAACAAAAAGAACATTTTTTTGATTTTTTAAAGAAAATTATTGGCGGCTGACCTGGTAGATTCCGAGGATCTTGGCGAGGCAAGTTGGGCTCCCCGAGTTAATTGACTCAATCAAGTACCTGAAGTACTGCGGGGCAAAGTCCTCGAAGGACTCCAACTCCGTCTTCGTGACCTGCTTGATGATGAACCTCTCGTCGAGCGACTTGGCGAAGTAGACGTTGCTCTTCCCGCCCTGAGCATCCCACTGCCGGCATCGGCCCAGCGAGCATATGAAGTCCAGCTCATTTGGGCAGCACTTCCTCCGGAGCGCATCAAACTCCTTTGCAAAGTAACAAGTCACAGAGAATCTCGCCTTCTCTGCCGGGATTGAGGACTCATCCACGAAAGAAAACCTAAAATGGGGCTGCTTGGGCTCTAAGTAGACGCTCACTTGGGAAAACAATGCCTCCTCGGAGTCATAATACTGGGACTGGACGTCCTCCAGCTCAAAGGACCGCGACGCAGCGGCTCCTCCTCTGTGACCCCACCGGTCCTTGGTTGGGTCCTTCTCAAGCGTCTCGTCCTGGTCCAAGCTGCTGGTGATGAAGTCTGAGTGCTCCTTGGAACTGAGGGCATAAGCTATCACGCTGCTGGGCTCCTTGTCGTAGACAGCTATGACAACATTCCGGCCACCTGTCTGCGGGAGTAATAGTCTAGCACCGTCCCTCACCATCCTGTTCGCTGAGGAAATGAAGAGCGGCATGCGGCCAAAGAGGAATTTCAGATTCTCGATTCCCCCAGGGGAATGTTGAGAGTAGGCCCTCTGGATACTCGGGCTCGGATCCCTGACGAAGCCCAGATGACCCCCAGTCATCGGCAAGGGCAGCGTGGGAGCCAGGTCATGGAATCTCTGGCGTACAACCAAAGAGGAATCAAAGGAGTAGACCCTGACAGGGGTCATGGTTGACTTTCTGGAACTGTCGATATCGCTCAAAGGTGACCCATTTGGGGAATGCCAGGTACCTGTCCACGCGGAGTCAATCTTGTCAGAGAGGCTTGACCCAGGCGATGATGAGCTCCCCATGGGAGACCTTTCAGCAGCAGCACTGCCCCCCATTTGTTCATTGCAACTGTTTTCATCGCAAATCAAGTCTGTCGATGCTGGTTCTGCGCAGCAGTCAGCCGGGTTGGTCAACAAGTCGACACCTTCTGACTCCTTGGCACTGGACGTTGGAGAGAAGTCAGCCCTTCTGCCAATAGGAAATGACTCGCTCCTCTGTATCAGGCCATTGTGAATTGAGACCTCCAGGAGGTGGACATCAATCTCCGAGGAGGAACCCTTGACCTTGGAGTCTAAGAGGTAGATCCTGCGATCCCAGACATAAGAATCGATGAGAAGGCAACGTTTCAGGTGATTGAGCTCCAGAACGTCTGAACTTGTATGGCCCAGTTGAAAGCTCTCCAGATTTGCCGACTGCAGGAAGACCTGTTGGTATGCCAAGGCTTGATTTATGGCCCCACTCAAACGAGACTGATGAGTACATGAAAGAAGCGATCATTCTCTAATGAGCACTTACATCGTACTTCTGCCGTTCATTTTTCACCAAATCTCTCAGCTCCGTCAGTAGATTCCCAAGACTGGCTTTCAATGGTTCGTCCACATAAGTAGCAACCTTCTGCTCGATGCCACGAAGCACATCCAGCACCTCCCCATAGAGAAGATCCACCTTGATTGCGATCTGTGGGTAGATGAGCATTTGCAACAAGTTGGATATATTAGCTTATGGGGAAAAGAAAATCATAGATAGCATATAGTTCATTGATCAATAGCTGCACCACTAAATCATTCCAAAGGCATATATATACCTGCCCTGCCTCCCGTCTGAACCACTCTTGCTGGGACTGAGAGGCGAATTCAAGCACAAATGGGGGTAGTCGGACAGAGAGGATGTTTACAGGAGAGTAGTGAAAGAATGCGACCATACTCCCAAATCTGTCAGCAGAGAGGACAGACAATCCAACACTAGTCACTGGGCAGGAACAAAAGCCCGAGACATTAACAGAAAACAAATGATGAAGAAGAAGAAGAAGAAGAACAACAACAACAACAACTGGTTGGGCCATCTTGGGAAGGTAATTACCCAAAGAAGCGAAGACAGTCCTTCTGGAGAGAATGCCCACAGCTCGCAACACGGTTGGCGATTGCCTGATTTGAGAAACTGAGCTCCAAGAATTTCCCAAAGGAGAGCCCCCAAGCTGCATCAGACATGACCACCCTCTGGGTGGCAGGTGGAACTCCGTCCTTTTGAGCACATTTGAGGCACCGATGCCACATCCATATCCGCCCATCACATTCACCGGGTAGCTTAGCCGACAGAAGCCGCTTGACATTTATTGTGAGGCTGCCCTGCTGGTGAGTGAAGCACCTAACATGGGTCTCTGGAGGCTCTCTGCAGCACCGGCAGAAAGATGTCTGGCATAGAGCAAGATCATTCTTTTCTTATTTTATACATTCATTAGATAAGCATCTCCAAGGAGAAACTTTCATCTTGAGGATGAAGAATCATACCTGATCAAACAAGTCATCACGAAGATACCTTCCAAGTGGCTTATCAAAATTGCCATAAAATTTGATGCGGAAGAGCTTCGATCGTTCACAAACGATGCCCTTCAAGACACAGCTACTCGACAAAGAGACCAGGATGCTCTGTTGGCTTTCGGATGTGGAGAAATAATCACCAGGGGGAGATCTATCGTTCCCAGTAGGCATCCGAACCATCCTTTCTTCATGAGCTCCATTCTTGGATAATTCAATCCCATCACTCTGCACATCAGTGGAGAAATCCAAAGGGCCATGGGCACCTCTATCAAGAGCTTGATAATCTTTGGTCACGGCCGAGGCTAGATCTGGAGCAGATACAGAAGAGCAAAACCCTCCTCGCGGAGACAAATCCGAAGTTGATGCACAGGTGGGATTAGTACTGATTTGATCTGAGGGAGGTTTGCATTCTTCTCGTTCACTCCTCACATATCCCCCGCTGTGCCTTGGAGAAGGACCATCAAGGCTTGGAAAATCCAAAGCATCTGAGACAGAATCAGCAGCATACTCCCCTCCACAAGGTGAGTCCAGAGGGTGATTCTGTGGCATTTTTGGAAGAGTTGCTCCTGAATCTGCGAGGAATGATGTCTCCAGAGAAAGATGATATGCTGCAAAGCTAGCATACAGAAGAATATGCTTAACCTTCTTCAGCTCGTCACGATTCGGGCCCCTCAGGAGGACCTACACAGATCACCAAAGTAGAAATTCGTAACTCTCAGATGGGTAATTTCAGGGAGTGCAGAGTTTTTAGTTAATTTTCAGGCCTCACTAGCTACAGATCCTATTAGTTAACATACGAATCCAACACTGCCCCAGTCTCACATGTACTCATTGGGTTCATCCTGTTTCCTTCAGAGGAATAGCAACAGAGGGACCAAAACAAAACCGGCAGAAATTTGCCAAACCAAGGCTCTGTAAACACCTCATGACTAGATGTCATCGACCATTAAACTAACCAAAATCCAAGGCAGCCTCCTTCCGAGATCTCCTCTTCCTCAACTTCGAGAATGGAGGACGAATGCAGGAGGTTTCAAAAATTTGGGTTCCAATGCTGTGAGGTTTGAATGAGATGCAATTGACCCATGATGAGCAGAATAACCAGTGGAGGACGAGAAAGATGATATCAGGTCAAGATGAGCCTCCCCAAGGTATCGGGCATACAAGGCATGCTTCCAGGTTGTCTAAGCTTTCCAACATATAGAGCCTTGGCAGCAAGTTCTTACAAATAAAGCAGGGGTGAACTTCCCTATAATCATACTAGGAAATGAGATAAACAAGTGGAGTCCAGGTATAAAATCTAGATTCTTAAACTATATTTTGAATTAATATCAAACTTGATCCCACGGCAACTACCCTCCATTCAGTGTTGTTGTTACTTAGTGCAGGTGTTTTGCGGGTGGTTTTATGTGCCAAACACCAAGGACATGCATGTCAATATGCTGCAATGAACTTGATAGCAGGGTTTGAAAGGTCAAACCCAACGTAAAAATGTCAACTCATTTTAGTAATAAGATCATAAAACCGTGTTCCACTCAAGTTTGCACCCATACACAAAATAACTTTAAATTTGTAAATTTCCAACTGCCCACTACATGATTTGTCATCAAATATGACAGAAAAATCTAAAAAGCTTCAAGCTCGTGAGTTAAAATTTAATCCATAATAGTTTCCACATAAAAAAGTTTCATCTAAAAGCATCTATACTATAGACTCAAACTCCGGCTCTACTTCAACAAGGGTGATGAAACTAAGCAGAATGCGGCTATCCAATGCCCAGTGATATGGACAATGTGAGTATTACCGTGCACCCTAGACGCGTTGGACAACCTTCAAAGAACATGAGAGTCCTGCTGAACTTCTTGCCAGGCTGGTTTCCCAAAAGGCCCTCTTCAATGGTCCTCTCGATGCGAAATACTTCACAGTGCCCCAACCTTGTCGAGGCAATACTATCCACCGACGGGGAGATCTGGGCACCAGTGCACCTGGATATCCTCTCTAGAAGAGGCTTCTTCACATTTAAAACCAGGGAAATCTCCTTTGCAAGCAAGTACTCTTGGGCATACGAAGAGACGCTCTTTTCTACCAGTAGCACGTTTGGCCTGTGGGCCTCAATCTTTGCAACAGCCATCTTGAGATGATCAATCTCCTGCAAAACCCCAGTTCAGATTCCATCCAAGCTTCCAAGGTTCAAAAAGAGTAAGTAAGAGAGAGGTTGGGGATGGGAAAAGGTACCTGTTGGAGGACGGTTTCTAAAGATGCCAGCTTGTTGGATACCTTCTGATATTCCAAAGCTCCTCCCAGAAGAAGCAATCTAGGGTTCTTGTGCTGAGAGATCATCCTCTTGTGCTTCACATTCTTCGTGCACACTACTCCCTTCACGAGCACACTGAAGAAACAAGACAAAATTGTCTTTAATTTCTACTGCATAATCCAATCGCCATGATCACTGGCTCTTTCTCTTAAGATTAAAATAAATAAATTAATTCATTACATGAAAGAAAATAATAATAGAAAAGTAATCCTAATTACTGCGGTACAAAAATATCAAAGAACATGAAAAACAGCATACCTCTCCCTTGGCCTACCAGAGGGTATACACTTAACCTTCACATAATCAGCTGGATCCATGCTGGCCCCTCGACTGGTGTCAGGCTTCACAAAATTCGCCGCCTGCCATGACAGTGAGGAAACCACATCCAACCAGCCTTCTTCCCCTTCTTTGCTCCCAGAAGAGATCCCCTCCCCCTTCAGCAACTGAGAAACTAGAGCCCTAAAGTGCCCATAAACAGAAGTCCGCAGAAGCTCCTTCTGGGCGTCATTTGGCCTCTCCTTGATTGCGAAACCACCACCACCACCATCATCATCATCGTCATCCTCATCATTACCAACATTGTCACCATCGCCAACGCCAAAGCTGCTGGATGTCGAGAACAAGTCCAAGCGGCCCACACCGTCTTCCTCATCATCATACTCAAAGTACCCATTTTCAACATCATCTCCTTCGTCTTTTGGAGGCGGTGGGAGCCAAAGTTGGTCATTATTCTCGATGTCTAATGGCTTGGAATCCTCTTGGGCTTTGCTATCGAAGTGGATCAACTTGTCGTCCCTTGCACAAGCAAGTTCTACCCGATCCCCTGTGACCCTTTCAGATGATCTAAGATTGTCGAGGGGATCCTGTTCAAGAAGATCGAGCTTCCCAGGCTCATAACTGTTAGGGCTGTCCAAGGGACTCGGAGTCAGGCACTTGAAATTATAAAACTCATTTCCAGTGCTGAAACTACTGGGATCTACATCAGAGACATCCTGAGAGAATATGCTACAGGGGCTCCAGAAGTGCTTCCCCGGGCACTCCCCATCTTCTTCTTCTTCTTCTTCTTCTTCATCATCGAAGCTCCTGCAACTCAGAATTACAGGGTGATCACCGGTACAATCAAGAAGCAAAACCCAAGATGGGCAGCTATGATGGCATGGAGCCAGGCAAACCTGGCAGTGGAGCAGTGAAGAGATGGTGGGGAGGACCGCTGCTGGGGGGATGCCAAGGATTCCGTTCCCTCCTCAGGCTCTGCCACTGCTTCAACCAGGCCGGTGGCCTGAGAGCAGAATTTGCAGATCATGGACAGCCGCCACGGGAGGTCCTTGCAGAGGATGCCGCCAGGTTCCTCCACTTCTGCTATGCCTTCGGTGGCCGGCATGCATTGGCCACAGAGCAGTCGGCTGCAGGCCCGGCACCGGAGCTTGCCGGTGCCCGCCGGCACACGGGAGCAGCAATTGCAGCACATCAGGCAATCAGTTGAACCAGACATCCCTGATTTGCCCAAAAACCCTGCCAACCAAGACCTGACCTTTTCTTGAATTAAGTCCAGGAACAGGCGGCGGGTAACTCCCATAAAGCAGGAACTGCTCACAAAAACAGCAGCTTCCACTCTCCCGCTTCTCTCTTGCTCGCTCTCAATTACCTATTTATTGGAGAATTTTTCCAATGAAAACTAAAAAAGAAGCTAAAATTGTGTGTTCTTGTAGGCGCTACAGTCCCTGTGGCGCCGAGGAATACCCAAAAAATCTTGTCCTGGGTTGTGTGAGAACGAAGGCGGCCTCTGTCAATCTACCCCACCCGGTGATGCCCAAAAAATTCCCGGCGGAGGGAGATTGCAGCGGTTATTTACAGTTGAAGAGGAAGAACAGACGGATCCCGACCTTCAATCTGACGGAGAGCAGAAGAAGAAGAAGAAGGATCCGTAGCGCCTCCACCGCCGACCAGCCACCAACTATCCGATTCCGCTGGGCTGCTCCAGCGTGAATTCTAATGACCGCCGGCGAGGGAGTACGCTGCCGCTGCGGGTGGTGACGCTTCCCGAAGACCATTTATTCGGCCGTGGATTGCGGAGATCTTGATTGCCATAAACGGGTCAGAAGAGGATCCTGCATTTGGGAAAATCCGGGATCACCATGGGGATCCCCTGCCGACGAGCTCCTTGGATGGTCAGAAAAAGGGAAAGAAGCCTCGAACAACCGGAAGGAATGAGTAAGTGGAGAGTGCGAGATTTGAGGGCAGTCACGGAGATGGAAACAGAATCAAATCGTGAGAAGGACGAACAGGACGAAGGCGGAGGAGCAACTGGGGAGGCGCCTCATCTCAACAGTGAGTCTACGGCGGCGGTGGCAGGGGAGGGAAAACAGAGGGGACAGAAGGACTTGGCTCCCACAAGACAGCCCACCACCATTTTCGTCGACACTTTTTCCCCTCTCCAGCCGTCAGGGGTTCCTTCTCCTAGCTGCCCTTCTTCAACCATCTTCCTCCTCCTCCACCGGCATTTTAACCACGACCACCAAGAGACGGAACAATCAAAAAGGCCGACCTTTAGGCGTGGCAGATGGGGCTGGGACCGAGGTTTTCGCTATCCTTCCGCCATTTATTCCGCCAAGGACACTCCGGGAGAAGACAAGTATGGTCTGAAAGAGAGAGAATCCAGGGATCCGGGTTCGACGGAGGAATGGGCAGGACCGTCTTCTTCCCATGTGCATTAACCGCGGTAAAAATTTAATGGGGGCCAGAATTCTCTCACCTCTGCCCCCCCCCCGCAATTCCCCCACCTACCAGGGCCTAGACCCAAAAGCGGAAAAGTGGAGAGGGAGAGACACAGACACAGAGACGCACAGAGAGATAGAGCGAGAGAGAGAGGGAGAAGCTTGTTTGGCATGCCGAAAGCAGTCCCAGTTGGGACCGAGGGATGAGGACGACGAGGATGTGCGCTGCGACACGCTAACCCCTTTTCGAGAGGAAAACTTCCCAAATATCCACCTTCTTTCAATATTTTATATAATGTACGTTAAATGAAAAAAAATGCGTAATTATCCTTCATTGATGTGTGCACCTCGTGAACAGTATGCCACGCGGATACATTAACAGCACACACGCGATAAAGATGACGCGATAGCTGCCAAACTGAAGTGATTCCAAAAGTCAACCGTGGATTCCCCTAATCTCATTGGTCAATTCAAATTCAGATAGGGGTCAAGTAAGTGGGTATAAAAGACGAATCTTTATATGAAATAAAAATGCCCCACCTTTGGTCAAATGAGATGTCCATACATAAGTTGTAATTATCGAAATATATTAAGAAAAATAATTTTTATACCTAAAATGGGCCGGATCCATTGACTTTTGAATGTTCTACCCTTGATCCAGAAAGAAGTGCTTACTTTGACTTGGAAAATAAGAGTAATTTACATTAATTATATATTATTTTAAGGAAAATAGGGTGATAAGGTGATTAATCTTGGTATCTGTTCAATTAACCATAATATCTCCACGTGGATCCCCGTCACCACGTCCGACAAAGAGTGCCTAACAAGCCAGGGACACGTGGCGCTAGTCGCAACCGCCGGCGGCGCCGTCAAGTCATCGCCACGACGCCGGTGGATTGACGCCGACGTGCCCAAAGTGTGGGGGCCGTCTATTGCCGCGTCAGCCTCCCCCAGATGTCCCCTTGGAGACGGCGGACGGATCGAGAATCTAGTGAACCGGTTGACGGTCCGTCGTCACCATGTCAGCTTACGGCGGCAGCCTATTCCGCACGCCTCCAGATTGTCGCCTTCCCAGGGCAAAGAATCTAGAGGTCCGGCGGCGGCGGCGGTTGACCAGGATATGCGTCGTCTTCTCGGCTAACTGTAGAGGTGGCTGAGCATCATCGTTTACGGGTCAGATCGTCCTGGATAATAATCTTATGCTAGTCATTCTCTCCTATTGCTTAAGGGAGAGGAATATCTCTCTCTCTCTCTCTCTCTCTCTCTCTCTCCTATCTCCTCTCTCCCTCTAACCCAAGACACTTGTGGTCTATAATCTTATAGATTTTAACATCGAGATCTCAATTCACTCCAAGCTCTCCATCTCTCTCCTAAAAATTTCTAAAGATTACATATGATATCAGAAATAAACGAAAACATCTAATATCTTCCTACAACATGTGAAGTCCATCATGTCGTGCTCTCTCTCTCTCTCTCTCTCTCTCTCTCTCTCCTCCCCCCTTAAAATTCATAAAGATCACATTTGGTCCAAGAAATAAATAAAATGCATGGGCTGTTTGATATATTCCCACTAGAACCAAAGTCCACCCTAACCCACATCATGTGGTGCTCACTATCTCCTTCTATCTCCTAAAAATTCCTAAAGATCACATATTACATAAGAAATAAATAAAAAATCATTGATCATCTATTATCTTCCTACAGAACCTAAAGTCCATCGTCATAAGTCACATCATGAGGTGATCTCTCTCTCTCCTAACGATCCCATATGATAAGAAAAAAATAAAGAACATGGGTCATCTTCTATCTTACAAGATCCAAAGTCCATAGTAAACCACATTATGTGGAGCTACTAGGGCAACTCAGATCCCATCATGAAAACCCCCCAAGTGTCCACATACATCATCTACCACTAATTTTGTCATCTAGAAACACATACAAATCATGATTTTGCTCGTAAATCATTAAGAATCAAAAGTTTCCCATAAGCATGTTGAGAAGTTTCTAATCTTTCAACCAATGGAAGTGTGGTATTGACATACCAGTCTTTGGACCTATCTTAGGCTTGGGAGTCACTTTGCCCCCCACCTCCATCACTCATGAGAGGGAGATAGAGATTGTATATCATAGGACTCAGATAAAAAAATAGAGCCCAAGCATTGAGGGATGAGCCAATTAATGGATGGCTAAATGGTCATCACCTATCTAAGAGAGAGAGAGAGAGTAAAGGAAGGCCTTTGGGCTTACTTGGCCCATTAACATCCCTACTAGGCTTGAGCTTGGGAAAAATTATCCTCCCAACTTATCCAAGTATGAATTATTCTTGAATTAATTATGACATAATTCATGAAATCATCTAATATAGATCATATTTTTTTTCATCATATGACAAGTATTATTGAAAAATATTCAAATTGCATATATTGATTGATGTTATGTACAATCTTATGATTAACAACAAATTTAATGAGCCACACTATTAAGATACATCTCTATATTTAAATATAAGTGCAAAAATGATGTGTGTTAACGTGTGTGATAAGTTTTTCATATGTTCTCAAAATTAAAGTCATTAATGAGATTCAAATGTTGCTTTTAAGTAATGTGAAGACATTAGTGTTAGGATGAAAACTATTTCGAAAATCAAATACATATAATCACCGATGTGATATTCAAACTTAGAGAGTAAGTTATGCACAAATAGAAAAAATGATGGTCAACATATTTAAATCAAAATATGAGTAGAATTTAAAATCAAGAGTATTATAGTGATAATGTGAAAAGCTGGATAGATAATTAGCAGAAAAATATATGATCAGTGATTGAAGAAATACTCTAACCTAAAACCCACATGGTAGCTAAGTTGAACCGTCCACATAAAGCAAAGAAGGAGATAAAAAAATACCGTGAAATCTTGTTGACTCGCATTGAAATGGAGTGTCACGTTTAAATAACCACTTGGCCATCTTGTCCTTGTTGAATAAAGTACTTCTAATTGAGTCTCCACCTTGGTTTCTCTAATTCGTGCATGTGACTCTATCATCATTGGTCTTCTCAATACATGATCTGGATTGACATGTGAGCTTCTGTCTATCTAAGATGGTTCATTTGGTTCGCCTATTTCCTTACCCCTGTTGGAGGGCATTGGTCTGGTCTCCAGCTTTTCAATGTGCTGCATTAACTAGTTGAGAAGGTGAGCTAGGTTCTACTTCATCCGTTCCACATGGCCATGGATAGTGTCGAGGTCTTCCTTCATCACCTTGAGATGATTGTCCCTCGCCTTAGGCGCCACAACCAGCTTTGACACCAAACTGTGATAACTTTTTGAACATGAGGGAGGAAGAAGACACTGTACGTGAGTTAGGAAAAAAAAAAAAAAAAGCCTAGATGACATGAGGGTATTTGAGAAACCCACACCTCTCCTAGTCAAACCCTAATCTCAGGGGTGTTCTCCCCCTCTCACCCAGTCCACCCTAAAGTGTTCATGCTAGTCGGCTGACCCTCCATCCTAAGATGAGCCTGCTTTCTCTTGCTGGAGTAAGTTAGGCCCAATGGCCAAACAAAATGAACAATGTAAATTGATAGGAAAACTTCACAATGATATTCTCAAGGTTCATTCCTTCAATTTCTTACTTCAAGTTCATTACTTTGCACCATTCTAGATCATGCTAGTGGATGCTTTAATTACCCGAGTTATCACTCCAAAGTTTACTTTACGTGGAACATATGGAAATTTTAAAAAAATTTAGAAGTAGGGTGCAACGAATGGTATATTATCTGGCCTACTTGAAAACTTAGAATTAGTCTCTTCACGCATAAGTAAAATTTATCAGATTTGTAAGATGCATGAATGATGATATTGCTTCAATTTTTTGCCTGAATAGATGTTCCTATTTGTAAAGTGTATTCTGACGCAACTAGTCTCTTCATAAATAAATTCACACATCGAATGAAAGTAGCTGGTAAATTCCCCAGAAGATGTGTGAACATAAATCCTATTTCATAATGTAGAGTGAACTACATGCGCCTCTTTGTTTCTTCATTGAGCAAAATCAACTATGAAGTGTATTTTTATATTAATAATCATCCAATGTCTAATACTGCAGAAAATGCTACACATCGACTTTGTAATTTTAGAAAACTTGGCTGCGAGGAACTTGAAAAGATATTTTTCCTAGACGTTAGTATAATAACGACGAAGCAATGTGAAGAGATTTTATATAACCTTGATATAATAAACTTTGTCAGGCTGAAACGACTTTAGGAATATCTACGCAGTTATTTAACTGAATTAGGTAACATTTTTAGCAAACTTATTGCATTTTCTATTATGATGGAATATGGCTAAAACTATTATTTATGTGCAAGAGAGTGTTGATGCTCTAATAAACTGAATGGTTTCAAAATGTTGGGTTCAGCCAGGGGAAACCCAGTGGCTGCATTTACCATCTATAAGTGTCTTCTTCACTGGAAGTCATTTGAGGCTGAAAAAACTAGTGTTTTTGATCGTCTTCTTCAAACCATTTGTTCTGTCATTGAGGTCATTGTCTAGTTGTCATTTTGAGCACCCACATATTTATTTTCTCAAGTCCATAATTTCCAGAAAATAAAGTAGTTATCACAAGTGCCTACGTCTTGAGAAATGATTTGAACGTGCTCTGGTCTTCGTGTCTACTGTGAGGGCATGATCTAACTTTTCACAAGGTATAATTTTGTTATTTCATCTAAAATAAACACGTTCCCAAGGAAAGGAACCCATGTCTTGGATTGGTTTTGATGTGACATCTTGTGAGGCAAACAGTGCGGTTAACTGAACCATAGGACACTAGGGTCAATGGTTTCATTATATTAATCGTCCAATCTAAGGGAAAGGCCTGATTTTGAGAGAAAAAAGAAAAGCCCATTTGAAGTGTATACCATTATCTAGAAAGGTGTAAATAGAATGAAACATGTCAGTTTAGGATGGCTGGGTTGGTTTCTAGGTTATTGTTCTTTTTAGTCTCCCTTCTTCTGCCACTCCGGGCAGTTCATATTCTTCATAGCTGGTCGTATCTAGGTAGTTGGCTAAGAGAAATTCTCAACCCACAAGTTCATCAATTTCATTCTGATCTTGTCACCAGAATTGGCTTTTCTATAATTGAATCTCAAGTATCGTGATGTTCAGTTTAGGGAGGTGTTCAGGTACCGTGATGTCTATGCGCACTATGTCAACCGTCTAGCATTTTTTGTCTTTTCTTTTCCAGATTCCGATAAATTAGTGTTCAGGGTAGGTGTTGATGATCTGAGGATACTGGTTTTACATCTTTTAATTCCCTCACAGAAGCTCATTTCTTGCCAATTATTCTTTTCTGCAGTGTCGTGAAAGTGTTTATGATATATGTATTCCTGGTAGCTGAAAGAAGATTCCCATTAAATAGACACTTTAATGGAAATCTAGACATTTTTTATCTCTCGTCTTAAGTGAGTTGTAGAAATCCGGATAGCTTTGTAGTTGATTTGAGGGCTTTAGCTTTTCAACTGACCAATGTTCCTCATAAGTGTTGCTCACATCCTTTGAGATCTGATTCTCATATGTTTTGGAGGAACTTTGGAGATTCTGATGATTTTTTGCTCCAAGTTTAGGAGCCTAGAATATTCTGGAAAAATTATCCTGTCCCTTTGACTTTATTTAATGCTAGTACTTTATCTCGTTGACATTTCCTCTTTAAATGGGAAGAAATCTGACGAGTCTGAGAATTATTCTGACGAGCATAAAAATGATGTTGTGCAGTTCTAAACTAGCACCAGGTTTTAAAAAATTAGTTCTTTGTGGATGGAATGAAGAGAACAACAACTATTTAGCAAACTGGCTTTCAAACACTTGCACCTTGTTGTTCTTATTGCAACGAAACCTTAAAGCCACTGGTACTGGCGGTGTTGTTCCACGCAAGAAGCCAGGTAAGGGCCTCTCTTCATCTTCATTGATTTTTCAGGAGAAACCAACATTCAGCATTGTCACGAGAAACGCCTTCTGCTTTTTCTGGAAAGTATTATACTCTCACGACTTCCCATAGAATCAAAGTAACTTTGCATCTGAAAGTTGTAATTTGTTGCAGCTGATTATTGTCAGTAATTATTTAAGTTACTCCTGGAAGTTCCAGTTTAATTATTTTCTCTTATTTTCATAATCTTTTCATAAGTTAAACCCTCCAATGTACATCATATGGATAAATGAGATCATTTAGTATTAAGCATCTAACATGATAACTAAAGTTGGTTGCATTTTATTCTTCTACATACTAATATCTTTCACCCACATATTTTTTTCACATGAGCAAATCAAAGCATATGTCGGGTCCGGTTACAGGTTCAAAGCCTTCCCACGGAAGTAGTTGATTACTTGGCCGTCAATATCATCATGTCAATGGCTTTTTGACTTAGTGAAGAAAATGGAATCATCAAGTAAATGGTGTAATGAAGGCATTTCTCCTGTTTGTATGTTGAAACGTGCACGGAATGAGAATGTATTGATCGTTTCCTATATATGATATTTCAATGATGTTCAGGTCTATTGTCATTTGATTTCTTCTGATACATATTCTGAAAGTTCCCTCAGCTTGTGTAAGTAGAAAATTATGTTACTTGAATGTCAAAAATTATCATTTTGTCTGCTAATTTTAGTATCTCAGTTTTTTTTTCCAGACTTATCTTCTTGATTGTTGGTTGTGATTTTGTTCAGTGAAAATGTCATTTAAATTCTTACAAGAGCTCTTCATGCGAGATTTTTTTCTTTCCTTTTTTTCTTGCGTGCTTCAAAGCTAGCGTTTTTTTTTTTAATGCACATGTAATCTTCCAGAAGTATCGTATTCCTTCGATGAAATTGTGGATGATCTTTTCCCAGTAATTGGAAAATCTATTCTTTTATGACCATTATTATCATTCTCTCTCTCTCTCTATCTCTCTCTCTCTCTCTCTTTATCTCTCTAGCTCTATCAATCCCTCCTCGTCTTGTGATGTGCTCACTAATTGTTGGCACCTGCAGGTTCTAAGCGTCGCGCAACTTCATAGAATTTGGATTCAACTTTATAACACCCAAAGTTTATCTTCAAATGTAAGTGAAGATTACCAGTAGGATCCTCTTCTGAAAATAGTTGCCCCCCCAGACGTGTTGTCTTTGGTTAGGAATGATTTATTTCTTCAGCATGCAAACTCATTCCAAGTTTGCTTCCTTTCTTCAGCAGTAGCTCTTTCTATAAAGAGAAGAGCCTCACCAGTCCCTTTTCATTCTGCTTTCTCTCCCTTACTGAGCAGGTTCTTTCCAGCATAAGGATACTAATGACAGAGGACTCCAGTGATCTTGTGAGTAATGCTTTCATATTAGACGATAATTCCTGGTAAAAAAATAAAAATAAAAAACTAAATGAGTAATATATTTTTTTTAATGCAGCATTCCATTTTTGGTGGATGATATATCCGAGTCAATACAAGATGAGGAGTTTGTAGAGGTTAAACCAGTAGAGGAGCTTCTCAGGAACCCCAGACTTCCATTTTTTTACAAGAGTGAGGAGCTCTGAACCTCAAGGGTACGGTTCTTGTCTTCCACCCAATTCTCATTTATCCACCTCAAGAGCTGTAAATGCACCCAATTCTTCCTCTGTGTAAAATTTTACAGTTTCTTCTTTGTTTGAAGACATTGAAATTATTTCAGGCACATCAATTATAAGAACACAATCAATACATAATTCCTTGGGCATGTCTTGTTATTATTATTATTTTATTCATATGATTATTAGTTTACATGCCCAGCTCTTCTCCTGCCCTGATGCCCTCAGAGAACCAACCAACCGGTCATTAAAGTCACTGTTTTCTACATGAATCTCTCCTCCACCCGCCCCCCCATCCCCTTCTTCCCTTCTTTTAGATGGAGAAAGGAGAATTACTCTCCATGTAGCGTGTGTAGGATTACAGATGAGCACAAAAATGGGAGCACTGGGGTCCCCAAACTTACCTAAATTAAACCAAATAGGGGAAAATGTGCACTTTAAGTGAAGGCTGCTCCCCAATTCATATTCTTTAAGTGGGCCGTCTTCCAAGACTGCCCACCATTTTCATCACCCGAAATAATTTTACATGGGGGAAAATAAAAATTAAAAAGAACTGAGAAAATTGTAAGAGTGCAGTATTTGCTGATTGAACAAGTTGATCATTCAGATCTTAACTCATACAGATATAGAAAAAGCATCTGTAGCAGCTTTCCAGTTTCCTACTATTTAACGCAGAGGAATCTCTCTCTCTCTCTCTCTCTCTCTCTATCTCCCTCTCTCTCCCTTAGATCACATGTGATATAAGAAATATATATATTTTTTTGGGTCATCTGTTATCTTACTAAAAGATGATAAACCACATCATGTGGTGCTCATGGGGCAGCCCAAGTCTCGCCAGGAATGATTGATGAAAAAATATGCACTTGATGCAGCTTGAGTTGTAAAAAGGATAGATTTATCCCTTGAATCCACAAGGCCCAAAATCTAGAGCTTGAGAACTTGAATATCATGCTCTGATTCCACAATATCTGAAATCTGTAATCGTTGACTCCACAAAATTAAAATATAATTTCTTTAATCCACAAGTAGAGAGACTTCAAGATAGAAAATTCATATTATTCAAAATGCTTCTCGGGGTTACTAAAAATAAATAAATAAATAAATAAATATATGAAACAAACTCATAATAGCCTAATAAGCATGTCAATTACTAAAATTAACCTTTTGACTGACACTTTACTAGGATCTAATAAATTCAGATTGCCTAACAAACGTGTTAGTTACTAAAACTAAAATTGACTATGCCGTGCACTTTATCCATGCCTACAAAATTCAAGAAACATAACAAACATGCCAGCTACTAAAGATGGACTATGATTCATTATTTTCGCATTTTATTTTGGCCTAATCTTCTCATCTTCATAATCTATTTTCAAAGTGGCTGGCTGTCCCTCTACCTTTTAAACTTTTCTATTGTTGTGTATGTTCTTCTAGAAAAATATTCATATCATTGAATCTATTGTTGTGTTTCTGCATGAAAAAATAGTCATATAAATATCCATCACACTAAAAGTAAGAGATATATCTTTCAATAGCCTCCTCATAATTGTTGTAATTACTTGAAATATATTTCTTAATACTTATGATTGCTTTGATATGATCAGTCATACTATCAGCTCTTGTAAATTTTCCTCTATGATTGGGTAAATACACAAGATTTTAAGAGAGTTTTAGAGGAAAATATTAAATTTCACTAGTTATAGAGAAACTCTAGTTAGTGTAGAGATTAATGATTTAATTATAGAGAAACTCTACTTGAACAAGAGTATAATTTCATGGCCTCAATTTATCACTTTACTTATAGTAAATTAAACTACCTAATTTCTTATTTGTTATGTGAATTTGACCATCTTCTAGTAGATGAGAGTGGTTCTACGGAAATTTTAAAATAAAACCACACTTCATCTAAACAATAAATTAAAAGTATTATTGAAACTTTGATCAAGAAAATGAATTACCCTCGTAAATAATAAGTTTGCTGCCTATAATACATCATTTTTCTTGTCATAATAATAAATTGTGCTATTTTTAGAGAAATAATCAACAACTAGAAAGGCACAATCTATCCATTGTTGTGTTACCAGTGTCCTAAAATGAAATTCATTAGCAAACTAGGGTTTGAACCTATATGAGGCATATGCTACCTTCTTTCTATCTCTCAAAGTCAACTAGATTATTCATTGTTGTCCTTTATTTATTTCTCTTTGAATTCCTCAAGAGTCTTCCCTTGAGACCTCCTCAACCAGTCAACTCATCTCGATGCAGGCAAGAACCATGGGAAAAAAGCTAATATAATGGGCCAGAGAGCCCTAATTTAAATGGAAAATGACCCTTTTCACATCGGGTCTGCCCTAGTTGGGCCTGACCCTGAGTATGGTTAGCAATAAAAATAAACGGGCCAAGACCAGATTTTGCAAAGCCCAATATGGGCCCCGTAATAAATAATAAATATTTAAAAAAATCGGGAAAATGGTCTCTCCACGAGGGTATGAACGAATACATCTATTTTAATGGGCCGGCCCAATAACCGAGGCTACTGTGAACGTCCTCTTGAATCATGAAGAGAGCTCGAACCGCTTCGCGACTGCTACTCCCCGTCGGAGCCCAGCGTCCTCTCCGGCGTGGTGGAAGACGAAAATCCCTCCAGCAAACCGAGCATACGCCATCACAAATTTCACAGTCCGACCGCCGAGGTAGTTAGTCAGTTTCGTTGTCTGACGTGTCCCAGTCGCCTCGACTGGGGCGATGGAGGCGGCGCAGGCGGGATCGGAGATGGAGAAGGGGAGCTCGCGTTCCTCGATCGCCGCCGTCTGCAGCTTCTGGAAAGGCAAGCGTATAATGGAAAATCTAGCTCTGGGATCTTCGTTGCTTCCTTGGCTCGAATTGGTATTTTTGCGGTTTTCTTCTGAAGCGGATCTGGGGGAGAATTTTTTTATTTTTTTGTGTGACTGGGGACGAACATTTGGAACTGATGAAGATATTCATTGAACCAGATGAGCGTTTTAAAGACGGAAGTTCTGTTAGGGAGTGTACCATTTAACTCTCAGAAAATTGCAACTACTCTAGATTGTGACTTGTGGAATTAGTTTTTTTGAGAATCTAATTCAAATTTTGTCAAATTTTCCTAAGTACTATGCCTCGTATCAGTGGATCGATACTTGCACGCACGTGGTAGCTGGGTTAGTAGTCATATGGGCTTCCCCTTTGAGTGAGTGGGATTTGATGATCATATAAGAGTTTCTTCAGTCGTTGACAATAACTACTCTAATATTTGATTTTCATGTAATTATTTTTATTTTTATTTTTTAAATTGATACAATCATCGTTTAGATATGAGAGGATCTCAAGGATCACATGATTGGCTAAATAAATTAAAATAAATTAAATGAAAGACGTTGGAAGTGCTAGTGTGTCATTTCCATAAAGAGACAATTCTTTGGGTTTTTTTAAGCCAATTATTGAATGTCCAAAAGCATTAATCTTCTCTTAAAAACTTATATATCAAGAGAAATTTCGTCATTGACCACGAGGTATCAGATCTGAAGGGTGCTTTTGAGGAATTTTCAATATAGGCGGATGCATGATAGCGGGGATAAAAAGAAAGGGATTGAAAGTAGTAAATTGGCTAATCAATCTTCAATCTTCTTGTATCGTACTGGAGTCTGAGAAACATTTATCACATCTCAGTGTTTATTTTTCTCGTTTTTTTCTTTTTTTTGGGTAAAACCAAGATGCAGAATCGCTTTTCTACTCGTCATTCTCATTTTTTGCATATTGAATACCTGAATGTTGATTTTTGCTTGGTATCTTTTGTCAAAAAAAAATCATTTTCCACCAGGTGGACAGTGCAAGATAAACATGGATGTGTTGCTTAAACATCTTTCTGGAACTGCGTAGAGTGATCAAATTTTATAAGTAGGATTGTCGAGAATGTTTTTTCGTGTGGAAGATGTTCTCAAGTTCTATTCTCAGTTAGGATACAAATAATGGTTTCCTTTCCATAGCCAGTGATCCTCTGATTTCAAAGACTTATGGAATTTTGGCTGAAGAGTTTCTTGCGATGTAATTATTATCTCTGGGCCTATTTTTGTTCAAGATCTGTTCCGCAGAAACAATAGTTAAAATTATCCTCGAAACACTCCGATTATTTTGCTTCTTTGTGGTTCAGGTTCAATCCTTATCAATAAAATATGATGTCTGCTGTAATCTATTAGAGCATGAAAGAGAATTAGAAACAATGTCTTCTATCAACTGAGCTCAATTCTTGAGTTGACTAACCCGGCAGTCTACTTGATTGCAATTGAGTATTGGCTGATTGTGTATTTGAGACATTCTTAGCAAGTAAGAATAATTTATTGCAATGCTGCCTGGGGAAGTATCATCTAAAAGTCCTAGATTGAAATAAAGATAATAGCTTAACCATGGACCTTCTTTGTAGAGGCATGACCCAAAAAGCATCAATATTCTCATAAAAAAAGGGTTCAGGAAAAACAGTAAACTGTGAATAGGATCTTTGACGCTATGAAGTAATTTTTTATATGTTGAATGTAACACATCACGTTGTTATTTTTTTAACCAGAGGGAGATATTAAATCAAGAAGTGTTGTATTGTGTTTGATTAACCGATTAGAAAAGGGAGTTATCCATCTAATAGTTTCAGCGTTTGGGTGTTAGGGAAGATAAGCCTTTCTTTTAATTATTCAATGCCTTTAAAATTAACAATATAACCAAAAAGTTACCATGGTCGAAAAACAACTAATAGTGGTAAAATAGTTCTATGGTAACTTGAAAAACTGCACCTAAGGGTCATTTTCTGGTAGAGGAACAGTTTAAAGTTTCCTAGTGTCTGGTTCAGGGTGTTTTCTGAAGAATACATGAAATGTAGGTTACATCTCTAGAAGATGACGATGGGTAAACCTGACAATCTCTGTTGGTTACTGATGGTTTTGAGAGCAGCAGCTCGGCCCTTATTCCTGCAAGAAAAACTTCAGGCATTGTGATAATGTTTTATCCTTTGTCCGCTCAATTTATCCTATACTTTTCATGGTTCATTGGTCCTTTGGATCATTTGTGTACACCAAAATTGTGGAGGTTTTCTTGATGACTCAGGAACTATAGTATGATAATATAGAACTTTTGGCGAGTTTCTGGAGCTGCTTATTTTCTGGGCATGAAAAAAATGCATTTTGAAATGATTAGATTGGAAATTTCCTATTCATTTGTTTTGCTTATCTGCTTACGATGTTCATGAGAGGGAGATGCTGGTGGTACTTTCTTGATTGTATTTTTATCTTGTAGGACCAGGGCCTTAATCTATGTTGGACTTTTTAGAGGGTTTTGACCTTGATCGACTCTTGATAAGGAAACATAGTATATATAATAGAAACAGTCCTCTGTAAAAAAAGTGATCAGAGAACCAAAGGTTATGATTCTTTGCAAAATTAGAGGAAATTGTTTTTTGAAAGTGACTTGTGGCGTTCATTTTGAAATTGCTTTTCCACTTGTGAACAAAATTTGACACCATGCCTGGTGCTGTGGGAAAATGATCTGCGCACCCATTAGACATTACAGCAGGTTACTTTTTTCTTACCTGACGCTATATAACGGTTTACTAGTGAAGGTTCGGACATTCAGCGGCTGTTCTTGCTCTAGTATTCGTGAATTCTTAATGTTGAGCTGAAAGCTTCGTATTTGATGTGTTCTATTCGTACATCTCAATATTTAGAAAATAAGAAGTATCATTAGTCATAAATGCCATTCCAGTAAACTCACCTTAACATTTTTTCATGATGCGTACAGATTTTGATTTGGAAAGGGAAAGGAGCGGTTTGGATGAACATGGGCTTAAAATAGCTGAAAATCAGGAGAATAGTCAGAAAAACAGACGGAAGCTGGCAGAAACCACTCGGGGTATATTTAATTCTCTATTGTTGAAGACTTTTCAGTGACATGCATGTTTTATAGGATAAAATGGCCTAGGTTCATTAACATTGTTCTAAGTAGTGTGTAGATAACTGTTACTCGAATTGGAGATTTATCCACCACTTTGTTTGTCATTTGGATGCAGATTTTAAAAAAGCGTCCACTGATGAGAAGTTAAATTCATTCAACACCTTGATCAAAGCTTTTCAAGAAGAAGTTGACAATCTTACAAAGAGGGCAAAGTTTGGAGAAAATGCTTTTCTTAATATCTACCAGAAGCTTTATGAAGCCCCTGATCCCTATCCAGCACTTTCATCTGCTTCTGTGAGGACAATTTCTGCATCTTATTTACATCCTGTTTGAATGTAAAGCTCAAAAATTCGATTTATAGTTTTGAGAGCCATGGATCAAGATACATGTCTCAAGGGTATTTGACCAGATTAATTTTTGTTTGTTTTTCGGCTATATTTTCTCATGAAAGTCTTCAGGGAGGGAGGAAGGGGTCCTGTAATAAGGTGGATTCATTTCTCTCAGCATCTTTTTTCGAAGTATCATTCCCAAATCAGGTGGATTTACTGAATCCTGTAAATAACCACTCGAGGATCTCAGAAACAAAGCATTGCTTTCATCTGAATTGCTACTTTCATTTGATGCTGTTGCTCCATTCGTATCATCAATCTTGTTGTGTGGTCCTTTGAGTTCTCCATTTTCAAATCAGTAACAAATCAGCTGTCCTTGTCAGAATTGACTATCCCTGTTTTTACCTGCATATTCAGATTGATATCTCTGAATTTATACTTATCCATGGATGGCGACTTGGTTGTGACGGTAGTTGATTTCATGCATATAGGATCAAGAGCTGAAAATCTCCGAATTAGAATCTGAGAACAGAAAAATGAAGCACGAGCTTGAAGAGTTCAGAACTGAGGCTACTCATTTGAAAAATCAGCAAGCCACAATAAGACGTCTTGAGGAGCGTAATCGCCAGTTAGAACAACAGGTTAGTACCTATGAATGAAAAAAAATGTGAATAATAGTGTGCATTTCTTGTTTTCTACATTATTTATGGGCATTGCAAGTTCAGAGGTGTGGTAATTATCTTTCAAAAATAATTGTGGATCGTGTGCAATGTTGCACATATAGCTAGAATGACTTAAAGCTTGGTGCGGTGCCATTGTTTGAAATCATCAGATTTATCTCTGTTCGTCAATGTCCATAATTTGTACTAAATTTAAGGGATAACTCTCATCGTGTATACATGTTGTTTCTTGTTATATTTTCATTTGTTACTTCCTTGGAGTCTCATATTTGGTCCGTTGAGTTGTGAATAGCTTTATTTCAGATATACTAACCTGCTAAGTAGGATACTATTAACTACCAATGTTTGTTTAACACTTACTGAATTGCAATTGGGTTCCAGATGGAGGAGAAAGTGAGAGAAATTGTTGAGATGAAACAGCGTAGTCTTGCTGAGGAAAATCAGAAAACACTTGAGGTTTTAAAAGAAAGGTATTTCATTTCTTGTGTTGTGGGATACTGGCAGACTGTATTTCTTGGAGTGCAGGTTACAGGTTTTATGTATCTGGAGATCTAGTTTAAACAGATGTACATTTGTGCGCTTTTTTTTTCTTTGGTGGTTTTTTGATTTAATGTGCGGGGATTTCTTTCTTTATTTGTTTTATGACCACGGTCTATTAGATACTGATGATATTTATTATGATTTGTGCTTATAATGGATGTAGAGAACTTTTGTTGCAAGATCAACTTAGACAAGCCAAAGATAGTGTTGTCACCATGCAGAAATTGCAAGAGTTTGCCCAGAGCCAGATGTTTGAACTGCGTGCTCAGTCAGGTATTTGAGTCCCCTGTATGAACGTACTTTTATGTTCGTTCAGACATGAATTAATGTAAAAAAAAAGGCACTCAAAAATTGTCATTTTAGGGACTTATACCATTTGTGATTGGCTGAGTCCATGAAACTTGATTATCTCACATTTGAGCCTTGGCGCACATTAGGATCAACTGAAATGAATAGTCAAAGACTTTAACGGGAACCATAGTATTAGAATGATTTTGGAAACAACTAGATATGAGTTGGATTCAAATCAATCCGAGCCTTATGCATCACAGCCAAGTTGGTACAATTTGGTTAGATTGTTCAATTTTTCTGACCTCAATTAATAATGACTTTGCCAGCAATGATTTTATTGTATTAAGAGTATATTTGATACGTTTTAGAGGAGGAGAGGGCTGCGAAGCAATCTGAAGTCAATCTTCTTATGGATGAAGTTGAAAGGGCTCAAACAAGATTGGTCTCTCTTGAACGTGAGAAGGTATTATCGATCCTTTTATCAATGACATTCTCAGAAGCTTGCCTTTTAGTATGTATGCTTTGTGTTGCCTTCACGACCGTTTTAACTTTAGGGATGCATCTGAACGCGCATTTCATCAAATTATGCCCAATCTTTGAGAATTTAGAGTGGATTGGTAATAAATTCTTGAATGTTATGATATGCCGACTAGGAAAGAAAAATGTGTTTATAATTATCTGCCAATCTTAATATTGCATTGTGGATAGCTGGGCTCAGATGACCTGTTAGGGTGGCTGAAGGGCTAATTTTTTGTCTAACATTGCATTGACTGAAATAAATCCTTTTCTGGTTGCCGATATTGTGCTGATTTCTCATAAAGAGTAACCGTTGTATCTTTTTGTTGTTCAGACCATGGCTTTCAGGAAAGTGTGTTTGTGACATAAAGATTCATCATAATGCGGAATGTATTTGCTTATTAAGCTACATCCGTTGTGAACTGCTAATCCTGTGGTCCTTACTTTTTTTCTTCAGAAAAGATATCTTTACGTCAAAATGAACTTTACATGCAGGGTCTGCTGCGCTCACAGTTGCAGTCAGCGACTGAGGATAATGGGAATAAGATTAGGTAAGTTTGATTGTGTTGATAAATGTCTCTACCAGACTTATGTGCAATGAGTAACTATGTACTGAGCCGTTGACTGTAATTATTTATGAACTTGAACTTGATGGGGTGCCTTTTAATTCTTCAATTTTTCTCTCTATGTACTTGATGCCTCACCACTTGAACTTAAGTTACTTGAGCAACCAGACATACTGGATTGATCAAGCTGGAGAAATTACAAAAGAAAAATTCCAACCCATTGCCTTCTTATAACATTTGAATTTGCTCTTATCGTCATTGTCAACAACAAACTTTGGGGACCACCGTTGATTTAACATGGATTAAACTTGAGAAATTATGCAGATGAAGGAATTCGCTGACCTCTGTAAGATAAAAGAGAAGGTTTTTGAGGAGTCCGTGAAAACTTTACTACCTGTATTATCAGAAGTTACTCTTATATGACAAGCAGAACGGCTGGATTTTGTGGAGAAGTCAGAGGGAACAACTTTTCTGCATCTTAGTTGACGACATGCTTATTATTCCCAGCCACTGTGGCATATTTTCCAAATGGAATCATGTCTATTTCTTGGCTAGGGTCTGGAAGCTGGGTGACAGGCAGAGTCAGCTAACATTTTTTTGTAGGACAATGCAGGGAAGTCTTGGATTCCTTTCCACTATTTTCTCCTTCCAAAATGGAAAAAAAGGTTCCAGCAGTGAAATATGTAGCTATTCTCGTGTGTGCTCTTATTAAATTATATTCTTCTTTGCTGAAAATCTGTTTCAATCATTTATCTTATTCGGCAATCCTTGCATACAATGACAAGTTTATCTCTTAATGGGGGGATGACGATTTTGTCAGCTGGGGTAGCGTGTAGGGTCAGTGCATGATTGAACAAGTATCATGATACATGTTGTAGGGTTGTAATATTATGGTTTCTATCCGGTATTAGGAAGAAGTCTTTAATGCTGGCCAGGATGGAAAGGTAAACTTCTCTTCTGCAAAGGAAGCTAGTATTATATGAAGTTGTTCTATGGCGTCAATGAGGGAAAATTTTCAAGCCAATTTTTGAACAAGAGAGAATGAGAAACTTGTTGTAGAGTAGCTCATACGGCTGTCTTTCTACTTTTGGTTGACTAATTTCTTGCAACCAATGTGAGGAAGAGGAAGACACAAATCATATGCTCGTTGGATACCATCAACTAGATGCCACAAAGAACCAATCATTTAAAAGACACTCATCCTGGAATAAATAGTAAAAACATGATCTGTAAATGGTAGAGCTCGAGGAGGCAGGCCTTTCAACACAGCAAGCATTAGTTGAAACCACTACTTTGAAGGCATCTCTGCGACAAGGTGGGGAAGATTTGTAAGATGTTGATCATATAGGAAAATAGCTCAACAAGAGAATTGCTTTAGCGCCTCCATTCCTGCGATGGGTGGCCCATTTAGATTTTTTAGTCTCTGGCTGAAAACCCTAGTGCAACATGAACAGCCATTCCACATGCCGTGCTTGGCTTCACATGAAGATTCGATGGTCCTATTCTGACAAGAAAGCGATTCATCTTGCACATTTGGGATGTGTCAAATTGTTTTTTGCATGCGAGCTGTTGTCTTTTAATTGTTTAAAAAAATGATAGAAGAATCTTTCTAGGATGTGTTAAAATTTTGGTCTCTCATGGTTTTTTTTGTATGAATATTGATAATGATTTGCTTGTAATCACGGGCACTACATGTCCATCTTTTATGTTACCCATTTCTAAAGTGCTAACTATTGTTCTTTGCATATTTGCTGCATCTTGTTCTTTTGAACGTTATCTTATCTACACTGTAAAATTTTAGAAAAAGGCCAGTGCAGAAAAATGACAACTGCCTTAGGGCCCAAGTGACCAACATTAGCTTGGGCTGTAGAGTGGTCTGTAGTTATCCATTTGGGAACTTCTAACCACCCTTCAACCCATGGAGGCACAAAACATAACTAGTATATATGACTTCAGTTTTGGGAGAATAGTTATTTGGTTTCATACATTCTTTAAAAGCGCACCAGGTGCAACAAATATGCAAAACGTGCCCTCGAGTTTGCAAATAAAATCATACAGGCACATGTATGTGGTATTATGGAAATTCAAGTGATTATGGTTTCACTGTGGATCTACACGGTTCATAGTGATGCAACTTGTCTTTTATAAAGGCTATTGGAGCTTCATGTTTTCCCTCACTGTTCATTCCTGGAAAAGAGTGTACCTAACTTATTTCTTAAGACATAACGTTAATCATTTGGAATGATAGGATTCCTTTTTGCCACTTTTCTTTAAGTTATTATTCCCTTCTTGCATGGCAGTGATTACTTGGATTCGAGTCAGATCCTGGAGAGTACTTTGAATGCAAAGGAGAAGATAATATCTGAGTTGAGCATGGAGCTTCATCAGATCGAATCGACCTTGTCAAATGAACGGGAGAAGCACATAAGTGAGATCAAAAAGTTGAATTCAGTACTCATTGAGAAGGTACTATGATACTCCCTTTTTATACCTTCTATTGTTATAGATTATATGGTGAGTTAATTGCTAAAGCTATATTTCAAATCTTCTAATCCGGCCTTAGGGTTACGACACCTCCACCGTGAGAACAACAGAAAGATATGAGCAGGAAAAAGCAATTTTCATTTCTAGTCTTGCTGTACTTTAGTACAGAAAATATGGTCCCAACAAGACCCAATGGATCCATATCGGATCTCATAGGGACATAATAGAAATAAAGGAAAGCAAAAACACAAAACAAAAGTAGGACGAGGTCTAATGAATGTTGACACTATATATATGATAAACTTGGTGTGCTTGATGTTAAAACCAGTTTTCTTGACCTTGGTTCCTCTATTCATAGTTTTTTCTATCTGGTACTAGATACAATATCCTTTGTTGTAATATAGGTAAATCATCTTTTTCCAAAGCGGACAGTATTCCATATTCGCTAAGATCAAGAAAAAATAAATGAATATACAGGTATGCGAAGCCATTGGATTATCTGGATAGAATTTGAAAATTTCTAAATCCTGCAAGGCAAACTGATTTGAAATGAAGGATTTATCTATGTCTCGTTATAACTCTTTATGCATGATTTTATGTGGCAATTAGTACTTTTCTTATGTGAGTTGCCATCTGATTTTTTAAGAAGGCCTTTTTGGGTGGATCAGTTAATGACATTTGGGCCAAATCATGTATCTCCACTCTTTTCCTATCAGATTTTTTTTCCCATGAACTGAAACCATTCTGCTGGGATTGATTCCAGGGAAATGTTAAAACTTGATTGAGCTTATAGACCGTATCTTCTTGGTTGGATCCTAATTTTCTATTTCACATCATTAAAGGGTGTTTCTCTGCCACTGTCAAAAATAGTGGTAGTTTCAAAGTTGGAAAATAAAATCTGGT
Organism: Spirodela intermedia; assembly: GCA_902729315.2. Lineage (NCBI taxonomy): Eukaryota > Viridiplantae > Streptophyta > Magnoliopsida > Alismatales > Araceae > Spirodela > Spirodela intermedia. Next base: position 3,980,337 of record LR746271.1, read on the forward strand.
GGTATGTTCATATTTACAGGTGAGCTTTTGTCTATGTGCATTTTTTGGGCAAGTCAACTAGCTCTCTTGCTTAACAAGATCGTGTGTCAAATTTCTTTTGGTTGATCAAATTTGAAATTACTCAGGTTCATTTAAATGGCTTTAAAATGACTGCCTTTTGCCTTTACGATTTCAGATACGACCTCTTATAACCTTATGTGAGGGAGAATCAATGAGGGATGTGGTGGTTGAACAAGCTAAAGGCATATGAGATATTGGATCATGGGAAACTGATGGACGTGATGCGTGGAGAACATGGTGGTTAGTAGATGTGGCAAAAAAATAAGATTAGTCTAGCATTCTATTTGAGGAAAGCATAAATGCCACTGAGGAGATTGTCGATGCATTTTAGAAACAGTCTCAACTGCAGATTGTCAGCTTGCATTAGGGGGCGGGGTCATGACTTTTATCTGAAATATTATAAAATATTGATGTTTGGTGATTTGAGCTCAGTTGGGAAAAATGGGGTAAGAGATAGGTTAGTTATCATTGTTTACTGTTGGGGTGTGGGGGGACAGAGACAAAGGGAGTGCGAAATTATTGGCGTGAGGACACTTTCTTTTTCTGTGTTCCTGCTTCTATCATGATTAAGGAACAAGCTAGAAGGATTGGGCTTTTGCATTTTTTATTTTTATGTTTTCTGCACGCTTCTAATTTTTTTTTTGCTACAGGATACTTTAATTGAAGACCTAAGGAAAGAAATACATGAAAGGCCAACGGCAAAACTTGTCGAAGATCTTCGTAAGAAAGTGAAAATTTTACAGGTATGTGTGTCAAATATTCTACAGTCAATAGGGCAATGTCATTCTGTTGTACCTCTTTGCTCTTTAACTGCCGTGCCAAATTTCTAACATACTAGATGACCCGTTTTCTGGTGAAAACCATATCTTTGATTCCCTTGATCTTGTAGAATGCAGAATAAACGTAGTTGAATAAAGGCTTCAGGGAACTAGAATTCAAGGAAATGACAAGTATATTATGATCTCTCTTGCATTGACATTGATATCCAGGTTATTTCGTAGAGCTTTGCTTGGTGTATGGAGAAGCCACACCTAAGGTTATAAAATGAAAGAGAAACATTCGCAGATGGCACTTTGAATGAAAAAGTTACGCACAGAACAGGGCAGACGTGTAGATATATGCAAAATGTCATGATTCTACCCTCACAAACGATGCTTTTTGCATATATATATATATATTTATGGACACCCATGTGTCCACATTCCTCTCTCTCTCTCTCTCTCTCTCTCTCTTCTTCCCTCTCATGGTAGCCTGTATGAGTATATGGTACCTCATATGAGTACATCAATCACTAGATTGGGCTACATATAGGAGCATCACAGATTATGACTGTAAGAGTTTTAAAGGTGAGATTAAGGCTTATTGTTCCTAGAAATCTCCATTCAAGTCTATTTGAACAGGAATGAACTTGAAGGTGGCATGCTGTGACCTGCTGAATGGTGGCATTTTGTGCATCCTTCATTATAGTTGTTCTTGATTCAACATGTTGAATAACCATCATCTATCTTCCAACTGTCACTATCTATTTGGTGAAAATTCAAGGGTATAAAAAGTTGATAAAAGTTGATCAATGCTTCAAAGGTAAAATTATGGCTGCCAGTTTGACCCAACTATTATCCAAAATAGACTTGGTCAAGAAAACGTCAATTGTATAATCATGACCAGTTAATGGAGCAAGTTTTGTTTTGGGTCGAGACTCAATGTGGTCTAAAATTTGGATTGATATCCTGATAATCTGTAAATGTTATTGGCACTTTTGTGTGCGTGTGATCCTTTATTCCTAAGTATCTGATTATGAGGTGTTGAAAGTGCTACACTTTTACAAGCTCATCTGTATGGGCATCATTACTTGGAATTTGGCACTTGATTACAATCATAGTTGTGAAGGTGACCAATGCGTTCAAGGCAGTGGGCTAAATTTTCCTTAGCCTAGTTTCACTAAAGATTATAAATGACCTTAATGTATCTCATTGCATACTTTGTTAATTTCACTTGAAACTAATTCTATCCCATGACATCGATGAACATTTCGTGCTCACGAAAATTGGAAAATAAAAACATTTTCACTTGTGAAGCACATTCAAGCACATCATCTCGGTGATCATCATAGTTATTATTTGACTAGTTTTCGCAATACAAGTTGACATTTTTTTTTTACTAACAGAATAATTATTGATTCATCAAAACTTCATAGCACAGCTTTCGGGTCCTTAGTTTTGTTTTATAGTATCTCTATGATCGGATTTCTTGATCTCAATAAAGCTGGATAATGGAGTTGGACACAGTTCATCGCCCTAAAGATGAGATGAGACCAAGTGTGGAATTAATATTTGAGCTTTGGCTTATTTCTAATAATATATTTGATATGATATTAATCGCCATCCCTTGTTTTCATGAGTCTTTACATGGCTAAGAAACGTGTTTTATGTTTTAATAAGTTTGGGGAGTTATGTTAATTTTTGTTTTCGAAAAAGTTTCTTGTAAGAGGATTAAGGAGACAAACAAGATCAGTGTAGTTCTGAATCACTTGGGCAAGAAGCACCTCTGGGTTCCTTGTGGTTTACTAAGTCTTAAGTGTAGTATATGGTTGCCTAAAAAAAGGCCTCAAGTTATCACTACAGCTTCTACTCATCCTTCTGCATCATCGAAGTGAATATTTTGCCTTCAATGCTTTCGATCTAAAGATTTTTTCTATCCAGTTCCTAAGTTATACTCTTGGTTTTTTTTGTTCTGTTCTCCTTGTATTCACATGTAAAGTGTTCTTTTGATTTCTTGTGTTCCCTTTCTCGTTTAATTTAGGATATTCACTAAACTTAGGATTATGTCCACAGGCAGTTGGATACAACTCGATTGAGGCTGAAGATTGGGAGCTAGCTACCAGTGGTGAAGAAATGAGCAAGTTAGAGTCTTTGCTGCTTGACAAGAACAGAAAAATGGAGCATGAACTGACACAATTGAAGGTCTGAAATGAGATTATGAACACTAATGATCTATGGTTATTATTTTATTCTCTGTAGGTTAGTATATGCAGATGCCAAAATGAAGCCTATTTGATAGAGTGCCTATTTCTGCATGCGAGTATCGTACTTCGAACAGGAAAATTCGCCATTGCAAGAATAAGTATCTGGAATATGTAAATGTATTGTGCTGAAAGCTTAGCAGTTGTTATGATGCTATTCATCTTTATTAGGAAAATAGTTACCTTTTCTATGTCTTGCATTGGTGCTGGAATTCCATGAACTGAAACTTTCTTTTTATCAATTGTTCCTTAATCTTACTTTAAAGGTTAAACTTTCGGAGAAAGAAAGTCTGTTGGCAGCAGCTGAGACAAATATCGCAGAGTTGAATGCGAAGGTGCATGAACAACAAAAATTGATAACAAAGCTTGAAGATGATATTCTCAAGGTTCGTTCCTTTGATTTCTTGCTTCAAGTTTCATTCAAGTGATGTTTGTTCAATACTTTGGACCATTCTGGATTATGTTAGTGGATGCTTTAATTACCTGAGATAACACGCCAATGCTAACTTGCTGTGTGACATATGGAATTGTTTTGAGGAGAGGATGCAAGAACTGGTATATTAGTTGGCTTGTTATCTCGGTCTCTCCATGCGTAAGTTCAATGTATGCATGTGGAGGATGTCATACTTGGAAGACAAGAACGGTTATATTGCTTCAAAATGTGGCCTCGACTAGATGTGCCTATCTATCTTTGAAGTGTACTTTGATACAACTAGTCTGTCCATAACAGAAATTCACACATCAAATGAAAAAGGTGGTAAAGTCCTTGGAAGATGTGGGAAAGAATGCTATTTCAAAATGTGAACTAAACTAAATGAACCTCTTTGGTGCCCCTCCTTCCTGACAAGAATGACCCGATCATTATTTTGTTTGTTTTACATATACCAGTTTTTTCCCCGTAGAGACGCAATCAACTACGCATATATTAATAATCATCAAATGTTGTTGTCTGATACTTCAGAAAATGCTATACACCAACTGCATTTTTTTATAAAACTTGGTTACAAGGAAGCTGGAAAGAATTTTTTTCTTAGGTGTTAGTATAATAGGGATGTAAGGATATGGAGAGCTTTTATATAACCTTGATATAATAAACTTTGCCAGGTTTAAAGGACTTTAGGAGTATTCACACAGTTATCTAAATGAATCAGTTAACATTATTAGCAAACTTATTGCATTTTCCATTAAGATGAAATAGGGTTAAAGTTTAACTTTAAAATAAAATTTCTTTATTCCATATCATTAATAGAAAAATGGAGAAAAATATGAATACATATTATAGTACTCGGTCAAATTTGCTCCGTTCCTCCCCTAGATTCATACACGTGTTGAAACATTCTCTACGCAAGAAACCTACCTAACAGTATGTTTACAATTCTTGTCCCAACACCCACGGGAAGAAAACTAAAGAAGTCTGGAAATCTCTCTGCTTCTAATTTTCTCCAGCATGAAGTTTCTCATCCGTTTAATGATTTGATATCTCATTTTATCGTCCAGAAGTCTGTGTTTTGAGTCACCAGCATTGATGGGGTAACAATTAGCTCCATCCACAATCCTTTCCCCCCTCTTTTATCTAATCCCCGGTGAAAACTTAGTCTAGTCCTTTGTTCTGTGTTTATGTTGGTGTTGATGTGATCCTCTCAATATCCACACTTGTTCTTGGTTAGGCTTAACAATAAAATCTATGTTTTAGACGAGATCGCACACTCTCTCTTGCACTCACTCTCCATTTTAAACCACTTAGCTTCGTGATGATCTTACTGTAAATCTCGTTTGAGGTGCCAACATGCCTCATTTTTTCTTACAGTCCTCGCCTTTTTGTATAGGATATCAGGAAGGTTTCGTCAGTTAATCCCATCTTGACGTGCCTCACTTTTGCATCAGGGCTTCACTCTGACAGCTGAAAAGGTTGCTTTTTAATTGAGAAATGCGGTGAACTAATTAGTCTTAGCGAGGAAACACGAAAGACAATATTAAATTTAGTTCTCATTAAATGAGTCATTGAACTTTATCTTTTCTTCGTTCAATGTGATTTTACATGAATGACTTCAAATAAAAAATTCAATTACTGAACAATGAGGTCTTTTAATGAGGATTTATTGAAGTTCTTTTATGAAGGTTTCCAATGTAATTTTGTGTTGGACAATGAGGTCTGCTGTCTTTACATCAATGTTTTTTCGCTCCAGAAGTTTGATACCTAGGTCTTTCATCAAGTCTTCATGTAATTGGCTCTTGCATCTCCCTTGATTTTTGTTACACTATTCCACTCTATTATGTATATGCAAAGTTTCTTCGTGGAAATAATTACCTTGAACAACTTTTAGGAAATCTTGCATTCTATTCCTGGGAGTGTGGGCAGTTGGTTGAGGCAAAAATTGTATATATTTTTCTCTTTTTTCAGTTGATGTTTCACACATATGAATAAAGTATATGTTCTTGGCAATTGGTTTTTCTTTTTTCTATTCATCAATATCTTTTGCAAATTCAGTTTCTCTATATTCTGTGACTGTACCAATGGTCTCTGCACCGGACAAAGATTTACTGTTTATTTTCTTCTGAAATAGGGTTACAGTTCGGCAGATCATAGAGGTGCCATTCTGCATGACTGGGATTTCCAGGATATGGGAACAACTGAAGCAGCTGAGGTACTCCTCATTTCTCAAAGCTAGTTGATTTTGTTGGAAGTTATTTCCTTCAGACGTTAGGAATTTGCAGAATGCATTTCAATATGCTTTAGTGAGTGATTTAATTGAGTAAAGATTTTTTGAGTAAAACCTAGATGTTATCTTCTCTTTCGAAAGTTATAGAGGTATTTGATTTTCTCTTCATTATTAAACAAGCAGAATCTGTCTGTGGCATGCCTATTATGCTGCCTTTAGTTGGTAGTGTGATAGATGTCTATATCGATTGTGACAAAGAGCAAGTCATTGGTAGGCGCAATATACTGTTGAAAACTTCATTGCCAATGAATTTAGCTCGAAATATAACCTAGAAAATGAATGCTCCGATACTTGAGCTTTTACTGTCCAGCTATCAACTTGACGGTCATCCCCATTGAAAATGCAAGAACAAGAGTAAATCATTACGGGATCATCACACCTACAGTTTTAGCACATCTATTCTGTAGCCCCAATGATCTGTGTATCGAGTTGAATGCTGTGCAAGTATGGTGCTTATGCTCATGTGAATGAACACTTTCCTGGTTGTTGGTATGGTTTATGATGGTTTTTTATGGGATCATGTGTTTGTTTGGTAGAAATCATCTTTGGAAAAAAGGGTTATGGTGAAGGCCATTTTAGAACTTTCAATGACTGATCCTTAGACATTTCACCTGCTCCGTTATGAAGGCCATTTTTTGGAATGTTTCCTTCAGGCAGATGCGTGACATATAGAAAACCATCATTCATTGGCAGTTTAAGTCATATATTTGGTGAGCAATAACGAGTGAATATGGATTTTAATACGTATCACACAGGAGTAGCTCAATCCTGGTCATGTGTTTCCTTGTTTAGTTGACTTGTTCTGACCTATAATAATCTTTGTTCTCCGGTTGTGTCATATTAATGACATTTCTTCTAAAAAGGGAAAAAGAAAGTCTGACTGAACGTTGTTTGGAGTATGTATATTTTGTCGTATTAATAAACTTTCCCTTTCTTAGAGTTATATATATATTGTCAGCGCTGTGCTTGTTATTTTTGTGCTGATCTAAAGTTCTCACTTATTCTGACTTGTCTTGATTTGCTTGAGTCAACGGTGGTGACGCGAGTATTTTAAAAAATATAGTTATATGTGGTAATCACGTAAGTTTTTTTCCCTAGTTTCTCATTACATCATGTGAGACTTGATCAATTTCTGAACACGTTAAGTTTTTTGTCGATCAATTGTCTTTCTGGTGATGATTGACATGAATTTCTGAATCTTTAGTCGACAGCATTAAATGTCCCACGATTTCCTTATGAGACATACGATTTATTTTCCTTCAAATCAGATCGCAGACCAAAAGCATGCTTCTCTTGATCAAGATCAAAGCTCCATGCTCAAGGTGATATGCAGTCAACGTGATCGGTTCCGAACTCGCCTTCGAGAAACAGAAGAAGTACGTTCACTCGCCATATGCCGCCATGCTAATAATGAAACATCTTCTCATTCTCCAACTCTCGGATCGCAAATTTTCTTGCAAATTGCTCATTCTTGGTGGATCGTTCCTCACTTTTGCTATATGTCTTAGGAAGTAAGACAATTGAAAGAGAAGATCGGATCACTCAGTATTGAACTGGAGAGAACCAAAGCTGATAATGTAAAGCTCTATGGAAAGATTCGATATGTCCAGGACTACAGCCTTGAAAAGTTGGTCTCCAGAGGACCCAAAAAGGTTGGTGCGTTTTCTCATGCAACTTTTCCTCTGTCTCCTGGTTCACCATCATTTTTTCTTCACATTTTCCTCAGTTCTCTGAAGATCTTGAAGCCGGGTCTACCTCAGATTTCGAATCCAAGTATAAGAAGATTTATGAGGAAGACATAAATCCCTTCGCTGCTTTCTCAAAGAAGGTATGTTCTTGCATTGCTCACTGCATCGTCGACTAAACTGATGCCATTTATAGGATGTAATAGATTATTTAATCTTTGTCTATTCACTATGATCGGTTATTGGAACCGTGCAATCTATCAGGCTTGCATACATTTCACTTCTAGAATTATGATACATGAAAAAATGTTGATTATTTTTTTTTCAGGAAATGGGTGGGGTATCTTGTGTAAGTGTCATATGATAGATAATACTATGCTATCAAGAGAAACAGGCGCCGGTACTTGATTCCCAGTTATTGCAATATCGCTCCAATTTGTCAAAACCTTTTTAGGGTTCCTGCAATTGATTCCATATAAGGTATTAAAACCCACGCTTGAGAAACACAGAAGTCAAACAAGATCAAATTAAAAGTTTCGTTCTAGTAGTTGTGGTGGTGGTTACTTCACCTACATTTATGCTGCATTGCGTCCTCTATCTTTTGAATCTCTTCTGATTTGTCTGACTTTGTACAGGAAAAGGATCAGAGGTACAAGGATCTAGGACTTAGAGATAAAATCACACTCAGCAGTGGCCGATTTCTTCTGGGTAACAAGTATGCCACCATCTTTGACTTTTGCATCCATCAACCCTTTTGCTAGTCATCGGAAATTCCTGTCACTTTTTCTTGTACAAGTCAAAACCTTCCGGAGCAAGTGCCATTTATATTGTTCTTCATTAGACTAAGATTAGCTGGATATACTGCATTTACATATGTCTTTGTCCTTTCCCTCCGTGAAAACTTTACAGAAAGAAAAAAATCTAACAACTGTTTAGAAAAACCCATAAAAACTTGAGAAGATGCATTCTGGGCACAATCTGTATCAAATCTTGAATTAGAAGATAATAATTTTATTTTATTTTATTTTTTAATTTTTTTAAAGGGTGGATGCAGACCATGGCTTTTAGAATGAGCTAGTCATATATATATCTTTTTTAGTAATAGAATTAGATCCCAGTCAAGCATATAAGGCACAAAAGTGTTCATGAGCCTTCTGGCATCTGTTGGCACTCAGCTTCACGGGAAGATAATTTTCCTATTTTGTAAAGATGACCAGATATCTTCATCGTTGACTTTACATGGACTTTTTCTTAAGCATGGTTGAAAATTCTTCTTCTGTTCCTTCTTCGCAGATACGCTCGAACTTTCATCTTCTTCTACTCGATCGGGCTGCATCTCCTCGTGTTTGCCTGCCTTTACCGGATGTCCGCATTAAGCTATCTCAGGTTCAGGAAAGAAAAAAAAAAAGAAAAATCATCTGCCCATCTTTTCAACTCCCGACTGCCCGTTGACTTATCTCCCCTCTTTCCATTGGCAGCAATGAAAACATGCACCAAGAACACATTGTACGCGCTGGGTCATCATAGAAAACTGCAGTAATGCATTACAATTCCGGAATCCACTGCGAGAGTCAAGGGAATCAATCTGACGGGTCAACGGAGATGCGTTTCCTGACCAGAAAAGGAAGGTGGTGATAATGTAAATGCATGGCGTTGGTTTCCTTTTTTTTACTTTTTTTTTCTCTCATTTACAGTGACTGTGCTGTCATCTGATCATAAATCCAGAAAATCCTGAGCTCATTCTCCGGTGTTCTTCCCTGATTCAACTAGAAAATGCATTCTGAACTCAAAACTGTTGTTTTGGGGAGTTGGTAACTCATTCCAAGATTCGACTGGAGGGATAGTGCGATGGTAACCCATTCCAATAAGACATTTCAGGAATGCATTATATACAACCCCGAGCTGGAGGAAGAGAGAGAAATCAGAGAGAGAACCCGTAGGAACACAGTTTGAAGGGCTTTCGAGACTTCCTACCCTCCTCACTGGCCTTCTTTGGAGTTCAGTTGGCCCATTGGGCCGTTGACCGGTCCACTTGGGCCGGCTTCCTCCTCTGTCGGAAATGCCTGCGGATTGGGGTCGTATCCGCATTCCACCAGCGTGAATGGAGGGACCTCATTACCGTTTATGTTTCATCAGTAATTCATTCTGAGATCACATTCTATGAACGCATTCCGAGAGATCATAACTGGCTACATACTATGTAATGCACAAGGGAGCTTATATGTTGTTTTGAGGATTTGTGCTCAAAGAAGGGTGGCGGTAAAACTATTCCAGTAACGCATTCCGAAAATGATTACCCATTCACCAAAAACATTACACGTTTGAGACGCATTTCTATCTAACCCATTACAAAATTCACTACAAAATTAGAGAGAGAGAGAGAGAGAGAGAGAGAGAGGTAGATTCAAAGGCTGATCGTATGATTTGAGGGGAAGAGTGGGTTGGGGGTGCGGGGTCGAGATATTTATTATAATCAACGAGTCGGATGGGGTTGGCGCTGTGGTTCGGTAACTTCACCGGTAATGAGTTCCATCCCCATTGGGATGCCAACTCCGACTCGGACTCTCGTTCCAAGCTAAATTTGACGATTGTCAACTCTTTGACGTGGCAAGAGCCCATTGGACGAGAGACGTGGCCGAACCACCCGATATTCAAGCGACCTCTTCCGTAGGCCTCCTATATAAATCCTTCTCTTTCTCTCTCTCTCTCTCTCTCTCTCTCTCTATCTCGCTCTCTTCCTTTCTCTCTCTATTTTACTCTCTCTCTCTCTCTCTCATCTTTCTCAAGAGTTGGTTGCTTAGATCGAAGTCTGCGGGGGGTTCATCGGCGCTGCTAAGGTTTGGATCTCCTTATATTCTGGTTTGGTTAGGGTTTTTTTCTCTCTCTACGATTTGCCGAAGCCTGGATCAGGAGGAGGCTCATCTCTGACGATTTTCCGCTTGAGAATTGTCGATCTGCGATTGAGTCTCTTAGGTTTTCCAGGATTCGTCTTAGAAGAGGAAGATGGCGGGGGGGTTCAGGGTGCTGCATCTCGTCCGCCCTTTCCTGGCTTTCCTCCCTGAGGTTCAGAGCGCCGATCGGAAGGTTCCGTTCAGAGAAAAGGTGATCTACACGGTGATCTCTCTCTTCATTTTCCTGGTCTGCAGCCAGTTGCCCCTGTATGGAATACACTCCACGACGGGCGCAGATCCGTTCTATTGGATGCGTGTTATCATGGCGTCGAGCCGTGGGACGGTCATGGAACTCGGAATCACCCCCATTGTTACATCGGGCCTGGTGATGCAACTTTTGGTCGGGTCAAAGATCATCGAAGTTGACAACAGCGTGCGAGAGGACCGCGCCCTCTTGTAAGTATATCTGGAATCTCTTAGGTCGCTGATAATGGTTGTCTAACTCGTGGATGGGTTTGCTTTTAGATTTTTTGCAAAATAATTGTAAGATAAGCCGGATCAGGATGAGAGGGACATAGATTTCGAAGTTTTAATGTAAATCTTGTGCGACAGCGGGTTTCGGGTACAGTTTTCGCATTCGGATGCATGGTTTTTGGTCAATCTCATTACAGCTAGTTGTTTCTTTGTACAAAGCAAGAGCCTGTTACTTGATGCGGCAACCGATCAATGAATTTCCGCTGAGTAATGGTTCCACCCCGATGAATTTGGTCCTGCATGTCTTTCCTTGAAGACCTCATTTCATGCTGTGATGCTAGAATTTCCAAACATTGTCCTTGCATCAGGAAGTGGATTTCCTTTTGTTTGAAGAAGCACGTCAATGTGCTAATTATTGTACTAAAGTGATATTCCAATGTTATTGGTTAGAGGGCATGTAGTAATAGTCCTTTTTAAAAAATTAATAACAGTGTAAAAGGGGAATTTTTTCGTAAAACCAAATAATTTAACTATTGCGTAAACTCTGAATGGATTCATGCGTGCTAACAATAGTCAATGTGTTTTTTTTCAGCGAAGTGTTTTTTTTTCAAAATAACAGAATAAATCATCAAGACTTGCGATTCGCTCGAGCCCCGTTCAAGAAGTTTGGGCATTCAAATTTAGTTTTCGTTTTGAATTAAATTTAGGGATGTAATTATCAATCCAGTTTTCATGACGGATTCGTGCATGTTAATTGATACCTTATCCCTTTAATGTTTGACGGACATAGGCATTGACCAAGGGCTTACTGCCCTCGGTTTTTGTTTTGCTTGACCTGGCTGAGATAGCGGGGGTCGTGTTCTTATAGTGTTGTTTCTCTATGTTATCCGTCTCTGATATGCCAAGACAAACTTGATCGCTTTAGTAAAAGGGATAATAGCAAAAAAGAAAAACCCCTTTCTGACATAAATTTCTGATTTTATTTTAATAACGATTTCTGTAGGAATGGTGCGCAGAAACTACTGGGCATTTTAATTGCTGTTGGTGAGGCTGTTGCTTATGTCCTTTCTGGGATGTATGGAAGCGTGGCCCTACTCGGTACAGGAAATGCAATTCTTATCATTCTGCAGCTTATCTTTGCTGGTATTATTGTCATCTGCTTAGATGAACTTCTTCAGAAAGGATATGGTCTTGGCTCTGGCATATCATTGTTTATTGCCACCAACATATGGTGAGTTTACCCATTCTGCATTTGAGTATCTTTTTCCTCTCCACCAAAAGGGACAATACCTCACCTGCGTTTCATTCTGTCATCAGTGAGAACATCATTTGGAAAGCTTTCAGTCCCACAACCGTAAACACTGGACGAGGTGCTGAGTTCGAAGGAGCAGTTATTGCCTTATTCCACCTTCTTATTACACGAACAGACAAGATCCGGGCCCTGCGGGAGGCCTTTTATCGCCAGAATCTTCCAAACGTCACAAACCTTCTTGCAACGGTTTTCGTCTTCCTCATTGTCATATACTTTCAAGGATTCCGAGTTGTTCTCCCAGTGAGGTCGAAGAATGCCCGTGGCCAGCAGGGTTCTTACCCAATCAAGCTCTTTTACACATCTAATATGCCCATCATCTTGCAGTCAGCGCTCGTTTCCAACCTCTACTTTATTTCGCAGGTAAATATCGGCATTCTGAATACATATGGTGCCTATTTGTTGCCATAGATGTCTAAATTCCTCCCTCCCTCACCCCCTTTTTTTTTTCGCTGCAGTTGCTTTACAGGAGGTACAGTGGAAATTTCCTGGTTAATTTACTTGGCAAATGGAAGGAATCGGAGTATGGCAGCGGCCAGTCTATCCCTGTTGGTGGGCTTGCTTACTACATTACAGCACCCGCTAGGTAACAAACATACCAACCTTCATCCGATGCTTATTTCTTTTAAACTTGTGATCGGAATTATCTTAGTTTGACATTATGTGCTGTTTGGAAAATTTACCTGTATATTCTTCCTTTCTATTTACTAATCGTAGACGTATCCTTTCTGGGTTTTGATTCCGCAGTTTGGCTGAGATGGCAGCGAGTCCCTTCCACGCTCTCTTCTACATTGTCTTTATGCTCACGGCATGTGCTCTTTTCTCGAAGACTTGGATTGAAGTATCAGGATCCTCAGCAAGGGATGTGGCTAAGCAACTGAAGGTACTCCAAAGGCTCAACTTTCTTCCATGTGCTAATGCCATTTACGGAAATATTGCTTAGGTCGTTGCTGTTGAGCTAAGGGATATTAACGCTTCAGCCTACCTCCTTTAGAAATATAAGTAGGCATGATATCTAAAATATGCATGATATCAGATGGTGTGTCACGACAATATTAGGTTTTTTTTCATTCTTAATCTTGCACGAAATGCATTGATGATAAAAAATCTCCTGCTCGCTTATTTTTTTCTGTATTCAATTCTCGGTCCGAAATGAAACATTCCATTTATTTATTTTTTTCCATTCCAAATCGAAACTTTGGCAATAAAAATATGCTACTTGCTACTTTTTTCCTTGCTGACTTTATCAGTCAAATCAAATCATTGAACCCTGATATAGAATGCTTCAATGCTGGTATCATCTCCTCGCTTATTCTCCTATTAAACCGATGAAATCGATCGATCCATGGAATTCTCCTCAATCTTCAGCTCTAGCAATCAAATCATATAACCGACGATCAGTCGTCGCTGTTCTTTCAATCAGGCCACCGGCGCCGCCGCCGCCACCCCCTTCTTTCTCTCTCTCTGAACCTCAATCTCTCTACACCAACCATTTCAGGAGCAGCAAATGGTGATGCCGGGCCACCGCGAGTCGAACCTGCAGAAGGAGCTGAACCGCTACATCCCCACGGCGGCGGCCTTTGGCGGCATGTGCATCGGAGCTCTCACCGTCCTCGCCGACTTCATGGGCGCCATCGGCTCAGGCACCGGCATCCTCCTGGCCGTCACCATCATCTACCAGTACTTCGAGACCTTCGAGAAGGAGAGGGCCAGCGAGCTCGGCTTCTTCGGCCTCTGAAACCCCCCCCCCCCCCCCCCCCGCCCCCCACCCCTCCTCGGCCTTCCTCCACAGTTTTTGGCGAGTCGAGAGAGAAAAAAAAGGAAAAAAAGAGATCTTATTAGGCAGCCTTCCCCTTTCTCTTTTCCCTTAACCTCAACCAAGCTTGAGCTCTAGATGTAATGTTATTCTTCCTTAGGATTTTCCTTCTGTTCGAATGAGACTCGGTTGGGTGCCCAAGTAGCTCCACAGTGACACACGCTGTTTCTAAACCTCCACCAGCTCCAGAAATCTCAAGCTAGTAGAGTCAGAGGGTCCTCGTCAGGCCTTTCTCTTCTTTCTCTCACTACACCACAAAGCGGGGTAAGAGAGAGAGAGAGAGAGAGAGAGAGAGAGAGAGAGAGAGAGCACCTCCCTCTCGCTCCTGGTCACCCTATTTCTCTCTCTTTGACATAGGTGTGTAGGCGCGTATTCTTTTCATCTTCTTCGCAAACTTATGACCTAGCCGCATGCATCAATATAAGTATATTTATTTCATTTTATTTCGTACATGGGGCCTAGTCACATTCATGGATGGGCCCGGGTTGACTGTGAAGTTCACGGCCTAGCTGGCCCTTACCAAATCCTGAGATGCAGTCAATGCTTCTTGACCCGCCTAGTAAATATTAGGCCACTAAAATAGTAGGACAGCAGCAGCAGCCAGCGAGCAGCTTGAGAAGGGTCATCTGAACACGTTGACCTAAAGTGGCGGTCCGGACGTCTGGATCTTGGATCGGATCGGTCCGAATCGGACGAGTGGAGGGAGGGGCGGTGCGAGGTGCAGCCCTCTGTCCTGGGTTGGGTTTGAATTGCAGGTCAAATCGGTGCTAGGGGAGAGGAGTCAACTGGGTCGGGCGGAGTGGGGAAGATGCGGTCAGTGTTTGTGGGCCCCGAGGAGAGAAGGGCAACTGGGGAGATTAAAGGTCAAAGATTGAATGGGGCGTCTACTTGTAGGGATATGCTCTTCGTTTTCTCTGTTGACTTGTTAGGCTATACAAGCCAGGAGAGTCCCCCCTAACTCTCTCTAACTCTTCTCTCTCTTTCTCTCTCTCTGGGTATCTTCTCTTTCTCTCTCTCCCCTTTAACAAGATAGACAGAAGAATCTTTCTTAATCAAGCTTCTCTCTCTCTCTCTCTCTCTCTCTCTCTCTCTCTTTTGGGATCATCTTTGATCTCTCTCCCCTCAACAACAAGGACAACAGATGCTTTCCGAATCAAGCTCCCATGTGTATCTTTGTTAATTTCTCTTCGACATAGGACTTGAGCCCCTTCCAAACTCCACATATTTGGATGAAGTCTTCGGGTAGCTTAAGCGATATGGGTGGCCTCTCCGGAACATGACGATCGCCACCTGAACTAACTATTGGTCACCAAGGCCGAAGAGGGATAACTAAATTGGTGTTGAGGGCACAACGATAGAGCTCATAAAACAGTTGAGGTGAGCCCATCATGTTCATGCTGTGGAATGAAGGAAGGTGTAGAGTGTGGGGGTGACCAATTCTGCCAGTGACCAGTTCTCAACCCAAAAGCTCAATTTTGTAATCCCCTACAAAGTAAAAGTTAACGAGGGGAAGGGGATGGATTCACATGATACAGAGATCCAGCAAATACACTCACTGGCCCCGGATGACAATAGGTAGTCAATCTAACTAACATATCAGACTAATAAAGTCCTCGTCGATGCTAACAAAGCTTGGTACGGTAGATTTTGCTTTACGTTCACATGCCATACATGAAGGTCAACCAAGCTCCAAGGATACTTATTAACACAAGGAGTGGCATGGAGGAGTTGACACAAATTCCCAATGAGCGTAAGGAAGAGGGGCTACCACAATGAAGGGCTGCACCTGTCTAGTTGACAACAATTATGTGCATGTGAGAAAACAGATATATTAGTTGAGGAGGTGAATATTCACAGCCCCCCAAACAATGTATCATGTCCTTGAGTTGTTCCCCATCATATGGTCAGCCAAAACTTAGCTATGTATTATTGGCCTTTCATCAATGAAATGACTACTTTTACGAAAAAGAAAAGAAAAGAGAGAGAACACCACATCCCTAGTGGGTAATACGACGACAATAGTGAGCTCCCCTCTTGGGTGATAGGCGGAGGTAGAGTTGAGTTTGGCAGCAATGCCCACTGCAGCAGCATGATGGCATCCATGGCATCCATGGCAAGCAATATAATGGTGGCAGAAAGCTACCCTCATGAGTGACAAGTGGAGATGGAGTTGAGAATAGCAGTGACATCCACGATGACCACCTGATCCTCCTCTTCTAGTCACTATGTTCTCCTACTATGTGACAAACGAAGTTGAGGGAGTTGTGAAACAACGAGAATTATAAACCAAGTTTATTTAACTTAATTTGTGTTATGATTTTGTTGTTTTTTTATTGGCTCAGTCATTTGTGTGACTGGCGCATGGCAAGATCAGACTGTTTACTTCTTCATTTTAAGACTTCCCAATTAATTGTGTTCAATTTTTTTTTAACATCCTTTTTTCATCCTTGGGTGACAGATATTGACAATTTTGATTTTCAGTCATATTTCAATTTCTTCTTGTATCACATAATTGATGTGTATGATTTTGAGTGCAGATTTGAATGTTGTTTTATTTGTACATATTGTGTATTCTCTCCCTTCCCCTTCTTTTCCCCATGCTAAAATGCATCGTAATTGTCTTATTTTGTAGAGAGATATAATAACAATAGTCACGGATGAGATATGATAAATCTTCTATATATTTTTTTTTATTTAATTCTATGAGCATGCGAGAATGTGATTTAATACTGAAGTTGATACTCATCGTTGAGGATCTATCTGAACCACTAGACATTTTAAATTGGTTTCTTATATCTATGTTTGGATGTAAATGTAATCATTTGCTAAAAATCAATGACTAAAATATCATTAATCTTTTGCTATATCAACTGTTCTTTTTACCTTTCAAATGCTTCTAATTGTTCTTATTATTTCGCTACATATGAGTTAGTATATCTTCTTATAACTATCATAGAAAAATCTTATGATTTTTGTAACATCAAATGAATGATGTTTTGATGGTAATAAATATTCACAAGTTCAATTAAAAGATTGAATTAAGCCTAATCTTGAATGTGCTTGAAATGATGATAACATTAAAGTGCTCATATATAATTCAATATAATACTACTAAATATTCATACGAGAATTTATTGAACATACATCTGATCAATAATACTTAGTTTATACATTTGATTGATTTCATTGTGTTGATTATCATATTATATATTATTGTGGAAAGTGTTAAGACTCACAAAGTATGTCATAGTGAGAAAGTAATGGTAATTACATAAAAATCAATGAAATAACATTAGGTAAAATATGAATATAAAGGGTTACTTAGTGTATTATGTACTTGTGGCATTAAATCATTACTTTCAAATAATTTTGATATTATTCTAATTGATTGAATTTAGGTTACCTATTGAGTTGAACATAATTTTCTAGATATTAAATAATATATTTAGAAACTTATTTTAAATATATTTAATCACTAAAATCATGTTATAAATATTGAGAGCATGATTCAAGATATTTACTTGATGATCTTATTTTACTTGAGGTGATTTAGATAAATTTTGATTGCCAAGTCATCATCTTATTAAGATATATATTATCAGCCCCATTTTGATGATATCAAATCCTGATTGGTATTTGACTAAATTGATATTATTCAGATATTTATACTATGCTTGAAATAAATCATATATTAGTTTTGCTTAAAGAGAACTCAACTTATAAAAAGGCATATTGTATTGATTTTTCAGCATTTGAATTTCTATTCATTTCTAGAAACATTACTATTGTGAGACAACAAAAAATAAAAAAGTTGAGAATTTGATCTCTCTATAAATATAACTTTCTAATAACTAAGTAGAGTTAACTATCTAATTTTAATCCCTCCATAACCTCAAGAATTGTATTCAAGTTATTTATCAATATATCTGAAGGAAATCATGAGATATTTGTTGACTGGTCAAACTATGTTAAAGCATCAAGTTGAAGAGTATTACTCAAGTATTCAGTAACCATCATCAACCTGTTCAAAAGGATAATACTTTCCATTTTTAACTAGTATCCTTATGAGAGGAGGATAATAAATATCAAGTCTTCATCTTCATCTTTTTCATTTGACATTTTCAATGCACTCCGAGTCAACATTATCTTTCATAAATTATCTTAGTTTTATTATTTATTGTGAAATAAATGTGATACTAAACTCTGATTTATCATAAGTGAGAGCTGTCCCTATAATGATAGTGTGGTCTCTAAGAGTAGTGAATCTAGAAGGAAATTTTGAGATGAAATTTTGTGAGAATTGAGCTTGATAATCTATGGTGTGATACCCTAGAGTTGTGAATCTTAAAGAGAGATTATAGGTGAATCTTCAAGCAAGTTGAGTCTATTAATCATTGTTTGTGATTAGATAATCACAATTAGTAAAACCTAATATTGATTTTATTATTAGAAAGCAGACATAGATAGTTGATCTAATCACAATAAAAATATAATATATTATAAGTGAACTAAGAGACTCACATACCCATTATCCTAAGATAAAAGTAAACCTCTAAGAGACCTCTAAGAACGAAATAAGAAAGTAGTCGATCAACTCAACCCCATCCTTATTAATCTTAGTGCAGGTCAGAACCCAATAATGATTATCCACTTTTATTATACATTTGATAGAATTGATTTTTGAGCTATTAAAAGAATGAATATCTTACTTTAAGTGGCATATGATCCACATTGTTTTCTAACCAATTCAAGATGTCTTATCTTTAATTTGGTGAATTGTCTTGTGATATCTACCATACTTTGTTTTCATTTGTCTATTTTCACTACTTGTCCTACATGACTATTCTTTCAATAAGATGGACAAGAGATAATTTTTGAATCAAGCTTCTTTGTGTCGATCTACATCTCTCTCTCTCTCTCTCTCAGACACACACACACAATCTCACTCTCACTCTCACTCTCTCTCTAGATATCTTCTCTGTCTTTCCCCTCAACAAGATTGATAAAAGATAGTCTGAATCAAGCTTCTCTTTGTATCTTTTTGTGTCTATCTTGATCTCTCTTTGTCTCTCCCTTAGGTATGAAAATACAAATGAGATTCAAAACAAGCATATATCCTCTCTCAAGATGAGATATTTAAATGACGCACTTTCTCCTACCTCAACATGTTGAACAAATTGAAAACCAGATACTGAACTCTATCTCAACCATCACTGTGAGTAGTAATAATAATAACGAACAACAAAAACAACAATTCTGAAGACCCTAGACAAAAAACAACTGACGACTTTAAATCCAAAACCCCAAAATAATAAACATCAATAAACCAAGGATCAATTTACTCGACTCCCACCCACCACCACCACCAGCCCCCGCCTCACCCACCTACGTACATACTATATATACACATCCACATAAATGGCATATATATATGTATATATATGCATGCATAGATGGTTACTGAGAGAAGGTGGTGACGGTATTACCTAGCATACCGTTTCTTCCCACCAAGTCAATGAACGCTGCCAGCAGCCCCAAGAATTGGGGGGGTGGCCTCCTTGGTCTTACCGCCGCCAGTCCTGCAATGTGGGAGGGAGGGAGAAAAACTCACTGCCACTCAATTTGTCGCCTCCACGGGAGGCGTTGGTCCACTCCATCAGGTTCATCTGGAGGTACCGCAATATCTGCAGGCTCTCCCGGAAGTCATCCCACCCAAGTGTATGGATATCCATGTAGGCGTGATATCCTTGTAGGCGTCGTCAGAGGCCTGGGGAGGACACGTGGCAGGCCCCCCCCCCCATCTTAGGAGAACATACTAGACTTCGGAAATATTCCACAAGATTTGACATCAAATAAATCTCATATGATTTAATATTTACATGAAGAAGGGCAAATATTGGTAGTGGTACCACATAACGAGGCCACCGATGACAGAAATCTGTTCCCAAGAAGGGTAATTGGTTGGTGTACGGAGTGAGGAGATGTTTCCTATAAAGTGAATATATCCGTAGGTATAATCTTCCTTCAAATGTTTTCCGGGAAAGAATGTAGGATCATATGGAACATTCTTCCTTGAGGATTTTCATCCATCCCGCATTCATCATGGTGTTCATTTTTATAGTGCCATGAAGTCAAAGAGGGAGCATGTTTATCGGCCAGATAAAAAGGGTACGAAAAGAAGGTCAACCATGGAGAACCTGTCCTTACATAATTGTCAATGGAGTTGAAGCATAAGGAATAATCTAGTTTAGATACACGAAAGATGAGAATATGAAAAATAGAAAGAGGACTATTGATGAAGAATATGCTTTACAAGTGGTAAAATCCCGGAGGAGCACTTCCCCAGTAACTCGATCGAAAATTTCATGGCAAATAGTAAATGATCTTTCTATAAGGGTTACAGGCGGAAATATCAATGCAGGGATGAAAAATGAAATTAGTTTCAATATAGAGCAGATAATTAAAGTGGATGAATACACGTTTTGTCATTCCATAAAGGTAGTTTCCTTTCGATGCTACTAAATCAATTAGATGGGATTATCGACAGGAATCGAGGGGCGAATTTCAGCAGAAGTATGAACTCCATGCTTCAAATACTTTGAGCATTTTGATAGAAAATTAAATGATTTTTAGAAAGAAAAGGCTTAAAAGCAGAAAAAAAATAATTTAGATATTGACTAATGGTATAGGTTTGGGATGAGACGGTGAAAGGTAAAGATTAGCAATAAACTCATATCGATCCCAGTAAGTTTGCATAAAAGAAATGTTGGATGATCACTATAAGAAAAGTAACTCGTCTCTCTGTTGGACATAGATGATGCCAATGCTCTTTCAACTATAACTCACGTCTACTCTGTCACATCTTCATATGAAATATTATCAACACCCTTTTCACGATGCTACTTTTTTATTTTTTCTATGTGATAAGCAATCAAACCTTTTTAGATTTTATTTTTCACCTTGATGGTGTTAACATTCTACACAAAATGAGAAACTTCATATTGTTTCCTTAATGTTTTCTTATTTGTTGCGAGCTTAAAAGGCATCTGTAGTTTTTGGAAACTAAAACCATTTTAACCTAAAAGACAACTATTTGTTGGCTGTATAATCGAAAGGTAGATGTTCATGAAGTTATTTGCAGTTGAGAGTGTAACCCCGAAGGAAACTTCACATGCCGATCCATCACTGGGAAGGACCGCGTAAAGGATTAAAAGAAAACCATGGAAAACACATACCTCCTCTGCAAGACGACAGGCGCAATCTGGAGAATTCAGTGCATCGTAATATAACTATGAGAAGTTCAGCGCCGCCCTCAGCCAGAGGGGATGCGCCCCTGGCAGCCCAGCATGAGCAATGTCCTTGAGATATTAAAATAATAATAAAAAATATGCGGAAAGAGCGCGTTAGATTTTATCACGTTACTGACGTGGAACAACTGGGTCAAATGATCACATGCATAAGAACGGACCTGTGCAGACTTCTACGCCTCCAGGGCTCTCTCCGCAGCATCGTTCCTCGCGGGACCAGAGTTGCGTTCCGCGATATACGAAAGTGCATTTCAAACGACTGATGATCTCCCAACCTGTTGTAGTCGGCCTTCATCTTGAGGTACGAAACCTTGGCCTTAGCTGAGTTGGCCGAGGGGATGAAGTGGGAGTCAAGTAGTTTCAGGATGGGGTCACAGATATTACTGAGCTCAGCCCCAATCTTACTAAGGTAATCCTTGCATAAGGCAGCTTTATCCCTATTGCCACGGCTCTCGTCTTTCTCCACAGAACGGATGGTGTCCCATGAACCACAGAGAGCAGTGATGATCTTCTCGTACGGGATCAGCAAAAGTTTTTCCTCCTCCACAGTGAGCTCCTTGGACTCCATCGTTTCCACCACCTTATTCATGAAACCCAGCATCTCATCGTACCGGTTGGCCGTCCTGGCCAGTTTAGCCATGCGGACATTCATCTCCCTCGAGGACACAGCCGGAGACATGTTGGCCCTTTCTTTGTACTCAGAACTTGGCTCGGGACTTTCCGGAAACTGTAAGGAGAAGGAAATTCGATTCAGATTCTTCCACTGAAAAAGATGAAAATAAGAACGAACGATTAAACAAACTGTTACAGACGGCTCGAGAAGAAAGAGCCGCAATCAAACGGAAGTCATCCCTAATACTTCAAGATCCTTACAAGATCCAATCACCACCTCCATTCATGCCGAGAATTTCAAAAGGGAACATCAGCAATGCACGGAAGAACAGACAGAAATGGACATCAACAAAATACATAAGAAATTAGCAGGGTCCAATCCCCAGCATCCGTTCAAACAACTCAGTTGATTAATATCAATGCACTTAATACATTCAAAATAAGAGAAAGTTACGCAAAGTGCACGTTTGTTTTCATCAAATTACTGACTTGTAACATGTGGCTCAACCCGAATGCAGGGTAATACATCTGTACAGACTCGTAGGCCGCTAGGGCCCTCTCCGCAGCATCTATCCTCGCGGCACCAAAGTTATATTCCGCTATACAGCTGTGACATTTGCAATAAGATTTGTCAAACAAGTTTCTAAAACAGCCACAAGTGCCTTTCAAAGAACTGGTGATGTCCCAACCTGTAGTATTCGACCTTCTTCTTATTGTAGAAATACTTGGTCTCCGTTGAGGTGGCCGAGGGGATGAAGTGGGAGTCGAGCAGTTTCAGGATTCTGTCACAGATGTTACTGATCTCAGCCCCAATCTTACTCTGGTACTCCTTGCATAAGTCAGCTTGAACCCAATCGCCACGGTCCTTTACACTAGAAGAGAGCATGAGCCAGGGATTTTCGCGACTACTGATGACATTCGTGTACGCCAAGAACAAAAGGTCTTCCTCCACCACAGTAAGCCCCTTCGACCCCATCGTTTCCACCACCTTATTCATGAACTCCAGCATCTCCCCGTACTGCCGGGCCCGGACGGCCAGTTTAGCCATGCGTACATTCTTCTCCCTTGGAGACATTTTAGCACCTTCTTTATACTGAAAACTTCTCTCGAGAATCTGTATGGAGAAGGAAATTCGATTCAGATTATTTTGTGTGAGAGACGAAAAAAAGAAGGAACGATTAAACCAACGGGAGCTAATGGCTCGAGAAGAAAGAGCCGCAATAAAACGGAAGTCATCGCGAATATTTCAAAATCCTCGAAATATCCCAATCACCTCCGTTCATGCCGAGAGAGAGTTTCAAAAGGGGAACCTCAGCAACGCAAGGAAGAACATACAGAAATGGACATCAACAGAACGCATCAAAGAACCAGCATACTCCAGAAAACCATTAAAACAAAGTAATGAACACACCATCAACGAATCGGAACAAGTCCACCGATTCAGAATTAGAAAAGCACGATCGATCAGAGAAGCAAACGGAGGGCAGGATCAAGATGAGAAACGAAGAGATTGAGAGAAAGAGACGGAACCTGGGAGAGGCCACAATTCCACACCCCAGAACTTCGAATCTCTGCGCTTCTGCTCTCTCTCCCCACCACCCCATCTGCTTCAAAAGGGCCGCGGGGCGGGAGAAGCCAACGGCGGAGGTCGTCAATTTTTCGCCAATCTTTCGGCGACACATGGAAGAAGACGGTTACACGTGGCAGAACTCGCGCATAACCCGAGGCAGAAAGCGGAAAACGGGCGTGGAACGGTCCGCTCGGGCTCTGAAATGAGGCCCGAAGAGATTTCTAGATTGGGTGCTGCCAGAAGGCCCGTTTTCTTGGCCCATTTCCATGTGGCCCGGGCTTCTTTCCGGCCTTGACACAGTTAAAATCGAGGCCCGATTCGGAGCGGCGCGTTGAAAGATGGATTTAATACAAGGATTACCTAATTTCTAAACCTATTTCGATGACAGGAATAAATTTTAAAATTGGAGAATAATGACGTGTCTCACGAATAAACCGAACCGGGAATATCCGGTCGAGAATTAAACCGGCGGGCGACGACAGTGTGGCACGGGAAAGAGAAGAGGGGTGGTCTCCTTTCTCTTACTATTTGAGCTTTCCAATCACGTAATGCATGGAAAACTCTCACGAGACTCCAGCCAAAGGCACCCTCTTTCTCTCTCTAACGCGCCCCTTCTCTCTCTCTCTCTCTCACTCACTCCCGGCTCACTGTTTTGTGGGTGGTCTCTCTCTCTCTCATCTCCTCTACAAATATCAGTCCCGGAAGGAGGTGGGCAATGTGCCACTATCTCTCATCTCCTCCAAAATACCAGCTCAGGCGGAAGAAGTATACGCTCTCTTTCCCTCTCTCTCTCTCTCTCTCTCTCATTCTCTATATATATATACACATATGTCACAGGTGGAAGAGGAAGCCAATGCTGTCTCCCTCATCTCCCCTTCAGATACCTAACTGGGGAGGAAAAGGAGGCTCATCTTCCTCTCTCTCTCTCTCTCTCTCTCTCTCTCTCTCTCTCTCTCTCTCTCTCTCTCTCTTCTCTCTCCCCCTGTGTCTGTATCATTCTCCTCTGTCACTCTCTTACTCCGATTTCGTGTCTCTATGTCTCTGCCCCTCTCCCTATCACTCTCTACGTAAATCTCTTTAGCGCTTGCTCCTTCTCTCCCTCCTCCAAGAACTCACCCCCTGTCTCTCTCCTCTCTCTCTCTCTCTCTGTAGCTAAGATTAAGATTACGTGTGTTTACTATTTCTGCGGTTTTTCTGTTCTCGGTTAGATCCCCGGGATTGAGTCGGATGTTTCCTCTTCTGGTGATAGTGAAGGCCCTTCTTCCCGTCGGGCCCCTCCTCATCGCGGCGGCGCTGCTGCTCCTCACCGGCGTCGGGGCGGCGGAGCTCCGGCAGCTCGAGCGGCGGGTCGACGACCTCGCCGCAGACGTGGCACGCTTCCTCTTCGACCCGTTTCCTGTCAACGGTCGGACAGAGGGCACTCCGCCGTTGACCTTCGATGTAAAGGACCACGGATAACAGGGTGGGTCTTCTCCCGCTGTCGACCCGCCTGCCGGTGCAACCGAAGATTTTTAAAAATGGATGTTCCGTAAATTATCCACCTTTTGCCTAATTGGACCCATCAGTCATCAACAACTAACCACTTGACGTAAATTTTCTCATGAGAAAAGAGTGATTGTTTAAACAAATTATGTTATTTCCAATGTTTGACGTGCTATTTAATATGATTTTGGGGTTTATTCATAAAGCTGGAAAATGTTGCATATAAGCTTTAATATGCCAAGGTAATGTATCTTCATGGCCATGCAAGTGTTTGGGCTGGCATGATTTCTTCTTCCGAAATCTACGTCATCTTATTGACATTTAATACACTTGAAAGAGAAGAAAACATTATGGTATGCTTGTAAAACATTAAGACATAGTGTGGCCCGGCCCAAACTCACACGGGCCGATTTTGCCGGTCCTGGGCCTCGGAATAAACCCAAAAAGGAAATCATCACCGCCCAGAATAATCTTCTATTGGGGAAGAATCTATCATATCAACCGCTGGATAGGGAGCGTAATCACATCTCCCTATCTCTCTCTCTCTCTCTCTCTCTCTCTCCTGGATTGATGCAAATAGACGAACTGGCCAGACATTTGGGCTTGACTTAAGCTTCGTATGAGTCTGGTCCATATCCTAGGCTTCTAGGAGTCTCTCTTTCCCTCTCTCCTAGACAGGTGCACATATACGACTAGGCCAGATATTTGTGCTTGTTTCGACCCAGGCTTCATATGACTCTCTTTCTCTCTCTCTCTGTCTCTCCCCCCTTCCTCCCTCTCTATCTCTCTCCTAGATTGGTGCACATAGACGGCTTGGTCAGACATTTGGGCTTGTTTGACCCAGGCTTCATATGAGTCTCTGTCTCTCTGTCTGCCTGTCTGTCTCTCTCTCGCCCCTTCCTCCCTCTCCATCTCTCCTATATTGGTGCACATAAACGGCTTGGTCAGACATTTGGGCTTGTTTGACCCAGGCTTCATATAAGTCTAACCGATATCCCATGCTTCATATGACTCTCTCTCTCTCTCTCCCCCTTCCTCCCTCTCTATCTCTCTCCTAGATTGATGCACATAGACGGCTTGGTCGGACATTTGGGCTTGTTTGACCCAGGCTTCATATGACTCTTCCCTCTCTGTGTCCCTCTCTCTCTCTCCTAGATAGACGCACATAGAGGGCTAGGCCAGATATTTTAGGCTTGACCCAGGATTCATATGAGTCTGGGTCCATTAGAATCTCGATGACCACTGCCGATCTTGCTCGCAGTCTACAGTACCTGATCCGGTTCGAGAAGGATGATCAAACCCACATGATACTCCATTCGGATCTACCAGTTTACCTTGTTTCAGGAATGCGTGTATAAGAAGATGAGGAGAGAGAAAAAAGATAACCTGATGACAGATTGTTGGAGGTCTGCTTGCCCTACACGTTTCATCCAGTCGTCGCCCGTGCGAAGAAGGCCACCGACTGCCTGCGGTTAGTGTTTAGTGGGGTACTTGGAGACCTGGTTTTCGCCTTCTACGGAGGCCCTGTCCGATCCACGGTCTCTCGTGACCGCCACGCTAAGGCAACGCCATCTGTGGTCCTCTCCCTCTCTTTCTGTCTCACTCTCTTCCTCTCTCTCCAGTTATTGGTCTCTGTATATTTCCTCCTCGGTTTCATCTCCCTGGTCCCCCTCTCTAGCTCTCATTTTACCCCCTTCTCTCTCTCTCTCTCTCTCTAGTTCTTTGTCCCTTTCTCTATAGTTTTCTCGTCCTCTCTAGCTCTCTACCTTTCCCTCTCTTTCGAGTCCTGTCTCTTTCTCCTTGGTTTTTTCTCCTTCTCTTGTTCTCCGTCTCTCACTAGGACACCCTACCTTCCCCCGCTCTCTACTCTCTCCGATCATTCACCAGTCATTAAATATAGCGTATGCAAATTCCATGCTTTACAGGGTATTTGAAATAAATAGCCTTCCAATAAACGTGAATTAACTACAAAAATGGTTCCGCCGATACTTATATAATTACATACCTGATATATTATCCCGAGAGAGAGAGAGCGAGAGGAAGAGAGAGATGAGGGGGAGGACAATCACTCTGTCCGAGTCACCAGGAGTCCGCCTCCCTTTCCCTTGAGGCGCAGTCGCCTCCGCAGGAAACCCATCACGGGACAGAGGGAGACGGAGAGACGGGGAGAGAGAGAGAGAGAGAGAGATTGACAGGATCTAGCTGTCCCCAACCTCAGGAAGAGGTTAAGACGGGGGATAAAGAGAGCCCCCTGCGGTGTTCCCTTCTGCGTTCTGTCTCGGGCTTTCGTAAGGCCCGCCCCATAACGGAGCATATTCTCTTTCCACGTCTCTCTCTCTCTCTCTCTCTCTCTCTTCTATTGGCCTGCCTTTTCTCCGACGGAATGCAGTCCGGCCTTGCTTGGCAAACTCGGGCCGACCCGGGCTGACCCGGCCTGTTGACTTACCCCAGGGAATAGTTTACATGAAGCAGCGTTGACCTTTCCTTTTATCAGCTTCCTCAAGAACAAGACGAAATATCATTCATAGTTTTTGAAAATAAACCGGTTAGAAAACTGAATAGGATTAGTTGTAAGTTCCGTTAATAAATAACCACTAAAATATGAATTACCCCGGTTTTTATAACTGATTCCTCGGAGTGTCAACGGGCCATTAGCTTACATCCATGTCAACCTCTAGAATATAGTCTAAGATTCCATGTCTATGGCTCCTACAGTCCTCTCTCTTTCTCTCTCTCTCTCTCTCGCTCTAGACTAGTGCCGGTCGAGGGCCGGCATTGACTTATCAGGAAGAGGAGCGGGCTGGGCTTAGAGTGGCCTCCTCCGGGGCAGCCCGTTCACCCTCTTGACTGTATGTTAGGAAGAATATAAAGAGTCTGAGTTAATAAGTCAAAAACAGTGGAGTTCACTGTGAGGTACGGAAAAAGTCAGGCCACGCAGTAGAAAGACGAGGGTAGATTGGAAAACATCATTTTTGTCTTTTTCCTGATCGAATAAGCCAGCGAGTTGCAGAGGGGGACCTTGAAGAAGGAGCCATGGCGAGGACGAAGGGGGCCTACAGCTGCTGAGGGAGGAAGGAGGATGAAAGGGCAAGAGTGTGGCCGCCATTACTGCCTGACCTGCTCTGGCAGAGCCTTCCTTGGAGTGGCATTTAAGGCATCATGGCTGCCTCTCTTCTTCTTCTCCTCCGCTGCTAGCGAGAGAGAGAGAGAGAGAGAGGGAGAGAGAGCAGCCGGTTAGCTAGGGCCTCTCTCAAGCCCTTCTCTCTCTGACTACCCCTCTCTCTCTCTCTCTCTCTCTCTCTCTCTCTCTCTCTCTGGCCTGAGAGGTTGGCTGGTGCTGTAATGGGGGCCTGAGAGCAAGGGAAGATGGGTTCAGCTCACAAGGCTCTCCGTTTCATCGTCTTCCTTGCTACCGCCTTCTTCGTCTTCTGCTCTCGCCCCGTGGATGGTGCCGGATTCCATGCCGGAAAGACGATGGCCGTGGCCGTGTCTGGAGAGGACAATGCCGATGGCAGCGCTGTGCTGGAGAAGTTCAGACTGCTACTGGGCTTGAGGACCACTGGGGGCTACCCTATGAGGAGGGGATCTGCTCCATCTCTGTCTCCGTCTCCGTCTCCGGCGCCGGCACCGATTTGGGCAGTGCAGCGGCCGTTCTTGGGGTTCTCAACCTCTCCCTTGCCCCGTCCCAGCCGTCTCCCGCCGCTCCGGGAGGAGGAGCTCCGCCATGGAAGCTCCTCCGCGGCCAAGCTCCTCCGTGTGGTCGTCGCCGTCGCAGCCTCCGCCTTGGCGGCGCTCGCCATCGCCGCCTGTGCGGCCCTTCTTCTGCTCCGCCACCGTAGCAAGGGCCGAGCGCTCCCCAAGAGGACGAACCTCTGCAACTCCATGGAGAAGGTGAGCTTCGACCCGGCCACGCAGAGCTTCTACCTCGACGTCTTCGAGGGGGGGAGTCCTCCTCGGGCGACCGGCGTAGCAGAGGAGCATTTTTCCGGCAGCCCTGGAAAGGACGACGATGACGGCGGCGACTCAGATTCCTTCCACTCCATCTCCCCCCATTCTCCCCTTTCGCCATCGCCGTCGTCATCTCCGCCACGGGCGGTGACGCCAGCCCTCCCACAGACGCCGCCTCGAGCTCCGCCACCGCCTCCCGCCGCCGTTTCGCCGTCCCTTTCGAGCAAAAGAAACCCTCCGCCACCGCCACCGCCACCACCACCGCCGCCGCCGCCGCCGCCGCCGCCGCCGCCTCCATCGTCGAAGAAGGTGGCGCTGCCGCTGCCACCGCCATCCTCCGCCGCAGTGGGGAAGGACGGCTCCCCCTTGCCGAAGCTGAAGCCGCTGCATTGGGACAAGGTCCGCGCCGCCTCCGACCGGTCCATGGTGT
Source organism: Spirodela intermedia (assembly GCA_902729315.2). Lineage (NCBI taxonomy): Eukaryota > Viridiplantae > Streptophyta > Magnoliopsida > Alismatales > Araceae > Spirodela > Spirodela intermedia. The sequence continues at coordinate 4,009,660 of LR746271.1, forward strand.
GGGACAAGATCCGATCGAGCTCCTTCGAGTAAGATCCTCCTCTTCCTCCTCCTCCTTCTCCGGCGCCGCCGTTGACCGGGAGCTCGGAGTTGCAGGCTGGACGAGGAGACCATCGGCTCGCTTTTCAGCTACAACTTGCAGAGCTCGGGGAGGAGCGAGGAGGGCGCACCAGGGAAGCCGACCTCCTCCCCTGGGAAGCGCCTGCTCGAGCCCAAAAGGCTGCAGAACCTCACCATCCTCTTGAAGGCGGTCAACGCCACGTCAGATCAGGTCCGCCGCGCCCTGACGCAAGGTCAGCTACTACCCTAATTTAGCATCCGATTTCAACTTCTGAGCTCATTCCGGTTGTCAAAGCTCGTTAAGCGTTTATTTTATAAAAAACGCTTGCACAAGCTCATTGGGCACAATAAAGTTATGGGTTTTTCGAAGACCCGATGAAATTATGATTTGCAAAGAATATGAAGCCGTCTTTTGTTGTATCCGATTAATTCTGCTTTATAAGACATGACCTTAATTATAAATTTGGCGCGAAAATACAAAATGCATTTTTTCCGATTATCGTGGAATCTTGAGATCTTCGAAATGGAAAAGAGAATTTATGTCAAATAATAATAAAAAAAAACTGATCGTCGAAGAAATCTGTGACTCAATCTAGCTGTTTCTTGTTCCTGGTTGAGCAGGCTCTGGGTTGAGCGTGCAGCAGATGGAAGCTCTGGCGAATATGGCGCCGACGGAAGAAGAACAGGAGAAGCTGTTACGGTTTGAGGGGAACGCCAACGGGGAGCTCGACCCGGCCGAGAGGTTCCTCAGGGAGGTCCTCTCCGTCCCTTTCTCCTTCTCCAGGATTCAGGTTATGCTGTTCAGGGAGAGCTTCGAGGACGAAGCATCGTTTCTCAGAGACTCCTACGAAACCCTGGAGGTGAGGATACGAGATCCGCCATTGGAGTTATTCTGAAGCTTTCTCCGTCTTTATCGCTGACTCTGCGGGGGTAATTCAGGAAGCTTGCAGGGAGCTGAGATCCAGCAGGCTGTTCATGAGGCTGCTCGAAGCGGTGTTGAAGACGGGGAATCGGATGAATGTGGGGACGATAAGGGGCGGCGCGAGGGCATTCAAGCTCAACGCCCTGCTGAAGCTCGCTCACGTGAAGGGCACCGACGGGAAGACCACGCTTCTTCACTTCGTCGTCCAGGAGATCGTCCGGTCGGAAGGGGGCGGCGGCGCCGCCGCTGGTGGCTCGCCGGCGACGGAGAAGGAGGACGATTGCAGAGCAACGGGGCTGGACCTTGTCTCCGGGCTCAGCGCGGAGCTCCACCACGTGAAGAAGACGGCCGGAATGGACATGCAAGTCCTGGCCAGCTCCGGTGCCAACCTCGCCGCCATGCTGGAAGAGTTGCAGAGGCTGCTGGGGCGTTGCCGGAGCACCGATGCGATGGGAGAGGGCTTCGTGGACTCCATGAGCTCCTTCTCTTCACAGGCCGAAGGGGTCCTCAGGGAGCTCAAGGAAGAAGAAGGGCGAGTCCTGGGGCTGGCCAGGGACATCACCGAGTATTTCCATGGCGATGTGGGCAAAGAGGAGGCGAACCCGCTGGGGATTTTTGTGATCGTCAGGGACTTCCTCGACATGTTAGATCGAGTCTGCAAGGAGCTGAGGATCTCCGGGTCGACACATTACAGCCCCACCCGGGCTTCTCCATCCCTTTCTTGTAGGTGACGGAGGAGGAAGATGACGATCCCTTGGACTGACTCTAGGGTTTCGGATGGGAGTGTTCCCTAAATTGAGTGAGATCTTTTTCTTGTAGATGCCCTTAATCTCTAAGTTTGGCAAGTCTTGGTCTGACGTCATGTTCATCTAGGCCAGGCCCAGGTTTCACTGCGATCCAATCAATGGGGCTTAGGAGTTCAGAAGGCATAGTTCCTTCCCAGCTTTGCAATACCAGTCTTGGGCAGCCGATGTGAAAATTATACACGAAGAAAATTATTTTCATGACCATCTAACGCATCATATATATTCATTTTTTCGTATATATTATCTCTCTTATAGATTCAATGCTGAGGAGACTCACAATGATCTCTCTTAGTTGAAAGTAAGGCCGACGCAAGTTCCAGTGCAGCTCATGCTGCGTATTCGACTGGTGATCTACAAGAGCCTATAATTCACTCTTTTTACTACTTTTAGAATTATAATTCTGTGGAAAATTAATCATAAGTCTTAGAGAGGGTTGAGCCAAGAAGGTTTATTTCGATTGAAATTCAGCTATGACGTTTGTAAAACTGTATAGTTCAGGATATGTAATCCATTCCACAAACTGGATACATCAACTTAATACCTCAGCAGTCTTGATAATCCTGCTCGTACCTATACAGTCGGAGTTCAACAGGAGAGGAAAATAGAAGCATGGGGTCCAAGGCTAGAACGCGCTTCTCCTGGTCCTCATGGAAACCGGTCTGTTCTCCATTCCCTGGCGCTTCTGGAGAAGGGGATCACGAATTCTTGGTCTTTGTTCTCCTTTCAGTCTCGCAGCCTGGCGGGTTGCTGGGCCTTCTTCGTCTTCCTCCTGGTCATCTTCCTCCTTCCAGTGCGCTAACCCTGATTTGGGAAATTCCTGTTGTCGCTTCTCCTGGTTTGACCTCTGCAGCGCCGTCTTCCGGGGGGTGATCTCGTCATCGTCGGAAGACGAGCTGTCCTCTTCATAGTGCTTCCGGCGAGATGGGCTGCCGGGGACCGCCCTCCATCCGGTTTCTATCGCCGGCGCCTGAGATTGGTCATTGAGTTTCCCCACTCCTTCGTCAGAATTTTTCTCTCCGACGATGCGGTCGTATCCCCTCGTCTTCTCCCTCTGCCAGGGAATGTCGCCGGATTTGGAGCTCGAAGGAGATGCTAACTCCCCTTCGCTGGAGAAGATTACTCGTTTCGCCGGAGAAGACTCTGAACCTGAACTGTAAGTCCGGAAAGGTTGCGCCTTCTCCGTCAAGCTACGGCCACCTTGTCCGTCCGGTGTGGTGGCTTTCCGAGGAGTGCGTGGAGTGGACTGGCCGCTGGAGCCGCCACGGTTTTGGGACTCCGACCTCGACAGCTCCACCGCCGCCCTAGCGGCGGCGGCGGCATATGCCGCCGACTCGAACGCTGCCTGAGCTGCACTGGTTGCGTCCTTGTACTTCTGCTTTGCCTTCACCGACTCCGACAGGATATCATCGGCGCCGGCGACCTTCTCAGTCAGGGGATGCCCTCTCGGAGTCTCGCCCCGGTGTCCCTTGGCTTCCTGCAAAAATAGAAAAAGATGGTGGAACATATTATAATAATTCGCGGTTGATTTAGATGAAGATGACCGGAAAATAGAAAATTTTTGATGGAAAACGACGTGGAAAAATCGTCCATCTTGACTGAGTTATCTCACCGTGGGGATCTCTGGTGAGGGTTCCTGGAGGGGGAGGTCGATCCCCAGCTCGGCCGCCATGTCCTTGACCACCTTCCACTTCATCTCGACAGTCGGTTGCTTGGTCGACAGCTTCTGTATAATCTGAGTTGATCAAGACTAATTAGCAATGGTTCGATCAGATTTTCAGAGACTTAATTCATCGTTTTTTAACCTAGGAGAAGAGGGAGAAGGTGAAGGTTATCTCACGGTAGGGTTGACTCCGCAGCTGTTACGGAGCTCCACGGCCGACGAGACGAACTCCTTCCCCAATCGCGAGGCAAGGATCGAGCGGACTTCGTGGAGCTCCGGAAGCTGGCCGCATCTAGAGTCTGCGAAGACCAGGCTGGAGATTGTCTCTCGGAGCTCTTCTGGGCACTCTCTGGTAGATCGGACATGATGATACAGACTGTTAAGGGATCGGGATTATATGACTTGATGCAGATTGGAGTTGATATCAGGTGGAGGAGATGGCTCACCTGTGGCTCTCGAGTAGGTCAGCTCTCTCGGAAAGGATGTGGCAGTAGCTCTCCACCATGTCAAACGCGTCCAGCATGTTCTGCTCCTTGATGATGTGATCGGTCTGCAGCACCGAGGCGGTGACTTGGGTACAGAGGTAGAGGGGAAGGGGAAAGAGAGCGAAAAGAGAGGGGAAGAGAGAGAGTAAGAGGGAGAGACATGAGGGGGAGGAGAGAGAGAGAGAGAGAGAGAGAGAGGCAGAGGATGGGGAGAGATAGAGAGATGGGAAGAGAAGAAGAGTGAGGGGGGATGAGGGGAGAAATAGAGGGAGAGAGAGAGAGAGGAGAGAGGGAGGAAGAGGGGGAGATGGAGAGATGGGAAGATAGGGAGAGAGAGGGGGGATGAGAGGAGAGAGAGAGAGATAGAGTACCCGGAGAAGGGCTCGCTCGTGCTGGCCCTGTCGGAGGAACTCGGCGACGTCGCAGCGGGCCTGCTCCCACCTGACCCGTCGCTGGTTGCGGAGGACGGAGAGGCGGGTGATGGTGATCCCCAGGTATGACCGGAGCTTGGTGGCCTTGAAACTCCTACCAAGCCACGACTCCAGCTTCTTGCTCATAGCTTCTCGCTTCCCCATGGAGGGCAGACGAGAATTCTATCCGCCTCTCGATCTGCCTCTTGATTTCGTCTCTTGATCTGCCTCTTGATTAAATATTTCTCTTCGTTGGAAGGGTTCAGGTTTGAAATGGCCGCTAACAATCTTGTGGCTTACTTCAGAGCTAAGCAGGAGAGAGAGAGAGAGAGAGAGAGAGAGAGAGAGAGAGAGAGAGAGGGCTCACGCGGTGCGTCTGGGGATCGAGAACGAGGGTGCTGTCGACGAGGCCGACAACTAGGAGAGAAGACCACAGGAAGGTAGGGTAGAAGCTTCTCTATTCAACGGGCAGCTGTCCACATGAGTCTAAACGGTAGGTGCATCTGACGAAGATATAGGCCCACTCGATGGACGGTCATGAGCGCTAGCCTTCAGGATATCCTCCGAAGATAACTAAGGAATTCTACATCTGAAACGAGTTTATTTGTAGTTATACCTCTTTTTGAAATGGTCTACGTCCTCACCATCTTAAAGGCTACCGAGCCACATCCATCTTTAATTTAATAATACAAATAACTATAATTTATAATGATTTATGAAAACTATTCGAATTCTGACTTATGAGAGATGATCCTCCAGCAAGAAATCAAGCTATTCATACAATTTAATCAAGTTTGGTCTTTAAAACACTAGGTTATATAGCTATTATTTTTTTTCACCAATCTAACCCAAACAATGGAAGATGTTATAACGATGATGCAACCGATAACAGCGACCTTTCTACTTTTTTTTCGAGTTATATGAACATTTGGAGGTAGTTTGCTAACGAAACTCAAAAGCCATGGAACCGTCAAAATCCATTCAGTCTAGCAACAACTTGGTTTTTTATTAATAAAAAAGTACTTTAAATATATAGACTAGGTGAAAAGTAGAATATGCATGAAAAATGGACTAGTCCATTGATCAGAAACCATGAGTTCAAGGTGGGCCACATTTAATCTGATTTTTAAAACCCAAGAACTGATATTTGGTGAAATCTTGAATCCGATTCTAACCATACGTGGAGATGGTGAAAGACTGGATATCAATTAGAAAAATAATGGTGATGGAATACATGATAGTTCATCGGTGAACCTATGGAATAATCCATTTTATTTCAGAGATAGGACAAACTTGGTTTAATATTAATAGGACGAAGCTTCATTTTCTTCTTTTTCCCTTACTCTCATTGAATTTAATTAGCCGCCACATGTGCCCGTGGATATTATTCAGTCAATGCCTCATGTAGTGTGTGTGTGTGTGTGAGAGAGAGAGAGAGAGAGAGAGAGAGAGACGTCCTCAGCTTCTACGCGAAATAAGCTAAATTTCAGTGCGTAACGCCGTACCTCGTGTAAAGTTTAAAATCACGAGACTAGTTTTAACGAGTTTAATGGGGCATGTTGATAATAACTGCAGGTGAATCCTTCGGCTGCTTGACTGCTTAGAGATGGAGGAAGATAGGAAGAGTCGCCTCGACGGAAGATGCGATGTCGACTTCAACTCTTCTTATGCACCTCCGTGCCCTTGGTGTATATCCCACGAGTTTCCAAGATCCTTCCCCCAGGGGCAACGTTGACTTTCCTTTGTCACTGAATACTTTACGAGGTCTACTGCCCTTCCCCCCTCCCCCCCCTCCCCCATCTCTCTCTCTCTCTCTCTCTCTCTCTCTCTCTCTCTTTCTCTCTCTCTTTCTGAGCTTTTGAGTTCTGTGCCCGCTATTGTACTCCGTTGAACGGGATGTATGCCCGCATAGTTGAGGCTTCTGGGGGTTCCAATAAGCATATATTATTGGGGAGACACAGATCTTGGGGTACGTAAATCCTCAATCTCCCCACCCATCACTCCCCTATTCCCTATCCCTCTTTCTTTCTTTTATGACCTTCTCCCTCTATGTCTCCACATTTGATGTTTCCACGTTTTATTCAGCCTTCGGAAAGCCGAGATCCCGTGACCTGCCGGTCTTTGAGACCATACACGACGACACATACTGTTCTTTTCAGTGGAAACGAAAAGAAATGGACAACAGAAGGCTTTTTGACGATAGCGTGGTGAGTTCCGGCTAGGTTTCACAGATGCTGTCAGGGAAAATGATCACGAGAACGTCATCGTCCGGGACTCTGGATCATCGTCATAATCTTCTGCAAGTCAATCCATATGACACCCACTTTCGACATTGTGTTGAGAAAATTTCTTAATATAAGCAGTGAAGCTTAAGAGAAGATACTAAAATACTGAAGATCACTAAACCATAAAGAGAGCAAAATAAACTGAAATATCTATTGCACGAATAAAAATTACTGAGGTTTTTAAGAAGAAAACCGAGGATCTATTGGAAAAAAGGGATACACCGGTGAAAAATTAAGAGCTTTTCGAAAATATTTTGAAAAATAGTAATAAAGTTTTGCACCCTGTTTCTAACTTGAGGGATGGTGAATATATACCAGTCAGGTATTATATGCATTAAATTCTGAGAAGAAATTCAAGAAAATGAACGTGGAAAGCGCTTCAGCATAGGTTCATCAGACATAGCATTGTCTCATAGATGGTGAAACCTCCAATTACCTTGAACTACAGCCCTTGTAAAGTTTCCTTATCTTCTCTTGAATATCATGCACAAATAGACACCCTTTTTTCTTCCCTGCTTTGCATGAGTATGCACTTTTAGTAGAACTACAATTCACTTGGCTGATTCTAATTTAAGACAATCTCAGTCTTAAGATCTGATCAAAATGATACCCATAGAGATTTTGCTTACTATATCTCAAATAGACCACAGATGGTTGGAATTATTTTTGACTGATAATAGTAAGGGTTGTTATTAAAGGAGGGTTATTTGATCACCTTTAGAACTCATGGCCTAAATCTGGAGATACTGAATTCGAGACTTGTATTAATAGATTAAAAAATCATATCATAGTTGTGGACCAATATTGATGAAATCATTGGATCTAATCAAGAGTCTTCTACTCAAAAAAGTCAACAAAATTCAATGGAAGATGGTCAACTAGAGGCTCAACTTTTGAGGTTAACCCTTCTAAGAAGAAGTGTAAGAATTAATGTTCTTCCACCTCAAAGAATTCAACTCTAAGTCAATTGGCGCCTTCATCCTCTCTTGGATCCAACATGAAATATTAGATCTAAGACCAATGGATCCCTACCAGTAAGTAAGAGGATCTACCTACAAAGGATGGCCCAATGAGAAGAAGAAAGAGAAGAAGAAGAAGAGGAAGAGTGATGAACTCGATTTAGAGGTTAGATATGTTGTTGTGATGCAATCAAGTTCATACAAATAATATTTATAAAACCTCACTCTTCTATATAAGATAAATAAGGGTCAATCCTCATGGAGCGTGGGTAATGAGAGTAAGAATTTTACTTATTTTATTTCCTATATATATATTTACTTGAGATTGTAAAAGATGAAATTAAATCTAAAAAGGGTGAAAACAAGAGAAATGAAAAATGTGGCCAATGAAAAAGAATGAATCTAACACTATGGAATGATAAAATAAAGAGTAAAACTAGTTTGAACTAAGAGTTAATCTATACATAGAGAATATTACAAGAACATTCCATATCTAGATCTTACACAAACCTCATTGTGCGCTAATCCTAAGCCAAGTGATGCTTGATCCATGATGATCTTGATGCACTCCAAGTAGTCTCTTCTCCACGATGATCTTGAGCATAAGAATGTTGTTGACCGGACCTTGATTTCTCTCTTTTTTCTTTCGACTAGCCACTACTAGAGAGAGAGCCAAAAAGTGTTCTCCAAGAAGAAGATGAGATGTCTTAAATCTCTAGAGAATTATGCCTCTCTAATAGACGATTATGATTAATAATTAACTCTCTTGGTGAATGACCTAGATTCTCCTATAAGGACAACACTCTAATCCTCCTCTTAATTTCATCTTAAGATGCTCTAAGATGGACGGCCTAGATCTCATCTCTTAATAACCTTTTTAAGTCTAAATAGGTTAGGCCAAGGTGACACCTCTCTTAGGCCCATAATCATATTAGGACAACCCTCTTCATAAGACTTGGGCCTCTTCTAACTGAAGACTTGGGCTTCTTCTTGAACTGAAGGTTTGGGCTTCTTCTACTACTTCTAACTCATAATAAGAACTCACCTAAGTCTTAGAAATTAAATAATTATCAAGAAAATATGAGAAAATCACTATTTGACTTCATAAAAGTCAAGTGGGATTAGTCTCATAATATAAATAAAATAATATATATTAAGATTTAAATGATAAAATATTATAAATATCATAATGAGTTGGTAACACATGTATAATTATATTATCTACTTATTAATTAGCATCTATATATAAGATATTAATGTATAGATGTGATTACTAATTTATAATTATCAAATACCTCCCACTTTACTCATTACTAGTGCCTTAGTAATTTCCTTTAAGTTCTCGTTAAATTATCTTTTCACTTTTCAATCTTGAAATATGAAGACAAGAATGTTCAAAGTATTGATCACACCTCGCCATATAATCATAACCCATGGAGGTCCAGATTCTATCATCTTGGACAGCCTCTTAGGAGTTTTTAGAAAGAGTCACAAGCAATAAAGAGGAATGAACATATTTCTAGGTAGGATACTATAGGCATGAAAAGATTCTCACTTTTCAATGATGTGTGTAATCTTTATCCCCTTCAAATAGATTTCTCTCTTTCTCTCTCTTGTATATGGTGGCTACTTGGTGTTTAAGAATCCTCTTTAATCTTTCTTCCCTTCAAGAAAATTAATGTAAAGACATCTGCTCCTTATGGTACAGAATAAAAGAGGATAAAAGATGTGATACAAGAAAAGTGGGATAAATAGAGGTAATGGGGAAGACAATACACTAATAAGGTAGGTTATGGGTTGAAGGGCATGGTTTAATATAGTGGTAATGATAGGTTACGCAATCAATGGCTAAGTTCCACTCATGATAGTTATACTTCCAAATCAAGATGCTTGGATTGAAAAGAATTACATAGTGTCATTTGAGAACATAGAATAAGTAGGCAAAAGAATTCTCCACTGATATCTTCTCTTTCATTATTTTTTCTTTCCTCTATTCTTCTCATTATTTTTTTTTCTTTTCTCTCTCTTTTTTTTTTGATAAATGAAAATCTTAACTCAAACATTTAAACTTAGAAGAGGATGAGGAAATATTGAGAACGATGAGTATGAAAGAAATAAATGACATATGAAAAGAATAAGTACTATTTGGGATAACAACCATCATAAGTGGGTAAGAAAAATGAGTCGAATGAGGGTGACCTAATTGTGAAAATCTGAAAGGTAAATTTAGGTATTATAAAGAGATAAAATGGTATGGTTGGATTAGATATTGGAACTGAATAAGGTATAATGGATAGAAAATATATGAGTATCATTCTTACCTAAGATTCAATGTCCTTTCACTATTTCCAAAAAGAATTTTTTTGATCAATGAGAATCCACACATGAAATAAGATCGACTAACATAGGGTAAGGGGTTTAAATTTCTTATCACTCAATTCTCTCTAATCCACATCAATAGTACTTCAACCTTTTGATTTCTCATATTCTTTTTATGCTCATTGGATATCTCACCTAGGAGGTCATCTATTATATAAAAATCCTCATAGTTGATCTAAGTTTCACGGTTGTGTCATTCTGAGTTGATCTCAATTTTCTGCAATAGCCTAACCTCTATGCCCTAAATTCTAGGATTTCTAGGTGAATGGACTCATTAAGGTGGGTTGATAACTCTTGAATTTTTTTTTATGAATAGATACCTTCCACTCAGTAGAAAATAATTTGCATTAGTAACATGAAGAATTTTAAATTTTTATAGAAGACATGTAAATGACTCATACCCCCCACTTCATCTATGCATGGTTTTCAATACATGTGGAAAGAATGAACACAAGTAAAATTTTTCAAACCAAAGGTAGATGCTTCATTTATGAGAATGGAGGTAGCTCTTTGTGGACTCTATGATCATCTCTCTCAACAGCTCAAAATCATGGAGATTTCAAGGCCCTCCTACATAGAAAAGAAAACACAAACACAAAATAGAGCACACACGAAAGAAAAATACTAAAATAAAAATTAAAAAGAAAGTAACTATTAAGCTTGTGCAGTGGAGTTAAGAAAATCATTAGTTTTATGAGATGACTTCTTAAAATTGATTGAGATTGGTGGAGAAAGTGAACCATTTTCTACATAAGGTTTCAATCTTTGTCCATTCACTTTTATTTGTTGTCTTATTTTTGAATCTTCAATTAAAACAATACCACATTCAAAAACTTTGATAATAATAAATAGATCATCCCATCTAGATTTTAACATACTAGAAAAGAGTTTGAATATAGAATTATAGAGTTTGAATCTCTTCTTCTTAATTATTTGTCACGAAATACTTTCATTTTAACTTTATAAATCTTAAAATCCTCATATGCCTCATTTCAAATCTCATTTAATTCATACAATTCAAGGAATCATTTTTTTCAGCATCATCAATAGATAAATTCAATCTTTAAATTGCCCAATATGCTCTATGACATGCTTTACCAAAAATTAATCTAGATGGTGACATGTGCTAAGTATTTTAACTTTGAACTTATAAAATTAACAAAATATCCTATATTTATTCTGTAAGTTAAAAAAATAAAATAAAATAATAAAACTAATTAAACACAAAAATCTAGCTTTAACAAATACCTCCAACTTTGAATTTTTCTAGTCCCTAGCAGTAAGAAAAAGACTTATAAAGTTAAAGCTATTTATTAATTCTTTTACATGAATCATTTTTTTCCTCATTTTTTCACTAGAGATGATATTCAAATAAATAATCAGATATGCATGTGATTCAAAATAGTTTCCAACAAGATAAAAATGTAAAAAATATTTTGATATCCAAATGAACTATTTCAAAAAATATTCATCTTAACTTTCATTCTTTTCAATGTATGAAATTCAACATCTTTCATTTTAAGAAATCACTAATTAAATGATCAAAAGTTTACTTAAGTTTTCAAACTATCTTTAGCCTTCTCTTTTAGATTCATGCACCCAAGTAGCGCATTCCATTTGTCTTTCATCATTATTATTATTATAAACATCATAGGCAAGTAACTTTTCCGATATAGCTTCTTTTTCATGTCTAAATCTCACATATGGAAAGCCTCCACGAGAGAAGTGGGAAATCCCCAAGAAGCATTTGCACTCACTTTTTTTTTTAATCTTATCCTAATCTCACATGTAGAAAAGTTTCTATGAGACAAGTAGGAAGTCCCTATATATATATTTTTTTGTGAGTTGAGTCTTACACTCTAACATATAATGATTTTTTTTTCTATATATATATATATATAAGAAAAATGGTCAACTACTTTAGATTCCACATACTAAGAATGTCTAGTTTCCAATAATTTTTATACAATTTCAACCTCATCACATCCAACTTCATGATTCCTACTAATTCAAAATGCGAATTCATAACATATGGATCATAATCATCAAGATATATTTTGAAAATATTTCATCCTTCAATGTACTACATTTTTTTTTCTATCAATTGAACTCACTAAATCTAACACACTTTAACCTTCATAATTATATGAATTTACCATCTTATAAGAAAAATGTAAAAATCTATGAATTCATCAATATTAGTTCCAAATTTTTCTTGTATGCTAATTATTCATGAAATAAATCTAACTGAATTTTCTTTGCTCCCCTCAATTATCCTCAATGACATGAAATATATTATTAAATTAAATTGCAAAGCAAAAGATATATACTTATAAATCAACAAGTATAACATGATAAAACATAAATGTATGAGGTAATACTAAAATTCAATAAGGAGCAACGAAATTCTAAATTTGTTAACTACAAAACACAAATTAAATTCTGCAAAACTAAAATTATTTAGTTGCCTCCCAATCAGTGCTAAGTTTAATGTCTTCAACCAAACACCAGTCTATGATCATTTCATGAATGTTATGTCATCATCTAATGCCTCTTTCATATAACATTTTTGACCTAATGCATCGGCATGGAATGGAAAAATAATTGGTCAACTTGCTGAACATAATTCAATTCCTCTATGCAATAATCAATTATCTTAATATCTTCATAATTATCATCTTCCTTTTATAAAAATCTTGAACTTTTAAAAATATCTAAAGAGATATTTTGGCCTTCATGTTTCATATTTATAATCCTATTTTTGTAATCAATATTTGCTTTGGGTGTGGCAAGAAATGGGCACCCTAAGATGATTGGTGCATGAGTAAGATTATCTAAAATCAAAAATTTCACTAAAAATCTACATCTTTTAACATTGATGATGGCATCTTCTAGAATACCCATAAGTGTTTTAATGGATCTACAACTAGCTGAAGTTCCACTAAAGTTGGTTTTAGTTCTCTTAGTTTTAAATTTTTAAAAACAGCCAAAGGTAATAAATTAACACTTGCTCCCAAATGTAAGAAGACATTTCTAAATGTAGTTTCACCCACTTTATATGAGATGAGAGGTGCTCTTGGATCCTTACATTTCTTAGGCAAAGAATGGTAAATAATGGCACTAGCCTTTTCGAATAAAGATATCTTCCAAGGTGACATATGAGGTGTGCATAATTATTTTAAAAAATTCTCATATGTAGGTATATGTTTAATTGTATCTACTAAAGAAATAGAGATGTGAACTTGTTTAAATATTTCCATAAGCTCTTCATTAGGTTCAGCTCTTTTCCTAAGTTTTGGTTCTAATGCCTTAAGAAAGGGAACTATTTTTCTAAGTTCATCTTGGTGTGATAAAATAGGAATGGGTGGTATGTCTACCTTTGATTTTTCTTCTTTTGATTCTTATTTTTCTTCCTCTAAATACTCATCATCAGAAAGTAAACTATTGTGATCATTATCATCATCATTAAACACTTCATCATCATGAATTTATTTTTCTAAAAAATCTGGTGCATATGGATTGTTGAGTTGCTTTCCATTCCTTAAAGTGGTCACCACTTCTACATTTTTGAAACCTTGAGATGTAGATGGTTCATGGCTACTAGAAGGCTGATTTCGTGGGTTCATAATACGTTGACTAGGAAGATGACATGTTTCACTTTTTGAATTGGCCAAGGCTACCTTACCTATCTCTTTTTCTAATCTAAGGTTTACTTGCTACTTTTCTTGCCTAGTTTGCTCAATCATCTTCATCATAGATGTATTTATTTCTTAAAATTACTGCATCATTTGTCCCATAAATTTTTTGCATCAAATTCGAATTTATATCATATTGATTTTGATATGAATTAGGATATTGTGGACTGAAATTGGAGACTGAACGTGAATAAGAAGGGGTAAAATTATGAGCTAGTGGATGATGAGTACTTGATGTGACTTAGTTGTTGTATAGTAAATCACGTAAATTTAAAATTTATAAAACTAGAAAATATTATTTTTTGGATATTTAGAAGTATTTTTGAAAAAATATATCAACTATAATTCAATTAAACTTTTAAAAATAGTGATAATTTTTCAAGTTGATCTTACCAGGTAAGTTTTCAGAAGTTTTCTTAAAGAATACGATTTTCTATGAATTTTATACTAAGAAATGAAAATAAAATATATTTAAACTCACGAAAAGGGAAATAAGGGTGTAGACGTTAGGATGACATTAGCGCCCGACAAACGCGATTCGAGTAGAAACAGAGTTCCTCCTGGCGATTCTTACGTAAGCGATTACAGATGATTTAATTGATCAAATTCAGATCTGTAAAATCTAGAAGAGTCTTAATTGAATGAAGTATAGCTTGGTAAATTTAAATCACACAAATTATTACTAAATAAAGTGGAAATTAAGTTGAAAGTAAGAAAACAAAGTTCCGGTGTCACGGCGGCAATGTGTCGACAATGCACTAGAATTTTGAGCGTTTAGGAGGATCGTCGTGTAGTGTCTACGGCCTCGAAGGCTCTCTTTGGACAAGGATGACGTGAGCAATCTCTAGATCTCCTTGCAAAGTTTAAAGATCAATGAAATAGGTCGTTGAGTTGTCTTCGGTGGTTGTCACCCCACAGAGAAGAAAAATGGCAATTTTGTAGCTCTCTAGCGGCTGTCACTCGACGGAGAGGAGCTGAATGGAGGTGGGGCACATGTTAAGGAGCTTCATCCTTAAGTCCACGCAACAAGAGGAGGCTTTTCATCGCATCCAGTACACTCTCAGGAGGTGGTGACTCGTCTCCCAGCGGATCGTCCTCTTCCTGATGATGGCTTGTTCATTAATCAATCGGAGATGATTTACTCGATAGATTCACAATTCTTTTATCGCGAATCATTCAGCGATTTTAGTAACAATGCTTTGCAAATTGTGTTGATGAGATTTTTGTTAATGATCTAATGATTTTGGCAGTTTAATTTTTCATCAACGATTTGCGGGAAAGTTGCGATAATCAGATAAAAATATAAGTTTTGGCTCTAGGAGGATTCGAACCCACGCTAGTTGCCCGTTTGTATGTGTGAGATTGAAATAAGTACTCTAATGCCTTTATAAAGTGACATCATCATGGTATATCTTTGTCATAATGAAGGGGTATTTTAAGTATTAAAATCTTTGAACCCTTTCGGGGGAAAATGTGATGTAGGTTTAGTCTCACATTGCTTGTGTGCCGATGTTTTAGGTGAATATATAATAATATTATATTTGCAAGTAATGAGTCCCCTTCTTCCGTGTGTATAGCCACTCTTTGCCCCACAGTTGGCTGGCCACTAGTGATGTGGAAGGGGAGTGGCACACACGTGCCCCCATTAGTTCTTGTCACTCGAGCCCTTACTTGTGGCTCCTCCCCGATTGCACTTCTGACACGTTTGCGGGCTTGGCTGGCCAACGAGTCCCCCTCATTTGACTATATTTTTATTTTAATTTATTTTTCTTCATTTATCAAAAAAATAAGACTATAAAAATCATATAAATTTGTAGAAAATCACATAATTAGTCAAAAATTCACGTTAATCAATTGAAAACCACTTTTCACACTTTAACGCAAACATAAGTCTATTTATCATGAGTTATGGCTAAAATTATATTATCTACTAATTATTAATTTATGATAATAAAGACATATCACACCCCTCAACTTAAATACTTGCTAGTCCCTTAGTAATGGAATTATGAAAATAAAAATTCACAAATCTTAAACATCATATTTTAATGCATAAAAAAAATATAATTAGAAATGATGCACCTTTAGACACTATGGATTCTTATATCAAGTATTTAAGAATAATGTTAAACACTTAAATGTTTAAGCACTCATTAGAATAACAATCTAGACTTCACTTCTTCTATTCACATCTTTATGACTTCTTCACTCATAGATATATTTACAAGATGTTCCAATTATCAATACTCATCCAAGAATAATATTGATTCTATATTTTTTTTTTCCATGGCTTGATTTTTGAAATTTGCACTATATTTCTTCCTTATTTTTTTATATTTTTATATATATATATACATATAGTGGATAAGTAGCTTTTCTTATAGACAAATTTCAACAATAAGAATGATGTCTCACACCTTCCATATGTACTCTTCATTTTCAGGGCTTTCACTTTATCCACTTATTTTGCAGCAATTGTTTTTCTATGTACGATTTTCGACAATGAGAATGA
Organism: Spirodela intermedia; assembly: GCA_902729315.2. NCBI lineage: Eukaryota > Viridiplantae > Streptophyta > Magnoliopsida > Alismatales > Araceae > Spirodela > Spirodela intermedia. The sequence continues at coordinate 4,025,832 of LR746271.1, forward strand.
TGTCTCACACCCTCCATGTGTACTCTTCATTTTTAGATTTTTCACATTGCTCTCTCTTTTTCTTTTTCGAATAAGTGATTTCTCCTCACAAGTCCTATGGACCAGGGTGCAAAAATCTTCATTAAAATCAAATGATCAATCAAATTTTCATATCAAGTAAATATTATTCATCAAGATCATGAAGTGAAAATCTTTAAAATCAAATCCATGTTATCTATCATGTATTCAAGGAGTATTCCAACATTTCATGCTACTAAATCATTCTTTTGACTCAATAATAATCTTCCTAGTATCTTTTTGTATCAACCAATCTAATTGATTTAATTTTTCGTGCATATAATATAATGTAAGAAATTTGTAAATTAGATAGTTTTAACAATTCTACTTTCTGTTTTCAATTCTGTTTTTAGCAACAATAAATTTGTCAAAAATAAATCAAAATTATCCTCTTTATAGCTGTAATTTCGAATTTCAATAATAAATGTCTAGGGGATTGAAATGTGAGAAAAGGGTTTCCAGAATTTCAAATTTTGGGCTGTTTTTTGTCTACTATTTTTGACAATCTATTGTTCCTGACAGAAAACTAGAAAATAGATGCTTTAGTTTTTCCAAATTTTCTTTTTTTAGTTGCTGTTCGAAGTGAGCATGAAAAAAAATGCAAACACATGTTCTTAATCGTCCTACAGCATAAGTTAAGAATTAATACTTCAATCCCCAACTTAAAAATGATATTGTCATCAATGACATAGAAAAATCAAAACAAAATATGCAGAAAATATAATTTTCAAGTGAAGTATGCATAAATGTAAAGTTAAGCATTAAAAATGTTGTCATAAATGATAAAGCTTAGAAAGACATCACCTCAACCTTGTTTTTAATTTTTCACTTCATCTTACACTTCTCCTGGACTTTTTCATTATAGCCCTATGATCATGTCTTTTTCACCACATGAGGCCCTGTCCATTTTGATTTTAATTTTCTTAGGAATAATTTCAGCCTATAATCATATAACCACACTTTTTGTCCAACATCAATTTTTTTTCTACTAATATATTTATCATGAAAAGTTTTAGTTTTTTCTTTATATATTCTATTATTTTCATAAGCTTCATTTCTCAACTCCTCTAGTTCATGTAGCTAAAAAATTCTACGCCCACTAGTTGATTTTTTATCCACACAAACTTTTAAAGACCCATAATACTTTATGTTCTATTTCCATAGGAAGATGGCATGGCTTTTCAAAAATGAGACAAAATGAGAACATACCTATGAGATTTTTATAAGCTATTTTATAAGCCCATAATCAATCTTGTAATTTCGTGGGCTAATCTTTCCTATCTGGTCTAATTATTTTTCTCAAAATTCTTTGAATTTCCCTATTTGTTACTTCAGCTTGCCCATTTATTTGGGGATGATATGGAGTGGCTATTCTATGGTGTACTCCATTATTTTTCAATAGTTCCCTGAAATGTTTATTTGTAAAATGTATTCCTCCATCACTAATAATCACTCTAGGACATCCAAATCTCAAAAAAATATTTTCTTGCACAAGTTTCATCCTGATTTTATGATCATTAGTTCTAGTAGAAATAACTTTAACCCATAGACACATAATCAACAACAAGGAAAATATATTCATATTTTCAGCTGATGGGAAGGGACCCATGAAATCTATTCCCCATACATAAATGTTTTTGACTACTAACATGTTACTTATGGGCATTTCATCTTTTTACCTCATGTTACCTATAGATTGGCATGAAATACATGTTCTACTAAATTATATAAAATATCTAATGATTGTAGGCTAATAAAAACCACATTGAAAATTTTTTGCAGTTGTTTTTCGTCTAAAGAAATGTCCTCCACAATTAGATGAATGACACATGTTAAGAATGCTATGATATTCTTCTTTAGGAACACATCTCCTTAAAATTTCATCATTGCCCAAGTAATATAAATCAGGATCATGCCAAAAATAATTTCTAATCTTAGAAAAGAAATGATGTTTTCTATTCTTATCTCACTGTTCTAGAATTTTTCCAGAAACCAGAAAATTAACAATATGTGCATACCATGGTGATGGTTGATGTTGAGTTGTCATCAATTGTTCATGTTAAAATGCATCTTGTAAGGTGCTACATTTATTCCTACATCACTCAATCTAGAAAGATGGTCAACAACAACATTCTCGAAACCTTTTTAATCTTTTATTTCTAAGTCAAATTCTTATAATAATAAAATCTATCTTAATAAATATGGCTTTGCATCTTTCTTATTTAACAAATATTTTAATATTTCATGATCAGTATAAATAATAATTTAGTTCCCAAAATATATGATTTAAACCTTTCTAACAAAAATACTATAGCTAACAACTCTTTTTCAGTCGTGGTATAATTTAATTGAGCATCGGATATAGTTTTACCAGCATATAAAATTACTGTGGGTTTTGACTCTTTTGTTTGTCCTAGAACAGCTCCCACTACATAATTTAATGCATCACACATTATTTCAAAGGTAAGGGACCAATTAGGAGCTTTTAAAATAGGTGTCTCAGTAAGTAATCTTTTTATATTAGAAAAAGACTCAAAATATTTCTCATTAAAATTTAAAGGCACATCTTTAGATAATAACATGGTGAGTGATAAGTCTTCATTATCATGAGTTAATAATTAGTAAATAATATAGTTTTAGCCTTAACTCATGATAAATAGACTTATATTTGTGTTAAAGTGTGAAAAGTGGTTTTCAGTTTATTAATGTGAATTTTTGGGTAATTATGTGATTTTATACGATTTTTACAGTCTTACTTTTGAGATAAATGAAAAACAAGAAATAGAAATAAAAATATTGTAAAATGGGGGGGACCCGCCGGCCAGCCGGGCCCGCAAGCGGGTCGGAAGCTCAGTCGGGGAGTAGCCGCGAGCAGGGGCTCGAGCGGCTTGGACCGATAGGGGCACGTGTGCGCCACTCCCCTTCCACGTCACCAGTGGTCAGCCGGCTGTGGGGCAAGGAGTGGTCGTACACGCGAGAGAAGGAACTTTGCTCAAAAAGCTAATATTACTATATATTCACCCGAACAATTGATGCACAACCGATGTGGGACTAAACCCGCGTCACACCTTCCTCAGAAGGGGTGGACAACTGGCGCGGGTTCGAATCCTCCCAGAGTCAAAATTCATATATTTTTATCTGATTATTGTGACTTTCCTGCAGATCGCCGGTGAAGGATTAAGCAACGAGAATCGTTGGATCATCGACGAAAATCTCATCAACGCGATTCGCGGAGCATTGCTACTAAAATTGCTAAACGATTCGCGATAAAAGGATCGCGAATCCATTGAGTAAATCATCTTCGATTGATCGATGAACAAGCCGTCGTCAGGAAGAGGACGATCCGCCGGGAGACGAGTCGCCACCTCTTGAGAGCGTACCAGATGCGATGAAGAGCCTCCTCTTGCTGTGCAGACCTGAGGATGAAGCTCCCTGACATACGCCCCACCTCCATCCAGCTCCTCTTCGTTGGGTGACAACCGCTGGAGAGCCACAAAGTCGCCGTTTTTCCGCTCCGCCGAGTGACAGCCACCGGAGACGACTCGACGACCCATTTCATTAATCTTTAGACTTCGCGAGAAGATCTAGAGATTGTCCACATCGTCTTTGTCTAAGGAGAGCCTTTGAGGCCATGAACACTGCACAACGATCCTCCCAAACGCTTAGGATTCCGGTGCATCACCGACGTATTACCGTCGCGATGCCGGAACTCTATTTTCCTGCATTTAACTTACTTTACGCTTCATTTAGTGATAATTTTTGTGTTTTTAATTTACCAAAATATACATTGTTCAATTACGATTATTTCGGCTTTTATAGATCTTAATTTGATTAATTAAATCATCTGTAATCGCTTACGTAAGAATCACCGGGCGGAACTCTGTTTCTGCCCGATTCACGTTCCCCGGGTGCTGATGTCATCCTGACATCCGCGCCCTTATTTCCTTTTTTTGTGAATTTTAAATATATTTCCTTTTCATTTCCTAGTATAAAATTCATAGAAAATCGTATTCATTGAAAAAATTCTGAATAATTACCAGATATTATATTACATCCCTGTGATTGACCTGAAAAATTACCGCTATTTTTGGAAGTTTTATTGAATTATAATTGATATATTTGTTCATAAATACTTCTAAATATCTAAAAAAGTCGTATTTTCTAGTTTTATAAATTTTATATTTGCGTGATTTAATATACAATGACTAAGTCACGTCAGTGAGAGGTTTAGAAATTTTCGAAAAATATTGAATAAATTTTCTATAATAATGTGCATGACCCAAGAAAGGTCTATTCTATTTTACTGAATTTAGAGATTTAATTTTAGATATAATATCAATTTTTGCTCTATCCACCTTTTTCACTCACAATATGACCCAACACAACTCCCTTTTTAATCATAAAATGTGATTTCTCCCAACTCAAAACTAATTTTTTCTCTTTACATTTCTCAAGTACATGCTGTAAATAATTTAAGCATTTAGCAAATGATTCACCAAAAATAGAAAAATCATTCATAAAAATTTTCATGCATTTTTTAGTCATATTAGAAAAAATAGACAACATACATCTTTGAAATGTGGCTGGAGCATTACATAGATTAAAAGGCATGCTTTTAAAAGCAAAAGTACCAAATAGACAAGTGAAAGTTATTTTTTCTTGATCTAAAGGATTTATATAAATTTGATTATAACCAGAGTATCCATCCAGAAAACAAAAAAAGTTTTTCTCAACTAAGTTTTCTAGAATTTGATTAGTAAATGGTAGGGGAAATGATTTTTTCTAGTAACTGAATTTAATTTTCTATAATCAATGCAAACCCTCCAACGAGTAGTTAATCTTGTTTATATTTCATCCTTATTTTCGTTTTTTATAATCGTGATCCCTGATTTTCGGGGCACCACTTATGTAGGACTAACTCATTTGCTATTTGAAATAGGATAAATAATATCAACAATCAGCCACTTTAAAATTTCTTTTTTTAAAATTTCCATCATGTTAAGATTTAATCTTCATTGTGGTTCCCTACTAGTTTTAGCCCCCTCCTCTAGATATATACTATGCATACATACACTCATATCAATGCCCCTAAGATCATCTATTTTCCAGCTAATAGCCTTCTTATTTTTTCGAAGTACATCTAATAATTCTTCTTCTTGTTCATCACTCAAATCAACTACAATAATAATAGGAAATGAATTATTTTCCTCCAAAAACATATATTTTAAACTAGAGGGAAGAGGTTTCAACTCTAAATTCAGATGATCTTCCTCTTTCTTTTCTCCTAAATTTATATTCTCTATTTCCTCTAATTCTTCTAACACACAATCATTAATAACATCTAGATCATCAAAATCATTTAGAAGATCTATGGTATTACAATCATATACTTGGGATTCCTTAAGATCATTTGATACCTCAAAATTTTTAATTTCTACTAACTGATCTCTACATAAAATTTTCACAATATTTGTGGAAAAATCAATATTCATCTTTGCTGTATGAACGAAAAAAGTCTCCCTAAGATGATTGGTGTATCATAAAACTGTCTATTAAAATCTATTTGCAGCACTATAAAATCAGTTGGAAATTTACACTCTTTAATGTCACTATCACATTTTCTAAAATACTTTTAGGATGTTTTATGGATTTATCAGTAAATTGTAAGATAATAGTAGAAGATTTAATATTAGTAATATTAAATTTATCACAAATACTTGCATGTAATAAATTAATACTAGTACTAGTGTCTAGTAATACATTCTAAAAAATGGATCCACCAATATCACATGAAATTAAAGGGGCACCAGTATCTCTAAATTTATATGGTAATTGATTTATAAAGCTCTAGCATGCATAGATAGGTAATTGATTCTTACATAGCGGAATACAATTATGTTCAACAAGTTGATCAATTAATTTTCCCATTTCATGCCCATGCATTAGGTCAAAAATATTATAAGAAAGAGGTATTAGGTGATGACATAACATTTATGGAATCATCATAGACTGGTGTTTGGTTGAAGATGTTAAACTTAGCACTGATTGGGAGACGACCCAATAATTTTAGTTTTGTAGAATTTAATTTATATTTTGTAGTGAATAAATTTAGAATTTCGTTGCTCCTTATTTCATTTCAGTAGTACCTCATACATTTATGTTTTATCATGTTATACTTGCTCATGTATGAGTATATATCTTTTGCTTTATAGTTTAATTTGATAATATATTTCATGTCATTGAGGACAATTCCGATTTTAATTGGGGGGAGGAAAGAAAATTCAGTTAGATTTATTTCATGAATAATTAGCATAGAAGAAAAATTTAGAACTAGTATTGATGAATTCATGGATATATATATTTTCCCTATAAGAGGGTAAATTTATTTAAGTATGAAGGTTAAAGTGTGTTAGATTTAGTGACTTCAAATGATAGAAAAAAAAATGTAGTACATTGAAGGATGAAATATTTTCAGAATATATCTTGATGATCATGATCCATATATTATGAATTCGCATTTGGATTCTTAGGAATCATGAAGTTGGATGTGATGAAGTTGAAATTGTATAAAAATTATTGGAAGCTAGACATTCTTAGTATGAGGAGTCCTAAGTATTTGAACATTTGGTAGAGTGTAAGACCCAACTCAAAATATATATATGGAGATTTCCCACTTGTCCCATAAATACTTTTCTATATGTGAGACTAGGATGATTTGTTTTTTTTTTATAAAAGTGAGTGCAAATATTTCTATGGGAATTTCTCACTTGTCTCGTGGAGGCTTTCCACATGTGAGATTTAGACATAAAAAAGAAGCTATATGGGGAAAGCTACCTGCCTATGATGTTTATAATAATAATAATAATAAGAATAATAAAATATAAATAGAATACGCTACTTAGGTGCATGAATCTAGAAGGGAAGGTCAAAGATAGTTTGAAAACTTGAGTAAACTTTTGATCATTTAATTAGTGATTTCTCAAAATGAAAAATGTTGAATTTCATGCATTAAAGAGAATGAAACTTGATGTCTTTATTATCATGAGTTAATAATTAGTAAATAATATAGTTTTAGTCTTAACTCATGATAAATAGACTTATATTTGTGTTAAAGTGTGAAAAGTGGTTTTCAGTTGATTAACGTGAATTTTTGGGTAATTGTGTGATTTTAGACGAATTTATATGATTTTTACAGTCTTACTTTTGAGATAAATGAAGAAAAAGAAATTATAATAAAAATAAAACAAAATGAGGGGGACCCACTAATAAGTCTTCATTATCATGAGTTAATAATTAGTAAATAATATAGTTTTAGCCTTAACTCATGATAAATAGACTTATATTTATGTTAAAGTATGAAAAGTGGTTTTTAGTTGATTAACGTGAATTTTTGGGTAATTATGTGATTTTATACAATTTTTATAATCTTACTTTTAAGATAAATGAAGGAAAAGAAATTAAAATAAAAATATAGTAAAATGGAGGGGGCCCGCTAGTCAGCTGGGCCTGCAAGCAGGTCGGAAGCACAGTTAGGCAGGAGCTGCGAGCAGGGGCTTGAGCGGCTTGAACTGATGGGGGCACATGTGCGCCACTCCCCTTCCACGTCAGTGGTGGCCAGCCAATTGTGGGGTAAGGAGTGGTCGTATACGTGCGAGAAAGGGACTTGATTAGGAATGTAATATTACTTTATATTTGCCAGAAACTTCAGCGCACAACCAATGTGGGACTAAACCCGCATCACTTTCCTCAACGCCAAAATTCATATTTTTATTTGATCATCGTGACTTTCTTGTAGTTCACTAGTGAAGGATTAAGCAACCAGAATTGCTAGATCATCGGCAAAAATCTCGTCAACACGATTCACGGAGAATTGTTACTAAAATTGTTGAACGATTTGTGATAAAAGGATCGCAAATCCATCAAGTAAAGCATCTCCGATTGATCGATGAACAAGTCGTCGTCGGGAAGAGGACGATCCGTCGAGAGACGAGTCGCCACCTCCTGAGAGCGTACCAGATGCGATGAAGAGCTTTTTCTTGCTGCGCGGACCTGAAGATGAAGCTCCTTGACACGCGCCCCACCTCCATCCAGCTCCTCTCTCTATCGGGTGGCAACTGTTGGAGAGCCGCAAAGTCACCGTTTTTCTGCTCCGCTGGGTGACAGCCGTTGGAGACGATTCAACGACCCATTTCATTAATCTCTAGACTTCGCAAGGAGATCTAGAGATTGCTCACATCGTCCTTGTTCAAAGAGAGCCTTCGAGGCCATAGACACTACACGACTATCCTCTCGAATGCTCAAGATTCCAGTGCATCGCCGACACATTGCCGTCGTGACATCGGAACTCTATTTTCCTGCTTTCAACTTAATTTCTGTTTCATTTAGCGATAATTTATTGATTTTAAATTTATCAAGATATACTTCATTTCATTACGATTCTTCGGCTTTTACAGATCTTAATTTGATCAATTAAATTGTCTGTAATCACTTACGTAAGAATCATTGGGCAGAATTCTGTTTCCACCCGATTCGAGTTCGCCGGGCGCTGATGTCATCCTAACGTCCGCACCCTTATTTCTTTTCTTTTGTGAATTTTAAATATATTTCCTTTTCATTTCCTAGTATAAAATTTATAGAAAATAGTATTCTTTGAGAAAAATTCTGAATAATTACCAGATATTATATTACATCCCTATGATTGACCTGAAAAATTACTGCTATTTTTGGAAGTTTTCTTGAACTATAATTGATATATTTGTTTAGAAATACTTCTAAATATCTGAAAATTTGTATTTTTTAGTTTTATAACTTTTAAATTTGCGTGATTTACTATACAACGACTAAGTCACGTCACCCACCAGCCAGCTAGGCCTGCAAGTAGGTCAGAAGTACAATTGGGGAGTAGCCGCGAGCAAGGGCTCGAGCAACTTGGACTGATAGGGGCACGTGTGCGCCACTCCTTTTTCAGATCACCGGTGGCCAGCTAGTTGTGGGGCAAGGAGTGGTCGTACACGCGTGAGAAAGGGACTTGCTTCCAAATGTAGCATTACTATATATTCGCTCGAAAATTCGACGCACAAGTGATGTGGGACTAAACCCGCGTCACCTTCCCCAAAAAAGGCGGGCAATTGGTGCGGGTTCCAATCTGCCCAAAGTCAAAACTCATATTTTTTATCTGATTATCACAACTTTCTTGCAGATCACCAGTGAAGGTTTAAGCAACCAAAATCGCTGGATCATCGGTGAAAATCTCATCAATGCAATTTGTGGAGCATTGTTACTAAAATTGCTAAAAAATTTGTGATAAAAGGATCACGAATCTATCGAGTAAAGCATCTCTGATTGATCAACGAACAAGCCGTCGTCGAGAAGAGGACGATCCGCCGAGAGACGAGTCGCCACCTCCTAAGAGTGTACCGGATAAAACAAAGAGCCTCTTCTTGCTGTGCGGACTTAAGGATGAAGCTTGTTAACACGCGTCCCACCTCCATCTAGCTCCTCTCCGTCGGGTGACAGCCGCCGGAGAGCCACAAAGTTGTCATTTTTCTGCTCCGCCAGGTGACAGCCGCCGGAGACAATTTGACGACTCATTTCATTTATCTCTAGACTTTGGAAAAAAATCTAAAGATTGCCCACGTCGTCCTTGTCCAAGAAGAGCCTTCGAGGCTGTGGACACTACACGACGATCCTCCTAAACACTCAAGATTTCAGTGCATCGCCGACACATCGCTGCCGCGATGCCGGAACTCTATTTTCTTAATTTCAACTTAATTTCTACTTCATTTTAGTGATAATTTGTGTGATTTAAATTTACCAAGATAAACTTCATTCCATTACGATTCTTCTAGCTTTTATAGATCTTAATTTGATCAATTAAATCGTTTGTAATCGCTTATGTAAGAATCACCGGGTGGAACTCTATTTTCGTCCGATTCGTGTTCGCTGGGCGTTGACGTCATCTTGACATCCGCACCCTTATTTCCCTTTTTCGTGAATTTTAAGTATATTTCCTTTTCATTTCCTAGTATAAAATTTATAGAAAATGGTAGTCTTTGAGGAAAATTCTAAATAATTACCAGATATTATATTACATCCTTGTGATCGATTTAGAAAATTACTGCTATTTTTGAAAATTTTATTGAATTATAATTGATATATTTGTTCAGAAATACTTCTAAATATCTGAAAATTCATCTTTTCTAGTTTTATAAATTTTAAATTTGCATGATTTACCATACAAAGACTAAGTCACGTCAAAACTTAAGATGCATATTTTTTGAAATAGTTTATTTAGATATTGAAACATCTTTTTTAGTTTTGATCTTGTAGGAAACTATTTCGAATCACATAGATATCTAAATATTTATTTGAATGCCATCTCTAGCGGAAATTTGAGAAAAGAAATGATTCATGTAAAATAATTAATAAATAATTTTAATTTTGTAAGTCTTTTGCTTATTTCTAGGGACTAAAAAAATTCAAAGTGTGGGGTATTTTTTAAAGTTAGGATTTTGTGTTTTAATTAACTTTATTATTTTATTTTATTTTATTAACTTGCAGAATAAATATAGGATATTTTGTTAATTTTAGAAGTCTGAAGTCAAATACTTGGTGTACTTTTAGATTATTTAAAAATATAAAAGAATAAAATATAAAAACATTTTGCCCACTAGCAAGTCGACACTTAGTAGCTAATCTAGTGGGACACTATAGTCAAATGGGTAGACTAACGTGACTCAGTCGTTGTATATTAAATCACACAAAATATAAAATTTATAAAACTAGAAAATACAAATTTTCAGATATTTAGAAGTATTTCTGAACAAATATATCAATTATAATTCAATAAAACTTCTAAAAATAGCGGCAATTTTCTAAGTCGATCACAGGGATGTAATATAATATATGATAATTATTCAGAATTTTCATCAAAGAATACTATTTTCTATGATTTTTATACTAAGAAATGAAAAGGAAATATATTTAAAATTCAAAAAAAAAGGAAAGAAGGGTGCAGACGTCAGGATGATGTTAGTGCCCGGCGAACGCGAATCGGGCAAAAATAGAGTTCCGCCCGACGATTCTTACGTAAGTGATTACAGACGATTTAATTGATCAAATTAAGATCTATAAAAGCCAGAAGAATCGTAAGTGAACGAAGTATATTTTGGTAAATTAAAATCACAAAAATTATCTCTAAATGAAGCGTAAAGTAAGTTTGAAAGGAGGAAAACAAAGTTCCGGCGTCGCGATGGCGATGCACCGGAATCCTTAGTGTTTGGGAGGATTGTCGTGTAGTGTCCATGGCCTCGAAGGCTCTCCTTGGACAAAGACGACGTGGGCAATCTCTAGATCTCCTTGCGAAGTCTAGAGATTAATGAAATGGGTCGTTGAATCGTCTCTGGCGGCTATCACCCGGCGGAGTGGAAAAATGGCGACTTTGTGGCTCTCCAACAGTTGTCACCCGACGGAGAGGAGCTAGATGGAGGTGGGGTGCGTGTCAGGGAGCTTCATCCTCAGGTCCGCGCAGCAAGAGGAGGCTCTTCATCGCATCTAGTATGCTCTTAGGAGGTGGCGACTCATCTCCCGGCGGATCGTCCTCTTCCCAATGATAGCTTGTTCGTCGATCAATCGGAGATGATTTACTCGATGGATTTGTGATCCTTTTATCGTGAATCGTTCAGCAATTTTAGTAGTAATACTCCGCGAATCGCGTTGACGAGATTTTCGCCGATGATCTAGCAATTCTCGTTGCTTAATCCTTCACCGGCGATCTGTAGGAAAGTCGCGATAATCAAATAAAAAATATATGAATTTTGACTCTGGGAGGATTCGAACCCGCACTGGTTGTCCGCCTCTTTTGAGGAAGGTGTGACGCGGGTTTAGTCCCACATCGGTTGTGCGCCGATTTTTTGGGCGAATATATAGTAATATTAGCTTTCTAAGCAAAGTTCCTTCTCTCACGTGTACGACCACTCCTTGCCCCACAGCTAGCTGGCCACTGGTGACGTGGAAGGGGAGTGGCACACACGTGCCCCCATCGGTTCAAGCCGCTCGAGCCCCTGCTCGCGACTACTCCCTGATTGAGCTTCCGACCTGCTTGCGGGCTCGGCTGGCTGACAGGTCCCACTCATTTTGTCTTATTTTTATTTCTTTTTCTTCATTTATCTCAAAAGCAAGACTATAAAAATCATATAAATTCAAGTAAAATCACATAATTACCTAAAAAATCACATTAATCAACTGAAAACCACTTTTCACACTTTAACACAAATATAAGTCTATTTATCATGAGTTAAGGCTAAAACTATATTATTTACTAATTATTAACTCATGATAATGAAGACTTATCATAGACCTAGACTAGGGGAGCCACAAGTTGGGCTCGAGTGGTGAAGGACTCGCTCTGTGCACGTGTGCATCACTCTCCTTCCACATCCTAGTGGTGAACCAGTTGTAGGTAAGGAGTGTTTGTATACACGTGCATGTGCGAGGGTGGGCCACCTCTTTGCCTTCTCTCAAGATGGTCTTGGATATTATTTTATTTTGGGAGAAAAGATCTCTAATGAGAAGCGATAGCTTTGATTTATATTCGACTCGTGCATCCATAATATTTTCAATGTGGGAGTAAAGGTTTTTGTCCATCTCAAGACAGCCATCTAGAGTGCAATGTGATCCAGAAGTATTCAGTAAGCCACGTTATTAGATGAGTTAGATCTTGTGGCTAGCAAGCCACCACGATACCTGATGTATAAAGCGATCCATTGGCCATTCGCAAATCCGACGCCACTCAACATGCATGTGGCCTTAAAGAATGATCTGATGGCTAAAGATTCACCATGGTACCAAGGACTTAAGTTGCCAATCAGTAGCGGTTTGTGGTAGGTTGATCCTATGTCACTCAACATATCATGTGACCATGCACATCTGATCCAATAGCTTGTAAAGTGCCATGATATCGAGAACTTAAGTTCTTGCATGTATCACCATTAGGGATATAAAGACAATAATTAATTATTATCTAGTAAAATAGATATTATCAATTATCTTTAAAATCCCAATGATAGTTGTGAATACGGCAATCTGTTCTTCCCTCCTTTTGTGCGATCGACATCTCTAGTGATCGACAAGCTCATTCTTTCCTCCCCCGACTGCACTCAAGGTATTTGGCAGGTGGTTAGCTCTTCCCTTCTCCCCCAAGATGACGGTGACAACATGGTTGACCCATCTTTTGGTAGATCTCTCCGACAAGTGGTGTAGTACTTCAAGATGATACTTCTACGACTTCCAACATGGTGTGCCACGTCCAGACGAAACCAAGCCGTCACACCAGTATATCTAGTTGTCTGAAAGGCAGACTAAACTTGAGCAATGATTTATTTCCTGCTTTCAATATTTACTTATCTACTTTTGTCATTTATTTATATTTTCCAACAAGTTACTTCCGTTTCATACATGTTTGGATTGAAATGAGTAGAATTAATTCAAAACTTGATGAATGATCCTTGTTCTTCTTTTGAATCCTTCAAAACTTGTCTAAGATTAAGCTAAGATCATTTCAACTTATTTTTTATTAATTTTGACAGTCGAATCTTGACATATTTATGTTCTCAGTGTTTCATGAATAATAATTATTATTTTATTTTCAAATGTGAAATCACTGAGATTAAAGGCTGCTTAATGATTGTTGAATTGTTAAAATAATGTGTAGTCATTTATGGCTGACCTCATGTCATTTGTGTCAATTCTCAAGCACACATTTGTTCGAGAATAATGATCGCCGTGAAAATAGGTTGACCATTGATAAGTCTTCATTATCATGAGTTAATAATTAGTAAATAATATATTTTTAGCCTCAACTCATGATAAATAGACTTATATTTGTGTTAAATTGTGAAAAGTTATTTTCAATTGATTAACGTAGATTTTTGGCTAATTATTTGATTTCTTACGAATTTATATGATTTTTATAGTCCTATTTTTGAGATAAATGAAGAAAAAGAAATTAAAATCAAAATATAGCAAAAAGGGGGGACTCGCTGGTTAGCTAGGCCCTCAAGCAGGTCAGAAGTGCAGTTGAGGGGAGCCGCGAGTAGGAGCTCGAGCGGCTAGGGCCGATGGGGGCACGCGTGCACCACTCCCCTTCCACATCACTCGTGGCCAGCCAGCTATGGGGCAAAGAGTGGTCGTATGTGTGGGAGAAAGGGACTCATTACTTGAAAAATATGATATTAGTATTTATTCACTCAAAACTTTGGCGCTCAAACGATGTAGGACTAAACCCACGTCACACCTTCTCTCGAAAGGCTTCGAAAGCAGGCAACCAGTGTGGGTTCGAATCCTCCTAGAGCTAAAATGTATTTTTTATTTGATTATCGTGACTTTTCTGTAGATTGCTAGTGAAGGACTAAGCCATCAGTATCACTAGATCATCGATGAAAATCTCATCAATACGATTCGTAAAATATTGTTACTAAAATTGTTGAACGATTCGCGATAAAAGGATCGCAAATCCATCGAGTAAAGCATCTCTAATTGATCGACGAACAAGCCGTCGTCGTGAAAAGGATGAGTCGCCACCTCTAGAGAGCATACCAGATGTGATGAAGAGCCTCCTCTTGCTGTGCGGATATGAGGATGAAGCTCCCTAATATGCACCCTACCTCCATCCAACTCCTCTCTATTAGGTGACAGTCATTGGAGAGCTGTAAAGTTGTCATTTTTCTGCTCCGTCTGGTGACAGCTGCCGGAGATGATTCGACGACCTATTTCATTGATCTCTAGACTTTGCAAGGAGATCTAGAGATTGTCCACATCGTCCTTGTCCAAGGAGAGCCTTCAAGGCTGTGGACACTACACGACAATCCTCTTAAATGCTCAAGATTCTGGTGCATCGCCGACACATCGTCGCTGCGATGCCAGAACTCTGTTTTCCTACTTTCAATTTAATTTTCACTTCATTTACTGATAATTTGTGTGATTTAAATTTATCAAACTATACTTCAATTATGATTCTTCTAGCTTTTATAGATCTTAATTTGATCAATTAAATCATTTGTAATTACTTATGTAAGAATCGCCGAAGGGAACTTTGTTTTTGCCCAATTTGTGTTCGTCGAGCATTGATGTCATCTTGACATCCGCACCCTTATTTCCCTTCTTCGTAAATTTTAAATATATTTTATTTTCATTTCCTAGTATAAAATTCATAAAAAATTATATTCTTTGAAGAAAATTCTGAATAATTACTCGATATTACATTACATCCTTGTGATCAACTTGAAAATTTACCACTATTTTTGGAAGTTTTATTGAATTATAATTGATATATTTTTTCAGAAATACTTCTAAATATCTGAAAATTAGTATTTTCTAGTTGTATAAGTTTTAAATTTACATGATTTACTATATAATGACTAAGTCACGTCAATCATATTTCTCTCTTTCCTTATTATCATTTTTTTTTATATCTTTGTCTCTCATGAGATCTCTCTCTTTCTCTCCCTCTCTCTCAATCGATCTCCTTCTCTTTCTCTCTCTCTCTTGATCTCTCTCTCTTCTTTCTCTCTCTCTCTCTCTTGTGAGACTTTTCTCTCTCTCTCTCTCAAGTGAGATTTCTTTCTCTCTCTTATCTCTCTCCTCTCTCTCTTGTGAGATCTTTCTCTCTCTATCTCATGTGAGAATTCCTCCTCTCTCCTCTCTCTCTTCTCTCTCTCTTTTTCAACTTCTTTTTCTGCACTTCCCTTCTTTTATTCTTCTCACCTCACCCTTCTATTTTATTATTTCTGATTAAATATTAATAAAATATTAAAATCACTTTATATATAAACTAAATTAGTTTTCACAACAAATTAATCAATCTCCATGTGTTCGATCTAAGACTTACTTCTATATTAGTATTTTATTAAGTTTTAGTTATAAATATTATTAGATAATGTGCATTTAAGCATAACGATAAGTGCACATCAATATCTCTTTCCCCTCTTTGGTCCTGCATTATGGAGCCAACATGAGGATTCAACCTCTTAGGTGGGCCCAAGAGAGAGAAGAAGAGGGAGGAGAAGAGGCCACAAAACCCACGCACCCCTTCTCCTCTAAGGAAGGTGCCTTCAACTATATTTCCCTCTTTTCTAGAAATATTCAAACTCATGAATACTTGAAAAAAAAAAGTTGAATTTGTATTCAAGAAGGTTCTTGTTATCACTCTCACCTCTTGGATTTAGGGTTCCTCTTCTCCCTCACTCACCTCTTGGATTTAGGGTTCCTCTTCTCCCTCACTCACCTCTTAGATTAGGGGTTCCTATTCTCTTTCTCTCACCTCTTGGATTAGGGGTATCTTCTTCTTCTCACCCTCTTAGATTAGGGGGACCTCTCTCTCTTTTTCTTCTCCCACTTTGTTGTCCTTCCATCCTATCACTAGCCCTTCCTTTACACTCTCTTGTCATCACTACCGTTCTACCTCCTTGTTGTATGCCTTGTCGCTAGCCCACCTTTCTTTCTTACCTGATGTTGCTGCCTTTCTACCTCCTCGCTGTCTGCCCATCACCGAGATTCTGCCTCCTTGCTATCCACCTTGTCGCCAGGCCCATCTTTCTTCCTCTCTCGCCGTCGCTGCCTTTCTGCCTCCTTGCTGTCCACCCTATTGCCACCGTTCTGCCTCCTTGCTATGTTGCCGCTCCACCTTTCTTCCTCTTTCGCTGTCACTGCCATTCCGCCTCCTCACCATCCACCCCGTCGCAGCAGTTCGCCTCTTCACCACCCCATTGCAAAACCTTCTCCTTTCTCTTTCATCACCGCAAAACCCCCTCTTCTCTCTCTCCACCGAAGCCCTCGATTTGCCCATTTTCTCCGTCTGACCCCCTACCCTTTTCCTATTTATTTATTTCCCTATTGGCTATCCCACCATCACCCCAATTCGCTCCCCCCATTGTAGTTTTTTATTCAATTATTTATGTTGACCCTAACACCTAGCTCAAATGGCCCATTCTTGTGAACTGCACTAGTCTACCCCTTACTCGAGCTATTTGAATTTAGTCTCTCCTCCTTTGTTCCCTCCCTTCTCTTCACCATTGACCTTTAATAATTCTTTCTATAAAGTGAGAAAATCTCTAAAAAGGCTTGAGGAATTCCAGTGAAATAAGAATCTTCTAGAATTAAGAATCTTCATTACAAAGGTGCATTGATTTTTAATTCTCATAAAGTTGGTCATTATTTTTTAAGATCCTTACTCTTAGAATTTGTGAGATTCATAAGATAGCCACCTTCATGTGAGAGATTGGTGGTCCAAACCCTAGTTGAGAACCTTTGTTTGATTCTTTAAATTAAATATCCTAACAAGTAATTAACAATCCTAATTCTCTTAAAATTATGATATCATCTAGATATCAAACCCTCAAAGTTCTAATTTAAGTCAACTCTAAAGACCAAAGTGTATTTCTCTTTAAGGAGATCTCTTCTGGACTCCTTGTCCTACATCAACTAAGGCTCAAGGGCAAGGTTTGATTGCTTCAAGGGAGTTGTAAAAATTAGCGTAAATCTCAAGAGCTTTCTTCTTCAGTGCAACACCTATCTGCGTCTTTAACAACTTTTGGTGCATGAAAATGATTTTTGAAAGTTGTGACAAAATTATTCTATAATTGTATCTTGATCTATGGTGTGTTAGGATGACCTTCTTATACCTATGGTGTGATTGAGAGGAAGACCCCCACTTAAGGTGTGTGGTGGGTTGACAAGTGCATGTAATGCACTTGGTTAGTTGATAAGTATATGTGTTGCAATTGGTCAATTTATCTAGCTCTTGTGTTGAGTTAAAGCCTTTCTCAACACCTCTGGTGTGCTTAATATATTGTGACACCTATGGTGTTCTCAACTATAAGTGAAGGGTATTATAAATGTAACTTCTTAAGTTACTATTATTAAGATCGTCAATTTTAAATTTATAAACTGATTTTCATAAGAATAATCTCTTGATGAATTAGTAGAAAACCAGGTCGAATGCAAGAAGAGTTTTGAATTAGTTGATGTATATTAATTAATGATATTCTGATTTCTTTACTCTTTGAAATTTAGTAGCCACGAACAGAAATTTAATGCATGTTGAGAGGAAAATTTCTCTCAAGGTTCAACCAGCCACCACGTAAATAAATTACGAATGGCCAATGGGGATGATTCCCCACTTCCTTCAACGACTTCAACTATTCAAAATCAATGAGGCAAAGGAGAATAGGGTTTCACGAAATTTAGATTGTATTAACTAGGATAAAAGAGGTTCAATTACATAAAAGTCAAAGGAACAAAATGAAAATGATTTCTACCCCTGGTTCTGATGGACGTAGAGAGAGAACGGCGGTCTCACGCAAAGGAGTCTTCGATTGATCCTCTTCTTGCTGTGCCAAGGGAGGAGACCCACGATTGTTGCTAGTGCTGTCACCACTAGAAGGGGGGGAAGGGACAAGTTGGCCCGCCTATGGTGTGCTGCAGGTGGCACTAAGGAAGAGAGGAGGAGCAGACTGTTCCCACGATAGGAGAGGGACGCACCAAGGTAGGAAGGGGAGAGAGAGAGCTGATCATGAATGAGGAGAGGGCTGGTGGTGGTTCCTCTCTTTTGGGATCATGTGCCCTATGTTAGGCCTTCCAGTTTTTCCCTTACATCCTGCAAGATTTACAAGCAAGTCTTCTTTATAGTTTTACGTTTTCATGTTCACATATTGTATAAATGCCCATGATGAACTTAGAGGATTAATGGGAAACTATATTCCCTTGGCTGTGCATCATGGTTATAAATTCCTCACATAGTCTCACATCATAATAATACACTGATTTCTCCCTTGTCATCTATCTTGATGCTCACATTCCCATAGAAAATAAGAAAATGACATAATTCACGAACTAGTGTGAAAATGTATGTGTTTAATATGTAATTACCATATTCCTATATTCTTACGCTTTAATCATTAATCATATAACCCTTTTAACATGATCATTCAGGGAATTATCAGTAGTCTATAATAGTGTATGGGAGAGCTGAGCCCATATGTTCGTTATAATTACAGTGTGTGGTTAGTGAAAATCTAAGGTTAGTATACATAAGAAGTGGATGTAGGCCAAAGGAGTTTGGTCAAACTACTCTAAAATCTAGTATGAACTTTTTCGATTTGTTATATTTATATACTAATATAGAGATATAAATAAGATATTAATAATGTCTTAAGCTTGCACATTGTACCCATAATCTCGATGAAACTCATACAACAATTATGAACCAAGAAATATTTATTAAATTATTCAGGCACAAGAATCCTCAATAGACGTGCTGCTTAGATGGAACATGAAGGGTTGGAGCTTACATAAGGTACAACCTATTCTAATCCAATGTTTATATGTCCAAATCCTGAAGTGGTTCTCAAATTTACTGTTTGTGCAGCACTCAGCATTCGTGTAGTGATAAGGAACTATTTGAACAACGAAGCTTTTTTGTTGTGATGAGGAAGCCTTTTGGTCAGGAAAAATCTGAAAAAGAAAGCCTTCGTGTAGTGATAAGGTCATGAAGAGTCACGAATAGGATAATATTGAATAAACGTTTTACTCTTGACCACCGTTGTATCTTGTTCTATGCCAATTTAAAGTGGTTGGAACTATTTGAACTACCTTATCCTGAAGTGATAGGAACTACCTTGTTCTACGCCAATTTGAGAAGTCAAATAAGGAGTTTCTGTGAAGAAGCCACCGAATCGAGGAGTTCTGCTTTGTTGTCACACGAGGATCGCGTTGCTCGTCGCTCGGAATAATTAATGTCTTGACTTTTCTATGCAAAATGTAGAACAAGGTCACAGGATGTCTATTATCCTCTACTTAAAATAACGGCCGCTGTTCCTTTCAAGCAGCTCACATCTTGGAAGGGTGTATACTGGCTACAACTTCACGTCTCTGCTGCCACTTCTACGAACCTATCCCGACTCTGACTTTATCACAGTAACACAGGGTAGCACGCCTCCTAAGGTGTCACATCCGAACGAGAAGACCATGAAACCGGAAATTTTATTTAAGGTTTCAGGTCCGTAGTTTTGTCATCCTGCCCCCCCGCTCCTCCCCCTCTCTCTCTCGCTCTCTTTCTCTTGATCGCTCGTGCTTATTCTCTCTATTCCCCTCGCTCTATCTCCCCTCTCTCTGTCTCTATCTTGGTCGCTCGTGCTTCATCAGGAGCCATGTCGGAAGAGTCACTAGCCGTCCCCAAAGGCTCATGGACCACCGGTCTCTTCGACTGCTTCGAGGAACCAAGAAACAGTAAACTCATCACTTATTTACCTTCCAGTAGGGAGAGAAAATGATAGGCTCTGACTAGCGACGTCTACTGTCAAACAGGTTGCATTGCCTGCTTCTGTCCGTGTATTATCTTCGGCCAGATAACAGAGATCGTGGACAAAGGATCAACAAGTGAGTCAACTCTGATCCAATTTCCTTTCACAGCGCGCCCCTTGGGAACATATGATAATCTTTTTCTAACAAAAGAATAGGCAGTTCTATAGTTTTCCTCATATCTATCATGGTTACCCTCAGCATGCCTGACCGGAGGCGCCATCTACATGGCTTTGAGGGGCATGGGCTTCTCATGCATGTACTCGTGCTGCTATCGGGGGAAGCTGCGGCAGCAGTACTCGCTGCCCGGAACCGACTGCTACGACTGCCTCATTCACTGCTTCTGTGAACGTTGTTCCCTCTGCCAAATGCATAGAGAGCTAAGGAATCGCGGCTTCAACATGGAAATAGGTGTGTACGTTTCCTTGCTATTTTCGATCCTATTACCCTCCTCTCGAACAGAGTCATGTCTAGCATCAGCGTGTGGAACTCTTATCAGGATGGGAAGGAAACGTGGAGAAGAAGGAGCCAGCGATGACTCAAGCGCCTAGGGCAGGAGATGCTATGATCCGCTAGAACGTTCAGCGAGCTGTAGTGAGAAATTGGAACTTGAAAATTCTCGTTTGATATGTTGTAACTGCAAAATAATTCTCATTATTTGAGAAGATTCCGCAATCTTCCTCTTACTAAGTGTTACCCATTGTTTTGTCTGTGGGAAATTTTCCTTGGAATGATAACATGTTTGTATTGTCCTGGTTGTTTGAAGGAGAAATTATTTGGTTTTTGAAGCAACTGTTGTCCAAAAAGGGGCTTTTCTGTATGAAATGGATCCCCACTAGGCCTCTACTTGGATCCATTGGTACCAAGCCTTTTTTCTTTTAAAGCAAGGCTTATTATATACATGGTTTCGTCAATTTCATCTTGGTAGACATCAGGATATACAAGAATCCAAAGTTTTGTGATAATAACAAACTTAATGATTATCAGTGAGACTATGCATCATTTACAAAAAAAATCTACCTATGAAGTATTTTAGGAGTATGTTCATCAAGAGATGTAACTATATTAAATTAGATATATTATTAATATGTAAGGCTATATTAACTTGTTTCTATAATTACTTTCTACTTACTACCAGCTTACAATAATCAGAAAAGTTTTCATAGCTACTTGACTAAATCTTTTATGTTGTTGTAAAGAAAATTCAGTAAATTTATAATTTATAAATGCTGGAAAATAAGTCCATTTAGAGTAATTTAATTTTATAGGGGCTTCTAGGTTGAACACAATGAAGATAAAATAGTTAGTGAATTATATTTAAAATTTCTAATTGATAGATTATTTTTTTTAGAATTAATTTAAAAATTTATAAATGAAATTTAAAATAATAAATTAGAGATTATGATGTTAGCTGACATTAGCTCGTGGAAAACACCCACAAATTCAAGTCATTGGAAATACATCGATTGGTATTTCACAAAATCAAAGCAAAAATACTTCAAAATAAAATTTTATTTAAAAGGAGAATTTATTATTAACACAATTTATAAATGAATAAAACTTTTTATAAATAAAAAAAGAAGTAAAATGATGTAAAGATTCAAGTATTATGGAAGAATGGGTGGGACGGTCGATGATTGAATTTTCACCCTAATTTGATCAATTTGTGTAGGGACCGTGCACCGAATGGATTCCTACACAATCTTCAGTCAATGAATAATGATCCCAACAGCTATCACTTGCTGGAACTGATTGACGATGGTGGTTTAACTCAAGTGTGCCACAATGTCCGAAGAAGGATCTTTGGAAGAAATTTTTTGCCTTTGTATTGAGTGAAGAATGGGATGAGTTAGTGGATGAAATTCAGCTTTTGTACTGGCTGAATCAGCGAGAAATCAAAATGAAATCCATCATTTTTATCGGAGGGATGATTAGGGTGAATCTGATATTCTTTGCCACCAGATGAGAGAGAAAATAGTTGTCAAGAGCGATAGATTAATTGAAGATGCCCCTTTCTTCCTCCCCAAGCATTTTTCCATTTTCTTGTGAGTTAATTCCGTCGATTTTGTTGAATCATCTGCCATACCTCTTGTTGTATTCATTACATCTGGTTGATACGAAAAGCTAAAAAGGAAATTAGTCTCATATTTTAATTTTTTTATTATAATATTATGTATTGTAATAAGCTCAGGAAAATTCAGGAAAATTCAAGAAAACATCAGAAATAAATGCAATTAACATAGAAGAATTTTGATAATAATATTAATCATTGGTAAAACCTATCAAAATATTTTATGGCCAATTTCATCATTAATTTCTAGAAGTTAACAGTATAATCATATAAAAAAGTTTAATATCATTTTTTCGAGATTAATGTAATTTAAAAATATTTCTATAAAATTAAATAATATATTATAAAATATTAGGTATTTTATGATGTAATTAATAAGAGTTTTCACTACTCTAATTTGTACAATGGCTTTCATGACTTCTCCAAGTAAATTTATATCTACTATTTACTAGTTATTAGCTTTCATCTTCTAGAAGGTGAACAATCATGTTAAGATGCACGACTTGGTTGATTAGTGGTTCATGAATCTTCTAGCAGATAAAGAGAGAATGTGTAAGCCTTGTTTTTTGGTGATTCATTAAACATGTTAAGATGCACCACTTTCTTTCATTAATCCTTGTTTCAGCATTCTCTCACTTGGTAAAGAACACACCATTGACATAATTTTTTTAAGTTAATGATATAATTATAGGGACTGTGTAACATAATATATTGCCACTACAACCAACATTTCTGATAAATGAATGGAGAACATATTTAGTAATTATCCTCAAATGAGAATGGTAATACTGGGCCATATTTGATAATTACGAGTCGAGAGAAAGTTAAAAAGGTAACTTGATCGACCTCAAATTTGTCTCAATGTCTTAATTTCCACTTGTTCATGTTCAGTATTCATTTAAATTTAAATATTCATGTCTCCTTTCTCGGGATTTCTTCTTGGGAAAGAATTGAATTACGAATAATATTCCCTGAAATCATCAGATATCCCTTGTTTTTATCAAATCACTTTCTTAACACTTCTTCAAGGAATCTTTTAACTTTTATGGCATATGAGGTTTAGGATGACAAAATACCAAACTTGATGTCCATTGGCTTGATAATGCATTACAAAGGTTTATAAAATTCTTATAGCCAAAGATTTAGAATCAAAACAGTTTTAAGTATTACTATGATATTTAAGTAACAAATTTCACCAGTAATTTATTTTTCAGTTCTCAACCTAAACATAGATGAGATTATGATTATCACCATTGCTTTAAATAGATTCCTCGAAAAAATTGAGTACCTAGAGCAAGCTGATTTTTGCATGAACATCCAAGATTTACCAAACTGTTTCTGGCAGCAGGAGACTGCCTCTATGCTGCAAACAAATATCTTCCCCTCAGGACCCAGGAACTCAATATCTCCAGGATCTCTGTATTCATATAGCCCTAGAAGGTATATTTCTTATTTTCACTGATGTAGTTTTATGTACGTATTAAATAGTAATTTTAATTTAATGAATACATTGTTAACATCCAGAATATTCATAATTATAGGATACCCTTCACCCCTTCCGACGTCTGCCTTCTAGTAGATAACTTTTGAATAATCTAAGAAAAAATTGTAAAGAAGAAAAGTAGCATTGCACACGTGATAAAGAAGCAACTTAGGTTTTAAGGCTCTTCAACGTGGGACGTAGACATTATTATGGTAATTTCTATGGTGGATACCATTTCCGCTCGTTAGAAACAAAAAGTCAATGAATGTTCTGAAAAGTAGGTTACCGTTGACGTATTCTTCAAGTTGAATTGGTCAAAGTTGGTTTCCTAGAAGTTTCATTATTGACAGAAAGGGCTATCGAAAATTATAATGCTAACTACCATATCATGGGTCGCACCTGGATCTTATCTCTTCCTCTTCTCCCCCTTCAGCCCATTTCCTCTCTCTTCCGACACATTTCTCCCTCTTCCTTTCTCATGTGTGGATCTTCGTAACGGAATCCTACAACGATGAACAACCCGGGAAAGCAGTCCGATGGCTACCCACCGCCCCCTTCGGTTGGGATCCCCGCCGCTGGTGTCAACCAGTACTACAAACCGCCGGAGCATCTGCCGCGGCCGCTGCAGGTTGAGCCTCAAGCGACGCTTACCCCATGGTCAACGGGGCTCTGCCAATGCTGCGACGACGTCGGCAACTGTAAGCCCCTTGTCTATCATCCTCTTTCCACCAAGAAACAGAAAGAATAAAAGACCACGATCTGATAAGAGATATCCCTAATGGTACCCTTTTTCAGGTTGCATCACTTGCTGGTGCCCCTGCGTGACCTTCGGCAAGATCGCTGAGATCGTCGACCGGGGATCATCTTGTGAGTTCCATCTCCTCTAAATAAAAATCGAAGAATCTTCAGTTTGATCTAAAGCTCCCTTTTGGAATCTTCAGCCTGTGGGACGAGTGGAGCTCTGTACGGTCTCATCTTGTGCGTAACGGGGTGTAGCTGCATGTTCTCGTGCTTCTACCGGACCAGACTCAGGAGTCAGTACTCCCTGCCGGAGGGATCATGTCCCGACTGCCTCGTCCACTGCTGCTGCGAGTCATGCGCCTTGTGCCAGGAATACAGAGAGCTGAAGAACCGCGGCTTTGACATGGACATTGGTAAGTTTTCTGGCAAGATCACGGGCCTATCTCTTTGCGTCCTAATGAATACTTTTATCACAAGGATCTGGTAAGAGATATTTTCTTAACGGTGCGGGAAGTGCCTCCCCTAACTTGTGGATAAGTTCATTAAAGCAATGCCGTGAGATCGACGGCATTTTGGCCACGTGCCGTAATCACCCTTGCCCATTCCCAAAGGGCAGCCAGATCTATGCTTTTATCTCTCATTTATGTAATCATATGTTTTAGGCATGTATATTTGCCTGTGCTTCTCTTTTTACCTACAGATATAAGTTTGTCTTTGCCTATCTGTGCTCATATCTACGTCTATCTATGATTCATCCTTAATCTACTTACACATAATAGTACCTCTGGGCTTGCCACTATTGACGAATTAATAAACTGTCGACAATACGCAATTCTCTCTCTCTCTCTCTCTCTCTTTTTCTCCACACCTTTCTCGACTCTTCCTTTCTTCCCCAGTTTCCAGTACAATCCCATGCGAGGTCGGCTGCCCATCCTCGTACCCCTAGCCCTCAAAATTCGCAGGGTATTTCTCCTTTCCTCTCCGTCGCGTCCTTCACCACTGTGGCACCCGCTTTGAGAGCAGGTGGACTTGGCGTATGCTTTTTCATCCTGACGAGTGTTCCATAAGAATCAACCACGGAGCCTTGAGCTTCGACCTTTCCTTCAGGTCATAGATGGTTGCAAGCCGGCAGTCGCGACCCTAATCTCGCTTATTCACCCGCTCGTCTATTTCTCATCAAAGTGTATATACACATATCTTCCTATCTGCCTCGTCATTGTCTGTTTCTTTCACACATTGCGCGCTGATTTAGAAGCTACCTGTCGGATTGATATGCAGGATGGGTGGGGAACATGGAGAGGCAACCTCGCGGAGTTAACGTACCGCCGCCGGTCGTGGGCGGCATGGTCCGCTAATGGGTTTCTGTCACTTCTCTATAGGCATCGCACCACCACGAGCTTGAGGAGTGCAGCCGTTCCAAGGATTGTGAACCCGTGATACCACACTTTGTTCTTGCGAACAAGTGAGGGGTTTTGTCTATCTATTCAATAAAATATCAAATGGACAGTTGATTAGCGGCGGGTCAAATAACCTTTTCCTTATCCTTATAAAAGTAATTCTCGTTTACTTATGTTATGGATGGCATATCTATAAAGGTAAGTGGGGGGAAACGTTTTCCTTGTGAAGGAAAGCGGCCATAGAAGCCAAGAGAGATAGAGGCGTCATGGAATGGGAGATGTAGATTAACATGCAGAGAAATTCATACGTCGAGGGACGTAGAGAGAAAAGTACACAAGTATTTAGAGAGAGAGAGAGAGAGAGAGAGAGAGAGAGAGAGCGTGCCTTCCAATGACGGAGGGCTTGGGTCGGGCCCGTTTCACCAATGAATCGGGCTCCATTGGGCGGGCATTGGTCCATCAAGCCGCCTAGGAAGAGGGGCCCAAATAGTTTGATCTGTTACTCGAAGTGGGGGTTCTGAGATAAGATCTCTCCAGCCTGGAAACAGTGCAATGGATCGGCCCTCCAAGTTGGAAAACGGCCAAGGGCCCGAAGGAGCAGGAATCAGGTTTCGACCACTTATTTCCAAACCTTGAGCGAGAATCTCCACTACTCCTTTCTGATGCCGTGGGAGTTCCTCAGCCTGCATGGCAAGCGGAGCGCTGTACGCACTGATCTGCCTCCACCCATTTTGTGTTGCCGCTACTATGACCATCCCTACCTCTACTTGCACCCATCGTATGCCGCCGCCGTCACCTTCCGTTTCGTCAACCACGCAACCTGTTTGTATGCCCCTTTCCGCCCACCAGTTAGGGTTCAAAGGTAATGGTTTGTGTTACTATGAACCGGAGGCCAGAACCGAACCAGTTTGTCCTGAACCGACTGCCCTAATCTCGGTTCGGCCCAATCCGGCTTGACCACTGGCCCAAGCCAACCCATCCCGCTGGTCTGACCATTTGAACTGCCTTGTCTGCACTAGCTAGCTCATTTGGTTTGAGTTACAGTCCACCCATTCAATCAAGTCAGCTGGTCAACGGTTGACATCAGGTCAACTATTCACAAGTAGGTTCCAACTTCAACTTATGCTCCTCCACCACCCCATTGCCCTTTCTGGCGAGAAGGTTCCTTATAAGTCCTCTTTTCTTTCTGAATTTGAGTGTTTTCTTTATTCAGTATATTATCTCGCAAATATTGTTGTTGTGTCATATGTAGATAGGACACTCTCATATATAGCTTGTGGTGAGAGTAGAGAATGGACCAACTAATTTTCACTTCTTAATTTATTGATAATGACCCACCCTAATCATTGGTTATTTATTAATTGCATCAATCCATATGTTTCAAATCTTGTAGAAAATCACTTGATCTTACCTTAGTCAACCATTTTAATCTTTAGAAACGAGTCATCTAAATTATTTATCTAGGGTAGTTTAGTCATTTCAACATCTCATCTTGCATCACTCTCTCTCTCTCTCTCCCACTGTCCCTATCCATTGTTGTCTCTTTTTCCATCTCTCTTTCAGATGCAATTGGTGAATGAACTACTTTCTAGCTTTCTTTTGTGCTTAGACAAGGACAATACTTTGTTAACAAAGTGCCACAACATGGCACAGCCTATTGACCCTATAATGGCAAATAAACTTGCCAATTAGGGGATTTGTATCCATATGTACTGTTATGATAAAATTGACATGACTATGTAAATATTAGATTCCATAGACAATTATATCTGTTTTTTTTGATCTTGAATTCAATATCTTTAATCTATGTATAAGATGGCCCACAAAGGTACAAAAGTAGACTAGTGGGGTGCCTGCCGATAATCTCAAATTAAAGGTGTCATAGGCCTTTAAGTTGGTATTAATCAAAACATTTATAAACCTAACTTCTAATTAATTTTGAGTATATGTGATCAGTTAGGGTCATATCCACTAAGATTGGGCTTTAAAATAGGGTTGAGAGTTGATTCCTAATGATGAATGGGGGTGAGATGATAAGTGTTAACTCTAAATTTAGGGTGTTGTGAATCCTAACTAGAGCATAATCAAAAATATTTAGAAGTTTAACTCTTGATTGATTACATAGAAAGTAGTGAGCTAGGGTCATATCCACAGGAAATGGGATTAGGTTGAGGTGAAAATTTAAATTCTAGAGGATTGAGGAGAGAGAGAGATGAATGAAGGGAGAGGAAGTATCTTACACCTTAGGGGTAAGACACTTGGAAGAATGTAATTGGTTTGGTTGTGCAAATGTGGCTTCTAAACTACATAGAATATTAAATGCTAACTTATTTATGCAGGGACTAAGATAGGGGGTGTGAAAGCTTTGAAGAACAGCACTTACCTTAGGATTTGCGTCGCCAACCCAAGGCTCTAATCAATGGCCAGTAGGTGCTCTCTCTCTTGGCAAGCCTCTTTCTCTCGCTCCCTCTTAAAACTAACCTACCTAATTTCGGAGTTAATGGGATAATGAATGCACAAGAGAATCCCACACCTACCCTAGGGTCTATCTCGCCAATCGAGGGCTCTAATCATCTACAGGTAGGTGCATCTTCTCTTTTAGGCCACTTTTCTTCCTTCCTCCTTGCTAACCTCTTCCATCACATAAAAAATGGACAAAATAAATTTGTTCATACCTGCATAATAGAAGAGGGACTCTTGGGGTCTTGTCCTACGACCAGCTCTAGTCTGAAACCATTGAAGAGTGCCTCCACAGGCGGGGACACAAGACATTAAATACCCCCTTTTAGTTACTAATTTACCCTCTTACATTCAACAAATGACCTCCCTTTGTGTCTACTATTAAAGTAATTTACAAGGGCATTTAGGGTCTGCATATTTCAAGACTGGGTGCCAGCACCTCCCTACTCCTCTTCTTCTATTGGTCAGCAATTTGAAGCTTATCTCTTCAGCTAGCAGGATTAGGCCTTGGGCTGCAGTAGAGCTCCTTGTAGTTGGGCTTTGGGCTGCATGTTTGGGCCTTGGCTTCAGCTGGACCCTAACTGTCTTTTTGAGCCTTGACTCTACATGAACTTCATTTAGACTTCATGAAAATATGCATCCACATCCTTGGCACCAGCTGGACCTTGGCTGGGCTCACGAAGATCCACATTGAGCTCCAAGCTTCAGCTAGTGCTCTGTTGGTCTGACCTTGGTAGGCCCATTGACTTATGGGCACGTCTTTTAAGTCCTTGGGTTTATCTTTTGTCCAATTCTTCTTTGCCTAGACTTTGAGATTTTGTCTCTTTTCTTCCCAATAGAGGCTTAATACTCTGCACATGCAAGCTTAGAGAATAATCAATAGAATTGAGTTGTTAAACTTCACAAAGTTCAACAACATTAATCTATAGATATGCTAAAAAATGTGTAAACTTGTGACTTAAGCAATTATGTATAGATTACACAAAATGAATGATTTAAGTGATAACATGTATGATTTTTATCAAGTATATATGTGAAATCCTACAGTTTAGATACATCAAAGCATGAATGTATGTGTATTATCAGTTTATACATTTAACTTTGAGATGGATTAGTAAGCCTCATATCATTACTTTTAAAACAGAGTGGAGGTACCAAGAGAGAGAAAGATAAGCTAGTGAGTGTTTTAATATATGTTGTGTTGGGAGATAAACTCATGGAATCTATTGTGAAATGAGATTTGTTGATTCTGTAAATTCCCGTTGTAGTTCACTAACGTACAATTGTGAACACAGAAGGTAAGGATCTTTGATAAGTTGAAAGAGGCTAAAGAAACCCAAGCAATACATAATTATGTTCATTTCACTTTGATATTAAATATGTAGATCAAATTAGGTGAAACCAACTTTCTTCAACTCATGTTTAAACACATGATAAAAAAATGTTTGAAATTATTGAAAAATAATAAATATTTTGAAGAGTTAACACACTCTTTTTGTGTTCTATCTAGCCTAGTTTTGGAGTAAAAATAGGAAATGAGATTAAAATCAATTTGGTGTGATAATCACATTGATCATACTTCCTATTACACTATTATCTTTACTACTGTATAAATTTAAAAGCTAATTTCTCATAAATGCAAAACATTTTAACCATCTATATGTATGATGTACGACTATTTATACAGCATCATTTCACAATTCATATCAAGTACATAAAAGGATAAAAATTTCATGCTTCACAAAGATGTCCTTGAACATGATCTAGCTAAAAAAATTGACAATCATCAACCTACTAAATGGGTTATCAGCCCCTCTCAGTTTCTTTGGTTTGATTTTCATGATCAACAGAGAAAAAATCATGTTGACTCACCATCTATTTACAAGCTACATATTTAATATATAAAACAATATTTAATTCACACTTTGGTAAAAGATCTTAATCCCAGTTATGCTTTGATACTTCACCACGATTAAACACAAGACTTTCACATTTAAAAATGATGTCAGATTCCCTTTACACCACGGCAATTCCTATTGTTTGCTGACTCAGTCCAGGGATGGTTTGCTGTGGTTGTCATGCCATCGGGCTTTCTCGCCAGTCAGGCCTTACGAGGTTGGGGTAAAGTCCAGCCCGATTGATCAAGCAACTGACCGTAAGATAGGCTTCGGTGAAACAGAGGAAATGAACATTTTGTGACCGTAGTCCGGACTTGATCGCTAACGAGCTACGATGCTGCATAGCTTAGTTCACTGGGTTATGATATATTGCCTGATTTTTTCAGGCTTTGCCACAATCTTGTAAACCTTCACCGAGGACGCAAAATTCGTCATGGAAATGGTTTCACCGACCTTTGTTACCTTTCTGTTACTTCATGTGATATCTACTGCTCCCCTGTTCATTCGCGCGTGCGACTCTCTCTGCCTCAAGTACAGACACTCTACACACTCACACACAAGCTCTTCCTCTCCTCTCTCATGCTGTCGCCTTCCTTTTTATAATGCAGATATTGATTTCTTTCCCCCTTTTTCCTTCCTTACCTTTTTATCCAATGCACCGGGTCGTGCTCTTCTCCCCTTCTCTCCAGCCCACTTACATCTCACCTTTCAATCTTGTTTCCTCTCTATATCTTCAGATCCAAATCTTTTTCCGCCCACTCAGTAATCAGTTGCGTGACTACCTCTCTCTTGCTCCTTCTATCTCTCACACCTTCACCCCCCCCGCTATCCCAATCTCTTTTTCTCTCTTGCGTGCGCTGCCCCCAGTATGCATCCCTGTGGCAAAAATGAAGATGCCTATACCCTGGTCCCACAGGCGCCGGCGATTGGTGTTCCAGCCCCCAAGCAGATCGAGTTCCAGGAACCTACTCCCCCTCTGCCGCAGGAGATGGACACTCAAGGATGGTCTACCGGACTCTGCAGCTGCTTCGACGACGTAGGCCTCTGTAAGCCCTCCCATGCCCTCCTCCAGAGCAACGAGAAAGAGGAACCTCAGGGATGACTAACTGTTCACCTTCAGCGTTTCTGGTGATCTCTCGCCTTCAGGTTTCTTGACTTGGTGCTGCCCCTGTGTTACCTTCGGCCGCATCGCCGAGATCGTCGACCGCGGGTCAACATGTGAGTTCCTCCTGTTTTATCTAACCAGAAGCCGGGCTAAGTAGACGACAAACAATAAATATAGTGCAGTAATCTGCAGTTCAATCTTATTTTAAGAGTCCCGTATTATTCAACTTAAATCCCAACCTGTGAGATAGAAGAAATTTTTGAAAATAAATTCTTGGTTAGTTGTCATACAAGAATTTGTGGGAAAGCTGATCCTCATAGTCACAGACTTGACTTGTACTGGTTATAGTCCTATGATTGAAGTCGTCGTCTCTCTTTTGCGGCCAACAAATTGGTCAGCCTGCGGGACGAGTGGGGCGACATACGCGATTCTTAGGTACATGACGGGATGCAGTTGCCTGCTCGGATCCTACTACCGGACCAGGCTGAGGAGGGACTACTCCCTGCAGAAGGGGACCTGCCCGAACTTCGTGGTCCACTGCTGTTGCGAGTTGTGCGCCCTCTGCCAGGAGCATAGGGAACTCAAGAACCGTGGCTTCAACATGGCGCTTGGTGAGTCCTCCTGGGTTTCTCCCCCTCGTAATCTATCCGTGGTTCTCTCCATCTCACTCTCTCAATAAATATATATCTAGATAAATGCATCTTTTTGTTTCTCTCTCCTCTCTCCGTGTTGACAGCGTAGAGTTTCCGTCCGCAGGATGGCATGCGAACGTAAAGATGTCTTCTGAGGGATTGATGCAGCCACCACCGGTGGCGGAAAGCATGCGGCGTTGATTCTCTCCATGCTCTCTAAATACAGCTTTGCTGGATATTGCGCCGTAGCTCCTGTGTCCAGTGGAGTGGTTGCTGTCCTCACATTAGGTCAGAATTAACGCTCCCGCAAATAAACTTTTGACGTGTTTGCGTGTTTGCACTATTTGGCGGAACATAAAATAAGCAGCGTAATCTTCCTATTCGTCAATCTTACCTTCCATTTCTATTAATATTTAATGTACGGCATGATTTATTATTATCTATTATTTTTTTCTAGATAACTCTGATTGCAGTTTCCCTTTGTAACATATCATATGAAATTGCTAAAATTAACATGTTATTAAAAAAGATACTTAAAAGGTTATTTAAAAGGATTATATGTTAGCATTCCCACATATTTTTCTTGAGCTCTCAGAATTCAGGCTTATTCTAATTAGAATTCAACTTAAGCTGCATTGAATTGGGAATCAGTTCTTAAACTAGCGCTCTAGTCTATACGGAAAAAGTGTTTCATGCTGGAAATTTGATTCGCAGAGATGATGTTATAACTACTAATGCTGCCATTGAGACCATCATCTTAGGAAACTATTACAGTTATTTGTGGTAAGTTAACTGAAGTAATTGTAGATGTTGATATTAAGCCTAGCACATAACATAGGCCCTGAAACCTCTCAATGGCAACCATCATCCACATATTTTCAGCCAAGCCCCAACTGAAAACGATGGATGCAACAAGGATCATCTTGCAACAAGTATACAATGGTTATTTGTATATGAATGAATTACGATCTTGAGACCAGACCCCCACAAGTGTGAGCCAGGTCTAGATTAGTCCAGCCCAGCTCTCGATATGCATGCTTCTACTTGAGACAGAGGCATGGAGATGGGGTCTTAGTATATATTTTCACAGATACGCAATCAATATCTTCTACAATTAGGTGTCTCTCTAAAGAGAATTTTGGCTTTGGTACCAAAAATCAATTGTTTTAAAGGGTAAAAGTAAAATTATTAATCAAGTCAATATTCTTAGTATGAAATCTCAATTTTCTGTAAAAAAATATACAGATTAAACTTTAGTAAACTAAAACTTTTAGTGAAGAGAATTAGGTTCAAAAGATCCAACTTTTTCTTGTCTGAGGTTTGTCAAAAGGGACAAATAGCTTGCTTCTGCTGTGGAACGTTGTAATGATAATGGCCTAGTCAAGAAAAAATAAAAAAATGCCCAAGAAAACCCTCAAATTCCTTCATTCCATGCTACTCCATTCCATCTTCAATCAAGAGTCACAATCACTTGGTTGCCCTTGTGGTACTAGAGGTGCTTGCTGATTTCATGTAGAAATCACCAAGTACTAGATTAGTGAACTGTCAAGGGAGGTTCTATGCCAGACCACTTAGTAGCTCATTGTTTTATAGGCTTTTTCATATTCAGTCGAAAGAGTTTAGGTTAGACTTTCAAAGTGACTCTCGACAGGAGAATGGAGTTGATTCAGGAAGAAGCACAACAATTCTACAATCCTAACAAAGTCATTCCTCCAGAATCCAAGGAACAATGTAAACTCTATAAAATTGAGAAGAGGGCATTGCTTTAGTACTAGTGTGCATGAAAAACCATGTATGAATTTTATTAAACCATTAGGAACTTCACTTATTACCCAAAAGCTGCTTGAATTGGGTTAACTATGAAAAGTCAAATAGTTGCAGAATATTCTTCGCAGAGTTGTCACATGGACCGATCCTCTAAGAAAGAGGGCTTGGGCCAGGCCCTATTGACCAATAAAATAGGTTCCATTAGGCGAGCTTTCATTTGTCAACTTGTCTAAGAAGAGGACTTAAAACAGCTCAATCTGCTCCTCAAAGTAGGCTTTCGTGATAGACCATGGATAGGCCTTTCAAGTTCGAAAACGGCTAATATCTTGCAGGAGTAATCTCGATTTCATACTCGATGTTAACTACGACTACTAGGGACTACATTAACGGTGATTAACACAAGGTTATTTTTGATATTCTAGTTTTTGCATGTTGGTGGTATTAGTCAATCATGGCTGACCCATTCAGGAGACATGCAAGGAGCCACCTTCTGTCTCAATCATTCGGGAGACGTGTGAAGAGCCTCTCTCATCTGACTCGCTTGAGAAACATAGGAGGAGTGAGAGATGATTGTCACCTCATCCTTTTTGACCCATTTGGGGGTTGTGTAGGGAGAGAGGGAATGGGAAATGAGAGAGGTTGAAGCCGTTACCTCAAAGATCTATGGGCTCACTTGCATGTAGATCAAGATGCCTCCTTTTAGGGGACAGTTATTTTTTCCTATTTTTTTCCTCATTTTGGGTATGAAGGATGACGAGATTTATCCTTCTTTTTATTCTATCCTTTTTTTTTTTCAACTCTCGTCCTTTTCCTTAGTCTCTCTTCTTTCTTTTCTTGTAGATGAAGTTCTTATAGAAGTAGATAAGAGTCTATTGCTGACTCTCTAATGTGTGAGTTATCTAGAAGGTGTTGAAATGTGGATTAGAGGTGTCAAGTGGAAGCCTTGTTCTCATTAAGATTCTTGATAGTTTAGTAACTTTTCTTCTGTTAATTGAAATATTTTAAAATTCTAATTTATTGATATTATAATTTTAAAATGTTCATTAGTTTTCTAGTTTAGCAAAAATATCATTATTTTTATTTTTCTAAAATTTCACAAGTTGTTTTTTCTAAAATTCTGGAATATTTCTGCCTTGTCTTAAAATGTTGAGATTCTTCAATTGCTTATTTCTTTGAAAACTGGTTTTAGTATTGACAAAAATTTTATTTTGATTATATCCTATGTCTGAAAAGGGAGTATACAACTATACAATTGGCTATCCTATCCTTGAAAAGTATTTTAAGAATGGTATCCTTTAAAATGAATTCTTGGATCATTCTTTACAATCTAGATTCAATTTTTTTGACTTGTTATTTCTTGTTAACCTTGTCTTATAACAAAGTGTACTTATGTTTTTCAGTTCAACTACGTTTAGGACACATGTAAATAAGATTGCACTATTAAATATAATTGAAAAAAATATGAAACACAATTCCCATTTAGAGTAAGTAATAGAGAACCACCCATCACTTATGACATGAACCCGATGATTCTTCCGAATGCTTACTTGTATCAAAATAGTCTATTATGAGAAATACATAAGTCTATACTCTAACTTTTAATCATTGTGAAAACTTTTTCATGGGTATGAAAAAATGAATTTCTTACTAATTTTTTTTAAAAAAAAAGGTGTGTGTGTTAGCATTGTGAAATATTCTTCAGACAATTTTAATATAGCATAGCATGTGATAATCAATTCACCACCACTCAAGGAAATAGCTTAGGTATGGAAGGCTTTGAAAATATATTGTTTAGTTGATGTGCTTAAGGATAAAGTTGCTATTTATGTCTATCTCCTATGCCTTTATAAACATGTAGCGATTGATTTTCATTTTCCGTAGTAGACTGTAGCTGATACGCATATGAAAGTTTGATTATTTCATGAAACCACTCTCTACCAACAAGTTTGTATTTTAATGGGTTAGACTCAACATCTTCACTAAATCAGTCCATTTTCATGATATTTTTAAGAATTAAGTCAACAATCATGACTTATAACACTAGTGTCCTTAGATTCTGTTTCCACTGTTCTGGTTGGTGTCCTTAGATGCGGTCAGAGGTAATGGTCTCTAATAGACTGATGATATGATTCTTTGTTTGTGTTACTCAAAGAGTATCTAGGGTGTGAAAGTCAAATGACCCATTGATATGCCATAAATATATCGTAAGATTAATTTAGTCCTTATTGCTTGCACAAATCATACTCATAAGAGATAAACTAATGGAGTGTCTATGTAGAGTTAGCGAGTAACTTGAATACCTACCATCGTGAGACATATGTGATGCCACATTTCATCTTTTCGCTATGACTTACAAATATGCAAAGTACTGAAAATGATATTAAGTGCAGCAAATGGGTGGTCTCCACTAGTTAAAAAATGATTTTGCTCAATTTGACTTTTTATCCACTTCTTGGTTCGTG
Source organism: Spirodela intermedia (assembly GCA_902729315.2). Classification (NCBI taxonomy): domain Eukaryota; kingdom Viridiplantae; phylum Streptophyta; class Magnoliopsida; order Alismatales; family Araceae; genus Spirodela; species Spirodela intermedia. The sequence continues at coordinate 4,062,260 of LR746271.1, forward strand.
GAAGAATGAATGAAGAATGGGTAATATTTCCTGTTAAAAGAGTTGTAAGAATCGGTCTTTAGCGTGATTACTGCGACACTCAACCGGCCATCAAATATGAACCCGAATCCACTTCCACTCTGCATATACTGTCTCCCTTGCTCGCCAAAGCTGCCGCGGGGGTATGTGGAGTGATTTCATTTGCCATGTATGCTCTTGGGAACAAGGCAGAAGCCTACCAACCAGTGCCACCAGTAGGCATCTCTGTGAATCCACTACCGCTGCATGTGGACGCCAAAAGCGTCTGATGTAGGATGAATATGCCTGACGTGGATGGAATGAGTAGGGAAGACAACGAGTAAATAACAAGCCACAAAATTCGCACACGATCAGATCCGAACCTTTGAAAATTAACTGTGATGATGTGAAAAGACTGTTCCGTTCCTCGATCGAGGGTGGGAAGACTGTCTCAGGTCATCGTGATAAAACAAAGCTTCATGTTTCAAAATCTTAGTCGGCCTCCAAATAAGGAAATCGCAGCCCACTCGGCTGGTCTCGAGCCCACACTAATGAATCTGATGGTGGTGGAAACACTTATGACGAAAGACAGGATGAAATTAAAACACACGATCACCAGAGAGGGTTGAGAGGGGACCTTCGGTGTTTGCACGCCGCAATGTTGACCTCGAGGGTCCCCCTTGCGGGGTTTGGGGCATCACCCCGAAACCTAAATCCGATGTTGGACGGAGTAGGGTGCGCAGGGTGTGCACGGCTGACGTGTAGGTGGAAGGCTGGTGTGTAGGGTGAGTCGCCGTGGCGCATCCGCCAGGCGCGGGACACACGAGCGCTTGAGCAGGATGCACGGGACGTGTGAGTGCCTGTGGGAGGCTCGTACGTGACGCGCTTCCGGTGCTCCGAGGGACGCTGATCGGCACGTCGTCGGGCACACGAGCGCTGACAGAGAGACCCGCCGGCGACGACAAAGAGGGTTGACCACAGGGTGGGAGGGGGGGGGACCTACACGATGGAGGCGGCTACAGGCAGCAGCGGTCACACTGATCCCTCATATAGGAAAATTCTTATTTAGATCAAAACCGCCGTTCAATAGAAAATTCTTATAGGCCTCGGGAGGAGAGAGAGGATTATAACCTAAAGTAAATAAAAGGAAATTAAAAATATGGGTAAATCCTAATAGTAACAGAAGTTCGGATCCGGAGCTTGGGTCTGCCGGCGGCGACGTGGAGTGGCCTCGATAGTTTGCGGGGTCTTTGAAGGAGGTGACGTAGAGTCCAATGACGTTGTGGTCGCTGATGGTGGGGCTAGGATCCATGCCCCACCAGCATCGGCCCTGGCAGATTGGTCCACTAGACTGTGTGAATGCTTCAACAACATTGGGAACTGTAAGGCCCCCTCTCTTTCATATTCCTGATGAAAGTAAACTAGACAGAGGAACACCATGGAATGAGACAAGTACGGAGGACAATTTTATCATTACCCATTTCTCAATGCCATCTTATTCCAAGCTGCATCACCTGCTGGTGCCCCTGCATTACCTTTTTCCAGGCCACCAAGATCATTGACTGTGGTTCTACTTGTGAGTGTTCCTTACTCCAAACCTTCCTTTCTGATGCCGTCAGAATTTGGTGTCGAACAGGACCTGTCTCCACTACTGCACGAGCTCGAGGCGACAGAGGAGACCCCACACTCACGTATCCAGCCGGATCGAGGAACACGAGCGAAGACGAAGGACCCCGGGTTCCACTATACAGCCTGAGGTGCCTTTATGTTTTCCACATCTTATGTTTCCCTTCGCTCATTTCCCTTGTCCGTGAACTGTATGGGTTCTAGTATTGCTCTGTGTGGGGGGACCCCCCCGTCCATAGGGTCCGTGTTGGGTCCATGGCGGGGATGGGAAGGCCCATTTGCCTTTGTTTTCTTTTCTTTCCTCTTTACTCCTGTCAGGCCATATGTGTTTAGGCCCAATTGGAGAAGAGGGCGTCCTTCTTTTTCCTCGCCTCCCTTCTCTTTTGAGCCATTCTCATTTGGGCCCAATTGGAGAGGAGGGCCCATTTTGGACTCTCTGTTTTCCTTTTTTTGACGCTTTGGCATCTTAGGCCTCAAGCGTGGCCCTCCACCCTTGGCCCATTTGGGGCTCTATATCAGGGGTGGAGAGCCACCCCCAAGGGAGAGCCGTCATCTTTAGGAGAAAGTGTGTTTTGGATGAGAATATCGTTCCAAGAGGACAAAAGAAGAAGGGGATCACCACCAGGTCGCCGCTGCTGCTTCCTGGCCGTCAGCAGCCCACCGAGCCGCCGCCAGGACGCTGACACCTCTACCGGATTATCAGCACCCACTGTGCCTCCGCTAGTGCGCCAACCCCGTGCATCCGCTTGCTGCACGCGCCCGCCGCGCACCCAAACGTGCGTTCGTCTCGCGACTGTCACGGCACCTCCACGTGCGCGCTGCATACTCGCCCTTGTGCCACCGCACCTGCCCCTCGGAGCTCGCCATTGCGCCTGACCTAGGGCGCCTACCTGAGCCCCCGAGCCACTTGGTTGTGCCCCTTCCTCCGACCCTGTCCGAGCCCATACAACTGAGCCTAGCCGAGCCCAGCCGATATCCACCAGGGGGGGTCGTTGATTCACCCCAACCCCCTCTTAGAGAGTGCCAAACCACCGGAACGCCTGTCCACGGTGTCAGCAGGAGACCCTACTGCACACCGACTGGGCCTCTGCCCTGCAGGTTAGCTCGTATACCCTTCCCTCCAAGTCATTTCCTACGTTCAGTATCATCTTGCACTTGCTCCACCGCCGTCGGACCTAGCTAGGTTAGAATGAGTTAGGTGTCTCCACCGTGCGACTTTGACTCATGTGCCAGAATTGTCACATTGGTCATTGAGCACTCGCCATTGAGTCCCGTCGACGATATTAAGTCTTCGACCTCCGGACGTGAACTTGGAGGATCACCCTGCATCAGAATCACCTGGCAACACCTAGTAGTGATGGATTGTCGGTGTCATGATATTTCGGTTACTACTTGCACTTAGTTGAGTTCGGCACTCATCATCTAGAGTCCTTGGTTAGCATTACTTTGGTATATAGGGTTCCCTTCCCTTATTATCTCACCCACATTTAGTTGTCAGGGCGGGTTTACAAGCCCGTCCTACATCAGAATTCCTCAGCCTGTGGGGCAGATGGAGCACCATACGTGATGGTCGACTGCCTGATAGGGTGCACCTGCATATACTCATGCTTCTACCGAAGAAGGCTGAGAAGATACTACTCCCTGCCGGAGTCACCATGCCCGGACTTCATTGTCCACTTCTGCTGGGAGGGGTGTGCTCTCTGTCCGGAGTACCGGGAGCCCAAGAACCATGGCTTTGACATTAACATTGATTAGTAGTGCATACACTTTTCGTTCGTTCAGTCTTTGATGCAGCATTGAATTGCATCACGACAGGTCAGCAGGCGCCTAATGAGCAACTGCATGAGAGTGAATGAACAAGTCAAGAAACTGAATGGGATCAATGCTCTGAACAAAACTGTGTCAACAGAACAGCATAGTGAGGAGAATAGTAGTGATGTGGCTTCATCATCGGGAGAATGATTTCAGTGCACCTCTCGTCCTCAACAGCATCATATAGGCACTAAAAAGAGCAACTATCTTTATTACTAGGTTAATTTGATTTTTTTGAAAACATGTAAGAGCAACACAAGAGTCAGAGGAAGGCAGTGAAGTTTTATGATCAGTGTCCTACATTGACGTTTTTTAGATCTTGTCGTCCTAGCTTGGGTTGCTCATGAGGATCCCATCTTTCATTGCTTAGGCTCTTTCCATCAATGTTTTATTTAAAATTTCAGCACAATCATGGCCCCAATAACAAATGGTATGAAAGTTAGTTCCAATGGATGGAAGAGGCATCTAAAGCCTTTAATTATTTAAAATAACAACTGACTAAAGGTCTTGTTCGTAGGCTGCTTGATTTTTTCTAAACTTTTTGAAGTGGCCTCTATTGTGTCAAGAACAAGAATAGGAGGGGTGCTTAGTCAAGAGGGTCATCTCATAACCTATTTTAGTGAGAAACACAATGAAGGTAGAAAAAAATATTCAACTTATGATACAGAACTATATACGGTGGTCCAAGCTCTTAGATATTAGCATCATTATTTATTACCTCAAGAATTCATTCTTTATTCAGATCATGAAGCTCTTAAGTTCTTACAATCATAGTAAAAACTCAATGCTAGACATTGACATTGGGTTGAATTTATACAAACTTATTCATTTCCCCTTAACTAAAAATCAAGGTGTGAAAAATAAGATAGCTGATGCATTAAGATTTTTGTGTTTTAATTAGTTATATTATATTATTTTATTTTATTTTATCTTGTTAACTTGTAGAATAAATATAGGATATATTGTTAATTTTAGAAGTCAAGTTAAAATACTTACCACATTTTTTTACTATTTAAAAATATTAAAGAATTAAATATAAAAAATATTATGTTAGCTGGCAAGCCGGTACTCGGTAACTAATCTAGAGGGGTGCTACAATCGAGGGAGTAGACCCAAACTAGGGGAGCCACGAGCTGGGCTCGAGTAGCGAAGGACTCGCTCTACACATGTGTGCATCACTCCCCTACCAAGTCCTAGTGGCCAACCAGTTTTGGAGCAAGGAGCATCAGTACATACATGTGCGCGCAAGGGTGGACCATCTTTTTGCCTTCTCTCAAGATGATCCTAGGCATTATTTTATTTCAAGAGAAGAGATCTTTGATGAAAGGTTGTAACTTTGATTTATCTTTGACTCATGCACCAAAATATTTCCGATGTGGGACTAAACATTTTCATGTGTTTCAAGTAGTCATTTGGAGCTCAGAATGATCTAGTGATGTTCAGCAAGCCACATCATCAAATTAGCCAAATCTTATGACTAACAAACAGGCACAATCTCAAAAATCTTAAGCAATCTATTAGTGCTTTGTGAGTCCAACGCTGCTCAACACACATGTGGTCATAAAGGATGATCCGACAACTAACAAGATACCATGGTACTTAGAACTTAACTTCCTAGTCGGTAGTAGTTCTTGGCAGATTGATCCTTGATAAGTCTTCATTATAATGAGTTAATAATTAGTAAATAATATATTTTTAGTCTTAACTCATAATAAATAGACTTATATTTGTGTTAAAATGTGAAAAGTGGTTTTTAATTAATTAATGTGATTTTTTGGCTAATTATATGATTTTCTACAAATTTATATAATTTTATAGTCTTATTTTTGAGATAAATAAAGAAAAAAAAATAAAAATAAAAATATAACAAAATGGGTGGGACTTGCCAGCCAGTTGGGGCCTGCAAGCAGGTCAGAAGTGCAATTAGGGAGGAGTTGCGAGTAGGGGCTCGAGCGGGTAAGACTGATGGGGGCACGTGTGCGCCACTCCCCTTCCACATCACTAATAGCTAGTCGACTGTGGGACTAGGAGTGGTTGTACATGTAGGAGAAAAGGACTTATTACTTGAAAATGTAATATTACTATATATTCACCCGAAACTTCGACACACAAGCGATGTGGGACTAAACCCACGTCACACCTTCCCTCAAAAGGCTTTGATAATTTTAATACTTAAAATATCTCTTATTTATAATAGAAATATATCATGATGATGTCACTTGATAAGGGCATTAGAGTACTTATTTCAATCTCTCTCATACAAATGGGCAATCGGTATGGGTTCAAATCCTCCTAGAGCCAAAACTCATATTTTTATCTAATTATCACAACTTTTTTGATCACCGATGAAAGATTAAGTTGCCAAAATCGCTAGATCATTGATGAAAATCTCGTCAACACGATTTGCGGAGTATTGTTACTAAAATTGTTGAAAGATTTGTAATTAAAGGATTGCGAATCCATCGAGTAAATCATCTCTGATTGATTGATGAACAAGCCGTCGTCGGGAAGAAGAGGATCCGCTAGGAGATGAGTCGCCACCTCCTGAGAGCGTACTGGATGCAATGAAGAGCCTCCTCTTGCTGCGTGGACCTGAGGATGAAGTTCCCTAACACGCGCCCCACCTTCATCCAACTCGTCTTTGTTGGGTGACAGCCGCCAGAGAGTGGCAAAGTCATCATTTTTCCACTTTGTCAGGTGACAACGGCGGGAGATAATTCGATGACCTATTTCATTGATCTCTAGACTTTGCAAGGAGATCTAGAGATTGCCTACGTTGTCTTTGTCTAAGGAGAACCTTCGAGGTTGTAGACACTACACGATGATCTTCTTGAATGCTTAGGATTTCAGTGCATCACAGACACATCACAGATGCATACCGCTGTGACGCCGGAACTCTATTTTCCTACTTTTAACTTTATTTCTACTTCATTTAGTGATAATTTATGTGATTTAAATTTACCAAGATATACTTCATTCAATTAAGATTCTTTCGGCTTTTACAGATCTTAATTTAATCAATTAAATTGTCTGTAATCGCATACGTAAGAATTGTCAGATAAAATTCTATTTCTATCTAATTCGCGTTCGCCAGGCGCTAACGTCGTCTTGACGTCCGCACCCTTATTTCTCTTTTCCGTGAATTTTAAATATATTTTATTTTTATTTCTTAGTGTAAAATTTATAGAAAATAATATTCTTTGAGGAAAATTCTGAATAATTATCCAATATTATATTACATCCTTGTGATTGACCTAGAAAATTACCACTATTTTTAGAAGTTTTATTGAATTATAATTGATATATTTGTTAAAAAATACTTCTAAATATCTAAAAATTAGTATTTTCTAATTTTATAAATTTTAAATTTGCGTGATTTATTATATAACGATTAAGTCACGTCAATCCTGCGTTGCTTAATGTGTCATGTGACCAAGCACATCTAATCTAGTGGCTTGCGAAGTGCTAGGATACCAAGAACTTAAGCTCTAGCATGTCTCATTGTTAGGGATATAAAGATAATAATCAATTATTGTCTAGTAAAATAAATATTATTGATTATCTTCAAAATTATAACAGTGTCGTAAATACAACAATTCATTTCCTCCCTCCTTTTGCATGATCAACACCTCCGACAATTGGCAAGTTTGTTCCTTCCTCCCCCAATTGTACCCAAAGCCTCTAAAGAGTAATCAGCTCTTCCCCTCTCCCCCTAGATGATGGTGACAGCGTGGTTGACCCCTCTTTTAGCGGATCTCTCCAGCAAGTGGCGCAGTGCTTTCAAACAATACTTCTACAACTTTCAATGTGATGTGACACATCTGGATGAAACCAAGCTACCACACTAGTGTCTTCAATTGCCCAAGAAGTAAACTAAACTTGAGCAACAATTTATTTCCTACTTTAAGTATTTACTTACCTAATTTTGTCATTTATTTACATTTTACGGAAAGTTATTTCTATTTCATACATGTTTTGATTGACATGAGTAGAACTAATTCAAAATTTGATGAATGATCTTCGTTCTTCTTATGATTGAAACTCATTTGAGATTAAGCTAAGATCGTTTCTATTCTATTGATTTTTGTAGTCAAATCTTAATGTATTCATGTTCTCGATGTTCTACAAATAACAATTATTCTTTTATTTTTGAACGTAAAATCAGCGAGATTAAAGGCTACTTAATAATCATTGAACTGTTAAAACAATGTGGAGACATCTATGCTGACCACATGTCATGTGTGTGAATTCTCAAGCACACATTCTTCCGAGAATAATGGTCACCATAAAATAATGGTCACTCTCTTTCTTCTTTTTCATCTTATTTTTCTCTTCTCTCTCCATTTCTTGTGAGAATCTCTCCCTTTCTCTTCCTCTCTCTCAATCGATCTCCCTCTCTCTTTCTCTCTCTCTCTCATGAGACTTTTCTCTCTCTATATCTCACATGAGATTTCCTTCTCTCTCTTTCTCTCTCTTTTGTGAGAGATCTCTTCTCTCGTCCTTCAAGAGAGCTCTCTCTCTTCTATCTCTTTTTCTCCTTCCTTTCTCTACTTTCCTACCTTTATTCTTCTCACCTCACCCTTGTATTTTAATATTTTTATTAAATATGGATAAAATATTAAAATCACTTTATATATAAATTAAATTAATTTTCACGACAGATTAATCAATCTCTTTGTGTTCGATTTGAGACTTACTTCTATACTAATATTTTATTAAGTCTTAGTTATAAATATTATTATATAATGTACATTTAAACACAACGGCAAGTGCACATCAATTACTTTGCTGAGTTTATTAACACCACAAATGATGGGGTTCAATCACATGAAAAATATGTATTTTGATTATCCCAATTTTGTTGAAGTTTATTCAAACCTTACTCAAGGACCATCATTAGAATACTAATGTTACTTAATTCATGATGGAAATCTCTACAAGAATAATTGATTGTACATTCCACAAGCATTTATTAAGGATTTCCTAGTTTAGGAATTACATGTTGGAGGATTAGCTGATCATTTTGAAAGAGATAAGACTATCCATATTTATTCTTCTAGCTAACGCTTAGAAAGGACATGGCTAAGATAGTGTCTCAATGTTGTGTTTGTGCTTTAGTTAAATTTCTAAAACAAAATACAAGGTTGTACTTGCCTCTACTTATTCCACATTGTCCACGGAAAGATGTCAACATAGATTTTGTGGGCTTGTCATGAACCATAAAGAAAAATGATTCAAGTTTCATTATCGTCAATAGATTTTGTAAGATGGCTCACTTCCTTCTATCTTCAAAAACTTTGATGCTTCAAAAATTTGTAGATTATATTTTAATGAAGTTGTTAAATTACATGGCCTTCCCCAAACCCTCACCTTGGATAGGGACTCGAAATTTATAAGTTACTTTTGAAAAATACTTTCGTTTATGATGGGAGATAAGTCTGAAAATTGTAAGGAATTATGTCATTGTTTTGCTTTTTAGACTTATGCAATAATACATATAATTCACCTTAATCACTCAATACATGTATGGTGTAAGTAAGGAATTATGTCATTGTTTTGCTTTTTAGACTTATGCAATAATACTTATAATTCACCTTAATCACTCAATACAGGTATAGTGTAAGTAAGGGTCGAATCCATAGGGAGGAATGGTGGAAATCTGAATTCTAATATTCTTTTTAAGAAGATAGTGAGGAAATTCAGGTTGAAGAAAGAGGCAAATAGGTTAGGAGATAGAGAAGAAATGAGACATGATCTTGATGATCTTATCTTGTTTCTAAGATCAAGATTCGCTTGATCTAGAGTGGGATATGAAAATATGGTATGATGGTTTGATGTCCCACGAAATAAGTATGAGAAATGGAAATCTTAAACTAATTTTTATGATTTTCTTTATGATAGCTGTGACCACATCCAATCAATGACGCTTCCCCAAAATAATCATTCATTCACGGACTTGTACATCTTGCTTAGGCCATGGCAGTTTGCAACTAACATGATGAATGAAAGGAAAAGGAAGGAACTCACTAAATAAGAAGTTAGAACACATGCTTGATCTCTGGCAGCCCACTTTCCTACTGGCCAACCAAATGTTGGGGGGCGAGACTCTAAAAATAGAGATGTCCCTCCCCCGGTTTGCAACGCCCCCTCATAAGGGTTAGGGCATGGATGGAGGGAGAGGATAATGACGAAGCAGCCCTTCAAATTTTACCCCAAGACTCTTCTTTGTTCGTCAAATATCACGATCTAAAGTTGGGTTAATCTAAGTCGTTGATCTTTCTCTCTCTCTCTCTCTCCTCCACACCGCCGCCAAGTTCATTTAGGGTTCCACATCCTCGTAAGCTCCGGTGAGAGGCCGTGATTAGGTGTAAGTTTACCTGCTTTGCTTGCTTCATTAATCCTCCAACATGTGTACATCAAATGAGGTTACACCATGTGTATAGGCATCAGCCTGCATTTATTGCAGTTTTAATCCTTGGATTTTTTCCTCTCGCCATGTCTCCTTCACACTTAAAATAATAGCATTAGTCCTGCACATGGCTTGACGTTAGGAGAGTCAAGGGTAGGGCTTGTCCCTACATAGAAGAACTGCTGTTCCCTTGCCATGTTCCACAATGATTGCATTGGTTAATGATTGGTAGAAAAATGAGCGAACACGATTAAAACACATGTCGAGATATCATTAAATCATGGTAAAAGCTATTTAAAATCACAAGAGCCTATAAATAAATCTTAGAAAATATATTCTGACTTGTAAAATTAATTTCTTTATGAATCAGATATCAGAGAATTCTGCAGAAAATACTGTAAGGTTTTAAAACATTATATAATCATTCTAAAAAATGGAATTAGTCATTTTAAGCTATGACCACATGCATAGATGATCATTTTAATGCAAATATACATGTAATTCATAACATTAATGCACTAATTATAAAAACATGTCAATGAGCACTAAGCTTGAATCTTCTACACTTACATCCTCAAACTGTGGTTAAACCGAGATAGTTAACCATAGTTTGGGTAACTTGTTAAGAAATCTCATTGGTGAGCATCTGGGAACTTGGGATCAAATACTCCCTATAGCAAAACTTGCTAATAATAATTCCATCAACTGTACCATTGGTCTTAGACCATTTGAAATTGTCTATGGCAACTAACTAAGAAAACTTGCTGATCTATGTTCTCTAGCCTTACAATATCTCACTTTCATTTCAATTGAAGTCTTTACTAATCATATAAAAAGCATGCATGAAGAGATATATCATTGTAATACTCTTAGCTATGAAAATTATAAATGAACAACAGATTAATGAAAGAGATTTAAAGAATTTTATAAAGATCTCATTATGATCAGATTACACTCGAGTTGATTTCTTATGAGGACTGTCTTGAAGTTGTATGCTAGAGGGGTAGGGCCTTTTGTAATTGTTGAACGAGTTGGATCAAATGCTTACATTGTAAACATTCTAGCTGAATGGGAAATCAGTCCTATTTTTAATATTTCAGACCTTATTCTTTATCACAGATCAATAAATATTTTCAATGAGTTATTTGCGTCAAATCTAATTCTTGAGAGCGAAATCATACTGATAATTTGAGTAATCATCATACTAAAGGGGCCAGAAGGTTATTATTTAATGCCTAAGTAATATAGGAATATGATGAGTACACATTTAATATTCTACTTATGCATTTTCACATGAAGGGTTATGAATTATATCATTTTCCTATTTTCTACTAGGATGAGAGCCTGAAGATAAATGAGAGGAGAAATATATGATTAATAGTTGTTGGAGGGAAGAGGATTAATAGATAATCATCATGTAGGGGCATGAGCATACATATATTCTTAGTTTCATCATGGATTATTGAAAAATTAGTGAACATAAAAAGGTTAAATTGTAAAACTGACTTGTTATTTTTGCAGATTGAGAGGGGCATAAGGGGCATGCCTACAATAGGGCATATGATCCAAAAAGAGGACCAGCCGCTGGCTGGGACCCTCATTCAAGATCAGCCGTCTCATTCCTCTCCTTCTTCCTTTGGTGCTTCCCTCTCTTACTGTGGGGACGGCCTACTCCTCTTTCCCTTGGTGCCACCTACAACACACAATAGGTGGGCCAACTCGTCCTTTCCCCCTCCTTCCAGTGGTGACAGCACCGACAACAATCGTGGGTCTCTTCCCTTGGCACAGCAAGAAGAGGATCAATCGAAGACAGCCCTGCGTGATGCCGCTGTTCTCTCCACATTGAGAATAAGAGGGAGAAATCATTTTCGTTTTGTTCCTTTGACTTTTATGTAATCGAACCTCTTTTATCCTAGTTAATGTAATGTAAATTTCATGAAGTTCTATTCTCCTTGGCCTTTTGATTTTGAATAGTCGACATCATTGAAGGAAGTGGAGAATCATCTCCACCAGCCATATATAATTTATTTACAAGGTGGCTAGTTGAACCTTGAGAGAAATCTTTCTCTCAACGTGCATTGAGTTTCTTTGTTTATGGCTGCTGAATTTTAAAGAGTAAACAAATCAGAATGTGATCATTAATTATTATACGTATTCAAAACTCTCCTTGTGTTCAACCTAGTTTTCCACTAATTCATCAAGAAACTCTTCCTACGAATATAAATTTATAAATTTAAAATTGAAGATTGTAATAACAGAAATTTAAGAGCGATCACATTCCCAGATGTCCACCAGCTAATTTTTCTTTGCAATAAGATCAAATAGAAGATATATTAGATGAACAAATAATATCAAATATTAATGAAGAAAACTGAAGGTTTCTTGTTCATTGGAAGGGTTGTTCTTTGTTGGATGATTCATAGATTTCAATTGAAGATTTGCAGCAACAATGTTTGAAATGGTGGGAGTAGTGCCAACTTATAATGGTTCAAGGCTTGTCAGAGCCGAGTTCTTTCAACTTAGGGGAGTTGATGCAGCATTGAGTCACCTCACGACAGGTCAGCAGGTGCCAAATCATTGATTGAATGAGAGCAAAGGAAGGAGTCAAGATACTGAACGAGATCAACACTCGCAACAAAACCATATATCAATAGAATAGCATAAAGAGGAGAATGGTAGTGACGTGGCATCATCATCGGGAGAATGATTTTGGCCCACCTCTTATCCTCAACGGCATCATAAACACACCAAAAAGAGCAGCTATCTTTATTACTTATGTTGAGTTTTTCTGAAAACAACTAAATATTTTGTTCCATTGCCTCATGGGTTTCACATAGTTATGAAAAAATGCTCTTAGCTAGTTATATATGTATAGTTATATTGAAAAATATTTTACAACAATAGTTACTCAGCACAAAGTGGTCAAAATAGTTTCCTAAATTATATGCCTATTCCAATGATAATGTTTTCATACAATAGTCAAATAGTAATTTCCTTTGGGAAGGTTCTAACTAGTAGCATTTAAAATCAAACTAGAGCAACCCTAGGAGCTTGTTGAGATTATGGAATGTAAAGAAAATTGGAGTCCACCCTTTGCTTTTCTTTTTCGCAACTAGAGGACTTAAATGACTTAATTGAAGGTCATAACTACTCTTTGAGAAAATATGGACAGGTAAAAATAGAACCATTTGTGCAAAGGTGAACCATGATTGTGAGGTGTGTCCCCTATCCATGTCCTGTACTAGTTAGTTTGTCCTGCAAGTGAGTCAAAAAAATAGTTGGACAGAGTCGTGAGTAATGTGCTTGAGTGGTTAAGGGTTGACGGGGCACGTGTGCATCATTCTCCTTCCCCATCATCGGTTGCTAGCTGAGTGTGGGGCAAAGAACAATCATACACATGCAAAAGAGAACTTATTGATGACAGAATCTTGTATTCTTGTATTTGTCTCAAAACTCAGAAATTAGTAGATGTGAGACTAAAGTGACATCACAACTTTCTAGAAGGTTTTTTTAATGATTTCTTGTTTTAATATCTACAATACCCTTAGTTTGTGAGAAATAAATACCTTTATAAAGTCACCTTATAAGGATATTCACCACATACTTATTTTACTCTCTCTTATATAGATAGGTGACCGGCAAGAGTTTGAATCCCACCAAAGTAAAAATTTCTATTTTTATTTGATTAAATCATGATTTTCCTACAAAACATCGATCAATGATTAAGTCACTAGAATTCCTTAATCATTAGTGAAAATCTCGTCAACATGATTCACAAAGCATCATTATCTCAAATTGTCAAATGATTTTAGATAAATGGATCATGAATCTACCGAGTAAATTATCTTCTATTGATCGATGAACAAGTCATCATTTCGAAGAGGATAATCTATTGGGAGACAAGTCCTCTCGAACACTTAGAATTCTAATGTATTGCCATCGTGACCTCAGAATTCTATTTTATTATTTTTAATAAGTTTAACTTTCTCCATCATTTTTTAGACTATAAAAAGAGATTTAGAGAATGCCTAGGTCATCTATGACCAAAGAGAACTTTGGGGCCATGATAATCCTCCTAAATATATAAAATTCTAACGATTACTATCGCAAGGTTGAAATGTTACCTTTCTTGCTTTCAACTTAATTTTTACTTAATTTAGTGATACTTTGTGTGATTTTAAGTATCAAAACTCTTCTTTATTAAATTAAATTCTTCTAAGTTTTATATAACTTAATTTGATTAGTTAAATCTTCTATAATCACTTATTAAGATTTGTTGAGTGAAACTTTATTTCTAATCGATTTGTGTTTGCTAGGGTGTTGATGTTATCTTGATGTCTACACCCTTATTTTTATTTTTGTGAATTTTTAACTATATTTTATCTTCATTGATTGGTTTAAAAATCATAATAAATAGTATTGTCTATGAATTGTTTTGAAATATTACTTGATATTATATTACGTCTCTATGCTTAATTTTTAAATCTCCATTATATTTGGAACCTCCTACCTAATTATAATTAATTTATTAATTCTAAAATATTTTTAAAAATTGAAAAAATGATATTTTCTAGTTTTATAAATATTTAATTTATATTATTTAATAAACAACAACTTAGTCAAGTCAAAAGGTTATCAACCAGTTCTCTATGACACTAAAGTAGTGGTATTTAAATATGAACATTTACTTGACAACTTTAAATAGCCAACCTATGACTGCTTAATAAACATAATAAAGAATACAAAAGTTGAGGCTTTGAGTGTAAAGTTTGTTTAAGGTTGACTAAATCAATATAGCAGCTAGTGTTAATTGTGATCTCTTCCCCATTAATATATGGCAATTAACTATTCTTTATTTAACACTAGTAACCTCTTAGTCCCTATTGGAATTTCTCTGTAGCCTCTCAAATAAAGTTCAAGGTGCAAATGTGTGCAATCAATTTTGATGAGGAATGTCCAACAACTAGAAGCACGATTCTGCCATTGAAAACCACATCTATTCATAGTTCTGAATGTGTTAGAAATATCAGCCTTAAATTCAAAATGTCTTTCGAGATTGACATATGAAAAACTAAATCAATTAACACTGATTAAAAATAAATCTCCTTGTCAATGATGTGCACTTATCATTGTGTTTAAATGCCCATTATCTAATAATATTTATAACTAAGACTCAATAAAATATTAATACGGAAGTAAGTCCCAGTTCAAACACTAGAAGATTGATTAATCTCTCGTGAAAATTAATTTAGTTTATATATAAAGTGATTTTAATATTTTATTAATATTTAACAGAAATAATAAAGTAGAAGGGTGAGGTGAGAAGAACAAAGGAAGGGAAGTAGAGAAAGGAAGGAGGAAGAGAGAGAGAGAAGAAAGAGAGCTCTCACAAAAGACAAGAGAAGAGGTCTCTTAGGAAAGAAAGAGAAAGAGGA
Source organism: Spirodela intermedia (assembly GCA_902729315.2). Lineage (NCBI taxonomy): Eukaryota > Viridiplantae > Streptophyta > Magnoliopsida > Alismatales > Araceae > Spirodela > Spirodela intermedia. The sequence continues at coordinate 4,077,539 of LR746271.1, forward strand.
GAAAATCTCACGTGAGACGAAGAGAGAGAAAAGTCACATGAGAGAGAGAGGAGAGAGAGAAAAAGGGGGAGATCTCACGAGAGATGGGGAGAGAAGAAAAGGTCTCACGAGAAAGGGAGAAAGAGAAATAAGACCATAATAAAGAAAGAGAGAAATATGGTCAACCCTTTTCATAGTGACCATTTATCTCAAATGAATATATGCTCAAAAGTTGACACACATGACATGAGGTTAGTCGTGAATGTCTCCACATTGTTTTAACAGTTCAACGATTATTAAGTAGCCTTTAACCATACTAATTTCACATTCGAAAAGAGAAAAATACTAATTATTCACTGAACATTAGGAACATGAATACGTCAAGATTCGATTGTGAAAATCAATAGAAAATAAGTTCTTAGCTTAATCTTAGATGAGTTTCAAAGGATTCAGAAGAAAAACAAGATGATTCATCAAGTTTTGAATTAGTTCTGCTCATTTCAATTGAAACATTCATCAAACAAAAATAACTTGCCATAAAATATAAATAAATGACAAAAGTAAGTAAATAAATGCTAAAAGTAGAAAATAATCATTGTCCAAGTTTACTTTACCTCTTGGGCAACTAAAGATATTGGTGTGACAGCTTGGTTTTGTCCAAATGTGTCACACCACGTTAGAAGTCATAGAAGTATCATTCAAAAGCATTGTGCCACTTGCTAGGGAGATCTGCTGAAAGAAGGGTTGACCATCCTATCACTATCATCTAGGGGAAGAAGGAGAGAGTTGACCACTCATCGAAGACTTGAGTGCAGTCGAGGGAGGAAGGAATGAGCTTCCCGATCATCAGAGATGTTGATCGCACAAAAAGAGGGAGGAAACAGATTGTCATATTCATGACTACCATCGTGATTGTAAAGATAATCGATAGTGTCTATTTTACGAGATAATAATCAATTATTATCTTTATATCCTTCATAGTGATACATGCGACAACTTAAGTTTATGATATAGTGATGCTTCAAGAGCCATTGGATTAGATGTGCTTGGTCATGTGACATGCTGAGCGGTGCAAGATTAACCCATCATGAACTGCTACCGATCAAAAACTGAAGTCCTTGATACCATCGCACCTCCTTAGCTGTCAGATCATCATTTAAGGCGATATGTGTGCTGAACGACATTGAATTCTCAAGCCATTAGTGGATTACTTTATGCATCTGGTATCATGGCGTCTCACCCACTACACAATTTGGTTTATCTGATGATGTAGTTGGCTGAATACCGCTACATGACACTGTGCTCTAGATAGCTGCCCTGAAACATGTTAAAAAACTTTATTCCCCCATCAAAAATATTTCAATGACTGAGCAGAATTTAAATCAAAACTATGCTCAATAATTAAGATCATCTTGGGAGAAGAGAAAAAGGTGGTCCACCCTCATGCACACATGTGTGTATGATGCTCCTTGCTCCACGACTAGTAGGCCACCAGGACATGGCAGGGGAGTGGTGCACACATGCACAAAGCGAGTCCTTTACCACTCTACATAGCTCGTGGCTTCCTCAGTCTGGGTCTACCCGAGTACTCAACCGCGGCGCCCCTTCGAGTCAATTGCTGAGTGCCAACTTGTGAATGGGCAGAATATTTTTTATATTTTTAAATAATCTAAAATTATGCTAGGTATTTTAACTTCATACTTCTAAAATTAACAATATATCTTATATTTATTCTACAAGTTAAAAAAGTTAAATCAAATAATAAAACTAATTAAAACACAAAAAACTAGCTTTAACACCTCTCAAATAAGGTTCAAGGTGCAAATGTGTGTAGCCAATTTTTATGAGGAATGTCCAACAACTAGAAGCACAATTCTACCATTCAAAACCACATCTATTTGTAGTTCAGAATGTGTTAGAAATATCAGCCTTAAATTAGATGTCGACATATTTGAACATACTTTCTGATTAGGAAACCAAAGGGTTACTTTGTAAGTCCATTGTCAACAATAAGCCATCTCCATTGAGTTCCCCTTGGATTTAAGGAGAATATCTAAACCAATACGTTACATCCTTTCTTGGTTATTTCTCATAGAAACTAGCCTTCATTTTCTTATCCCTTGCCCAATAGATAGTGGTTGACCATAAAATGTTGATAGGTGATAGAGACTGCCAATACATCTCCACTTTGTCTTTAGTACTGATGGTGAAACATGAATTCATCACTTTCCTACACTGAATGCTCAGAAATGGTGGCATTATAAACATTTTCTTAGCTAGATGTTTGTGCATAAAAAAATTGTAACAAATGTCAAGCTATCTCTGCCATCTATACAAACCTGAGCTCATTTAACAACTAGAGTCATTTTTCATACAAAATACATGTAAGTTTAACATCACTCATGCGATTGTGTTTAGGATTATAACAATGCTTCTTCCTCAGATCCGTTCTTAACACTAGCATCTTTCATGTCCAAGCTCTATAACCTAATGTATTAAATTGCTCCTCTTGCTGGAGACAAGATATTGATTTGACATTTCAATCCATGTTGATATAAAACCTAGTTCACACATCACTTTTGGTCCTTCAAATTGGAGAGCGAAAGGTTTCACAAGATTAGAATTTGAAGACCATAGAGTGACAAAAGCGGCTGTAGACCTGTTCTAATCAGTTTCGGCAGCCAGAAGTCTGTCAATTTGTACCATCCCTTTCTTGAGCTCCCTTGCTTCCCTTTGCACTATAGAAGACTGTTGCACTTGTGCACTACTCTAGCTGGAAAGAAAAACAAGCATCTCATTCACTCTATAAAGAGAGGTTGTAAGGGTCATTCACACCACAAGGAGAGATTGTGAGGGGTAGTTATTCAGCACAACCCTCATACCTACAGCTGCTGTCTACTATTCTGTCTTTCAACCACCATTAGGCTTTGAGGTCATCCACCATCAGCCAGTCACCTGCCATTCATCATCTGCTTTCCACCATCCACTATAGTCATAGTCTACCTATGCCAGTCCCACCATTGCCATCAACCAAGGCCTCCAAGCCATTTCCACCATCGTCAGCCCTGCTGTTACTATTCATAGTCACCATATTGCCATCACCCCCTTGTCAGTTTTCACCCTGAAAACTGTCATCCACCACTCCCTCGCCCATTTGTCCTATGTCACTCGAGTATTAAACTTTTGTATGAAATGTGAATACATAAAATATGAATAATTTTAGCAAGGACCTTGCAAATGTATCAAGATGGAACATGGGTCTCATACAAGATTGTTCTCAAGTGAACATTACTATTAGTTTAAAGTGAATTCAATGCTGTCTTCTATGGATTTTATTGATATGTAAGTTTTGGAGCACAACTAAACCATAGAATAATATATATATATATATTTTATTGTGTTAACATATCTACTTGTTGAACCAAAATCTCTAAAAATCATGTGCACATGACACTTTTGGGAAGAGTATGCATAGGGCAGATTGGTGAAAAAAAATCCCAAGATAAGCTTAAAAACCTTCTATTGTACTTCATTGAGGATACATGGGCTTTTGTTCATCATTAAAAGTAAATTAATTTTCGACTTCAAATTACATAGTAAGAAATCTATAGTCTAGGGAGAAAACAGCACGTGGAGTTCCGTTCACAATGGTAAGTTTTCAGGCATGCCGTAAATGTTAATGTTTCAAGTCAGTTGTGGAATACATATATATAGTATATTACATTTTAGACATGTTCTTCAACCTCTGTTCTCAATAAATAGTGGTAATCTCCGCATTGGCGTGAGAGAATGATAATAGGAAGACGGAGAAACTTCTCTCCATGGAATTGTGGCCGTTCTGTTCCAACGGCATCGCAGTTAGAAAACGGTGTGCTCCTACGACACTGACCTATTCCAACCGTCACATATTTCGTCTCTTCGACCTACTCTTGGAGACTAGATGATGGGAACTACTACTAACATCACTGTAAAGACCTGGTTAACCTATCCTATCTGTAAGATGAGTCTATTACTTCATTTGGTTGATGAAAGTATAAGCGCCCATCAACCCTTCCAAGGAAGCAGTGCCTGCCCCTATTCCACGATCGATCTTTCCTCCGTCGGGCAGCGTAAATAGCGGCAAGTGGAATATAGATGATAATAGCATACCTACCCTAAGGTCCTACACATTAACATCGTCCAAAAGGAGGGATGGGATCCTCTACAGCAAAGGCTACTGCCAGATCTTGCAGGCGACAGATGCGAAGATTTGCCTGGGTACCATGCGCTTTTTGCAGGAAAAGAATAAGATGATCATCTAAAAGTTCTAGGGCTAAATTCACAGTTCATCGGCGCTTTGGATTGCATTTATGCAATTTCATTAGAAAGACAGGGAGAGAGCGTGAAAGAGAGGCCTATGTCTACGGTGATGGCGATGGATTGCCAAATGGAACTGAATCAACAAGTGCAGAAGGGATGCTGCAGAATCTATCTGGCGACGAGTGTAGGACGCGCTATGTTCCCTTAATCGGATAGTGAAAGCCAATGCGATGCTGAAGTTTTAATGGCGTGGGAATGCGAGAAAAGTTTAATTGAACTCTAACCTGATAAATCAATCTTTTAGCATTCCTCCAAACAGATAGATCAGCTTAAACAATGCCTTATAATCAGAAAAACAGATAGAAATATGTCCCCCACACTAATTGGTACTATGATCGAGCTTGCCGCAGAACTAATAAGGTTTTTCCGAATAATAATAATCAAAATACCTTTAAATCACAAAAGTCAGTAGGGTAAGTCGGTATTATTATACGCAATATGCAAACATATTGCGGCTCAGTATAAGAACGCCAGCGTTTAGCCTTTTATTATTTAATATTAGTGCTATTTGGAGCTGACTCATTTTTTTTGGGGCGAACGGTGAAAAGCCAACTGTTTCCATTAATATCCTTGCCTAAAATAATCAACTCTATGTTTAGAACAAAGGGGATGGTTTATTGTCTGTTTCTGAACGATCTAAAATCTGCACTTTCGAAATGTTTGATTCGTCTTTACGTTCCATCAAGTACAGATGGACTGAATGACGATAAAGTCTTAATAGGTTAAGTCAATATAAACAAGAAACACTTATTATGTATACATCATTAATCACAATTTTATTTAACAATGTTTAGATTCACTTGTTAGGCCATTGTTTAGTGTGAAAGGTGTTTAAATTTGTAAGTCACAAGAAAGGGTGAAGGGGAATAATATCTTTGACTTTATAATACGATGTCAGAACTTATCACTTTACACTATCAGTCTGGCTCGGATTGTCACGTTGACTGTAGACTGGTTTTCGCTGAAAGAGAATGGCAAGAAAACCCTCATCGTTCTCATAGATTTTTTAATTGTCTAGTTTACCGTTATCTTCATAGCCGATGGACAAGCCGAACGGTGCCAACAATTCTCTTCTATCTTCCCCACAGAAGATCGAGTACAGGCGCACAGCAGTCCTCTCTCTTATCCCCAAAGAAATCCAATAAGAGCACACCAACTACTAACTCGTTTCGATATGATGTACTCCTCAAGTTCAACGATTATCTTCACTTCTTTAAATCATCTCTCGTCTGTGTCAGGAGTTTCACCTGAAAAGCGAACTTTGCATAAATGGAGGAAACCACAAAAACTGAGGAATTCTCTTTCGCTGGTCTCGGAGTAAGCCTTTTGGGCATTACGTTACTAAATTGTAGCTTCGGTTATTGCGGAAATATTCCAGATAAATTGTGCCAACGAAGGGTGCTGCCCGTTCTTTCCGTCGTAAACTTTCGGGAGATGATCCACAGAGCAGAACAGAACAGCGAAAGCATTACCCTTCGTGCAATAAAGATAGTTCAACGCAGGAAACACGAAAAGATTAATATCAAGTCTTGCGTGCAGTTGTGCAAGCATTGTGGCCGACTTAAAGAAAGGGAAGCGATAATAAGACGAGAGGAATAGGGACGCCTACTTCAGAAGGCTAAGAGAGAAGAGGAACTAGCCATATTCCTTCGCGAGAAGACAGAAAGGTCTTATACTCTAGCCCCGTGGGGTCCTACCAAATGTGAGAACTAAAGTTTTTACAACCATATAGCCGATAATGTATGTTGGATTGGACTGCGTACTAACGGAACAAAGCATGCATGACGTTACTTGTGGAAATCGCCCGTCCCCCCAGTCACCCTCGTGTCCCATTTTTGGAATGTTTCATTTCTTGCTCTTCACATGTCTTTGTGCAGATTGAGTTTAAGTAAATGGCTCCATCATTTTGGTCTCCAAAAACGATCTTCACTTCTGTGTGAGTTAGGAAACAAAATGGAAGGAGTAGTTATTCTGGTCAAATTGACTCTTAATAGCAGAAAGTATATATTTTTTATATAGCTTCTAATTAGAAAATTATAGTCACGGTTTTTTCTAAACAATCCTCCACACTTGCTTATATTTGATAAACAGTGACCGTCACTGAAATTCGTTGTCAGAAAAAATGTGTCGACTGGCTTTCTTGGTTGGACTATCTATTAATTACTTTATTAATGCTTTTGCAATCTGCACACCTTATTTGCCACTACGTTTTTCGTCCTTTGAAGGGAGAAAACTTGTATTTATATTCTGAATCTTTAAATATGCTATCTTTTCAAAAGTTATTTGATAAACACCTTAAATTAGGTCTTCCATAGGAACCCGTCTAAATTTCCATTAAGAGTGTTCCTTTATATCCTATATAGTGCATGTCTCACGTCAAGAAACGAAGATACAACACAAATGACCATGACACATTCATTTATGAGACATTTAGTTAGACAACGTTTTGATACTAGTGTTTCCTGATTTCATAAGATTAATCCTATGTCCGAAGACAGTTTCCAAAAGAAATGTTTTGGGAAAAACTTCCGACTTCGATTGTAAATTCAATCATTAATGTAAAAATTTGATGTTCATTTAATGATGTAATAGCATAGGATAGATTATACAATTTCATTTTCTAAATTCCTTGACACTTTCCTCCTTTTTATGTTCAAATGGGATTGTAAGATAGGCTTCTAAATGAACATAGACTTAATTGGGAAACTACTTAAGCAACGGTAATATATCAAAGGGTGAGAATCATGTTAGGATATACTACTAATGACATGAAATATTTTTTCTTTCATTGTGCACAATTAAGTCCATTTTAAGCGATTTATTTCTGATGATAAATAAATATGTTAAAAAAATTTGTCTTTTTTGTGACTCATGTGATAACTCAAAATTTTAGGAAATTTCTGAAGTTATATTATACTGATTATCATCACTTTTGCCTTACTTTGTATAATTATGCTTTTGATATTTGGGAATGAAATTCTCTTTCCAATGATAATGTTTTGAGTCAATTACTACTGTAATTGTAACTACATAATTAAGAGTAGCTCTTTCAGGTGAGGAGAGATCTTCACCTTTCTTGTTTTCTAGCCTCAAATACTTCCTAGTGTGTTCACAGATTCAGGTCCACAACAGATCAAGATGATGACCCGACAAAAGAAATAATGTTGAGGATTAAAGATCTTCCAGTCTCTCCCATAAAAGGAAGCTTAGTCTGAAAGCGAAAATGAGTAACATGATCCTTGAGAGATGCCAAAACCCAAATATCTGCAGTGTTACAAAACTACCTCCTTTTACTTTTGACTAAAAGTAACCCAATAAAAATTAGATGAACCTGGAGGTTGCCAGAGACGAAACTCTCTTCATAAAATTGGGTAAAAGTCTAAACTTATGTCTGTCATAACTATGAGAATACACCTGCTGTGGTTTGTGGAATCATAATCTAAAACAATTCAGATTGAAGAAGCAGATGAGGTGTGGTTATTATGACATGAGGACAAAAACTCCTGTTAATTATGGCGACAATTTGATTTTTCCGAAGTTAGCAGTGCATTCAATCATTTTTTATGCACTTCTTAGTCATTACAATTAGTTAATCCATCACAAGTAAGAACAAATTTTCCTAGAATAGTCTTCAACCACGTAAGTATCTCTTCTGGAAGGACAAAATGAGGCATCGGTCCGTATTTAGTGGCTAACATGTGGAAGTCATGTAGTTAATTTCAATAGTGTTTCGCAAAACCTGGAAGGATGTACCGAAGAGAATTATTATATCGTTTTCTATACTCCTTTGGTTGAGGAGGCTTCCGGTTTGAAATTAAATGAAATTCGTTTGACATCTCCTGTAGGACACCTTTTCTGATTTCTGTTCCCAAGAACAAACAGTGTCACTGGATGATCAGAAAATATTAGAAAATAATCCTCAATTATATACACGAGCACTATCCATTCAAGTATGACTGAAATGGGCAGCTTTGCTTCTTTCTCTCCGATGTTCCCCTTCTGGATTTTTCGAGAAAACCTTGGCAAATCTATACCTGCGGCTACTTCAACTGCCCATGATGGATAGTAGCGACGTCAAGGACGGGAGTTTATAGCATCTCCTAATTCTACTTGTTGGCTTCTCTCCTCGTTAACGCTCATCAGGCGCGTTGCCGAGAATCGCGTAGAGTTTTGCCCATCTCGCGTAATTCCATCTACGGAACTGATCACGCTTCCGAATAACATGGGCAGAGTTTTTTATCAGGTTGATGAGCTTGCAGAGGCATATTAGATGGGAAGTAGTCAGGCATAGAGACGCTGTTGTTGTCTTTCAAGTTTCCCCGGTTGGAGAGCTGAATTTGCGACTTCTAAAGCCTTATTATGTTTTATGTCTAACTGTCGGTCCTCCTTATCCAATTCAAAGTATATATAAAAATGAACCACTTTTTTAACAAAAAGAAAATTTCCCAGGGCTCAAAATCATGACCAAAATGTCTACAGATAAAAAGAATGTGTCAAGGTTTATTTCTCGCAGAATCTAATTTCTATCGAGGTCAAAGACTAAATTAATACTCCATGTGCAGTTTGAGAATTTTAGGGAGGACCTCAGTTATGCTAAGGAGCTTCTCTTCAAAATAAACTCGAATTCCTATCCGAAGAACTACAATTGGTGAATTATCGAATCATCACGATGCACAAATAATGACAAGAAGATGCTACCTGCATATGAGAAAAGCTTTGGAAAACCAAGGTTGAGGAAGGTCTGGGAACGCATCACGTTGACGTATTAAATGGTTCCCACTCTCTACCTTCAACCTGATACTCAGGCAGGAGAATCCGATGATCCTCAAAATTAGCTGATTGTTGTATAACCCACTGTTCTATTGCAAAGCCACCGGCTTCCGCGTTGTTGTTATCATGGTGAGTGTAGTCGAAGATTGAGATATGCCCAGATCCGGCGGAAGTCAACGAGCTCGGACGCCCCACCTCAGACACCACCTCCATCATCTTCTTCTCCCTGGTTCTCTCTCTGGCTCTCGCCCTAGCCATAACTCTCGACTCCCTCGCCTGGGAAGGATGTGGGAGAGCCTTCCGCGCCGGATCAGCAGTAACTCCGCTTGGCCTGGGTGGGGTGGTTTTCACGTTTAGTCCAAGCGAGTTAACCTCGCACTCGGAAGTGGAGGACTCACCCTTGGAGTCACTCTGTGGAGGGATGAGCCCCCCTATGGCGGTTCCTGATTTGGCCATGAGCCAGTCGACTGTGTTGCTAGCCTTGTCGAACCCTAGCATGTCCTGGAGATCGAAGAACCTCCTGGCGACGTCGAGGGAGAGCCTCATCCGCCGGTCTCTTGGCCCTTGAGCTGTGAATATCTTGCTGTGGCGATCCTTCCTTTGAGATCTCCTCCGGCCCCGTGCCCCATCACTCCCCGGAGTAGTTGAAGATTCTCTCGGAGGTGACGAGACTTTGGGCTCCAGCGCCGGTGTATGGTCGTCATCACGGTTAGCAACGAGACGGTCACTTGAAAGGCCACGGTCCAGAGACGGAGGATGATGGAGCTGGTTCATTTCATGGTATCCGAGTAGGGACCTGTTGAAGGTGTGTGATATTCTGGATAGAGGGAACATATATGGAGGATTTAGGGTTTCTCACAGTGCCTACCTCGAGTTGTGAAGCGGGAACTTTCACCGAACTACCATGGCGTGTGTCTATCTTCTCTTGCATACCTGAAGAGGTCTCTGAAGCTGCTGTCATGAAACGTGTTTTCACTCAAAGTACCAGCTTTCCAAGATCACATTGGCATGGCTGAGAGGAGGGAGTGAGAGAGAGAGAGAGAGAGAGAGAGAGAGAGAGAGAAGAAAAAGAGAGAGAGAGCGAGAGAGAGAGAGAGAGAAAAGAAAAAGAGAGAGAGCGATAGAGAGAGAGGGAGAGAGAGAGAAGAAAAAGAGAGAGATGGAGAGAGGGAAAGAGAGAGAGGAGAGAGGAGAGAGAGAGAGAGAGAGAGAGAGAGAGAGAGAGAAGAAAAAGAGAGAGAGAGCGAGAGAGAGAGAGAGAGAAAAGAAAAAGAGAGAGAGCGATAGAGAGAGAGGGAGAGAGAGAGAAGAAAAAGAGAGAGATGGAGAGAGGGAAAGAGAGAGAGGTAGAGAAGGGACTGAAGTTGAGGTGCAGTGGGTGGAGATCTGACTCCCCTCGTTTGGTATTTATTGGCGACATGGATCCTTTCTTCCTTTCTTTCTCCTCAATAATTGGACACAACGATTTCTGGGGGGCAGGAGTTATTGACTGGGGATGGGGTGGTGTGGTTTTGAAAGGGTGACGACAGAGAAGGGTTTGGACCGTCAGCCGCCATGTGTTGTAGACTCAAGAGGTTGCTGTTTGGAAGTTGACGTCTCCATTCGCCTCCCCCCTGCAGGTCAGCAGAAGTTGTTTGCCATAGCCTGCTGTTTCCCTCGATGCTACCGTATTTTTCGTTACCACATCGATCGGTAGATTCTTCCGTCGTAAAGAACAACTCCAGGAGAGAGTAAAACAGAAGAAAACTGGCTTGATAATGGGGCTAGAAATAGAGGAACGGGATGATGACTAAGGTACAGTAAGAGAAAGCCTACACGGATGCTTGCTCCTCGCTCCCTGCCTCCCCCAACCCCCGAACACTCTGCAAACCCTGTTTGCTTGCCGTTGATTAGCTAACCTGCTACAACCAGCCAGTGAAATCTTCCTCTCAGTTCTACAGTTGACTAGGACATCTGCTCTTTCTATTTCTATCTCTTCCTTTACTAGCTTTTTACATTAGTATATTTATAAACATCAACCTGTCAATCTATGTGTACGAGATGTCTGGGATTTTTTAGGAAACTCCTGCAGTCGATTTGGTTTTTTCCGTTCCGATACCTCTTTTTTATTGTAGACAACCCTAGAAAGAGAAAGGCTGAGCCCCTGTCCCCCCTAAAAGCACGAGTTAAAGAGAAAGAAGTCAGCAGTGGCGGTAGCAGTGGCCATTTCACGAGCATCTATAGTCGCACACACACCTCTCTCTCGTTCTGTGTGTATGTCTCTCTCTCTTGCGTCTCCTGTTAGACTCTCCCTTTTCCGCTCATCTTTCGACAGCTCAACTGTTCTCTCTGCTCTAACAGCACAGATTTCATCATTTCCTCATCAACTCCCCGTCGAACTGGCAGCGACTATATGAAAAATCTCAACACTCGCCCTCGTTCTTAAAAACAGATTACTTACCGCAGCCGTTGCTTCAGCACACCAGATAAAATACAAAATATCTCTCTCATTCACACACGAGCCCACACTACATTAACTTAACTTCTACTGCCTTTTATGGGTAGCAGCGGAAGTCTAGGGGTCACGCTACTTGACATATACATGCCGCGGGAAATGGAGTTCGACTGTTTTTTCGTATTTGTCACCATCATCACTAATGTAAGTTTCATCTTCACCTCTCCCTTTCTCAGAAGGGGAAGAGCCAGAAAATCCGCAAGTCTTTTCTCGGAGATTTTACTTCAAAGGGGAGGCAGATGGAGTGAAAAAGAGAGTGGGTCTGGAGTTAGTGTCAGGGGATCGCAAGCAAAGGTTGTGAAGATAATAACGATTTGCGAAGAGAAAATACAGAAATATTAGAAAAGTACGCCGCTTTAGTGATTGGTTGCATGAGAGGGTACTTGACCAGTTTGAGCGCAAGTATTAGTGGAGTAGCTGAAGAATCTCCCTGTAGTCAAGATAATCATGCGTGGTGGAGAGTTTCGCATTAGTATGGATGGAAAGTTCTTTCTAGCAGGTGCGGTGAAGAGACAAAGCAGGAAGAGGCTGGAAGGCTGAGTGAAAGGTTTAATTATGATATAAAACGTGTGATTTGGAGTTAAATATTATAGGAACTTATATGGAAAGATGTAGGAAGGCAAACAAGAAGACGAGCTCTAGTCATATGGAAAACTGAATCAAAATATAAATGACGAACTTCGAGCTGTAATGATCATCTATGTATCTCCAGACCGAAATTCAAGATTTATCGAATGACGCTAAATAGTTAAAAAATCTCCATAAATGTGTACTTTTCCAGTGAGAACTAGAATTCAACAAAGATTCTTTAATAGTCCTTTCGACAGAAACTTTGTAAAATTACATTTTTCCTCATTTTGAAACAATCAAAATTTGTTTTAACCAGTTTTCTATGACGAAACTGTTCCATTTTAAAGTGATCGGTTTGTCCAATTTAATAAGATCTAAGTTACTTCTGTGATCGGCATCTACACACCATATTGCCTAGTCACATCTCGCTTTATTATAGGGAGAACTGGATCGTGTAAAATTCCTTCAAGCCCTTACAGTCACGATAGTTCTGCCAATAAGACTCTGGAAATGTTTGATTTATATATAGGTAACTTCATCGAAAAGGCTTTTTCTAATAGTAGAAGCTCTTCAGGGTTTTCTAATATTATGGCTTTTGGACTATAAAAGGCATGTCTTTTCTCAATTTTAGAGGTTATACATTGGACTAACACCAAACAACCATATTTAAACCGAAGAAACCCTTCTTTAGTTTGGAAAAAATGGGCCCAAGCTAGCTGGCATAGAACCTCCCATAACAATTGACTAATCTAATGCTTGATGATCAATATTTCATATCAACAAGCATTGGTACCACAACTAAGGTTGAGTGAGTGATTGTTGACTCTTTATTGAAGACGGAATAGATTTGGTGGGACTGCTGAAGACTTGAGAGTTTTCAAGGACATTTCTCTATTCATGTTCCCTCATCGAGCCCCATATCATTATTATGTTCATCAGCAGATCTAAGGAAGTTATTCATGATAAGTAACCTTAGACTTTAAAATTTTGGATCTCTTGAACCTATTTCTCTTTACTACGAATTTTAGATTGCTAAAATTTAATTTGAATAAATTTTGTATAAAAATATAGATATTCGTTATAAAAATATTTTTTTAATTAATAATTTTAATTTTACCGTTTCAAAAGAATTTTTTGGTGTGCCACAAGGTCAACTTTCTCTTTTGTTGGTTGGCTCTCCTCTGCAGCATTTTCTCCTTCAAGAGGTGCCTAATTGTATGTACCTCATCATCTAGACTATAATCATTACGTATTTGTGAAAACATTCAGTAATAACCCATCTTAATAGCTGTAGTTCTATTAGAAGCATGGATATCGAGGGATTTGCTGAACCAATCTATACCTGAACAGACTAGATGGGATTTTCTCCTATGCTTGTTGCCTATGATCCATATTTCATCCACCTTTTTCAATTGGGGCTAGGCTGAAAATATTTGGATGAGGGTTGTAATTGAGAGGCTTTACGGCTTACATTATGAGGCAGGCTTAATATCAATATCTTCAATTATTTCAATTAACTTACCATTAATAACATTATTTTCTTTCCTAAGATAGTTGCCCCAATGGAAAATTTGTATAAAACTATCTTCGAAAATGGAATTTTCTAGCATGAAACTTTTTCTCCGTACTAGATTAGAGAATATACTTTGATAGCTAGTTCCCAACTCAATATCTATTTCACTCAAAACTTCTCCTTCTAATCCTGCTTGGCCCGGTCCTTGATCAAAGGTCTAATATGTGCATTGATGCGACTACTATTCTAATTTAAAGCCAGTGCAGATTCAGTTCAATTCTAGTTGGAATAAGCTTGAATATTTAGAGCTCAGGAAAGATAAGTGGGGAAGCTAAAATATAATATTTTAAAATAATCTCTTAAGAGCCATTTCAGAGAACGTGTTAACTTTGTTAATTAATAAAATGCCTAACAAAGAGAAATTAAAAAAATCAATAGATAATAAGCTATGTCACTAATTAGTAATGAAAAGGAAGGAAAGATTGAGCAAATCGGAAGTTTTTAATTCTTCTTTTATGTTTGGCGTAATAAGACAAACAAAGAACCCAGTCAGAAGTTCATTAAGGACCCTTCTGACCGCATCTAAGGACACCGACCACTACATTAGAAGCAAGATCTCGCTTCTCTGACCGCACCTCAGGATACCAACCACTATAAAGATAATAGGATCTGCGACGCAACACCTTGCAAAACTGTGTTTGGAGAGAAGCGAGAGACTCAAGGGCGCATCCAAGGACACCAACCACTACAGTGGAGACAGGATCTCGCTTATCTGACCGTAAATAGGGATACCAATGACCAAAGTGGAAACAGGATCTGCGACGCAATATCCCGCAACGCTGTGTTTAGAGAGAAACGAGAGAATCAAAGGCGCGTGACTGCCGCCACCGGTGGCGGTTTGGTCAATCGCGGAGCCGACTTCTCTATGTTCGTATGCCATCCTGCAGACGGAAACGCCACACCGTAAACATGGAGAGAGCAGAGAGAAATAGAAAGATATATATATTTATTGAGAGTGTGAGAAGGAGAGAACCGTAGATTACGACGGAGCAACGAACGAGCATTCCCCAACGCCAGTGTCGAAGCCACGGTTCGCGAGCTCCATGTGCTCCTAGCAGAGTGGACGAAGAAATCGGTGCAGGTTCCTTCGGCGGGGAGTTGGCCCTCCTCAAGAAGGTCCGGTAGAAGGATCCGAGCAATCAACTGCATCCCGTCATGTACATAAGAATCGCTATCGTGGCCTCACTCATCCCGCAGGCCGATCAATTTCCTGGCCGCAAAAGAAATGCCACCCATTGAAGCATAAGACCCTACATAGTACCAGATCTAAGTTCTGATTATCAGGTTCAGCTTTCTGGTAGGACCCCGGTTTTGAAACCCCTGATGCTCGGGTGATGCACGAGAGAATAAAATAATAAGTGGGAGAGGAAGAACTGATGATTGGGCACTGTAAATGACAAAAAAATGACGACGCGACCGGGTAAAACTCTCGTGACCCTAACCTCTGTTAGGGAAAAGGGAAGGGAGAAGAGTGGACTACGAGTTGAAGACTCGGGGATTCCAAGGACAATCAAGAGAGAGAGAGAAACAAGAGAAGGATACCACAGGCGCTTCGAGTGGCCCGAAACTCCGAATACTTTCTTCTTTTCCCCCTGCTCTTTTGAGGCTCTTCTCTTTCATATGCTACACCGTCCACAATCTCCGTTGGTGCACGTTCGAACTTACGGCAGCTAAAGACGGCCGTCGTTCTATTAAGGCCTCCGAATTGTTGCTGTCTTCGTTCCCCTCATATCGGTGATGTTCCGGAAATATCGTTGGTGGCCTCTAGAGGAGCGGTTCTCATGGGAGGAGGACCGTGTTCACGGGGATCCATCCCTTTCCTAAGAAGTCCACGTGTCTCAGCTAACACGGAATTTTCATGTATCTCACAGATTGAGATTTTAGTTGACTAATACCAACTCTTAAAATAAGATCAAATCGTAGCTTATTGCACGATATTCATTGTTTGTCATCTGTTTAACCCAGCTTCTGCTTAGATTAAACAGGAGGAACTCACAAGTTGACCCGCAGTCGACGATCTCGGCAATGCGGCCGAAGGTAACGCAGGGGCAACAGCAAGTCAAGAAACCTGAAGCGAGAGATCACCAGAAACGCTGAAGGTGATCAGTTTGTCATCCCTACGGTTTCTCTTTCTCGTTGCTCTGGAGGAGGGCACGGGAGGGCTTACAGAGCCGTACGTCGCAGCAGTTGTGAAGACCGGTAAACCATGCTTGACAGTACATTTCCTGGGGCAGAGGGGAACTAGGAGCGTGGAACTCTATTTCCATAGGCATCGGAGTACCCGTTGTTGGCTTCTGTGGAGCCTGGGTATAGGCATCTTCTTTCTTGCCAAGGTGATGCATGCCACGGGCACCCCACCCAACAGAGAAAAACATAAGAGGAAAAGGAAGAAGTGAGAGAGAGAAGAAGCGAGCAAGAGGTAGTCACAAAACTGATTAAAGAATTGGCGGAAAAAGAAATGGATCGAAAGATTCCGAGAGGAAACGAGGGTAAGAGCGGAGAGGGCGGGGGAGTTAGAAAGAGGGAGACAGAGAGAAGAGGACCAGGTACGTTGGATTAAAAAACAAGCAAGGAGAGAGGGAGAAAGAAATAAATGTCTGCATGATGAAAGGAAAAGAGACAGCAAGAGAGGAGAGGAAGAGCTTGTGTGTGTGTGTGTGTGTGTGTGTGTG
This sequence comes from Spirodela intermedia, assembly GCA_902729315.2. NCBI lineage: Eukaryota > Viridiplantae > Streptophyta > Magnoliopsida > Alismatales > Araceae > Spirodela > Spirodela intermedia. The sequence continues at coordinate 4,093,956 of LR746271.1, forward strand.
TGTGTCTGTGGGAGAGCGAGAGAGCCACACTGGTGAAAGAACAGGGAACAATCAGATCCTACATGAAGCACCAGAAAGATAAAAGTCAATGAAACCATATATTTGACAAAGTTTGCATTCTCAATGAAAGTGGCCAAGATTTTTAAACATTTTTGTTTACCATGTAGTAAATGGGTTGACTTATATTTGGGTTAAATTTTAAAAAGTAGTTTTTAGTTTGTTAATATCAAAACTTTTAGCTAATTATGTGATTTTTAGTGAATTTATATAAGTTTTGTAATGATATTTTTTGAGATATCTAAAGAGATTTTATGATTCAATTCGTTAATGTAATTTTTTGGCTAATATATGATTTTATGTGAATTTATATAATTTTAATAATCCTATTTTTGAGATAAATAAAGAAAAAAAATAGAAAAAGGAGGGAACCTGCCAGCCAGTTGGGCCCGCAAGTGGGTTGGAAGCATAGTCGGGGTGGAGCCCCGAGCAGGGCCTTGAGCGGCTATGAACCGATGGGGTCATGTATGCGTCACTCCCCTTCCACATCACCGATGGCCAGGCATATAATCGATGTGGGACTAAACTGACGGTCACACCTTCCTCAAGATGTTTCAATGATTTTAATATCAAAAATATCCCTTATTTATAACTAAGAGATACCATGATAATGTCACTTTATTTTAATAGTGAAAATATCCTTGATTTTATTTTATTTTATTTGTAACAAGAAGAAAACCCAAAAATCAGAATAATCTTACCTTAGCTAACAATCTGATGACACCAGCAATAGGCACGTGAGCACACAGGCAATGATCGCATGGGCAGTGATGCATTGGTGAGTGGTGTGTGGGTGGTGATGTGTCAATGAGCGGTGTGTGGATGGAGATGCACCGGCAATAGTGCACGAGCGGTGATGCACCTGCAAGTAGTGCATGGGCGATCACATGTCGGTGAGTGTGGTGTGGCGATGATGCGTTGGCAAGCATCACAAGGGCAATGTGTGTTGGAGAGCATCGCACAGACAATGATGCGTTGGAGAATGGCGCACAGGTGATGATGCACATATGAGTGGTACGCAGGCAGTCATGCGTCGGTGAGCATCACAAGATTAGTGACGTATCAGTGAGCAGGAAAATGAGCACGCGTTCCTCTGAATTTTGCCTCTCACACCAATGATAACTGACGTGACTTAGTCATTGTATATTAAATCACGCAAATCTAAAATTTATAAAACTAGAAAATATGAATTTTCAAATATTTAGAAGTATTTCTGAATAAATATATCAATTATAGTTCAATAAAAATTCCAAAAATAGTGGTAATTTGCCAGGTCAATCACAGGGATGCAATATAATATCTGGTAATTATTCAAAATTTTCCTCAAAGAATATGATTTTCTATGAATTTTATACTAAGAAATGAAAAGAAAATATATTTAAAATTCACGAAAAAGGGAAATAAGGGTGCGGACATCAGGATGACGTCAGCGCCCGGCGAATGCAAATCGGGTGGAAACAGAGTTCCACCCGGTGATTCTTATGTAAGTAATTATAGATGATTTAATTAATCAAATTAAGATCTGTAAAAGCTAGAAGAATCGTAATTGAACGAAATATATTTTGGTAAATTAAAATCACACAAATTATCACTAAATGAAGCGTAAAGTAAGTTGAAAGTAAGAAAACAGAGTTCCGACGTCGCGACGGCGATGCATCAACGATGCACCAGAATCCTGAGCATTTGGGAGGATCATCATGTAGTGTCCATGGCCTCGAAGGCTCTCCTTGGACACAGACAACGTGGGCAATCTCTAAATCTCCTTGCGAAGTCTAGAGATTAATGAAATGGGTTGTCAACTCACTCCGGCAGCTGTCACCCGGCGGAGCAGAAAAACGGCGACTTTGCGGCTCTCCGACGACTGTCACCTGATGGAGAAGAGCTGGATGGAGGTGGGGCGCGTGTTAGGGAGCTTCATCCTCAGGTCCGCGCAGCAAGAGGAGGCTCTTCATCGCATCCGGTATGCTCTCAGGAGGTGGCGACTCATCTCCTGGCGGATCGTCCTCTTCCTGACGATGGCTTGTTCGTCAATCAATCGGAGATGATTTACTCAATGGATTCGTGATCCTTTTATTGCGAATCCTTCAGTAATTTTAGTAACAATGCTCCATGAATCACATTGACGAGATTTTTGCCGATGATCCAGCGATTTTGGTTGCTTAATCCTTCACCGGCGATCTGCAAGAAAGTCCGATAAAAAAATATGAGTTTTGGCTCTGAGAGGATTTGAACCCACGCCGGTTGCCCCACCTCTTCTGAGGAAGGTGACGGGTTTAGTCCCACATCGGTTGTGCGCCGAATTTTTGAACGAATATATACTAATGTTACATGATAAGTCTTCATTATCATGAGTTAATAATTAGTAAATAATATAGTTTTAGCCTTAACTCGTGATAAATAGACTTATATTTGTGTTAAAGTGTGAAAAGTGGTTTTTAGTTGATTAATGTGATTTTTTGGGTAATTATGTGATTTTATACAAATTTATATGATTTTTACAGTCTTACTTTTGAGATAAATGAAGAAAAAGAAATAAAACTAAAATATTGCAAAATGGGGGGGACTCGCCGGCCAGCTGGGCCCGCAAGCGGGTCGGAAGCTCAGTCGGGGAGTAGCCGCGAGCAGGGGCTCGAGTGGCTTGGACCGATAGGGACACATGTGCACCACTCCCCTTCCACGTCACTGGTGGCCAGCCGGCTGTGGGGCAAGGAGTGGTCGTACACGCGAGAGAAGGAACTTTGCTTAAAAAGCTAACATTACTATATATTCGCCCGAAAAATTGGCGCACAACCGATGTGGGACTAAACATGAGAGAAGGGGCGGACAACCGGCGCAGGTTCGAATCCTCCCAGAGTCAAAATTCATATATTTTTATCTGATTATCGCGACTTTCCTACAGATCGCCGGTGAAGGATTAAGCAATGAGAATCGCTGGATCATCGGCAAAAATTTCGTCAACGCGATTCGCAGAGCATTACTACTAAAATTGTTGAATGATTCGCAATAAAAGGATCGCGAATCCATCGAGTAAATGATCTCCGATTGATCGATGAACAAGCCGTCATTGGGAAGAGGACGATCCGCCGGGAGACAAGTCGCCACCTCCTGAGAGTGTACCAGATGCGATGAAGAGCCTCCTCTTGTTGCGCGGACCTGAGGATGAAGCTCCCTGACACGCGCCCCACCTCCATCCAGCTCCTCTCCGTCGGGTGACAACCGCCGGAGAGCTGCAAAGTCACCGTTTTTCCGCTCCGCCGGGTGACAGCCGCCAGAGACGACTCGGTGACCCATTTCATTAATTTCTAGACTTCGCGAGAAGATCTAGAGATCGCCCACGTTGTCTTTGTCCAAGGAGAGCCTTCGAGGCCGTGGACACTGCACGACAATCCTCCTGAACGCTCAGGATTCCAGTGCATCGCCGACGCATCGCCGTCGTGACACTAGAACTCTATTTTCCTGCTTTCAAACTTACTTTACGCTTCATTTAGTGATAGTTTTTGTGATTTTAATTTACCAAAATATACTTTGTTCTATTACGATTCTTCCGGCTTTTACAGATCTTAATTTGATTAATTAAATCGTCTATAATCGCTTACGTAAGAATCACCGGGTAGAACTCTGTTTCCGCCCAATTTGCGTTCGCCAGGCGCTGACATCATCCTGACATCCGCACCCTTATTTTCTTTTTTTTGTGAATTTAAAATATATTTTCTTTTCATTTCTTAATATAAAATTCATAGAAAATAGTATTCTTTGAGGAAAATTCTGAATAATTACCAGATATTATATTACATCCCTGTGATTGACTTGGAAAATTATTGCTATTTTTGGAAGTTTTATTGAATTATAATTGATATATTTGTTCAGAAATACTTCTAAATATCTGAAAATTCATATTTTCTAGTTTTATAAATTTTATATTTACGTGATTTAATATACAACGACTGAGTCACGTCATTACATTTCTAAGCAAAGTCTCTTTCTTGCGCATGTACGACTACTCCTTGGCCCACAGCCGGCTGGCCACTGGTGACGTGGAAGGAGAGTGGCATATACATGCCACCATCGGTTCAAGCCACTTGAGCCCTTACTCGCGGCTCATGCCCGATTGGCTGGCGGGTCCCCCCGATTTTACTACATTTTTATTTTAATTTCTTTTCCTTCATTTATCTTAAAAGGAAGACTGTAAAAATTGTATAAAATCACATAATTACCCAAAACTTCACGTTAATCAACTGAAAACCACTTTTCACACTTTAACACAAATATAAGTCTATTTATCATGAGTTAAAGCTAAAACTATATTATTTACTAATTATTAACTCATGATAATAAAGACTTATCAATAACGAAGTTAGTGAAATCAAATGAAGAAGGTGAATCTTCAAGGGATTGCTCGTTCCTATGGTGTCACACAATTTCTAGCTTGACGTGACTTAGTCGTTGTATAGTAAATCATGCAAATTTAAAATTTCTAAAACTAGAAAATACAAATTTTTAGATATTTAGAAGTATTTCTAAACAAATATATTAATTACAATTCAATACAACTTCCAAAAATAGTGGTAATTATTCAGAATTTTCCTTAAAGAATACTATTTTCTATAAATTTTACATTAGGAAATGAAAATGAAATATATTTAAAATTCACAAAAAAGGAAAATAAGGAGACGTTAGGATGACGTTAGCGCTCGACGAATGCGAATCAGGCGGAAATAGAGTTTCACCTGGCAATTCTTACTTAAGTGATTACAAATAGTTTAATTGATCAAATTAAGATCTATAAAAGCCAAAAGAATCATAATTGAATGAAGTATATCTTGGTAAATTTAAATCACACAAATTATTATTAAATGAAGTAGAAATTAAGTTGAAAGCAAGAATACAAAGTTCCAGCATCGTGGCGGCAATGCGTCGGTGATGCACCAAAATCTTGAGCGTTCGGGAGGATCATCGTGTAGTGTCCATGGCCTCAAAAGCTCTCCTTGGACAAGGACGATGTGGGCAATCTCTAGATCTCCTTGCGAAGTCTAGAGATCAATGAAATGGGTCGTCAAATCATCTCTAGTGGCTATCACCCGACGGAGTAGAAAAATGGCAACTTTACGGCTCTCTAGCAGCTGTCACTCGATGGAGAGGAGCTAGATGGAGGTGGGACACATGTTAGGGAGCTTCATCCTCAGGTCCGCACAGCAAGAGGAAGCTCTTCATTGCATCTGGTACACTCTCAGGAGGTGGCGACTCATCTCCTGGCGGATCGTCCTCTTCTTGACAATGGCTTGTTCATCGATCAATTGGAGATGTTTTACTCGATGGATTCGCGATCCTTTTATCACGAATCGTTCAGCAACTTTAGTAATAATGCTCTGCGAATTGCGTTGACGAGATTTTCATCGATGATCCATCGATTCTAGCGGCTTAATCCTTCACCAGCAATCTGTAGAAATGTCATGATAATCAGATAAAAAATATGAGTTTTGGCTCTCGGAGGATTCGAACTCGCGCTAGTTGCCCACGTACATGAGAGAGATTGACATAAGTACTCTAATGCCTTTATCAAATGACATCATCATGGTATATTGCTATTATAAATAAGGGGTATTGCAGATATTAAAATCATCGAAGCCTTTCTAGGGGAAGGTGTGACGCGGGTTTAGTCCCACATTACTTGTGCGCCAAAGTTTCGGGGGAATATATAGTAATATTATATTTGCAAGCAAGTTACTTTCTCTTGCGTGTACAACCATTCCTTGCCTCACAACCGGCTAGCCACTAGTGACGTGGAAGGGGAGTGGCGTACACGTGCCCCCATCAATCTTAGCCGCTCAAGCCTCTACTCGCGGCTCCTCTCTAACTGCGCTTCCGACCCACTTGCAGGCTCAACTGGTTAGCAGGTCCCCCTCATTTTGCTATATTTTTATTTTTATTTCTTTTTCTTCATTTATCTCAAAAGTAAGATTGTAAAAATCATATAAATTCGTAGAAAATCACATAATTACCTAAAAATTCACGTTAATCAATTGAAAACCACTTTTCACACTTTAACACAAATATAACTCTATTTATTATGAGTTAAGGCTAAAATTATATTATTTACTAATTATTAACTCATGATAATGAAAACTTATCACTTGTGCGCCAAAGTTTTGAGCAAATATATAATAATATCACATTTGCAAGTAATGAGTCCCTTTCTCTCCTTTGTATGACCACTCTTTGCCTCACAACTAGCTAGCCACCGATGACGTGAAAGTAGAGTGGTGCATGCATGCCCCCATCGGTTCTAGCCACTCGAGCCCTTATTCACGGCTCCCCTTGACTGTGCTTTCGACCTGCTTGTAGGCCCGGCTGACTGGCAGGTCTCCTCCTTTTGCTATATTTTTATTCTAATTTCTTTTTCTTCATTTATCTCAAAAAAAAGACTAGAAAAATCATATAAATTCATAGAAAATCATATAATTAGCCAAAAAAATCACGTTAATCAATTCAAAATCACTTTTCATAATTTAACACAAATATAAGTCTATTTATCATGAGTAAAGGCTAAAACTATATTATTTACTAATTATTAACTCATGATAATGAAGACTTATTAGCCTCCATTACTAATAATAGCTCTAGGACATCCATATCTAGTAAAAATAAATTTTTTAATAAATTTCACAGCTACTTTACTATCACATGTACTAGTAGCTATAGACTATACCCATCTAGAAACATAGTCCATTCTTATAAGAATATATTCATTTCCATCTGAATTAGGAAATGGACCCATAAAATAAAATCCTAATAAGTCAAAAATTTCAACTTCAATAATGGGTTTAAGAGGCATCTGATCTTTGTTATCAATATTGAAAGCTGCTTGACAAGGTAAACATTTAAGATAAAAGTCATGAGCATCTCTAAATAATGTAGGCCAATAAAATCCACTTTCTAATTCCTTGTGAGCTGTGATCTTTGAAGAAAAATGTCCTCCACTTTGTTTTGAATGGCAGTATTCTAACACTTCTTTCTATTCTTCTTCTAGCACACCTCATGAGAATAAGATCATCAGCACCTTGGTAAAATAAAGTAGGTTCATCCCAAAAATAAAATCGAACATCCTTGAGTAATTTCTTTCCCTTATTGTAGCCCCACTCCTTTGGAATTATTCCCGCCACAAGATAGTTAACAGAATGTGCGAACTAAGGTAATTTCTTCTCTTGAATATTCAATAAATCTTCATGAGGAAATGAATCATAAATAGGTGAAGAATCTGCTACATTAATCCTAGAAAGTTGACCACCAACTACATTCTCATAGCCCTTCTTGTCTTTGATCTCTATATCAAACTACTGTAAAAGTAAAATGCATCTAATTAGCCTCGGTTTAGCTTCTTTCTTATTAAGTAAATACTTCAAAGCAACATGATTAGAACAAATCACTACTTTACTTCCAAGCAAATAAGACCTACATTTATTTAAAGTAAAGACAATAACTAGTAACTCCTTTTCAATAGTAGAATAATTAAGTTGAACACCAATCAAGGTTTTACTAGCATAGTAAATGGCTACGGGTTTCTAATCATTCTTTTGCCCCAAAACTGCTCCCACTACAAAATCTAAAGCATCACACATTATCTCAAAAGGTAAACTCTATTCTAGAACTTGAAGAATAGGTGCATGTTGATAAGTTTTCAATATCATGAGTTAATAATTAGTAAAGAATATAGTTTTAGCCTTAACTTATGATAAATAGACTTATATTTATGTTAAATTATGAAAAGTAATTTTTAATTAATTAATGTGATTTTTTTGTTACTTATGTAATTTTATGTGAATCTATATAATTTTTATAATTATATTTTTGAGATAAATAAAGAAAAAGAAATTAAAATAAAAAGATAGGAAAATGGGGGGACCCTTCGGCCAACTAGGCCCAAGCGGGTTGGAAGTGCAATCATGGTAAAGCCGCAAGTAAGGGCTTGAGCAGCTATGAACCGATGGGGGCATGTATGCATCACTCTTCCACTTCATTGGTGGCCAGCTGAGTGTGGGGCAAAGAGTGATTGTACATATGCGAGAAAGGGATTCATTGATTTTCAAATCTTGTGTTATTATATATTCGTCTCAAAATTTGGCGAATAACCGATGTGGGACTAAACCCAGGTCACACCTTCCTGAAATGTTTTAATGATTTCTATACCTCAAATACCCCTCATTTATTAAAAGGAAGTAACTTAATGATGTCACTTTATAAGGATATTTGTGTCCTTATTTCACTCTCTCTCATGTAGGTAGGCAATCAATGCGAGTTCGAATCTTACTAAAACCGGTGAAAAATTAAGTCACGAGAATCACTCGATCATTAGTGAAAATCTCATCAACATGAATCACAAAGCATTATTGCTAAAATTACTGAACGATTTGTGATAAAAAGATCGTGAATCTATCGAGTAAATCATCTTAGATAAGCTATCGTCAGGAAGAGGACGTCTATCAAGTGACAAGTCACCACCTCTTGAGAGTGTACTAGATGTGATGAAAAGCCTCTTCTTGCTTGCTATTTGGGAGCTCCATTCATCACCTCTATCACTCGACAACCCAACCTTTGCATTTATTACAATAATGTGATTCTATGCGCGGACCTAAGGATGAAGCTCCTTAACACGTGCCACACCTCTATCCAACTCTTCTTCATCGGGTCATAGACGTCAAAGAGCTGCAAAGTCATCATTTTCCTGCTCCGTAGGGTGACAACCACTTGACACAATTTGACGACCCATTTCATTGCTCTTTAGACTTCGCAAGAAGATCGAGAGATTGCCCACTAGAGTGACTTAGTCGTTGTATAGTAAATCACACAAATTTAAAATTTATAAAATTAGAAAATACGAATTTTTGAATATTTAGAAGTATTTCAAGGAGCTGGATGGAGAGGAGCTAGATGGAGGTAGGGCGCATGTCAAGGAGCTTCATCCTCAGGTCCGCACAGCAAGAGGAGGCTCTTCATCGCATCTGGTACGCTCTCAGGAGGTGGCAACTCATCTCCCAGTGGATCGTCCTCTTCTTGACGACGGCTTGTTCGTCAATTAATTGGAGATCCTTTACTCAATGGATTCGTGATCCTTTTATCACGAATCGTTCAGCAATTTTAGTAACAATACTCCGTGAATCGCATTGACAAGATTTTCGTCGATGATCTAGTGATTCTGGTTGCTTTATCCTTCACCGGCGATCTGCAAGAAAGTCAGGATAATTAGATAAAAAATATGAGTTGTGGCTCTAGGAGGATCCGAACCCCCGCCGGTTGCCCACCCCTTTCTGGGGAAGGTGTGACGTGGGTTTAGTCCCACATCAGTTGTGCGCCAAATTTTCAGGCGAATATATAGTAATGTTACATTTAGAAGCAAGTCCCTTTCTCGTGCGTGTACGACCACTCCTTAGCCCACAACCGGCTGGCCACCGGTGACATGGAAGGGGGGTGGCACACACGTGCCCCTATCAATCCAAGCCGCTCGAGCCCCTGCTCGTGGCTACTCCCCGACTACGCTTCCGACCCCGCTTGTGGGCCCAGCGGGTCCCCCTATTTTGTTTTATTTTTATTTTTATTTCTTTTTCTTTATTTATCTCAAAAGTAAAATTATAAAAATCATATAAATTCGTATAAAATCAAATAATTACCCAAAAATTCACGTTAATCATGAGTTAAGGCTAAAACTATATTATTTACTAATTATTAACTCATGATAATGAAGACTTATCACCCACGTTGTCTTTTATTTAAAGAGAGCCTTCGAGGTTGTGAACATTACACAATAATCCTCTTAAACACTAAGAATTTTGGTGCATCATCAACACATTGCCACCACGATGTTGGAACTTTGTTTTACCATTTTTTAACTAGTTTAACTTTCACCATCATTTTCTAAACTTTGAAAAGAGATCTAGTAAATGTCCAAGCTGTCCATGTCCAATAAGAGCCTTTGAGGCCATGGACAACGTTCAGTGATCCTCCTGAACATACAAAATTTCAACAATCGTTGTCGTGAGGCTGGAACTCTACCTTTCCTAGTTTCAACTTAATTTTTACTTCATTAAGTGATAATTTATGTGATTTATATTTTGTAAGCTATTATTCATTCAATTACAATTCTTCTGGCTTTTACAGATCATAACTTGACTAATCCAACCATCTATAATTACTTACGTAAGAATTTTTAGATAAAACTTTATTTTTACCTAATTCACATTCATCAAGTGCTGACATAATCCTGATGTCCGCACCCTTATTTTCTTTTTTTGTGAATTTTAAATATTTTTATTTTTATTTTTTAGTCTAAAATTCATAAAATATCTTATTCTTTGATAAACTTTTTGAAATATTATCCGATATTATCTTACATCCCTATGCTTGATCCGATTTTTTTTTACTATTTTTAGAACTTTTATTGAATTATAATTGATTTATTTGTTCAAAAATACTTCTAAATAGCTAAAAATGAGTATTTTCTAGTTTTATAAATTTTAAATTTGCGTGATTTACTATACAATGACTAAGTCACACCACCTATATGAGTGCTTATTTAATTTCATGAAATATAGTTTTAGCACTATCATCTAAAATAAAATCAACATCCATAGAAGAAGGTTAGTATGAGGTTTTGAAATTTTTGCAAAATCTTTAATGAACCTCTTATAGAATCCTACGTGGCCAAGAAAACCTCTAAGTTGATTTAGGTTGATGGAAAGAGGTAGCTCCTTGATTCTCTCTATCTTGACTTTGTCTACCTCTAGCCCATCCTCATTTACTTTGTGCCCTAACACTATGCCCTCCTACACCATAAAATGAGATTTTTCCCAACTTAAAACAAAGCTATTTTCAATAAAAATTTCAAGAACTTTGGTTAAGTTGGTTAAGCATGATTCAAATGAGCTTCTAAAAATTGAGAAATCATCTATAAAAATTTCAAGTGAATCACCAACTAAGTCATAAAATATAACATTCATGCATCTTTGAAACGTGGTAGGGGCATTGCATAACCCAAATGGCATTCTCTTGAAAGCATATGCTCCTACAGGACATGTAAAAGTTTTCTTCTTTTGATCATCAAGATGAATATTTACTTGATTATAGCTTGAATAACCATCAAGAAAACAAAAGAAATTTTGTCTTAAAAGTTTTTCCAAAATCTGATCAATAAAAGACAAAGGATAATGATCTTTCTTAGTTACAGAATTTATCTTTCTATAATCAATGCAAACTTACCAACTAGTGACTAATCTCTTCTGAATTTCTTCACCTTTATCATTGATTTCAATAGTTAATTGAAACTTTTTAGGAACCATATGGACAGGACTCACTAAAATACTATCAAAAATAAAATAAATAATATCTGCATCAAATCATTTCAAAATTTCTTTTTTTAAGATTTCATGCATATGAGGATTTAGTCTACATTGACTTTCTCTACATGGCTTTGATCCTTCTTCTAGAAAAATCCTATGTTCACACACAATAGAAGGTATGGCTCAAAAGTCCAACCAATGACACATTTATGATCTCTTAAAACATTCAAGAGGCCATATTCCTACTCATATGTTAAAGTTGAAGAAATGATAAGAGGATATGATTGATTAGAATCCAAAAATCCATATTTCAATAAAGGCGGCAAATGTCTAAGTTTAAGAATTGGGTCAGAAGGGTCTCCTTTGAATCCAAGGGAATTAGTTGAATCTTCTTTTGGATTCAAATCCTGAATCTCAAGAAGATATCTTACTGATTCCTCATCATCCTCATCAAGGAGCTTACATGTACCAAGGTCATCATGAAATCCTTTGGAATTGCCAAAGAACTTAGTCATATTTAATTAAACTTTCTCCTCTCCAACCTTGAACTAAAAAGTTCCCTTTTCCAAATCTGTTATTGCTTTTGTTGTGGCAAGGAATGGTCAACCAAAAATTATAGCCAATTGACTAAAATTTCTAGTCACATTCATAATTGCCATAATAAAGTCAACGGGGAAGGTACATTATTGAATTCTAACCAAAACATCATTCAATCTTCCATGTGGCTATCTCATAGACCCATCAGCTAATAATAGATCCATGCAGATTGGCTCAAGAGCCCCAAATTTAAACTTATTAAATAAAGCTTTAGGCATAAGATTTACACTAGCTCCAGAATCTAAAAGTGATTTAGGAAAAATCATGCCATTGATTTCACATTTAATAAAAGGAGCTATAAGATCTTTCTTTCTAAGAGGCATAGAATCCAAAAGAAGGGAACTAATATTTTTAGACAATAAAACTTTCCTTTCAGTTCTCGTAGGTGTGCAAACGTTTTTAACATATTTAGAAATCGGGGGAACACATTTAAGCACATCTTCAAGGTGAAAAGTAATAGTTGCACCCTTAAAGGCCTCAATCATTCTTGTTTCATGATCTGAAGAGGGTTTAGAAAAATTCAAAACACTTGGAAAAAGAATAGGAGGTTAATACTTAGAGGGTTGAGGCTCTTTCTTTTCATTTTGGGCCTCTTCCTCTTCGTTTCTCTCCAAAACCTTTTCCCTTATTTCCTCCTTTTCTAACTTCTTATAAGTATCAAGAAGTTCTTTCCCACTTCTTAACTTAGAAATGGCATGAGCTTCCTCTTCCTCATAAAATTCATCATAAATCATGTCACAAGATTGATCATCACAATCAACGAAAGATACATTTCTAGGATTTACAAGAGGTTGAGTTGGGAATCGTCCTTTATAGGAGTTTATTTCAACTCCTTTACCTCTTCCTTGATCTGGTCGCCCTCTCTTCAAGTTGTCAATCTCATTCACCATCTCTTTCTTCATCTCTTGCATAAAGCTCATCATCATGTTCTTTTATTGTTCCATCATCTGCAAAATAAGTTTATTTTGATTAGATTCAGAATTTTGAGCAGCTTGAAGAGGTTGAGGTTGATAGTGAGGTGGAGCTTGATATTGCTGTTGAGGTTGTGGAGGGTAATAATTTGTCCTCTGCTGAAATGGAGCCTTGGGGCCACGGTTGTAGCTTGAACTTGCTTGGTTCCCTTGCCCACTTCATTGCCCTTGGTTATACCCCATAGCAGTCACCTCTTCTTTTTCTTTACAAGCTCCATCTTCATGATCTCTACTATGACAAAGAGAGCAAATCTTAGTTTTAATGAGAGGAGAGTTAGAATTAAGTACCTTGTTCAAAGCTGAAGTCAATTCATCTAATTTCTTGTTTGTCTCCCACAAGCTATGGTTAGTCTGATCTCTCTCCACTTCATCCTCTTTCCTTGCATCATTCAGAATTCCTCCTTGCCTTCGGTTCATAGTTCTCCGATTTTGCCTTACACCTGCATGTTGTATATTACTTTCTGCCATTTTCTCCATTAGAACATAAACTTCATCCTCATAAGCATGATAGAAACATCCTCTTGCAGCCGAATCAACTCTACTCCTAAGAGCATCCGTTAGACCATCATAAAAAATCTGAGCTAGTTGAGAAGATTTAATTTCATGATGAGGGCATTTCCTTATCAAAGTTTTCAAACTCTCCCAAGCTTCACTAAATGATTCATCATACATTTGACTGAAATTTTGAATTTCTCTTCTAGATGCATTTGTCTTTCCAAGAGGATAAAATTCTGCAAAAATGTGTTCTCAAGTTCAATCCACTTACCAAAAAAAACTTCTAGACTTCTATACCATTCTTTAGCCTTTTCTTTCAAAGTAAGAGGAAAATACTTCATCTTTAAAATTTTGGTTATAAGTCCAAGAATATTTTGAGCAGAACATCTGATATGAAACTCACCTAAACAGTCAAGAGGGTCATCATTAGATAAATAATAAAATGTGGGAAGAGAATTCATTAAAGTATTGTCATATTTAAAGACTACTCCCTCTTTAAGATTGATGTTGAAGTTAGTTTGCTTCAAACTCCTAGCTGGGTTTGACTTCTCAAGCATAGTTTGCTTCTTGATTTGTTGAGGTGGGTTCTTGTCTCTTTGATCTATCATTTCTTCACACGTAGCTTCGGTTATGTCCTCTGAATGTTAGAAGATGAATCTACTTTCTTTGACCTAGTGTTGACCATTAATGGGTAGAAACGTGAAGAAAAACCTTGTCAAAAATAAAATATAACTTTGGTGATCCTTCTTGGTGTGTTTCTTCACACAAATAAGTGTTAAAAAGATAAAAATAAAATAAAATAAAATAAAATAATAAAATAAATAAATTTCACTAATTAATAACACTAGCTCCCCAGTAATGGCGTCAGTTGTTTATCTAGAAAATGTGGTAATAATCATTGTGTAAATTCTAGATTTAGCAATCAAAATTTATAATATTTAACATCACAAAGTATAACTGAGTAAGGGTCGAGCCATAGAGAGCTAGGAATTAATAAGAGAATTTGTTTAGTGATTTTATATTTATATTTATATTTATTTATTTTAATTTATTTTATTTTGTAACAAGAAGAAAACCCTAAAATCAGAATAACCTTACCTTAGCCAGCGCTCTGGCGGCACCAGCGACAGGCACGCGAGCTCACGGGTGATGAACGCATGGGCGGTGATGCGTCGGCGAGTAGTGTGTGGGTGGTGACGTGTCGCCAAGCGGCACGCGAGTGGAGATGCGTTGGCGACGTTGCACGAGCAGTGACGCGCCGGCAAGCGGTGCACGGGCGGTCACGCGTCGGTGAGTGTGGCATGGCGATGACGCATCGGCGAGCGTCGCGCAGGCGATGCGTGTCGGCGAGCGTCGCCCAAACGATGATGCGTCGGAGAACGGCGCGCGAGTGATGATGCACCTGCGAGCGGTACGCGGGCGGTCATATGTCGAAGAACGGCGTTTCGTATGTAACTTTAGCTGCATAATGAAATTTCGGGCGTGGTTTGCTGCGTTGAATACCTCTGGATCTTGGTTCTCACACCAGTGATAACCAAGCCAGCGAAATCAAATGAAGAAGGTGAATCTTCAAGAGATTGCTCGTTCCTCTAGTGTCACATCATTTCTGGCCCAAGGTAGCAATCTCCTTCTTCCTTCAAATCAGATGATCTAGTTTGCTTCTTCACTCAACTTGACACTTAGAAAAAAGAGTGAATCCAAGAAACTGTTGCACTAAGGCCACCAACATAGAGTTTGGGACAGAATCAGGAATACCCTACAATGAGGGAGGAAGAGAATATAAATAAGGGTCCTAATTTCTCAAAGTGAGAACCCCATGATGTGTGGCCTCTCTTTAATTTCGGATTTGGGCCTTTCTTGTTGGGCCTTGAACGTGGGTTGGCTGCTTCTCTCCTCTACATTTAATATCCAATTTATCTAGGTCCTGAAATTCAATAAAACTCTATGAAAAATGTGAGAATAATCCACTTGATGCAAAAGAATCAAGTGGGGTTAGTTCACAAGTCAATAAATATCCAAAATAAGGACTAGATAAATAATACATATTTATTTCATTTTAATCATAAATAAGTGATAATTACCATGCTCATGAAAATATAAATGATTAATTAAAACATAAAAACATGTAATTATCAGTACATATTTGATATCATCAAGATATCATAGGTCCAAAGTAGGGTTATCCAAAACTATTTATATTTCCGCTATCCTAATGAATCTAATGAGTAGAGAGGGTAAGATAGGGGTCGAACTATAAAGAGAAAAACTATGATCTTAAGAAATCCTAAGTAATGAGAAGAAATAGGTTAGAAAATGAACAAAATAAAGAGAGATGAGAGACAAGTGAGAGATGAGAAACATGGGTGAAATGGGACGTAATGAAGGAAACTCTAGATCAGGGTTGACCTAGTAGGTTGTAGAAAAAAGTTTTGAAATTATTTTAATGAGAAAAAGTGGTTGAGGTTGACAAGAAATAATGTAACTACAAAGAACCTATCTAAAACCCTAGGTTTCACCCTAAGGAAGAAGGAAAGAAAACAAGTAAACATAAGGAAGAAGATTGCTCAACTTGAGCCTTTATCTATCGCAAGGCTAAGCAATTTCCTCCGACAAGTTGATCTCTAACACTTTACTCCTTACAACTCCATCCTCAAGACTCAACTTTGCCCTCAAGGCCTCTCTTGAACACTCAAGATTACGCAAAAGGTGAAGAAGAATGGATCTTTAAAATAGAAGTTATTTATCTTTGGCCAACCTCTATTGGGGCTCCTTCCAAAAAGATAAGAAGGAAAGAGGGTGAAGAGAATACATATAAGTAGTAAAATTTCCCAAAATATGTTTAGCCCTTTTTCAAAATATCCCTAGCTCTTCTCCTTTACCTTCTTGTAGCCAATTTGTCAATCCAAATATGGGGATGTGAAGAGCAACTCTTGAAGATCGTGCCCACAAAATTTGGGATTGAAACCCCTTCTAGGTTGTCATATATCAATCCTAGAAAATGGAGAAATCTAGGCCGTTGATTAGGTGTCTGCCACAAAAGGACCACGGAAAGGTGACGGTTGGGAAAAGACATCTTTAACAGCTGCTTACAATGACAAGACGTTCCTAACCACCAAAAGTTAATAGTTGAGAACAACAGATGTCCTTAACTGCCGCTTATGATGACAAGACATCCTTAACCACCGAAAGTTGACGATTAAAGAGAAGAGACATCTTTAACTTACACTTTCAGTGGGAAGACATCTTTAACCATTGCTTTTGGTGACAAGACGTCCTTAATCATCACTTTCGGTGACAAGACGTCTTTAACCGATGCTTTTGATGACAAGACATCCTTAACCACCAAAATAAGAGGCACAATCATTGACTAGCAGTCCACGTCTTCTTGCCTTCTGCTCACGTGCGATAGCTCATATTCTTGCATTTGACGTAATACAACAGTTCACGTCTTCTCACATTCTGCATAATTGTGGCTTGAATAAAATATTCATGAATTAAATAATCACAATGCTGCTGCATCATATAAGACAGCATGACAAATATATGTAAAAATTCAGTGATTGACATGTGTCATTAACTGTAGGAAATTATGGAAAATCCCCTAAAATATGTGAAATAAAATATATATATTTCCCAAAATTACTTAAATATCCTCATGACATAAGTATAAAAAAATTCAAAACAAAGTCATAAAAAATCTGGGAATATTTATAAAATAGAAAAAGTTCTTAGAATCATTATAAAGTTAATATTTGGCTATTTTATAAATGATAACATGGTAAAATAAGACATTTGATCCTAAAACATATTTACTTTATGGAATTAATGAATAGTTTTAGCATATTATCACTCACCTATAAAAGCAACTAAATAAAGAAAAAATTCAGAAAACCTATGGCATTTGTTTTCTGGTTTTCTATCAAGAAATGGAGAAATCAATTTACAGATTGTCGAAATCAGCAGAAAAAAATAGTTTAAAATTTAAAATTTAGAAACCCTTTTCTCGCATTTCAATCCCCTAGACATATATTTCTAAAATTTAAAAATTACAATCATAAAGAGGATAGTTTTGGTTTCTTTTTGAAAAATTTGGCATTGCTGAAAATAGAAAACAAAACTATCACAACTATCTAATTTATAAATTTCTTACATCATATTACATGTATGAAAAATTAAATCATTTAGATTCATTGATATCAAAATATACTAGGATGATTATTATTGAGTTAGAAGAATGATTTAATAGTATGAAATGTTAGAATACTTTTTTAGATACATGATAGATAACATGGATTTAAGTTTATAGATTTTTACTTCATAATCTTGATGGATAATATTTACTTAATGTAAAATTTTGATTAATCATTTGAGTCTAATGAAAAATTTTACACCTTGATCTATAGGACTTGTGAGAAGAGATCACTTATTTTAGAATTTAAGAAAAATAAAGTAATGTGAAAAATCTGAAAACAAATAGTACACCTGGAGGGTGTGAGACATCATTCTCATTGTCCAAAATCATCTATAGAAAAACACTTACTGCAAAATAAGTAGATAATGTGAAAGCTCTGAAAATGAAGAGTACACATGTCAAAATTTGTTCACAAGAAAAGCTATTAATCTACTATAGAAAAAAAAAAGTAGAAGAAATATAGTGTAAACATAAAACATCAAGTCATAGAAAAAAGAAAATATAGGATCAAATATTATTCTTAGATTAATATTGATCATTAGAACATATTGTGAATTATATCTATGAGTGAAAAAGTGATAAAAATGTGAATGAAATAAATAATTTGTAGATTGTTATTCCAAGGAATGCTTAAATATTTAAGTGCTTGACATCATTCCTAAATACTTAATGTAAGACTCCAAAGTCTCTAGAGGTGCTTCATTCCTTATTATATTTTCATGCATTTAAATATGATGTTTGAAATTTATGAATTTTAATTAATTTTTATAATTCTATTGCTAAGAGACTAGTAATGATTTAAGTTGGGGGGTGTGATAAGTTTTCATTATCATGAGTTAATAATTAATTAATAATATAATTTTTTTACTAACTCATGATAAATAGACTTATATTTATGTTAAATTATAAAAAAAAAATTAGTTAGTTAATATGAATTTTTTAGATAATTATGTAAATTTATATAATTTTTATAATCCTTTTTTTGAGATAAATAAAGAGAAAAAAAAAAGATAGAAAAAGGAGAGAACCTACTAGCTAGTTAGCCCTAGGTTGAAAGCAAAATCAAGTAAAGTCGTGAGTAGGGACTCAAGCGATTGAGGGACATGTGGGGGACATATGTGCATTACTCCCCTTCACGTCACTAGTGGCTAGTTGGGTATGGGCCGAGCAGTCGTACATAAGTGAGAAAAGGACATATTAATTATAAAATCTAGTATTATTATATATCTATTTCAAAACTCGACAAATAACTGATGTGGGACTAAACTAAGAGTCAGCTTCCCATAAAGTTTTTAATAATTTTAATACCTACAATACCTATTATTTATGAGAACTAGATATTATTATGACGTAATTTTATAAGGGTATTGGCATACTTATTTTACTCTCTCTTATACAAGTAGAAAATTAGCAAAAGTTTGAATCCTACTAGAGCCAAAACTCATATTTTTATTTGATTAAATTATAATTTTTTTTGTTGATTCTCGGTGAATAATTAAGTACCTAAAACTACTTAATCATTGGAGAAAATCTCGTCAATATGATTCGCGAAGCATTGTTACTAAAATTATCAAATAATTCTAGATAAAAGGATCATGAATCTATTGAGTAAATTATCTTCAATTGATTGATGAACAAGTCATTGTCATGAAGAGGACAATCTGTCGAGAGACGAAGTCACCACCTCTTGAAAGCGTACTAAATGCAATGAAGAGCCTACTCTTATTGTGCAGACCTAAGGATGAAGCTCGTTAAGATGTACCGCACCTCCATCTAACTTATCTCCGTTGGTTGACAATTGCCGAAGATCCACAAAGTCATCATTTTTCTACTCTACTAGGTGACAGCTACCAAGGATGATTCATCAATTTAATTCATTAATTTCTAGACTTTGTAAAAAGATATAAGATTGCCCACGTCGTACGTGTCTAAAAAGAACCTTTGAGGCCATGGACATTGCACAATAATTCTTCTAAACACTTAGGATTCTGACACATCAATATCGCAACGTCGGAACTTTATTTTACTATTTTCAACTAGTTTAACTTTCACTATCTTTTTTCGGACTTCAAAAGGAGATCTAAAATGCCCAAGTCATCTATGTCCACGAAAAACCCTTGAGGCTATGGATATCGCACGATAACTATCTCAAACATAGAATTTTAGCAATTATTATTGCGAGGCTAGAACTTTATCTTTCTTCTTTCAACTTAATGTTCACTTAATTTAGTGTTATTTTGTATGATTTCAAGTTTCAAAACTCTTGTTCATTTAATTATGTTTTTTTGGTATTTACAAAACTTAATTTGATCAATTAAGTCATCTATAATCACTTATGTAAGAGTCACCAAGTAGAACTTTATTTCTACCTGATTTCTGTTTTTTGGGGTACTAACATCATCCTAACTCCTACACCCTTACTTTCCTTTTTCATAAATTTAAAATATATTTTCTTTCCATTGCTTAGTCTAAAAATCATAAAAAAATATATTCTTTGTAAACAAATTCTAAAATATTACCTAATATTTTATTATATCCTTGTGATTGAGGTGAAAAATCTTTACTATTTTAGAACTTTTATTGAATTATAATTGATATATTTGTTTAGAAATACTTATAAATACCGAAAAATTAATATTTTCTAGTTTTATAAATATTTAACTTTATATGATTTATTACACAATGAGTAAGTCATGTCACCCATACTTTGTGCTTAGATTTTGAACTTGTTAAAATGATAATGAAGCTTTATAATATATGTGCAACATTTATGTTGACAAATCTAATGTGAGACTAATGATTTTTCTATGTTTCAAGCCACTAGTATTTAACAGGTAGACCTAATGTCATGTGAACAACATGCTTTGTATAGAGTTTTTGGTTCAACAAGTAGAAAAGTTTATAAAGGTAAAAAATTTATATGGTTTTCTTTTCATTTTTTAATAGTGCTGTTACACTATCATATCAATAAAATCCCATGTTAACCAAACAAAGAGTTTACTATAAGCTAACATTGGTGTATGCTAAAAAATATCTTTTTATGAGACCCCATGTTCCATCTTGATATGTTCTCAAGGTGATTCCTAGAGGTGTCAGATTTTATGTATTTTCAGTTCATAGAAAGTTATAATGGTTTAGTCGTAGTTCCAAATAGCATGCCATATATAGAATTCAACATTCAAACAAAATGAAAACTCTTGCTCATTAATGAAAGACAATTTAAACATCCACACATTCATTTCATATGATGAGTGCAATAATTTATTATGAAATGCATATCTCCACTTCAGAGAAATCCATTTGTTGTGATGCCAACATAAGTTTATTTAATAAAAATTATTTATGCTGAATATTTACTTTTTTCAGTAATCTTTCATGCCATGTTATGCTTTAGGTACTGTACACATATCCATTGTGCACAGGTACCGATCATACAAATGTAAGGGATGAAGAATGGAAATAATTTAGTTTCTCATCAGAAAAGCTACCTGAAAGACCTGACAACATTATTAGGACATTTTCTACATCCTTGAAGAAAATATCTTCATAGGATGTGAAGTTTCACCCTTTACATCACTCAAGATTTATGAGCTCTTTAATAATATAAAACAAATTAGATGCAATTGTAGTTCTTGATCTTGTAGTTCTTTAACAAAACAACCACAGTGAAGAATCCAGCATGTACTTCCTTTCCCAGATAACCCATCCAAGTATTGGTATCCTAGCCACGACTACTGCACCTTATATTTGAGAACACAGTCCAAATATATTGAGAATGTTGAAATATTACTTATGGAATATGTAAATCTATTATGTGTTGCAGATAACTTTCTTTTTAACACTTTTTATTCCTTTATATAGGAAAAAATTGACGTCAAAGCTAACACAAAGGCACCAAAGAGGGAGAGAGAAACTAAGCACATCACTATCATAGAGACAAAGGAAAACACCAAAATGGTAGTTAGTTACTAGACCTTACCCCATCCATGGAAAATTCGATTTTTATTCTTTTAATACTTTACAAAATCTAGTAAAATATACAAAGGTCATAAAAATGAAATTTCTAAAGGAATCCTACCTCAAAAACATTAAATAAGGAAACTTATTCAAACGATGAAACAAAATATATTGAATGTCAAGCAATAAGGAACCTATCTAGACCTGGCTCAAACTCGCTGGGATCTGGTCTCAAGCTTGTAACCTATTCATATTCAATAATCATTTTATACTTGTTACAACATGATTCAATTGGCACTTGGCTGAAATATTTGATGAGGATTGTAATTCCAAGGTTTCAGGGCCTATGTTATGACCCAAGCTTAATATCAACATGCTCAAAATTTTAGTTAACTTATATAAATAACAAGACCTTTTTCCTATGAGAACGGCCCCAATGGGAACATTTGTAATAATTAGATTATTTCTGCAAATACAGTTTCTATCATGAAATTTTTTCCCCATACTAGATTACAAAATATAGTTTGATAGCTGATTTCCAATTCAACAGCTATTCTGCTCAAATCTTCCCCTTCCGATCCTACTCACCTCAGTCTAACATCTGCAGTGATGCCATTACTATTCTAGTTGAAAGGAAGTGTAGATTCAGTTGAATTCTTATATGAATAAGCTCAAATATTTAGAGCTCAAAAAGATAAGTGGAGAGGCTGAAATAAAATATTTTTAAATAATCTGTTAAGAACCTTTTTTAAAATGTCTTAACTTTGATAATTGATAAAATACCTGACCAAAGGAAATTGCAGATAGTGTTGTAGAAAAAGAGTCAATAGATAATAATAAATTTTGTCATATATTAATTAATAATAAAAAAGGACAACGACAACAGAGGAAATAGGATCTCGATTATCTGACTGTAGCGTAGGACACCAACGTCTATACTAGAAAGAAGATCTACAGCGCAGTAGCCCACAAAGCTGTGTTTATAGAAAGCGAGAGAGCCAAGTGCATGTGACTGCCGCTACCGGCGAACAGAAATTCCACATTGTAAACACGGACAGAGGAGAAAGAATGAAAAGGATACATATTTATCAACAGTGCGAGAGGGAAAGAACCATAGATAGATTACGACGGGGGAGCAACAAAGGAGCATTCACCAACGCCGATGCTGAAACCATGGTTCTTCAATGCACGGTGAAGACCGGCCAGGTCCCCTTTGGTAGGGAACAGTCCCTCCTCAACAAGGTACGGTAGAAGGATCTGAGCAGGCAACTGCATCCCGTCATGTAATTAACCATCGCGTACGTCGCCCCACACATTACGTAGACTGAGCAATTTCCCAGCCGCAAACGGCAAACAACACTTCAATCATAAGACTGTAACCAGTAGAAGATCAAGTTTGTGATTGTGAGGATCAGCTTTCCTACAAAGTTTTTTGTATCAACCAACCTGAAAGTTATGTTGACGAATACAGGACTCCCCAAATAACATTTGACTGCAGATTATTGCATTCTATTCATTGTTTGTCGTCCCGTTAGCCCAGCTTCTTGGTAGTTAAAATAGGAGCTCACAAGTTGACCTGTGGTCGACGATCTCGGCGATGCGATTTTTTAGAGCACAGGTGTAACAGAAAGTCAAGAGAACTGAAGCGAGAGATCATCAAAAATGCTCAAGGCGATCGGTTTGTCATCCGTCATGTTTCTCTTCCTCGGTCCTCTCCAGAAGGTTTGGGCATGTGAAGGCATATAGAGGCGTACATTGCCAGAGCAGTTGCAGAGTCTGGAAGACCATGCTCGAGAGTGTATCTCTTAGGGCAGAGGGGAAGTAGGATGGTGAACCTGGTAGGAGCCCGGTTTTGGAACAATAACTACATTAAATGTTCAGTAGTTTTCGATATTCAGGTGACGCACGAGAGAATAAAAAAATAAGTCGAGAGGGGTAGAAGTGATGACTAGGTACTATAGATGACGAAAAACTGGGGATGCGACTGGACAAGCCTCTCTTAAGGAGAAGAGAACAGAGGAGATTTGACTAGAAGCTGTAGACTCAGGGACTCCGAGGACAATCAAGAGAGAGAGACAGACAAACAAGCAAAGGATAACACAAGCACCTTGAGTGGCCCGGCACTCTGAATACTTTCTTCCTTCCATCCTGTCCCTTCTCTTATTAATATGATGTTTTTGCCCACGATGTTTTCACACCTACATTTGATCGTGTGATCTGGAGAGCAAGAGGACATGTTGTTGAAGCTCACGATATCCACAAAGTTGGTGCTGATTTGGTTGGAAGGATGAGGCATCGCGGAGCCGTAGATATCGGATGTGCTCTTGTAGTGGTGGTGGCCCTTGGGGGGTGGCAGGTGAAGAAAAGTGGGCCAAAGATCAGCGGATCCATCACTGCTTCCCCCTTGAAAGTGAGCTGAATAATTCCGATGAAACGCATCTCTTTAGTTATTTTCTTGATTTCTACCTTTTGTATATGTGGCTAACTGTATGGATGCATCTTGACAGGTTCTGTTCTTGGCTGCAAATTGATGGCGTGCTCGATGGCTCTCAGAGGTGGTAAGCCTTTTGGAGGGTCAAAATCCCTATGGGTACTGATATTGAAGGAGAGAGGCAAGGTAGGACGGTGATGCTGTAGATTGTGGCTGAGTATTGAGAAGGTTGAAGAGTTCGATCATAACACCAATGCTTCAATTTAGCACGTGTTCCACAGATCGAAGTGAGACACCCAATTTAATGAGGTAAAGTTATCCTTTGAGGAGAATTTTTCATTCGCCGAGCATAAATTGCATGCCAAGGAGGTGATAATCGAACTTCACTTACCCCAAAGTATGTAACCATTGAACTCCGAGGGTGATGTCAACATTGCTGAGAAAACTATCATAGATAGTGATACGTTGGAATTCTAGTTAGATTCCTTCACATATGCCTTGTCCACATAGAGAGATACTTGTGCCGATGTTGGATGAGATACAATTATGTGTAGCACTGGAATCAATAATGATTATGATGTCGTGAATGCCTAGCCAACCTTGAACCTTCATGGTACTAGGGTTACTGAAGCCCATCACAGAATTTAGAGAGTTCTACTCTTCCCATAGTGTCAGCAGGATCTATAGCTCCTCGAAAATGTGACCAGTAACATATTTTTCACCACACGAAAAACATGGCCCTTTGGCACGTCGTGCATAAACCTCTAACTCCCTAAGATTAAGGTATTGGCAAGTGCAAGGTCATCCTCGGCCTATACCAGGAACATCAATGATTTTTGAACCGTAAGATCAAGGCTATGTCTCTGTTTAATTACTGTGATTGTTGATTGCCAAAAATGATCCTGATAATGTGTTCTACCTTGGTGGTCGAGGAATCAGTACCTTCTGCACATTGGGCGATTTTCATGATTTCCTTGAGTCCTGTGGGCTCTAGTAGGTGTATTTCCACTCGGATATCCAGGTTAAGACCTTCAACAAAGATTTCATACAATACATCTTTAAAGAGGTCTTCTACGACTCTCAACATTAGCTCAAAGTTGTGATGATACTCTACAACTGAACCGTGTTGTTTGATATTAAAAGCTGCTCAAGTAAGGTGCCTCCTTGTGATGATCTAAATCGCTAAGGACTTACGATTTAAAATCCTGCTGTTTGAACTCTACATATCTTCCTAAAATGGTTCATGATTTTCCATCCAGTGAAATCAAGTGAAATCAAGTACAAGCGCTTTCTTCTTGAAAATTTACGCCTGCTACAATAAGTTTTTTTACTTCTATTAGTTCATGTATGGAGAAATATAGCTCCGCACAATATACCCAACTGTGGGGATTATATCCTAAGAAACGTTACATCTTGAGATGTCTTCCTCCAATGATCTGGTCATGAGAGCGAAGTGGCTTGCCTTCTGACCAGATTGGGGAGAGTCCATGATCTTGCCTAGAGTGGAGAGGATTTATGTTGACCTTGCTCCTTCCTGCCAACTGATGGTGAGGAATGATTCATGAGTAGGCTCACTTCTTGTTTAAGGTCCATAGGAAATCTTTGCTCTAGGGTTTGGAGGTGCTGGTCGACTCAAGTTTCCATCTTTAGTTGGAGTACCTGACGTCTGATGAATGGTATGTGACCCAATTCCTCCTACTCCTCACCGATATCCTTCCCAGTTCCTTCAGTACAGTTCTCACCTCATTTGAGAGCCATCCGTTCACGAAATAGGGAGGTGGCTTTGGCTCTACTACCAAACTGGTAGGACCCCAGTTTTCGAACAATAGCTACAGCATTGTTGAATAGCTGGACAATATCAAGCAATATATCGTCAGGTACTAATTGAGATATGCAGGATCATAGCTGGTTAATGATCAGTCCAGGCTAGGATCACAAATTTTTCATTTCCTCAGTCGCACTAAAGCCTAACTTATGGCATGTTGCTTATTTAATCGAGCTAGTGTTTACTTGAACACTTTAAATAAGCCACAGTAAACAAACCCAGGACTGAGTCAGTTACCGAGAAGATTCAATAGAAAGCAATAAGAATTGTTATCATTCAAGGTACATTTTGATATCTGAAAATGACGATCTTTTGATAACGAGTCAGCTTCCTAGAAGAGTATAAATGAAGAAAAGAAATTGCCATAGTGTTAAGGAACATTTAACTGTTTGATATTGAGAAAGTCATTGGTTTAATCTAGGTGAAATCTGAAAATATTAACTGATTTAGGATGTTTCACCAGCCTCTCAAAAATTATTCTTTCAAATATTTATTATTTACCTTCTAGTCTGGCATCTCATAAGGTCTCCTTTAAGTTGATCACAGAAATCAAGCCCAGAAAATTGAGGTAGGCTGAGTAAACCAATTTAGTAGGTCAACATGATTGTCAAAATCTGTACCCCTTCTCATCAGCATTCTTTTATCTAGATCATGTTCGAGAACATCCTAATGATGTATGGGTATTTATACTTCTACCTAATGATCGCACCTATTCTTGAAATAATTGTTCTTTCATGCTATTTTAATTTTCTTCTATTAGAAATATGTATTGACGAATTTTTAAAAAATTATCTTTCAAAACATAATTCAATATCATTAGGTGCGATCTAGAAATTTAGATCTGCCTTCAAGTATTAGTGTAACTGTGAGAAATTTATGATCAAGTATTTTGTTTGTAATTACTTTTCAAATGAAAATTATGTGAAATACATGTAAAGTGAAAATGTTGGAATGTATAATGAAGTTCATTTTGGGTTTCAAAATTTCAACCTTTGGCATGCAATGAACAACATCCACAACAACAATAAAGTTATAAATCATGATTGTTGACTTGATCCTTAACAATCTCCTGAAAATGAACTGATGTAGTGAAGATGTTTAGAGTAATCCATTGGAGTATAAACTTGGTTGTAGAGAATAGTTTGGTGAGTAATCAAACTTTCATATCCTTATGAGTAATATTCTACTATGGAATATGAAAATCAATGCTGAGAAGTTTATTAAGGCATAGGAGATGGACATAAATGACAACTTTATTCTTAAACACAATGACTAAACAATATAGTGTCAAATTTTTGCATACTTAAATATTTGCATGAGTGATGGTCAATTGATTATGACATAATATGCTATATTAAAAACATATAAAGAATATTTCACAGTGTTCACACCCCAGCGTTATTTTTTGAAGGTATTAAGTTTATCTCATCATACCTAAGAAAAGGATTATCGATGATTTAGATTTAGAATATAGACATACATTCTGTATTTTTTTTAAAAGAAACATTGGGTTCATGTCGTAAGTGATCGCTGGTCCTCTATTATGTCATAAGTAAAATATAAAACATGGGTTAGAAACAATCTTCTAAATGATATATAGAAAGGTCCTAGTCCTGCAAGTAGCTAGGTTTATAAATAGAAAACAAAATTTATATATATTTTATTATTTCATTGTTCAATCGTAGTCCTATGTTTACATATCAACCCAACACTGAATTCAATTTAACCCACTTTTTATGTTTAAAAATATCTTTTGTTGAGACCCGATGTTCTGTCTCAACATACTTTCAAGGCACTTTCAAAAGTTGATATGATTTCATTTATTTGTAATTCATATAGGATTATAATATTTTATTAATATTTCCATATAATGTCACATAAATAAAGAGCAACATATGAACCAATAAAAGCTCCTCGACACTACTGAAATGTATTTAAACACGCACACAGTCATTTCATATGATGACCAAGAAAACTTACCATGAAATCCATATCTCCACTTCTTACAATATCTCGGGTTTTTGATAATCCATGATAAATTTACTTAATCTAACTTGTTTATACTGCTGCTTGTTCTTGGTTTGTGATCTTTTATGCCACATTAGGTTTTATTGTTTACATGTGTCCAATTTGCTTGTTTCATAAATAATACCACGTAAGGTATTAACCATGCAATTGTGTTAATGAATGGAAAAAGAATGTCCTAAAGGCCTCACAATAACATTAGCACAATTTCAACCTCCCAGAAAGCAAAGGAGATCTTTACAAGATGTGAAGTTGGACCCTTAAAATGACTCAAGATTTATTGAGTATATAACAATCTAACGAAAATAGATGCAATTGTAGCCCTTGATCTCGTTGATTCCACAAATAGACTACTAGCCCAAATCATTTATGATCATCATCCATTCTCTTCTTTAAAATTTGAATCACTAATTCCTTCATTCTGTGCTATTCTATACCTAGTTAATTGGGCCTGGGTTGTTGTGGGCCTCCACACCCTGATTACTTTATCATGAAATGTACCAAAGGAGGCCACTTAGACCAGAATTGCCATTATATTCGATAGCCTCACAACATAGGCATCAGCTCATCTCAATAAAGTAGGGAAATAATTTTGAATTATAGTCAGGCTAAAGAGTGAGACATGCTTAATGTTGATATATGTTCCAAGAAAACCAATCCAACCATTGACATACCGACCTCTACTGCTGCGACTGAATACATGGTGGCAATAACTTCACTCCTTTCTGTCCCGTCTCATCTCTCATTGATGTACATATCCCTATTCACAATCTCGTTTCAAAATTAAACAACTGTTCTGTGTACACATACAAGTATTGTCATCGTCTCTTTCTCTATCTACCTCTCATATTCTCATCCTTTCCTTCTTTAATCCAATTCAATGCTCACGTTCCTAGTAAACATCAGCTCCATTTCTTATATTTACTCTCTCTCTCTCTCTAGTAATAATTTCTCTTCCGTTAATGATAATCATCACCGCCCTATCATAGTTTTTCTTTGTCTGATCTCAGCAGTGAGGCAATCAGCGAAGAAATAATAATTTACTGAAATTTTTTATTATTTTACATCTAGCATAAAAGACTAAAGGGAATTCCAAAGCGACACTTCACATCCTTTTATTAGAAAACTTCAGTTACCAACCGCTACTGACATGGGCCTCCCGTTCAATGGGGAAGTGGACAAAGCTGCGGGAAACATTGACCTTGCAAGGTCAATACACCCACACCACGGATAACTTGCGAGATAAAAGAGAGAAAGAAACTTCTCAACGAACCATGCCAGTCCCAACTAGGGGCGGTGCAGTCACCCCTCGAGTCTGCTTCTCTACGTTTGCGTGCCATCCTGCACAAGGATTCAAGATCAAATAAAATGGATATAATTGATAGCTTGGTCTAATTTATTTAGTCTAAAATCAGTTTTATAAAAACAGTGCTTATCGTTGCAAGTCCCTAATTGACGATGCTATATGTCTTTCTAGGGGTTAACAGGCCGTGCGTGCCTTGGCCCTGGGTCTTTGTTGGCAAGGTCATGCCCTTCTCTAGGTATGAAAAAAAGCTAGAAATATGGGTCCTTGGTAAAATGCATCTCAGAGAGAGAGAGAGAGAGAGAGAGAGAGAGAGAGAGAGAGAGAGAGAGGGAGGGAGAAAGAAAGACGTGATCATGCGTCAGCTGGCCTGACCCGGTAAAGGGTTTTGCCTGGCGGACTTCTTTCTTTCTACACATTGTCGACTTCAGATGATTACTATAAGGATTTCCGGTTCCAATAACGATTGGAGTTTCTCCGACCAACTGATACCTGGGTAAACAAAGAACTTGTCGAGACTTGATGAGACGCCGATTAAAACATTGCAGACGACAAGACGAGAGGCGATACGTAACGAACGAGAAGGTCATGCACTACTGACCAATGTTCATGTCGAAGCCACGATTCTTGAGCTCCCGGTACTCCTGACAGAGGGCGCACCCCTCGCAGCAACAGTGAACGATGAAGTCCGGGCACGGCGACTCCGGCAGCGCGTAGTGGCTCCTCAGCCTGCTCCGGTAGAAGCACGAGTATATGCAGGGGCACCCTGTCACGAAAGCGACCAGCGTGTACAGCGCTCCGCTTGCTCCGCAGGCTGAGGAATTGGTATGGGATCAGAAAGGAGTAGCAGGGACTTCTCGATCAAGGTTTGGAATATGGAACACTCACAACTGGAGCCCCGATCAACGATCTCGGCGACCTGGCCGAAGGTAATGCAGGGGCACCAGCAAGTGATACAGCCTGAAATAAGAACGGCTTTGAGAAACGGGTAATGATAAGATCGTCCTCCCTACTTCTCGTCTCCTTCCCTCTTTCTCCTTCTATCAATGTTACCCGCGTTAGAAGGATAAGAAGGGAAGGCGCCTACAGTTTCCAACGTCGTCGAAGCATTCACAAAGTCCGGTGGACCACTCAGCTGGCGCCGCCGCTTGGGTCTCCACATGCAGCGGCAACGGATTCACCGGGAGACCCACCGACGGCGCCGGTGGGTAGGTCTCCGCCTTTCCCCCAGGAGCCACCATGGCCGATGAAATCACTCCGCGAACCCCCGCGGTGGCTTTGAAGAACGAGCGAGCGAGGAAGATTTTAAACCATATTTCACGTCTGGTAGACTCCCGGAGTCATCACGCGAAAGACCGATTGATGCAACTCTTTCAACGCGAAATATTAGCCACTCGTAGGTCAACGAAGCCAAAAAAGAGTCAACTCTATTATCTAACGACATATAAATGGGACCCCCCACATTTGCTTCACGTCATATAATTCTCAGCGGCTTCCTGTGGCGTCACATCTCATGATGCCTTCAAGTTGCTGGCCACCTCTACAAAGATATTTCATTCGTCTACTCTTCCGAGAAAATTTCACATCTACAGAGATATTTCTAGGGCTTTCACTCCCTAGAAAACTCTGTAAATTAAGAAAAACGATCGTCGTTACACAAGTTCTGCTAAAACTTGAAAATCAGAAATAGCCTTGCGTTAACCACCGTTAACATACTCCCCACCTAGTCGTACCTAACGTCGATTAGGAAATCGAAATTACTCCTTCCAATCCTTAGCCGTTTTCCAACTTGGACGACCTATCCATGACCATCACTGAAGCCCACTTTGAGGAACAGATCGAGCTATATTAGGCCCTCTTCTAAGGAAGGTCGACGGATAAAAGCTCGCCCAATGGAGCCCGTTTCATTGGTGAATCGGGCCTGGCCCAAGCGCACTTTCTTCAAGGATTCACCCGTGCGACAGCTCTGCGGAGATTTGAAGGAGTTTGCGGATTTTTTTGGATATTACTTTTTTTTTTTAAATCTTGACTAAGCCATTATCATTACAACGTTCCGCAGCAGATGTAAGATATTTGTTCCTGTTGATTATACCTCAGACTTCAAAACATTGGATCTTTTGAACCTATTTCTCTTCACTGCTAAATTTTGGTTACTTAAATCTAATAACATTTTTTTACTAAAAATGTAGATTTTCATACTGAGAATATCGAGTCAATTCACAATTTTACTTTTACCCTCTAAAAGAAATTCTTTTTTGTACCATAAATTACATTTTCTCTTTTGTTGCTTGGCTTTCCTCACATGAGAGAAAATAATAAGTTAAAATATACACTAAGGCCCCATCTCCATACCTCTAACTCTACTAGACGCATGCATATCGAGGGTTGGGCTGAACCAATCTACACCTGGACAAGACTTGATGGGTTCTGGTCTCAAGCTCCAAACCCTTTCATACACAATAACCGTCATACACACTTTGTTGCAAGATGATCCATATTGGTCCATCTTTGTCGATTGGTGATTGGCTGAAAATATTTGGATGACGGCTGTAATTGAGAGGTTTCAGGGCCTATGTTATGAGCTATGCTTATGTTCAAAAATCTTATACAATTGATATCAATTTCAATATCTTGATACTTTTTCGCAAAGTTACATTTGACTCACATCCATGGTACTTTCCAACTGATTACTCAGATGCCTACTCAATGAAGTTAAATGGTTCACAAAATTACAATACTGGTACTCCTATTTATGATAAAAAATGCCTTTCTATACATAGTCATCATCAAGACTTTTTAGCCTGGCCAAAGGGTTCATCTCCTTTCACTCTATTTAGGCTAGATGGATATTACATGTCATCAATTTCATGATTTTGCATTGGACTTTATTTTAACTAAATAGTTTTATAAATTCTCAAAACATTATTGAGTGTTAGCTCATCATAACCCAACAAAAAAGCAAATACGCATCATAAGAAATTTTTGAAAATTTCTTTAGGACCTGAACTATATAAATAAATAAAAGTTTTATATTTTGGCTACTATAAAATCAAGACACTTCCAAGCAGATTGGCCATTATTGAAAAGGAGTGATCAACAAAGAAGAAAGCAAGGCATAATGTTAATGCAAGACATGTTGAGCAATCTTCTGATTAGGGAATTTTTTTTAACTTTTCATATTCCTAATGAAGTTATTTTCTAGTGCTCAATAAGGGAATTACATTCATTTTTAACACGAAAATTCTATTTCAAGCTTCAGAATTTCTTTGTTCATTTCTTCATATTCGCCTTGAAAATATTCAAGTCATAGACTTTACACTGTACTGAGTCAAAGTACCAGAGGCGACCAAATGGTGTAATCAGAGACCCTCTTCTATCCCTCACACGTTTGGCTCCAAACTAGAGCTCACATTCTAATTTTACCTTTTAAATGTATGGCCCATTGGTATCCCCACTCACTTCAACTAATGATTTCCAACAGAAGAATTTTCATCAGATTATGTGCATGATCCAGGGAGAGGAAATAATTGGAGCATAGATCATTTCAGAAAAGCGATCAATCATCAAAAGTGTGGGTCCCGAAATAAGCATCAACCTTGGAAAGATAGGACGATTAATCAGGTAGATGAACAGTAATGAAATCGTACAGAAACGTCTATCACACCCATCCATGAGTGCTTTTGGACCAGCCATTAAACACTCGAAGATTTTAACTATATAAAATGAGACTCACAAAAGCCTTGATCAAATAAAACCCCAGCCCCTAGTTGACATCTTATACCAACAGATTCGGCAAAAAAGTCAAATCAGGGATCGACCCATCCCAAAAGCAACAATCATTTCTTCTTTTGTACAGAATTTGGATGGACTTCTTCTGAGCTTTAAACCACACACCCACCCACACACCCTCCCTGTAAGGAAACGACACATGGGAAACCCATCTTTGAAGAACCTCAACTGATACTGTAGTTAAACCTGTACAATTTTTCTGACCCCATGTGCGTAAGTTAGTCTGAAGCTATACATCATATACAGGCATGCGCTCCTCGATGGCTACTCTGCAGATGGGGCACTTCTTGCACTTCTCGGCACAAGCCCTTCAAAACAAACAGCATTTGGGAAAATAAAGGTAATTAAGTTTTCCAAATAGGGTAGGGCAGGAAGGGCAAAACAAATCAGAAGCAGTGGGAGAATGATTGCATACTTGCAAAGAGTTCGATGCCTGCAAGGAAGAAGCACCATGCAAATTTCCCCCTCAAAGCATATTCTACACAGAATCTTTTCCTGGAGATTGGTTGTTCCACAAGAGTATGTGATGTGAGTTCAAGGTAAATACCAGCTCTGGTTTTGGACGAACTTAGAACAAGACCGAAAGATATGAGAATTGGAATCCAAAGATAGATATGGTCAACGATATTCCTGGAAATGTGAGAAACAAGAAGAGGAAAAAACAAACAGGGTTTCAATCTCATTACTAGATTGCCGTATTTCATAAGGGCATCAGATTGGCAGATGACTACTAGTTCAAGAGTAACGGTTGAATTGGAATGGGATGCGCGTGCCTTTCTGCACAAGACCATGGAAAGCAGCTGCCAATCTACTGAAATGGGCCATTTTACACAAGTCTAACTTCTTTTTCAGACGAGCAGATAAAGATGGGCCCACAAGGGAACTCTTCAGACTACTGGAGCGCAATTATACCAAGTAAGTTCAGGAAAAGTACATTTTGAAGTCTCTCGTATTCTTGTTGGCTATACTTGGTGATTTCAGCTTGCTCACCAAGAGCGGCCTGTAATCTCCATATCTGAAAGCCAAATAGAAACACAGCGACTGTTGCTTAACACATACTGAACTAATGCAAAACTGAGCCAGGCGGAACCCAATATCAATCAAAGAAAACGACGACAGCGGAGAAGAGAAGACCTCTTCGGCAAGATCCTTCTTTGGCATTTTCTTCACAACCTCAGGTGGATACCCGCAAAAAGTATTGTACCTGTCCAGATCATATAGATGCATAAATAAACGTGAACTTTGGCAACGTATGCACGGTAAAATGCTAGTAAATTTCGAATATCATTCAATAAGGTGATGTAAATGGAAAGATCAACTATTGGACCCGGATCTAAGGGATTCGGAAGTACTGTGGTAGGAACTTGCAGTTTTCAATTCTTCTGTAAAATAATCAAAGGATATGTCATACAAAAGCAAGAGCCAAACAAAAAAGAGTTATAGAAATCTGAAACCGCCTTTATCATGGAACACCATTGGGCAGAGAATTTTGCATGTAGCCAGAAGTACGCAGTCTGAACCCAAGAGTAGTTATCGTCCACTAAAATCTGATAAAGCCTTAAATGGCCAAACATGATTAAGGGCGCAAATGAGCATAGAAAACAGATGTTAAATATGTAAACAGTAATTTCTCTTTTCTCATATGAATGTTTACTACGGCACTAAAGATACCTCATTACACAATAGATTGTGTACAAAATATAAAAGTTCATAGACCTAAGAAGAATGTAGTACAGGAGAATTTAGGAAAACATTGATTCCCCTGAGCATTGGAGATAAATCTCAACAAAATAAACAAAATACACCTGATATAATTGCGTCATGCCAAAACAGGGTGTAAATTACAGAGAAAACCTGCCCAATAACAGGGAGAGCACTACAGGACTAGCTGAATTTTCTCTTGCATTGTTAGGGTGAAAATAAAAAAGTTTAGGAAGGATTGGTGAATACATTTGAAAGAGAATCCTTCAAATATGAGTCATAGAGAATCACTGGACACTCAGCAATATTCAGTTTAGACACGAATATTTCACCTCAGTTTCATTGAAGGATTTATTCCAATCAAAGTGGTGTTTCTGCTACCCCCACTTTCAAAACACACATCAATCTGGAGTCCGCGGCTAAATTCCAAGCTAAAATGCATCCCAAATAGTTCGCAAGTAAATGAGCTAACAATAAAGTATATCGATGAAATGTTAGGACATAGAAAATGTGATTGACACTTCGAAAACATGTTATGAACTTTAACTGCCATTGTCTCTCTTTCCACTGTAGATACTCACCCAATGGCTCCAGCTTGAAATAAACGAGCTTGCTCTTCTTTACTTCCTTCGTCAATTGACCACCATCCAAGCAGTCTTGTGTTTAAAGGAAAAAGTAAAGGATTAGAAAAAAAAATTATGCATAAGAATGTATCTTATTAAAATTGGATCACATCAAAAAGTGCAGATCAAAAGAAGAGATAGTTGAATCACCTTGAGCCATGGTGAAGGAACGCAAAGCAGTCATGAGCTCTGGAAGAAATCGTTAGACAGGTTCCTGTAACAGATCCACCTTGCAGCAGGATCACAAGCTTCTCCACCAATCTTGTGATAGAAAATAAAACACCAGCACCTTGCAAGAGAAAAAGTGGAGAGAAAAGGGCAAGAATTGGGATATTCCGTGCTGCTGCAGGTGTTCCCTGGAATCAGAAAGAATATAGGTTTCATTTGTTTAAAGGTCTAACTGAAATGATGATTACATTTTTTGGATGTAAGCACTCATATTCACTAATGAAAATACTTCACGGTCATAACAATAAACAG
This sequence comes from Spirodela intermedia, assembly GCA_902729315.2. Lineage (NCBI taxonomy): Eukaryota > Viridiplantae > Streptophyta > Magnoliopsida > Alismatales > Araceae > Spirodela > Spirodela intermedia. The sequence goes on from LR746271.1 coordinate 4,129,729, forward strand.
AAAAAACCTCGGGCACAAGATAAGCACTTTAACAAGACTACCAACTTTTCCACGTAGAACAGAAATTGGACAAAAATGTGGATTTAGATGGATTTAAACTAATAGCTTGTCAACAAAGAACCAAATTCATGGGTGACACCCAAATCTATCTCAACTTGCACCATGGGTAGATACTTTTGGAAACTATATCACATGTTTCCATCATACGTCGCTTTTTCAGATACAAGTTCCACGCCAAAAAATATTCGTTCAAGAAATTTGAAGAAAGGGAACAAGGAGATTGTAGAAGTAACCGATGACAATCAGGTTATACTCACAACCCGAGTTTAATCACTACCAACGACTCTCTGGCACTAATACAGATTCAGCATAGCCAGAAGAAAATTCCTCTCAAAGGAATGCCAAATAAGCAGACACCAAAGCAGAATATTTTAATATTCAAGAATACTTTCATACTATTTGGCCAGGTCCACAATAAATAGAACCACTGAGACTTCATAGATCAACCAGATCAAAGCTGATAATAATTAAAACAGTCTTTGACGGCAACAGAGTTGACAATGATTAAAAGATACTTACTGCAGCTCAACTATCATTGGTTTAAGGATAATGCAATATCACCACCAAGACTATCCGATTATTTCATAACAATTGTGTCCTGTTAAAAATAGTTTCAGTGCAATGATGCGGTAGATGATACATTGACAAAAAGAAGCTTTCCACACAAACAACATGGAGATAGGAAGGAGGACGAAGGCCAGAGAGAGTCATTACATATAGCCAGAGAGGGAATATGATAGCACCTTGAGGCTAGAAACTCCAATCCCTTTTTTAGAGGCCGGGCAAGTGAACCAATCCTTCTAAGGCTGGAAGAAGGGAGTTGCAAGCGGATGGGTAATAAATGGAGAAGGGAAGTGACCACGGATGAGGTGTCACAAGTTTCAGCACTGCCTCGAGACAATGGTGGGAACAAATTCTTTTATATCTGCTTGGCACTCAACTGCACGCTAGGCCACAACCTCCTAGGTGTTCCATAGACTTCAGTCGCTAATGGGGTGGAAGCTGCAGTCCAGAGGAAAGAGAATCGAAACCTGAGTACCTAGGAAGTTGCATCATACAAAAGTGGAGATACAACAGACAAGATAGGGTGAAACGTCCAACAAGAAGAGAAGAAAAAAAGAAGGGCAAGGCAAAAAAGTCCTGTTGCAAAATGTTTGAGCCTCATTCACCAGGAAGAAGATATGACAAGCCAAAGTGAGAGGAAGAAGCAATTGGAAGGAGAAACAGTTCAGTGGGAGGACCAGCAAGTAGTCACAGAGAAAGGAAGAACTATGATATGAGAGACTCTGCCAATTGTGAGATGATGGTTGAAACTGATAAAAACAAAATAGAAGAGATCATAAGATATCCAAAGGGCAGAAAAACCATCAGTTGATTTTCATCCCCCCTTTCATTGGAGATGACAGAAAAGAATATACATAGCCACACAATGACTGGTAATCCTAAAGGCCTTACTCATCTGCCAAACACCAAACCCCCACCAATCGAAGGAACCCCAATAAATAGGGAGGGAGAAGGGAAAGTAAGAACCCTTCTCCCACTGTGTTTTCCTTTTTTTGGGGGAGGCTACAGGGAGAAGAGGCCTTTCTTTGTCTTATACAAGACAGCCCATTCCAAAAATGAAAGGAAGTAAATTCCTTAAGCGGTTTATGTCCCACACTAGAAGAACTATGGACCAGGGATCCTAATCCACGTCCAAGGGTCCCAAAGTGCGACCGGCCAAAAGGATCAGCCCCAATATGATGTGGGATAAAATTCAACATTAGGTGCGACAATTAAGTGGCCAGACAACCTATCACCGTGGGGGGATGTTAGAGCTGCCAAGTGGTTTCAATCATTTTACAACTGTCATATGGTTTCAACATTATTCAAAGGCTCCACCAACCGACTTCCTTCAGGTGAGGTCAAATCCAAAACCTCTATGCACACTCGAATCCACCACCAAACGGGGGTTCCAAACCACCACGACCAAAATATTTTCAAGGTTCCATGAATAGATAAATTTACAGCAAGTTTTACAGAACAAGTTCACATCTTTAACATTAACAGAAATAACTAAAAGTCTAGTAAATAAAGAAAATATGGAGCAGGGAAAATATTTGTGCGTCCCCCAAGCCTGGGAAGGTATAATTACCTCCAGATGCATACAGAGAAGAACCTGAAAAATCACCAGAGGAACTTTCATAATATGGCCTCCAATATCTGGTAAACCACACAATTGCTCTTGCTGCTGGTCTTCAAATGAAGGAAGAACCAAACCACTGTTCCATTCACGGTATCGAATCGCATTTGAGGATGAACCAGGTTCTCTATGATGCACTTCCCGATGGATCATAGGATTGGACCACTTTGTACAGACAAGAAAAGCAAAACACTCTGCAATTCTGTGCAACAGAAATCGGAATGTTTTTACAAAAGAGACAAAAGAGATCAAGAAGAAACCATTTTTCAGCACTGACAGAAGTAAATATGCATACCCATAATTTATAAATAAATCCCACCAGCCCAAGGCACCAACATCACCTGCAATACAGAATCCCATTATGTGATGTACATTAGTCTTTCACAATGATGACTAAATAAAAATACACAAAGAACAGTCAAAACATTAGTCTCCCTGACGTTTCACATTTTAAAAAAGTCCATAAAATATTATCTTGGTTCTAATTGCAAGACTCAGAAATCCAAATAATGGGGTTTCCTATCTGGCCATAGTGTTGTGTTTTTCAGAAGGAATAAAACAGACCATTGTGCATAAAAAATCCATCATCCTCAATCCATCATGCTAATGACATCATAAAAAATATCAGAATGATGGCAATACTCGATTTAGTGATAAAGGATGGCCGATTTCAAAATCTAGAACTCTACGGATGTGCTACTCTGGATATTTGATTCTGAACATGGTAACCCCCATTTGAAATCTACAGATCAAAAAAGTATTTCACAAATCGAGGTCTCTTTTATAAGCAGTGCCAAGCCCTATACAATAATCAAATGGGAAATCCATCCACACTTGGTACTGTAAAAAGAACAGGATAAAAAGTGATCCAACAACTTTCTTGGTAATATTAGACACGTTGCAAATGAATGCTTTTGTAAAGTAAAGATAAATTTCTGAGAAATGAGCACAAAAAATTAAAGAACATAATTTATGCCTTAAAGCCTTCATTATCAAGATGACACAAAACATCCATAACCTGGTCTCTGCAAAGTTCAAATTGGCTTCTGCTATTTTAACCGAAATTAGAAATAGACATTCATTATCTACTACTTTAGTACATCAACAATGTAGCCAAATGACTTCTAAAACCAGACACTGGCAGGCAACATCCCACGAGTGTGCTTTCTAATACATCAATCCCGAGAACTTCCTGGAAGAAACTCTATGGACATTTACAGCCTCACCAGCCGTATCTGCACTGCCATCGAACTGACATTATTTTCCATCTGAATGGTATATTAGAATCAATATGAACGGTTGATACCAACAGTTTTAGAAAAGGTTCTGTAAAACTATCAATGTTCAGAAAGTACAGATAAAACACAGAATTGACTAAAATAAAGATGGAAAATTCAGATGAATGAATTACCACATAATTTAAGAAGTGTGAACGTTGTTGCAGCAACAAGAAAAACCATTGATATAGCAACCCAGAAATGCTAGAAAGGAAAGCAGAAAAATAGTCAGCGAGAATGGTATCTCAACAGAATCCGTAGCCAAAACAAATCACACAAGACATTTAACATCAACAAGACATATTATAAAAATAACATTAAGAAATCAGGAAATTATAAAGTATACTTGATCAGAAAAACGTGCTCAAAGAAGTTAGAATATTGACAATTATGTTAAATATACTCCTATATTCCCGAGTCTAAGGTATGAGAGGAAATTTAAATAGAAAGTCGCAATAACTAAGAGACATGGGAGGAAAACGAGGATAACTGAGAGACAATTATGTTAAATATACTCCTATATTCCCAATCAATGACATGGGAGGAAAACCCCAAAAATCTATATGCCCACGATCCCAACAGCAAATTCAAACAATAGGAGAGACAACACATGTCAAGAATGTTACAAATTACGTTCATTATATAGAATATTTAACCTTCCATGAAAAACCAATCTTATTTTGTCAAATTGCCTAAACGAGGTTTCCCCCATATTTTGTCAAGCCACAACTTCATGCTTTTCCTCTTAACAAAATCACCAGAGAGAATTCTAAGTTAGAGAGGGCATATTCTGAAAAGACAACATGAACAGGAACTGCAAACTTATAAGTTAGAAAACCAAGCTGATCACAACCTAAGCATCAGCTAGTTTAATGATTATCATGTGACTTCCTCTTCTGGCCTTAAAAAAATCGTTTTGCTTTCTACAAGGAATAAGGTATTGACTTTGACCATGGCAAAATACAGAGTACTTCTATACACATCAGTCAGAGATGTAGCACTCACTATAACATAACCACGAAAACTTACTGAAATATACGAAAATCGTATGAAATTACAGTTCTATTTGTTACAACGTATGCTTGAAATATACCACAAAATTGGGCCCAAAAGAAATTCCAAGAGGTGATTTAGAAAGAAAGCTCACTGGAAGTGTCTCCCATATGGCTTCATCGGTCATGCTTTCCTCATCTCCTGGCATTAGAGCCCTGCACATCCTGCTTAAACAAAACACTATTGACTTAGCATCACACAGATTGGCCATTACTTGTACACTGAAACATCACACATGCATATGTGATATCTTTAGAAATGCAATGCACTTTACAAAAACTAGTTAAGCTCCATTAACAATGAGCACATAATTATAAATGTCTCACCTTCATTAAAAAATAATTTACTTTCACTCACGGCTCAGATTCAATCATTTTGTGGAAGGTGCTGAATCACACATTCATTTAAGGTGGTGTAAGCAACACATAGCGAAGAGAGTAAAGGGTACTCAACATCCTTAGAGAAGAAATAGACCAGAATGAAAAAAGAAAAAGGATAGGTAGACCATTTATCCAACTATTCACCCTGATATGTCAGAGTTTCTATTTCTAGGTAGCTAAAAACTCCATCAGCCCCCATATTACAGATGCATGTTTCTTTTGTGAGGACGAATACCAATCATACCATTCCATCTGCCCTGTTAATCACATTACTTTCAGCTACATAAACTACCACAGTTGAAAACCAATTACCACAGCGAAATGTCACAGGGAAAAATATTTTGATTTAAAATTTTTAATTAAAATAAAAGACGCCTAGCATTGAACAAAAAGCTAGTACCATTAAAAATATCCACGAGATCAAGAAGAAAAGTCGATGCAATTTCACCACTTATAAAAAAAAGTTACCTTCGCCTTTTGAAATATCTGAAACCAAAGCATGAAATATACACCACTTCAGTAACCCAGTCCAATAAATGGTGACATAGTATGCAGAGAAAAGATCAGGTATCATGGGCAAGCAGGGATGAGTTACCATGATCTACTTTCTGCATAATCTTTTAAATAAAGAAGCCGGACAAACCCATATTTATGTATGTGAAGAAGATAGTTCTAACAATTTTGATCACAAAGTGACATCCGATAGGCTATGACTGTCAATAAAGGTATGTGACAGGCGAAATGCTAAGAAAAAGGATGTGGGACTTTAAAGGGCTTGACAAATAGTTTGAAGACCTCAATAGGGTATCACAGTTGACATTATCATCATAACCGGTATAAAGAGAGACAAACTATCAGGCCTATACTTGTATGTCATCGAGCATGCTATTATTCATAAAATTAATAAATGTTATACATCCTTTGAGTCATAAGACATCTATCTATGAAAGGTCAAATGGTATACAAGTCAAGAAATAGTAAGAATGTATCCAGACAGAACACACAAAACAGAAGCAAGAGCAGCAATAGCAAGTGAAAACAGAAAGCCAGAGACTCAGCAGAAGAAAGTACCTGAAATTGTCAATAAGAATTATCATCTCGAAAGCCAGAAGTGGAAGAAAAACAATCTTCAAGTTTACCGCTGGGTGACCATAAACTGCATGCAAAAGTTCAAATTAATACGATACAAGATATGCAATTTAGCCTCTAAGAATTTTGTGCAATTTGGCCGCTGGGAAAACCAATCTTGTTGCAATTTTGTGCAATTTGTCAAAGCATATGCATGAACTAAATAACAGGGAAATGGGACGGATGGAATAAAATGTGAAAATGATAGCATCACACATTAATTCTATTCCGCTCAGTTCCTAAGTTTGGAGCCTCCGAGTACATACCATAGACACTCTGCAGATAAATACAAAGGAGTAGTTCAAATGCAACAAGCAGTGGAGTTGCCACGACAGCATGACAAGGTGCCCACTACAAGCAAACAATAACAAATATGATCTATCAGCAGGTCATCATGTGGACATGAGTGGATATAGTATAGAACAATAAGGAACCTAGAGTCAAGACAAATAAGGAACCATACATGCCGACCGTGAGGTAATGCTGGAGCAGGCAAGGAAAACCGGCCACGTGCAACAACTATATGAAATAGCCAAAGTGGGGCAAAAATCACCCTGAAAAAATAAAATAACAATAAAAAAAGCAGACAATATTGCAAGTACACATAATGATTGAATGCCTTAATAGAGGTAAAAATATAGAGAACATCTGATGACTCTTTGATAGTTAAAATGGATTGCAGTATATGGTAAGTAAAGCGATCCTTTTAATAGCACAGTAAGGCAAATATACCTAAAATCCAAAAGGACGACAACCCAGCTCCAATTATTGTATCAGTTTCGCTCATATTTAAGATAGGTACGACTCCAAGGTAGGAAACAATTTGTCCTCCGAACATGTATTTGATTCAGAGATAAAGTGGAGTGTAATTGTACTACGTTAGAATCCATGTGTATCAAGATTTTAACATAAAATGGCAAACATAAGTTCTCATTCAAATAAAATAAAAATTAGGGAAAGGAAACTCTATAGAAAAAAGGTGGCAACAAATGATGCATTTTCATAAGTCTGGCCTGATTAGGTGACAATTCTCTCACAAGTTCAACTCCGAAAACCAATAAATCATGAAAAGCCTAGGACAAAGTCCAGAATTTTCCATGTACGAATACTCTCCAATTCGTCCTGGGGCTCAATTGGTATACATCCTGCTTTAATTGTTTTTTAAAAAGGTCAGTCCAAATAGACAGGGACAGAAAATAAACACTGATGCAAAATAATTTACCACCAATTTGTTTATGGCTCCATTTTCTACAATCTTGGGGAATAATTACGTCCCATCATTATAACATTGAGTTTTTTCCACATAAAACTAATAGAAATATGCTAAATAGGTTGCAAGATTATATATGAAGCAACTGACGCAGGAAGTGAACATGTTAGGAAATATTAAAGTAAAATGAATATTCCTCATTCAATTCATTTATATTCTACCTTCACCTCATAACTTTCACAAGTTTACTTGTACTAGAGATTTAGGATAAGGTAGCAAGGTTATTACGTCATCTGATGCTACTCAAGTCTAAGCTCATCATAACCTTCCATCCTGTGATCAATATTCTAAGAGTTTATGCAAAAAAAATGGAAAACTTCGTCAAAGCAGGATACAACTTATCATTCACTCCTTTAAATGCTGTATCTTCTAAGAGAAGGTACTAATATGATACCGGTGGAGAAATCATTACGAAAATATTGCCAGTAATCTTCTCATGAGATAATCTGGTAAAGAACGACAGGACGAAATCCTTGGACTAACCAATCGAGAACAGTAGGGTAGCATACTAATCGTGCCAATTTTCTCCGAATACACAAAATTTAACGTTAGGTGGAGCTAATCGTGCCTTGGAAACACACTAACGGCATCATCCATGCATGAGGTTCTACAAATAAACAATGCATCAAACACGACGAATTGGAGGATTAATGTTTCATTTTCGGGGAGGAAATCAGAAAGCCCGAAACCAAATTCCATCAAAAATAAGAGGAAGGACGCGTAGAGCGGCGGGGAGGGGGGGAAAAAGCTAGCGGCCAGGGACCTCACCACCAGGAGTAATAGACCCTCCGATCGACCTCGAGTGCGAGGAGGAGCGTGAACGACAAGAGCAACGCGTGAGCCGCGACCGCCTGCCCGGCACTGGCGACCCTCGTCCAGCTCATCGCTCCGTGGAGACCTCCACCAGTGCTCACCGCCGCCGCCGCCGCCACCCCAGCCCCCACCACCGCCACCACAACCAGAACCCGCCCAAATCTGGCAATTAGCCCTTCGTTCCCGCTGCTTCCTTCCCACACACGCAAACCCCTACCTCCTCCGAGGTACGTAGGCGGAGGCAGGCCCCCTCCCCATTCCGTCGATGCTTCCCTCCCCTGTTCCTTGTACTGCCCCGGAACTTTAAACGTTATTTTAAGCCCGAACAGATATTTTCTCACTCTACTGCGTACATCTTCCTCCTCCCTCTCTCTCCCCCTCTCTTTCTTCCTATTTTCTGTCTCTCTCTAAACCTGGACTCTCTTTCTACCCTTCTCTCTCTCTCTCACTCTCTCTCTATCTATCTATCTATCTATCTATCTATCTATCTTTCGCTCTCACGACGACAAGGAGATTTTCCTTCCCTCTGCAAACTTGATCTTCACGACAGAAGGGGGCGGCCCGATCTTGGGGGCCGCGTGGTGGCAGCATTCCAATGATCCGCGAAGCATTCACGATACCGCTATCCTTTCTACGTGGCTTCAATTCTACTACGGCCCCACCCGCGAAACGCCCCGCGCTCTCTGTCGGGCGCCCGAGTATCAGACCGCACCAGAGCGGGCTAGCGCTAACCGCAACCGTTGACTCCATCTCCAATCATAACATTTGATCCTACCGCACGTTATTTATCATCTGGGCCCAGACGGTTTGAATCCTTTGTATAATCCTTGAATAATATTTAATCCTCCAGATAATTAAAATATTATTATAAAATGCAATAAAATGTGAATATAATATTATATATGAACTTTCTTATTTTTGTGTATATTACATACTTAATGGTCTAGTAGACTCCTTGCTTCATATAATTAGTTATCAATATTACATAATTAATTATGTATATATTTTTGAAAATATTAAGGTTAACGGGTTTTAAGAATAATTTTTAATAATATACAAGTGTTAGATATTTTTAAGTCATCGGATATTATTAATAGTATAAACAAATATTCAATTAATACCTACACATGTATGCATCTATAAAAAAGTTTTCAAAAAGATTAATAATAATATATTCTCGCTTAACACAATCTCTAATTAAGTTATGTTTAATTTTTATATACTTATTACTGGATTTAATGATTGGGTTTTTACCAAGATTAATGACATTAATGTTGTCACATAGAATGAGGTTTCTATCAATGTTAATTATGTATTTTTCATGTTGAGAATTTGTCCATAATGCGTAAGCACAATAATTACTTACCTAAACACATTCAGCATCAATATTTGATAAGACAATAGAGTTTTGTTTTTCGAAAACCCAAGACACCTTGCATCTTCCATGCTCTACTAGTAATCTATTTATGAATTTGACTTCTCACAAAGTTATAATCATAATATGAAATCAAGTTTTAATTCACAATCTTTTGGATACGAAATCCCTAATGGTTTAGTGTGTGATAGATATTTTTTAAAAAAATTACTATATTTAAATGTGATTCTTTACAATTACTTTTAAATCTTACATGTAAAATATATTAAATAAGATGTCATGTGGAGTAGTAGTTGGACATAATAAAGAGACTATTGTGCCTCTATATTATGTTCTATCAGCCTCTTTTCCTTTTTTATCAAAATCTCGTTTAGAATTAGGTCTCATGGGTATTTTTGTTGATTATAATCCTTCTATCTTAAACTTCTTAAGTAATTATTTAGTGTATTTTCTTGAAGGATAATTATTTTATTTTTATTTAGTTTATTTAGTTTTTGAAAGGATGTTAAGTTTGTCATCATGCTGATTTCAATTTTTTTCTTTAGAGAATTCACACATGCTTTCATCTATAATTTATTCAATGATCAACACATTTTTACTAGATGTTGATTGACCAAACTTTCATCTTTTACTAGATATCACTTTATGAAAAAGTCTAAATAATAGATTCTAAGTAATTTGTTGGTACCTTTACGTGTGTCTGTGAGAGAGAGCGCAAATTGCACTATGAGTAGGTTGCGAGGTTCATTTTCAAGATTCGGTCCACCAAAAACTCCGTTAGATCCTCTTGTTCCCTCACTTTGTTCTTTAAGCAGATTTGATCGCCCATTCATCCCTGTAGCCCCCCTACGATTCTACCTTTAATCCGCTTCACAACAGTTTTAACCACTACGACCAATCCCTTTGCCGGATCCGACTTTCCTTGGCTAAAAAAAAGGATGTGAGTGGCCCCCGTAGATGGCAAAGTGGTGAGAGAATTAGATTCTGGGGCTGCTGTGTTGTGGGTCCGATTGAAGCCTACATCTATCCAGCTGTTCATGGTTACTGGCTTGGTCTACGTTGGCTGTATAGGCTTGGTTTTAAGGCTCATCCTGGCTGGACCGGGGAGGGTCCAGCTGGGCTTCTGAGCTGATCCTCAGGTCGGAGGGCCCTTCTGATGCATGGATAACTTGCTCAAGGTGTTCTCAACGTGTATGGGGATCATTTAGGAGGCTGCGTATGTATTAAATTTAATATCCCGTACGTTGTGAGTTGATAATTGGGCGTAGATTCTGTGGGGGCAAGGTGAGTTTCGGCGTGGGAAGATATGGAATGGAACGAGAATCACACACGTCCCATCGTCGGCCGGTTGTTCTCCAAGGACGCGTTCCCACCGCGAACTTTTTTTATGGGCAGGCGTCATGTCTTCCTTGTGGACGGTAAACAACGGAGAGCTGTGGGAGAAGCCACGCCAAATGAGATAGAGACACCGAGGGAGAGGCGGTAGATATATATAGATATATAGATGTCTTGTGAGAGATGCTACACAACATACGCTAGAGGGAGAGGGAGGGAAAGAGAGAGTAGAAGGAAGAGAGTATGATAGAGCCTGCGGCGGAGAGGAGAGATAGGGGGGATAAAGATAGTGACTCTAGAGTTTTTAAATATATTTACCAGCTTTTATCAGCTATAAAAAGTCATTTAGAACGCCAAATTGGATTAACATTCTACTTTTCTTATTCTAACATCCTCTCAGGAAGATTCTTTTTGCAAAAATATGCCTAGATATGTGAAAAATAGATTTACACGTTTAATGAAGTCAATTCGTTATAAAATTTTCTATCATTTTTCTGCTGCGCTCTATAATTTATGTTTTACGTAGAAAAATAGTTTACATGTGTTTTATCCTTTATTTTTTATATAAATCATATTTTATACTACTACATGTAGACTTAAGTATTAGGCAATTTATAGTTGTATACTTAAATAAGCTAGTTAGTTAGTGACATTATGTTAATTTTTAACTAAATCTTACACCTATTATAACATATTATAAAAAATATTACTTCGAGTTTTTCACCATAGATTTTTCACTTTACTTCAAATAAGAGTCACTAAAATTATTATTAAATTAGTAAAAATGTAAAAATAACTAATATTTTGAATGTAAAGTCATCAATTTTACGATTTTAAGCCTTTATTAGTAAATATCTATGTTAGTTATATCACATATTTTGTAAAAGATGGAAGAGAGTATGATTCATTAGGTGATAGGCACAAAATATTTAATTTTCTCTACTTAATCTCAGTTTCTTCTAGGACTAGTAGACAAGTTACTTTGATTACCTATAAATGTTTCCTTTATCCTTAAATTGATCAAATAATAATATATTTGAATATGCTTTTATTTGAGTCTAATCAAGATAATCTGATAATATACCAATGGATATAATCATATATTGTCAATGGCATCATAAGCTCAACAACTTAGCCTACATCAATAAGCCTAGCTTGAAAAAAACTTGAAAATGAGCTCTAGTAAGACGTTTATGAACTTGGAAATAAAAATTACAGAATATTATAAAAATAGATTTTGGATTACTTCAAAATTAAATCCCATAGAATGGGCAATGGGGTGGGAGGGATGATGAGTATGATTGGATATTCAAGATAGCTAGAGGGAGACACCATGCTTGTATTCAAGATAGGCAACTAAACAAGAGGGGGGCTATTTCTTGTCTGAACAAGTAGAAACGAACTTAATAAAAGTTGCTGCTATTGTCTCGTCAAATCAATTGGGTCGTTCCCTATTTTTAGTGAATGGCCAAATCTTTATAAAGAAAACATTGAATGTACTCCCATCCGTTTGTCCTCTCCTATTCCTATGTTTAAAGAGGAAGCGGGGGGAAGTAGCTAAATTGTGGGAGGAGGTGAGAATGTCAGAAGAAGTTCCTTGTTGCTCTCTATCTCTCTCTCTCTCTCTCTCTCTCTCTCTCTCTCTCTCTCTCTCTCTCTCTCTCTCTCTCTCTCTCCTGTTTTTTATTTCAGAGAAGAGAGATTAGTAAGTCTTGAAGGCATTACTTCTATTTTGCTCAGCGGATGAGGCCTCATTCAGAACTGTGAGGTTATTTTTTTCAGCACACCACCTTAAAGAGGAAAACTTATTCAGCAACAAAAGAGATCCAATCTGTCTTGTAAGGTTTTCCTTTTTGCTATTCTTCCTCTTAAAGAAATCTCTCTAGCTCTCTACATGGAGATGGACTTATCCTAATCATGAAAATCTTGGTGCATTGCTTCCTAGTGAGAAGGATGAGGATGAAGAAATAAAAAGATGTTAATGATAATTATGATGATCGAGAGGAAGGAGACAAGAAAAATGATAGAAGAGGAGTATTGATGCTAGAGCACATAGTCATCAGAAAGAACGAGACTGTCCATGACCTCCACCACCACCAACACCACCAACACCACCTCCACATCCTTAGTGGCTTCATGATCTCGTTCAGGCACTCTCTCTTCCCAGCTGTCCCCGACAATACCTCGAGTGACTCCATGTCATTCTTGTTGTGCCCAGCCAGCTCATTCAGAGTCTCAATGATCCACTCTCTCTACCAAGTTCCTCACGTGTTGATAGAGATGAAGGACCACCCCATTTACAAGGTGTTGGGCGATGATAAATAAATATGCCACCAGCCTCATTCTTACATGATCTCACTGTTCACCCTTTCAGATAGACTATCTTCACCTTTCAGCCAAGACCCTTCAGATTTGTCTGAAAGAGATTTTAGAGTCTCTCGCTACATCATGAGAGCTGCCAAAGTACTGCCGTAATCTGGGTTGACTTGAAGTTCAACATCTTCTTCCCCTCCATGGCCATGTTTGTTATTTGTGATTGCCCAAAAATTATGTAATGGGCAAAACTAAAGGGCCCAAATAGCTGAAAAACTAAGTGTCTTTTTCCCTCCCCTTTTAACGAAGCAAGAGTAAAATCATGCACTCATGCATCGAATTTGTGCTTATTCTATATGCATATTCATTAATTATTAGTGCATGTTATCATGTTACCTAATCACATTTATGCATTTTGTGTACATTGATATAATTTATTAATTGCACACTTTTTATGAGCTTAGTTGATTATGAATTAATTTTGTTTGACTTCTGTGAAGTTAAGCAGATTATTTCTTATAATTTTCGTGAGTTTTTATGACATACATAGATAGAGATGGTGACAGATTTGGTAAAATTTGCCTCTTCTAGAAGGATCATCTATGAAGCGAGTAAAAGAAGCTGACATAGATGTTATGGATCTCATTTTTCAGATTTACAATGACTCCCTCTTCATACAATACAGCATAATTTTTTTTATGTTTTTTCCTCTTGTATGCCTTAGATCTGGGACACATTTCCATAAAGGAGCCGAATGAAACGAAAATTGTGGCCTTTCTCCACCATCCATTTCGGGCCATTTTAGAATAGGCAATGAGCCCATTGAATGAGCCCATTGAATGGATCAATGGAAGCCTTAAGGACGGACATAGTCAACTAGTGATCTACTTTTTATGGAGGATAGTTTCCAAATCCAAAAATGAAGGAAAGAGGAGGGGAACAACATGGTGGCTCTCAAAGAAAATTCAGCCACACTTAAGGCCATTTTGGGTGCCCAAAATGCCTTATAAATCATGGCCTTCTCCTTCTCTTCTCTCTCATTATTGCAGTTTCCCTAGAACCTATTTGGCTGAGTACAACAGCCTCAAATCCATCTTGTCCTCCTTATTTTTAATGAATGAAGCCTATGTATTTTTTCATCTTCAATCTATGAGAGTATGAGAGTGATTGTATGTGTAAGTTGTTGGAGCATTTAAGTTGGAAGGAAATTGTTAAAGGGGTAGTGAAGGTGATAATAGGAGGTGGCACAGCATCACCTCCCCCCTCTTGATGTTGATTTTGATAAGTTGTCTCATTTTTTTTATTATATTTAGAACAAAGAAGGTTAGTGATAAGTTTTCATTATCATGAGTTAATAATTAATTAATAATATAATTTTAATCTTAACTCATGATAAATAGACTTATATTTATATTAAATTGTGAAAAATAATTTTTAGTTAGTTAATGTGAATTTTGACTAATTATGTGATTTTATACAAATATTAACATAAGTTATTATACACTTATATTTCAAGAATGTTATGATATATTACTTCAATATAAAAAGATATCTCAAGGATATGACTTCGTAAATCAGTTGTTAGTCGTAAAATCATATAAAAAATTATTGATATGTATAATTTAAATATTTTTTAATGATATTTTACTTGTGATCCAAACAATCATAATGTGTCTTAATGATTCGATGAATTATTCAATAACTCACTCAAAAATAATTCATAACTAAATTTTTTCTCTATGTCAAAACCAGAGACATTTACAATTACATCTATTGGTCCGTTGAAGGTCACTAGTGGTAGCAACATCTAGAATGAGAAAACATTGTTCCACTGCACTAGTGATAGCATCCATGTGCATAGATGCTGCAGTAATTTTGTGAAAAAGATACTTGATGAAAACTAATGTTAGACATGCCTATTTGGCCTACAAGGGCATGTTATTCAAGTGATAGTCATGAAGATGCCCATTGAACAAGAATTTTGTGCCTCAATCTTTACCATCTTATGTTATCTCAAGGGGTAACCCTCCATAAGAATTGTGACGCAAGGGTGATCACCAGAACTGAATGCTTAAGAAATTAGGCAATCCAAGACGTCAATGTTTACCAATAATAATTAGTTTTCAGAGCTATATTTATCTGATTA
The DNA here is from genome assembly GCA_902729315.2 of Spirodela intermedia. NCBI lineage: Eukaryota > Viridiplantae > Streptophyta > Magnoliopsida > Alismatales > Araceae > Spirodela > Spirodela intermedia. Next base: position 4,145,061 of record LR746271.1, read on the forward strand.
TTTTTCTAGTGTTTATTTGATAGCTGCATGGCTTATCTAATTGATTTTAGATGCTGTGTGAGACAATATTCATTTTACTGAAAGATATATGTGAATACTAAGGATGTAACTCATCCATTTATGAATTCAACTAACTAGCCAAAGCATCTGATGAATGAAAAAAATCCACACTATCTCAGGTTTTCTATTGCTTTCTCCTTAATTACTAACCATTTGAGTAAATGTTTTTATTTTTTTCAGATCCGCCCTCTGCGTCTTGGGATGAGCAGCATCAAATACTTCCGAGTTGTGATTCTCTCCTTGCTCGCAAAACCTGTCCTTGGCCAAACAGCCTCTTCCACCTCTTCTAAGCGGCCCAGGTCTACATTGAGGCTGCCTTACTACCGTGGGAGATTTTGGTATGAACATTGCTAAGTTTATTGACTCCCTCATCGTTTTTTTTCTATCTGTTCGATCATGACCTCATAAAGTATGAAATTCGGTGCCCTTGGATGTACGTATCATCCATCTTTTGCTGATGTCCACTGGATCCTTCTGAACTTCGAAGGGGCATCAAGTGTCACACTCGTTCGGCAGGTCATTCCTTATCCTTGGGTCAATGCTGCCACAGAGTGATCCTCCAACAGTTGTGAACACTAGATCTGATGATCTGCAAGGAGGTTACTCTGAGAGTGGTAACATCTTAAGAAAAAAATTGTCAGATTTCGTTTCGGGACATTTTCATTTGCCATTTTTCTTGTAATGTTCCTGAGTTTTCTTTAAACTCCCAAGACCCACTCAATTGACTCTGATTTTAAGCCCTGCTTGCTTTTGAAAGCTCATTCTCCGGACCTAACTTAGCAGAGATTTAGAGGATAATAAGGCCAGTCAAGATTATAAGTGCTGCAAAAAGGAAAAGTTTGGAACCTATTTCACCTTCAGCACGTTTGTTTCGACATAAAACAGTGAGTAATTGTCTGGCATTCTTATGGAAAAGCAGATGATTCAAGCCAGGATTGCTCTAAATGGCGTTTTGCAACATGAAAAAAAACATTCTGATACATTAAAGCCCTCTTGTTCACAGACTGGAACTGGAACCACAACCTCTCATACTCTAAATGGACCGCACTTCAGAGCTAGCGTTGGCAGCCGAAAAAATCAGATCATAGAGATGGCTGCTTAGCATACTGATTGTTCATAAACAACTATTCGAGCACCGAAATCGGGCTCACGCTCGAATAATCTCTCTCTCTCTCTCTTTCTCTCTCTTTGAATGGCAGATCTTCTCATATGCAGGCAGCTCGGTCCGGCCAATTTCTTCACCAAGAATTCCGGCGGCGAAGTCCTCGAAGCACTCCTCCATAGTCCGGAAAGTGACGCCTGGGTACAGTTCAGTGACCTCGAGATCCTGCCGGCCATCGATGGAGAAGTTCTGCTGACACCCCTTGAAGAACACGTCGTGCGTGAACGAGGCCACGAAGCTCTCTGGGATCCGATTTTCTATGAACAGATCAAATGATGAGGATAGTCTGAGTTTCAAGACAGATTAAACTCCCTTTTTCGCCCATGGCCAAATGGCTTTCAGTCAGACATCGAAAGAAGAAGTTCCTACTAACCGGCGGCGGCGGCGAGCAGCGCCGCCTCAGAGACAGCAATTCTGGGCAGAGATCTCCCGATCTTATTCTCCCACAGGGTCGCGAGCTCATTCATGGAGAGGAAGTTGCAGGGCGGCCGGAAATGGACAGTCTTGTTAATGGTGCGGTCATCGTGTGCCGCCATGATCGCAAACTTGCCGATGTCACAGCAGGCCACGAAGTATGCTGCAGAGGAACTCCATTTAGCTCTCAGAACGGAATATCTTAGTTTGTCACTCTCACATCATTATAATACAAAACTTAGCCACCATACCAAAGTTCTAAACTACGTCACATTCGATCAACGTAGGTTTAGATATACGCCAAGGTTTGATATTATGGGGAGAGAAGCTGCAGCAAAGCTTCGGAGATTTCGGATCAGACCCAGGTGGTCTAAATGGAGAACGGGCCAGGCCTTGGATAGCTCTTCCCGGGGATTCTTATTCCTAGAGAAAATTGGCCAATTTTGGTTCGTTGAAACTCTTAACCATAGTTTAATGTCTCACTATGTAAATCTAACTGAGATTAAAGTGGGTAAGCTGATAACGCTGTAGGACCTACCTTTCATGTTGCCGTCGCCGTAGATGGAGAACTTCTCCAGCGGCGGGACGGCCTCACAGTGGTCGTACTGTTCGTAATACGGCCAGCCGGCGATCGAGTTGCAGCAGATGTAGGTGAAGGGTACGCCGGCGGCCTCCACCGCCCGCCGGACCTTCCTCTTCTCCTCGTACACTCGAAGGCCGGGTTCTACCGGGTTTGCCCGGTCAACGTCGTTTCCGAATTCCGAGGGTAGAAACCTCTGCCAGAGAAGGAAGGACCCTGTCTTTGCTTAGTAACACGGCCGTCATTAGGCTGCATAAACATAAATTGACGACTATTTGGACTTTTACTCAACGCTCTAAACAACAAGTTACGTCTTGTGCAACTTTTCTGGAGAGAGAGATAGATAGAGAGAGAGAGAGAGAGATGATTAAAATGCGGATGGGGGAGGGTGATATTCTAAAAGCTAAGATTGTCCACTGACAGAATCCCATAGAGATTGTTGTCGGTTAAAATACACAATCAGAAAAGCTTGGAAAATAGGATGCGCCCTGCCGAAAACTCGGTCTTACCTTGACAGTTCCGGCAGCTTTGATGGCTTCGATCAGGGGGAGCTGGTCGAGAAGGTTTCGTCCTCCTAGTACAGAAATGACCACCTCGATATTCAGTTCTTTGAGCTTCTTCTCGATGAAATCCTTATCGTTTGCATAACCCTGAAGCATAGAAAACAAACGGGAGAATGAGTCTCGAATCATAAATCTTAGAGAGAGAAAGAGAGACCATATTAATACCATCGAACTCGAATTTTTCCATGATGGATGGTGTCGTAAGATATTACCATTTCTAGGTCTGGGCCTAAAAACCATGCCCACTCTGGGTAAAAATTAGACGAGCTTGAGTCAAGAATCTTACATCACCCTATCATTCAACATCTCTCTCTCTCTCCCTCTCGCTCTCTCTCTTCGCTCTCGTTCTCTCGCTCTCTCTCTCTCTCTCTCTCTCTCTCTCTCTCTCTCCCTCTCTCTCTCTCTCGCTCTCTCTCTCTCTCTCTCTCTCTCTCCTCTCTCTCCTCTCTCCCTCTCTCCTCTCTCTCTCCTCTCTCCCTCTCTCTCTCTCTCTCTCTCTCTCTCTCTCCCTCCCTCTCTCTCTCTCTCTCTCTCTCTCTCTCTCTCTCTCTCTCTCTCTCTCTCTCTCTCTCTCTCTCTCTCTCTCCCTCTCTCTCTCTCTCTCTCTCTCTCTCTCTCTCTCTCTCTCTCTCTCCAGGCAACCCGCAAGAACGAAAGAATGAAACATCAGATGAGTCTCACCTCAATAACGACGGCACCTTTCTGCTGTAGAGAACGTATCACCGCCTCCTTGGAGGGCGCAGCCGCACTTGCCCCGGGACGGCGTAGCACGTAGGTGGGCACTCCCCGGGCGATGGACGCTTCTGCCACAAACTTTCCGATGAACCCCGTCGCCCCAGCAATGAGAGTGGCGGCGCCGCCGATCGTCGCCGCCGGAGCGACATCGAATGAAACCGCGGCCTCACCCATCTTCTCGTCTGTCTCCCGGAAGTTTCTCCTCACTCATGCACACGACTACTGGGTTCGTCACCACGAGGCTCTTAAATACGCCTCCCGGCAAGCTCGGACGGGCAGATGCCGCCGGTCGGGGACGGGTAGATGAGGAAGGCTAGTAGTTGCTTTCACCGCCTAATGTTTGGTCTGCATAGCAAGGAATGACCAGTAAGACCTGCCAAGAAAGTTACACATTTAAGTGAGGGATAGTTCGGAAACGACTCAAGGAGGATTGAAGAAAGTTGAATAACCAGAGTCTTTTGACGCAATGATCTCCTCTGCCTCAAAATATGAGTCACTGTGACCCAAAAAAGAAGTGAGTAATAAAAATTATATGATAATTAGGTTGCCGGAATTTCCTTAAGACTTCCTGTTCTTAGGTTCAACCGAAAAATGCTGATAACCAGTTAAAGCACCAATCGACTACTTTGAGATTATTTCACAGGAACCTTAAAACACGTCGAACCTTTACCAAATCTTTATAGAAATGGTAACGATATTGAAATATGAAATAATAATGCTTATTAAGTCTCCATGAGAAATAGACTGTACGGATGGCAGGTTCCAGTGTCTCTGAAAGTGTCAAAAAGGGAAAGAAAATAAAAAACCCAGTCTAGAACTGCCTCTAAGACATTTTAGATGAAAGAATCTATCCCACATCACTCATTGCTAATGCTACGAATCGCAATCCAATCAGAAGTGGGATCACCATAATCAACAAAAACTATTATTCTCGCCCAATTCAGAATCTCTCTCTATTCATGTATCAGGTCTATTCCTGAGATCAAACCTTTGGCAACCAATCTCTATGAAGTTATTTTCATCTCTTCTTAATAAGTACCTCATTTCTAGCTTGTTTTCATTAATTTAATTACATTCTTATTTACTTCACATACAGTCAAGCTATAGCAAACCCAAACGCATGCATGTTCATCATATATTTTGCATTTATTTATTCTTCCAGCATAGATACTAAGCTGACATTTATTTTTTTAATATTTTCCACTTTTTATGAATTTATTGAAAAATAAAAAAGGGAACATTCAATGGTTCGAGTGGTTAAGATATAAGAGAAAATAGAACATTCCTCATATTTGGAGCTGTTTTAACATCTTCTTAATGTGATCTGCAAAATTTTAATGCTTCAATTTCCTAAGCTAGCCAAGGCATTTTATTGGAGGACTTCACGGGGAAGATGCCACATAGATAAATGTTAGTGATATCGGATGATGCATGTGATGCTAGTTTTTAGATATTAAAGACATTATTTAGTTACTTTTAATTTAAAAATAGTTTATTCCACTCCTATTATTAAATAGCAGCAGGATGGGATTGGTGAATCCTACTACAAGACTAAGAGCTTGAAGCACACTCCATGTATGGGTGGGTATCCGTGGACCATATATTTTAAATTAATGACCATTTTAATTAGAGAGTTCAGTTTCAATTGATATTTGAAAAGAAAGAATAAAGGGTAAGATGCCATCATAAATAAATTTCTAAGGAACTGGATGATCCGTTAAGTCCTATTTTTTTGTTCCCACTTGCTAATTGTGTACCTTGAAATGGATATCAAAGGGTATGAGCATACCCTCCTAACACAGCAGAAACTAATGTAAACATAATATATATAGAAGAGAGAGCTAAGGGACCCACTATATTTTATGTGGTTTGGAGAATATTCCTATGACAATAGTCTCACAAGTTTATTCTTCCATCATAAAGGAAAACTTTGTAATATAATCATGCAAAAATACTAAATTATTTCATAATATAATTATTAAGTAAACATTTTTTCCCAATTTAAGTATAAGAAGCCAGAAAATAATCGATTGGCTAGAGTTCCCAACTTCACCGATAACTACTTGAAGATTAGCATGCTGTGTACGAGACGTGAGAATTTGGAGGCCAATTCATCATCCATCGGCAAGTGAGTGTAGCATGTAAATATCTATGCCTTGGAAGAATAATCAGATAGGTTGTATCAATGGGTCCACTAAGCCCGAAGCCCAGTGCAGTCTTAGTGTCCAAAGATCCGAAAAGAAAGGGGCAATATATTCCTCTCTCTCTCTCTCTCTCTCAACTTGTCATCCTCCGAGGCCTCACTTCGCTACGTCTGTCTACTTGTCACGCTCTCTCTCTCTCTCTCTCTCTCTCCCTCTCTGTAAAACGGTTGAGGATAGACATCAGAGATAAAGAGAGGATCTTCGGGGGAATACAGAAAAACCGAAGGAAGAAGATGGAGCCTAAAGGAGCGGCTATGGCGGCAGCGGCGCTGCCGAGGGAGTTTGGCTACGTGGCCGTGGTCGTCGTCCTCTACTCCCTCCTCAACTTCTGGATGGCGGCCCAGGTCATCCGAGCTCGCAAAAGGTAACTCCTCTCTCTCTCTCTCTCTCTCTCTCTCTCGCTCTGTAGTTCTCTGCTTCTCTGGCCTCTCTCTCCCTGATCCGATCAACCGGCAGGTACAAGGTCTCCTACCCCGCCCTGTACGCGCTCGAATCAGAGAACAAGGACGCCATGCTCTTCAACTGCATCCAGGTCCCATAATCTCTGTGGCCACTAGTTTCCTAGCTTCTGGGAGATGAGATACTGACGGCGCTTTCCTCTTTTGTATGGCGGCGGCTGTCAGAGAGGGCATCAGAACTCGCTGGAACTGATGCCTCTCTTCTTCGTCACCCTCCTCCTCGGCGGAATCCAACACCCCGTCCTGGCGGCGGCGCTAGGAGCCCTCTACACCGTCTCCCGGTTCTTCTACTTCAGGGGCTACTCTACCGGCATCCCAGAGAATCGCAACAAGCTCGGGTAAGAGAGAGTAAGAGAGAGAGAGAGAGAGAGAGAGAGAGAGAGGAGGGAAACCCTAATTCTAGCTGCTGCTAACTGGCGGCGCGGCCTTCTGCAGGGGGTTCTACTTCCTGGCGCTGGTGGGTCTCATCCTCTGCACCGCCTCTCTGGGGATCCGCCTCCTCATCCGCGGGGTTCTGTAGCGCCGCCGCCTTCTGGGCTTTGCTGTTTCTCTCTCTCTCTCTCTCTCTCCCTCTCTCTCTCTCCTGCGAGTCCTTGTAGTTTCTGTAACCTCGTCAATACGAAGAACTTTGTTTCCCTGAATAAGCGGGCGAGATCGCCGGAGATGTAAAGTACAGCTTGAGATCACGCCGCCGGCGACGGCGGAGACCGTCGTCTTCTCCGGCGCTGGCGAAACACCGCTCCTGCCTCCGTGGTTCACCGGAGCGCCGTCGGCCGCCGCTGATTCCGGTCGCCGACGGAGGCCGCCGGTCGCTTCCACAGGTGCTCGCCGGAAGGCTCCTCCGGCTCCTCGCTGGGGCGTTCGTGGCTGCATTTCAGGCAGATCTTGTTCCTCCGGTAGTTCAGGAAGTCGCACCTACAAAGGCATGCTGCGTCAGCCATCTCTCCGCCATGAAGACCAGTAAGAGGAGGATCCAGGAGGAGGAAGAAGAAGAAGAGGGCTCACGAGGGACACTCCCACTCGCCGGGATTGAGCTCCCTTTGTGGCCGCCGCTCCTGGCAGCGCCGGCATTCTCTGTTCCGGGCGAAGTTCATGAACTGGCACCTGCGCACGGATCAACAATAATCAGATGCTACCTGTAAAAACCCTGGGACTAGAAGAAGATGAAGATGAAGATGAAGAACCCTAGAGGTAGAAGAAGAAGAGAGAAGGAAAAGAGAAGTGGATGAGGGGAACAGGAGAGATTACTCTGGGCAAGTCCAGTCGCCCTTCTTCATCTCAACTTCGCCAAAGTCAACCCTCTTGGGGCCGTCGAAGCCGCATTCCATGCACCGCAGGTTCCGGGAGAAGTTCAGGAAATTGCACCTGCGATGAGATAGATCAGGTCAACCTCTAATTCCGAAAGTGGAAAATACTAAAATATCTAGTTCTTCATTCATTCATCCGAAATGGGTAGAAGATTCTAGCTCCAAAATCAGATTTTTTTCTCCAAACCCCCCCCCCCCCCCCCCCACACACACACACTTCTACCACAAAAAAAAAGTAATCAAGATCATGCTCAAATTCATGGATGGACCAGAAATGATTCCGATATCATTTTTTGGTGGGAAAAAAAAGCATGGATTTCTGGTTAAATACAACCCGAATCAGCTAATTTTAGGATATCTGGCAGAAATAAATTAAGAAATCAATTCTGAGCAATCAAAGCGTTCCAAATATTCCCAACAACAAGAACAAAACAGCCATCTGGGTTGGGATCATCTGATTCTGGACAAGCCCACCATTAATCCACCTCAATTAGGGACAATTATGGAGCAACTGTAAGAGATTTTAGGTATATTACTGAAGATATGCTGATGTCTGAAAAAAGGTGGAAAAATAAACACATCGGGATATGATCGAATCCGCGCTGTTGTCTTATATGCTTGCAATTATAGAAAACAAAATCATGAAGCAAAAAACATGGGTACATGTTTAACTTGTTTTATTCCTTTTTAGCTCATAAACATTTGAATAAAAAATATTACTTTCCAAAGAAATTAAAGATTAGGAAGAAAAGGCACCCCCCCCCCCCCGCGTTGTGTAAATTTAGGTAAATAAAATCCATGCAACAATTCAAAGGTCCCGTCTGGATCAGAAATTCAATAAACTTATGGTATTTAAGGATTTTTAATAAGGTGATATGACTAAACTGCAACAATATCCACAGCATGGAGGTAAGCAAAAATAAATAAATAAAGCGTCTGAAACTGTACGCATTTAGATAAAATCATATTATCCCCCAAATAGTAAATATCTCAGCCTCAAATACGATTTTCCAATTTCTTCATAAATTATTTCGCCCTTTCTGCCCATCCGGATTCACTCACCTACTCACCAACTCGACTGAATAAGAAATTAAGAGAAAAATAAATTAAGAGATCTCTGGAAGAAATGTACTTTGAGCACACCCAGTCCCCCCTCTTCATCTCCACGTTCTGAGAGCGAGCATTCTCCGAAGCCTTTGACCTTCGTGGCTGCTCCTTCTGGGATGGGCGCTTCCTCGTGGCTTCCCTGAGAGCTGGGTCAACGGGTGTGTCACTCAATTTACTCAACTTGGAGAGGAGGCTGCGGATGGACCCTTCAAGATGGCCCCTTCGTGAGGCCTCGAATCTTGAGAGGAGGCTTGGATCTGCTGCATAGCATAGTATGATGCGCACAATGTCCACAGTCCTGGCTCCTTCTTCATCCTTGAGCACAAGATTGGCTCTGTCGCAGGAGCCCCGCAGGCTGCAGCCACCACAGACCTGAAAGTGGAAAGAGTTTCAATCCAGATTATCTTGACACCAATGAAAAACAATGACTCTCTCTCTCTCTCTCTCTCTCTGTGAGCCCTGTAGGCTGCAGACACCAGACCTATGGAAAAAAGAACCTTTCTTTCTCTCTATTCCATCAGCTCCGTAGGCTTCATCCACCACAGACCTCAAAGGTGAAAAACTTTCGACCATTGGAAAACAGAAACCTGACCTTTATAAATATCTTTCTCTCAATCTCATCTCTCTCCCTGTGACATGGTGTCTGGGTTTCAAAGTCTTGACCAATTCTTCCGGTATCATAATTGAGTTTATCATCTCTCTCTCTGTCTCTGTCTCTGTCTCTGCCTCTCTCTCTCTCTCCCCCTCTTTCTCACACACGCGGCCCTTTAGGTTGCAGGCACCACAGATCTGTAAGAAGGAAACTTTCAAACCCATATTGCCTCCTATTGAAAAAACTCCAACCTTCATCAACATCTCTCTCTCTCTCTCTCTTTTTGATGGTAGGAGTGTTATGAAGAAAAAAATAGCACTTACATCACTTTCATTGAGCATAAGGTAGGCTCTGAGTCTCTTTCCCGAATTAGTGGGTTTCCTGTGAATACTGGGGCACCCACACTCCACAATGGCCTGGATATCTTCTACCGGAAGAGACCTGCAATCGAAAGTGTTTAGAAACAAATTATAGCACTGGTTCATGATTTTGCATGGGTAGAAAATTTCCTTTTCCGAGTTAATATATATATATATATGTATGTATGTATGTATGTGTGTACAAAAAAGATTATTTAGCTCTTACTTTCCAACCAAAAAAAACTTAAATAAAAATTAGTAGGGGAAACACGCCAATCTTCTTCTTGCTACTGGTAGCCAGAGACCTGAAGTAGATCAAGGATACTCCCTGATAAGAATTATATGAATAAGACATGACTTCAGGCAGTGGAGAGATCTAAATTTAAATAATAATTCAAAAATAAAAAATTCCCCCATCCCAAGAACACGACGTGAATGCGCTGAATAAGTAAATATTTTTTTTCCATTCTCCTTCCTTAAAATGAGCATGAACAACTCCTCGCCTCCTCAGAGTCCTCATGGTCCCTTGGATGAAGATTTATTTATAGAATATAATCCATTTTTTTAGCTGATTTATGAGAAGAATCTTCAGCTGATTGAACATTTCTAAATGAAACCCTTGGAAGGGATCTTTGCCCCTTCAATGAGCAGCTATTTCTACTCAAGAATGCAACCATCATATTGCTAACGGAATTTTGAAAGTCAACGTCACGGGCAGGGTATGCCATGATCAATCCAGGGATGATTTCCTGTCTTTTCTATAGAACAACAAGATTCTGCAGCATCCATCATGGAAATGGTTATCACCAGGCTAAAATAATCAGGTTTAAGATGTGGGTCGAGCATTTCCTGGGTCAACGACCTTCCAAATATCTCAAATTGCAGCCATACGTTGATTGTCTTGCAGTTGACCATCATCAACAAGGGTTCAAAAACATACAACCAACCAAGGCATTCTAAAAATGGCGAGAGCCCACAGTAAATTTCGTCATCCAAAGTACGTAGTTCTTGCCCAGGATCGGTCAGAATCATCCATTCCGCCCACCCCCAGATGAATCTCACTGATGAATCGATCGAAGAGAAAGCAAGGGGAATTCGGAACTCAGAATCAGGGTAGGAAGGAAGAAGGACGGAGTGAAACCTGAGAAGGTCGAATCGTTCCCGGGCGAAGGTGAGGCAGGCGATCTTCACCCGATTGAAGTCTGCAGAAGCGGAGTTTACGGCGGCGCCACCGCCACCACTGCCCCCTCCTTCGTCCACCTCTTCATTCCCGGAGATGGCCCCATCGAAGTGGCCCTTGGTCTTCAGCATCTCCAGGAAGGTCTCCCACTCGGGCCACTGGTGCGGCACGGGATCTCCCGCAGGCTCCGCTGGTTCAGCACCTTCGTCGAGGCCCGCCGGCGGGGAGCTGGTGTTGTAGAGCTCGAACCGGGAACAGGCGGTGGCGACGGCCGAGCTGGAGCTCGGGATGGCGGGGAAGCGAGGTCGACGCCTAAAAACCTTGCCGGCGGCGGCAGCGCCGCCGAGAAAGAGCGTTCTCCTGGGGAGAAGGGGAGAGTCGAAGGCCGCGGAGGAGAACGCCTTCACGTAGAAGGACCGGAAGACGAGAGCGGAGGAAGAACAGGGGGAGCTAAGCCGCAGCAGTATGGGCACGGCCATGGCGGCACGGAAGGGAGCGTCTGACCAGTCACTCCTCCCGGCGGCAGCGGCGGCGGAGGAGATGGCGGCAGTAGCAGTGCCTTGGGCAGAGCCGCGGGCAGGGATATAGCAGCGGGGTTTTACGGAGGGCGTCCGCTGGGCACCGCCCTGACCTCAGCGGCTCATCCCCTCCCGGACGGGAAGGAAAAAAAAGACCGACCCGGGTCATCATATCGAACCGGGTTGAACCGCTTAAGCTTACCACCTCTCTCTCTCCCTCCCTCTCAGAGCTGCATTTGTGGGGCAACCCAGAAGCCCATTTTTCCGATTGGACCATATGCCACTATTGGGCTACTCTGGCCCTCTCTAACCTTCACCTTCACTCACTACTCAATTTAGAGAGAGAGAGAGAGAGAGAGAGAGAGTGACAAGGATGGGTCATCGCATCAATTCGGGGTTGAACCGCTTAAGCTTACTACCTCTCTCTCTCTCTCTGTAAATTTCATTTGTGGGGCGACCCAGAAGCCCATTTTCCAATTGGGCCATATACCACCATTTGGTTACTTTGACCTTCTCTAAGCCTTCACCTTCACTCATTTCTCAATTTAGTGAGAGAGAGAGAGAGAGAGAGAGAGAGAGCAAGAAGGGGCTTACCAAGCCCAATAACCAAATTAGATAAGCATTGGAGCGAGGCTGACTTCTCACTCTGGCTATGGTTGACCAGGTTGTCTATGAATTCAAGCCCATCCTACCTAACGGGACAGATTTAATCTCACAATTTTTCTCCTTCTCAGGATTCCTGATCCAATTCTTTTGATGGCAAGCATCATGATGGAGTCTTAGCGAGTTTCATTAGGTGCAATTGTAACGTAGACCTTAAGCAGGCCCACTAGGCCCAACCCCAGGGCACCCTTCCTTTTGCGACACTTTCCCTTCCACGCTGACCTACAAAAAGTCGTCGCATGAAAGTTTACCAAAGCTCCTTGATTTCATCCGTTTTGGCGTAAATATCCACCCCTTCAAGTACATGATCGCTTGGGCCCCACATCTTTAAGGCCATGTCTCATTTCCCATTAAGATTGACTAGGATATATAATTATATATTTTTCAAGGACTTGGGTAATAATTATCCAAACGCAATTCAATCAGGACCGCCAGATGGATGCAGCTTCTGAAGAACATTAATCGTGTGATCATGGAAGCCTCCTAATAAATCAGTCAATGCGGCATTAAAAAGCTGCAAAAATATCTACCATGAAGCGTTCCTGAACCGCCAGAAATGGGAGGATAAGACATCATGAAGGATGCTGAATGTCTATACTTGGAACAATTAATCACCCTGAATGGTTCATAGTAGATGATACTATAAATGTTCCTGATGGAGGATCTGCAGGTGAAGATAGATTCCATGGATGAGCAGAAAGTCCCAAATTATTTGGGTTTAAGTGGAGGAGGACCTCACTGGGCAAGATCAGGATCCCGGCAGCGGCACCGACAACAAGGACTGGATGCCGAACACGATGAAGAGAACCCCACTGGAGAGCGCCACCTGCAGCATCAGGGATCAAGAAAAGAAGGGCATTTGACGGAGTCCAGTGTGCTACTTGGGTGTAATTAAAGGGTGTTTTCGTCATTACCACTCTCTCGGATATCTGGGATGCCAGACTCTTTCCTCCGAACACGGCTGCAGTGGTGCATAGTGCTTGGCCTCTGCGCCCAGACAGAGAAAATCAAACAAAAAGAGATATAGGAGAGAAATTCATGATTATATGATGGGCAGAGGAAATTGTGTGATTTGCAGGCCTAGAAAGATTCTGAATCACATCCTTGTTCTAACCAATGAAAATCTCTTAGGTGGGCGCCGTTGTTTCTTTCTCTAGACTGGGTTGGGAGGGCCAAGCTCAGAAAACCCAAAGCCAGGTTTCATTCAGGGTGGTGCACAGTCTAGAGAGAGAACATGCGACATGAACTTACATGATCCCACCAAGAATGACGCCCAGTGGGTTCTCATCCGCAGCCAGTCCGATTGTAGCTATCTGGAAATGATTAAAGAACAAAAATAAAATGGAATTGAAACCCTCACAGTTGGGAAGATTCGATTCGGTTCATCAGATTACCTGGCTCTTGTCACCCCATTCACCAAAGAAGGTGATTGAAAAGGCCTGAAAAAAGCATGATCCGCACGAAATTAGAGGATAATGAAGCAACTAATTATACGTTGTTCAGGCTGCCTGTGGGCAGGTTTAGCACCTTCAGAAAGATTGGGGAGAAGAACTGCGTGAGGAATGGCCTCAGCTGCTTCTTCAGATCATCATCGTCCTATTGAAAATGATAAAGGGTAGGTTTTTATTTAATACAGATCGTTCATTTACTTGAGCAAAGTACTGCTTCTGAAGAAAGAGATTAATGGAAAGCATGATAAAAGCTTCACTTTCCAATAAACATAACATATATTTAATAAAACCCACTATGAATAATGCTTTTATAAGATGAATATGTTTGACCTAATCAACTGAAAATCACTCAATGTTTACTTTCGAATATATTCTGCACATCTGTTACCAACCACAGGAAAACTGGGATGATTGGTATATGGATATCTTGGGAAGATATCAAGGTAAACATGAATTTAATAAAATTCAGGGTAAAGCATATTAACATGGCATACATTTTAGTGGAATTCAGATCATATTAAAAGGTGATTAATTAGAGCCTGTCCAAGACTGATGCAGAAGATGGAAGTTCATTTGAAGAATTTTGAATTATAATTGAAATAATAAATGAATATCATCCCAAATAAAGACTGTTTCCCCTAACATAATGGGATGAAAGAGCAAGCAAAAGAAGTGTGATGAAAAGTAATAATGCCAGCGTAAAAGGAAAGCAAAATGAATCGCTAAAACTGGAAAGAATTCATAAAATCATGTATAGTTTTTCGGGAAAATTTAATCCTAAGTTGACCTTAGATCCTGCCTTTGCTCCGACACTGTTAGCCTTCCAGTCAGCATCCTAATTAAAGAAGAGCTAGACATTAATGACTGAAGAATAATACATAGTAAACAAGAAAAGAGGTACACTCACCAGCTTAGCTTCAACCTCAGACAACTCTTCTGCTTCCCTAAGCATACGAATCAGAACATGAGAAAAAAGGAACCATTACACTAAAACCATAGAGAGAACAAATCAAACTGTTTTCGTATTAAAAGTAAGAGTCAAGGAAACAATAGAGATCAAATAAGTTGACATACCCTTGTTCGGTAAAGCCCTCCCAAAGAGACCAAATTCCAAACCCAAAGAATAACAACGTTGTAATGCTATGTGTCCATTTGCGAGAAATCTGCATTAATTGATGGGTCCACAAAGATCAGCAGATATCAATCACATTTGCTGTATAATATACGTACATGGTGAATGCCATTCGACAATCATTCAAACTTGTATGTACATTTCTGTGCTTGAAAGGAAGTTAAAACCTTACATCATACAAATAAGACCTAATCAAGAGGATCCCTTAATTTAATTTTCTCTAAAATTCGTCAACAGTTAGCTCTCACAGCATTCAGTAAGTTTTTTTTCCCCTCCAATTTTAGATATATCAAGGAAATGAAAGGTCGATGAACACAACGTCATAAAACTACTAGTTGATAATGGTAATACACTACAAAAGTCCAGACTAAAGAAAACACAGTAGTTTTTTCAACATTGAACTACATTGCTTTTATAGTATAAGTGATATAAAGACAGGAGAAGCCAATAATTTCATGACGCAATCCAATGTTGAATATTTGAAATCTTCTTGAAGTATAGTAGCTAATAATACTCCATAAATTTGTAGATAATGTCTCTCTCTCGTTCAAGAATAAAAAATTAAGAAAAAAATATTACGGTTAGAAATATTTCTTGATTTCTCAAGCAATACGTTTAACTGTGGTCAATGCTTAGTTTCCTTGTCTATATTGACTTCTCACGTCTCCTTGCTGTATTTTAACCAGCAACAAAGTTTCATCTTGGCGATGCATTCTCAGAAATGAATGCACATTATTGTACATGCACAATATCACATAATTGTAAGTAATGATGTTCTGAAAGATTTGCTTTATTGCGATATCAATGAGCTTTAGGATGCAAAGTTATCTATATATTGCCATCAAATATTCCAAGTCGATTTCCTACTAGTGATTTGTATAAATAACCAGTGAAGTTTTGGAATATTGTTTCCAAATCACTGCCAATTTTTTTATAGTTGACTAAACAAATAGTAATGTTTTTGATTGGTCAGGGACAGAAAGTAACCTTACTCTCCAGTCTTTAACCAGGCTCTTTAATTCCAATGGAAGACAAGCATGAAGAAGAACGGAAAATGGCTAGGTGAGTACAAGTTCCTCATTAAAAATATAAAAGATCCTATCCAGAACCCAAACATTAAAAAGTGGTAAGGAACTGGAATTTTTTGTGCACTAAACAAAATCAACTGAGTATGATCAAGTACCTACAGCTGCAAGGAACCCACACAGACATTAAAATTAACACGTGTCATATGAAACTGACGAGAAGTAATAAAAAAGTATTGTACTACTCATAAGCTGATCCAAAACGAGTTAACGTTTCCCAGGCAACTTCTAATTTTCCAAGTGACCAGCTTACCAGATTTGGTGCAGCCCAGCCAAAGAAAACAGAAAGAGCTGTCATCACCTACATTCATCAGAAACAACAAGATGCATAAGAAAACTAAATGGATAATAATTAAAGGAAACACAAGCAGATAAACATCAATGGAAAACTCACAATCAATGCTGACAAACAGCCTGACAAAACAAGCCTCCTCGGATAGCGCATTGCCAAGATCTTAAAAGAAGTGAAACCTCAATGTCAAATAGCGCATTGCCAAGTTGATAGTAAACTTCCAATTATTCAAACAGATGGATACTTAATGAAAAATTAGTTTTCAAGAAAATGCCATGAAGAGCACCAATTAGTTTCATCTGGCCACAGACCTCAAAGTTTGCATAAGCACGACCTTTACCCTCTGCTATCAGCTAGAAACGAATCTTTTCAACGAATGGAAGGATTTAGTTTCATTAGTCTATAGGGGATTGATGCTCTTTGCTTCTTTGATAAATTCATATACACCACCTAAAGCCTGTTATCCAAGAGCCCTACCTGAAACTTGTTATCCAAGAGCCCTAGATCATCTCCACTCCCTTCCCTGATGCATTGATCAAATTAATATTATTTGGCCATTCCATTTTCGCCCTTGAGACATTCACACTAGAGCCTAAGTGCATCGGCAACACCAACAATGCTGACAGAATCGGAGATTGAACATATGAAGCATAAGATGGAAAATTGTATTTCCATTCTCAAATTTCGCCCGCATATATTACCATAATGAAGCCTTATACCACCAATCTGTGTCTAGTGAGATCCAATGAAGGATCCAAGAATTTGACATTTTTTATGACTGTATGCACGCTTGGAATCGACCCTGTATAGTATGTTTATGACAAGATTAGGCGTAGGGGTATCCATCAAGTCCAGGAAGACAATTTGACATCTTGTAAAGAATAACTTTAGCTGTGGAAATTTCATGCATCCAGTTAGGGGACCAACCTTCATACTTCTCCTGAAAAAAGGAAAGATCCTCAACAAGGTAGTAAGAAAGGATACGTGATCGTCATTCAATAAAGAGGAAAAAGAAATGATCGTATGATTTGTGTGACGACAAACCCAACCCACCTATAATAGGTGATCCTAACACATTATTGTTACGATATAATATACTAGTCCATTTTTTTGCAGGTCTAACCTTAAGTAGCGCGTTCTTGAAAGATTGTGATAAAAAATACAGTGAATTCAGGTCACAGATTAAAGGATAGATAACTGCATGACAGAAGACTCAGCCATAACGTCTGGACCCGCTGCTGTTTACGTGAATGGAGAAAGGTACGAAATATGCAATGAAATACAGTAGAAGAAGAAAATTGGTCCCATTATTCACCAATACAACATGCAATAAGACTCACAGCGGCAGCGAAGAATGTTTTGTCTCCGATCTCGGAGAGCACGGTCATTGCCAGCGACTTTGAGAAACCCTGGTTACAGCCACCAAAATGTCCAGCATTTAACAGCCACGCATCCGCAGTAAAAAATTAAGGAAAGGAGAAGAGAAAAAAGGACCCAGAGGAGGAAGCAGCATAATGATCATCCAACTAGAAGCGTTCCTCGACCATCCTGCACCTTCTATCTCCGCATGGAAACAATGAAAACGAGTAGGAGGAGAAGCACACCTCAACCAATGATAGATCCATGGATATAAACCCAGCAGACAAAGCCACCGCAGGTGCTCCGTTCAGATAACCCGTAAATGGATCCCCCTAGGCAGCTGCTGTCTCCCTGCGATGAACCTGAGCCACGAGGACGAAGAAGAGGAGAACCGGAAGGAAGGGAAATCCCCAGAGAACTGGGGAGGAATCCCTCGCCGATGAGAATTGAGCAGTACCAGCTGGTCTGCTCCGATTCCCCCTGGCGAAACTTCCCTCTGTCCTCTTTCCTCCCTCCCCCTCGTCTCTCTCTCTCTCTCTCTCCTTTGTTCTTCCCGCTGCTCAGACTGTACGATGGGGCAAATGTTAAAGAACCGAAGGGGTCCACGAGGTCGAAGGTGTGTCGTATTTTTCATGAATACACCCTGAAAAATTTACAATCACCCAAAAAGTCAACAAGCATACAAAATTTTCTCATTTCCATAACTGGACATTGCCACCCCCCCCTCTGAGCAGGACCCACGTCAGTAAGCAGCTAAGCTACAACTTAATTAATATTGACATTGTCTAAAACTCCTTTATTTTATGTATTAACAGAAAGATCCCTAGTTGACCATTGCCCTGCAGGTTCTTTAAAATTAAGCACTTGAAGGTAGTCTGCCCACGGGGAGCGGTAATCCCACACGCGGAGGCCCATCTGTCACTCGTTCTCCGCACTTTCTCTCTCCTGCTCTGGTTTGTTGTCGAGAGAGAGAGAGAGAGAGAAGAGAGCGACAGGGAGAAAGAGACAGAGAGACGGACAATGAGGAAGAGCGAGCGAAAGAGAGAGAGAGAGATACGGTCCATGTCAAGTTTCTGTCTCAAGATCCTATAGCTCTGGCTATGTCTGTGACCCGCCACACTCTTCAGAGTTTTGGCCTGAGAGTAATGGCCCCCGATGGCGACGGCTCGCCAGTGACCAGCCCGTCTCCGGCCGCCGGCGGGGGCCCTCCGCCGCATCGCTGTCGTACCCCCTCATCACCTAGGTGGAGGCACCGCCGCTCCGAAGCCGCCCACCTCTGCCGCCTCAGAAGGTTGACCATCTCCGCTTTATTGTCCCGCGAGCTCCGATATGAAGCTCCGATGACGAACCCAAGATTTTCTCTCTCCTTGCTTAAGGGGGAAGATGGGGCTGGAAGAGACTGGTTTCTACTTTCGTAGGCAAGTTCTAGAGAGAGAAGAAATATCCAGATTGCCAACGGATGCCTTTCTCTAGCTTTCTATTCAGCTTTTAGGTCACGAATCTCGTTCTTCTCCCGGTCCCTCTCCCCTGTTGTCTGTCTCTCTTCCTGCGTACTCGTATGTTTGGAAGTCTGAGATCATGCATGAAAAACGTGAAGTCGCCTTTTCTCGCTCTCTGCATGCATGGAGGAATGCGTGCTATCTCTCTCTCTCTCTCCTCGCTCTCTCGCTCTCTCTCGCTTTCGCTCTCCCCCTTTCCTACTTTGTCCAGTATCTCTTACTTTTTGTCCCTTCCCTCTGTTCCCTCTCTCTCTCTTGCTCGCTCTTTCTCACTTCCTCTCCCGCTCGCTCTCTCCCCTCCCTCTGTTCCCCCTCTCTCTCTCTCTCTCTCTCTCTCTCTCCCCTTCTCTCCCCCCCTTGCTCTCTCGCTCTCTCTCCCACTTCCCTCCTTTGTTCCCTATCTCTCACTCTTCTCCCCTCCTCTGTCCCTCTCTCTCTCTCTCTCTCTCTCGCTATATATATATATGTATCTTGTTGGCCTGTTGTGGTCATGACCCCGGTTGGAGTGTCTGGTTGGACGACTCCGAAAGAACCCAACGAATTAGGGGGCGGGCGGTGCGGACAGAAGCTTGACGACGCAATCAACATAACGGGAAATCCGCAGCCTACGGTGGAACGGAAGCGATTTCTCTCGGTTTTCTTTTAATATTCGTTCGATGGCTTGATAGCAGAGAGAATGGTGTCTTATTCTTGAAGCGCTAGCATCCGCTCCGTCAATTTCAGGAACGAGGGAGTGAGAGAGAGAGAGAGAGAGAGATTAGAGGAGCCTGCAATTTTCACGTACTCATCCTTCTCTGTCTTGTCCCTGGCGTCTTATATCGAGGGGAGAAGTTTCGTAGAAATAGGGTTATGTGGGACAATGATGTTCTAGTCATTTAAGGGATATATGTGGGATCAACATCGCTCATGTGAAAGCTAGCGAGAGAAAGAGAGAGACGATGGTAAACACGTTGCATATGAATTTGTTAATGGAAACGTATCATTAATTACTTCACTTATAAATAAATTCAAAAATAATTGAATTGAGATGATACCCAACAGGATCACTAAATTATGAAACTTACTAAAATATTAAGAGTGAGAAATCAACAACAACACCCATTGTCCTAACATTTTGGGCCAGAAAATCAAACCTTCTTACAATTCTAGGTATATACTCATTCTTTGCCATCATTATCTTACTTATAACCCAATCTCAAATGGTGGCTTATTGTTTATTGCCTTGAGGTCTTCATGAACTTGGTAGATGAAGTTTAGCCTTGCCTTTGATAGCAAACCCTCGAGATCAGGATCTCACCTATTGCTTCCTTATTTAGACTAGGTCCACTTGTTCACTTCATACTCTTTATCCTTGCATGCTAGGAATCAATTATATCTTAGCTTTTGTATCTTCTAAAACCATGCAGACTACAGATCAACACTTGCTAGAGTTAACCTCAAGTCAAGAGCAAAGTGTTGAAATAGTTTCATTTTCGGTTACTATCAAAGTTGAATCGTCAATGGTACAAATTTCTCTTCTCAACTTATCACAAAGTAATTCTAACAAGGATGACTGGATTACTTTAACAATTGTGGCCAATGTCACCTCCTAGTCTTTATAGTCACATTTCTATGAAGCTCATTCAAGCTTTTGTGACACACAAGCCTAATGCAAAAGGGAGTGTGATGTCTGAGTAAACGTGTTCTGTTAATGCATGAGGCATAGGTCCAATCCTTGACCACCTTCAATGGCACTTGTCCTTTTTAATGACATTATAGAATTATTTAGATTTACTGAATTTTTTTTAAAAAACATAGATTTTCTACCATTAGCCTCTTTGATTCTATAGTGTTGACAATTGCTTTTGTAGGCATAATATCAATGGTACAAGTGTTGACATCAAAATATTTGATAATTTACATTTGATGATACAAAACGTAAGGCAAGGTAGAGTAAATAGCATCGAAAGCTCATAATGTGTATGGCTTAATTAGTCTGAACCGTGTTCTATGTGGCAAACCTCCCCTAGGAATGGTAGTTAGGTTTCTTGAAAACTTGTATAAAGTGGCTTTCTTGGTATGCTACTAATCAAACCTTGTATTGACTAGTTATCTTCCTAAGTTGTCACTCCAACTCTCAAACCTTCCTCAATAGTAAGTTTGGACAAAATAGAATGTCAATTTTTAATACAATAGTTTTGGCAAGCTTGGATGACTCAAAATTATGGATAGTGGAAGCTTATCAAATAATTGTTCTTAGTCTTTCATGTGTGAAAATATTCTATTGGCTAATGCAAAATGTGACATCTTCCATAACTCAACAATGGCTTGATTGGAGATTTTTAAACTTTAATTCCATGGAAAGTAGCAATCCTAAAACTATGGTTGATTGGGAATTCAAATTCATTTGTCACTATCTCGTTGGCAATTTTTGACTTGCAAGGTTTCCTTTTCTAGTTTGTTTTAGGTGCCAACTCATACTTCTTTTTCAGTGTTAAACCTTGTTGGAAAAAACTTCTTTCTATCTTTGATTTAAGGTCCATCAATACCCTTGGGCTGTTAACTTGCCTAGTAAGCAATGCCCAACTCATTGCACATTGAATGGATTAGAATGTATAGAATTCTCATTTGCTGACTTTTTGAGTGACTATATCTTGGGTTTGACTTTTACCATAATCCAGCTTTTCCATCAAAAAATGTCCAAATCCATTAGTTTCAACTTGACCTATGTGTGCATTAATTTTAAGCTTGAATAAACTCAATGGAAAAACTAATGTGGGATTAAATTTTTTTCATGATGGTAAAAAATATTCATTAAAGAGAAAATATGAGTCTATAAAGAGGGCCTTAGTATTTAAGATGGCCATGTTCTCCCTACTGGAAGATTACTCTTGCTGCTGATGTAATTTAGAAGTATAAAAGACCTAAATTAAATGGTATCTAAATGCTCTACTGATCATGGATTAAACACTTTAAAAATTAATTATAATTTTTACACTTTAATCTTTAGTATACATATTTAAATTTAAATCACATGAATGTAGAATGGTTAGTTTAACTTTGCACATCACACCAACTGTAATATATGTTCTACTATCAAATTCAGAATGTCTCCATAAAATTTGGATTAATTTTTAAA
Source organism: Spirodela intermedia (assembly GCA_902729315.2). Classification (NCBI taxonomy): domain Eukaryota; kingdom Viridiplantae; phylum Streptophyta; class Magnoliopsida; order Alismatales; family Araceae; genus Spirodela; species Spirodela intermedia. Next base: position 4,166,899 of record LR746271.1, read on the forward strand.
GTTATTTATAATTTTTGATTAGAATGTTGACATTAACAATGAATTTAGAATGCTTTTACCCATTTCTGAGTAAATCTCTTAATTATTTGATCATTTTGTTGACTTCAATTAGAATGCAGATTATAATATCAAATCCAAAATCATTTAATAACAGCTTTAAATTAAATGTTTTAATGATTAGATCAATTTGTTGAATTCAATAAACATGTTAGAACTATTGATTAATGGATTTTGGGAAGCTTTATTCATTATATGCATCAATTGGAATGTTGATTATAATCTTTAATTTTAAGTTTCACTGATACAATAATTAAAATTTTAATTAGATTATAATGCTTATTTGTGGAATATTAGAATTTTAAATTCAGCTAAGTATTGAAATTTCCATTGTGAATCTTCAATGTATTTTCTGACTAACTTAATCATTCTCAATAGTAAATCAAAACTTTGGAATGAAATTGAGAAATGGTTTTCTGCTTTAAAAAAGTAAATTAAAATCTGACACAATATGACCTAATTTTTTTTTGTATTGAAGGCATGTATAGTGATATGATAAACCGTATCAAAATGCAAACATATGAATTAGTTATGAATTTTAAAATGTTAACTAATATTTTTTGAAGTCATATTTCAAGTGTTTTAACACGATAACTAACAATTAGAGTTCTATCTATAAGAAGAGTTCATTACAACCAAAGAAAAACGAGAGGGAGGTCCAAAATATATGCTTCAAATAGTCAACATACTAACTAAGCACTTGATAACAATAAGAAATCAATTGTTACTCATGAAATATGCACTCGCCCAAGCAATCAAAAGAAGGTTCGAGCCATCTGAATAGATAAAGATCACCTATTATAATGACATCATGGCATACAACAGATCAAGCTAAGGTTATTTTTATTTTAGTTAATTTTTATTGTGATCATTGTAGCTTTGTAGCCACACAAAATGTGGACTTTAGGTGCATTTCTACTCAAGTTAAATAGCACCTTGAGCTGTTTGGTGGATTAGAGTCATTAAATATAGTGGAGCCTTGACAACATAGATTTTTTTTTAGTGAGATAGAGCCAATAAACCTAGTGGTGCTCTAAAAATGTTATAACTGTTGTTTGGCAGGCTGGAGATAAACCCGATAGAAGCTTGATAGTCCCATGATACCTATTGAGTGGTAGAAGTCAAAAAAAAGTAAGTGGAGGAATGATGACCTTAACTAACATTAAATAGTTCAGTATAAGTAATACTTTTATTGTAATGTTTGCCCTAAAAACAATTCAATTTTGAGAGCACAAGGGAAACCAATAGTTTCGAAAGGCTATTAGCTTCCCAAGGCCATAAGCACCTAGATGTAATCTTCATGGAAGATTAGTTGAAATTTCAGGAAAATGGCTCTTTGAACATTAGATACAAGCTGGAGGTTTAATCACTCTAAAATCAATGTGTAATTTTCTTATATGTTTGATATTTTGATTCGAATTAATTAATCATATTTCGGCATCATAATAAATTAAAATAGTTAAATATAATCCTATTAATTTGACTTACTCTAATTCTATTATCTATGGTTCACACTATATTAATATATTGTTCTACGTGATTTACACTCTAATTCTATTCTTGTAATCAGACTATTGATTATTAGTTCTATTGAATTTTAAAGCTCTAATTGTGAAGATTATTGTGTCAAATTAGAACTAGTATTGAGTAATTAAACATGATTAAGTGTATTCACCCACCATCGAGCCTATATTAGCCATCATTGGGCCCATTCATTTATTTATTCTCCTCATTATTCTCTTATTCTTACTATCCCTTATTTACACTTGTTTTCTCTTTTTATTTTTAATTATTCAAATACTTTGTGGACCTCAGCTACCCAATCGAGACATCCCATTTTCTTGACTCATCTCCCATTAGAAATTCATCAACAAGGCTCGTGGATCTCAAGTCATTGGAATTAAGAAAATCACTCCAAAATGACCTCAGGTACATTGATTTCAATTCCCTTTGTGAAGTGATCATTATTTTAAATCCTTACTCCTTATAGAAATTGAGTGAATCATAAGCTAGACCTCTTTGTGCATCTTACCGGTGACCCTAACACCCTAGTTGAAACTTTATTTGAATTCTTAAAAGTACAATTCTTCTTAGATAATTACCATCTTAATTCTTCTAAAATCAGCGAAAGTAACCTACTCCCAATCTTCCTTAACCTAGTCAAGAGTAATCTTAAATCTTAACCTTCTAGTCAATACTAATATTTCTCTTTGGTCCCACATCATAGTATATTCAACTTATTAAAAAGTTGACATACATGGGCAACTAGTCATCACACCCAGTAGGAACACTATATATGTCACCAAGATAGCCATCGGAGAGTTGACTCTTTCTTTGCTATTAATGAACTTAAACTCTTTAGTTTGTTGTAAAAAGTGGACAAATTTGACACAAATGAAGGAAATTATAGTGACTAAACATTGGCTGTAACCCACTTAATTCCCATATGACATTTGATAATAAAAACACCAAGACAACTTGGCAATATATTGATAACTTGTGGGTTCACTAATAAGGTTTGATCATGATAGCTTAAGATTTTAACATACTTCATCTTACATATTTTTTTCACTATTAATATGTTAAAACGTGAAAATGTTATTATACAAGAAATAAAATGATAAATATATAGAACAAATATTATATCGTTTCGGGAGAACAGATTACATTTAGAGTACCACCAGCCAGCAAACACCCACCGGTAATTTTCAATTTCTCAAGTTCTTTTGTTATTTTTTGAGTTATAGATGCGCACTGCTTTCATATCTTCAAAGAAAGTATGGGTTCAGGCCAGAAAGACGTTAGCTTTCAGGGGCTTTTGGATTGTTTTTTCTCTTTGGAGGGGAAGGATTACGCGAGTGAGTAGCTTCCTCGCGACCGTGATGGCCGAGCCCACTGCGCTCGAATCTGATTCCTCGCTTCGTCGTTGTTCGTTCTTGATATTCTCCTCCCATGACAATCAGGGGGTTCTCCCCGGCAATCCTCTCGCTGCGGTGATCAGGGCAGTGGGGGGGCGGCCCAACGACGCCAGCGGCTCTCCCCTCCTCCCCTGCCATGGCTAGGAGTCGCCTGCTTCTGGTGCTGCTTCCGTTGTTCATGTGGGTCTCTGTCTTCTCAGCCGACAGTAGCAGTGGTTGCTGCAGCGCGGGTGGGGACAGGTCAGTATCCAGGGAGTTCTTCCCCATGGAAGGGGACGTCGCCTGGGTAGTCCAGGTTTCCGATCTCCACCTCAGCGCCTACGACCATGATCGCGCCCGCGACCTCGAGGCCTTGCTCGGCCCCGCGCTGCGAGTTGTGCGACCCTCCTTCCTCATCGTCACAGGTGACCTCACCGGTGAGCGATTCTTAGCGTGGGCCTCTCATCGGACGGCTGTCTCCGTTGATCGATGCTTTCAGTCTTGTATATCTTTCAATGCCTGAAATACTGAACAGATGGCGTTAGCGTTTGACTTTTATAATGTAAAGGTCACCATCTGTCCACGTCTATTTGCAGCCTGGAATGGATATCTGATGGCACCTGAATGACGACTGTTCTGTTCTTTACTAGCTTAATCCTGATGTCTGCGTAGATTCAAAACTCGATTTTTCATATATTATCAATGATGTTTGATGCTGACATTCTTCATATAAATATAAAATCGAGGAATCTTGATGTGTCGGTGAAGAAGAATAATCAGGCTCTACCAGTTGACTTTCATGTGGGCATGCTGAATTTATGTACTTTTAAATAAAGGTTAATATTTTTTCTGTCAGTTGTTCATTAAACAATAGGTTGCCGACTCTATCTTCGTATTCCTGGTCACTTTTTTTTCCTTGGGCCTGCAACGGGGTAAAAGGCCTAATAATAGAAACAAATGATGGAAAAATAATCTTAAACAGATCCTCTGTCCATAGGCGAATAAAAAGCCCTTACTAGATTCTAACCTACCTATTCACTCAGTCAATGTGCTCTCAGGCCCTGCAGGCATATAAAGGAGTTTTATTCTTCAGGAATTTACTCTATAAATTTCTCCCAAATTTTCCATCTTGAGGGGGGACATTTGATTGCATGCTTTTGGTCAAGTTTGGGTAAAAATGTCAGATTTATTTTCTTTCTCAGATTACTGATAGATATCTGCTCTACAGTTTCATTGGTTAAATCTTTTATCTTTTTCAGGTTGTATCTTGAATTTATTTGAAGCACATATCATGACTTTTTGGCCACAGACTAGAAATAAAGGTTTTTCTTATTTTTGATGCTATTCAACGGGCTCAATTGAAGCCCATCCCCTCATCTCCATTGGTTTAGACCAATTGGGTATAAATTTTACTGTCATATTTATATTTTACCACACATTAAATTTTTTTATTCCTTCTACCGATCAAAATCAGTGGCAGTTGGGTATGTAGTATGCCTATTCGTAGCAAGACAGAAAAATATTTAAATACTCAATGGCTTGACATTTGAATCTGATATAAGTAGTCTGCCAAGGCACACTGTCCCACAAAAAGATGGTCAATAGTTTTATCAAACGCAAAATCTTGTACATCAGGTGGAGGATCTGAGTTCCGCTATAGGTGAGCAGGACTTCAATTCCCTAGCTAGAGAAAAATATTGGATTTTTTTTGGACTAATCTCTTTATGATGTGAGCTTTAACCTAATAGACTGAGAAAATAATTTAACACAGACAACGAGTATTCTGGTCAGATCATCTATTTCATTCCTGCTATCAATTCTTTGTTACTGCTGTTGCTGCATTGACATCTACTGTCACCTCTCTTCTGAGATAGTAAAGAACCTTAACTAGAGGCCTGATTAACTCACAGACCAAGGGAATTATCCACTCTGTGCACTGCTCCTTTTGCTCACCTGGAGAAGTCAAAGGTAATTTTCCACATTTGGCGAAATGACTTCTGATCATCTGGGCTCTGCTTGTTCCATGGCCTTTGAATGACGTCCTTGCTTAAGGCTTTTCTACTCATTGGCTTTTACTGTCCCTTGGGATTGTTATACTGCTCCATGGTGTCAAACTCTAGTGAGTTAGGATCGAGCTCATTGTACATGATACAAACCATTTTATCTCTTGTTTTTGTTCCCTTGAGAGATAAAGCTTGGTCTCCAATGTTTCCACTGGAACGAGATCTTTGAGTTCAGCCATTGTCCGATAAGGATAAAGTTCAATTACCTAGAGAAAGAAATGATATCCAGGGGAAATAATGAACTGATTACTTTTTTTTTTTCTTTAACTTACAGGGCACTTTCTATTGAATGCTTTTCTAATGAAGCTCTCCTGTTCACTCTTTTAGCACTCCATTTTTCTTCATTACCTCCCAACTGTCTAAGATTATGGGGTATTTTCTTACTGGGAATCTCTTACAGGTTCTACATGCATGTTGTCTTTTTTTGTTTTCTTTGTGAAATCAGATGCCAAAAACAAGGAACGGACGAGTACAAGGCAAGATGAGCTTGAATGGGTCCAGTATAGAAATAGCATGGATGCTGTGATTATAAAAGCTGGTATGGGTGGGCGAAGAGTACTTGACATAAGAGGCAATCATGAAAAATATGGAGTTCCCTGCGTTGGTGATAAATTGGATTTCTTCTCAGTTTACAGTACAAGTGCCCTGATGAATAGAACAGGCAATATTCAGAGCATATCCCTAGTGGTAAGCTGATTCTTCTTTTTTCGCTAAAAATGCTAAGACATCAGTGGCTATTATCTTTAATTCTTTTGTAAAAGAAAGTTAGCATTCTTTTCTGTCTTGTATATCTCAATATGGATAATAGATTTTTAGACTGGTAGCATCACTTATAAATTCGACTTTTCATCGTTTTCCTATCAATCATGCGGACTTTTCATATTCTAGTTTGCTTGCTGACAACTTCAATGGTCGCTCAACGATCTTTAGTATGGTATTAGTTGGTTGGTATTTCAATGGACGCTTGTGATGATCATGATTATGATCATGATGAAACGGGGTCCCAAAACCAGTGGAAGTAAGCTTCAATGCATGCCTACCCAAAAGTTTATTGTAGCCTAAAAGTTTCGAAAATAATACTTGGGTCTTGACTATCCACCCACAGCATTGTTCAACCATAATAGGTGGGGATTCCTTGAAAGGGTGAGCTCATTGGAGAGATCGCATGTAAGTTTTCTTGGTGATGTACCCTGTTTCTTGTATTCATGCTTCTGGGCCGAGATATGAAGTGAGCATTTTAACTGCTGCCAAAATGGGATTTGCTTCTGGGACAGCAATTTAATTTTCTTTCGTTTTGCCTTTCTACATCACAACTGGAGAATGGGTGTCGATATCAAGGAGGTTAGATATAAACCTCTTGATGGAAGCCAGCTTGGTTTGGAGAGGCCTCTAGAAGTACTCCTTTCCTCCGTTAACAGGTTTCCTCGTTTAGAATCCCAATTCCCAAGAATTTCATGTAGGGCGGAGCTCTCAGGGTCTGCTTTTATCTTGCAGTTTCTAAGCCATTCCGACACCTTCCTCATCTCCACTCGAATGTCACTGTTTTTTTCTAAGCATCATCATGTCGTCAGTATGGCTTCTCACCAAATTGCGTCCCTTGCAGTCTTTCAACAGAGAATTCATTGTTACGGTCATTCTTAGTGTTTTTTGATAGTTCGACACAGCCTATGGATGTTTTCTGATAGTTCAAATGTTTTTATAAGCTCTTAGATCCAATCTTACTTCCTTATAACAGTAATGTTTCCTTGATAACTCCCCTTCGTGAGCTTCATTCATTTGTTTCTGAGATAGGTAAGGTAGTCATCACTGGTAGCTTCATTTTTCAGCTGAGAAGCTCTTGGAAGGTTGACGCACCAAAGTGAGCCTTTGGAAATAATTCACCACTAAAATTAGTTTAGACGTTGGGCATTATCAGTTTTCGTGCTATTATCAGATTATTTTTCTCTTCTAAACGTTGATAATTTTATCCAGTGCATTTAATTGAAGGTTCTTCAAACGTGATCGGATCTAATTAAGAAGCTTATGTTTCCAATTCCTGCGTAGTGACGAACTGAAGGGTTTTTAGGGAAACGAACTGAAATACATGTTCATTGGCGTGGACGACACTATGGCTGTCGGATTGCGTGGGCCCTCGAACCTATTCGGTCATCCAACAGACTCGATGATTCAAACCCTGGATGCAGAGCTTCGATACTGGGATGCCAATCCTCTGGCGTTGACCGCGAAGATTGTTTTTGGGCACTTTCCAATCTCGTTCACTGCTTCTTCCAAGACCGGGAATCGTTATGAAGAAGTATTCTCGAGAAGGTCAGTCTCTGCATATCTCTGTGGGCATCTCCATGCCAAGTTTAGTAGCCAGCTATGGAGGCCACATGTGGTTAAGGGGGTGGGTGATTCCGAGCCGAAGATGGAAAGAAGTCGGTTTTGGGAATGGGAACTGGGAGACTGGAAAGAATCCAGGTTGATGAGGATCGTCGCAGTTGACCGTGGCAACGTAACATTTCTAGACACCAAAGTTAACCCCGGGCTTGAAGATGATCATTTCCCGACTACCATCCTCATAACGTATCCCGTTGACTCAAGAAGCATGTCTCAGATGAGAGAGGATGGCCGGGTGGTGAGGAAGGATATCGATGCACTTGTCTTCTCTCTCTACCCAATCCGCAATGTGACAGCCAAGGTATACGATTCCTCAAGGGGTTACAGGCCAGTGGAAGAGATACCACTCCGGCGTGCTACCAATTCCCTCTCATCACAGCCACTGTTCTCTGCCAAGTGGAATGCCGAGAACTACAAGAGCCCTTCTGCCGACCGCTACTTCCTACAGGTGTTTGTGGTAGACGGCGATGGGAGGGAGACTACCAGTATACTGAGGCCATTCTCAGTCGAAGGGAGGTTTGCTCCATTGCCCACAACATGGTTAGCCTATTTAGCCCTCTATGTCCCCTGGGAGTCTCTCTATGCAGTCCTCCTGTGGAGTAATATCAGCTTCCTCACAGCACTCCTGCTGCTTCCTAGAGTGTTAATTCTTTTCATGGAGCCGCGCAGGCCCTATCAGAGCCAGGTTCTCTCAGCTTCTCTTTCTTCCTCCGCGGGTCGGAGGAGGTTGTATTCTTGGCCGCTGTGGTTCTTGGTGGAGGGCGAGGAGCGGAATGCTGTGGCCTTTTATGGGCATTTACCTGGTACATTTGCTGTCCTTCCCTCGGTTCTGGGCAAATGCGGCATCTGTTGATGGAGATTTGGGGAGAATGTCGGCCTTTGGGTGGACGATGGAGCCTTCTGCTTGCCCCATCAAGGAGGAGAAATCAGGCGTGCCCGATGTAATAACCATCACCCTGCCTTTCATGTATCTGGTTGTTACCCCTCTGCTGCTCATAATTCACAGCCTGTTTGCCGAAAGATCTGCATTCTATTCAAAGAAACCCAGTGGGGGAAGACCAGACTCAGGCGCCTCCGCAATGGTTTCCCAAAAGAGTAATCTTGATCGGGAAAGATGGGTGAGGATGGTGATCTTGTTGGCATGCGTGATCTTTGCTTGCATTCATCTCAAGGTGATTATGATATATTATTAGTAAGTCTTTTTGGTATTTTTTAAATTTAATTATTTTTATTATATTAACTTTTACCCTTTGATCCAGACCCTTATCGCCATAGGAAGAGCTTATGGGATCCGTGAAGTTGCACTGTCTCCCGCCCTGTGCTGGGCGCCGCCGATCTTCCTGGCAGCGGCCATCCTTCTTAGCCGGTAATGAGAACTGCTATCAGCTTCGGATGTGTATGATCTTTCACGTGTCAAACTGATGAAAGTGTAGCTGACGAGCAGAAAAAGTCAACCCCACCTGAAGGCTGATGGCGGGCACTCGTGAACAAGGCTGAGACTAAATTTTGCATGGCACAATGCTTGTAGCCTAGGGGGTTCACACCTCCACGGCAAATTGAAGAGCAGGATTTGCTAAGGTTGAAGGTCACAATTATACAAGGGTTGACATTTACACAAAAATTGAAGAATCATATCTGCAAGTGGTCGACACTCGCAGTAACCATTAGACTATAGGGTTGACTGTCAGCATTCCCTATGGTTGACGCTTTATGGATTAAATGGGCATAAATCTCAACTTTATAGCGTGGAAAGTATGTAAAAATTATGATTTTTAAAGCTATTAAGATGGATGTGTTGTATTATAGATAATCTCCCTTGATTAGCAATAACAATACCACATAATGAGATTATAGATATGGCCTTGGGAATCCACAGTTCCGGATCTAGGAACATATTCTCTTTACAATCTTTGGAGATCTTGTGAGTTCTTAAATTTGTTTCCTATTGTGTTTTAAAAAGCTTGCTGATCGGACAATGCTTGATACAACACAAAAGGTATGATTTATACCCTCAAAAAGCTAAATTGCAATCCACTAAACTTAACTGCGTGGATACTTGGGAGGGAGGCTTGGGACTGGATATGATCTGGGATTAAAGTAAGCCATCATGGAGTATCAGTTTCTCCTATGATTTCTTTTGATTTATAGTATGATAGCTTTACTTTTGCACCAAGTTTACATGGTGAAACATTTTCAACCATCTTGTATAATATAATATCTGACTTCAACCTTCAAAATAAGTAGTTCGTCCACACAATGAAGTGCTCCCATTTAATTTCCAGGTACCATGCACCCTCCTCCATCTAGTCTCCAAGCCGTATGGAGGCCCTCTTGGAAATTCACGATTCCAAAGAACAAAATAGGGATCTTCAATCAACAAACCCAAGGTTAGAAAAACCATCCAAATTGGGTGAAAATATGAGCATTGATGGAGCTTAGGTTCCCTCACTTTAGATGATTGGACCACCTTGGATGTGAAGGTAACATGATAAAAAATTGCAAACATAACATGATAAAAGCCTGCTCTTAATGATTCGAAAATTCCATATGATTGTAAGAGAGATCTAGGTATCTTTTGAGAACTTTTTACCTTGCCAATAATTAGATTTTGTTCACCAATGACTAACATTCACCATAACAGCTATATTTTGTCTCCACATATAACGAGGGCTTGACTTAAAATTAGACGTATAAAAAATAAAACTATGTGCATGTTTTGTTAATAGAGGTCACCTCTTGAGATTCACTTCTACTATTTAAGATACAATGCAAGGAAAAAAATCTACAAATTTTACAGTAATATTTTACCATTTATGACATCATCATGATACGATAACTCATTGGTTCTCTACAAAACTCAATCACTCAACATCTCATCATCATAAGAATTTGTGGACATATAATCAACAAGGTGCTCCTGTGATATACTCCACCGAAGTACTCTCTCTGGCATACACCATGGTAATAGTGGTCAACCATCACACTTGGCCGTTCAACAAGACTCATCAACAGTTGATGCAGTAGCATCAGTCGAGTTGTCAACTCTCGCTTTTATGTTTTCATCCAATTCTTCGTCCAAAATCTCCAGGGCCCGAGAGCAGTACCCATCATAAGGAATGGTGGCTGATGAAGAGACGGGGAGTGGGGTAGGGATCCAAAAAAATGCCGAAGATCGGCCTAAGGACATATAATTGCCATTGTGCTCAAGATTAGCCGATTTCTACGTGCTGTATGGACGCCATATAATGATACCCTTTCATTGTAGATCAGAAATAATATAAGATTAATGATCGAATTGGAAGCTGAATGATGTCTCAGCGGACTTTTAGTGGAGATTCACTGTTTTTAATGCGGAGAATAGACTCACAATTAATCCGAGAAAAGGGTAGATACCGTAGAGCCATGTCCGAAATCCTCCCAACTTCGGTGTGTTTCGTACCGCGGCATCTCCCGTTGCACCACAGACTGATGCCTCACACTTACCCTCTTGGGACATGGGAACTAGAAGCTCTCTCTCTCTCTCTTCCTGGCCTTTCTTTCCTCCAGTTTCTCTCTCTATCTAATCCCGTTATTCTTCCCGTGAGTCTTGTATCCTTTTTCCTGATTGTTCTTTCTTAGAGCTTCTCTCTCGCTCTATTCATCACTCACTCGTACCAGCAGCTCTCTCACGACCGAATATATCCGAGTATCTGAAACTGAAAGGAAATGGCAGAGAAGTGAAGAACATAACTATTAGCTTCCCTATCGTATCAACTGATGAGGCTGACTCACACTTTTTCTCTCCGACCTTGGACTCAAAGTCCTTCACAAAAACTGGTAAAACCTAACTTGAGAAGAGATCCTGGCTCTCCTATCTGTCGAAGAGCCAATGGCGTCCTTGTCGCCGCTTAAAGGGAAGAGGTCGAGCTCCAGCGCCCTGGGCTTCTCCCTAAACGCTACCACGGAGGCGGCGGCGCTGTCGTTGTTGACCAGAACCGGCCGCTGGAGCCCAATCGGGGGCTGACAGGTGGCCTTCTCCCCCGTCCAGCTTTGCTGCTGAGGGTGGTGCAATTGAAGCCATGGGTAACTTGGAGATTTCTGCGAAGATGACAGAGGAAGATAGCGTCCAGCAACCTATTCATGAAGTGGGAACCCACCTCCTATACAGAAAACAAAAGGCAAGAGTGTGGAGGGGGGGAGGGAGGGAGGAAAGAAGGTCAAGAGAGAGAAGAGAAGAGAGGGAACTAGAAATGGAGTAGCACCTGTTCTATTCTGGCAGGTGCAGCATCATCAGCGCCAGTCGCAGAGGAAGCAAGACTAATGCTTTGCCCAGATTTATGCGTGAGGATACCTGCCGGCGCTGCTGCACCACCACCAACTTCAGACAAAGATCAACGAACATGAGAATATTTTCAATTCCTTCATCAAAATGACAGTAAAACAAAGAAGAAATAGAAGAAGGAGAAGAACAATGTCATCGATATCGAGAGAAATCAGGAAGAAGCAGAGGAACAACGACCACAATAGAACAAGGAGGAGAGTAAAAGCTTGTGACGGGGGTGAAGTAAAACATAATAATTGGGAAAGAGTCGGAGCAAAAGACGAAGGGCAAGGAGAAGAAGAAAACAATGATGAATTTGACGATTAGGAGAACACGAAAAAGATAATAAGCAGGATGAAGTGCACGAGGAGAAGAAAAGGATGACGACGATAGTGGACGAGGTGCGAGTCGTTCGGATTCATGTTGGCGTTAGAACAGCACCCAGATCCTGTCGGTTGGAATTTTCCGGAGGGCTATCTGCCTCAAGCTGCCGGCGCAGCCGCTGGCGCTCCCTCGCCTTGTGATTCTGGAACCAGTAGAATACGTTCTTCCCCTCGATCCTGCCGTAGCGGCGGAGCTCAGCGGCGATAAGCTGTATCTGGTGCGCCGGCGGCGTACGTGTTCCCCTTTTGTAAATCTCCTCCAGCTCCTTGAGCTGCTCCCTCGTGGGGTTCCACCTCGACCCCGATCGATGTTTCTGCTGATCCGCGACATTCTTCACTGTTTAAACCCATTAGCACTGACAGGAATAGGGTTACTTACTAATTCATAGGCCTCATCCAAAGTCCTGAGAAAACTTACAGCAATGATTATTGGTTGGAGGGTGACTCCTCCTCTGAGGCATAATGTGATAGATGTAGGAAGACAAGCCAGCAGTAGCGAGCATCCGGAGCTTCCGGATACGGAGGGGATCCGATGAGCAGTTTGCTACCATGGACATTTTGTGGGAAGGAGTCTGAGAAGAGGAGAAAACTCAGACTGTGGGAGTGACGGATTTAGTCCGAAGAAGGCGGTTCAATTTTATCGAGCGCAGATATCTGTCGATCAAAGTGTTCTTCTCAACTTGAGCTGCCTAAAGAAGGAAGGAGAAGCGTAGGACTAGCAGAGAGAGCCGAGAAACGAAGAGGTGCCGGTGGCTTGGAATTTTGGATATCCATCGGGAAGTTCGCTGTAACAACGACGTGACGATCATGGGGAGTCGATAACACGTACCACCAGTATCTGCGGGCAGTAGCAGCCCTGCAACACCTCTCTCTGTCTCTCTCCGTGTCTATCAATCTCTTCGCTGTCGTAAACGTGTTATACTCATTGTGGATGCTTTGCCCCCGTCCCACCATAACCCGACCTGTACCTTTCAAGCCTGTAGTAAATCCCAAGGGTCGCAAGGGGGCCGAACTGAGGCTCCTTGTCTTCTTCTCCTGCTTCCTCTCACCTGCATAGTCCACGCATCAGGGGTCTCCCCCCCACGCATCAGCTGTCCCACTGTGGCGCTCTCTGTAGCATGCAAACAAACGACGATTAAATGCCCAATGCAGATCCAGCATGTTCTCGGTTCGGGTGAGGAAAGCGTTACAGTCGTCTCTATAGTTTATTTACTGACTACATGTTCATATATGGATATATATGGCAAGATTTTTGTTATTAAGTTTTGTATTGATATTTCAATTTGTTTAAATTTCTAGTGAAAGAAGAACGTGCCAATCTTGACATTTATTAAACCAAATGTTATCTAAATATTTTGAAACAATTAGTTACTTTAATATGCCAATGGTTAATTCTTATCTGTAACACTTTCACCCGAAGAGGGATTCAAGTTAAATATCTTATTAGTAATTATTGATCATGATTTTACAGGAAATGGATGTAGGTACTCAGAACTAAGATTTTTAGAGCAGGTGAATTGGTGTGCATCTTAAACCAAAAGTCCTCACTTTTTTTTTTAATGTTATGGTATAAATTATTCAATCAAATTTTGAGTTAATAGGCTAAGTCAGTAACATTTTGATGATTTTTAGATACTAAATTGAAATCAAGAAATTGATGACATTAGATTGGCAGTTAATTAGAGAATGAAATCTCAATGATAGCTATATGTATTGAGGGGCATTATAATAATTCCACATGATCTAAAAGAAAAAAATATTGATGATTTTAATTATAGGAAATATAATTGATCAATTTAATTCTAATCATGACTAAAAACACGAAAGACATGTGGGTATAAATATTATAAGAATTATGTCATTATTTTATGCATGAGCCTTGACATTTGAATTTTCTATATCAATGGCTTCAGCAATGTAGACATATGAGCAGTCAATCAAAAAACAACATAGGAAATCATCAAGGTTTTGAATTGATATTGATTTTATACGATTAATGTGTATTTTTAAAATTTGAAATATAGAAGTAGAGTGTGACAGATTTAAGACCATTAGACAACTATTTTGAGCCAAGAAGCCCAAGGATATAAAAAACCATCTTGCCCCTTTCTAGATAATATTTGGCAAAAGGTTTCACAATCAAAAGAAAGTCACGAAGCAAATAAAAGAAGTTTTCAACTCTAGCACTCCTCAATATCTAACTCATTCATATTTCAATCTTAGTAAGCTTCATGATCTTTGAAACTCTTCCTCAAGCATCAGAAAACAAGAATTGAAATCAAGTTCATATTAATTGAAATTATGTTCTCACATTCTATTATTAAACATTATTTGTATTTACTGCGGTCATGTACCTACGAGGTGTATGGCAATTCGACTAGTGCCTATCATGCACTTGATCAATGGACTAGCCCCTATGATGAGTGATGTTAGTATTTAAGCACACATGATGTGCTTGAGTAGAAGGCCTGCACATGTCGTGTGCATGCTGGCTGATAAGTGTTTGTGGTGTGCTTAGCCAATTAGTTTGACTCATGGTAAGCTCAAAACTTTCTCATACAGCTGTGGTGTACTAAATATAAAGTGAAACACATGGTGTACTTACGTCTAAATGAAGGTTTCCAGAACTGTTGCTTTTAATATAGATATGTAGACTCAAGAAATTTATAATGTAAGGGGGAGCTGAGCCCATTAGTCAACTGTAATCATAAAGTGTGGTTAGCGAAAAATCTAAGATTGATTAACTTGAGAAGTGAACATAGACCTTGCAAGTTGAATCATAAAGAAAGAAATTAAAGAGATAAAGAATTTCAAAATTAGAACAATTAAAAATTAATAATAATTAGAAATCAATGCAACCCCCTCTCTTGGTTCATCGAGTCATCTAGGGACTACTATCAAGTATCTATCTTGTTACAATAATGTCAAAATAGTTCAAGTTCACAACTAAAAAACTTCAATTTTATTAATGCAATGCCTTGCCTCTATATAAGTTTTTTGTCTCACCTCCTTTAGAATAAACAAGTAGCCATGCCTCTAGGTAAGTTTTTACAAGACCTTGTAGACCTCTAAAAAGGTTTTTACACTAGATTATTCTTACCCATTTGTCTATTTATGAAAAATGATGAGATGAATAAATCAATATTAATGATTTTTTTTGTTTATGTTATTTACGTATGTTAGAGGAGGGAGTGACAATGCATGGGAGAATCATATAATATTTTCAATATTTTCAGAAAAAAATAAGGAGACAAAATCATCAAAATAACATGCAAAAAGTAAAAAATGAAGCCATAGAAATCTTTAAATTTTGAATTTTGAGAGCAACAAGGAATGAATTATACTTCCTTGATCCCTCAAAGTTTTGAGAAGAGAGAAATGATGGAAGATGAATGAAGAAAGGGGGCTATACTAAGAGAAATAGAGAGAAGATATCCTAGAATTTATTGATCAATTTCAGAGAAACTAGGAAACTTTCAAGGACAGTACAATCTAACTCTATTTTACTCAAATAATATAATATCGAGGAATGTGTAGTAAAGGGTTGAAAACTACAATTTATTTTGAGGGGTGAAATCAAGTATATTTGGAGGGGTGCAATGACGACTTCCACTATAGAATATAGAAAATCAAGTAAAATCATCAAATATATCCATAAGATCAACTATATTTTCTTTTCATACATCTGATTTGAGACAAAATGTAGAGATAATTAGGAGTGTCAATAATATTAGAGGGTAGCACCTCTCCAACCCTTTGTCAATGAACAACACAATTACATTAATTAGGTTCAAAAGCATACTGATGACATTACTAAATATTAATCAATTATCATAGTTTATTTTATTCTTTTGAATTTTCTCATTTAAATAGGTAGAGGGATGAAATTTTACCAGAACAAATCACTTCAAGTAGACACATGCCATCAAGTTTGATAGCTTGTTGATTAATACTCATCACTAGATCTTTATCAGTCAATGCTTGAGATCTATTCAGTTTTGATAGTTTGATGATTAACACTCATTAAGTTGGCAATACTATTTAAACGTAAATAAATACTTCTCTTGAAAAAATTGGAAATTGTAAGTGACTTTAAAATTCTCTATAGGTTTACTATTGATAAATTATGAGAAGTGACTTAAAGAATAAAAATGATAGTATTAGTATTTGATTTCTTCATGAAAGATCTTGGGAATATTTTTCTATTAAATATTTGGAGGACAAAGAAAATGCTACTTTTTTTATCACAAAGATAAACACTTTATTAAATGGCACATAACAAGGTTTATTATGCTCACATTGATGATTGTCGAGATGTAATGCCAAAAATTGCCTACTAAAACTTGTGTGTAGGGAACTACACACATAGTAACTTTTGGTTTGTATGGTATCATTATTTTTTTAGTAGGCAACAAAACATTCTCTCAAACATCGGTGATTTTTGTATCCAGAAATTTTCTATGATTACTTACTTTTCCATGTAAAATTAGCATTTCTACTTCTTCGTTTACCATTTTTCCCATTGCTTTGATCTTATTTTGACTCTTATCTAGTGGAGTTGTCTATATTATTCTAATATATTAAACCTTGTCAAACTTACATTGATTCATATCATATGTTTATGCAAGATAAGTTTCAATGGTTTGATCACCAAATTTATTTCTGAACTTAAACTTAAAATCATTTGTAGAAAGATAAAGATATCCCTATGTCCTTCCCTACCTTTGATGGATTTAGACTTAGGAAAGAATTGCTCTCACATCTGAAATGATGATTTTTAACCAAATTCTGCCATAATCCACCTTCTTATGTCCTCTCTCTCTTCATATGCATACTGTTCCATCTATAAAACCGATCTATGGTAGGTACATATCGCACTTGCTCCATTTGAGGGTTACCTATGTTGGAGGTATCCTTCATAATATCTCAGTCCCATTCTTAGGTGTAATCATAAGGAACTAGGAAATTAAAATATGAGCAATAGACATTGAGCATTAGTTTTACAAGATTACTTAATTTTTTGAAATATATTTATTTATCCAAAAAAATGATCTTATTCAATTAAATGCAGAAATAAGTTATCATACATAATAATAGAAGATTTATATAAACAACTTCCAATTTCAGTAAACACAGATTCAAAACTCTATTGTCCTTTAGTAGAGAGGAGAAATCAGCTCTTGACTTTGACATTATATCGATTTGATGTGATTACCTTAAAACTTTTTGTTACATTTTATTGTGGCATTAAAACCAAAGTAAAGGAGTTCATTAGACTATCAATGTAGTATGGGTTAAGGGTAGTGTATATAATCCTCAAACTGAATCAAATTCATTTCATTTGATAAAAAAAAATATATTAGAATAAATTTCTAGAGAATCTTCAATTTAAAGAGTCATTTAAAACTTGATGGATTTATTTTTCAGATTAAAATTCCCTAATTATTCCATTAAGAAATTAGATTCTATACATGAATTTTGTGCCAAAATATGTCTAGAAATACTAACAATATGAAAGGATAGAATTTAGCAATCAAGGGTACCAAACAAACCATGTAAAAAGATAATTTTTGTGTATGCAAATAGACATTCATGATAACTTTTGGGCTGACATTTTGATAAAATAGCATGTACCTGATCATCATTATAATGACCCCAAAAAATGAAACACCAAAGAAAATGCACCAAATAGTGCAAGAGAGAAAATTAGAGATAGTGTAGAAATCATGAGCTACATTCAAAAATCTTATTATAACTTCATACAAATGCATGTTTACTTGCTTTAATTATGGAGATTACAGATGTATATCTATGAGAGTATATAATGCATTCAAGTCACAAGCACAATCAAGATAGTGGGAAAGATATTCTCGTGAAGCTATTCTTGTGGTAGTTATTTGTATAAATTATAGTGTTAAAATGCTTTAAGAACTTAGTGGTATACAAAATAAAGAAACTCATGGAAGAATTGATATAGGGATCACAAAACTACTTGAGTTGGTGTAGCATGCTGATATGTGTGGCCTATTGTTGTGTATTATCATTTAATCTATTTAAGATCATATTTATTTTTAATAAGAAATGACAAAATCATATGTTTGGAGTTTACTACCCATAAACGAATTAGTACTTTGTCTAAGAGCAATCCTTTATGTTAGGAATAGCTTTCATTGATGAGTAAATCATATGACAACAGATGTGAAAACCAAATTCGATAAGCAATTTTCACCCATTATGGGAACGATTGCTAAAATAGTCAAATTATGAAATCTTATTACAAAAAAAAATGACTCTTGTTGCTTATAGCCATTGATTCTAAAGTATGAAAATTATATATTGACCTCTAATATAAAATGAATCATGAAAAATTGTTGTCTTAATGATAAACATAAAAGCTTTTTATTGAGCTAGAACACCCAGACTTTTGATGGAATATCAACAATTGGTAAAGTGGCACCTTTGATGCATTAAAAAGTTTTCACGTAGGAACTTTATTGACTAAATATTTAATATTTGACATATGTTTTACATGCATAAAAAATGAAGACATATGTACATTCAGATTTCTTAGTTTTTTAATTATTACTGTCCTAAAAGGTCTACAAAATACTCTCAAATGTTAACATCTAGAATAGTTAAATAAAGTCTTTGCTTCCTTAATGAAACTGAAAATCTATCTCATGGAAGAAACGAAATTTTCAAATAAAATAGTTACAAAGAAGCTTACCTATTTAGTCATCACTCATGAACTAAGTTTGCAATGAAAAACTTGATGGGGTTGATATCTAAAAGAAAGTGAGTGTTTATTGACCATGACGTTTAAAAATAGTTCTATGATGATAGAATGACTCTCATGTCAATAAAGTTTCTAAAACATCCGAAGAAGAAATGTTCTATGGAGGGGAAGGAAATGTCTTTTAAAAAAATTATGTGATTAGGAAAATTTAAGTGTTTTCTTTGATGCTTAGAAATAAGAGATATAAACATTATCCTCTAAATATACTTTTGATGAAGTATTTATTACTTATCAAAGTAAAGAATCAAATAAACTAACAACAAAGACAATCATATGCTATAAAAATGAATACAATGGTTTAAAGAACTAGATGGTTGTAGAAAACCTCAAGAAGACTCATTAGACTAAGGAAAAAAAGTCTGGTTTGAAAAATAAACAATTTTATAAGAGGTAAAAAGAATGGAGTCTATATCCAGCAAAAGCTGACCCATGAAAATATAATTTAATGGAATCAAATTTAACACTATTGAATTGAATAAATCATATTCATTAAAAATAAAATTTTGAATCAACGTATATAATATTTATAATAAAAAATTATATACAGAAAATTTGAAACTTTTATGTCTCAATTACCTTTTTTGTGCAGACATGAATCTAATGTTTATATATGACAGCATGATGAAACCATGTAACCATCAAATTTACCGAATTTCATATATCATCAATGCATTAGAAGAAAGTAAATGTGATTATTTTTAGGAATGGAAGAACAATGTATCTACTACTGTACCAGTTAGAGTTGTTTGTATTAACTTTTTCATCTAAATAAAAAAAATTGTATATATGGTGGTACATAATTTTTTTTAAAATGAAATTAAAAAATGGCAAAACTACCATGAAATGCCACTTATATAATAAGAGATGAAACCTGAATGTTAGAACATAGAAAATGTGAAATATGGTTTACTATATGTGATGGTCAATCCTTTTATTGTTTTGTCACCTAGGAAAAAAGTGTTAAGAGCTAAAGATGAGAAGAGAATCAAAGAAGTCAACCCAATGCTCAAGGTTCCATACTAAGGTCAAAATATGAATTGCCAGCATAAACAAGGCATTAAATAGCTATATCTGAAGGATCATTTCTTGATGCATGAGAGTGGTCGACACCAGCAAAAGGTCAACATGTATATTCCCCAAAATCAACACTACATAAGAAAGCCAAACTATTTGTTTTTCTATTGATATAAGGATGGTTCGTCTAAAAAATGTGCTTCCTAAAAAGATAGAATTCTTCCATATAGGAGATGTTGGTGGCTTTAAAGTTTATAAAATATATTAAAGAAGCACTTTAATCAATGAAAATGGATTCATTTAGCTTTTAATGATAATCATCTTTTAAATTTTGAGAAAATATTAATGGTTTAAAATTTTAATATTTCACAATTAAGATAAAATTCTTACATACCATTAAAGAGTAAACCCTACCATGAGCTTGAAACTAGCACAAAATTACTCACAAACTAGAAGTTAGTAAAAGAAATAAAAAAAGCATTCAAAAGTTATACTAATAATAAATTCATGAAAAAATAAGTGTCAAATCATGTTTAAGAGAAATGTTAATTCAACTCATTTAATTCTAATATTCAACCTAAGTTGATAAATTTAGCTTTAAGATACCAGACTTAATAAAATAAGTTCCTAAAAAAGAAAACCCAATTTGAGAGGAGTGCTTAAAAATAGTTCTTAAATTAATCTAAAGGTATTAAAAATAATGTAGGATTAAATGCACATGAACATATTCAAGGTAGTGGAACTGATGTTGAAGAAGACTATGGTCATATGCATAACTTGGATAATATTTTATTTTTCTTACATTTTCTTAGTGTAAAATTTTCAAACCATTGATCAAATATATGCTGAATAAATATTTTAATGATATTATAATTAAATAAAATATCAATGAAAAATATATATAGAACATCATAGATTATGAAATAGAATATTGTCTAAACTAAGAATAAATATTAAAAACCTCAAGTTTTATCTCACAATCAGACATTTGATAGAACTTCTAATCAAATTCCAAGACACAGTCCACCCTTGATTGCTTATGGTTTTGGTATTTCTGAAAGATTATGAGGCAGTTTATGAATACTAATTGTTCCTTGAAAATTATTTTTGATTAACAACACATCATGTCTAAGGTTTATAGACTAGAGTTTGTAATTTATTGATGTATTTTGTGCGTAAAAAATGTAAGTTTTATTTCTACCTTTTTTGTGCCTTGAATTCTACGAGGAGAGAATAATTGGCTTGCTATCTTCACCTTTTTAGTTTGATTTGTTTCGTTGAGAATTTAAATCCAATACATATATATATATATATATGGACAACCATCGTAAGCTACATTTCAAAAGATAATTAAAAAAACTGATAAAACCATAAATAGAATAAAAGAGTGATTATATCTTTCATTTTTCTAGCTAACATTCAACTAGATATTTGCATTATGTTTTCTATATAAGATTTTAAAGGTATATTAGATAATGTATTAATTAATGTAAAAGAATATTTACATGTCTCACTTCCACAGGTAATTTATAATTTAACATAAAAAATATGAACTAAATTGAAACCCTAAAAGAACATGTTTATTTTTTCCAAGAATCCATAAAATTAAAATTCAATTGCTTCATCTAGACTTGGTGTTGAAAATAGTTTGATATAACCAGTTTGTGATGAAGTTCTATACACTAGTGCCTGAAGATTAATCTTGGTGAGAATTAATGGTTAGAGCACATGCTTGCTCCTTTGGAGCTTCTAATGCACTTGAGGAGACATGTTGATAATAAACACTCATATTATGCTTTGATATCTAGTAAACATAGTGAAATCCCTCGAGGTAAATATTTTTTAAGCGGTTACCCAAGGCCCCAATGAGACATCCCAGAAATAGGAAAATAACCTCTAGTGATTTATTATTATTTGCCTAGCAAAGTGACTTCCTTGCAAAAAAAGGAACATTATTGTACAAGACCTTTTCCATAACTACTAAAAGAGACTTGCAAGCACGCAGCATCTTTGAGCTTCATGGATTTGGTCTCAATATATGAAAAAAAAAACAAGTGATAAAAATTAATTCTTGCTAATATATACGCAGGTCAATTTGATTCATATATATAGAGCCTGATGATATTGTTTCACGCTATTATTTTTAATTTATGAAATGGCATCTCACTCCTGTCATGTACAGGAAACCTCGTCTTCTTCCTCAAGGTACCCGCTTCGTCTTCGGAATTCTTCCTTGGCGTTCTTTATTGTGCAACCCGCCCATCAGCAAATAAAAGATCATCATCTAAAGAAGGAAATCATGTAGACAAGAAACCTCTTCTGTCCATTATTCCTCATTGATTTCCGATATTCGTACAATGTCTCCCGTGTTTCAGCCCACCAAAAGCCGAAAACTGATTGAGGAGCAGCTGAAATTCTCCATGGTTGAGTCAACTTATCCGATTCAGGTCAATTTTCTTACCCTCTCATGGCTACCCTTCCAATATCTTTGAAACAACCGACTCCACAACTTGAACAAATAATTTCCACAGTTGGAAGTGGGGGGGGTTGGGCAGGGAACATAGGGAAAACGATTTAAATCGTGAGTTCTATCTGCCCAGGGTTTCCTTTTCCTCATATTAACGTACCACAGTTATATATGCTTATTGTTAATGGTTGCCATTTATATACTTTCCACCTTACCATATAACCCAAGGAAGCACATTTAGATGAGGATGAAACCCATCTGTGTTTTCAAGCGAACGAAGTTTGGTCTTTATGTAAGATTTTTACTGCAATCTCTCCTGATATCTAGACCCATAGCCGTCAAGGAAATAGGAGCAGTTCTCACGCTTTCTCTCGTCCAGAAGAAGGGCCCGGCCTTCTGGCGACGAGGTGTGAAGCTAAGCTCTGTAAGTTTAAGGGGGTATTACTGTAAAAATCGGTCGATTTCTTGACTGCTACGTACGTACAATAGGGCTCCTTCTCCCTCGCCGCTTCGCTCTCCTGATATGGACGCCCGCATTTAATGCTGTGTCCCTCAGGCTGACGACAGCCTTCCCCTGCGAGAATCATTTCCTCTCTCTCCATCTCTATCTAGCTCTCTCTACATCTCTCTACATCTCTCCTTGGGAAGAACAGACGATGCACAGGATTTTTTCTTGTCAGCGGGTTCAATGCATTTACAGTGTTTGTACTTTTACCCCTCGCCATATTTCCTTTTCATCAGCTGACGTCACATTATAAGTTCAAATTCATGGTTGACGTATAAATAATCTAAAGATTTGGTTCTCCTGACACATGAAAATTACGATTGTACCCGCAAGAGCCGTCCAATGACGAAGAAACCCCTCTTCGTTGATGTCATAACTGTACGGATCAGTTATTCGAGTCAAATTTACGAGACACGAGTCAACTCCATTCTAAGAACTGGAGTTGACCTGCCACGCCCCAAAACCCTAAAATGCACTGACGACTATTCAATAATCGCCCTTCATTTCGAGGGTTTGAACAAGAATCGATCGGTCAAAGGGTAAACTTTTCGCCGTTTTCTAGGGTTTTAAACCGAGAAAAGCTATCTTTTTATTGAAACCCTCCCTATAAAATACTGTGATTTGATCCTCGTGGTTTAGGCTCGTCTATTGAAGGTGGCAGGTAGTCTCTTGGTGTCTATGCTTTAATAATAATTATCTACGGGTATTATGAAAATATTTTCTTTTAAAGGGACCAAAAACTAAGACGGCCCTCGCACGCTGAGGATCGCACGTGCGGAAGCGGTGGGCCCTCCCTAACAGCCTTCTGGCTGGAACAAAGGCCTTGAATGCGGCTACGCATGTGACCGCGGCGGAATATTTTCTCTCTCTTCTGGCACTTTCTCTCTCTAACCCCTCCATCCCATCTCTCTCTCTCTCTCTCTCTCTCTCTGTGTGGAACTACTGCGGCAGTCACTCTGTGTCAGAAAATTGATAACCCGTTGTCTAATACCTCGGCCCAGTAGCCTAGTTTACTTACCCCCCCATACATTATTGGTAAATATCCCCCCCCCCCCCCTCTCCCTGTTCTACATCTCTCTATCTCTCTACCAGCGACCTGTCAGCGCTCGACCAACCCTCACTGCTTTCACGCCTCTCGAGGCCACCATGGCCGTCCACTGAGCTCCCACCCCACTCCCTCCGCTGCCTTTATCTTCCTCCTCCCCCACGTCCCCTCCCTAACACCCACATTGCAGAATGGAGCTCACCCAGCTGCTTCTCCTCTTCCATGGTACCCCCAGAGCCCCCATCTCCCTCTCTCTCTCTCCCTCTTGCTTTCTTTCATTGACGAGTGTGGCGCATTTTGCAGCAGCGGCGGTGGCGGCGCTAGTTCTCACCGGCGGCGCAGCGGAGGCGGCGACGATGGCGATCTACAACCGGTGCTCGCACCCGGTGTGGCCAGGCATCCAGCCGAGTGCCGGCAAGCCGATCCTTGCCCGTGGCGGCTTCGGGCTCCTCCCCAACCAGGCCTACACCCTGCGCCTGCCGGCGGGTTGGTCTGGCCGCCTCTGGGGCCGCCAAGACTGCGCCTTCGATGGCGCCGGCAGGGGCCGCTGCGCCACCGGCGACTGCGGCGCGGGCCTCTACTGCGAGGGGGCCGGCGGCGCCCCGCCCGCGACGCTGGCGGAGATCACCCTCGGTGGAGAGCAAGACTTCTACGACGTGAGCCTTGTCGACGGGTACAACCTTGGCATGGCGCTGGCTCCCGTGCGCGGGCGCGGCGGGCGGTGCGCGGCCGCGGGGTGCGCGAGCGACCTGAACGGCGTGTGCCCGGCAGGGCTGGCGGTGAAGTCCGGCAAGGACGGGCGCGTGGTGGGTTGCAAGAGCGCGTGCTATGCGTTCCGGTCTGACAGGTTCTGCTGCACGGGGAGCTTCGGCGGGCCGCAGCAGTGCAAGCCGACGGCATATTCGAGGCTGTTCAAGGAGGCGTGCCCGCGGGCGTACTCGTACGCGTACGACGACCCAACGAGCATCATCACCTGCTCTGCCGCGAGCTACGTCCTAACCTTCTGCCCCCGCTCCTGAGCACCCTCTTCCTTCCCTTCGAGTGGTTTGCTGTCATCAGTTCTAGCGTTCTCACTCTTTCCTTCCTCTTCTCTCTCTTGCTCTGCCTCTCCAGCCCAGTTGGGTGGGGGGAAAGGGGGGTTAGGAGGAGTTGAAGACGACAGCGACGGGCGGCTCCTTTTGCTCCGATCTCGATGTTCCCTGGATTCTTGCTGTTATTTTTGTTAGCATCCCTCCGATCTCGATGTGCTTGCTCGTAGAGAGAGGTTTCCTCGCTGTCTTCGTCGAAGAGGAAACGATAAAGAGTAGAGAGAGAGAGAGAGAGAGTGGCAGCGTACCTGGGTTACTTGTACTCCTCTTAATTAATGGAGGAGAGAGAGAGAGAGAGACGATAGAGAGTTCTTATAAGAACTGGGAAGCCTTCGGTGAGTGTGTGGGATGGGGACACGTGGGAGATTGATAGGTGTCAGCCGGTGGATTCCCATGTTGTAGTTTTTTGACTCTTTGCCCCCCAGAAAGTTAGAATTTCCACTCTACCCGTCGTCGGGAAGAAGGAAATTGGAGGCTTCTGGAGCCTCTTCCGACTCTCCCAGCTCTCACTCTCTCTCTAAAATTTACTAAGTGCCTCTCTCCTCCCTCACTAGATTCTCCCTAGCCTTCGCTGTAAGACGACAAAATCGTCTAAACAGACCCTCTATTTAGTAATGCACGCATTGCTAGAGAGAGAATTGATTTAAGGAAGCTGTGAACCCATTAAGAGACCGAGGTCTAAACAGAATCTCTCTAAAATTTAGTACGTGAGCTTCTTTTCTTACCAATAAACCCTGCCTCTCTCTCTCTCTCATTCTCTCTCTCTCCCTAAAACTATGTAGAGCTTCTTTCTAGACATTAAACCCTGCCTCTCTCTCTCTGACTCGATTCTGCCTAGTCTGCGCTGTAAGAAGACCAAATTGTCCACACAGACCCTCTCCACTTCAGTAATGCACCCATTACTAGAGAGAGCGAGAGAGAGAGAGAGTCTTGATTTGAAGCTGTGAACCAACCCATCAAGAGACTGAGGTCTTGTTGATCCTCTCCGACGATGAACCGGCCATCGCCGCCGGCGAGGAATCGGAGGTCAGAATATACGCCACCCACAGGTGGAGGCAGACCAGATACGCCCACGCCGCCACCTTCGCCGCCGGATTCTTCCTCAGAAAGACGGCGCCGGCGGCGAAGACGTCGTCGACCTGCCGAACGAACGACCCCAGCTGCCGCTCGCCGGAGTCAATCTTCGCCCTGATCAGCGGCCGCAGTGTGGAATACAACGCCGCCGGCCGGTTGACCCTACCGCCGGCCTCGATGTCAACCCTCGCCGAACCCTCCGGCGAGTTCTTCCCCTCTTCTTCAAGCAACCTGGATATCGTCTGCAACTCGGACAGAGATAGCCCAGTTAGAAGAAGCTTCCAACTAAAATGGGAAATGGGAAAAATCATGAAGTCAACGGGGATGTGTCGGTTTTCCGCCGCCTTAATGAGTTGACCCATCACTGTGGGGTCAACGGGGTTTTTGTTGTTTAGAAGGAATCCACATATGATGGATTTCAATGTCCATTTATGGTTAATAAAATAAAATTATATCTACGATTGTTCAAAAAGGCTGGGAATGCAAAAAGTTTCTGGTTTCATAGGAAGAATAATCTTCCAGGTAATAATTTTATTTATTCTGGGAATCGTGAGCATTCAGAACGAAGAGGGAAAGGAAAATATTCATGGATATAGACAAGGAAATGGATGGTGGGGGCCACATACCTCTATTCTGAACAGCAAGGTAGCTTTCTCTGAGGAGAGAGACTCGACCTGATGAAAAAGGTCAGAGGGAAATCTGGGTCAGCGCCAAGAATGTTCAGTCAAAGTAATAATGCTAGATCCGGGAAAAAAATATTTTCAAACGACGATTTTAGGGTCTTAGCCTTTAGTTTCGCGAGGACTTCACTGATGATGGAATCATCTCACAGGCTTTACCGCCTTTGGAAAATTGTCAAATAGTTTTCGGGCAGACTAACTCTGCGCTCTCTAAAGTCAACGTTATATTTCTATATTAATAAATGTGGAATCATTCTTAAACCAAATAAATTCACATAGCCTTTGGAAAATTGTCAACAGTTCTTGGGAAAACTGATTCTACCCATCTCTAAAGTCAACGTTTTATTTCTATATTAATGAATGTGGAATCAATCTTAGATCAACCAAATAAATTCACATAGCCTTTGGAAAATTGTCAACAGTTCTTGGGCAGACCAACTCATCCCATCTCTGAAGTCAACGCTTCATTTCTATATTAATAAATGTGAAACCATTCTTATATCAACCATAAAACTGAAATATAGTCATGATCGCACGTTATTTTCTATAATAGATAAAAAAAAATGGTTCTCCAGGCACTGGTGATCTAAATTAATTAAATCAGAGATAGATCTAAAGATTAAAGAAATAGTGACGGCACCTGGGCTTGCTTCTGTATAAGATGATCTGTGAACTGCTCCAGCCTTTTCTTCAGCTCGATCTCCACCTCGGTTGGGTGCAATAATCCCTCTGTCGACTGAATATTCCTTTCCAGACTCCCCACCTTCAAGAGGCAAATGCGGCCAACAAACAAATCAGACAATTAAAGTAAATCGTCTCTCAATAACATGTAAGCCCTTTTTTTAAAAAAAAATCTTTTTGGGAAAGAATTGGGATACTTCAGCAATTTATTTCGAGGAAGAGGTGCAACATCAAGAAAATAAAAAGCATGCAAGATGATGAAAATAGGCTCTTATTGTATCATCACTGGCCCCAACCAAGGGGGAGACAGAGAAGTCAAATAAGCAGGCAAAGTTGCAGCCAAGAAGAACAGGGTCAGAATATCAGCATCTATG
Source organism: Spirodela intermedia (assembly GCA_902729315.2). Taxonomy (NCBI): domain Eukaryota; kingdom Viridiplantae; phylum Streptophyta; class Magnoliopsida; order Alismatales; family Araceae; genus Spirodela; species Spirodela intermedia. Next base: position 4,194,702 of record LR746271.1, read on the forward strand.
ATGATAAATATGTATACATTCAGCTGAATAAAACCCATCCTTTGGATTTTACCAATGATAAAATGTCAACATCCGGTTTTATGGCTCGAATGCTTGCTTGAGAAACAAAGCGTTAACTTTTGATGTCGATGAACAGCTTATGCGACAACAAAGTCTCTAAGTGAACTCTTATTTCGTTGATGGAAAAAGAAAATTGTGACGCCCAAAGCTATCAGAAAAATCTGCACAAGACTAAGAAAAAAAATAAAATTCTAGCGGTTTATTTCAAGAAAACGTAAACGCACAACCAACCTTTTCTTTCATTTGGCCAATCTTATCACATATGAAATAGTACTCTGCCTCGAGTGCTTCACGCTCATATTCATTTCTTTTTGCTTCTTTCTGGAAAATATTAGTACAGACCCCATTAGGAAAGGAATCGAGTTAAAGCATTGATAAAGCATACTATAAAACTAACCCTGGATGGGAAAGGTAAAGAGTTCTGTAGTCAACATTATTACTAGTTCAGTTGTAAGGCAATGAACAAAAGAAAAAGTCAAGATGAATAGGAGAACTAGCTGACATGGTCTGAAGAAGCATTCGGACGAATATCTGACATTCTCCTTCTAAGCTCTGCACCACAAAACGGAAATAATCAAATGCTAATTTGTATCAAGCGTAAGCCAACTACATTATTCCAAACAATACCAAATTCGACGAGGAGATAAAATCTCAAATAATTTATCTCGGAACAACGATGGAAGGCATACATTAGATAAGAATCACAGGAATCAGTTATTCAGCCCATACCATGCCTTCAGAAAGAAATGTATTCTTCAGTTTCTAACTTCTCCAGGAAAATCGTAAACTAATTTCCAAAAGATCCCCACAATCTTCCATCAAAATGCACTTGGAAGATTGTGGTCCAAACTCTGTGAAAAAAATGTTAAAATACCAAGAAGAATTTCTTTGGTTTCTGAGTGCAAAATACTGAAAGGATGTTATACTGCACTTGGAAACTACGAAAGATGTTCAAAGTTGACAACGAAAAACAGCAATGGAAGCCAAACCCACAAAAAACAGAAAAGAAACAAGAACAGTTAAAAGGTGACGGATAGAACAAAATATCTTGTGAATTTCCAATGCTTTATAAGTAAAAATTGACACCTTCTTGTGCCAGTTCCTTTGATTCAACCATTTCACGCAGTTCCATTACACGATTCACCTAATGCATTGTGAATAAGAGAAGTCGGTTAAATGCTTGTAAAAAGAAAAGATATGCCAGAAGAGAACGACGTCAATTTAATTTTCATTTCTCCTTGCCCGCTATCACTTCCTACTTTACCCAATGGAAAAAATACGAGAGCTGTGGTAGATTCATTGCTAATCAAATGACAAATTTCCCATTGAAATAATTAGCTCAAGTTTTCCAAAAAACATTGTTGTTCACCGGACACAACATATGTACAATTATGACCATCCAAACATCAACTGTGCAGTTAATATCTCTGTAACAATACTAAATATAGAATAGCTAAATCATCCTTTAAGCTGTTCAATGCTCTCATTGCACTTTAAGCACTGAATCAACCAAGAAATTATGTGTGACGCTACATTGGATTTCCCATCACGCATTGCAGTTATTTTCATCAAATTTTCTACCTTCGATATTTTATGAATGCATAAACCATACACTTCTTCTTAACCAATTATCTTTTCATCAAATTTCTAAGGCACGATATCATTGAAATAAATAAACCTTTTAATATATTATAAATTTTACAGTAAATGATTCTTCAAAATTTAACGTTAAGCTTGTGCTATAAAATATTCGACTATATTCTTTTTATTTGGATCCATAACAACATTGAATTCCTCTGTATAAAGAAAATGATTAAAATCGATATTTTAATGAAGACGAGTTTAAATAAATGAGAACCATATCATACCTCAACTTGAAGATCCCACTGAGTGGTCGCCAAAGATCTGGCAAGTTCAGCATTTCTAGTCTGCAGTACCATTCAAATTTCAGCAATGACCATTTTAAAATCTTCAGGCACTGAATCTCCTAATAACTAACCGAAAAAATTGCAATACCCCCATGGTCAGGGTTTAAAAAATATATTTTTTTTTATTACAATTAATGAAATAGAAAAACTCAACATCTCAAGGCATTGCACCTCAAGTTCAGCCAAGAGAGCAAGGGCCTCCATTCTAGTGCTATTGTGTTTCTGCTTCTCACGTTCCACAGCCTCCATTGCTTCCATCATACTAGACTGCAACTGTGATGCCTGGAAATATAAAAGTGGTCAATGGTAAATCTCTAAGCAAACTCTATCCAGTTAAAACATTAACGATTCTTTCCATACAGCATGATCAACAGTAAACAAGACCAGGCTTGGGATTAAAAAGACGGGTTAGTGACAAAAAGAGAGTACAGAAGTGAGCATATATAATCCCAAAAACGACAAGATCTTATGTTCCTATGTGGGAAGCGACAAATAGTACGAAGTGCCTTCCAAATCTAACCTGATAAGTAGCTAAAAAAATTCCAAATAATCATCTAACATTTGTTTAACTATCTCGCAAAATATGTGTAAGGAATGGAGGGAGACGGTTGCAGAAGCGAGCATATATATATGTGTCACTTTTAGCGTTCATATATGGTAAAATGCAACTACAGAATTTTCTCCTAATACCAACCAGCTCTGCTACATAGATTATCATACCAGATATGTGCCCTCAAGATATCACCATACCCATTGCTACAAACCTGGTAGTCTGGTTGGAAGAAAATATAATAGCTTGCGTCCAAACGAAGCAAGAAGCTTATTCTTGCATCCGCATCTGCATGCTTTTTACTGTCAACACTTTCTTTTTCTCAAGGACAGAGAGGGGGGCTTGGTGTTTGTCTGGACAACTGATCAATGTCTCTAATGAGCATCAGCATGTCACACCCACAGATATTCCTAAAGAAAATGTCTTCTTTCTCAAATTCTAGGCTTGCACAAGGATTAAACTTAGATTATGGGAACATCAGTTGTACGGATGAGAGATACCTTCATGCAAATTCCATTGTGTATAAATTATCCAGAGATAAGGGAAGAACTATTCATTATATAACGACAAAGTTAGGAAAACGCTGTTTTTCGTTTAGTAGTACAGAAGCAAAAAATTTAGATTCATATAATTCCACCAACTTTTAGTCCAGACTCACATAATGAAGATGCAGAGGATAACAGAGGAAGTGAATGGCTAAAGGATGGTCCTCAGTGAAATCTCAATTATATACTGTGTAGCTATGTGGATGGTGGGTTTGAGTTTCTTGACATGTATAGAGTAGGACTAATTATTTGGTCAAAGACATAACACCTTAGTTGAATTTACACTGAAACTATTGACCGCTCCCCAGCGGAATGCAATACATTACATTATGGAAGACTTCTCAGAACTCTTATTGTGTCCAAAGGGGAAATTATGACCACTATGTTTCCATCTGTCGAATTGATTAGAAAGGAAGCTGATTATCAGGACAAAATCTTACCTCTTGTGCTTGTTGTTTCTGACGCTCTTCAACGACTTTCTCCAGACTCTGTTTCTCTCCCTCTAACCTGGCAACAAGGTTCTCTCGTTCTTTAATGGCTTCTGCAGCCAGGGCAGCTGCTTTCTCTGCAAGAACCCTTTCCTTTCTCTTTCTTCTCTCCATTTTTCTCTCACTCTCATATTCAGAATCAGATGAAGAAGCCGAGTCTGAATCTGACTCAGAACTTCCACTGCTTTTTGGAGTAATTCTTGACAACATGTCTGGGGAACCATGCAGAGTCACAGCAGATTCCTGCACATCCTCTACACTACCGGTTTCACTTCTACCTGCGCCAGCCTGCCCCTTCAAATCAGTCACCGGTTGCACCATGATACCTTCATCCTCTTTAGAGACTGAAGAGTCAACGTCTCTCGCTTTACCCCAAGCAGCCACCGCAGGGATTCCAGTATGAGCTTTCTCGATCAATTTTTTGTCTATACTAGTTTTTGAAACAGCAGCCCCAATATCCCCACGAGACTCCAGAGAGAGCCGATCGTTCAATGGGTCTGGTGCAGCCCCGGCAGCTTCCGGTAGAACAATGGTCCGACGAGCGTCACTTCCAACGTAAGAATCGGTAGTAGTTCCATCACGAGCTGTGTGGGGGTGCTGCACATTTTCTCCTGCTAGTGCAGCTTCTGCATGCCTTCCAGGTTTGCCAGAGCTCCTCCGATTCGGAAAAACATGCTTTCTTGTGCTCCTGGGAGATGGGAATGAGACACTGGAGGTGCTGCCCCCGGTACTGACGGAATTGGGCGAACTGAGCAGTTTGGTCCAGTCACCATCCATGGACGCCACGGAGGATGTCGCCAAGCCGGGGCTCGCCAACGGCGGCGTCGAGGGAGAGGAGGTCCTGGATACATCTGCCGAATTGAACACCCTCGCCGGTCGATTGCCGGAATCCTGAGATCGCCCTCTCTCAGGCGGCTTCTTCGGGAGCTGTAGCTTCACCGGCACCGGTTCCGCCTTCTTCCTCTGCGCCTCGTCCTCCTCCCCTTCATCCAACAGAAGCGGCGACTGGGGCCGCTCACCCTTACCCAAGGATTCAGCCGCCTGCTGATCGATCTGGACCAATTCCCATTCGAACAAAAGACAAAAACGACATCCACAGCAGAACCATCACCGGAAAAATTCCATGACCATCGAAACCAGGGAGCAAGGGACTGGTTTCTACTTGCCTGATGTAGAAGGTTCTCGGCGACCTTCAGCTTCGAGGAGATCCACCCCGCCATCCCGATCCTTCCTGCAGAACCCGTCAGCAGAAGCAGCACCAGGGTGGAGATCTAGAGAGAGAAAGTGAGGGGGACTCACCGGCGTACCCACCACCAGCTGCTCACCGGCGAACCCGTTATTGGGCTACTCCTGGCCCAATAAAAATATCGAAACTGGACCGTTCTACTGGGCTTAACGGTCAGTAGAACGGTCCAACTAGACAAGAGCATCCCAACTGAGGATTCTTCGCTTAACGGTCAACGTCTTATTTTTATGTCTAATAGCATTTTTTCAAACGAACCCTTCAACGACTCCGTCACCCCCCAAAGAAAGGGTTTTTATGCAAAATCCAAGTACTAGGAGAAATATATATTAAAAGGGTGGGTTATAATGCACACAAATTTCCACTGATCTTCATTTCAAGTAAGTAACCTTAATAATAATTAAAAACTGGCCTTTTTTATCCCTAAAAAAAGACCATATTATCCTTGAGATATGAGGCAACAAAAGAGGGATGATTCAGGAAGAGATAGAGAGAGAGAGAGAGAGACCCACTACTAGTTCAGCTCTATTCTCTGTATATATATGGAACTATTTCCTCCCCTTTTTTCATATTTTGGAATGACTAAACACAGAAAAATATTGCTTTTCGAAGGTAACCTTTGAATTCATTGAAAAATAATTGAGTCTTATGCCAACTCGAAAATTAAATTAAAAATTACATTTTTCAAAATATTTTTTTCTAATATATTAAATGATACGGATAATATTTGTGGACCAAGTAGCAGGTTATAATATATTTGTCTTAGATGAAATAACTCTTCTACCCTTATAATATTTACATAAATACAAGTATCCCATCATCACAATGGTCTAACACCCCATCTTCAACGTCATAATGAATCTGGCACTAACCTTTAATTTTTTTTGTCCTAATTTATTGCTGAAAAAATAATTATCAATTATATTTTCTGTTCAATGTCACAAATCTACATGAAGCTGGTGTGGCTCAAGAATGCCAAGGCAAGAACCAAAAGGAGACTGAATTTGGTATTTTTATAAATATTGAAAACATAATAGGTTGGAATAAAATAATTTTCAAAAATAAATATTGGTTTTAGTACCATCTACTTATTCGACATATGATCATAGATGCATTAGTTAATTCAGTTCTCCACTATATTTATGGCTTTTGTGGACCAAAGTAGTATGACTGATATTTCCGCATAGATTCATGACTCTATGGAGCCAATCATATGTCCTGCCCGCTTACAACTTCTGGATTGACTAATCTTGGGGGTTGACCCTACTCCATTTGAACATTTTTGTTAGACCCAATCCATGATTTCAAGAGAAGTATGACTAATATATCCTCATAGATTCACAACTCTATGCAGTCAACCATATCAAGTCTCCCCCTCTTACCACTTTTAGATTGACTACTCTTGGGGGTTGACCCTACACCATTTGAACATTTTTGCTGGACCCATTCCACGATTTCAGGAAACTAACACGGCATATTGTGATAATCACATGCTTCTAACTGGTTAATTTTTGGCATCGATCTAATGTATGTTACCACTCTTAAGCAGTGCCCAGAAAGAGGATGAACCCAATCAGCAGTAGATAAAAGGGTGGGTCCTCTGCCAGTAAAACGAAGAGTAGATAAAGAACATGTGCCCAGAAATTTCCCAGTTTATTTTCCTTTTTTTCCTCATTTATTAATCATATTCCATGAGATAAATAATTATTTATTCGTTGTGGAATTAACTTGATTAGAGAAAATTTCTGCAAAAAATATATAGCCACACAGCGCCTTCAAAGTCATGTCTAGGGTTCATCGTAAGGCATTGAAGTAGCCTCAACTCTTCTCCACAGATGAAAACAACTGGACCCCGAAGAGGGACCTCACTATTGCAGAAATTACCCCAGAAGAGGAAAGAAACGCCATTTAAAAACATCATGGGAAGCTGGGAGAAAAAGGATAAGCCGGGTGAGGGTGTGACCACAGAAACCAGATACAGAAGAGGGGAGATACATAAAGAGATGAGATAGAAAGCAGTGCGCTCCAGATCACAGGCGGATATGATTCTCTTACCATTATGTCAAGCTCCCCTCAGGTCGAAAATTCTTGTTGTAGAGGGGAAACTCAAAGAGCACAGCAGCTTTGAACCATTTGGGCAATGCTCCATACACCACAGGGGGCAATGGAATGAGAGGGCTACAAAGATATAAATAAAAATATATAAGTTAATATCATACAAGTTAATTTAATATCATGAGATAATTCTTCCATGGAGACCCACCTCGTGGTGTTTTTGTAGGCCTGATACTCTTCATTGCTGCCGTACTTCTTGTCGGCCGATTGCTAATTAAGGAAACCATCAGAAAGGAGAATGTTAGAATGATGAAGATTTGGAATGTATCTGATTGGGAATGGTGGAAGGAAAGACGGGGGGGAGAACCTCAAGAAGGGGGATCCCACTGACGAAGAGGAGCAGGAGAGTGAGGAAGACTGGGCCGAAGATTACTAGCCACTCGGCGCCTTCCAGAACAGGGGTGGAAGCCAGGAAGACTCCCCACCAGAGGAAGATCTGAAGGAGATGGAGCAGTTTGGCAAATAATTAATGGAACTTCGTGGGGGCACAAGAAGATGATCAAGGGGAATCAAATTGTCAACTAATAAACACCCGCAATTAATAAAAAAGCATTTGATGCATTTTAGTTAGTAATTCATATATTAATAAATTAGTACAGCAATACATACAAGAAATCATATTATTGCCAATCATCAGAAATCAAATTAAAATATACCCGGAAAATCTGTGTAAGATGGATAATTTGGGCAGAAGCAGTAGTGGAGAGTAAGAACGACTAAAACCCTGGTGACTGTGTTGCGAATTTAAGTGGGAAATGATATACAGCAAAAAAAAATATTCAGCGTCAAGGAGGTGATTCATTCAATATTTTTCTGTGCATCAAGAAGATGAAGATCAAGGGGAATACCAGGAAGAAGAAATTACTGGGCTCACCTCGCCAAAGTAATTTGGGTGCCGTGAATATTTCCAAAGACCAATGTTGCACCACTTCCCCCTGCTGGATGCCAAGTTCTTGAATGAGAGCTTCTGCTGATCGGCACCTGCCTCGACTAAGAGACCTACAAGCCACATGAGCCATCCAATGACATCTTGGGGTTTGACCGATGGGTTCCTATTGCTGGCATTGACAATCGTGACAGGCAAGCTCACCGTCCAGACCCAAACAGCCTGTTAAAACCATAGTTTTTCAGAATCAATAATCAGATAAAGTGACGGAATTTTATCACCATTTGTAGCCAATACACGTAGAAAATAAGAAACCTGAAATATCCAGAAGACGGCTAATTTAGCAAGGTTGCTGCGCATTTCATCAAAACGCCTGTCTTCTCCCCACTGCAAGATCCTGTCAATGCAAGCAACGTATATCACACTTTAGGCAAAATAGACCACATCAGGATACCACATCCAGAGAACCTGCAATTGTAATGGAACAGGAAAGGATCCTTAAAATTGAAACAGAACAAAGAATCGTCTAACAAACTGATCATAAGGCAGGCTACATACTTGATACTGATAGGGTTCTTTTCATCTCTCTATCCAGCAGTTCATCACATCAAAATCCCACTTATTGGAGTTATCTTTTCAATATTCAGTTATGGTACAAACGCATATCTAACACGGTGAGAAATCAGGTGCAAATACTATCTTTTTCAAACAAGACTGCCATTGTTTCATGTCCACTTATAATGATAAAACACATGCCTATGTACACGATGTGCATAAACTCGTGTTCTGCCATATAACACCTACCCTCTGCGCTGCCATTTAAATCTTAAGCCTAATGTCGCAGTCAATAAATTAGGGAATAGAGGAGAGACCGATGCGTTAAGAGTAGCCCCAAATTAGTTATTATAGAAATAAACCAGTGGTTATAAAAGCCACTTTGGATGGTCAAATAACTCTAAAAAGACAGTAAATTGATTGCCATTGTATCTAATGGACTGTTGTACGTAATTTTGTGATGGCATCCACTCACAGAATCCACATACCGCTCCAAACTGATTCTCCCACCAACACCTAAATGCCACACAAAATCTCCTCTTTACAAGGGACCCCCGACTTTCTAACAATGTAAAAAAGTTGACCTTGATCTGAAATGTCTTCCCAGCGTACCTCATTAATAAAAAGATTCCCAGCCGAAGGCCCCAGATGACAATTAGGAGCGTCAACACGACCTGGAAACAGAATATAACCATTAGTAAGGAGAATCATATTTTGGAAAATTGCAATAGACAATATTCATAGCAGCATTTTGGCTTCAGTACAACTCTTTACCACTGTGTAGGTGAGGAAGATTTGAACATGTTTATAAATAAAATACAGTACTATGACGTGTATATCATTCAAGCAACTGTCAGTTAATTAAGTGAAATGGTGGTAATGTCTACATTATTTACAGAAAGCCTCTCATTCTCCGTAAACTCTACTGAAGATTACATTCGATGACAGTATATACAACAGAAACATAATTGGATGCTTGCTATCACCAAGTGGTAGCCATTTCTACAACAATAATGACTTCAGATTGTTGAAAATGGAGAAAAAAAACCTCGTCACGAAGGACAGAGGGGAGAATGGCGGAAACCGCCTCAAGATTCATTCAACTCTAACCCCCATTATATAGGGAGTAACAATACACAACTTTTCCAAAAACATCCTCAACTAATTACACTATTTCCCTACGACCTAGAACTTCCAACACATGCACGTAAATGTTCTATAAGGAGCAGAACATAGAATAATTGATCGTAGAATTCTAAATAACTAAAACAATAATGGAAGTGATACTGAGAAGTGTCATTGATTGTCTCTGAGTTGTCCTTTTCATTATGAAATAGGCTAACTATCTCAGGCCCACTTATGTACGTCTTCAGGCACAATAGCATAAACATTGGACCTAGCTTTGGGTCAATGTGTAAGAAAGGCTTCTCTCCACAGTCCACATCCCAACCAAGCGTTTTGTGGTTCTTCCTCTTCTTTTCCTTCCCCTCACTTTCTATCTGAATTTCTTCAATAATAAGAAAGGCAATTGTCCTATGATTGGAAGCAATAGCTCCCATAGGCAGTGACAGTGATTCAAAATGATGCAAGCAAATATTTTGTACCCCCAATTGTAAGAACTACTCATAGCGCCCAATGAAAAACTATAATTGTTGGGAGTATAGCTATTAGAGGAAAAGGCTTTAGAACTGAACTTATCCAAATCTAAGCAACAACGAATTAAAGATAATATCTGGACTTACAAATGAAGAAATTAACCATACTAAATCTAGGTAGTCATTATATGAACGACAACAGGAGAATACAATCATTCCTTATTCTGCAACTGTCGTCTATTTTCTATCTTCTTTATAACCAGGTGCAGCCTCCAAGCACGATAACCTTGGTTAAACTCTCCCATATGTTCAGAAAAGCACCCAATAGCAGACAGCATAAAAACTATCACCAAGATGTTACAATTACCAAACAATTTTTTATCCATCCTGGAGCATCCGAGAAACATAAAGTTTCTACCGAGTATCTGTCCCATATAAGGCAAAACCATTGCAGACTTCGTTCAATACCTCTAATAAGGGCAAGACTTCTGATTAATCGTTAAAAAGTAACCAAACCTAGCAGCTGTAGCAGGATTCTTCGAGTAAAACATCAGATTAGCTAATTCTTTACTTTCTACCACATTACATCTACTCTTCGTTTCAAGGCTTCTAGCCCAGCAAGCCACACTATTATTGCGACCTTGGCCTCAGTAGCTTTGGCAGGTGACCGCCAGAGAATTTAACAAAATTTCTGGACATCCAAGAGCCGAGTCCGTAACTCTTTACCTCGCCCTCAACTCACCCTTATGACTAGAATCGACCATGACTCGCAGAATCAGTTGAATGCCCAGTAGGTCAAACGAATGACTAATATTTGTAAGACTTACCCAATGCAAATCACAACTATTTAAAAAATATATTAATAAAAAAAACCTTAATTATTCCTAAAAGATGTGTAGAATATATCAATTAGTCGAGAAGCTTAAATTATTCTAGAAAATCCACATATAGTGTAGCCAAGAATGGAACTCCAAACTTTCGTGAAACATCAAGGTTAATATTCTACTAAAACGCTGTAGCCACGGGTCATTACACAAATTGATAGAATGACCATTTTAGTTACAGAATGATCCAAAAACAGGTTCAAGACATGGAAAATAAAGCACTGAAACTTCGGTCAAACTGCTGGAGCCAACATTTTCAATGTCGTACTGGCTCATAACAGAAGGCTGTGAATAAGCCATCAATCACACATGAAGATGAACTGCTATAAAAAAAAACATACTATCATACAATCTTATCATATGTATACCACACGTGTAACTGAAAAAGAAGCATTGGATAGCCTACAATCTGAGGGAGAAATGTACCTGTCTGAAATACCATTCTCCCTTCAAAATAAGTGTCAGCACTGCTATTATAACAAAGTTTGTGCTTCCTACAAGAAAATGAAAGGTTTTTTACTGCCTGTGTCAATTTTCATGAAGACATTCATGCATAAATGACAGCAACTGAGGACCACAGAGTCTACCTAATGCCTTAAAACAACATCAATTCACAACAACGCCTGTGAAGAAACCACTCACAAAACAAAAGATAATGGGCATGGGAAGTATGACCATAATGTTGTCCACCTTTCAAATCATGCTACTATGTGCACTTAAACATATATTGAAATCAGAAAATGCAAACCTATACTGACGCAGTCACTATACACTTCTAATAAAATTGACCCAAGAAACTATAAATAATAGATCATTGAATAGCACAGAAGCATACATATTCTCGAAGTTGGCGATAAAACCATTACAACCCCCATGCAGATTAAAAGTCCCAACCTAATAGATCCGAATGGACTCAGGGATTACTCCCGGGTGAAATACCATTGCAATTTATTGACTTTTTGAGACATTGAAAAGCATCATGTGGTCTAAGATTTCTGATCGCAGTTAAGAGCCAAAGATAAAGCCAACATGAAAGGACAAGACGTTCCATTGAATCATGTAATTTGAGTCTTCTCAGGTCATTATTTGATCGTGGAGGTCATCCATTACCACGAAACACAAAAGAATATACTAGATGTAATTGAAATATAAAAAGAAAACATTAAAAAATAAATCCCCAAAAAAATTCTCAACACATTTATTGAGAAGTTGAAATAGAGAAAGGAGCTACAAAAAACTGTCATAGTTTGATCCTCAAAATGGGAGAGAAGTTCAACAGAGATGATGACAGCAACAAAGGTATTTTTCTGACGAGAAATATCCTAGGAGTACCTTAACAACACATTATTTGCAGTGATCCCAAAAAAACTTATCAGGATCTAGGCTATAACTACGAGGGTTAAAAGTAAATATCTCAAATGTATGAACGATAGAAGCATGGCCTTAATTAGAGAAAAAAATATACCTAATTAGATTGATTTCAAAATTGTTTTAAAAATACTGGACTTGAGGTGAATTATAAAACTACATTAGTAGTATTCTTGGACAATGATGGAAGGGAAATTAGTAGTAGCATCACTATGTTTTTGGACTTGAGATTTTCGTATCTCATATTGGACGATGCTGATTACTGAGAGTATTGTCCACTCCACGGATTGGATGAAGATTCCAGATATATTCCATGGCAAGTGATAGAAAGGGAAGGAAATATTCTCTTCAGTGACACCAAACCATCACTATGTATTTTGTTGTTTAGATTGCTATAAGTTGATTGTTCCTATTTTGGATTCCAAGTACTCAGGCAAAGAGGCTAGAAACTATATACATGGAACTAGCTGACATGGTGTCTGCTACAGAAGAATATGCAAACACAAAGGTAATTAGAGTCTAGGCATCGTCAATATCAGGGACATCAATTTATCAATTTGGCAGTCTAGGCAAGCGTTGGTGGGTATGAAGTGGGACTGAACGATAGCAAGATTACGGGGATACACAACCTACTGCAATGAGTACTGTCAGGAGGGTGAGGTGAGAAATATTGGAGACTTGGCATGTGCTAATGGTTGATAACATGGTGCCGACATTAGAACATAGACATATACACAGATAGACATCATTTTTAAGAAAATAGGACACGCTGATTCCTAACTTTAAATGAGCAGTTTCATCTTCTATTCAGTGAAGCAAATAAAGCAAATATTAGATACACTTTTGACTGTGGTGTAGTGAGATTTGATAACTACAACACCTACTCAGCTTACTTGCAGACCAACACATTTCCCATGACAAAGGCATATATAGGAAGATACAATAGCGAGAAAGGGACGCAAGTACAATCGCATGACTCCAAAATGTGGCCACTGGGCAACATATGGTATCACATGTTCTGGGATATGCATCGTCATTGAAAGGGAAGATGTTGCAGCTAACGATCTAATATGTGCAACTTCCTATATGTCGTCAGATAACTTCTATCCGTAAATTCAGTACTTCCCACAACCTATATGGGAAGAGGAGTTGGATAACTCTCTCACAAGAGGTTGGGTAGAACGAAGTCGAAATAATAGGCATAAGTTAGCGTCCCCCACAGACAGATACGAGCTAGAAAGGACTTTATTCTTACAGGGACATCAAAGTATGCCGACTAATTCTTAAAATGATCCTTTCCCATAGGGAATAAAAACAAGAATTGCTTTTTCAAGCAGCAAAGCTTGAAAAGACTTAAAAGGTGTGAGAAAAGAACTGAGTACAATGAAAAAGAGTACGAATCCATCATTTTTCATGCTCCCTGTAACATTAGGGTCTATATAATCTAGGTGTAGAGTGTTGTCGTTACAGAGGGGCTTTATTTGATATGATTGTCATCCTACATTGACACCACTTGCAATATTTTACATGGTAACTATCCACTTTCAAAAAAAGGCTTCAACGTGAAAGAATGTGGATTCAAGGTTATCCCAATCTCCATTCATTTCGATTGCTGAACTACGAATATGAACATCGAATCAATGACGTCCCGTAAATTTTTGAAATTCAAGTGAAATATTATTGTATTCATCTCTCATCATCAGGTACTCTCCCCCATCAATACTCTACCCCTCAACCTTCTACATGCCTGGCTCCGTTTTGATGTTGTTTATCTAGTGAAATCATCAATATAATAAGAGTAGTCTCCTCAAGACTGGCCAAACGATATAACTCTCTACTTATCTATCTTTCTTCCGGGGACCTACAGCCTACAGCCATCCTTTGTTCTCGAATCAATTGCTTCTCCCAGGCTCTCACCCAGCTCATTTCACCCAAGCCCTTTAGGGGGCAGTCATGATATCAAACGAGTGGCCATTGGGTTGCTTCCACTATATACACATTCTAGACTCATTACACCATTTCGATGCCTATATAGATGTCAATTCTAGTGTTCCCTTGAGCAGATGGCAAGAGCCAGTGAAGAACTGACGAAAAGACGGGAATGAATGGATCACCCGCGAAATCCGTGATCTTGTCGAACTTGAGAAGCGCAGTGATAACGAAGAAGATGAACTGATAGAAGACCTGAAACGCGCAAAATACTCAACAAAGTCAAACCCACCGTAGCAAACATCTGACGGTCTAATAGGGAAACGGGAGAGGGAGGGGCGAGAATTTACCGTGATGAGAGCTGTGAGGGCAAGGAAATGGGAGTCGAATGAAACGTACGGCCATAGAGAGAAGGAGAGGGAGAGGATTACCGTGACAATAGCAGTGATGGCCAAGTAATGAGAATCCAGTACCCTCGCCATCGGTGCTCCTCCCCTCCCCTCACCGTCCCGAGCAGAATTCCCTCCCTTCTCGACTTTCCCCCTCCCTCACCAGTCTCCGCTCCCCGGAGGACCGGAGCAATCAAACCGTTCTGTGCCCACACCAACGCACAAGCAAAATCGGACAACGGGAAAAGGGACTCAGCTGGAGCAATCAAGAACACGGAAGAACAGCAAGCATGAAGCACACCACCGATCAAAGAGACAGACAAATTGGACCCGGAATGTCGGAGAAGACTTCGCCGCCGCCAATGGGGCTGCCGCTTCCGGGAGTTCCCTTGGTCGGAGAGTTGGCTTATAGGGAAAATATTTCCAGTCTTCTAGGAGCCGGCGTGCGTCCTCAAATCGACAAGACAGCTTGGTAAAAATGCTTCCACGACGCCAATGCTGTAACCATACCCAGAAGTCTTGGCACCGCCTAACCGCCGCACACTTTCGAATTATTTGTCAAATGACCTGTCAAGGCTGATAATTACGTAAACTTCGTCAGAGACAGATTCGGATTTCTGAAGTTTGCGCCTCGACACAAGAAAATAAAATATATTACCAAATGACTATGTATTCACTAAAATAAGTCAAACATCCTCATTGGGGTCACAAACGTAACTATTTTACATAAAAGTGGGCACAAAGACGAGTATTTTATTTTATTTTAATTAAAATCAAATAAGGAATAATTTAAGACATCAAATTATCGCATTTTATTTTTATTTCAATGCAAATAGAAATATAATAAAAATGTCATTTAATAATAATTTATATTATAACGTGATAATAATTCATTTTAATTATATCTTTTAAAAAATATTTCAATCTAGACTATCCTTTTCAATACATCCCATCTATGCCCCTATATTAATAATATTTATAGATATACTATAATTGGGGGAGACAGAAAGAGAGATTCTTGTCTTCTTGGTCTTCTTCTTGGGCAGCTTCTATGGAAATCTGGCCTATTCTAGCTATTTTTTTCTCTTTTTGGATTTATTTGAAAATATGTATATATTTTTAGAAATTTATTAGAACCTCGGGATGTACGGGAAAATGAACATAACCATTAGCAAATGGCCACGACACCCAAATCGGGCAATCCTTTTTGTTTTGTCGTCACTTTAGGAGTAATAGTTGCTACGTTGTGGTACACGTCGAGGCGGTACATTCCGTCGTTATCCGCGGTGAATCACCACTCTTAGTTTCGAATTGTGTGGACACGACACCCGGACGTACGCCCATCGTGCACGTCACATTCAAAGAATTCCTTTTCTTGTCCGTCTCGAATTCAGGTGGTGCCCTGCGTCGCACGCTGAATCGACAGCCTTGGGGTAATATTTTGAGAAAAACCCCACCAAAATTAGTCCTTTATAACAGTCCTGTGCCACGACGACCATGCCCCTCGTAGTCAAAAAACTTGGTCTCGTTTTGTATATAAAATAATATGGGAATAATTATGAAAAAAACTAAAATTTTTAAGAATTTTAGTATAATAATGATACATATTTTTTGAAACACCCCCCTGAAATTAGTTATTTATAATAGTCCCGTGCTAGACAACCGTGCTCCACGTAGTCAAAAAAACATATGTCCGTTTCGTATATAAAAATCTCATATGGGAATTATTATGGAAACACGTAATTTTTAAGGCTTTTAGTATAATAATGTTACCGCAAATTGAAGTGGTCAGCCCTAGAGAGCCACCGTGCTTCTTCCCCAACTGCGACCGAAGACTGGTTTCCCCGTCTTCATCCTCCGATCCCGCGGTCGCAAAAGGGGGAGGAGCCGAAGAAGGGGGGAAGTCGAGAACAGCCCTAGCTGCTTCCGGGAGATTCAATCTTGTTCAGCTTTCTTTGCATGAATTTCCGTGCTTCTTTCCGGTGTCTGGTGGGGGAAAAGATGGTCGATCGGTTGATCCCGCTTTGTTGAGCTGGATTCCCGTGGAGCGTTGGGGCCTGAATTGGTGATCTGTCCGACGTTACTGGCGGGTGGCCGCGGGGTATAATGTTCGCTGGATCGGTCCCCGGCTCTTCTTTCAGTTGCTCGGTTCTCTCCTGGTTCTGTGGATTTTGCCTCCATCGGTCTCTCGGGTTCCGGTCGTGATGGGCTGGACGAGGAATCTGCTTGGAGAGGGTGTATCTAGGCAGAGGGACGAGGAGGGTGGGGTCGCATGCAGCACGGAGGAGGACTCGCCTACTACCAAGAAACCGGCTAGGATTGACGGTCGATTCCCGCTGACCAGATGGGAGCTCGCGGCCGCCTCCTCTGTGTTCATCCTATTCTCCATGGGACTTTTCTCCATATACCTCACACTGCCGGAGGAAGAGTATGGCATCTTCCGACTGCCTCGTTCCATATCAGATATCCGGGTCCTTAAGTAAGTCAATCTTACGTTTTCTTTTCCTTCTCCACTTCTCATGTTTCTGGAGAATGGTACCGGATGAGGGGGGCGATTGGTAGACGCCTGATTTGGCTAGTATTTATGATCATGCATAGATCTGGAACAATCCCGATCTAGATGGATGGTAATTTATTTTATACTGATGAATGGTACCATCGAAAAGAGCTACACAACTTTTGAGCATAGATTCTTCTGTCACTCCATGACAAAGAATCTGGGCCGAATAACTTCTAGCTTCTTTTTTACTGTCTTGGGAACACTGAAAATAGAACAGTGGGTTGGCAGATTGGACCACGCAGATTGCAGAGCATGACAAGATTTTTGGGGATACATGAAGATGCTACTATCAGAATAGTTTCACCCCTTTTGCACAAGTTACGGATTCATCCTTAGATGGAGTTTTCTAAATATCTCTACATGATCCCTTAGCTTTTTTATTTGGATGACTGTTAAGGATAAAAATCTGCCGATGCCCCATGATCGATCCCTAATGACCTAGCCCTTCAAAGTATAGTCGAATTTGACTGTTTTACACGGATTTTCTCTTCTACTTGTTACGTTAAATATTATTTGCAACAGCTACTTTTGTTCCTTTCTTTATCTGCTGAGGATGTCGGTAAACACCAAACTTTCTATCTTGATTGATGATTTTACATGAAACATATTTTCTTTAGTTTTTGATATAAATTTGGCACAAAATACAGCATTATCTTCAATGACTTGTCTCTGTCGAAAGTCGGCATTTTACTGGTTTTAATTTCCTAGCATTACATAATATTCTGTCTGTGCAATGACTTCCCCTGCTACTCTTATCCACAATTTGGCAATGTTAATTTCCCTTAAATATCATGCCTTCTTGGCCCAGGAAATTCAGTATCACCTGCCTTATGCTTTCTGTTCCCCCTTCATTTTTTTATTTTTTTTCTCTGCAGGGATCATCTGGCAGATTTTGCCAACAATTACCAAACAAAGTTTATGTTAGGCTACTGTTCAATATACATCTTTATGCAGACGTTTATGATTCCTGGCACTATTTTTTTGTCGTTGCTGGCTGGATCAATTTTTGGTGTTGTGAAAGGCGTCCTCTTAGTGGTCTTTACTGCAACTCTAGGTGCATCATCATGCTATTTGCTGTCAAAGTTAATTGGTAGGCCCATAATTTCCTGGTTATGGCCTGAAAAGTTAAGATTCTTCCAAGCGGAGGTATTATTTATGTTGTTGATGCGCTAAGATTAAAAAACCATAAAAATAGGAAAAATAATGAAATCCATCATCACTCACTCTTTCGCTATTCCTTGCAGATCGCCAAGCGCAGAGAAAAGCTATTAAATTACATGCTCTTTCTGAGGATAACTCCAAGCTTGCCAAACACTTTCATAAATCTGGCCTCTCCGATAGTTGACATACCATTTCATATTTTCTTCCTCGCCACTTCGGTTGGTCTCTTTCCATCTTCTTATATCACTGTCAGAGTAAGTTACTACATCCTCCTACCCTTTTCTACTAAAAGTTCTATCAGTCTGTACTTTTTTCCTCCTTTAATCTCATTATCTAACCTTATTATGATAACCTTGTGTGAAAAGAAGTAAAACTGTTACCAGAAACAAAAGACGGGAAAAAAGTGGCACAATGAGGCACAATCCTTGTAAACTTAATTATAAATCGTTGATATCTAGAATAGGAATATTGAGACCAGTTTTCTTAAGCCTTTTGAAGCAGAAGCCAGTTGGGATTGTTCACTATCATCACTCTCAATCTTGGATTGAGTATACGTGGGAGAGGTAGTGGCGAATATATTTATATAAATATTCAAAATATGACAGCCTTTTCTTTTCTTTTTCTTAGTGTAAATGATCCTGTTTTACCCGCTCATTTTTAACTAGCAATCTCCTTCTCTAGCTTCCACCTTTCACTCGAAGGATCCTGCTCTTCTTCTTCATCATTATCTTCTTCTTATTATTATTCTTTTAATGCTTCTTCTTCTTCTTCTTCATCATCATCATCATCATCTTCGTATTCTTTTAATGCTTCTTTAGGCTGGCCTCGCACTGGGGGAGCTCCGCTCAGTCAGGGACTTGTATGACTTCAAGACCTTAGTGGTCCTCTTTCTCATCGGATCCATCATCATACTCCCAACCATCTTGAAGAGGAAGCGAACCTATGAATGACAACAGGGCGCCGCGCCACTCTGAAGATGTGGATGAAACGGCTGTATGACGTGTCTCGTGGGAAGGCAGCTGGCGGCTGATGTGGCTCTTCAGGCTCGCCTTCCCTCCTCTTCCTCCCAACCAGAAGAGTGGGAGGGAGGGTGATATATATATATATATATATATATATATATGGCATAGAGTTGAGGTACACAATCTTTCTTCTTCTTCTTCTTTGCCATCTGTTATGAAGCATCCTACCTCCTTTTTGTTTAACTTGAGGAACTATGACATGAGAGCGTGCTCTTGAGTCCATCTCATCCCCCCGCCCCCCTTCTCTCTATCCCCTACATCTTTCTCTCTCTACCCTTCAAATGGGGAATGTGGGTTCTTGTCTGGGTAGGAAAAAGTGAAGAGCTTGGCTTGGAAATCATTTTTCCATCCTTTTGTTTTTCGTATGGGAGCCATTACCTGAAAGCATGCTTGGCATCCATTTCACATTTCATTCGCTCTCTCTCTCTCTCTCTCTCTCTCTCTCTCTCTCTCTCTCTCTCTCTCTCTCTGTGGATGGGGACTTCTCCCAAAATACTGAGGTGTCTCCAGGGGGGGCAAAAGGCTTTTTAATTGAAAAAAACAAGCAACGAGCGTCTTAGGATATATGTGATCCATACAAAGTGACATGCATGGTTACTATTTCTAAGCACGTAAATTTGAAACATCAAACGTTGCATCCCAAAAGGAGCTGTTTTTCAACGAAGAAGAGACGCCAGGAAGGGATAGAACTTGAGTTTTCCCTCCCCTTCCTTTTACCATAATTAGGAAAATCTCACCTCTCTGTCGACTCTCTCTCCCCATCTTCTCAGCGGAGTCGGCATTTTACTGGTCCCACCACAGACGGCACACTCCGCTGGCTCGCCAGCTGCCCAGACCAGCTGGTTGATCCTCTCTTTCATTAGATCCTGCCGGTCCAACAAAAGCGAGCACAAAACATGTGATGAGTTAGAAGCTTGCCGCATGATCAGCATCTCAACCTTTCATAAACACACCCGACTGTAAGTAACATGAGTTACCCGTCATGAGTTGGAAGTCATATTAAGAGCAAGATGATTTTCTGGGAAGAACGAGGATTCCCATGTCATCGCACAACACCTCTTCTTCATGGTGCTCTTAAGATTCTAAAACATGGAGGCTTAGTATCGATTCTTCCTCTCATAGCTTTTAGGGCAGTTAATTTTCCGTACGGCCTGATGGGTGGATAGGTCAAAGCTCATCAGAGGAAACAACCACGGGGGGAGCCCCTGCCGAGTTGCTGAAAGTCAATGTGACGTGGACTCTCGAATGATCTAATCGTCGAAAGAATTGAGCTCATGTAGGAGAGAAAAATTCAATGCCGGACTCGGTCAGGGGCATCTTCCTTGATCATAGGCGACGGAGGAGCGGGAGAGGGAGAGGGAGAGGGCGGAGAGAGGAGGGCGACGGAGCATCCTGAGCATCCGTTGTTGCCTTCTCCCGCTAGCTTTCTTCTCGTCGCAAGACCAGTTGGCGGTCTTCGGCCACTCGGCGACAGAGGAGAGGGGGAGGGCGGAGTAACGAACACGAATGAGCATCCTAGCCGGAAATGGATTTCATCCTAAAAACCTTGTCTACTTTCTTCCATGATCCAGTGCAGAGGACTCTCCTGGAGATAATACAGCCTACTTCTCCAGGTTATTCCTCTCCTTCTGTCTCCCCATCTCCTTCGCTGCCGCACCCCGCACCCTCTCCGGCTTCAGCGAACTCTCCCAAAATTCGGATCATGGAGATGAAACGGAGGCGACGCCGGCTGTGACGCCAGTTTGCCCGTCCTCAACCTCCGCGGAGGGGATGTACACCATTTCGCCCAACGTCAAGCTGAAGCGCAACATGGTTTATTGGATGAAGGGAAAAAGACTTGGCAGTGGATCATTCGGAACAATGTATGAAGCCATCAATTAGTATGTATCCGTGCTTTTCCTTGCAGACGAATCGCCGAGTAATCCACTTTTCTCTGGGAACTCGGATTCTTGGTTTGCATGGATGCTAAATCTTCAGAATTTTTCAAAGAATATAATACTGACGAATGTCTTCAAGCTAAAATTTCCTGTTTTCATCAGCTTCTTTGGTGGAGAAGAAATAAATCAATCCCGCCCAGTTCAGAGAAGCATGGATAAAACAAAATGTGTTGCCAAGATAAATGGTGGTTGGGAGAGCTCTTGACCAGGAGATCTCCAATAGTTTAACCACTAGAGTTTATGGTTTGGTAGATATTGTGCTAAAAGTCCTTCATCACTCGTTGAGGTATCCTAGAGGAAGCATAAGTGAAGATATTGGTATTCTAACAAGACTTTGAATGAGTGGAAAGAAGGATTGTTTAGGCTTTCAGCTTGATAATCTGTAAATGTCCCATCGACGGAGGGTGTAGACTTCAAACGCCTGATTTGCCTGATCAGTTTCTCTCTTGCAGAAATTGCCCTTTCTTTGCAATCAAAGAGGTTTCTCTGCTCGACCAAGGAGAAAGAGCCCATGTTTTCCTCGAGCTTGTCCCCCAGGGCTGGCTCTCTGGTGACTCTTTATCAAAATTATAGGTTAAGAGATTCCCATGTTTCTGTATATACAAGGCAGATCATGAACGGTCTGAAATATCTTCACGAGCGGGCGGGATATTGTGCATAGGTGATATTTATCTTTTCATATTATTCCAAACCGGAGCCTCGGTTATTTGCATAAGTACCATCACTTAACAGATAATAGTTCCAGAATTGGGTTTACTTCACTTAAAACATTTATATGATTTTATTTTTCTGAAGATTTTTTTTTTGGTATTGAATAATTATATAAGGGTTGCGAGATGTGGAGGAATCCGCAAGAATATGTACTTGTCTTGCCAATATTTGGTCGTTGCAACTTACAATAATATTGGAGGAAATCAGGCAATAAATTGTGATCTACATATATGTCTTGTGAATGGAAATTTTTCTAGAAAACCCAATTTTATCACCTAGATAGATACTAAATTATGGTTATAGATTATGAACAATAAATCTATGGAGCAGATT
This sequence comes from Spirodela intermedia, assembly GCA_902729315.2. Classification (NCBI taxonomy): domain Eukaryota; kingdom Viridiplantae; phylum Streptophyta; class Magnoliopsida; order Alismatales; family Araceae; genus Spirodela; species Spirodela intermedia. The sequence continues at coordinate 4,216,961 of LR746271.1, forward strand.
CATATATGGGACTATTCTAATAGATGATTTCTCCTCTCCAATGTAGAGACGTCAAAGTGTGCTGATATACTAGTTCATGCAAGCGGATCAGTAAAACTTGCCAATTTTGGACTGGCAAAGCAGGTTCATTTCTTCTTTAACAACCACTCGTCCCCCTTATCTTTCTTCTATACTCTTGTCCTCCTTTATAAGCCCACATTTATATCATGTCAATCATTACTTTTTTTCTCATCAAATTCATCATTATTATTATTACTATTGCTGTTGTTATTGTTCTCACACCAACTGTTATTAGTTTTCTCATGCCAATTATTATTTTTTTCTCTCGCAAGTTATTATTATTTTCTCATGTTGGATATGATTATTTTTCTCATCAAGTTAACTTATTATTCTCATTGTTGGTGTTCTGAGGTCAATAATTATTTGTTGTCTCACACTAGTTATTACTTTTTTATCTTGCAAGTTATCATTTGTTGATTATCATTACTTTCCCACAATTATTTTTTTTCTCATCAAATTCATCATTTTTAATACGATTGTTGTTCTTCTTCTTCTCATGGCAATTATTCATAGTTTTCTCACACCAGTTATTAATTTTTTTTCTCAAAACTGTTATTATTATTTTCACAACAACAGATGCGTGAAATCAGTGGGTCAAAGTCCTCGAAAGGAAGTGCATATTGGATGGCTCCAGAGGTTGGGATTTTTTATTTTTATTTATGCTCTCTTGTAGAATCCCCTGGTTAGGCCATGCCAACTTACTCTCTCTCTCTCTCTCTCTCTCTCTCTCTCTCTCTCTCTCTCTCTCTCTCTCTCTCTCTCTCTGTGGAGTCGGCATTTATTGACCCCACCATCTTTGGCACCAATCAGACACTCAACTCCTCCAGATCCTCCGTTTCTGAGACTCAGAGAGGATGCGCCAGAAACAGACATAGTTTTCGAAGAACTTCCGTGTGCAACTTCATAGATTTGTGCAAACCTGCGAAGTGGATGTTCTCAGAGATTTCCTATTTAAAGGACTTGTATGTGGCAGAAAATGGTGTCGACATCAAAATCACGTCGCGAAGATGAGGATAACCAGTGATGAAAGCACAAACAATAAAGCTATCAATAACAAATTCTGGATTTCATCATCTAAAACGAAGCATATAAAGCTTTTATTTCCCCCTCACAAAATAATCCCATACACAGAGGAACTTTCTTTCCCCATGAGAAAATTATAAAAAACTATTGATCCAAAGATTATTGAATAAAACAAGATAACATGACCCAAAAATATTTAGCTGCAACTAAGAAATGACGGGGTATCAGGCAAGAAAGACTGATTTAAAGGACCGAGAGAAGGAATCGTGTCATATTACCTGCCAGCCAGCCGAAACGGGATGAGGACCCATATGTGAAGCCATTATTGCTCCACCGCAACGTTTTCCTCAGAATCTGGAGTTCCTAGGATCTCTCTCCGGATGTTCCCAGCAGTGGCGGTTCCTTGCAACACATCAATCCGCACATATATAATAAGGAAATTAATTATATTAAACCCTCATAAAAACCATATATATATATATATATATATATATGTAGACGACAAGTTTTAAATCTTAATGCAGGCATGGCATATCTCATTGAATTCGTCCTTTTCACTACATCAGGGCTATGGAAGTCAAACCTAATTCTTCCACGATGACCCCCACGAATCAATAAGGGCTGAACAAAGATGAGTGATCCACCGATGTCGATTATTGTCAAGTAAACTATGAAGATAGTCCTTTTGTATACTAGTATTGTTGGCATCATCTAAACATTCCTTTGCTCCACGACCGATTGGCCCCTAGGACATGGCAAAGGAGTGACGCATGTGTGCAAAGTAAGTCCTTTGCCACTCAAGCCTAACTTGTGGCTCCCCTAGTCAAGTCCACTCACTCAAGCATAGTGACCCTCTAGGTCAATTGAGAGTGCTGGCTTACTAGTGGGCAATGATTTTTTTTTTATCTTATATTTTTAAAAATAAAAAATTACACTAAATTCTTTAACTTGATACTTTCAAAATTAACAATCTATTATTATATTTATTATGTAAGTTAAAATATAAAAAAAAAAAAAATTATTTAAATATAAAAAATCTAGCTTTAAAAAATACCCCTAATGTTGAATTTTGCTAGTCCCTAGCAATAAGCAAAAGACTTACAAAGTTAAATTTATTAAATATTTTTTAAATATAAATTTTTTATTTTTTATTTTTTATTTTTTTCACTAGAGATAGTATTCAAATAAATATTTAGATTGTTGACAAGAGAAAGAGAAAACTCTAAAATTGATGTATTAAAGAAAAAAAGTATATGAGGTTATATAAAAGAAAAGAAGAAAGAGAGAGAGAAGGAGAAGTAGAAATCGTGGAGGAAGAATAGAGACATGAAAAAAGTAAGTCCAAAATGAGCATGGTGACCCGAGTGAGCCTATTCTAACACTCTCCCTCAACTTGAAGCATACAAGTCAAATATGCCTAACTTGATGCACGTCACATTGTAAGAGATCTTCGCAAGACTCTTAGTGAAGACATCCATAAGCTAATGAATAAGATAACGTGTGAAGTACAGATAATACTTGACATTATGTTATCCTAGATTTAATGACAGTCAATCTCGATGTGCTTCATGTGCTCATGAAACGTAGGATTTTTAGTAATAAAGATGACAATCTAATTATCATAGTACATAAGTATTAGTGTAAGAGATGAGATTCTAAGTTCTTCAAGGAGTGAACATAGTCACACCATCTTTCTCGTCGTCTCGACTATAGTGCGATACTCAGACTCAACATGAGAGCAAGATACCACCTACTTCTTTGAGTGTCACCTGACAAAGTTGTCATCCACATATGAATAATAATTAGTGGTAAACTTACGATCTCCCTTGTCACCAACATATCTTACATCTGAGTAGGCCTTAATCTAAAGATGCCTATATACTTGATAGATAAGCCTTCTCCCAATAGTTCTTTTGAAGTATGCTAGAACTCGTAAAGCTCCCTCCTAGTGAACTTGTCGAGGTTTATGTATGAACTAGCTAAGGACATTAACCATATACACAATGTTGGAGCGAGTGACGGTGAGGTAGATCATCTTCTCTAACAACCATCTGTACTGATTAACATCTTCTAGGAGTAAAGACAACGTATTCTTGAAACATAGATGTGACTATAGGTGACAGCTCTAACTTGCACCTAAGTAGCCTAATATCTTGAAACATATTAAGAGCATATTTTCGCTAAGAGAGAGTAAGCTTGTCATCTTGATAGGTGAATGATAGAACAAAATTAAAGATCGTTGAAAGCCCTAAAATCAGTTGACCAAAAATATTTAGAATCACGAATTTATCAAATTAAATTACTAAAATAGGTAAGTACTATGGTAAGTTCGAGGTCAATCCATAGGAAAGGAGAATCAAGTGTTCCTTAGTTATTATTTAATTTGATTGATAGATTTTAATTCAAATGAACTCAAAGGAGAGGCAATGAGAGTAGGAAGAATTTTCGCCATCAAAAATGGGGGAAACAAAAGTTCAACAATGTAGAAGACGATTAAGGGGGGGGAAAACTCTCACAAATGAATCATAATACAAAGTTAACACTATACCTCTATCTATTCAAATCTACAAAAGCTAGATTGATTCGGAACGCATCAGCCTTGGAAAAATTTACCTCAGGCTTCTCCAACATATATTGGCTTCCTAAAAATATTTCTCATTTCATCTTCTATAATAATTTTAATATATATTTCAAAATTCAGTTAATAGCTAGAAATTAAAGAATATGCTACATCAGCCAATATATCGTCATAATACTATTTCTCATTTCATCTTCTAGAATAATTTTAATAATTATGATATTGTCTCTTATTGAATCTCCTGAAATGTTTCCAACTAGAGTCAAATCTGTACATTTTTCTTGAGCTTATCACCCAAGGCTCTCTAGTCACTGATTATCAAAATTATAAGCTGGGAGATTTCCAAGTTTCTGCATAACAAGGCAGATCTTGAATGGTTTGAAATATCTTCATGAGCGCAGCATTGTGCACATGTAATATTTACCAGATTTATGATTTTTTCTCATTTTTCCCCTCCATATCCATAACATATGCCTGGTTTGTAGAAGAACCCAAGTGAATATATATATATATATATATATATATATGTTATCTCAATGTTTTGGCCATTGAAACATACAATAAGATATTTATGATCTGTAGAATGTTTGTCAATAAATTGTGATCCGTAGATATTTCTCATGCATACTAAACAAGAGAATTGAAGGAGTAAGGACTTGGAATTGAATTTTTTTTGGAAACCCACTTTTCTGATTTGTAGAGATATTAAATTACAGTTGTAAATTCTGAAAATTAAATCTATGGAGTAGATTCATATATGGGACTATTCTAACAGATGATCTCTCCTTTCTAATGTAGAGACATCAAATGTGCCAATGTACTAATTGATGCAAGTGGAACAGTAAAACTTGCTGATTTTGGATTGGAAAAGTAGGTTCATCGCTCCTTTAACTATTGTCCTCCTTTATAAGCCCAAATGTATATCATGTCAACTATTACTTTTTTGTTTCTCATCAAATTCATCATCATTATTTTTACTACTATTGGTGTCATTGTTGTGGTTCTCACACCAATTTTTACTACTATTGCTAGTTAAAAAAATTATATCTTACAAGTTATTATTATTTTCCTCCTGGTAAATATTATTATTAATTAATCATGTGAATCATCACTGATTTCTCACAATATTTATTTATTTATTTTTACCATCAAATTCAGTTGTTGTTCTCACACCAATTATTATTAGTTATCTCAAGCCAGTTATTACTTTTTTTATCTTGCATGTTATTATTTTTTCCTAGTGGCAATTATTATTTTGCCATCATGGTTATCATTATTTTCTCACAATAGTTATTTATTTTTCTCATCAAATTCACCATTATTATTACTACTGTTGTTGTTGTTCACATGCCGATTATTATTAGTTTTCTCACACCAGTTATTATTTATTTCTCTCAAAATTATTATTATTATTTGTCACAACAATAGATTAGTATAATCAATGGAACAAAGTCCTCCAAAGGAACTGCACGTTGGATGGCTCCAGAGGTCGGCATTATTTAATGGAGATTTATTTTCTTATTTATGCTCTCTTGAAGAATCCCTTGGTTAGGCCACGTCAACTTACTCTCTCTCTCTTTCTCCCCCCCCCCCTCCTTCTGTCTAATGTTGTGGCAGGTAATCAAGGCTAAACGCCCCTATGGGGTTCCGGCTGATATATGGAGCCTCGGATGCACCGTCTTGGAGATGCTCACTGGGCAAATTCCTTACCCGAACATGGTAGAGTGGGTAAGCATTCAGAAAAAAAAAACGAGTTTTTTAATTTTACCAAGACGAGTTTCCTTGCTACAACTGGATACTTTTTGTACTGCAAATATGCACATAATAACCGAAAATTTCCGCTTGGGTCTCTAACAGTTGGAAGAAAATATTACCCATAAATGCTGCATCATATCTGAAGTTGCCGATGTTTTTTTACAGCAAACTGTGTTTTACCACGTGGGCGGCGGGAGATCCCTGAAAACCTGTCGAGGGACGCCCGTGACTTCATCGACTGCTGCACCCAGGTGAACCCGGAGGACCGGCCAACGGCCGCCGAGCTGTTGGCCCACCCCTTTGTGACGCGTTCGCTCCGGGTTTCTTCGGGCTCCGGTTCTTCCTCCCACGGCAAAAGCCGCCGCACGTAGAAAAAGGTATCCGGTTCTTCGGGCTTCTTCGGCCGCCGGTTCTCTCTAGCCCATCTTTCTCTCCCTATGTAGCTGGCCCATCCCTTTCTTCTGATGGGTGTGCGTATGGAAGCCGGGCTTCTCTCTCGACCATGTTCTGCTGCTCCTAATAGGAGGATTTTCTCTCACCAGGGCAGTGGGAAATGCCATTCGGAGCCGGCGATCGGAGAACAAAGCATCTATGGCCCTCTTCTTCTCTCTCTAGACCAGACAAAGACGGATTCCAAACATAAACATTCGGGCCTTGTTTCGATTCCTTTCTAAGAACATTGGGGACGTTTGGGTCACCTCCTTCACAAGATGCAAATCTTCGGTGGGTTTAAGCTTACGAAAATTGACGACCTTTCAACACCCCCAAAAGTCTGAAGCATGCGGAGCCCGATCTAGAACCACGTCAATAATAGAACGTAGAAAGAGCTCCTCATGCTGCTGCAGTGGAATATTTTTTCTCGTAGTCTTATGCTCTTGCATTCCTCTTCCAATGTGAGCGAGGGTCGCCCTCTCTCTCTCTCTCTCTCTCTCCCCCTCTTCTCAGCGGAATCGGCATTTATTGGTCCCAGCACAGATGGCACACTCTGAAGCTTCACCAGACGCTTGGAGCAGGCAATGGTCGATCCTCTCTTTCATCACATCCTGCAAATCCGACATAATCGATCACAAAAACAAGAAGTTATTTCAGTCGAAACTTGCCATAAGAACGGAGCCCTCAATTTAACATTTGAACCTTTCATAAGAACGTTCGAGTTTAAGTGACATGAGTAAAGTAATATCATGTATCTGGAGTAAACTAATATTAAAAAAAATCAGCCTGAGGTGGATAATAAGAGCAAGATTTTCTGGGAAGAACAAAGTTTTCCATGTGATAATGATATCCCCCGATCGCAGAACACCTGTTCTTCGTGGTGCTCTTAAGATTCTAAAAAGGGAGGTGCAGAGAAATGGAGGCTTATTATTGATGGTTCCTCTCGTAGCTTTTGGGGCATTTAGCTTTCCATACCGCCCAGTGAGTGGATAGGTCAAAGCTCATCAGAGGAAACAACTGGGCCAAGGCCCACGCTACAGAAGAGCCCGGCTGAAGCCCATTTAATGGGCTTCTTCTCACTGGACGATGCAGAAAATGCTCCAGTTTTCCCAACTCCGATGAGCAAGGTGAGATAAATAACTGAGCCTGAGCCTGGGGTTGGGCAGCTAATGAGTTCTGGACTGGGCCTGAGCATTGGACGAGAAACAACTGGGCCAGGGTCAAGTCAACAGAAGACGGTCTACTTGAAGCCCATTTACTGAGCTTTCCCTTGTTCAGTCATCATTCAGTATGTTGTTTCCTGATGACTGATGAGAGGAACAACAAGGGGACAGTTGTGAGAATGTCATGTACTTTCAAAGCTCATTCCATCAAGCCCTTGAAGAAAAATAGATTATTTATTCATGCGAGGACTTCATTTCTAGGAAATATCACTAGATTAATAGTTCTATTTTTCTCTTTTTATTGCATGCCTTTTTCCATGAAAATTTTTTAGGGCCGGATGGGTTAAGATTTCTATTTTCCACACTTCAAACCCTCCCAGCTTTGAAAAGCTTTGATAAGTGTTTTTCGATTCAAACACTTCAAGCCCAACTGGGTCGGGCTTCTGGGCTTTACCGGGGCCATTGGGACCTCCATGTGAGCAGCAAAGTATAACACAAACATATCGAAAAAAGCTTCAATGTGCAGAGCATGAACAATACGACCAAAGAAAGAAGGCAGGACCTACCACAAGAAGCTCATGAAGCCCAAGAGGAGCGGAAACAATATAAGAGATACCCGGATGCTCCTTGGCTGCCTCAGCAGCTATGGATGGAATATCCTACATAATGTGAGGCATTCTATCATTTATTTCAGGCAGCAGTGAAAAAAAGTTCCCATAAAATCTCATTTGGTTCTGAATGCTGGGGGCGTTTAAGTACGATAAATACAGCATAAATCGACCCAGAGTAAAATAGACTCACCTGACTCCAGTGCCGTCCCGGGAAAAGAAAGAGTGGGCTAACGATAATTCGATTCGCACCTTGATTCACACATAATCTAAACGCGTCTGCAATTGACGGTTCGGCCAGCTCCTAGGTAAGTGAGGGAATTTTATCAGTTTCCAAAGGTACTGAAAGAAAAAAAAGCTTGAAGCAGCCATTTGACTGGTTTCCCAATGGATTTCAAAGGAAAAAAAAACTCTTAATGTAATTTATACAGATCGAAGCAAGGAAAGAAAGAAAATTGTGGGAAGTACTGGTGTACTTCCACACCTGATTTGGACAAGGGTATTTAGTTAAAGAGCATATTCTTCACGTAGGGAGCTAGATCCCCTTCAGTCCAGGGGTCTCATCGTGGACTAACAGACCAGTGTGAGACCAACCAAAATGGGGCTGTCATGAGTTCATCTCTCTGCTTAAATTCTCCTTTTTTCAGTTTCCTTAGTCTACTCCTCAAGCATCTAGCTACTTTCCCAGAGAAAAATATCTTTAACTTCCTCTAATAGACCTTATAATTTGGTGGTCCGTCATGTATTTGTTTCCTCTTGTGATGCCTCTACCAGAAGTCATCCTGGAGGTGAAGGTTAGAGCTGGGAGTTAAGGAGGAGGCTGGGGAATATCAAAAGCACAAAATTCATCCGCCTCCTTTTCTGTTCGTAGAGTCTTATTTTATGTTCAATTTATATTAATGTTCAGCCCTTAAAGCTCTCCTTGGACTATCTTTCCAGCCTCTGGCTTACCTCGGGACCTTAATGATTTTATCAGTTCGTTCCATGTCTGTATATATGGGGCCAAAGTATTGTACGGCTAGAAGAGGAAACTGATTGATATTATAACAGTTCTCATCATAGAAACTGGGAGTGTTTTCCTTCGGCAGTGTATCATTTTTATAAAAAGTAATTAACTGAATTTTGATCATATGGAACGTATGTCTCCCCATTTTCCAATGCCTTACATTTCATATCCCTATTCACTCCATGAAACTTGAAAATCCTAGTTCTAATGTAATGAGAATAAACTAGTTCCCAAACACGTAGATCCTCTGCCACAATTTTTTCTTGCTTCCCCTTTATTGGGATCAGTTATAATGATTCCAGATTCTATTGAAGCTTGTACTGGTTTCAAACTGTTTGGTTCTTGTCTTCTCCAAGATTGGGGGTCGATGGCCATCCTCTAAATTGACTCTGCCATTCTCGAGTGATTTTCCAATTAGAAATATTTACTGTACGTCCTTCAGTAGAGAAAAACTTCATCTGAGATAATATGGTGTTTCTACTATTCATGGATATATGGGAGCGTAAGGCCAGCCGCAAATAGAAAATATCTCTTCAGCCTCCGCTCAGAAAAACGAGGATTCCATCTCCCGCAGCTATCTTCCACTGATGTGAGGCTCTACGTAATAATTAGCCATACGTATAAAAAATATTCTTATTTCATATGATCTAAAAAAGGAGAATGAACTCCAAAACCATGATGAAGGAAGGAACAAGCTAATTGAAAACATAAAAGGTAAAAAAAATTGAAATGAACAAAACCTCAAGACCATCAAGGAGCAACTACGTGAACATGTAAAGCCGTAACAAAGGAACGAGGTAATTGAGAACAAATGAGAAATTGAAATGCACACCATGTGAGCAGGCTCCACTATTTGATACCCCGTTCTACTCCTAAACATCTTCACGAACTCATCTGTGGCAAGAAGAGTACAAATTACTATGCCGCCCGCAGTCATCTGTGTGAATTGTAAGCTTGAGAAGAGAATCTACGTCGAAATCAAAACCATCAAAACCTAAGGACTGAGTGCGGCAAAATAAAAAGTCCACACTCGGAGAACTGAATTTTTTCTACTTACTTAGCATTAGATTTGATTCTTGGCGTCTGGATCCGTGATCAACAACGATAACACCATCTCTATCACCAACCAAACATTTAACTCCTCCAGATCCTTCGTTTCTGAGACTCAGACAGGATGTGCTAGAGACAGACATAGTTTTCGAAGAATTTCCGTGCAACTTCACAGATTTTGGGAAAACCCACGGAGTGGCCGTTCTCACAGATTTCCTATTCAAAGGACTTCTATGTGGCAGAAAATGGCGTCGACATCAAAATCACGTCGCGAAGATGAGGATAACCAGTAATAATAGAAAAAATAAACCTAGCAGTGAATAATTTTGGATTTCATCATTGGAAAAAAACTTCGTCAGCTTTATTTCTGTCCACAAAACAATGCCACACACGCGCGGACATTCTTTCCCCCCGGGAAAAACTCTGAAAACATAAACATCCCAAGATTATTGGGCAAAACAAGACAACCTACCCCAAGGTATTTAGCTGCCACTAAGAAATGAATGGGGTAGCGTGCAAGCGAGAACTGATTGAAAGAACCGAGAGAAGGAATCGTATCTAATTACCTGCCGGCGGAAACGGGATGAGGAGCCATCGGCGAAGCCATTATTGCTCCACACCAACGCCAGACAAAATCCCGGAAGTTCCCGGGGTTTTCCTCAGGATCTCGAGTTGCTAGATTCTCTCTCGGGTCTTGAAGAAGATAAAAGGATGGGTCAACTGGATACACCGCCGGATGCGGTTACTTGCATATCAATTCTCATTAAATAAATTAGTTACAATAAACCCTTATGAAACATATATACTCGATTCATCTCGTTTAATTTTTAAAGGATACCTAGCTTTAAACCCCTAACGAATCATCAAATTATGCAAACACCCTTCATCTGCAACCACCGACCACAGTTGGTTGGGCCCACTGAAAATTATATTCAAGTTTCATAGCCCAATGAAGCATAGAAATAAATATAAAATGTGGGCATCCCTTGGTAAACCACTTGCTATAAGCCTAAGGTTGTTAATTCGTTGAGATGTTAAATTATAAAGTACATTTACAATTTGTTTTTAGATGAGGGGTGAAAGAAATGGGCTTCTAAATTTCAGATCAACATGAGATTGTTGACTTCTCACCAAGAGCTACTTGACCTGGAAACGAGTTGACAAGTCTCATAAAAAAATTGGTAAACATAAAAGTCAATGAATGAGAGTAAGTCGTCCCTTTGAGGTACGTTTTGGAGTTGTTAAGGACTTGTGCACATTTTGACCTTTTCCACAAAGTCAACTTTATTCCTTTTAGAATGGGATTTGGTTTTTCTAACCATTTTTTCTGTGTGGATATTAATGAAATAGCTCTAAAATTACCATTTTAGGAAATATGTGCTTTTATTTATATTTTCATGATGTAAATACCACTTATAGAGATACACTATGACATTTGATTCATCAAACAAATTGGAGACCAGTCCAAGAAAAAAGTACTCCTCAAATTAATTAGAGGGTAGAGGTTCAGGTATTGAGAGTACAAATAATGGGGTTTATTATATGATTAAAAAATAATTTATGTTTAGAAGCTCAGATGATAAAATGACGTCATAATTGAAGGTTATAAATAAAACACGGAATATCATCAATCAACCACCCAATCCCCGGTTGGTCGTCTGAAAACGAATCCATCCGGACGCAGTGCCGTCGACGACCACAAAAGTCCGCCCCTCGAGTGTTGGTCCCACGGCGGCGTTACCCACCTTCTTTCCCGTCAACGGTCACAGACGGTCAAAACTCCGCGTGTTAGTGTTACCCTCATATGATGGGACTCCGCTCTCTTTCAAGTTCGTAGGGAAGTGCGTCTTGCGCGTGGTTTGAGGGGTCGTAACGGAGATGATGGGGGTAAGAATATCAGATATGTAACGGTGCCGTCTCGTCCTCCTATTCCTCAGGTTTACAGCGGTACGGACGCCGGCGGGAGGAGAGGAGGTAGAAGAAGACGAAGCAGACGCGGTCGCCTGCATCGACCTCGCCGCCACCGCAGCCATATCCGGCTTCCGTCTTCCGCTAAACGGCGACGGTGGAGAGGGAGAGGGCGGAGAGAAGAGAAGAGGGCAAAGGAGCACCCTGTTCAGCGGTTGTTGCCTTCTCCTGCTGGCTATTCTTCTCGCGGACATGGACCCCTAGGTGTCGCTTCAATTGCTGATGGGGAGCGGTCCGCCGCGGTGTCTCCGTTGCTTTGATTCTGCTGCCGCGGCTGTTGGTTGGGGTTGTGGTTCTTCCTCGATTTCCACCTCTTCTGGCGATGGATCTGGTGCGTTCCCTACAGCACAGTAGGAGGAAGCAGCAGGGGGCGGGGGGTGCGGCGGCGGGAATGGATGGGAGGCAGGTGAGGGAGAAGAAGACGCCGAAGCTGGATCGGCGGAACGCGGTGAAGAACATCGAGTACGAAATCGGTGGTGGCAATTCCGTGGACTCCGTCGGCTGGGGGGGCGGCGATGGCGGGGGTTTCCGCACTCGTTCCCTCGACATATCGCCGTCGTCGCCGTCGACGTTGCCGCCGACGCCGGTGTACTTTGCCAGCCAGACCAGCTTCCGCATCGGCGGGGAGGTTGAGGGAGAGTTCGACAGCCTGTGCCGAAGCCTGGGGCTATCTGGCCCGGAGGACTTTGCCATCACTCCCGCGGACTGGGCGGCGGCCAGCATGGATCGCTCCACCGCCGACCACGTCGTCGATGATTTTACTAAAGAGGTGGAAGGTCGTCTGCGTCCCTCGGCGGAGGAGTCGCTGCCGGATCGGCGGGACGAGGATCGTCAAGATGCTTTGCGTGGTAGATTCAATCGCAGTGTTAGGGTTAGCGATGATGTGCGACATAAGTTGGGCAGCGAGTCACGGTTTCTTCAGTACAACGTCAGTTCCGCCGCTGCAGGCGGCGGTGGAGGGATCAAAGGCGCTCGCCCGTCTATGCTCGTCCCTCCTCCGTCCATGTCGCTGCCTTCCCACGACCAGACGAGCTCTACATGGGACCTATTCAACGCCCTGGCTCCTGCCGACGGTGCCAATGGGATTGTAGCCAATGGACGAGGGATCGAGTCCTCTGACTCTGAGGAAGAGGAGCCCCAAGACGTGAACGCTGCAGATGATCAATCCGGAAATTCAGATCAGGAAGATGAAAAAGAGGTGAGGCTGGTTGTGATACCAGCTGATCGTACAGGTTCATGCTCATCCTCAAACTCCATGGATGACGACTCCCCCTCTGCAATCGTGGAGGGGATGTACACCATTTCACCCTACGGCAAGCTGAAGCGCAACATGGTATATTGGGAGAAGGGACGAAGACTTGGCAGTGGCTCATTTGGAACAGTGTATGAGGCCATCAGTGAGTAAGTATCCGTGCTTTTCCTTGCAGAAGCATCGCCGAATAATCCACTTTTTTCTGCTAACTCGGATTCTTGGCATAGATGAATGTTAATCTCGAGGATATTTAAAGATTATGGTGCTGACAACTGTTATGGCGTCAAACTATAATTTCCTGTTTTCATCAGCTTCTTTTGGTGGAGGAAAAATCGATTATCCAACCCAATAAAATGGCAATCTTACGTCACAGCTCAGAGAAGTGCGTGCAGGGGGGAAATTTTCATCCACCCTTCTGCAGAAATCCAATTTTGAGGTGGTAGAACAAAATGGGCTGCCAGGATAAATGGTGGCTGGGAGAACTCCTGACTAGGAAATCCGCAATAGTATAACCATTCACTACAGTTTAGGGGTTTCGGTACATATAGTGCTATAGGTTATTCATTACTTGCTGAGGGATCTTAGATGAAGCAAAAGTGAAGATATTGGTGTTCTAAGAGTACTTTCAACAAGTGGAAAGAGGACTTCAGACGATGAAAGAAGGATAGTTTAGGGTTCAGTTTGATTATCTGTAAATAACTCAATCGACAGAGGGTGTAGATTTCATATGCCTGATTTTAATCGTCATCTTCTCTTTTCCAGCAATGGCTTTTTCTTTGCTATTAAAGAGGTTTCTTTGCTCGACCAAGGAGCTGAGGCGCAGCAATGCATTTCTCAACTTGAGCAGGTGAGATTCAGGATGTTTCTGACTTTTATGTGGTTATTGTTTTGTCAAATAATCTAAAGTCTTGCATGCTTTTCTTGTCTGTTTTATTTAATACTTATATTTACCTGCTGATATAATTGATTTATTTGCTTTCTGTGGTTTACCTCGGCAGGAGATTGCTCTCTTAAGTCAATTTGAACACGAAAACATTGTCCAGTATTATGGAACAGACAAGGTGATTTCTTCTGCCAATTATGGATCTCTGCCAATTACTCTGTTCGCTATCTTCAAATCATCTGCTCGTGAATCATGTGTGAACTTAAATAGGCAGTATGATCGTGCTATTTCTTATTTAGGTTTCCTTTAATGGGCTCAAGAAATATGACATTGTTTCTTATTTCATATCGTGAAATAATGTTAAGAAATATGACATTGTTTCTTATTTTGTATCCTGAAGAAATGTAATACTATTTCTCATTTCATATTCTGGAATAATTTTAATAATTATGATACTGTCTCTTATTAAATCTCCTGAAATGTTTCCAGGCAGAGTCAAATCTGTACATTTTTCTTGAGCTTATCACCCAGGGCTCTCTGGTCACTGTTTATCAAAATTATAAGTTGGGAGATCTCCAAGTTTCTGCGTATACAAGGCAAATCTTGAATGGTCTGAAATATCTTCACGAGCGCAACGTTGTGCACAGGTAATATTTACTAAAAGAACGATTTTCCCTTGTTTTTTGGGTCTATATTCATTCCTATGTGGAATATAAAAATGCGATAAATTTTGATTAAATGGTAAAAACTATCAGATTTAGTCTCTGAATCTAGAAGCGTATGTATGCCTTGTCGATATTTTTTTCATTGCAACTAACAATAAAATTGGAGGATATTTCTCACGAATACTTGAAAAAAGGGATCAACGGATCCAGGACTTGGAATGGAAAATTTTCAAGAAACCCACTTTTATGTCCTAGATATTATTATGGTTCTAAGTTCTGAGATGGTCTATTATTTTATTAATGTCCTGAGAAATACATCTCTGGAGTAAATTCATATATGGGACTATTCTAACAGATGATTTTTTCTATGTGGTGTAGAGACATCAAGTGTGCTAATATACTGGTTGATGCACATGGATTAGTGAAACTTGCCGATTTCGGATTGGCCAAGCAGGTTTATCTCATGCCAATTATTACTTTTTTCTCATCAAATTCATTATTATTATCATTCTCATGTCAATTGCTACTTTTATCTCACGCCAATTATTATTAGTTTCCTCATTCGAGTTATTACTTTTTCCTCTGGGAAATTATTATTATTATTCTCATGTCGATTATCATTTTTTTTTCTCACAACAGACCAGTAAAATCAATGAGCTTAAGTCCTGCAAAGGAAGTGTATATTGGATGGCTCCAGAGGTCGGTGCTATTCAATGAAGATTTTTTATTTATTTATGCTCTCTTGAAGAATCCCCTGGTTTGGCCACGTCAACTTACTCTCTCTCTCTCTCTCTCTTCCCTTTAATGTTGTCGCAGGTGGTGAGGCCTAAAGGTTCCTATGGGGCTCCAGCTGATATATGGAGTCTCGGATGCACCGTCTTGGAGATGTTGACTAGACAAGTTCCTTACCCGAACCAAGAATGGGTAAGAATTCCAGAAAAAGGCTTCTCTTTACCTTCTCGTTATTTACGAATTTGATATTTGTTAGAGAGAGAGAGCAGAGAGCAGAGAGCCGATCCCCAGGATGCGTTTCCTTCCCATATATATCTAGATCTTTATGGTATATGTATACATGTAAGAATCGATGCTTGTTAGAGAGAGAGAGAGAGAGAGAGAGAGAGAGAGAGAGAGATCAGATAGTTATGCAATATATATAGATTTAGGGACCGAAATGTTCTTCCTGGAGAAAATACTAATTAGCCCACAGATGAACGATTCCATAAATGCAGGATGAAAGGAGAATTTGCTCAAGGTTTTAATTGTGTTTTTTGCAGACTCATGTGTTGTTCCACGTGGGCCGGGGAGGGCAGCCGAAGATCCCTGAAAATCTGTCGAGGGATGCCCGGGACTTCATCCAGCAGTGCATCCAGAAGAACCCGGAGGATCGGCCGACGGCCGCCGAGCTGTTGGAACACCCCTTTGTGACGCGCTCGCTTCGAAATTCTTCGGGCTCCGACTCTTCGTCCCACGGCAGGAGCCGGCACTCCCTGCCCCCTCTCACACCATCATCGGTTCGATAGAATAAGAGGTATGTATGACCCTCTCCTCTCTCTAGCCCATCTCTCTCTCTCTCACTCTCTCTCTCTCTCTCTCTGTGCGCTGGGCTTTTCTCCGGGATGTTTTCCTGCCCCTAATTGGAGGACTCTCTCTCTCCAGGTCAATGGGTACTGTCCTTTGGGGATGCTCCAAGGAAACTGATCTCTCTTTCTCTCTCTCTCTTTCTCTCTCTCTCTCTCTCTTCTCTCTCTTCTATTTCTCTCTTCCGGCGGTGTGTGAGGAAGAAAGAGGAAGGTGTAATTTTGGTTCCTCGTGTCTTCAGATGGGATGTGGTTCCATTCAGATGGGAAGTTCATAATTAAATGAATCCTTATCCAAGCCTTCAAAAACACAAAAGAGTGAATAAGAGAGAGAGAGAGAGAGAGAGAGAGAGAGAGAGAGAGAGAGAGAGAGCACGGACAGCCATACCTATAAGTCATTATAGATATAAATGGGATGTGAAAACTGAGGTTATTAAGGTTGCGCTTCTTAGTCAGCGTTGACCTTTCACCATTGACCACAAAAATCGGCGATATACTTTTCGTGCCGGCAGGGCGAAAACTGCGGGGTCCGGCGCAGAGTAGCACGCGCTGTAGGTTCGTGGGGAAGGAATTACGGATTGCATTAAAATGGGAAGGAAAAGGAAAAAAAGGAAGATCAATGACGGGGAAGGTGATCGATCTTCCTCTCAGAGCTCCTCCCTCGCCTGATCGGAAGCTGATCTAGAGGCGTCCATTGGCGGCGCCGCCCCCCTCCCCCTCTCTCTCTCTCTACACGTTCAATCCGTCCACGCCGCATTGCTTGTACGTCAGCGACTGCCGCTTCGGGCTGATGACGATCGCGCAGTCCACCGAGACCTGCTCGGAGCAGATCAGATCGGCTATGAGTTTGTGTTTCTGATAGGAATGTACTGTGAAATTTTCAAGGATTTAGTTCCACTTCGATCGGTGATCGGAGATCACACAACGAGAGGCGGAAGCGACGAGGAGGCGAATCTTCTTCCTCGATCGGAGAATTTCTGGTGAGCACCATTTCCTGAGGTTTTTCCTGCTTCGACTGTGATTGAGGAAAGAAGGAAGGAAGCTATGGGGAGAGATGCTCGACTACCTACCTGGACGCGCGGGGAGGTGACGCCGAGGAAGCGGATCTTGGCTCCTATGTCACCGGCGACGCGGAGCTCCACGCGATCGTTGAGTGTGGCGTCGCGGACGAGTTCCCCCGCGTCGGTCTGGAGGACGTCGACGCGGTCCACCACCACTCTACTCTGCACCAGGCGGATCGAGTGCGCCGGCTGCTCGAAAGCCGGCAGCTCCGCCACCCCCAGCGGCACTCCGCGGTACATCACCGAGAAAGCGGCCGCCCCGTACCGGATCGTCACCTTGTTCGGATTTTCCGCCGTGAATAGTAGCGTGATGTTCAGCGACAGGTACGCCGCCGGAGCCCCGGCGGTGACGAGGAGGTAGCTCACTCCCACCTGCTGCAGGTCGAACTGGGGCTTCTTCGGCTTCACCGCCAGCGCCACCGCCAGAACGACGGCCACCACCACGACGGCGAGGAATGCGAGGAGGAGGAAGAAGCAGCAGCAGCAGCCCCTCAGGGAGGCACCCGAGGACTTGGCCGGCGAAGAATTTGGCGCCGCATAGCCACTCCCCGGCCATTCCGGCGGCCGATGATGGCCATCGATGTCGGCCATCTTCGGCTTCCTGCGGATTTGGGGGGATTCTTTCAGAACCGCCTCCACTACTCTTCCCAGTAGGTAAATCCTGTCACAACATTAGACCAGTCGTCCCTTAAAAATTTATATGACAAAAAGTTACCCACACAATATATAATTGTTTCCATACATCATCTGACTCTTGAATCTCAAGCAGCTTTGAAGGTAGACATATACCCTTCCCTGCTGATGGGCGGCGGTGGCAGTTGTAGTGGTGGGAGAGCAAGAAGTGAGTTCACTTATAAGGTTAGCTCCTCCGATGCATCTGTTGAATTATGGATAAACTCAATATTGCTTTGATGATATTTAGGTAAATATGAAATAATAACATTGATGGGTATAAAATGTAAATTTAATTAATGATTAATATCTTGGATGAGAATAAATAGTATAGATCTGTCACACATATATGAAAGAAATTTATGCAAAATAATGAAGGTCTATAAGTATTATTAGTGATCTAGATCATAAGAAATATGATGTATTATTTCAAATTTTTATTAAGGATATAAGTATCAGATGGTACAGGTATAAATAAAATAAAAATTCTATATGATGTAAATATGTTATAAATGTATGTGCATACTAGTAGCAAATATGCTAGTAATCATATATCAAATTGCTTCCTCAATATACGTATATGAGTAACTAGTAGAAAAGTCTTTTAATGAGGAGTACAATGAAATAATTATCAAAGTGTTGATTAGTTATTGATTTTATAAGATTACTAAAGTAGTATTTTCTTAGAAGGGTAAAATAGTCTAAAAGCTAGATCTATCTAACTAAAATATTTTTTATTTAAAAATATCTCACATAAATGGGTATGGACCAATCAGTGGAAGTTGTTGATCCAAAAAGGAATCCATAACTGAAAAGCACTCACCAAAATTAGAAGTATTAAGAGAGTTATGATGTTTTCAATCTTTATGGTTAGTTTTTCATATTTTCTAGAACACAATCTATTGAACCTTGTTCAAATTGGACTATTTGACTGAGAAGGACAAAAAAGAGGTGGGCTAACATACCTCATAAAACAGGGATTGCACCCAAATGAGAACATAGAGACAACATGATTTTCAGATGGTGACAACTATTTCAACATGCTTTCCTCATCTTCATCACATCACCTCTTCTCAATTCTCCAAGATTCATTGACAAAGTGTGAACAGTTTACAAGAGTAGTAGATAGCATTCCAAGTCTTAAGTGATTCTTCCTACAGCCTAATACTTCTCTACTCCATCAACTTTTAGTACATTGAAACCACATTTGAAGGCTACAATAACTTTGTTCTATATTATTATTTATTTGTATTTTAATCTATAGTGTGTGAATTGATTGAGACACTTGTGGTATGTAATTAATGTAGTCACAAGTCATTGACATAAGTATAGTATGCTTATAATGAGAAAATCTAGAACTCTGCTTAAAGTTATAAGTTGAATGATCATAGGCTTGCAAACTTCAATGATGTATTGGATTTTTAATCTCATTAAAATTAGATGTATTTTAGTGAGGGAATAGTGAAACCAAGGTAGAGTATTCAAAAATAGCTGATGGGAAAATGAGTTTGACTAAACCACTCTAAAATCTAGTATGCACAATTACTTCTTAATTTGCTTTCATCATCAACCTATAAGTAGATAAATCAAGGGGTGTTGGATTGATTTTTAATTTTTCATTTGATTAATATAATAATTTTTTATTTTATTTTCATTTATATCTAGCCATCTTGGGATTAGTAGCATCTAATTATAGGTTATTATAAAACTAAAAAACACTAATTTTTAGATATTTATAAGTATTTCTGAAAAAATATATCAATTATAATTTAAGAAAAGTTCTAAAAATAATAAAAAATTTCAGGTCAATCATAAGAATGTAATATAATATTGATTAATATTTCAAAAAAAATCTCAAAGAATATAATTTCTCCCAAAAAAAAATTGAATTTAATATTAAGAAATAAAGAAATATATTTAAAATTTGTGAAAAAGAGAAATAAGGGTGTGGACGTCAAGATGACGTTAGTGCCCGACGAATGCAAATCAGACGAAAATAGAGTTCTACTTGGTGATTCTTACGTAAGCAATTATAAATAATTTAATTAGTTAAATTAAGATCTATAAAAGCTAAAAGAATCGTAATTGAATAAATAATAGTTTGATAAATTTAAATCACACAAATTATCACTAAATAAAGTAAAAATTAAGTTGAAAGTAAGAAAGACAGAGTTCTAGTCTCGTGATAGTGATCTCTTGAATTTTATATTTAGAAAGATCATTAAACGATGTCTATGGTCTCAAAGGTTCTCTTTAGACATAAATAACGTAGACATTTGTTGAATCTACTTTCAAAGTTTAAAAAATAATGATGAAAGTTAAACTAATTAAAAAATAGTAAAATAGAGTTATGACGTCACAACAACGATGTGTTGAAATCTTAAGTGTTCGAGAAGATTGTCATGCAGTGTCCATAGCCTCAAAAGATCTTCTTAGACAAAAATGACATGGACAATCTCTAAATCTTTTTGCAAAGTTTAGAGGTTAATGAAATGAGTCGTTGAATTATTTCTGATAGCTGTCATTCGACGGAGATGAACTAGATGGAGGTGGGGTGTATGTTAGGGAGCTTCATCCTCAAGTCTGTGCAACAAGAGGAGGCTCTTCATCATATTTAGTACACTCTCAGGATGTGGTGACTTGTCTCTCGACGGATCATCTTTTTCCTAATGACGGCTTATTCGTTGATCAATCAGAAATGATTTACTCGATAGATTTACGTTTTTTCTATCATGAATCGTTCAAAAAATTTAGTGACGATTCTTTGCGAATCACGTTAACGAGATTTTTGCTGTTGATTGAACGATTCTAATGATTTAATCTTTCACTAGCGATCTATAGAAAAATCTTGATTTAATTAGAAAAAAGATGAGTTTTAGCTCTAGTAGGATCCAAACTCGTGCCAATCGCTTATTTGCATGTGAAAAAGTAAAATAAGTACTTGAATACCCTTATATTGTGACATCATTATGGTATCTCGTTGTTATAAATAAGAGATATTTTTGATATTAAAATCATCAAAAATGTTTGGGAAAAGGTGTGACCATCAATCTAGTCCCACATTGGTTATATGCCGAATGTTGAGACAAATATATAGTAATATGAGATTTGAAAATTAATAAGTTCATTTTTCGCATATGTATGATCACTCTTTGCCTCACGCCTGACTGACCACTAGTGACGTGGAAGGAGAGTGACACACACGTGCCCCTAATTGATCACCCTTAACTGCTCAAGCCTTTACTCGTAACTCTACCAGACTACTTCTAACTTGCTTGCAAGCCTGACTAGTCAACATATTTCTCCCTTTTTCTATCTTTTTATTTTATTTTATTTTTCTTTATTTATCTCAAAAATAAGATTATAAAAATTATATAAATTCACATATCACATAATTATTTTAAAAATCACATTAACTAATTAAAAATCACTTTTCATAATTTAACATAAATATAAGTCTATTTATTATGAGTTAAAACATTTTTTAAAACTATATTATTTATTAATTATTAACTCATGATAATGAAGACTTATCAACTATCATTAATTTAAAGATTAAATGATTTTAAACAATGAAATAGAGTTCTAAAGTTACAATGGCGATCTCCAAAATTATAAGTATTTTGAAGGTCTGCCTCAAAGGCTCTCTTTAGACATACACAACTTGTGCACTCTTTGGATTTTCATGTAAAGGTTAAAAGTTAGAAGTTAAGATGTTAGTGAAGTAGATCTCTAATGACTATCACTCGGCAAAGAAATGGTTGATGAAGATGGGTCTCCAACGACAATCACCCAATGAAGTGATGATTGGTGGAGGTGATGTGAAACACAAGGAGCTTCATTCTTAAGTCTGCAACAAGTATCTTAGTGAATCTCTCTATTCTCAATGATAGCTCATTCGTCAACTAACAAGAGATGAGGCTTCCTCTAAGAAGCTTTCATTTTTCAACCCAAAATCTATCATAAGATATTGTTTAAGATCCATGTTTATCATTGATGGAGCTTCCATCAACAAGCAATCGTCTCCCTCACTCTTTTCATTGATTGTTTCCTTGCAAAAAAATTCTAGAGTCAAATAAGAGAAAAACTTTGGTGTTGGTGATCTTCAAAGCACTTGTGATCATGTGGCGCCATATGATTTGCTGTGTAAAAGAGGTTAAATAGTTTTCTAATATTAGCTGACGTCTTTACCTTGAAATAGTGAGAATACGAAGTCTTTACCTTATTTACATAAGGGTATTTTCAAGATTATTTTAGCTGACGAGAGTTGACAGTTTAATCTCATATCGATTATTTTGGAAAACTTTATAGTTATATAAATCTAAGATTTCTTATGCATATGACTTCTCTCATAAACAAAATAGCTATGACCACCTTGAGAGAAGAAATAATAAATGGTCCACCCTCACGCAACATTTGTGACAAGATCATACCTTATCCAAAACACTAGTTCCCCCTAGTGATGTGAAAGAGGAGTAACACACATGTTCTACGCAGGTCCTTGAACTACTTGAGCCTAGTTTGTCGATTTCTCTCATTCTGAGTTACCCACTCGAAGAATCCCTCTATTTTCTAATTATTATAATTTATTTTAATTTAACTTGAAAATATAAATATAAAAATCATATAAAATCACATAATTAATCACAAATTAGCATTAGCCATGTAAGATCTAATTTTCTCAATTTAATGAAAATATAAAGTTATTTATGATGTGTTAATGTATAAAATATATCATTAAACTAACTATTAACTAATTATAATATAGATTTATTAGCATCCACTTCATGTCTCAGCCACGGCAGACATAGAAATAAGGCAGTTCTTCAATTAGAAGAAGTGAGCTGGAAGGAGAAGAGGGCTGAGCATGGACCTGGTGAAATATGACACCTCACGAAGCCTCCAACTTACACACCCAGCCGAAGACCTCCACATTGACCACAAGACTCTCAAGTAAGATCGTCCAGCAGTACTTGGTTGGTATTTTGCTCACGGTGGCCCAGCACTGCCTACTTAATAGCAAGTATCAAAGATCTTTGTAATTAAAATAATTAAAAATAATAATAGTCAGCATGTGGGAGAACTATACTTACAACTGGACAGAAAAATAATTACCAAAAAGTGGGATGACATGTAAAAATCATAATTTTTAATTCGGAAAATAATAAAGAACAAGCTAATAGTGGAAATCAAATGGTATTTTCCACGTAAGTTCATGCAGTTCTGTTCAGCATCAATATACATGTATATATCTATATTTCATGCCACTGGAATTGTATACGTCTATAAATTCTCCTGCAGGCGGAAACAGTACCCATCCCATCTACGGAACCACTGTCCGGATCTCTCGAGAACTGCCCACCAGACGCCACCTCGCTGGGTGCAAGGGTGATGGGCGGACATCCAGTCTTTCCCCTTCTTCAGGAGAGAGAGAGAGAGAGAGAGAGAGAGAGAGAGAGAGAGGCTCCCATGGCTCCCCATGAGAGATGGCGACCTTCCGCGTTCTTCCCATGGTCAGATAAAGGTGCTCCAGATGGTTCCATCTGCTTCGCCGCACATGGCGTGGACGCTTGCCATCCTCTCCACTGGCCTGCAGATGCCGCTGCAGCTCCAGTCGAACGACGCCACGCAGGGATCCCCCGTCTGGGCCTTCTTCTCGCAATCTGACAACGGTGGCAGGCCATACGTCTCCAACGTCTCTGCACAGAGCGAAAGAGAGAGAGTGTGAGAGTGAGAGAGAGAGAGGGCAGATTCTGACATCTCCTCCTAGTTCTGCGGCGACTTCTCAGGGGGGATCATACCAGGGAGTGTTCGGCAGCAGAGGCTCATGTCGTTGGTGTGGTCAACGTCGAGGCCGATGAGCCAGGAGCCAAGCGAGACGTCCTCGTTTGCGTACTTGTGCAGGATGTCGCTGGCAGCAAGAGAAAAAATGGCTCAATCCATGGAAATAACCTGCAGTCGATTCGAGAGAGCTCTCCGATCATACCGATTGATGAAGATGTACGCGGCCAGATCCTGCGAGATCACGTAGATCTGCCCGCTGGCGTGGCGGAAGTATCGGTTCCCCCGATTCCCAAACTTCCAGAACTCCGGCTCGTAGTACTTCGACTTCCTGCTTTCACAGCCACGGATTAGGCAGTCGGCGCTCAGAGGAAGAGAGAGAGAGAGAAAGCCCTGATCTTGGAGGTGCTCGATCAGATGCATTACTTGGTGGCGAGAACGGGACCGGATTTCATGCACCCGAGGTAGGTTCTGGGCCTGGATCTATAATTGGCAAGAGTTGAGGCGAGGGCACCTGGATATATAGCAAGTAGAGTTCATCACATCACAGAAACAGATCGAAGATGGAGAAGATTCCCTGAGGGGGGGAGGAATCCGACTGACCCAGATTCACATGGACGTCGTCGTCCACCTTCATGTAGAAGTCGGCGTCCCACTCCTGGACCGCGGTCGAGAAGAACGCCTTCGTCTTCGCAGTGAGCTCGTGGTAACCTTCGATGTGGTCCTGCGCCATGGAGCAGCTCATTCAGTAAGGGGGCCACGGGGAAAAGGTTTCATACAGCTGGTGCTGCTGCTGTCTCTCACCAGCCTTAGGATGTCGTGATGGGAGGCCTCTTCTGTCTCGATAGCTTGGTCCAGAATACCATTACGAGAAACACTGCGCCAAGAACCCACCATTAACATGATCAAAGGGCTCCCATCTTGGTGTCTGACAGATGGGATAAGCTTCTGTATTTTTTTTAAAAAGCTTCTGTATTCAAAGGGCTTCACTGAACTTTACAGCGTTATCGTTCAAAGGCTACAATAGAATGGCCGATTCGTATGATTTGAGAAATGGAGGCAACTTAGTTGATCGATGTTTCTTTGTTTGGCATTATTAAAAACACAGGCATGATCTAAAAAACTAGCGTGAATATAAAAAATTCAACGTTTTTCATGGAAACCGGGTTTGGGAAGGAGTTAACATTGATATTATTGTATCTACCAAAACTGATATAAATCTTATTATATGTCAAGAGACCTGACTCTAATTTCGCGTATGCAAAATAAAAATCCACGTCCTTTGATAGTTAAATTTTTTTACACAGAAGTTCGTAACCAAAAGGACTCAGGAAGCTCAAGGCTTGAACCCTAAATTTGCAGTCAAGAAGGCTCTACCGGTCTCAAAGCTTTATGTTAGCTTGGAGATAGTATAAAAAAATATATCAATATCAAAGCTCCTACGTGAGAAACATAGATGTTTTTGCCCTCCTGTGGAAAAATCATGAACCCAGAACATGCTTCCATTAGCTGGTTCTATAGAATACTCGTTCGCTATCATTCTAAGGATCTATAAGAAGGAAAGATCATGTATGGAACAGCACGCCTCCAAATCTCCAAAGAGTCATAGTTCCAAGAGAAATCATAAAAACTAATTAATTTACCTGCGGCCAATCATGAATCTAATCACAATGCCTTTCTGACGTTCAAGCTGTTGAAGTATTTCTCCTGAAATCAGAATTAGAAAAAATATTTATCTGTTAAGAGAAGTAGTATGATCGCTTGCTTATTCCAGAATCCTAGGGTCAACTTCCAGAGCCAACTCAGAAGAACAGTATATAGATGCTGAATCAGAGTGGTCATCGATGAAAGCCGTTAAGAAGGATGATGATCATCGGAATGTTTGGAGGTGTACGGAGACGCAGTTGATCCAAGGATGGAATGGCGTTCCAAAATTGGCGACAGTAATCAAGGATTCAAAACATCCAGTGAATGAGGCCTAAGAGATGTGAACTTTCTGAAATCATCGCATATGACAAAGAGCGGAAGAAAATCGACTGTTCTGATAGGAAATGATACCCTGCGGCATCCAGGTTTGTCTGATCGAATCCCTTCTCCTCCGGCTGCTGAATGCAGTGTTGATGCCGATAACGACGAAGGCCTTCTTCCGAGGTCCGGAGGTCAGATTCCGGGCCAGGGCCGAGCTCCGGGAAGCAGCAGACTCCACCGAGTCCACGGATCTGAAACAGCGACACCGGCCCAACTCCACATCAGATAACGCCGCCCATGGATCAGGACACCACTTACAAAGTACGCCGCCGCTCACGCACTGTTCATTCTCGCCGGATTTGGGGGCCTCCGCCGCATCGTCCTCCTCCTCCAACCGCCTCTGATATCGTCAGCCGAGAATTGATTCCAGGAAACATGAGGAAAAACGGCGGCAGGAACCAGAAGAATCGAACATCAGCAAGGAACAAAATTCAGCATCGTCCGTTCTACAGGCTCACCTCACTGTGGCCGCAATCTTCCGGGATGATCTGGATTCTCTCCTGCTCCAGCCGCCGCTGCAGCAGGATCTGCCCAGTCGCCTCCCCGCCGCCGCCGCCGCCCCCGTAGCCGATGAACCTGCTCGTGGCGGGATCGACAAGAACCCATCGGATTTTCAAAGTTTTATCGTCCATCTTTTTCAGTAGTTAAATATTTATAAGTATTTGTTAAATAATATATTTAAATAGCATCCTTTCTAAATTTAACAATTTTGGCCGATAGTATGTTCCTCCATTTTTTTTAGAACTAAATTCAGAGTGGGCCGGGCTTGGGCCGGCCTGAAGATCAAAGCCCAAAATTTTTAGTAGAACTAGCGGTGAAGAATGGCCTCCAAGATGTAGAGAGAGGAATCTCTCTCTCTCTCTCTCTCTCTCTCTTAATTTTGTATTGAATGGCCTGAGGGCCATTCCGGCTCATTAAGGCATGCAGGCCCATCCTAGATAGAGAATACGGCCCACGTGTAGCATGGTGGGCCCGAGCTCATAAAGCCCGGCCCACCAGGACCAGAACAGTTTCTAGTTGGGTGAGGTGGTGGAGCCTTAGGACGCCTCCACGTGGGGAAGTGAACCAGGGGCGACAGGTCAACCACATCGCGGGTTTAAAGGCTGCTAGCTGGCAGCAAGACGCTTATTACCCCATTCACGGCCACCCATCCATCCCCACAGGTCAACGGTGGCCCAGGGTTTTTAGAGGAGACTCCAAAGTACAGGCCGTTAAACAAAGGAATAAGCTCGTCCTAAATTGTACCCTTATAAAGCAATAAATAGATAAATAAAATATGATCCAGCCCAAAAAATAAGGAATAAATAAATACATAATGTAAATTGTTAGTCGTTCTATTCATTATTTAGAGCTCATCCCGAGTTGTACCCTTTTTAAGTAATAAAATAAATCAATAATTAAAATTATTGTTAAATAATCAATGTAATGAGATTATATCATCCCGAGTTCTATTCATTTATGATCCATACCGAATTACAGGAGGAAACAAATAAATAATTAAAATTATTGTTAATTTTACTTATTCGTAAATTTTTCAGCAGTCTGGGGTGGTATTTTCAGGACAATGATGATATAATCTCATTTAAAATTGTACCCTCTTAAAGTAAAAAATAATAATCAGACCATACAAAATAAGAATGAATTTTTGCCTTTTAAAGGAACACAAAATAAAAAATCTAATTTCTTGCTATTTTTCTATTATTAGTTAAAAATTTCAGCAATATGGCGGTTGTATTCTCATCCTGAATTGTACCCTCTTAAAGAAAAAAAAAAAAAAAGTAAATTCAGATTCAGACTAAATAATATCGAACTGAACCATTTTAGACGGAGAAACAAACAGATAATATAATTTCTTCATTTTCCAATGAAGAAAATTTTCCATTATTTTCTTCGGTATTCGTTGAAAATTTCAGCAATATGAGAGAACCCGACGAGAAGCTATGTCACGGTAGGCAGAGGGGGGGCGGGGGCTGAACGCCGGGAATCAAACACGGCGGAGGAACGGCGGCGGAGGGGAGGAGGAGGATTACCTGGTAGTGAATAATATCCCTAAGAGAAAGCAGGAGAAGCCGACCAGGACGACCCTCTTCCCCGGTACCTTCCTATCCCCAACTCCTTTCCCCCCCTTCATCATCCTCACTCTGTCTTCTAGAGAGAGAAAATTAGAGAGAGAGAGAGAGAGAGAGAGAGAGAGAGAGAGAGAGAGAGAGAGAGAGAGAGAGAGAGAGAGAGAGAGAGAGAGAGAGAGAGAGAGAGTTAGAGAGAGAGAGAGGAGAGGAGGAAGAAGGAAAAGGAGGAGGAGAGGAAGGTGAGCGCTTCCCCTCGCAGCTACGACGCCGGGGGAAGTTATAGTTATTGCACCACGTTATTTTTTTCCCTTTTTTCTCCATGATTTAATAAAATCGATTATTTATTGCGGGGTTTTGACGTCAGTATGTACGAAAGTCAGCGGGGTAAGACGTCAACTTGGAGTATGGTCAACTATCCTCTCGGGAATTTCAGGTTTGCCATGGATGTTGCTGATTTCAGGCCCACTCGGCCCATCAAAGCCCAACAACTGCAACGGAGAAGAGAAACCAGACGAGATATATAGGCCCGAATCTTCTTGGCCTGTTACGCGAGATAGGCTCAAATGAGCCCAGGCCCATCCCCCAAACGGCCCGAGTTTTGTTCTCTAATCTCTCTCTTCCTCCCTTCCTCTCTCTCTATCTCCCCCTCTCTCTAAGAAAGAAGGAGAGAGAAAGACAAAGATGTGGTCTCTATGTTGCCATTGTTGAGAGAGAGAGGGTATGTGGCAAATAGTGGGGCATATGTAGAGACATGGAGAGGTTTCAATAGAGAGAGAGAGAGAGAGAGAGAGAGAGAGAGAGAGAGAGAGAGAGAGGGACAGCAACAGGAAAACACCCAAAGGTCAACACTCCTGTGGGTTGAAAAGACGGTAGACACCACATGATGGTGCTACCCTTCTACGATGACTGGCCTTTTTATAAAGTCTCCGCGAGAACAGAAGGTTCGTCCATCGGACGGTCGTAAGAGATTTTCACTGGATGGGAACTGCTAATTCATTGCAGCATCTCTTTTCCTTCGGTCGGTTTGACTAGCCTTCCGTCAACTTGAGGGAAACGACAGGACAAATGTGAATGATGAGCCTTCTCCAACTTGAGGGAAACGACAGGACAAGAACGAGTGGTGGAGGGCTTCGTGCACGTATCACCTCTCTCTCTCTTGTATCCCCTGTCTCTGTCTGTATGTGTGTGTGTGTGTGTGTCTCTCTCTCTCTCTCCCCCTCTCTCTCCCTCTCTCTCCCTCTCTCTCCCTCTCTCTCCCTCTCTCTCTCTCTCTCTCTCTCTCTCTCTCTCTCTCTCTATATATATATATATATATATATATATAGATAGGGCGATCTTGTGGAATGGGATGGAACGGGTCTCACTTTTCATCTGGGTTGGTCCAGATCTCCTGGGCTTTGAGGTGATCTGGCCCAAAAGCGTCCTTCCTAATTCTCAAATATATATATTTTTTATCATACTTCAAAAAGAATAATGGTTTTTAAGATGATCACGTCGATTTCCCCATATAAAATTGTTTTCCTGACAAGGAGTAAAAGACCTAGAAATCTTGATAATTTATATTATAACAACAAATAAATAAATAAATATAATATGATCCCACCATTGAATACACTAATGAGATAAGGATGATGAACATGAGGACCCAACAAAGACTGGGGTTGAGGATGGGACAAGGCATACATTCCATCAGTACTCCTTAGTACAACCTATTAGCCCTTCAATAGCCTTTTAGGGTTCTAGCTTTCAAGAGGATAGTATAGATTAGGGCCCACATAGGAACTTAGGAGGTTTTTCGGCAACTATAAATAAAAAATCTTGATGATTTATGTTGGATAAATAAATAAATATAATATGAGCTCACCATTGAAAATAAGACAAAGAATATGATTTCATAGCATACACTAAAGAGATAAGGATGATGATGATGAACAAAAGGAGGTTGTGAGAGACCTAGGAGGTTGTCGATGAGTAAGAGAGACCTAGAAATCTTGGTAATTCATTTTGGAGCAGAAAATAAATAAATATAATATGAGCATGCCATTGAAATGAGATAGATAATATGATTTCATAGAATATATTAAAGAGATAAGGATGATGATGATGATGATGATGATGATGAACAAGAAGAGCATGATGTTGAGGAGTACAAGACCTAGAAATCTGGATGATTTATTTTGGGAGCAATAAATGAATTAATGTTATATGAGCCCCACATTGATAGTAGACAAAGAATAAGAGTTCATAGAATACATTGAAGAGATAAGGATGATGAACAAGTGGAGGTTCTGAGAGACCTAGGATGGTGTTGATGAGTAAGAGAGCTAGAAATCTTGGTGATTTATGTTGGAGAAAGAAATGAATAAATATGATATGGGCCCACATTGGTAATAGATACGAGTACAATTCCATGGAATATGCTGACAAGATAAGGATGATGATGAACAAGAGGAGGTTGTACTCTTCAGTACAATCTATGAGGCCTTCTAAGGAGAAGCCTTTTGATTGGGCCACATGGGAGCTTAGGAGACTGTTTGACAATCAGAAAGGAATGGAAAGGTGGAGTCAATCGGTCAGGCTGGTCCCAGAGAAACATGTGGGTGATGGCGTTTCAGATGGACCTTGTGTTTGATGTCCTTGCTTTAACTCCTTTATGCACACATCTTAGATAGAGAAAAGGTCAGCTGCCATATGGGTCATCGTGAAATTGACACATGGCAATGAGATGGGCTCATACATGGGTCAATAGATGCAGAGTAATTGTACCAAAATTTGAATAAATTGTATGTGGCAACTTTCTTCAGCTCTCTCTCTCTCTCTCTCTCTCTCCTAGAATAACTTATATGGTCCGTATAGGACCAGATGGACCTTCATTAGGGTCTTTTAGAAGGTGAGCCCAGGCCTAGTGGAGTCAAGATGTGAAGATGGGTCAACAGTAGACCACCATGAAGTCCTCACCTGCGCCCCCCTCTAGAGAGAGAGAGAGAGAGAGAGAGAGAGAGAGAGGGAGAGAGATGCGTTGGGTAGATTTTTATGAGCTTCTCTTTTTTGGGTCCAAAGGTTTGTCGTGGTCGGCGGGGACTGGTGGGCTGGATGCTGCCGTCACGGCGGAATGTGGAATTATTGGGCCGGAGCCAAAGTTATTGGGCCCACTCGAGGAGGTGTACTGCGGGCCCCAGCGAAACCATGGCCATTACTTTAGAAAGGGCATCCTTTCCGTTCTATTCCGCCGGCAGGAGAGAGAGAATTTACATTTCTCCCTCAACATCTTCCGTATTCAGTACTATGCCCTTAATTGCGATATTAGCGAATTGTCTTCTGTGACAGGACTTCAATAAAATCAATCTCTCTAATAAACACATGACA
Organism: Spirodela intermedia; assembly: GCA_902729315.2. Classification (NCBI taxonomy): domain Eukaryota; kingdom Viridiplantae; phylum Streptophyta; class Magnoliopsida; order Alismatales; family Araceae; genus Spirodela; species Spirodela intermedia. The sequence continues at coordinate 4,247,958 of LR746271.1, forward strand.
ATGTAAAATAAAAATTACTATTTATAATCACGACTACCCTTAAAAATGGGTACCATTTATAAGAAATTGTAAATTCAACTAATAAAACCCTATTTTTCTTCAAACTGCTACTCTCTCTCTCTCTCTCTCTCTCTCTCTCTCTCTCTCTCTCTCTCCATTCAGTTCTATATATAGGTCCAAGCTGGGTCAAACACCAGATCTTAAAGAGATCTAAACTTGGAGCTTTCTTTTTGCATCTTCCTTCAATCTCCTGCAGGATTTGGAAGATACTTGATCAATCCGTTGACTTTGGACACGTGGGTTCAACCCACTTTTCAATTCTCAAGTCTCAAATCACAGCTGGAAACTACACACAGTCTCTACCTAATGCGCAACAAAGTCAATGATCACTCTTTGAACAGATTTCCCCCACCCAATTTGGGCCCAAAGTGGCCCGTGGGCCCACTATCAGGCTTTAGTCCCCGATTAAATTCTCACTTATGAATGCTAGTCCAACCTTCTCTGTGGCCCATTTTAAGAAGAGGGAGAGAGAGAGAGAGAGAGAGAGAGAGAGAGAGAGCAATCTTGAGCATGATATTGAGGACTAAGCCCTGAAAAAAATTGGCTTTGAGCTTGTGCAATGGAGATGCCCACCACGAATTACGTAGTATTATCGGAGAAGTTCACATTGCCAGTGCATCTGATTCATTTTATTGCACTAATTTGTACCATGGGACTTAGCAAGCCTAGCCGACCCCTCCTGGGAAAGTCTTGGGACAGGCGGGGAGTGCTCCACTACCGCCTAACGGCATCCTGGTCCAATGCTCGCGGCGCATTGAGGTCCTCTCGTTACCGGGCGGTGTCGGCATCTCGGAGGAAGGGGCGGCATAAAGCGACCGTCCAAAGGGCCGGCCGGGGGAGTACCACCGGGGTCACATACATTCCGGATATGGTCACCGCCTATGGGGATCCCCACCCATCGTAGGAGCCACAAGGCGGGAAAAGGTGACGAGAAAGTTAGGGACGTTTCCATCGTATCCGCCCTCACCCAGGAGGAGAGAGAGAGAGTTTAAAAGTGTTTTACCTTATTTGTAGAAAATTTATATTCTGGAGAGAGAATAAAGAGAGAGGGTACACTAGAAGAAGTATAAATGTAAATAAACGGAGAGCGGGGAAAGAGAGAGAAGCCCACCACAGAAATATAGAAGAAGTAAGATATAGGGGTCAAAAAGTGGAGAATAATCTGAAGAGAGAGAAAGAGTCTCTGATGATGAAGGATATTTTAGGGAGATGTTAGAGAGAGAGAGAGAGAGGAAATGTAAATATGCATAGGGAGATAAATATAAATCTTATTTATAGGACATGAGTTATAGAGGGAGAATCTAGAGAGGGTCTACTGGCTGAAATATAAAAACATATAAACGAGGGGGAAGAAAAGTGATGTATATCACGAAAACATAGCGGAAAAACTAAAAAATGAGAGTCGGAGTGTGGAGAATAATATCTAGCTAGAGAGAGAGAGAGATAGAGAGAGAGATAGAGAGAGAGAGAGAGTCTCAGAAGATGAAGGATATTCTAGAGAGAGAAAGCTGCAATACCAAAAGCAGAGATGAGGAAGGGAATCCTGCTAACAGGAAAGGCCAACGGGAAGGAGGCGCGCGCATCTTAGCATATATTTTTTGGATATTTCAGCGTGTGATACCATTCGTAACATTTTTACACTCGGTGCCCTTCGAATGGGAAGACCACACGACGTTAGCCAATTAAAATTTAAACAGGGTTCAAATAAAATAAATGAATTTAAGCCTCCGATTGTATAAATTTCCTGTAAAGCGATTCCGGTGGGTTCGGAAATCCGTAGCCGGCGAGGACAACCGAATTTCCAAACTTCCCTTTCCACACCACCACCCCCCGCTCTCCCCTTCTTCCGCTAATATATATATAACTGGCGGAGGAGGCCCAGTCACAGCTGCGGAGTCTACAAGAGATCTTCTTCAGCACAATCTCATCATTATCATCTTCTGATAGGAAGGTTTGGGGGGCATGGAGGGGAAGGGCAAGGGCAAGGGGAAGGTGAAGAAGGGGTGGATGGCGGTGAGGGTGGGGGAGGAAGGGGAGGGAGGGTTCAGGCGGTTCACCATGCCGATATCTTACCTCTACCACCCACAGTTCGAGAGGCTGCTGCAGGCCGCTAAGGAGCTCTACGGCTACCCCTCCTCCGGGCCGCTCATCCTTCCCTGCTCCGTGGACGAATTCCTCCACCTCCGCTGGCTCATCGAGAAGGAGGAGTCCCACTCCCACCACCACCACCATTCTCCTCGCTCTTCTTCTTCTTCTTCTCTCCACTCTTGCTGAACCTCTCTGCTCCTCTCTCTCTCTCTCTCTCTCTCTCTCTCTCTCTCTCTTCTGTTCTCCATGGAGTTTTCCAGAGGACGCAGATCGGCCGCGACCGATCTCTCCTTCCATGGTGCTTGCTGTTTTCCTCGCTCTTTTCAGTTTGTATATTTAGGAGAGGCTCAGCCTATGGAAGCCTCTAGCCAATCACTCCCCATCTCTCTCTCTCTCTCTCTCTAGAACCAGCGTAGTAAATCAAGAACAAATTCGCAGGAGACAACCAACGGAGTCCTCGAACAATCTGAATAGCTGATTTGGTTTAATTCTCCCCGCCCACAAAATCGCCCAAAAAACGGGGTAATCATAAGAGGATCAGGCACAGAAGACTCACCGGCTACGGAATGAAGGCTCTGGGGGCGACGGCGAGGCATAGCATGGCGAGGAGGAGGAGCGGCGGCGAAGACGCCGCCGTGGGAGGCGGCGCCGCCGCCGTTTGGTCGCCGGAGATGCTTCCGGCAGGGCCGCTGTTCGAGGGGGAGCCGCCGGGGAGGGCCACCGTCGCCGGCACCGACGACTTGGGCGGCGCGATCACGTCGGCGGCGCCGGCATGGGGGGGCGAAGGGGACGGGGCGAGTAAGGAGCCGTGGGGGAGCGCGGAGGGCAGAGGGATGAACGCGGGAAACTCACGCGGCCCTGCACCAGTTCGTCCCCAAGATAAATAAATAATTAAGTAAATAAATAGATAATTGAAATTAAGCTCGCTCGAGCCCTAGGCTAACCAGGGCATCGTGGTTGTAGAGATGTGGTCAACCTGAAAAAACATTTACAACGAAAACATCGTCACAGAAGAGAGAGAGAGAGAGAGAGAGAGAGAGAGAGAGAGAGAGAGAGAGAGCTCACGAGGTGACGATGGATCCATTGACGAGGCCGCCGTAGGTGCAGGAGGTGACGTTGCAGCCAGCACTGGTAGGCTGGGAGGTGACATTTCCGAGCATGAGGTTGCTGTTCCTGCACTGCATGCTCGAGCAGGAGACGGCCAATGGCGATGGAGTGCAGTACAGGCTACATGCCAAAGAAGATGGCCAGTCGGTCAGCTGGGGAAAACCAGGCGAAGAGGAAGAGAGAAGGAGGCTGATCACTTTAGGTTTCCGGGGCCACAGCTGCATTGAACGCAGTGGCTCGCTGTGATGGCGTAGCTCCCGTTGGCCACGATCAGGCCGAAGTCGGAGGAAAACCTGGGGAATGACGAGATGCAGGCTGCGGATTTCAAGACGGGAATCAGTCAATAGATGGACGTCTTCTTGAACGGGAGATCGAAAATCCAGCCACCGAGCTCCATGCGAGAGAGAATAAATGACGGAGAGAAGAAGAAATATATTTGAAGCACGTGGCGCACGTTGATGTTTACTGAACCTAATTGCAACGGCAAGAAACATTTCTCTTACCGGGAAGAGGGATAGCGAGAATGTCGCTAGGCTTCACAGAGGGGCTGGCCATGGCGTTGACGTTCATGATATCCGAGATGGTGGTGGAGTAGGCGGCGGCGATCCCCGCCACCGTGTCGCCCTCCCTCACGACATAGGACATGTACACGGCCGGGAGGGAGTTGTCGCTGGAGTTGAAGCACGAGCAAGGGAGCGGCACCAGCAGGCTCTCGCCGGCGTCCACCGCGCCGGAGTCGGAGATGCCGTTGGCCTCCTGGATCTGGTCGGCGGTGACGAGGCCCGAGTAGACGGCGCCGGCGATCGAGGCGAGCGTGTCGCCGGGACGGGATCGGTAGCGGACGGAGATGACCTTGCGGATGCCGTCGTCGCAGGCGCAGACAACGGGGACGCGGAGGAAGATCCCTGCGGGGAGAATGCGGTTCTCGACGTCGGAGAGTGAGACGTCCACGGCGTTGGCGGCGAGGAGGGCGATGGAATCGACCTGGAAGAGAGCGGCAACCTCGGAGACCTTGAGATCGGCGTAGAGCGTGTAGCCGACGAGCGCCTGGCAGGCCTCGGAGCCATTGCAGGGCTCAATGGTCGACTTGCAGAACCCGAGCCGCGGAGCTGAGCACAGCAGGAGGAAAAGAAAGAGGAAGAGGAAGACGGCCATCCGCGGCTGTCTAGGGTTTTTCCTTCCTCTTCCTGCTCTCTGCTTCTTCTCCTTCCTCCCTCCTTACCTTCTGGGACTTCGGGCGTCGTCTTCGACAGCTTTCTGGAGGGAGAGGACGGGGCATGGCAACGGTCCGGAGGAGAGATAATCTAGAGAGAGGGTAAAGAGCAGAGCGGAGAGTTTTGTCGGCTTGCGATACGAAAGACCTCTTCCAGAACGTTCTCCGCCGCGGTGCGTAAAGAACCCCGTCCGCAGGGTAAGAATGCTCCTTTTTAAGACGTGGCAATCCTCAATTGGTTGTAGTATTGTAAAGCTACTGGCTGCCTTGCAGTAGGCGTAGATTTTGGGTCTGCCTTCGTATTGATGGGAGAGAGAATATTTTCAGTATGATACTCTCACGCCGGTCTTTTCTCGTTTAACCCAATCTTGTCACCGAGCGGAGCGACGCCCTGACGCCTGTATTGGGAACAAATGGGGTGGAACAAGACGAATAAGGGGAGAAGAATAGCAGCGGCCGTTCTCTTTTCCAAAGCGGCTGGGGGAGTGGTCGCTGTTGGGTTACAGCTGGCTGAAAAACCTGAGAATATCCCGCGTTCGGATTTTATCTCAAATCCGATACCTAAATCCGCTTCTAGCGAGAGAGAGAGAGACAGAGACCACTCCTTTCTGTTTTCTAGCCAGAGAGAGAGAGAGAGAGCAGAGAAGAGAGGGGAGAGGAGAGAGGGGAGAGGAGAGAGGAGAGAGAGAGGCGGTAGCGCGGGAAAAAACTCGTGGTTGACGACCACAGTTTCTGTTTTTCTTCTTTCGCGCCAAATTTGTTCATCGTCCTCGATTTTCTCTCTCATCCTCCTTTCGCCATATGCTTACTCCTCGTGCCGGGTATCTCGGGCAGGGGGACGGGCGAACCCTAGGATCACTCTTTTCTGCTAGATTTTTGGCGTCTCTTCGTATGAGAGATGCGTGGATCTGGCGAGATGGAACGCCAGGCGGGAGACGAAGAGGCGGATGCGGTGGAGATCGTCGGGATCTCTGGCGGGGGTCCTCACCGGGTGGCAAGGAGAACATCCAGGGGATGCGTGCAGAAGAAGATCAATTTTTACTTGCCTACACGGGGGGGTGTGTGCGATGGTGGAGGGGACGAGGAAGAGGAGGATGGTGAATCTTCGTGGAGTGAAGATGAAGGGAAGAGGAAACCTAGGAGGAAGGTTCGGTCCGGGACAGCAAACAAGGTAGATTTTTTCGAATTGCCTTCCCGGACTTATTTCAGCGATGTTCATCGACGTGTAATTTCATTCTACTTCGTCAGACATTACAGTTCAATATTTTTTTGATTCGTATCGTTGAAAATATTATTTAAAGGGTTACTATGTGAATTACATATTTGAATGTCGCTGTGGCATTGAGTTTATTTTCTCGGCCCTTAGGAATTAGTTATCATGCTACAAATTCGGAAAAAATGATTCCTTCCGTAGTAAATGAAATGGTTACGTAGACCTGGATATCATGAATGAATTTGGCACACCTTTTTATTGGGTTGGATGAGCACGCAAGGGGACGCTAGAGTCTACGGTCACTTTAGAGGACAGTTGAGAGTTCCCTCGGTGGCTGTAGTGCACTCGCACTTGGACTTACTCATGCCACGGGATGCAAAGTGCCGATTACCAGGAGCTGTAGCACTCTCGCACACTCACAATTGGACATTCTCTCTTATGCCACAGAAGGCAACGTTCCTCTTATAAGGGGTTGTTGTAGACTGGCATTTAGGCTTGGTCACCTGGTGGGGTCTTGACCACCCCCATCTTATTTGGAGTGACAATGGGGTGGTAAGCCTGAGATTGGTAGTCGGCTTGTAGATGAGCTGATGAGATCAAGGATGTGGTTTTGGGTTAGTATCTTGAGTTAGTTGAGTTTCTTTGTTCTCTACTTTGAGGACACTAGATTTAAAGAGTTTGAAAACCTGAAGGAGAATGCCTGGAAGAAGTAACCATGATATGGGATATGGGTGACACAAACTGAGGGATTGTGGAAATTGTAATGACATCGCTTGTGGGAGGAAAATTAAGTAAGAAAACTAAGCTGAATCACGTAACCACTTAACTAGTGCAAAAACTGACGAGAGAAGTCCCCACTAATGGATGAGAAGGGCGGTGCCTCTTCATTTAATTGATCCATAAATTGAAGCTGGAGATTGCCGCTCATGTATTGGAAGGGGCATGCTATGTAGAGGCTGGCTTTGCTTTTAGTTTTTGATCCTAAAACGTGGGTGGCTGAAGGCGTTACAAGAATTCAGGCAGAATGTGTGAAGTAGTAACCCTAAGATGGGCCTACACAATAGGTGTACGTAGATAGCATGATCTCGTTTGTGCTGAAGTTAATGGGATGCAATTGTGACGAGTGATGAAGACGTTAGGTTGTCTGATGAGATTAGATATTTAATTTGTCTGGACGAATGGAGATTTTTACTTGTAGAGTTAACCATACAGTGACACCTCCGAAGAAAATGTAATGATGCGTTTAGTCCCAAAATAATAATTCAATTAGTAAGAATTTTCTTGATATTTAGAAAGCCATGTAAGAATTTGACTGTAGTATTAAAGAATTTGAATATAATGCAGTATTAAAGAATTTGAATACTTTGGCTGACTGTGATTTGAGCTGGCCATTTTTTTTCCCATTTTTCAACGTAAAGCTACGCCAATGTTTATAATAAATCTGTTTGGTATCATCTATTACCAAAATAACCGTTTTAGATCGGTTGACAGCCAATATTGTATACTACTGTGAACAGCACTTTTATCAATTCCTCATCTATTTGTTATTTAAAAAATGTGTTTTTCTTGGTAGTGTCTGTGGATTGTAAGATAATTGCGATTTATGTTTATTCTGTTGAATTGGATTTCATGCACCATTTCTTAAGAGATCCTCAAATTCGGTACATTAGTAATGAGTGTGCGTCCAACTTATTTCTCCCAACCAGCTTTGGCCGTGAATATTATGGTAGCTACTTTCACCACTCAAGTCCCAAAGTAGAATGAATATCAAGCTACCAAACATTTTGATACTTTTTAATCATCCACTGTTAACACCATCTTTTGCATATCTATAGATAATTGTAGAGATTTGCCTTTGTATGCCTATTTTGTGTTCAATCATATGGAGAATTTCTTATAAAAACGGGCGCCCAAGAAAATCACGATCTTGAGTGCTATCTGTGTAAAGATACACAATTGTGTAAAATTAATGAAAAAAACTAGGGAGACTAGGTAAAAATAAATGGTATATTACGTAGTGAGAGATGCATATCATCAAGCTGTAAAGTAAGACTGAAACTAATCATTTGATAGGCCTTAGCCTTCATATATATTTGATTATTTTCGAGTCTCAATTCTTACTGGGGATATAGTCTAGTAGGACATGCCTGAACCATATTTGTTGGGGCTCTTGTGACGCTCACCTCTGCACATATATTAGTGCCAATTTTTCTCCAACTTTGATCTGGTTTATTTTTGAATGTTCTTCTAGGCGCAAAATTTCTGATCCTACAAAGGAAATTGTAGGCTATCTTTGCCGTGAATTATAAAGAAGCTTCAATAGAGCAGGAAGACAACCATCCAGTATTAGATTAGTCTACGTCTTACGATGGGGAATGCACTTGCTTCTCATGGTACTATGCTTTGTATCTCGTGGTTGTTTATCCTTACTGAACAGTTTATCTCATTTCTTTCGTAGGTTCCAGTGACCTGCAAAAGCTCTGTTGGATTTAATACCAGAAACAAAAGATCGTTACCCATGGTTGGTAATGGTAAGTATTGGACACGAATACCATAACAAATTCTTTGAAATTTTTTTACGGCCACATACCCTTGTCAGTTGTGGTGTTAAAACTGGTTTCATCCTAACCTGTCAATTAGGCTAGTGGACTGTCATTAGGGTTTTTCCTCTATTCTTCCAGATTTCTGAGCATTTTGATGACATAAGTTTGAACTGAATGAAATACCGACCTTTTTCTCTGGCACATGATTTAGGTGACATTTCCTTTTCATCTTGGTAGGATCTGACTTCTTTCAGAAGGTTTCAGAGAAAAAGCTGAAACATAAGCATCAGATGGAGCAGGAAGATGTCATGGAAACAACAGGAGATGGTAGTATGTGTCGCATAATGCTATAAATAATGCAATTAATAAATTTATTTCAAGAATTATGGTTGTTTCTTTCTGTCTATTCATGTAATTTGTTATTTCTAAGGTTAGCTAAGCACCCATAAACTTAAAAATACCTTAGTTGAGAAAACTACCTCTTATAAAATCGAATGGATTAATTTTCAATGCAATTTTCTGAAATTTCCTCGTGAGAATAGTATTTAAGAATTCCCAGGCATTTTATACTATGTACATTGTATCTGAGCCTTTTTGGATTTATCCTTCTTTCAGTGAAAACTCATTTTAGGATGTAGAAGTGAGTTATCTTAGTAGAGGTAGGTTCATATATAAATCGAGTTTCTATCTCTTCTTCCAACATAAGTATATACATCAGATTTTTTGTAGCATACATTGCACTCTAGATTCCGCAGGATTACTGTGTAATCCTGCGGACATCTATCGCATGCTTGTTTATCTGAGGGCTTACTATTTTACTCATTGGATTTAAGTTTCTCAACTGGATCTGCTAGTGCCAAAAGAATCTCCTTGTATAAAACTCCGGGAATACTCTACATTGTACACTTATGCAAGGATTTAACTCCCTGGGTTGTCTCTTCTTAACCCTAAGAAATGATTCTATCAGATGATATGGATGCGCTTCGCTATAATCATTTAAATAGTTTTCACTAAGTGGGGCATTTAAATAAATATAAAGCAAGGACGAAGATAGTTTAGTGAGATGTGAATCACGTACTGTTGTTAGTATCATAGCTTTGTCTGAATTTCGAAGATAAAATTGCTTTCTGGATTTACACATTTCATGATGGACGGTTTTCTTCTATTGTTTTCACATGAAATTCCAATGTAAACTAGCCTAAACATTTCACTTACCTTTCATTGAATATGAAGAAACGACATTGAATCTATAAAACTCTGATTTTCTGAAGGTAAGAAGAGCTATGAAAAAATGGAGATGCAAAAGGTAGATCTTCATCCATGTAAAGGCCTGTTGCCTAGCGACCGAAAGGAATCACTTACTAGATGGTGGCTAAACAGTGGGAAGACAAGTTCAAAGGATCCCGGGTTCCAAGAACTTGACAAACATAAGTCAAGTATGGATCTTTGCACACGTTCACGGAATGAGATGGTACACTTTGATCCATCACTTTTGCTATGCATCTTTTGTAATTCAGAAATTTATTATTTGTTAAATAATTTAAATGTGTGTCTCTACTTGCGAACAATCTTAGATATTCTTCCCTCTGTCATTCGTGTTCGTGTAAATAATCTTAGATATTCTTAGATTTGTTTTTGACTAGTTTTGTGTATGAGCATTGAAAGGAGGGGGGTTAACCCTGCTGCTTTGCCATTAATCATGTGAGATGAGAAACCTGCTCATCTCAGGGTTCTGTGAACTTACTGCAGAAAATTGTTGCTGGTGGGAAGAAATATAAGTTCCGTTATGGTGGAAATCTAGAACCCTGTAAACACTGTCAATGAAATTAAAGCCAATTGAAAGAAGACTTTTCTGAGATAAAGTGGTGAAGATGTAGAGGGTGGCACTGCAAGAATTGGGGAGTGTAGAAATAATTTTTTTGTTAAAGTGTATAGGTAATTAATGGAGCAGACTCAGTTTCGTAATCATAGGCTTATCTCTGTGGTCTCTACTATGACATTACGCTGAGTGACTATGCAAGTTGTGAACAAAAGGAGGGAATCACGAAAGAGTCGTTGGTTGTTGATGTCTAGCGCCGATCTGTTCTTAAATGGGGTTTGAGTTTGTAACACAGTTGTATCCGATGGGCACAACATAACAAATCTCAACATTCCATTTTTAGTCCATATTTTCTCTAATTGACGTAAATTAATTTAAAAATTGAATACTAAAACACAAATTTAATATTAAAGAAATGTATTATTCATATTTTATTTCATTTTAATTTTAAATAATTAGTATCTTAAATAATTTTGTCATGTTTTGAGAATGTTTTGACCACTGTGTCGATTCACGTCGTTGCCCTAAAAGCATTGGATGTCCAGAATTTTTTGTGGAATACTCATGAAGTTGAAAGGAGAAGGGTACTGTTCTGTAATCCCATGAAATTATCACACATGTTGCTGGACAAGATTTCTGCATTGATGTGGGCTTCCCTCTACTTAACTTTTTAGCTATCTTAGCGTAGGCTAACGAGGAATAAAAGCTCAGTATCAAGTTTGTCGTCTCTGAATTCTACACCAGAGAATGAATAGACTTTAAGTGTATGTTAATTTTTGAGAAATTGTATTTGTTCTCAGGAGTGCTTGTGTGCACAGTGGTAACTGACTTACTGTGCTATGTTCTGACAGCTTATACCTCTTCCTCTTTCTTCAGTGGATCAGTAATGTTGTTTATGGTTTGGATTGTGACTGCTATGGACTTGAATTTCCGTGCTATGACAATTCTCTGCTGAACAAAGAAGATATCCATTGTGTTGTTACACACGATATCCTACCGGGAACTACATTCTTGATAGCCATTTTGGGAAATTGAAAGAATAACAAGAATTTGTGCCTTGGAAATGACATGGATTTGTCAGAGAATATTGTTGTGTTCTCGGTATAATTTACTTGTCAGCAATTTCGACGATGGCCTTTGCTTGATGTGGAGTGTTACCTCATCTGTGATGTGTAAGCCCAGGGGAGAGTAAATCACCTGTGACATAGTCCTCTGCTTCATGAAGAAGGGTCCATGGCTATGAGCCATGGTATGGGGCTGATTTCCAATTTTAATTAGAGAACCTCTTCCTATCAGAATTTTCATCAACATCCTATAACTTGAAAATATCGGCTGTACATTAAAATGTTTCACAATCTTCATGTCGAGTTTGGCTTAGCTGTTAATTAATTTATGGAGCGCTTCATTGGAAAAGAGAGTATTGGGCATCAAAATTTACTTTTTGTCCTGCTACTGGAGGGGAGAGCTGACTTATTAAATGACTAATCTTCAGTTTGAGGAATGCTCGATCAATGTTATGCTTTATAGTGAGTGTGAGGCTTAGCGCGTACCCTGCCCTAGTCAGAGTTTATGCCGGAATTTTATGTTCTAGCTTGTGTAACTGATAACGATGTATTACTTATCCTGCCATTACTATCCATTAGGCTAAGTTCCTTGCTTGTGTAACTATATTTTAATTTTTCCTACTGAATGGTTGCTACTAAGATCTATTATCTCTTTCCAAGTGTCAGATAATAAAAGAGGATTCATTTGAGGGTTTTTTGTCTAAAGTTATATTTTGGGTATTCCTTAGAAAAGTTATGGCCCACTTGTTTGATTAGGTGCAGGTATGAGCTTAGGTCTAACTTGGGTTAGCGGTCCCGCGCATTGTAATTTTGGTGGCATTTTTCAAGAGTATCTATCTAATAAATGGTCGCTTTTCTTCATTATTTTTCTATTCAAGTTCATAAACAATCAATGATTAATCAAATTTAAGGTTCGGGTTAGTCAACTGGAGCTTATGAGCTTATTTGGTCTCTTGTGTAAAGTGATCCTTAAAAGTTCCATGGGACTTCTCCCTTATATGCGGTGGGAAGTCGGGGTTGGCTGGGTTTCACGAGGAATATAAAATGAGTCTCAGTTTACTTATATCTATGGACGAAACTCAAATTTTTAACTGTCTTGTTGCAGGGAAATGACAACGCTCCTGAAGAGATGAGGCTGATTCATCCATTTTTCTCACGTTGGAAAACAAAGAAAGTCTCCGAATTTTCACTCATTTCTAAATTGAACAAGAGCTATAACTCTGCACCAGAAGAGGACTTGGTAGCTTGTGGCCGCCCCATACATGTTTCTGTGATGCTCCAGGTGCTTGAGGCTAATTTTTGAAACTCTTATGGCTTTCCTGTCAATTTTTCGTTGTTATTTTGCTTTCTGAATTACAACATGTGTTATTGATACTGCAGGATGACATCAGTCCACTAGACTGGGGACGTTGGGAAATTAATGAGAGATCATTACTTAATCTATCTGAATATGTTTCCCCAGAAAGCAATTTATTATCTGTATCTGATGTTTCTAATGCCCCATTAACATTTGATGGCGTCATCCCATTCTTAAATGTTTGTGGGGATATACTTCGTCATAGAAACGTGCATTCAGATCAATTACCGGAAGAAGCAATAGACCTTCTCGCAAGGTCAGAAGGTACCTCCACTTTATTGATTGATAGACGAGAAACAAATAGCCAGCAAGGCTTAAGCTTTAAAATGGTATATTCTCGGTTGTTCCGTGTTATTTTCCCCTGAAAAGACCTTACATTTTGACGCTTTTTATTCTCATTCACTAACGAGCAAATGAACGTTCTTACATTTTTTGTAGTTCCTCGAGAAAAAGGACGAAAATTTCTCCCTCCAATTTACCAATTCTATGGATAACTTAGAGAATGAACAGAAAAATGGACTATCTGAGGAAAGGTTGGTAATCATGTAAACATTTGCTATGATTTTTGAATGCCTTGTGGACGGTGGTGTTATCTATTTTCAAAACCATGCTGTCAGATTATATTTGTCAAATTACTTGTTACTGTAAAATCTCTGATTGTTCGAAAACTTTTTGGTTGAATATGATACATATTTTCCTTTTCAGTTTGTACTTGTAGGAACTGATAATCATATATGTGATCAGTGTGAATTTCTGAATTTTGGAAATGATTACTATCATGGTCCATGCCAATTTATGTATAATATAAAGTCTAGCCACTATATATTCTCTTAAATTCTTCCATGCTTCGAAAAAAGGCAGAATGCCAAAAAATACTGAAACTTATATAATTGGCGGAACTATGCCTTCATCTTGTTTCCTTCTTCTAGAGTATGTTTTCCTATCTGTGTTTTAGAGTCTTCCTTGTTTTTTCTAATTACAACTTATTTTAGAATCATATTGAAAGTGTAGTTTTCAAGTGATTGGATGGTTGATAAGGTGACCCGGAAGCCCAAATCATTTAGGTCAGCCTTGGCTAGGGATTTTATTGAAGGTGTGCATTTGTGTAGGACAAAGTAAGGATACACAAGTTGACATATCAAACCGAATAATGCTGTCAATTAGAAAACAAATTAGGCGACAAAAGATGTCAAGAGCAGAAGACGATTCAAATCGGACTAGGCTACTGCAAACTGTGAGAAAATGGTTTGTACTTGTGGTGGGGCGTAGGGTAGCTCCCCTAAAAAAACTAATTTTACATGTAATTTGGTGAGCCTAGCTGCCTAAATGGTTTATCAGACTATGCAGTTCTTGTGGTGAATGAACAGCACGTGAACCAGTAGTGGGAGAGAATTGTGGGGAGCTTTTAGAGTAGGCTACGAGAAGGAAGCTGATGAAAGCCATCAGCCATCGCATTATGTTTCTTTATGACTGCTTTCTGAAGCTAATACTACATTTTGGGCTCAAGGATTGAAGCGAGGGGCTTGCGGGAGTGTGGATGGTTAGGCAACAGGGAGGGGTGGAGTATCAAGGATGGATGCAGGGGGGGCGATCATCATTATTATTGTCTTCATCTGCCATAACGGAAGGGGGCCCTTTTTGCAATCGTTGGGCGTCACATAACGAATGCCACATTGTTAGATTGCTAATGTTGCAAAGTTCAATAATCATAGTGTGCGAAGGTCAATTAACGTGTTTAAATATGAGGTAAGAGTGTACCATCGTAGAGAGTTGTGGACTTGACGAATATAGAATCGAAGTAGCTGGGGCGTACGAATCAAGCAAATCTAGTGTGTTGCATAAAAAAGGTAAAGGAAGATGACTCGTGGGATTAACAATCAAGCCTGCAGGTTGTTCTTCATATTTGTTGGGAGTGAAAAAAATTATGATTTCGAGAAAAACAATTACTTTGTCTTTCACTCTTGATCCTGCGTAGCTTGAATTGGAAAAAGCAATAGTACCCTAAACAACAGATGTTTCCCTGTAACATTGGGTAGGATCCCTATAAATTATCTAATCTCTCCAACACAATGGTAATACCTAGTTGGGACACTATTTTAAACATGACTAGTCTGGGAAGCAGTCCTTTTTAAGATGTTGATTGGTCTCCTTCTGGCCTACAATATCACTTATTTTGAAGAATATCTTCAGCGTATACATTGTGAGTTACAATAAAAGTGGAGGTGCACGGGGTGATCAGGAGGACTCTTTGAAAAATCTGCTGCCAAAATTGCTTGACTGAACATCTTGAGCTACACTTGAGCATCTACCGAAGGCTACATCGCTTTCTTAAGCTTGCACACACATGCTGTTTCTCCTTAATTTATAAATCCTGGTGGTTGCTCCTCTAATGCTGCCTCATTGAGTTCACCATAGAATATTTTGTTTTTTGACATGAAATTAAAAGCCAATGCTGATTAACAACAACACACAAGAGCAATTTAATTGAGGTGACACATGGCACTTGAGAAAAAGTGCCAAAGATATTTCGCCCTTTGCAACTAATTGAGCTTTGAATCTGTTGGTAGATTCATCAGGTTGATAGTGTACAGTAAAGACCCACCATTGGCAGGCCAGAAGCATTAGTAGGTCGCGTAGACAATTCCTAAATACCTTGGCCGCGAAGAACTCAGCCTGTTTTTTTGAAACAGATGACAAGGAAAGTACAAACCGCTGAAAGAATGAACTAAAAAAAAGGGATACTATTTTAGTCCATGCCTGACTATCTTTTGGACAATACTTGGTAAATCAAGATCTAAGAGATACAGGAGACAAGGGAAGAGAGTGTCCAACAAACGTTAGTAAATCCGTGGGCACATGAGTAGGCCATTGTGTTGTCTCTCTGATGAAAATCTTGAACAGAGCTGTCAGGAGTAGGCAAAGGCATGTCATGAAGAAGTAAATAGACAGAAAACACCTTAGATTTATGTCCCGATTGCTCTCAGATGAATACGGTATGCTTTAACGATAACTAATATTAGCACACAATCTTTTCATGCAACAGGCATGTCAGTCGACAAGGAAGAGATTCCTCTTATTTTGTGGAGATAATTTCTCGACCAGAACCCTCAGTCAAAGGTGTACTTTTGTCTTTCTTTACGATTACTGTGTAAAGCCGTCTATCTTTCTGAGATATGTTCTACTATTTCTTCACTTCATATCGTCCACCCTATGAGATGTTAGGGTTCGCCTGGAGCCCCAACACACTCCGGTATGTGCTCACATGAGGTAATTCTTGCCAATCAAATTCACGATTATACCGCTCAGAGATATAGAATTCATTGATGATGAAGCCATTTCAATCTTCTCGTCAACAAATGTAAAAAGATGAGAGTATAGAAAATTATCAGCAGCAGATCAACAGGAGCAGTGTTGATTTGCGACAGAGATTCTAGCAGATTCATAATAACAGGGTAGTAGGGACAAATGATCAGTTTGTGGCGAAGACCTCACTACCAAAATTCTGGGCTGGATGACAGGAGAACAACGTTTGTAGTTTGGGATGGCTGCATTGTGATGATCAGAGAAGAGTTCGGAATGCAACGCCGTTCTGCCTTCTGGAATGAGATGTACGAGAGAAGATCCAATTACAGGACTAACAGTGATGAGGAAGAAGCCTTCTGTCATGATCCGGGCAATTAAACTTGTAGAGTGCATGATTGTCTAGTTGTTCTAGTTTCTTTGGAATTATTTTCATTAAAAAGTTTCATATATTGTCCTTCATGAAACTTCTTCAGAGATAGTCGCCTGATCCGCAGTCCTCTTGATCTAAGCCATGAGATGAAGTAAAAATGAGGTGATGAAAAGTTTGGGGACGGAGGGATGCAAGTGAATTAACTTGTTTACCTTTTTGGTACACATTTACGAAGATACACAACATGGGTCGACTTAGGCTAGTAAATAGGTTGGCCAGGCTACAGTACATAAAATCTTTCAATACTTACATTGAATTTATCAAGAGGTCAGCCTGACTAACAAATACTTACATTAAATTTATCTTTCAATATTTTTCATTTAAAAAATAAAAATCTGTGATTGAATTTTCAATCGCAAGACGTTGATTCAAAGGTTTGCAAAAACATGAACACCTTAAAATCTCTTTAAGTGTATGACTGTGTTTTATACATACATTTTGTGATATTGGGTTTGATTTGAGAGGCACTTCGTCTCTTATTACAGATGCATCTTTTTTGTTTCCTTTCGAATGAAATTTTGTTGTACGCCTTATTTGCTATGAATATCCTAATTTGAGATATTGGGTGCGTATACTTGAGTTCTTCTATTGGTAGTGACATTTTTCGCTATGCCTGTTTCATCCTAGTTAATGATCATCGTATATTTACTCACTCAACTATCGTTCTTGTTAATTTTACTGGCCTTACCAGAAAAGATGACTCAAAAGTTTTTTTATGTTTAGTGTGGTACCCTATCAGTTACACCATTTGACTGACGGTTGCTTGTGGACAAATAAATACCAGCCTGGCAAAGGTGTAGAGGTATCCGGTTATTGATTTTTCCTTTCTATCCACGTTAAGCATATGGGATCGGTTTGGTTGATTTGATATGTGGTAATGTGTATATTCGTTTTGATAATGAGTATTTTTGCAGGTCTGTGGAAACAATGAAGCTGTTAAGTTTCTTGTTGAATGGTTGGCATCATGGCACGAGAGGTGTTTGCAAGAAGCTAAAGGTCGTACGAGCAAGACTATATGCATTGACGAGGATAGCGATGAAAGCTTGTATGAAAACGACTCTGACTCTGAAAATGATGAAGCTTCACGCAGGAATGTTCTTCTAGTTACTGGGCCTGTTGGGGTATGTTCTTCTTTAATTGGTATTTCTCATGCACATTTCTTATAAGCTCAGATATATTTTAGATTCACCACAGTTCAGTGTTTAATCTTAGGGTCTAGGCATTTTCGGATCGTTTTATCTTTTGTGATCTCATGATTTTGATCTAACATAAAGTTTTCTAGTAGGCAGGGTGATCTGAAAGGTGAGTTTAGTCGCAAGAGGATAGACAAGCATTGTTGTTTGTCTTTGTAGCTTCTGTAGGTGGTAGGAGTAAGAGAGTCAAGTTCCCTAAGCCAGGATGCTGTAGAACTATCTTATAAAGTTTTTGACAATAACATAGAATTGATTTTGAAAGTCAAACATATGATACTTGATCTCGTATGAATTGAAGAGGAATTTACTGTAGTTTTCAAGGCATCGCCTAAGCAACACCTTGGCAAGATGGTTGCCTAGGCAAGAGAATGCTTGCCCTGGCACAAATGAGTAATTCATGGATGGATTTACTGTGCCATGTTCATGTGGCTTATGGTGCGACAGAAAATGTAAATAACATATGATATATTTCATTTGCATTGTTTTCTATGTATGTTCATATTCATGTTTTTCATGTTTATGTTTTATTGCTTTATTTATTAAAATTAAGCCTTACCTCGGTGTTGCCTAGTGCCTTGCGTTGTTAGTTAGACACTGATGTGATCACCTTCTTGATTGCCTTAAAATTTAGAATTTACTCGACTGGATAGTGTCTATATGTTATATGATAGTTTTCATGGCGAGACTTGACTAAAACATAGGAGACAATTAACTAAATGAGGGTGAGTGTTATGGGCGCATAGATGACTAGCCTTGAAAGTGTGCTTGCCTTGGTCACTTTAGTGCTTTGAGACTTGAGAGCCTTGTTTTTCTTTACTATCTTTTTGAGTACCTTTATAAAAAAATCAAACTCATGTAATGTTGTTAAGTGATACATTCATACGTTGTGTTCTTAGCCATCAAAAGTTGTGGACAAAAAATGAGTATTAATGGCAATGCCTTTCAACTTGTCTTTGGTTCACAGTAAGATGAAAGCCATATTTCGACCCGGGGAAGAGGATCAAGTTGGCACTTGCAAACAGCTTGATGCACTATCTCCCTTCAACCCTTTGAGCGACATGTGACACCATTAGGAATTCTTCAAGCTTTAACGGATGGAACCAAACTGTTTTTTAAAGAGGATATCCTACCGTCTAGAGGAGATAGACGTTTGTTCATTATCAACCCACAAAATCCTGTCTTTAGTAAATGATCAATCATTATGGTGTCGAAAGTAAGTTAGAAAACTAATGTATGAAAGATAGTCATTAAGCTTTGGATAGCTTTCTTCACAATTACGAATGCTTTTGTCCAAATTACATTTGTGACTTGCCTTTATAGCGACATTGATTTGGTGCAGAGTGATGTGATGAACCAGCAAATGGTGGGAGAGATGGAACAATGAGAAAAATCGTAGGGCACCTAACTAACTCTAAAAGAAAAAAAAATGTGTTAACTGGTTCTTGACAACATGAGTGTACAATATATTGGATGTTCTTCTCATCATCTGAAATCTTTCATTTGGAAGGCACGTCCAGAAATTTATTTAAATTAGTGGAATTTATAACCTAGTGATAAATATTCGTTAATTGTTGTAGTGCTGGAGTGTTTACTTGATGTTCTGTGTGCACTCATTTGTTGGGTAGTACGTTAGTGCTAGTGTAAGTTACTAAGGACGAACTATCTTCGAATTTCAAAAGGTCTGTAGATCTAGGTCTCTAATATTTTAATATTTTCCTTTTTGAATTTTTCATAGTTAGTTCTATGCTTGTAATTTACGAGCGTTTATTATTTCTTTTCAAGATAAAGTGGCTTTTATGGTTCGTCTGTATCATGTCCCCTATGCCCTTACCTTTGTTGCTCCAAAGATTTTGATGTAATGAGATTACTGGTTTTGATATCCTTCATCTTAATGCATTTCCTGATTTCATCTGAGGTGTATTGTCTGGCGAACTTTCTTAATTTCTTTAAGACCTGTTGTTTTTCAGTGCGGAAAGACTGCTGCAATTTATGCATGTGCAAAAGAACTTGGATTTCATGTAATTGAGGTACTTCGAGATTCTGGCCTTTTTAATTTCTTTGCTTCATTTCCCTCATGTGTCCTTCACGGTCTTGTCCTGATCTGTATCCTATCTCTTCCATCCTTGTAGCTGAAAATATAACCTCTCACAGAAAAACCATTGACAGCGTTTTTTCAGCTGTATGATCTCATTGTTGCGAATATTTTTCATTTGGGTAAACCTTGAAAAATATCTTTAGAGGCGTGGAGATTAAAAAGATGTTAACTCAAGATATCCAATCCCAAATCTTGTTTAAACGTTTGGGTTATCTTTTGCTTGTTCATTAAAAGAGTTGATTATTAATCCTTCACTGGAAGAGTGGAAAGTCGAAGGAAATAAATCAAATCAATAGAAAGTAAGAGGTACAAGAGCACAGGAAATCAAATGACACACTAGAAATTGTGGGCTTGTACTGATTTCAGATGACAACTTTTAGAGTGTGGGCCCTGATGATGTTATATATAGAACAGATTATTGGTGCAGCCCTGCTGTCCACATTGAACCCAGATAGTTTCATCCTCCACTCTTCCTATCACCGCCTGTCATCTCACATTAATTTTTAATCAGAGTAAGTTAATATGATCTTTCTGAAAAGGGGTATAAGGAACTTAGATCCCATGACATATTAGTTAAGCTGAGCTAAGACTAAAACAATAAGAAATATTGTAGCATTGGTAAAAAAGAAAAAAAGAAAAAAAAGAAACGTGGATTTGAATTCTTGTTTCTATTGGTTTTTAGGTAAGGTGATTGGTATGTGCGGACATTTGCCATGACCAGTCTCTTATAGCAAAGGCCATATGTGGTGACAGACGTGGAATTGTTTTGTTGAAGGGGTTATCGGCAAGAAACATTTGATTTCTAACATGGAAGCTAGGGACATTTGGGAGAGAAGTGAAAATTTCCACTTTCTAGAGAAGATGCAAAATGTCGTGTATTGAGGAATATGTTGAGAGAAAAGTTGTGTAGGTTATCACGACATGGATTTATATCCAAGTATGCTGTCAAGTTGAAACAGAGTTGATAGTAGTTGATAGCAAGTGATTCCTTGAAGACCCCATGTGGACCAGATCAGATTTAGACTGGTATAAGCTAGTTTTCGTTTCAAGTTGCGTATGATTTATGCTGACTACGCTGCTTTAATATTTAGTGCGATGGAACTATGTAACTGTTGGATCATTATCTTATCCTAGTGAAACGCAGATGTGGTGTAGAATACCCAATGTTTCAACAAAGGCTTTTTTTTTCTGCGATACCCTCTGTCCATTTATTAAGGAAATTCTAGTGCGATCCACATGGAATCTTGCGAAGGAAGAATCAACTAGTCACATGAATGATCTACGTAAAAGTGACGATACCCACCCTCAAATCATATCACAGGCAAGATATTCCATGCCTGTGACAGATTCTTCTTCTTCAGATATCAAACTGTAATGATGATTCCAGACTTCCGCGTCAAATTTCACTTATTTCCTTGATAGTATATGCTTGAATTTTTCTTGTTTTCAATTTTGGCCGACATTATGTTTAATTTTGACGTATTTTAGCTCCCCAGGAATTAGATGTTATCCGAGAATTGGATGTTCTTGTAATAGATACCAAGCCATCCAAAGCAAACACAGTAGCACAGTACATTTCATGTTACTGAAGAATCTAAATTAGACGACTTTTCCAATTCCTACGTTTCACGTCATACAGAAGCCTCTTTTTGGCTCCTGAAATCCTTGTACCGATTAAAGTTTATTCTGTTTTAATAAGTTTGAGCCCAAATGAAGTCGATATTTCTTAAAGATCTAGGACCAGTGGTTTGCATCGCACAAACAATGCCAATTAGTAATTCTGAAATTCAATCTCAGGCTTCGATGATTATAACGTCACAAGACTTGTTTTATTGATACAATAACCTTGACTAGCAATTACTAAAGATTTTACATTTTCAGAACAGTTCAAAATCAGTATGTTAATTGATTTCTGGGTGAAATTTCGCTTGAGGGTTTCATAAATAATTCATAGAAGAAAATATTAATAGAAACTCTTCTCGAATGTTCTGCCACAGGTGAATGCATCTGATGTAAGAAATGGAGCACACATAAAGCAGAAGTTTGGGGAGGCTATGGACTCGCAAGCAATAGAATTGTGGTATGTTTGCTGGATCTCATGTTCATAATTCTATACAAAATTAAATTCTATCAGTTGTGATTTGATTCCAATATTTTCAAAGAGCCTGTGGAATGAATCTTGCATGTTCCAGGATATTACTTCGGGGGATTGAAGCAGTACTATATTTGTGGTTTCCAATCCGACAGATTTTCCTTCATTTTATAGTTATAATATGTTTACAGTTACACTGATGCGTTAGCCTTATCGCATCATATTGTGTTTTTTTAAGTAAACTAAAGATTGGCCATGACGTAAGAAGAACTCTCTCTTTAAGAGAATGACAATGCCTGAAAATAGCTCAGTTTAAATTGGACATGGATGGACTAAGAAACGCTGGATCCTCAACCTTTTTTGGGTAGTGTCTCGTATCTGGTTTTCTCAGATTTAAATCTGTTCTGAAGAAAGATCACAACGACCTCTGTGATGCTTTGGTTGTCCTCTATTCTATGATCTGCATTTTTAAGACACTCATTATCCAATCCCTCTACTTCTAAATTTCCAATGCATGAATATGGTCCCGTTTCGTATCCTTTTCAGATGGAAGATATTCCGCCTATCTTTTGCAATTTCCATTTAGTTTTCATCTTCTTTGACCATTTTTTGCTTCTCTGTAGTATCTTACTTCCCTCTTACATTTGTTCGCTTCTCGTACATTTGCTTACTTCCCTCTTATTGACGATTTCCTTGCCTCTATAACCCTTACTATTAAGCTTGAACGAGGATTATTGGATTTCTGGTTTCTTGGCTCCATTTTCAACTCTTCTGTCCATTTGTTTCTGGATCTATGCGAATTAAATCCAAAAACTCTTTATTATTTTCTTTTGGATTTTGTGGACACTAATTGATGTAGATGGTCTGTAAGTTGCCTAGGCAGGCCTTTTGCTTCTGGTTGTTCAAAGTATGCATTCACTCCGCTGGATCCGAAATCTATTAGGTTTTTGATATGAAAATTGTATTAGGTTAGCTTTATTTTTTGAGAGGGTGATTCTTTAAACTTACAGGCTAGATCATTGTCTCACCTAGGGTCACCTTTTATTTTCCAGGGGACTCTAATATAGTTGTGATCTCATGCCTACAGCATGCACCCAGACTTTATCGCTGGATTTTAGCTGAATTAGCTCCATACGTATATTTATCCATCAAAATTTTCATGTAGTTCGTACCTAGAAATAAAACGCCCATCCGAATCCCTACCTCAAACTTCTACCTATCATAATCATACTTGGCATCGTCTTTATTGCAGAATTGGTCATTTCATCGAACCAGTTCACTCTCTTTACAATCATTTGACTTCGTAAATTCCCATTCCTTAAGTTTTACAATCTATTAATTAATAGGCTTGTTGGATATATACTAATCTTTTCTTCTTTTTGTAAACCAGTAATATGAACTTTGTTAGAATATAATCCTTGAACATCTAATCTTTATGAAAACACCATTTATAGGATTTTTTTTTCTCATTCTCCTTTCCATCGTTCTTCAGGTGTTAATACCATTCGTTTGTATAACGAATTTATATTTCTATACTGCATCTATATGTACTAAATAAAATTTCTGGATATTTTTTCTTGACCTCTAATTGAAATTGATTCACTGCCCGTTCTGAATATTCAAATTTTCCTACCACTAGATCGGTTTGGGAGGTATAATTTAGTTGGGACATGATTTTCCTCCCATAACCCCAAAAACCGCACTACGGAGTTGTATCCACTACTTGTATTTAGTCACCTTTTTTGAGCTCTGGGTTTAATGGCTCTTTGACACATCAGGGGAAGAAGGAAGAGGCTGTGGCAAAGGATTGATAAGTTATCTAATATGGACTCGACCTATCGAACTAGCTGTAACAGACTGGCATTTATTTATAATCCAAATCGGTTTGGTTTACCAGTAGATATTGACCGTCCTTGCTGATTCATATGTTCCTATTTGTTCCTGGGGTCCACCATCAGATCATTTTAAACCAGAATGAAAGCTGAATTTTCTTATTAAAATGTGTTCAAGGTGACGAAGATAGTTATCTACCTCCTTATTACCTGTGGCTGTGAAAGGAACAAGATGGTGTGTGATCTCTAATTTTTTAAATTTTTATTCCCAAATTGATAATTAAAAATTGTAAAAATAAAATGAAATGTATATGCCATCATATCATCAAATTACATGAATAAGCATTCAGATTCAATATAACATAAACTAAAGAAAAGAAAATTGTAATTTTCGAAAAAGTTAAAAAAAAGAGGTTTTTGCTAACTTGTATATTCTATGAAAATTATTCAATATGAGTTAAATATGCAAATGATATAGTATGTGATTTTTATGAAATATATGGAGTATCTACAATATATATAACATGTAATAGACAATGCATTATCAATTTGTCCATATGAATGCTTGTTCGTAAACTCATATTCATGCAGTGAGTGCTCGTTTTACAATTATGCTGCCTGGACTCTAACATGTTCACCTCCATCGCATGCGTCAGTCAACGGTAAAGAAATCTTCCCTATTCTGCCGCCCTCAGGCCATCTTTCCGTTTCTTATTTCTCAATAAAAAATTTAAGGAATCAGCATTGCTTCTCCTCCCCTTCCATTTTCTGAATCAAAATTGGTGCTCATTGGTGCTCATTGGCCTGCTGTAATCACCTTCCTCGGTTTCCATGCTTCTTTGTGAACGCTTTTTGACTCTTTGTTCCCCTTCTATCTTATGCCTCTACCTCTGTGTTGTTCAGCATCTAATACACACTTTGTAGTTCCTCTTCTCCTCTTTCTTTGTAGTTGTAGAGCATTAATATTCGTTGATAAAATTCTGAGTTCCAAGTTATTCTGTTCCCTCTGGATAAATATGGGGAAGAAGTTGCCCACAATATCTAACTGGTAACCCCCTTTGGATCACTTCGCTCTAAATGATTTGAACTAAACCAAGCAACTCTATGTCAATTTCTTATTAGTGGTCTACTGTCTACCTTCAGAATACCTGAAAGGATCAGAAACTACGCAGACAAGTTCCACAGGCTTAAGGTGCACTGGAAGCCCTGCCATTCGCCCCTAAACATTGGATGTATCCCATAATTATTTGACTCTCGACGTTCTGTCTTTTTTTCACACATCCCACCTATCTTTATTTACAAATTCATTCCTCTCTTCAGGTCTCTAAAACTGCATAAGCACTACCTGAACTTGCAGTGCCCTTTTTTGGATATTTTCAATATCCTTTTTTTTTGATATTTTCCAAGAGATATCTATTGAAGGATGCATAAGTTTTTTCTACACTTATCTCCTAAATCTGCATTTGGTTGATACACTCATTCCTTTATCATCAGTTCCGCTATAATGCTCATTCCGTTTCGCCTTCCTATTAACTAGCACTTATTAGGATCGTGCCATGTTCTGTAACTAGGAGACTTGGGATAGGCAAGAGGACAAAACCTGAATTTCACTGGTGGATCATACGTTGGCAGCAGATGATTGTAAGGCGTCTGGAAATCAAAGGCAGGCATGAGAGTATAAAAGGTTGGGTTTTGGAAGGGTGGGTAGGTTTGGGAAGATCTGTAGGAAGAGACAATTGGGGCAGATGGACATGATGTCTGGAGGTAAGGTTGAACAGCGATGAACATGATGTCACGAGGTTGGGGAACAGGAATGGCTGATCATCATAATTATTTCTACCGTTGTCATCATGTTGTCCCAGACTACACAGATGGTTAATGTTGCATGTTTTCCCAGACTACTCATCTCATGCAGGAATTCATATAATCGCTTTTGTCTGCAGTTAACAAAAGTTTATATGGAATTGGTGAATGATGGGTTACTTAACCCGCTTCATTTGACTATGTTGCGTATGATCTATTTGTCTATTATGTGGTCAGGACAATAACATGGTAAGTCAGGACTTTTTACCTATTCTCATAGATTCAATGTGATGATTCATATGTTGAAAATTGACGGAAATATGGCTTTTTTATGGCTTTGATTACATGTTCTCAGTCATGAAGATACAACTGGAAACAATTCTTAAAGGCCCCGTTTTTCACATTACGTTTGGTACACCATTAAGTCTTCTGTTTTCCATGATGTTTGACGAAGTGTGTAATTCTTATTCCAGAATGATCAGACGTTGGATGACGATTCTGTCTTTCCTTCACTTTGCTTTATCTATGTTAACTTCTAGGAATATAGAGAAATCATGTTATGATGTTTCTTTCAGCTCAGTCGAGGAAATTGCTGGTTTGAATAAAAAAGATGGTTTGCCATTCATTAAGTCTTCAACTAACCCTGAGGCGATCGCATCTAAAGACGGGGATCTCAAACAGGCCTTGACGCTTTGTGAAAGCACTAATATTAAATGTCCAGGGAATTCATTTGAGAATCAAAGTTCTACTTGCCGAGTTGCAAACAGGAATCTCTTCCTATTTGAAGACATGGATGCTATTTTTCATGAAGACCGTGGACTCATTACTACTATCATGCAGCTTGCAGAAACATCAAAGAGACCCATTATACTTACAACAAATAGTGAGCTTATTTGCCGACTTAAACCCGTTCAATTGTTTAATACCCATCTTCATGCATTTAAGAATGGCATTTGACAATCATCATTGCGTACACTTCATCTAATTTTGTTGATAACCTGCTAGGCAAATATCCCAACCTACCACATGCATTGGACAAAGTAGTAGTGGCATTCACACGTCCATCAACAGAAGAGCTACTTGCCTGTATATGTCTGGTACAAGAATTCAGCATTCCTTTTTTTTTCTTTATCTTTTTCCTTCGATCTATTCAGATGTTTAACCTTTCTAAGGGGTCCACAGATTTGCTCTGCAGAAGGAGCCCATGTATCACCACGGCTATTAGAGCAGCTTATCAACACATGCCAAGGTGATATAAGGAAGACAATTTTGCTTCTCCAATTTTGGTGCCAGGGTGAAAAAGGTCGACCAGGTTTGTGCCTACTCGTGCTTCCGGGAAAGGGTGTAATTAATTGCTTTATATTTCTTGGGATTGCCTCTGCTTTGTACATTCTGACGGGAGAGAAATGAGAGTATCTTAGTTGACAAAGTCAGCAAAGGTTGCTAATTGGATTCCCTTTGACTATCTAGACAGGAACATGCAACTTACGTACAGCCCCCTTCAGTTTGACCTTGATGCAGCTCATTGGGTAATAGAAAGCTTTCTTCCTTGGTCATTCCCCTGTGAACTTTCACTGAAAGTTGAAGAGGAAATCTCAAATACAGTGTCTTCACTTTTGGAGAATCAAGGGATAATACATTCTTTCACCAAAGAGGACATTACTGTATCAATTGACACTCCACGTAACATTGCCACCGGGACGGGAGAGGATGCTATGATGAAAAATGTTTGCCCCTCTTTCCAGTATAATGAATCTTCAACTCCTATAAATGATAGCATGGGCTTTTCTGATGCGTTGGGCTCTCTGTTGACTTCTCCGGATGGAAGTTTTAAGCACAAGTCTGGAACTATACTTTCTTCTGAATCTGCAGATTTGTATGCTTCTGATACAAACTTAGATATAAATACCCATGTCATGCGATTTCCTCAACCAATGGAGGATGCAAATTGCACGAATTCATGTGCCGATCTGTTTGTTGAAAGTGCTGCTTTATCTAGCGATTCTTTCATGATTGACAAAATTGCTTCCAGTTCACATGTCTGCAATACGTACACATCGACATGCACCCCTGAATTATCAGTAGTTCCGGAGACTGAAATCAGTAACAGGGATGGTTTTCCGTCTACAACAGTAAATTCGCCTGATTTTTCTTCTAGGTTGGTGGATTTTTCGTTGAATAATTCCGGATCAGAGCTACCTGTTTCTCAAGAGGACGTTGACCATGTTGAAGAATCTATACTCGTTGCTGACGAAGATCCAATGAGTAAGTTTGCAAATATAGATGAACTAGACCGTGAATCAGTTCATGGAAATGAAGAACCTGATGCCTCTCAAATAGAAGGTGATGTGGGTTTATCCAGAGGATATCAGATAATGGATGAGTGTAGCTGTGCTGGCTTCAGCTTGGAACTCATGCCAGTTGACCGTTCTTTAAGCCATCCGATTATTCACTCAGTTAATGAAAAGTGGAAAAAACTGCGCTCCTGCCAAGAAGATTTAAGATTGCATATGACTTCTGCTCAGAAGGATGCTTTGAACATCTTAGATCTTACTTCTGGTCTTACCAATCTGATTTCTGATGCTGATATTTTGCTTGGGCGCTGTCAGTTGCTTACCAGTGTAAGATTCTTTGAAGAATTTCCTCTCTTAAAATAGTATCTTGATGTTTTCCTTATTTCCTTGAATTTTAGCGCGTCTTCTTGTTTTGAAGGATATTTTGTCTTGGCAGGATGTTCTGGAGCTGTCTGAAACTCCTCATGATGAACTATGTTCTAGCTCTTGGTACGATGAGCATTTGGAAATGGCTTCCACGTTTTCGCAACATGGTCTATGCTTGTATGCAAGTAAAGCCATGAGATCACCATCAACTTTGCGTCATGAAAATCCTCTGCATCTAGCACAGGAGATGCTGGCTGCCAACACTTGTTCCATGGCTCTAGGAAAGCGTTTGTCTCTGAAGAACACTCTAAGTGTTACGTGTGGACAAAGAGGCTTTCAGAGGAAGGCATCAAGGTGACACTCTCAGTAGGGCATGATCTTCTCGTTCACTTTAGGAGAAATTCGGGTTAGAGTTGTCCGATTCATAACAGTCTTAACGGTTCCATCGTTAATATGTGCATAACTCATCTCCTGAAGCATCTACTTTTGATCATTACACTTTCCTATATGAAAAATGGCCTATACTAATTTGATTAATTTTTCATATCAAGCTTTTCCTTTTTATTTAAAGAATTTAGTTTTAGGGGGGGGGGGGGGTCTCACTCAATGACTTGGCGCTGCATTTTTTTATATTGGCCTAATTTTCGGTCGTATTCTGCTTTAACCGACCAATCTATCAAAGCTGACCATAGGCGTTCCAATAATTTAACATGTGGTGTTGTTCGTTCGTTTCCAAAATGATTTGCTTCAGTAAGCAGATAAGATTCTTTCCCTTCTTGAATATACTATTTAAGCTACTCTAGCATTCTGGGATCATTACAAATCAGAAGAGGCTGTTAATTCTTTCCCTTGGTTTCCAATATGAGAAGTGAGTGGTCTTCTCTTCTTTTTCTTCTTTCTGAAACTGGGGCTAGTTTAGCTCGAGTTAGTCTGACGTGGTATTAGATTATAGATGCTGATTTCCAGGTTCAGTTTATCATCACCGATCCCTATCTTGTACTTGAGAAGCTCTTAATGATAGGAGCTGAACTTTCCTATCACCAGCCAGACATACTACAACGCTCTTGCTTCGGTCCTTTTCTCTTTCTCATTTTATTGACTGCATGATGTGAGGCTGTGGATTATCAAAGGAATCTAGCTTTCTCTATGCATCTTGGAGCACGCATCATAGACTTTGTTTTTTTTTTTTTTTTTCAGTGGACAAGAGAGGCATCCGACGCCATGAACTGCCTCGATTCCTTAACCTGTCCCTTATGCAAGTTACTGCTTGAATTCTCAGCCTTCCCACCACCCTATAATTGCACAATGTGGGCTTATTCTTCAGGACCTTGTCCACTTTTGGATTCTATTCGTGCCTTGCGAAGATAACATCCTATAGCGAATGAGATTTTCATTAAAACATTTCCTTAGTCTGTAAAAATGGCGGAAAGATTCATGGGAAGGAAATACATGACATGTAACAAATTTGAAATTGAAAGGCCCAATCCGAGTCTCCAGATATGTTTCGGAGAAGAAATGGCTGCTGATAGACTTCTTAATTCTATCATAATTTTTTTTAAATTTCTGTTTGATATTTTCTCTGTTCTGCATGAATTCCTAATCAATTAGTATATTTACTGTAGACCATATACTTCTGTTCATATATTCCATTGCCTATGGTTTGGGTCCTAGATCGGTGTATGTAACATTAATAGCAAAGAATTGATAGTTTTGGCTTCCTGTCCCCTTCGTCTATTGCAGAGAGCTGGAATCGAAGCTCTGCAATGCTCTGCGTCCCATAATCCCCACAAGATCCCTGATGACGCTGCAAAGTCAGGCTTTGCATGAGTATGCTTCATCCCTCAGTCTTATCTCCAAGACTGAGAATTCCCGACTCTCGGGAGGCAAAGATCATCCTCGATCACATCGAAGGTACGCTTTTTTGTCTAGTGTCTATGTGTGCCCTTCAGTATGTACTTCCAATATGCTAAGGTATTCATATAATGCCTGGAACTTAGCCACATTGGGGTCGTGAAAAGCTGGTGAATTTTCTCGTCCAGCATTTATCTTGATCTGTGTTTGACTTCCTGATCTGGGTCTGGTCTGCAGGGCTCAGGCTTCTCGTCACTATTTGAGCTCTCTCCCTGGGGCATTGACTCCCGAAGATGTGGAGCTTTTTGCTGGGTATGGCTGCTTCGGTTCACTGGATTTCAGATAAACTAGGGCTCATCACCAGATAACAGCTCTCGCTAACAATTAGCATCGACGAGAGAGAAATCTTGCATCAGCCAAGAACACGATCCTCAGTAGGACCGATGAGATGGCAGGGAACATCACCAGGTATCATTGTAAGGTAAAATAAATCTGCCGCTATCAGCAACTACTAATTGTTCTATCAATGGTACCTCACATCCTATTCTTTTATTTTACTTGCCTGCCTCGGCCTCAGAACTTGATCTAGTGCATTAATATGTGCCTGTAAATCTATTTAGATCGCCGTTTTATGTTGATCTCCCCATGATTCGTATAAAATCTCGTTTAGTCCAATCCATCTTGCTTAGAGTTACTTTCATTGCTATGGTTTCTGAAAGCAAGACACCCTGCTTTGACCATTCAAATAGGATATTTATTTTGTTGGTCAACTTTCATTTACATTAACATCTATTGATGTCGGTTTCACACATAATGTGCCCTCATCGTAATTTATATAATGTTGTTTAAAACTCCATTCTACGCTTCAAAGTAAAATGAATGTTTATATTCCAAACAGTTCTGTTGTAAAATAGTATTTCAAGACACTAAATTATGTTCTGAAATATAATTATCAGAGTTAAAAAGTTGTACTTAAAAATATCTCAAGTATATACAGTGTACTACTATAAGTACTTTTAAATACATTGTAGAATATTGACGAACTATATTGCAAATTGAAGAAGCATATTAAACTTAATATGCTAATTTGATTTACATAGTGAATGAGCTGAGCGTATTGGAGTTAGTACAGGTGTACCTTTTAAAATAAGATAAATAATTTATTATAGCTTTTAACTCAAGAGTCGTACATAAGTAATTCCATATATCTAGTTCAATCATTTAGAACATTAGAATTGTATTAAACAATAATGTAGTATGTAAATAACAAAATTTTGGTAAATGAAATTTGCACTACATATGAAATAATATAATAATGTAGATATTAATAATTCTGAATGACAAAATCTATTGGGATTAATACCATCTTATAATGGAAAGATCAAAATTTTAAAGTTGAAGTATTAGAGCACGCTTAAAGTTATAGAATAGTTAGCTAGTAGTATATCTTGTATTTGATTGCTTAGAACTACGAATTTCAAAACAAGTGCTATAATCATTTGGGTTGTTAGAGCTGCAAATTTAATAGAGGTGAACTAGCACTTAGTCTTTAGTGATTATAATATTTGCAGATAGTAGATCATAGAGAATATATGTCCATATAGTGGGGTAGGCCAAGTTGATTGAAGCATAGTACATTTTAATCATACAAAAGAATCATAGTACATTTTAATCATACCATAGAATATGTTGTAGATTCATTCCAATAGTCATATAAAAAGGAAAATACTAAATAATAACTAAAAGGCATGAAAACTAGGCTTATTTTTGTCACTTTATTCAAATATAAAAAATCATATAAAAATTAAGACAAATAAAAGGAATTCATAGGGCAAAGAAAAATCATTAAAGGATTGAAATCAATATTTATCTCGAGCATTCATTATGTTTCTGCAAGTTAGGCTGAGCATTCACACTGCTATAAATTATATGCTAAATCTTTAAGCATATTAGTTTATTCTTAGTTTGTTATTGAATAATTAGTAGTCCTCCAGACTATCTTGATTTGTGAAGATAGAAGAGACTAACTAGATCCTAATTTGGTTTGTCCTCTAGAGTCGTAAATGTTGAAGTGATTCTAGGAAACATTTATGTGGCTAGAGTCATGAAATTTAGTCAAGGTTAATGAAAGCCTTTGAACTCAATATTTATATCACTTCGAAATAGAAGAAATAAAATACATGGTGCTTAGAGAATGGAGTAGTCTAGACAAGTTGAACCACTATAAATCTAGATTGTATAATTTAAATAAAAAAATAAAAAATCCATGAGTGATTAAAAGATGATCAATTTACTTCCTCTCTTGGTTTCTCTTGAGGTCTCCTAAAAATCATGTGTTTGCTCATCCTTTACCTCTAGATTAACAACTCTGCATTACTAGTATGCCTTTTAATATATTACAATAATTATTGACTCAAAGTTATCATAGTTTCAACTCAATGGAATATAAAAGATGCCAAAAAAACTACTAAAACTTATATTAGACTAGTTACCATTCTCTCTGTGGTTAAAGAGTGAAGAGGGAATGAGACCATGCAAAATGTTTAGGAAAATATCAGATATAATTCTTAAAGTATAAGGTTTTTCTTATTTTGGTTGTGAAGTATATGGGGTGGTTGACTAAGGTAACTTGTAAATACTAAGGATCTATTGTAGTTGGGTTATGAAAGTACACATCATGGATTGTATGACATACAAATTATGTTGTCACAAGGATACATACATTGTCCAAATCTTTAAAGGAATGTTCAAAATGCTTTGTCAAATCTCTTTCAAAAGGGTTTTGTTGACAAGAAGCGTACTTTAACGACTTGTGATGTAGAATAAGTATTTAAAAATATAATAATAATAAAAATGTGTAAAATTTTCTTGAAAATTAAGATTTATTAAAGGATTCTTAAAATTTGCTAGCAAGTAAAACCCTCTTTATTTGAAAAATGTTATAAATTATTCTTATTTAAAAACCTATTTGTTGTAAAGAACTCTATCAATTGAAATTTTCCTCTAATTGGTTTGATCTTTGATAGTTCAATAATTATATTTATACTTTAGTCTGAGAGTCTTCTAATTAATTACATTGACAACTGAATTTTGTGCTTTATTTTTTATTTTAATGGCCATATGGTCTTTATAACAATTAATTTTCATCAGGTCTTGCGATATATGTAAAATATCTTCACAATGAATGTGTTTAATACTCATATGACAAGTTTCTTTACGTTAACTTATATTTTGAGAAAGTGAGCTTCACCATTCTTCTATTACAATGTCTTGAACACTTACTTAGTAAAACTTATTCAACCAAGTCAAAGATCTTATTATATAAAATAAAATAAAATAAAATCTAAAAAATGAAGACCCTAAAAATATGTTATATTAATTTTTTAAACACTGCTCTTGAACCAAATTACATTTTGAGTTTCTTTAACTATGACTACATCTTTTGATGTGTTTTGCCTTTTTTAAGGGAGTTTTTATGGGTTTTGTATTTTGGGTATTACATTTAAATGATATACCTTATTTCTTCAATGATTTATTTTAGTTCCCCTTCACTATATTATACTTTCTTGGCTACCACCTTAACTCTTGGTCAGTAGCAAGCCCATAGAACACAATAAGAAATCAAATAAAAAACATAATATGGCTTCTAGTGTTTAGAATCTAGGAATGTGCCTAAAGGGCCTATTTCAAAATCCACCTAACTACAGTGTGAAAGTTTTGGCCCTAGAGAATGATCTAGGAATGTCCCTAGAATATTGAATGTGTGAATCTATGGGGCATGTATAGCTTGGTATCTCAATTATTAACTTGCGAAGGGAATTTTATACCAATCCTCATTACTCTTACACATGACATCATTTAAGGCACTAGATGTTAGGACTTAACACACAATAGTCATGGCTGTACGTAATCACAAAGATTTTTCACAAAAATGTTCTTTTTTGATGACTCTTACATCTCTAAGTTGAATGTGTTAAGATAAATACCTCTATCTTTAGGCATAAAGTAGTAACTTTTTCTTGGCTTATACTCATTGCTCTTATTGACCATCATTCTGAATCGTTCTCCTCTTCAAGGTTTGTATAACTAGCACAATCGTACCTTGGCTATTGAGAATAATTTTTGTAATATTCATAGAATGGCAGACATATTGCATGGTAAAGATGCTAATGATATACCATCACCATCACAAAAATCCTTGGTGAATGTGTTTTCAAAAGTGAGTACCTTGGCTATTGACAATAGTGTTTGTATAAAATCTATCTTCATTTTCTAGATGTCAATTGAATATCATTATCACCATATGAAGTCATAGAATTGCAAGCATATTGCGTGCTACCAAAATCCTTGATGGACATGTGTCCAAAAGTAATGACCTGTGGTTCATTCATGGGTTCCTATCATTCAATTCCCATAAGTTTTTATGTGAGATAAAGGAGTCTAAGGATGTTTTTTTCTAACTCCATTTGAGTACTTCTTTGATTATATTGTTTAGTATCTTTCAAGTAATTTTTTTGACTTTGAGTGCTATACCAGCTTTGTGATTTTGCTAATATATGAGAATTTTCATTGTGGTTGGATAAAGTTTAGGTTTCTCTTTCTCATATAACTTGTATTTAGATATTGATATAATGCAACTATAAACTAACAAAAACCCCACACTTTCTGGACATAAATTCCAAATAAATTTCCCTCTAGAACTTAAATAATGTTAGCACTACGTAAATAATATTTAAGTAGTGAAATTTATCAAGGGTTATACTCTTACAAAGTGATAAGGACAGGACCAAGATCAAGCTTGTGTAGAAGATGAACTTGGTAGCTGAGGATCTGAGTGCTATTGAGAGAGAGAGAGAGAGAGAGAGAGAGAGGTAGTAGATTGCTTAAATAAATTTCAACACAAAGTTGTGATTTCAATTCACAACAAGTTACATAATTACTTTTTTTCCATAATTATTTTCCTTTTTGCATATAGAAAGAGATTCTTGAAAATAGTTGGTTGTCTTATGTAGAAATATTTTTATAAAATAATTGAGAACAAGAAAATACAGTAATATTTTCTTATTCAGGCTCTAAGAAAGAATCCCGTAGTTGGAAACCTCTTGTTCTCAAATATGGTAATAGCACATTGATACATATGGGATTGGACAATAATTGTGACCAAAGCAAGACATAAAATTCATTAAAAAATGTAATTAATTTACTAAATAAAGATAAATAGTTATAAAAATATTGACATATTAATTAATAATAATTACTAAAGGGTCAAATGTAAGGATATTCTTGCCAAGACAAGATCCTACTCGTACTTTAGCCTAGATAAAGCTCGTGCGCGCAGAGAGAGAGAGAGAGAGAGAGAGAGAGAGAGAGAGAGCATTTCGTTATAGAATTAATTCCGAGGACTTATTTGTCAAAGGTTCATTGAAGCTCAGCTGACTATTAAATCTTTGCTTAGGCAACGAAAGTGCATTTTTATAAATATATAGTATACTTGGGTAAGGACTCAAGTATGACTATGCACAGGTTGCGCTTCCAAAATTCCCTCTCCGTTTCTTCGTCTTCCTCTTTCATGATCGAGGCGATCAGGCAGTCTCCGCCATGTTGATGAAGGCGATAACAGGAGCCTCCACAGAGGCTGGGGTCTCTGCGACGCGGCGGCTCTGGTTTCTCTGCAGGCGCCTGTCGGGAGTCTCGTCGACGCCGGGACAGGCGCCATCTCCGTCGCCGGCGCCACCGGGTCCACGGCGGTTCGTGGCGCTGTGGGGGAATGGCGATTATGGGAGGTTGGGACTCGGCAACCTGGCCTCCCAGTGGAGGCCCACCGTCTCCCCGTTCTTCTCTAAGGACGACGACCTCGTCGTCTCCGTCGCGTGCGGTGGGGCTCACACCCTCTTCCTGACCGGTAAATCCTCGCCTCTCCTTGGCCATCCAATCTTGCGTCAATTCATTTTGCTTCCTCTTGAACCACATCCTCCTCAGTTTTAACGTGGAAATCGGGGAGGAGAAGGTGAGAACTACGCTGTACTAGTGGCCGTTGAACCTGAATTTCCTTCTCTACAGAGAAAAGAGCGTTCGACCGGCGATTTTTGTTTTTGCCCGAAGTCGCTGTAGATGGAGTTGGTCTGGGTTTAGTTCTCGGGTTCCGGTGGATCAGTTTCAATGGATAAGGAGCAAGTTTTTCCTCTATAATTACCAAATTGATGTTCGAAACTAATCTTCAGTGGTGGTTCATGTGGATTGTGAGTGCTGATTTATGTAAGGTTGTCGAGTTTAATGAGTGTTATTCTCAAAAGGGATACATTTAGGAGAAGATACGAATGAGTTAATTAACAGTCCTTGAGAAAATCATGTCTTAATGCCTTGGACCAGACACATATGGTTTCTGATATACGGATATAAACAAACTGTTAGTGTTACTTTGGGGAAATAGTGTTAAATTTTTTCTATTAGCTGCATAGTATGCCGCGTTTGAACTTTGGATCAATGATAAAGTTGACTGAGAATTATCGGATTGGTATGATTTTCAATGGTTTTCCCTTCTCATAGATCCTTTTAATTCTTGGAATTGTGGAGCGTCCTCTTCTTGGACATCTTTGAGTGGGGTTATCTGCAGCCATATGTTCTTGCTTAATTTCTATTCGGTAATTGTCATGTGGAGCAGAACCTAGCCTTGAGAGTGAATATTCCAATTTCCCTCGTGGTAATTGGACAAGGAAATAAAACAGTCTGTTTCCGTGGGATAACATATAATTCGTTTTTTTACTTAAATAAAATACCTACAAGTAATTTCCACTTGTCATTGGGAAAAAAAGTAGTGAGACCACGTCATGTGCTTTAATGGTCAAAAAATAATGTTACATGCTCTCTTTTCCTACATCAAACGCCATTATATGAATAATGTTAAGTCTCACGAGGAGGTTAGCCAAGTGTGATTGTCATGCAAATTTCGATAAAAGAATCGTGTAGAAGGTCATTAGATAATCTTTTTGTATAACCGAGTGGTATGTCTATAGTTTCATTATTTTTCACTCGATTATTCCTATACTTATTCGATGATACTATAACCTCCTCGTGAGACTTAACATTTATTTACCATCTGATCGTGATCTCTCAGTAGAATTTAATCCAGAAGTCATTAATAATATTTTTATCATCAGCTGTAAGTTCTCTTTCAAGAGTTTTAGAGTGAGTATTAAAATATGTATCATTCACCTTCTCCTTTAAATTCATATTGTATTTATATGAATTATTAAGCTGAATTGACATGCATCCCCTGTTTAGGATTTAGTTACTTCTTTCAAATAAATGTGTAGAACAGGCACCTACTTCTCATCATTGTGACTTACATTATCTCCTTATATTAAACTGTTGCTCATCCTATACTTAAAGAAAATGGGGCTTCTATTACTCAAGCAATGTTTTCTATAGAGTGTCTGTTTGAGAGCTCATTGGAGTTACACTTGTACATCCGCTGGTTCTTTTCAACTTAAATATGATACTACTCACTTAGAAACAATTATGTTAATGAATTTTTCCACTTATAATTTCCTGGACAGAGAAAGGGCATGTTTATGCAACCGGTCTAAACAATTTTGGACAATTGGGGATTATGATTGGTGCTACTCACTCACTGGTATGTAGCTAGTTTTTTTGTTTCCGTAAGTTATATATATGCTTACGGAATTGTATTAATCTGGTTACATTTCTGTTTCTTTCCGGTGTATATACATTTCTGTTCGTATCTGAATTTTGTCATGTAAATCCTGTAGACAGTAATGCAGGGGGAATGTTGTTTCTATCTAAAAAAGCTGTGGTAGTAGTTAGCCGATCTTTGTTTCCTTCTGCAGGAAAGTGAAAAGAACGTCAGGATTGCAAATTTTGACTGATCACATAAATATAAATACTCTTCCTTAATAATGGCCTAAATGGCTTAGATAACCCTCGAAAGTTGTACAAGGATGGAAAAAAGGTTTATTTAAAATTTAAATGGGTAATTTCAAACATAGCCTTGGATATTGGCAAGTAGAACTTCCTATGCTTCTTTTCACCTTTCCAACTTTTGTACGCAGTAACTTAGGATGCTCTCTTGGTTAATCCTAATCTGGAACAATTGTGAGCCTTCTTTCGGTGGGAAACCTCATCCTTCAAAAAGAAGAAAGAATGAGCAAAATCTACAGACAATAGTACGACTACTTGTGGTTAAAATCATGCAAAATTCTCCTGTCCTACACAAGTGCTTGGTCTGCAGAACTACATTGGGTTCTGGGATTATCTGGTCCCAATCCAATCCATATTTTGTTTTGATAGTTGAACTCTTTTTAGCTGAGATATCTACCCCGTGGATAATCTTTATAGAAACATTGTTGACGGATATATATCCTTAGTTCAAAATACTGAATATTTGATGGCCGGAGTTTAAACTTTTTGAACTTTATATTTATATAATAATCAAATGATATATGGTGGAACAAGACCTGATCGTTTTCAGTGCAACGAAAAACACATACCATGGAGTACATTGAAGAATTAAATTTGAATTCTATGATGAAAAACTCAATAAAGTGTACATCAAGGAATTGCAGCTTTTGCGAGAGGCCCTATTAATTTTGATTTTCATGTGATGCCGCAGAAAGCTATTGTCAGAGGGAAAGTCCATCCGAAACTTGGTTCTTGGTTTAGTATGATTTGATGTATTACATGCTGTGAATAATGTAGTTTTGCATCAATGTGTTATAAGTTGTTTCTGAACATTTTCGTGTGTAATATTCTTCTGGCCATGTTTTCAGGCGCCTCTTAAGGTTTCCTCGCTTCCAGAGAAAATTATACTCATTTCAGCCGGCTATCATCATTCTGCTGCTGTCACAGGTGCACGATCTTGTCTACTGGGGAATACTGGAATATTACATTATATTCCTGTCCGAGAAGTATTGCCTTTGACAGTGTGGATCAACCATTTACTTGGGATAGACTATGATGATAGGAAGTATACCATTTCAAGGACACTAACCTCATGAACGGTTACATTCTGAGCTTGAAGGATGATCTCTAGTTAAGATTAATGTGCCTGGAACAAAGCTTCATCTTCAAGGCATAGTATTTTAGAGCTCGCATGATGGAAGGATGTAAAAGAAAAATGCTTCTGTTGTGAAATCAGCTTTTGGAAAAATATTACAGTGTCATTATATGCTATTGAGAGGATGGCCAGGGAAAAAAATAAAGAGTAAAAGGGATACAGGGAAATGAGTTATTTGTTGATGCAGAGGAAAGGAAGAGGTTTAGTCCTCTTTATATATCTGTAAAAACTGCCTTCAGTAGCAGGGGAGATTAGAGTGACATTAACACAGTATATTGCCATAGAAATTGCCATCTTTCAGAAATGCTTCAATGAAGCCCAAGAAAACTAGAGGCCTGCTTTTCCTATTACTTTAATTTCGGATGTCATCATTTGATCAAAACAGAAATTGAAACAATATCAGTTAAGAGTAATGATAGCAAGTTCGTTACTAATAAGCAAGAGATGTTAATGAAAGTGAGAGTAAAACTATGTCTCCTATATAGTAAGTAATCATAGGGAAAGTAAGAAGGTGGAGAGAAATGTGCTAGAAAGTGAGGAAGAGAGACAGAAGGGAGCTGGGGAGAGGTTTCAGACATTATCAGGAGAGGAGCCTGGCAGAAGTAGACATAAAAGATTAATAAAGGGAGCACTGGATGAATAGAAGGGGAGCTTGGAAAAAGTATGTAAAGGATGTTTAAGGGAAGGAGGTCACAGAATTGTCACAGAAAATTCCATCTTTCATGTGTTAAATATAACTTCATTATGAATGCTTTCGATGCATTGAGAAAATCTTACTTCAATGTTATTCTGTTCTTTTTGGGGAGCGTTGTAGATTGTCTAATTTTTCATAAGAAATGCTATGGAAGTGGTATAAAGGTTTATTCTGTTCTAAATAGTAAATAAAATTTGGACTTTTTGTCATCTTTCCTTTGTAATCCCTCGTTTCATTGGAAAGTTTTTGCCAAGTAGATCAGTTTCCTTCATTGTACGTCTGTTAAAGTCATTTTTTTAATCTCAGAAAATGGTGAGCTATATGTGTGGGGAAATAACTCAAGTGGTCAGCTTGGCCTCGGAAAAAGTAAGTGATTAAGAACTCTTATAGACCTGGTATCATTTATGACTAGTTTTTTTCAGAAAGCTTATGGGTCATCAGGTTAATATGTCTATGCTGTAAAGCTTCTATATTGTGTAGGAAAAACTACTGAGCTTCTTTCTAGATAAGTTTCTTTCTTAATGACTTTTACTCTGTACTTGATATATAGGATTTATTGTTTATTTTTCTACTGCATTTTCATGTCCTCACTTGCTTCGTAACATCTTGTTTCATATGAATATAATTAGACATCATGGCGTTTTCTTTTCCTTTTGATGTAAATTACTTATGATAATAGTTAAACTTGTTAAGGCTCCTTTACTCTTATTTATGGGCTTTTTTAGTTTTGTTGTTTTTCTTTCTCCAAGGGTATGCTTCATTTCTTAGATCTTGGCGGTTAGTCTTTGATATTTATTTAGTGTTTTCAAGATACTTAGTTTCAATTTCTAAATATTATCATTTTAAAATAATGTCACAACTGTTGTTCTCTTTTCGTTGGATTATATTTTCTGTGGATAGTTTGGTATGATTATTTCATAAGGATAAAAATCGTGATGGAATCTAGTATTATGAGGTTCTGTGTATACATAGGTCAAGATGATAAAAGACTATTGACCGTCGGAGTGCTATTTCGACCCTAGAATCCAATCCACTTTAAACTACTGTCAACCCGGATGATCTTTCTAACGTCCAGTTATTTCTTCCACTCAAAATGATCCACAATGTTTCGTGCTGGATCAGCCACCAAACCTTCTTATTGCGTCTTCCTTTTTCACCTTAGAATGAGCATCTCCAAACTGTCTTATGTGCGTACTCAGATGTATTCATTTTGGAAGACCTTCACCTAAATAGTTTGAATGGATTAGTAAGTCTTATTTGACCCTTTGTCAACTCGTCTTCATGAAAAGGCACTCAAACTTGCCCAAACACTTAAAAGTCGGAAGTCTTGATTGAATTATCCTCCATATTGAGATATGCAAATTTATTGGAAAAGAACGGTGCCACAATTTTTACATTAGGGTAAGCTGATAGGAGATGTCACTGAGCCCATTCTTTTCCACATGTAGTAAACTTATTATTCGGTGGACCTTACATGCTATATTCCTGGTTTATCCATGTTCCAATCCTCCTGGTTTATCCATGTTCCAATCCTCCAGATTTTTCCTGAATTGAGCCCCAGCCATATCGCTTTTGTCTATCTTCCTGTCTGCTAATGCTAATACTTCTTGGGAATGACAATAAGGCCAAACATCATCATTAAGGCAAAAGTGTTAGCCATACTTTCCCAAAGAAAATAGTGATATGATCATACCATAAATGTGTATATCAAAGTGTCTGATGATTCCCAATCTCTGACTTGTTGCGAACTGTGTTTGAATCTAGACTGAAACAATGAGACTGGGGCTGATGGATTGCCAAACTTCAGAGCCCAGCCAATGGAAAGATTTATATCGCTTCCCTATCAGTCAACAGTGCAAATCCCGCCAATGTGATACCAAATCATATCCATACCATTCATCTATTTGAAGATTGATGTTTAATCAATAAATGTTTGTGGTGATTTTTCTGTAATTGTTTATGATGATTGTTCTTGTTGTTGCAAATTGAAAACATGTGCCCTGTGTTGTCAAGTAAGTGACCCACAAAAATATTCTTCTTGTGTTGAAATTGCCAGAGCCGCCCAATGAAACAAGAATATCAAACAATATTTTCTGCTTGCAATCTGGTCTACCGGAAAGCATGCTTCTTATCTCTGTTTCTGAGATGGTCAATGTATATCTTTGCATCCTCATTTGTTCTGAGCAATATTGCCTTCAAAACTAAATCCATTTGTCAGAATTGATTAACCGAATAGGCAATGCTGCGATACAGTTGAAAGTATATGTAGAATTCTATTTTTCTATTTTATTTCTGATGTAAGTTTCTAGAAATTTTATTTGTGTCAATGCTCTCTGAAACGCAGGGGCTGAAAGCATTGTTTCTGTTCCCACTAGACTTGACTGCTTGGCTGGAGTGTGTGTTAAAAATGTAGCATTGGGTTCTGAGCATTCGATTGCTGTTACAGGTTATGTTTGGAAGCTTATAACAGAGTGCTTTCTCTTGCAGATCATTCTTAGGGAACTCTCCGGACTGATTACAATCCTTTTTTGCATCCAGATGATGGTAATGTCTTGAGCTGGGGAGCAGGCGGCTTTGGAAGACTTGGTCATGGAGTTCGATCTGGCATACTTGGATTTTCAGGGAGTTCAAGGTTTGAATAAATATTAGTTAGGAAGCCATATGTATTATAACATCCTCTTAATCTTCTGTTCCCATGGAAAGTTGTTTTGTATCTTCTAACATTCTAATCGGATCCGCT
This sequence comes from Spirodela intermedia, assembly GCA_902729315.2. Classification (NCBI taxonomy): domain Eukaryota; kingdom Viridiplantae; phylum Streptophyta; class Magnoliopsida; order Alismatales; family Araceae; genus Spirodela; species Spirodela intermedia. The sequence continues at coordinate 4,290,188 of LR746271.1, forward strand.
TGAACGGATTTCTAACATTGACTGCAATGGGTACCTTCTGAATGGGTCCTTTTTTTTCTTAAAATGGAATATCTTGTTTTCCTAATATCTTTGAATAAATGTTTCCTATTTGAATAAAATGTGGTCAACTTTTTGCATTCGACATCTGACCCAGTAACATTGTACGTGTATTCTAATTTCATTTCTGTGCCTTTAAGGACACCAGGGAATGATTGCACGTCCTGTCACTATCCAGGACCTACTGTCTGAATTCTTGTGCTCTTAGCTGCATTCGTTTACTACTCTCCAGCAGGAAATAATGATACTGCCTCCAGTTGACTGGTAATCTCCTTAGAGGGATATCACACCCTGGACAAATTAGAAAAATTAGAATGAAAAAAGTATGTAATTAAATAGAGGATCAGATCTTCCATCCAAGGAGGATGGCCCCGGCCAATCTCAGTTGATACCTGGTTGATTTTGGATGGAATGACGAGAAGAAGAAGCAAAAACTTTGAAAATCCTAAAAGATACAATAACTAAGAAAAAAAAGGAAAACTGTGAAAATTATTAAATTCACAAAATTGAGAAGAAAATTATCATATGTGTTTTTCTGAAGTGCATTCACGTGTCGATATTTGGAAATGTGCAATGTCTGAAGTATTTATGAAGTATTAGATCATAATCAGTTACTTTGTCCAGTGTTTACTTAATGGGACTTTCAATTATAGGAGCAAATCAGATCAAAGTGTATCTGTAATTTTTTTATCAGAGCCCATCTCAATCACTCCAAGATTGGTAGTATCTGTGTTGCATATTTTGAAACATTTGCATTTAGATAAGGATGTGGATTCTGAGTAAAGTTTGCCCTTTTTTCGATTTTCGAATGTGTTCTAACATTAATTTTTTTTGAGAGTTCAACATTCATGATTGTGAGGTGGAATTATCTAAATTCTGAATGATGAGTTTTTAAGTTGAATAAATGAAACTTGGTTGAATTCCAAAACTCAGCTAATGAATTCAAAACTAGACCCTATTTAACTTCAACTTTGAATACTTAAGTAGGCTCATGTATCCATGTTTTGATCTACTGATTAATGATTCTATTAGCCTTAGGAGATAAATTCTAGTAAGTCAATAAGTTGTTTCACAATTTAGTGATTCTGTGGAACTGCAATCGATCCTGTGTTACAATCAAGCTATGATTCCAAGAATGGTAGTTGGGTCCAACCACAAACCTACTCCACTCTCATTCGGTTATCCTTAGCCTCTTACAATTTTACTTCCGAAAGGTCTTGACCAAAACCCATACATGAAAACAAAACATTGTTAAATAGTAGTTTTGCTCAAACCAACACAATAATTAATGAATAATCGGCGAATTCAGTAGTATGGAATCTGCTTTGAAGGGTCATTTAACACTTGAGAAGAACACTTGGGCAGATATGAGCTTTGGAGAAGATGAGATCTTATGTCTTCAACTGTTGGATTCATGGAAGGGTCATTAATTCCTCATTAATGAACCTCTAAGTTTCAAATGTAAATAGTAGTATCATAATTTTCTAGCATTATCTATGTGTTTTAATTATTGTTGTTAACCTTTTTATTTTCTTTATTGGTGTTGACCTTTCGATTGCAAGTATTAACTTCTGTGGTTTGGCCTCCTACTTTGCCAACAGTGTTCAATATGTTCCGAATGTCTTGTATGATACGTTTGAGAAATCAACTCCTAATATAATCAGCCCCGTTTTTTTGTAATTTCTCCTTGTAAAATCTTTCACAAAGTTAGTGTAATAATTTGAGTTTTTTGGATCATCAAAGTCAATGAGTCAAACTTACTGCTTCGATGCTTCAAATGACTCTCCTAGTGAACATTTATTGAACTCTTTTCAATAATTATGTAATTCAATCGAGTTGAAATTATCTGTTTGATTGAGCCAGGAAGGAGATTGGTTCATGGCAATGAACTTATTCGGGTTTCTATTTTAATGGAGACTCTTCTGTGGCCTAGTCTGTTGCTCTTACCTCAGAAGGAAGGAGCTTGGTTCAAGTGTTTATTGTAAACTTAATCGAGTGCCATGAGTAGTCTTATTTCCTCTCACGATTAACTGTCTGATACGTTAAACGTCCTAGGATTTTAAGTCAATGAAACTCACTTTGTTGAACAAGAAAATTGGATTTTCTTACTAAATAAATGAGTTGCGAAAATCTTCTCGTGACGTAGATTCTGTTTCAGATCCTGTTTTTTGTGTGGTTGTTAGTTCTTTCATGCTTCTTACATATTTGTACGAAATACATACCCAGCAACCTTTTTGAGTGTACATCTCCCCACTGTTTATGTAGCATGGTCTAGAGACTTGTTCAATTTCAAAAAAATGGTTTGATTAAAAAATACGATGTTGTTTGGGCCATGATCTTCTGAATGTCAATCTTCCAAATTTCTCGTTTTGTAATCTTGTCAATGGAACATTTTCTGTGGTTCATAGAGAGGGACAATCCTTCACACAAAACATACTGAGAAAACTTGCACATGATTATATCTTGAATCTGGCTGGTGAGTTCTAATCCAGATCCAGGTCAGATCAATGAAATCGGTCAGTTCTGGGACGCTGTAAGCTTAAAATAAGGTGGCATGATGCTGGCGTGATTATCTTGTTTTTTTGTTTTCTTTGTAATTTTTTGATTTCTTCATTCAATTTGACAGTTGAATCCACCTAGAATTATTTTTTACGAATAACATTATTCTTACTACACAGAATGATAGCCAAAGATCCATTTATGCAGTGAATATATCCCAAGGTTGATCAAGAATTTTGAAGAGGTGAAGGTAAATAGCACTAAATATATCTTATTTTTCATGTACAGGCCTTTGTGCCAGAGTTACATGTTTATGCTAAGATATGATCATTTTTATTTTCAGGTACGAAAGATTGCTGCTGGTTTATTGCATTCAGCCTTCATCGATGGTAAAGCTGAAGAAATTTTATTTAACAATCTGGTGAATGTTGCCTGTTTTTCTATTTCTTCTTAGTTCTTTCTTTGGTTGTTTTTGTACTCCTGTCAGAACACGGTTCTGTTTTCATATTTGGCGAGAAGACAACAAGTAAATTGGTAAATGGAGAAGCGTGGTCATTTGATCGTCTGATTTTCACTCTATATCGCATCTTTGTTTTTTAACTGTCATTTTGGGTGTGTGAAGCTGCAGAGCTTTAGGGGGGCAAAAAATCCATCATCACCGTCTGTTATTCATGAACTCCCTTTCTCAGAAGAAGTTGCGTGTGGAGGTTATCACACCTGCGTTATAACAAGTAATCTATTGATTTTCGTTGTTTTTGAATAAAGTGAATATTTATCATAGCACATTGATTTCCAAAGATTATTCTTTCTTTAGAAAGCTTTTCTAGGTTTTAGGTGGGAGTCCCCTTCTATCGAATAGAGTTAGCTGTCACTGTTGTCTACACATATGGTCTAGAACCTACAATCCACTTACATTGCGTAGTGCTCCAGGTCACTATTTGTAGAAAACACATTTGCAGGAATGGTAGACGGGTTTAATACAGCATATCCTGTAACTAGATTAAATTCCATAATTGCTTTCATGCAGGAGATGGACAGCTATATACATGGGGTTCGAATGAAAATGGCTGTCTTGGCCTTGGGTATGCATTTTAATAATTAATTGGATTTTGTGCTAGGGTCGTTAATTTCTTTCAGTATTAATGCAGATTGTTTTTCTGAGTTTTTGTGATTTTTATTGCAATCTTAGATTCACCAATGTAGTAGGGACTCCACACAGAGTCGAGAGCTCTTCCATGAAGTTTCCTGTTTCAGAGGTCAGCTTTACTTGCTCACTTTTAGAGCCATTAACACATCTTATCTTAAAACATAATTTATAGCTTTATGTGTGAATCCTCCAGGTTTCTTGTGGCTGGAAGCATACTGCTGCAATTTCAGGTGAGGAAATTGGTTTGGTAATTCTGTGTCAGAAAGTGATCTTTTTCATGCATTTTAGTGAAAAATATCGTGTATTTATTTTTCACGCCTTATATTTTTGGTGGGAAGTATTTTATTCCATTTTCAGAGCAAAGATGGAAAATCTTTTAGGGAAAGTACCAATTATCATATCACTATATAGGGCGTTGTTTTTTGAAACTTGGTAGTGCCACGTAGTCTTGTAGTAATAAATAAGAGAGTACGAACAGGTATGTGACATATTTTTCTGTGCATAAGTTATAGCATACAAAAGTAATTCCGACATTTAAAGGCTTGGCAATTGGGAGGGTTTCCCTCTAAAACTATTTTTCTCTGTCTAATTTGGCGAGAGCATTGGACGATGGACAATACAGTGTTCTTTGCCCATACTGTGGAAAAATGGATTTTGCATGAGAAATGGTAGAAGATTTTCCCTTGGTCTCTATTGATTGAGAGAGTTCAGATTTCTACAAAGATCCTTCTCACAAGCAGATGATTTTACTGTTTCAGTTATGCATTAGAGAAACTTATGGCATATTTTCTCATGAGAATATATCCCTTTGTGAAATAGTGATACCCAATTTCTGATATCGATAAACGTTTTATTCACTGAAGTATTAAAATCAGTTTTCCTCCAGTATAGTAGGTTAATAACACCTCTACAATTTCTAATGCACTATACTCGACAAGATCTGCTGAAGGGTACCAATCTTGTCCATGGTCTCTAAATCAAATAAACTGCGGAATTAGAAGGGTCCATTCCAATCCATTTAAGGATCCCATTGCCCAAAGCAGCAATTCCAGGGACAATGTCAGATTGGTTAAAAAAGATATAACTTTAGAATTTGACCGATGCTTGACAAATGGAGAACAATGAGCAGTGTTAGTGAACAAAATGTTTTTATTTCTTTTTCTGTTGCCCTCCTCTTTTCATCCTTGTAAAAGTTTCTGTTGCTGTTCCCTACTCTTTATCCTGTAGAAGGTATAAAAACCCTAGTCGTCTCATGAATCTTCTGTTTTTCTTTGTTAATTTCGAGGGGGATTGATTACTGCCTCGAAATTTGATCAACTGAGTCTTCACCTCACCATGCTCCTGCACGCTTTATTCCAATTGACGTGTCGGGGAGCTTTAATGGTCCTCCCTCCTCATTACAGTGAAAAATTCTCCTGGTCAGTGGTTTTAATCAGACGGAATTGTGGTTCAGAGAGGACGACATACTGAGTTTTAAACTGCATTGGAATTGACCAGGTTGCCTTCTTGGTTGTTTGATTGCAGAAATGGGGATTTAGATTGCATGGAAGAGGGTGGATCCTTGTTAAATAAATCATCTCGCGTCTAAATTGAGTTGATCTTTGCACATTGGAGTGGCAATATATTAGAAAAGAAAATTCTGATGGAAGGGAAGTTGTTTGTGTTTGCATGACTATTTCTGCCATCAAGTTAGAATAGAGTTTATTTGAACCAGAGCTTCAAGTACTAAGACTGCATCAAAAGCATTCATGGAGATGAAATGAAAACATTAGAAGCTCCTATTCTTCTGTCCAAGTACCTTGAAAGTCTCTTGTGATGCTTTAGCGTAGGTATAGCTAGAGCTTTAGTCAAGAATATGTCGTGGCCTCTTTTGGTGAGAATTTGAAGCCAAGCAATAGTATTCCACGTGTGGCAAGGTCCTTTTTGTTTGTAATACAATCTTGATGGTATTGATGCCTTTATTTATCACCCCAATTTTTCTTTTCTTACAGTGATGATTGTGGACATAGAGTAACTGAACCATTGAAAGAAATTGGGACTTAATGTTGTTGACTGGGTTGAGTTTGTCTTTGAGTGCACTTTATTCTTATACACGAATAGAGCATGAAAAGCTAAAATGTTACTGCATTTAGTCATTTCATTTTCCTTTTGCACGCATAGAATATTAAAGTTATGTTTTTAAGACTATATCAGAGCAATCCATAAATTAGTCAGTACGTCAATACTAGCAGTCTTCATGATAGATTCTCTTAGACAACTATTGGTACTCTTTACATTTACACAATGGGTGCGCTTTCTGTGTCTATTCTTTCTACTAAGAAAGTTGAACAATTCGTATAGTTTCCATCAAAGAAGGTACTGTCCAGAATATTAGGTGGAAAACACTGTTTTTTATTAACAATTTTCGTCTTGGAACTAATAATCAATCGGAAATTGTTTACTGGAGTTCCAGGGATTTAGTTTTCTATGTTGTGTGTGACCACTCTGTCTGTTTGATTCTGTGCTCACTCTTTTTTCCTTGAAAACATCAGAACTTTGAACTCTTGCTTCAATCCCCTATCTCATGACTCGATCTTCTATTCCTTGCTTCACTCCCTTTTTGGTTTGATTTCATCATCCTTGGCGTCAGGAACACAGCCGTCATTCAGACCAGCAGCAAGAATGAGAAATTTAGGCATTGTATGCACACCATGATTTAACCACTCCAATCTTCTACCATGATTCAGACTCGATCTTCTGTTCATTGCTTCACTCCGGTAGCTTGCCCATAAGTCCCAAGATTTAACCACCTGTCGTCAACACCCCTCCCTGTCAATCACTCCTGGAATAGTGTAACCTGCAACAACACTATGGATCGGTTTCATTTTTCATGTTTGCTTTACTTTTCTCTCTTAAATTCTCATCTGAATACCCATCTATTACAACCCGACTTAATCTCGTTTATCACAAACACTAACCATACTTATTAGACCTAGTGTCTATTTCAACGAAGAAAGTTTAGCTGGGTGGAGTCATGTATTTGCCATGGGTCTTGGGGCTGAAAGGCTGAACACAAAGAGGCTTGGATGAAGCTTAGGAAGGTTCAAGGATAATTTTGAACTGTTGATAAACAATGGTGATGCATGCAATGAATTCTGCTTAGCCTCATTGAGCATATGCCTAATCCATGGTTTGTGCTACCAGGGAATGTCTCAGACTTGTATAGTATCCTTTCGAAGTATTGAGTTTCGGATGATAAGGCACATATGTTTACTTATATCAATCATTTCTTCTTAGTTCTCTTGATAAAAAAAACATTATTTGCTACTGATCTCTTTTTTACCCTATTAATTTTCAGTTTTGTTGATACGCCTGCAGGTGGCAATCTTTTTACATGGGGCTGGGGAGGGGCAAACGGGACATTCTTTGAAGATGGGCTCTCTTCTGGAGGACAACTGGTTCGTTCAAATCAACTCTACTGAAATCCACTATTGAGTTTTATGGTTACTTTTATCAAATACAGGTATCCGTGTAATCATTAATTTCACTTCTGTGAGGGCCAACTGTTTTCGTTACTGTTTGGCAGATGGGTTTTTGTATGTTTTCTTGATCAGGGTTTTGTGGAAGTAGATTATTCTGCTGAAATATGAGGCACAATAATTTGGTTTTGGCATGGATAAATAAAACCTCCTTCCCTGTGTAACCTTGCCCAGGAAATAATTTTAAATTAAAAGCTTACGAAGTTCGTTTTGATTGAAAAGTGTATGATGACGAAAAACAGGAGATTTCAGTGATTCTTTCATTTTCAGGGGAAAATGTATTGAAGAAATGTAGAAAAGTAACAGTATTTGAAATTAAACTGGAGCATGGATAGATGTACCGACCATGCACTTTAGTGAAGTTGGAGATACTGAAAATCAGATGAGAGGATCCACACTTTGACAACTTCTATGCAGAATCTATCACCACATTTGTGACTTTTCGTCCCTTTGAAGAGATTGAATGGACTAGAAGTATAAAATTAGTTGAACCAGGCTACTTTGTTGACGCCGGAAACTCTCCTAGTTCTTAGTTTAGAGGAAGCAGATTGTTTTCAGAGAAGAAAGTCTGTTCAGAAGTGCCCATGCAATTCCCATGCTCGTCAAATAGCTAGGAGCAAAATTTTTCAGCAGTGATCATTGCTGCTGCTTCCTTTTTCTTTTTTTAGATAAATGTGATTTCATCTTGCTTTATTTGCCATAGTAAAAGAAAATGTTTTTCACGCCATCAAATGTTATTGCTGTCTGCAGGTGAACAATGATCACGATGCTTATATTCAAGAAATGCATGGTACAAAAATGCATGATCATGATGCACTCATTATCCAATGGATACTTGAGATGGCAAACTAACTATGACTATGCAATAGCAAGCCTGATTCTCTCGATTCCAACATAATAACTATGATAACTTAAAAATTTGAACTCCAAGAGTATACATTACTTTCATCGGATATGAATAAATTTGAAAGAGCCTGTTTCATTAGTCTCTATAGATGACTAACTCTCAATCCTGATTTGTGAAATGTTAGTGTGATGACTCGTTTTTTTTTTCTACATTTTAACAGCAGTAGCATCTCCATTTCTTTGTTGCTATGTGATTAAATTGTTGAACCCTCTTGAGTGTTCATAAATTATGGCCATTAATCCAACAGGGACATGGCAATGATTTGGACTTGTGTGAGCCAATGGTGGTCAATTTTGGCGAGAATGTGAGAGCAGTGCGTGTGTCTTGCGGATTCAATCACACAGCTGCCATATTTGAGTATATATGAGATCACAAGGAGGCTGATCCATCATTTGATTTTACTTGTGCTGGTACTTATCCGTATGTCTGACATTTTTCCCTTCCTGCTGAGGGCTGAGCTTTGTATCTAATAAGCCCCCATTATTCTTCCTTGTACATATTCATATGCACATCATTTGTGATGTATATCTGCTCCGAAACTTCCATATTATCGCAATCACTGAGATAAATGGACCAAATACGTGAATCAATATCTCAGTTTCTTTGTGAATTTTAGGTGTTTAATGCTTCCCTCTTTGATGTAAATTTTTAGATAGTAATCTACCTCAATGAAGACATTTTGATTCTTTCCCTTGCCTTTTGGATCAAATTAATAGATACCGCATCCGATTTCCCTATAGAAATTCCATTTTCTAAATAGATAGTCGTCTCATAAAAGCAATGATTCTTGTAAAAAAAAGAAGTTATTGCAAAGTATATGAATTACCAAAAGTTTTGTGTGGAAGTTCTTTGTTCTTCCGTAAACGAAATGATTCACATTGTTTCAAGCCACCCCTCGTTTCCTTTCTAAATAATTGAATCAAAATGTCTCTCTCTCTCTCTCTCTCTCTCTCTCTCTCTCTCTTTCATGGGGCTAGAACCATGTGAATCCATGAGAACTTCATTTAACAGTCGACTTCAATGGATGACGAGTTTGCATCATGATTCTATACAAATCTTGGGTTTTTGGTATTTGCATCCTTCAAAAAGTTTAATATACTGAGTAAAGTCATTTTACTTGTCCTGGCTTTTTAGGTCCCCCACAAGAACTCACCAATGTTGTTAGGAAATATGTAGCTACTTTACTATGTTAGGAAAAATGAAATGATGCTAAATGTTCATGCATGGTCGACTACTCCCAAAATTACTTCTCAATTCATTGAAACTATACTCTCTCTCTCTCTCTCTCTCTCTCTGACGTATAGTTTGAGCCTCCATATCCTTTAGATGATGGGGTAAAATAATCATTCTACGTCAGCAATCATTCAAAGATTAACACGCCAGTTCTAGGATAAATTGGCTAAGGCACTCTGAGAATCACGGTTGGCTAAGGTACTCTGAGAATCACGATTGGCTAAGGCACTCTGAGAATCACGATTCGCTAGTTTCTGGGACGTGCAGACTAACGTTAATTAGAGTGAGAGCTTGTTCTCTACCCTACGGATTTGTATTTCCCACAAACTAAACCCCTGAAGAAAATCGAGCAAATAATGCACATTTATAGTCGAGATATTGAACCCATCAGGTAAAATAATTAATTGCGGTTGGTTTCTTTGTTGGGGTGATTGTGAATATCACAAACTAATTAGTAAGGCTAAATTACATTACTTTAGCTGCCAAGTGAGATAAAACCATCAAAGATCAACCCCCCCGTCCACACACATCTAAGATCCCTCAGCCAAGTTATTTCGGTTGAAGATTCTCTGGATAGCAATGTTTGACTATATTTTATTTTCACGAAAATTTACTGCTCTTCTAGGAATTTAGGGTGCCAACGAGTTAATCCTCTCAAGAACAGCTTCGCTATGCCTGGAACGCATCCACTTGAGGACTAATTAATGTATGGGGATTATTACAATGCTTTTTGATGGCTGATGCAGGAGTCTTGGGGAACTGAAATAAAATAAGATAAGATGCAATAATATAAAAGCACTATTTTTCAAGTCATTTGTAATAAAACCATGCGAAGACTTGTCAAAAGGAGTAAAATCCGAATCTTTACAAATCTCATCTTCGGAGAGGGCACCAACGAGAGAAGAACTCGTGTCCACTGCAGCTCAGTGGGCATCGTCGTGGGCGGGGGGACCTCACTTGGTCGTAATCTTTCATGCAGGCTTCCGGCTTGGGCTGGACCCCGGTCCTTACACCACTACTCATCTGTCTGTCTGTCTGTCTGTCTGTCTGTCTCTCTCTCTCTCTCTCTCTCTCTCTCGCTATAGCTCTCTGTGTGTGTGTGTGTCTCTCTCTCGCTATAGCTCTGTCTGTGTGTCTCTCTCTCCCCGATACATCACAGAGAGCATTCACGAAGAGAGAGAGAGGGTAGGCGTCATTGCACCCTCCACCGTGACCCACTCTTCCGTTCTCATCCTATCAAAAGTCGGACCGTAAGCTAATTTTCGCCCCTTGATTGGGGCAGTACCCTACATGGATTTTCTCTCTCTCTTCTTAAATCCTCTCCGAGATTGTAGTAGTCCGCATCTCTCTCCGTATCTATATCTAGCATCACTCTACGTCTCTCTCCCTCTGTCTCTACATGTCTTCCTCCGTATCTATCTGTACCTTCTCTCTTTACATCTCTTTCTCCGTGCCTGTGGTCACCACTCTCTTTCTCTCTCTCTGCATCTATTTCTGCGTCTGTGGTCTCCCCTCTCTCTGTCTCCACATCTATTTCTCTGTATCTAGTTGTAACTTCTTTCTCTCTCCACATCCCTTTCTCCGTATCTGCATCTGCCCTCTCTCTCTCTCTCTCTTAATCACTTGTTCTTTCTCATGCCTTCCTTTGGCCTTATCATCTCATCAATCTCCTTCCATTCGTCATCCAAACAGCATTTTAGGCCAATCGAAGAGGTAGAGATTTATCTCTCTCCTCTACAGTCCGGGACAGAAGATGGTCTGATGTAGCCATGGACCTCGCTCAAGGCCCTTAATAAATAAGCCTCCTCATACCCCACGCCCAAGCACATTAAATCCTCAGAATCATTGTAGCTATTATTGCCTTCGAGTCATATTATGATTACCATTTTAACACCCCAGAGAGAGAAGGGGATATAAAGGTTGTGTGAGAGAGAGAGGTGATAGTGAGGACGGGTCAGTCTGCGCTGTCTATTAACTTCTAGCGAGAGAGAGAGCGACAGAGAGAGAGAGAGGTGGAAGAAGAGAAGCTGAGGGGGTGGGGGTAAGAGCGAGAAACTGTCAGTCTGCAGTGGCTTTCCTCACCATTAACTTCCCCGACATCGACTCAGCTGAGCTACGTATGTCTCAGCTCCTTTAACTGAACGCTGCCATGACTGCATAAAAGAACGTTTCCGAATTTAATGCCGTCGGCCACGTCTGCTTTCCTGGTTCTTTAACCCCCATGGTACCTTCAATATGACCTTCAATATGCGTAACGGCGAGTTCGGAAGGGAGGAGTCCCCTCCGCTTCTGAAAGTCTGGGCGTAAAACTCAAGCTGAAGAAGAAAAATAGACTGCACCCACATGATATCTAACGCGTAGAATCATTAACCCGATTTTAACTGACTTTTGGTCCTTCCAAGATATTACTCCTAAGGCATACCCTCTCTCTCGCCCTCTCTCTCTCTCTCTCTCTCTCTCTCTCTCTCTCTCTCTCTGATGGGGGGGGTACGTGATGTGAACCCAATCAAAGTTCTGTGGGGGCCCAGACATCCATCATAAAAGACGTCTGGACATAGACCAGGCCTGGGAAGACCTATGTTTTGTTCACACCCTTACGAATAAACATCTAAGAACACGGAATTTTGTCTAAGCGCACCGAGGCTTTTCCCCCGCGGACAGACCGTTGCACCACTTCTATCCTCACAACAAGCTCAAAGTAGCAACGATTCTTAAACACGGCTTGATTATAGGTTGCTAATCCGGGCTTATGCTAGTCTCATCATCTCGTGGTTGAAGAGATTTGAGTTACTGAACTTGTTGTCACTCTGGCCTAATTACTTTCCATGATTAGAAAACAATATAATCTAATTACATCACTAGCCAAAGTGTATTTTATACGACGAGACTTGGAGAAAGGCCTGTAATCTGGGTTTTGCACCTAAATCTCTCGATATATATAACATGTAACGGTCTTCTGATGGGTTGTTCTAAATATTGAGCTGAATTAGCCGACGAAATTGGCGTCGAACTCGCAAGTAATTGCAAAGAGCGTGTCAATAATAATAAAATTCACTTCAAGATCACACGGAAAGAGGTTGAGGAAGATTTTGCGAAGCCATAAAAAATGCCGAACCGGAATGATCCAAGTGGTGCAATTAGGCATAAGTTTAAATCTACTCATTGCCAGAGGGGGAAATTGGCAGTGGCTGTGGTGAATATGGTAGTGAGAGGATAGCGACAATGGCAGAAACATTGAGTTGCGTAAGTAAAAATTGTCACTTAGTGTTATAGTATGCGAAGATTATAGTAGGTGTGGGCAGAATTATAGTAAGAGGCAATAGATGGAGGAAGACTGTTGAAGCGTCAACAGAACAGGGTGTGTGGGGGCCATGCACCGAACCAAGTAAAAAGGGCACATTAGGGACAAGTCTTCGGAGAGTGAGAGTGAGAGGGAGAGAGAGAGAGGGACAGGGAGGGACAGAGAGAGCGTTCGTCGTGAAGATAATTATAGAGCAGCGTCGTGATAAGAAAATTAAGCAATGGACTTCCGTGTAAGGACATCCAGCTGGTCTGATAAAACATTTTTCGCCGGATGGATTCTGAATAAAACCATGCCGATCGATGCTCCTAGCTAGATTCTGCCAACTCATAGTGGTTGAGAGCTGTAATCAGACAGATGAGTCCGCCGCAGTAATTATTCATTGATCTTGAGTCGGATGATCCAATTATAGAGCACAAGCAAAAGACAAACCATGGGATAATTTTGCAGAGAAAAAAGCGCCGTTTTAATCATGAGACTGGTCATATCAGCCTGATCCATTTATTGGTTATTAACTTTTAGTTGAATGAGAGTTCAATAGGTGAGCAGAAAATAACTGTGTATTCATTGAAACCTAGCTGAAGGAGATTCGAACGATCCCATTTGAGACCTCTGGATGCGCGTTGTAGGTTTAAGAGCCGTTTTCTTTGCTACGTACCCGTCCTCTGGGGCACCCGATGTGGCAGTCTTTCTCTCTCTATCTATCTATCTGTCTGTCTGTCTGTCTTTCTCTCTCTCTCTCTCTCTCTCTCTCTATCTATCAATCTATCCATCTATCTATCATTGGTGCAGATGCTCAACTTGGGTTTCAGAAGTGCTCCACGAGGATCCCATTTCCTTAGATTTTCTCAGGGACGAGCTCAGACCAGATCTTGAAGTAGACGCCCTTCTCATTGGAGAAGTCGAGCAAGGTCCGTACTAAACAACGCAGAGCGTTCTTGGAGACGAATTGACGGCGATACCACGAACAGAGTTTCCATTTTCCCGAAGAAGAAGAGGAAGAACGATTCAAAGACAATAAGTTGAATACAAAAGTGAAATGCCAGCGTCTGAAGAAGCCTGCATGCAATCTGAGTTAGCATCATAAAAGTTAGACAGAGAAAGTGAAGAACGACGTCTCCGATCCTACCTCCAATGCAGAGGAAGTGGCCGACGGATGAGGAGGGTGCAGTAGAGAGAGAGAGAGAGAGAGAGAGAGAGAGAGAGAGAGAGAGAGAGAGAGTGTAGATGCCGGCTGAGGGGAATGAAGCCTGGTCCGAGATCATATGGTGCGAAAGAGACTCGCAAGCTTTGTTTTCCGCATGACCTCAGGCCAGACAACATTCCCCACAAGCCGGCCTCAACAGCCGATGCCCACGAGCCGCCGCAGCTAGGAGAGTGACAGTGAGGGGAGAATGGAGCCTGGTCTAGAGCCTTGGCTTCTTCTCTCTTCTTCTCCTTCCGGGGAAAAAGGGAACTACGGTCCACAACAACTTCAACATCTTCCTACAAAGAAACCTACCCAAGGACGGTGGTGTAAGAGAGAGATAGAGAGAGAGGAACGAAGGTGGGTCTACTGCCTTCTTCCTCTTCCTCTTGGGAAAGATAGACATCATAGAGGCCAGGGAGAGAGAAAGAATGAGAGAGATGGGGGCGGGGCGTTAGGGATGAGGGCAGGGCTAGGGCGAAGGGCGAGGGGGTCCTTAAGAAGGCCTCTCGTGCCATTCAATTAAATAAGAACTAACCAGGTAACCAGGTGAACTGCACCGCCGCCCCCTTCCTCTGCTCCCGCCATTCAAATCTTGAAAATAAATGGATGGAAACAAGTTCCACCAAACATACTGTGATACCCACGCGATTAAATCACAAAGATCCAATCTCTTCCTCTCTCTTTCTCTCTATCGCTGGCACCATGTCTGTCCCTTACCTCTCTCTCTTCTTATCTCTTTATCCCTCTGCGTATCCACTATCTCTCTCTCATTCTCATTGCTTCGTCTCCGTCGATCTAATACTCTCCTGCCTTCTACCTCTCCCTCAAGCATCAGCTTTAACTCTCTCTCTCTCTGCGTCTCTCAACCGTCCATATTCACACGGTACCAAAGCCGCCTGGCCCACCTGAACACCCTCCACGACGCTTACATTTCCCATGGAAGAGAATGCAGTAACGTGAGAGAGAGATAGATAGACAGATAGAGAGAGAGAGAGAGAGACCAGAGTAGGCGGCAGGGCTGGGAAAGGGTACTGTTCGTAGGCCTACGTGCAGTCGTTTCTCTCCCGAGGTGTCCGCAAGAATGTCACACCGAAAACAAGACCCATCCTTTCACCTCCCTTCCCCGGGTTTTTCGGGCCGGGAGGCCCGAAATTGGCCCGTAAATCTCAGGCGGGCCATGAGGGCCCAAACTTCAGGGCAAATGAAGCTATTTTGTTCCTTGGAGAGAATATCTCTCGCCTGCAAGCACGTTTATGGGATGTCAGCTCATCCTTCGGGCTTTCATGGCGGGCTGAGCCCCAAATATCATGGGCTTCGGTCCTTCCGAGAGGAGATAACGTGTCCCCATTTCGACCTCTCGTCGTCGTTTTCTGCTGCACGGGCATTTACTGCACACTCCAGCATCATTAGCTTATTATTACCTCGCTCTCATTTACTCCCTCCCTGCCACCCTCTCTCTCTCTCTCTCCCTCTGTCATTTACGTCGTCGTTCTCATTCACTGACTCCCTCGTCTCTCTCTCTATCCCTTCTCTATCGAGCATGCAGTTGCCAGGCCACGAAGGATGCGACGCAGGTTTCCTGCCATGGAAGGGAGCAAGCCAGGCAGAGGCCTGTTTGGGACAGTCTGGGAAACGAAACCCGGTTAGAAGAACCCGATTCTATCAAGCTTGCCCTGACCCTCCCCGTTGTCCGAAAGATAAACACATAGATTGATAGATAGATAGATAGATAGATAGATAGATAGATAGATAGATAGATAGATATAGAGAGAGAGAGAGAGAGATAGATAGAGAGTAATTTATGGTCCAATTAATTTCTTCTGTCAATATGAGTTTTAGAGATGCTATTCTACAAATCTTCCTTTCTTTAAGATAATTAGGCCTAGACTTTATGATGATTTAAGCTTAGGCTTTTGTCCTTCTCTTTGCAGAGAAGTAAGCACTAGATTAGAGTATGCTAGTTAATGGTAAGGCAAGAAGATTACAAAGGGCATCCTATTAGCCCACCTAGGAGACGAAAAATCACACATAAAACTATAGCAAAGTCAAGGGTAATGTATAGAATAGATACTAATTTGAACCAGTCATAAGGGATACCCACCATGCCCCATTGGAGTGGTTTTGTAACTAGAGTATCAATGAGATATAGATGAATGAGGGACACACATGCATGAAAGGGAAGTGCAAGTGTGTACATAATTGTGGACGGCATATGTGTTGTGGGTTAGACAGAAAATTAGGAGAAGTGATGTGTGAGATAGGAAATTAATAGTAAATGGATTGTATAGGTTATAAGAATCTAGGGCGTGTGACAAAGAAGGAGAAAAGAGAAGTTGGATGGGCCAGGCTCTCTATTCAAAGTCCTTGAGAAATCTCAAATCCAAACTATAGAACTCCTCTCAATGACATAACTAAAGTCAAATATGAAATGAGGAAGGTAATGAGCAATAACAAAATATATAAAAGTAAGGATGCTGATGTTAGTTTTGAGAGCTTAAATAATTTTGATAATGAAAATATGTATGTTTATGTAAAATGATAATCTTATAACACAATAATTATATTATTTGATGATCAAAATAACAGTGGCTGAAAATAGCCTTAAATTGAGGGAGATTAATTCTTTCAAAGGTAAAATGGTATTTTATATTACAAGTGCACTTGAATATCAATGTAACCCTTGATCAAGTTCTAATATATTCTAGAATTTGAAATTTGATTTATGAAATTTATTATGTATTCATATATTGCTGCAAGATTTCACACAATGTCTTCTATTGGATAAGAAAGAATATAGTCAACAACAAGATGGTGGAAAGCAACTCAATTTGAAAGATCTTGTTGAAATCATTAGGTCATCAAAGAGAAGCCATACTGGTGTTGCCATGTTGATATTATATCAAGTGCTCCAACATAAAAGAATAGCTTGCAATTATACTGAGTCAATCAATCTTTCTGATGAAGCTTGAAAAATCCCTAAAGTACAATGGTAGAGACTCATGGACTTATGTGTTCTTGAACACTATATAAATTGGATGCCTAACCTCATGTGAAGTAATTTTCATAATTGAAATAGACATTAAATATATTTTAAAATCATTTAAGAAAAGATTAAGAGAAGATACAAAGGAGTATATACAAATAAAAGAGAATGTATGCAAGGAGAAGACATTGCTTCATTTCTGAAGATTCTTTGATCACCAATTGCAATCCTACAAAAGTTTGATATGATCAAGTATTTTTTAAGAAAATTTTCCTATTCCCTATTCATTATAATATGCATATTTTTCTTATTTAGTACATTCTAACCTTGATGTTAGTGCATGAGTTTCATGAGATTTAATTGTCAATGTAACTACATGTATAAAAAGATTAAATGCTCAATCAATGCGTTCAGCGCAAGAATAAAGATACCATGTATAACTGTTGTTGAGAACCTTGTGCCAAGTGTCACACTTTTTAGTGTAGGAAACAGAAGTAGAAATCAGATAATTCATCCTGAGGTGGAGAGAGAGAGAGAGAGAGAGAGAGAGAGAGGGAGGGAGATCAAAGGGTAGGATTGGGCCCAGCGTGGTACATCTCCTTGTAATTGGGCTGCAAGAAAGAGAATGGGCCCATCTGGGGAAACAACCACAGTTTTCTTCTGTTCATGTGAGGGACGGTTTTGGAGGTACGGGCTTTAAAATTACGCGAGATCCGAAGAACATATCTCAAAGTGGCCATTTTAAGACCCCCCACCCCCGGTTCCCTCCTCTGGGTGACACCGGTTGGATCGGTTACCGGGTCGGATACCACCGGCTGGGCCGGTCGGCCCTCTGGTGGCGCCGCTCCTCCGAAGCAGAAGGCGGCCGCCGCCTGCGCGGCATCATCACTGCCGCCTCTCTTCACTTCTCCCTCTTCGTGCGGTTCCAGGGTTTTGCTGTTCGGGGGGAAGTCGTCGTGGGTTCGTTGAATCTGAGGGCGGGAAGAACTGGGTGCTCAGCTATGGAGGCGGAGGAGGGGAGCAAGGTCGGGGAAGGAGGGATCGAGGAGAGGATACTCGGGGCGATACGCGCCAGGGTTAGGGATTTCAAGGAGCAGGCAGAGTGAGCGACTCTCCACTCTGAAATAAATTTCCTCTTTATCAGTATGGCCGTTTTGAGGCTAGTTTTTCGGGTGTTTTCTCTTTCCTGCTTGCGTCTTCACTTCTGTGGTTTACATGGTTGGTGCTAAGCTTCACTGTAAAGAGTAGACTTGTGTCTTTGGTTTGGTTGATTGCTTCTGTGGATCAGTAAAGCTAGATTTCCATCTGCTGCTGGGGTTTATGGTGTCGTGGGGCCTACCCAGCTCAATGGTGTAGAATTGTTGATGCCTGCGATTAGTGGCTGGTCTTGTTCTATATATTGGTGTTGTCTCGGTAATTCTGCCGTAAAATCATACGTTTCAGGTATTCAATGGCTTATCACACTGACTTTTTTCTTCCGGAAGCTGTTCGTATGCGGTGGACAGCAGAGGAGAGGAGAAACTCATTCGAATGAAATGGAGTTTTTTCCTATTTGATTTCGATTTATGACATATTAGTATCCACTGGGTTATCATTGCATAGTGATTATAATTCAGCTTACATGGAGGAAATGGCTAAATAAAAAATTGACCCTATTTCCAGAATTTAACCTACTTGGTATGCCCGTCTGGTCAAAGATACGATGAAGCATTCACTTTCTCAGTGTTGGATGATCCATCAAAACTTCCTTCCAGAACGCAGATCATTCTTTGTCATCCCCTGCTTTTACTTTTGCTACAGTTTCTAACCTCTTTAAAGCTTTTTGAAAGTTGTGATGTTCTCTCAATCCATTCTCCGCAAAACATTGCTTGAAGCACCATACAAGATAGCTTCTCATCTTCTCTTGACGGACACTGTCATGGCCATATTTTGTCGCAGCGCAACTATTTAGCTCGCACATAGCAATGACCGCCTAATTTGTATACTATATGATTGGTATGCATAGCAATGTTTGTGTTGATGTTAATATGTAGACGGTATGTTTTTGATAAAGCTGCCAATGAATCTCTAGTGCATCCCTAGTTTGGCTAGGTTCCAAGTAAGAAATATCATCTTCGAAGGCACCAATGCATCCTATGCATGATCGCACGAACAGTCAAAATCATCGTCAAGATCACATCAAGACATCTGATTAAACTCTTCCTGGTTCTAATTGTATATTTGTAACTGTCCTTTTAGGGTTTTGACCAATCGACCATCTCTTTGAACTCATTTAACAACTTGATCCATAAATGAAAGAATGTTTCTGGAGGTTCATTCTTGAGGAAGAATCACTTGTCTTTTTGGCGAAGTTGTGGGATATGTTCTGAAAACAATCTCAACATGATATAGAGGTTGAAAATATGGAGATTTTTTTGCTTAAGCTAGAGAATTTGTATCCCTCTGATTTTTTCTGCTATTTTCTTTGGAGTAAATTTCCGCTAGTTTAGTTTCTCCTCTTGTTCCCTTTTTTGTCGTTCATGGTTCTTTCGTCACAGAGTATGCCTGAAAATGATAGTTACACTTTTAAAGGCTCTTCCTGTAGTTAAAAACCTCATAAACTTTACCTTCAGACCCAAATTATTCCGTATCAAGTGAAATTTCTGTATGAGATGACTGTCTAGTTCAGGCATCCTGGAATAGATGACTTTCTAGGTGAAGTACTAACGAGCTCATATCCTGTAGACAGAATCATTTTTCTTTCATATCGTCTTGTATCATTTAATATGCAATAAGATGAAGCTATTCCTAGAATAGTTTGTATTTTGTGATGCTTTAATATGACTCATTTCCTTTCTTCTTTTGTATCTTTTCTCATATCTACCCAAGGAGCCTATATCTCTGGGGTTTTTTCTTCCTCTCCAGTTTTATCATATATTTTTAGCTAAAGAATTCCAGATGTGATTCCAGATTTTTTATCTAGGTATTGTAATCTGCTTCTAATTTTTTTGTTTGGGTATGCCACATGTTTTATTGCATCGTTGATCTGTGATTTTGCTTCAGTTCATATTCATCTTCTGTCATATTGTTGCAGTTCAATAACTCTTGAGAATGTTCGAAGGACGATAGAGAAGGACCTTGGCATGGGTGCATTTACTCTTGATGTGCATAAAAGATTCATCAAGCAGTCTTTAGAAAAGGTATTTTCATTTTTCTTCAGTACAATTCATCTTATTTCAGTTTCCTAAGATTCACTGTTAGCCGTTCATGAGATGCAACTGCTTTAACATGTTTGTTGAAAGCACCCTAGTTTCTGGAGCGTTCTATTAACAGCATTGATTATTCAAGTCTCCGTTTTGGACTCATCTTATCATAGATTCCTTTTCTTTTTTGCCTTTGACATCATAATGAAATCGTATAATGTATGTTTGAGTTGATGGAATTATGTTGGAGACAGCTTCTCTTAATAAACTTTGAGGCGTTGTCAATGATGTGAATCACTTCTTGAAAGATTGCATGCTATTTCTTTGCTTTCTATTAACGGTTCGTTCATGCTTTTATTTTTTTCCTAAGGCAGATGACCGCATTAGGCTTAGTTGTCTCTCTGTTGCTGTTAGGAGTGCAACGTTCATTCTTTGACATGGACCTACTTCCATTGCATAGAAAGAAACGTGTGACAGGAAAGACCACTGAAGGCCTTCTAAAGATCGAATCTTCTAGGCTCCCCAAGCTTTCTGCTCTTGCACCAACAGAAAACTCTGATGCTTTTTCTACGGAATTCCTTTAGTCCCATAAAGGGAGATCTTCTCATGATTATAGCTCCGGCATGCTGGCTTTGACACCTGGGATTCTTGATTCATAATGCAGCCAGAAGTACTGGGTAAAGGGGTGATCACATTGGCTGCTTAGTTTAGCCTACTCAATGATGCATCTAGTTGATCATTGTCCACTATTTCTTCTGGAACGAATTAAAATGTTTATGATCATGGTTGGTTACGATCATGGTTGATCCTTGTTGGCAACTTGTCAAAAGGGTCTTAAAACGTGATCTCTCCTGCCTCCCTCGTGTGGGTATAATTGACGTTTATCAGTTAAACAAATGGCATTACATTAATGGTGTCTAATAGGTTATGAACATAATATAGCGAATGGTGGATGACACAAAATGCTGATTATTGAAAGGGAGTCTGCATTAAACCTTGCTCGGTCTTTGCATATCTTCTGTTTATCAAGTCCTAGTTGGAGTAGTATGAGTTGATTAAGGGGAGAATTGGACGCTGAATGCCTGAGTAAAATAAAAAAGATGCAAGACTAGGGGCAATCAGATGATAAACACAAGATTTAAAGTGGTTTGTTCTTCCCCTAAAACTACTCTCTCCAAGCGACTCTTGGAAACTTCACAAGATCTCTCTACAGACAAGCTAGTTTTTCCAAGTTGGTCAGTGAACCTTCACATCCCAAGCCAGACCACACTCAATTCCAAGGTTTCTTTCATATCATCGGAACAAAGAGAAAGAAATAAAGCAAATTCGAGTTGGCACAGCAAAGTTAGAGAAATGACTGAAGAGCACTGGATGCTTTATTGGTCTTGAAGGAAGCCTTGACGTGCCATAGATACTTTATCTCCAACCGAGTGACTTGGTTTCTAAAACTTGGGCCCTTGAGAAGACCTTGCAAGGTTTGAGAAAGGTATCTGAATCTCTTTTGATTTTTGTCCCTTTATTTCTTCCATTGTTAATTTTTTAATACTCAAGTTTTTTAGTGGTAAATATCAACCGGTTAAGGGTAATTAAGGTTTCCTTGTCAAGGTGAATTTCAGTGTGTTTGAGAATTTTTGTGATGGCCATGCCATGGCAGAGTGCTTCAAAAGGGAAGGATTGGCGAAGGTTCCGATAATGGATAGCGATAGGAAGCTTGAATAATGTGCTAGTTAAAAATACAACGGATTGCAAAAACTTCAGACTGATGAGGGTATTGTAACAGCTACTACCTGGTATGATTGCATGGTTAATGATGCCATGAAGAAGATGAAAATGAATTTGACCAAAAGTAGTCGCTCCTCAACAGTTGGATTTAAACGATCTACTAGTTCAAAATCTGAGAAGTTTTGGACTTCAATGGCATGCCAAGTATCCCAGTAATCATCTCAGTATGAAGAACAGTACTCGGATTCTTTATATGCATCATGCTGTCATCATAAGTTTTGGACTACACCCAGGAGTATGGGTTCATTCTTTTTGAAAATGTTGATGCAGACTGTAGTGTCAAAAAATATCTGGGCACAGAGGAAGTGGCTCTGCAGTAGATGTGTTGACAAACTAATTTGTTGTTCTAAGCACACTAGATGTTGTTATTTGTGAATATCTAACATGTGAAAATCAAGAATTTGGATGAAAGAAAATACTTTTGTTCGCGCATCTCGGTGAGAGTGGTCCTAATTTAAGTTGGAAAACGTATTTTGCCATTAGTAATACTCAATGCTGAAGTAATCGTCTTGGTGAGAATGCATAGGAAACACAAAATGCGAATGAACAGCCTGAGTTTGGTTTGTAAATTAAAATTCGCATTCGTGTGAACGAACTAATCATCTATTCCACGAATGTGAGTACATAAATGCCCATATTTTTCATAGGCACAGATGTGGACACCAATATTCTTGCAAGTGCAAAAGTGGGTAATTCCAGGAACACAAATGCAAGCACTTGCATCATTTACTGGTGAGCGCTCGACAAACATTCAATTCTTTCAATATGCGAACAGTGGATAACGATTTGATATTGTATATATGATTCATATTTGGTATTTTTAAGTAATTACTTTGTAAGCCGAAGTTTAGACGCTGAATAGTTTTTCTTTCTATAATTATTTTGTTGTCATGTATGTGTTATACAAATGAATGTGTAATTTGATATACCTCGAGTAGTTTTGCAACTAGAGATTGGTGATATGCTATTTCTTTCTCCTGGAAATTCTGTTCAGATCTAGTTTGCCTTTGGTCCAGTCACGTTTTAGAATCTTGTTAATATTTTTTGATGTGCAGAATATTTTTCCCATATGATGGAAGGTTCATTAACACCTATCTGATTAATTATGGTTTCATAAAATTCTGCTTCATGAGATTTGATGTTATTTTCGAATGTACGGATGATTCATTCACATGTGATTTTTTAGTCTGGTCAGCATCGTTTATTATTAGCAGGTTCACATAAATCTAATCATCTCTCATTTGTTGACTAATTAGTGCTTTGATGTTGCTGAAGAGGAGGCTATATCTAAGGATTCTGAGGAAAATCTAAGTATTGAACCAGGAAATCAGAAACTTCTCACAAAATCTGATGGCAACTCACAAACCGAAGAAGAAAACGATTCTGCATCCACAGATGACAAGAAAGTTGAAGAAATCTCCACAGTGAGCAATGGTACAGATGGCCATGGAACTGATGAACCTCCTCGTACCAAGATCAAAATTGGTCTAAGTGAAGCTACGATAAAGACGGCAATAAAAAAAAGAGCATCATACTTAAGGGCCAATTCTGAGTATGCATCTATTTCTGCGTTACGTTTTTCAGTTTAAGTCATTGGAATTAATTCTTTTATTTTTTCTATGTAAAGCTGTCATTCCAGTTTATGATTACATTTGTTGTAAATCTGTCAAGTTTTAATAGCTGTACTCTTCAATTCACAATTTTTAGGAAACTTTCTCTCATTGGGGTTCGCCGACTACTGGAAGAAGATCTTAAGCTTGAAAAGAATACTCTTGATCCATATAAAAAGTTCATTAGCAGACAACTAGACGGGGTAACTTCTGATGCCAAAACTCTGCATGTTGGAGGTTTTCTTGCACTGAAAATAGAAAAATCGAAACATTGTTCTTATTCTCAGGTTCTTGAACCCCCTGCAACCGTCAAGCCTGTGACTGTGGGGAAAAAGCGTTCAGAAAAAGGTACTCCGTCTCCAAGGATCAAGAGATCTAAAAGAGCTAGTAGAAGTGAAGATTTAGAAGATTTATCAGGTTCTGATACGTATAGAAGTGAGGATGAGGAAATAGATGATCGGAAAGAAAAATCAAAAAGGCGTTCTTCCCAGAATGTCAGGAGAGCTGCAATACAGAAAAAGCAGAAAAAATCTCCAGGGCTACGCAAAGCATCTGCCGCTGGAAGACAAATAAACGGAGAACCAACTGTGGAAAAATCTTCTGACACTGAAGATGGTAATGACTCTTTGAAAGATGCTGAGTTACATCCATCTGATGAAGAGACTGTGAAGGTAATCAAACGCAATAACCTTTTCTTAAAGAATCTTTTTTTTTCCCCCTTGCCTGGATTTTTATCAGATAATTTGAAGGTTTACCTTTTAACCAAGTCCCTCCATATGTAGCATAAAAAAGAAACTCCTACCCGAACTTCTGGGAAAAAGGTTGAGCATCTCAAAGCAATAATCAAATCTTGTGGAATAGGGTAATAATTTTTTTCTCTCGTGCTGGAATTTTCAAACGTAAACAGTGATTATATATAGCTTACTCTTGTTTTTCAGAGTTCCGCCATCAGTTTACAAGAGAGTGAAGCAGGCTCCTGAGAATAAGCGTGAGTCCTACTTGATAAAGGAGTTGGAGGATATCCTTCGCAAGGAAAGTCTATCTACAAATCCTTCTGAGAAAGGTAACCATGTCAGTAAAATGAAGAAATTTAGAGATGTACAAAGTTTTGGGAAATTGTGGAATATGCAAAAATCTCTTTCTTATTTGAAGATTTAATTTGGAGCGTTGATGTTGAGAGAAGAGAAGACCTTATTAGTAGTTCTCGCGAAAATGAATGAAATAGACTGAAAATTCTCGACAGTTCCTGTTTGCAACATAAAATGCGCCTTTTGGAATTTACAAAAACATGACAATTTTTGTTTTATTCTATTGTTCGCTGTATAATCATTGTATTAAATACCGAGGGTTGTATTAATTATACTTTTATCTTTTATTCATAAGTTTGGTCTCTTTATTTATGTTTATCTATTCACAGAACTGTTTCCTTTTGACCACTACCTGCACTTGAGGTCACTGGGGCATTTGTGTTCAAGCCATGCCATCTTAATTCTGAATGTTTTCACTGCTTTCAACTGTAGGTGTAGTGTTTATCTTAGTAGAATACCATTTCATATGCATCGAAAGACCCTGAACTGTTGCTGTAAATAAGAAATCATTTATGCCATTCTGCTGAACTCTGGAACGTACCTACTTAAATGCGTGAATTTAAAAGGAGTGAACTTGAAAATAGGTTTGAATAGGTTTAAATAGGAAAATAATGCTTAGTTTTCCTGTCTATCGCTATGCTGATAGGATTCATGCTTAATTTAAGCTAAAGGTTCGTCATAATCATCAGTCCACCTATTTCTGCTGGATTCAATGGATGATCTATGAACAGGGTAACTTTTTCGATCACATCACTCCTGTCCAAAGCCACTTTTCTAAACTTGGCACAGTGTAATTGGTAAAACCAGCGTTAGACTGCAGAAGGTTTTCCAGGTAGCCAATAGGTAGAGAACTTTATTCTTGGTGCACATTTGAATCTCATTGGAATATGGAGGAACCCTTGAGTTCGATGTTAGAAAGCATTTGTTACAGACAGGGTAATGTGCCTGATACATTGATATATCGTACTTCTATATCCACTTGGAGTCAAGGAAAGAACCTGTTTTTATTACCTGCCCAACATCACGCCAATTCAAGATATCATGACAAACAAAATAGATGATCCAGGTCTTATGCATATTTTCCAAAAGCTTGATATTATGCCTAAAATCGACACTATGAATCATTGAAGTAGGCAGAAACAGTTGATTAGAAGTGTTTTTATAAACACATTTATAGCCATGTTACAGAAGATCTCAGTAGAAATAATCATAGGCCACTGCATCGAATATACCTGAAAATCACTCGGCTTCATCTTTTGAGATGATCCCTAGTCTTAAAAGTTTATGTAAAATAGATATGAGATTAAAAGGTCAGAAAGCGGCTTTCTTGTTGTAACATGATCAAAACATTAATTTAAAGGACCACCTTCAAGGTCTTCTTTAATAGAATGAAAGCATGAACCATTTTAAGAGAACGTGGAATAAGTTAGTTTTCTTCCATGGGTTTAGTGCTCCCTCCCCTCCCCATCCTCCAGTCTTCCTTTTTTATTTTTGGGACTGAACTAGTTGAAAGAGATGGTCTTTAAAGTGGACTGGGTAAAACTTTATCATGTGGTTTGATATGTGGCTTTTTGTTTTTACTTAAGTTGTCTTGAGCAGCTAAGACAAGCGTCAACCTCTTTATTTTAGAGTTTTCTTCTGATTTATCATTTCTTATCTAGCTTCCCGAGATAAATATCAAGTTTTCATTATCATAAATTGAAGAATGAGCATATTATTGGTCATGTTTTAATGTTTTATTACAGCAGTTGAGCTCTCCTAACAAACATGGATACACAAAATTGGAAAATATACGTCAATGGATAATTGTGTTGTAATCTTGTTGCCCGTTTTTCAGAAATCAAGGCTGTTAGAAAGAAGAAAGAGAGAGCAAAGGAACTCGAAGGTATCGACTTAAGTAACATTGTGTCAAGTACTCGTCGGCGTTCCACCTCCAGTTTTGCTATTCCTCCAAAACCTGAGCTCCCAGCCGAAAGTGATGAGGATGACGAAGAAGAGAATGAAGAAGGAGATGAAGAAGAAGGGGATGAGGATGAAGAGGATGAAGTGTCTGACGAAGAAAATAATGACAGTGAAGAAAAGGCTGAAGGTAAATTCTGTCAATCTTAAGTTACCTGTTCACTATTCCTGTAGTGAAGATGCCTCTGGGTTTGACTGTATCATGGTTTTCTGTTTCTCAATTTCCAAGTGGCAATTTATGTATTACTAAGGGCTGTTTTTTTGCTTGTTTTCAGATTCTCATTGTTATCACACTTGATTCCTCCCTACGACTTCTATTCATCAAAAATTAGCTTGATTCAGAAAGACGTGCTGACAATGATGTTAACATAGTATTTTGTAGTTCTGTTTAGTTGCTTACTGATATGATCTTTGGTATTAAATATTATTACCTTGGTTCTATGGTGACTCTTTTGCTTCACACACTGTTGCATGGCTTTGAACATAATCCTTTGGAAGTAATCACCATTCCGAGGAAGTACTATTGTCCATATTCTCGAGACAATTTTTATAACGTCCATTGAGATCACGCTAAGCTGCAGATCATCAGAGCTAAATGATAGCTGGTATGAGCTAAAGATTCTCTTGAAACAGTTCTAAAACTCACTGAAATTGTGATTGTCTAACATTAATCGCTTCCATCCCTTTGCCACTGACTGGAACAATTCTGTTGATCTTTTCTACCATTCTCCCCAAAATCTACGTACATCAGCAGGCGCCTTACATTTTCAGATGGTAAGAGGATTTTTAGATGAGTCTGATGGATTAGTATCAAGGGTAGTACGTGGAAGCTGAGGCAAGGTACCTGGAGAAAGGGCAGCAGAGTCAGTAACTCACATCTTTCCTCATTGAAATGCTGCGAAAAGTCGGAGATAAAGATTTCCCTGAAGCCCTGGAGGCTATCTAAGGCTTCAAGATAAAGATTTTTTCTAAGTCGTGGTTAGACTGAAATAGTGACCCTGTCATTTTGGTAGCAAAGTATGGAGCAGCGTAGGGTATAGAGCCCTGCTAATCAGGTGTCCACCTTTGGTTAGGGGGGTTCTTTCTCTATGATCTGATATATACATATATCATGTATATATATATATATATATATATATATATAGAGAGAGAGAGAGAGAGATTATGTTTTCATTCATAGTAATTACGTGGAACTGTCAAGTTCTTAGACAGTAATGTCTACTATTTTATGTTCAATGAGACTGTTTCTAAAAAAGGAAGTTATTTTGTTTTTCTGTTTGCACATGGGTGCATGACTCAGTCATGAATGCCACTAAATGGAATCCGTCTGGAATCCAATCGATAGGTTGTGTAAATTATTCATTCATTCCTTCAAGATTTCATTTATGTAAACTGTTCCTTATTAATGATGGTATACATTCCTTCATTAACGATTATGTGATATGCTGATCATATTTTCTCAATTTTTGTCTTTTAGATGGGGACGAGGAGAGTGATTGATTATGATACTATAACTCTTTCCTTCCAGCACAACTGATGGGCGCATTTCCTTCTCCTTCCTGCCCTGCACCTTGTATCTTACCTCAGTTTCCTTCCATGTAATCACTGAACTACATGAAATTGTCCTAGTGTCTGTAGCAAATAGTAAAGTTTTTCTCCTGTGAAAAGCTAACATTTCAATGAATATTGATTCCTAATCAGTAATTAGCCTACTATCTTTGGTGGTTTTTTTGGGTCTTCACTGTTGAATGCTGATGTATTCTCCACTATCATGTTTCTGATCAACTCTGTCCAAGCCCATGTGGGTCAGATCCATGTGGTCAAAAGGATCATTGGCACTAGCTACCTTAGAAAGTCACTTCTAACTATATGCTCATATGGAATTAGTTTATACTGTGAGTAATTTGGAGAGCATAATTGCCCACTGAAGAGAGAGGTTCAATTAGCAATGATCTAAAAATGTTGGAGGTTAGTGCATGAATAGTCAGATTTCAAGTTTTATGCATATGATTTTTCCTATTTTTAGAGAGGTGTGAGAATGAAGAGTTCTTCAACATATTTGTTTCAATGGCTACCAGCAACGCATTCACAATGTGGGTTCTGAAGTGTGGGCATGTCACTATGGCATGCAAATGGCACTTGAAACTTTTTGCTGTTTATTTAATTCTTCACTCTATGAGTTGACTAGTTATCCTCAAATAAGAATACTAGTTAAAATATATCTTTTCAAAGTTTGGTAGATAAATCACAATGTTTTAAAGTTTGAATAAAAATTATACAAAAATGTAAAATGGCCTCTTCTACCTTTGAATGTGTTTGGTCATATCTAAACACATCAAAAGATAGTTTATTTGACCCAACAGTTGCAAAAACCTTTTGTAAATACTGGTCATAACAATGTGGCATATAAATTTGAAGTATATCTATCTTTCCTTGAAAACAAACTCTATAGTCAGTATGGTATTCATACAACTTATTGCTCAAAATATTAGGAAGTTTAAATGTTTGCATGATAGCTAAATTTAGTTGTAGATTCCATCGATGTAGAAAAATTAAATGACATTCAAAATAGTCATGGTTGTCAAAAAAATCTCGTTTCTTATCTATCTTAGTGCTTGATAGCTCACTCCTTGCCTCTACTATTGATATATTTCACTAATTTATAGTATGGCCTTTGATTTTAATAGCTTTTCTATTTTTGTAATTATGTGGAAGGGTGACAATATTCATACTCCAGTATGATGGAAAATCTTCATTTCTTATGTGTGATGCAAGTTCACCTCATTCAAGGAGCAGTCAGTGTATTGAAAATTTGAGCAAATGTTTGAACCTACTGCAATAATAGAGGTAGAGGTTTCTAGGGACTATGAAAATGGCAGAGACAATGGAAAATTAGATTGACAGTTGGGATATGGATAGGAGAATTGAGTGATGGGTTTTTCTATAAAAAAAATTCCAAAGAGATTTTTCATTAATGAAGATTTTCTATAAGATGAAGAAATTCAATAATATTTCTATGGTAAATGTAATCATATTTGAAATTTCGAGGGCACTATCAAAACATAAACGTCAAATAAGTATTTACCAAGTTTTGTGATCAAATGTTTGGAATATAGGATACTTGACATAGTTTGAAGAACAATCATGCATTTAAATATATAGCTGGTTGAGGAAGCACCAATGCCATGGATCAAACTATTTAGAGTAGAGAGTTTTTGAAAATTTAGTAAGTATCATTCAAATGCCTCTACAAAATAAAATCATTGAAGTGTACATTCAATATATTTTGCTCAACAAATGAGACAACATGGGTAGCATTAATGCTATTTCTATGCCACTAATGTTTGAACAAATATGGAAGCATCAGAAGGGTTTTCTTTGTAACTCTATAGAAGGCAGATCAAATATTAACTGAGAACAATGTTCATATTGATGAAATTTTCAGACTTTAACATAGGTTAGAATGTCATTAATAAGCTTCACCAAGTTTTAATAAAACTACTGCTAGCAAATAAACAAGATCATAGAGTGTTAATAGATTAGCCCAACTAACTTCTTCAAGTTTGTCCATAACATGACTTCCGAATCATTTAGATGGATGCGAGTTTGATGGTATAGTTGAGTAACAACAAGTGTCAATTCTAAGAAAAAGTAGAAAATTAAACTGTGGTAAACAACCAATTTCACAACACAAAAAGACTAAGAAAAAAGGAAAATAAAAATTAAGATATGTGACATTGAAGCCCTTGATCTTCTTGTAAAATAACTTTTATTTATTTATTATAAATTGATTCAAGAGAAGGGCGCAACTAATTAGCCAAAATGGATGATTATGAATGAAGAATTTTACAACAAAGTATTATTAACTTTCAATGAATAAATAATTATCCATCAGAACTTAATAGGTGATGAAAGTATATAGTTGATCTGTTTGAAACCAACTTATTGACCATCAATATGTTGTAAAAAATCAGGAACGCATTAAATTTATTATGTTCATCATACGTTAACTTCAACTAATATTTTACAGAAGCCAATGGCACAAGTAGTTGGTAAAATGGAATAACATGTAGACAGAAAGAAAAATCGTATAAGATGAAACTATCTAGACTATTATAATATAACTATAGAGAATAAAAACTGTTGCTATAGTCACTGTCCGAGTAATTTAGATGCATGGTCGCTATTCTGCTTGGAACCCATTGAAGGTCTATCAATCAGCTTATGTACAGTCACACACGCAATAAGGGTAAGACAGGACACCGCTCCAGAGGAAAAGGGGCTGATTCTGCAGGATGGCAGCCTCAGGAGGAGGGGAAGTGCCTACGGAGTTTGGATGGCAGCAGCATGTGAGCTAGTGACAGAGAGAGTGGGGAATGAAAGCGGAAGAAGGGATGCTTCTGGTCTTGGCATAGTAGGAGGATTAGGAGAGGCGGATGCCGGGGAGGAGCCTTCTGGATCAGTAGACAGACCACTGGGGAAGTTAATACGTTTCTAGGGTAGAAGACTCCAAAGTCTCTGATCCTTTGATAGATCAGTTCTACCTTCCAGAGATGTACCTTCAGACCCGAATACGGAAAGCACTACGTCTCACAGAGGATTACATCGTCTCTGCATGATTACTTTGCAATGATCGAAGCCCATAATAAAATAAAATATCACGATCATTTTATTTTTTTAATATAGAAAATCTAGCTTTATTTCAACCGCCATATGAGTGGTGTTCTCATGTGTGTGAACGAACAGCGATTAGTCAAACTTGGAACTGCTTCTCAACCATGTTGACGCGGGTGAATCACGTGCAAAGCATACAATAATAGGTCACCAGAAAAGAGAAGAAACCCACCCAATGAACTAAGTGAAACGGTTTCCTTTGTTTACTTTTCGGATTAAATAATATATGTCCGGGTGTGGAAGATAAAGAAGGAACTGGAAGGCATTCCCACATGACGAAGGCGAAGGAGCAGGCAGAACGTTCACATTGGTTCATGAACAATAATTGGTAGCCAGGAGGCTCCACCTCCACCTCTCGAGTTACTTACTTTCGATGCAGACGCTCAGCAACCGCGCATTGACCTGCAGCTCTTGACAAGTTTGGAAGGATTGATTAAGCGGAGTTGGCAGGGTTTTCCCAGCGATGGGGGTATCCTTGTGGAGGTGGGGCTAAACTCCATTCTCTGTTCACGTGGGGCCATTTCTCTTTGCCTGTGGAAGGAATAAAAGACGGCATGAGATGAAAGCACCTTCTGCTCTGAAGGCTGAGGGTATCCAATGCTTGGTAGACCATAACCCTCGCATGAAGACCTCACTCTCCAAGATCCTTCAACTCTCTCTCACTCTTCTCTCCCCTCTCTCCTCTCTCTCTCTCTCTCTCTCTCTCTCTCTCTCCTCTCCCCTCTCTCCTCTCTCACCTCTCTCCCCTCTCCCCTCTCTCCTCTTTCTCACCTCTCCCCTCTCTCCCCTCTCCCCTCTCTCCTCTTTCTCACCTCTCCCCTCTCCCCTCTCTCCACTCTCCTCTCTCTCCTCTCTCTCTCTCTCTCTCTCTCTCGCTCGCTCGCTCTAGACGCGTGCATGCATGTGAGTTAGCTTTTGGGCATTGTGTGGAGGATCAAGCCTGAGATGTTGGCCAGCTTGCTTCAACGGACAGACTGTAGAAAATAAAGAAAATGACGTGAAGGCCCTCCTCCCTAGTGATTCATGCGCGTATAACAATGGAAACGGTGGACCCACAATTACCTGTTTTGCGAAGGACGATGATCAGATCGTCACGCCCAGCCGTCCAAACCCACGTTACACCCTGCGAACGTGGTCAAACAGTCAGCCGACAATGTCTATTTGATCTGATTTCACCATTCTAATGGTGAAAACAGCGGAAAAGCAGTCTTTACGGGGTTGCATTTTCTCTCTGAGAGTATATAGATAACTCTTGTGACAAAGAGAGGAGAGTACAAACGTAAAATTGATATTTCGGTGGATATGGAAGAGAAGGAGAGAGGAAGATGGGCCACAAGAATGCTGGGCGGCAAGAAAGGAATCGTACCTGATTGGGCCGTACTCTTCCGCTGACTAGATTAAATAAGTGTCCACTTTTGCATCTTGAAGGATTCCTGTCTTGAAATAAATGAAGAGAGGAACCGTTGTTTCTCTCTCTCCCCTTCTAGTTCCTTCCTCTCTGTCTCAAAGCTAATATTTTATTCCATCCTCTCTCTCTCTCTCTCTCTCATATGAGAATGGGATATTGTGAGGCATATATGTGCTCTCATTTCCCATTCTCTCTCTCTCTCTCTCTCCCTCTCTCTCTAGAAATATATAGATATATCAAGTCAAAATCTTACCTATATCATATATGGCTCCCTCATGCCCCCTTATTATATGTTCTCTCTATCTCTCTCTCTCTCTCTCTCTCTTTCGTGTGCCCTCAAAGTCAACACAACTGTTTGTTATGTCTCCGCAGTCTCCGTATCTGAAACTCTCTCTGTTTCTCGGTAAGAGACGGTACCTTCCAACTTATCAATATCATCCATTTTTAGAAGTGTTGTCAGGGGTTAAAACGGTGGTGCCGCTAAAGTGGGCCAGAAAGGAAAGAGAAAGAAGAGAGAAAGACAGGAAGAGAGAGAGAGAGAGAGAGAGGTGTCCTATAATCTAAAAGACGAGTCTTCCGCACGCGGTTTAGGACAGAAGAGATCCAGCTAGCAGCAGCAGCGGACCATCTATGAGCTGTTCTATGACGTGGGGTTTCCTCCATCCCCCCATCCCGGAAGCTGCAGCCTCTGGGGAACCTGTTTCCAAGACAGATAAAATCGATCCAACCAGTTCTCCACCCAGATAATTTTGTTCATTCCACCATGAAACCCCCAACCAAGATATGTCCTCCCACTTATTATTAGAACTAATCTTCTTACTTTTACCTCTTCCTACTCTCCCAGGCACCCCCACCTCGCCCTTCTATATAAGTACCCTCCACCTTTCCTCCTTCCCCCACACTGCAGCATAGAAGTGCAAAGAGAGGAGGAGAGAAGAAGCGCCCTCAAGATCTGTCCCATGGTGAAGGAAGTCAGCGGCAGCACAATCAATGACGCTCCGAGCTTCCATTCGGATCGCGGCAGCAGGAAGAGGCAGTACAAGGGGGTGAGGATGAGGAGCTGGGGGACCTGGGTCTCCGAGATAAGGGCCCCGAACCAGAGGACGAGGATATGGCTAGGCTCCTACTCCACTGCTGAGGCAGCGGCAAGAGCTTACGACGCTGCTCTTCTCTGCCTCAAGGGCTCCTCCGCCAACCTCAACTTCCCTTCTACCACCGCTCATCACCACCACAGCGCCGCTGTTATGTCCCCAAAGTCCATTCAGAGGGTGGCCGCCGCCGCCGCCGCCGCCGCCGTCGCCGCTACCCCATATTCGTCATCTTCTCCAGACTTATTTCCAGCGCCGCGGCCGTCTTCACCTCCGTCGACGTCTTCTTCGGAGACGGTCACTGCCTGTGTTGAAGAGCTTATATTGAACGAGAGCAGATTGGAAGGTTCCCTGACAGATTTCGGTGGACTTCCATCGTCTCCAAAATACGGAGATCCCATGCTGAGTGGATGGAATGATTTTAGCCCTCGCATTGACGAGTGGGACGAAGAAGGTGGCATCAACTTGTGGAACTTCTATTGATCTACTTCGCCCTCCTACTTGTCGCTAGCTTCTTAATATTCTTGTGAATTAGCCTGAGAAAGGCACCTGAAACTGTAGTACTAACGCTGGTTGAGCAGATAGAATTCTCTAGATTTGTAATTCTTCATTCATTCATTCATGTACCTCAAGAAGAATGGCCCCCCGCGCTGTGAAAGATAAAACCCTCCAAGTCTCTCCATTATCCAATGGAGACGTACCTTTCTTTTAGGATGACCTCAAGCAAATTACTACCTTTCCTCCTACAATCTAAGAATCTTATATTCATAAAACACATTACACAATTTATATATGTAAAAATTTATTAAAAAGCTTATATTTATCGCCACAGATGATAAGACTATCTGGGCCAGAAGCTAAATTCTTCGAATATCACTCCTTAGAGAGGGATCCAAATGTACATACGTATGACACAACAGTTAAGGGAATGGAAAACCATGGAGCCTTGGTGAGGAAAATAACGCACAGATCAACGAGAGAGGGTGGAAAATGATAGTATCACACTTCTCCCACCTTCTAGGGAAATATAGGAACAGTAGTGTGTGACAAATGTACCTTTCATTTTCCCACCTTCCAAAAGGTCCAGTCTTCAATGTAGTTTGAGATTTTGAATTGTTCTCAAGTGGGTCTTGGTCTTTATGTTTAGCTGTAGGCTAGACTTCCGAAGGCCTCGATTTTTACTTTTTTCAGTTTTGAAAGTTGGAATAACCAGTATTATGCCTCGATTTATCCTTACCCTCATCTATCATTTGCCTATAGAATCCAAATGTTAGTTCTGAAGAGTCTTGATTAGTCCAGTTCTTACTGAAGCTCAATTGAAAGAAGACTCAGAATTGAGCTCCGAATTGGTCCCTCATAATGTGGAACACTGGCCGAGATAGGCCTCATACGTGGATGAGCACATAAATATCAATGAAGAAGGATAGAGAGAAAGAGTTTGTCAAGTTAGCTTCAAGTCACAGTCTAGATTCACACCAAAAGTAAAGAAAGGCTCGGTTTTATGTTTTGACTTGATTTTGAAGTCAAAAGTTCAAAGGAAAAGTTAGCTCAAGATAAACATTGATTTTACTTTATTTATGCATACATTTAGTCCTAGATTTTATGTATTATACTAAAATAGTGAATAAATTTTGAATTATTTTATTTTGTTGAAGAATCGAAGAATAGATGAAAATTTTATTTAGCTTATTTTCTTCATGCACTGTGGTTGAAAACTTTGCAACTCCCAAAGCATATGAATTCTTAGGAACTGAAATACACAGAAATATCCAAAATTAGCTCCTTCCAAATGTCTATGTTCAGGGTGTTGAGACTTTTCATGTCTTCCAGCATAGGATATGGCTAGATTATTCTCCTTTTATGTCAATTCATAGTACAAGTGTCAGTTTTCTGTGCATTAACTTAAGTTTATTCAGTAAATGTTAGAAAATTGACTAATTTAATAACATGATTATTTGTAACTCATGGAAAAAAATGGTATTCCTAGTTGAAGTGTTATTTAGCTAGCCAGTGCATTGTAGGGTGAACTATAAAAGGCAAATAAACAAGATCCGAATAAAAGGCTAGTGTAGTACTCTTATATGCTTCTCTTCAAGAAGAGAGGGAGAGAAACTTATGTGTAGAATTTTAGATAGAGGATTATAATTTTCCAAATTTTTTGAGTTTCAAAACTTTTAGGTTTCTATTATAGGTGAAGTTTGAATTGGGCATCTATTGAACTAAATTGTAGCCAATATTCTTACCATATTTAATCACGTCATGTTCAATATTCGTAGATAAGTATCAATGAGCGACATAAGCTAGGCATTTGGACTAGCATAGTTCTTTGGCATATTGTGCGTCAAAATCATGGATATTTAATATAATGGTGCCAGCCCAGCCTTGTTTTTGCTGTCTGAAACCCTTTTTCAGCATGTCATATGCCCACAATTAGTAACATGGAATCTCATTGCTCTCTCTTCACACTTTGTTCCCCCTTACAACTTTTCAAATAGGAGCATGTAGGAAGTGGAGCGAAATCTAACTAATCATATGTACATCTTCAAAGGAGTATAGCTTGACCAACATAGCCAAGAGCCCATCCTTAGGTTTTTCCCTTATATCTAGGTGGACAGGGTTTGGACATGTTCTAAATGACACCCATTTAAGACCTCACTCAAGTCTATCAAAGAAAGATTCACGAATCCCAAAGGTTGATGCTAGATGCAATTACTTAATAAGAATAAACCCTACTATATTTCATACCATTGTGCATTCATAAAATTTTGATGAAAACTGATAGAAATAAGGGAAACTCAAAGACTTATCTTGCTAGTTCACCAAAATTTATGGCTGTGTATGACCAAGAACTTTAGTTGAGTGCCCAATCATTCCTTTAAAAGTATTGAGATCCCATGACAATTATAATATTGTTCCTCAAATCAAAAGGGTTCTTTCTAATTATGGGGAAAAAGGGAAAATGAGTGTACTAACTTGTAGTAGGCTTGTCATATTTTTTTACAATAAAGCATTTGACTATTCTATCAACTAAAATAGAATCAAGGTGAAAGAACCTAATCAAATATTTTTCAAGTTTGAAACTCTAAAAAAAGAGCACACCAAAAGGAGGCATATGCATCTTTCTCCTAAATTTATTATAGGGCTAATGTGCACTTGTCATTGTATTTAAATATTCATTATCTAATAATATTTATAATTAAAACTTAATAAGATATTAGTATAGATGTAAGTCTTAAGTCGAACATAATAAGATTGATTAATCCATCGTAAAAAACTAATTTAGTTTATATATAGAATAGTTTTAATATTTTATCAATATTTAATAAAAAGAGTAAAATAGAAGGGTGAGATGAGAAGATTAAAAAAAGCAAAGAATAAGAGGGAAAGAGAGAGAGAAGGAGAGGAAGATTAGTCAATAGAGAGAAGAAGAAAGAGAGAGAGATCTCACGAGAGATGGAGAGAGAAGAAGAGATCTCACGAGAGGGAGAGAGAGAAATAAGACAATAATAAAGATAGAGAGAAACACGATCAAGTTGTTTTCACGGTGACCATAATTCTCGAATAAATGTGTACTCAAAAATTTATATGCACGACATGAATTCAGCTATGAATGTCTTCATCTTATCTGAATAGTTCAACACTTATTAATCAACCTTTAATTTCGTTGATTTCACATTCAAAAATATAAAAATACTCAGTATTCAAAGAACATCGGGAACACAAATACTTCAAGATTCGACTGTAAAAATCAATAGAAAATAAGTTGGACACTATCTTGGCTTAATTTCATACAAGTTTCAAAATATTTAGAAAAGGAATAAAAATTATTCATTAGGATTTGAATTAGTTTTACTCATTTCAATTAAAACATATATGAAATAGAAATAACTTGTCGTAAAATATAAATAAATATTAAAATTACGTAAATAAATGACAAAAGTAGGAAAGAAATTGTTGCCCAAATTTAGTCTATCTCTTAGGCAACTAGAGGCATTAGTGTGGTAGCTTGATTTCTTCTAGATGTGTCACATCATGTTGGAAGTCACAGAGGTATCATTCAAAAGTGATGCACCGTTTGTTGAGATCCACTAAAAAGAGGGTCGACCATGCTATCACCATTCGCTAGAGGCCTTGAGTGTAATCGAAGGAGGAAGTAATAAACTCGCCGATCATCAAAGTCATTGATTGAATAAAAGGAGGAAAGAACAAATGTCGTCTTTGCAATTGCTATCAAGTTTTTAAAAATAATCGATAATATCTATTTTACTAGATAATAATCAATTATTATCTCTATATCCTTCATAGTGATACGTGCGACAACTTAAGTTCCCAATATTGTGGTGCTTTGGTTGCCACTAGATTAGATGTGCTTAATCACATGACGTATTGAGGGACGCAGGATTAACCCACCATGAACTGTTGCTGACTAAAAACCTAAGTACATGGTACCGTGGTACTTCATTGGCTGTAAGATCATCCGTTCTGATCACATGCAAGTTGAGCGATGTAAGATTCATGAACCACTGATGGATTACTTTACGCTTTGAGTATCGTGACGGTTTGTTTGTTGTAAGATCTCCCATATCTGGTAACGTAGCTCATTGAGCACTATTAGATCAAACCACCTTAGACCACTACCCTAAAACACATAAGAAAATTTAGTCCCACATTAGAAGTATTTGAGGGATTGAACTAAATATATACCAAAGCTAAGTTCCATGTTCAGATATCCCTTCTCCTGAATAAAATAATGCCTAGGGCTATCTTGAGAGAAGATATTAGGTCGTCCGCCCTCACGCATGCATGTGTGTACAATACTTCTTGCTCTATGATTGGCCTTTGGGATGTAGTAGGTGAGTGAGTCCTTAGCCACTCGAGCCCAGCTTGTGGCTCATCTAGTTCAGATCCACCTACTCGAGCGCAATGTCCTTCTAGGTCAGTTGCCAAGTGCTAGCTTGCCAACGGGTGGTGATACTTTTTTATTTTATCTTTATATTTTTAAAAATCAAAAATTACATTAAGCCCTTTAATGTCACACTTCGAAAATTAACAATATATTCTTATATTTATTCTGCAAGTTAACACTCAATTTAAAATACAAGTTTATTGATGTTAACATAAGATGAAAAAATGAGAGGATAACACATAAAGAAAAGAATGAGATCTTCAAATAAGGCAGTTATTTGTGATGAAGTTTAGAAAGTAATGTATGTGTTTTAAAATTGGTGTAATATGTAAGTTCAAAAGGAGTTAAGTGAAGCTCCAAAAGGGGAGAGGTGAATTACGTTTCTATGGATTTTTTTCAATTTATGTTTTTCACTCATCTATAGATTTGTTGACACAGATTCTCTCATGGCTCTCTTTTTCTCAATACAAGTTCTCTCAAGGCTCTCTCTCTCTCTCTCTCTCTCTCTCTCTCTCTCTCAATGTGGATTCTCTCAAAGTTCTCTCATCACCACCAAGAACACTAAGAAGTTTTATACTAGTTCACCCCTCAATTGATTACTTTCAGTCCTAGAGGATTCTTCCCGTGTGACTTTACTACACCAATCTTCACGAGATCAGCAACCCAATCACACTAGTTGTCTCCCTAGAGACATGGTTCTTCAAAGGCACAACTAGGCTACCAAGATTTCATGCCCTTATCTAGATACCTCTCCTCTCACCACCCAAATATCTTTAGGCCTGATGGACAATGTCAACTTTTGAGATAGATGTAGTTTAGATCACTAATGTTGAATCAAGATTTGATGTATCATTTTATAATTTGTTGAAGCATGTGGCAGCTGAGTCTTGAGATAAGATATGTAGATATTTATTAGAGAGTTCTCTAATATCTTCTAAAACTTTCTCCTTTTTATAGTCCACTTCTCTAATCATTTTTTGTCTTGAAAAGTGGTCAAGAAATTTTTACAATCTAGAATGTGCAGTAGTGAACTTTGTCTTTTTTGTACTTCCAAACTCTCTATTCTCTCATCTCTTTAAATTGAAATTTGAATCAGATTCATTTCTTCACATAATCACAAAATCTCCCATTATCTTCACATAAGTTTCTAACATGTTACTATTTAGATTATTGGTTTGAGACTCACACATGACTTTGATATTTTATGAGTTTCTAAATATTTTCTCATGTAAGCTTTTGACTTGTCACTGTTTAAATTTTGGGTTCAAGACTCACACTTGACTCTAATATTTCGCATGTTTTAAAATATTTTCTCACATCAGCTTTCAACGTGTCATTGTCCAAGTTCTAAGTTTGAGACCCATATGTGACTTCGATATTTCATGAGTTTCTAAATATTTCCTCATGTGGGATGATGTTAAACTTCTTATACTTATCTATAGAATATAAGATGCTGCATTTCAAAATTAGTTTCACCATGCATGAAAGTTAATTAATCTCAAGGATTGACTCTATCGATTCACTTACGAGCCATAAGATTATATAGTTAATATTTTATTTTAATTGATGTAAAGTATTTAAACATGTATAATAAATTTATGGGGCTTGTACCATGAATCTTAATCTTATAGTTTAGTACATACCATTGAAAAGGATAGATATAAGAGTTTTAAAATCACAACTATGTATAAAACATTTCGAATTCCACACCTCAAGAGCATCTAAGATACAAAAAATTCAAATACATGAATTTTTAAAAATGAAAAATTGCTTACAACGAATGATATCAATTAAATTTTGAAAACAATTAACTCTCTTTAAACACCTAAAAATAAAATGCTTCATAGAATCACCTAAACCATCAAAAGTTGACACAGATTTACTTCAATGATGAGAATCATGAGAACAATCTTATGGCTTTAATGTCAAACATCTGACATATTATTATTCAAAATTTCTATCCTAGCCATTGTATTATTTTATTTCACTATTCTCACCATATTTTCATTCACACATAGCTAGAAATTCCATCATCTTAAATTATCTATGCTTTAGGTATAAAAATATTACACAAATCTAGTTAATTAATTGTTAAATTTATTTCATTTGAATTCTTCAAAATTACATACCACACAATTTAATCTTTTGATTTTGTATTTACTAAAGGATTGAAAGGGATACCCAACTTCTAAAAGTTTTGAAAAATAGCCTTAAAAAATAAAAACATAACAAACATAGCTTTCTCATGACATTAAAGGGACTCTTGCTCCGATTACCCCTCCCCAAACAAACCCCCTCTTGGTTTCTAGAGAGTCAACCCTTAGGCCTTTCATCTAGTCAACCCTTATGCCCTTCATCTAGTCAACCCACAACCCGTGCTCACACACTCCTTGCCACTATTCCCTCTCTCCCAATTATAAATTGATATTTAGCTAGCTGATTAATTTCTTAAAAAATTATCTTCACAGGTGAGGACCAAATTATTAATAAAAAATTACCCTTTCAAAGGAAAAAAACAGAGTTTTCTATAAAACGGATAAAGTATTCTTCTAACACTGCACAATACAATTTCAGGGTATGTCCGTAATTCTTTGGTTTTAGAGGGTCACACATTAAGAAGAGATCTTCGACCACCTCTACTATTTCCGCGCGGTCGCCTACCGCCCACCGTCTTCGGCGGTGTGGCGGCGGGGTGTGACGGGTGGTCTCGTTGCCGGGGGGAGTGAGAGCGGATCCCTGCGATCCTTGGTTGAAGGAGAGAGATAACCCCATGGAGAGAGGAGGACATCAAGTCGTTGGGGCCCGAGACGGTGAGGTCAAACAACTCGAAGATTGCTCTGTCTCAAAGTGAGTTCTCTCTGTCTGTGCTTTAGTTCGAACCTGAATCTCTTTCTCTGTCTCTAGTGTGATGTCTGGCGCCGCGCCTAGGTTTTCTTGATTTTCCCTTGTTGGAATATTCTTGGAAGTGAACCTATTAATTATGGTTTTTCATTGGCGTCTGATGATAGCGTGAGTAATCTTAATTTCTGTTTATAATCCGCTACACATTGAATGCATCGTCATATCAATCTTTTTACTTGACTCTAGTTTTCGTGGGCTGTCAAGGATACAAGAAAAGTGTTTCGCTCAGCTTTGCTTTGGAAAGAAAAAGCTGAAGGAATTGCCAAATTTACTGACTTATATAGTTTCTATTCTAGTTCTGAAGCTTAAGCAATTTTCACCATATCATCCACGCATTATTTTAGCGACCACATTCAGGGAGGAGATCTTAATCCAGCAGACATGATTAGTTTATAAGGTATGTGACGAAATATTGGCTTCGAGCTACCCACATTCTAACGTGAGCAAATCTGGTGCTAAATCTTCAAGCTATCCACATTCCAACAGCTGAAAATTTTTAGTATTTCATGTTCGAATTGCGGAATTTCGCTACCACTTGACACCACATCATCTTTACATCTTCTTTTCCCTGAAAATGAATTGAGGCTTTGTGAGAGAGTTTCAGAAGAATATGGGAAATCGACCATTATTGTGGAGGAAGTGATTGGCAAGAAAAGACAAGTACTCGATAAACCAAGGGAAGACACAAGAAAAATAAGCAATGACGAACTTACCTTTTCGTGATCTATCCTTAATCATCACCAATAGGGAATATCTAAAAGAAGTAAAAATGGGATTTAATATAAAATATCATATCTAGCCATGATCTCTGCCTGTCAAGGGGTTAGAAAGAACAGCTTAGATTTTCGTCATTATTTTTTAAATAAAATTCTTTTATTTCAAGACAAACCCAACTATCCCT
The DNA here is from genome assembly GCA_902729315.2 of Spirodela intermedia. Taxonomy (NCBI): domain Eukaryota; kingdom Viridiplantae; phylum Streptophyta; class Magnoliopsida; order Alismatales; family Araceae; genus Spirodela; species Spirodela intermedia. The sequence continues at coordinate 4,332,521 of LR746271.1, forward strand.
GATTATATTTCTACGAATTCAATTTTTTTGTTCTAGGAAGTGGAAACAGATCGAAGCTAAAGGAATATCAGCTTTCGCACTATGGAAATTCCGTCCTAATCAATCACTCTGACCTCTCTTTATTAACACTTCTATGCTACAATCATCAAAGAAATCCCTTAAATATATGCTCAAATGGCTACTTTTCTCTCATGCTTTGTAATATTTTGAGCATTTGTTACAGTTGCGCCCTCTGGTCATCTTTCCCCTTTTAACACTCTTGTTCATCATTGACTCGACCTTCATCCAGTGGCTTATTGTCTGCTTCTCCTCCCTTCATTGAAGACTGTATATAATCCTGATCTCTTTCTTTCATTTTCTCTGATGAGTATGCAAAGAAGATGAGGAAGATCTTTTTCCTATTTATGTGCAGTGCTCTCGGTACCTGGGTGTTCTCAGTGGCAGGCGCTCTGATCGCTATACCAGTAGGCATAAAGAGGAAGTCTTTGGCACCATTAGTCTTCTTTGGTACGACTGGCACAATGCTCGATATCATAATGGGAATCAGCCAGTGTGAGAGAGAACATGCGGAGAGACAGATGAAACTCTTGGAAGCACAGAACCTCCCAGCAATTGATGCATCACTAGAAAACGAAACCTGAAGGGGTTCCCAGCATCTCTAGATTTTAGGTCGTTATTGGACTTTTTTGATTGGATCAATGCAAAATTGGGTCCAGAAGGTTCAGTTTTTGTTTCTTCAATGCGTTCTAGAGAGGTTTTTATTTTTCTTGTAGAAGTCCTTTGACAAAGTGAGCGTCCACCGGTAGATCAAACCTTTCAAGCAAGAAAATCAAGTATGTCAGTGTGAAATAATGTTCAGGTTGATGGACTCGGTCAGTCTGCCAAGATGAAATTCAGACTGATAGGTTATCTAGCCATCTGAATATACTTAACATTGAAGGTCTTACTGCTTACCCATTGGTGTCGCTCAAATGTTCTTCCTTCTCTTTCTATCTCTAGATAAAGCTTCAGGTTAGACACTTGATCTTGTCAGTCAAAGATAGCTTCAGTCTGTCCTTCAAATCTTCTGATTTTCATAGCCTTATCAGATTCTTCATTTGGCTGTGTGCTTGAGGAATGCCTATGGTTTGGTCAGACACGCTGCTGTCTTCAGACCCAGCTCTAGCCATGGGGTAAAGAAAGCTTGGTGTCCCTATGAATTTCCATAGCTATGTACGCTCACTAAAGAGAGCTTAAGAGAGAGAGAGAGAGGCTGAAATCATGTTCCAAGGCATTTATAGAATGTGTGGTAGTACCTCATGATATGTTAGGTGAAGCATCCCTTTCACACTAGCCCCCCCTTTGTAAGTGTTAGAGAAATGCACCTTACGGATGGCGGCATATGGCAGAAAAACAGCCGTACTACTGAGTTTGGGGCATAAATGAACAGCTAGGAGGGAATCACATTAGCCCAGGATTCAAACTTAGAGACTGAAACAGGGCACCCTCATCAATATCAGTTCAGATCCACTTCAGATATTTCCTGAAGTGGGTCTCTGCGAATCTGTTCTTGAAACGGAGACTGAGCTCTCAGTGCCCCAAGATCCCTGGCAGCAAGCTGAACCTAGGGAGAGATCTCAAGGTTTCTGCATGAAAACCCCAATTGAAAACTCTTTTGTTGTTGTATAAAAATGCCTTAGAATTCCAAAAATAGTATCCTATCCAGATATTTTATACTTTTGAGTTTCATTTGTTGGGCAACTTATCTCCCTTGGTTGAATAAATGGAGAAGTAAATGGGTTTCTTAATCACAGAACTGGAGTTGAGTTTTGAGAGGGGAATTTGATTGGAGAAATGAAACCCAAGAACACATGAACTGTAAAGGAAACTGGATATCTGGATTGCTCAAGCTAAAATGGGCACCAGCAAACCTCATATTGGACCTTTTGAATGGAATCCTAGTAACTCCAGTCAGTTGTCTGTCGTGCAGACTGAATTTCTTCATGAACTGAGCTGCAGATGACCAGAGTTGATTTTATGCCCAATATCTGATTCCTTTATAATGATCAATAGAAATTATTTTCCTAATAGGTAGGCTGTAAGGTTTTCATGAAACCTAATTATGACATTCAATTTAAATAAAATAAAAATAGAAAAATTAGATAATAACATTTATTTATTTTTCAAAAGAATTTAAATATGGTTATTTTGAAAGTTTACTCTAAGGGGATGATGCCTAAAGTCTCTAAGTTTGATGACTTAGAGGTGCTCCAATATGGTTATTTAAATTATGAACCTTCACATGAAGATTCAATTGCTTTCAAAAGCATTTATCAAGGAACCAAAGGTGCTCCAAGGCACTTCCTCCTATTCCAATGTACTCACCCGAAAGATTCTTATAGAAAGTCAAAGCTCTAATTTCATAATTCTTCCATGTAAAAGTTCTCATAATTAACAATTAATGTTGTGTGCATTATACTCATTAGTGCCATTAATCTAGAAATTGTGACATAACTCTAAAAAGTCCACTGTACTATTATTTGAGAGTCATGAATCTAAGAGGATGGTGAGTTAATGTCCTTTGTGTCAGGTGTGTGTACCTAAGTGGACGTTGACTTTTTAGAGCCTAAGGCCAAAGTTTTTTTAAACAATCGAGTAGGTAAGGAGTGCTCGACCACTATTAAATCTATTAAATGTAGCATATCTCTATGTCAGAAAAGGAATTGACTTATGCCATATATATATATATATATATATATATATATGGTTGAATACTCTAGTCATTGAATCAGTTTTGAGCCCTACTTTTCAACAACATTGAATAAAAAGGGAACTTAAAAGCGTTACGCTCGTGGCATTCCTACTTCTCCCAGGTTCCCCTACGGCTACCTTCTTTACGCCGTCACGCTTACAGCCTTATCCAAGCCAACTAGCCCTAACCGCGAAAGGAAGAGGCTAGCTGCCGATTCAAGCGCGCCAAGCCAAGCTAAGCATTGAGGAATAAGGGAAGGACCTTCGCTTACGGGTCATTAACTAAAGACCCAGACCCAAAGCCTACTTATCTATTCCCGCCCACCGGCCCTGGATACGATGTAACCGAATCAGAGGAAGCTGCCCTTTCGGGAGAAAGAAGATCTGTTAGCTAGTAAGAAAGAGAAGCTGTTGAAAGAGCCTACCTCGGCTAGCTACTATGAACAAGAAATCAATGAACAAGCCGAAGGAAAGAAGGCATCGCCAATAGCTTTTGCTTTTGCTGATGAGGGCCTGCACTTTTGAATTGGATTCAAAGCCTTCCCCTGTCTGTAGCTGATGAAGCTTGACTTGAAAGCCTATCTTGTGGAGTGGTGTGATGTGTGGGACTCGTGTAGTAGTAGCTAGACTCCACGTGCCAGCTTCGCTCCTCCCCCTAGTGTAAACCAATATCCCGTGGAAGACTTACGCTCATCTAGGTCTCCTGCCCAACCTTATCAATGTAAAGATCGGTGTATCCGCCGCAAGCGCCTTAATACCACCTTACCTTGGTAGCACAAACAAAGGTCCTGTGTACCTGTGATGTACGAATCATAGTCAATCACTTGACTTACTGAATAGGCTATGTCTGGTCTGAAAACATAGCATACATCAGGCTGCCTACAGCACCTCGGGAATGTGTGTCATCCTCAACGGATCTTCCCTATTTAAGAAATGTGTCCTTAGACAATTTAACATTCTTCCATAGGATAGGAGTTTTTTTTTACTGGTGGACAACCAGTCATACCATACCTCTTCAGCACCTCAATAATGTACCTGTGCTGGCTTAGGGAGTCGTCGACTTCCTACACGATCTGGACTCGCTACCCCACCGGCTCAACGGAAACTGGGTCAGCTACTGGATCGAAAGGAACAAGTGAGATGCTGGCACTAGTCTCGCAGCTGGTGATGGGTCTTTAATGGATGCTACTATTAGTGGTTGTTTCGCCTCAACTGAATCAACAGAATCAACTGTTTAGAGTGGCTTTGTGAGAATAAAGGCGCTTGCGTTTTATAAATCACTGGAAGGGTGGATGAGATGGAGGAAAACGATGTGGAGGAAGAAGACAGGATCGAAAGACTGAAAAGGATCGGTATATGCGCCATCTCCGTTCTGCCAAGTCAAGCCATTCCCTCGGTCGCCCTTCTCTCACTAAACAACAACGGGTTATTACCATCTTTCTCGCCTATCGCTTCGTCAGTGGAGGCTGTGTAAAGAGGAGGAATGTCCCATGGAAGGTTCGGGATTTGTGGTTCGATATTCTTTACTCTCTCCGGCGGATCACCTGGACTTGAAGCCACGTGTTTAGAAGGGAATTGTGTGGAACTTGGCTTCAATATCCGGTGACTTTGAATTCGGATCAAGTCTTTTTCTTAGCTTCGGAATTGCCTAGACCAGTTATCTTAGCTCTCCAATTGGCTCCTTTAGGCCTTCCGAATTTGAGATTCATTCACTCGTGATTTGGCCTCTTTGATCTATTGTAGATAGCCCCTGGACCCTCCTAATTTCGTTTTTTTTTTTATTTCTTTTAATATAGTTCTTGCTTACTTAGAAAAAAATGGATAAAACAACAAACACCTCTTCCTTTCTTCCTGCCTTCATCCTCTTTCATCTTCTACAACATGCTACTGCCATTGTCTTTCAACTCTCAACTCAACTGCTGAAAATTTTAACACTAAGCCCTACTTTTACACACTTTCCAATGGGCCATTATTCTTCATAGTTGACTGGCAGGAGCTAAAGATCCCATGAAGAATGATCCTAGCTCTTCTACACATGCACATGAAATTTGACAGTCCCAAGACTGATAACACAAGTTCCAAAGGCTGCTAGCTGTCAGGTCTGCAATGAATGCATGCAGCCAAGTAGATTCCTGTCCTAAAGGGAACCCATACTTTACCTGAAGTCACAAAGGGCCTGATTCCGTCTTGTCACACCAGCCCCAACACCATCTACAGATTTTAGTTATCTATCCCAAGACCTTGCTGGCACTGTGAGGGCCTAGAAAGATGCTCTGTCAGTCCCGCTCACAACTGTCCGAAACCGGACACCCGCGCGGCTCCCATGTGAAGAATAATACACCGCACAGGGGAAGCGTGATACAAATGAGTTTGAAAGCCACATAGTTTCTTATAAAGGTTATTCGTGCAAAGATTCACCAACCCCGGTGAAAAGTGATCGCTCTGAAGTCAAGTCTTTACGTTTATAGGGGACTGAATGTCGACTGACACTTGTAGTAGTAGCTTGTTCATCAATTCACTGCTTAATTGTTCCGAAACCGAAGTAGCAAGACTTCATGAGCTACGGTTTACAGAGAAATTCCCATCACTTATTTATTTACATTAAAGGCGCTTGCGCCAGAATGCGAAGCTCAATTTGATACGATAGGTCTTTGTTGTTGTTATGGATTAGCTCAATTGGGGCTAATATTACGCATTAATCATCTCACGGAAAAGTTGGGCCGGGGTATTTTGAGTTATAGTTCTATAGGAACTGAACGATCTTCATCAATCCTTCGAGATTGGGTTGGTGAATGGAATTAATATCTTAAACTCCATTACTTTTATGCTTGCTCCTTTCCTTGTTGGAAGGAATCTGACTTGCTTCTTGAGGTGCATGGGTGTCGACTGGAAACTCAGTGTGACTTGCCCGGTAGGTTTTTTCCCTGACTGATGGTGCTGCAGAGGTCTGTGCTGGGGTAGGTTCGTTCTGTCTGATCTTGAATCACTCTGAGCTCCAGCAATGTCTTCCAGGCTCAGTCACTCCTAGAAAGCAGGCAACAGGCTATACGTGGTCTCTTGAGCACAGACCGACCTGCTCTTGCCTGTCTGCTTCTAACCCTGTATTGCTCCCGGGTATTGCTCCCGGCCGGAATGAATCTAGAGTTTTATGGCCGAGGCTATCGACAGCTGGCTTAGTCATGCCAAAATTCCTTGTCCCTGGGGACATAGTCATTGACTGGTATAGAGGGTGAGGGTATATATCCGCATCCCTACCCACAACTAGTTCATAGCAACTATATTCCTTAATATGCTGTTTCTGTCTGTTCTGTTTGGTACACCTCAGGGATGAATGGGTAAGACTCCCGTCAACCTATCAGATAGCGTTGTGTCTTAATGAAATAAAGAGGCTATCAACGCTTAATCTGTAAAAAAAAAAACTTATCCTCCTTCAGATCTGTCAGCTTAGCGTTTCCAGGTAACGTCTTCTGTCCCCAGGTCGACAGATTGCTTACTTTTATTCATACGACAACCAACGGGAACTCCTTTGATAAGATCCGAAGGTCTCAAGGAACTAACAAAAAAACACATAGTATCCACCCTTGTGAATGAGTATGAGTGGTGGGATACATAAAGGGCCATAGATATTCTTATATAGTCTTTTTCTTTTTTCGGTATGCCGCTCCGCGAGCAAGGAGCGACGCGAGCAGAGCGAGAGAACCAACTGGGCTGTGGTGATGTCAGAATTTGCACCTATTTGTATCTATTTAGTGATCAGTCCGCTAGTTTCTTTGATCCCACTCGGTCTTCCTTTTCCATTTGCTTCCAATAGTTTGACCTATCCAGAAAAATTGTCGGCCCACGAATGCGGTTCCGATCCCTCCGGTGATGCGAGAAGTCGTTTCGATATACGATTTTATCTGATCCGGAAGTCACCTTTTCTTTTCCTTGGGCAGTACCTCCCAACAAGATTGATTTGTTTGGATCTTGGTCCATGATGGCCTTTTTATTGATTTTGACGATTGGATCTCTCTGTGAATGGAAAAGGGGTGCTTCGTTAGAGGGCAAAGGGGGGAGAAGGACAAAGGAAAGAGCGATGCCTACATTAAAATCAATTGATTCGTCATGGTAGAGAAGAAAAACGGCGCACGGACCGTACTCGAGCTTCGGATCAATGTCCCCAGAAGCAAGGAGTACGCCCGCGTGTTCCGACGAGAAGACCGAAAAAAACCAAATTCATCTCCACGTAAGATAGATAGCCAAAGTACGGTTGAGCAATCGACATGATATATTTGCTCACATTCCAGGCGAAGGTCATAATTCGCAGGAACATCCTTTAGTCTTAATCAGGGGAGGTAGAGTGAAAGATTCGCCAGGTGTGAAATCCCATTGTATTCGAGGAGTCAAGGATTTGCTGGGAATTCCGGATCGAAGAAGGGGAAGATCTAAATATGGTGCAGAAAGACCAAAATCGATATGAATGGAAGATGACTCTGGAACGTTGTTTAACTCATCGCTTTTTGATGGAACAACAACCCAAATTCATTCTTTCAGAGATAATGAATGGGTCCTACCTAAAAGTATCCGCCTTTGCACCCTCTTCTTGAACTATAAGTTGACACCAACAGGGTGGTGGGTCATCCCAGTGGTGGGGGAGTTCATCACCTCCCCGGCGTACCTGTGCTTTGTAGTAATCAATGTGTTGGTGAAAGGCACTCTTTTGCTCCAGAGGCACCCGAAAGGAACGGGTCTATTGTGAGGTTAAACCTTACCTCGACTTACCTTATGTAAGTAGGGAATGTTATACTACTTGATTCACGACCAAGCGCCTCTCCTCCCGAAGTTAAAGTGTTGATGATTCTGATGATTCTGATGATTCTTTAAGGGACCCTCTCACCCCAAGTTAAGATGAGTACCTCAGTGCAAAAGCTAAACCTTAGTAAGTTAAAAGTATAAACTTAAATTCATTATTGAAACTTACTGAGCGTTTAGGCACGCGAGGTTGGCGGGATATGAATGAAAGTAAAGTACCCGGCTTGGGTCTTTGTATGAAGGCTCAACTATGCGTCTTTGGTAAGTTAACCAAAGAGCATAGTGATAGGCTTTGCTTAAGCCTAAGAGATACCCGACGTCTTTATAAAAAGAAGTCAAGACCTCTCTTTAATGGACAGTACCTTAAACATGTGAGCTTATGTCTCATGTGGTATTGGGGTGGGGTTCAGTCACAGAGGGCGAGTATGAAGACTTTTGTCTCCTTAACCCGCTCTGGGCTACCGCGCTTCATACCTTCTTCGTATTATAAAAATAAAATACGAATGCGTACTAACCCGAACAAGTTGATACTGAGTTTTTGCTCTGTATCAAAATGGATATTGGTATGGCCTAAAGTGACCCCGAAGACTATCCATGTCCCTGGATATAAGCATGGTCAGAGCGTTGAAGATCTCTGCGTTGAACGTTTGACGCGAGCGGCTTCAATGCTTGAAAGCATATTGCCCAAAGTATCTCACTCTTCCATTGCGCTTAGGTTTCAGGTATAAACCTGTTTGGTCGAGTGGTCCAAATACCTATATGAGTCTTGAGAGAGACGATATATAGGTAGCAAGGCTCTTGTTTGTTCCGTTAATAAACTTAGTCTGTGGCACTTGCTGATCAAATGCAGTGAGTTCACTCACGTAGCCCGTATGGATTCCGTCTTTCTCCTCCCTCAACAACCAGGCAGGGACTGGAGGAACCTCTGCCAACGGGAGAAGAGGCAATACCGACTAAAACCCAGCCCCTACCCCCTCATAGCCCTGGATCAGTGGATCTTTATGTGGCCGGCTTCTTCTTTTGTAGTGACCGGGCATTCTCAAAAGGCGAAGCCTATGTGTTAATAGGAAAGTCAAATGTCCCGTGTTAAATAAACTGCCTTTATGAAGGCCTGCCTTTGGTTATGGTACTCTTTTCTCTGTGATCCTCTTCCCCTTTATATATATATATATATATATACTTATATATAGTCAATACATAAATTGTAAACTCTAAGGCTCAAGCAATGAAGACCAATGTTCCCTTGTTCATCCTAGTTCACTTGGGACTAACAATCTTTAATAATAACCTCATGTTTTATACCTTATAGTACCCCAAAGTTCAACTTTTCATTGAATTTATCAATCATTTGCTGGTTACAACCTCATGTTCAGTTGACAATATATGTTCTATACCTTGTTGTCTAATTTATTTGGCTTCTAAAGCCCTAATCACTTTAATGATAACAATATGGGAGTAAGGGTAAATTCTGTTTTCAAATCATAAAGAAATATTTGGATATCTTTGTGATGCTTGAACATACTTGATCACGTTGAAAATTTACAAATAGGATTTGAATTTATAAAAAAAAAAAAGTAGCCATTAATGTACTAGAGGAGAAATAATAAGTTGTGTGAAGAACATATATGTAAATATCACTGTGACCTTGAATCTAACTGATTATAACTGAAATAATATGTCAATTTTCTTAAATGAAAAATAAATAAATTGAGGAAAATGTACTCAAGGGTAAAATACTTGAGTATCTTGGATTACTCTTGAAAATGTTTCATTATATTAAAAATGGCCTAATATGAATCATATAATCTATTTATAATTTGTTAATATATTTTTCTCATTATACTAATATTTTTCTGTAGTTTTCATGAAAATATAGTTTTCAAAAAATTTTCAAATTACTTGGTTGTACTACAAATGTTATAACTTGAACTATATATTTTTTTATAAAATTTGAGAATATTTTTCTTAAAATTTCGTCTTCTATTCATAGTAAGAAGTGAGTTGACTCTAAAGACAATAAAAAGGAGAAAATTGAAAATATCTGGCATTATGTGACAAGATGTGGAAAGACTAAAAACAATACCTGAAAGTACATGTTGGAAATGAATTGTAGCCACTGGGATACTATCGAATATAGCCTTATTCTCTACTAGTAAAATTCTTAAAAAATAATAAAAAATCTCCTGAAATCTCAAGTTGATTAAAAATCATTCAATAACAGAAATCAACATCCTCACCTTGAACAATTCGAAGGACTCTTCTACACAAGCCACTTCCTATTTATGTATATGTAAAGAATATCCATCAATTCTTGACTTGTAATTGATTACTCTTACCAAAAAATGAAATAATTATTTTATCCCACTTTCAACATAGTCAAAAGTTGTCAAGGGCCACAATGAAACTTTAATATTTTGAGATGTAAAATCACTATTTACTCAATATGTTGCTTTTTTTTTATCTTGAAGCTTTCTATGGACCATACTAGGGCACTCTCAAGGGCCACAAAGCTATTCAATTACCTTTATACTGTGAAATTACTATTTATAAAGTTTTTAGTATATTTTTCTCAATATGTTAATTTTTTTATATCAAAAATTATATGAACAATACATTTTCAACCTAATCAAGCACTCTCAAGGGACACAAAGGTAATTAAATATCCTTTTAGTGTGAATTCACTATTTTTTATAATTAGGGTACATTTTCCCCAATTTGCTGCTTGTTCTGAAGCCTATTTTAAGGATATTTAATTTGCATTTAATGCAAAAGTACCATTTTACCCTTGAGAACAATTTTCTTCAATTTAATGCTTAATTTTGCCTAGAAAAATGGTGTAAAAAGACCACTGCACCTGTAACGTAATATGTCCAATTTAAGGGCTAGAGAAATAGTCTGAAAATATTTGTATAAATTATCATAGTAGAGTAAAATTACTAATTTTCCTTCTACCCATTTTGCTCATCAAGATTATTATGGCTTACAAAACCAACAATAAGGAGTGCAGCCATTCCTTATTGTTATGTCCTCTCTCTCTCTCTCTCTCTCTCTCTCTCTCTCTATCTATCTATCTATCTATCTTCATCTATCTCTATCTCTCTGAGTCTTTCACTGGCCGAAGATTGAGCTGGGCATGCATATTCTGAGCGAAGAAATTGAAAGCAGATGGAACTCTAAAAATTATTTCCTCTCACCGTCCGCACGGAAGAAGAAGATGAAGATGGCGAAGAAATCCATGGAAATCATCTCTTGGGATGAGAACCTCGACAAGAATTTCACACCCAGAAAAGAATTTCACACCCCAAAAAAATCGAAATCCTTTTCCTTTTTTTTAGCCAATTCAATGCTTCTCACTCATCGTCGGGTGCTGCGGTGATTCGTCACTTCGTGACCAATCATCGTCTACTGCAGTCCCCCATGGCCGGTAATGTGCTCTCTGACATTCCTCCTCCTCCTCCTCCGGCCACAGAGATAGAGAGAGAGAGAGAGAGAGAGAGCTCAAGGGAGATGTTGGCGTACAGAGCAAGCCACCACCTTGGCCCACTGCTTAAGCCTCGTCTTCACCTGCCGCGGGCTATCGCCTTCAACAAGAAAACCAGAGTCAGCCGACTTTTTTTCCCCGTTGTTTGTGCAAGATGCAATGAATTCATGCAGAAAAAAATTATCAAATTCACCAGTCTGTCGATTCAACAAGGTTCTATCCGAAAGAATGGTTTGATTAGGGTTCCTCCACCATGAGCGGGAGAGAGGGAAAGAAAGATTCATTGTCTCAGGAAAGAGGAGAGATCTTCGAACAGTTCTACTTGGCAATTCGATTCTTAGGAGAAGTCATCTCAGAAAGGAAGAATTGTCGTTCCAGATCTGACTAATTACCTGGAGAGTAGATGGAGAGGGAGGAGCTCCCGACGGGCGACGATGCCGGAGGGGAATCTACTCCGGCGACTTCCAGGGAATCGGAGGAGCAACTCCGGCGGACAGCGTAGTATAGATCCAGCGCGGGGAAGGCGTCGGAGAGGCGGTCGCTGACGTCGTCGGAGGAGGCGGTAGTCGACGACGCCGGCGAATCGAGAGCGAAGCAGAAGCCGAGGTCCACGCAGCCCCGGAGCTCCTCGAGGTCCTCATCGGAGACGCTCTTGGAGAGGCGGCCACCCCACCCCGCTGCCGCCGCCGCCGCCGCCGCCGCCGCCGTCGCCGTCCGCCGCGCTCGGTGAATATCCCGCCGCCGCTGCCAGGCCTCCTCCCGCTCTACGTCGGGGGACCAGGAGCGCTGCTTGTGGAGCGCCGCCAGCGCCGGAGGAGGAGGGAGGAGGGAGTCCCTCCTCTTGCCCTCCGCCATCGCCGGCGAACTGAGAGAAGAGAGAGAGAGAGGACGGCGGCGGCGTTAGTGGTAGCCGCCGGCGGCAGCGGGGGAGGGGACTTTATTGGGCTGTATGTGTGGGTTGGCTTCGGGCTGTTCGTGTCTATTTTTGCTTCTCACAATCAACTTGCGGCGGTCTGGTCACCGCTTACAACGGTCCTCACCTTCGCATACTACCCTAGACGGCTGACGCGGTGTTTCTAAGCAACCACTCACTGCCCAAAACACCTCCTGCTGCCCTTTAGTCCACCTAGTGGGTGGAACGTCCACTTTGGGAATTGACGTGCGTGTTCTGGCGATCTGTCGGCTAATTATTCCTCCGCCGCCGATACCATCACCACTGTCTCCATTATCCACCGTGGCATAGGCTCCCCCAGTCAACGCGGTGACCGTATCATCCGATAATGATCGTCAACCAGTTCATTTCCTTTTATGCATTTTTAATTAATTAGTTAATATATCATATAATTGATGATTTTTTTAAGTTATATTTTTAAGCACTAATGTGACAACTAATAGTCTGATTTCCAGCCAACGTCTCCATTGTCTGACGTCGTATCAGCCCTTCCTTGTCAATATCGGTGACTAGGTCACTCATTTTATTTGCCTCTATGCATTTTCAGTTAATATCCAGCTATTTATGTATCCACATGCGTATTTAATAAATTAATATTTAATAATTATTCTAAGTTCTTTACTTAATTTAGGGCTTCCCATGGAGTTGGCGATCTAGCCCACCTTGTAGTTTTTTGATATATGATTATGATTTCGAGTAGGAGGAGAGGAGGGGGTTTATTCAGCTAATTAATGATCAGTCTATGGTAATTTTTTTGGCATTTTGGTAAGTTGGCCATTGAATAATCAATGTCATTGTAACCATTATTTATATATGCTAACACATTATTTTAGTATGCATAATTTGGATGACATTGATAATCAATGTCATTATTTATATTTCAATAATGACAATGATTATTCAAATGTCAAATATTGAAACATTATTTATACATTTGCTAATTTTGTCCAGTTTACGAAGTATTTATTGGATATATCCTAAAAGTTTCCAAACTTATATCAACATTTTCCATGTTTTAGCTTCTAACATATTTATCATAAACAAATATTTTGAGTTTGTTGAAAAATTTTAATGTTGAAAAATAATAAAAAAAGATAAAAATAAATATCCTTCTTTGATATCTTATTCTTGCATTGATGTTAGAATGAAGATCTAAATTACTAGATTTAGTCAACTGATCGTAACCTCTGTTTTCTGCTCTATGTTATAGACATAATTATAAAGAACGAGTTCACCCTTGCACCAACCTAGCTGAAGCAGAGGAGAGATAAAGGTGTTGACCTTTAAAAAGTTAACTCAAAAATTGATGAGAAGGAAATGTGTCAACCCGAGTGTCGACCTAGAAAAAGAAGAGTGAGAAGTATGTTCACTTAGTATGGGTGAACAAAAATCTCAAGAGATGGAAAATAAAATTTTATGTGAAATAAAATTGTAGAAAAAGTGGACTCAATTCTGACAAATCCAGTACAAAATGAGTATTAAATTTACCACTAAAATCACAAAAAAGATGCTTTTATGACTAACTTGATCATTATGATTAGGGTAAATTAAGATTTCATAATTAAAATTTGAAATGTTTTTATGCTTCAAAGAGTATGTGAAATCTAACACAATCATTCTAAAAGATTTAAATTTAAATTTATATCCTATGTATAGGCATGCTATATTCATTAGAAAAATATATCAAAGAGGTACATGATGCAACAAAAAAACAAAAAAAAATATAAGAATTCATTTTTTTTATGAGCTTTACAAGATTGATGGGTTTTTTTAAAGTTGTTTAAAGCACTAATGTGGTAACATATAATCCAATTTTCAGCCATTTTGAATAACCCTTTGACACCACAAAACTCATGTTATTAAGTGGGGGACTTCACCCCATGCCAAAAAGAAGAGTAGAGGGAGAGTGACAACATCTACATCTACATCTACATCTACATCCAATAGTCAACATGTCCCCATGACCTTACAAGTCAACTAAGAGCCTAGAAAGAATAGAAAGATAACCTAGTACCCAACACATTCAAGGGAGAGGTCATCATCAAGAACAAGAGCTGATATAGAAACCAAAGAAAAGATCTACCCAGGTAAACAAACAAAGGGCCCTTGCAAGAACCACATCGATATTTTTAGTTAAATTCAATGTTTATACTTGTGGCTTAGAAATTGCACTAGTTAGTGGTGTCATAAGCATTCAAAGTAATTTTCAAAGAAGATCACTAAAGGAGTCATAGTGATAGTATCATTATAAACTATCTAGAGCCCAATGAGTTGGCAAGAGACTAGTGGCTCTAAAATTATATAACTAATTTAACAAATAGATTTATTGCCTCCACATCCAATATAATACTTGAATCTGATCTTTTAAAAAAATTATTGAAACCAAAGGAGCAAAAACTCTCAAAATTTAAAATGTAGGCAAGACCCCAAACCACTATAAAATATGTGTTCATCTCAAATTTCTATTACACCATAATGAATTATAATAAGATAATATATTAGGTCAAGCAAATTATTTATTTTAATCATGTACAATGTAAATAAATTATGTTCATTCATTCTCATATATCTCTGAACATAGGCTTAAAGTAGGCTACAAATTAATTTGTATATTAAACTAAGTTGTAGAGCCATTAATATTATAATCCATTGAAAAAAGAATCATTATTTAAAGTCCATTCACCTCCCCCCACACCACAAGCTTCACATAAGTTTTTCTGAAGCCCTTTAACATCTACCAAAAACTATTATGTTGAATTTAGGTGATAATGATAGGGAAATTCTAGTTCAATATATTGTTGAAATTTAAAGTCATGAGGATTAATAATCATCTCAAGAAAAAGTCAATTTTTTTTGAGGGAGGAGCTAATAGTCATTTTTACGATTATTTCATTATTATTTTTGGAAAAATAGTTCACATAAGGCATATTTATCAAAAAACATGATTGATAACTTTGAAAAATTTTAGTTACTACCATATTTTCATGGAACATGAATAATCACTTTCTCAAATGATGTCATAAAGGGAGAGATAGGTCGTCTCATCATCAAAAGGGGTGAAAATTGTTAAACCCAAAAATTTATTATGATGACTAAAGGCAACAAGACGAGACTTGATCACACCAAAATATATATATATATATATATATATATAAAACTTTGAAACATAATCATGTTTGTGGATGCTTACTACCCAAAGTGGCAGACCTATGTTTAGTATCAATACTTGTAATGGAAATAAAATTAAGACCTAGATGATTCTACCCATACAACACAGAAATTCCTACCTCATGGGTGTCAACATCTGTGACGTTGTTGTGTCCATAAAACTAGTGAGAGAAACAAAAAAACTAGCCTTCTATTTGTGTAAGGGGTAACTCTCTAGAATTAATATTTGGGCTTTAGAACCATAAAGTACTTAACCCAGTGGATCTGAACAATGGGAGACGAACCTGGCAGTGGGCCCTGATCTGAACAGTATCTCCTCCTCCATCTTCAAGAAGACCAGGTCAACGGTGCCAACAAGTCCCAATTCAACATCCACAATGGATCTCCAGCTTCCCCCATGAACAGAGCTGAGCAAGTCGCAGACAAGGAGAGACAATGAAGAAGTCTCCCCTGCAATAATCAAGATGATGATGACGAAGAAAAAAAAGTAATAAAAAAAGTCAAACCTGGGGGGATGGTTTCAATAGGGGTAGCCAGGGGCGGCGCACTCCATGCTCTTCCAGGAGAGCATCTTCCTGCGGTCCCTCCCCCTGGAAGACCTTGCTAGCATTGACCCTGTGACAGGCTTGCAGAGACCGATGTCAATGATCGACATGCTCCTCTGGGTGAGTGGGGTCGTCGTCTGTCGCCGCTCAATCTGCAGGTCAAAGAGCATGACCAGGCAGCGGACCTGGTGGGACAAGATCTCCTCGTCCCACTCCCACGGCACCATGTTCAGGATGTGCAGATTTACCTGGAACCAGCACACCATGGAAACATCCCATTTTTTATTATAAAGAGTGAAAATTCGAGGGAAAAAAAAAAGAACCGTTGACTTAAAATCTCACACTCCCAAAAAAAACTTTTTTTACTCATTAGTCTTTTCTGTTTCTAAAAAGATTACTATACATAGAAAGGTTGACATGAAATCTCGCCACCCATATCTCGAAAAAGAAGTCAACGGCTAGATTCTTCCAAAACAAGGAGCTGGGGGGGTAGATACCTCAGCCTCCATTGCACGGAGTTCGTTGAACCACTCGGCGCTGCTCCTCTCATCTGCTGAAGAGGAGTCAACCCCCATGCTCAGTCTGAAATGAGGCGGCCTCAGAGGGTACTCCACGCTAATCTCAACCTGTTGTTGTTGTTGTTGTTCATAGGATGGATGTTATTGATGGGTCATTAAGAGCAAAGAATTTAGAATGGAGAAGCAGTCTAAGATCGAGGTGCTGCTACCTTCGCCTCCAGCTTTGTCTTCTCCCCACCAGCCACCCTGCAGAGCACCATGAGGAACTCTCTGGCCGCATACTCCTCCCAGGGCACACGTGAATTCTCCTCCGGATCAAGAACCAGTGGGGCCTGCTGCTCTGTCTCGCTCTCGCTGTCCACCATCAGGTCTACGCCATCATCATACCTCCTGAAACTGGGGGACTTACCCAAACTTGACAGCGTTGAGCTCTTCGACATAAGCGCCAAGCTTCGGGAGTGCTCCTTGAGTTCCACAGATGCCTTCAGAGAAGAGAGCTTCAGGTCCTCTGAGAGCTGCATGACTGATGGGAGCTCTCCATCTTCCCTCGCGCTCTCCACCTCCTCCCTGATGGATCTCCCCTCTGAAGCAAGTTCCGAGGAGTCTGCTGTCTGAGGAGGAGAGGCTGCGTCTGCTGCTGACCTTATGAGTGACCATTGCTCCAGAGTGCAGGCCGGAGAATGCAGAGCCCATGGAACAGCATCGCCACAGGAGAGGGGAGGCCACTTCAACCTTGCCAGGGATTCAAGCTGCTTCCTGCAAGTCAAAGAAGAAAGAATGCAGACCTTCAAGATAGAAGTATAACCAGGGCATCTCCATTGAGACCCTTGCATAGATTGGAAATCGGAAGATATTAACCCTACTGGTTCAACTTTATGAAATATTAACCCTTGATTATGACACAGTAAAAATTCCCGCAGAGATTGTACTAAGAACAGAAAGAACAATGCAGAAAGCAGAGTGGAGATGCAGAGAGCAAACATCTGCTGGTGGATGGTACATTTCCGAAAATCCCCCCCCCCCCCCAATTCTTCCTACTCTTTGCGTTGCAAGATCTGAGAATTTCATTGAGCAGCGACTCACTCAAGAGCCATCTGTGCTTTCTTCCGGGATCGGATCCTCTGCAGAAATGTCTGCACGCGATTCTGATGACGGTAGAGCGCCAGCCCAGAAGGTGCAGAGCCCCCTTTTGTCACTTCAAGCAGAGGAGATAACTCCGGCAGAATATCCATGCCACCCAAATGCTGCGCCCACTTATAAGGACGTAAATTTCTCTTGTCAAAGAGTATAGAGTCCCCAGCATAAACCTTTGCAGTCTGCAAGAGACCCAAAACGTTTCTAATCAGAAAAGCAAACAATTACATTCCCATAAATGGAAACAACAACATTACCTTTTCAAGGTGCAGATAAATTAAGAGAAGCTTATGCTATGTGTTCCTCTTTAATGAGAACTTACTGGTACTAAAAATTGAGAGAATAACATCTGAAAGGCTAAGTATTTTTTATGATGATATGCTATCCAACT
The DNA here is from genome assembly GCA_902729315.2 of Spirodela intermedia. Lineage (NCBI taxonomy): Eukaryota > Viridiplantae > Streptophyta > Magnoliopsida > Alismatales > Araceae > Spirodela > Spirodela intermedia. The sequence goes on from LR746271.1 coordinate 4,350,231, forward strand.
GAGACAAATGGCATCTTTCTTGGTCTAGCAGAGAAATCTAAGAGATTATCTTGCCATGGACACCAGCATCGTCCCTGCATCTTTCAAATGAGTCTCAGGCTCCATGGAAGATGCTCTGGGAGGAAGATGCTAAGTAGCAGGTGCATGATCAGGAGCTATGCTGATGCCATTATTGCTCAGAATTGAGAAAGTGGGTGATGATAAACATGGGAGAACAAATCCTTTTATCATTTTAAATACACAACATTTTATGTGTTTCTGCTACGGTTGAACTAAAAATTCGAAACCAGGCATCACATTGATTCCCAGGAAGTAGAGGAGCAAAAGAACCAGATGAGATCAATCCAGTTCAAATTTATGCTCTTGGTCAAACAAATGCACATTAAAACATCTATCAAAATAATGCATTCACAAAAACATTTTCTAATCATCCAACTATGTTGATCATAATTGGCATCAGAAATATAAAAAACCATTTGAACTGACTTGAGATTTCAAGCATGTAAAAGCAACCCAAACTACTTGAACTGATTGAGCGGGATTAAAAGCCTGTCCACGAACTATGGATTACATCATCCCTTGAGCAACTATGCATCAAAAGATAACGACAATCATGGGACTTTCGGAGAGGCAAAGCTCAAAGATTCTGTCAAATGAACAAAAGTGTGAAATAATGAAGAAAAATACATTTCATTTTTCATAAGTTACATTGAAAACCCCAAAATGGTCGTCCAAACAAGAATGATGAATAATATATTATGTTCACTATGCCTTTCAAAGCAAGTACCAAAACGCAGATAAACAAATGACAAATGTACAAAAAATCGATTTTGACATGAAGAGCCACTATAATTACATCAAATATACATAGGGATGACAACAAGGCCAAACCTCAAAAGAAGCTGAAACCTAAAATCAAAATAGCATCAGAGTCGCAAGAAACTTAATATGAGGCGAGGTTACTCTTTATCATTTCTTACTTTAAAAAAAATACCAGGATTATGGTCCGGTTAAGTTCAACACAGTAATTCCATCAAAGGTCACAAGTTTCTAGAACTTCAAAAGAATCCTCAAACCACGAATCATAGACAACTAGAACAAATCAAATAGTCAAATCGCATAGGCTAGGAAGAGGGAAGATGAACGTACCTGGTGAGGAAGCTCGATTCCAATGTCATCAGGAAATAAATTACACAAAATGTTCTCTGGTCCTTGATCTGGGCCCTCAATTCCAACGCACACCACACTCAACTTTACCAAGAACTCAAACCTCAGAGATAGCAGTTTCAAAGGTTTGGTGCCAGAAGATTCGTCATCAAAAACGTGAAGGACAATATTAAGTGGATGAGATTGGTAAATTCCTGAGTTGTCAACGCTATCCTTGACTACGGGCTTCTTCGGCCTTTTCCTTCTCCTCTGACCTTCATCCTCATCATCAGGCACATCATCATCCAACTTGCTGGCCTCTATACGGGCTGTTGTACCTGTGATATGACACAAAATTCCAATATTACAGCAGTGTATAGATATTTCCCAGCACTAAAACAGATGCCCACCAGTGAAAACAATAAAAAAATGACTGCCAACATTAGTGCCATCAGGTGACCCATAAATTAGCTCTTAACTTGTTTTGAATGTTAACATTTGTATTATATATAATTCTGACAACAATGAGCCATTTCCTGCATTCAACCTATCATGTGATTCATATGTGGTTTCTCCCCTTACTCTCCCACGTGACCAGCACTCTAGGTAATAGACATATCCGACATCAGAAACTGATTTCTTAACGAGAACTGAAAATCATGACTCGCATAATACATGCCATAAATGCTAACAAAGATTCATTCACCATTCCTCAGTAAGTATCTGTCCGTAGGACACAACATAAATCCAGACCACTCCGATAGATCTTGTCACTCGACAGTTATCCATTTCTGCACTCCAATCTGATGAAGATTCGTTCGGTGCTCAGCTTACAGTGCACAAAATGATCTTATGCAAAAGACAGAGAGAATAGCCATAAAAGTTGCCTATCATGTTAGACATGAGATCACATGCGAACACCTCATTCTCCAACATTAGGTTCAATTAATTGAAGGTTCCGATTATGCTTGTGTATTGTGCTGCACATAATATTCTGAGTCCAACATACGCCAGATTCACGTTTTTACTGGAAAAGACGTCGTAATTCCTATCACTGGGAACACAAAAATCTACATAACCAAACTACGAATGAAATGAAAACACCTGATAAACAGTTGTCAACATCAAGATTTTCTTGTGAAAAAGATTTGAGCTGTGAGACACATCAACAAACTCAAAGACTGACGTTTCCTTTTTCATCATTTTCTGTGCAGGTATAACTTGGTGACTACATTATTAAATGAAAGGGAGACGTGCAGAGGAGGGGGCTGAAGAATTTTTTCAAAGAGAGAGAGGGGCAGATGATCAGAAAAACTCTTATCTCAAAGCTGTTATTCAACTAAACCTTGGAAAGAAAGGGATTTGAGACATCCCCTTCCCTCCTCCCACTCATCCCATCAAATGTCTGCCCATCCCACCTTCCTAGAGGTTTCATAGCTACCATAAGCTTGCATCAGACATTAGAAAAGTCAAACCTACCATCGGAAACTACCTCAAAAAACTGTTATTATCTCCATAACGCCAACTCATGTAGGCACACTTACTATTTTCGGAAATAAATGAAAAAGACAGGAACACCAGAAGTGCTCTATCCAACATTAAGAACCGGATGCAAGTAACAGACAAAGACTATTTTCAAACTTGCACACCAACTTGCGTAACGAAAGAGAAGAATTTAAGGGGAAAAAAGAAAAATAAAAGAGAAAAAGTAAATGAATGAAGATTTAGAGAACTCCAACGACAAAGAATAAGTTTTTCGTCACCCTGGTACGTATAATTTAAATCCTATCGGTGTCAATGGGACCAAAAAAAGAAAAAATAAAACACTTTTGAAGGAGAAAGATCATTGCACACACTTGAAGTCCCATTCAAGACTGGAGTCAGACCATGATCTTTAGAATGGTTCTACATCCATCAACAGATCCCAAAATAATAAAAAGTTTGGATACTTGTTCGCAATGCAATCGACAAGAGAGCTGACACTTGGATCAAATGCTTTCATGTGTTTTCCCTCTAGCATTTGTACACTACGCATAAACAGATTAAAATACCGCAAAGGACAATTTAAACAGGTTAAAGCACAGTTCTTGAACACATGGAAATTCAGGCATTGAAATTATAATTGGAACATAATCAGAAACCACATCCATCTAACGACAGGGAACTGTCCTTTGTGACCAGGGGAGCCATGAGGCATCAAGTAATATTGCAGACCTGTTTTCAAAGCAGTCCAATATATTGTCACAAGGGCATCATATTCTAGGAGCAAACATTACGGGATTTAGTGTGGCTTTTAATTGCTGATCAATGAAGAAACCCAGGAATAAATCTGTGGCCACACCGGCTTGTAAATGTTTTATTTTGAAAAGTAGCTGCAAGCACATTTTATTATTAAAAAAATATGAAACCCAAAATCTCAAGCTTTTCACGATCAATAAAACACATGATCTAATGTATAGGAAGAGATAATATAATTCACAACACCGAAGATTTCCTCAATGCATCAACATGGAGCCAGACAATGATGAATGCCAATTCAACAAAATTCTACACGTCACAAAGCGCTTGAATTTAGGATCTAGGAAGCATATTCAGTTTCCTTGATGAGAAGAGGAAGGAAAAAAGAAGACAACGCAATAGATATGATAACACTGGATAATCTCAAAAACTACATAGGTTTCAACAAATGAGTAGGTTACCCGTATCTTTGCTTGCTTGCTGTTGGGCGAAAGTTTGAGCCTCCTTGATGCTACCTAATATTTCAAGTTCAATGCTCTCTCCAAAGGCCTCTTTTTGAGATAACAACTGTGAGTATACTATATAGAGAGGTGGTGGTAATAACTCAGCTGCAGAGTTCTGCTTTGACTTTTTAGTATGGAGGATCCCAAACTGTTGTTGCACTGGTAATGATGCCTTCTTCAATGCTTTTAAATGGGAAGGAAGACTTGATAAGAACTTCTTTCGATTTGAAATTATCTCAAGAAGACCCTTCTTGCGCTGCTCCAATTTCTCACGAAGTTTACAAAGTTCTTTTCTCTGATCCAAGAAAATACCTCAAAAATTAATCAAAAATTAGACGAACAATGTAAAATAACACGCTACTTTAAAGAGTTTCCCCACTCATCATATAGCGTTTTAAGACGTCATTCATCACACTGATCAAAGCACTCCGTTAATAGTTATCCATATCAAAAGTAAAAAAAACTGATGAAAGTAACAACAAATTGTCCGAGGAAAAATATTTAAGCAATTAGCGAAGTCATTCAACATAATAGTTAAACTAGTCTCTCAACAGCCATCTACGTCTCAGCGACAGAAATACTAAAGACAAGTTTATTATGCGTCAAAGTACAAGACAGCACATCAAAATACATATTTTTTCAATTCGGTTCGCAGGGTTTCAGCGCAAGAAACAGTTCTACTGTGCAGACAAATGCCATTAACTACATATAGATTAACACTCAAACAGAAATAGATAAATAATAAGCCAATAAAGTAAATCCTACAGCCTCTACATAAGCTGATTTGAGCAACCCTAGGACCACTATAATTAAAGTTGAGATGCCTTCTCTTTTGACAGAACCCATCCACTCGGGTTCTCATATTTCTTATCTCCTGTCATAC